>OX596352.1:5000000-10000000 GCA_951394395.1 Colostygia pectinataria | reverse complement strand
ACATATAAACATGATATCGCAATTAGCTTTATCGTCAGTATTTACAGAGAATAACCTATACCTTTTTACATGCACTCGGTTGCCTTATAATCTAGCTATTAACTGCTAGTCACAAATACTGCAAACGCGGCAAGTAACCTACCTTAGTACCTCATAAACATTAGCGTTGTGAAAGAGTTCATAAGTAAACAGAATTTACCTCTTTACAAAGTACCTTTTTTTTGAAGCCAAGTTCAAGTTCAAGGTATTTATTGGTAACAATAAGTAGGTTACATATTATAATAACGCATTGAGTAATTAATTGTTTTTTTTATCAGAATAACGCACCAGGGTGACAGCAACCGAGTACATGTGTAGAAACACTAATTATAAGGAAAATTGCGGTGACTCCAGTCTACTCCTAACGTTATTATCATTAGCTCACATTCGTTAGCTATTATCAGTATTCTGTGTCGTTACTTATAAAAACGTAATTTTGGTTGGCACATACCTAATTAATTACCAGTATTCTATGACGTTACTATGGCTTTTAGAAACCTAATTAGGTTGGGACATAATTAATCAAAAGTGATGCTGTTGTGACTACCAGATCAAAGCTTGACTAAAACTGCTCTTAAATATCAGTATAAATAGACACAAGCCAGCTGTAACTTACTGTACTTACTCTAAAACTTTACTACAAATTAGCCAATCAGAACGATTTCCATGTTATTCTGATTGGCTGATTATAATCTAGAGATTGTTTATTTGGCTAACGCTTTAGACTTACGTAGTACTAATAAACTGTAGCATAAATGTTTTGCCCTATACAAAATATAATAAAAAAATGAAAAAATACCTACCTGCTACCAGCGCCGCTGGCGGATAATGTTCCTAAAGTTCTGAAAATAGCAAGAAAAAATACTATTCTACGTTAGAATAAAAAATTCTTTGGGTACACTGACAGAGGAGCAGAAGGCACTCAAAACCCGCATAGAAAAATTGGAAAAAAAAGAGAAATTCACAGAAGATTACGTCTGCGAACTTGAAGAGCAACTGGAAAACGTTGAAAGAAAGATTAGAGAAAGCAGTGTGGAAATAAATAACCTACCTACAGATAATAACAATGATATGAAAACTGCGATTGAGCAGATACACAAAACACTGAAACTTGATCTTGAACCTTGGGCCATCCGTGATGCCTATCGCATACCAACAAAGTTTAATCGTCCCAGGCCGATAATCATTGAGTTTGCCAACGTCCACAAGAAAATCGCGTTATTACGAGCCTTCAAGCAGCACAACAAGACACAAAAAGAAAAACTTAGCACAAGCTCTGTAGGACTGACAGGAGCAAATAAGAATATATACATCAGCGAGCTTCTCACCAAAAAAGCAAGACATCTTCATTATGTCGCTCGAGAGTTCGTGAAAAGATCAGATTGGAAGTTCTGCTGGTCAATGAGGGGAAAAATCTTCATTAAAAAAAATGAAAATCAGCCTGCTCTTGAAGTGAAAACCGAAGATCAAATAAAAGCTTTGGAGCTCTCAGAGGTTAATCAGGATTGACTAGACTACCCCTTAGCTAACTCCCTCTTATCAAATAACTGTCTCTTTAATACTAAGTGTTATTTAAAATTTAACGTGTCTCCTAATGCCAGTAATATAAAACCTATTGTGCTGTATCATCATTTTTATTACACACACAAACATAATATGCCACACATACAAAATAAACACACTAAACAACTCAAATGTCAAGAACAGGCAAAGGAATCATTTAACAAATACAATAAGTTATTGAATTATAGATTCACGCAGTATGACCTGCGTTTTCTAATTCACTCAATCACATGATGTCGGAACTACAAGATGTACTAACAGACATTGACGTCGTCAGTGTCGCCGAATCTTATTTGTTGAATGATCCCGAAAGCTGCAAAAGACATATTACACAAAATAGTAGAAGTTTATCGCTGATAGCAATTAACATCCGTAGTATTAATAAAAATTATGACGATTTTTCAGTCCTACTAGAACGTATTGACATAAAACTAGATGTAATGATCTTTACAGAATGTTGGTTAAATGACAACTACAACCCTTTGCAACTTACCAACTATAACTCTTTCCACACAAAAAAACATTTTAACCAAAACGATGGAATTGTAGTGTACGTTAAAAATAATCTATTAAATGTGCATGTATATGAACCCCAGTTCCAGGAAGCAAATTGCTTAATAATTGAGCTTGGACAGGAACTATGTATAATTGCTATATATCGATCACCATCTTTTAGTAATATTAATAATTTTATCAACTCGCTCGATGATACTCTATTGAACGTAAAATCTTTTCCAAACATTATTTTAACTGGTGATATCAACATAGATATCTCGGAAAATAGCACGGACAGGCGCTCTGAGGAGTATCTTACGTTGTTGGCCAGTCATGGCCTTCTACCAGGGCATGTTTTTGCTACTAGGGAAAAAGCCTGCCTAGATCACTGTATCATCAAAACGAAAAACACTGCAACAATATTAGTCCTTCCTGCTACTATCACTGACCACTCTCCTGTGCTACTTCAATTGTTTACCCGGCATAGACATGATCATACTTTAAGTGAAACACAAACTAGGCTCGACTACAAAAGCATATGCGAGGACTTATCAATGATAGACTGGAACAAGCTGTTAGATTTATCTGACCTAGAAGAAGCGGCTAGAACATTTATAAATACTATTTCAGAAATCATAATTAAACATACCACCAAAAAAAATATCAGTAGAAGGAAACTAAATTTAAAGCCATGGATTACACCAGGGCTTATAAGATGCATGAGGAGAAGAGATAAGTTACACATAAAACTTAGAAAACAACCAGATAATGAAGAAGTGAGAAAAATATATATCAGCTATAGAAATACCTGCAATAAAATACTGAAAAAACTTAAACGTACTTATGAAAGAGAAGAATTGCAAAAACATAAAGGAAACAGTAAACAAACATGGAACGTTATTAAAAAGATATGTAACTTCCCTGTCAAAGCCAACCCAACAAAGAAACTTGTCCACCAACAACTTACACCTAAAGAATCTCTTAACAATGCTAATAACTACTACAAGGACGTTGGTTTTAAGCTTGCTCGAGAAACACTACTATATCTTAATAAAACTGAACAAGATTTAGCACATAAATATTCAAAAACTAAACAAAACACTTTGACATCATTTGGGCTATTGCCCACAGATCACTCGGAAATATTTTCCATAGTTGAGACTTTAAAAAATAAAAATAGCTCTGGATGGGACAATATAACAACGAAGCTTTTAAAACTGTCTCTACCTTATTTGTTGGATCCTATCACGAAAATATGCCAGGCCAGCTTTGATCTTGGAATATTCCCAAGTGTCTTCAAAAGCTCTATTATTTGTCCTATATATAAAGGTGGCGAAGAAGATAAGATCGCAAATTTTAGACCTATTTCATTATTACCCGCCATATCTAAAATTCTCGAAAAGCTGATGAACAAACGTCTAAAGAACTACCTAGAGAAAAAACAACTTTTATCAACCAACCAGTACGGTTTCAGAACTGGAAGAAGTACTGAGAATGCGGTGTTGAACGTCACGGAGGATATTATGAAATCTCTCGATGAGGGTCATAAAACATTGGGAGTGTTCCTAGATCTATCAAAGGCGTTTGACACAGTGTCCATTCCTATTTTGCTAGCTAAGCTTGAGTCTCTCGGAATAAGAGGAACTCCACTGCGATGGTTTGAAAGTTACTTGTCAGACAGGAAACAATCAGTAAGGATTGGTGACCATGTAAGCGACGAAGTAGATGTTACTTTCGGAGTGCCGCAAGGAAGTATTCTGGGGCCAACGTTGTTTTTATCATACATTAATGACCTATGCGATATGAGGCTGCGGAATGGTAGAGTCATTACTTACGCAGACGACACGGTTCTATTGTTTCATGGTAAAACTTGGATTGAGGCCGAACGGATAGCTAATGAAGGTCTAAACTCAGTCTCAATATGGTTAAACAACAACCTCCTAACAGTTAACACAGTCAAGACAAAATTTATGAACTTTACCATCAATAGCAGTACACAACCGAAACAGTCTCTTCAGTTGAAAATCCACAAAATAACATGTGATCAGACGAACACTTGCATGTGCTCAAATCTGAGCTGCACTGAAGAGCTAATGTACCTAGGTGTTTTATTGGACAATAGACTGACTTGGACTAAACAAATTAAAAATGTGGCGGGGCGCACACGTAAATTGATTTACGTATTTAAACAATTAAGGCATCTTCTCAACTACGAATCTCTGATCAAGGTCTACTACTGCCTAGCACAATCCCTCCTCACTTACTGCAACAAAGCTTGGGGAATCGCAGCCAAATCTCATTTTATAACCCTAGAAAGAGCACAAAGAGCTCTATCTATTAAAAGTCATGACTTTCAAACCCAGGTGTTTTTCCACGGACACGCTTTACTAAGAATGTTCAGTGCTAAATGTCAGACAACTCTTTATTAAATCAGTAGTGACCAAACAACACTCTCTAATCAATGATGACATTCTACAGAAACTCAAGCTTAAACGTAGACAAGACAGAATATTTAATATAAATAACACACGAACTAAGTTTGGCAAGAAGTCTCTAACAATCATAGGCCCGCAGTTATATAACAGAATAAGCAAAAGTATCGCTATCGTAAATGCTAACTATAACACGCTTAAACTAATATTAACAGACTTTTTACAAAACCTCAGTTACATAGATACTGAAAAACTCTTATTAACAAGCGAATAATACAACAGACACAGAAACACTAATAATGCTCTTTCCTCCTGCATTTTATGTCAATAAACAAGGAAGACGACCGACGAAAGATTATAGATATTTAACTCCATGATAACTATCAAACGTTTATTGTGTGACTATGAATACGGACCAAATATAAATACTCCCTTTATACATTACAAACAATTCACATTAAAAAAAAAAAAAAAAAAAAACACTTAAACAAACACTTACACACAAATACACACACACACACACACACACACAGACATTACATTGTATTACTGGCATTTACTACTTATTTTAATTTAATTTTTTTGTTTTTATTTGCTGTTTCTCTTTTGTTTTTACTTTTGTTTTGAATTATGATATCATCAAGGCATATTTTATTTTATATTTCTATTTTATACAGCTGTATCAAACTGATAATTTGTAAGAAAGTGTCCGTTCGGCGAATCCCTGTGACTCCTCACAACAGGTTTTTTTTTTAGACCTAGTGAGGAGAACAGAGCCTAACCTGTGGTACAATTTTTTTTTTTTTACACCTGACTCATGTTTGCTACCTTCCTGTCATGTAATGTTATGTACCGATGCACACCATAATGACAAAATAAATTATTCTTATTCTTATTCTTATTCTTAGAATCGTATTTAGAATTTTCTAACCATCATCATTAGTCGTTATTTTGTACACGCTCAACTTATTAGATTTACAGTTCATAAATGTAAAAGTACGATGTTATGCTACACTACATAAACATTATTTTGATAGAATAGAAAAACTGCTGAAGATACATTTTCCTCAATACACTGATAAAAATGGGAAAAACAATAAGCTCTGAATAAGGCGAGCGTTTTGGTATTGGAAAAAGATTTAGGGTTGAACAAAGTGTGAGAAGCTCAACAAAGTCGCTCTTCAGCTGGTTAATACCGTTTTATTAGTTCATAGCAAGATATTTTTTTTGTAGTATTATAATGATTAGTGCAAAAACGTAAGGCAATTTAATCTTATTGTTATCTGATAGAGTTCATTGAATTTTAAGATTCAATCTCATTGTGCTCTAACTTATTTTTTAACCTATCCCTCCCTAGCTACACGATACGTTGTTTCACCACTAGAATCGTTTTATTTACTTAGTTTACTATTCAGGAACAAATAAATAACTTTTGCTTTCTTGGCACGAAAATACTAAGATTATGCCTATAAAAATGGCACAAAGGGAACAAACCTATTCGTAATGTTAAAGTTAAATAAACACTGGGCGATTAAACTTTTGTTTTCTATTATATAGTTCGTTTGATATTTAGAGCTCTACCTAGAATTGCTTGTAACAAAGCTAACCCAACCTTCCTTGTGTATATGGAAAGTCCACTTCCATCAAGGGTTGTCTGAAAAAAATCGCTTCTAACCTAAGACCGCCCATTGTAATTGAATCGGAAAAATGTTTTATTTGAAATTTTCTTATAGCTTACAGACTTACAGTACTTAGAAAAGTTTCTAATATCATTCATTGGTCTCCTATTCGAATACTGTAGGTACACGCTCGGCATTCTAAAGCCATTGAATAGAAAAAGTAGTTTTAGCTACAAGCCCTAAAATGATTATGAATACGGCGGCGGTATAAATATATATAAGTAAATACCTAACGTGAGCAACTAACTTTGAATAAACCCAGTGTAGTATAAGGTAAAAGAAAAAATCCTTTACCTATTTAGACGCAATAATAACAGGCAAACAATCCGTTCCTTTCCAATAAGAAAAGTACACAGAAATAGTACCTACATAAATACTTTTCACAAATACCGCAGAAGATTGTACCTACTATTTAAAAACTAAGTAGGTTTGCATGAGGTTTTCAACGCTGTAGTTACGGGGATAAGATTTAAAATCGTTTGAGCGTGTCTGGGGGGTTGTCGGGCAGTAGGGCGCCGGATCGATAGGGGTTACAGATATAAATAGGACAGAAGTTAAAGGCCGCCCACAACGCTCGGTTTCGATTCACGGATGCTGCTTGAATTATCTCTAGGTTTGAGGTTTAATCCAGGACAGAACCAGCAAGACGAAATAACTTATTAAAAAAGTAGTACCTACTTAATATGATGAAGAGGGATCATCAAAAAAATAGGAAGGAACCCAGCCGAGTTGGTTACCAGATTTTTCTAGGTTGGGGCGCATGGAACAGGTGTAAATTTACCTCATTTCACATCATTTTGTAACGTCGGCGTCGTAATTATGACGTTGCAAAATTATCCTTTTGATTTTAATTGATAAATATATTTTGAATTTAAATTTGAACCGCTAATTACCGCTTCACGTCCGCCCATACTAACTAATTAGTTTTTGGGAAGTTTTGAAACAATCCAATACTAGGAACCCCAGGGGATCATGATGAATTGCTGTTCACAAAGACCCCATGATCCCCCAGGGATCGGTGATCACCACTACGGTTTCCCAAAATCGACTACCTCGGAGGCGTGGTGGGCGAGTGACCGGTTGAGGCGCGAGTGGTGCTGACTCTATTCCCGCGAATCAAATGCAAAAACTTATCTAGTTTGTTTGCTTTTATGCTGTATTGTTTGACAACTGGTAAACGGACTTACATAAAATAAAGAACCCCAGGTAATAAGTAAATAATTTTAATTAATAGGTAATATATTAATTACTTATATTAGAGAACAGTGAACTAATATTGTAACATAATTGTATATCTAACTATTGTCCGAATAAAAGGCTTATTTTTTTATGTAATTGTAGTACCATGGTGGGTTTTTTTTTTATATAATGCTGGACAATCCACTCAGCATCATCTAGCCCAAGGTAAGTTGCTGTTAAAAAGAGCTGTATTATGGGTACTAGATGACTGATATATATTTAATACAATACCATACGTAGATTATATATATTTTAAGAGTAGTAGAGTTCTCTGTGATAGAGCTCGTCCGGGGAAGGACTACCACCATACCTATTTCTGCCGCAAAGCAGTAATGCTCGCATTGCTGTGTTCCGGTGTGAAGGGTATGGTTTCCGGTGAAATTACTGGCACATGAGGCTTTCGATCTTAGCCTCAAGGTGGCAACCCGCAAGTGATACCTCTGGTATTGCAAGCGTCCATAGGCTGCGGTAACCGCTTACCATCTTGTGGGCCGTACGCTTGGTAGCCACTTCAGTTATATAAAAAAAAATAGATAGATATTTTTCATTATACATAGAAAACACCCAGAACACCCGGAACAAATATTTGTCCCAAGGCGGGATTCGAACCCGCAACCTCCGCGTCGCAGGCGGACCTTCGCCCACCGCGCCACATTGGTTCTGATATCCACGACACAAGAAATCTTAATATATAGAATATAATAGAAATAATTGTTTTTGTGCCCTTTACGTGGACTCATAATATTTATAACGTGGGATCAGAACTATTTAAGTGACTACAGTGTGTTTATTGGCTTGTTATACCAACTAACTCTGACAGCAATAACATGTAGCTACCAAGCTGGGGAATAACTGAAAATATATTTTATGCCACCACCACCCCTAGGTATATAAAAAGCCATAAAAAACCCTCACGATGTATGTTTGGGACGACAACCGCGAGCAGAAGGGTGCAATCAAGTGCGGTGAAAACCTAAACCAATAATAACAAAAAGGTCACCGCCCACTAAAAGCCTTCATCCAGAAGCAGAAACAGAGATCCGTGATTAATCCGAGCTAAATTAATTACGTGAACGACAGAATAACCAGTAGCTATACCCTCGACCTTCATACTTCACGGCTCACATGTTTAGGCAAACTGCCGCCGGCCTGGGAACGACTGGTAGAGTGCAAGACATAAGCGACAGCGATATTATTATAGTTTATAAACATTAAAACATTTTGTAGTTGTTAGTCGCTTAATTTATGTAACAAAGAAAATGTGACTCTACGGGGTCTACGACGTAGACCCGCTACGGCGATTCATGCTACGTGCCCGAAAGTTGACGAGACCACGAGCATTATTGCGTATTATCTTGGATCTATATATCTCTTATAATGTTTGGATATCTCTGAATATCAAAGGATCTATGGGGTCTGTGCCTCAACTAAATAATTTTGTTAAAACCAATCACAAAGAAACCTATCAAGTAAGCCGTCATTAATCAAATATAATTTAATGCCAGTTATAATTAAATTGAATTCAATTAGACTGCAACCAAGCATAATTAAATGATGTTCAGTCAGACCGAGCCAGTCGTGATCCTATGTATTTCATTTCATGAGCATCAAATAATACTGCGCAATTCTTGACGCTCTTCGCTTACAATGGAACCACGCAATTATTCCGCCATTTCTCATCATGACCTTTCTCGTGACAAGGGTAGCTTTGTTCGAAATAATGGTGGGAACCGCTTACTTGGAATATATACCTGGCTGGATGCTTCCTCTTAAGTTACGCATCTGGTCATATTTGACCTCTAATAATGTTTGCTTTGTGACGAATAGTGGGTGGATATTTAGGGTTAGCGAAGGGATTGATATCTTACTCTTGGGATTATCGAAGAATCCAAAAAGCGCCACTTTAATAATTAATTATAGTTTGTGGTAGGTTATTAATAAATAATAAATGATCTGCTCTTAGAGAAACATTCAATTCGAAAATGCCTTTTGTAGACCTACCTTTGCCTGCAACAATAAAATTTATTTTGCAACAAAACGTTCTGTAACGTATCTGAATAAAATTGTGATAGTAAAAATTTTAGCTGACTGTACAATGTAAAAAGATAAGTAAGACCTAAAATCGCTTGCAATTTAAATTACTCGCTTTTATTCCTTCCGGTTCGTTAGTGTTCCTTTGGCATATGTTTCAGAAACCATTTAGTAGATAAAACGGGGAAAAATAGACTGTAATTATTGCATTAACTTGCCCTCATTTTTCTCCCGGCGGACCCCACCCTTTGTTAACTCTTTCTAGGTAATTCATTTTGAGTTCCACTGTAACTTCTCCCGACAGTCGTTCATTCGAAACAAACTTATCTGACTTGGTAACTTACCCGAGACCGTTTAAATATCCTTTTTAAGTCCTTTTCATTTCATTCATTTTGGCAGAAAACGTTTAAATTTTTTATCCAGAAAAGTAGATTTAGGTCAAGGGATTTAGAATCTTGAGTTGTATTCTTTTTGATAAGATGAGTATGTTTTCTTATGATGATAACAGAGCAAACTACAAATATTGGGGTAGTATTGCTTAGGCTGGATTCGACCAACTTTTGGAATAACTATTCCGTGGAATAAGTAAAATACTGTTTTATGATTAGAAGTGTGGGACGACGAGCAATAACTATTACTCGTAGTCTCAATAATGGGACAAAATAAAGGGACCACATGAAAATATCCGTGTTTCTGGTTCGGGAAGTAACTTTGCTTTTGCTTGGTTATTCGGGAGTAGTCAGAGGCAAGTCTATACGAAATTAAATTCAATTTAATTACTTACCGACTGGACTGGGACTTAGAATAGTAATAGTTCTTGAAATGGAATAGCATTAGGCTACCTTTTATTTAAGTACTACGCAAGCGAAGCCGCGGCCAGAAGCTTGTAGTAAACAAAAATAAAAAATATTATATTTGGCAAACATTCGTTATTATTATAATTCGGCTTTCAGAATATATAAGTTCCTAATCAATTTAATCGAAGATAGCTGAAAGCAGGTATATTAGGCACGTTTTAGGTAAATAAAGCATCGGCTTAAATAATATTTTTGTTTTCATTCGCAATGCCGTTTGATCTCAGCTAAGTAAATATTATTGCGAAGGCCGGCGGCCGTGTTTACTTAAACATTTCTCCGATTTATGTAACTTTCGTCCTTGTGTTTTTTGCTTACGCGAGCAGGGAGCGACATAATTCAGGGGGCGTACTCTGAAAGCGACACACGATAATCGTGGAAAATATTGTAGTTCAACTTATGTTGATGCCAACGAAGTTCAGAGCATCCGGACGTAAGCTGAGTGCTTAGCACGCAAAACTCGATTGACAATCGTGAATGTAAACGTATCGTCGCTGTCAATTTGCACTCTGAACCACGAAGACTGTTACGTTATATCAGTTGTGTCCGCATAAGTAGGCCTTTAGGATTTCTATGTGCGTTCATAGTATGAGATAGTACTTATTGTATTTAGGTGACCATTCCGGTCGTACACTGTTCTGTCGATTTGAATGGTTTTTTGGGTTTTTAATATTTTCTTACATATAAAAATATCATGACATTTACGCACTTATTTTATTTATTTTAATTACCTAACTAATGTGCCTTATACTATGTTGCTTCTATGTGCAAAATGTAACTGTGACTAGATTACAACGTGAAAGGTGAACTCTCTAGTGACTCTATAAAATATTTTTTTGACACTAGGTATAGTTTTTGTTGAAGCTTTTAAATGCTGAGTAAGTTTGGAATTACTTGCGCTTATGAAACTTTTCTAACCATAAGTCATGTTGGAATACAGATTTAAGGTTGGATCGGTACCTAAGGTAATCATCATCATAGACCTTTTCCATCTAAAAAAGATGATTTACGCAGCATTAATAATATCAAAACTATTGTTAAACAAAAACAACTATTTAGTTGGCTGCTTATTTAACTAACCCATGCGCTTCTCTAAAAGCTTTACTAAAAGAAACCTAGATAAGTACTTAAGCACCTAAAAGCTGAAGCACTGCAGCTTCGTTTCCACTGCTGCATGGCTCTAATATGATCATCTACACTTCACTTACAGCGCATCCTGCATAGCGGTCACGTGCGAGAAAAATATATTACGACTACCCACGACTGAAAGAAAAATGGTTCTAGAACTAACCACTTTTAGAATAAATTGTAAATTGTAGGTAGTCGATTTTCTCGCGTAGATTCGGAATGAATATTAAGAACTGTGAGACTAAAATTTGCATGATCTGCATATTTTAGTCTATTATGATATTTTGAAACTGTCGGTGTCGGGTCGGAAACGTTCTCGACACTAAATAACTAATCAGAAAGTTGGTCGTCAAACAAGCAGAAAGATATTATGTCAAAAGCTTTCGATTTCGCAAATCAAAATAGCATTCTACGGAAACTCCGTCGGGAAGAATCCAATACCGAAGGAATTGGCTTTCCGACAGTATCAAAATACTTCTGCTGCAAGTCCTTCCAACCTTCGTCCTGGTTCTGGGTGTTTCTATGTATTAATGTCCGTAATATTTTTTCATTTACCTTCGATAATGCGTAAAAATCTACTTTTAATAATAAAAAACAATCCATAAGCTTGCTTGAGTGCCTTGACATAATACCAACTATCAATTTTGTGTTATGTGTCAGACTAAATATATTTTACCCAGCGCTATAATAAAACTAGGCAGAAAAAATCCATGACTAGCGAATTCTAGGTCACGCGCGCGCGTGACTCGAACGCAAATAATGCCCACACCTGCCGCCTGCGGGATGTCCCAGCCTATCACCGAGCTATGAAATGCGGACACGAAAATATATTAGTTTAGGAAAAATCAACCAAACTTTGCTAAATACTTTTAATAGGCAGTAGGTAGTAGGTATAGCTCTTTGTAATGAGCTTTGTCCAGGGTAAATATATAAATATTTTTTGCTGCTTCGCAGTAGGTTATAATAGGCGTGTTGTGCATACCGTTTCAAATAATGCGGTTACCGATAAAATTACAGGCACTTGAGACTGTTCTTCATTAAAAATGAAGATTCCAATCGCTGACAACAGAAAATTGATTACAGCCATTAGATCGATGATTACAGCTCTAATAAAATGAAATACGCAAGCAGCTTAATATCTACAAATACGTGTTTGTATGTCATAATTAATCTAACGATTCATTTTACTTTCAATTAAATTTGGACCTTAGTGTGCGAATGCGATAAATTAACTACAAACCTACCTGATAACCTTTACATAACCAAAAATACCCGCATCAAACCAGTTATTTTAGAAACTGATGTTTGTGCTCTGAAGATTAATAGTACTTCAGTCAAAATGGTATTGAAATTTATGTAAATTCAAAACTGCCACATCAAACATTTGCCATACCTCGGCTCAATTAGAATGCGTAACTCCGGGAATAGCTTCACCCACTCACTCTGACAGAAGGCCAAAGTAATTTCGTGAGGAAACATTAGCCAATGTTTGTCATCAGCGCGGGAGCGACGACCGGACAACACAACATACGACCCTGAAGACGAACAACTATTATTTAAACCGCACGCTTTATTTAAAAGAGCACCAAAGTGCACTTTATTAATATCTCTAAGTACCTACTGCAATATTGAAGACATAGTTGTACCATAAGTCTTGATGAGTCGACTCGATTTTATATTGACAAAATCTCGGCCATTCTGTTGAAACTATTCTCTGGACCTTCTAGGAGGCTTATCAGAACTCGCTACGCTATTCATTTTAAACTCCCAAGAGACCCTAGACCCATTCACTACTAGATATGCTCGAACTGTCCTGTTTCTATGTAATTGTTTGAAGCCTGTAAAAAATCTATGCATTCAATACGCAAATACAAATTGTCAGTAAAATCTAAGTAGGTATAGAACGACCTATAAATATTAAGTCTATCGATGGATACTCGGAATCCTTATTTGAATATTAGATGGCATAATCGACGAACGGTATATTCCCAGAAAGTTATCGATCCAATTTTATCGATTTGTTATCCATTATATTCGCGTCGCAGGTCAAAATTGATTTGTCCCATTTCATCAAGACCGGCCGTAAATATTGGCTACGCAAATGTATTTTCTTTCATTGGCATATTTTATAGTGCTCTAAATCTTCAAAGCCATAACGACTTTATTGAGACATAAATTATAGGACCTATTTAGATATCTGCTAACGTTGGCTTTTTCTTGTTTGCAGCGAGACCAAAAATGCATATTGAAGTACAAGTCGCCCTAAACTTCGTCATATCTTACCTTTACAACAAACTGCCGCGTCGCCGCGTCAACATCTTCGGCGAAGAGCTGGATAAGGCTTTGAAGGAGAAATTCAGGGGTCACTGGTACCCCGACAGGCCGTGTAGAGGCTCCGCTTACCGATGCTTAAAAACTGGAGGCCCCGTAGACCCCGTCCTGGAGATTGCAGCGAGAGAATCTGGCGTGCCCGTGAGGGATGTGCTTGAACATCTGCCAAGAGATCTTGCGGTCTGGGTTGATCCAGGTGAGAATATATTGTTTTTGCGTCATGAGTTCATGACACTGCCAACCAGATGAATATAAATTAATTAGCAAGAACTGTGTCTGAGAACTGTTCCTATCGCTGTCTGATTATTATAATCACACATTTAAAAAAGGCAGTAAAGTGTCATAGAATCTAAAATGATTAAAAGAATGTAATTTATTTTGGACAACGCTATTCATTGACGAATGAGGAATTAGCCTTATCAGCGAGCCTTGCTGAAACATACAAATATACTGCCGTAAAATAGTGAACTCGTAGGCATTTATGAGAGCATGTCGTCACGACAGCATAGCCCAAGTTCTGTGTCACCAAAACACTTTACATCACTACCTACTTGAAAAGTTACATAACGCGCAAAATGGACGAGCTCGCGGAACAACGCGAGGGCATGACACCTATAATTGATGTTTTTATCAAAATGAAGCTTTGTTTCACTTTCAGGAGAAGTCTCGTACCGGATTGGAGAGAAAGGCGCAGTAAAGGTGCTTTTCAGCAGTGACGAACGGGCTGCCGACGAGAGGACCGATAGAGAGGTGAATAAAAAACAAGTTCGTAATTTCATCTCAAATATCTAGAATAAGTGCTATTGAAATAATGCATAATGCCAACCCAGGAAACATCAATTGACGCTAGTCAGTTCAACAATTAGGGACCCACAGCAGCCGCGAACGTTGCGCAGAATGGAAATAACAATTAAAATCTCGTGCGTAAACATAGTCGAATCAATCATCTGCGTCTGGCGTAATGTTTTGGCATTAAAACGCATCAGGTGACGCAACCTAGTTTGTTAATGTTAAGTTGCCTTGGTGCCTACTCTATTGAAAACATGATTGAAACATCATTATTGTTTTACCAGACTTACTCGTACGTACATACGTGACAAGATGTCTGCAAGGACTAAAAAGTCCTTGGATATCTGAGATGGGGATTGCTAGTAATATAATAGGTCAAAAAGTGCAATCACGTCACACCCGAGACCTGGCCCATAATATAATATCCACGTTTCAAGACACGTGGCGGGTATCGAAACAAAATATTGTGCGACAAAGAACAAACCACGCGCGCGACATTCTTTGACATTATTCCTCTAACTCAGTTTCTGTTGACAGGCATGTTGTACGACTGTGTGGTCTAAACTTGGGTCGAAACTAATACAGGCCCGGCGACATTTGTAATGCAATTTGACGAACTAAACTACAACGAGCTACTAAGAGCTGGTCGAACTCCTAAGAGCTGGTAGAGCTACGTCAAGACTTATTGGTATATCTGTGATTGCAGGTGACGCGCGCGTTCAACCCCGAGGCGCAGTGCTTCAGGCCCGTGGAGCCAGCGGCCGCCCCCTCCCCACCGACTCCGTCAACCTTCTCCCCCGCGCCGCCGTTTCGCGCGCAGCCGCTCACCTTCACCACGGCCACGTTCGCACAGACCAAGTTCGGCAGCACCAAGTTGAAAACAAGCAGCAAGCGCGCCAATCGCATGTCTCCCACCGAGTTCAGCAACTACATAAAGCAGCGCGCGGTGCAGCAGCAGCTGGCGGCGCGCGCTCTGTCTCCCCCTACGGACCCTGCGGCGTACTTCGTGGCGCGGGGGGGGCGCGAGTCCAACCCTCCTGCGCCGCACCTGCTGCTCGCCAACTGATCGCGCAGCAGACCCCGCGCGAACCGCTCATAGAGTATTTACTTTTGTAAGAGAGAGGCGCGCGCCGCGATTTATTTTTTTATTTTCCGCGGGGGCGTCCCGCGCCGCCCGCCGCTTGTGATATCCTTACGATTTTTCATAACTTTTTGTATTCTCGTTCGTTACGTCGATGTGTAAATTTATCGATAGGAGCAATAATCTGCCGTGCGATTCGCCGGCGATTTATTTTCATAATATTTAATGCCGAGTCTCGAGTTTTTGATGTCTTCGTTCGATATCGATTATGGTAGGGTGTAAGGGAGCAGAGGCCGAACGGCCGCGTGCGCTTACGACGACGTACCTTCTAGAGCGAGTCTGTATACATTCATACGTCCTCCGATTCTGAAAGAGAATACTTTAATACAAAATAATAGGTGTGTACACATAATTATTATATATTCGTATGCGATATTCGTCTAATTCATGTGGAAATGGATAGCCATAGAGAAAAATTACGTATTTTTAATATTGAAATTAATAATTCATACTTACTACTCTACCTACTTATTCTAGTGTACTTGTATGTATTGTACTTGTATTGTAATAAATGTTTGCATATCCGGTGGGACGCGGTCGGACGGCGGGCGCGGCGCGGCGCCGGCGCGGTGGGCCGCCGACGCGTCGGAGATCTCACATAGTGTAATCATACGATTGTACCCTTATAATATTAACATTATATACATAGTACTATAGGATTAGCTACCTTTCAATCTAACAGTATTTTTTTAAGAAGATATTAGTATTTGTGTACATTACCGGTCGACTGCATCGCGGCGGCCGTTCTAGAATGTATGGTATACTTAAATTGTTATAAGACATGAGTATGATAAATGATAGGAAATTATTCTCAATTCATATACCTAATAACGGGTGCATGCATCGTTTAAAATACCTGTGTTATTTATCTTTTTTATATTTCACTCGAGCATCCGGCTCAGTTTTTCAATGGGGGTGATGGGGTGAGAAGATGTACCTAGACATTATGTGTAGGAGGTTCAGCGGTAGACGTCAGCTTGATGTGTTGCGAGTACAATAGGAATATGCAAATGCTCGCGGCATCACGACATCTTTCCTTATTCCAAGCACAACACTCCCAAGTTGTATTGAAAATAGAATGTAGTACAACTATTTTTTACTATTTTTATATTTTTGATTAAGAATTAAGTGTAGCTGTATGATTTTCATTACCTTTAACGTACTTTTCTTAATATAATATTATTATTAGTCGAGCTCGAGACGACTCGATTGGAAAACTGACCGTAACGCTTCAGTATTTTGTAGATAAAATCTATGATGTAATTAATGATTAATATAACTAGCGTATGAGATTTTTTATTATACTTAATAAAAATAAACTTTTTATTTTCTTTCTTTTGTAAGATATATTCGATGGAAGTGTTAAAGGTAATATAAAATTTGCATAATATAGAGCGGCTCTCCACGCCCGCTAATATAATTAGTCAATAATTTTTCATATTGTTGTACGACTTTTTAAGTTTATATTAAAATGTTTTGTGCAATCTAAATTGCGTATTTATTTGGAACCTACTCTTCCTGCATCAATCCTTCAATCAAATTCTATCAAATCAATACTAATTACCCCTGGTAATGTTTTTGTAGTAATTTTCTAAAAAAGTTCTAGCCGTAAAGGATTGTATGAATAAAAATATAAGTTTAGAATCATTAAGTCACTTTATTCATTAAAAACCACAAAGTTGACAAAATAAACCTCATCTATGGAAACTTATAGAAAAGTAAGTACATGTCATAGTGGTGCAAAGAGGTAATACTAATAAAATATTGATGAAAATTAATATTTAAGTTTATGGAAATGCCCAAATGATATAACATTTTTTGAAATTGAGTTGTAACAATTAAAGTTCCAACAAAATATATAACAAGTACTATTTATATTTCTTAGGTGCTAAAATAAATGCTATTTATAGGGCAGTTATCAAGTTAGGTATTATTACAATCGCATAATCTTAAATCATTTGGTCAACGAGGTATAATAGCAATCAGAACAATCTTAATATAATATCGACAATAATAACAATCTGGAAATTGTTCTGATTGGCTGATTTGTGATAAAGCTTTAAACCAAGGGCTTCTATCATTATCTTTGAATAAATGGTAAGTAGATGGTTAGTCACTTTAGCTGTAGCGGTAAATGATGACTAACAGACAGGGAAAGTGCTAAATTAGCTAAGCGGCTACCGGTAATCGTGAAATAGGCCCTCAGACATTGGCTGACACTGTAACTGTAAGGCTGCGTTTCCACTACAGATGTGCGAGAATGTGTAGCGAGGAAAGTGTTTTAAGGAACCAATAGAATCACACATTAAAGCTGTCAGAGCGAGGTTAGGCAAATAAAGTGATTATATTGGTTCCTAACAAACACATTCCTCGCTACACCTCCTCGCACATCTCTAGTGGAAACGCAGCCTAAGTCTAAAAGAGCACCACAAACTACTATATACTACTACTATAACGTAATCGTGTAGTGCAAGTTAGACCTAATTTCAATTCGTATGAGATTTTGTACAGCGCCTCTACATTTCGTAAAACGAACTACAAAAACTCACACCAATCAGGCTGTGCCTTTGATACTCTGGTAAGGTATGCCATGTTTTTATACCTCACGACTTTCAGTGTTTTATGTAACTTATCACAAAAAAATGTTATCGATGCTGATAAAAATAGTATCACTGCAAAAGGTGTGCATTTTATTATATATTTGTGCAGTGCTTAATAATTAAGTTTTTTGTTGTCTGTAACATATAACAGTCGCACCGACAATCACAATCTAAGCACCACCAGATCGAGAACCAACAAAGGAATATCTACGTTAAATCGACCGTTTGCCCCGACACGTCCTCACCTATACGCTTGTAAGTTCTTAGATAACCGAATCACCTTACAGACAGGGATTGTTGTATTGGCTAACCGGCATTTAGTCTAATTGAAGATGGTGAAAGAAGTCCTTTGTTTAATTAATAACATACCAAATCATTTAAGTTAATGCTCCATGATAGGATTATGACTAAGTACAAAAACTGACAACATTATCAACATTTCATAGTTTTTGATACTAATTTACAATAAATATAATTATTTTCTTTTTACAGGAACTATTTGTTTAATTTAAGTTTTTTTATGAATAGCAAACAAAACTAATTTTGGCACTCTTCATGGTCTGGTTCCGATAAAAACCCTTGCTTTGATAGATATAAATAAAATGATGAATCGGAATAAAATATTACTAAAAGAATCCTTATTTTCATCTTACTTAAAAAGAAGGCCATCGTTTTCTGATCGTGTATGGTTATTATTAGACTCCATAGATGAGATAGCCCTAAGTGGTTGGTTACTTAAAGTAATATACAATTTAAATTAAAAAATAATCAGTACATTTAAATAAAACTCAAACGCCTTTCTTTCCCATATCAACACAACTCATCATCCCGAAACATTTTGAAATATTTACAAATGTTTAAACTAATTCTAATAGAAAAATAACACACAGAAAGTCATATTAACTTCTGCTTGACCAAATGTCAGATTAAAATAGTAATTACATTTATAAAATAATTATTATAAAAGTGATATAATGCTAAACACTTTAACACTGGTTATGACTGATCAATTTTGACTACAATTGAAAATTTTGGCCCGTGATTCCAATATTAAAAATAATGTACTTACGCCTAATTTTTCAAATGATAAAGTATAATGAAAAATCATAATTTGATAAAATTATGAAAAAAGTACTTACAGTAATATATTAATTAGGTATTTCCTAAAGAAACCATTACAGTATTTTGAATATTTGTAACAGTCTTCACATAGCTATACAGAATCCAGTAAAATAAATAACACAAACAACTTGTGAGCAAAGTCTCAAAGACAAAGTAAATGGAAAATTAAAATCACCTCAAAGTGTAATTACAAGGTTAAAATAATAAACTTTGAACTTTGTAAATTTATCGTTGTGATTAAACATTATTTGCCAAGATTTGAACAACAAACTGCCGCGAAGGCAAAAATAAACATAATTCTTTAATGTTACTGGCATTTATAAATAAATGCCTAAGGTGACAATCAGTGAGCCATGTCGATGTGTCGTTGCAAGCTCTTCTTGTTCATGTAAAAGCGGTCACACATTGCACAGGGGAAAAACACTTTCTCATTATCTGCGTGTCGCGCGCGCGTATGTGACGACAGATCCAGTGCTCTCACGAAATACACTTTGCAAATGTTGCAGAAGAATTTGGTAGGTGTTGAATGTATAGCGCGATGTGTGATCAGATCGCGTGCCGTGGCGACCCCGTCGCCGCATTGGCCGCATGTAAACTCCCCAGGCTGTGCGATCGGCACTTGACCATCGTCCTCCGACTCACCAGACTCCTCCCCGTGATGTCTGATTCGATGAGCCCTTAGAGCATTCTCAGTATCGTACTGCGCACCGCAGAGGTCACAAGAGAAGCCTTCATCTTCGTCTACTTGTGCTGTTGTCGAACTACCTTCTCCGCCACCTTCGTAGTGCTTCTTCATGTGCACGAGCAGAGTAGATTTCCTCGTAAAACTCTTATCACAAACCGGACAGAAAACGGAATTCGGTTGATGGACCTCGTCCATGTGGCGTTGGTAAGCGGCGCGTTTCGTGAAATCTTTGTCGCATATCGTACAGTACCTTCCTTCGGCAGTATCGCTTTGTTGATCCATTTCGACAGAATCGTCCGAGCGCATCTTTTTGTTCGGATTCACAACGGTGACTTCCACTTCGGGGGGTAATCTCCTTTTCGCGACGGACGCGGGAGTCGAATGGAGACGAGTCACGACTGACGATGTTGACGAAGACGGTGTAGCCGTTTCTACTACTTCATGTTTGCTGACCTTGCTAGTGACCTTGTGCTGAGGCATCCAGAGACCGCTATTGTTAGCGGCCGCTTTGCCATCGGGCGATCTAAGATGCCAGCCGCGATGACTCTTCAATGCGGCGATGGAGGTGTAGCTTTTATGGCAGATCTCGCAGTCGAAGGTTTGCGGTTGCGAAGGTGCTTGATTTATACACTGGTGATTTTGCAAGGAGAGCAATCCTACAAACTGTTTGCCACAAGTATCGCACGGATACCGCGCTTGATAATCGACGCTAGGGTCTACAGCCTCGTTGTCGTTGTCGAATTCGCCGTCCATATCTTGCGATATATCCTGCACTTTACTCGTACTTTGATTGGCGTTGTACCCCAACAACTCTCTAGCGTGAGCTGCTTTTAGATGTTCGTATAATTCCTGCGTTGAGTTCAGAGGTTTGCCACAAATCTTGCACATTTGCGTCGCTGATTTGTGAACATTCTTTCTATGGCGATAGTAAGATTTTTTGTCTGAGAACGTGATTTTGCAAATGGTGCAGCTCGAACGTCCACCACCTTCGCTAGGGGCTGCTTGTACCTCACCGGTGCCAGTAGGATTTGCGTTTGTGATTCCATGCTTAGCGCGTTTGTGCTTCCAGAGACTAGTTCTAAGAGGGAATCGCTTGGAACATAGTTCGCATGAGAATGGCATAGCATCTGGCTGAGGTTGCACTGTATTATTAGTAAAATTGGTAAAATTGAAACTGTTGAACTGTGGTGTTGATAGCAATGCTCCGTTTTCATCAACATTATATTCGTCTTCTTCGGTCGAAGCGTGCATCGTATTCTCTTCGCTGTCGTTTCTGTCGTTTATTATATCAGCGTGCAGAACTTTTTTGTGCTTCCAAATATTTTTCTTATGCATAAAACCTTTGCCACAAATATCACAAGAGTAAGGAGCATTAGGAACATTCGCATTTGGCTTGAAGTTAATAAAACCAGGTGGAACAACGTTGGATATTGTGAATTGCTTAATGGGTTTTCCAATGATGCGTGGATCAAATCCTTTAGGTTCACCGGGCTTTCTATTTGTGGTCGGCACTTTAGCATGAATGCGCATATGATTCGAGTAGGCCTGACGGCTTTTGAAACCGCGAATACAAATCTCGCAGAAAAATTCATTTTCTGGATTGACCTGAGATCCTGCACCAGGATGAACATTTTGGACGTGGTCAGACAACTTTTGCGGCGTGCTATATGAATTTGAGCATATACTGCATGGATAAAACTTAACCCTCAAGTGCGTGTTCTTGTGCTCCGCGAGTTCCGAAGGTCGCAAGAATTTCTTTTCACATTGGTCACAATGGTGCGCCACTTGATTATGTTCAGCTACTTGGTGGTCAGTCCACGCGTCTACAGTTTCAAATATTGCATTACACTCTGTGCAAGAATAATGGTATTCCTCAGCTTCTTCTTTGACGAGAGACATATCTGGTTCTGCAGCCTGCAGGTCAGGAGTTTGGCCAGGGTGCTCAAGGTACATGTGTTTGTTTAGATCGACAGGTTGCTCAAACTTAACACCACAAAACTGGCAGTGATGAAGGATGTTATCATGAACAGCTTTGAAATGTTTGAGCAGATCGGTATATTTGCTAGTCTTCGTGCCACAAAGATAGCAGTCTGTAAGTCGTCCATCGACGCTCTGGTTTTCAGATTTGACAAAGTGCTCGGCGTGAACGGACAATGCGTGATTGTTAAAATCTTGCATGTTCGTGAATTGTTCAGAGCACAAATCGCAGTCGATATAAACCGTACAATCGCCGTTACGGATATGTTTTTTTAACAAAGTTTTATCTTTATAGGAAGCACCGCAGTGAACGCATCCGAGAGGGACAGCAGACTGGCCATCTTCGTGGAACTCAGATACATGCTTCATAATAGATTGCTTTAGCTGAAATTTAGCAGGACACAATCTGCATGCATAAGATTTAGCATTGAAAATATCTTTAGCTTGAATCTTGCTTTTGGGTTCTTCAACAATCATATCGCTCGTGATACCGTTCTCGTCGTAGATAATTTTCCAAAGATCAGTGCAAGAGTTTTGCCTCATGTGGCTGAGTAGAGCTCCAATGTGAGTGAAAGTAACGACACAATTGTAACAAGTGTGTTTAGGAACTTTGTGTCCATTTTTCTGTAAATGTTGAATAACAGCTTTTCTGCGAGGGTACTCCTTATCGCAACACAGGCATCTCTTTGTGTTGATCTGTAGGATTATATCGCGGAACCTTTTGATGAAGTCTCTTTGTGCACTGGTGACTAATGTTTTGTCAGCGTCGAGTGCATCGGGTTCACCGTCGGGTTCACCATCAGCAGTAGCATTGTGTTCGGCGCTTTCATCTGGTTCTTCTTCGTCGTCGTTTATCTCGCTATTGAAAGTGTTAGAGTTGTGCGTGCCCTCGTTTAGTTCTACTTCCGGCGCTATTCCAACCGGCGGATCTTCATCGTCCTCGTTTTCTTCAGCCTGACTGGCATCGTGTTCATTCTCACCTTCCTCATTTCCTTCTTCTTCCTCTTCGTTATTACGTTCATCGTCTTTGGCTTCGTAGTTTACGTCAACATCCATATTCTCGTTGCCTTCCTCATCGAGACTTGCTTGAGGACTGAGATCTTTTTCATTTTCGGTTTCTTTCTCTTTCTCGCCTTCTTCACCAACATTTGCGTCGTCATTTTCATCATCGTTCTGAATATTATCATCTTCATCGTGATTTTCTTCATTTTCATCAACATTTTCTTGTTGACGCGCAATTTCTATTTCATTTTCAGAGTCCATATCGACTGTATCGTAGTTTTGACTCTGGTTGTTATGCATTTCTGCGTCCCCTTCCTCTTCTTGGTTTTCATCGTAGTCGTTAGGTTCCGATAGTATAGCCTCAACTTGGAAAGACGCTATTTCAGGCTCAGATATCAACGTTTCAGGACTTTCGGGACCGGAGTTCATGATTTCTGGTTCCGACACAAGGACTTCCGGTTTTGATGTGAGTAATGTTTTTAAAATCTGTGGTTCCTTTTTTTTTATTTGCAAATCTTTGAGAGCTTTGATGCGCAACGGATACGGCAAATTATTGTGCGGTGTCTTAGAAGATTTGATAGGTATCGGTTTAGGTGGGGTAATCATTCTTTGTGGCATCATTTTTGGCATGAGTTTGGGCAGTAATTGCATTTTATGGCTGATAGGATTGGGCATGAGTCGCGCTTTCGGGTTGAAAGGGTTGGGCCTAAGTTTAGGTTTTTGTGATTTTTTGTTGTTTATTTTGTTTGTGTAGCGGTCGAATTTGTGTGATGTTAGTTCGTGTCGCCTCGCGTTGTGCGAGTATCTGTAGGATCGTCCGCAGATAAGGCAGTCTTTGGACGCGATCTGTTGGATACCTTGGCGTGCGTGAAGCGTCTCTCCAGTCGGCCGCATCACGGTGATGGAAACCTCGGGCATGTGTGGGACTTTCATTGGCTGAGGAGCTTTCATCTCGTCTTCGTATTCCTCTTCTTCATCCTTCTCGCTTTCCAGTCCCTGTAATTTAATCAGTTTATGGTGTAAAACATGAAAACAGTAAAGTATAACTACATAAAATAATAATATTATATTACCGTTCAAAAGATATATGATTTTGAATTTGACCGTCAATCATTACAAGATAAAAATCCATTACAAGATAAAACGCCTCAAAGTAACGCCGGAATCTATCATTTATCATTTGTCAATCATTACATTTAACAAGTGTTTTTCGGTTGATCACTCTCGTTTGAGGGCAGGCCAGTGTTTGACACAAGCCTATTCTCGAATTGTTCAATAAGAACAATAAACAACTGGCCATGACAATAATAATATATTATATTACAAGGATGATTAATAAAATATTCATGAAACACTAAAAACTTTTAATTGTATCACATACATTTACATACAATTATATAATTTTATGTCTAATAAGATTTATTAAAAGACAACCATTTTGAGACTTTCATTTTTGACATAAATTATCTATTTTTTTATATTCCAGATAGATATTCATGCTTTTAAAATATTCAGTAACATTTAATTTATTGTTGTTATAATTATTGCACAATAACTCTTATATTATCTAAATTTAACAACAGTTAAAATATCAATGATAAACAAAGAAACAATATTTTTTACATTCAAATTTATGTATAGAATTACCATAAAATATCAAAGTCATCCTTTTTCACTATACATGGATAAAACTAACAGAATCAAATAAAAAAAAATCTCTTATTAACATTTTTTTGTAAAAAGAAAACATTTACTTATTAGATAGAGGTACATTGTTACATAACGCGATCTTAATAAATAACATACTAAATAATATACAGGCTCATCAGAGACTTTGTGCGAGGAACAGAGTTCTCTCAGGTAAAATTTATTAAAAATGGGTTTATATCTTTTTAATCTTACTTAGCACACTTAATGCAAATAAACACAGAATGTTCTCTACAAATAGTCTGCTCACACTTAAGGCAGTACTGTTTACTTTTTCTGTCTCGTTTAGGGGTGCCCGAGGAACAGATTCGACACCTTCGTCTACTGTTGCATAAGTATCTTTCTGACAATATAGATGAGTCAGAAAACATAATTTTACTATTCGGCTCGCCAATAGAAGTCAATGATACTGTCACATCTTCCATCAAACTCAACCCCAAACCTCTGATAAACGACCGCCTTGGAGTGATGGAAGTATTCCGATAACCCCATATAACTTGAGCATTGACTGAAGCAATATTAAGCAGTGTAAAGAATAAAGAAAGCGTCCAATCGTTCGTATGATGCATTGTCGTATAATAATGCATCAAGACATCCAGAACTTGCACTGCCGATTGATTCTTCTTATAAGCTGATACCGATGTTGATAAGTTCGTGTTACCCTTACGATAAAACTGTGGCACGTTTGAAACAACGTTGGTAACTTTCGACTGCGCGTTTAGGTGAGACGTCAACGAGATTTCACCGTCGAGAAATCCGGACACGTATGTGCAGTTTTTTCTGAACTCTGATAGAAATAATGGGGGTATTTCATCGCTGTTTGGGTGCACCGCCGCTATTGTATAAAGCTGATAACTCTTCAGCGTAAGCAGCAGTTGAGGAGAAAAGTACCAGCTATCCATAATGATCGTTTTCCCAGTACCAAACAGGTGCTGAGTTATTTTTTTAACAATCTCCTTAGCTCCAAAATACGGATCTGTGATCACGTCCAAATTGCTTACATAGAAATTATTCGGATCGACTAGCAACACCAGTTTCATTCCACGTTTCAATGGTTTCTTTTCGATATCGTATCGAAACGGGCAAGGTCCATAGACTGGCACAATGATCTCATCAATGACTGCGTTACTCTGAATATCGAAGGCTGTTCTGCAGTTCAACGCGAATATTTCAAACACCTTGCGTATGCGTTTCATTGTGTCAAACTGTATTATGCTACCGACATCCTCTTGGCTATAGAAGCAGATGTTTTTTAAAAGAATGTTGAAGCGTTCGTTTGTCATCGCGTTTATAACAGACGGGACGCCGCATTTCATGTCCCAGAGGTCACTGCATTTCTCATGAGTTGGCCTCATTATGCCGTTTAAGTACAAAATTCCAATAAAACTTTTGATTTCAGCAACATTGGTGCACCCTTCAATGCCAAGTCTGAGTATATTCTTGTTAGTTGATGAGACAATGAGTTCAAGTATATCATCTGTGAACAGTAGCTGCCAAGCAATTTTGGGGCTACCATATTGCTTATGAGAAGAAATTGTTCGTTTTTTCGGTTTTATAGCACCTTTGGGTCCAGAGCTGACTTTTTGTGGTTTGCTGAACAAAATATTTTTATTTCTACAAGCATAGCCATTTTTATAATCAACAAAATTATCATCTAGATCTGGTTGGAGTTCAGCCTCTGTCTCGGACTCATGGTCGGAGTGATGCAAAACATCACTCTCTTCAACAGCTTGCAGTGCATCAATGACATTGCTCTCTTGAACCATATTTAATATTGCATGGACTCGATGCCAATCCATTCGTGGATCCACACATTTCTGTGGATGAAATTAATGCAATTGAACTATTCCAATGCTTAGGTACTTTATTACATTTACTTAGTTTTTTGATTGCACAATAATAGTTCTTTATCAAAAAATATATGTTTCTCTATATTCTGCCTTATCAAGGAATGCGTTAATTCAGAATACAATTTAATAGATACCATAATTTTGTTCACTTATAAAAATAACCACCCGAGAGCATGTATGTTTGATATATAAAAACTGAAGTCTCAAAAATCTACAGGGCTATTATGTAATTTGGTTGCAATCAATTTGACTTTATTTTTTATCTCAAACTGACATTTTTGTTGAGTATGACAGCTCATTGACAGAAATCCTATTGCAAAACTATTGTTTAATAGCCCAGCAGAATCTCTTATAAATTTTGAAAGGAGCTCTTAATGTTATTAAAGAAATATTCCTATTATTTACCTTATCACTCCTCGGTGTGAGTCCCAATGAAGCCAGAATCGGAGGACCTTCGGGTTGTATTTTACTTGAAAAGCTGGCATTCTGAAAAGTGGAAAAAAAAATGAATATAATTTGATAAATATAATATAAATGAATAAAATTAACTGCAAAAAAAATGGAGCTGAAAAGATTAGGACAGCATATTTCATATTATAATTAGATTAGGTGGAACTGACTGATGAAGACTTGGTATACTTTGCCAAACTATATCTACAATAGCACAAGTTGTGGTAGAAGCAGAGCGACCTTCATATGGATATGGATATTGTGAATTGTGATCAATAAAAAATAAACTTGTACAAATGATAGTTATGCAACTGCCAAATAAACCTTTACAGTATAAAATGCTTTCAGCACTCTCAGAATAAAAAAAAAAAAATCTATCTTTTTAACATCATGGTCGGTGACTGATCGAAGGTGCTTTTGTGGAGATGCAACTAGATACATTAGTAGAGCTCTAATAGATTGATTGGTTGATTAAAACTGAAACAGAGTTGAGCTATACCAGGCACCTTTGTAGTCTAAATATAAAACTTATTCTTAAAACCATAACAAAGTTAGGCTTTACAAATAAATATACACTCAAAGTAGATTGGAGTACAAGGACAATCACCCATTTACTGATAGGAAATACAGGAAAAAACTGGATGTTTCTGAAGTCATGGCAAACTCAAACCAGCAAATAATAATTTCACACAAGTTCTTGAATGAGTCTATGCGTGGCAAATGTTCAATGTCCTTGACATGAAAATGCTACTTATAAGAAGGCAGCAATGTGTATTGACCAATGATATTCCTTTATGCATGTAGATAGGTACCTATACTTAGCTACATTCAGATAGTGGCTTGATAAACCTACCTACTTTATTATCAATGTTGATTCATACATACCTCAGCTCCAGGGTAAGAGCCATCAATAACAACTCCATCATCATAAGCCTCATCAGAGAAGGGTTCACTTTTGATGTGCACCTGAAAAACATAATTCACCATTGTAAACAACAGAACCACTAGAAAACTCAGTTCCAAGCTCAAATATCTAGAAATATCTCACCTCTTCTAGTAGGCTTCCATCCTTCCTTGTGAAAGACAGTAGTTTGTTTTGTGCCTTTGCACATACTGTCTTGAATAAATGCCAGTTGTTGACATTGTCCACGCATTTCCTGCAGACATTCGTCGGCAGCTCGTCATCTTCGTTTATCTGAAACGGCAATAACACGTAATCAAAGCACGGAGGACGAATGGGCGCACTCCACGACACGGTTCGCGCTATAGTTTCATCAGAACGAGCGAGGCGAAACCGCACCTCAAGTATAGATAGATACGCGGGAGAAACTCAGTAGGTAGGCGTAGGTATTACCGAGCGGCGGCGGAGAGCGGCTGCTGCTCGACCGAATAAGTAGAAGCGAGTCGAGTGGCAGCCGTGAGCCCCTCGAGGGTTACCGCTCGATATACGCACACAGCTATAGCGCACGCCGACACCGACGCTCGACCCGTTCCACGGACGAGCAGCAGCCTACGCTGGTCTCGCCGATAAATCAATACGCCCGACTGGCCCCAGCGCGGAGCAATATCACTAAAGATACGCAACCCCCTCCCGACCTGACCCCCGGGAATAATGCCAAGCCCGACCCTCATGATGCGCGCCATTCCTAGCCGGCTGCATGGAATGCGACGCGACGCGACCACGAGCCGAGCGATAGCGGTGGATCATTACAAAATGGTGGACGATCTTACGACATCTCTGCTGCTGTCTGACATTGCACGATCTGAGGCGGATGACGAGTTCTCACTAATACCAAGGGTCTACTTTCACTAGAAACTTCATGAAACAGCTTATTTTATGGAATACTTACCTCTACAGACACACAATCCTTTATTTTCAAAGCGAGGATGGGTGGTTCCATGTCATCCGAACTGGTGGTAGGGAAAATCGGCAGTAACTCGCCTCGAGATGACAAGCACAGTCTACAAACACGATCATAGTTCACAGTCATTGTAAATAAACAAGATTTTTAACACTTCCACAACGATTTAGACACAGGACGCCATGCCACCACGAGCACTTCAACACAATTCACTAGACATCGTTCCTGCCAGAGCACGAAAGCGCCTGATGATGAGCACGAGAAGCCGATGTTCGGGACAGCAGGGTCGAGTCGCCGTCGACCACCTGTCGTTCTGCGCATGTGCGCGTGAAATGGTTACCAAGTAGGCCAACATAACGAAAACAAAATGAGTTGCAAGCAGATATTGGCAACAATTTGTAGATATCCAACAAACACGCAAAATTATTTTTGAACTTTGTGAAAATCTCTGAGTTGCAAATAAGTTGGAATTTACTTAACTGAACCACAGAGTACTAGAGTATGATTTACATTGAGTCAGTAGCAAAGTCAGTGCTGACTCCCAACTCGAGCAGAGTCAGTGCTGACCCGCTACTACACCTGTGTCGATCGTGATCGATCGTATCACAAAGACTCGATCGCGACCTGTGAGTGATCGATCGAATCCTAGTTTTAAAAGGATTCGATCGTTCAGTCGATCATTCTGGCGTTGATGCTTGTAAAACAAAAGTGAACCTTATGATGTGAAAGTTAAGGTAGTTTTTTTCCCGACATAAAAGAATGATCGACCTATTGATTGAATGAATGACAGACTGCATGACAGTCAAAAAACTGAACCTTATGTTGTGACTATTTTGGTAGTTTTTCTCGAAAAAAAACCGTGACCCGCGACTTTCAAAACAATCGGGTCTTTCGTTCGATTTATTGAATTTTGAATCATGCTTAAATGGCTTGTAAAAGAAATATGAACCTTATGGCGTGACTGGTAAGATAGTTTTCCCGACAAATACGAACGACCGATCGATCGAACGATAGACTGCACGCACCGGCGCAGCATGGCAGTGGCAAGTCATGGGTCTTCGCGACCCGCGACCCGCGAAACGATCGAGTCCTTTTGATTCGATCTTTCTGCAAGTTCGATCGTGATCGAATGATCGATCGACACAGGTTTACCTGCTACTGTCATAATGTTAACGTTGTACTTACTGCTGACTTCAAATTCTCACGTACTGGCCCTTTGTAAACAGAGAAAGTCAGTTCACAAAGTCAGCACTGACTTCATTTGGAGTCAGTCACTGACCCGATGTAAATCGCACTTGACTGACTAAACTGAGAGCGAATCATGAAAAACTTGTTTGACAATCGTAGGTAAATATTAAGGTAGTTTAGTGAATATTTTACAGCGCCTCTCCTTCGTGAGCATAATGAACTAAGCACCAAACAAAATCCTCTAAATTATAATTATATTGTATGTATAATACACAGTCCCATAAACAAATACGGTAAGTATCTACCTCTTACCGTCTACCATATTTAAGATTCTTGCTGCGTAGGTACCCAAAGGTTTATGCCTCCTGCAGCCTCCAACAAAAGTAATTCTTTCTCTTTCTAAACCAGTCCTCACAATATAGCGAGAAGTGGCGCGAAGTTCAAACTTCAGCTAACTTCACAGTTGTGTGGATAGTGGCGCGAGTTTTGAAATGTTTTCTAAATAGGTTCCGTCCGTAGATGTTAAAAATTCACGTTGGTTTTCATTAATTATATATAGGTACCTATTAGAGAAAATACCAAAACTTAGAAAATAAACAAACCTAAAGGTAAGCATTAAGTTAAAAAATTAGCCTAGAGGAGAAAAAAAATCTGTTTATTCATATTGGTAATTTGAAGTAATGTACTTTAGGGTGCTTGCTATTATTGTCCGTAGTCACATAAATCACAGAGTAATATCACATGGTAATATTTAAGTAAGCCATGTATTACACGCTACGGTATTATTACCTACCTAGCTACTAATATTTGTAGCGTTCAAAAAACTGCACAATATTACTGTGATATTACTGCACAGGTCTATTCCCACTGTTTCCCACATGCGCTCCGATGGACCGTAGGTAGTGTGTATTGCCACCATTAAAGCCACACTGCCATACATGACACTTTCCAGTACCTACATAATGGGATAATCAAGTCAGTGGATGGTGTAGTGAAGCTCAAGATCGCACTTTTAGGGTGCTCTTCGGAGGCCCATATCCAGCTGTGGACGTCTATTGGTCTGATCGATTTGATGATGATGATCTTGACAATAGAGTGGTCTATAGAAAGGTTTTACATCAACCTCAGTAGCTCGGTGGGTGATCGCCCAGTTGAGAAGCAAGAGGTTGCGAGCTTAGACTAAGGTTCCGTGCCGGTTTGCTTGCTCTATCATAGAGCTATACATCTAGGTAGGTAGGTACCTACCTATGTCAAAATGTGCACTTGTTTTGGCTTTTACTTGCTAAACTGGCAACACTGTCAACAGGAATACCGTGCGCCAAAGGCATTGTAATTGTGGCTGTACACTCCCCCTCGAGAGCACTCGCTATGTCTCGCCCGAGAGGCTTCAGCCGAGACACAAGTCGAGAACTCGAGACGAAGACTATGTAGGTATCTATCTACCTACACTCACACTGAAATCAGTTTCAACTGTGGACGCCGAGCGAATGTACGAAAGAACTTACTGTTGCTGTTGCACTTTACGTTTTACAAGACAGAGAGAGAGGAAAAACGAGAGTGTACATCAGCGACGCGCTTGCAGTTCGCGCGAGGCGGTGCGAGACCCTTTGACTCAGGTGCAAAAAACCGACCCGGGACGGAGAGCTTGCGAGAAACACCGAGACAGGCCGAGGCAGGCGAGCGCTACCATCTAGGTACACTCTCGGCTCGGCACAGAACAGATATTAGTAGGTTACTATACTACGTACTCTCGGGCTCTCCATGTCTCGGCCTGACTCGGTGAGAGTTTACCGCCGCCTCTAGGTCTATTCGATTTTATGTTCACCACTGACTCTACGAACCTAAGTAGGTAGGTTACATACTTAATTTTGGAAGGTTCGATTCAAAACCTCTCTCGTGTTTACCGAGCTGGCTTACATTAAGTAATACTGGGTATTAAAAAACTCGTTTGCCCTTCTGAGACGGCGCGTGTGACAACGACGACGGCGACGCCGACGACGAGACGAGACGCGACGGACGACGGTTCAGTTCGGGCGTTAGCGTCACACACGCACGTCTCGTCTCCTCGCGCGTCTCAGAAGTTACACACCTATGTTCTGTGACGTTTCAAAGTCGTGACCCTGGCCTGGCCTGCCTGGCCGTGACAGAACGGCCTATATTTAGTATCATTCTCGTTGTCCATGTCTAGCCTGACTAGCATGAGCAACGTGGACATCGACTTGCTAGAATCCGTCGTTTCCATAAAAATAAACCGATAATTCTACGGTGCATAAGCTAGCCGGGAATCCAAAAAGAGTACCTAGGTAAGCAAAATATTATATTGTAATGAGCGTACATACCTAGGTAGGTAGGTAGGTACTTATTTTTTTTTTAATTTGAATCTTCCTGACATCAAGTTACGATTGTAGGTAGGTAGGTATACGTAATGTACTACGTAGTACGTGTACCAGTAGTATGATTTGTCAACACACAGAGAACTCTTGGAATAGTTTTTTGGTCAATGAAAGACCTGATGAACGGTAAACTACCACTGACCCTTAAAAAGAAACTCATGGACGTTCGCATTCTTCCCATCCTTACATACCTAATAATATGGTGCTCAAACTTAGTCTGACGTTTTGTCGAAGACTAAGTTTGAGCACCATATTAAAAAAAATTGTATTCATTTATTCATGTCATGTAGCAAGTTGCACAATTTATTTGTGATCCTATACAGGGTGTAATCGTTAAGTGTGCACAGGCGATTATTCCGTAACTATTGCAGATATCAAAAAACTTTAAACTGATATCGAAAGTACTTTACCTAATGAGTAAAATGACATTAATAACTTTTTAAAAATAAAACGAGAAATATCCAAAAAAATTACATTAATCACTCCCATACATTTTATTTCTTAGTAAGTACAAAATTTTGTGTTCAAAGCATATGTTTGAAGTGACGTCCTCCTTGTGCAATACAATGACGAGTTCTATTTACAGTTTCTAAATGAACTTTCCTTAACATTTGCGGAGTAATTAAAGCAATTGCACGACGTACACGATTCTGTAACTCTTCTAGGCTGTGTACTCTCTCAGCGTACACGTGGTCTTTGACAAATCCCCATAGGAAGAAATCACAAGGCGTGAGATCCGGGGATCTGGCAGGCCAAGGGGTTGCACTATTATTGGCTATTAAGCCATTATAATTGTTTCGTAAGAAATTCATTACAACATTTGTATTATGTGCAGGTGCTCCATCTTGTTGAAAAATTATCGACCTTCTTTCATCGTCTGGAATTGGTTCTAAGAGACTTGGCATATCGTTTTGTACAAAGGAGAAATATCTCTGTCCATTTAAGGTTCCACTGTAAAATATGGCCCAATGATCCGATCTCCAAGAATACCACACCACACATTAATTGAGAATCGCACCTGAGCTCTAACTTCAGTAGTTAAGCGAGGATTGTCAATTGACCAATAATGCGAGTTTTTTCTATTGTAAATGCCGCAGTTTGAAACATTACTTTCATCGGTCCATAAAATTGACCTTACATTGACATAATTATTGACTAGCCAATTGCAATAGACCAGCCGACGAGCAGGATCATCATTGTGCAGCGTTTGAGTAGGTTTTATCTTAAATGCTTTGAAGTTGTGTTTTTTTAATAACTTGTGTACATAATTGTGGGACACTGGAAATGATCGGGCCACTGAACGCGTTGATTCTTGTGGATTATCTACTACGTAGTTAATAATATTGTTATCTAAGTCATTATCAAATTCCGGAGCTCTTGTTCTCGAACCTTTTTTTCTGTTAAAAGATCCATAATTTATCAAATTGTTATCCAACTTACGTAAATACGTACCAGAAGGAACTTCTCTATCTGGGTACTCTCTTCTGTAGGCGATAATGGCCGCCCTATTGTTACAATCATGTTTGTAGTACATTTTTAACATGTCCCTCTTTTCTGTATTGGAATATGCCATTTTTCAATCAATAAATGCAACAATCACGATTATTAACGCAAATTGAAAAATACAATAAATTGGCGGGAACGAGAACCCGCGATAAAGAATTTGAATTTAGAACGAACCACATTATTAAAAAGTTATTAATGTCATTTTACTCATTAGGTAAAGTACTTTCGATATCAGTTTAAAGTTTTTTGATATCTGCAATAGTTACGGAATAATCGCCTGTGCACACTTAACGATTACACCCTGTATAAGTACACCCCCAACCATTCTTTTATTTATTTTATTTCCTCTCCATCCAAAGGTTGTCTGGAAGAAATCGCTTCTAAGCGATAAGACCGCCCATTGTACTCATATTATAAAATGTGTTTTGTTTTTATGTTTTTAATACTGCTAAGGTGTACAATAAAGCATTTTTCATTCATTTCATTCATTCATTCAGAAGTCCTCGGTCAAGGAACTTCAGGATTTTGTTCAGGGGCAAACGCACAACCGCGCCACTAGTCTAAGGCAGGCCCTACACCTACAATAACATTGCGCAATATCACGAATTAAGCAATACAATTGATCGTCTAGGGTTAGTATTGTAGAAGTATTGAAGTTTGTGCAATGATTGAACGAAAGTTTGAGCGAGTTTAACTTTTATTGCACCATATTTATCATTGCACCGTGTAGGATCTGTATTGCGCAATATTTTTTAGTCTGTGCGTCGCCTTGACGAGGATCGGATGCTCGTGGGTATATTTATGCCTTTTCGTGTACCAGTTTTTCGACGTATTTTCTTTTTATTTTTAGCCACAAGTAGCAACACTATAGCTGCAGCCAAATCTTGGTCTGACATCTTGTTCACGGAACAGTTCCGTTTGTTCCTGCTCACGCGAAAAAATTTACGCATATGAGTCGTCAATGATTGCGTCAAAATAATAATTGATCGTTTGAGTGAGAAGTCCGATTCAATCATATTGCGCAATAAAAATATTGTGCAAACTTATTGTAGGTGAATTGAAAACTAGAAATTCTGTCACCAGAGTTGGCCACTGACTCATACGAACGAATATTTAAAAATAAAAAAAATGCTAATTATTTCATTATTTTAATTTCATTTCTATACATTTTTGCATAAGCAACATCAACTTGAAATACTCTTTAAAATACATTGTAGATAGCTAATTGATAATCCTTATTATTTTAGTTGTGGGTTTTAAATAGGTAAATTTTATTTTATTTAGGTAGTAATCTAACACTATAGTAGGTAGGTAGTAAGTTTTGGGGGGTCAGTAAAACCACGATGATATTTACAATCACGATGTTTATTTCACAAAAAACTTCCTCGTTCCTCTAATCCTTTACACAACCACTTCTTTTAATATTACAATTTGAATAATCCGACAACTTCACGACCGCTCTAGTCAGACGTTACACAAAGACTGCCGTAGCCGCCATCGGCATCGTAGCGCCATCTTGTTTTCATCTTGTTTTCATATCGTCTAAAAACGAGATGGCGCTAAGATAGCTTCCGCCGGAAGTGTAATTAAATAAATCAATCCATAAAATCAAATGGAGATCCTAAATTATTATTAAATAATTACAATATTGATAAGTATTTTTAGAATCAGTAATGTGATTACCTAACAGTTCGGCCATCCTACACCTAGCGTGTCCTCACGCTTACAAAATTAAAAATAAAAAAAAAACTAAGTAGTTCATAATAATTAATCATCATCATATTACATATTTGTATGGATTCGACCTCTTGCCTTTCCACTTTTAAGTAAAATAAGCTACTTAATATTTGAGTACATAATTATATCAACCAATAAATTCACACAATAATGCACTTGTTATTGAAAACAACCTTTATAACATTAAATAGACCCATTTAAATCATCATCCTCTATGTTCGAATCATCACTTTCAAAGTTTCTGTTGAATATTAACCATGGTCGAATTTTATCGATTGCAACTACTGCTTCGTACCTACTGCCTTTACGAGTGAGAGGAGTGTCTTCAATAAGAAATCTATCATGTGGAAGCACTTTAATTACACGATAGGGTCCCTGATATTTATTAACCAGCTTTTGAGATTTCCCATCATGAGGTACATGACGCTCGACACGCACTAAATCGCCTTCTTTATAATTTGTTGCTGTTTTTCTATGTAAATTGTAACGTTCTCTATCTTTCTCTTGCTGTCGTCTAACATTCAGACTAGCCTCTTCCCGTACTTCTTCAATTTCCTCTACTGGGGTTCGGTTTAGAGTCTCGTTGATGACTGAACTCATAATTCCATCCGCTCTACTTATTATGTTAAATCCAAATAATAACTCAGATGGACTTTTTTGTGTTGTCTTATTCCTTGTCGTATTAATGCCGACCTGAATGTCGCCAATACACTCATCCCAAGACTTATCATCTTTACCATGACCTGAGGCCGACAAGGCATCCAGTATCGTTCTATTAAAACGTTCGACTTGACCGTTGGCCCTTGGTGTGGCGACAGCATTTACAATATGTTTTATACCATAAGAAGCTGTAAGTGATTTGAATGTTGTACTAGTAAAAGTTGAGCCCTTGTCCGTGATCAAACGTGTCGGTACCCCAAAGTAACTGATGTGTTCGCGCATAACTCTCACCGTGGTAATTGATTTTGTGTTTCGTACCGGTGTTATATTAATATACTTAGTGAACCCATCAATTAGCACCAGAAGATAAGAATTACCTCTTTTGCTTTTGATAAAAGGCCCTAAATGATCTGCGTGAACCGTGTGGAATGGTATACTTACCTTTTCGATAGGGTGCAACTCCCCTTCACGCTTGCCTCCTGCAGCTTTGTGGTGTGCACACTCGAGACAAGATGCAACGTATTTTTTTACAAAATTTCTCATTTTTGCAAACCAGTAGTGTTCCTGGATGCGCAGCAAAGTTTTTTCAAAACCATGATGACCTATGTCATCATGGTTCATTTTAAGAATCTGCCAACGAACACCCTTGGGTACTAACCATTTCATAGTGTCTCCTACTATTCTGTAAACGCGTCCGTTTTTAATTTTATAATTCGTGATTATGTCAGCCGCTTTAGTTGATAGTGGGTCTTCAAGTGTACTTTTAATCAATTTCACTTCTTCGTCTGTAGACTGGACCGTTGTAATCCAATCTTCGTCCGCATTACGAATAGGTAATACGTCCAAAATATGTGTTTCTGACAGAGGTTCATCAACAGGGTTACGACTCAGTGCGTCGACATGGGACATGCGTGCTCCTGGCCTGTACTCTATCGCACAGTCAAACTCTTGAATTTGGACCCACCAACGAGCTATTCTGGGTATCAAATCGCGTTTGGTCAGCGTGCTTCTAAGAGCGTTACAATCTGTGAAGATCTTAAAGGGAACGCCAGCCAGGTATATCCTAAATCGGTTCAAAGAAGCTACCACTGCCAATGTTTCTAATTCGTAAGAATGGAGTTTCTTTTCGTCAAGCGTGGTTTTGCGACTAAAGTATGAAACGGGATGAAAAATGTCGTTAGAGTCACGCTGCAAAAGAATACCTGCTACTCCTTCTTTACTCGCATCTGTATGTAGTTGTATCTCTGCTTTGGGATCGTATAATGCAAGCAAGGGGCGTTTGATCAGTTGGTCTTTAATTGCAGTGAATGCTCGCTCCTGATCATTATCCCAAGCCCATGCGCAATCCTTTTTTAGAAGGTTGGTTAGAGGTGCTGCTATTTCTGCGTACCCTTTTATGAACCTTCTAAAGAAACCTGATAACCCAAGAAACTGACGTAATTCATGTTGGTTTTTAGGTGTAGGGAATCTAGACACAGCTTCGGTTTTGCGAGAGCCCGGTTTAATACCTTGCGCACTGACTTCAAAACCCATAAAATCTATCTTTTCAAGAAAAAAGTTACACTTACCAAGTTTCAAAGTCAGTCCACCTTTTTGCAATAGCTGTAACACTTCTTCTAGTCTTTCCATCCCTTCCTCAAAGTTTTTCGCAGGTATTAAAACATCATCCATGTACACTAGTGCATACTTGATTTTAGCATCCAGCAGTATTTTATTAATAGTTCTCTGGAAAACTGATGGCGCATTAACCAGGCCGAAGGGCATGCGATTATATTCGAACTGACCATCGGGAGTCACAAAGGATGTTTTGTCTCGCGATTCTTTCGAAATGGGAATTTGATAATAGCCGGAGGCTAGATCTACAGATGTAAACAGTTTACTACCGGCAAGCATGTCGAGCTGGTCCTCGACGCGTGGTAAAGGATAGTGATCCTTTTTGGTCTTCCTATTGAGAGCGCGATAATCAACACATAAGCGTTTTTCACCTGTCTTCTTTTGCACGAGAACGATGGGGCTTGCGTAGGGTGAAGATGATTCTCTTATTATGTCGCTATCTAACATTTCTTGCACCATGTCCCTAACTAGAGAACGTTCGGAAAAGGAAAGCCTGTATGGTCTAAAAACAACAGGATTGCTATCTTCCAACTCAATTACCATCTCACTGGTTTTTGCGTAGCCTAAATCTTTAAGGTTATTTGAGAAGCAGTTTTTGTATTTGGACAGCAACTGTTGTAGTTCAAGACGTTCACTATTACTGATTGTTTCGCCACAGTTTACCTTGGTATCCCAACTAGTTTCATCAAAAACTACACTGTAAGAGCCCATCACGTCAACAACATCGTCGAGTTTTTGCTCCGCCCGTGTCAAAAGTGTGTCCTTTTTTATAAATAAAGATTTAGAAGACGTATTGTAAATCAAGAGAGCTCCATGACCTTTCCGTATCTCATATTCTCCTGGACACATATAATATTCTTCGCCATCTCGCCCCCTAAGCGACCCATTTACGAAAACATTTATGTTGTCCACAGATTCCGCTTTAACCAAAACCAGTTGTGATGTTTTGCTTGGTATTTCGGAGTCATTTTCAGCGAGTAAATGCAACTTTTGTGAAATCCTTTTGAAAATTAACTCCTTAGGGGTCTTTGTAATTAGTAAATTGGGTTTTTCAGTGAACGAATGGCCCAACAGAACGGGATGAGAAATAACATAGTCATCTACTACTAATAAATCGATGATTTCTTTTATCCCTTGAACTTCAACAGTAGTCGCTACTACGCCTACTGGTCGAACAATATTAGCTCCGATTCCCTTAAGCGCCGGCAATCCTTCACTCTCCTTAATTTGCAAGCCAAGTGCTTTTGCGTGACTGACCTTGATCAAAGAACACTGGCTGCCCAAGTCAACATGACACGTTACAAGGGAATTATTAACAAGTATTTCATTTATGTACTTATCGTTGCTATCATCATTCACCCTAAGCTCTGCTACCTGTTTTGTCTGATCCCCTTTATTTGTTTCTTTAGCTTCTGCTGCTTTACGACGATAACAATCTTTAGCCAGATGCCCTACGCGTTCACATTCCGTGCATTTTATTAGTGGTTTGTCACACTTAGTGCTCGGGTGACCAATAGTTTTACAATTAAAACACCTAATACTTGGATTTATTCGTCCGCTTCTCAATGGATCAAACCTACTACTCGATGAACCCGGTTTGCGTTCTGTTTTGTATCGTGTCGTCGCATCATGTGATTCTTTACTTTGACCTACCTTAACCGTCTTGAAGTATTTAAGTACTTCTTCAGGTTCCTTAAATTGAGCAGCTTGAGCTCCAACTTTAATAGCCCTGTCTTCAACCCCATTAAGCAAACAATCTACAGCCTGTTTCCCATAAATCTTACAACGATTGAGGAGATTAACCTTCGCGTAATAATAGACTTCCAAAGGTTCCCCATACTTAACCCTCTTAGACAACATCTCAGTTAGGAGCTCGGCATAGTCTTCACGGCAAGGAAATGATTCTAATAATTTCTTTTTCCATTCTCCCCAAGTGTACAATAGAGAGGGTAAACCTTGATACCAGGTTTTGGCTACTCCACTCAATTTAGGTAACGCGTAATGTATAATAGCTTTTTCGTCCCACCCGTAAATTTCCGCACACTCTTCGACTTTAGTTATCCACACAAGCATGGTTTGATCTTTAGACATGGGGTCAAACTCTGGTATGACGTTAGTGTTGAATGCAAATTTTGGTCTATCCGAGCTCCTAACCTTGGTTAATATATCTAAAAACTTATCTAACATTACATTAGTGCTAACCGACTTGCGTCTAGACCTTCTCGATGCTCGGGGTCTTCCACCTTCAGAATCCGATGAAACATGATGTTTCTTTCTTGCAAGTGAACTGCTCATTCTTCTCCGTTTTGTTTTTCTTGCATTGCCAGCAGTCTTGCTCCTTGATCTTCTGGAATCCTGAAGATCGTCTCCTGCATCCGATGAAGAATCGTGATAACGTTTCCTTCTTCCAGCTGTTCTGGTAATTTTTCTTCGTTTTACTCTCCTCGATTTTTCAATATTATGTACAGTATTTGTATCACTGGATTCGTAGTAGTCCCTCCTGCTCAGACGTCTATTCCACCTTAAAACCCCCGTTTTATGATCTTTTCCTTCTGAATCAGTTTTCCGTCCATCCATTTGATCATGTGCCAGACCTCCTCCTCGCCTGGTCACGTGATCATCCTTATTTTGTCCATCCTTGCCAACATGCGCCAGACCTCCTCCACGTCTGGTCGCATGAGCATCCATTCCAAATCCTTCCATTCCAGATCCTTCCGTTTCATCATATTCCAGACCTCCTCCTTGTCTGGTCATATGAGTTCCATCTTTATCGCCTCTTGACTCATTTCCTTGGTCAGTATCCTCTATGTCTTCATCCATCCTCAGAGTATCTGAAACTTTTAAGCACCAGCTTAGTAACTGCCTAAATTAGAATAAGTATTTATTCAGAATTAATCTCCAACCACAAACGAAATATTTACGAACAATAAAAAATATTCAATAGAGGGTTGGTAAACTATTTACACAAAAATCTGATTTTTAACTGAGAGTTCAACTTTTTAACTGAGAGTTCAACTTTTTAACTGAGTGTTCAACTTTTTAACTGAGAGTTCAACTTTTTAACTGGGAGTTTAACTTTTTAACTGAGAGTTCAACTTTTTAACTGAGAGTTCAACTTTTTAACTGAGAGTTCAACTTTTTAACTGAGAGTTCAACTTTTTAACTGAGAGTTCAACTTTTTAACTGAGAGTTCAACTTTTTAACTGAGAGTTCAACTTTTTAACTGAGAGTTCTACTTTTTAACCGAGAGATCAACTTCAACTTTTTAACCATGAGTTCAACTTTCGTGAATTGATTTACAAGAGCTCTGTCGTTCGTTATCGTTCATCATATATATTATTACAAAAAGATCAAATTAGGCAAGCTGTAAAAATAAAAATTCACAAAACAGAACTTGTTTGAAAGTATTTACAAAACTGACACTTAACTTGGCAACTCTTTGAATGTTTTAACTTGGTTTGGCCCGGAAGTATCATAAATACTAAAACTTTGTATTATTATTATTTTTAACAAAAAAAAATCAAGCAGTAAATTTGTAAAAAGAGGGTAGTTAAATACAATACATAAAAATGAAATAAAAGCACAAAACGGTAAAATGATGGCACTGGAGTTTTTAGGAAAACGGGCATGATAAAAATATAACAGAACCACAGAGTTCGATTAACCTTGTTAGCTTAAGGTATTTATAAGCTAAATAAAGTAGTGGCCATAGAATTCAACCAAATAAAAGAAATAAAAGAAAAAAAATATATAGCACTGGTTCTAAATTTTGATAGGTGCTAGCTAGTGAGAAAAAAAAATATGACTTACCCTTTTTACTTCGTGCGTGGACGTGGTACGGAAAAATTTCGGTTTATTTTCCGTCGATCCCACTTCTGACCTTTTGGGGGGTCAGTAAAACCACGATGATATTTACAATCACGATGTTTATTTCACAAAAAACTTCCTCGTTCCTCTAATCCTTTACACAACCACTTCTTTTAATATTACAATTTGAATAATCCGACAACTTCACGACCGCTCTAGTCAGACGTTACACAAAGACTGCCGTAGCCGCCATCGGCATCGTAGCGCCATCTTGTTTTCATCTTGTTTTCATATCGTCTAAAAACGAGATGGCGCTAAGATAGCTTCCGCCGGAAGTGTAATTAAATAAATCAATCCATAAAATCAAATGGAGATCCTAAATTATTATTAAATAATTACAATATTGATAAGTATTTTTAGAATCAGTAATGTGATTACCTAACATAAGTAGTATACATACACAAGTACAAGTACATAAGTACATAAGGGTCGACCCACATCTGACCGAAAATACGTCACGTAGGTACCTATTTATCGGTCGCGCAACGTCAAAACAGACAGTTATACTAAAACATTCATGAGCGTGATAACGATGATACGCCCGACGCATCTTCCGTCAGATGTGGGCTGACCCTAAGTATGTAGATTACCCAGGTATAACTTACTTAATAATAACGTCAGTGGAAAGCAAGTTTGTCTTTTCTTTAATTTATTGTTCATCTCATTAGCACAATATACATATCAGTAAAAATAACTGTACCTACCAACCTAGGTAAATAAATAAAATTGATTGATTAATTAAATAGACACACACACAACTGAAAAGGTTTCATAAAAAATATACAATTTTAAAAATAAGTAGGTACCTAAATAAACTTAAATAAACAAATGTCAAATGAATATTGCTGGACAATCCATACAGCATGCTAGTCCCATGTTAAGCAGATCTTGTGCTAACTGATAAGTTAGGGGTGCATATTAGACGACTGATAGGTAATACTCACTGTATCGTTTGTGTAGGTACGTATGGTATGTAATTAACAGGTAACTATCGTTGATGCGTGTGTATCAAATACAAATCCATTGCCTACGTTTCGTTTAGACTGCTCTACGACATAAATGCTAAGTATACCTAAGATTTTGACTATAACCCATAATAATTATGCCTTTTTTCGAACGTGGTATGTCAGCCCTGCTAAGAAGAAAAGGCGTAAAGTCACAGTTTTGGCTAATATATTTTTTCTGTGCGTTTATAAGTTTATTCAGCCAATATATTTCTTTGTACTCAAAAAAATATTTACATAAGTGTAGGTACCTACCTACTTAATTTTTCTAAAAATTTGTTTTTAATAATACATATTTTTAGGTAAAGGCTTTTGGTAATGTAAGGTAGGTTACTTACTTCCAGTCTTTTATAAGTAGCCTAATCGCGGTTTTTTGTTAACTAGTTCTGAACATTCGAATCTTATAATGACATAGGGTTTACCTATATTTTCAAGACTGTAGTCTTACTTATATTATAGGTACCCGTCGGCAGTAGACCATAGTCTTGAAATGAAAACCTTTAGTGGTAAGGTCGTGTCATGCATGCATGGATCGCTGTCTTTGTCTTTGAAATATGAACTATTTTGTCGTGGTGTCATTGATTAGGTAGGTATCTACCTTTTTAGTTTTAGTATACCTACTTTTTTTAAGATAGGATAAATATACATAAGTAAGTAGGTAACCTTCCTAGAGTTAACTTAGCTTCAGTGTAAGGAAACAGGAAAAGAATTCAATGTGACGTGGGTAGGGTAGGCTGGCAGGAAGTAGGTAGTAGTAAGCTTAAGATAAGTTATTTTTTTTTATAAAATATGAATAGACAGACAGTCCTAACTTAACAACTTTTTGCAGATTTAGCGCCTGTAACACTGTATTAATCACTTTACAGTTCACTTCACGCTAGCCATTTAGTTCACCATTGGTTCATATTGGCAGCAGTTTCAATTTAAGAACACGGTGGACAAGATGAAGTGCGTGGTTCCTCAGTGGGCTGCGCGCGCACCGCAAGCCTTGATGGGTCTGCAGGGTTTGCTTTCGCCACAAGCGAGCGAGCCACGTGAGCAAAGGCAGCCTCCACGTTTAACCCGGTTTTGGCCGAGGTCTCCATAAACGCGACTTGGTACTCTCTGGCGAGACGCATTCCCTCCTCCCTCTTCACTGCCCGCTCTAGACCGCTGTCGGATTTGTTGCCTGCAACCAAAGACGGTGTCGATTACTTACAACCAGTTTTGAGGTCTGGTGAGGTGAATGGTTTGGTTAGTTACACTCTAAAAGCCCTTGAAAAACGTACCAACTTACCTAAAAGCATGATGACGACATCATCCTGTGCGTACTCCCGAATCTCCCCAAGCCACGCCCGGATGTTGTCGAAACTTATCTTGTTGGTCACATCGTACAGGAGCAGAAGTGCTGTTGAATAAAAAAACATTTTAATACAATAGATAAAAATCTTTAAAATACAGTAGGTCAAAATCATTAAAATACTTGGGGCAATCCATGAGCATCTAAAATAATGGAACCATTGAATATCAACCTACTTAACTAAAACTTCTAGATGTTAGACTAGAAGTCTGTACCTTAGTAATATTATGTATACGTACCTATTATCTTTTATCCAATAACTAAGGTACAGACTAAACTTTAAAATTTGTAAAATTGGACCTAATTTTATGAACTGGTGCAACGTTTTGTGATCACGATATTACAAAACAAGTGAGCTATATGTACCAGGGCGACATAAAGCGTAAGGACATCTGCTTGCGGCTGGTTCGGTGTGATGGATGGAATCGAGTTCCACACCACAATCTATATGACAAGCGACAAGCATGGAGCGTGTAGTACGTGTGCGTGATCCGGTTAGGCATTTTGTAGTTCATAGGCTATAGAAATTGTTTGTTAGTCTGTGTAGTGAGGAGGAAACCGGGTCGAGGCCAGCGTCTAGCTGGTCTGACGTGGCTTCCATCACCGAGTCTGTTTTGGTTCGTCGCATGTTTATATTAAAAACCTAAACACAACACCTAGAGTGATCCAGTTCATTTAAATGTAGGTACTTATTAGGTTTTTTATGTATTGTTCTATCAAATAAAATAATGATAATTCATATATAATGATAATTCATATATATGTATAACTTACGTTGCATTTGTATTAAAAGAAATGCATGTTACAGTACCTACTTTGGATTTTTTATTAAAACCTATTCAGCACAGCTTTAATTTCGCAGATGGTAAAATACTATTGCATGCTCCCCTCGCTCGCTATAAAAAATTCTAGACTGAGCCAACAGATGGCGTTAGTGGTGGTTTTTATACGTATGCCTAAAGTTTTAGTTATAGATAGTTTATTTGGTAAGTTTTATGGCTAGTTTTTGTCTAAAGTATGTCATACCAAAAAACTATATTACTTTGAATAAACGCCTATGTTTTTTCTTTCTACAATCAACGTAGGTACCTACTTATTTATTAAAGAATTAACAACGGTTTGAGTAGACTTTATTAAAATCAGGGGACTTTGTAAAATAACCTTCTGGTTTCGTTGAAATTCAGTTTGTCAGTTACGTCTTTACGGCTTAACCATAATAACTGCCATAGCATTAGCTCTAAAGACACAACAGACATAAAACTTTTTTACTTACGGTAATCAATTTATTTTGTAATAGGTAAATAAAAAAATAACATGCTAGCGAAGGCATGAGCAGAAGAAGGAAGGTTTACCGTGTGCATCTCTGTAGTAGGCGTGTGTAACGCTACGAAAGCGCTCCTGCCCAGCTGTGTCCCAAATCTGAAGCTTTACCTTGATGCCGTCAACGGTTACCACCTTATTCTGCGAACAGATGGCGTTAGTTGTTCATAAATGTTGATTCATTTAAGTTTAGATAATAATCTAAAGAGAAAATATGCCATTCAAGCCTTAAATAAAAAATTGTGCCATAATTTCATTTTTACTAACATTTTTTCAGTAGGTAACAGTAGTTAGGTACTAATATTTGTTCTGTGATACCCGGTACCTACCAGTTTACCTCGGTAGGTAATAGGTTATGGATAAGTTTAGGTAATAGGTAGGTACCCTATAAACTAAAATATTCTCACTAAATACAATTTCCAAGTAGGTAGGTAGGTACCTAGGTACCTAGACATAAACTTGTAGGTACCTACCTACTTTTTTAGCTCACTGTGAGTCACAAATTTGTATTCCAGAATATTCTAGCATTTACCTACCTATAAATAAAATGCCAGCTGCCGTAAATCAAACTGTGGAAAATAAACCAACAAAAAATCGAGGACCTTGGCAACAATAAATCACTCAAGCAGCCGATTCAATCACAGCTGTCAAGTCGAAGGGGCGGGAACAGAAAAAGCGCGCTAAGGTTCGAACACCAATAGCGTGCGGGTTACCGACCGCATGCTGCATGTTGACTGGCCCATATGAATTTGGAACCCTTAATCGTCATATTTTTTTAGGACAGCTGTAATAAAATTGGCTAATTCATTCAATGCCAGCCATTAGTTAAATTCTTGCTGGCTGGTAGACAGACTTTTCGTTAATTTCTATAATGAAAGACATAAATCCGAGATAGAAAAGTAAGTAGGTAATGGTGTTTTTTGTAAACCTTATCATATGGAAACATAAAACGATGACTCTTATCCTGCCCTTTGGGTGGTTTTTTATACTAACCAGCTCTATGTATTACTAAAATAATGATGTTGCAATTAAGAAGATCATCTCAGAAAAGTTTGTCAAAATTAAATGAAAACTTTTTCCATATGGCAATAAAATTATAGGTTTGCGCTCCGTGCCGAGAACGGTGAACAAAAGGAAATCGACTTGACGCCGTCCTGTACCCGGAAGTCGATGCCAACTGTGGATACGTAGTTTCCGGCGAGAAAATGCCCGTCCCGGAAGCGAACGAGCATGCACGTCTTCCCGACACCACTGTCTCCGAGCAACATCACCTGAAAAAAAAAATTACATTGTCCTAATTTTCTGTAAATAATCTTGTAATAAATTTTAGAAATCTCGTTATTGTGGTTATAGTAATTATGATCCAATAAATCAAGTTATAGGTTATGAGTAGTAGAGTTCTTTGCGATAGAGCTCGTCCGGGGAAAGGGTGTTAGCACGCAAGTGATATTTATGATGTTGCAAGCGTACATAGGCTACGGTAACCGCTTACCATCAAGTAGGCCGTACTCTTGGTTGCCACTTTAGTGGTAAGTATAAAAAAAAACGCGATGTTACGTAGGTACGGTACGGACAGTAGGTACTGTACCATAACTTGTAGAGCTAGAGTCTGCCCACGACAAAAAAAATCTTAAGTAGTAGGTAAGTAGGTTCTTACCACAGAATTATCATACAGCTCTTACCTACCTGAAGTCTAAGCAGGAGTAGATTAACGAGAGCTCAGAAAAATCATAAAGCAGGTAAAGATCCACAAACATCAATAAAATTACTGGCATTACTGTTTGTTACAAGGATATTTAAGAGCGAAGCCGGCTTATTGCCTTTGAAGCTTTTAAAACCTTCAAAGACTTTATTAAAAGCCTACTGGTGACGTCAAACATCGGATAGGTATAGTACCTTCGCAATAAGGGAGAGCACTCACGTTCATTACGATGCAAAATTAAATTGAGTTTTATTGCAAAGCTGAAAAGGTCACAGTAAAAATAGCGGTGCAGTAGCCTTTTTATAATTACCTCTTTTCTCTCTGTTGTTTACATGGTTGAACTATTTCAATATTGATATTGGTGGTTGCTAGTGATTAGTGAAATCACGTTAAAATAGGACAGAATTGAGTGAACTGAACCTTGAATGCAAAACCAAATTTTTTTGATCAATCTTTCTAAATTGTTTTTTTTATTTCATTATGCAAACTTAGCAGCATAGAGAGGCAAGACAGCTATGTTCTCCGTGACGGCGATGGAATTATACCAAATACTGTTCTTGTGGGATAGCATGCAAAAACGCGCGGGTCAGCTCGTGCCTACCTAATCATAGTCTCTAAGGGAAACCTAGTTGGTCACGAAGTGAAAATGGAGCAATATGTTACTTAGTTAAACAAAACATAAAAAAATAAATAATTTTTATTCAATCTGGCCTCTTTCTATATGATTTCTGTACGCGGTATGCGTTTACCATTTTAATCACCCTCTCTAGCCTCAATGGTTTGCTGGTAGAAAATTCTTGTTAGGGTTAAGCTCGCCTTTGTACATAAGTCATTTGTTTTATGTTTGTTGTTTATATTTTTACTGTGTGTAAAATAAATTGAATAATAGTAAAATAAATGTAATGAAACTCACTTTTCCAAAGACTTCATATTTGTCATCCGGCTTCGCTTGCTGGCCGAAGGGTTCAGTCGGTGAAGGCGGCTCACTATGCGGCATGAAGCCCTCCTGGTCCTCCTTATCATCATCCTCTCTAGCTTCTGGAAGGTTCCGGGCCCAGGTCGGCCTGACTCGACCAACCACTATGCGCTTCTCGACGGGATTACCTACTGTATTAGGATTCCACATTTTGTACACTGTGTCTGGAACTGGATTCGATTTTCTTTTTTTATCCGGTAGCCATATTTTTATGCACTTTGAACTGGAAATGGTATGGTTTTAGAGATGGAGTAGGGCAGTAACCAAGGATAACCAATATTGTGATTATACTATGAAAAATTGAAGTTAAAGATAATTAGATGAAGAAATATATATGCTGGTAGTTAGTATAGTACGTAGAGATTTTTACTTTAGTCACAGATAACATAATACTAGTGTTAGACTAGCAGCAAATCTGACGCAAAAATTCGCGCTCAGAAATTTCTGCGCCATTGAGTGTACAGAAAATTAAAATAAAGTTTGGGTAGGTACTAAACTAACTAAGCAGCTCTTCTTGACTGAAATCAGGAAAAGCGCTTATTTCCCTAGCAATGAATAATTAAGTACCTACTCAAGGTATAGATAAAAATTAGTAAGAAACGAATACGCAATTATTATTGTAGGTTGTTTAATTTTGTCAATCATCACATCACACTATAGCTTGAAGGGTATGGTTTCCGGTGAAATTACTGGCACCTGAGGCTTTCGACCTTAGCAAGGTGATACCTCTGGTATTGCAAGCGTCCATAGACTCTGTGTCCATAGCGGTAACCGCTTACCATTTTGTGGGCCGTACGCTTGGTTGCCACTTCAGTTGTATAAAAAAATAAATAAAAAAAGCATTTGTTTGTAATATTGAAGTAGAGCCGCAGAACATGCAGGTTTAAGGATATCAAGTTACTGGAACCTTGTCACAGATAATTCTTATTTACATTTTACATTGCACAGAATTACGAGAAATCTAACACATTGAGTGAAGTTTACACTCTACCTACGCATTATAGACAAGGCGAAATATGGGTACTCTACTCAGTACATCTTATTTTATGTGTATCTATGTGTATCTGCGCTTATCTTTTAAACTTACGCAACGTACGTAGGTACATTATTTTAACTGACTTAAAAAAATAGTAGGTAGGGTAACTAACCTACCTACTACCAGGTATAGTTCGCACAGCGGATCTAGGCTTCCGTGAAGTTAGCAGTTTGTGATGCGTAAAGATAATTTCGTTTGAAAAAGCTCCATTGCGCATCGAAACGGCTAACTTCATGACGGCCGAGATCCGCCGTGAGAACTATACCTAAAATGTATTTTAATTGAATACAATTTTATTAGTCACAAGTTGACTCACAACAGAATAAGAGTCAATGTAACCCGAGTCATATAAATTACTTAATTAAAATTTAGTTGAAAATTCAGTTTAAAATGGAATTCATATTTGATTCGACACTAGAAACCCTACAATTTTGTAAATGTACATAGGTAGATATGTGTTGATGATTATGTAGGTAAATGAATTCCTTTGTGCGTCAGAGATCTGAAATGTGAAAATCATTTCATGCTTGTTATCCCAATTCGTGGAAAACGAATGAGACTCATACGAACACACGTTTAAAATACAAAGTGCCAGGTAATACTAGCGTTGAGGCCATAATACGTTAGTCACGTTTATATTTTTATAATTTAAATACTTAGTTGGTAGGTACTCCAATATTGTTATTTTATATTGTTTCGCCTCTTTACAGCGAACGAATAGGTAGGTTTATGAACATTGTCGTTCAATCAAATAAATGACGAGTCATAGCCTGTTCACTTAATCTATGTATTTATATTGTACTATATTTTTTTATGTGTTTTACCTATATGACAATAAAGATATTTCTATTTCTATTAATTACTACGAAAATAGAGATTCGATGATGATTATTTCAGATAGAAAGAGCTATCTTTATATAATGTACCTAATTGGTTTACAGAACTTGTTTTATTCAGATTACCTGCCTAGATATATAAATTCATTTTCAAAAAATAAGAAAGTAAAAAGACTTCCCTACTTATAAAATAGTACTTATTTGTACAAGTTTTATAGCTTTTTTGGTACAGGGTACCTATTTTCTTCACCTGATTACTATAAATATATTCAAGCGTGCGCCTGTATCGGTTATGATTACTTATGATGGGGGGACTAAATAATCTGTTCTGTCTGCCTTAGCATAGATTATCACCTCGACGCTTAAACTTTTTTATTTCTAACGTAACGTAATAGTAGTATAGTTCTTAGTGATAGAGCTCGTCCGGGGAAGGATCACCATACCCATACCTATTTCTGCCTCCAAGTAATGCTCGCATTGTTGTGTTCCGGTTCGAAGGGTATGGTTTCCGGTGAAATTACAGGTACCTGTGACTTTCGATCTAACGTCTCAGGGTGGTAACACGCAAGTGATATCTATCTTGTTGCATGACTACATAGGCTACGGTAACCGCTGACCATCAACTGGGCCGTACGCTTGATTGCCACTTTAGTGGTATAAAAAAAAACGTTGAAACATAAAGAACAGCTCAGTTAAAGTGTTTCTAGCCTGAAATTGACTGAAACTTCTGAAATTTGGACAGACCCACTCTCCGAATTTCAGCTGTATTCTGTGTAACGCTCTAAGATATATTATAATGTATCCAAAAGCCAATTATATAACTCTTTTTTCTAATAAAAACAATAAAACCAAAAGTTAATTGACTATTATATTATTCAACCCATAAACTTTACCTACTCTTAGAGGTTCTACGATAACCCCTCAACAAATATAATTTCAGTTTTGACTCTATTATAAGCGTAATCTTAGTTTCAACACAACTATTCTCCACATGCAAAAGGGTTGAAATCTCCAAGCTCCGACGGATAAAGTGGATTTCCATATTTTCCATAAGCTTACCGTAATGGAGCAAAGATTTAAGTCTACTGTTTATTTATGTAATTTGCCTTCTTTCGATTTAATGTACGAGTAATGACAAATAAGTCCTAGGATTGGTGACTGCTCATCATTTGGCTTTGTTCCGAAAACGTAAAATTGATAAAACAATATACGAGTAGCATAGCAACAAAAAGAAAGATAAAAAAAAAAAAAATACGAACATTTACGTTTTGCTCGATATTGTGCTATCCTCGTAAGTCAGAATGAACTTTTAGTATTTCCCTTTGTGTCACTTACTTTGTTATGCATTTAGAGAGCCCGCTCGAGAGCTTTCACGAAAATTGCAAAATTGTCAGGTGGAGACTTTTATTAAAGGGGTGGAGGGAAAGAAGGGAAACTAGCTTTAGTGGCAAGCGACTGTAAAAGTACCTACTCAGGCTAACAGCTCATTCACACGAGGACGATAGATCGCCGTGTTTTTGACGACGGCAATGGCTTTTGAATGGCCGTGTTCACACGAATCACGAATCGTGAAAAATGACATTACGTCAAAAAAAAAAAATCTTTTGTTTTTTTTGACGAATCGTCAATGATGGGTCCCGCCGCCGTGTGAACGAGCCGTAACGTCTCTACTACTACTATAGACAACGGTTTTTTCAAGATATTTATTATAACAAAAGGCAAGTCATTTTAGTATAATCTGGTTTCGTAAGACACTCAGAAAAAATACAGATCGCGCAAACATTTTGTTGTCCTGCAGCGGGGATTGAATCCGCAATCTCTCGCTTCTCCGGGCACTCGAGCACCACGCCTCTGAGCCACGTATACACACACAGCCCATTGTACAATGGGCTGTGTATAGTGCGTAGTACCTTGTCTGTAAATTGTTAATTTTAACTTTTATTTTCGGTGTACATTAAAGTATTTTTCATTCATTTCATTAATTCATTCATCCACGCCACTGAGATAGACTTGCTCTCGATTTGGACAAAATTTATTAGGACACAGTGTCCCAACTGGCACTTTTGATTAGATCGAGGATGATATATTTGACTTCTAAGTAAATGTGATAAAGGTACAGCTGTTCCATTCAATAGCACAACACTATATTAAGGACTTCGTAAAAGGGTATGCCACGAGCTTTTTCTCTTTTTTCAATAAAATGTAGTCTAATAGAAACGACTTAAAGGAGATTGTCACAAAAGGGTCGTCCCTTAGTAAAGGAAAATAGGTAATTTCCATGCCACCGTAGATGGACAGAACTTCTAATAATGTTAAAACTTATTTTACTTTCACTTTATTATGTAGATGGATCTAAGAGGCTTTAGGATATTTTCAGAGGTTTTTGTAAAAGTAGATAATTAGATATGACAAAGAGAAAAAAAAAGTTGCGTTCTAAAATGTATAGATATATATAAGTATTGTGATTTTTTATTTTAATTGAAATTTTTGCTGTAGTTTTTTTTTTAATACGTAACCGTGTCGGTAGAGTACGTCCTCCATAGTAAAATAATAGCATAAATATTATCTTCTAAGGTTCAGCCAGCTTAGCCGATAAAATAAAACGTACTAACAGAATGAATATCACTTGTGTGTTACCACCCTGAAACGTTAGATGGAAAGTCTCATGTGTCTGTAATTTCACCGGAAACCATACCCTTCGAACCGGGACACAGCAATGCGAGCATTACTGCTTGGCGGCAGAAGAAATAAAACACCTTCAGCTCAGTGGAGGCTAAGACAGTAAAATAGATCTTTTGTTATCAGAGCGGGCTTTATCGTTTCCATTTACAGCCTATCAAAGGTTCCATGAAAGGTCCACCTACATAATTAAGTACTACATTGTTTTACACAGGTTTTTTTTTTTTTTTTTTTTTTATACAACTGAAGTGGCAACCAAGCGTACGGCCCACAAGATGGTAAGCGGTTACCGCAGCCTATGGACGCTTGCAATACCAGAGGTATCACTTGCGGGTTGCCACCTTGAGGCTAAGATCGAAAGCCTCATGTGCCAGTAATTTCACCGGAAACCATACCCTTCACACCGGAACACAGCAATGCGAGCATTACTGCTTTGCGGCAGAAATAGGTATGGTGGTAGTCCTTCCCCGGACGAGCTCTATCACAGAAACCTCTACTACTCTTACTCTTGTTTGTTTGAACAACAAAATTATTCTTGTGATTTCCTCTTTACCCACTTGACTTGACGTTCACTATCTTTTTCTTTGTCTTTTCGAATCAATTACTTTTTCGAAGTAAATAAACTTTTGAAGATCGCTACACCCACCCTTGTCAGAGGCTTTGAGCATCCAATGGAATAGTGCCAATTCTGAGTGTACAAAACAAAATATGACTTCAAACAAAATTATGTCGACAGATTTTGTTGCTCGCAGGTCTGACTGACATAATAAACAATTACAATTACTTTGACCGTCTCGATCTCGCTTGAGAGTAGGCCAGTGTCCCAGTGGGATCATTAAAATGCTGTGATGATCAGGGTTGGACTTAAGTACAATGAAAACTGTAGTACAAAAGTCATAAAATTGTAGTACAAATACTACTACTGTAGCACGAATTCCAACCCCGGTGATGATGATGAAAGACCTCGATGTCGCAATGGGCCAGTCCCCGGTTGATAGCGAGAAGCTGCGGGTTCAATCTCCTCTATGGGAAAAATGTTTGCATGATCTGCAAATATACTTATAGAAAAAACGGCGCCAAACCACTACACGCGCGTACTTAGGTACCTAGTTGTCTAGCGGTGCATCTCGGCGTGTCGTCGCTCGGTATTCGAGAGATCGTATATTTAGCGTAGCATGTGAATACGGATGGAATACGGCCTAATTTTACAAAATTGCCCGAATTGCCAAGTACTACAGTAACATAGTCGATAAAACATTTACATTTTTGCTTGAAGCCGTAAACTTCGTTTTCGAACTCTCGCACGTTCAATTATCTGACGAAAAAATACATGCAAAAAAAAAATGCCCTTTGAAGTCAGAAGTGTTCACAAATACCCATAGGGAGGTTGTTTGTATTTAAAAAGTTATACGGAGATTGGTACCGAAGGCTTTTAAAATACCTATACCTACCATACCTGCTACCTACTACACTAATGGCATCAACATCATCATAATCATATAGCCAAAAGTCGTCCACTCCTGGATAAATATAGGACTCCTCCAAAAAACGCCATGACGATCTTGATTGTTCTTGAGCCTTCAACATCTACCGACTTCCTTCGACCGCTTTAATGTCATCGGTTTATCGAGTGGGGGACCGCCCTAGACTTCCTTTTACTGTTTGCGATTGCCATTCAAGAACCTTTATTTCCCAGCGGTAATCGGTTCCACGAGCTATTTGGCCTGCCCACTACCACTACAACTCTAAGAGCTAATCGGTGACCTTTAGTTCTTATACGGATTTCTCGGTAAAGGGTTCGATCCTTCCACCACTAAGCAAATAATCAATAAGTATCTATCTACCGCATCAATAACACTATAATCTACTTTCGCGATAGGTAAGTACTCCATAGGCTTTTGCGCTAGAGTGACTTCAAAAGGGAACTTAATCAGTTTATCCCGGGAACGCGTTTGTGAGGTTTGAAAATCAATTTCAGGGCGCGGCAATACCAGACTTGTGTGTAAATCTAAAAATAAAATGTCATTTAATTTTTTATAAGTACCATTAAAGCTCATTCACACGAGGACGATTCGTATTATTTGCCGTATCTTAATTTTTCACGACTCGTGATTTTTTGACGGTGGCAATGGTTTTAAAATGGTTTTTTTTTGACAGATCCGTTTAGAAGTTTTTTTTAAGTCTCACATTCTATTTTTGGTTTTGTAACGAAAATAATTCGCCAAAGGTGTGTCAGGTAACACATTTATTAGCTATTTAAAGCAGCCACAATATGAAAACAATCAGTGTACTCTACATTTTACTGTTTAATTTAGCGGTCACCATTAGATGAACCTTTTTTTCCCAGCGGTTGTCAGGCTGCACTGCACATGAGAGAGATACTTATATAATTGGTGACTTTGGTTCTTCTACAGAGTTCCTTATTACATTTCTACGCAACGCAACGATATTCTGCACATACTCGTAGCTCTTTTCATTATAAATGCTCCAACCTCTTTTCACAAGGAGATGTTATGCGCTTCTACAACTTTTATGCGAAGTTGAGGTCAATACGTCGTACATGAAATACTTTAAAATAAATATGAAAGGGGGAATTTGGGATTTTTTTGATTCTAAATACTTATGATTACCATAATTATGAAAGTGAAACTAAAATGTTCATCCTCCTAAATAGGATTTCTTAAGGTGGATTATGGGACTAACCCTAAATTTACATCTTTACTCTAGTAGGTAAGGAGTGTAAGGACGCCTGTACAAGCGCACGGTCCAATGTAAGCTACATTGGACCTTGCGCATGTACAGGCGTTCTTCCTACTAGAGTTTAACAAGAGTTAAACACAAAACAAACTCAAATTAAAATAATGACGTAGGTGTATTCATAATCATTAAGAGATATCAGCATTCTCCTTATACAATATTTGTTATATTTTTTTATTAGATTTATTTATTTAACTCGAACGGTTTATATAGCCAATTACACTAATAATTAAAAGTACTTTCAATATTATTACCATATAAAAATTTAAATAAAATAAAAACATAAGTAAGTACACCTACCTACCTATTAAAAATAATAAATGTCTAACACCTAATAAAAATAAAAACAATAACTTATGTCAAAACAAAGGGGAACGTTCGACATCTCCTGATAAGCTTACAAGTAAAATTTTTGTTCCTTTTAGTATTTATATTCCACTTTTATAACGATGTTAAGCAAGGCTCTTTCTGTGATTTTACTTTTCCACTCAACGTACAATTTACGTTACGTAGCTTATGCCGAAGAAAATTAACTACGATTTTCAATTACCCTAAAGCGAAGTGCAATTCAATCCCCTTTAGAACGTTAGCGAGGGGTAGGTCGAGAAGGGTAGTGGTTTGTGACGGCGCGACGTTTTGACTGACAGCATAAAGCAACTTACCATTTTGCATCAAAGATTCTTTGAAGCTTTTGTTATATTTTTTAACCGACTTGCAAATGATCATCATCATCATATCAGCCGATTGACGTCCACAGCTGAACATAGCCCCCCCCCCCCTCCTACCCCGTTTTAGAGCGTCATAACCAAACCTACATGAATCAGTAGAGGACAGGGGGTTTTTTATGTCAGCAAGTGACAAGACGGTCAAGTCGCCTGCCTGATGTTAAGCACCACGCCTGACCATAATAGATGCAGTGCCACCCAAAGCTTAAAGTTTTTAAGTTCAGCGTGGGTCTGCCCTGCGCTCATTACCCCAAGACATTATTGTTAAGTCTCTTTTGCCCAGTAATTTTCCTGTCTACAGTGCCCTTTAAACAACTTTAAAATTTTTATACCATGACATGATTTTCTAATTGATATCATGGTACAACATTTTTTGACAATTTAGATAGGTCTTTATTTGAATCGCTAGAGTTCATGGTAGGGACACAGTAATGCTTGCACACTACTGCTTGGAGGTAGAATATATCTGGCACTGCGGTGGTACTCACCAAAACGGACTCTTGCTGAAGAGTCCTACCACCTGGTACTCACATTACTTCAATATTAATTATTTATTCATTGGTTATTGCTTTTGAGTTTGTGGTTACCCCACAGAACATCAAACCCAACATTATTTACAGTTTTCCCAAAGCAAGTGGGACAAGCTTGATGGCGGTTTGAATGAATGTGTTTAATAAAATACAAAAATAATTTATGATTATCTGTAAAATAAAAACGAAATAAGCAAAGACCTTATAAAGTAATGGTTTTTATCTTTGTTCACGTGATGATTAGGTATAATAAAAAGCTCTACAAAAAACTAATTTTGGTTGAATACAATGGTGAGAGTAATACCACAGAGTACTCTGTGGTAATAGAGGTACAGAGTTTCAAATGTTTTGGTCAACATTGGCGAATATTGAAATTAAACAGATTGACAGCCTGTTTACCGAGTCTTGTGAGTCACAAGACTTGTGTTGTGACGTCTGCCAAATAACATGCTCCCCCCACCATAATAATTTAAATTACCTCCTTACTGAAAATTATAAAAAATAAAACACAAAACTTAGGTATTATTTTATTACAGAGAAAAGCATTTTATCTTCTAATGGATTTCCGCAAAATCATGCCTTACTTAAAATTACTTAGGTACCTACTTATCTTTATAAAATAAACCTTATAATTTTAAAAGTTAAATATTTAGCAATATCTTTCAGAGAATAATTCTCAATACTTATAAACATTTTTAATAACGTGAAGAAATAACCTAGTTCGCAATATTCTCAGTCGAACCATTGAAGAAAACAAGTTTGATTATGAAAGTTTATTAAAGATGGCAGGACATCCGTCTTTCTAGCTGATTTGAAGTACGTATACTTAGGTATTTAAAAAACTAGCCGTACTAAAGCAGTAAACGCAATTTTTAAGCTTTTTAACCGGCCTTTATAACAACAAACAGATTTATTTGGGTATGTCTCGATTTATTTGAAAAATAACGTTGAAAAAACCCGCCGAGTTGTCATTCTACCACATATTTCATAATATACCAATACTTATATTTATTTATACGTTTATTTCGATGGTCCCAGGGTGTAAAACGCGGACTGCTATTTTAGTGCGGCCACCGCAACTCAGTGAACCCCGTCTTTAGTTTCTTCGTTTCATTTAGCTCGGGGCCAAGGTCCTGCCAATAGATACTATTGTCCCAATTTCATCAAATTTAATGATTCTTGTATGAAATGGATACGGACGTAATGAAGGTTAGCATTTAATCAACTTCCCCTCCGGGTATCAATCTACAAAACATTTTGTTGTATCAAGAAACTCAGAATTTGTTATATTTTATCTCTAGGCGATCTTGACTTCTTTGGCAATTTTTTGCCTCAGTCAGTTGCTATAAGGCAGTGCTTAAGTGGTTTAGCACAACGTCCGATCCGAATCCGATCCGATCCCGTGAAAATACGGTCCGGAGTAATAGTCGTAGAACTATTTCTATGGTAAGTTTACGCACTAGATCCGGCTTCCACTATCCGATTCTACTAATTAACTGGTCTCTCGTTATATCACGGATACGGATCGGACTCGGATCGGACGTGGTGCAAAATCGCTTTAACGGTACAGGTCCGAGACGGATTGCAGACTGCAAACTGCAATCGCAACCTACAAGCGACACTGGTTTTCTATAACGCCTGCAGCCGCGGCGCAATCGCTAGCTATCAAAAGCCACTAGCAGCAGTGTCGCCTGTTGTCGCAGAATGCAGCCCATCTCGGACTTTTACCTTTAGACTATAGGTATAGTTCTCACAGCGGATCTCGGCCGTCGTGAAATTAGCCGTTTCGATGCGCAATTGAGCTTTTTCAAACTAAATTGTCATTGCGCATTACAAACAGCTAACTTCACGGAAGCCTAGATCCGCTATGTGAATTATACCTACGGTCAACGAAGCCGCTCACAATGAAAAAAAAGTTGTCAAAGCAATGACAATTTTTTTTTTGTAAAATTATAAGCACATGAATCTACGTCTCATTTACAACCGTACATTCTAATAAATAATACCGACTCTATTAACAAATTAAAATATGTGTAAGTACATAATTAATTACATTCCCTACAAACTAAACAAAATACTATTCTATAGACTATATAGAAACAGTCTATAGACCGTTACAAAGATCTATAATAGCTCAACTGTTCCATAACACTACCAGACGTAAGTTTAATGTTCCCAACATGCTGGCTGCATAGCTACGTTGAATGGCAATGCTGATACGTTGAGCCAGATATGAACCAGTCTTTGGGCTTCATTATAATAGGCTACGGTAACCTCTTACTTGCCATCCAATTAGGCCGTACGTTTGACTTCAGTGGTATAAAAAAGAGACAGAGAGATAAAAGGTTTTTCCAACAGTAGCAATAATATTTTAACGCAAATGAATCAATAAAAACTGTTTTGTTTGAATAAAAAGTCGTGCGTTTAGAATGTTATTTCAAGTTAGACAGCTTGTATTTCTTCCTTACAGTGCTGGATCTAGGTCGAAATGATAAATACGAGAGAATCGAGGAAATATTTAATCATTTTTTTTTCCGCCTGTTAGTATTAAAAATGTATTCACCTATTTTAACTAGCACTCACGAGCAATTGATTACCCAAACTAATGTTAGAGTTATTCATTTGTTTTTTTATTCCGTTCGGTAAAAAATGCTCAAGCAGATAAATTCAACAGTTGCTCGTAAGCGCTGCCATGGTTAAAAAAAATAAAAGAAACAAAACTAAAACGTGAGTAACACCCAGGTGTGTGTTTTTGTTATGTTTTCTTGAATTTTTTGTTTCATTTTATTTGACTTCGCTAGCTTTTAAAATATTATTAGAATTGATGCAACGTAACCGACTGATATATACTTAATACAATACAATACAATGCAATACAATACATAGATTATTATTTAAGCACCTATTTGCTTTAGCACGTAACATTATTATATTTAAGTAAATTTCATATTACTCGAACATGATAAAAACATAAATTAACAAAACCTAAATACCTACTAAATCAAAATGAGAATAAATTACTAAAGCACTTTAGTTTTCGCCGGTACTTCATGTAAATCAACGCAAAAGCGAAAAAAAATATTGATATAAATTTTATTAAAATCGGGTCAGAACGGACCGGGTCAATACGGGACTGGGGAATAACGAAACTAACCCAATAGAACTGCCCTAATTCTAGTTTTACGCGCGATACTGAAAAATGGCCATTTTTCAGTGGTGGTAAGCGTATAACGCGAGAAAGGCTGGAGCTAAAAGGGTTACTATTTATATCACCCCGTTATCATTAACTTCACATCCATGATCCAACATAAACAAATACACATTTTTTTGTTTAGCTAACTGATTCCTTTTGTGAGAGGGCTTTTAGCTCCGCAATTGGGTTAAATTAATATAGCTACCGCAGGCTATCCCCTCGGGCCGTCTCGTAGTCACACGCAACTGAGCTTTGAGCGTTTGGTTTATAACGCGGATTGACACGTTGCTGATTGCTGAAGCTTTAATAGCCGGAATAATACCTACTGAGGAGTATGTTTAATAATAAGTTTTTTTTTTCCACAAATAAAAATATCACGAATAAATCGTTTGACAATCGTACACGATAATGTATCGTCCGTGTCAATTTGTATGGTATTTTGTACGAGTACATGGCCTCTTTCGTGCAAAAATCTTACCAATACCTGTGCCAATAAGTAGGTACATTGTCAAACGAGTTTTTCGTCATTCGTCCTTTGTTTTTCGAATTTCGAAGTGTAAAGGTATTGAGGTATGTTTGTTTGGGATAACTTTGTTAGTTCGATGGGGATAACTGTGTATGGTTTTTTTATACCAATAAAAAGGCAAAAACGCATACGGCCTGCGCAGGCATGTGCCTGTAATTTCACCGAAAACCATACCCTTCGGACCGGAACACAGCAATGCAAGCATTACTGCTTGGCGGCAGAAATAGGTGTGGTGGTAGTACCTACTTCCCTGGACGAGCTCTATCACCAAAGAACTCTACAATACAATAAATACAATAAAATCTACTACTCTCTCACCTAGCTAACCTAATCCTTAGATAAGAGAGACGTTTCAAAATAATTTTCCTTGTGATTTTATTGAAAAAATACTAGTACCTATACACAGTCTGAATTTGTTTACCGTGGCGTGGACTGTTAGAAACACAAATCCCGCAACTGAAATTGAAGTGAAAAACAGAATGTTCACAGTGTTGATTTTTGTTTCAAAATAACTAAAATGAAAGACCTATTCCAGCCAGTTCCAGTAACGAACAAATTTAACTTCCTAAACTTTTGAACGAATGCAACTAGGTCATACTACCACACGGCAAATAGGTTTTACTACAACAGTTGGCTGTTACACGAAGGTTCAAAGTTCACAATTAGAATAACTAAGCATAGTTCTCTCGGCGGATCTAGGCTTCCGTGAAGTTAGCCGTTTCGATGCGCAATGGAGCTTTTTTTAACTAAATGGTCTTTGCGCATCACAAACTTCACGGTAGCCTAGATCCGCCGAGAGAACTATAGATACACATAGTAGGTACAGTCAGCGTCATAATAATATTATTTATATGCGTTTATAATGAGCTTCTGGAGTAGTCAAAATGATCTGAAAAACATAATAGCAATTTGAATACGTAGTTCGAATCATATGGTTGTAAGCAAGCACTAATGGTGCTCAAAATATTTTACTCCTCTTTGTTTCATATTATTTACATGAGCAGTCAGGGTGTTCAAAATTATCTTGGCAAACAATGCTCTCAAAAGTAGAAATGCAAACTCTTTTATGTAATCCTTGCTTTTGAGTGAATACATTAAATGTCATAGATATTTGAAAAGAGTATGCAGGGCTCGGACAAAAAAATATACCGTTCTATTCTAATGTAAAATCTATTATGGTACCTACGAGCGTTGACTGTAGGTTTGCCTACGTGATAAGATACTGACACTAGACTGGCACCAAACAAACGGCCACCTTTTCGCGTGTCTGCCGAGTACTTCCGGCCAACTAGGAACTGGCAGACAAAAAAATATCTCATAATAATAAACGGTCAACTTTTGACGTATGTTGCGTTCTGGTGTCTTATGACGTACAATCCGATGAATTTTGCGACCGGAATTGTGTAATTTTTCCGCACTTGCGGCTAGTTTAGGTTTGGCAGACAAACTCAGTGGTACTTGTTAAAGACGTAGTCAACTCTTTGCCGGAGTCTGTGTTTTCCGATAATTACAACCTGGGTGTTTTCAAATCACGAGTGAATAGGTTTTTTCTAGGCAAGCGTGCCCACCGTAGACCACATCGTCGCCTAACATCAGGCGAGATAGTGGTCAAACGTTAGCCTATTCTATGTAAAAACAAAAAAAAAACTTGTAGAACCAGTCTAGTGTCGGTATCTTATCGCGTAGGTAAACCTACAGTCAACGCTCGTACCATTAGGAAATGTTCAAAAATCTAACACATTTTTGACACAAACCGTACTATTCTATTCATAACAACTGATGTTTTTTCCCATCAGGGTATGATGTGTCAAGTTTAAAATCATACACCATTTTATAATATTATTTTTGCAAGGACCTACTACGAGTGATTAGTATTATGGCTATAAAATTGGGTAGGTTAGGTACTACGTAACATGCGTGATATTGGAAAGTCAGTTTCAAAATTAAAATTACAAACGCAAAATTATTTATTTTTACTAACATGGCCGAAGAGAAGCACTTTTAAATATTAAACAAACTACAATTTGCGCCAGTTGCTAAGACACACTGGCCAAGTTTATTTCTTATTGTTTTGTTTTTCACGAAAACACGCAGGATCAATACGGATTACTTTGTTTACGGTTACAGATAAATGGTTAAATACCTACTACTTATAAACAACTAACGCGTAGTTGTGAAAAGTCTACAGTCGAAACTAAACGTTGGCTCTATTAATTATATATTTTAATATAATATATTATATCAATACCATTTTTGTGCTACTACAACGGCCGGCAACTGTAACAAGAATCAAGTCCACATAGAACGGCTAAATGAATACACGTGCTATTTTTAGGCAAACAAAGGTTGAGTAGGGCACCCATGTTTTGAACTTGTAATGAGACTATCGGGTTCGTTTGTTTAGGCAAAGATTATTTACACGGCGAAGGTAAAACCAGTGCTTCAATAGTTCTGTTTGTTCCATTTTCGAAGCCGTAACGTAAGTCAGAAAAGTAAATTTTTAGCTTTATAATGGTTAATTATGGCCTTAAAATAAATATTTACTTAATAAAATAAATTATTAGTTAGATATGTATTTACTCATCGAGAAGTCCATAATGAATGTATAGATAGGCATGAATACTTATTTAAATTATTTTTCATTATCAAAAAGGGAGAAAATGAGGCTTCAAATTACACTATTATAATTGAAAAGGTTTACCTCTCCTTAAAACTTTAGTTTGTATGTATGTTATGTGTATTCGAGCATAACTTCCAAACCGTTGATAGTACTAGGTTGTTCTTGAGAAATTTTCTGGTAATTATATGAGTTAAAATCAATCAAAAGGTTAGCAAGATATGAGGTTCCTTAAAGAAGAAAAATATTCGCTAAGTATATTTTTTTATGTACTCGGACGTTCAGCAAGTAAGTAAATGTAACGATAGCTACTTATATACTTACTTATATTATGATGTATAGTAACACGTAAGTGAAGCAACGGACATTCAGCAAATAAATATAACTATACCTACATTTTACTTAGATACATGTAGGTAAGTAGGTATACTTATATTTCGTATATAGACTGCTGGGTATATTTTCCAGTGACAGATAATCCGAAAGATTAATGACCCAAGAAAGAAAAGACGGTAATAAAAGTCGGCCATCTGATGGTCAACCTACAGCGAGGGACGATCCCTAACCATTTTAACTCCTCAGTGTCCCTTCTACGAACGAGCGTTGAATTTATTATGAGACGTAATAGCTTTTATTTTGGCTGTGATTTATTTACTTTGCAACATGTTGGCAACACTTTTGCTATTTTGTGAAGTGACGACAAAGAACTTGAGTGACAATCTCTCAACTATAACATAGCACGAGGACTCAACTTCAAACCAAAACCAGCTAGTACCTATTATAGTAGTTGGTAGCTGATGCTCAATTGTGTAAGACCGAAATCTTGTTATACTCAAAAAGATTTCGTTTTCTCGTAGGTATTAGTCTATCCCAAAGTCGCGACGTATCGATCCGAAATCCCAAAGCGGAAAATAAAAATCGTAACAAGTTTGAACACTAACTTCGACGAGCGGGCATTGATCTATGAAAATGTGCGCTGATGTGCGAATAGGCTTTCAAATACAAATCAATTAGTTTTGCAAAATATACTTCTTATATTGTAGAACACCAGAAGGTGAGCGCTTGCATTGCAATACCAAAATGTGCCAGTATTTCCCCGGTAACCAAATCCTTCAAACCGGAACACAGCAACGCGTTACTGCTTGGCGGGAGAAAAGTGTATTGTGGTAATACTTCCATGAAAGAACGGTAAAAAAACGCTCGTTCAAACGAGGCCTTACTTATTCTACTACTTTTAGTAGGAGGTAGCTAGGCGCTCAAATAAAATTATTTGCAATATAAAACTGTTAAAATCCATGTTTATTTCGACAGTCGAAAAGGTGGTGGTATATAATTGTTCCAGCACTTGGATGCTTGTTAAAACTTCCTTGAAACAAAACTGTTTTGTGCTTGCTACAGTGCAGCTAATTTCTTGTCGGTCTCCGACTATAGTAAATTTACTGTTAGGGTTATGTTTTTATAAAAATATTTTGGTGTTTTGAATGAACAATGGAAAGAAGCAGTATTGCAAGAAGTAAAGCGGGTATGTAGGTGAGGGGAGACCTCGCTTTCCATTTCCCGCGTCTTTTGAGAAAAACTGCCTGTTTTCATAAGTGAGCCTTCGTATGTCTATAAACGAGAGTCGTTTATAGACTTAGGACATGGTTTTCCGGTTGGTTTTCACGTTTTTTTTCACATGGTTTTTTTTGGTTCACCAGGGACTTAACTCGTTTGCGCATGATCGCATGAAAGTGCCTTTACTCCACTACGTATCTTTGTTTAAGAGTCGAGTGCAAATTATCCTTCTGCGGTAGATCGTATTCCGGTCAAGAACTTCTCTGAAAGCATCATCTCCCTTGGGAACAAAGGAGGTAATAACACGTCTGAAACTAACTAAAATCGGATTACCATTATAGTAAACCACTTTTTGGTTGTTTCTATGCAAAAATAGATATTTGTTTTAGATAAGCTGAGCCAGAAGAAGATGAAGTAAAATTAACAAATAGAATTGTGCCAAAAATTCGGCACATATCAATCAACACAGATTGATGTGCCGTAGTTATGACACAGCAATTTTTAACCAAATCACTTTACTTGAGGCTATGACAGAAGCCTTCGGGCGGCCTAGAAACTCTTTAGACTACGAGATGCTAGAGATCTAACGCAATGGCGCTGACGTTTTGATATAATAAGTTTTGATAAGGCTTTTTATAAATAACTAGCAGTCCGTCCCAGCTTCGCGCGGGTGCATAGAAACCGAACCCGTGCGAAGCCGGGGCGGGTTGCTAGTAATAAACGTAGCCTATGTTACTCAGGGAAAATGTAGCATTCTAATGGTGAAAGAATTTTTGAAATCGGACCACTAGTTTTTGAGTATAACACTAGTAACAAACAAAAATACAAATCTTCTCTCTTTATAATATTAGTATAGATAGCAGATATTATACACAGGGCTATCTAGTCCCAAACCTACTAATATCTGTTCTGTGCCCAAACTAAGCAAACCTTTTGGAAATAACCAGATAACTGTCAGATATATTTTATGTTTTAAAAACACACTTATCCTAATAAGTAAAACATAGAACAGGAATAAAAATTTGCAAATCATACAAACATTTGTCTCGCAGCGGTAATCAAACCGGCAACCTTTCGGCACAGAGTCATTCGGGCACTCCGCCGCGCTGTTACTAGCCACAATTCGACTTGACAATGTGTACACCTAGACAGAGGGTCTACTCTTTCGGACAAAAGCCATATATCTAGACAGTATTCGTGGTTCAATATGTCCGTGAATGCTCTGAACTTAGTTACTATCACCGATGTAAGTTGACCTACGATATTTTCCACGATTATCGCTTGTCACTTTCAAGAGTATCCCTCTGACCAACAACGGTATCGTCAAGTGACCACATAACCGCTAGGGGAGCGATAAGGGGACAACCGCAATGTGTTACTGTGTCAACCTTGTGGTTGCTGGTAATTAACACTCAAAGCTGGTAACACTCACTCATTCTTTTGGAAAATCACTAGATACATGCTAGGCCTCTGCTAGCCATTTACAAGTTAGAATCGAGTAATCCAATTTCAATCAGCAAAATGACAATAATACAATGTTGGAACCGAATAACGACTTATAGCAATAATAGCAAACATAGTTTCATACTTAGAATCGTGTTATTATTCTAAGGTTTCATAGATTAAACTCAAAGTTAGGCTATAAAACTCTGCACTTTATTTTTTTTTTTTTAAGTAAAAAATTATCAGTACAAAAAAAATATTTAAGTAAGTAATATTTTTGGGTAAGTATTGTAAATTACCAAGTATACATAATACAACATCACAAATTGTTGTGAAAAAAACCACATGGTATTACCCCAAAGCGGAGCGGAGCACCTATAGCGTAGCAGGCGTCGCGTCGTTGTCGTGTCAAAATTGCGTCATAATTGCGTTGCGTCTATTTCACGCCATTTTGACCCGATTCTATCAGCTTGACTGACTCCGCTCTGCTTCGATAGATGCCCGTTCTTCTAATATTTATTCATCCATATAAACAAGGTGAACAAAGACTAGTAAGTATGTGTAAAATCCTTAAAATAATTTAATAAACCATACATTACTGCCTGACTGACAAAATTGGACGCAGTGACAGTGAGATTCAAAATGTGGCGAAAGAGACTTAACAACAATATCTTGGGGTGATAAGCGCAGTGCAGTGCCAGGCAAACACTTAAAATCTTTAAGCTTTGGGTGGCACTGCATATGTAATAGCCAGGCGTGGTGCTTAACATCAGGTGGGCGCCTTGATTGTCCTGTCACTTGAAATAAAAAAAAAAACTGGGCAAAAGAAATTTATTAGCTACGTCTCGAGGTGACGAGCGCAGTGCAGTGTCACGCAAAACTATATCCAACTGCAGCTATTATGCTCTCATCAAGTGAGCGACTCTTCATTTGCTGACATAAAAAAACTCGAGGGCAGAAACAAGATATAATGATTCGTTCGTTTGTATGAATCAGTGGCCAACTCTGGTGACAGAGTTTCTAGGCCACCCGAAAGCCTCTGTCATGGCCTAACAACTTTGAAAAAACCGGGACCGACTGCTTAACGATAAAAACATCTAATACTTAAGTACTTAGAAAATTTACAAAAGAAAAAAGGGAAATCATCATGAATGGACACTTAAATTATACGAACTCTTGTTCAAATGTTTGAGAACAGCTTCAGCTATAGGTACTCGGTTAGAACTCCATTTCTAAATTGGCCAGAACAAACGTTACAGACGTCTCAGAGATGAAAACAAATACTTCTCTGACGAATTAATTAAGGCAATCCTATTACCCAGCGTTAGCTATCTCGCTCTGATTTAGGGAAAGCCTTAAAAAAAAATACCAGTAGGTATAGTGAAACATTAGAAACTTATTAGAAAGCTGTCATGATGATGATGAATAATTATATTTGTGTTTGACATGTCGTACTTTTGTCAGCAAACCCAGCGCCAAAATCAACCTTGTTTTCAAGAATACAAAAAATTTACAGTAGTCATTTGATTTAAAAGTAAATGTCTAAAGTAAAAGTGTGATGTGCAAAGACAATTTAGTTAGAAAAAGCTCCATTGCGCATCGAAACGGCTAACTTCACGGATGCCTAGATCCACCGAGAGAACTATAAGGCCCGTTCTGCCACTCCACCAATTAACCTTTAGCGGATTTACTTACACGAACTTATCGATTTCCGATCCCCCAACTTCTTGTTATTGTTTACTTTCTAAAATGAAAACCATTAGCCTGCCTGCATAAACAAACTTTTTAAGTTAGGGTTTCCTTTGAATTGTTTTATATTAGGTATTTATATAAGTTTGCTAATTAAATAAATACAAGGTTAATAAAATAAATAAATGTTTAAAATTTTTTGGCATTATCTGTATTGCCCCTTCAAAGGGGATTTTCAAAGGGAATTTTGACACTAACCCATTTAATTTCATGTCGAGAAGTCGTTGACCATAACAATAACAATAAAATTACTATTGTTAAAGCTTTAAATTTAGAAGTTCATAGCACTGCACTGCGCTCGTTACTCCGAGTCACAGTTTTTCAAAATATGGCTGTTGTTTTTTTAAACCTTATTGTAGACGATAGTACCTACGTGTGTATTAAACTGCAAACTGAAACACCCTTCGATATAAGCTCGTACTTCAATGCAATAAAGTAGCAACCGTTATAAACTTGTTTAATTACACGTCGCTAGCATAAAGGCTGAACTCGTGTCTATGGATATAAATACATACAGGTAGAGCAGCTCACGTATGTATCTACGTGGTAGGTGATACGTATGTCTGCCATGCATGGCTGAGTGCATTTCAATCGGGGTAACGTAGGATAAACGTAATTTAAACCTGGTTGAGAGGATCTCAATTAAGCCTGCGTTTGCTTATGCCTACTTAGTTCGGGTTTATTCGGTTAAGTATAGTGTAGTAGAAATATTAATTAATCGAAATAATATATAAGCTTTATTAAGAATAATTTATATCGTTTGATAAAACGCTACTCAACTAAGTAGAGCTCTAGTGAGCCATATCTAGTACAACTATTTGGTACTTGCTACCCGCTGGGGAATAAAAGTTCTCGGATACGACCGAGAACTGTAAAGCAAAGTACCTACTCGTTGGACCGAAAAAATAAAAGTGGTTGCAGGAGTTCGGTGAAAGTTGAACTTTAAGGCTCAAGAACATCACGACCGGTAAACCATCCTTTTGGGGAGGCCTAATGCCCAACAATGAACGTCTATTGGCTGTTAAACAAGGATTATGAAGTTCCGTAGGTACGTTTGTAACCATCTCAAAATAAATCTAAAAATAATATTTATTCTACAAAACCCACTTTATTATCATTACATTTGCAAGTATAATTTTTATAGAGGAATTAGAATGAGAGGCCCGAGTAACCGCGACAAAAATCTGTGGTAAACTGTAATTCGTCTTAAATCTGTCAAACGTCACTGATACCGGGAAAAAGATGGACGATGACTAATCACTTGACACTCGCAAAATTGTGGCAAACTAGCCACAGAGGCCCTAAAAGAAAAGAAGAAGAAATAGAACCGACTTACCACAAGAAAGTCTGTTTTAGAGAGGCGGCAAATTAAATGGCCTGATGGATATTAAATGAAAAATTAAGTTTACTTTACTATAATAATGTTGTTTAAAACCCTCTATTATAATCTAGGTATATTTTTTAAATGGAAAATAAACTTTTTTGTAATCACATTAACAAAGTACAGAACAAGTGCACACATAATAATAAGTAGGTTAGGTACTGAAGAGAAACTGCTGACAGCACAAAAACTACACAATTATTTATCTAAACTACAAGCTACTATTACTTCCTGTTTTAAACAGTAGTAGCTATTCAAAGTACTTACCAAAGAAACTTGGAGATTAAATTTCCTAGAGCTTTGTAGCACTGCCACAAGTGACATGTACCTACTGCTAGTGCTACGAACACCTGACATTGTATGAAAAATACGTCTATGCTAAGATCCTAAGCTTCTTGAACAAGAAACACGGTGTCAATCTCGAACAACTAATGGTTACTGGGAAAGATTGATGGTAAACAGCCTAGAGGTCGGCCCAATAAGATGGTCCGGTCAAATTCGCTCAACCCTTGACACTTTTACGATGCGCTCCACGCCGCAAGATCGAAGTAGTTGACGAAATATTGATCAGAAGATAACTAAGGAGGAATCACAACCCTCAGACTGAGGAGTACGATGCGCGGAGTAGGAACACTGCCTAGGTTTGGCCATGCTAGAAACAAGTGCTAACCGCTTTGTCTTTGACAAAGCATTTATAGCATGCTAAATACTAGACAGAGTTTTCAAGAGTTGTTGCTTTGTTAGGGGGATCATCTACTATAGCGGAGCTAAGCCAAGTCAAGCAGTAGTTTTTAGTTTAGTTCTTGTTACTCCGATATATCTCTACACCTTTAACATGCAGATGCAAAGTTTATATAACACCAAGTGTTAACTTGAATGTGCCATGTCCAGTGTCCCAGCTGTGGGAATATAGAAGCCTGCCATGATGAATATGATACATATGGGTAAGGCCATAGGTTTTGCCACTTTTTGTATTAAAAAAAATAGTACCATCTTTGTCTGTGTATAAAAAAAAGTATTCGTAAATTGTAATGATAGCTTTTTAATTAGGTTAAACAATTCTTAATCTCCTAGAATGCATTTTTAGAATGCATGTAAGTCGTACATTTAATTAAATACAATGATTTACATACGACCAGACCCGAAATTTGGCCAAAAACATGCTGTCCCTTTGGTACCGTCAAACATTTGGCACCATGTAACTTTTTTTTTCTATGTAAACCCCAACTCATTATAACTTATCTGGAATGTATATAATTAGAGCAGTTACATCCGGGGCATCATGTATTCAATTATGCGTTTTTAAATGATTTATAACAATTCAAAATGTTGCGTGTTATTATTCTAAGGTTGTCTTCTTATTTACGCTTAAGTATACTTACGTTACTATTTTGTTTGATACCAAAATTGGGCATCTAAACAATCAATATAATTCATGGTAATATTGTAGATAGATGCCATATTATCGTTAAAATCGTTGGTAGACCAAGGAAAAATAAAATAAAACTGTGTCAAAAATGCGTCATAAAATATTGCACGTTAATTTTTGAGTCGCCTTGAGGCCATTTTAAAAGAAGTCCGCTCTACCATTGAACAAACTATTAGAAAAGCCAAGATAATGATATATATATTATATATAGCCTTTCTCAAAAAGATCAAGCAATATATCAAAACTACCCCATAAAAAAAATTCAGCCCGTGGTGAGTAATCTGAAACCGGCTTTTCAAATTTGATCACCAATTTATCAAACTCTAATCTGTGCCGTTGGGTTGCCTCTACAATTATGTTCTTTTAATTTTTTTTTCTAAACAAAAACAAATTCTGTTGAGTTCTTGTAGATATATAGTTTTGGAAAAAAACACACGTGAATTACTGAATAAAGGAAACTTGCTACACAGAACTTTCTCTGTAACTATGTTCAGATGAGCAAACGACTTGAACGTCTAGTCACTTGATCGCATAAAAAAAAATCTGTTACGTTGATGTCAGTCAGTCAATTGTTAGGCCATGACAGAGGCCTTCGGGCAGCCTAGAATCTCTGTCACCAGAGTTGGCAACTGACTCATACGAACGAACGAACGAACGTGTCAGTAACGCAGCAATTTAATATACTTATTTAGATTCTCCCTAAACGTCAGTCTCTCAGTTTAAAGCATCACTGAATGAATAAATGATTATTTAACTATTATTCTATCCTTTGATAAACACACGTTACTGTGGGATCGGTTTGGTAACTGACAGATGGTAATTGGTTTGCCATGTATCTGACGGAAAACGGAAACAGGGTTTTACTTTTTCATGAGTCTAATATTCAGACAGAGTCCGAGTGGTATAAAATTAATATTTCGAATAAAAACTTATGAGTCTAACTAATCAGCTTCAGAGTCAGCGCCGCTGTTTGAAATTCAATTATATACTAGTTACAAAATTGAATTTCGAATAGGAAAATTACCAAAGAGTAGACAAATATGGCGTACCTATTGGTAAAGAAAACTGTAAATATCCTCTATAAAATATAGAAAACCGTTTTCAAAGATGCTACTCTGGCTGGGCAGTGGGGCTAATGCTACTACCACAATGACAAAATACAAAATTACAAATGCAATGCAAGATCGAGTTTAGACAACCATAAAATAATAAAAACTTTCGATCTTCTAGATCGAGTTTTGACACTTTCAGTTATAGGTAAGTTCATTTAAGTAATAATTCAGACGTAAAGTTTTCTCGGCAGATCTAGGCTTCCGTGAAGTTAGCCGTTTGTGATGCGCAAAGACAGATTAACAGAAGACAGTTTAGTTAGAAAAAGCTCCATTTACACTCCATTTAAACGGCTAACTTTACAGAAGCCTAAATCCGCCGAGAGAACTATACGTACTACGAGTATGTAAGTACCCTATTTTATTAGTAGGTAACATTTTTGGGCAATAAAAGACTTTTTGTTTGATTGTGGTTTAATTCATCACACGTTTTTGAGCCCCGGGCAATTTGTACCTCACCTCGTATGAAAACCAAAGTTTGAAGCTTAAACCAATATTTGTAACCGCCAAAGTTTTGCCAGTGGCAACACAACATTGATGCACGGACTATATTTATAGAGCTATTATTTCAACATTTTCACTTGTCTTTTGGACTTTTGGAATCTTTATAGTTATTTCGGCCGGCAAACATTTTTACACAACATGGCAGATTGGCAATGCTGGCCAGTGTCCTGGCTATACTTTACGACCTTGACGCGGTGTGCGATTGCCTGGTAGAGAATCAAAAGGTTGCGGGTACGATCCCCGCTGCGGAACCAATGTTTGCATGATCTGCAAGTATTTGTTCCATGTAGTGTTTCTGAAGTTTTAGTATTACAATTAGTACAAGTACACTTGTCTTTATTTAATTAAGTATCGTATCAGTTAACTGGTTTTCATAGCACAAGCTTTGCTTAGTTTGGGGCTAGACTAGACACAGCTGTGTAGAAAAATGATCACCAATATTTCTTTAATTCAATGCGACCTGATGATGATGATTAATAAAAAAAATATTATAAAAGTAACCTTTTTTAAGTTATTTGGTTCGCTATTAGAAGTTAGAATCTGTTCAATTTTCCAGCGCTCACACATTTATCATACGGCAATTTGTACCCTGTCCCAGTTATCCATCGAATCGTTCAGTGTTCGGGGGAGCGTTGTTATCCTTTTCTTCCTTAGGGCAAGTCCACTCCATCGATAAGTGGAGAGGGAGAGGAGAGGAGATTTGTAAAATTAATCAATGTTGCGGTGATGTAATTATGACACGTTTTTATTTCATATATCTTTCAAACATTTAATTTTAATAAGTATCAACTATAGTATAATTAAAAAGCTATACTTACTCGTATAATATAAATCTACTGGTAAGATCTAGCTCGTACCAAAATGTACACACAAAAATAAGGTTAGTCTGATTTTTAAGCGCTCTACTGAGTCGACTGAACGGCTGAATGCGCCGATGCTCGTATGTAAAACGGGGGCCTGAATCTGCTAATTGTCAACTCTCAACTGCACGTAGACCGTACGGTACGCTTCATACATGCAGTGCGCCTTTCTTGTTGTATTTAAGTAAAAAGTTTAAAATAAATGTTGTCAACTTGTTTTATTAGAGGTAACAATATTGTCAGTTCGTTCGTTCGTTCGGATGAGTCAGTGACCAACTCTGGTGACAGAGTCTCTAGGCCGCCCGAAGGCCTCTGTCATGGCTTAACAACGTTGAAAAAGCCGGGACCGACTGCTTAACGTGCCCTCCGAAGCACGGGAGCGCTCAGTTGAAATTGCCACTGGTGGTCACCTATCCAAATGATGACCCCGCGGAACATATTGTCAGTAAAAAAATATGTGTCACGTTCCGTCGTTGTACTTTTTTTTTGTAAATCAGTATCAGTACCTACCTACTAACTTATTTATTTTACATTTCATATATTTTTTTAAGCCCGCAGTGCTTACAGTCGCCAATACTGTCAGTGTTTTAGGATAAACAGAGTTTTTTAATTATTTCCCATTATGTAGAGTTTGTCCTTTGAGAGATGTAAAGCGTTTTTAACTACCATTTATATGAGAATTTCAAGGGTTTTAACAAGAACCTCTGTTACATCGACAGTACTGTAACATTCGACTTTTAATAAACGTAGATAGGATACCTATAAATAAATAAATAAGTTAAATTCTTGGTAAGTTTATATGGAACTTCGAGAGATTAATAACAGTTAAAACTAACTTCAAAACCTATTAAAACCTATTTTAAGACTGAGTTTAAGCTTATAACATCAAGAGTACCTACCTAATACAACCCTAATGTTTGTCTTTTGATCCCAGAGACTCGTATAAGGTACTCGGGGTACTCGACATAACGAGCTCTTCTTGAACCGTTCGTTGATATTTGATAGCCTCTAAAATGTAATTAATTTAGCCAAATAAATCTTTATGGAAATAAATACATAGGAAAAATAATAAAGAGATTAATGTTGATTATGTATCACAAAACTGGTTTTTTCATACTTTATGGCGGACCTCCAATTTCCATAGCATCCACAATAAAAAAAATCCAAATTTAAAACCACACCATTCAAAACTAAACTTCGAACGTTAACTTTTTAAACAATAATGAGCGCGTGAAGTTTCCCGTAATTCTGACTGCCAGCACGAGAGGCGTCGATTCCGCTGCGCTATCCCGACTGAGTGTCCCGGAGTCTGGGTAAAGGAGTTATTACATAGAAAAAAGGTCGCCACCGACTGTTACCGGCGCACATACAGGTTCTGCGCAGCTCAGGTGGGCAACTTATACAAGCTCTATAGCAATATAAAATAAAATAAATAAATAAATAAAGCTGGACAATCCACACAGCATCATCTAGCCCAAGGTAAGCTGCTGTTAAACAGAGCTGTATTATGGGTGCTCTAGATGACTGATATATATTTATTACAATACATAGATCGATATTTTTTATTATACATAGAAAACACCCAGAACACTCGGAACAAATATTTGCAGGTCCTACAAACATTTGTCCCAAGGCGGGAATCGAACCCGCAACCTCCGCGTCGCAGGCGGACCTTCGCCCACCGCGCCACATTGGTCGTCAAATATGTGTTGAAACAACATTACACTGACATTTCGGCATACAAAAAACAGTGTAATCAAGTGTAGTAATATTTCAATATTGCTCTATAAGCTTGTAGTATCCCCCCTGTACTGCTTGCTGGTAGCACTGGTAGACCGGCTTTGTAAGTAAAAGCGGTAGTGCTATATCCCCTTCGCCCTCGCCTCCCGGGACACGCGCCGTCGCGCGTCGCTTTGGATACGGTATTACGATTAGACAGAGTTGTGAACATGCTAGATGGGGATGTGGTTAGTAAATTATTTTATCGAATATTTATAAATGGTATGTTTATACGCTATTTAGAATATGAAAGCAAAATTCATTATCAACCATCTGATGGTGTTCTTTATAAAATAAGAACTATAACTTAGAGAAGGCTAAGACTCTAGTATAAGGTGTTACATCTCTGTTGGAAAAATCGCTTTAGTAATTACTTCAATTAAAATATATAGTAGGTTTTGTTTGAATATGGAAAGTATTCCGAGAATAAAATCAGACTATCTAAATAAATTACGCAATTTAAGGAACTAATACTTCAAGTGAAATCGACGAGGTAAATGGATAGGCTTGAGTAAACTCTTGTGAAATTGAGGAATGTCAACTTTCAAGAGAAATCGGGTTTCAACATAATAAGTTTACTTAAAAAGCTTCATCCACACAAAATGTCAAAAGGCTTTTAACCCCGCCGCACATGTCAACACTCACATTGGTTTGACACACTAGCGAGTGGCATCGTTTTAAACCTATGGCGTGTGGTAGAATACCGTATTTGCTATCATGTGTCGACGCAAGGACGTACATGAGCAATGAGCATAGGTGGACGTACTTACGTGGTTCGTGTCAACCAATGCGAGTGTTGGTTTACTTGTGCGTCGGGCGTAAGCCTTTGGCAAAACCAAAGGCTTAAGCCCGACCGCCACTAGCATTGCAGCCTCGAGTTCTAATTTGCCACAAGAAGAAGAGAAAGAATGGCTCAGTTTTTTGTTACTTTGTATGACTGTCTGAAAATTATGCAAGTTACGTTGTGCATTGCTTGTGGATAAATTAAAGGAATATGTTTATACTAACGCAATTCTTTCTTGAGAGTCGAATAGTGTTACTACAAAAAGTCTCAGTAGTCCGGGTTTTTTAATCACCGAACTACTGAGACATCAAAGTCTCATCAGTCTGATCACCGAACTAACTAACCGGACCACTGATACTAGGCCTATTTCACCGTCAGTGTAGCTGCTCCCGCCCCCTCAGTATGGGTATGGACGAGGCTTTAGTTTCAAATAGCGCGGTAGGGCGAAGCAAAACAAATAATCCCAGAAAAATTACCTAGGTGGATATTACCCATACTCTCGCTACTTTTTTAAATGAAATACCATCTGCGGCTATGGTTAAAAAACTTCTCAAGTAGTAAACCAATCGCACACCTTTTATATTTAGAATAAGGTAAAAACAATATTTTTTAACTTTGCAGTAAATTTATTTGAATTGTTTCGGCTTTTGGGAAAGAATATTATGTTGTAGTTTATTCATTTACCAAAATCAGGGTTTGCTTTCTAAACTCTGTTTTAAAAATAAAATTAAATCCTAGATAACCTCTATTTACTTGGGAAAAAATAATTACCAATGTTCAGTTAATTAGTTAGAATAATCATGTAAAATCAAAGTTTGGTTATGTTCTTCAATGAGGGTTTTCGATTCAAGATTAAAAAAAAAAAGTAGTTCCGATTGCTTTGACAGATGGCGCTATTTGCCCTACTGCCATACTGGAAAAGGTTATCAAAACAAGAAAAAAGTTGGTAACTCTGTTTTTGTTACGTCTCGTGTCAAGCGGAAGGTTTTCATGTCCTGCTTGAGGCAAAATAATTTAACTCCAGTACGACCAAAGTTAATGTACTACGTAGTACGACTTTCACACAGGAGCAACCAATGTTGAATTCCCTACACATTCACCATAGCTCGCCAAACGTAGACAGCTTTTTTATTTAATAACTTGAGACAAAAACCCCTAATTGAGTTTGTGGCGTGCATGCCAGCACACGTGTCATTTGTTCATGAAATGTCATCGAATCTATACAGCATCTTAATAAAGCTTGACAACAATAGTGCCAGGGAATACACTAGGCTACATTATGCTCCGTAGGGGTGCAGACGACACGCATCATCGGCTCACTATAATGCCAGAGCAATGGGGTGGGGCCACCCATTCCCTATTAACTCGGTTAGAACAGGCACTGATGACCGAGTTTCGTGAATAGACAGGATGTGGAGATAATGAGTAAGATAGGTATTTTAGTACCTTGTATTGTTGGCTTATACTGTTCGCTAGTCGGTAAGAAAATATGAACCTTTTATACAGGCATTTTTTATATTAGCATTTTAATAGTGGTGGCTAATAGTTTAGTAAATCACGGGACTTATATAATCACTATGTGTAGATAATAGAAAAGGGAAATATTTTTCGACTCATATTTTTGGCAAACTCACAAAAGTTTGGTCTCGAGTTTTCCAAAAATGTGTGTAGGTGCTTATACTCCACCTACACGAAAAGGTTTTAAATTAGGTATTTTTATTTATTATCATCATAATCTAATACTTCGAAGAATTTGATTATCGTACTATTTCTGTCTTCAGACAAAACACTAATTTTAATACGCCAATCATAATACAAAAATAGATAAGTTAATAAGTATGTAAATTGAAACTTCAAATTATACCAAAGTTTTCGTATGCTACCGCCATAATGTTACCAACCAACTTAATTAAGATCATTCTAAAGAGGCTGAACGGCATATTTTCTTTGATTATATTATAGATAACGAAAATTATGTTACAAAATCAGACATATAATAAGACCGTTCTCCGGGTCACATTGAAACACGTATAACTACAAAAAATAAAATAAAATAACATGTTATACCACATTAAATTGGTGGGAAAATTATTACCACAATTTCGACTTACCGTGAATCCAATGCCGACGGTGGCCGAGAAGTTCCCCGATTGGAATTTCCCAGTCTCGAATTGCACGAGCAGTGATGTCTTTCCGACTCCGCTGTCGCCCAATAGGATTGTCTGCAAAAGAAAGCGTTTCGGTTTTTAGAAATATTACTACTATTGCTACTGCTCTTATAATCCTGAATCCTTAGAATAACAACACGTAGAATGAGTAGTTTCATTCAAAATTATTTACAAAAGTGTGTTCACAAAACAATTGATGTTTGCGTGAGCGGCCTATGTATTATACATTATTTATGATTATTTATGTGGTGTTACAGCAGCCTTTCACCACACAATACACCATTTTGAAATTATAATTGTGAGAGACGTGCGCACGATGACTTCACATTGATGAATGGCGAGCCGCTTGTCTAAGTGAGACTAAACAAGTCTCACTAAAAATGATCACAATTTGCGTGCGCGTACATGTTGTTATTCTAAGCCTGAATCATTCAACTTTAAAATAATTTACTAGACTAAATTGGTTCATTCTAAAATGCATGCTGCACTAATAGCATAGCATAGAGCTAATAGTTTGGTTAAGGGGGGCGTACTTTTTGTGAGGAGAGCGGGTGAACTATGTAGTTAATCAAAATATAATAATACCGATGTGGCGCAGCGGGCGCAGGTCCGCCTGCGACGCAGAGGTTGCGGGTTCGATTCCCGCCTCGGGACAAATGTTTGTACGATCTACAAATATTTGTTCCGGGTGTTCTGGGTATTTTCTATGTATAATAAAAAATATCTATCCATGTATTGTATTGTATTAAATATATATCAGTCATCTAGTACCCATAATACAGCTCTGTTTAACAGCAGCTTACTTTGGGGCTAGATGATGCTGTGTGGATTGTCCAGCATTATTTATTTTATTATTTATTATTTATTTATTTATTACAAACAGTTCAGCCACTATTCAAAACAAGCAAAGCTCAAGTCGAAGTACTTTTGTTATCATGTGAATAAAATTTTAAAATAGCGGAGCTTTGATGAGAAATATTAGCTAATATCTTTCAAAGTGTCATCTTGTTTGTAAATTCACTAGTGCACATACTATACAGGGTGGTCCAAAGATAGACGTCAATAAGAAAAATTTAGATTCCCCAGATTCAGATTATTATGCATAAAATATATTCATGATTATTTTATGCATGGTTGTACAACTCATTAAAATTATTTTACAAAACAAATCTTGGAAAAAAAACCTCCAATTATCACTTTCAAACGTTCCGACCAAACATTCTAAAAAAAAACATAATACAACTATAATATCATTAATTATTATGTAATTTATAAAAGCTTAAGTATAATTTTGTAGTAATAAATCTTCCTAGTGAATCTTCAATTTCAAACTTCATTCTTAGAATTTATTCTTGATAACAAGTTAATAGAAAAGTTTGGATCGCAAAATTTTCGCTTTACATCCTTTGTACTGTAGTTAGCCAAGTAGGTACTGTCTGTTTTTATTAGGTAATTAAAAAGCCAATTTAGAGATAAATTTTTTAATTATTTTATATTCGCAAAAAAAATTAATTGCAAAGCTTTAAAATTTTCCGCTGTTACAAAGACCTAAAGCGATTACTACTAAATCTTTGTTTATTTTTGAATTGATTTTTTTTTGCCTAAGCTAGTAGAATAATGAACTAAACAAGATTTACAGTTCAGTCGATGATAATTAATTTGATGGATTATGCATAAGTTAGATAATAAGATTATAGCTGCCAAAGTTACCAGACTGAAAATCTCAGAAACTTTAGAATAAATATTGCCAACTTGTTTATTCTCATCCATCTAAAACAGTCAAATCTGCCATGTTTTTTCATGTTTATTTTTTTTAGATTTAACTATTGGCTGTTACTTCTATACTTATATTTTTAAGGCCTCAGTAAAAACGGCTATTAATGTTTTTTGAAAAACAACAGAGTTTTTGAATATTTTCTCATTACTCATGTTCTTTTTTATACTTATTTACTTAGGTATATTATACCAACATGTTGTTAGCCTGAACAAAAGCTCGAGAATTCATGTTTTTTCAAAATAGTTTTTTCTGCTGTTCAGTCAGAAGGGGCTCCTAGATCTATGTATTTTTTTTATATCGCAACCAACCATACGGCCCACTTGATGGTAAGCGGTTACCGTAGCTTATATGTACGCTTGCAACATCATAGACACCCTGAGACGTTAGATGGAAAGTCTCAGGTGCCTGTAATTACACGGAAACCATACCCTTCAACCGGAACACATTATTACACGAACAGCATTACTGCTTGGCGGCAGAAATAGGTATGGTGGTAGTCCTTCCCCGGACGAGCCCTATCACAAAGAACTCTACTACTCTTAGCATGTGTAGTTTGAAGCTAATGTAGTTTGAAGTTTGATAATGACATTTTGGTAGTTCATTTTACGCACTAGATTTTCGACTAGGTATCGAAAATTTAGTTGCTAAAAATGATCAGATTTAAAAGAAATAACCACACCAGATTGTTTGTTGTGGCTTCACTCCGAATTTATTTTATTTTGTTTCATTACAAAATTCAGTTGAAAATGTTTGGCTATTCTGATGAGCAGCAACGTTACCACACCGACCACAGACCTTTAATTAACATTTCAATTCGACGTGAATATTAGCATTTAAATTAAAATCAATGAATTTTAACATTTTGATGGTCATCATTCAAAGTGATTCGATAGCTGTGTTTGATAGCGAAACCGGTTTACGGCAAAGGTGTGGGTTTCAACTACATTATTTAGATTACAAAATGTATTGTAGAATTAACAAAAAAAAATATAGATGCATAATGTATTCTATCCAATGTCTCACCCACTTCATGCTTTTAAAAATAAAAAAAAATTCAAGTAACTACTTACTTACGTTGTTGGTGTTAAAATTAAAAAAAATATATATATAATAGGTATTTTACCTATACTATTAAGTATAAGATGGTAAGTACCTAACCTATTTAAAGTTAAACACCTACAACGAAATCAATTGACCTATTCACGCTGTCAAAACCCGTTTCAAGATCAATAAAAATAGAAGAAAGGTCTCCCATTCAGGTAAAATTGATCGAGTAACACGAGCACGGCTAAAGGCAAAGTTACTTGACAAAAGGTTGTAAACACGTCATGTTATTGGACACCTCAAATAAACGATGGAAGTACTTCGTGACTTCGTCCATTATGAGCATTATTGTCTTGTCATAATAAGTCCTGCTTATTATTTTATTGCCGGTTGTAATATTTTTTAACAGATGCTTTACTGATATTTAACTTTTGAATTCATAGCACTGTGCAGACAGTTTCTGGGTGTTTTTTTGTGGTTTGAGATTTTGTAGGACCGCAATAAGCAGAGTAGTTTTTGCCTTTTACTTTTCACATATTTTTTTATAAAAAGTTATATTTTGAGCAGTAGCATTAGTAACAAGTAGTGGGAGGATTTGCAACACATAATAATTTTAAACAATGTTTGTTTAACGACTTATGAAAAAAGAAGAAAATAGTTATTTGGATTCGACCAACTTTTGAAATAACTATTCCGCGGAATAAGAAATGTCAAATACAAGGAAACTGTCAGTTTACTTAATGAGAATAACTTCAATTTACACGGAGAATAGTGCCTATTCTAGTTTGGTCGAATCCAACCTCATTAGATAAAACAAATCATTTTAAAACAAAACTAATACGAGGCGATCTGGATAAGACATGTTTTTTTATGATCTATTTAAAAAGCAATTTCGATAAAATTTATATGGGACCTCTAAAGTATTAAACATGATGATTTTTTATCATCGAAATCAATTCATAATTGGCGGGAAAATTGCGTATTATACACAAAAAATCATGGACAGTCAAATTGATAACCTCCTTCTTGAAATTTCCTTTTAAAGTTCCTTTGAGGTTTTTTGAAGTGGTTAAAAAATACCTTATGCAATGGCATATCATCGTCATAATGCAGCTTAGAAGGCGTATCTCCCGGAGGCTGGTAGTCTCTGTAGCCGGTGGGGGAGGGCGCGTTCCTCTGCGCGGGCGCACGCAGCGTCTCGTCCTCGAACACGTCGTCGCTCATGCTGTCATCGGTTCCCATTTGCTGTGAAATAGAGAATTGACGAACATATTATACCGTCATCTAGCCCCATAATAAGCAATGTTATGGGATCCAGGTATCTGGTACCTCAATTAAAAATCTAAACAGGTGACTTCATGATTCCTAAATAGGTCTCGAGAATTCACCTTTTTTTTTTTTTATACTACTAAAGTGGTAACCTTTCTTCTAAAATAGCTTTTTGTATACCAAGCCTCATCATAATCTTTAAAAAAGTAATAAATAATAGGCTACTTTTAAAATCGGCTTCAAAGAAAACGTGTAAAATTCTTAAATTTTTATTGGTTATTATTTTGGCCAATTTAGTATTCCTAAGTTTAATGAGTTTGTGTTAACCAAAAATGACTGCAATAATGCGAATATTTAATCATTTTCACCTAGTTTTTGTTAAGTTAAAATAGTATGAGTATTTTTTGCGACAACCTGTATAATTTTCCTTTTCTGTAGCGGGGCCCGAGCCCGCTACCTCTTGTCAAACAATGAATCTTCCTCAAATAAAAACACACATCACCCAGAGACAACTTTGTCTGGGTGATGTGTGTGTATGGTGACGAGCGCAGTGTAGGTATAGTTTAGGTACAGTCAGCAATAATGTGGTCTACCACCCTAAGGTTGAGATTCATTTGAACGTCATACGATTTTACAGAAACTTTTGTAAAAAGTGATAGACCACTTTCTTTGCTGACTGTACACTAAGTACCTAATGCTAAAAGCTGTGGGCCTGTTTCAGAATTGCTGAATAATCGCCGAGTTGAACGTTATTGTCTATCACTTGTTGACATAAAAACGGTGGTACACTTTGTTGTAATAAAATAAAAGATGCATTACTAACCAAATCTAAAACCAAAAGAAATCTTCTAAAAAACCTAAATAATTGGGCATTTCAAATTCTGTGATAAAGGTCAAAGTTGTTTTTATTCAATCGAGGTAATAAAAGACGGAAATTAATTTTGGGGGCTGTGCAGTGTGCAGTGAGCTGAGCTGTCATAAGTTGCTACAGCGAAACTCATTCTAATAACAAGAAAATCAAGTGAATAATATAAATTATCATTACGAACATTCTTTCTTTATTTCAAATTAGAAACATCATACGTTTTCGTTTCGCGGACGCGGAAGGTTCTTGAATAGAACCTTTATTCTCCAGTTATTGAGCAGTTTTGTACAAAATAAAATAATTAGTATACTAATAACTACATATAACTACAAAATAATATTAGTGTACTAATACTATCAAAAATTTGTTTTAAAATCTCGCTGATTATTTTATTTAAGTAATAGGTTGGGGAAAAAGTTTCTTCGCATTTTTTAAGAAAATTCAAAACATTTTTTAATATAGTTTATTTACATTTTACTAAAGTATGTAGGTACCATTTTGTTCGATAAATTTTTGCCATCTTGTAGGTAGGGACATGATCCCATTGCTAAATAAATTTTGGGGCTTCTGATCAAAATACCGCGACAAGTGGTTTTGGCAGTGATGTCTCGTGATGTTAACCTGACACTGCCTAAAGAGTTCTGAAGAGACCGAAACAGGTGGAAATCTGAAGGTGCAAGGTCAGGACTATACGGCGGATGCATTAACACCTCCCAGCCAAACTCTCTTAATTTTTGCTGAGTGGCTAAAGATGTGTGAGGTCTAGCGTTATCGTGATGAAAAACCACACCCCTTCTGTTGATTAATTCCGGCCGCTTTCTCTCAACTTCTTGCTTTAATCTCATCATTAGTTCGCAGTAGAGTTCAGAATCGATGGTCCTGCCTGGTGGTAACAGCTCATAATGAATAATGCCCTTCCAATCCCACCAAACACACAGCATCACCTTGTTGCGAGTTATCCCGGGTTTCGCCAAAGTCTGTGAAGCCTGACTAGCCATTTTTCGCACGTTCTTGTCGTACGTGATCCACTTTTATCACATCACCAGTTATCAGCTTCTTCGAAAATGGTTCGGTTTCATTACGTCGTAATAAAGAATCACAAATGAGTACACTTCAGTGTTTCTTTCAGTGAGCTCGTGAGGTACCCAAATATCGAGCTTTTTTGTGTACACAGTTTTTTTTCAAATGTGCCAAAACTGATTTGTGGTCAATTCCCAGTTCTTCAGCTACGTCGTAACTACTGATATGCCGATCTTGCTCCACTTTTTCAAAAATGGCATCCATTTTATCCGTAATATGGCGACCAGAGCGACGTGCATCTTTGACATTAAAATTTCCGGATTGAAAACGCTTAAACCAAATTTGTCTACTCTCACAGACACTGCATTAGGTCCATAAATATCGCAAATTTTTTTTGCGGCTTGCGTTGCATTTTTACGTTTTTTGTAGTAAAATTTTAAAATGTATCGAATTTCTTCATTAGATTCACTCATCTTGACAGTACGAAAAACAAATAAAAATCACACATTTTCCTAATTTGAATTTGGAATTATGTTCTTTAAAATTTAAACTTTTTATGATACCAAAACCAGCCAGATACAAATAGTTTAGCCAAAGAGATTTTATTACAAGTTCATACATACTATAATGCGAACAGACTTTTTCCCCAACCTAATATTTACTTCTCCCATGACAGAGACCTTGTCTTTTTAAAATCAAAGTGGGTTTCGTAATATGCAATCGGAGCAAGCAATGGGGCAACAGAAACAACGAGATAGTTTTTATATGCACCAAAAAACCTCGACGGGTGATGTAATTCTATTATCTCACCTTGGCATGTTATTGATCGTTTTGCCGGAATCACGCGATTGACCTGTCTTCTATAAATTGGTTTTTCGTCTCATTTCAATATAATCCAGTTTAACTAGGCCTCTTCATGTTAAATTACGTCTCTGCTCTTGAATGTGCGCAACATTTTGCTCCTAGCTCGTGGTATGTGCTCTTATAAGTTTATGTGCTCCTGGTAGTATCACTGAGTTTATTGCAAAATTTTTCACCCTTGTTTGATTTTGATATGTTGACTTGACCAGTTACGTGGGTAAGTAGTATGCTTGGCGTATTTGGGTGGGTACGTCGGCCGTACGTCCGGTTGAAAATGACAGTGAAATTAGCACCACAAATAAGTTACAGTTACAGAGGAAAATAATAAAAATAAAGATGTTTTCATGGGTTGATGCATTGATGCTTGATGAGTGATGCAAAAATAATGCATTTTAAAATCTTAGTATCTACCTCTATTTTAATAAATTTAGAGAGGATAAATTACAAATTATGTAGTAACGGTTTTTATGGACACGTTAAATCAAGATTGGTAAAACTTTGAACATTGAGCACTGGGTAATTTAGTGGTAGTAAACCCACCATCCAATCCTAAGTTCATTTTCGAAGCACGAGCGCTCTCAAACGGTAAAGGATATCATCGTAAAAACACCGGCAAAACAAAATATTTAAAAGACATGAGCATTGGGTCCGGAAAACCCAACCTCTCGCTCTAGAGTAGGCCAGTGTCCCAACTGTGGGAGCATTAGAAAGCTGCCCGGCTGTCACATTTTTTTTTTTCTATAGCATAAAATGTAAATTACGTAGCTCTGCCGATGTAACGTTATAATTATCATTACTTCATCATTATTGAATACTAAGTAAGTCTAAGTATATTTTAGGTAAAATGAAACATCAAAGTAATATTTAAATAGAACGAGCTTTATAATAAGAAACTTCGGCTCCAGAGGCATCGAAATTATTGCCAATAATGTCAAAGTTCCTAAAATATCGATTTTGAACCAATGACGTCCGCGACGAATCTTTCATCGGCCCTATTTGACTTGCTAAGGTGCCCTTCAAACCTAAAAGAAGTAATGCTTGCACACTAACTGCTTGGAGGAGAATATCTGCATCTGTGGTGGTGGTATCCAAGACAAGTCTTACAACAAATTAGTTCGGCTTAATTAATCTTTACATACAGGTGTCCAAAAAAATGTTTGGTATTCCGGGTCACTACGCACCAAGTAGGGAATAACCATCTCTAATTTGAAAACTTTTTTCTTTGATACAAAAATTTATAGTTTGCTGTTTTGCATATAAATAAATACGAGTGAGGTCTTCAATCGTGCACGATTTCTCATGAGTTATGAGCCATTTGTTGCAATGTGGTATGTGATAGTAGGTACTTAGTAAGGTATCCATTACATAGAAAAGTTACAGATTTTGGTGACAGATAATTATTGAGACAAAACTGGGTGACAGACTGAAATATCCAGATAATTTAGTATATTTTTTTTTATGAAAAGTTGTTCCGGTCCGGTCATGGGCTAATGGGTGAATTTATAGGTTTCACTATAAATTCACCTATAATATTAACTTAATAGATAGTATTAGATGTCCTCGTATTAAAAGTCTAATATAATTTGAGGTACCTATTTAGCCAGAATAAAGCATCATTGTCCCGTCTTTCACAGCTAAATATCGGAGCTGGTATTTTGCAAAACCCGGTATAAGAAATATTAAATTCACGTACTTACCTAAATTGAGGCATTTTTAATATCTCTCCCGGCAATAAATACCTAAATCTTACATCGTCGTCGGTTTATTACGTCGTACGCAGTGATTTGGATAAATAAAGAAAAATTTAAGCTTTGTTAGTAAGACCTACTCAGAAAATAACAAATTGAGGCAAAAGACGCTCAGAAATACACGCAAAAATTTTAGTTAAGTGAGTATAATAAAGATTGTTACTAAAAGCTGGGTAATTATCTGACTCTAACAGTAGCCATCAGTAGGTAGGTAATCGATAACTGTAATATTTCTAATTTTTTTACAGAACATACCTATATACCTACAGTACTGCACATCAAAATAATTATTTCTAAATATTTTCATAAGCTTACAAAATTCAGGCGGTCTAACAACTCATAATCTTAAGAGTAGTGTACCTACTGAGTTAGGCAGACCTACTAACTCATAATTATCTTCAAATCTATGACTTGTACAAAAAAATATGAACATTTATTTACTTAGCTAGTTTGTATACCTACCTACATACCTAGCTTGTTTAAAATTGAAAGCTGTTTGCAATGAGGGCATTCGGGATTAAACTATGTATATTGGGTTGGCTGGATTGGACACATCAAAGGCATTGCAAACAGCCACAACCTACGTAAGTAGTTATATAAATTATAGTTAGTTGGCTGGCTAGCAATATAAATCTATTAGTGAACTGAGCGCGGTAGGTATTACCTGAAGTAATAGTTAGAACAGCTAGCTCACTTTTCTAGCTTATCACAATGACATGTCCGATTCAAGGCCTTCCGGTCTTATCCGGTCTATCTTGGGTTATCCGGATTTTGGGTCGCAGTAATAAAACAAATAGATAAGTTGTGTGAATACAGTCAGACTCTAAATAATTCATCAAAATATTCTCCATCAGAACTTCACTGCGAAACGGTAAAAAAATCACCAAGGTAAATGACCAAAAATTAGGTTTACAAATTTTATTTCTACCTAGAGACGAGATTTCATCATTGTCATTACTAAAGGTCCTTGCATTTTGATTTCCAAAACTCTTAGTGGTAATTAAGTGTAGGTCGAGAGGGTTGGCTAGCTGATATTGTTTCATCAGGTAGGTCCATCCGAAACCCCAGCCTCACAGAGGGACTTTAATTTCGCAATATCGGACGGTTGGTGAAATACTCATTTACCTTTTGTATTTTCCAGTTCAATTGTTTATTTGTTTCAAAGAGAAATCAGTAAGTTAAGCTTCCAAGAAATGAATAAATAATAATACCTAGGTATTAAGTATTGTGTTATCAATTATTTTAATGAAAACAAGCATTAAGTAACACTTAGAAAATTCAATCACAAGATCGTTTTGATGATAAAAATCTATAAATTCAGATAACTTCGCTCCAAAATGGGCATATTTAGATTATTTTAATAGCCAAGATGGTTATTGAATGCAATTGCAACTTTATTTATTTAAGTTCTTTCTATTAATAACGCGTAATAACTGTAAATTAGTAAAACACGGTAAACCAGCGCCATCTACCGCCAGAGTACTGTATGACGCGCTCTACCTTGGATGTAAGGTTCATGAAACTTTTGTTTTTCAGGCTCTTCTCTTTAAAAGTTTCACGGTGTTGCCACGTCGTAAAGTTCTGATAAAATACATAAAATTTTTTGCTAAAATCAGGCAAAATTCTAGCTCGTTCGTTCGTTCGTATGAGTCAGTGATCAACTCTGGTGACAGAGTTTCTAAATTAAAATTCTAGCTGTAAAATATAACCAATAAAATGTAGGTTGGAATTTAGTTATGATCAAAGTTTAAATCAAAGTTAAAATATATTATTATCATGTCTGCCAATTTACCAGGCTAAGGTTGGATTCGAATAAGCACTATTCGCAGAGTAAATCGTAGTTATTCGCGAGAAAACTGTCATTTTACTTATATTTGACATTTCTTATTCCGCGGAATAGATTCCAAAAGTTGGTCGAATCCATCCTTCCAGCTTCCAGCTTCATTATAACAAACCAAAATTTAGGCGCATAGAAATTGTATATTACATTTGAATTTTTTCTCAGAAGTAGTTCAGAGGGGAGATCTGGGTCAATGTTACGCGATCAACTGGTGTCGCGTTCTCGACCTCCCCTCGTGACAATATAATAGGTATAGAGCCCATTAATGTCTTATTGATTTTCTTATACATATTCTTGTTTACATTAAAAAAAGCTATACATTTTTAATTATATGGTGATAATTGTTAATGTAGTGTAGCTAATGTATAGGGTAATAAATAGATTCTAATATTTTTATTAATAATAATCACTACCAGGCAATACAAGACTTTAAATGAGCAGCTAATGGCTGAGAAGGTAAGTATCATTATTTAATATCCGCCAAGAGTAAAATAAAAGTGCAATTTCATAACAAAATCATACAAAATTAGAATACTTATTTATACTTAAAAAAAATGGTTTCTGGATAAAAATAGTAAAAAAGATTTATAGTATGGCATGTCAACTAGTAACCAATGCCTATTCATGAATTCATATAAATAACGTAAACTTAGTAGGCAGGTAGGTAAAAGTACCGCATAAATAATGAAGCCTCTCGCTCAACCGTATAATCTATAAATAACTGAATACTGATAAGGTACCCTTGAACTACAGAATATATGTAATATTAGGCACGGAGGCATAAAAGTATAGAGATAAGAACTACACGTAGCGTAGCGCGCTAACGTAAAGTAAGTACCCAAATAGCTGCAATAAATTGGTATTATAGCGATAGCTGTAACAAAATCCATCTATATTTGATGCGATACCGCGGAACCCGGGCATTGTACCGATTTTTTTAAGTCAGCAAGTGACCAGACCTTTGTCCTATCGTTTGCCTAAAGTTTAGCGCCACGCCTGAGCATAAAAATTGTAGTGATACCTGGATAGCAGTTTAATACAAGTTTCTTGGCCGTTGTATGCATTGATCCTATCCTACTAATATTATAAATGCGAAAGTCTGGGTGTGTATGTGTGTATGTCTCCACGTATCTCCGTGACGACTTAACCAATTAGCATGAAATTTGAAATGTAGTTTTTTTTTAAATAGATACCTAGTTTAAGTCCTAGAATAACACATAGGCTACTTTTTATCCCGGAAAAAAGAACTGTTCTTGTGGGATAGCATAAAAACTGCAAAACGCGGGTCAGCTCTTTTCTTATAAATTATAATAACCTTGATTGTTAAAAAATATTATTTTTAGTTAAGGTACGAACTTACGTAAACCTACTCAGGAATGTCATCAGACTGGCACTACTGTAATGTAAACTGCACTAAGATTACCTTGTGAAAGAGAATAAATGAATTTTATTTTATTTTTAATTTTTTTTAATAATGTAAAGCATGAGACTTTGATTGGTCATTTATTATGCCTTGTTATTATGTTGTACTTATCTGCCCTGTGTCTGTATCATACTCGTACTTATTTAGGGAATGATGTTATTTACTTAAGTAAATTTTATTTATTTTTTTATAATTATTATCGAAGTAAGTAAGCAAGTAGGTAGATACCTACATAAAATGAAAAGCTTTCACAAAAGTTTTTACGAAAAATAATATGATAGTGGCGTACGTAGGCTAAGTACCTGTTATCTAGCTAAAGATAACTATCATAGGAAAGCAAAAAGTTTTAATGAGTCTAAAGTTTATGAGTTAGGTTAGGTTAGTATTTTTAATTCGTAGTAAATAAGTACCTACTTACGCTCATTTTGTTCGAGAATCTTAAATCCCATTCATTTATTATCAATCGTGTTTTCACTGTCACTGAAAATCCGATAAAACGATCCCTATTTTACCCCACATTTTTTATTTGAACAAAACGCTACCGAATATCGGACGAAAAATACGAAAACAGCCTCAAAATCCTTTACACGAAACAAACGAACTGAATTTTCACTGTAGAACAACACTAATCACTTAAGATCATTCACTTTGAATTTGGAACGAAAGTCTTAGAATTTAGGAGCTAGTTCGACGATTTCTTCTTGCCAGTACTGAACTGAAAATTTGAGGTTAACTTTCAGATGACTGAATGTAGGACACTTCGAGAGCAACCAGCTTCAGGCTAAGGTTCAGAATTGCATGGCATATTGCGCCTGTGTGCAGAGCTTACCCTGTAGAAAATTTCCCGTGTGTATTGTGTTCGGTGGAAGTTAGGGTGTGTGGGGTGGATCAGTAACGCGCATGTGTGAGTTATCTTGTTACACAAGAGAAAACATTAACACAATAGAAGTAAAAATATCATTGATTAATCATCATCATCATTCACAACAATAATTATATCACCTACTGGCCTAGGCCTCCCATAATTTTCCATCTGTTGCAATCCTTAAATTCTATGCCATGCAATTTAAATGTTTCGGGTTTAATCAATCATATTTGTTTTTAGTGTAACAACGTTAGTAGATACCCAATACCTAGATAATATTATTTATAAATAAATAAAAATAAATAATAAATAAAGCTGGACGTTAAACAGGGCAGCTTACCTGGGGCTAAATGATGCTATGTGGATTGTCCAGCACACCCGGAACAAATATTTGTAGATCGTACAAACATTTGTCCCGCGGCGGGAATCGAAGCCGCAACCTCCGCGTCGCAGGCGGACCTGCGCCCGCTGCGCCACATCGGTAAATGAACATTATCTTGAGATCTTGTGGATAAGGTTCGAGATATCATTGTATCGATGATCGGAAGAAACTTAGCACTTGTGTATCTGAGTTGAGGGCAGATCGATTGCGTTTTCTGTAAGTAGGTATATGGAGATCCTACCATTAGTTCTCATTCTCGCCAACTTCACCAAATTTCACCAACCTATGGAGCGCTCGTGACTTGCTAGCTAAGTTGTTCTTATCAGATCAACGAAGTTAAGCACATTTCCGTGGAGTCATCATTTAGATGGGTGACCGCCTGTGGCAATTCCAACTGAGTGCTCCCGTGCTTTGGAGGGCACGTTAAGCAGTTGGTCCCGGCTTTTTCAAAGTTGTTAAGCCTAAGAGGTTAGCCATGACAGAGGCTTTGGGCGGCTTAGAAACTCTGTCACCAGAGTTGGCCACTGACTCATACGAACTTACTTACTTTACTTACCAACCTATATAATATGTATAAGATAAAAAAGTACCTAGTATTTTTTTTTCTGTGCTAAAGAGGCTTCTAGCATTCTTAATTTATATTTATACTTAAATTATAAGGTAGGTGCACACTAAAATAAGTTTTTTTTGGCATTTCTCTAAAAACAAATAACATTCATTGTTTATATTATGTCCTTTTTACTGAAGGGTAAGTGACGTTTCGCCCGAAAAATGTTCGACTGATTCGGCCCAAATGACACTTTCAATTTTAATTTATTTATTCTGTATACCTACTAAAGGTACCTACCTACATAATAATAAAATATACGTATAAAGTAGTAGATATTATTATCGCCATAATACTTAACGTATATGACAACAAGGATATTATCGGCATTCATTCAGTCATATTTTTGTTTTTTTATTTAAAAAAAAACCGTACTTTAGTAGTGGTGTTTGTTGCGATTGTATTTGTCAATTAAACACTCACACATTGAAGCCTTCATAAATAACGATAGAGTAGGTAGGTATCTATTGCAAAATTTACTTTATCACGCTACGGTTAGAATCTATTTTGTAAAATATATTACACTGTTGATGAAAATTGTTGAACAAAGAAGCGTACAGCAACTGTGAAGAGTGAAAAAGACAACATTATAGAAGGAAGTCCAGCTATAAATAATTTAGTTATCACAATAACATCATGTGTGAAAATGTTCCTAGCCTACCTAGGTACCTCCTATACTATAAATTATAGCTTATTAGGTAGGTACTAGGTAGGTAGGTACCTTATTTTTCAATTATCAAAATCATTATAATAGGTACCTACTAGGTAGATATTGTTTTATTGATTTTTTATTTGATTTATATTGTTTTTTTTTATAATAATAATGCCAAGACACTTAACTTGTACCTATACCGTTTTATTTATTTATAGCACTTTCTCAAGAATTATTACGTGCTTACTCAATCCAGTTTATTCTTATCAGTGTACTTGACATGCGCGCCCTGGTTGACCCCGAATCGATGGTAGAGTCGTTTGTTGTTGTTTTGTTTCACTCAATCTCCAACCAAAGTCGTATTTTCCGTCTCATCAGTAGAGTTTACAGCCAACGTCATTTGTGACCAATAAGGAAAGTTGGTTGGAAAGGTGGTTTGTAGGTTACGTAGTTCACATATATTTGGATAGATGGCGTTAGTAGTTTCTAATGTAGAAATTTATTAATTCAGTCTAACCAGCTCTACTTGGCCCGCCGGGGCGCCGCGCCCCTAAGTAAGTTTTTAACAGACTGGTTTTTAGTGTAGGTCGTAATACTAGGTGTAGGTAACGAACCAGTTTTTGAAAAAACGTGACACATTTCTCGCAGTCTCTCTTTGTGTCTCATCCATCAGCCATTGTTTGCCAGGTATAGACTAGCTAGTTACCTATATTGCTTAGCTGCTCACCTGGCAGCGTCATAAAATTTTAGTTAATAAAATTGTCAAAGGCTAAGTTCAAAGTGAAATTAGGCTGATCATATCAATCGCATGCATCCTGAAAGGTGGCCGGAACAAGGTCACCGTGGAATAATCCCTACAAAAGTACAGATAGTGGTAGGTATAAATCGTCGCTGTGGCAGAGCGCTGGTGTGATAACTTAGACGTCTTCCACAGACACTGACAGAACTTTGCACAGGACTAAGGGGAGGGCTTTGTCCACCAGTGGGGCAGCATAATATGATAATAAAAAAAATTTTTAGAACATTTGTAGTCTTTGTCCGAAATTAGGCAACAATCCGAATGCGGCTTACAAAAAAAGTAGGTACCTAATAATTAAAGTTAACTACAGGTCACATTAGCTTGGAATAAAATAATTACCATACCCTGCTTAATGAGATAATATTCAAGAGAATAATAATAAGCCTAGCCAATGATCGTTACAAAAGGAGAACATCATTGAGCCTAGCACTTTCCACTTCTGATGTCACGTACAAGATGGATGAGCAACGAGATGGTTACGTCTCGCTATCATTAGCGTTGCCACATCATTGCGCTTGCGCAGCTTCGTGACAGGAACGTCGTGATTAGGTAGGTATTCAGGGGACTTATTCGCTACGCTATGACCAAACGCGGGCTCGTTACGATATCTGCGTGGAATCGTCGTCTACGAGCCACGTTTTAGGCAGGTTTTTTTTTCGAGGTCTAAGTCAAAGTCAAAGTCAAAAAAGATTTATTTCAATAAAATCATAAGGATTATTTTGAAACGTCTTATAGCTAGGTAATTTTACGCCAGTTCCACGCGCCCCAGCCTAGAAGAATCTGGCAACAAACTAGGCTGGGTTCCTAGCTTTTTTTTGATGATCTCTCTTCATCATAAAGCTTCAACTATCGATAGCGAAACAACACAGATGCGGAATATCATAATTATTACATTTTCCACACCATGGCGCGTATAGAACAGTTCTCGAAAAAATCAGTCAGACAAGCCCAAAACGTGGCTCGTCGACAAAGACGATTCCACGCAGATATCGTAACAAGCCCGCGTTAGAACACGCACGTTACCATGTCACACCTTATTGACAAGGAATCTCCTGTCATAGCGAATAACGCCCTTCGTAAGTATCTAAGCAGTTAGCAGTAGCACCACTTAGCACGGGTTAGTGTCAAAATCCCCTTTAAAGATCCCCTTTAAAGGGGATTTTGAGAATTTTTGCGTCAAAATCCCCTTTGAAGCTTCAAGCTCAGTCTAAAAGGGATTTTGACACAAAACAATCCCAAAATCCCCTTTCAAGGGTAATTCTTATTTACTATTCTGTGACAGATTCTAAAATATTACATATTATTAAATTTATTAACACTGTGATTATCACCTATCACCTAAGTAATTCGTATTATTTTTCTTTCGTTTAATAGGTCCTACATATGTATGATTTTTTTACACTTACAATATTCCCTACAACAATCCCTAGTCCGCAGCTTTTGCTATTAATATGTGTTATGGCCATTTCTTTTATTTTGCATTAAAAGAGGCCATAAACACATCATCAATATGCGACATTCAGCTAAACAACAATCTAAAAGAGGCTTTAAACCATTATGCGAGTTTTTTTAACGAGCTAAACACAAAGGGCTGCGAATGCTGCGATTATTATTAAATATTCAAAATTTGCTGAAAATTGTTACACGAACTTTTTGATTTAAACAAAGGCATTACTAAATCAGAGTCAACTATTGCACGACATTATTTTAGTGTATTTTAAGCTTTTTCCCACGTTTTTGTGTTCCCCACTCCAAATTAAAGCTTATTGAATGTAATGTCTCGGAACTTCACGAAATGTGGCCTCCACTCGCCCCGGGCTGTTTTTTCTGTGCCCTTGTAGAATCTATGCTGGTGCTGGTACGTTTTTGAATACATTTTCATAAAAGTATTTTTTCATTAATGAATATAATTATTACATTATTAATTAATATTCTAACAGTTAACTGGTTTCCATAGTATTATAAACTTTGCTTAGTTATGGCGCTGTGTTTAATAAATAACCACCAATATTTATTTATTATGAATTAATTAATTGCAGATAGTCCGCTTTACCCATTCTTTCCTTTCGATCATTACAAGTTTTAATTGAAACCGAACCAGCACAATGGCAGGAAGCACGGCTTGGATCCAGACATAGCCTCAAGTAAAAAGGTATAAAAAGAGAAAAAAAAACCGATGCATTCAAGCGACCGCCTACCGCACCCAAAAATAGACTGTGGTAGGTAGCACTTCCTTGAGAAACGCGTGCCTCTTAGCCCTTAACTTCCGTGCCGGCAAAAAGGTGCCGGCAAACTTGCGACCGGGTGAGGTAAGTAAAACCGGTGGGAAGTAGGAAGTGGTCATTCTGTACGTAGTACTATATCAGTTCTGTAGTATGGGTACAAATTAATAGGAATGTATGCTCAACAGATTCGATTGTAGCTAGAGTAGCCTAATACTTGAGTTGGTAGGTAGGGTTGTTGCGCTGCTTCGCGACCGGCGTCATTATGCGACCATTCTGGAACCTGCTGCAGAAATACAGAATTAAGAATATCATCTCCTTTTTTAAACTAAATTCGGCTCTATACAGAGTAGGATATATCTATAGTTCAAACCTATTAAAATTAGCAGCATGGTATTACCCGAATTTAAACAAATTCTAGCACGTTTCGGCACGCGCACTCGTCGCGTGAACTCGTTCAAAAAATTACAAAATTTTTAGTGAGCATATGCTGCTTTTGGAGTCAGTATTTCTTGAATTAACTTTACAAGACTGTATGATGGTGTTTATTTAGAAGTAGTTTTTAAACGTATTGGCGCAATTTTTATAATGATAATACACAAAAACAAGTGAAATATTAAGTGGTCGCGCACAAAAACGATTGCAAATTTTATTTATTTTCTTACTACTTATTAATAATAGGTAAGGGTTAGTTTTGTGATTATTTTTTTTGCGGTTTGCTTTCCGTTGGTTTGCGATCACGAAAATATTAGTAGGTAAATAAAGTACCTAGGTAAGTATAAAAAATAAATTTGGTCCCTACACATACACCAACTTCAGTTTACGACAGCGATCGACCTCAGTTTGCGGCTGTCTAAAATATGTTGATTTGATTGTCAGTGGGTTGGGTTGTATTTAAAATAAATAAATTATTAACGTTATCATGATTGAAGCATTATTTTTAATCAAATAAGAGTAAATTGTGCTTTACAGACCTTGTGGTCGTAAACTAGGTTGGGTCTGGACGTATACTGACAAAAGCGGCCGTAAACTAGCATATCGCCTTGTTTCTCATTTAAAACTATTTACTGATAAAATTGCCTAAAGTTGGGCATCTTGCTAATCGGTCGCTAACTGGCGTAATGACCCTACATCTACATAAACACCAGTTTTACACTGCACAGTAGATGTCAGTAGGTTTAAAGTTAAAAGTAAGTAAGTAGGTAACCTACGTACCTAGGTAGGTAATGTCAGTCCTATGTTTATGAAAAAGGCCTGTATAAATCGGAATTGTAATTTCATTCCTACCTATGTAGAATGTGAGTAGGTAGACTACCTAAACTTAATAGGTACTAGGTATTTTTGTCGATCTCAAAAATAAGAAATAAGCCAATGTAATCGCAAGGAGTACAATTATCTATAGGTACCTTCTCAATAGCGCCCGTAAAAAATAAAATATCGAGGCCCAGTCACAACATTCATCAGAGCGCGACAACAAGGTCACCTCGACATTAACACGGAGGATTGACAACGTCGCATGACTGGGAAACAGAGACGGTGATAGACAAACTACTCAGTCAAGACAGAGACAACCTCATTCCCATTGTGCATTCAGAAGAGAACGGATGTGAAGTGTGCAACATACACACGCTTCTATGTGTGCAACTCGCGACTCGCGAGAAAGCGGGCCGGGCGACCTGAGACAAAAATTTATTAGCGATATTTTTCCATATTTTTTTAACTTCTAATTTAACCCTTCCGACTCCTGCAAATACCTACTCACTCTCCTATAAATTATTTCAAGAACAAAACTACTTAATCAAATTGGGCTAGCCGATATGAATTATGCCCTTTTTTTCATTTATCATCAACGAACTGGACGTATCAGGTCCAACGGGCCACTGCTAGACATAGGCATTAGGCATGCATGTATTGCATTGCATTGCATGCATTATTATTTTATATTATTGCATTCTCGTCTGCTGTAGGTTGATGTCGATTCTGTAACATTTTAATATAGCCTAGCCCATAATGGAAATTCAACATGCTTTGAGGGCTTTACCAAAGTCGCAACTAGCATACGGCCCAGGCATTTATTATAGCCATTAGGAGGCTTGCAATACCGGAGATTTCCCTCGCATGTACACCCTTTGGCGAATATTTTCCCAGTAGGCACTTAAGTAAAGATGGCAAATTCGTAGCTGCTGCACACATAAACCAAAAATATCGTTCAAAATGATTGTGTTCTGAATTTATTATAACATACCTACCTTGAAGTATGTCAGACATTATTAAAATTATTATAGAGACTAATAATTTTAATAATGTAATAATGTCAGCTTGTACTGCAAGACATGAAAACAATCAATGACAAATCTTTGAGTAGAGCCAGGTTCTCGCGACCCAGTTTGGGCTGCTTACCAAACGGAGAGACTATTTTATAGTAATCGTATACCAGGAGGGCATGATTGCTTGGTAGTGTTGCAACTACGAATGGAATCACTATTAACGTTCGCGCCACATTTAGGCCTACGCAACGCACGGCACTTTTGAGCGAGAGCCGTTTTCTTGTTGTATTTTGTGTGAAATAAGTTGACCTGGAACTTATTTTTGCAAGTCTGCACTGACTGTTTCATACAATATTCTGTATATACTTTTGTAATACAGAGTGCAGACTGGCAGTAAGTTGGTACATTAAAAATAAGCCCCTGTCTGTACCTACTTTGCTCTACGTGTAGAATGGTAGAAAAGAAACTCAAAAAAACATAAACCAGAAAACTGGTAAAAATATGTTGGTCTAAATAATAATTATATAATTTTATCTTTACCTTTAGGTACTTACGTAAATAAATGTTATGAAAGAATACTGTTTTATTTATTTTTATTGTTCATTACATTAAAAATTAATTTAATTATTATTATTTTAAGTTTATTATTATCCATCCAAAGGTTATCTGGTAGAAATCGCTACTTAGCGATAAGGCAGCCCATTGTTATAATTAAGATTGTTCTAAAATATGTACATAATTATATTACATTACAAAATATACAAAAGATTGTTCTTATCAAATTTATTATAATGTGGTGTTCAATCAAAGACATTAAGAATAATCTATATGTTCAAAGTGTTCAATAAAGTATTTTCTATCTATCTATATGTAAAGTTTTTACATTTATACAAGAGACTTAAAAAAAAGGTGTGAGCAGTGTTTTAGGGTATGTTCCTACCTTACCTACTTCATATTATTATAATGTTGTGTGTTGGACTGAATTATTTTGTATTATATTACTAATTTTGACTAAATAGTAATACTAAGAAAAAGTGTTTTGTTAAAGAGAATCGAAAAATATGTAGAGTCATTTCGTTTATATTGAAATTAAAACTCTTGCAACTAATAAAATAGGTATTATATTACTTACTTAAATAAAAACATAGAAATTATATTATTAATTTATAAACCCATTAGTCTCTCGTTGTTTTAGCGATTTACATCAAACCGTGTCGTAATCCAATAGTGCAATGTAAATAAAATGAATTGAAAAATAAATAAGTAAAAACTAACATTTAAAAGTTTTGACATAAATATTTTTCAATATTACTCATTATGTATGGAGTGCATTTGGCTTGTGTAAGCAGAATATTAGGTACCTAGCTATAATAATCCTTGCAAAGTATAATGAAGTCGTCTCTATTAAGTTAATGTGTACGCTTAGATAATTAAATTACGAAACGGAATTTAATGCGGTTCAGTAATACATAGAGTAAATCAAGAGTAGATATATAGCACCCGTGCGAAGCCGGGGAGGGTCTGAAATTTGTTATAAAATCGAACTAAAAGTAAATGCAATGAGAACATTAGAAGGCAAAAGATGCAACCTTGTATTTCCTCAATAATTTTCTCGTAATTCGTATGTTTACAGATAATCACAGATAAGCTCGTCTATTAATAACCCCACTGTGCGTCCATCAATAAATAATAATGTTATCTGTCATAACAAGCGTGCACGACCCCTATAGGGAGGGTGAGGGATGCGAGTGTTACCATAGATAATGAAAGGCTCTTGCGTGACGTGGCAACGTTAAGCGCAAGCCACACCGGCAGCTAAGTTAATTTAGCTCTCGCTTAGCTCACGGAACTACAAACTTTAAGAGCGATAAGCTAAGCGAGCTAATTTATCTGGTTCTGCACTACACTGAAACGAAGTTACCTAACTAATTCACCTGGACTTGCCGTGTTTGCACATTATCTCAATTATTTTTTGGGAGCTTACATAATAACAGTGAAATACACCGCGCCGCCGACTTCAGTCGTGTTTTGATTGCTTTCTAACGCACCGGGGTCACAACAAGAGAGTTCTAATTCTGCCCACTACAAAATTTTGGATTTTATTCAAAATTGTATGATATTAGCTTAGCTCGTAGATATAAACCAGCATAAAGCTGCAAGCGCCACTCCAAAAATTGCTATTGTTTTTCACACTAAAATCTATGACAAACGCGGTGAAGGGACGTACAGTTTAAGACTAGATGATCTCAACCTAGTTAAGCCTCATAATTTGCTACAACAGAATCGACACCAATGTTATGTTAACGAAGTATACCTACATTGATGCCGCAGCTAAGTGAGCTAATTTAGCTTAGCCTGCGGTGTGTCTTGTGCTTTAGTGCGGTGCAGGCATGGTTTGGATTAGTGTCCGGCTAGTGACATTTATATGTTACTAGTACGCCCCGCGACTTTCTCCGCATTGAGTTTTCCATATAAACTTCATTTTAATCATGATTATGATAAAGTAAGTTCGTATGAGTCTTAGGCCAACTCTGGCGACAGAGTTTTTAGGCCTTCGCCTCTGTCATGGCCTAACAACTTTACTCCTGAGCAAGGTAGCGCTCTGTTTGAATTTGCCACTGGCGGTCACCCATCCAAATGATGACTACACGAAACAGTGCTTAACTTCGTTGTGTTAAGAATTTAAGAACAACTTTTATTTTTTATTTATTTAATAATATAACTAAAATATGCAGCTGTTTTTAACATTTAAAAAGCCATTAGGAGCTTGTCCTAAATGTATATAATCCTCATTTACTTACACTAATTATCATTATTTTAACAGTGAAACTTAAGTCCTTATTCTTAAGTTACTTAGTTAGCTACGGCACGAGCGCTCCAAAAAATTATATTTCGGCGCAGTTACATGCACCATGATAACGGGAGAACTGAACTTCAGTTAATCAGTAAGTATTGAAATGTTTAGGTACCTATTTCATTGGTAATTTAATGACCCCTAACACCCTAACTTAGAACTTACCTAAACCTGTAGAAAAATGAATCAGTTCAACGTCCTAAAATCATATTTTACTTTTCATAATGAGTTAAATAAGAATGGTTATCAATCAATGTTAATTTATATAAAAAAATGTATCTAAATCTTTATCAGGTATTTTGTGGATGAGGAACAAGAAAACCCGGTACGTCATCCCCCGCTCGGTCGATACCACCCCCCAACGCCACCCTATCTCCACCCCTAGTAATAAAACCCTGGCGCTTTGAGTAGCTTCGTTAGCTGAATGAAATGTGTAATTCTTTCTTTCATCTTTTTTAAGAAAGCTTTTTAATGAACACTTCTAGATACTGTAAAAGAATATTTACGTTACTTTACTAGGTATCCTATTATAGGTTGTTAACTATGATAACTCCCATTAGTTCTATAGGATTGAGACGTCATAGAACTGTTAAAACTTTTTGAGTTTTTGTCCCAGTAGTTCGATGGTAGAACTGTTAATACGAAAACTGTCTTATTTGTTCTATAGAACTAATAATACCTTGTCAATAGAGGTATTATTTTAATAATTATTATAAACAAGTGTAAGTCAGGTACCTAGGTACTCTAAGTTAAATTATGTAGGTAAAGATGAAGCATTGGTACAGATATAATGTTAGGCAGTGGCTGGTGATGACTATAAGATCGGTCGTTCTGGTCTACTACAACAAAACAGATTTACCTATGTAGGTACCTACCATCTCTACTATAGGTAAATTCAGGACGGCACGAAAGTCCTAACATAAATGTATTATATTCCATAAATTACTACATAAAGTACCTACTTACTATCTACTATGTAATCTACTTAATCTAGCTGAGCCGTGTACGTAACGTAATAATACGGTGAATGTTTGAACGGTATTTTTATGCACTGCCAACAGATGGCTCTAGTAGTTGGATAACGATATTATTTTGTTATAAGGTTGTTTTATGGTAAGGTTAATTGGGAGATTTTACATTAGTTTTAAGATAATACAATTATTTTTAAAGTATTATAAGATCAGTAGGTATAGGTTTTCATAATTAAAACCAAACCTATTCATATTACTTTTGTTGAGAGTGTGTTCGTCAATAAGAGATGTCACCACCTCTGCTCCGTTTCGAATCTGTTGTTATTTTCAAATATAAAATCTTTTTTTTTATAGGATTTTTAAATAGATAAACTTCTCAAGAAATTGGAGTTCACTACTATGGATACCAGTGCCAGTGATATTATAGTAGATACCACCTAGATAGGCAAGAAAAAGTTTTACATTCTTCGGCACGGTGTATTTCGTTCAAATTGAAACTAACATACTTATTCTGAGTATTACTCTGTGGTTTAAGGCCGTACATCCGGATTAACGTTTTTGACAATCGTAAACGCTAGCGTATCATCTAGATGGGATTTTCGTAGTTCATTTTACGCATTAAAGGGCATCTAGTGGTAGAGTGACCCCGCCTTCCGATCCTAAGGTCGTGGGTTCAAACCGGTCTTGCAACAATGGATTTTTCTGTTAAAAAAAAATTAGTGCGCAATGCCAGTGCTCTCATCCGTTGAAGGAACACATCGTGAGAAAACCGGCATTTCCAAGAACTAAAAATTAGAAAAACACCAATCTGCATTGGGTCCGCGTGCTGGATTAAAATAGTAAGACCCAATCACTCTCGTCCGAGAGTAAGCCAGTGTCCCAGCAGTGGAAACATTAGAAAGGCTGTCATAATGACTAAAGGTAAAGAAATCCCAAAACCCCATACAAATTAACAGCTGGACGATACATTAACGTTTACGATTGTCAAAAACATTATTAATCCGGATATGGTCTTTATCGTGTTTTGTTTGACAGGCTTGACTTTTCCTTAGTAAAGTAAGTTCGTATGTCAGTAGCCAACACTTTTGACAGCCCGTTCACTAATCAACAGTCTCAACTAATGAAACAGTCTTGAATATGAAATAGTTTATTTGGATAATTATTAATATAAAGGTATGGAATACATGGTCTGATTTTGGTCGGCATTTCTATCAACTTTTAAAATGTAAAAAAGTAGTTATAGTTACATAACTACAATAGTTGGACGTATGGTATCGCTGACTTTTTTGTAGATATCAATATGTTCTTTAATATTGTAGAACATTTTTTTGTTCTATCATCAATAGTTTCCGCAGCGCATGCGATGAAAGACATTTTATGGCAATTTTTTTTTACACCTTGAGTTACATTATTGAAGTTTTAGTAGAGATCCCTATTATTTTCTAAAATAAAATATAGCCTATGTTACTCAGGGATAATGTAGCATTCTAATGGTGAAAGAATTTTCGAAATCGAACCAGTAGTTTTTAAGTTTATTCGTAACAAACAAAAATACAAAAATACAAAAATACAAACATACAAATCTTCTCTCTTTATAATATTAGTATAGATATAGATAGAGAAAAGATTTGTATTTTTGTATGTTTGTATTTTTTGTTTGTTACGGTTGTACGGATTTGACGGCGTATTCCGTTCATAGAGTAGTATATTTCTTTGTGATAGAACACGTCCGGGGGAGTACTACCACCATACCTATTTTGTGTTCCGGTGTGAAGGGTATGGTTTCCGATGAAATTACTGGCACATGAGTCTTTCGATCTATGCCTCAAGGTGGCAACCCGCGAGTGATACGAGTGGTATTACAAGCGTCCATAGGCTGCGGTAATCGCTTGCCATCTTGTGGGCCGTACGCTTGGTTGCCACTTCTCAAGTATAAAAAAAAACAGTATTCGATGACAAAACGAAATGTCATAATTTAACGGACCGACATTTTTTACTGTATACTGAATACTATGTCAATGTGAAATCGCTCATACAACTCCATACACCGTCAATGAAAAAAAACGTGTCCGATAAAACGAAGATTTGTGAACGTGCTCTTACGGAGTTATTGGACCGCTCGAAGTCCTCCTTCATGGCCTAACCTAACAACTTTGAACTCAGTTGAAATTGCCCCTGGAATGAACTGGTGACTACGTGGAACAATGCTTAACTTCGTTGATCTGTTAGGAAGAATTTAATTGGTGTATAAAATTGATTTCGGAGCAAACTGTCAAACATTAGTTCTGAAATCGATATAGCAAGGTAGTTCTTGCATGCAATTATTGTACAATTAATACACTAGCGGCTCGTCCTGGCTTCACACGGGCGGACACAAAATATAGCCTATGTTACTCAGGGATATTGTGGCATTCTACTAGTAAAATAATTTTTGAAATATGACCAGTAGTTTTTGAGTTTATTCGTAACAAACAAAAATACAAATCTCGTCTCTTTTTAATGATTAAACGAATTTACTTGTGCGTGAAGTTCTGTCATAATAGTCCGAGGGCCGAACTAACGGAGCAAAAAGTGCTTATTACCATTATAAATGGAAATAAATGGTCCTTAAATTATCTTCTAACAAGTATAAAATCTTCCTCAGGTAATCTTCGACGGAAAATGCATACAGCTGAGTGATTCGGTCAAAAACTTAGGCGATTGATAACCAACTGTCGTGGCGACCGCACTTGAGTCTGTAAGTAAGCTGAAATCAGTCGTAAAGTGTTTGCTTCTGGTGCCTCGCTCAGAAGGCTTCGGAATTTTCTTCCCACTGCTACTAAATTGCGTTGGCACAATCCCTCCTTCTTCCAATCCTTGATTATGCTGACGCCTGCTATCTAGATATCACTGAAGAGCAACTTAACAAGCTTGACCGCCTCCAAAACTACTGTATACGGTTCATATTTGTTTTACGCAAATATGACCACATTTCTGAATTTCGCAATAAACTCAAGTGGTTGCAATTCGCTTTCGTCGGAATGCTCACATTCTAAATCTCCTTTACAACATTCTGTTCTCTCACTCTTCTCCTTTTTATCTTAAGTTACGGTTTGAGTTTCTGCACCTTTCAAACCCTCGTTCTCTACGCTCCTCTGACACCAATCAGCTGAAGACTCCCGTTCATTCATACCTCTACTTTCTACACGAAATCTTTTACAGTGCAAGCTGTTCGTTTATGGAACGCGTTGCCAGTGGATATCAGGAAAGCTAAGTCTCTTCCTATCTTCAAAAACATGGTCGTACAACATTACTTGTCTATCTGCTAATTGTTATTTATGGTTGCATAATTTTATGTAAATTCACCAGGATACTTTATAATACCTAACTAATTATATCTTATATTTAATAGTAATACATTACATTAGTGTATGTATGTATTTTAATATTTAGTTTATGTTTATTTTAATTTTTTTATTTTTTATTTTATAAACTATTTATACATATGTGTGTATGTATTATTTTTATATTATATTTATACATAATACACACCACACCAACATGCCCATTCTCCATGCCATTCTCTTTTAAATTTTAGTCCGCTCCGTGCATAGGTTGCCTGGCAGAGATCGCTTTCAGCGTTAAGGCCGCCAATTGTATTACCTCTTAATTTAAGTTTGTTGCTTTGTATTATTTCTGTATGGTGATCAATAAAGTGTTATCTATCTATCTATAATATTTTTCAATACTAATTTGCATATCATCGATGACTCATCGGAACAAAGAAAAAACAAAATGAGTTGTTGAGTTCAACACAAAAACGAATGAGCACAAAAACCTGTCTGTCCGTCATTGAGGCGAAGGCGAGGGCCACTCCCAGGGAGGGGCTGCGTCTCGCCCCGCCCCGCTCCGCCCTTTCGCTGGCCCTTCGAGGCACTACTTGAGCAATATTTCTGTCCGCGACCACGGTTGTTGCAACACAACCGAAACGTCGCGTCGTCGGGAGAAATAAAAAGGTAATAACGCGTTAAAACCCGCAAATATTATAAAAAACTATGAGTTCTGATTGCGAAAGTTTAAAAATGACTACTAGGTCGGATAATTGGAAGTTTTACATTAAATTATTAACGGCTTTACCACTTCAATTTGTCATTTATGCTGACGTTTCGAAGCTTTTTAGAAGCTCTTCTTCACTAGCACCGCCCGCGACCGCGAAAGAAGAAGAGCTAAATAGCTTCGAAATGACAAATTCAAGTGGTAAATCCGTTCTACAACGGTAACAAAACGACTGGTTGGTACTTGGTACCTACATTTATGTGATTTTTGTAGTGTATTTTACGGTGCTGTAAAAATCCTATTTAAATTGACAGCTAAGTAAGTAAGTTTGTATGAGTCAGTGACCAACTCTGGTGACAGAGTTTTAGTCCGCCCAAAGGCATCTGTCATGGCCTAACAACTTTGAAAAAGCCGGGACCAACTGCTCCGAAGCACAGGAAGCGCTCAGTTGTAATAGTCACTGGTAGTACATCCAAATGATGACAATAGGAACAACTAGGAACTAGGAATAGAGCTAGGAACAACTTTCTAAAGACTTTTGACAGAGCGTTTCTCAAATTCTCAATGCATAGCTTTTCCATAGCCTTTGGCTTGCCAATCATTTTTTTTTATACGAGTACGCAATAGTTACCTATTGTTATGCCCTAATGGGTGCACATTGTGATCCACGATTTGTATTTTCACCCCATGTACCTACCTACCAATGTGATGACAATAAAAGTATTGAGTATTGAGTATAGTTAATTTTGTTAAACAAAGTCTAGTAGTGGGGCACTGGTGGTCTAGTGGTAGGTAGTGACCCCGCCTCGAAAAATTAATCTGCGCAATGCCAGTAAGTAAGTAAGTTCGTATGAGTCAGTGGCCAACTCTGGTGACAGAGTTCCTAGGACGCCCAAAGGCCTCTGTCATGGCAATGCCAGTGATCTACAGTGAACTAAAACTACTACTAAAAATTCGAAAGACATGTGCCAGCCACCCAACCACCGATCCGCATTGAGTCCGCGTGGTGAATGATGTAAGAATTAACACTCACACCTGTCCCAGCTGTGGGAACATTATAAGATATCCATAACAATAGCAAGGGTCATGCCAAAAAAAGATAGGAACCCAGCCGGTGTTGTTGCCAGTTCTTTTACGGCATGGGCTGGCGTAAATTTTCCTAGCTTGTAAGACGTTTTAAAGTGATCCTTGTGATTTTATTGAAATAAATCAAATTGAATTTTAATTTTAAGGTTGTCATGATTAAAACAAAGGGCTAGAAAGTGATGAAAGACGCGTTTTAGGAGGTTTGCTTTCGAGCGTGCAACTGTCTCGCCCCGCCTCCCGCCACGCCTTCACTGGCCCTACAATGAGGCTGACTCTACCAAGTTGGCTCGACTTTGCATTAGGTAGGTGATACCTGATTTTGATTCGAGAACTTCATGGTATCTTTTTATGATAATTGATTGACATTATTGTCTAATTGATGTCATGGTACAAAATTTTTTGACAATTTAGTTCAGGTCTTCATTTGAATCGCTATAAGAGTTTATGGTTGGGCCCCAGGTGTCGTTCAGCGGTGAAGATCAGGAGACCTAATCGTTGGTGGGTTTGATAATGAAGGGCTGGCCTAGATGTAAGTATGCAGTAGAAGAAAATATTCTCAGGTATTGGTCATATCGCGAAAGCTTGCAGTATATCGATGGGGTAATATTTAAAGAAAATTCAGTTTTTATACAGCAAATGTTAATTCGCATTCTTGAGGGGCATGTAAGGATAGATAAATGTAAGGCGCGCACGAGGGGTTTTGTTCTGGCCGGGCATGTCGTGAGACGTGGACCGTATGGTGCAGAGCTGCAGTACCTACCTTCGCGCTGCACGCGCCCCTTCCGCCCAGGGAGCCACATCACACTCCAGCTATTATGAAGGAGTTTGCCAGGTACGGTATACCTAGTGAGTTGATTACAGATAACAGACCGGCCTACGTTTCAAAGGAGTTTAAAAGCTTTGTTACTAACTGGGAGATAAGACAAGTGACGTCATCGCCGATCGCGCAATCTAACGGGAAGAGCATACGAGCAGTCAGGGGACTGTTAAAACGCTGCTAAAGAAATGTGTAGATTCTGGATATGACTTAATAAGTAAGTTTGTTAAATTTCCGTTCTACACCTAGGGATCATGTAGACTCACCGGCAGAGTTATTAATGGGAAGAAAGCTTTACGCGTTTACCTTTATGTAGGCGATTATTAGAAGAAAGTGTAGATAGAAAAAATAATGATGAGGCCATTTTGGTGCATCAAAATAAATAAAAAGTGATGATTGTATGATAGTCAAACCTCCCTATTACACGAAAATGATAAGGAGATAGTAGCGGAAGTGTATGAAATTCCTGCAAAAAGCTTCAAAGCCGACGACATACATACTACAGGACGAGGTAGGTCGCAAATACCGCCGTAATCGTAGGCATGTGGTTCGTAGATTAGGTAGATACGGCACAGCTGATGAAAGCGCTGCTGCTGTACGGCGCCAGTACCGGCGGCGGCGGAACGTCAGCTAGCGCTGGAGACTCGGATTATTCTTATGACTCTGACGACCTGCCGCCAGGTGTTGGGAAGGAAGCTCAATCTAAACATACTGGGGATCCTTTAAAATTTAAAACAATCAGAAGTAAGGCTTAAGTTGGCTGGTTTACTCTCTGATCAACAGAATATTAAAGGAGTTTGTGAACTAAGTATAGATTAGATTAACTTTTTATTTCCATTGTTTAGAATGATAATGGTAGGTACTTTACTTACGTTCTTATTAGGTTCTGTTAATTCTGTTTGTGTAAAATGAGTAACGTATGTGTAACGGATTGCCCAGCGTATATACCATCGACGTTTAGCCATCTTGGTCCATCTCATCTATGACTGAACTATTGTGCTATTATAACTGCTTTATGCATCAAAATTTTCACGGATAGCATGCAATGATAGACATTTAGTAAGTTGGTAACAGTCCCTCGAAAATAATCAATTTTTTTTAAAAGCATTTGAATTTTTACAAAGGTAATTTGGCCTTTGAAATTAAGAATTTCCGTAACTTTTAAATTCCTGTGACTCAACAACCAATGATTATATCTACCTGACGTAAGTAGGTTTAGTATTAAACCAAGCGGTGAATAAAAAAAAATTAAGGAAACCGGGATTTTCAAGAAAGGAATATTCCAGACATTGTGATTATCTACTTATTCGAAAGGAAAGGCCAGTGTCCAGCAGTCTCGTAACTTGCTGTCATAAAATCAACCAACAAAATCAAGACCATTGTTTGAAAGCATTCTATTTTTGCAAAGTTTGGCCTAACCTAGTAGAGGAGCGATTGGGAGCAATGACTCTGAAAGTAAAAATTCCTATGACTCAGCCACAAATGGTAAACGCTACCTGAAACGCGTTTTTCTACCTATTCAAGGAAAAAAACAACCATGCATTGACCATAGCCAATCTTCCCTTGGCTCAGCACGGCGCGGAGAGGGGCGATGGTGTGGGCGTTTCCTACCGAACTATCTGTAGCGAGTGGGGTTCGTAGACCATCGCTTCAGATTTTCTGCGCTCCTGGTACTTCTGAGTCGGTTTTACCTGCGGAATCGGGTGTGTGTTTATTGCTTCATTTTACCTGAAGGTTGTCAAGTTTCATTTATGTATGGTACCTACTTATTTGTAATATTTTAAACGTACCTAACTTCAAAGCCATCATTATTGATTTATGTATCCAAAACTGAGTAATTCCATTTTAAGACCAAGTTAAACTTCACTTTACGAGCATGTGAAGTTTCTGAGAACAAACGATACAATATTATGATGCACCTAATTTGTATGTTTATTACGACCGAAATAAACATAAAAACTTAGATAGCTTGTTGGTATAAGTACAGTTATAGATACGTCTTCCATGATTATCCATTAAATCTGCTATGAAGTCTAACGTTAAACGTAAAATCAAATAACTTATCTATCTAAAACCAAAGTAATTAAGAATCCTAAATCTGAACAGTTTAATATCAATATTACTCTGTGATATCACTGTCTGCTTAGAGTAATACGTGTTGTAATTCTAAGACGGTCTGCTATTCCTTTTATATTTTTGCAGTCGATTCTCATCGTAGCATTGCCTGTCAACGAGATATTATGGCGACAACATTTTGGGAATGATCGGAGGCATAGTAACTATTTGGTATACAATATCGGGGGCGAACGAGAACGGGGGCCGTAACCGTAACCCGCTTCTGTCTGGCAATGATGGTGGATCAGTAGAGTTATTTATTTATTGCACTGAATTCAGTTCACATTAATAATTTTGATGGCGCGGCTGGCTAGTGTCCGGTTGAGATGTGAGAGGTTGCGCTTTCAATCCCCGATCGATGCGGGAAAATGTTTGCATATCCTCTTAGCCAATATTTATATCCCAACAACTCAGTGGATTAAGGGATTAAGGCCACAGAGTAATACTCTGTGTTTAGGCACACTACAAAAAATAGGTATACCTACGGAGACTAAACTGGTGGAATGTTTTACACAGCATAAATACTTACTGTTATCTGTAATAGGTACTTACCTACGTCCATACTATTTTATTTTTACTAATTATGATATAAATAATAGGTAAGTAGTAATACTACGAGTAAGTACTATTACTACAAGCAAGTGTTAAGAATGCGAACGTTGGTATATCTGTTACGTTTGCACGGTTAGAGAAACGTGAAAAACTTCATCAATTAGATAAAGCTTTAATTTTTAACAAGCGTTTCAATATTCAGACGTAAACTACTGAACCTATTGGGATGAAATTTGACATCATCACCATCATCATCATCATATCAGCCGATAGACGTCCACAGCTGGACATAGGCCTCCCCCAAAGAGCGCCATGACGACCGATTTTGAGCCTTCACCATCCACCGACTTCCTGCGACCGCTTTAATATCATCGGTCCATCGAGTAGGGGGCCGTCCTACACTTCGTTTTTCAGTTCGTGGTCGCCACTCGAGAACCTTTACTCCCCAGCGGTTATCGGTTCTGCGAGCTATATGGCCTGACCATTGCCACTTCAACTTATTCATTCTAAAAGCTATGTCGGTGACTTAGGTCTTCTACGGATTTCCTCATTGCGGATCAATCGCGTAGTGAAACTCCTAGCATAGCTCTTTCCATGGCTCGTTGGGCGACTTTGAGCTTTTGAACGAGACCTATAGTTAGCGACCACGTCTCAGTGCCATAAGTCATCACTGGTAACACGCACTGATTCATGATTCATGAGGAATTTGACACGGAGACAGTTTAAAGTCTAATAAAGAATCGCGTACTAAACACTTTTATTTATTCTGTGTTACTAGATAATTACAACGCAAGCAAAGCAGGGGGTTACAGCTAGTTTTATATTATTTCATTTACGTTCGAACGATTGGCTATACAGAGAGTGGTCGAGCAAATGCTAGTTGTTTAATTAAAATAGTGCGCTACATTAACAATGCAGTGTTGAGTTAATTATGACCTCGCTTAATGGCCATTGTTTACGACTACGATAATAATAGAAGATAATACGCTAACTTCATTATGAATTAAATTTTTCATCATTGTTTCCGAAGCATGTGATACTTCTATTATGCTAGCGACAAGTTTGCGGACGTCATTTTGATGTCACAAAAAAACATTAGAAGCTAGAAACAAAAACTGCCGTGGAAGGTTTGTTTTTTTGCTTTTAATTGTTTGCATTTTAGAACCTTAAACTAGGGCGCGATCGGAATATTAAAGGTGATAGCAGACTCAAATGAATGTTCCCTCATGTTCACTCACTCCACTGAATGCTTCATTTTTCTTTTATTCCATATTGACACGGCTAACTAAAATGGCATTTAATCATTAAAAAAAAAATATAGAAAAAATTAAAACCGACTTCATCGGTTCACTATTTATACGATCTGTTTATTAATTAATTAATTTACTCGTGTTAAATTTTATGTTCTTAGAAGTAGTTAAGTAGAAAGAGTAGTAGAGTTCTCTGTGATAGAGCTCGTCCGGGGAAGGACTACCACCATACCTATTTCTGCCGCCAAGCAGTAATGCTCGCATTGCTGTGTTCCGGTGTGAAGGATATGGTTTCCGGTGAAATTACTGCCACATGAGGCTTTCGATCTTAGCCTCAAGAAGGCAACCCGCAAAGGATACCTCTGGTATTGCAAGCGTCCATAGGCTGCGGTAACCGCTTGCCATCTTGTGGGCCGTACGCTTGGTTGCCACTTCAGTTGTATAAAAAAAAACATTTCTAGTAAGTAGGTAAGTTTTTAATTCTAGTGAAAGATGCAGAGTCGAAAATGAACGAAACACCGTCTGATATCACTCTTATATAAAAGTGCTGAAATTTCATTCGTGAACGTTACGAAGCAGCAGCACTCACTACTACCCAAAAACGGTTTTTCATGACAGCATATAGAGACATCATAAATGTAAGTAAGTACTTAACTTCCCTGATGATGGGATGGGACACTGGCTTTTTTATGGTTGTTTTAATGCGGGATAATAATGACACAATGCCTTTCGAAACTTCAGTTCATGGACTTTCCGGTATCCTCAAGATGTTTTTCTTCACCAATTTTAGTTAACCTACATCGTAGTACTAATATCTGTTCTGTGCCTACATCACAGTTAGAGTAGTTATTGTTAATAGGTGCAACTTTGTCTAATCATTTCTGCCGCCAAGCAGTAATGATTTCATTGCTGTTTTATTGTTTGTAGGCAAGGAAGTCAATTGATTTCCTTGTTTGTAAGATAATGATGATCACTAATTAGGGTCGACTGGTATTAAATGTTATCTTTTCCCTTATAATTTGGCTAACATGTAATTTTTTTATGTAGGTAAGTATAAAATATTGATTTCCCCAACTAAACCCCCAAAATGCTGCTAATTAAAAATGTGATCTAAACATCTTGTCAATACCTTTATTTACACTGTTACATTGACGACAGACATAAATTGGAGATTCTTATGAACGGAACGTGCTCTCCGTGTGTATGAATCTATTAAACAGTCAAGGTGACTGGATCGATGGATCCGCGCACACTCCTTAGCCCGGACCCACGTGGCTGTCAACAGATGGCGGTAGCGTCCACTGCGCATGCCTCGACTTATTGAGCGGAGAACACACAAGCGTTCTTCGAAATACCTACACCCACGCACACCAACGCAAATCAATGTTTGTCCGAACCATACGGCTTCGCATCGCATTACCTTCACAGCGCGTAATGACGCAAGTCAGCTCTATAAATGGACTTTAAAGTCTATTATCGAGGTACTAAAGTGTACATTTGTATGATAATCGCTTGACAGAATCCACAGAAGTGGTCGAGTGAGCTAAATGTTCCGCCGACGTCAATTAACGTCGCCTTTCTGGTTGTTGTTTGAAGTTTGATAAGCTACCGGTTTGATTATACGCAGTTTCAGCCTTGGCGAACTATTTTATTACTACAAAAAGTCTACTTAATATTACTATCTTCTCAGAATATTATCGAAATCAGCTCACATTTTTAAGATATTAAAAACTTTAGGTAACTGTTAAAATTATGAATTTTTATCTAGGTACTTACCTATATTCACTTTATAGGCATTATCTAAGTTTTCTCGAACAAAAACCGTGTTCAAAGTTGTTTATTAAACAAAGACAGTTCAAATTCAAACACGAAACTTCGCCTTCAATAGCACTGCCATACAAATTCATCGTTCTTTATTGTTAGAAAGTTTCCGTCTGCAAACTTCCATCGGAGTTAGAGAAAATTTATGATATTAACTGCACTTTGAAATATAAAGTTTGTTCATGCCAAACTATTCGTGCGGGTCGGTAGATGCCTACACTAACTTTATCAGGCGGAATAATTTTAAGTGTCCAAGGAGTTGTCTGATAGAAAGCAAACAAGCTTGGAATTTTAGATTTTCTTTATTTAAGTGGATATATAAAATTACTGTCCAGAGGATATTGACACTAACCCTTTGTGAGGCGGCCTAACGAGGCTGCTCGGTCAACCAGTAGGTATGTAGCTTTAATTAAAAGGACTATGTGGCAATCAACAGGTTAATATACTATGTAACAACCATGGTAATAATATTACCTTAGAATATAAGGTATTCTTATTATTATGGTATACCTAACTTAAGACAATCAGGTAGGTACCTAGTTTTAATATTGAATTAAGTAATTAGTATTCAAATGAGACGTGACGGTACATTTCATTTTAAGTCAGTCCATGTCAAACACATTCACAAACAAAGCTAAGTTTTCTTAAACAATACACAAGAGCAAGACATTGAAACCGATGAAGTCTTTATGAAGTAGATAAGAAAAAAACGTCACCAGTGCGCCATATGGTGCGCAGTTCGGTGACAAGTACTAGGGTAGCATAGCGTACAAAGAAGTTTATTGAACGAGAACAACGGAAGCCAAGCGGGAAAAATGTCTCGTGATTGAGATTGCAACGCATAGCGCTGGAATGTCATTGTGTGCGGCTCACTGGCTGTTGACATTGATAATGTTGATAGCGTTTGAAAAAAGAACTGCCATCCATTTTAAAACATTTTTGAGTGCTGCTTACCAGTTCGACCTCTCCGTTCGAATTTTTTACCAAATTTTTGCATTGTTTTAAAATGGCCCGATTTTTTTTATACCACCAAGTGACAACCATGCGTACGCTACGGCCCACTCGATGGTAAGCGGTTACCGTAGCCTATTTACGCTTGCAACATCATAGACCATCATAGACATAGTGTTACCACCACCCTGAGACGTTAGATGGAAAGTCTCAAAAATGTTTTTCTTTGAAGTTTAAAAAAAGAACAATAATATTTTGTTTTTCTGAGTTAGTTAGGTAAAGAGGTGTCTGCATTTTGTACATTACTTTTGTTTTATTTTACATTTACTTACATTCAATAAAACGTGAACGATATAAGTATAGAATCTACTCATAGAGTGGACTGTACGTTTTTAAAACAAAAAAAAACAAAGCCAAAAAATGATACACGAGTACACGACACGACTCAATTAACGATAAAGGTTAGTTAATTACGATAACCTTACTACCTACCGGATTAACAGTTTTGTAATAAGTAGGCATGTTATTGTTTTTGTGTTCTAATCTAAGTAAACGTTCACAAAGCAATGTACTTACATTGCTTTGTGAACAGGTAAAGCAGTAAGTAATAAGTAGGTAGATATTCGTCATTTTGTAAATTGAACTTCTTGGAATTTAGTTATACTCGGAAGAGGGGATTCGATGCGGGTGGGCGGAGGTGCCATTACTCAATGGGAGGTGTTAATTCTGGCGTTTAACTTTATGTTATTGTTGATTGTTTTGATTGTCCACTTTATTTTGTACTACGGTAGGGATCATTAATCATAATGATGTGTTAGTTGTTCTGTGGGTGTATTGAATTGTATTTTCTGATTTATGTTACATAGCTTGTCGTAGTGCTTGCCTAAGTGCTTAAAAAGTAACGATTATGTAGTTTTTGTTTTAATAGAATGCTACATTTTCCCTGAGTGACGTACGCTATATTTATTATATCCGTGCGAAGCAGGGGCAGGTTGCTCGTTTATCATAAAATGATTGAAAAATAATTATTACCTAAGTGGTGTTATGTTTTTTTACTTCACATAGTTGTACTAGACAAGATTGTCTTCTTAGATAAAAACTTTCTCAATATTACCATATCAAAAAAGGCCTCTGTTTGCAGAGGTGTTAGGAAGAAAACTTCGTCCGAAATGCAAACGTGACGTTATCAAAAGGCGTTAAAAGTTTCCTTCGAACCGATCCCAACAAAACTTTCCAACATCTGCCGTTTTCTCAGGAACGTGCCCCTAATCGCTTGCCAGGCACAAAGGAACCATACGGTGTATAGAAAGGGATAGAGATAGCTAGAGCTGATGCAAACGAAAGGGATGGTAGCAAACCGGAACATTACACAAGTCCCGTCGCGGTTGACGGGCCCCGAACAAAATGAATGGTCGAAGAGATTAAAACACACCGTAAACAGGCTTGCATCACTTTAGATCGACTTTTAGTGTAAGATAGACTTTATTGCTATGGATTTAGAATATGGATTGAAATAACCAAAACCAGGTAACCTAGAAAGTTGCAGACAGGGTTCTCACAACGGATCTCGGCCGTCGTGAAATTAGCCGTTTCGATGCGCAATGGAGCTTTTTCAAACTAAATTGTCTTTGCGCATCACAAACGGCTAACTTCACGGAAGCCTAGATCCGCTGTGCGAACTATACCAATGTAGGCCTATACACCCTGTAACATAATTATTAAACATAGTGCTGATGGCGGTAATCATAATATTTAGCATGGCAAAGAAATTGCATTACCCTATTGTAGTCGTTTACAATGGTTCCAGTAATTAACTCTCTCTATGTGAGGTTTTCTTCAAAATTTGATTTTTTCAGAAAATTTAATGGGCGTTATTCTGACCAGATTTCAATATCTAGAAACAAAAAAGAACCTTATCTTACTTGTTTGTTACGTCCTGTAGGATAAACCACGAATCACGATTGCCTATTACACTCTGGCAACCAAGCTGGACCAAGCTGGCAATACATTTATTTACCACTTTGGTAAAAGTTGAACATACGCGTAGCAAAAAAGTTGTCTCTAAAGTTGAAAAAAGTGGCCAAGTGAAACGTCATTCCTATCAAAATAATGTTTAATCTGTGCTATAGCATTGGAATGAATGAAAATAATAAAAAAGTATAATTGCGTAACACGAGGCTATGTGGGAAGTTGAAATTAGAGATGATGATGATGACGAGCTCGATTTGAAACTGGTAATTATTGAAAATGAACCCACGCATTGAATCTACATAGGTACCAACTTTGTTGCATTGTGATTTGAATAAACTTACAGTTTTTATGGTTTTTTAAATATGATAACAGGACATTGCAATTTGTTTTTATGTTAATGACATGAAGGTCACTGAACAAATCATCTCTTATTAAAATAATTATCATACATATTTTACCTAAATATTATAAATAACAAATAATAACATAAATAGCAGTCACTTAAACCTACAAACGGCTCCAACCTACGCTCCAACCCTACCCTAGAATACTCTGGTACCACAACTACCAGACCAGGAACAACATCATACAATGTACATTGTAGTACACAGGAACAGGTAAGCCAACCATAAAACATTAATTCCAAAGTTTCCAAACTTCGTGCAGATCAGACCACCATCATCAGCCATGTTCAACTGCTGGACATAATCTTCCAAAGAGAACCATGACGACCGTTCTTGAGCCTTCACCATGCACCGGCTTCCTGCGACCGCCTTAATGTCATAGGTCCATCGAATGGGGTCCTATACTTCGTTTTCATCAGGCATACGGCGAACATCTCGACCATAAATTAACAAAAAAACAACAATCCACAATGGGTTGCAGTCAGGGTTTGCTCGAGAGTATGGCAGAGTCCCAGTGGGATCTGCCCGTTGATCACATAACTCTGTTAGCGACCAATACTGTCTACTAAGACAGCTTGATCATAGCTTTTATGTCATATTAGACAGTTTAAGATGAAGATCAATGGACGACTCGGAGATTGGTCGCTAACAAAGTTCATGTATGTGATCCCGTGGGAACAATAAAAGACCGTGGGAACAATAAAAGACTGATTACAATGATCTCATTCATAAGAGGAGCGCTCGTGACGTACCTGGCTAACGAAGTTAAGTACTGTTCCGCAGTCATCATCCAGGGTGACCGCCAGTGACAATTTCAACTGAGCGCTCCCGTTTGGAGGGCACGTTAAGCAGTCGGTCCCGGCTTTTTCAAAGATGTAACGCCATGACAGGGCCTTCGGGCGGACTAGAAACTCTGTCACCAGAGTTGGCCACTGACTCATACGAACTTACTTACTTTTACTTATGATCTCACTCTTGCAGTTTGATGAACCCCGGTAGTGCTTGGTAACTTTGCTTTCCCGGTAATATATCCAATGTGATGAAATCTCCCCAATTTATCTTTGTCGAGATAATTGTAGGGACAGTTATAGCATGTGGTAGTGTTGATTGCAATGAATTTTAAAGTTTATTTTGAATGATGTAGAGATAAAATTGCTTTGTGCTGAAAGATTTGTAAAGAATCTACGCTGCTGAATAAACACCTATATCCCTCCGGGTTAAAGTTTATTGTGGCATGACTCATTTTTTGTGTTTGATTATAAGTGCCTTAACAATTTAAAGTAAAGAAGAGATTCTGTACAATACCTGTGACAATAACAATACTGACTATTTGTATAAAAAAACATAAACGATCTATATTCGAATCGAGAAAATCGTGAGAAACATGAGAGACAATTTTATTCAGATAAGATTATTTGTAATGTAGTCAACTGCCAACGTGTAACTCAACACAATATAAAATTAAAGTTAAGTTTCAATATTAAGCTATGACTCTTCAATTATTATAAAAAAAACAATAGACTAGGTTTTTTTTTTACAACTGAAGTGGCAACGGCAACCAAGCGGCCTACAAGATGGTAAGTAGATACCGCAGCCTATGGACGCTTGCAATATCAGAGGTATAGAGTTGCCACCTTGAGGCATAGATCGAAAGCCTCATGTGTATTACTTACCTACTACAGAAAAAAATATACTTACACCTACCTGCCTAACATGTCGGTAAAAGGAATAGAGCGCTCATAATTAAGTAATTACTATAGAAATTTGTAAAGTTGTAAAGTTGTTCTATTAATAAAATAATGTACCTATATAATGAACCTGTTAGTTTTATTGATAAGATTTATTGATTAGTACTTATTAAAATATTGTAAGTTCAGGAAAAAAAATATGAATTTGTCATCTCATGAAAACCAATTCCCAGTTCAATTCCAATTATTGCCAATAGCATCATAATGGTCACTGATTCCGTAATTATTGAGTTCATTTCCTAGCACATGCTGGCGGGAGTCCACAAAAGGGCAATTAAGGCCACCCTACTTTAATAAGTAAACAATAAACGCGAGGGCGGGCCCGGGCGATGCTATCTGTACGTGTGAAGTTACTGCTGATAGTGGTGATAGGGTTGATAACCTTTTATCCATTTGTCCAGTAAAATGTTGGACAGTCTTTCCACATTTTTTTTTATACCACTAAAGTGGCAACCAAGCGTACGGCCCACTTCATGGTAAGCGGTTACCGTAGCCTATGTGTGCATGCAACATCTATCACTTGCGTGTTAGCACCCTGAGACGTGGAGCGCTCGTGACGTAGCTGGCTAAGTTGTTCTTAATAGACCAACGAAGGTAAGCACTGTTCCGCGGGGTCATCATTTGGATGGGTGACCGCCAGTGGCAATTTCAACTGAGCGCTCCCGTGCTTCAAAGGGCACGTTAAGCAGTCGGTCCTGGCTTTTTCAAAGTTGTTAGGCCATGACAGAGGCCTTCGGGCGGCCTAGAAACTCTGGCACCAGAGTTGGCCACTGACTCATACGAACGAACGAAAAAAAACCCTGAGACGTTAGATAGAAAGTCTCTTGTGCCTGTAATTTCACCGGAGCATTACCTACTGCAGTAGAAATAGTATGGTGGTAGTCCTTCCCCGGACGAGCTCTATCACAACACAAGGATGAAGAAAAAAAATGCCATACTTGCCATAAATGCAAAAACTGTGCAGTAAAACTGTAAAATCTTCTTTGTGTAAAATAATTATAATCTTGAATCAGGTGGTTGAAAAGCAATCATATTATTAATTTTACCTAATCTAGTTCTGTCTGCGACAGTAACCTTGCGAGCACAAAATTTGCAAATTGAGCAATTTGAGGAAACTGACAGACAAAAGCAAAAATTTGCTAGACATAAAGCAGAGACGCTATGACTAAGACCGAGAGAGGTGAACGTTGGTTGAGTGACTTAGTAGGGTAGGTACTACCTAGGTAAAAAAACAAAAGAAAATAAGCTTGAAAGTGCATAAGTAATGTATTCTAACGTATAGTTTTAAATATTACTAAAAAAATACAAGAACATAATTAACCTACTAAAAATACTTTAGGTTGATAAGGTAGGGTAGGTAGTACTTACTTATTTTAAATATTTACTTTAAATCACCCACATCCTCGAATTTCGATTGAGAGACTTCTACTTATTTCATAACTTCAAAACTAAACTTTAACTAGATAAATAATATTATGTAGCTATCATGGTAGCCTCCTATACTAAAAGCACAGAACAGGGGCCGTAATCTTGAACGCGATCGGTCATCATCATCATCATGACAGCCTTCTAATGTTCCCACTGTTGGGACACTGGCATACTCTCAGGCGAGAGTGATTAGGTCTTAATCCACCACGCGGACCCATTGCGGATTGGTGGATGGCACATGTCTTTCGAATTTTTAGTTCTTGGACATGCCGGTTTCCTCACGATGTTTTCCTTCACCGTATGAGAGCACTGGCATTGCGCACATAAATTTTTCGAAACAGAAAAATCCATAGGTGCACGACCGGGTTTGAACCCACGACCTTAGGATTGGAAGGCGGGGTCACTACCACTAGACCACCAGTGCACCTACACGCGATCGGTATTGGACAATTATTGGAATATGACATTTCGTACTTTTGACAGCAAACTAAGCGCCAAATTCAACCTTGTTTTCAAGAGTACAAAAATTTGACAGCAGAATAGATATTGGGATTGGATCGGAATTGTCATTGGATTCAAGAGAAAGGCACCAGATTGACCAGATATTGCACTATAGAAGCAATTTACCTGTCATTACTGGCCACCTGTTAAAATAAAAGTAAACAAAAAGTAGATTTGCTGTCTTTGGATAATATCAGCCGTAGATATTGATGTCCTCTTCCTCCCCGACCTGCAAGATGGCTTTCTGTATCATCCTCTTCAGTTTCTTGCGAGACTCGGAGCGCAGCGTGCGCAACTCTGATGCTACGAAATCTCCAAATATCTAGTGGAAAATAGAGATAAAATAAATATTTATTTTCTCTCAACACAGGTTTCAATTTATAAAACAACATGGAAGTACTATTATGTACTTACCTGGTAGATAAATAAAACAGTACAGACAAGACAGTCATTGAAAGATAGTTTTAGTTAACCTATTTTAAGAGACAGGCCTGAAATAGATTAAAAAAAACCTGGAGGGCGATTCTCGTGCATACATAAATGGTTACATGTGATATACTTATATCGAAAAAATTTAAAGAAATTTTGACAGTTTTGACGATAATATTACATGTAACCATTCATCTATGCACGAGAATCGCCCTCCTGTGCTACAATAATAATTCACTATTATACTCTCTCATTCGACGCGTTCATCCGACAGCTATCAAATTAATAATTCATTTGAAAAAGTAGACGGACGCAGCGTCAAAATAAAATTACTTTCGGCAGCCATAGCAATGGATAATTTTATTAATGAATAAATAAACAATCAACGCTGGTCTTCTACTTTTTTTTAATGAATTTTTTGACGACTGCAAACATTGCTCATGCAGCGCGGATTAAACCCGCGACCTTTCACTTCTTCTTTCTTCTTCATCTTTCTTTCTTCTTTCACAACCTTAGTACTCGGCCATCACATCACCGATATCATCTGATCATCATCATCATATTAGCCGATAGGCGTCTACTGCTGGACATAGGCCTCCTCAAAGAGCGCCATGACGACCGATTTTGACAGACAGGTAGTATAGTTGAAGGTATATTCTCACCTGACATTCGTCTGCATTCAAGCCCGGCTGGATCCGAGGCTGTTCTGGCCACATGATAGGCAGTGCTCTAGGCGGTAATGGCAGTGGCGCTGATGCTGCCACCTTCAGGGTTGGCTTCTTCCGCCCAGGACTGCCGCTGGTGGAAGGAGAGGAAGAGCGAGCGCGCGCTGCTGCGAACTCCTGCTCCTCCTCAGCTTGGAACTCCGCCAACTAACAGCAAAGTAAGTAACATACTAAAATGATTTTTAAGTCTTTGTGTGGAAACTTTCCTTGAATAATAGATAAACTTTAATTTTTAATTTTAACATCTGAAGAGTACCTAGGTACATAATATAAAGTGAATCTGTGTGTCTGATATGATTGAACCGCTGTGCTGATCCGATTTACGTAGGTGAAATTTGGTATAAGTATTCCAGATCAAACGTGAGGAAGAAAGGACATAGGTTACTTTTTTAAGACATTTCAAAGTGATTGTTGTGATTTTATTGAGTAAAATTTTTGCCTTTGACTTTGACTCATGTGATAAATGATAATATTCATAAGGAAGTAAGTAATGGGATGTAAATCCCGAGCACAATCTAACCGCGAGCAATTAGGGCAGACCCGGGGCGCCGGTGATCGTACAAACCTGTCAAACCCGTGAGTCAGTGAGCTCGTAGAACGTAGAGGGTCGCGCAAATTAAACGAATATTTATTTGTGTTAGATTCGACATTTTGATATTTGAATGAAATGAAACTTTTTGATTAAAGTACTTATGTATCAATTATTTTCTAGGGATACTTAATTTATTTAAAAGTTTTTTTGAAAATTAGTTTTGCTTTTACAATTTTTATTTAAGTACCTAGTGTACCTACATACTTAAAATTATTTTTTGAAGTAGATAAATACTTATTAAATACATAAATACTTCATAACTTCTTAAAGTAAACTAAAATAAAATAACCTCTAATAAATAATTTTAAATTTCATGCCAAGCTTAAAAATAAAATAAGCCCTATTTTACCCTCTGTGCGGGTAGCCTTAGAATTAAGTAGGTATATCAAATCTTACCGCAATATTGACGGCTTCTACTTCGATAGTGGTGTTGAGTGGGTCAATGGACATCATCGTTAATTCATTCATAGATGGCGCTGGTTTTAAAAACGACATCGCATCAAAGTACTCCCACCCGCTCACTAACCCTCCACTTCTCTCGACACCCGCCTCCTGCTTCTTCTTCATCTTTCTCAGCTCATTATTGTACTGTGTCCGCAAATTGTGGATCTTCCTGTTAATTTCTTCAACTGTTGTGCCAAACATATCGGCCAGGTATTCCGTCTTTGCCTGCCGGGCGTTCTTATCCTTATTCAACGCATGTTTCGCATTCCATAACACCTGACATTCCAATTCCAAAGCCTCGATCAATTTCATGGTCATTTCCGAGTTCCACATGGGTCTGGTGGGCACACGGCAATCTCGATCGATATCCTCTTCTATTTTCGGGAAAAACGAGTCGAAAGAGTTTGAGTTGGAATCCATTGCGATACGTTGTGATGTCGACAGTGCTCTGGCGAGACTGGCGGGTAGAGCGGGCGGGCAGGGGCCGAGAGCGGCTAGATCGGTGTCTAGCGAAGCGGCAACGCGCGCGTGTATTGTCATGCGGCGTTGCCGGTTCGTGCGTGGCGCGTAGTGCGGTGCCGATGCCGGTGCGATACAAACAAATCACGTTAAACTGGCTAAAGAGCTGAGCTACATAGCCTTATTAGCATTGTTAACGGGGTCCGGGGCTTTAAATTAACAAAGGAAATCTTGTTTGAGTAAAGAAGAGGTTATTAAAGTATGTTTATTTTAAATACCTAAACACCTTATTGGACGTAACCATCTAGAAAACTTTTTGGATAAGCAGGAAAGTATTTTCACTCCTACCATAAGTACCTACGCCACGGGAAGGTACAAGTACTTAAACAAAATTAACATACTTAGGTTACTAACTAATAAGCTATGTCAAGAAATACAGATTTACAGTAAACAAGTACGTTTAGGTACTTACTTACTTAATGAATATAAAGTTTAGTAATGTGTTACAACTAACAACACGTGTCCGACAGTCATCAAAGATGCTCGTTAACTATGTCCTGTTTACAGTCATTGGTCTAGTTATTAAACAGTTAGGAATGCACGTTTCAGACCTAAATAGTCAATAAGTACTTTTAACACAGACTACGAGTAAATAAACTAGTGTTTTTGTTAACAGCCTGTACCTCACTAGTGGCTTTATCAAAGTTTCAGGAATTTTTCAGATATTCAAAGGAATGTCAGAGGCATTCAGCTTTCAGGCAGCCTAAAACTCACCAGAGTTGACCACTGACTCATACGAACTTACACTTTACCTCACTAGTTGAAGTAATCCGTTAGGCGGGCCCTACACCTACAATAACATTGCGCAATATCAAGAATTGCGCAATACAATTGATCGTATAGGGTTAGTATTGTAGAAGTATTGCAGTTTGCGCAATGATTGAACGCAAGTTTGAGCGAGCTCAATTTTTATTGCACCATATTTATCATTGCACCGTGTAGGATATGTATTGCGCAATATTGTTTAGTCTGTGCGTCGTCTTGACGAAGATCGGACCATGCTCGTGGGTATATTTTTGCCTATTCATGTAGCAGTCTTTCGACCAGCGACGTATATTCCTTTTTATTTTTAGTCTTAAGTAACAACACTATAGCTGCAGCCAAATCTTGGTCTGACATCTTGTTCACGGAACAGTTCCGTTTGCTCTTGCTCACGCGGAATAATTGACGCTTATGAATGAGTCGTCAATAATTGCGTCAAAATAATAATTGATCGTTTGAGTGTGAGTTTGAGGCCGATTCAATCATATTGCGCAATAATAATATTGTGCAAACTTATTATAGGTGTAGGGTCCGCCTTACATCGACAGATCTGCGCTGCATTGCATTCGATTTGTAATAAACTTATTGATATAGTAAGTAGGTAGGTATAGTAACCTAAGTATACTTAATTGGAGATTAATCACAGATTGAGATTTGAGACCAAAAACTTAATTCGTAAAAATTGTCTAGATAAGTACCTACGTCTATCATATGTATGTACTTACTTATTAAAAATTCGAAGTTACTATTAAGAAATACTTAACTCTCACATGCAATAAATATTTCAAATTAAATACATAAATAAATGTAGGTACTTATATATACAAATCTGTACATCAACCTACGATTTAAACATTATGCATGCCAAAGAATGACGCATGAAGTAGATAAGTACCTTATTTATGAGTAGGTAAGAGTAGTTACATATTCCTACATATGCTAAATTTTAAATAAAACCTTCAAGGTAAGTTTAAAAGAATAACCCATAATATCCACTACCTATTTGGTTTTATTATGGACAGTGCGCGGCCGTCATTATGATTTTAAAATGTGCCACAGCGAAGCATACAGCGTAGGTATTTCAAATTCAACGAAGGTATTGTTATTTGTTACGTTAAAAAATAAAAGCAAAATGGCACCTCTTAGCGCTCTTCATTTTTATTTTGCTACCGATCTTTGATCTTTGTCTTTTAGCCTTTACAAACTCATACTAGCAACAAAGGTATGTAAATTACAAGTTAAACCGGTAGTCTACTTCAATTTCAATAGCTCAGCAGTTTGTAAAAGGATTGAATACAAAGACTACACACGTGTCAAATGTTTAAGGGGAGTCCGGGATAGTTGCTACCTCTATCAAATATACAAAAAAAACGAGATCTAAGTTAGACCAGACCACCAATTATCCAAAAGCACTTAGTACCTCTATTAGTTATTGCCTATTAGTATAGTATTATCTTACATAAATTAAGTATTATAAATGCGAATATTTCGATTGATGGATGTTTTTTTTAATACCGCTAAAGTGGCAACCAAACGTACGGCCCACTTGATGGTCAGCGGTTACCATAGCCTATGTACGCATGCAACATCATAATATCACTGGCGTGTTACCACCCTGAGACGTTAGATGGAAAGTCTCATGTGCCTGTAACTTTACCGGAAACCATACCTTCGAACCGGAACACAGCAATACGAGCATTACTGCTTGGCGGCAGAAACAGGTATGGTGGTAGTCCTTCCGGACGAGCTCTATCACAAAGAACTCTCTACTCTTAAAGTTTGTTACTCAATCACGCCTTACGAGAGACTGGACAAAACGTTTGCTGGAGAATTTTTAGGTGAAAATGATGGTCATTCCAAAGAAGTCATGTATGCATAAGTAGATGACATGAATTTCACAAACATGGACATCGTGGCCGCAATACTGTGGCAATACCACAGAGTAATAGAAATACGTTACTTCTTAGAAGGGTTCCGACTGTCCGGTGAAGCGCAGGAAATCGACAGGCTAATGGAAAAATTTGCGTCACGAGGATCTAGCCGGCAGCTAAGTTGGGTTTCCAAAATCATTAATTTTTCAGCCTTGGTATTGTTTCTTGGTTTTAGGTTAAGGTAAAGAAAGAAACGGCCTTTTTTCGAATAAAATGCCCGGAGCATTGGCATAATGTAGGTCCGGAATAAACATTTTCTTTGTTAACATTTTTATTATTCCATTTAAAAATAACAAGTTTTTGGGTAGCCCTTTGATTGAACCTTCCAAACCGAAACAAATCAATACAATCAATCATCATTACCTACTACTTGGCGGCAGAAATAGGTTTGGTGGTATTTCCCTAAACGAGCTTAATTACAAAGAACTCAACCCAGTGTCACACACCGGACACTCAATAAAATGTATGAAGCAAACCACGTCACAATCACCACACTGATAGTTTGTGTACGTAAACGGTGCTGTTATGTTATGTGTGAGTGTCATGGTTGTCCCCACCCAACTATTAACAAGAGCGAGAGCACACTTTCGCCGATTCTCGTGACATATTATATCGTTTTGACGATATATTATATCACATGTAACCATTTATCTATGCACGAGAATCGCCCTCCTGGCATGCGCGCGCTTGGAACTACACAAAATCAAAATAAACGCGTGCCTTAGCCCTTAGCTTCAGTGCCGGCAAAAAGGTGCCAGCAAACTTGCGACCGGGTGAGGTAAGTAAAACCCGTGTATTCCCGATGTCCCCATGATTTTGTCCCCATTAATGGAGACAGCGGGAAGTCATAAAATAACTTCCTGTTGTCCTTAACACGCTTTATCTTCAATGGGGACAGTGACACGTTACAAAACCGGTGGGAGTGGCCATTCTGTACGTAGTACTATCTGTTCTGTGCCGGTGTTTTGAAAAACCAGAAAATTTTAAAACGTTTTTGAAATTCCTGAGTTTTGAATAACCGGAGCACCGGATTTCAAGCCCTAGTTAGAGTACATAGCTACGTAAGACTAGTTTATGATGCGCAACACGTGCTTACAGTTTGCGCTCGCTAATTGCTAGCATGTTCTCGACATAGAGGGCAATGTCTTGTGAAACTCTTGCCTCAGTATTACCTACTTTGGTTGCTGCCTAGCTATTAGGTCTTCGGATTATTTTTGTCGGTTTTACAAAATCACTTTATATAATTTACTTTTCATAACAATTTCTGGTACTTACTTAATTTAAGTTTATTTATATACTTCTATAATTAATAAATCTTTATTAAACAAAATAAAATATGTACATAATTAAATTACATTACAAAATATACAAAATATATATATTTATATACTTCTACTTCCCTCTTAATTACTATCTGTAGTTTTTTAGAAACATTGGCCGAAAACTGACTTAGTTTCTGAGAGAGGGTGCGTGATGGATCAGGATTAGTTCAGAAAACGTCACAAAATTGCAAAAAAAAGTTTGGAGCAACTTTTTTCGTAATTTTGTGGTGATTAGTTATTATCTCAGTGTTAGTTATTATTTTGAGGTTGGATCAGCAATAGCACCACTTTAGAATGGTAAGTCGGCATCATCTACCAAAATTGCTTTCTTATCATGAGACGAAAACTCTTGCGAAAGTTTGTAAATGTATTGTAGGTAAGTAAGTAATTTTCAATCACGTCGTAACGGCTAATCCGATTTGGATGAAACTTGAAATAGTATACCTATAGACCTTGAAACCTGTAATGTATGGCTTCTTTCCAAGCGAGCAAAACTCCGGCAGTTGTCTGTGTGTCAGCCAGTATTTTTTAGTAGGTACCTACTGCCAAGCCAAACTTATCCCATAAGTATAAAACCCTACCAAGTGTCGTACCTATATTAATTAAAACCAGACGATAAAGCTAGTGATGTGAATCAAAAGAATGTGTCCTGCAAAAAATCGGAAAGTGCCGAACACCTTCCTACGATATAAGATCCCAAGGCGTCAGTGCAGATCTGTCTAAATCACAGAGCTAAGATCTAGTTCTGTTGTCTCAATCCTCTACATAGACCGGGAGTAGAATATATAGTCCTGCAACGGATTCTGCACATATAAAACAAAAAATCGGACCAAAATAGCAAAAACTTTTTTATTGTTTGAAACTCAACTTGAAAAGTGTCGTCATTCAAATTTTTACAGGAGGTCCAGTTTTGTTGGTTTCTGTTGAATGTATGACGAGCTCAACATCAGATTGAGACTACGAACAACAGTTTTGTTGTTTTCTGTTTTATTGTTGTTAATAGTTTGTTAAATAAATAATGTCAGGTTTAAGAATATTTATTTTCTCTTAAAGGAATAAAATTCACTTGTGGCGCATAATAATGTGTGTGACGTGTGAACCGTGGACTCTGGTAACAAAACACAAGTTCCGTATCCGTAGTTTTCCGTACAGCACTAGTGGCAACTGCTGCTGCATCTGTGGCACTGCAGCAGGATAGAAAGCCGGAGGGTGGAGGATTAATATCTAAATAATGAGACTAACGCCCCGCCCCTGCCGTGTACCGTTCGCAATAAAAGCCCTGAAATTAACGAAAAGTTTACTTTGTAAGCGGCAAAGTTTGGCAGTTTGAGAAAGTTAACATCATTTTCGAACTTCGATGAAACTGCAGGCACTTTTGGAATTCATTGTGATAATTAGATGGTAATGAACAATCGTAAATTACTGTGCCTTATTGGCACAGTAAGTTGGCTTATTAAATTATGATTATCTTAATAAGTTTTATCCAGATTGGAACAACGTTTGGAAAGTACAAGCATGTAGATAATCTTAATAAGTTTTACGAGAATAATAGTTATTGCGAGAAGTGGTTGCACCCGTGCGAAGCCGGGCCAGGTCTCTAATATAATGACGTTCACAACAAATCACAGAGTTCTGATGCTGAGCCGATGCTGAGACACCAAAAGGATCAATTTCATAGTGGCCTAGATCTTTGTAACACCTTAGAAAAATTTGAAAAAAAATATAATAAGTAACTAACAATTTAATTTTAAGTAGACAAACAAAGCTCTAAAGGAAAAATGTTTGTTGCGTTGCGTTTCCTAAGAAGATTCCTTCCTAGATAAAACGGGAACACTAGAAGTCCGCCATGACAGCTATTAGCCAATGATCTTGACGCATCTTGACTTTGACATTACCTAACTGAAGTACTTTGAAAGTACTACGTGAAACAACTCTTTTATCTGTTCTCAGTGCCACATTGTTTATGCAGACCGTACTTCATATCTCTCGAGACACCACTCGGCGCGGTGGATAAGGGTGAGTGCCGGAAAAAATGTCGTTTGCACCGTGATTTAGCACCTATCTATAACGTCACTGCTATCCTGCCCGATTTGTTAGGGTTAGATTTATTGAGCTGTTATAGAGATACTCTTTCACACTCTGTACACACTGTGTAGTAAGTAAGTAAGTAAATTCGTAAGAGTCAGTGGCCAACTCTGGTAGTAAGTATAACTATAATAGTAATTCTCCGGACAAAAGACCTTGCAAACACAATCTTTTACAAGTGAGCAATTTACTTCATTATGAGGAGCTATTTTGCTCATCACGCTGAAGATCCTCCTCAGATCTTCACCAGGTTTTTATGAGACCAACTTAAACAAAAAAGAACCATCGTTTCCGGTGAAGTTACAGGCACATGAGCCTTTCGACATACTAGATACTACATCATAGTTATCACTGGCGTGTTACCCTGACACTTTAGATAGAAAGTCTCATGTGCCTGTAATTTCACCAGTAACCATACCTTTCGAAACCGGAACACTGCAATGCGAGCATTACTGCTTGGCGGCAGAAATAGATATGGTGGTAGTCTTTCCCCGGACGAGCTCTATCACAAAGAACTTAGGACAAAAGTAAGGTTCTCTACTCATCTATGTACTACTATTATGTTATCTGTGCTCTGGTTAACGCGCACGGAAAAAAAAAAATATATATATTTACTTAACCCAAAAATACCAATATTCTCAAAAATATTCTTTAGATGTGAGACAATATTGTCTGAAATTAAAACATTATTATAAATCAAAGAAACTGTGAATTCTTAATGTAAGAATAATTTATTCTCATAATATTTACTAAGATTAAGACATAAATGCTTGATTCAATACTTTAAGGTCTTAGTTCAAGAAATGGCCGAAGTATTCATCCAAGAAACGTATTAGTTTCTTAGGGAGAATATATTGTTTTCTTTTAAAAATTTTTTTTTCTTGATATAAATTGAATACCTTTTCATTGATCGGAGACAATATTATTCTTATTAATAAAGTTATTTATAAGGATATACTTACTTTAAGAATAATATTCTTGAAGTAAACTATGATCCAAACAATTATTCAATGAAGTAAATGTTTTTGCGTTGAAGAATACACATATACTCACTTTCAGAATAACATTCTTGAAATGTGTATATGTGTATACTTTTTAAGAATAATACTATTTTACACTAAGAATTTATGATTTTTTACATAAATTGGATAACTATTTATTAGTCGAAAACAATATTTATCTTACTGATACAGCAATTGATGAGAAAATACTTGCTTTAAGAATAATGTTGTAAAAAGTGGGTGAGAATAACTCGTAGATTAGTCGAAGACAATATTATTCTTATTAATATAATAAAAACTGATAAGGAAATTCTTACTCTAAGAATAATATTCTTACAGTGGATTATGATGCATTTTATTCTTTTATCAAGCATATGTTTCTTCGTTAAAGAATGTACAGATACTCACCTTAAGCATATCATTCTTGAAATAAAAGTATGGGTATACTCTCCTTAAAAATATATATCTTTCCACTAAGAGTTTTGGATTTTTGACATACATTGTATAACTTGTTTATTGATCGAAGACAATATTATTCTTATTAATATAATAAAAACTGATAAGGAAATTCTTACTCTAAGAATAATATTCTTACAGTGGCTTATGATGCATTTAATTCTTCTATCAAGCATATGTTTCTTCGTTAAAGAATGTACGGATACTCACCTTAAGCATGTCATTCTTGAAATAAAAGTATGGGTATACTCTCCTTAAAAATATATATCTTTCCACTAAGAGTTTTGGATTTTTTACATACATTGTATAACTTGTTTATTGATCGAAGACAATATTATTCTTATTAATATAATAAAAACTGATAAGGAAATTCTTGCTCTAAGAATAATATTCTTACAGTGGATTATGATGTTTTTTATTCTTCTATCAAGCATATGTTTCTTCGTTAAAGAATGTACAGATACTCACCTTAAGCATAATATTCTTGAAATAAAAGTATGGGTATACTCTCCTTAAAAATATATATCTTTCCACTAAGAGTTTTGGATTTTTTACATACATTGTATAACTTGTTTATTGATCGAAGACAATATTATTCTTATTAATATAATAAAAACTGATAAGGAAATTCTTGCTCTAAGAATAATATTCTTACAGTGGATTATGATGCATTTTATTCTTCTATCAAGCATATGTTTCTTCGTTAAAGAATGTATAGATACTCACCTCAAGCGTATCATTCTTGAAATAAAAGTATGGGTATACTCTCCTTAAAAGTATATATCTTTCCACTAAGAGTTTTGGGTTTTTGACATAATATGTATCACTTGTTTATAGGTCGAAGACAATATTATTCTTATTAATATAATAAAAGCTGATAAGGAAATTCTTACTCTAAGAATAATATTCTTACAGTGGATTATGATGCATTTTATTCTTCTATCAAGCATATGTTTCTTCGATAAAGAATGTACAGATACTCACCTAAAGCATAACATTCTTGAAATAAAAGTATGGGTATACTCTCCTTAAAAATATATATCTTTTCACTAAGAGTTTTGGATTTTTGACATACAATGTATAACTTGTTTATTGGTCGAAGACAATATTATTCTTATTAATAAAATAAAAACTAATAAGGAAATTCTTACTCTAAGAATAATATTCTTACAGTGGATTATGATGCATTTTATTCTTCTATCAAGCATATGTTTTTTCGTTAAAGAATGTACAGATACTCACCTCAAGCATATCATTCTTGAAATAAAAGTATGGGTATACTCTCCTTAAAAATATATATCTTACCACTAAGAGTTTTGTATTTTTGACACAATGTATAACTTGCTTATTGATCGAAGACAATATTATTCTTATTAATATAATAAAAACTGATAAGGAAATTCTTGAAATTCTTGCTCTAAGAATAATATTCTTACAGTGGATTATGATGCTTTTTATTCTTCTATCAAGCATATGTTTCTTCGTTAAAGAATGTACAGATACTCACCTTGAGCATAATATTCTTGAAATAAAAGTATGGGTATACTCTCCTTAAAAATATATATCTTTCCACTGAGAGTTTTGGATTTTTGACATAAATTGTATATTTTGTTTATTGGTCGAAAACAATATTATTCTTATTAATATAATAAAAACTGATATGGAAATTCTTAGTCTAAGAATCATATTCTTACAGTGAATTATGATGCAATTGATTCTTCTTTCAAGCAAATGTTTAATGCAGTGCCCCTGCCAAGTCGAGCAAAAAATCGACAAGCAGGCATTGCATAAACATTAAACACGGTATATATCAATATCATTCAATTTAATTACCTAGTTTAAGAATTATAACTAGTCAAAGTTTTTAATTTTGACACTCACTTATTTACTGACCGATCATCAAAACTCTAAGGCACTCTTAGCAGACATAAAAGTTTTAAATTTAGAACACAATATGTGTTTAGCAAGGAAGTCTATAGACTTCCTTGGTGTTTAGTGTATAAATCAAGATAAAACTAAAATATTTTAAAATTTTGGTCTAGTTTTCTAGATACACCAACTGCATAAATAACTTTGTAATCCTTTTTAAATATATAGGATTACAAAGTTTCATTTGCGAGAGAGATTTTAGATTGATTTGGCAATAGCATTAAACAATCTAATTTAATATTATAATGTATTACTTGTGAGATAGGTATATTGTGTTTGGATGAATCATCATGCGATGAATTAGATAGAATATCGGCAATCTATTTATTTAACACATAAAAGACTTTTAATAAGTAAGTACCTATTGATATACTGACTTGGTATTTACATAGATCTCATAACTTTTTACTGTAGTAGAACTGTGTTGCGAGACTTGTTTTTTTTTACAAGCTATGCTTTTGATGTTATAGAAAGTAGGTACAGATACCTACTCACTTTAAGCATAACATCCTTGAAATAAAAGTATGGGTCGGTAGGTATAGGTACCTACTCTTTATGAAAATATATTTATTTATATTATGAGTTTTGGATTTGTCAAAAATTGTATTAACTTGTTTATTGGTCGAAGACAATATTTTTCGTATAAATATAAAATTAACTGTTAAGGAAATTCATACTATAAGAATAATATTCTTAGACTGGAATAAGATGCAATTGATTCTTCTATCAAGCAAATGTTTCTTCATTAGAGAAAGCACAGATACTCACCTTAATCATACCATTCTTGATTTTTTTTATCTATACTAATATCATAAAAAGAGAGAAGATTTGTATGTTTGTATTTTTGTTTGTTACGAATAAACTCAAAAACTACTGGTTCGATTTCAAAAAATATTTCACCATTAGAATGCTACATTATCCTTGAGTAACATAGGCTATATTTTATTTTAGAAAATAATAGGAATCCCTAATAAAACTTCAATAATGTAACCCAAGGTGTAAAAAAAGTGCCATAAAATGTCTTTAATCGCATGCGCTGCGGAAACTATTGATGATAGAACAAAAAAATGTTCTACAATATTAAAGAACATATTAATTTCTACAAAAAAGTCAGTAATACTATATGTCTAACTATTGTAGTTATGTAACTATAACTACTTTTTTACAATTTCAATGTTGATAGAAATGCCGATCAAAATCAGACCACGTATTCCATACTTTTATATTAATCCTTATTCAAATAAATCATTTCATATTCAAAACTGTTTCAATACCTGTAGATGACTGTTTGAATTATTGAAATCAGACATTCCATTCAAAAGTTATGACAAATTATAAAAATGTCAGTCTAAACAAAATACTATGCAAGCCCGCGCGCGCGCCGTGGCCAGAGAGGGGCGTGCACGTGAACTATGAAATAGGTAGCCGCGCGGCTAAAACGTGCGGTCGGCTCCTACCTTATGAATGACTAGCGACCCGCCCCGGCATAGCACGGGTGCTTTAGTTAGTTTTTATTGCACCCGTGCTAAGCCGGGATGAGCCGCTAGTATTGTATATTTTGTTTATTGGTCGAAGACAATATTTTTCTACAACAACAAACCAAACAAAACAGCCAAACCAAAGTCAAGATGCGTCACGTGATCATTGCTAATAACTGTCATGGCGGATCTTTAGTGTTCCCGTTTTCCCGAAATTGGTCATATGAGGAGATATTATTTGTCAATGAAATAATGAATCCAAAAAATATTTTTTTGACGATTACGTTTTGGGCAAAGATGTTTTCGCGTAGATACGCTACGCTACGCTAATGCGGCAGCCTATTTTACGCCGAGGCAACATCGTGTACTTGATTGATCGAGGGAAAAACAGGCGAAATTAATAATAAGTTCTTGAATTTCTACAATTTAATGTTTTCTTTAATTTAGGTCATTATTTTGTTAACCTAAAATATATCTTATTAACATAATTTAATGTTCTCACAGATTTTATTTAGATTTTTTGATTTTTCGATTCAGATTTATCGTATTGTTTTTTGTGTTGAATTGAATTGAATGTGGCAACACTGTTTCTAGCGCTAAACTTGTGCAGAAATAAAATTCAGAAACGAGACTAATTCATTTTATTTGGTGGTTTTAAACCTTAATTATTTATACAAGGGCTTCGAAAAGTTCGTTTAAACCAGAGCTAGGAACTCGATAATTATGCTCCTTGTAATTTTTTTAAAAAAAATTACTAATCTGCCGTGTTTTGCTATGGCCAATAACTGTAACCAAACATGCCAGTAACTAGTTCTGGGGTGCCAGTAATGAATATAAAAACTTTATAAACAATGTTAATTATTTTTCTTGTTATCAAAGTGATAAGTATTTGAACTTTTCCCGTCTCCATTAGCACCATAAAAACATCATTTGAATGACACATAAAGAAACTATAGCTATATAAATTGGCCAAGGTGCTTAATAACTGGTGCTTTTACCCTTTAAATTAACAAAACCTTGTCTTGGGTTAGGACTTTTTCCAGTGACTGCCGGCAACACTGAAGGCAGTTCTTTCAACGTAGTGCTTAGATTCTCTGTGGTTCTTTCTTTCTGTGAAGTGCGACGTCGAGAGTGGTCAGATAATTTTGTAAAAATGTAGTTTTGAACCTCAGCATTTTATCAATTAGGTAGGATTATTATCAACTTAGGTTATTAATACATAGTTACGTACAACAAAAGTAATTGGTACATAATGAACATGGATTTACTAGAATTACTAGTCAGTTGGGAGATGCCTGCAGACGTTTTAAAGAATTTAAAAGGTATGTGTGTAAATTATTTCGTGTTCCTATCATTAATCCTTTTTAAACATACTTCTTCGACAATAAACTTGCTACGTATACCATTTTCGGGGTAAATTAAAAGCAGTAGAGGTTGAAGGTGTACCTACGCAAGTACCTACCGTACCTACTTGCAAGCGAAGACCCATATTCTTGGTTCAAAAATATCATAGTCTTTACATAAGATATGATTTCTCTGTTTCAGAAAACGCTATAACACCAGATATTCTTCGAGATATTATCGAAGATGTTCTAAAAGAGCTATGCCTCGTAATAGGCTATAAAATAAAACTTTAATAGTTAGTTGGGAGATGCCTGCAGACGTTCTAGAGAATTTTAAAGGTATGTGTGTAAATTATTTCGTGTTCCTATCATTAATCCTCTTTAAACATACTTCTTTGACAATAAACTCGCTAAGTATACCATTTTCGGGGTTAATTAAATGCAGTAGAGGTTGAGGATGTACCTACGCAAGTACCTACCGTACCTACTTGCAAGCGAAGACTCATATTCTTGGTTCAAAAATATCATAGTCTTTACATAAGATATGATTTCCCTGTTTCAGAAAACGCTATAACACCAGCTATTTTTCGAGATATTATCAAAGGAGATGTTCTAAAAGAGCTATGCCCCGTAATAGGCACACGAATAAAACTTCAAAAAAACATACAAGAGTACCTCACTTCGACGGTATGTACCTATACATTTTTTACTATTTACCATGACGGAGGCCTTCGGGTGGCCTGTTAACTCCGTAACCAGAGTTGGCCACTGACTCACACGAACTTTGTCTGGTGAGATTCAAATACATATTCATCCCAAGAATACCCAAATATACTTATTAGACTGTAAACAGCAAAAACCGAACACCAATCAGAACTGAATTATCAGTTGGAAGTGTGTGAGTAGGTACCTAGTATGTTTACTGTTGTGCGAGTACATTTAGTAGAATCGAGGCTCTGGTCTTTGCGAGCCACTCCATAGTGCATTAATGCAGGGTGTTTTTAAGAAATGTAAGATTCACCCTTTATATTTATTAAATTACGTTTTTAATTTCAGATCAATATTGATTACGATAAAAAGTTCCCTACATTTACATACACACATTTTTTTTTAAAGTGGAACGACTTTTTTAACAAAGTTGCAAATATAAAAGCTGTCTCTTGTAAAGACGAATGCATAATTAAAGAATTAGAGGAAATAAAACACGAAGATGAAGGTATGGCTATACTTTACTTTAAGAGATCCACAATAATCTATAAGCTACAATAATTGCAGTGCAGTGCCACGTAAAACATTAAACATTAAAATTTTGGGTGACACTTTGCTTTGCAAGAAATTGTATGTAATTGTGCCATTTTGTCATTTTGCTTCCCGGTATTGATTGATACTGAGCAGGATTAGCACATCTGAATGACAATATAATTTAATGTTTCAGACAAAAAGGCGATCAAACAAGTAATGCTGCTTTGCCAGTTGATACCGCCGAAGGGAAGATTAAATAGAGGAGTAAAATTTGCAACTGTTGAATGCATTGAGGGCATTGTCGTGAACGTTCAAGTAAGTTTTAAATTGTTATATAAACTTAATTTTATTAAAATTACTACTTGCACGATTTTTTTTATAAAACAAGGGTAAAATCCTGACGATGAGATGAGATGACGACCTCGGTAGCGCGTTGGGCGGGTTGAGAAGCGATAGGTTGCAGGTTTGATTCCCGCAGCGGGGCAAATGTTTGCACGGTCTACAAATATTTCTTCTAGATCTGAATGTTTCTGTGAATTATAAGTCCAACCTATGTATCTTTTTTAAAAAAAACTTATGTAGTTATTCTATCTGTTATCTGATGCCCCCTTAGTACAAGATTTGTTTAGTTTGGAGCTAGACGGCACGGAGTAAAAATGTCTGCCATTATTTATTTATTTAGTATTAAACATTATGATTTTTTTTTTCAGAATCTGGAGATATACATCAAACTATAGATAAAATTATCAAGCTAGCCAAAGTTAATAAAACTACAGTCCAGCCTTACATCGTGGCATGTGAAACAGAAACAGCTGCAGCATATTATCTGGTGATTGACACGATAAAATATAATTTCGCGTCCGCAACCAAAGCACTTGATACACTATTTAAGTGTTATCACACTCTGAATGCCTCTTATCCCAAGGCTTCTGATCACATTTATTTAGTGATTCAAAGATGTGTGTATGGTATAAAAACCAAATATGATAATGTGGTACCATATATCACAGATGTATTAGCACTTAACTGAATTTCTATTGTACAGTAAATCCATGCTTGCTGGCCAGTATGTACTAATTTTGTAGGTAAGCAGGTATTTCTTATCTTTAGTTTTAAAATGCGGTTGTTCAAAACTATATTAAGGCGTTGGAACTCTGTTCCGAAATAACATTTAAATTTTGTATGCCAATATTTTGACTGAATATTAATATTTAATTAGATAAGCCTTATTGTAACTAGAACTCTTATATAGCGATTCAAATGAAGACCTAAACCAAATTGTCAAAAATTTTTATTGTCAATTTAGTATTAATTATTATTGTCTAATTGATATCATGGTAATTTTTTTTTTAACAATTTAGTTTAGGTCTTCATTTGAATCGCTATAAGAGTTCATGGCTGGTACCGCAATAGGTTAAAATTAAGGCGTTGGAACTCGGTTCCAAAATAACCGATTCTGACAAGCTAAAAACCTGTTTTTTTATTATTTCGATTCCTTAAGCGTTTTAAAAATAAATACTAATAAAATTGATCTAATGTTTTTATCTCTTTGGTTCCCACACATAACCTGTCAAATGAGATTGTAATTTCTTATATAATTTTATTGTTGTTATTTGTTATGTTTGAAAAAGTATGAATTTAGTAGGTAATTGTATAATTTTGGGAATTCTAATTAAACTATTTTTAATTTAAGATATTGTGCGTATTATGAAACGTGTACTATTAGGTTAAATTACTTCGAGGTTGTGCATTATCAGCTTGAGAATATAATTTAATGTGTGAAGCACGTAGTGTCTTCGTCTTGCAAATTTGCTGTCATATTTGAATAGTATTAAATGCTTGATCTAAAATTAACTATTCTTAATTTAAGATATTGTGCGTTTTACTTTAAAACATGTATTAGGTTAAATTTGAAAATATAGTTTCTTGAATTTAAAACAAATGTAGGTATTTTTTTTTTGATTGAGCAATAAGTATTTCTAGTGTAGAAGTTAGACTGAAATTTAGTCTACATTTCTAGCTTAGGGGACTAGAAATGAAGCCAAAACAATATAATCAAATGCTCAATTGAAAAAATACATACTTATTTATTGTTTTCAACTGTAACTGTAACTTAAGTTCTTAAGTTGAAAATAATAAGTAAGTATGTATTTTTTCAATTGAGCATTTGTTTATTTTGTTTTGGCTTCATTTCTAGTCCCCTAAACTAGAAATGTAGACTAGATTTCAGTCTAACTTCTACACTAGAAATACTTAAATGGTCAATCAAAAAAAAATCTACATTTGTTTTCAATTCAAGAAATTATATTTTCAATTTAACCTAATACATGTTTTATAGTAAAACGCACAATATCTTACATTAAGAATAGTTAATTTTAGATCAAGCATTTAATGCTATTCAAATAAGACAGTCATTTTGTTAGACGAAGACAATACGTGCTTCACACAAGAAAATATATTCTCAAAGCTAATTATGCACAATCTCGAAATAAGACGCACAATATCTTACATTGACAATAATTTATTTTAGATCAAGCATTTCATGCTCTTCAAATAAAACAGCAATTTTATTAGACGAAGACATTATGTACTTCACACAAGAAATTATATTCTCAAAGCTAATAATACACAATCTCGAAATAAGACGCACAATATCTTACATTAAGAATAGTTCATTTTAGATCAAGCATTTAATGCTATTCAAATAAGACAGTAATTTTGTTAGACGAAGACACTACGTGCTTCATACAAGAAATTATATTCTCAAAGCTAATAATGCACAATCTCGAAGTAAGACACACAATATCTTACATTGATAATAATTTATATTAGATCAAGCATTTCTTGCTCTTTAAATAAAACAACAATTTTATTAGACGAAGACACTACGTGCTTCACACAAGAAATTATATTCTAAAAGCTAATAATACACAATCTAGAAGTAAGACGCACAATATCTTACATTAAGAATAGTTCATTTTAGATCAAGCATTTAATGCTATTCAAATAAAACAGCAATTTTATTACACGAAGACACTACGTGCTTCACACAAGAAATTATATTCTTAAAGCTAATAATGCACAATCTCAAAGCAGGTAGTTCTTTTATTTCTTCCAAGAATATAATATACTTAAAATAAAACTAAGGTTTCTTCAATGAAAACACAGTAATTCTTTGGATAAGAAATTTATTTCTCAAGTAAATTTAAACAAAACGTTATTATTCTTAGGTTGAAAATATATATTTTTTAATGAAAACTACAATTTCTTTGGACAAGAAATTTTATCATCATTTGGAAATTAAACATTACATGAAGACAAAACTATCATTCAAATGAATACACAATTATCTTATTTCAAGAATATCATATGCTTAATTGATTGAGAATGAAGATACCATGTTTCTTGTATACGGAGAATATAGATATTCTTGGGAGGAGACACAAAATATGTTTAAAGCTAGTTTTTATGATAAGAAAATATTATTCTGGAACGAAGAATAATATTCTCTAGTTAAAACAGTAAATTTGAAACAATATTATTCTAAAGTGAAGTATACTTATTGTTAGCCATATATAAATCATTATTATTCTTGACCAAGAGGATTATTCTTGCTTTAAGAATAGTTTTTTTTCTGTGCGACATTGTACACTAGCACCATCTAGTGAACATTTTCGAACGAATTCCTGCTTAACTAGAATGAAATCGTTTGCATTACAATATGATGAGTTTTTTATACAATAATTTTAGTTCCTTTAAACAGATTCTAGTTTCCTTAGCACATTAAATTTTAACTAAGCGTTTTAGTAGTATTGTAGAAAATTATTTTTTTCCGTGTGGTTATAGTCTGAACGCATGTGGTATCCAATCCCCTAAGCCCTTAACTATTCGTCCGTCGGTACTCGTTTGCATTGCACCCCTGTGGTTTCGGCTTGTACAATGTCCGGATCGTGTTTGGTCGCGGAAATGTGTTCGATACTGGCAAGATAACATTAGTATTCGATACAATTCGATTGAACTTTGTCGGCTATTGTTCGACAAATAAGTTCGATAATTAGGTTTATGTTTTAAGAGTTCTTTGTGATAGAGCTCGTCCGTGGAAGGACTACCACCACACCTATTTCTGCCGCCAAGCAGTAATGCTCGCATTGCTGTGTTCCGGTTCGAAGGGTATGGTTTCCGGTGAAATTACAGGCACATGATACTTTCCATTTAACGTCTCAGGGTGGTAACACGCAAGTGATATCTATGATGTTGCAAGCGTACATAGGCTACGGTAACCGCTGACCATCAAGTGGGCCGTACGCTTAGTTGCCACTTTAGTGGTGTAAAAAAAAGATCGTAGAACACTAATGTGTATCGTAATTTCTTGATACCATACATCAAACGCATCGCATCAAGTCGGGGCGGATCGTTCTGGCACTCTTGGGTCAGCAATCAATATCGTCATTAATAATCAGTTATCCTTGTTAGAAATCGAAAAGGCAGCGCTCCGCACGTGTCAGTGACCCGCGCGTCAATGAACCGCGGGTCAATAACCCGCGCGTCCTTGACCTGCGCGTGTCAATGACCCGCTACGGGGCGCGCACACTCGAATATTTCATTATTACGCCGCTTAACTCGATTCCCAACAATTAAAAATAATAATTGAGCAGAAAAACGTAATCGATTTTTTTTTTGTTTACTTGGGATTTTTAAGTCAAAATATAAGGTCATTCATTATCAACCAGACAAACTTAAGGGGTAGGTTCCACACATAAAAAAAAATACTTGTACTTTTTTTTCTAAACGTTTTTTTTTATATTAAAAAAAAACTTTTCGTAATTCTGCTTAATAATTATATCCTTATTATAAATCGAAAAGGCAGCGCTCGGCACGTGTCAGTGACCCGCGGGTCAATAACCCGCGCGTCCATGACCTGCGCGTGTCCTTGACCCGCTAAGGGGCGCGCACACTCGAATATTTCATTATTACGTCGCTTAACTCGATTCCCAACAATGATAAATAATAGTTGAGCGGAAAAACGTAATCGATTTTTTTTGTTTACTTGGGATTTTTAAGACAAAATATACATAAAAAAAAAAATATAGGTACATATATATATATTTTTATGTGTGGAACCTATCCCTTAAGTTTGTCAGCTTGATAATGAATGACCCGGTATACATAAAAAAAAATTATAGGTAAGTACATCCAGGGTGGTCCAAAGATAGACGTCAATAAGAAAAATTTAGATTCACCAGATTCAGGGGTATCCGAAAATACCCCATGTATGTTGCCCGATTTTTCGTATTTTCGAGTTATGATTTTTTTAATGTTATTTTTGAGAATGTTTGGTCGGAACGTTTCAAAGTGCTAAAAAAATTTTTGGAATTATTTTTCCAAGATTTTTTTTTGTAAAATAATCTCAATGAGTTGTAGAATCATGCATAAAATAATCAACGTCCTAGCATTAGTGCAAGTTTCGAAAGTTTTAATGAAAAGTGACGAATTTGTGTTTTAGAGAGTCAAAGTTGAATTTTTAACATTAAATTAAAAATGTAAAAACCATAATCCATGGTTTGTAAGTGTTCTTAAAAACTTTCAAGGACTATAAGCTTTCATAATACCACAAAAAAATTGCCACTTTAATAGGCTATTTTTTGCTGAAATCGGCCTTTAAAGATACTAAGGTGAAGATTCCCAAAGTTAGCAACTTGAATTAACTTGATCCAAGTAAATGATTATTACCTATTTTGTCATTCGTAAGGCTAATTGGATAGGAAATGCTTTAAAATAATCTGCAAATGGCTCTCTAATAAAAAAAAACGAATATTAACGGAATCTAAATTTTTCTTATTGACGTCTATGTTTGTATGTTTTTTGTATATTTATTTTTTTATGTCTGGAACCTATCCCGTAAGTTTGTCAGGTTGATAATGAATGACCCTGTATGTGATAAACAATGTTAACAATGTTATTCATTATACAAATAGGATGCCATTTTCCCGTTTGCTATACGAGTGCTGTCGGGTTTTAATATTAAAATACGATCATTCTTTAGCAGCAATAAATATTTCTGTGAATGGATATGAGAAGAAAATGGACCGTTTACATTTTCAATGAAAAAAAACTAGCAAAATGAGTAGCAGAGTTTTTTGTGATGGAACACGTCCGGGGAAGTACTACCACCATACCTATTTCGGCCGCAAAGCAGTAAAGCTCGCATTGCTGTGTTCCGGTGTGAAGGGTATGGTTTCCGGTGAAATTACTGGCACATGAGGCTTTCGATCTATGCCTCAAGGTGGCAACCCGCGAGTGATACCGGCGTCCATAGACTGCGGTAACCGATTACCATTTATTTATTTTTTATATAAATTTGAGGCAAACAGGCTAACGGCCTGCCTGATGGTAAGCAGTTACCATCGCCTATTGACCTCAGCAACACCAGAGGTACTGCTGAAGCGTTGCCTGCCTTGTAAGACCTTTTTTATATTTTTCTTGAAGCAGTTCATATCTTGTGGGCAGTACGCTTGGTTGCCACTTCAGTTGTATAAAAAAAAAAACATGAGAAAACGCTAATAACAAACGACCGTATATTATTGGAATGTGACAAATTGTCCGGATCGAGTTCGGTTTTGGAGATAGGTACTTTAAGTACGTGTTCGTATTTTATTTATTGATGTTTGATACCGGTAAGCCTAATCGATTTAACTTTGCCGGCTTTGTTGGAAAATGTATTTAACTTTGTTTTGACAACGTATAATGACTAGGAATTTGTTCAAGATATTCACCCACCGTATTTCTCTGCCAATTCTGAGGAGTGGTAGATTAATGTAGGATTTGTTTATGCAAACATTAGGGGAGACCTTTGCCCAGGTAGGTAGTAATACAAGATAGGTAGGTAGGTTTAAAGTTTGTGTTGTTTGTTTTGTGCTTAGAATAACATTTTAAAAGGTTTTTACTAGGATTATTTTGGAAATTAGAAGAGTATTAGGGCTGAGCTTAATTAAGCCTGCTTCTTTGATAAAATAAATTACCATATTTTTTATTAAAAACGATATATATATTTACCATGATTTGTGAGCTCATGACACGGGAGAACTGTTGTCAGTTCTCCCGTGACCTGACGTGGATGCATGTAACTGCGCCGAAATACCGGGAATCAATAAAACTCACAAATCATGGTAAATACCTTGTTTTTAGTGAAAATTATGTTAATAACCATGATAGTTTTAAAAACTAAAATAAATTAAGTATATTTGAATAAAATATGCGCTAAGACAATTATTTATGCGAGCAGGTAAAATTGACACTATTCTAATGGTTTTTTTACCAACCATCATATTTCAAGGAATATGACGAGTTATTATAAGACAAGGCAATACAAATTTTTGATAACAAGCCTATTGACTTCCTTGCCACAAACAATACAATCGACATTGCTAGAACTTGAAATCACTTTAGTGTTGCTATTATTAAACTTGTACTAAAAACAATTTACTTTTAGTTGTGTCGTATTTGACAAAGTATTCGATATATCGCCCGTGGGTTAGAGCATGGTAGAGATAAAAATAAAATTATTAAAGTAAAGACACCGAGTTTGACGGTAATTAAGTAAGTTGGAAAACCCACTTGCATAAAAAAAAAACGTAAAACTAAAGTTAAAAACTTAGTAAAATCATATTAAAGTAGTAATAGTACAGGTTAAGTACTACTTTAATATGATTTTTTTGACTTCACACAATATTATTATAATTTACAATCAACTTTATCAAAATCCGTTAAAAGATCCCACGGTAGAAAAAAAAAGTAAATAGGCAGAGCAAACTGAGCAAAGTATAGTCATCGTAACTGTTTGTAACACATAGATGGCGCCAGTGGTCTCTACATCAGCTGCAGAAGCGAATGGAATGTTTTAAAACAAAACAACATTCTTATCTACACCTATAAAAAGATGTAAGATTGCGGCGATAGAATTATTATTCTATTGTCGGTTCGGGAAGTCGAGAACTACAAATCTGTCATTTCTCAACAAACATTCCAGCCATTTCTGAACGGACGGGGCCTGCCAAATAAATTCTGGTCGCATACCGAAGAATCTCCGCTTGTCACTAACCTCGGGAACACGTTCAAGCATACTCGCGCTGCAAAAAAACTCAAAACAATCTCAAAATATATTTTAATAGCGGCGCGGTGACGGCACAAAGGCGGTTATTTATCGCACGCCCTCTCTCATTGCTTCGGCGAAACACGCTCGAAAAACAACATACATTTTCCATACTACAGGGAAAACTCACCTTATTACATGCTTGATACAGTTACATTTTAATTACCCCCGCAATCGAATACGACGTTCGAATTTGAACACGCGAGGCTAGTAATCATTCGTTTCTCGATTCCTATAAGTCGTATCACTGACCTTTGTTTACTTTGATTTGAAGCCCTAAATTTAAGCTATAAAGAGTTTAAAATCGCGTGAAGTTTGTGTTAGGAATTATGTTTATGTCCCGTCTGGAAGTCGGGTAATGAATTGGCATCGGAAGAGAAACAAGTTCTGGGTGATTCGAGTTCGCGTTCCCGTAGTGAGGTACTTGATTGCAAGAGCTGAGATAAGCTAAATTAAACCAGCCATAAAGCTTTTTGATTGACTTCTTCCTTTAAGAAGATAATGAGACTAAGGGCCAGATAAACAGAAGTGACCTACGCACTGGTATGCAGAATCGTGAGGTGACTATGGTGAGGTCGTTTTTTCTCACCAAAAGAAAAATTTGGTAAAACCCAAGGGCTTAGTAAAAAAGTCCTTGGTAAACCTGACATACTTATATAGGTAATATATATACCTACACTAATTTATAATATACTTAAGTAATTTTAATATCTGGGTACCAGACATTGAAATAAAGAAAAAGCAAAACCTATACCTATACTTAGTAAGAACAGAGAAAAAAAAAATGTGTCGACAAAAAGGTCGACAAAAAGTATTTTTACATAAGTAATTCTTAGCGACAAAACCTCCGTTTCTTATGAGAATCACAAATTATCGATACAATTTTATAACGAGGTCGTGAAGCAGGCAACCGAAAAAAATCCTACAATGCTTGGTATAATCGGTCAACTATTTCTCAACTCACAAATCTGAGAAAAGGTTAGAACTTGTTGAACTTTTTTTCAACTTATACAGAGCTGAGAAAAAGTTAATAAAGTTTTGGCAGGATTTTATTGGTTGACTGGGCTCCGCTCTAGATGATTGCCCTTAGTCTGCGAACTGTCTCTGCCTAACCTGTAAGTAGAGTTTAATACACAAAACTATCAAGTACCTACTTAAGTTAGAGCGACCGAGTGCTAAGTCTAAAAGTACTATTTAGGAACCTTATAAGATTGGTAGAGTTCTTCGTAATCTAACAAAATAATCAAGATCTAGCCAGGACAAGCTCTTGCACGTTCGGAGAAGAACCATACTCAATTATAGTCCTAAGTTAACAAGGGCTAAGTGTAAAAGTACTTTAAATCCGAACCTCTAAGAACTGGTAAAGTTCTTTGTAATGTATCACAATAACGAAATAATCAAGATCTAGCTAGAGCTCGTCCGGAAAGAACTACCACCATACATACACCGTCGCCAAGCTCACATGCTGTGTTGCGGTTTCAAGGGATTCCGGTGAAATTACAGGCACTTAGCTTAGTGGTTGAAGGTAGAAGGCTAGATCTAGATCTACGTCTCAGAGTAGCAATGCGCAAGTGATAATTTTTATATTGCAAGCGTAGTACATTATGCTAGTGTATGCAGCCTAATAACATCAAGTTGGCTGCTTGGTTGCCACTTTAGTGGTAGGTTAGGTTAAAAGAAAAAGAAATCTATTACATGCTGCGAGATAAAAACAAAAAAAAAACATTGAATTAGGAGCAGTGGCGGTTATCCTGCGAACTATTATGCCCACCACCACTTCAACTTTTTAATTCTAAGAGCTCGATACTAGTAGGTTGGGGAAAAAGTCTGTTCGCATTATAGTATGTATTTTTTTTTTTTTTTATTTTATTGTACTACAACTAGTTGTATCTGGCTGGTTTTGGTATCATTAAAAGTTTAAATTTTAAAGAACATAATTCTAAATTCAAATTAGGAAAATGTGTGATTTTTATTTGTTTTTCGTACTGTCAAGATGAGTGGATCTAATGAAGAAATTCGATACATTTTAAATTTAACTACAATAAAGGTAAAAATGCAACGAAAGCCGCAAAAAAAAAATGTTTATGGACCTAATGCAGTGTCTGTGAGAGTAGCACAAATTTGGTTTAAGCGTTTTCAATCCGGAAATTTTGATGTCAAAGATGCACGTCGCTCTGGTCGCCATATTACGGATAAAATGGATGCCATTTTTATAAAAGTGGAGCATGATCGGCATATCAGTAGTTACGACGTAGCTGAAGAACTGGGAATTGACCACAAAACAGTTTTGGCACATTTGAAAAAAACTGGGTACACAAAAAAGCTCAATATTTGGGTACCTCACGAGCTCACTGAAAGAAACCTAATGAACCGTGTTACTCATTTGTGATTCTTTATTACGACGTAATGAAACCGAACCATTTTTGAAGAAGCTGATAACTGGTGATGAAAAGTAGATCACGTACGACAAGAACGTGCGAAAAATGGTCAAAGGCCGGTCAGGCTTCACAGACTTTGGCGAAACCCGGGTTAACTCGCAACAAGGTGATGCTGTGTGTGTGGTGGGATTGGAAGGGCATTATTCATTATGAGCTGTTACCACCAGGCAGGACCATCGATTCTGAACTCTATTGCGAACAAATGATGAGATTAAAGCAAGAAGTTGAGAGAAAGCGGCCGGAATTAATCAACAGAAGGGGTGTGGTTTTTCATCATGATAACGCTTGACCTCACACATCTTTAGCCACTCAGCAAAAATGAAGAGAGTTTGGCTGGGAGGTGTTAATGCATCCGCCGTATAGTCCTGACCTTGCACCTTCAGATTTCCACCTGTTTCGGTCTCTTCAGAATTATTTAGGCAGTGTCAGGTTAACATCACGAGAGGACTGCCAAAACCACTTGTCGCGGTATTTTGATCAGAAGCCCCAAAATTTCTATAGCAATGGGATCATGTCCCTACCTACAAGATGGCAAAAAGTTATCGAACAAAATGGTACCTACATACTTTAGTTAAATGTAAATAAACTATATTAAAAAATGTTTTGAATTTTCTTAAAAAATGCGAAGAAACTTTTTCCCCAACCTATTATAATAAAAAAAAACATGAAAAATCTAACTTGCTGAAAAATATGAGGATAAAAGGTTTCCAAATCAAGTAAGCCGGCTCGGGTTAACATCAATTTTTCACGTTGTAAAAGCGAATCAACAGATGTGCAGATATAACTTATTCAGTAGAAGGCTTTTGGTAGAAATCCTTGGTAGAAAGGTACAAGTGTGGTGATTGCGCGTCAACAGCGTCAAAGCGTGACATTGGGATTGTCTTTGGCTATTTTGTCGAAACGACATGGGTCCTCCCATTTTAATATTTTTTCTCGTGTTATTTTAAGTTTTATTGCATAAATTTGGTGGCAGTTTATCCAATTTAACTTGTTTACTTAGCACAAGTGTAAGTAATTAAAATGGAGGGGTAATGTTGGTTGGTAATTTATTCAAAGACTTTCCAAGGGAGTTTTGAAAGAAAAGTTACCATTTCTTTCCAAATTTCGTTTGTTTACGTTGCTAAGCGAGAATCAAAATAATTCACTTGACACTTGAGTCACGCACGCTCATTCTACACAATTAAAAAAAACTTAGAACCTAAGTTAATTTAAGTCTTTTATAAGTGAAATGTAAATTTCTTAAGAGAAATAATAAATACTCTTTAAGCCGACACTAGCAAAATTGTAGCAAATAAGCCACAGAGTCCATAAAAGAAGAAAAAGAATAAGAAGAAAGCGTGACCTACTGAAAAAAACTTATCTGGCAGAGAAAAGATGTCTAAGAAAATAATCTTGATAAAGTTGATAAACAAACCCGGCCACAGACGCCACAAATTAAAACAAGAAGAAAGTTGATGAAGTGACGTAATAAAGACGTTATTTGTTTAAGAAGGTGATTTATGATTTTAAATAAAATAAATGATTGTCGAGGAATTCACGTAAATAGTCCCATTTTTTTATAAGCTGGGCAAAGGTCTCACCAGAATCTTTTCACCTGTCTCGATCTATAGCAATCTGGAACCAATCCATTTTAGTCCCAATGAACTTATTTTGTTAGTTTTAAGAACGAGGAACGATGTAATCTAATTTACGCAAGCAAAATAGAATTGTTTTACTAACAGTTATGTATGTATGTATAGCAAACAAATGGTTTTAAGGGAAACCTCGAAACGGCTTTAACGAGGTTTTAGTGGTTTATCAAAAGTTTTCTGCGTATAAATAAATAATGCGAGGGTGTTTGGAGAAATATTATTTAGGTTACGGAAATTGAAAAGTTTTATGCTGTTCTTTTTACAAAATAAATACCTTTTTCCAAATGGATGAAACTAAAATACGGTAGATAACCTCGTACATTGTTATTCCTATCTGAAAAATGTGTGTTCAAAATTCTTTCAAAGGTGAAAAAAGACTTCGTGAAGAGGAGAATCCAAGAACTGAAAATTTAAAATGCTAATTTCCATCTAGGTAAGGCTCCATCCTTCGTATCCAGGGTGGTAATTCTGCTAATTTTATGACACGTGTTCGTGAAGTTAACGAAGATTGCGCGTCAACTTCACGAATCGACACCCTGGATTGGATACGTTATATTATGACCGAGCCTAGATGAAGTATGTTTCCAAATGTTACGTATCATCATCATCCTCATCATATCAGCCGATAGACGTCCACTGCTGGATCTAGGCCTCCCCCAAAAAGAGCCATGACGACCGATTTTGAGCCTTCACCATCCACCGTCTTCCTGCGACCGCATGTCATCGGTCCATCGAGTGGGCCGAGTGGGCCGAGATCGAGTGGAGTGGTGGTTTTGGTTAGTTACGTATTCTGATAAACAATTTTACTGCACACAAGCGTCTATACTTATAAATTAATCCATAGAATTAGCGAAATCGCTGCCCAGGCCGAAGATAGATTCAAATACTGAAAAGATACTCAAATTAAATCCTTTTTTAACGTTTCTGCATACGTTTTTTTAAACTAACGACCTCTTAAACAGTTAACATATTCTTAAATAATTAAACACTGCTTGAGTATTCGGGCGTTAGCAGTTTAATGTTAATTAAAAAGTTGATAATTGAATAATAACTCTATTAACCTCCACCCAAGCAGAATTCTGTACTGAAAAGAAACCGGAAAAATGCCATATTTTCAAGAAAAGTTTTCGCGTTTCCTTTTCAATTCAAACAAAAGGTTTAACTGGATTTCTAACCCCCCGTCTGGGCTTTTTTACTGAAAGGGTTGCAACCCCCTGTCCCGGGGGCGTCGTTTGTTTGGACTGGACTCGCGAATTTACGTTGAGGGTTTTACACATTTGTCATGCAAATAAAACGATTTGGCAGCGATGCCGTAAGTGTAATGGATGATGATAGAGATAAATATCTAATCGCGTATTTATACGATCAAATTATTGCAGACAATAATGGTAAGCACTAATAATTGACGTTAGCATTAGAAATTATTGCATGTTGGTGTAAATATCTTAAAAAATATCCTAAAAACAGCCCAATACTTATTACCATTTACTCTGCCATCTTTTTATTTGCATTAACCATACAATGAAAAAAATATGTGAAAAAACTACAAACATGCTAAGTAAAATTTACTTCTAAGAGTACAAAAGTTTCAAATTAAACTAAAAACTCCCTACATTTAAATGTGAATAGGAAAATAAAGAGTTGGGATCGAACAACCTAGATTTTTCTGGGCACTCGCAAAATAATGGACAAAACAAAACAAAATCAGCGTCGTCTAGACTTGATAATTAGAAGCATCTGGCTCGAACCGCGTCCGACAGAAAAGAGAGATTATGTTACAACAGAGACTCAACTCAGACCTTTGTCTTTCGGCTTAAAAAAATCTGAATCAAAAATTTAAAAATAAAACTCGGTCGCACGCAGCTCATCAGTAATCAGCGCGCGCTCGGTGCAAACCTTCGGCTCCGATCCGAACAATAACTAGTCGTTCAGCCGGTGTCGAAACACGAGGTCGCACGAAGGTGATTCGAGTGCTAACACCGCACTCACGAACACAACCTTACACCAATCAACGCATATACTCTACCCATTTAATATAGAACCTTAAGTCTTTGAATTTCCTTACCCACACAGCTCAAGTTAGACTGGTTTTAGCATGCATGTGTGTGGTATTTATAGTTTGTGTATTACATTGAAACGTCAGCCGGGCACACACTGGCACGGTCTCAGCTCGGCACGCAAAAGCAAAACATGCCGTAGAAAATGTGTGTATGGTTAGCAGATTAATGCATTCTGATGATTAATAAAATATTAATGAATATCAATAAATATTATAAATCTGAAGAGGTACCAACTACCTACAATATTTTATTTCCATCATGACAGCCTTCTATAGTTTCCCCACTGATATAACACTGGCCTACTCTCAAGCGAGAGTGATTGGGTTTAAAATTTAATCCACCACGCAAACACAATGCGGATTTGTAGATGGCATTACTGGATATTATGGATAGATATTACTTTTGCTTACAAATTGTCTTTACATCTGCTGGGTTTAAGACTCTACCGCATCGCTATTTATACTAGGCACGTCATTAATAATTAACAATTGCATACAATTAGCAAAAAGGTTGTAATTTTTATACGATGAGAGATAGTTAATGTAACAACATATCATGACTACTTCACTTTTATCGTTCAATTTTATTTATTTTTCGGGAGAAAAGTAACTAGTTTCAAAGAAATACGTCTAATAAAAATAGGACCTATTCGTTGCCTACGAGAAAATAACAAATTAGGTTAAGCCGATGTCGCCGGCAGATAAGTCTTGGCCGCCAAATGGAGAACTGTAGATACCACGGAGATACTAAAACGTTTAGTTGATCCTATTCATAGAAAAGAAAGCTGAAAGATATTATAAAAAATTAAAATTAGTGTCATTATGTTACTAATACACTAGGTACTGATACTGATTTTCCGCGACCACTACATACAATGTTATCGGCCCATAATACACTTTGTTTTCCTTTAGCTTCAATCGCTATAATAGACAAAATACTGGAAGATAACCTTTTTCTCGGCCTCGGAAACGCGATATTATTTGATTTGCATGGTTTGTAAATATTAGATTATGTTCACTGAATGAATACCATACCACTCAAGGCAAAGGCCTATTTTCAGTTCAAATAATTATTTATTTAATTTATGTAGATGATTTCTTATTCATACAATACAATTACTTATGTAGAAGGTTGATATGGAAAAATATTATATTTCATCTTTTGGTTTCGGTGTCGTTTATGTGTCAGAAAGATCATCTTTTATTCAACCGTCAATTAAAAATATTGCCTTCATCATCATCATCATCATCGACTTTCCGTTTTCCTGCATCGTGCTCCTGTTGTGGGCAGATATTATAAGTTTCCTAAAAAAAATTTGGAATGCCATCAAGGTCGAAACACATATAAACATCGGAGGTTCTTAGTGTGATTCTGGTCATAGAAAATATTACAATTATTCGACTCAACACGCGTCGCGTTTCATTGGGTCGCGTCGCATGTTAATAATGTGTTTATAGCTTGATTGTTTTGCCAGCAGTACCTACGTTATCCACAGCGCTCCGGGCGTCATTTGCATTGGTAATGTGGCCGGGCGGCGCGTATTGGTAAACAGAGTGATTTACATCGAGAGCAGGCGCCTGGCTAGCACAACGGCCCTCTCAACTAAAATAATAGCCCTCAACAGTTTTTATATGAAGCGGGTTAGGCAGAGGCAAGTACAAGATAAATTTGGGCACATGCCCATATTTATTTAATTCTTTATTGCACAGTAATATACTGTTCAAAAGGTGGGCTTAATGCTAACAGCATTTTCTGCCAAAGGTAGAGAAAAAACTGACTGAATCTATGCCAATAACCATAAATAAAAATAAAAAAAAATCCCCGCACTTTCAATAACCGAAGTTTAATCTTCATCTCTTCTATCATTATATTCTATATTCATTAGGTTTTACTGGATTAGTATACTAACAGAAACATCATGATTAAAATAAGCCTAACTTATATTACTTGCTGAAGAATTCCGTGGAACAGCTCCTGACTCCATCATCAAATCAAATCGCTGTCACCGTAATAATATAAAACTTATATAAATAAATAAAATTCAATTTAATGGAATACTATGGGAACCATATATATACATATATAGAAACTATTGTAAATTATATATCATCATCATCATCATGACAGCCTTCTAATGTTCCCACTGCTGGGACACTGGCCTACTCTCAGGCGAGAGTGATTGGGTCTTAATCCACCACGCGGACCCAATACGGATTGGTGGATGGCACATGTCTTTCGAATTTTATACATATGAAAGTATAATTCTAATCTAATAATCATAGAAACACTCAGACCCGGAAATTGCAGATCATACAAACATATTTTGTCGCAACCTCTTGCTCATCAATCGAGGTTGTCAAAATGTTAGTATTGTAACCACATTGTGGCACCACACTGAAGCTTTATTATGAAGAGGGATCATCAAAAAATAGCTAGGAACCCAGCCGAGTTTGTTGCCAGATTCTTCTAGGCTGGGGCGCGTGGAACTGGCGTAAATTCACCTAGCTTTAAGACGTTTCAAAATGATCCTTGTGATTTTATTGAAATAAATCATTTTTGACTTTGACTTTGACTTTGACAGTAAAATGAGTCTCGGTCTGTTCTAATGCACTGAAATATTTGGTACAGTGAATGAGTCTCAGTCTGTTTTAGTGCACAGAGATATTTAGTACAGTAAAATGAGTCTCGGACCGTTTTAGTGCACTGACTTAATTGGTACAGTAAAATGAGTCTCGGTCTGTTTTAGTGCACTGAGATATTTAGTACAGTGAAATGAGTCTCAGTCTGTTTTAGTGCACTGGAGGTATTTAGTACCTACAGTGAAATGATTCTCGGTCTGTTTTCGTGCACTGACTTATTTATTACAATAAAATGAGTCTTGGACTCTAGGTCTGTTTTATTGCACTGAAATATTTAGTACAGTGAATGAGTCTCAGTCTGTTTTAGTGCACAGAGATATTTAGTACAGTAAAATGAGTCTCGGTCTGTTTTAGTGCACAGAGATATTTAGTACAGTGAAATGAGTCTCAGTCTGTTTTAGTGCACTGAGGTATTTAGTACTTACAGTGAAATGATTCTCGGTCTGTTTTCGTGCACTGACTTATTTATTACAATAAAATGAGTCTTGGACTCTCGGTCTGTTTTATTGCACTGAAATATTTAGTACAGTGAAATGAATCTCGGTCTGTCTTATTGCACTGAGATATTTAGTACAGTGAAATGAGTCTCAGTCTGTTTAAGTGCACTGATATATTTCGTACAGTGAAATGAGTGTTGTGTCGTGATTTACGTCATGATTAATAGAAACACGGATCGCGAATCGTGCGCCGTCGACCGCCGAGTAGAAAGCGTGGTTTCTCTCGAGTGATGACCTGACTACTGTGGGAACTCACTCGATTGTCGAACTAAACTGGGTTAAAAATAATGAGTAAAGCAAACTAACAAGTACCTACTTCATTAGAAACCGATCACCTGACCTAAGTCTCGTGCTTATCGGGCTTCGGAGGGCACGTTAAGCAGTCGGTCCCGCCTTTTTCAAAGTTGTTAGGCCATGACAGAGGCCTTCGGGCTGCCTAGAAACTCTGTCATCAGAGTTGGCCACTGACTCATACGAACGAACGAACGAACCTAAGTCTCAACCCCAAGTGACATGAAAAATATGATAATGAATTAGGTAATTTATTAAAAACAATTTGCAGCTATAGATATTTCAAAAGCATGATAATTGAGTAAGTTTGTATATATAGTCAGTGGCCAAACTCAGGTGACAGAGTTTTTAGGCCGCCCGAAGGCCTTTGTCCTGGCCTAACAACTTTAAAAAGCCGGGACCGCCTATCGTGCCCTCTGAAGCACGAGAGCGCTCAGTTGAAATTGCCACTGGCGGTCACCCATCCAAACGGTGAGTGACTACGCGGAACACGATTGAAGAGCATAATTAGAATAATAGATGACAAAACAGCTTGAGACGAATATTATGCTTCAACTTTTCAATTAATATCACAATAGTATAGGTCCCTAACGCCAAAAACGATAGAAAATCAGCCTTTGCTGCTAAACTATTATTACGGCTTGGGCGCGTTAGAGCTACATTTCTGAGTAATCCTTCTGTACATACGAATAAAACTCTTTTAAATTTAAATTATACCTACAGTAGCGTTAAAAAGAGCCTAAAAAATTCTACTTATTTTGAAGACTTAGGGTCTTATTCATAAACGTAGTAGGTACTACTTACTTTGAACCTCCGTGAAATGTGTCTTTGAAATCTATCATCGTCATCATTGTGCACATCAATTTAAGACTGCATTATTTCCTCGCATTATTTTTGGATTCAATACAATTCTGATCCAATCCAAATTTCATCCAAGTCTAATTTTACTACTGTAAAATTTTTGTACTCTTATTGTTCCCACGAATTTGATACCACTTATTACAAACAAGGCTGAATTTGGCGCTAGGTTTGCGCTCAAGAGTAGATATGAAATGTCTTATTCGATCCAATCCAAATTTCATTCAAGTCTAATATACAGCTGTAAATTTTTTGTATCAAAAAACAAGGTAATCTGACGCTATGTTTGCACTCAAGAGTACAAAATGTCATATTCCATACTGATCCAATACCAATCGATTGAAATTGAGTTCAAGAGTAAGGATCCAGAGTATGAGTGAGTTCGTCACTTTGAAGCTTGTCACCGGATATCGATCGATATTAAAACCGATAGTAGTAAAACGCATCGAATATCTCGGCCAGAGATTGTGCGTTAGGTAATGACTCCAGTCGTGTGAAATAGGAGTACGGACACAAAATAGCCGAAATCAAACCTGACAGATAAGAATTCTGTTTTATATTCTGCCTCCAAGCATTATTACATTTCTGTGTTTACGTTTGAAGAGCACGTGGCAAGTGAAATTATTGAGCGGATGAGATATAAAAGCAATATTGCTCATTAGAAGATCAATTCTACTAACAAAGATTGCAGACGACAGATTATATACTATAGAAAGAAGAATAGAAGGACATGCCGGTTTCTCATTTCATTCACGATCCATTTGACAGCTCAGTGTCATTGCGCATTTAAAGTTTATACGTACTTTATCCATGGCCATACTTATAGAGTGGCCTCTTTTGGCAAAAGTTGTGAATGAAGTTAGAGCTTGTAGTGTTAGGATGTGAAGAGTTAGAGAAGCTTGGTTCTTTCTATATGTGATCTGATAACTTTTTGCCAGTGCGAATCAATGGTCTTGTCTTGGCAACATTTTACATGAAAATGTTTATGTGTGGGGTTTGTAATAGGACAAACTATTGTTACACGACTGGTTTCGAGCCCTTACCATCGAAAGGTACTAAGAAGGTTCTTACTATTACAACTGGTGGTCTAACGGGTACTACCCACTAGCTAGACCTCCAGTACTCTTCTATCACCAATATACAGGGTGTCCCAAAAAATTGTGTCAAGCGGAGGTCCTGGGGTATGGTAAAAATAATAGTAAAAGACTTTTTTAGTATTTTTTTTTTTGCAACTGTATGTTGATGAGCTTATTTTGTGTTTAATGCTTCGTAACTTTGATGAAAGTTAAAGTGAAATATTTACGTTCGATAAATTACGATTTTAAATTTTTAACTTTTAAATCGACATCAGTGGTAAAAAGATTAATATTTAACTAGATGTAAAGAACCGATGGTTATCTCATCGTGTATCTAGAGATCGTGTGTCAATGATTCGTCTGTCATGTCGTGTGAAATGTGAATGCGCGTGCGTGTTTTAACTACAAAAGAAAGCCATTAATTTATAGAGTCGTTTGGTCACGCGTTAGTTTTCGATTTCACATCTTGGATTTCGATTCCAAAGACAAATGCTTTTAATCTTTAAATGCTCTCTTCCGGAGTAGTAGAAATTTATGGCATTTACAGCATCTGTCTAAAATTATTAATTTTATTTATTAATTAATTAATTAATATTTATCCCAATGCTCAATTTAGCCAAAACACTGATTTGCTTGCATGCAACTATTGTTAGCAATAATGGTGGTAAGCCGGGTGTCGACCGTGGTATGGTCAACCAATAACACAATTATTTGTATGGACCGACACTACTCGGCATCCATACTATAACAAGGGTCATGCCAAAAAGCTATAGGAACCAAGCCGGTGTTGTTGCCATTTCTTTTACGGCATGGGCGCGTTGGAACTGGCGTAAATTTACCTAGCTTGTAAGACGTCTCAAAGTGATCCTTGTGATGAACCTCGTTTTTTAGTGGTATAAAAAAAAACAGCACATTTGATTTGATTTTTTTTCCGAGTGTTGCCCGTAGCTCGGCCGTCAATGTGAATGTGTCTATCCATACAAAATATTATGTTATGTAAACATTAGTTGACCGTGCCACGGAAGGATAGAAGAGAATATAAACAAAACCTGTAGCATGACGAACAAAGCAGACCTTAGAAGTAGGTACATCAACTTGTAATCTTATAATTTTTTTCCACCAATTTATCATTTTGTAAGTTTTTGGTAATAATTAGGCATGAAAATATGATAGTCCAATCAAATTTGATTGCACAACGCCATAAAATAAGTAATTCTACATAATGAGCACCGCACAACCGACAAAGGTGTTATGAATAAATAAGCACTTAACAATGACTTTAAAAATAAACAATAGAATAAACTCAATGGATGATGCGCCAGCGTCGTCCCTCTTCACTCTTGCTTGATGCTATCTGGTTCTCAGAAGGTCGTTTTTGTTTCCTTCTAACAAGTGACTTTTGTATAATCACATCCTTGTCTGGCGTCAATCGATACTCCGTAGACACGAGTTGTGAATGTTATGTGGATAAGAATCAGGGTTCCGTAGATAGAATTCGACGAAAAATTTGGAAGCAAAATATTATTTTTATGAAAATGCATTTTAACATTTGAACTTACTCATCTTTTTTTCTTACCTACACTATTAAAGCTTATAAAAGTGAATTGATAGGTAAATGCCGTAATTTTAAAATTAAGTGGGAGTAATAGGGAATTAGGTTATAGGTTAGTCTGTTTTTAAATGTTTATGCACTAATCTAGAGCTATTTATTTATTTTTAAGTATACGTACCTAACCTACCTAAACCACAATTGTAGTTTGAAATTAGAATAACTCACATTGGAAGAATCTATTCCATTTTTTTAAATTCAAATTGGTAGTCTGAACGAATGCAGGGTCGCGCTCGACTGCTTTATAGGTCGGTGAGGCCATTCTTTCTTTTTAGGGTTCCCTACCATTAGTGAGGAGGATAAAAGTAATGTCTTGGTCTGGCTGAGCAAGGCAATAAAGTGTGTGGTTTGGGTTTTGTATATCTGACTGATATTTAAAATGTAGTTTAGTATCTACCAATTTAAGATGTAAATCTTGTTTATCTCAAAAAACAAAGTTAGCTATACCTAACTACCGGATACGGTATACCGCCGAGAGAACTAATACATAAAGATAGGTAGGTACTTACTTACATTAGGTTAGGTTAGTCTTATAGGTGAATAAAAGATAGATAAATGGCCTGGTTAGCTTCAAACTTTTCTTAATGTTTTAGGTGTATCTCACGCGTCATCAAAACCGTAAGACAAATACGGGAACGATAAATGAAAAGTTAGCTTACTTACTTTAAGTCAAGAAACGATAATAAACTAAGTATTTTTTTGTTGTAACAACAACAACAAGGAACTAAACTTTGTCTAATACTTTTACAGAGTTGACTGTTTATTAACGAACAAACATTGAGCAAATAAGCCAAGTGAAGGGCCAGCATTACCTAGTTTTATACTTATATGCACCAACGCGACCCACCATTACCAAGTTATTTGTAAAAACTGACACATACAAACTAATTGGCCAATAACTCCAGAGAACCCCTGGGATTTATGACTTCAATCACTCCTTTGCGGGTCGGCGTGAAGATGGCGTTTAATTGACAGCGGCGCGCGGCGCGGCGCTTTGCTTCTATAATCTATGGTGTGCGCATAAATTAAAAAGTTTATTGCTTACATTTTAATGTGAAAAGTTCTGGCACACACAAGTACAACCAGTAACTGCATTATCTAGTGAAAACTATAACAGACTTGTGCAACTAGCATGAGCATCGTAAACAAATAAACAATAGTTTTTCTAAGAAAATAAACAAAAGAGCATAGGTATCAAGACAGTTACATAAATGGAGAGTATAATCTGATATCTTGTTGCCAACACGACATGGGTCCTCCCATTTGAACTGTTTTTCTCGTTTTTTTTTTGTTTTGTTGTGTAAATTTGGTGGCAGTTTATAGACTAATAGACTTTTTATCTTGGAACCAAGGTGGCACAAGTGTGGGCGATTTAATGAGTGATGCTAGGTTGTAATTTTTGTTCAGAGACCTTCTTAAAAAAAAAAAAAAAAAAATATTGCCATTTTTTATAAACACAGAAACAGAAGACAACCTTTATTATGACTACTAAGACTGGCAACGTATAATGTGCTACTTTAATGAAATCTCAGTATGAAATGAAAATGAGGATGAAAAAACGGATGACAAATCTTTTTCAAACTTATCAAGGAAAACATTAAATGTAAGAAAAGACTGTATAGTAGGTATAACTCTAGCCTGCCATAAAGTCAAATTAAAAAAAAACAAGCTCAGCTCAGCTAGCATGAGCTCCAGAGAAAACAGTTGCTACTGGCTCATGTTAAACGAGCTGTATAACCACGACAAGATCATGAATTCTCAACTAAGAAAAATGACGACGAAAATAAAGCCGCAAGCAGCAGCTAATTTAAAATAAATACGTCGTGCCTCGCTTATGGGGCTCCCACACGGATGTTTAATTTTTTTTTACAAACATTAGTAAATATTTTTAACATTTTGATCACAATGTTAGAAAATGTTTTCATGTTAGATAATGTAAATAAATATTTCTGAACAAAATTGTAAGCTAACAAAATAAAACATTTGTTAACATAATCTCCAGCTCTTAGCGTTTTGAGCATGTTTTATTTTCAAATGTTTGTAAGCTTTGTAAACATTTTCCATCAGTACCTATAGAAGCACTCAAAACATAGAACAATTTGTAACACTGACATTAATTATGTAGGTAGGTAGGTACTTAGTATAAATTTAGTGCTAGAAAATGTTTCTTAACATTGTGTGGGAGCACCATTAAATGTCTAACCACAAATATTTCTGCAAAATACGGTCTGGTTTGTTTTATTCGTCCCCAATAATATAAGTTGAAAACTTTTCCACTCATCTCGAACTTTCCAAACACTCCACTTCTAAAACCTCCTTTATTAGAAACTTGTTGAAGGTTTGACAGTATGAAGTGCGAAGTCTTGTAGTGAGCATGAAGACGTTAAAATTATGGTTTCGTTTGCCTGTTTTAATAATTAGGAACTTTTGGGGAAATAATTAACTCATAATCTCTCCTTTCACGTTTACTTACCTATTTAGATCTTGGACATTTCCCATTCATTTCATTTCAAAAAATTATTTCCATTTCTAAATGCACGATTATGCTCATGGGGTTGAAATTATTATTTATAATTATTTTATTATTATTATTATTATTTTAGCTAACCCACTTCTTCAAAAATACCTTTATCCATGCAGCTATCCGATTAGGTATCAAGATTTAGTTTTTTTTTTTTATAACATATTATTACAGTTACAATCTCACCATATTTTAGTACCTACCTAACCTACTACCCTAACTATGCAAATTTTCATTCCAAATACCCTTTTAATTAAACAAATTCCCGTTTGGACAAACAAAAACTCGAGTAAAATAAAGAAAACAAAGCAATAGGTACGGTATGTAAGGTACTACCTAGTACCTACTCCAAACCCTCCCTATTTTTTAATATACTTAATAAAAAGAAAACAAAAAAGAAGATTTTGCAAGGTACATTGCGTTTGCTATATCTGGAATGGAAAAGCCAAAAATTTAACCAGAGTCGTCGTCTGGAAAAACCTGGAAAAAAAACATAAGCTTATCAGGCATATTTAAATTACTTATTTTATTTGAGACTATTATTATCTTGTTGCGATTATGTAGTAAAATAAATTAACCCTTTTTTTTTCTTTTGCTATTTATACTTACATAAAAGTACCTAATAATCGAACTAAACCAAGGAATCTAAACACAAACTCTTTCCTGAAACTCTGTTAAATAGAGTGTATAAAGTTAAAGAAATACTGGTCTTGCATAAAAAAAGTTAAATTCAAATATCGAATACACACACACACACACCGCTGTAATAGTTATCCGCACTGGAGTTGTCAGGGTAGAGCGATCGAGCGTCCGTTGTCGTCCCCTGGGAAAATTGCGGCCGAGCCAATTCGCCGGCACTGAACTTTTAATCGCTTTATAGGATTTTCTTGTCGGTAACAACGGAAAATTCTTTTTATTTCAGGTGTAGAACAGCTTGTTCCTGGTGCATACTTGGTGATAGAAAGAAACACGTTTGATGTTGTAGCGAGCGACCCGCCCCGGTTTCGCACGGGTTCTTAATTTTATTAAACGTATTACTTAAACCTTCCTTGAATTACTCTACCTATTAATCCGTTGCGTAGTTTAAAAGATCTATGCGTACATACATACATGTACAAAGGGAGAGACGGCGAAGAGCAACTTTTTTCATACAAACTTACTAGTAATAAAGCTAAAAGATTGGTTGCCATAAACATACATAATAATTGAATATTATTTATCTCACAATACGACGTGCTTTTTTTTTCGTTCGTTGTGTTCGAATGTCATATACGTGTTAAGACTGTCTGTGTATAATTATCTTAAGAGGCCTTTCCAAGATTTAGCAATATAATTCATGAAGTTCGCGTGAATGTATCTTTATATAGTATAAGTAATAGCGCGCGCGACGAGGAGCGATACGTCCTCCCTCCATAAGCGCTCAGCGCGATTATATAAGTGCGCTAAGGTGTGATTTAAAAAAATCGTATTAAAAAAAGTCAATGCGATTAGATTATTTTCTTTGTTGTATTTATTTAATAAAAACTTAAACTTTAATTAAGCAGGTGTATTTTTATTGTAAACTCCTTACTTTAGCAGAAATAACAAGCGTAAAATTGGGAAAAGTACGCGTTTTTTAGACCGTTTTTTTTCAAAAATATTGAACTAACATGTTGTATTTTTCTCTATTCACTTAAATTTTAAAACTGTGATTATTATAATTGCATTTTTGGAAATATGTTAGACTTTGTTATTTCATAGAAAAAATGATCGAAAGTTGACTGGAATTGCTCATTTTACGAAACGTGCATTACTAATTATTTTTTTAATCAGTTATGTCTTGAGTTAATTGATATTTGCTCTGTTGGCTTAAATTTAAAGGGATAAAGCTTTTATTTGTTTATATTTTCGTTAAAATATCTTCAACAGACGAGCCACAATAGTGTTTGAAACTTCACGGGCTACAAGAAAACTCAAGGATTGTCAAGGATAGGGCTCTTAAGCAGTAGGATTTAATTCCAATTTTCTTTTTTACCTAACACAAGACTATTTTTTAGGACCGTTTGTTTTCACACTCTCTGTGCGGAAGGTCTATTAATATAATGTTTCGTCCAATCCGTCGAGTATGTCTGTCTAAGGCACACTAACTCATACGAACTTAGTCTCTAAAGTAAAACGTGGCCTTCTAAGCATTTTAGGTCTGGCTGATGATGTTATCGACATTTTATAAAATGTATATTAGTATTTAATACTAGTGTTACATTTTATAACTGCGACCTACGCTAGGACAAGAACTCCCTGTAGACTGAACAGCTAATCCCGAGATGGGTCCGTAATTGTGGGGTTCGTAAATTAAACCGTGACAGCGGTGGTAGGATTATCAAGGGACACTGTAATTGGCAGTTCCGTTTTAAACACGTAGGTAATTAGGATAGATTTATTTTATGGATAATAAAAATGGTTTTAATGTACAAGATCTACAAGGCCAACACAATTTAGTGGTATTACGAGGAATATGTTTGTATTTACGTTCCTGTTTATTATATTACTAGCGGCTCGTCCCGGCTTCGCACGGGTGCAATATGAGTTTTGTTATGAGTTGAAGAAATGGTTGATATTGGAATGTTTTTATTCTGTTTCTTACTTTCTGGAAAAGGGTTCGTGTCGCTTTTACAAATACACCTAGCGTAGCGTAATGATTTTAATACTAATTTTTTATTTTAATATTAATTTATTTTAATATTACATAAGTAACTTGTTTAATATTTGCACACCAGTTAAACTGGTAAAAATATGTGAAACTTTATTTTAGTGTGACATCTTCTGTAACTACCATATTTTTATGCGAATAAATAAATGACATGAAATGAAATGAAAATAAAAACTTAAGCACCCGTGCGAAGCCGGGGTGGGTCGCTAGTCATTCATAAGGTAGGAGCCGACCGCACGTTTTAGCCGCGCGGCTACCTATTTTATAGTTTATGTCCACGCCCCTCTCTGGCCGCGGCGCGCGCGCGGGCTTTTTTAGTATTTTGTTTAGATTGACTTTTTTATAATTCATCATAACTTTTGAATGTAATGTCTGATTTCAATAATTCAAATAGTTATCTACAGGTATTGAAACAGTCTTGAATATGAAATGATTTTTTTGGATAAGGATTAATATGAAGGTATGGAATACATGGTCTGATTTTGGTCGGCATTTCTATTAACTTTTAAAATGTAAAAAAGTAGGTTATGGTTACATAACTACAATAGTTGGACGTATGGTATTGCTAACATTTTTGTAGATATCAATATGTTCTTTAATACTGTAGAACATTTTTTTGTTCTATCATCAATAGTTTCCGCAGCGCATGCGATGAAAGACATTTTATGGCAATTTTTTTTACACCCTGGGTGTTATTGAAGTTTTAGTAAGGATCCCTATTATTTTCTAAAATAAAATATAGCCTATGTTATTCAGGGATAATGTAGCATTCTAATGGTGAAAGAATTTTAAAAATCAAACCTTTTTGAGTTTATTCGTAACAAACAAAAATACAAAAATACAAACATACAAATATTTTCTTTTTTTAGTATTAGTATAGATATAGATATAGATTATGATTGGCAGGGTGTCGAAACGGATAAAAATATTTTGACATTCTCCATAAAACATCCGTTTTCTATGAGAATTTAGCATTACTTCTTGATAAATTCCGTTTTGTCAAAATAGACAAGCAAGCAAAATCCTATGTTCGGTCCGATCAAAATCCAGGACATCTTGTTGAAATTAAGAGTATCAATCAACACTTTTTTTTTAACCTGTATTATCTCTATATGATATATATGTAATATGGGAGAAAAGTTTCTCCCATATTTTTTTGACATTTCGCGGTCATCCGCCATTTCCCTCATAGGTCATAGTCACTAAAATCTATTTTACGGTTTGTCGTTGGAAAAAAAATTAAAAAAAGACTAAACTGGCTTTTTAAGTGATAGACAAAATATTATTCACAATCAGTTAAGTAAAGTAAGTGATAAACTTTAAGTAGGTATCAAAATATGGGGTGCTGGGTCCAGTATGCTCCCCAATATTTAGTATTTTCATGTTATGATATTTTAAGTTTTTTTGAGAATATATTGTTGATACATCTGAAAATGATAAAAAAATGTTGGGGCCTTTTTTTTTCTTTTTTTTGTAAAATAATGCAATAATCAACTGCTTAGCAATAGTGCAAGTTACAAAAGCTATGATCAGAAGTGACGAATTTGTGTTTGAAAGAGTCAAAGTTGAGTTTTCAACATTAAATTAAAAATCTAAAAACCATAATCCATGGTGTAATCTCAAAAACTTTCAGGGACTCTAAGCTTTGATAATATTACAAAAAATGTGCTACAAAATAGGCTATTATTTGCTGAAATCGGCCTTCATAGGTAAGGTGAAGATTCCCAAACTTAGCAACTTGATCAAAGTAAATTATTATTGCCTATTTTATCATTCGTAGGGCTAAATAAGATAGGAAATAATCTGCAAATGGCTCTCAAACAAAAAAAAAGGATTATTAAAACTTAGTTATATTAGGTTTTTTTTTCTAAATTCAAAAAGGATCTTTTAAAAGCTTTTGATACGCTTTATTTTTTTTCGGATAGGTACCAACAGAAGTTCTTACAAAGTGCTATTTTGCACTGAACTGCGAGAAAATAAAATATTATAAATAAATAAAATAATACATTACTTTTCAAGTGATCTTGATAACCTCTACTTAGTAATGTTTAATTACCTTAGATGCGAGGTCCGTCTCGCACTTGACTAGGTACCTACTTTATTTTATTATCTCTTATTAGCTGCCCATAGCTGCCACTTTTTTCGCGTATTACTAGGAAAAAAAAATCTTATAGGTACAGGTCATATACTCCTTATAAATATCAAATTTCAAAAAAATCTATTCATTGCTACGACGTGAGTAACAAACATCGAAATACCCAAACGCATTCACATTTAAGAGTAGTAGAGTTCTCTGTGATAGAGCTCGTCCGGGGAAGGACTGCCACTATACCTATTTCTGCCGCCAAGCAGTAATGCTCGCATTGCTGTGTTCCGGTTCGAAGGGTATGGTTTCCCGTGAAACTACAGGCACATGAGACTTTCCATCTAACGTCTCAGGGTGTTAACACGCAAGTGATATCTATGATGTTGCATGCGTACATAGGCTTACCATCAAGTGGGCCGTATGTTTGGTTGCCACTTTAGTGTGATTTTGATCTTTAAAAACATACGAAAAAGGCGATAATATCACTTTGATCACAATATAACAGGAAGATACCGTAAACAAGTTAGAATCAGCGTGCAAAAAGCACTTTCCCAGCTAACTACCACTAAATCAGATTACACAGTTCTACCCTCCGGTACTGCACTAGGGCACTCTAGGACGAGGGGAGCGGTACAATGTGGCGGGCTTGATAACCCGAATTCAAGTGAATATTTATTCAGTTTGGTTCCTATTTTTCTTGTTTTGGCATTTCTCAAAAAAGTTATATCAAATTCGTATAGAAAACGGAAGTATAATCGAGAAGTTCAAGTATTTTTATCGACGGTCTTTGCGCAAAACTTTTTTTAGCGTGAATCTAGCTTAGACTATCGTTTTCGTAACAGTTTTGAAAAATGACAAAAATCTTAACTTGAGCGTCGTTTTTTTGCTCATTACATAACCTTATCAGTTATTTCGTCAGTCTTAATTTATATCATAATATGTTACAAACAGGTGTAGCGTATCATAATTTCGTCAGGTCTTTAACTGTTCCACATTTATTTTTATTGTAGTTTCTAGTTCATTTTATTTTATTATTAGAATTTAAAGTGACCACTAAGTTCAGTAAATTTTTGTAAATATTTAAATCGTTGCGTCTCGTAGCAAATGTTCGACACTGCAAGCCCGCAAGGTATGCAATGCACCCTCCCTCTGTCTAATCGCCATGTAAACCCCGACGTTACTTCTATATTCTACCTATACCTTCTCATAGTGTAGCTAATTAAAGAAAAATATATAATTTAGTACAATTACAGAAAACAGTAGGTTTCCTACTCAGTGCTTAAGTATTAGCACAGAGTAATAGTATTAGGTGATTATTACTGAATGTTTTTTTGTAAATTACCTATACTTATATTTTTTTCAGTTTTACTAATTTTATGTTCATACAGTATAGTTCTAGGACCCCATAAAGTATCCCGGTCATAAAAACAACGTAATTTTTTAGTAGCGTAATTTACAACGGCAATAAGAGATGGCGCCACTCACCCCTGTGCGTTTGCGAGTTTAGAACTTTGTGCATAAAATTTAAATGCCAGACACGTCCGTCTTTGTAGTAGGTATCAGTACATTACTGTTTAAACGTGCCTTAGATATCGTTAATGATTTGAGTTCTTACCTAACTCGGCATCTTTATGAGGACGCTTTGTCGATTTCATTAACGTGAAGTAGCTGGCTAAGTTTTTCATAACAGACGAAGTTAAGCACTGTTTCGCGTAGTCATCATTTGGATGGGTGACCGCCAGTGGCTAATTCAACTGAGCTCTCCTGTACTTCGGAGGGCACTCAGAATAATGATAAATGACTAGAAAATATAAATAATAAAATAAAAGACGAAGAATCTGTGAGCCATTAGGTACTAGCAAACTGGCTAACTAGCAGATCGCGTCTACAGTGTCCAGTAACTGGCGCTGATGTCAAATTACTGTACACAGTCACTACCAACGTGTAAATCAAACTTAGAAGTAGCTTATCTTACAGAAAAACAGATGAAAAGTTGCCAGATAGGTGTTACTCGATATTGCCACCGCAAATACCATAATCGAGCGCACAGAATCGCGGCCGCGTCGAATCTTCAGCTTCTCAACCAATAACCAACTCTACTACTTATGAAATAAGGTAGAAGCGAAATGCCAAATCTCCAACTTGTCATCATAACCACGATAAGCACCATCATGCAATAACCAGCCCTGCTGCGAAAGAAATAAGGTGGAACAGTTTTAATCGTAAAGAGAAACTGCAAATGACTGCGCGTGTATCGCTAATGGTCCGTGAAATTGCCGTTTGCCGTTATTATTGGATTTTTTTATTTATTTTGATAAGATTTTTTTTATTGTCGCATGCAAATAAAATAAATTTCGAAATAAGGACTTCTTTAATACATGATTGTATGTCAATCAAGCAATCTTTATAAACCTAAAATCAACAATAAAGCTAAGTTCTAAGGTAGAGTTTCTTCGGTTAACTTGCAAATAAGTACGGTCTTCCCACTTTTGTTGTTTTTCTTGTGACAATTTAAGTTAAGGTTTGCATGTTGGTCAAAAACTCGCCTAGAAAAAAAATTTAAGAAACCCCGCTTTTTTTTTGCCTTAATGTTTTTTTTTCACGTTGCTAAGCGACAAAATAAATAAACACAAGAAGAATTTGCGACAAATAAGACACAGAAGCCTTATATAAATAGAAGTGAAGCTATACGACGGTAACAAACCGGCCTTAGACGATATGGTCGTCCATCCATCTCGCCAAATAAAATAATACCTGTATCATCATCAGCCCCCCGATTGCGTAACACGGTTTAAATCCGATTTCAATCAGCGAACTGTCAATAAGCTGTCACATTCACACAAAATACGTCAGTTTTTTATTCAAACCAAGTGGTCCTCCCATTTTAATTATTTTTCTCGTGTTATTTGCGTAAATTTTGTGGCAGTTTATCCAATTTAACTTGTTTACTTAGCACAAGTGTAAGTAATTGAAATGGAGGGGTAATGTTGGTTGGTGATTTAGTCACAGACTTTCCAAGGAAATTTTGAAAGAAAAGTCATCATTTCTTTCCAAATTTGGTTTGTTTACATTGCTAAGCGACAATCAAACTAGCAAAATTGCAAACTTGACACTGGCAAAATTGTGGCAAATAAGCCACAGAGTCCATAAAGAAGAAAAAGAAGAAATCTATTGCCACTGAATTAGGCAATCAGGGGCAGTTTAGCGACCCGTTTCGACGAAACACACCGTCGAGGTAGAGTCATCGAGGAAACGTCATTCGAGCTAGAGTACGAGAACCAGGCAGCACTGTGTGAAATATTATGAATTATCTTATTATAAACTTTTATTTAACAAATTAATTGTAAAATTAAGTTATTAAGGAAATAAATGAGGCTTTATTATTATTATTTTTCTAGGTCCAACTAGTACAAGACCGAGATGACTGCAGAGATCAAGAAGAGGCTTTTTCCAGCAGCGGGACACAGCGGGCTTAACGTATCGTACCGTATTTTATATAAAACTAGCCGATCTGCCCCAGCTTTGCACGGGTGCAATGAAAACTTCAGCACCCGTGAGAAGCCGGGGCGGGTCGCTTGTAATAAATATGGCCTATGTTACTCAGCGATAATGTAGCATTCTAATGGTGAAAGAATTTTTGAAATCGGACCAGTAGTTTTTGAGTTAATTCGTAACAAACAAAAAATTTTCTTTCTTTAAAACATTAGTATAGAAGTATAGATATAGATATAGTTATGGAAATATAATATAGAAATATAGATATAGATTAAATAAATAAAGGAAGTTTGTGAATAGTAAATGCTCACTCTGTTAAAAGTAATCAGTCGTCATGGCGCCAATTGGGGAAGGCTATGTCCAGGCAATGGACGTCTATCGGCTGATATGATGTTTTTTTTTTATACAACTGAAGTGGCAACCAAGCGTACGGCTCACAAGATGGTAAGCGGTTACCGCAGCCTATGGACGCTTGCAATACCAGAGGTATCACTCGCGGGTTGCCACCTTGAGGCTAATATCGAAAGCCTCATGTGAAATGATGATGCTAATGTAAGGAAAAATCCCAGGCCCTTTCAGCCGCAGGCCAAGTATTTATAACCATTGTTTACAGCACGCTCAGTTGTGAATTCGCAAACTACATTCCACAAGCCAAAACATGCCCGAAGCCGTGACTAAATGGTAATGTTTCCTCGTCACTTGCACAAACATCTAATAATACGACCAATGTTGAAAGAACCTTAGCAGGAAATTACCTATGTCTTATGGAATAACGTTTTCAATTTTGATTATTTGGGTTTAAGAGCGCTACTGGTCTAGTGTCCACGCCTTTCTTTTCTAAGATCATGGGTTCGAAACCAGTCTTGCACTTGGTGTAGAACTCTTCAGCAAGAGTTTGTCTTGATGAGTACTACCACATGTACTACACTACATATCACCGCACATTTTGATAAAAAATTGTCCTAATCGATGAAAAGTAGATTTTAAATGTCGTTGGATTGCTTAGGAGCACGGAACGTGTATAAAAATTCATGCTTTATACAAGGGAGTCAATGTATGAAAGTTTTAAAATCACAGATCAATTGATTTATGATTGGTAAGATTCATCATCATCATGACAGCCTTCCAAGGCTGGGAACACTGGCCTACTCTCAGGCGAGAGTGATTGTGTCATAATCCACCACGCGGATCGAATTTTTAGTTCTTAGACATGTCGGTTTCCTCACGATGTTTTCCTTCACCGTATGAGAGCACTGGCATTGCGCACATAAATTTTTCGAACAGAAAAATCCATTGGTGCACGACTGGGTTTGAACCCACGACTTTAGGATCGGAAGTCGGAGTCACTACCACTAGACCACCGGTGCTCAAGTGGTAAGATTGGTAAGATTCACCCCTACAAACTAACACTCCTATTTTTCGTCGGTCTACAAAGCTACAAGAGAAAATTCAGTGCATCAACCTGTAACTGCTCATTTGATAAGCGCAGCGTGGGCTCTGTGGTCTGTCGCGTGGGGCTCGCTGCGATACTGCGAATGGTTTGTGAATGCGTCAGTGGCACTGATAACGACAAATGGCTCACGTAATACGATAAGATATAACCAAACCAATTATGTTCACGTACACAGTTCATGTAGGTGCCTGAGTACAAAGATAAGGTTGTTTTTCATAATAATGTGCAAACAATACTGGTGTTTTTGAAATGTTTACATTTGGATATTCCATAATGCTTCACTTGGCATATTTTATTTGCTCAAATGTTTGCGTAATTTCATCAGAGTGCTTAGCACGAAAAACTAGTTTGACAATCGTAAACGTAAACGTATCGTCCAGCTGTCAATTTGTAAGGAGTTGCACTAAAGAGGCGCTGTTAAAAATCCTATACAAATTGACGGCTGGACGATACGTTTACATTTACGATTGTCAAGCGAGTTTTTCGTGCTAAGTCATTCAAACTAAACTTTGTTTATTACTTTTTTTTTTATCAAGAATAGACCTTTGTTTACTTTCACAGAGTTAGATTTGAATAACGCAAACATTTTGAGCAAATAAGCCCAGCAAGGTGCCAGTGTAGGTATATGACTATTGCTATTTATTGTAAGTTGTGGATAACGCTGTTGGTTGTATGTTAATTAAGTTTGTTTCATATCTACCATTTACTCAACCATAAATGTATAACTGTTTGTTATCCCGAATAAATAAAATAAAATAAAATAAAAATTTCTTGTATTATAATATACCAACCAAGTATTTATGTAATAGTCAATATTTTGTTGGAGTATTTTCATTTAATGAAACACCATGTAGCGACAATTCGTCTCTACTATAAATAATAATAATATAATTCTTTATAACTACTTACTACACACCCGCTTAGTTTATTAAACAATTCTTCAGAATACTTGACAAGTCTATTAGACAAGCATAAGTAAGGGCTAAGAGGCTTATCTTCAATGACACGCTTACCAAGACTACGTATATAGGTAGGTACTAAATCTGTTCTGTGCCAAGACTAAGCTTCAGAAGGAGCCTTGAGCATCGGCGTAGAGATGCTATTTTGACGGTTTTTTACCGAATACATTTCGGAGAGTGTGCTTTTGGATTACAAAATCTGATTACTTTACATTTTTTCCACCATCAGACGACTAGACTAGGCTTAGTTTCTCTCTCTATCGGGGATGCGTTAACATTTCCACCAGATATTTCACCAGGTTTTCTTCAAAGGGTTTTACGTCTACATTTCAATTTTACATCGCCAAGGAAAAGATTTCAAGCTGGAGTCTGTGTCCTTGAGCAAGCATGCTCGCTTAATCGTAGACCACATCATCGATGATGGTAGACCTTGTCAAGAGTTAACTTCATGTGGAGTCGTACTAATACGGAAGCAGCTACTTCTTTGCCCTGCACTAAAATAAAATAAATAGCTTCTTAGAATTTAGATGCAAGCTTTTTAGTTGTTCATAGATGACTATATTCTGCGGAACTGAACGTTGCTAGAGATATCGATACTCAGAAATCAGAATCCCATATTTATGAATTGTGGAGCCACAGTATATGGAGTTTTTTAACAGTCATCATCATCCTCATGACAGCCTTCTAATGTTCCCACTGTTGGGACACTGGCCTACTCTCAAGCAAGAGTGATTGGGTCTTGATCCACCACGCGGATTGGTGGATGGCACATGTCTTTCGAATTTTAGTTCTTGGACATGCCGGTTTCCTCACGATGTTTTCCTTCACCGTATGAGAGCACTGGCATTGCGCACATAAATTTTTCGTAGCGAAAAATTCATTGGTGCACGATCGGAGTCGAAACCACGACCTTAGGATCGAAAGGCGAGGTCACTACCACTAGACCACCAGTGAACAGTGAACACGCAAGATTGCGTCTTTTTCCTTTACCCAATCGAAATCTCAAGTTGCCATCGGCTTTCCTCAACAATGTGATAGGATGTTGGTTGGCACGCCATGCCCCGTGCAAAGTGTCTACAGAGTCTCGTTTCGTCAATGAATCTATTAATATGCAGCAAAAACAGAGTCAGTAGGTACCTGTGGTCAGTACCTACCTAGTTAATATAAATTATTGTACTAAAATGGTATAATGAGGAAAAATTTAAAACTTTCAGAAAAGAACACTCATTTTGTGAGGCGCGACTTGCCATTTCATTTTACTAGAGCACATCGTTTCTGTATCATGAGTGAGTGACGTTATAAAATAACAATAAGTATTACTGAGGCCTTTTGCACCTATTGAAGATAATTTATACAGCGTCTAGTGTCCAGTTGCGGACCCTTTGTCTACACCAGACACTGACCGTATTACGTAGATGAAAAATTGTCCAGCACCTAGTAGAAGTATAGTGTCCTTTTAGCTTAGCTGACCGAAACTACTAGAAACATCCCCTGGCGCACTACAGAGTGGCAAACCAACAACCTCCTGACTGAAATTCGGAACCCATCCCATTCAGCAAGCCCGGTAAAATCAACAGCTATTAGTAAAATCAATAAATTACATTTGCTTCCCTCCGTGCTTGCTAAAGCTCAGCATCTATGGCATTTAACTATGTCAATAAAATAATTATCCAATCATGAGGCAATTTACTCCGATGGTCCCCACGTCATCCATCTCTCTCTATTCTACCAATTTCATCAATATCGCCGTCCTGTTCTAAACCGAACGGCAGTATTCGAGGACGGTGACACGGTTCGCTCTGGTCTCTGGATACAGCTCAACCAAATTGCGCCGTGCGGTTGTTTTGGTTCTTATTTCTTTTGCATAGAGTTTATTTTGGTTTGTTTGTTGTGAAGTGGTTTCTTTGCTACAACTGTACACTTTGGTCAGGCAGCCGCGGTGGCCTCTCATGCATTTTCTCTAGTTTCAAGGTCCATGCTTTTTATCACGCAGTTTTGTATAATTTTCCAAGTATAGACCTGTAAATTGGTTAGTTAAATTGTTTCCAATTAGGGAATGTGCCGTCATCGGTAGTCTAATAATAAGTATAAAAGTAAACCTAGTTAATGCATGACCACCCGCGCGTGCTGAAAATGAACCTAGATCTTTCGCGTCTCAGCCAGCCTGTACTTGCTGGGTCATTTATGTTAAGTACGTCATTTTTCTGAAACACACCCAATAGTCACATAATACATATCTAATACGTTTAAATCTTTCTGTCTTGTTTTTACGACAACTTCTGCACCCAGTCCACACCAGTAGTTCTCCGAACAGAAGACCTCGCAAGCACAAACTTTTTTAATGGAGCAATTTACTGCATTTTGTGGACCAATTCTGCTCATCACGCTGAAGATTTTAATCAGATCTTCAACAAATTTGAGACCAACTTACAGTTTATACCTTTCAAATAAAGAAAAATCATTGAAAACAGATCTCATAAGGCGGAGTATCTAGCAGGCCCCTTTTTGCCCCTTTTTACAGAAAACTACGCCACTAATCAAAAATCCCCGATGACAAACAAATTCTTAAAAGTCATAGAACTTGTATCTATACTATACTAAGTTTCAACCAGATCTGTTGAAAAATGCGACCTGTAGGCAGGGCTTGGAATACCGGTATTTTCATATACCGGTTCGACTGACCTTGACGTGGTACCGGTACATCTTTGGTATCGGTACTTTCATCAGTATCGTTACTAAAATACCGGTATTTTCAATAAGTATCGGTAAAATTACCGGTGTTACACATGTAAAGTATCGGTATCAAGAATTCAATTTTGTGCAAGCGAGAGAGAAAACTTATTAGAAAAACCGCAGGCTCGCAGCGGTTTTTCAAAATAATCATACACACAATTCGTTTTTGGTCGTCCCATCTTTTATATTCCACACGTTTCACCTGTACGTGCACCACAATCATCGAAACTCTCTTTAAATGAGTGTGCCAAAGAGTGTGCTTTGCAAATGATCCGCGCGCGAAACATGCACAAGCTGGCAAGTACGCGCGCCCACCCCGTGCCCCCGTCGTTTTGCTAGGACCGGAGAGCTTGCAACGTCGCGAGAACCGCTATGAATACCGGTATTTTTGAGCTAAGTATCGATACTCAAAAATAACGAAACGAAAGTACCGTTACTACCGCTATAATACCGGTATTATTGGTACCGGTATCAAGCCCTGCCTGTAGGCAAACACCGACTGACTGACGGACAAAAGTACTTTTGGATTTTTAGGACAATCTCGAAACTGAGTCGCTTGGCTCGCTTCGCTCGCTCAATAATAATTTATAATTTAATATCATGTCACATGTCATTGTAAACTATAAGTGTCCCACTGCGGGAATCAAAACCGCAACCTCCAGCTTCTAACCCACCGCACCACCGACATCGCCTTTTCAACATGAAGTTTGAAAATAATATTGGGTAGAAAAATTGTGGGTTGAACGAGTAAGCACTCAAATTTTAGTTTTTAACCCTTCTGTGCCTCAGAGCAAATAAACAGACATGACTGGCGCAACAGAAAATGACTGATAAGCCGCTGATGGTGTTTGCAGTTTTGTATGAATAATGCATTGTACGAGACGAATTCTATGTCTAGATTATTCTTCTTTTTTATGTCAGCAAGTGACAAGACGGTCAAGTCGCCAGCCTGACGTTAAGCACCACGCCTGACCAAAAAAAATACAGTGCCACTCAAAGCTTAATTTTTTAAAGTTTTGCGTGGCACTGCACCTCGCTCATCACTCCGAGACGTTGTTGTTAAGTCTCTTTCGCCCAGTAAATTCACTTGCTACAGTGCCCTTCAAACCTAAACACAGTAATGCTTGCACACTACTGCTTGGAGGTAGAATATCTGGCACTGCGGTGGTACCCAACAAGACGGACTCTTGCTAAAGAGTCCTACCACCTGGTAAATTCTCAATGTCTTTGGTTTTACCTCTACTTATGCTCAGAGGAAATTATTCTCAATGTCTTTACATCAAATAAAAGTCTATTTCAGCTATAGCGTATGTTTTTTAGCACATTCAACTAATGGCAGTTATAATGATGCCATCAACAGAACGAGTGCACGTCTGGAGCACCGTTACTGTCTGCATCGGTCATCGGCCCCGGGGCCCCAGATTGGCGAGGCGGACAAATCACTTTACAGTTTTCGTGGCCCGCCTAATTGACAGGGCTGTCAAAGTCATATAATATACAGGGTGTTTTTATAGTAAGTTACCAAATCAACATTTTTTTAATGAAATTTTTTTTAAGGTAAAATCAAATACGCCATTTAGCTACTCGGTTGCTTTGCAATCGATTTCAATGTTCAACCTGTCAATATGTCAGTTTTTAATAAAAGTAGTGAAATTAGTTGCAAATTCAATTAATATCTTCTCAGAGGTGTGTTGTTCGTATATTTCAATAAGACTAGGTAATCTAGATTAAACTGTGAGTCTATTAAACCACTGTAACTTTAAAAACACTGGTGGTTTAGCTAGTGGTTGACTACCCTTCCGATCCTAAGGTACTGTATGTTTTAACCGGTCGTGCGAGCACCAATAGATTTTTGTATTCCAAAAATGTACTCTCAATACCAGTGCCTGTGCCAGTGCTCTCAACAGTCTCAAACGGAAAAACTCAAATGACTGTGTTATCCACCAATCTGCATTAGGTCCGCGTGGTGGATTTTACCTATCACTCTAGCGCGAGAATAGGCCTGTGTCCCAGCAGTAGGCTAAGAACATTAGAAGACTGCAATCATGAAGTCTGACAGTCCTTTTACTGAGCATTGCGTACGTGAAAAGGCTGAACGGATATCGATGAAACTTAAAATAGATTATAGTATGTGACCTTATTTAACACTGTTACAATCGATTTTACTAGGTTACAATCAAATACTGACATATTTAGGTTTGTTTGGAGCAGACTCCAAATATGAACCAAAGAGAAAAAGTCCGTATTAAACACATCCGAAAGGTCTATACTTACTTACTCTTGAAATCGACATACGTTATCACAGCCCGTGTACTCACTTGCCACATCAGAGATATCACTAACGAGTTGCCAAAAGTCTCATGTGCCTGTATTTTTACCGGAAACCGTACCTTTCGCACCGGAACACAGGATCGCATTGTGCTCGGCGACAGAAACAGATCCCTATAGTAGTTCTTCCCCAGACAAACTCTATCAGAAAAAACAATACTACTAGAGTATTACTCTTAGGGAAAGCGTACGTAGTAGAGCTATCAGCTTTATCCGTAAGAGTACCTACCATAGTCCCTCAGATTATCTTTAAGTTAGGTAAGGTAGCTGATATGAGTGCTGTAAATTATGTAGTTCATAGCGATTATTCTCCATGACGCGACAAAATAATAAAATTGCAGTTTCATTAGCACTGAAAGCGGTAGCCCTATTAATAGAGCTATAGCTTATGCTTAAGGTCGACTTTGCTTAAAATAGCGACCGCTAAAAATAACAGAGTAATTTATTTTGTTATTATTCCGTAGCTTAGAAGGAATAAATAGAATCCTTACGGCTTACAGGTTAAGCAAGAAGTATTTTATATATTTTATTATTTTTATATTATTTTTTTATTTTATACCACTGACCAATAAAAAGAACTCATGGAAGTAACGCATTCTCTCCATCCACTACAATTATTATGGAGCTCAGACTTGATCTTCGTAAAACAGCCATCACTATGCACAGTATCTGCATGGTTCATGACAAAACATCAGGAATCCGCCCTTGGGGTATGCGACAAGCCATGAAGCGCAGTATCTTAGGTGTAGGTAGGCGTAGGTAAATCTATAGGCCGCGCGCAGACCAGTATTATCATCATCATATCAGTCTATAGATACTATATACACGTCCATTACTGGTTAAAAGCCCCTAAAAAGCTTATGCTATTTTTAATTTTTTTACTTTTAATAAAGTTATTAAAATTTGATATATCTAATGGCACCTGATTTCTCATCAGCTTCTGTTCCAGATGTGTAAATTGGAATTTTATAAGTATTTAAAGTCTGTGTACGTTTTGGGGTGAAAGGTGCAGTGCTGTGCTGTGAACTGTAAAGTCTGTAACTACTTCGTATGGTCTGGCGCTTGACATCAAGGCGGGCCATCCTACTAATAAAATGACAGCAAAATACCACTTGCATGATCCAATTTTACTGTAGTTATTGCGATCATTGCGACAGTGTCAAAAATCTTCAATGGCAATACCCTGACGGCCTTCTTGCAGACATCAAAAATACCATAATAACATGTCTCGGTTTATTACGGTTGCCGCAATCTCACGAATTCCTTGCTTCTGTCAGCGGTCAATGTACTGCACGTCACGCGACGCCGCGCTCTAATGCGCTTAGATTACTGCCTACTTCCACGACCAGTCCATGCTGGCCTTCCATTACAACTACAACCGCCCCTCTGGCTTCCGCTTCTCACACACCACAGGGGGGTGCAGAGGCCTCGTTACACTGGAACCGTGTATGCCACATTGGCAAGTATTGCGCGAACGAGGTTTCATTCGATCTCATGTCGTTTGAGTTTTTGTGTGGGTGTTAGTGTAATTGCGAAAATGTTATCTGCAAACGTCTGCAATTGCCTCGATAGTAATGCAAGACATTGGCAATCTGACCTTTATTTTTATCACTGCATGCACGATTTAGTTTTCCTTTTGAGGATAGTATAGTTCTCTCGGCGGATCTAGGCTTCCTTGAAGTTAGCCGTTTGTGATGCAAAGACAATTTTGTTAGAAAAAGCTCCATTGCGCATCGAAACGGCTAACTTCACGGAAGCCTAGATCCGCCGAGAGAACTATACAGAATTCTATTAATGAGCTGCACAAAACATGGATAAATCGTCAACTTTTTCTGCAAGGTCCTCCAAAACATATGTAAACTAGCAGTTCTCCGAACAGTAGACCTCGCAAGCACATACTTGTAAAGTGAGCTTTGAAAGTGAGCAACATATTGCATTTTGAGGAACTATTATATCTTGCTCATCACGCTGAAGATCCTCAATAAGAATCCTAAGAATCCTAGAAGATCCTCTTAAAGTTAATACTTACCTTTCATATAAAATAAAAATCATCGAAATCAAATCACATTAGGCGGAGATATTCAGCAGCCCCTTTTTTTGTCCTTTTTTGGAAAAAGTACGCCCCTTATCAAAAATCCCCGACGACAATCAAATTCTATAAAGATATAAAACCTGTATACCAAGTTTCAACCAGATTTGTTGAAAAATGCGACCTGTAGGCGAGATCGCAAAAAGTCCGGACAAACTGACATCCAAAAGCATTTAGTTGCCAATCTGGAAACTAAGACGCTTTGCTCGTTTGGTCAATTAGTGTGAACCCGAAAGGAGGATTAGCTTTGACTATTTGATTTGCAAATAGCATTATTTTCGGCAAATAAACTGATTCCTTTGAGCCATCAGCGCCAATGAACAACACACATTGATTTTGCAATAATTATACTTTTGATTATTAGGTAGTACTTAGTAGGTACTAGGTATAGTTCTCACAACGGATCTCGGCCGCCGTGAAATTAGCCGTTTCGATGCGCAATGGAGCTTTTTCAAACTAAATTGTCTTTACGCATCACAAACGGCTAACTTCACGGAAGCCTAGATCCGCTGTGCGAACTATACTACCTATTGTTTTTATAATCTTCAAGTTGTTCATTCCAATTTTACAAAATGATAAATCCACGTTCGTGTACGCCTTTTTTTTATACAACTGAAGTGGCAACCAAGCGTACGGCCCACAAGATGGTAAGCGGTTACCGCAGCCTATGGACGCTTGCAATACCAGAGGTATCACTCGCGGGTTGCCACCATGAGGCTAAGATCGAAAGCCTCATGTGCCAGTAATTTCACCGGAAACCATGCCCTTCACACCGGAACACAGCAATGCGAGCATTACTGCTTTGCGGCCGAAATAGGTATGGTGGTTGTCCTTCCCCGGACGAGCTCTATCACAGAGAACTCTACTACTCTTTTTGAACGACTGGTTGTTGAACCCAGAAACTACGACCAGAAAGCGGGAATTAGGCCAACAGTGCTCCAAACCGTAATTTAATGCGGTTATTCGTTTATGGAATTCTTCAATGTGCTTCAGAATCCTCAGTATTTAAAGTAATACGACCCCAATCCTCTCATCGCTATTCCATTGACGATTTTACAAATTCCATTCCATTTTACCGCTAATGCCAACTTATCTCAAACTCAAATGCTTGTAGTTTTATACCGCTCGTCAACTTACATTTGTCAAATAATTTAACTTGCTTTGTCCTTCAACTTTTCTGTCACAGAAGCCTGAGCCTGTGCCTAAACTGTGCCTAAACCATGCCTAAACACAACCTATTGACAATTTGACATATTTTGCATTTTTTTGACTATAGCTTTCTAATAATTCCTCTAGTTGAAGACAACTCAAATTTTTGAAGACACCCACCGCGCCAGCGAGGTTATCAAAATGGGTTATTCCCGCTCGTCCCCACGTTTCATCCCCACTGGGGACCAGCAGGAAGTTACGATCGAGTTATCAAAGGAGACAATCTAAAACTAATCCTTTATAGGGTGAGATACACCCTCGATATCTTTAAGCCACGTCATAAAAACGATAAGTTAATTAAATAATATATGTTTCTCATCACAAATCATATGTAGAGCCCACGAAACCGCTGTCAAAACACAAATAAAGGCGCCTCCAGACGTGAAAGAAGTAAAGGGGCTTACAGACAGGAAGAGAACGTCTCGAAGTCGGCTCTAATGGATTTATTTAGATGTCATTTTTTATGTGGGCGGGGGCTCACTCTGTGGGACGCCTGGCGTTAGGTAGTATGGATAAGACGACGAAGTGATTAAATAAATATTATTTAAAAAGTTTTTTTTCATACACCAGTCACCCCCCGGTGGAGACTTAAATACCCTCAAGACGTAAGACATCACCCTGGCTTGAAAGTAGGCCAGTGTCTAGCAGTGGAAATTCAATTTTAATTCAAAATATTGTTATAAATAATAAAATCACAAGGATCACTTTGAAACTTCTTTCAGTGTAGGTTAATTTAAGCCAGTTGCAACGTGCCCATGCCGTAAAAGAACAGGCAACACCGGCTTGTTTCTTATCGCTTTAAAAAAAGTCTTGAGTAAATGGATTACATTTATTTGACCAATTACTAGTTTTCCTTGTTGGAAATCGAAAGGGTAGCGAGCGGCAAGTGTCAATGAACCGCGTGTCAATAAATGTTTTTAAAAAAAACGGTACACACAACACACCATGTATTTTTTTGTGTGTGGAACCTATTCTTTAAATATTATGAGGTAATAATGAAATACCCTCATAGTTTTATTATTTGGTATTATTTTTGTAATATTAAAATGTCAGTCATATCCACATTTAAACCAACCATGATAAATTGTAAGCCCTCCGTTATCCCTCGAACGCGTGTTCCATCTCAGTGGGCACTACGCTTGTGTGCGTTCACCCGCAGCCCTGCACACATGCGCAACTAATGCATTTCTCACTACACACTCGCTCAATCCCCGTCTATAGGCCGATTGTCGGTACAGTTCCTCGTTGTGTGCGTGAACGACATTGGTATTTTGATTGGTCATGCATTTTACGTGTTTACGACCGTCTCGTGGCTTCTCCTGGTGCGGGCTAGCTATAAAAGACGTAATTTATAAGTCGATCCAACGCCTAAGGTACAGAACAGGGTACAGAGGCTGTATTTTAGCTTTCTGTATTGCGAACAGATAAGCAATCAGCGAAAAGTTTTGCGAGAGGTTCGTTGATGGTTTTATTGCGTTTGGATTTGCATTTAGCATGTTTATTGCCGTATTTTTAAGGTGCCCGTGTTATGTTATGCAGGTCGGTACCCAAATCCTATGGATCCAACGATAATCAACACGCTCGTAATTCTGTAAAAATAAATAATACGGAGGCGCTCACGAACACGACGGTGTAAAAGGCCATAGAGCATGTCCAGTTGCACTTTCTCGTTAACATCACCACGTGGAAGGCGAGTTTGTAGGGCTCTCACTTTAGCAACGAAAATCTCTGTGGCCTTTTACACCGTCGTGTTCGTGAGCGCCTCCGTCGAACGAAGTAATATTAAGAGTTTTTCTTCTAAGAAAAAACGTCTAAGATCCAACATAGGCGAAGCTAAGAAGAAAAATAAAAACATAATTATTTACACGAGCTGGTAAGTAGACACTACCAAGGGTTGGTTGGCCAAGGAGCTGGGCCAACATATTGGGCCAGCGTGTGTGCTATGTCGGCCGGCAAACCAAACAGTTTTTTTCGTGCAAACATGACAAACATGCTCGCTCTCCGCCAACAAAATTCAAATATTGGCGACCAATTATGTTCGTTATTATTCGACAACTAAGAAAGTAGGTACCTATAGTCTGGTTTTTAATTCAAGTCCAAAAAGGTAAACAAACAAATGTCATTGTCAAATGTCATTTTTGTGTATCTCAGAAAAGCAAAACCTTTGGATCGATAATCCTTGTACCTGAGTACTAATCAGAATCAGACCTATACTACCTGTCTACCAACAAAGATCAACAGAAACAATACAGGGCTCTTTTATCTATCGACTTCCTTGGTGGCAACTCATTTCATCAACCTAACGAAACTTCGCTAACGCATAATCATCACCATGGTTACCGGAAGAAAGAAAAATCCCAAGAACTGTCACTTGGCTCGGAACTAACAACTTGATATAAAAAGATATTTTATTTTATGATGATTTTTCTCTGTAAATACTTTCATCTGCATCTCAATAAATAGCTTACAAAGTCTAAATCTATCTCAACCTATGGCCTATCATACCAACCCCATAGAACAAACTGGACAAAACGTGAACAGGACAAGAAAACACAACGAGTAACCTTCCGGCAAGCATTTTCGATTAACGAATGAAAATGAACCAAATGTGTAATAGCACTGCAAAACCTTACCGTACCCCAGAATGTGACAAGTACTTACCATAAAATATTATTGTTTAATTTAATAAAATATTATTGTTTTTATTATTGTTTAAAAAAATATTGTTTTTCTAAGTATTTGCATAACAAATATGAACATAGGAACAAAATTATGCCTAAATCATCTATTTTAATACGTTTTACAAGTCTTGGCGAGAATAAAAAATTATTACTCATTAATTTAGCGTAACATAGTTCACTATCAAAAAGAACTTTTTTTGACTTGAATTAAAAACCAGACTATAGGTAGTAGGGTAGGTACTTAGTGTCGCGATTCACAAATAAATTTTATTTTCTACGGTGTGGAGTCGGATAAGCAATGAGGTTCTACAATTTATATAACCAATGCAAAATGGTCACTAAACTAATGTGTGATATCCGATATCTTGGCCCGATATGCTGGCCCAACCCTTGGCCCAGTGTGTAAACAGCAACAATTGGTGTCCTATTGTTTGGAACAAACCAAACATACAGAAATGTAATCGTGGTAGTGTGAGCGCACATTAATAATTTTAAGTTAAATACTTGCAACAGCAAATTATTGTGTGATGGCAATAATTTTGCCCTTTCTGTTAAGAATTTTGATTCAAGCGGTGTGACCTGTGACTATAAAATTAATAAAAACCTAAACTATTCATTTCCCACGCATTTTATTTTGTTCACCTATGATACTCAGAGATAATGTAGCATTCATCATAGCAACGGTGAAATAACTTTAGAAATCGGACTAGAGTGCTTAGCACGAAAAACTCGTTTGACAATCGTAATGTAAACGTATAGTCCAGCCGTCATTTGTATAGGATTTTGAACAGCCTCGTTAGTGCGTTAAATGAACTACCAAAATTCCATACATCTTGACAGCTGGACGATACGTTTACGATTGTCAAACGAGTTTTTCGTGCTAAGCACTCAGTAGTTTTTGAGTTTATTCGTATTGTCTTTGGCTATCTTGTCAAAACGACATGGGTCTTCCCATTTTAATTATTTTTCTCGTGTAATTTTAAGTTTTATTGCGTAAATTTGGTGGCAGTTTATCCAATTTAACTTGTTTACTTAGCACAAGTGTAAGTAATTGAAATGGAGGGGTGATGTTGGTTGGTAATTTAGTCAAAGACTTTCCAAGAGAATTTTGAAAGAAAAGTCATCGTTTCTTTTCAAATTTCGTTTGTTTACGTTGCTAAGCGACAATCAAACTGATACACTTGACACTGGCAAAATTGTGGCAAATAAGCCATAGAGGCCATAAAACAAAAGAAGAAGAAGAAGAGTTTATTCGTAACAAATAAAAATACAGATATACAAATCTTCTCTCATAGGTTGGACCAACTTTTGTAATAACCATTCCGCGGAATAAGAAATATCAAATGCAAGGTTGTCAGTTTATTCGCGAATAACTTCGATTTGCTCTGCTTAAAGTGCTTATTCGATTTTGGTCGAATCCAACCTTAGAAGTATAGAATATAGATTATCATTTTTTTTTTTCATTATTAATTTTACGGCCTTATTCAGAAAGAAGCTTGAGAGTATTATGTTTTTATTGGATTTTTTAACGTCATAAAATACGTAGAGTGCGCGCAAGATAACTCTGCGCGTGGCCGAAATTGGAACTAACCGTGTGCGGCCTTTGTTTATAATGATTGTGAGGTGTCAAGAGAGAGTGCTGGCTTTTTTATTGCGTATTATGTAGGTAATCGCCATCAATATGCCTAAAGTGATAAAAAGAGCTGGCAGGGATGTTATTACGTAGGTCAAACGCCATCACTCGCGCGCAAAGCTAGCTTGCACGCACTCTATCAGATCTTATATAAAAAAAAAACACTTATCCTGACCCTGTACCTTCCTTAGGTCATGGTAAGTTTTTTTATTTCAGGGTCACTGAGGGAAAATCTAAACCGTGAGAGATATCGAAAAGCCATGTTAGGAGTAGGTAACGATCTCGAAAATCGATAAAGTAGTTAACAAGATCTCGATTAAAAAAAAAAACATAATGGATAACCTACCAACCGTAACGTTCAGACTTCAGACTATTATAGGTGCCTATTAATTTTATTAGTATTATTTTATCGGTTTGAGCCCGCGAGTCTGTTTATACCACGTACCTACATAAAACGAATCGCTAGTTTGTGGCATATGTCACACACACTTAGGTAAAACTTAGGCACGGAAATTATTTTATGGCATTAATTTAGTACGATGCACAAAAGCATAAACGCTGAAGATGACATGTTCGATTTCAAAATCCTCATTTGCAGTTTCAAGATTGGCCAAAAAATGCTTTTGTATGTCTGTCTGGTCTCGCTTACTGTTACATCACCTACAGCCGGAGACTTAGAACTTAGAACTACTAATTTATGAAGAAACCATTAGTCGGTATCGTTGTAAACTACTTAGTTACATAGGTACTACTATTACTCTGTTGTACTACTACTTACCTAACTAACATGCTGAAGCAGTTAGTCTAAATGAATCTAAATTAGCCTAAATTAGCATAATAAGTACCTACTGAAATATTTTAGCAGTGTTGGCATCGCTCCAACGTTCAACGTTTACTACTTCACTAAATTGTGAACTTTAAAATACGCTCTCGGTAAGTAATAAAACTTCAGAATACTCATGTGAGTAAAATGTTGTAAAATTAACTTTATATTGATTAACATACAACGTGCATAGGTAGGTACCCTTAATACATTTTTCTCATTTCCTGAAAAAAAAAAAAAAGTGTAAATGTCACCTTCTGTTCCTGACCTCCTCATAATATATAAACTTACATTACAACTTCAAACAATTTAATCTCTGTATTTCAATCTCTAGATAATTCAAGGGCTCCAAATTAAAAAACATCGTTTCCATGTGTGTGTAAGCTATTTCGTTTTAAAGCATTTGTAGCGCTTTTTTTTTCAGTGGCCGTCTAATAAAGAGTACGTGGGCAACTGGTGTAAGCGCTGAGAAGTAACAGTGAAAATTTACGTTCTATGCGTGGGTGGAACAATTCACCTTCCAGTGTCTCAAGCGCTGCGTTCTACGGTCTATAGAAAGTGTCGTCTAGTAAAGGGAGAATTCTGCAGCGGTGAAAGCGCTACAGGGTGGTGTTGTGGATCGATAGCGGTCGCGCGATACCGCATAGCCTCCAGTCCAAGGGTCTTTGTACTCGTTCTCAAAGGCCGCGCACTTATAAGGTTTGATGTAAATATTTTTTTATTAGGTCTATAGTTTTGTCATCCCACTGAATAGGGCTATATAGATCCGAGGTTTGATAAGGCTTCATACCTACCTAAATATAGGTAATACGAAAGTACATGACAATCAAAATGTAGACTAATAAATTCAATATTACTTCTTTGAGTACCTACTTACCAACTTTAGTAGGAAGTTTACCTACTTACCTAATACCTTTGTTTAGTCACAGATCACTTAGTAGTAAAAAACTAAGATTTTTTCGATACAAAATTCATAAAAGTTTGTGAAGTTTATTTTAAAATTAACTCACTAGTTAAAAAACACTTATTCATTATGGATTTGTTTTTCTAAAAAAAGGAGCCTATTTTGATGCTATTAGGCAGGTAGCAAGTACTAAAATCACATAACAAAACAATCGTAGATATGACGTTCTTAACTTTTAACTAAACATTTTTAAAAAGTTGCCATAATACATTTACTAAGTTTTTTCTATTCTTTTAACTTTTTCTTCGTTCTTTATTATAAGGTTTCACAATACTGACTGTGCTTCTCCGAAACTCGTGGTGGAACGTTTGATTGGTCGATTCCGACCAATGGCAGCCACGTAAGTTTCCCTGCACGAAAGTCATACAATCCAAAAGGATAAACTATTTAGCATTAAAAAATTCTAGCAGTGCAAATATCATGATTATAGTGTTTGATTGAATACCTAACTATATTTTTCTAAAAATAGTTTTGGCTTAAAATATTTTTTTTTTAAAGTTATCAAAATAATAAAGTAGCTTATGTATACCTACCTACTTAAACAATAATTTGTTAAAAGAAATGAGCTATTAGGTAAATTAGTATAATCAACTCGTAAAAAAAAAAACAAATAAGTAATCAATAAAGTATTTGCAAAAGAAGATCATGAACACTGACCTTATTTTTGACATTTATTAATTATTTCTGATGACTACTCTATTGTATGTATTAGGTCTAACCTGTAGGTAAAGATAGGCGTAATGTTTTAAATAAATACAATACAAAAAATACAATCATACATACATATTATGTCCCGGAGTGGGAATCGAACCCGCAACTTCTCAATCAAAAGTCAATTCTGTTGTAACATTTTCTTAACTAAACTAAGTAGGTAACTAAAATTGATGCCGTCCTTTTTTATTGAAAAATAGTGCAAAGCTAACAAATAGGACCGCAATACTTTTTGTTAGCTTTGCACTATTTTTTGTTTATATGCTCTAAGCTGCCTGCTTATTGAACTTTATTTCCAATAATTACCTACTAGGTAATGATATTATACAGGGTGAGTAAGTACCTCTACTCTCGACCGCCCTCTGAGGGTAAATTCTAAACGGAAGAAATGAAAAATTTTATAAAAAAAGTTGCATTTAAAAAATCACAAAAATCTTTATTTTTCGAGATTTTTTTTTACTTTGATTCTCTATCTGATATCAAACAAATACCTACCTAGTATACCTACTGAAAAATAATAATTGATATGATGTTGTTGGAACACTTAAAAAATAAACTAGTGTTATTTTACCTACTTTTTTGTCATCAGTTAAAGAATCTAAGTATGCAAAAAACATAATGAATACAATAAATACATTTTCTTGAAAAGTAAACGTGTTTCCCGATATTTTCAAGTTTTTATTGTTTTCAAAATCGAGCCCGTGACTCCTAACAACATTTTTTCAAAACTATAGCTTTTTTCAAAGCCGGTAGACGTATAACGTAAGTAGGTTTACCTTTTAAAGGAAAGATTTGTATTTTTGTTTGTTAGAAACTCAAAAATTCTTTCAAAAATTCATTCACCATCATCATAATGCAACATTATGCCGGAGTAACTTAAACTATAAGTACTTATACCTATATATATTACTAGCGACCCGTCCCGGCTTCGCACGGGTGCTTAATTAAGTTTTCATTGCATTCGAACAGGTCGCTAGTGCTAAATAAAACTCTATTTTTAACTTGCATTTATTGTTCACGTCACGACCTCGGTGGCGTGGTGAGATTCGAGAGGTTGCGGGTCTGATTCCCGTTGTGAGACAAAAGTTTGCCTGATCTGCAAATATTTGTTCCGGGTATTAATACTTTAATATCCCAGTAAATTTTTCTTAGGTTACTAAATTAACTGAAACTAAAAAGATTTACTTAGCAGGTAGAATGTAAAAATCTTCTTTGAGAATATGGGGTAACAATACCGCTCTCATACGACCAACCAACAAAGCAACGACAGCTGCAAAACATTGATCTGACATCCATTTCAGTCTCGCACGAAACATTAGAAAGAGACGCACCACATCGCCAACCACACGACTCAACCGCCAACCGGATCTGGCGAGTTTATTTATCAGTACCGCTTCAGCTGTCAAAGTGAGAGGTCGCGTTTTTTTTTATTTACATATTACTTCAGGATGGCTCTCGCGCAGGCTACTTTGACAGAGAGGAAAGTGATCACAGAGCTACTACAGCTATACAAACAGTACCCTTGCCTGTGGAACTCAAAACACGCGTTGTACGGGAACAGTGAAGCGAGGAAACAAGCACTATCGGTCATGCTCGACACATACAAACACGTAGTAGTGGACGCCACGATGGATACATTAAAAAAAAAGATTGATAATTTGAGATGTGCTTACAAAAGGGAATTTAGAAAGGTAATATGTTATTCTTTGATTTATTTTCTACTAGCTATTTTCTTGCTCGCGACTTCTTTCGCGTAATATACCTACTTACATAATACCTTCCTCTTGAATCACTATCAATTGATGACAAAGACATTGAGAATGGTTTGTTATTTGTTTGTTTACTCTAAGATTGATGAAAACTGCATTCAATTCATACCTACATACATACATACATACATACATACATACAATACAGATAGAGGGACAGCAGACGAGTGACGAGACGCAGACAGTGCGGCGGGAAGCGACATTGTTTTATACCTTTGACTACCTATATCATGTCAGTCTTTGTTTAATTTTATACCTACTATTTAAAGATATGAATTCCAATATAAGGCTGCGTTTCCACCAGAGCTAATCGAGGATGTGTGCGAGAGATGTGTTTGTTGGAACCAATAGAATCACTTCATTGAAGCTGTCAGGGCGAGACTAGGTAAATAAAGTGATTCTATTGGGTCCTAACAAACACATCCTCGCACATCTCTGGTGGAAACGCAGCCTTAATCTGAGAGGCCTACTTCACAAACTTCAAGCAGATAGACGTAAGTGTCAACTCAATTAAGTAGGCCAATGCCGGTTAGCTTTTAATAACTGTCACCGCGCGCGCCGGGTTGGAGTGACTGACAGGGAACTTCCCACTGATCCCTATTAGGGGTGAACGGGAAAAAAACTTCCCGCTGGGTGGGGGCGAAATGTGGGGTCATCGGGAATAACCCGACAGTTATAACTGGCTAACCGGTTATTAGCATACCTTGAAAATACTCAAGGTTCGTAAAAATAGGCCCTAAGTTTGAATTAACCCGTCTATTACCCAGTTCTGTCCGTTTAGTGTGACAGATCGAACTTTTTTTTTGCTGTATTATATGCTGTATATTTGAAAGGTGTCGATGTCGTCACGCCAACGTTTCCTCGAACTTAGGTATTTAAAAAGTTTTATCTGTCACCCTGTTAGTAGTGAAAAGACAGACATAAGATAATATGTTTAACTGGAGCCTTATTCGCTATGACCAAATGCGGGCTGGTTACGATATCTGCGAGGAATCGTTATCGACGAGCCACGTTTTGGGGCTCGTCTGACTTTTTTTCAAAGTCAACCTATCGATAGCGAAACTATCGCTATTGAAACAACACAGATACGGAAAACAATTTCACACCATGGCGCGTATAGAACATGTTACTAAGTTACACGTTATTGGTACGGAATCTCCTAGGTCAAAGCGAATAAGCCTCCTGGTAACAACGCGAGGCGCAGCTTGTATTACTTATGTATGTTTATAGGTATTGAATAACAGTAGCCATAACCCATCCTTATGGTACTATAACCTGATGACGTTCCTCGATGAAGGGACCACAGCCGCTGTGTACCTGCCGGTGCCGGAGAATGAGGACGTGGATGAGGTATGTTACTCGTACCGACTACAAATCTACTTAAATATTTTATAGACGAAAGATTTGTATTTTGTTTGTTAAGAATAAACTCAAGAACTACTAGTCCGATTTCAAAAATTCTTTCACCATTAGAATGCTACATTGTCCCTGAGTAACATAGGCTATATTTATTTCTAGCGACCCGCTCCGGCTTCGCACGGGTACGGTTTCATTGCACCCGCGCGAAGCTGGGACGGACTGCTAGTAAATAATACATTTTTGAAAATATTATTTTTTTGTGTCAGTGAGTGCTGTCAGTCAATAGAATCGTATCAAAACTGCTTCACGTCTTTTTCGTGGTAATACACGGTTCAACCAAACTGAATCTCTTTAGTTGAATGGAGGAGAAATGAAAGGATAATGCTGTCATTGAATGATTCACTTTTGTGTTTATATCTACTTGAATGTTCCACGTACGCGAGCGCTGCGTCCCAAAAATGGCGCGTTTGTTTACACAAGCACACCCGTCTAACCTAACCCGGATTAATTTGGTTGCTTCATTCAAATTGAAAGGAAAAAGTGAACCGTGTATTATTATTACGAAGATTATTACCGGTTTTACTTATAAAACTATCCTGTAGGTATACTATATCATTCATTTTTAAAAACGGGTGTTATCACGTACCGGTATATTGGTGAAGAGGTACCGACTACCGACACTGTTTTAGCTCAATTTCGAGAGTCTTCATCAGGGTTGAGTGACACGGTACGAGTGCACTGAGTGTGCTCCAATATACCGGTACGTGAAAACACTCGTTTTTAAAATGAATACCTTAAGGTTCTAATTTTGTCGTAATTAACGTGACGTAAACACTGCTCCGCTTCGGTGGATGAGCTCCCTAACAAGATGTATTTTTTAGGAATCTGGGGCAGGAGAAACCAGTTCCAGCCAGTTCTGTCATATAATGGTAAATAATTTAATCTAGTGGTAAAGTGGGAACTAGAGACAATTCAAAATTCCCGCTCGTCCCCTTGTAAACCAAAATTAGGGACAAACGGGAAAAAACTTCCCGTTTGTCACTGTAAGTAAATTACAGCAAGAATTTGTGGGGTAACGAACGCAAAGCAGTGCAACGCAGACCTTTTAAAGTTTCGAGTGACAGAGTGATTCATCATCATCATTATCATAACAGCCTTCTAATGTTCCCACTTCTGGGACACTGGCCTACTCTTGAGCGAGAGGGATTGGATGACACAAATGTCTTTCGAATTTTTAGTTTTTGGACATGCCGGGTTTCCTTCCTTTCAGATTGCGCGCAAATTTGTTTTAAATAGAAAAATCTTCTGGTTCATGCATAGGTTGCATACCCATTTGACGACCGATGTGGCGCGGCGGGCGAAGGTCCGCCTGTGACACAGGAGGTTGCGGGTTTGATTCGCCGCCTTTGGGCAAATGTTTGTACGATCTGCAAATATTTGTTCCGAGTGTTCTGGGTATTTTCTATGTACCTATAATTAAAAAAACTATGTATCGTAGGTATTGTATTCGTTATATCAGTCATCTAGGTACCCATAACACAAGCTCTGCTTAGCACACTTATCTTTTGTGTGGATTGTCTAGCATTATTTATTCTATTTATTTATTATTTATCTTATTTATCATGACAGCTTTCTAATATTCCCACTGCTGGGACACTGGCTCACTCGAGCGAGAGTGATCCACCATGCGGACCCATTGCGGATTCTTCTTCTTTAGGATTTGTCAACTTGATATTGAACATTTGCTCAGTTACAACTTTAAAATTGCCTTTAAATCTGCCGTTACGCGGCAGAGCGGTCGTGGTGAGCGGGAGCGGTGGTATATTTAGACTTGTTTAATTTCCAGAACCCAGACTTGAAGGTAGAAGCGTTTCAGCCTGAAGAGTACACCATTAAAACTGAAGTGATGTCGGAAACGGACGCATTCGGCCGAGCTCTGGGCCTTCAACTGGGCGAGCTGAGTCCGATGCAGAAGACTATCGCGGAAAAACTGATCTCAGATATCGTGTACTGCGCGAGACTGGATAAACTAACTACGAAAACTAGCTTAATAAACCTTAATGACGATTTCTTATAAATATAATATATTTAGGGCGGATTCGACCAATATCTGGAAATCTGGAATATCTAATCCGCGGAATAAGATATGTGAAATACAAGTAAACTGTCGGTTTACTCGCGAATAATGATTTAATCGACGATTTTAACGGTCGAATCCCATAGGCTGGATTCGACCATCTTCTGGAATAACTATTCCGTGGCATAAGAAATGTCAAATACAAGTAAACTGCAAATTTACTCGCGAATAACTACGATTTATTCCGAGAATAGTGTTTATTCGAGTTTTGGTCGAATCCAGCCATAATCATTAAAAATCTGTTATTTCAGCGGGTTGCTAAGTACTGTCCTTCGTTGTTATTCATAAGTCAATAAACAAAGACGATGATAGAATCAAAAGAACCATTAGTACGTTTATGATTGACAAGCAGTCTGTCAGCTGTAATAAATATAGCCTATGTTACTCAGGATAATGTAGCTTTCTAATGGTGAAAGAATTTTTGAAATTGGATCACTAGTTTTTGAGTTTATTCGTAACAAACAAAAATGCAAAAAATCTTTCCTCTTTATAATATTAGTAGGTATAGATTATTAAGTACCTATAGGTACAAAATAAAGAATACAAATATTGTTGTTAACCAATAAAAAATAATTATTATTGGCACCGTGATTATAGGTCTCTGGTGTCACTATAAGCAGTAGATCGATGTAAAACAACAAAGATTTTTCTACGAGAACTACATAGAATTCTCGCACTCTTTCTAATTACAATTAACATGACTGTTACTCTTTGACTATACACAATCTTTGCTGTTACTCTTACTTATAATAATGTAGGTGGTTACTTATTAGTACTTAACATTATATTATGAATATGTACATAATTTAGTACCTACCCAAGTAGATGGGTTCTATTATCTGCAAACATGTTTGTTGTATTCAATCTCAATAATAAACTGCATTACATTAATTATTAAACCTTAGTATTTTTCTTACTTACACCTATTATTGAAGCGCAACTAATATTTGCCCTTATTCATAAAATATACTTACTGTCATTTAGCAACACGCTAAGTAGGTATTGTGTTTCCTTGTCATTCTTTTGTCAAGGACATACCTACAATATTTAGATAGATAGATAGATAGTTAAATCATTTATTTGTATCTTCAAAACACACGTACATAATTTCGTCTTCAATATAAAAAAACGATGAAATATTTGAAAGAGAGATTAGCTAATAGAGGTTTATAATTTGATTATGAATAAGGCCCTTAGTCTGCACTTTTACTTTTTACAAACGTATTTTCCCGCTGCGTCCAAGTCTCGCTTTTTGCACTGGAGTGTTATACTTGTAAGGGAATCAATTTTTAGTTACACATAAAAAAAGGAAATAATTACCTGAAATTTTAAGGACTCACCCTAAAAATTTCAGGTCTACCTAACTAGCATAGCCTTACATTTAGGCTTAGGTTGTGCGTGTCCGTCAGCCTGTCAGTGCTGTCAGTCAGACTTCCGAATTCCGATTTCTAAAAGGCCGTTATGTGCAATGCGTTGTACATTTTCTATTTCTTGATTTTCCTATTGTTTGTGATGACCCCGGCGATGACCGGATGACCTGAGTCATGCACCCATTTATACCGCACCGCCACCTAGGTTTTCAAATTATAATAACAAGTTGGTAGGTAACCTAACCTACCTAATAATAATAGATGAGGTAAAAAGCCGTTCATAATTGTTATTAATACACTATTACACATGCATAGTTTCAATTCTTTATTTCAATCGTGTTTTATTTTAGTTTACAAATCCAGAATACAAGGTACCTTATCACTAATATCGTTTTATAGAACACTGAAGTAATTGAGGCATACCACAAATCGCCGAAAAGAATAAAGTCATCCAGCAGTTCCTCAATTCAATGTAAGTCATCAATTCATGTAACACAATTCACCACCCATTCAATATTTTTTTTAGATAAATTCTTACCAAACTTCTCGGGTCAACTTCGCGCACGATTACTCAACCGATAAAACTGATACCAAACGTGTTTCGAAACACGCTAAAATAACTCTCCACTCTCTGTCTCTGTCTAAGCTTTGAAATCCGACAGAGATAGAAGCAAATCGGCAGCGCCGTATCGACCCTACCCGACAGAGTACGAGCGATCCGGCAGACTAATCGGCCGCGCGCAAGGCCCGCAAGTCAGTCAGTACAATTCGCTCTGTCAACAGGGCTTGAGCTAAAATGGCATACACATTAGAAAAGAAACTGCTTACGGAATTCCTTCAAATGTATAAAGAAATGGAGTGTTTGTGGAACACTTCCCATGCGCATTACTCAAACAAAATAGCTCGAAATCGTGCCACAAGTGTTTTACACGAAAAATATTTGAAACTAGACCCTACAGCCGATGAGAGAAAGATGAAGAAAAAGCTTGAAAATATGCGCACTACATACAAGAGGGAGCGTAATAAGGTAAGTCGTTTTATAAATACTTTACCTGCCTTCTACGCTGAATTGAATATGCAGCAGCACAGTAATATTTTTTTTGTTTTAAGGTTTTGAAGTCTCAAATCAATGGTGACGAAGAATTGTACCAGCCAAGTCTGTGGTATTATTCCGAATTCAAGTTTTTAGACGAGTTGAACGACAATCAAAACTATACTGAGACTACAGAATTAAGTGTTGATGCCTCAAACGATGATGTAGATGACGAGGTATGATAAATTTAAGTTAATTTAGAACAATGCGTAATTTCCAAGTAAAAATCTAAGAAACCAAAAACTCAGTTTGGGTACTACGGACACATGTGCTACGGATCAGTAACTCTAGCTGATCTGTGGTACCGGATTAATTGGTCACATTTTAGTACCTTCTTGTAGAATTTGCAGACAAACCTATTGAATTGCATTAATTTACCACATTTTTGGTTTTGCATAATCGTAACAGCTGGACATAAGCCCAAAGCGTGATATGACGACCGATCTTGAGCCTTCACTATCCACCGACTTCCTGCAACCGCTATAATGTCATCGGTCCATCGATTCCTTTTTTAATTAATATTTCTTTCATCAACAGGAACGTTCCGAATCTCCGCCGCCACTGCTCTCAGCTAAAAGATCAAAATCATCTGCTGTTTATTTGACTGACAGCGAAGATTGCGATATTATAAGAAAAACTCCGCCTGCGAAGAAAGCTAAGATATCTAGCGTGTACTTGGCTGCGGATGACAACGATTATCAAGAAGAAACTTTGTACTCGGTGAAGAACGAACCATCTGATGTCTACGCAGAACCAACTTCGGAGTCCGATTTGTTCGGGAAGACCATTGCGGCCCAACTGAGTGAGTTACGACCAAAGCAAAGATTCATTGCTGAGAAATTGATTTCCGACGTTATATTCTTTGGAAGATTAGACAAGTTGAAAACTGGAACATCACTGAATTTGAATAGTGACCGTTTTTAAATTATTAGTACCTTATATAATAAACAACTGATTTCTGACTCTTTTAATTTATTTTGAGAATATTAGCCTTGCTGGCGAAAAACGAGAGGTTATGGGTTCGATTCCGAAATATATTCTCTGATCATGCCCAAGGTTTAGTAGCTTCGTAGTTTCTGATACCTACTACGATACAGGGACTCCTTTGTGGAGCCCGGCCCGTTTGTATGGTTAGTGACTACTTGTTAATTCCAAAGCATTACAAGATAACGTTAACATGCCAGTCATTTCTTGTATGCTCAATCCTCTGTCATTAAAAACATCCTCTCTTCACTATTCTGGCGCAACGCTAGTGCTAGTACGACGACGACCGACGCGACAACGACGTAGGAAGTGAGTGTAGCCACACATAGGAGGCCACTTTGTCAAGGATCGAATCTGTTGTCAAGGGAACCCCTCCCACGGAGCATTCCGCCCGCCACGTAGAGTGGTCGGTGGTGGCCGCCGCGCCGCCGCCACCGCGTAGTCGAAATCGCGAGCAACTCACTGCACTGTGCGCAACGTACTAGGAGAACAGACATAACAAGGAGCTCCATCAAAATGTTTAAAGTCACCAGGCATTTGAGCTACTACCCCCCTCACTCGCTACGTTATCTTACTAGGATGGGGGAGATTTATATAGCAAATAAGGGGTCTGTAAAACTGGTGAGTTGTAAATAAACGTGTGTGGGCAGTAAAATGTGCCGTGCCGTGCATTAATTTTCTGTGATGACGACAACATGAGAATTTGAATTGACTTGCGCATTCGCTGTGCACTGTTTTTATTAGTTTCATTTACGTGATTTTGATTAGACTCACTTCACTTTATGTACATATGTAGTTTACTTTACTTACCACACACGTAGTAAGAGTAACCAATAATATTACCTACTACTTAGAATAATATTCTAAGACCTAATATAGTTCTCCAAACAGAAGACTTCGTACATACTTTTGAAAGAGTGCATTTTAGTATAGGTAGGTAGGTATACGATTTAGAATAAATTCTAAGGGTATACGGTTTATACCTACCAAGGTTCAACCAGATCTGTTGTAAAATGCGACCTGTTGTAAAATATAAAATATTTTTTCAACACACTTGCTTACAAAGTGGCTCTATGGTCATCGCAATTAGGCACAGAAAACCCATAATCAAACTATAACTTTTTCATTGCTCTAACTCACTAGTGAGATTTTTATTTTATTTTATTATGAGTTTTTTTTTGTTATTTTGTTCACAAGTGTGTTGAAAATCGTGTGTATTGATGATTACCGTCCTCGGCTATCTTAAGATGGCAATGGCGCCTCAGCTGTAATCACCAATGTTACACACTTACACTACACCTTACTGTACTATTTTAGCTATTCTTGAAACTGAAATGCTTTGCTCGCTCGGTCAAACCCATGCAACAAAAGTACTTATCAACAAATAGATTAGGTATAGGTACTAAATAAAAGTAACAAATATGGTAGAGCCATGTCTCTACATGGCTCTACCATATTTGTTTTTTGTACTAAAAGAGGCCGATTTTTTCGGTATAAAAAACCACCCGAAAGTTTAACCGGGCGGAACCGACCGAGTGACAGCTTACTGCTTTTCGCTCATTCTTAAAATTATAATAGGTTATAGGTATCTAGTGTACTAATAAGAAAAGGTAAGTAGGTTCTGTGCCTTCGTCATTGAGCACTAATTTTATTGTAATCACTGTAACCACTACGTTCGGTTCACATTAATTTTAAGCTGGCATAACTTCAAAAATATTAACCAAATAAACCAAATTTGTATTTTGTATTTTGGCTGTTTTATGAAAGTTTTAAAACTTGTTTAAAACATATTAATAACATTCAGAAAGATGTAAAATCCAGTCTGATTATAGATGTAACAACTGTTTGTTTGCATATCAGTAACCTCGACAGGATTGCCTTGTCTGCTTGGACTTGTGTGTATGACGTCGTGTCTCAGGAGTTGCGCAGTGGGCGCTGATCACCCGGAGAGCATACATTGCTAGTTGTGTCTGATATTACATTCCCCAACCGCTCTACCACAGCTCTACCACACATACACAATCATATTCAGCCTATATTCGACCTTAGCAGCAAGATTGTAGAGATCAAAACACGCTGCGGCTTTTTAAAATGTAATTTGTATTCACGGCAACACACCACAACACAATGTAAGTAGCGAGAAGAGCTCACAAGGCTACGTGAGTGCTCCGTTACGGCTATGTTGTCCTGGTACTATTGCCCGTTGTGTTGTGCCGCGCGCCATCTTCCATGACACTTTCTTGGGAAAGAGCCGCGCGCCGCGCGTCTGGTTTTTTCCCGTCAAGTTTATTGGAGCGATCATTGATATACTTACAAGTTATTATTTACATACTGATTAATGTTACTAAATTTTTGTGTGTGTATAGAAAACTATTAATATTTATATGTTTAGTTATATATGTACCTAGTAAGTAAGCATGTAGGTAAGTAATTAGGTACCTTCATAGGTAGGTAGTGTTATGTAGGTACTTTATCAAAAACTTATAAGGTAGGTACATAGAAAAAAATGGGAAGTAAGTGGACGAAAATCTGTATTTTATCTCAAGCTCAGACGAATTGATTATTGCAAGGTTATAATCTAATGCATAGTAATAATAATAATAATATGCATTTTATTCACATAGTTATGGCGGCAGGGCATAGATAGCCTGCTTGCCTAAGCAGACTCTACCTTTTTTTTTACAAGTAGGCTATTTTAAAATAGGGACGTAAATTAGGTACCCACCTACCAACTCACAATCTAACATAATATTACATAGGTAGGTACTTACTTATCAACAACATACAAATAAGTATTAAGTATTCATCTCTACCTACCTAAATAGAGCACACATGTGACATGACATAGGAGGACCGGCAGATGCTGATAAAAGAGACACAATGCCGACAAACTAAACATTCCAGTTCGTAATTTCCCCCACGATATTTTTTATCAACCGAGCTTCGATAGTTCTCACAAATACCAAATAAGGAATTTTAACCACGCCAAAATGATCCCTAAGCATCGAAAGTATTAGGACAACATAAAACTACGAATGTATCAAAAATTCCAGGCGTTCTTCAGTTCAGAATACTTCCATTTTTGTGGCATAATTAAACGGAAGTTTTCATTAAACTCAACAAAGTTTTTCAGCTCTTCAAAAATGGGTCTTGTAGTGTCGTTCCAAGAGTTAAAATTAACTGTTACACTCGTTTCACGCTGTAGTCGAGAAGGCCATTTGCCTCGTTCAGTTGAGCGAGGGTCATCGATATTGCAAGCGAGACAGAGCGAGCGCTGTGTGGGGCGAGGGTTGTTGGGATACATACAGCTAGCCTCTATCGTTTCATGTGCTCCTGGTAGCTGGGATCGCTTGCGTGTCGGCCGAGGTGGCGCGGCGGTCGGAGCACGCACCGCACCACACCGCAACACCGAGAAGAGTCGTGGCGCCACTGCTGCGTCGAATGCCACTCCCCAGTCTGAAAATACGATACTAACTGCTAATTATTCTGCACCCAAGGTTCAGTCAGATACGCTTTGCAGATAGGTTTATGGTTATACAATGCGGTAGGTAATGATGTTTGTGTAAACGAGCGAAATCAAAATGTAATCAAAAAACATGGGTTTGAGTCACGCTCACGTCATGATCAACCAATTGAAAATAATTGAACTCCGACGATCAATACATATTCAATGAGTGCAAGAGATGCATGAGTCTCTGCACTACGTATTATTTTCCTATTGGATGGAATACCATAATAATACTAATTACCAAATACCATATTAGCATCATCCGTACGTAACTAATAAAATAAACTTTAGAGGACCCGATTTAGAAAACTCAGCACAATAAACATTTTTCCATTAGAACTTTGTCTGTCTACCTAGAAATAAAATAGTATTTTTTAAGTAAGTGACACGACAATCAAGACGCCCGCCGGATGTTAAGCACCACGCCTGACTATAACAGATGCAGTGCCACCCAAAGCTTAAAGTTTTTAAGTGTTTGCGTGGCACTGCACTGCGCATATCACCCCGAGACATTGTTGTTAAGTATCTTTCGCCCAGTAATTTCACTTGCTACAGTGCCCTTCAACCTAAACACATTAATGCTTGCACACTACTGCTTGGAGGTAGAATATCTGACATTGCGATGGTACCCACCAAGACGGACTCTTGCTGAAGAGTCCTACCACCAGGTAAAAAAAAAGTTTGTTACTGTTAATCTTATATTTTTTACCAATTTTTCTATGGTGTTACAAAGACCTAGGCCACTATGAAATTGGTATTAAAAAAAGAGTTTTATAATTTTAGTTTTAGTGTTTGGGCACTAGTCTGTTCCTTCTGTGTTTCAGGTAGTAAGTTAGTTATTTTTATTCATGTAAACTTAGAATTAACATTACAGAATTCCAAATCGTTAATCTAGCTAATGTAAATATCTACAGTTTAAAATAAAATGTCCATAAAAATAAAAATGAAAAACAAACAAAACTATTTCTAATAAAATAAAATAAAATCAAATAATATGTATTATTGGTAAATTAATGTGTTATTGGCTGACACTAATTATTGACCTCTTCATACTCAAACACTTTTTAAAAGCTACTGATGCTAAGTACGATATGTCTTTTCATTATAAGTAATCAAATATTCCACAAGTATTTCGATTGCACTCTTGTTGGCCAAAAACAAGGAAGTCAATATATGATTTCCTTGTTGAAAAAGTACTGATTGCATCGTTCTAAAAGTTTATCTAAAATTATATGCACAAAACATTTGGTCAAACAGAAATGTAATGTACTTTAATATTATTCTAAGTAATAGGTATTTCTAAAGTTATGTTAGCAAGATAAGAATGGCGAGCTCACCTAGATTAGAGTGAGATACAATTTGTTTTGTATTATTGTCTTCACAGAAGTAGCTAGATCTACTGCTGTGATTGTCTCAGCCTGTCTCAGCTTAGAATAGTTGTTAGCACTTTATGTAGTTGCTGAGACAGGTGCCCAGAATTGTTTCGCTTGCGTCAGAGGTTCTACTCTTACGGACAAAAGCGATAGGTATATCGTGACTGTTTCCGTGGTTTAGTTGTCACCAATATACGTTGAACTTACGTTGACTATCGATTGTCACTTCCAAGAGTAGACCCTCAGATCAGACGGAAAACCCAAGCAGAAACAGAGCAGAAAGATTTCCGCATAATTTTCACCTTGTTTCATTTTAGTTTGATCCGCCTAACCATTTTTATTTATTAACAAAATGAGTAACCAACTTGACGCTTTAACTTGCTACTAATAGTCTAGGTATTTCACATAGGAAGGGTGCTAACGCATTTCTGTTTTTCTTTTTTTTGCATTTTATAAACAAAACTAGCTAAAATTGTTGCAGTCCTTTTCTTATGAATTAAAATACAAAGGACCGCGATAGTTTTAGTTAGCTAAGCTTAGAAAATGCTACAACAGAATCGACACGTCAAAGTTATAAAATAACAATTTATAAGTTTACATAAAGTTTCAATTTGCAATTTTAACTATTACACTATTAACTAAAACCATAAAATACTAAATCTGTCAGCACCCTTCCTATGTGAAAATAGACTATAGACTCTATATTTACTAAAATACTTAGTAACAAACTGATCTACAAAGCAGAGCTTAAACCACTGGACCTAAACCCTGAAACATAGGGTATATTCTTTGAATATAGCACCACTAAGAAAATTATTACCGAAATTCATCAAAGCAGCGAAAAAATAAAGCTTTTATAAAAACATTAACGCAGAAAAAGTGCGAGGACAAAACGCAGGCGTTTCACTAATCTTCAATAATATTGGCCCTACTTTTTTAACTAACCTAAGATTCGTTCGTCGGTATGTAGTTAATCTTTACCGACCAGGCGACCACTCAAGTCAAAAGGTAATTGATCGATAATAACTCATTTTTATTCAGTATATTAACTTAGTATGTGAATGGACATTGCTAGATCGGCACGCAAGATAACACAAACACAATGCATAGAGAGCAAGGTATTTCAACATAGTCACACATAGTTGCGCAAAGGAATTCTGATTAAACTTATTGCATAGCTAGCGACCCGCCCCCGCTTCGCACGGGTGCTCAAATTATACATGTAAACTTTTTTCTTCTGATCTATTGAGCTGAAGCGGGTACTTCAGCTGGTCCCAGTTTCACTGGTATGGCATGGAGGCATGCAAAACATACGATTACTATTAATATTATTATTGTTATCGGGTGTGATTTCCCATCCCACTGCAGAACAAAAGTACATAACCCTATCATCCTTCCAAACATCTCTCTATGGAGTGCTAGTGTAGGTAGACCAGTCTTTCATATAGGAATCCAGGGTGATATATATTGTAGTTAGATAGCTAGCTCAAAAGCAATATTGAAACAATATTAGACTGACATTTCGGCATACAAAAAACACAGTGTAATATTATTTCGATATTGCTATAACTATAAGAGCTCATGGTTACCCCCATTTTCGTCTTTCCATCTTCGCCGCATATTTACTTGGATGGTCCACTATGAAAGAACCAATGTCAAACGTTGGTTAGACAGATTTCTTACACTAAACATTACCTACAATACAACACAACCTGCGAACGAATTTCGTTCTCCGACCGACTTTTTAGATTTTCAGCACTTAATTAATTAAACTATCGATAAAATGTCCTTGTACTTAGTTACTACATACCGTTTGCAAATCTACATAAATAGGTATCAGGGAAAACAAGTAAGATTAATATTACATGAAATCAGGGGTCCAAAAGCAGTTGTAAAACATGATTAGGAAAGATGTGCAAGCCTGAAGTTGAGTTTCAAAAAAGCGATGATATCGCTGGTTCTTTGGTTTGACTTGAACCACCCCGTTATCATGTAGGTAATAACACAATATTAAAAAATTTAACAATTGAAAAGTGTGAACAGAAGAAACGATTCACCTCCTATAAATTTCGTGTAAATGTGTTCATCATCGTGTAAATCATGTGAAAAATCAAATGGTAAAGTCTTTTGAATTTGAGAGAAAACAAACTAAACATACCTATAATACTTAGTTTAACATTTTCTTTATGATGACAGATTTTACATTGGTAAAGTAACTTTACAAAAAAATATCTGGTGAGTTAAAAACCAGACTAATGTGAATACCATTGTTGACTCTGGATACCTCTTTATAGAAAATACATCTGCTGTTTAAAAGACTTCAAACACTCGTCCTTTGCCATCATGATTTCCCGCCCAGAGCGCCAACGAGATTGAATCTGCCTCTCATCATATCCGATAGACACCTACTCCTACATCAATCTTCTTTCCACCAACTTTCATACAACACGTTTATAAACTAAAGCCATGCGAAAACCAATCATAAACTCCTGTTAACACAGACGAAGATGATTTTACGCTGTTGGAAGATTAAAACGTTGCTGGTGATCACGAGAATTCAGTCTTGAAAGTTACGACGGAGCCCGAGGCGTTTGTCAGAATTTTTCGCGCTGCTTAATCGCTTTTTAGACAAGGACACATGTATGTTGATGTGAAGGTTAGAGCGGGATAGAAGGTAATAGAAGAGGGCTTCGGAATTGATTGCAAGGGTGACTATCCCCATGTTAGGTCGGCCCTAGGCGGGTGGGTGCTATGAAGCGTGGCACTCACGAGCATTTTTTGTTTCTCTCTGTTATTCAATTTTGCAATGGAGGATAATTTAAATATGCAATTTATGGATGGAGAACATGCACACAATCATGGTCGTACAGTAGGTACTTTTACTGCCTTCATCAACAAAATATTTAAAAAATCGTTTGCTGTTTTCCTAAATTATAACAATTCTTCAGTAGATATAGGTTTTTAAAGAAAATGGAGAGGAGCATGTAATGAGAAAACGCAACGCCATGTCGTCTTCTGATTCCCAATAAACCTTTTGCTATAATATCAATGTAAAATGTTTTCATTATTTTACAAAAGTTGCCTTAAGTAGATCTAGGTTCTAAGTTAAAACATCATCAGTGGCCTGTAACGTAGCTTTTACTCAAGGAATTTATAAATTTTATTCCATGCTTTTCTCGTACTCGTAAATTGATCAATAAGTCATTTTTGGCATGCCATTGTCATTTCAGTTCATGGTGTAATACTGTAATGATATGTAATTAAAGTTTAAATAAATACTAAATACTAAATGGTATGTCATTTCACTTACGACGAGATTACGTAACGAGACTGAGATGAGATAGGAGAGAAAGACAAAACAAAAATCTCATGAGAAACAGCTTATCGTACTAATCAATTCTTGATGGTGTTTTTTTAGGTTTTTTAAAACGATTTCGAAAGTTAACGAATCTCAAAGAAAAGATCTACACTCTCAAATATTTGAACGATGTTTCAGTATTCGATCGACGCTTGCAAGCGTTACTATTATGAAGACGACCGCAGACAATTCTTGATATTGTGTTTGTTTGTCTCGGTGCCTTACTCTTGAATCCAATGACAATTCCGATCCAATCCCAATTTCTATTTACTGCTGCAATTTCTATTGTTGTATTCTTGAAAACAAGGTTGATTTTGGCGCTAGGTTTGCTGTCAAAAGTACGAAATGTCATATTCCAATACTTGTCCAATACCGATCGCGTTCAAGAATATAAGGTCCCAGGTAATGGCAGCCGGAACTTTTCTACAGGTACAATGGCAAGGTAATACATACGTACCTATAGACCATATAGACATCATCATCATATCCCAGCCGATAGACGTCCACTGCTGGACATAAGCCACCCCCATGCAAAGAGCACCATGACGACCGATTTTGAGCCTTCACCATCCACCGACTTCCTGCGACTGCTTTAATGTCATCGGTCCATCGAGTGGGGGGCCGTTCTACACTTCGTTTTCCAGTTCGTGGTCGCCATTCGAGAACCTTTATTCCCCAGCGGTTAACGGTTCTGCGAGCTATATGGCCTGCACACTGCCACTTCAACTTATTCTAAGTGCTGTGTCGGTGACCTTGGTTCTTCTACGGATTTCCTCGTTGCGGATTCGGTCGCGTAGTGAAACTCTTTCATAGAATTTTTTTCTTTTCTTTGACAGCCTATTATTGCAAGTTTAATTAACACTCCATTCCATTCCACGTAGGTAATTGTAGATTACGTGGCTTCTACTGTACTAATCGCCTATATTATCATTTAAATGGCATTGTTATCAATTCCGCGTAGGTAGGTTAATGATTATGATGGCCTGTAACTACCTAACACGCGGCTGTTAGTTTGTAGATAGGTATTTCGAATACAATAAAATAGAATAGTGGAGCAGAAATGTAAGAAATTGCTGTCATTGAATGATTCACTTTATGTTTACATGGATCAATTTAGTTGCTTCATCCAAATTAAAAGGCAGAACCGTGTATGAACGCCAACTAAATGAATTCTCGCGGCTGGTACGAAGGCAAATGTTCAATGCATGTGACAAGAGTAGTACTTTATCATTATGAATTAGTTCTCAAAATTTGCGCAGCATTAAAAAAATATTATTTATGCATTACATATTCAGAAAGTTCAGGATAGAGACGTATGGAAGTCCTTGGGGGAGACCTTTGCCCAGCAGTGGGACAATATAAGTAAGAAAAAAAATGCATTACATAATACATTTCATTCACCTAAAGTGTTTAGTGTTGATAATCTTATTTATTCACCTATCGCAATGGATAATTATTTTGTTAATTTCCCGGTTCCCATAACAAAAGGATATCCCGGTTTTAAACTCTTACTAGGTACTTCATCATCAGGTCATCACTAGAATAATAATAAATAAATAAATAAATAATGCTGGACAATCCACACTGCATCATCTAGCCTAAGGTAAGCTGCTGTTAAACAGAGCTGTATTATGGGTACTAGATGACTGATATATATTTAATACAATACAATACATAGATAGATATTTTTTATTATACATAGAAAACACCCAGAACACCCGGAACAAATATTAGCAGATCCTACAAACATCCATCAGATATGTTGAAGCGTGAAGCAATCATATTATGGTAAATTTGTCCCGAGGCGGGAATCAAACCCGCAACCTCTGCGTCGCAGGCGGACCTTTGCCCACCGCGCCACATTGGTCATCATGGGTAAAATTAAATCATTATCCAATAAAAAAAAACTGTTCACAACCGTAACAGCTGAAGATATCCACTCAATTGTGATGATGGTTCAGTTAAGATATTACAGGCTTTTGTGTATATATACTTACTTATTTCATCAGATCTTCACTAATTATTTTAAATAGTGTCAATTTTAAGGTAAGTCCTATCGAAAAATTAGGCTAGTTATTCTAAGGTATAGGTACTATATTTAGGTATGATAACAAATAATTATTTTAAAAAAACCGGCTTTATTTAAATAAATAAAGTTTTTTGATGGATTGTGCAGCGTGTGATGATAAATTAATGTACTCGTAGTTATTGACACGCTTAAAATTATTTTTTCAAAAAGTACTGATTCAATTTCTATTAAATTTATATAGGACCATCTCTGAAGTATACATAATACTACAGGCTAGTATCAGTAGTCCGGTTAGTTTGTCCGATGATCGGACTGATGAGACTTTGTCGGCTCAGTAGTTCGGTGATTTAAATCCTCGGACTACTGAGACTTTTTGTCCGTTAGTGACTGTCGGTCAAAAAGTTTCTAAGTATGACTTATTCCCATCTTCCAACTTAGCTTTCCACCATAAGTTGGAAGTCTACAGATCTACTTTTCCACCCAGATCGAAATTAGTAGGTTAGGTTATGTTAGGTTAGTGAAAAACCACGCGCGAGACGAGCGAGCGAAGCGAGCGTGCCGCGGGAGCGGCCGTCGAAGCGCCAGAAATATAGTATAGCTACTGACAGTCACTAACGGACAAAAAGTCTCAGTAGTCCGAGGATTTAAATCATCGAACTGATGAGACTAAAAAGTCTCATCAGTCCGATCATCGGACTAAATCATCGGACTACTGATACTAGGCCAATACTACAACTATCAAACAAATAATTAATCATCTAAATCAATTCAAAATTAGCGGAGAACTCGCGTCTCTAACTATGGGTCTTTCATTGCCTCATCGCACATCATAAAAGAAATATTCATGTACCTGCTACACTACCTTTTTTATTTACGTTTCTCGAGTAAATCCATAAAGTTTATCTGGTCAATTATTAGTTGTTCTCAACCTATGTAGCTTACCTACCTATCTAAAGTCAAGGGTCATTCATCAGTCCCAAGCGCGCCACTCAGGCGATAAATGGATGATACCTCTACTATCAGCCGGCTGACCTTTGAATCTTAGCATGCTGCTAATTATTTTATCTTCAAAATTTATAAAACTGTTATGCTAATACAGACTGACTAAAGCTCATTACTTAAATTAAAATTAAATTAATGAACTTATTCAATAATAGTTTATTTATTTTCGAACGCCAGTTCCACATATCCCTACTGGTAGAGAAGAATGGATTTTTTTTCCACCTATAAACCGGCGTCGATGCACCAGATTTTTCTATTCGTAATAACTACGCACGCTATGCAAGTTCAAATGATGAAAAAAAACATCATAGATACTGGTAGGTATGTTCAAAAACATAAAATTCACGTTTCAGACGAGTTCACGGTGTAGATTGAGACCCAATCTCTCGCTTGAGAATAGTCGAGTGTTCCAGCATTATACAAATTTAAAAAGCTTGCTTAAAATTTAAAAAGCCTAATAAAAAGCTTGTCATGATGATCATGACAATGAGCTACTTACTTTACTATGAACTAACGTTTAAATCATCGCTTCGGCGTCGTTTTGAACTTTAATTTAAAATAAATATAAAAATAAAATAAAATCAAATATCCTCTGAAAGCGCAGAAAGCCACAGTCAGTTTTATTTTCTGAATCAAAGTATTCCTACATTATCTTGTTTTGTATTTTATTACCTACTACCATTAAAATTAAATTAGTTAATATAATCAGTAACTTATAACCTCGCGGTGGTAGCCTTGGAGACTCTATAAACAATTTTTACGAGCCATTGTGAGCTGCTTTACGACGACCGCCACGATTGACTTCTGACCATAAAATGTGTTTTCTATGTTGCGGTTTGCGCTCTGTTTTTCCGAGTTAAAAATATTTTGATGTTACTGGCCAACAATGTGATGTTCATTGCCACTTCGACTGCTAATTCTGTCGGCTAATTCCAAAACAAAGTTAAACAAAACTGTCTCTTTCAAAATGTGTTTCTTTTTTGAGTCGTGTCGTCTTTCTTATCGTATTGAGAAACGTCTAAAATCGGCATTTTTTTGACATGCAAAACAGTTACAAAATCGACGCTAGACTCTCGAGTCTCGTAGGTATTCTAGAAATTGAAATTGAAATTTATTAATAACTATTAACTTAAAATAATGTATAACAACTTTTTGTTCTATCATTTGAAAAATGTTGTGCGTTATGCCAATGCTCTCATACGGCGAAGAAAAACCTGGTAAAGAATCCGGCATGTCAAAGAACTAGTAATTCGAAGACATAGTGCCATCCACCAATCCGCATTGGGTCCGCGTCCCACGCTCGAGAGCAGGTCTGTGTCCCAGCAGTGGGAACATTAGAAGGCTGTCATGAAGTGTAAGTACCTACTACTTTCTAGTCCGGCAGCAACTGACCGCAATACTGCAATTCCGTCGCGGTCTGTCAAATTGTATGAAAGTTATGTCGCAACGCTCGCTCGGAATATAATTTATGTTCTTTCTGCAGTTGCGGTTGCAGTAGCTTTTCCTACTGCTGTCGCCATTGGAATTACACATCCATAGCACACCTTTAGTTATTTTCGCTGTCGCCTACGATGCGGATCACACATGAAAGGTTTTTCGAGATTTCTCCCATCCACCAATCCGCTTTGGAATAACTTCCATTTAGATTATTTAGATTCATTTTTGACGCTTTCATTTTTTATTTAAAACTAAACTCAATTTGTTTTTGTGCATCTTCAACGAATTTTCGCTAGGTCGCGATATACGATATACGCAATGGTCTTAGAATTCTAAATGGGGGTATAAGATCTGCACTGACTTCCCGCATTGGCATGTATTGTGCATTGTCTCCCTGCTAACCTGACCAGCCCAATTCCTTGAAATAACGAAGTAGGACTTTAGGTTGATGGCATCTTCGATGGTGTTGTGGACGGTGGCGAGCAAGTGCCTATTAGCTCCTGCAGTCCCGATTTGGCTCTGGCTTCATTTGTGGCTGCACAGTGAAGAATCACATGCTCCAATCTTTCTTCATCCTGGAAGCAACCACGAGAGATTCCACTGTCTGGCTCCAGTCTTTACGAGGTGGTGGTTGAGATCGCACTGACCTGTGATGATGGCCACCATTAGGCGTACTTACATCGTCTCTTTTCATTTTGAGCAATGTGTTAGTGATATTTTTGTTTCGGGACGGGAGCATAGCTTTTGTTTGCTTGCAGTCCAGTCTGCGCATCATAGTTTTTGATGCTTCATTTCAGAGTGAGTTCATAATAATGGGCTTGGTTCACAAATCCTCTTAGATAACCCCCTGCGAAGAAAGAAAGAAAGAAAATGATTTTATTTGTCGAGAACATAAATAGAATAACATACAAAATAGAAACTAATACACAAGTAATTAAATAACAAAGATTATAACTTGAAAAAAGAAAAAAAAAGAAAAAATGGTATGTTCTACAGTGTTACAAAGCCCTCGACAAATTTGGACTCAACTCAGCATTGTGCCGAATAGATAGGTTTGACTATCTACCCAACGCTGGTTTTCAGTTGAGACCAGTTGAGCGAGATAAGCATCACGTCCGTCGAACTTGACGCATTGCTGATCGAACCTATATAATCGGCTATTGACATCATATTACATACAATATTAAGGAAATTTCTATACTTTTTGTTCAGAAACCTTACGTTGTACAGACTATACAAATAGTTTATTTGGTATAGAAACACATAGGAAATAAAAAACATTAGAACGTTGACAGCTGCTCAAATTTAAAAAAAAACTGTGTAGCAGTGTCAGCGCCCGACTCCTTAACTGATACAAATGATTCCATAATAAATAAATAAATAATAAATAATAATGCTGGACAATCCACACAGCATCATCTAGCCCAAGGTAAGCTGCTGTTAAACAGAGCTGTATTATGGGTACTAGATGACTGATATATATTTATTACAATACAATACATAGATAGATATTTTTTATTATACATAGAAAACACCCAGAACACCCGGAACAAATATTTGCAGATCCTACAAACATTTGTCCCAAGGCGGGAATCAAACCCGCAACCTCCGCGTCGCAGGCGGACCTTCGCCCACCGCGCCGCATTGGTCGTCTAATATGAAGTATTAAAAGAAAAAAGACCGACTCATCGATATCTCTATCGTTTCGACAGCAACGTGGACTTTCTGAATGTTTTGCTGGACAATGGGCAAAATATTGCATTGCAACGTAGAAAATTCCATTCAATTGTGACAGTAGAATAAAATAAAGTGCAATTTACATTGAGTCAGTTTCTGATTCCAAATGAAGTAAATGCTGACTTTGAGATCTGACTTTCTCTGTTTACAGTGGCGAACACAATAGGCCTGCATGGCCGCAGTGTTATATTAGCCGCACCAATTTAATAAAAAAAAAGGGTCAGTACGCGAGAATTTAATATCAGTAAGTACTGACTACTGACCCGACAACGTTTCCATTAGGTCGGTAGCGTCACACTGACTTTGCTCGAATTTGGAGTCAGCACTAAATTTGCTACTGACTCGATGTAAATCATACATAAAACAACGTTTGACGTTAAAACATTTTGGTCTTTGACTGTACTAAAACATCCTTGTACAAATGGTACCAGTTGTAGAACGCAAATAATATTATTGTGTTTCCCAACTCGCACCATTCGATACCAGTTCCTTCGGTACCAGTTGTACCTCTTTATTCAGTTTCAACCTGAGGGTCTACTCTTGCTCTTGCGGACAAAAGCGTATCGTGTCGTGACAGTTTTTGTAGTTCAGCTTTAGTCCTTGACTAGACTACGATATAATGCCACCTTATCGATTATCGCTTTTATAGATAGACCCTCTGTTGTTTAGTTTATTTAGAAATTACTAAGCAGGCAGGTGTTTTAAGAAAACCAGAGAAATCCTTTACATTAACTGTGGGTGCACAGCATGGCACATGCTAGCAAGAAGGGCAGTTCTATTGCTAAACAACGTTTGATGTGCTATTCATATACAACTCTAGATTAGTTCCTTCCTAACATGTTTACATAAAGAGGCCGTACCGAAATAATGCTTTTGATTTTGACAATCTTAACGTAAGCGTATCGTCCTAAGGGCGAATCATGAAAACTTCGTTTGACAATCGTAAACGTAAACGTATCGCACTCAGCTGTCAATTTTTTTTTGAGATTTCTGTTTTTTATTTTGCACACTAAAGTTGCTAAAGTGGCGCTGTGATTGACAGAAGGTTTTCTCTTCTGAAAAACTGCGGATTTATTAAAACTTATTTAAATTTTCATCAGCATATCAGCCGATAGACGTCTACTGCTGGACATAGGACCAAAGAGCGCCAAGACAATCGATTTTGAGCCTTAGATTCCTTTCCTTAGATTATTCTAAGTTCCTTCACCATCCACCGACTCTTGCTGCCGCTTCAATGTCATCGGTCTATCGAGTAAACTTAAGTCGAACTACATTCGGCTTCAACCTTTTTTGAAACATCAAATTTTATGTCATTCTGCGAGGTGTTTTAATATTTTAATGACTCGATCATAACAGATAAACTTGCATACGTATGTTTAATTTTGTATATTCTTGGATGATCCTTGACTAAACTTATTTTTTGTACTAAATAATAAGACATCTAAGTGTAACTTCGGATTTACACTTGATTTTTTCTTGTTTTTAGACAAAGACGTTGAGAATAATCGTTTTAGATAGCAGCTTCGAGCATTAAACAATTAAGTACCTACCCTCAATGTCAAAGTCTCTCAATTACAACAATTATTCTCAATGTCTTTGGATAGCAGGTAAAATGTTGTTTTAAACCATTGGTAAACTTTTATAAAAGATGAAACCGATCGCATGTAAAACTAGTTTCATTTGAGTTTCATTTGATTTCAGCATTATTGTCGTTGAATGACTAACCTGCATAATGTAGGTTAGTTAAAACCTAAGCTAGCTTGTTAATTAACTATGGTGATTACTTATGGTGGTAATTAAACTGGAAAGCAGTTCTTTGTCAGATCACAAGAAAGTTTCTGGTAGAGTACCTACCTACCTCGTTTTAGCATGGTTCCGTGGCTGTGTAGAGCAATGTTTAGAAACGATTCCCTCAGTGCGTTTTGACTCAAACAAGGCCAAAAAACGGTAAAATAAAGATTCTGCCAACTGACATCGATTCTATCGCGATCGCGACTCGTAAAAAACGAACACAATGCGTCGACAACGCCAGCCAGCGTCCCGCTACCCTCTGATCAAACAGTGTATCTGACAAAGTTCCATAACAAAAACCTCTTTTAACACCAACTCTATGGGTACAACAATAAAGTTGCGATTCCTGATTATACAGAGTTAGATTGGAACCCTACCATATTATTAATCCGTAGTTTCAAACAAGATCTGAATCCGTAGTTCAGCTCCGCGACGTTGCCGCTCTTGGCAAGCTACAACATCGGTCTCTATGTATATGTGTGTACTTCTGGCACAACTGGCGCCGAATATTTATTGTATACTTACTAACAGAATACTGACGCATGTTTAGGGCGACAGAGTTCTATTCTACGGATGTGGAAAAAATGTACTCTTTGTGATTGACTTAGGGTTGAATTTGAGTTAAATTTATTTGACGAGACTGTGTGTTGTTAGGCGATTTTTCTATGTGACCGTCCAGGTGGCTATGTATAGGTTGCTTGGATCATTTTATACGCGCTCTGAATAACCTGAGGCGGCTTTAGCATGGACTGTTGTTGTTTCAACTAATAATTAATTAATTTATGAAGCTTTTACGAGGGCAACCAGATCGAATGAATAAATAACAACCTAGGTAGGTAACCTACCAATTATGTAGAGGTTGAGTGACTGTGCTTATTGTATGGAAATACAATAAGTTGATGAATTTACTAGTTTGGATTGTATAATTTGTATCATGACATTCATGATATTAAAAAAAGTAACTGGATACCTATAACTAATGATTGAATTTAACAAGGTTACACAAACATTTGTAGAACATTTGTTGAACAATAGTTCAACAATCTTATCAGCCAACAGACGTTTTCTGCTGGACTTAAGCATTTAGTGTTAGAATTTACCATTACCAAATTGTTGCGACCGCTACAATATCATCAGTCTATCGAATTGAATAGTCCTACACTTGGTTTTTTAGTTTGTGGTCGCTTTGAAATTCAAGAACCTTTTTTTCCAGCAGATATGTTTTGCAGAGCGGTTAGTACTTTTTTTCATTTACCGATATAATCATTTTGGAACCCACACGTAGTGAAACCCTGAGCATAGATCTTTCCGAAGCCCGTAAATTGCCTGTAATGTTACTTTCTATTTAATAAACTTGAAACTATTAACTTTGAGTAAATCAATGAAACCAATAGTTAGCTATCATGTCTCGTCTATGCCTACTTTTTTCAAGCCTCAAGCAACAAAAGAGTAATAGACCTAGCCATCGTTTTGTATATCATTGATTTTCGAATCACTATAGAGTTCTTCTGACCAGTCAAAAGTTCATCCGTTCCACATTGATTCAGATTTTGACACCGGTCTATTGTCATCGTTCTAGCTTCTGGGATCCTATTTCTGTCCGTACTATGCTATAGATTTTAACTCTATGCTGCTATCTTTTTTATATAACTTTACCAGCATGTTAAGTTGTACCTAACAACTCAACCACTGGACCGATTTATACAAAATTTGGCTCAGAGATAGTTATATGTCGGAGGAAAGGCATCGTCTACTTTTACAAATTTATGTACTATGTGAGCGTAGTGAAACCAAGTATTTGTGTAAAGCAAAGTTCTTTGAAATTAGTATTAAGTACCTACCTAAGAATTTAACGTACAAAACCAATTTCTGCTGCCAAGCAATAATCTAATGCTTACATTGCTGTGTTGCAGGTTCAAAGGATATGGTTACTGGTGAAATTACTGATACATGAGACATTTGATCACGTCTCAGGATCGCAACGTAAGTGAAACCTTGGATTTTGCAAGGCTTCTAATCAATAAATAATTTAACACTAAACGAAAGTTCATGACTTTCAAATATAATCTTCAATCTATGGTCATCTCATAAATTTATTTAACTTCATTTACATAAATTGCTTTCCTTAGAAAATGTATATCTGTAGATACTGTAGTGTAAACGGTAGTAAAAGCATATTCAAATCAGTTCAATGGCTATCATGATATGAAATCAAAATGATGCGGTCGTTCTTTCATGCAAATTCAAAAAGAAATACATTCTGGTAGCCCGTAGCACCTTTTGCTTCGTATTTTTGAATTTTTTGGTAGTTTGGGTATTAGACCAATTCTGAGTAACTAATCGACACAATAACTAATCGGACAGGACAACCGATGCAATAAATAAATATGAATATAATAATTTGTGGCGCGGTGGGCGAAGGTCCGCCAGTGACGCAGGCAGGAGCTAGCGGATTCCGGCTTTGGGACAAATGTTTGTACGATCTGCAAATATTTGTTCCGGAGGTTCTGTGTATTTTCTATTTATAATAAAAAATATCTATCTATGTATTGTATTGTATTAAGTATAGCAGTCATCTAGTACCTACACATAACACAAGCTCTGCTTAGCTTGGGGCTAGCTAGATGATGCTGTGTGCATTATTTATATTGCGTGCGAAGCCGGGGCGGGTCGCTAGTCATTCATAAGGTAGGAGCCGACCGCACGTTTTAGCCGCGCGGCTACCTATTTCATAGTTCATGTGCACGCTCGTCTCTGGCCACGACACGCGCGCGGGCTTTTTTAGTATTTTGTTTAGATTAACATTTTTATAATTCGTCATAACTTTTGAAAGGAATGTCTGATTTCAATAATTGAAACAGTTATCTACAGGTATTGAAACAGTCTTGAATATGAAATTATTTATTTGGATAAGGTTTAATATAAAGGTATGGAATACATGGTCTGATTTTGGTCGGCATTTCTATCAACTTTTAAAATGTAAAAAAGTAGTTATAGTTACATAACTACAAAAGTTGGATATATGGTATTGCTGTCTTTTTGTAGAAATTAATATGTTCTTTAATATTGTAGAAAATTTTTTTGTTGTATCATCAATAGTTTCCGCAGCGCATGCGATGAAAGACATTTTATGGCAATTTTTTTAACACCTTGGGTTACATTATTGAAGTTTTAGTAGGGATCCTTATTATTTTCTAAAATAAAATAAAGCCTATGTTACTCAGGGATAATGTAGCATTCTAATGGTGAAAGCATTTTTGAAATCGAACCAGTATTTTTTGAGTTTACTCGTAACAAATAAAAATACAAAAATACAAATCGTCTCTCTTTTTAATATTACTATAGATAATACCTATTGTACTAGGTAGGTACTACCACTAGGTACACAATTAATCTAATATAATAGGCATGAGCTAAAAGTTTTTGTAGATCTAAATTTAAACTTAGAGTTTATTAGATGATAATGTAAAAGGCACGATACCATATCAAAGTAAATTAGCACAATACATAACTGCATTCTAATTTATAAACTGACACAATACATGAGAGACAATCGACAACGTTCATAAACGTCGACGCGTGGGTTTAAATACAGTGACACAAACAACCCGTGCAGAGCGGCAACGTCGCATTGCTTGAACTGAGGCCGCCTTCGGTAGAAAGCAACGCGTTTCTAATCTGGACGTTGCGCAGTCATTGACTCCGGCGCGGAACGTTTGCAACTCACGAAAACGACTCAAATCGAACGCTTGGCTTTCTTATTTGAATATGGAATGAAATCTTTTTATTGAAATTGTTTATTGTTATTGGCATGCCTACCTATTTATATTTTAATTTGTTGTTTATCTAAAGTAATAGATAGTTTAGCGTTTCATCATAGTTAGGTAGGTAGAAAGAAACCCTTTAACTTAAATATGATGCATCTTCGTAGGTAGGTAGGTACTCTTTTGTTTTTGTTATAAATAATGTAGTTAATGTAGGTACCTGAGTATTCAAATATAATAAGTTTGAAATTGTATCTAATTTTGAAACATTTTCAGTTTTACAGCTCTTTCATTTCATAAAATAAGGTGCTCTAAAACTTAGTGTGAGTTTTTCAGGAAATAAATTTTGAAGGAAATCTGTAAAAATCATAGCTAAAATGTGTAGCGTAGGCGTAGTTGACTTTTTTTTGAAGCTAGAACATTGTTGGGGATTTTTACAGCGCATTTTTAGTGCGTAAAATGAACTACGTAGGTACCAAAATCTCATACATTGACAATGACAGACAACAGAGTCGAACAGAGTGCTTAGCACGAAAAACTCGTATAAAACAATCGTAAACGTAAACGTATCGTCCAGCTGTCAATGCTTGCAAAACTTGCAAGTTTCCAACTCACGGCGCAGGCGTATATTCCCATGTTATAATGCGTAAAGTGCGTTTTACATTAGGTCAGTGACTGACTCCAAATGAAGTCGGTACTGACCCGACAATGTTTCTCCAAATCCATTTACATTCAGTAGCGGTTCAGCACTGACTTAATTTGCTCGAAGTTGGAGTCAGCACTGACTTTGCTACTGGCTCAATGTATATCATTTTGTAGGCACAGAACAGTTATTAGTACTCTTTAGGTTAACCTGGAACTCTTATCAAGAGTCTATCTTGGTGGGTCTCACCGCAGTGCCAGATATTCAATGCTTTCAAGCAGTAGTTTGCAAGCATTGTGTTTAGGTTTGTAGTGCACTGTAGCTAAGCTAGTGAAATTACTGGGCAAAAGAGACTACGTCTCGGAGTGACGAGCGCAGTGCAGTGCTACGCAGAACTTTAAGACTTATATTTTTGGGTGACACTGCAGCTGTCATGGTCACGTTTAGCATCAGGTGAGCGATTTGACCGTCTCGTTAGTAAGTAAGTTCGTACGAGACTATGAGTCAGTGGCCAACTCTGGTGACAGAGATTTTAGGCCGCCCGAAGGTCTCTGTCATGGCCTACCAACTTTGAAAAGCTGCGGGACCGACTGCTTAATGTGCCCTCCGAAGCACGGGAGCGCTCAGTTGAAATTGCCACTGGCGGTCAGGTAAAAAAATGGTGAGTACCTACGCGGAACAGTGCTACCGTCTCGTAAATTGCTGACACATAAAAAAAGTCTGTATCAAGAAAAACTCGTTTGAATCGTTCAGCTATCAATTGAACTACCAAAATTCAATACAAATTGACGGCTGGAGGATAGCCCATTTACTTACACCATACAAAAATTGCATGCAAGAATTGCCTTGTCAAATTAAATTTAGAACATTTTTGTTCCAAAATTAATTTGAGTTCAGTAATTTAAAAGACGCATATTTGACCCTACTTCTAAGAGGAAATTAATAAGGCGCAAGTAACCATTTGCGCCTTATGCACTAATTGAAAACTGCTTTTCACACTAAGAAAAAAAGTTAACATCTGCCTTTTTGCGCCCTTCTATTTTTATCTACATAGTTTTTAATACTAAAAATAAAAGGCGGATATAACCAAATGCGCCTATTTTTTTTAGAAAGTATGTACTTAAAATAAAAGTACAATAATAAGCGTACTAGATATACGCATATAGGGCGCATCTGGCTATTTACGTCTATTCAATCAATGACTTAGTATTTCTTTCCTGTTTTTATACTAAGATGAAACAGTTTTATGTTATTTTTAATTAAATAACTTAATAATATGCATATTTTTAATAATCGAATACCTACAAAGACTATTATTGTGGACATTATTTGCAATTTTTAAAATATACTTATTTTAATTTACCCAAAGACAGCAAACCGATTTCCCGTTTGATTACCTAAATCATTTTTTTCTCCGTTTTTACTTTTTGTTACATGCTCCTTTTTAACTATCGGGGGCAGAATTATTGTATAGTGTAAATGAGCTAGTATGTTAGTCATATTTTAAGAGAGTATTTGAGTAGAGTTATGTGTGATAGATAGAGCTCGTCCGGGGAAGGACTACCACCATACCTATTTCTGCCGCCGAGCAGTAATGCTCGCATTGCTGTGTTCCGTTGTAAAGGGTATGGTTTCCGGTGAAATTACTGGCACATGAGGCTTTCAATCTTAGCCTCAAGGTGGCAACCCGCGAGTGATACCTCTGGTATTGCAAGCGTCCATAGGCTGCGGTAACCGCATACCATCTTGTGGCCCGAACGCTTGGTTGTCACTTTTTTCGTTTCGTGATTTGCCTTCAGTGCTATAAAAACAATAGATGCGAGTGTCTAATCTCACGGCAGCTGGCAGGAAGCTGATAAGTCATGATAACGTTATTAGCCCGCGGACGCCGCCACATACCTACTATACAATATGTGGATATAGATACACCTGGCTTGGCTAGCTAATAAGTAAACATAAAGGTATTTACTGAATCATGAGTAGGCAGATAATCTCAATCTAAATGCACCTGGTGGTAAGTTCTTTGTGATAGAGCTCGTCCGGGGAGAGACTACCACGATATATATTTCTGCCGCCAAGCAGTAATGCTCGCATTGCTGTGTTCCGGTTCGGAGGGTATGGTTTCCGGTGAAATTACAGGCACATGAGACTTTCCATCTAACGTCCCAGAGTGGTAACACGCAAGTGATATCTATGATGTTGCTTGTGTGCACGGTAACCGCTTACCATCAAGTAGGCAGTACGCTTGGTTGCCACTTCACCGCTTACCATCAAGTAGGCAGTACGCTTGGTTGCCACTTCAGTGGTATAAAAAAAAAAGTCCTCTTTGGTGGTTCCATTGCCAAATATTCTTCCTCCGTGCAGTAGTGTCTGACGATGTGGCGCGGCGGAAGGTCCACCTACGACGCAGGAGGTTGCGGGTTCGATTCCTGCCTTGGGACAAATGTTTGTAAGACCTACAAGTGTATTTGTTTTAGTGCTGGGTGTTCTGGATATTTTCTATGTAGTTATAATAAAAAAAAAATATCTAATGTATTGTATCAGTCATCTAGTTACCCATCATACATAACACAAGCTCTGCTTAGCTTGGGGCTAGCTAGATGATGCTGTGTGGATTGTCCAGCATTATTTATATTATTTATTATTTAAATAAGTAGGTACTGTGTTTTCTGGGCGAAACCCGGTATTAACTCTGTGCCTGGAGTGAAAAGGACAGTGCAAGGCGACGCAGAACTCTTTGGGTGACACTGAAACTGTAATGAGGCGACTGAATTTATAAATAACTAGTAGATCCAGCGCGGTTTCACTCGCGTTATTTTTTTCGCAATTTTTCCATAATAACCCACCGTTTAAACCTGACATTGACTCATACAAATGTTTCAAGACCAAAAACAGTCAAATCGGTCCAGCCGTTGTCGTAGGGCACGTTACCGTTGTCGAAGTGCACGCAGTAGTTTCCGCCTTTTTCAAAGTCGTTAGGCCATGACCTCTGTGCCATGACAGAGGCCTTCGTGCGGCCTAGAACCTCTGTCATTAGAGTTGGACACTGACTGATACGAACTTACTTACTTCACCTACTAGTTATTGACTGACAAATCATTTTAGTGGATTTAATAGGTTGTTGCGCAAAAACCTACGCTAAACTACAAATAGAACTAAACTAGACCTTAGCCGTTGTGCAACGGGGTTTAGTTAGTTCCAAATCGAGGCTCAGGCCTTTTGAATGAAACAAAACATCCATCAATAAGACGTCCAATCAGATGCCATCTCAGATGAATGTACTGCCGACGAGATAAGAGGTAAACAATAATGCTTCATTCATAGCTCAGCAGTCAATGGAAAATACTTGAAGATTTCGTCGCGATGATAGAGTCACTCTGTTTATGTTATGTGACAAATCAGGCGGAAAATCACCAGCGGAATACGCGCGCGTATAAATTCTCCTTATTTTGTTTAGAATGAAAACGAACGATAATGGAAATTTAAATAGAACGACCGATGCGGACGTTTTGCTTTCTGAAAATTATGATGTTATTGTTGTTCATGTCATTCGGGCAAACCTTACCACCATGTTTATTTCTGCTGGCTTATTGGTATGCTCGCATTGTTTTGTTCCGTTTCGCATTGTGAATAATGTGAATATTATCAACAAACAAATTTTCTTTTCATTTTAATATCGTAAAACGTCGTCCAGTGTATAACAAGAAAGTTTTACTGCTACTTTGGAATTTACAGTTTGTAGAGTAGGTAAGTATCTTCCATTTGATGTTCATGTACGCAGTACTAATATCAGTCCTGTGGTTCAGGTGTTAAGTCAAAAAAGTATTTTAGAGTTTGAATTTTAGAAATACCTCCTTAATTCTAAAATTCAAACTCTAAAATGGTTAAAAACCATAACCTACCTGGCTATAGAAAGACAAAAGCACACGTGAAAGATGTCGAGAAAATATAAAACATTACTTTAATACATACTTACATAACACCCGGACAAGGTAAAGTATTTGCATATCATACAAACTTAAGTTCCGCAGCGGGGATCGAACCCGCAACCTCTCGCTTCTCCATGCATGCCCACCGCGCCGACAATGTCGCTGTCAAAAAACCGACAATAAAATTACCAAGCTCGCGAGATCTCACATAAAATTAATGTTCTATCGTATCTATCAAAGCGCCTCGCGACGACTCGTTGATCTATGGGCAGTCAGCGGTGCGATGCTGACAAATTGCTTAGTCACTCGACCGAGACACTGGCACGGACAGTAGCCGGGATAGTGACTTGTCATTATTTACACATTTTAGTGCCAACATGAAGCGAAGATGCCAAGATAATCGTTGATGTAATAATCTGAGTACTTTAGGTAGTTAGGCCCGGTTTTTATGGTTCCGTACATCAAGAATCGTTTGCCCAGTCTGTTTGTCAAAATAAGTATTATTTTTTCAGGAACGGACGGTTAAAGGTCAACCTGAAATTAATAGATTAGCTCAAAGCCTTTTATTTGTATTATTTAATTTAATTTGTATTAGTGCTCACAAACCATTATATTTATTTACATTTTATGTAAGTGCCTAAGTAACATTAAAAGTTAAATAATTGTAACAAAGTTTTTGTATGAAATGAAAATGGCAAAAATTAATTCTATCCATTACCTACCTGCTAATCTCACAGCTCTGTCGAATGACAATGAGTCAGGAGCCCTTGTGCTACAAAGGAAAAATTGGAAAAAATCTCTTAAGTTTCCAAAATAATACCTAACGATTTCCAAATATAATGTGGTTTTTCCAACATTTATTTCTTCTATTATGGACTCTGTGGCTTATTTGCCACAATTTTGCCAGTGTCAAGTGTATTTCTCTCAGGTGTCAGTGACAGATCCGTCTTGTCGTCTTGTCTTGTCAGAGTTAAAAAACGGACTCAACTCTCTACTTTGGATACCAGTGTTAGTTTCCATTCCCAACTTATACCTTTTACATTGAATGACGTCGTAACTCACGTTGTCCCGGTGTTACGGAGCGCGGAGTCACAATACCTTTTTAGCTTCCGTGCGAGTCCGTGCAGCGTACTTCCTATACGACTCTGCAAGAACACAATAGGGCTATCACATAGATACTTAGTCTAACGCCTAAATACTGAAAGGTTACTCAACTAATTAAATCTTATATGATGACTTTTTTAGGTTTCTTAATTTTAAAAAGACAACCGCATACGATTTTGAAAACTTACGACCTCTTAAACCGTTTACACGATCTTAAATATTTAAATAGCGTTTGAGTATTCGGGCGTTATATGGCTTAGTGTGTTATTTTTTAAGCCTCTACGCATTGAGAAAGATATTTCTGAGGTTCTGAGCAGGGGGAAGAAGTTTGCATAGAAAAAAAATACAGCTCTCACAAAGTCAAGGGATGTTCCGTGCGTGTTAAGAATTACATATTTGTTTGTAGCATACAGATTTCCTTTGGGAGTTTTAGAAACACACTGGCAACATGTAATATTGTACTCAAGTGAAGAATATGATTTTTTTCAAATACTTACCTTATGTTTTTAGTTGGTAACAAAATAAACGTTTTTATTATTATTATTATTAAACAAGATTATGTTCAATTCAGACCGTCTCAAATAGACATAGAGGCCAATAATGATGATTATGATGAAAACAAATCAAAAAATTACTGATTTAATTCTTGGTATAAGTACACATTATTTTTATCAGTGGCAAGTGACAACCCTAAATACCTGAATGCTTGTTGCGTAACGCCATCCATAATTTCCACCGCATAGTAACTCGTTACCAAACCGTAGCCGATTCGAGCTATTCATGCAATATAGCTACAGTAATTTATTCTATCTACTATAATAATACAATGGTCATTAAGAAACAAAGACTCTTTCTTTGAGGATACAATGTGGTTTTTCTTGACTGAAGATAGGAAATTAGTTCACTTTGCAGTGAGAATTTATTGTTTTATTTGTAAAGGTTTTTTTAAGTTACATAAGAGTGTTTAATTGTTTTATTGAAGAATATGGAAAAAGTACCCATAAAGTAGTAAAAAGGAAAGCAAACAAGCATATTACGGCATGACAACACAACACATTACAACTCAAATAACACCAATTACCATAAAACTTAATCAAAATGACTCTCCGTAAAACCTACAACCATTTATGCCAAAGGTTAATTTTAGTTATGTTAATGCCACTTGATTCCGGCGGTGGCGGTTTCATTTTACCGCCAAAAAAGGCTTTAGTCTTTAAATAATAAAGGAGGTATTCATTTAGGAATGGTAAGCCTACTTATAAATACCGGCTGGATATTTTGAAATGTTTAATCTGGCCTCTTATTGCGCTGATCGAGTGTGGATGGTACAGTTGGAAGGGGAAGACCTCGACGCACGTATTACGATCAAATTGAAGACGTGCTAAAGAAAGGCCATGTCAGGAGTACCCTAAACCGACGAGCGTGTATGAAGAATGTGATGAGAGTAAATGAAGCAAAACAGGTGTGTCAGGATCGTAGCAAGTGGAAATCCGTGGTCTCTGCCTACCCCTACGGGATACAGGCGTGATGTATGTATGTATGTATTGCGCTGATTCAATGCTTTTGACAATCGTTAACGCTATCAAAAAAACCGTTATCTCCCAAAGAGTAATACATAATATGTATCTACGTTAGTCGAATAAAGAAAAAGTATTTCTGTACCTGAAACATCCTGCTGTTGTTCTTCTTTCTACAAAGTCCTGAAATAATAGTGAAGTCTACATTTCTTACGAAAAACTAGTCTGACAATCGTAAACGTAAACATATCGAGTGTATGATATTTTTATATTTTATTTTACGCATTGAAGAGGCGCTGTAAAAAATCCCAAATAAATTGACAGCTGGACGATACGTTAACGTTTACGATTGTCAAACTCATTATTCCGGATACGGGCTCAGCTGTCAATTTCTATTGAATTTTTGTAGTTCATTATAAGCACTAAAACAGTCGCGTAAAAAAAGCTGGATGATACTATAACGTTTACGATTGTCAAAAGCATTATTCTGGATACTGCTGAGAAATCATAAAATCAACTTTAATTCAACGGTTAATAATGTGTGCCTCTACTAGCAAAGCAAGCTGCAAAGACAATTTGTGTAATGTATAGGCTACTTTCTTAATAAGCTTCTGTACCCGACAAAACCACGTGCAGTGCACTGCAGTCCATAGCTTCGTATTAATTCTCTAGAGAAATCACAGTGGCTGAAAAGAATAAGAATAAGAATTTGTTTATTTGACACACACAATAAGGAGAGCAAGACCTAGCGTAAAGTAACATAGTCTCTCCTTGTGAGTGCAAACTGAAATACAGGATGAAAAAAAAGCTCACGAAACTGTAAATAAAGGCAAAATAAGTTAGTAAAAGTACAACTTCGAAACAGTTTATCATCAAGGATTTCGAGTTGAAGCTTTTAAAGACCTGTTTGAGACTTTTAAAATAGACTCATCAATAAAAAGTAGTTTTTTATGGAAATCCGTTGAGATTTAGGATCGGGAAGTAATTGGTCGGAATGACACTTTTTAGTTTTCGTAAGTCGTTACTTACGTTACACTTTTACATTTTTATTTACGTAAGTACAACGAAAACCATTTATTAAGAATAAAAAAGTTAGATGTTCCGTCTTCCCTCCATCTACTTAGGTAGGTAAATACTAAAATAAAAACAATGTAATAATAACAATTCTCAATGAAAGGATAACCATACCACCAATTTCGTGCTCTTAAAATTATGTAAATTACATTTAATTTGTGCAAAGTACGGATACCTCTTAACAAGCCAGTAATTACAACTGTTCTTTATCTTATCTGCACCTGGACAAATTTTGTTAAAACTTAAATTCAGCTAGTAAATTGAAAAGTAGTGAGCCTTGACGACATTCTCGCATCCTGCGCTCGCTCGATAAATGGCAAATTTGTTTTTTTTCCTTGGTCTGCGGATTCTGCGAATCTTGAAACAGGTCAGACTGGACTGCCGCGAGTTTTTTCGGCGAGCCACACCGAGCACGCACGCATTACGTGGTGTTACCAGTTTATTGCACTGCTATTTATTACGTTTTATTTAGTTGGGATATCTTGTGGAAAATCTTACTCGAGTTAACTTTTTCGTTTCACTCACCGACAAAGGACGACCGCTTAGCTTTATTGATATTTTGACTTTATTTGAATCTGAGGTTTGTGTAAATAATAATTTAATTCATATAGGTAAGCAGGTACTAACTTTACCTGATGAGCCTACACAAGCATAATACTTACATTAACTCTTAATATTTTTCTATTTGTGGCTTGGAATTACTATTTTGTAACATTATTCTAAACGAACTATAATGCAACCGTAAATCTCTTTTTGTCGATACTTAAATGGGAAAAAACTACCCAATTATGGAAACAGTGTTGAATGTGGCAATACTAGCAACTAATTGACGGTCCGGTCGATCGTGGAATACTAATCGGGAGATTAAAATAGTTTTATGGTCGATAAATGTTGGTCCATACGATCGAATTATTTATAGAAAAATACGAAACATACAGACTACATTATTAAAACGTAGGTAGGTACAGTCAACAATACAAATAACTTGCAAATAACTTATTGGTTATTAGTTTGAATAACCTTTTTCTCTGAAAAAAATAAAAATTTACAGGTAGCTAAACATTTGATAAACACTTATTCTAGTAATTATACAACTTACAGAAATATAAAAAATAGTCGCAGTATTTTATCCATTAGGTATGACATATTTTTTTCATAATACCTAAAACTTGAATTGTTTTATTATATGCAAACCATAGGATAGCCCCTGGATATAAATAGATAGTAAGTATTACTTACTTACTTATATTCTTGGCTTGAGCCTCACCTAGTACGATTGACACCACATTGAAGCTTTATGATGAAGAGGGATCATCAAAAAAACTAGGAACCCAGTCGAGTTTGTTGCCAGATTTTTCGAGGCTGGGGCGCGGAACTGGCGTAAATTCACCTAGCTAAATGATCCTTGTGAAATGATTGAATATATATATATGTTATTTACTTTACTTTAACTCAGACGGCTCCAGAGAGATAATCCGGCCTAGTTGGGCTCAGCTTGCTCTTAACATAGCCTGATGTTTTTTTGCAAACGGTACTGTGTTACGTCAAAATAAATTCGACACGGCCATGTACAAGTAAATAATATATCAACGAGTCAACTCCTTAATTATCCGACTAATAATATAAATGCAAAAGTCTGTGTGTGTGAAATGTGAATGTTTGTTACCATTACCATTTATCACGTATCTCCGTGACGACTTACCCGATTGTGATGTTTGAAATGTGGATGGTTTCAGTTTTGTAATGATACAAATTTTTATCCCGGATAAATTGACTGTTCCTGAGGGATAACATAAAAACTAAAAAAACTCCTCTTCTATTTACCTGGGGGCTAATGCTACTAAAAAAAAAGATAGCATACACATGTGAGTCCCTAAGCATCTACAATGTTTTTATTTATTTTTATTTTCCCTTCACAAAAGGTTTCATAAAAACTAGTTGGCTAAGGTAGATACTATTTAAGTATAGTCGCACAGCGGATCTAGGCTTCCGTGAAGTTAGCCGTTTGTGATGCGAAAAGACAATTTAGTTTGAAAAAGCTCTATTGCGCATCGAAACGGCTAACTTCACTACGGCCGAGATCCGTCGTGAGAACTATACTTAATCTAGGTAATTTTAATATAAACCTGTTTTGTGAGGGGCTGGTGCCTGGAAAAAGTTCAAAAGACTGTAATTACAATGAGTTACTTATAATTTGTGTTCTGGCTTCTTGTGGATGTGCAAACACTGTTTCATCAACTTGGGATTGCCACAGATTCCACTGATTGTGTTGCGTGGTTCAGATAAATTATTTCTATTTGTCACTCCAGCTGTGTTTGATTGAACTTTTTTATGCAAGCCTCGAGGTGCCTAAAGTTATGTGTCTAAAACTTAAACTTGCATAAAGAGAAAATGATAAGAAATGAGTAGAGAGAGAGAAGGCAGGGCCACTAGGTCCATTGGTAGTGGCCCTGCCTTCCGATCCAAGGGTCGTGGGTTACACCCAAAACTGATAGTTGGACCACGGATAGTTTTACTTACCCGTGGTACCAGTACAAACTGTTGGACCACGGGTCGGTAGCGCCGTTTGCGCACTAATGATTTTTTCTTACCGGAAAATGAATGTACGCAACACCAGTGCTCTAAAACGATAAAGAAAAACGTCATCGTAAATTCGGAAGACATTTTTGACATCCAACATCCATATTGGGTCTGCCACTCTCACTCGAGATTAGGTTTGTCAATAGTTGCAAATCAAAAATAAATTAAATAAGTAAGTAAGTAAGTATTTTTTATTTATTTGACACAAGAATATTAGGTCCTACATGATTTGAATATGAATCCATAGGTTCCCAAACTAGTAAAACTGTGTTTTAGGCTTCTCCCATCGAAATGTAATCAGTTTTTGTGGTCTAAAACTGGTCTAAAACTGGCGAAATGGCCGATATGATAATCGTTGGAACTAGGAAAAACAGGACTTAATTTTTTGTGACTCATTCATTTTACAAGACAATAATCATGTACGAAACAGCTAACAACGACAGTGCAATCAACTAAAAGCCCAATCATTTTCCAATACCATTTCCGTTGTCCGTGCCTCCGCTGGAAACTCTGAATAAAAGGGGCTCACAAAGGCTATCCACTGTTATCCCTTGCCACCCGCATTGCCCCCCTGCCAGGGAGTTGGGAGTCACACAGAAGACACAACAGTTCTAAGATAATTTGACTTCAGAATATTAGCTGTGACTTCAAAATGGCAGCAAATGATTTTGAATTTAGAATCCGTAGCAACGTTCGATTTTATTTTCCGAAACTAGACGAACAGCGCCGAAATTGCCCGATGTTTTTCAGTAGATTTGCGTGAATCTCAAGCAGTAATAAATCTAAACTCAACGGAATAAAGGTTATTTTAGTAATGTCAATAGTTTGAAGTAACGCGAGCTTGGTGGGTAGGGCGGGGGATCTCCCAACACCCCCGGGATTGCGTAGTACACTAATTGCGCCCCTGAATCGGGATAATGCATGGTACGTTCGTTTTAGTTTTAATAAAGTATGAGTTGAGTAAGCTTGGGGATCAAAGCGGCCATTTGTTTCAGTTATCGAGATTTACTTGTCAAAATTACATTTGTTGGTAAAACTTGATGAAACGTGTGAGAGACAGGTGTTATCTGCGGCTGTTTGGTTAGCATTTTTACTTAAATTTAGAAGAGCACGAAATCACAGAACAGATATTAGTAGGAAATTAAGGAGCAAATGGATAAATGATGCAGTGGTAAAGTATCTCTGCTTTCAGAAGTTCTGACTAGAGTAGGTAGGTAGTTAACAAATTATTTTTTTGCATGCCAATTCCAATACGTCCTAAGGCGGCATGCGGCAGTCCTCTCTGTTTGAGAGGCTCCAAGAACTAAATATTCCGAAGACATTGGCGAATAAGGACCCAACCACTTTTGCTTATGAATTGGACAATTATGAAATTTTGGTGGTTAAAATAAATGATAAGACGGTCCTGTCATTAAAAAATGTGTTTTTTAAAACTCTAATCACTTGTGCACTCTAAGTTATCCGAAGCACTTATTGTTCTTAGATGAACATGGCTTGTATAATATTTCTTATAACTTACGTAAGAATGCTCACTTATTTTCTGTTCTAAGTTTCCTAAGAAAAATACTGACAATTCGTTCGCCGCAACTGTTTCTATTGCGTGACGAGTGACAACAAATCAAATCATACAAACAGCCTATTTTCCGGTAAAGCATTATTCGTCCCGATTATGGAAAAAGTACGCAATATTCATCCATAGCTGTCACGCACACGCTGTGGCTCAGCCTGGCCCCCATGTGATATGGCATGACACAGCGCCACGAAAAACCAAAGAAGTACAATATTAAATTGAAAAGCCGTAAATAAAACATGTTGCGTCGCCCCACGCTTCGCAGTTTCGTTTTATTGAGTTACGAGTCCCCGAAGCGTTTTGCCGCCAAAACAACGTACATTTTGCCCCCCGGCGCGCGTAAAAACATCCACAGAAATACTGTTGACGAGCGACAGAGAACCTATAGGACCGAAAGGGACGGACACCTTAATATTTTATCGGGCATCTTCTCATCAGGAACTTCACGCTATTACAATCTGAACTCTCTGCGGAACTTATTAAAGCTGATAATGTGTAGTTTCGAATAAGGATTGCGTGTGTGCCCTTACGTCGGTGAAAGGAAATTACAACCACACCCACGTATAATGTTGCTGCAATAAAAAAAAACGTGTGAGAAGAAATAATGAGCGGTTACTGGCGGCGCTGAGAGTTGAAGACGATTTCTTTTTTCACCATCCGTTAATTGAATTGAGAATCGTCGGTAAAGCGGCCGATGATATTATGTCGATGAATGATGGATGAAGTTGTTCAGGAAATCTGATTACAAATTTAAATGTGAGATGCAGATGAGCGCGGGTTGATGAGAATGGGGGCATCACAGTCTCGGATCTCGGTGTTTGTCATTCATTGTGTACTACTGACGGTGAGGCGATTGTTGTCAGAAGGTTGTAGCTCTTGACTCTAAATAAAAACTATTCGAGAATCGATATTTAAAAGAAAAGTACGTACTAGGTAGGACCTACATACCTACTTATAGCGAGTTAAGATTAACAAAAAATGCCGAGAAAAGTCTGCGCGTGGAATTTCAGCGCCATGGTATCAAATAAAGAAATGTTCCGAACGCGCTATATCTGGGTGGGCAAAAATTAAAACATTAAACTATCACGCGATGATGATGATGATGACCTGTATGCTTAGGGTAAGTATCCTCATTTTATCACTCACTAGAATTCCGTTCCAGCTTCGCATGGGTGCAATGAAACCGCACCCGTGCAAAGCCGGGGCAGGTCGCTAGTAATAAATATAGCCTATGTTACTCAGGGTTAACGTAGCATTCTAATGGTGAAAGAATTTTTGAAATCGGACCAGTAGTTTTTGAGTTTATTCGTAACAAATTAAAATACAAAAATACAAATCTTTCCTCTTTATAATATTATTATTAGTATTAGTATATTAGTATAGATAATCGTAAGTTTTTAGAATGAACCTTTCTTGCGCCGAATGGTCTGACACCGTTGATAAACCGCCTGACGACGCCACTTACTCCTTGAGAGATGGATAGGTTACTAAGGCGATTACGCAACTCGGTTGCAATCCGATCTCAATCAGCGAACTTTGCATTTGCGAAAATAAGCTGTCATATTCATACAAATTATGTCAGATTTTGATTGAAATCAAGTGAAATCGGTTGCAACCGAATTGCATAAATTATTGTAAGGTTCTTAACGAACCTACTTCAGTTACAAGCATGAGCGCTGGCAACACGGTGGGAGGAGGACAAGAGGGAGCACTTGCACAAATAACATAATTGATTCTGTTCAAAGACGGGCGCTGAGAATTTTCGAATATCCCAACTCACAAGCGGTATTGAGCCCTTAAGTCTGAGAAGAGACTGCCTCCTTGTGTGTGTTCTACCGTTTTTTTATACAACTGAAGTGGCAACCAAGCGTACGGCCCAAAGGTGGTAAGCGGTTACCGTAGCCTATGGACGCTTGCAATACCAGAGGTATCACTCACGGGTTGCCACCTTGAGGCTAAGATCGAAAGCCTCATGTGCCAGTAATTTCACCGGAAACCTTACACCGGAACACAACAATGCGAGCATTACTGCTTGGCGGCAGAAATAGGTATGGTGGTATTAGTCCTTCCCCGGACGAGCTCTATCACAAAGAACTCTACTACTCTTAAAATCGCTTGTATAATGGGCAGTGTTCTGAAGACTTGTTTGATTTGATGGCCCAACAGCCACTTTCTACCATCGCACCGCTCGCCATCGGCAGGCGATCCATCCACACTCTCTAGAGCCAGGCTGGTCGCGCACTATAAAGTTTTAGCGAACACACAGTTTTAGTTTTTAGGCTGTGGTATGATTTCCCTGCTGAGGTTTTCTCTGGAGACTAAGACCATAGACATAGACTACGTAGTACTAATATCTGTTCTGTGCTAAAACTACAACATAAGTTTTTCAAAAAGAGCGTTTTGTCGGCAAAGCGCGAGTGATGCCTCTGGTATTGCAAGCCTTCATAGGCTACGGTAACCGGTTCAGGTGGGCCGTATGCTTGTTTTCCAAATTGATGGTATATAAAATAAGGGACCGACAACGGAGAGCGACTTTATTTTAAACTAGCTGACCCGCGCGGTTACACTCGCGTTATCTTTCTCGAAATTTTTTCTATATTTTCTTATCGTTTAAACCTTCCCTGGACTACAAAAATTTGAAAACCAAAATTTGCCAAATCGGTCCAGCCGTTATCGAGTTTTAGCGAGACACGCACAGCAAGTTATTTGCTTTTCCTACTTGTTCTTTTCTTATCGTTGTTTATGTTATACTACCTTTATATTATACAAATTTGATTACCTATTTGTAGTGTTCGTCGATGTTCGTGGATCACTTTGATCTCACCAGAAAACCAGTGTCGCACCGTAACCCAGGTTTGGTGCGGCTTATTGCTGAGAGTGTGACCATTTTGCCCCCGCGCAACATACTTATTATACCTAGTCATTAAGGATAATGTTGTTTCATGATAAAACACTTTATGTTGTGTTGTGTGCGGGACAAATAAATATATTTTCTTTCTTCTTTTCTTTCTTTCAATTCATAAGAAGACTGTCGTGATGACAAGAGATGGATTTAAATTTGTTGGCTAGTTTTCATTCCGTTTTCTATGCTTCTGAATCTTCTCATTAACATTTTCATTTATGTACTTAAGCCTCTTTAACCCCACAGCCGAGCATCGTCGGTTAAAGGTACAATTGGGGTACCTAACAAAATAGTTATAGCCTTCAAGTGTAAAGAGTTTCACTGATAAAAAGGTTCTTCATCAAAGTGAATAAAATATACATAAAAGTAAATTGAATGCACTTTGATGAAGAACCTTTTTATCAGTGAAACTCTTTACACTTGAAGGCTATAACTATTTTGTTAGGTACCCCAATTGTACCTTTAACCGACGATGCTCGGCTGTGGGGTTAAAGAGGCTTAAGTACATAAATGAAAATGTTAATGAGAAGATTCAGAAGCATAGAAAACGGAATGAAAACTAGCCAACAAATTTAAATCCATCTCTTGTCATCACGACAGTCTTCTTATGAATTGAAAGAAAGAAAAGAAGAAAGAAAATATATTTATTTGTCCCGCACACAACACAACATAAAGTGTTTTATCATGAAACAACAATATTAATGACTAGGTATAATAAGTATGTTGCGCGGGGGCAAAATGGTCACACTCTCAGCAATAAGCCGCACCAAACCTGGGTTACGGTGCGACACTGGTTTTCAGGTGAGATCAAAGTGATCCACGAACATCGACGAACACTACAAATAGGTAATAAAATTTGTATAATATAAAGGTAGTATAACATAAACAACGATAAGAAAAGAACAAGTAGGAAAAGCAAATAACTTGCTGTGCGTGTCTCGCTAAAACTCGATAACGGCTGGACCGATTTGGCAATGTTTGTAGGAGTCCAGGGAAGGTTTAAACGATAAGAAAATATAGAAAAAAATGCGAGAAAGATAACGCAAGTGTAACCGCGCGGGTCAGCTAGTTTAAAATAAAGTCGCTCCCCGTTGTCGGTCCCTTATTTTATATACCACCAATTTGGAAAACAAGCATACGGCCCACCTGAAGCGGTTACCGTAGTCTATGAAGACTTGCAATACCAGAGGCATCACTCGCGCTTTGCCGACAAAACGCCCTTTTTGAAAAACTTATGTTGTAGTTTTAGCACAGAACAGATATTAGTACTACGTAGTCTATGTCTATGGTCTTAGTCTCCAGAGAAAACCTCAGCAGGGAGGTCATTCCACAGCCTAAAGTGTTCACTAAAACCTTATAGTGCGCGACCAGCCTGGAGAGTGTGGATGGATCCCCTGCCGATGGCGAGCGGTGCGATGGTAGAAAGTGGCTGTTGGGACATCTCAAACAAGTCTTTAGAACACTGCCCATTATAAAGGGTCTTTCAACAAGGACGGGTCGATTTTAAAATTGAATAAAACAAGACGTGTGGAATATGACATCGTTCAAATGTTCGCCGCGGCTTCGTAGGCGGACATTTGAACGATGTTATATTCCATCCGTAATGGCATAAATGGGCCTTTCAAATAAAACATAAATTTCGCACACGTCTTGTTTTATTCAATTTTAAAATCGACCCGTCCTTGTTGAAAGACCCTTTACAAGCGGTTTTAAGAGTAGTAGAGTTCTTTGTGATAGAGCTCGTCCGGGGAAGGACCACCACCATACCTATTTCTGCCGCCAAGCAGTAATGCTCGCATTGTTGTGTTCCGGTATGAAGGGTAAGGTTTCCGGTGAAATTACTGGCACATGAGGCTTTCGATCTTAGCCTCAAGGTGGCAACCCGCGAGTGATACCTCTGGTATTGCAAGTGTCCATAGGCTACGGTAACCGCTTACCACCTTTGGGCCGTACGCTTGGTTGCCACTTCAGTTGTATAAAAAAAACGGTAGAACACACACAAGGTGGCAGTCTCTCCTCAGACTTAAGGGCTCAATACCGCTTGTGAGTTTGGGATAGTCGACAATTCTCAGCGCCCGTCTTCGAACAGAATCAATTATGTTATTTGTGCAAGTGCTCCCCCTGGTCCTCTCCACCGTGTTGCCAGCGCTCATGCTGGTAACTGAAGTAGGTTCGTTAAGAACCTTACAATAATTTATGCAATTCGGTTGCAACCGATTTCACTTGATTTTAATCAAAATCTGACATAATTTGTATGAATATGACAGCTTATTGAAAGTTCGCTGATTGAGATTGGATTGCAACCGAGTTGCGTAATCGCCTTAGTAGCCTATCCATCTCTCAAGGAGTATGTGGCGTCGTCAGGCGGTTTATCAACGGTGTCAGACCATTCGGCGCAAGAAAGGTTCATTCTAAAAACTTACGATTATCTATACTAATATACTAATACTAATAATAATATTAGAAAGAGGAAAGATTTGTATTTTTGTATTTTAATTTGTTACGAATAAACTCAATTTTTGAAATCGTACCAGTAGGGTCCGATTTCAAAAATTCTTTCACCATTAGAATGCTACGTTAACCCTGAGTAACTGTGTGGATTGTCTAGCATTATTTATTTATAGGCTATATTTATTACTAGCGACCTGCCCCGGCTTCGCACGGGTGCGGTTTCATTGCACCCATGCGAAGCTGGAACGGAATTCTAGTGAGTGATAAAATGAGGATACTTATCCTAAGCATACAGGTCATCATCATCATCATCGCGTGATAGTTTAATGTTTTAATTTTTTCTCGGCATTTTTTTTTTCTATGCTTCTGAATCTTCTCATTAACATTTTTATTTATGTACTTAAGCCTCTTTAACCCCACAGCCGAGCATCGTCGGTTAAAGGTACAATTGGGGTACCTAACAAAATAGTTATAGCCTTCAAGTGTAAAGAGTTTCACTGATAAAAAGGTTCTTCATCAAAGTGAATAAAATATACATAAAAGTAAATTGAATGCACCCAGGTGAATAAGGTGAATAAAGTTTTTTAAAAGTAATTTTAATGCACCCAGGTGCTTAAAGTTTACTAAAAGTATATTTAATACACCTAGGTGAATTAGCTCAGGTGAATTAAGTTTACGAAGCCCTTTCATCGCATGAAGCATTCGTCTCTTCTTCTTCTTTTTCGTATATGGACTCTGTGGCATATTTCATATTTGCCACAATTTCGCCAGTCGTAGATGAGTTTGATTGTCGCATGGCAACGTAAACAAACAACATTTTGAAAGAAATGACGGCGTTTCTTTCAAAATTCTCTAGGAAAGCCTTTAACTAAATTACAAACCAACATTACCCTTCCATTTCAATTATTTACACTTGTGAAAAGGGAAAATAAGTTCTACGTGCCATATTACTCTTAAGACCTTCTGTAACACTTATTTATGCAAATAAATATCTTGAATCTTGAATCTTGTGCTACACAAACAAGTTAGATTATCTGCTGCTGATTTGACCCATTTTTTTTTTTTTTATGTCAGTAAGTGACAAGACGATCAAGTCGCCCGACTAATGATAAGCATCACGTTTGACCATAACAGATGCCCAATCAACATTTTCCAGGTCTAATTAACACAAAGTAGAAGGTCTTTTACGCCTCACAAAAACTGGTATCACCATAAAATTGATCCTTATATTTTACAGAAGTAGGCCGTATAGGCTCGTAGATCCGATAACCGCTAGGGAATAGCGTCTCCAAATGCGACCACGAACCGGAAAACGAAGTATGTCTAGGACGGTCCCCTTCGATGGACCGATGATATTAAAGCGGTCGCAGGAAGCGGTGGAAGCTTCTCCAAATGCGACCACGAACCGGAAAACGAAGTATGTATAGGACGGCCCCTTCGATGGACCGATGATATTAAAGCGGTCGCAGGAAGCGGTAGAAGCTTCTCCAAATGCGACCTCGAACCGGAAAACGAAGTATGTATAAGACGGCCCCCTTAGATGGACCGATGATATTAAAGCGGTCGCAGGAAGCGGTGAATAGAGAATAATCAAATTCTGTCTTCATCATGCTTGGTGATCCCCCAAGGCCTGCCGGCTTAGCCCAGCAGTGGACGTCCTTCGGCTGATATGATGATGATGATGATGATGATGATGATAGTAGTGGTAGTAAAAAGAAGTTTATGTACCATTAGGTAACACCACTTATTTATTACTGAAACCCAGCGCATATTTGTACAGAGGCGACAGTGGTATCATCAAAACCGCTCGACAAAACACTGCATCAGAGCTAAAAATAATACCGGCCAAATGCCGAGCAAAAGCCGAAACCTACCGATATTTGCCGAAACGAGCGATCCAAGCGAATATAGACTCTAGAGACGCACCCGGCGAACGAAACCACACGGCAACAGCGTGTTTACATTTTAACACAGCTACGTAATATGTGTGCGTGCTCAAAGGTAAGTTTCAAGCTTGGTTTTATTCGAATGATCGCAAGCGGACGCGGCTCTTTGCAAGTGTGCGGCGTTTTTTCAAACGTTTGATACGTCCAAATGAGGTTATTAGGTGCGCGTGTGTGCGTTCTATGCTGGTGTGCGTAAAGGGTATTCGTTTTATTTGATTCTACTTTGTCCCGTCTCAACTCTCACGGCGTTATTATGAAAGGGTCAATTTTATTGTGTGAATGACGTTCTAAACGTCTCGCAGAATTGCTTTGGAAAACTTATCAATGGGTTTTTTAATCACTCCGTTAAAGAATATACTTAATACTAGTTGGCCCGCCCGATTTCACTCGCGGTACCATTTTCTCTTACTTTGACCACTTTTCCGCTGGTTGGTACCATTTTTCCACTGGTAATATTTTACCACTTGTACAATTTTCTTACTGGTAGGTACTCTTTTTCGACTGGTACCATGAAGAATATTGATTATAAGTTTCAAATAAATCGCACGACGCCTTACAAAGTTTCCATACAAACTTTAACACCCCCTACATTCGGTGTAAATATTTTTATACCGACATGTTAATGCCCAGTTTAAAGTCTGTAACCAGGAATTCATATGAATTTTCATAAAAAAAAATTTATTCATCCTTTTTCATCCCCAATAAAGGAATTTACAAAAATTACTTCTTACTTAGTACGTAAATATCGCCTATACTATAGTACGTATATATCGCCTATACTATCAGGCACCAAGACGGATAAACTTTCAAAATTTCAAGTCTCTACGACCATCAGCGGCTTAGGTTGTGCCTTGTCTGTCAGTCAGTCAGTTAGGACAAAGATTCTTATATTAAGAAATGTTTTTTGCCTTGCTTGTAGATATAGTTGTATCGTTTCAAAGCGATCTTTGTGATATTAGTGAAAAAATAACTTTTTCGTTGTTTTTTTTCAGTAGGTTGGTTAGGTACCGTAAGTCCTAAATGCATCCAAGAAAAAAATCAAGGACATCCTTATTCGATAGAAAGTATGCTGAAGTTTTATGAAATCCCAGAAAAAATATATAATTTGGCGGGACTTGAAGGTAGAAGTAGAAGTAGAAGAAGTAGAAGACCTACTCTATGTACTCTGTGCTCTATGCTAGAAACTAACTAAACTAATTACCTTTAATAATACAAGCATAAGAAGTTCAGCAGTCTGTAGAGCCCGTAAATGGCCTACAATGAAAAAGTCTATCCGTAACTTCGGATCCGACTAAACGCGGATGAAATACGTATTTATAACTAACTATTAGCTATTACCCAGAAGTTTCATTACAATTTCACCGTCTTTGGGACCAATTGCGGAGTTCATGTGATCCATCGAAATGCACCAAATTATTTCCGTCTGTAACATTGGAGTAATGTTTCATCTGATGTGGATGCAATGCAAAGCGATTTATCGACTCCAAGAATAATAGGTACACCACCACTAGAATTAGGAAAACGAATAAGCATTTTCAAGATTATACATAAAATAACAAGAAATCTGATAGTAAAAAGTTGTCAAAGTAAAAAATTGTTGTTGTATTAGGTTTAGCAAGCCGCTGAAATTATTCTTATGAACAAGGGCATAATTTTTTTGTATTTTGTATTTTGTTTGTATTTTTTGTAAGAAAAAATAGTTACACAACTTCAGTATTTTTGGAAAATGAGCGGATTTCAAATTTTTCTATATAATAAAAGAGTCGTTCTACAACTGGTTCTGAACATACTTAGTAGGATCATCATGACAACTGATGTTTCCACTGCTGAACTCTAGCCTACTCTCCAGCGAGAGTGATTGGAGTTCACCAATGCGGATTGGTGGATGCAGGGTGGTGGTGGAGCCACCAGTAAACAGAATCATCACAGTAAATAGACTACAGTAATAGAATCATCATCATCATCATCATATAAGCCGATAAACGTCCACTGTTGGACAAAGGCCTCCTCCAAAGAGCGCCATGACGACCGATTTTGAGCCTTTACCATCCACCGACTTCCTGCGATCGTTTAATGTCATCGGTTCATCGAGTGGGGGGGCCGTCCTACACTTCGTTTTCCAATTCGTGGTCGCCATTCGAGAACCTTCATTCCCCAGCGGTTTTCGATTCTGCGAGCTACATGGCCTGCCCACTGCCACCTTAATTTACTTATTCTGAGAGCTATGTCAGTCACCTTGGTTCTTCTACGGATTTCCTCGTTGCGGATTCGATCGCTTAGTGAAACTCCTAACATAGCCCTTTCCATAGCTCGTTGAACGACTTTGAGCTTTCGAATAAGACCAATAGTTGGCGACCACGTCTCAGTGCCATAAGTCATTACTGGCAACACGCACTGATTATAGACTTTTGTCTTGTGGCTCTGCGGTATCTGTGAGAAAATATGCCGCAAGTTCCCAAACTCTGCCCATCCGAGCTGGATTCGTCGGCTGACATCTTTAGCGAAGTTGGACCTACCAAGCTGAATCACTTGACTCAAATAGACATAGTGGTCTGCAACATCGGTAATACCGTTCCCATGTTCGTTCGTTGTATCGTTACATGTTGTACCGGCATGGGTGCGACATGAGCATTTGAGATGATATTTGTATTGCCTATGTTCATTTTGAGACCCACCCGTTGAGAGAGGGTATTGAGATCTTTGAGCATAGTGCCAAGGTCTTCCAGCGACTCCGCCATGATGACTATATCAACGGCAAATTGAAGGTGAGTAATGTATTCGCCATTGATGTTGATGCCATATCCGTTCCATATCGTTAATAGAATAAATAATAATAATAAGTAATTTAGCCCCAAGTTAAGCAGAGCTTGTATTATGGGTAGGTTAGGTACTAGATGACAAATATACGACTTAGTACAATACAATACATAGGTCGATATTTTTTTATTATAATAGGTTGGGGAAAAAGTTTCTTCGCATTTTTTAAGAAAATTCAAAACATTTTTTAATATAGTTTATTTACATTTAACTAAAGTATGTAGGTACCATTTTGTTCGATAACTTTTTGCCATCTTGTAGGTAGGGACATGATCCCATTCCTATAGAAATTTTGGGGCTTCTGATCAAAATACCGCGACAAGTGGTTTTGGCATTCCTCTCGTGGTGTTAACCTGACACTGCCTAAAGAATTCTGAAGAGACCGAAACAGGTGGAAATCTGAAGGTGCAAGATTAGGACTATACGGTGGATGCATTAACAGCTCCCAGCCAAACTCTCTTAATTTTTGCTGAGTGGTTAAAGATGTGTGAGGTCTAGCGTTATAATGATGAAAAACCACACCCCTTCTGTTGATTAATTCCGGCCCCTTTCTCTCAACTTCTTGCTTTAATCTCATCAGTTGTTCGCAGTAGAGTTCAGAATCGATGGTCCTGCCTGGTGGTAACAGCTCATAATGAATAATGCCCTTCCAACCCCACCACACACACAGCATCACCTTGTTGCGAGTTAACCCGGGTTTCGCCACAGTCTGTGAAGCCTGACCGGCCTTTGACCACGACCTTCATCACCAGTTATCAGCTTCTTCAAAAATGGTTCGGTTTCATTACGTCGTAATAAAGAATCACAAATGAGTAACACGGTTCATTAGGTTTCTTTCAGTGAGCTCGTGAGGTACCCAAATATTGAGCTTTTTTGTGTACCCAGTTTTTTTCAAATGTGCCAAAACTGTTTGGTGGTCAATTCCCAGTTCTTCAGCTACGTCGTAACTACTGATATGACGATCTTGCTCCACTTTTTCAAAAATGGCATACATTTTATCCGTAATAGGGCGACTAGAGCGACGTGCATCTTTGACATCAAAATTTCCGGATTGAAAACGCTTACACCAAATTTATGCTATTCTCTCTCACAGACACTGCATTAGGTCCATAAACATCGCAAATTTTTTTCGCGGCTTGCGTTGCAATTTTACCTTTTTTGTAGTCAAATTTTAAAATGTATCGAATTTCTTCATTAGATTCACTCATCTTGACAGTGCGAAAAACAAATAAAAATCACACATTTTCCTAATTTGAATTTGGAATTATATTCTTTAAAATTTAAACTTTTATTGATACCAAAACCAGCCAGATACAAATAGTATAGCCAAAGAGATTTTATTACAAGTTCATAGATACTATAATGCGAAAAGACTTTTTCCCCAACCTAAAATACAAATAAATATTATATTAATAAATATTATACACAGAACACCCGGAACAAATATTAGAGCGTACAAACATTTATCTCGAAGCGGGAATCGAACACGCAACCTCATGCTTCGCAGGCAGACCTTCGCCCGTCGCGTCACATCGTTCGTCGTCAAGAAAGAAGAATATGCAGAGCCGCACAAGCCTTCGGAATAAAACTAACTTTACACTCTCTTACACTTAATGCCGCGGTAACTATCGCTCTACCTAATTTCCTCGAATCGGCCAGTACGTAGGACACGTTCGTGTGCGTCGCTCGTTAACGACCCGCCGGAATCCTGCTCCGTTCCACAAACAACCAGTCCGACCGCTAGGGATGCCCGTCCGGTTTAGCCGGATCGAATAATCTCTACGTGGTAAGCAAAGTTGCTGCCCGCCGCGCCGTCTACGTCTGTCCCTGCATTACGCTTAGATCCTTAGCGGTAGTCATCAATAGATAAAGCGATACAAAGAGGAGTTACAAAAATCTTAACAATTTGATTATTGCTAAAAGGAGGATTTAGAAAAAAAAAATGTATTAGGTGCAGGTATTATTAGGCAATACTACATAAAAAGAAGTCTCACAATTATTCTTCCTCAGACTTTAATTAAACTACATCCGTGACAAATTTTATACAAATTGATTCAATGGTTTAGCCCTGAAAACGTAATTCTGAAGTATAGTTTCGAAAAAATATATTTTGGACCAAGACTTTGAAGTATGACCAACCAAAGAAAAAAAGAATCATAAAAATCAATTTATAATATTTTTAGACATTCAACAAAATATACAGTCAAATTGAGTACCTCTTTTTTAAAGTCGTTTAAAAACTAGAGATCCGGCTAACCAACTCTAGAATGTCAACAGACAGACATGTAGCCAGCCCTAGTCGTATGTGTACATTCGAGTTTAGGTGCAGATCGATGTGTGAAGGACAATTTAGAAATACTTGTCAATTTATAGCGGCGCGCTTTGCGACCAGTTCTCAAGAGTTCTACCACTAAGATTTTTGACTTTTGTCAAATCGATACTTGAGCTTCTTGAATACAGGTCAAGAAGCTCAAGTATCGATTTGACAAAAGTCAAAAATCTTTGCTTGAGTTTCGTTTTGAGCTTAAGTTTCGTTCTTGAATACGGACTTAAGACTTTCAATCCAACTAGGTATGTTTGGACGCATAGGACGCATAGCCGCACTTAGTGCACTTTTTTTATAAGATTATGATACATAGTTACTTAAGTACAGTGTGTTTGAAATGAGAAAACCAAGTTAGCTTTGGAAGTTACTTTTATTTTCTTTCAAGTGTCTTTTTTTACTGTTTAAAATTACATACTTAATTATATTAGGTAGTCTACATAACTGTAACAAATAAACTTTTTTTTTCCATATTTTTTTTCATTCTTTCTTTATTTCTGGGAAGTGCGGAAGGGTACGATGTGCTAGGGCCATTATACTTCCGAGTTTATGTTGTCGTAAAGAGAAACTAGTAAAGTGCTTGGACGTGTCTACAAAATCATGTTATGGTAATACGTATCTTGAATGGCGGAGTCATAATCGTTGATAACTATATCTAAATTGATCGACCGTCTATTGGACTATCAAATTTCACATCATTTAAATTCTGATTAAATCAAATCTATTTTTAATATACTTATACTTAACAAATAAAATATTATTTTCATAAACATTTTTCAAGTCAAATTAACCATTCAAAAACGGTAGCTTTTGAGGTGCATAGAATTATTTCGATGCCATTTGGAACACACAATAGTCATATTGTGTTCCAAATGGCATCGGAAGCTGTCCATTGGTAAGAAACAGGCTTCTTGTCAAAATATACCTAATCGAACAAAAATATCGTGCTGTTTCTAAGATAGGAAATGTAGATAGTGCTGTAATGGATAAATAATTTGAACATATTTTAACGATTGCAACGCCGACGTACGAATAAATAAATAATAACACCAAAACGCGTAGAAAACATTTTTCAGATTTTTATCGAGATTATTTTCACCATAAGTGACACGTGTGTGATTCTTCAAAAGCAAAAATTGAGATAACTTCAAAATTCCAAGTCTCCAATTATTGTGGTGGTAACTTTAACAGTACCTAACTGAGACCCATTTTACGATTTCAACCCTCCTGATCAGAAAGTAGCTAAATTCCCAACAGCGCAAAACGTCTAATGAGCAGTAAGCATAATTAGCAAAATGTCTTCTTTCATTTATATAGCTCTAACAATAGGCAACAACGGAATAAAAAGCGATAAACCCTGACCCCTCTAAACCACTACTTAGACTTCTAATTGTCAGCCACGCTCCGCCACATGGCCAGCATATGTTATGTCTTCAAATTAACCGTTTATGGAAGAATAATAGTGTATTGTTGTGGCAATTGTACGAACATTAACGCAAGACGTTGTGGATTGTGATAGCCATTTCAAATTAGCCGGTGTTTTTGTAAATATATTACTTTTTCCGAGAGAATCCTTTAAGGTAGCACTGTCTTTTATGAACTTCTTATTTTCGCTACGCTACGTGACTACGTCCTTACTCGTTACTTAGTTGAATTTCAGGAAATCTTTTTCTATTGCAGTCACCATTGTAATATAACAATAATATATACTAATGCTTTTAAACGGTGAAAAAAACATTGTGAGGAGAGGAAACGGCCGGCGTCTATTAGACCATCGCGTTGTAGAGTATACGGAGCGACTCCGTCGCGCTTTTGCGTTAGGTATAGTATTATAGACGCACTTGTCGATGGCATGAGTCTACTGTTTTACTGATTTCATTCACATGGTCATGTATTTATGTTTGAACGGCACTGATAGCAAGTGGAATTACCGCGAGCCAATAAGCTGACGAGCTTAGAATAATAACACGGAGAACCGAAGTACGCGCACGCAAATAGTAATCCTTAAAAAGGTGACTGAATAGTCGCCGTAGGGCAATTGGCTCGTCAGTCGTCAATGTCAAGTGTTCGTGCGCACATATAACACAATTATAATTAAAAATGGTGTATTGTGTGGTGAAAGGCGGCTGTAACACCACAAATAAACACAAGAAGGCTGACAAGGTCACATTTTACCGGTAAATACTAACTATCAACTTGTATTCTTTCGATAAACATTCATCAAGACATAAAAATTATTCGTCATTTTGAGAGGCGCCATTGAAACTAATTGTTGCCAGCAGAGAAGGAATATTTTTCCTCAATTTTTATTTTATTTCTAAGTATAAGTACAAAGCCAGCACAGAACTAGATCGAGATATATTTGACGTCACGAGTGTATTTTAGTGATGGTAAATATAAGCCGCGCGAAATCAAAAGCATCGAAAAGCATCGATTAGCACTTTTATGATTAGGCGAACTTTTTGCAGATTCTTATAGTGGGTGTTATGAAACTTTCCAGAAAAAACCCAAAGTGCCTGCCAATTTTAGAGGGATTTGTTTAAGACTCGTTGCTTCAATCCACTTATTTTTAATGAAATATGGGGATCATTCGAAAACTGAAATAAAATTGCATCATAGAAATACCCTACCATCTGTGCTATAACAATATTTGCTTTTCACTAGAAACCTACATTACTACCTTAGCTACATAATGATAAAAAAGGGATTATTTTTTCATCTGCTTTCAAAATCGATTTTAATCAATTATGAGAAAATTGCCGTGTACAGCACAATTCTTCAAACTGTGCACATTTTCATAAGGCAAGGTTGAAAAAGTGGAACTGACTTTTTGGAAATCTCTCTCCGTTGGCAACATTATTCGTGCGTTTGTGTGAGTGGCGACGAACGTATGTATATGCCGCTCACGCAAATATCAATTGTTTTGTGTTATTATTCTAGAGTGTCGAGTAAAATTCAGTGTCATGCAGAACTTTATAGCAGTTTTATTGTTACACTGCAACACTGCAACTGTTTTTTTTTTCAGGCATACATCAGGCAAATGACTTGATTTTCTCGTCAAGTGCTGATATAAATAAAACAACACCAATATCATTAATCAGATCAGATGACCTCGCGGAGAGATGCTTAGATACAGTGCGCGTGCGTAGACCCAATCCAAACTAGTTCAAAGTGCTCCTGTCGCACGCACCTGACATCTGAATGGCGACGATGATGGATGACGACCCCTGTCTCCTGAGCTATTGTCTTGTCTGGCTGAACGTCCTGAAGCAGGGATTTGTTTGTCAACAATGTTTTAACAAGAACTTGTCTAGGTGGCACGATAATATGTCTACGAAGGTTATTTGCTATAGGCTTAGAATATTATTCTAAGGCTGTAGGTGTATAAACTCAGCTCAGTTATAAAATGGCGCTGTTCGATAACTGTGCTCTTGGATCCAAGATTTTCAAACGAGCCTGGTATTTGGACAATGGTGTATTAATTGATGATGGTTTATAATATAATATATAATTATTATATATATACAATATATTATATCAACTATTCGTGTCCCACTGCCGGGCAAATGCCTCCCCCATTCCTTCTAGACGTCTCGATCCTGAGCTAAATACCACCGTCACCGGTCTACTGGGAATTTACCAGTTCGTCCCCGCCATCTTTGTTTTGGTTTTAATGACGATTATCAGTTGCTCAAATGCGTTGAGCAACTCCATAGGATTGTGTTGTGAAGTAGAACAAAGTTCTACATAACAATCCTATCATATCCTATTTCCTAACCACGATTATTGTTTCTAACATTATCCAAGCACGGTAGCCAGTCCGTGTTAAATGTTTTCTTCATCGTCATCGTGACAGCCTTCTAATGTTCCCACTGCTGGGACACTGGCCTACTCTCGGGCGAGAGTGATTGGGTCATAATCCACCACTCGGACCCAATGCGGATTGGTGGATGGCACAGGTTTCATCACGATGTTTTCCTTCACCGTATGAGAGCACTGGCATTGCGCACATAAATTTTTCGAACAGAAAAATTCCATTGGTGCACGACCGGGTTTGAACCCAGGACCTTAGGATCGGAAGGCGGGGTCACTACCACTAGACCACCGGTGCTCAATGTTTTCTTAACTCAGTTCATATAGCCATGTAATTCGAAGTATGCTGGCTAATAACGTCATCAAGTGGTAAATAATGCGGTGACGGTGACTGTAACCTCAAATAGACAAGCCACTCAAGGCAGATCTCCATTGACCCAGTAACTGGCGACAGCGTCGCTGGCATGCCGCTAGCTTAGATGTTACTTTTTGGTGCTAGTTCAGCTTTGTCTGCCAGTGCTGGGTCAGATAGTAAGTTTGTATGAGTCAGTGGTAATAAAAAATAAAATAAAAAATAAATATTGCTGGACAATCCACACAGCATCATCTAGCTTAAAGAGAGCTGTATTATGGGTACTAGATGACTAACAATACATAGATAGATATTTTTTATTTTAAATAGTAAATACCCAGAACACCCGGAACAAATATTTGTAGATCGTACAAATATTTGACACGAGGCGGGTATCGAACCCGCAAACTCCGCGTCGCAGGCAGACCTGCGCCCGCTGCGCCACATCGGTGGTAATCTCTGGTGATGTAGTATCAAAGTAGGGATCGAATAAAATTCCCCAGTAAGCTTCTTCCACATATACGCACTCCCCGCGTCAGAAACAGTTCTACCCCTTCACGTCACTGACGTGACCCACACCCACTGAACACGTGTAAACACAGTGATCAGTGACGACATTCGCTGGTGATTGTGGCTGTCGACAGTCACTGGTTCGATATAAACAAGCCTTTATTCATAGTGCCGCAATAGCGTGAGCTCTGTCGCCGATTGTTTGATATCGCGAGGTGAAAGCGGTTGAGTAATGTTCTTGAGTTCACTTTACAATTTATGTTGTTGGTGGTTTGATTTGCGGGTTGAATATTGAGTATTTATCTACATCTAAGAAAAAAACCTGTATTTTTTCAATAACGTTACGTTTACGTTGGCGTTGGATTAGTTAAGTACCTTTATAAGGCCATACATTATCAACCTGATAAACTTAAGGGATAGGTTCCACACATAAAAAAAAAGATACTTGTACTTTTTTTTCTAAACATTTTTTTTTATATATAAAAAAAAATTTACGTAATTCTGCTTAATATAATAATTATAAAATATATTAATAATTAGTTATTCTTGTTAGAAAAGGAAAACGCAGGCGCGCACACTCGAGAATTTCATTATTACGCCGCTTAAACTAACGCCGGCGCCGCTAACTCGATTCCCAACAATGATAAATAATAATTGAGCAGAAAAACGTAATCGATTTTTTTTTTGTTTAATTGGGATATTTAAGACAAAATATACATAAAACCTATCCCTTAAGTTTATCAGGTTGATAATGAATGACCCTGTATATTATGTGTGTGTAACTACTTACTAATAAAGGCGACAAAAAATGAGCAAAAAGTAAAGCGTAGGTAGGTAGCCTTATTCCGTACTTTCAGTAGTAAAGGTTAGCAAAGTAGCCATAGGCTGCGTTTCCACCAGAGCTAAGCGAGGATGTGTAGCGAGAGATGTGTTTGTTGGAACCAATAGAAGGTCATTTGCTGCATCCAGCAAATGACGGCTAGATAGTGTGAAACCACTCTTACAAAGCCGAAAACACTGGCGACTTATATTAAAATCAAACATCAATTAACAGCTAGCATCCATTGTCGGTGAATCACGCGGCACTCCACCGCGCCCATACGAGTGTAAGTGCTCCTTTTTGATAAAACCGAGGGTAAAGGGATCGTACTCAGAACTACTAGACGTTTTTATTACTCTGGATTATTAGAGCTATCGTTTGCTATCGTCTTTAGGTGGCTCACAATACCTATTGCAACTAATTTCGAAACCACCCAAAGAATACAAGCTGACCTGCGCGGTTTCAACCGCGGTTTTTCAGTTTTTATGCTTTCCCACAAGAACAGTATTTTTTTCCGGGATAAAAGTTTTCTATGGATTATTGCAGAACGCATTATTTTCATCACAAACGGTTAAGTCGCCACGGAGATACATGGTAACAGACATTCACACACAAACACACACAGACTTCGCATTTATAATAATAGAGTAGGATGAGCACTCTTGCTCCTGTTACAAGAGATACTAATTTAGAAACCCCTAGAATATAAGCCTTCTTGCTCCGGCCCTGCGCTGAGGGTGGGTCGGAAGCCGGGTTTTCAATTTCCGCCCCCACGCGCCCGCCACCCCACCCCTCTTCACCCTCGGGTAATTTTATTAAAAACACGACAACGGCTCGACATCGGCTGAATATTTATCTCTGTTCCCGGACGTGGAATTTTAAAGGGTAGAGTTATGAAGCGATAGTTGGATGCTTTGGAGTTTTAATTTGAAAAAAGGAATTTGTATCATTTTATTTCTTAATAATATCATCCTAAATATAGGTAGGAATACGATAAGTTACAACTATTTTGTACATTGTATGCCTCTTTTTACCTAGCAGCATAATATGATAAAGGTCGGTCTCAGTTGGTATAATCAGCATTCCACACGTGACAGGTGGCAAACCCATCGCTAGTTTAAAAAACATAAACAGCACCTAAATTCCATAGGGTTTTATCATTCATGGATAAGTTGGTTGAAATTTTTTTGTGAATTTCACTCACGTGCGACACTACTTTATTTAGAACAAAAATGTTGTTGTGAAATTGTTGACAGAGCGCTAAGATGCTTTGATGTTTGCACGAAAAATCGACACTTGTCGCCAGCTGCCAACACGCCAAAGTAGTCACCAACCTCTACACGCTGGCCTAATATGTTGGCTCAGTTCCTTGGCCAACCAAGCCCTAACTTCAAAAACTCTACATTTTAGTCAAAATAATGTGTGGCTTGCCTATTTGGCCAATCAAAAATCACTGACGACAAAAAATCTATAAAGTCATAGAACTTATAATGTATTACCAAACAGCCAGATTGGTGTAAAAAATGCGACCTCTAGGTACTGTTGAATTACAGACTGAGTGACGGACAAAAGAAATTTTGGCCAATCTCGAAACTGAGACGCTTCGTTCGCTTCGCTTTCTCGGTTAACGAGTACCAGCCCCCCAATTGAGTAACTCGGTTTCAGTCCGATTTCAATCAGCGAACTGTCAATAAGCTATCTTATTTATACAAAATACGACAGTTTTTGATGGAAACCAAGTGGAACCGATTGCAACAGAATTACGCAATCGAGGGACTGGTCTACTATGGTACCTTAGCACCATGGGCGCCGGCAGCACGTATAAATAAGTATGCATAATTTTTCGCGGCTCGCTACGCTCGCCGTTGAATAGTCTGTAAAAAAATGCTTAAGGGTTTAAATGCTTATAAAAAATTAAGATATTAAGTGCGTGGCAGTGACTTTCAACTATGTGAAACATGCATGCACCTGAAATGAGTCCTGGCGGCGCCCATGCTCAACACCCGGAACAGGAACAAATTACAGGACAATCCCCCACCGCGCCAAGTGACCGGGACAACCGGGAATAGAGCCACAGCTCACGGGTCTTTCAGTTTGTGCAACAAGCGGTTTTAAGGTAATATAGATAGATCGAAGATAGAAAATACTTTATTGATTTAAGAGTAGTAGAGTTCTTTGTGATAGAGCTCGTCCGGGGAAGGACTACCACCATACCTATTTCTGCCGCCAAGTAGTAATGTTTGCATTGCTGTGTTCCGGTTCGAAGGGTATGGTTTCCGGTGAAATTACAGGCACATGAGACTTTCGATCTACGTCTCAGGGGGGCAACCCGTGAGTGATACCTCTGGTATTGCAAGCATCCATAGGCTGCGGTAACCGCTTACCATCTTGTGGGCCGTACGCTTGGTTAGTTGTATAAAAAAAAAATTGAACACTATAAAACAAATTTGTAATATACCTACTTACTTACTTACTTACGTTCAAAATTCACAACGTAATTTAAAGATGTTATTAGTTTTAAAGTGTTAACCACCATACTAAAGTTTTACAATATCCCGAAAAGGTTTGGACTCAGGTGCGACTTGAAACCGCAACCTTCCGCTTGATATGCGGATACTTTATTACCAGTTGGGCCACTGAATCATGCCTTATATGATCTTCTTGAAATAATACTTGAAATTTATCAAGCGTATCAATATCAAGCACAAGGTTCTAGTCCTGTGGTGGAAGCACAGGTTTTCGATTTGAAAAATAAATAAAAGGAGTAAAAACTCTTTGTCGGGGTGACGGATTTTTTTTAGACACGAGTAAACTTTTTACGAAAAAGATTCAATGCAGCCAGATTGTCGGAATTAAAATGAAGTTTGCAAAAAGATTAGAAGCAAAAAATGCTGTACTGTAAAATTACAAAGTGATCCTTGTGATATTACTGAATGCACTTTTGAGTTTGATTTTGACTAGTAGAACGCCCTTGATTCTATCTACCCTGGCATTCATTTAAACATTTATTTCTCTTTATCTAAATCTGTACCGCTTTTCATCACATCCTCTGGGTACCTACGCCCGAACAATCTTATACAAGTCATCTTGGCCTAGAAACTCTGTCAGCAGAGTTGGCCACTGACTCATACGAGCTTACTTATCTTGGCTACATCATCTTGATTCCATAAGTCGTAGTTATCAGAAACTCAATACCCAGAACCGGTATAAATATTTGAAGATTTATTTCTCCCGCTGCGCTCCTCAACCACCCGGTACTAGTCTTCGTCCTACCTTCGTCTTCTCCCTGCGTCCTCTGAGAAATAGATTTCGGGAGGTAATTTTATTATTAGTCACATTGAAAGACCAATTCCTCCTAATATCAGGTATAACTTACGGTCAGTCAGTAACGCAACGAAGTATGTTCTAAGCTAAGGTTGTAGGTAATAGCCTGCCTATTCATTTTGCTTATTGTTTATGGCATCGAGGAAGTAAGTACTACGTGTTTATGGCATCGGTCTTGCTCGCCTGTCGTCTATTTGTGGATGAAGTGTGCATTTGAAAGGTCATGCATCTTGTCAAAATGATAAAAATGGAGACGTAATGCAGCAAAGTCCTTACTTACCTACTTTACTTTGTGATGCACAGAATAGATGCAAATTAGCTTAGCGTCGTGCTGGAATCGTGTATTTTCTTGGAAATTGAGGTATGCTGAAATTCATTTACCATAATATTTTATGTATCGTTTAAATTGACGGAAATACAAGCAACCATCGGCGTATATTGTCTAAGCGTCAGCGTCGTCAAACCAAACTAGATTGCAACCAGGATATACCGTGCAACCGTGCCTTGTACTACGAAGTTGGAAGCAGAATTGCCTGAGTACCCTGGAACTTATGAACAACTTGACAGAATGAGGAGTGAATGGTATTATCTTTGGCCGTAAGTATATCCTTACCACAAAACACCTTCAAGATCCTTAACGTATACCAGTCGCGTTAAAGTAGAGTCATTAATATCTTATGTTGTCTTATTGTTAACTAGTAGAACAGCCTGCGACTTTGTCCGCGCTCACTTTTTAATTAAACTTATTCCTGCTGCGTCCTCTAGGAGTAAAATTTTGGGAATGCCTTCCTTACACCCCTAACACCATAAGACAGAGAGAAGACTGTGGCAAAATTGTGGCAAACCCGGCCACAGACGCCACAAATTAAAAGAAGAAGAGAGAAGACTGAAATTGAGCAAAATTGTGCTGAAAATCAGTGTTGTAACTTTCTTTACAATAGTTTGCGAAATCTTCATTGTCTCAAAAAATAATCTCTCTCTACAATTAGGTACCTACCCAACTCGTTTTTTGTAAGGCGCCCCAAAAGCCACATGGTGGTTCCTTTGCTTACAAATTTGCACTCGCAAAAGCGATCTGTTTCCCAGAACACCTATTGTCGGGACATCATTACGACGCGCAATTTCGTCGGATCTCGCATCCCCTTTATGTAAGCCAGGGTTATCACAAAAACACACTCGACTACCCAATTTGAACTCTATCGAACTAAAACTAGCGCTGATTTTCGCCTGAATAGTGCGAGTACCAGGGATCAATGAGATACCCCAGTTATTTCGCTCCGGGTGTCTCGTTTCGAATTTCTGTATCGACAACGCTGTATCGCTTTTCATCACATCCTGTGGGTTGGACGTCTCACCTCAGTAAAGCGCTTTATAGCTGGCTGGCTCCGTCTGTTGGAAAGGTGTTTGAGAAACCGTCAGAGCATTTTTCAGTCTCATTGTTATTCAAACCTTTTCCTTCGTATTCGAAATTTAAAATCTCGATAGGTATTTACAATGCGACGCCACGCTTTGTTTTTTTTTTGGTCCTTTACAAGCACATGTTTTTTTGGAAGGACCTGTTTGGTAAAGGATCATAAAGATTTTATTTATGGCTGTAAAGGCGGTCCCATTATGTTATGATTAGTTGGTTCTGGTAGATAATTACGGATGATGGGATTGTTTTTTAGTCTTTTGTTCTGTCTAATGCATTTTATGTTTTTTGTTTTGCTCAATGGTTGTGTAATTTATGCAACATTTTTTTTGATTCCATTTAGGTTGGTAGTTGGACCAAGTCGTTATGAGGCTACTTGAATATTTAAATTGAAATAATTTTATCACATGCGGACAAAAAAAATTAACAAAGCTTTCAAGATTTTCGTTGGATTCAAACGATGACATCATTGAAGTAATAATGCGCAATAGGTGATTTTGAGCTTGACCCATCACAAATTCTCGAGTCTCGTACATTTTTGTCGGTAGGAGGAATGACGTAAAATCCAGATGTATAGTTCGCACAGCGGATCAAGGCTTCCGTGAAGTTAGCCGTTTGTGATGCGCAAAGACAATTTAGTTAGAAAAAGCTCTATTGCGCATCGAAACGGCTAATTTCACGACGGCCGAGACCCGTTGTGAGAACTATAAACAAGACGAAGATGACAAGCGATCATAAAAATCTATGAACTCGCCGAGACGCACCGCAATAACTCGCGAATTGATTCGCATCGCGCATTAATTCCTGCGATATTGCGTCATACCTGTTGACGAAAAAATGGTCACCCGTCACCCCGAATCGTCGAAGAGAGACGCTTTGCACGAAATCGCATCTCAGTGCCAATTCAATTCGTGTCGCAGTTTTCTGCGTTGCGAATTCGCATCGCGCCATTCGCAGTTTGGTGTACAAGCCTTTACGGCCCCAGCAAAGAGATACAAACTCTTACAAATATATTAGTAGGTCCAGGGTGAGTTTTTTTTCAGGGCCGCTGCTAAGGGAAAATCTTAAACCGTAAGAGTTATCATAAAATCTAGTTAGGAGTTACGCGCTCGATTTAAAAATAAGTTCTGCATTAAATAAAGTAAAACATTTATTTTACAGTTGCTGAGAAATAAATGTTTTTCACAAACTCATTTTTTTAGAGAAACTGTAGATGTACTGTAGATGTAGAAAATGTTTACTTTTTTTAATGCAGTATTATCTACTTTTTTTTTTAAATCGAGCGGGTAACTTCTATGTCTCATCATAACATGACTTTTCGATAACTCTCACGGTATCAGATTTCCCCTCAAAAAAATCTCACCTGTATAATTATTTTTTTTATACCACTAAAGTGGCAACCAATCGTACGGCCCACTTGATGGTAAGCGGTCACCGTAGCTTATGTACGCTTGCAGCATCATAGATATCACTGGCGTGTTACCACCCTGAGACGTTAGATGGAAAGTGTCATGTGCCTGTAATTTCACCGGAAACCATACCCTTCGAACCGGAACACAGCAATGCGAGCATTACTGCTTGGCGGCAGAAATAGGTATGGTGGTAGTCCTTCCCCGTACGAGCTCTATCATAAAGAACTCTACCTATGTTACCTACCTATATATATAAGTAAGTAAGTTCGTATGAGTCAGTGGACACGCTCTCTCTCAATTTTCGGTAGGTACTAATTTAAAAAATCAGGTTGGTTCTTCAGAAAACTTTGTTTAATCATCTTTGAAGTAGGTACATAACGACTGATTAAAGGGATTGAAACAAAAATAAACTTCAATGTTTCAATTCCATTCCAACGCAGACTTATTAATTCCCGGCGGGCATACGAATTGTAACATCCAAGAAGGCGATAAGGATCGCGACCGACCCATGCCACAGAATAGCACACAGCCGCCACGGTCAGCGAAAAGGCCCCTGATGGCAAATAATAACCTGCCTCTACAAAATTTCAATTTTTTATTCCACCCGAGTTAAAACCCCCAAGTTTTTTAATCACAACGGCTTTTGGGTCTTGCTGCTTGGCTGGCTTTATGATGGTTTTCGATGTATAATCACTTCCGTTCTGATCGCGCTGCCACGTTTCTTCAAAAAAATATCGTTTTTCTAGAAGTAAAAGTCTCGTTTTGAAGTAGGTATGGTAAACGACTAATTTACGACTTTGTTTTCGACGTTCGCTGACGTTCCTTATATATTGGAAGCTCAAAAAACAAAGACAAAAACGTGCGTGTGCTCTAGAAGTAAAACATCGTGAGGAAACCTCATTCCCAAGAAATCAAAGTTCGAAAGACAATGTAATGTGCCATTCAAAGATTGTCTTAGAGGGGGGATTTACCTAAAACCCGCACACTCTTGCTTGAGAATAGCCTAGTTTATTTATTTATATTTTATTTCGTTTATTTATCTTTCGACATGGTACAAGCACTTAGATATGTCAATTTGTGATTACAATAATAAAGTTTTATAATTAATAAATACTTAAGTCTAATCACATGGCATGCATTTCACATTAATGTCATACTAGTGTCCGTCCCACCACTGAGAACTAGAAGAGGCTGGTCAATCTTGGCATGACGTCATGCTGATGAACCTAACCTGCTCATCAGAAATAAACTGCGTGAACCTAAACTAAAGTAAGTAAGTAAATTTGGTATGAGTCTCACTCAAACGCAATCCGCGCCAACCTGCTTTGCTGCTAGTTTGTTTCTGAACCTTTTTTTTATTTTTTAACTAATTTTGGTGTGGTGGTTTGGTGGAGGGTGGGGTGGGGAGGTTAAGTTTACGAGTTCAATCTAGAGTAAACTAAAATCACACTAAAATCAAATAAAACATGCAAGTAGGTAAAAGCAACGTGTTATGACTTAGTTTATAACGTTATCGACGACCGATGTGGCGCAGCGGGCTCTAGGTACCTCTATCTACGGGCGGAGGTTGCGGGTTCGATTCCCGCCTCGGGACAAATGTTTGTACGATCTACAAATATTTGTTCCGGGTGTTCTGGGTATTTTCTATATATAATAAAAAATATCTATCTATAGTATTGTATTGTATTCAGTATATATCAGTCATCTAGTACCCATAATACAGCTCTGTTTAACAGCAGCTTACCTTGGGGCTAGATGATGCTGTGTGGATTGTCCAGCATTATTGATTATTATTATTATTTATTTATTATAAGTTTACCAGTTGTGGATGTCCAGTGCAATGACCAGTGCAGGCCTGCATGCATGTCACACTGCAGCCTTCTAATGGTCCCACTGCTGGGACACTGGCCTACTCTCAAGTGAGAGTGATTAGGTTATAATCTACCACGCAGACGCGTATTGGTGGATGGCACATGTCTTTCGAATTTGTAGTTCTTGGACATGCCGGTTTCCTCACGATGTTTTCCCTCACCGTTTGAGAGCACTGGCATTTAAATTTTTCAAACAGAAAAATTAATTGGTGCACGACCGGGTTTGAACTCAAGAGATCGAAAGGCTGGGTCACTACAACTAGACTCAATACTCAATACTCAATTCATTTATTGCTCTCATATGGTTGGTTCATTTACAGTTGTTATAGGTATAATATAGGTGGTAGTATCACATATGAACCCTGTAAAAGGATATGACAACATGGAGATAGGCCGAAGTTTAAATAAGTAGGAAGTAAGTTGATAAATTAAGTGGATAAATAAAAAAGGTTGTTAGCATTAATTCTCAGTAGGTCGAAGACCACCGGTGAATGCATGTGCTGAAGGTAAACCCTCAATCGCGATCGTTGGCTTTAGCAGAATCGTAACTGCGCAGCTGGATCGGTGTTCAATAGTGGAATATGAAAACACAAAAAAAATCATAAAAAGCAGCGGGTTAGCTATGTTTGCGCTCTTTTTTTTTTTTTTTTTTTTTTTGTATAAAAAAATGGGTCAGCGTTTGGCTACATCTCGTCTGATGGTAAATGTAGATGAGGATTTGTTAGCATTAAAAAGTCATTATGACAAACTACTTATGAGCTTAGAACTCAGTATGGTAGAGTAGGCCTTCAGTTTAGAGCTTTTATATGTAATAGCTATTTTGTGAGACATTACGCGGTGACCCATTGATCTCACGATGCAATTTCAACCAAGAGAGAGCTTGATCTTTTTTTCGTTTTCACTGCCCCAAAGAATACGAAAATTATTAATAACGAAAATTCGATCCGAACTAGAGCTGCCTGACATTCATCCTCCGACTTCCGTAGGTACCCTAAGAAATTATATAATTCCAGTACCGATCGATTGTGATTGCCGTGAAGAGTAGGTAAAGGTTATGTTATGTATAGTATACGGATATCGGCTTCCGTGAAGTTAGCTGTTTGTAATGCGCAAAGACAATTTAGTTTGAAAAAGCTCCATTGCGCATCGAAACGGCTAATTTCACGACGGCCGAGATCCGCTGTGAGAACTATACCTAGGTATGTGGTAAATGTACGAGTTGGTAGCCGACTGCAGACAGCAACGGCCGGCGACAGTGTCGTCTGCCGCTTGGTATGAAGCTGTGACGCAACGCGGCGACACGCGTCGCCTGCAATTTTGTCTCCAGTCGGCTAACAACTAGGTATAGTTCTCTTGGCGGATCTAGGCATACGTGAAGTTAGCCGTTTGTGATGCGCAAAGAAAATTTAGTTAAAAAAAGGTCCATTGCGCATCGAAACGGCTAACTTCACGGAAGCTTAGATCCGCCGAGAGAACTATAATAGTTAGGTAGTAGGTACCAGTAGATAGGTAGTACCGATCGCCCCGAGATGAAATAAGCTGCTTCATGCACAATTTTCCCCCAAGTAAGTAAGTTCGTATGAGTCAGTGGCCAACTCTGGTGACATAGTTTCTATTCCGCCCGAAGACCTCTATCATGGCAAAGCCGGGACCGACATGCCCTCCGAAGCACGGGAACGCTCAGTTGAAATTGCCACTGGCGATGGCGGTCACCCAATCAAATGATGACTACGCGGAGCAGTGCCTAATTTCTGCTAAGAACAACTTAGCCAGCTACGTCACGAGCGCTCAACGAATACCTACCTACTAGGAACCTACCACACCGATCTACTACAGCTGCCACTACCTTATGACTTATGACTTTCTTCCTGCGATCAATACACGTCCGGTTCGCGGTCGCCATTCTGTTCTAGATACTTCGATTGACGGTTCTGCGAGAGTGCTTGCTCCCGCATTGCGAAGATGCTTCGCCATTTTAGCTTGATTTTGAAACGAATCAGCAGGGTGAATCACTCTCGCTAGAGAGTAAGCCATCACACCAGTGTCCCAGCCGTGGCACCTATAGGCAGATCATATAGTGTCTTCTGGGCTAGGTACCCTGCAGGTACCAAGAACCCAATGCAAATAAACTTACCTACCTACTTATTTAAATTCGTTAGTGCGCTGAATAGGTAGTAGATAGATATCTCCAAAGTGCCCAAATCGCCAATTTACAGGTAGGTAGTAGGTTAGGTAAGTAGGTACCTACTAAGTATTAAGAAATATTTCCATATTATCTTTACCTATAAGCTACCCAAATAATCTATCCAACAAAGAATCGACGCAAGCTGTATCTTCTATTTATCGCGCCATTATCTCTCCCTACAACAATAGCGTCCAAATAAATAAACGTGTTCGAACCGCGCCCGGATCCGGCGACCCTTCTCCAGGCACGTAATCCAAAATGTCCGTTTATTTTTCTATGTGAGCCGCGCTGCGTAAAAACATTCTCGATTCGATCGTGCGAGCGAGGAGACAGAGACGGGAAATAATAGCAATCGACACAGCGGGCGGGGCGGCCGCGTCGCGCATTCTTATTGGTTCATATCGAGCAATACCCGCCGCCCGTTCACAGCGACCAATCACACGCGCTTGCGCCGTTGCCGTCCCGCACCCCGCGAGACCCAAAATACCGACCTTTCACGAATACCGGCACGATTCGATACGACCGAAATGCCTTAGTTACTTCTCACGCGCTCTGTTGGCTGGTCGCTTTCGCCGACGTTTTCAGTAATAAACTTGTAATCGGTTTTGGCTCGCTTTGTAACAGTATCATGGTGTTCGTTGTACACTGCGCGTTTTGTTTTTGAACGGTCACCTTATCAGCTGATTGAAGCAGGTAACACAAAAAAACAACATAATTAGCATTCCTGAATAAGTGTTTAAGCTTATATTTCAAACGAAAAATTCATAACTTGTACAACTTGCGAGATAAACACAGTTATTGGTGCCGAATGATCGAACGTAAAAGCGGTGTCCTCGCAATCAACGTAGGCCGTTCGGGCTGGCAACGTCGCGCGTAAATAATAGGGTAGGCGCTCGGTCTTTCTCTCGCAGCTGGCGCATAGCGGCAACGTCGCGCTGCCTCCACTGACTAGCGTGCTCCCGTGCTTGCTTGCTGCTGCTGTGTTGGGTTGGGAATCGCCCGCCACCGAGTCGAGCGAGACGCATTCACTACCATGCCAACGCAATAATACCTACCGACCGCACCGATACGATACGAATTTTAATGACGATGTCACTTTTAGTTCTTAGAACAACTTCTGTTCATGTAATTTTTTTCTTTGACTTGTTTAGTTTATGGACCGGTTTTCTATTAGAAGATCTAGGACGTTTATATTATGTAGAAAGTGTAGTTTTTACTGTACTTATTTATTATTTGCTATGTATGTTACCTACCTACCCTAGGTAATAAAGTAAATTCAGAATACCTAGGTAGGTTTCTACTATTTTGTGATCCATAGCTATTTAATTAAACCAATCCTTGAAACAAACGATAAAACGAATTAAGCTTAGGAAAATACCGAGCCTGAAGATGAAAATAAAAACTTGTTTACAGAATATCGAGCGGGTGTTGAGCCGGGGAGCGGACTCGTAGCGCGCTCTGTCGGCGAAACGTGAAGCGAGCGAGCGGTGCGTGCGGGGCACGCGGGCGGGATCTTCCTTCCTCCCCTCACTTCAGTTCCCACCGAGACACCGCGCCGTGAGGCCGTATCGCCGAGCTCCGCAAAAAGGATCGTTTGCGCGGCAACTTTGAACCAAAAGTGACAAGACAGTTCTGAAAAAGTGTTGTGAACTTACAAACTGGATTGCAGTGCTATTATTATTGGATGCAGTGATTGGATCACACTATTTGGATTGCAGTGTTATTTTGGATTTGAATTTGGATTTTGGATTTTCAAACACCAAACTGGGGATGCATAAAGTGGAACTCGGCGACAGCGTGTACGCCGCTGAGCGTATCATAAAGAAAAGAATTAGAAAGGTTAGTGCTTTGTTTTGTTTGACAGCACGTTAACAGAATCAAAATTGCGAAACTTGCATGCGAGATCATATATCGGCGGCAGATTTTATTGGTGTGCTTTATTTGTAAAATGCTTGTGTCGCAACTGCTAGCTGCTTGTTTTGCTTGCACCGAATTTCAAAACATGCTTGAACAACACTAATGCACGCCTCTGCCTGGGTACGATTTAGATTTTGTTTTTAATCTCAGCACCTTTGTGAACTTGTGATCCCGGCGAGCAGCTGTTCGGAAATTAACGTAAGGGTTTTGTGTTTCTTTGCACGCGTTTTTCGATGCTTATTATTATCAGGGCTCCCCTTACATTGGTACCTAAGTATTCTTGGAGACTGAGGGTCGCGAGATATTGAATGCTCCTTTAGAAATGATGCCCTTCTTGAGATTACATTAAGTTTTTGACTGTAAACAAGTTTCGGGTTATAAAAGTGCCATGAACTTTTGATGTTTGACAATTCATACAATTGGACTGAAACTACAACATGTTAGATAAGTAGGTACAATTGTTCCTACCTATGATAGGATCAAAAACCGCCTAGGTTTGAGGCTGGTTGTAGGTAGGTACCTACGTAACGATTGCATCCGTGTTTGAGAATAGGTAACCTGGGAGTCTTGCTATCGTAAGAGGTCTACGTAGAACTGGTACTAGGTAATATTTTTTAACAGGTTTGTACAAAGCTGGGTGGGGGCCTTACTATCCAATCGATTGGTATAGGATACAATATTGGAATACCTACCTACAATATAGGTAATACTTATAAAGGTTGGTTTAAACATAGACGTCAATAAGAAAAAAAATGATTCCTTAGATCCAGAGGTATCCGAATATACCCCACCACTTTTCATAAAAACTTTTGTAACTTGCACTAATGCTAGGAAGTTTATTATTTTATGCATGATTGTACAACTCATTGAGATTTTTTTTACAAAATTAAAAAAAAACACTCAAATTTTTTTTTATAAGTTTCAAACGTTCTGACCTCAAAAAATTCTCAAAAAAATCATTAAAAATAATCATAACTCGAAAGATATAAAAAATCGGGGAACATACATACCTATGGGGTATTTTCGGATACCCCTGGATCTAAGGAATCTATTTTTTTCTAATTCACGTCTATGTTTGGACCATCCTGTAGTACCTACCTATACATTTCGTTTTCTTGGGTGCCAAATTCAACCTTGTTTTTAAGAGTTACAAAAGGAATTAGAATTCGATTGAAATTGGGATTGGATCCGATCGGAATTGTCTCTAGATCCAAGGGTTCTGAATATTTTTGTCGCATTACAATTTTACTGTGCTTTGCATGTTTCTTTGCTTTTTACATGGAGACTTAAATTATTAAGTCTCATTCGCCCAGTAATTTTACTTGCTGCAGTGCCCTTCAAACTTAGAAGCACTGCTGTGGTACCTACCTATCTACCTGTACTACCTACCTACCCAGCCAGTACTCACGTAGGTAGGCAGACTAGGTAGCAGGTACCTAACCTAGGTACCACCAAGAAGGAATCGTGCTAGAAAGTCCCACCACCCAGGTAAGTGGGAAATACCTACCTACCTCTAGGTATTTTCTCTTCGTCTCTAAATTCTTGAAGAGTTATCTATATCCAAGTGATTCTTTAAAAATCACCTGCTTATCGTATCGTAGGTTGGTTAGTAAGTTAGTACCACTGCCTAGGTAAGGTAAATATTTTCTCTATACAAAACAACCCTATCCCAAGCAGATCAAAGTATCTCCTACCTCTACCTAACTTCAAAAAAATTGCTGCTACAATACTTTTACGAATTATCATAGATATATTGATATTTTTAATTGATATCTCTATGTCCAGGAATAATAAATATCATCACTGAGCTGAGCATAACAAAACATAAACAAACTCTTTTTATAAAAAACAACGTTGTCCTCTTGTAAAATTTCTAATGCACTGCCTTAAACTTAAACTTTAATTTAGTAGGTGTATTTTCATTGTAAATTCCTTACCTTATGTGCTTTAGCAGAAATAACAAGTGTGTAAAATCGGGAAAAGTACCTACAGACGCGTTTTTTAGACCTTTTTTTCAAAAATATTGAACTAACATGCTGTATTTTTCTCGAAACACTTGAATTTTAAAACTGTGATTACCTATTTTAATTGAATTTGTGGAAATATGTTAGACTTTGTTATTTCATAGAAAACATAATCGAAACTGGAAATGCTCATTTGACGAAAACGTTACTAATATTTTTTTTAATAAGTTTTGTGTTGATTTAAATATTTGTTCAAAATACTTGAATTCTAAGGGTGAAGCTTTTATTAGCCAGAGCCACAATCATGTTCGATTCTTCACGGCCTACAAGAAAATTCAAGGATGCTCAAGGATAGGATCTTAATTTATTTTTTTTAGAATACATATTAGGTACAATAAAGGATTTATTGTCATATATTTATTCGCTTCTTTCATTTGCATAAGGCAGCATTTCTTGTTAATTGATTTTTTTATTATGTTTTATTTATTTGAACCACCAACGTTTTCTTTCTTCAAAACGGGATTTATGAGTTTTAAAAGTAGTAAAGTACCTACCTACCTAGTAAGTAGAGTAGTGCCTGCCAAGCAGTAATGCTCGCATTGCTGTGTTCCGGTGTGAAGGATATGGTTTCCGGTGAAATTACTGGCACATGAGGCTTTCGATCTTAGCCTCAAGGTGGCAACCCGCGAGTGATACCTCTGGTATTGCAAGCGTCCATAGGCTGCGGTACTCGCTTACCATCTTGTGAGCCGTACGCTTGGTTGCCATTTCAGTTGTATAAAAAAAAAGTAGTAAAAATACCTACTGTTATAACAGGCAGCTAGGTAGACCAGATGGACTTTAGCCTTTATTCATTAAAAAACTGTCATTTTAACGGCTTGCTAGATAGTTGTCTTTCCTTGTCAAAAGTCCATAAACAATGACGATGATAGATCTAAAAGACACATTAACTAACAAACAGACGTTTAAAACACGATAATGAAACTCTTTTTTTAATATATATTAGGTCATTCATTATCAACCTAGTATATAGGTATGCATAGGTAGGTCTAATTAATATTTACAAAGGAACTCTTAGGACAAAATTCATTATCTATTAGGTAAGTAAGTACCTACTTTTGATTGTGTGTGATTACGATTGAGCCCCGTCGAATACCAACCTACCCAATCATAAAATCAGAAATTAATAGTGATGATGACGGCACGAAATCAAATAAAACAATCGTAAAAAGATAGCCAGGAATCTCGACACCGAACCGGAAAAAGTTAAAAGTAGTTAGGTACGTAAATGGCTATTGGATGAAGAAAGTACCACATTAACTTTCTCGTAAAAGCTTAAAGTATTTTTAAACTGTGTTCTCAAAATGCTTTAAAAATATATCAAATCAAAAACTTCGAAACTTTATGATACCTACCAACGGTAAGTAATACATTTTAAATTTAATTTAAAAAAAAAACATAATATTCTAACTAAATAGATAAGTAATTCATATAAAATCTATTAATGCTATAACATAATCATAATCCAATCATGATTACATACAGACAATTTGATAATTATTAAAAAAAATTAAAGCTAAAATGACGCTATGTCAGCAGAACAGACCTACTCTAGATTCTATTAAAATTAAAAACAAAAAAGTTAGAGAGACCAAAATAATAATGTTTTGAAAGAAACTGGTACTTAATATATATTTTATTGACGACATCATGCCATTCGCTCCATCTGTCCAAGATCTCCTAACAAATGAATAAAATGATAGACTAGAATATTACTTTTATAACCTCTTCTAGCACTTATTTATGAAAATAAATATCTTGAATCTAGACCTGTCAAAAGCAAGTCAAAATAAATGGCTGGCCATAAATTGAACTTATATCATGATAAAACGTAATGATCTAAATTCGATTCTACTATAATATCTACTTCAAGGGTAGTTTCCATATAAAACCGCTGATTTTGGAAGACATGTCAAAGAAATCTATGGCTGCATTGAAAACGCTTGAAAGAGCCACTAACCCGATCAGCTTATGAAAGATTTTTGCCATTTAAGCGACAACACACCGACATACAGTGCAATGTAAAATGCATGCCCATTTTGATTCAGGGAGGCGATGGGAGATTTGCCAACGATCTCTAAAATAAAGCCAAGGATGCTTTATTTTAGAGAGTGAAACAAACCAATAGAAAATCATCAAACTAAACTACGTGCACTAAACGAGTATAACATAATATAGGCAGAAAAGACATGCTGAAAGTCGGATGAGCAGGCCATTTGACTAAAATGCATCCAGAATTTAAAGCAAATAAGGTTACTTAGTCAGTGTTTACCAAACACTGATCAACGTCATCGCTGTAGGCCAAGTGAAAAGTATCAAGGCAATGCTAGGTCCTAAATCCATTTGAATTAGACTTTTCAGAAGTTGCAACATGGAATTTAGAGTGACATGGAACAAAATAGGAGATATATTACCCTTGGACAGTGTAGGTTACGGAGAAAACCGGAACTTATCCTGTTCTAAGTACTATTAACAATACGTAATCTGAACTTGATAAGTTTGATAACATAGATAGTTACTTATGCATCTGGTATTTATGATAATACGTATCTATGTATAGTTCTCTATGTACCTATTACATCTTCCGAAGGTACTAAACTGTTTTCAGCATTTACTTATTGAATAATAAGGCTCATAATGAGACCACTAGCGCTCCACGTCAAAGTACAGAAACTACTTAATGGCAAAACATTGTTTATTACTATACAAAACTCCACCACAACGGCATAGGGTTCATTTTTATTTACACCAATGCCGCCTTGTTATCTGGCGGCATCGTCTAATATAAACGAAGTCTTGTTTAACACAGCAATTTGATTTTTATTCTTCAGAGTTAGGGTTCACAATTCAATGCTGTAGACCAGTTTACATTAACTCCTACTGAGCTCTGTGGCCCTGGTATCTCAGAGAAAACGCGCCAGTATTCGGCTTCGACCGAGCAACTGCCGACAGCGCATGCTCCCCGCCGTTTCTCTCGACCAATCAACGTCGAGCAGCATTTTGTTCACACAAAAGGGTTTTTTGAGCACTTTTCTTGTGGCACAAATAGTTTAAAAATATTGCTTCGTGGGTGATGTTTAAATTTCTTGTTACCTTTTTGATTTATTTTGATTCTGTTGATAAAACTAAAATTGGTGGGGTACACACAACCGAAACTTTCATAATTTTATTTCCCGTACGTAGTCAGTTGGTGAATTGTCGCACGACATAGTTCCAAGAGTATTTGTTAGATGGCGCTTTTTACTATGTAATAACATTAAAGAATAAATCAATTTAATATTTCTTGTGATTTTATTATTGGAAATCACCTATCGCACGCGCGCAGGCAGTTTAAAAGAACTTAAGTTATAGGTATCTAAAGCCTTATAAGTATAACACGTGAACTTATTTTGTTCTGCCGTTATTCTTTCAAGTAGAGTTCCTAATTAGAAAGGTAGGGTATTGTAAGAGTTGTAAGCATGTTATCGAATAGATAGTTAAATATTTTGCTTCCATAATACGTTAATAAGAATGTAGGTACTTAGATACTATCAACATAGTTATCTCTTAAATTTAAATCTTATCACGAAAAAAATAATTAAAATCAAGTAGGTAAGTAAGTACCTATTTAGTAAAAAAGAGAGGCATTAAGGTAAGTACCTACTTAGATATTATAAACCATTTAGGTACCTGATAAACATTATGAAGTAACACCTACATTAAAACTATTTAGATTATAAAAGAATGTATGCAACAATGCCCTTAATTAAATAGATCTTTATTCTATTACAAAATAAGGCTTTAAACTCAACACACGCGATATCATAATATAACATGTGAACATTAAAAATATTACCTTCCTAAACCGAACCGAAGTACCAAACTACTTTTAGATATTTGTTTACCAATTCCTTCTGCAAAGATCGTTGAATAACATTCTAATTTAAACCCAGATCAAGTTCCGGATATAACAATATAAATTTGAGCAACGGTCTCCTTTGACATTCGACAAAAAATAAGATAAAAACACGTTATCCCGGGTCACAATGATCAGGCGCCGCCGATAACAATCCCAAAAGAACGGTCTGATCAAAAAGTGCACTCGGAAGGAACACAAAGCGACCAAATTTTCTATAAATAATCGCTCGACAAAGCTCCACCGTAATTTTGTCCATCGCTGTATTGGAATGAAATAAAAAGCTGCAAGGGACAGTGAACCAATGGAGTCGATTTATTGATGAAGAGAAAATGAAATGAGAATTATATCTAATAGTACCTGTACCAATACTATTTCATATTGGCATTATTCAACTAAATAAAAAAAGAAATTTATGATCACAGATACAAATATACTTATTTATCGAAAATATTTGCGACCTGTTTAGAATCCTTAGACACGATACTAAGTAGGGGTAAAATAATTTTACGATGACATTATAACTAGTCATTGCACACAATTGTTGAAAAAAGAACATGCCTGTTTCTAGTGTAAATGATAAAATATTGTATGTGCATTGAGCATTGATATAGAGAGCATTGTAGAATATTCGTGTTACCTAACTCTTTCCTCCCAATAATCACAGACAGACTCGGAATGTTTTTACAATGTCGGTGCTATAAAAATCTTAACAGCTTATAAAAACTATTTTTATAGTTTCGATTCTACGGATCTCACTGTCATAAAACCGTTCATTATAGCAGAGTGCTTATATACTCGTTCCGTAGGTACCTCGACCCTTCGTAATATAGAAACTTTTTCTATGTGAAGGTTTCCCCTATATTTAGAAAGCATACTTAATCGCAAACACGACGCTAGGAATATTAGAGGGGAAGCGTCATATGGGAGCCCCCACACAATTAAAGCAGCGTTTGCATTGTCTCGTGCACACTTCGGCACAATAGCATACCGTTACACAATCACGAAGCACGCTGTGAACCGACTATCAGGTGATAAAGTTAAACTGGCAATTAAATCTCAATCGTAAACTTGTCGCGATACAGCCGCGACGAATCAAATGCATTTCGGTAAAATCTATTTGATTGAAATCTCTTTGGACAAATAATTTCGCCACCGAGAATTAAAAGAAAGAAAACATCTATAGTCATTCCAATTATTATTGACACAAAAAATAAAAAAAAACAACCGGGCAATAATAAAAAAGAGTAAGTATAACACACAGTACCTAGCCATACCTAAGTACAAAATTGGATTATGGTTACTACTACTTACAAGAGAGACACACGTAAAAAGTTAAAGACAAGTTGGCTCTGATGATGTCGTCATTAGAATAATGCGGCTTTTACCTCGCTGGCGGTCGTTATGCCCCACGCATTATTATGTTAATTTAAAACGAAATGGAAAGGACGGTGGTTTTTCAATGTCCCTTTATCTGATGCAGATAAGACGGATAATTAGTGAGGGATGGTGCAGGACGCCGCGCTGCAGGTGTGATGTTCCCACGTTATAAAGAACGATTTCATTATAATACGAGCATAACAGCTGAATATTAAAAATCGATGAAACAAGTGTAATTAATGTGTATTCTGATTTCTGATCATGAGCACTAATATCTCCACCGTTGCCATTTTTGGTTTTGGATTATGACACGTGTGTCAAATGACTGCAATGTTTGCGCATTGTTTATGGATCCAATAACAATGGAATGTAATCAGTTACGGGCCCGTTATGAAGGGATGAGACAAGGGTCAGGGTATCTGGAGTTATTTGTATCCCCCTTCGCGTCAAAACCACCCGATCGGCTTTTGTATTTTTTCCTTATCAACCTTCACACTATTCTGTGCCCTCTCTCCCGTATCTATCCCGCCGCGAGCGGTGTTCCCTTAATTGAGTTATTACTAGCGTATTTACTTAGGGATTATTATGATTTCGGTGAGAGATTTAATCATTTCACTTGTGGGAGGGTAAACAAAACGCTTGTTTCAAAACTTTTGTTTTAGTGTAATGAGCTCAAAGCTCAAGTTAGTTATGCAGGAACTGTTGGTTATGGTACTGAATAGTAGGTACAGATTGACCGATTGAGCAAATGAATATTTCCCAATATAATAGGTTGGGGAAAAAGTTTCTTCGCATTTTTTAAGAAAATTCAAAACATTTTTTAATATAGTTTATTAACATTTAACTAAAGTATGTAGGTACCATTTGGTTCGATAACTTTTTGCTATCTTGTAGGTAGGGTCATGATCCCATTGCTATAGAAATTTTGGGGCTTCTGATCAAAATACCGCGACAAGTGGTTTTGGCAGTCCTCTCGTGATGTTAACCTGACACTGCCTAAAGAATTCTGAAGAGACCGAAACAGGTGGAAATCTGAAGGTGCAAGGTCAGGACTATACGGTGGATGCATTAACACCTCCCAGCCAAACTCCCTTAATTTTTGCTGAGTGGCTAAAGATGTGTGAGGTCTAGCGTTATCATGATGAAAAACCACACCCCTTCTGTTGATTAATTCCGGCTGCTTTCTCTCAACTTCTTGCTTTAATCTCATCAGTTGTTCGGAGTAGAGTTCAGAATCGATGGTCCTGCCTGGTGGTAACAGCTCATAATGAACAATGCCCTTCCAATCCCACCACACACACAGCATCACCTTGTTGCAAGTTAACCCGGGTTTCGCCACAGTCTGTGAAGCCTGACCGGCCTTTGACCACGACCTTTTTCGCACGTTCTTATCGTACGTGATCCACTTTTCATCACCAGTTATCAGCTTCTTCAAATATGGTTCGGTTTCATACGTCGTAATAAAGAATCACAAATGAGTACACGGTTCATTAGGTTTCTTTCAGTGAGCTCGTGAGGTACCCAAATATCGAGCTTTTTTGTGTACCTAGTTTTTTTTCAAATGTGCTATAACTGTTTTGTGGTCAATTCCCAGTTCTTCACTTACGTCGTAACTACTGATATGCCGATCTTGCACCACTTTTTCAAAAATGGCATCCATTTTATCGATAATAGGGCGACCAGAGCGACGTGCATCTTTGACATCAAAATTTCCGGATTGAAAACGCTTAAACCAAATTTGTGCTACTCTCACAGACACTGCATTAGGTCCATAAACATCGCAATTTTTTTGTAGTAAAATTTTAAAATGTATCGAATTTCTTCATTAGATTCACTCATCTTGACAGTACAAAAAAACAAATAAAAATCACACATTTTCCTAATTTTAATTTGGAATTATGTTCTTTAAAATTTAAACTTTTAATGATACCAAAACCAGCCAGATACAAATAGTATAGCCAAAGAGATTGTATTACAAGTTCATACATACTATAATGCGATAAGACTTTTTCCCCAACCTAATATATCGCACAATCAACAAGTTTGTACGTCGATGACATAGTATCAAGTTATCCAATACTTGACTTGAGATATTTCTTCCTAAAGATATCATTTTGATTAATTTGGTTTGCTGTACTAGGTTAGATACTTGTACAATGGGAATATTATGGAACTCATTCCGAGCAGTGATTTTGCTGCCACCGACAGCCGCAAGTGGCTTGGTTGGAAAGGCTTGCTTAATTCTAAATAACTTAACTTTATAACTTTATTTATTAATTTTTAAATTAATGGCTTAAAAACTGTATATTGTATGGTAGCTCTAAAATCCTAACAAAAGTACGAAAAAAACAAAATATTGAATACTACCTGGTAAAACTTTTACATAGATTTGCATTGCCAATCAACTTACAAGACCAACCCGTAATAGAAATCTGGCAAAGGTAATCAATCAACATAGCATGTGCTCTCTCCAACCACGCATTAAACTGTTCCCCAAAGCTCCCGTAAATCGCTGTAACATACAAAAGACTCGTCAAAATTCAAATCATTAGTGAGTCACGGAACTCACAAATCACGTCTAAATTCTCCCTCGTAAGGCGACACAAGTGTTTGCTCTACGACTTGCCGCAAGTGAGCCGAGGGTCGGAAGCCCCCTTTGTGCCAAACAAGGGCCTGTTCTGCTTACCTTGCCCGACCGAACCTGATAATTTGTTCAAATATCCCCTTGGAAACGCCAGTTGGACAGGTATTTTGAATGAAACAATTTAAGGATTCACAGATTCCTTTTGTTTGGGCGAGTGGCGAGTTTGCGAGCTTATTTGTAAATCTTGAATAGACGTTACTAACCGCTTCGGCTGACCTACTTATTTTACTTTGGATTACTGATGAATACTAATATTCTGGTTTGCGTCGTATAAAACGGTGTCTGATGTAAAACTAGTGTGCTGGTTTTGATCATCGTGTTGCTTTCCTACCGAGTACCAACTGATAAAATTGTTTCATCGAATGCCTAAATGTTTAACTGTGTGTGACGTCAACGTCTTCAAGTGGATGGTGATATGTCGATTTAATTGTCTGTATGTCGATGACCGTATAGCTGTAACCGCTAAGTGCAGTCCCCTTTGAAGAACCGTTCTCTGATTCCCATGAGACTTTTATTAATTACGAATTGAAAAATCTTACAGCATTGAAACTTGAGAGCCGAGCGTATAATATTTCTCAAAAAAAGTAGGGAATGGCCCGTTAACAATAATAAATCTATTCTCCATTCGTTTTTATTAACATGTCATGGTACTAAGAAACAAGTCAGACAATTACCTTTGTCCATTACTAACTTAATTCACACCTCCGTGTATTTATTAATTGAACGGAAGAATAAAACTGGTTAAAAAGTAACATGCACGTTCGCAGCACAGCGATAACACACTGTGACTGACGCGCTTCGCCACCGCACCGCATAACCCTGTCTCTGTTTGTTTCGCCGGCCGGCGATTTTACTTACCTTGTCTCGCATATTCATTTACTACTCGCACACAGCTGCTGTCTCAGTTCTTTAAGTCGTACCTACTCGGTAGTTCTGTGCTCCTGGTATTTTTGTTACGAAAGAATCGAAGGACCGGCATTTCTGCCGGTAAACGTTATGATTTTCTCAAAGTTTTTTACTGTGAGTAGGCAAGCACTAGTTCAATAGTTTATTTATCTACCATTTTTTTTGGTATTTAATTTATTTACCAGCCTACTGATTACGAGAATCGATTTTATTAAAACAATCAACGTTATTCAGCATTCCTTACTTTTTAGGGAAAGGTATTCGTTTAGTTTAGTAGTTACCTAGTTGTTTACCAAAGGAGTTTAGCGCAGGCATGCAGGCACAAGGCACAACTGATAGACATGTCACGTCCGCTTCTGTGGGGGTCCTACGTGGACTGAATACTAGATTATTAGCTGGGTGTGAAATGTGAATGCGAACATGTCCAATTTAAACCTTTGTTAGTTGAATTGTAATGCAGTACGTGGACTTAGTATCTAGTAAAATTAAATTGGCAGAGGTATAAATACTTCTCAGACACACAAAAAGATCTACTATCTTATTAGTTCAGAAGTTCAAAACCACTAAGTCTTGTGTATTGTATGCAATTTATCCAAATAGCATAGCACTTACAAAGGCGCATATTTTTTTATATCAATGCATCAAAAAAAAAGCTAGGAACCCAGCCGAGTTTGTTGCCAGATTCTTCTAGGCTGAGACGCGTGGAACTGGCGTAAATTCACATAGCGTTTCATAATGATCCTTGTGATTTTATTGTAATATATCATTTTTTACTTTGACTTTGACTTTGACGCGTACCTGGGCTAAATAAAAAAAAAGAATAACCTACTAGTAGGTAACATATTTGTACCTTTAACCTACTAAGTATAAACGATTATTATTTTATATTCTATTCTACACGTAGGTACTCGTAAAAACCGGTCCTACCCGAATGTTTAAATATTACCTGGGTACTTACTTATCATACATAGGTTTTTCTTGTAAATAGAAATCAAATTACCGTAGTAGGTACTGATTAGTTCCATGCTAATTACTCAATTCTGATTAGAAATATTATATATTCATAAATCATACGACAGTCAATCGTGTGATACCATACCTATGATATGAGATCGATGAATATTTAATTGTTGTAGCCTATAGCATACCTACTATGCTTCCGGCATGTTTCCAATATTCTTGTAATTTTTCCTTCTAACCTCACCCTCACGATCCCTCAAGCGCCCTTTTAACGCCTCGTAAGGGTCTCTCCCAGACTAGGAAATTAAATGCTTCAATCGAATTACACTCAATTTTACACCGTCAGGGGTCACGATTGAGCTTGTTATCCCGTGGTGGTATCTGGTTTTTCAGTCATGTTTATTTCATCTTCATCTTCTTTCATTTGTAATTGAAAAGACGTGATAAAAGTTAATTAAGGCAAAAGTTCGACAAATGTACGCAGATTTTTTTGGCTTTTAAAATTTTTATTTTAAATATCACACTTTTTTTTATCAAAACCTGAGAACCTGTGTAAATTTATTTTTATAGAAATGCTCTTACTCTCTCCTCTTAATCTCTAAAGTTCTTAGAGTCGTATTAGCAGTAGGTAGGTATTATAGCTACTTTTGCAAATATTTGGTGTTAAAATAGTTCCACTTTCACCTACTTTGTTCTGTATTTATTGTAGAGTTGGTATTGTATTGTAGCAAAATTGTTGAGCTGACTCGAGTACCTACCCTACAATTTGTAGGGTAGGTACTCTAGTCAGCTCAACAATATTGCAATTTGTAAAAAGATATATTTAATTTCTTTTGTATTCCATCAAAACTGATTACTTTCTGTGCATTGCGTATTGTAATGCTCTATAGATCCCTTTAAAAATTATAAATTCCCTTTATCTCCACTTTCATTATTAGAAAAGAAATCGAATAAAATTCATTATGTCCAGGAATCCGTTCCAAGGGGATAGTAATGAGCCAGCAAAGTGTCAGTCGTGCGTCCGCTCGTCACGCTTTCCTGCTGTGAGTCTGTGACACGGTCACGCACCGTGATTAGTGTCCCAACTAGAACCTAATGAGATCGGAAAGTAGACGCGATCACAATTATCTTACTATTACCACTATTACTAGTTAGTTCTGATGCTGAAACTTTTAAAAGTGAGAAATTTACAGCAATTGCAATATGGTGAAGATCTGAGGAGGATCTTTACCAAATTTTTATTATTTTCAAATAAAAAGAGAACCATCGAATGAGGCGGAGACGAGATTCGTAGCTTTTTGCCTTTTTTGCCTTGTTTTGGTAAAGTCAAAAATCATCTCTATTATAAAAAACCTGTAGTTTGGTAGTAGGGAGGGACTTCGCCGTACCACAAAGAAAATTTATATTCTTAATAATGGTCGAAAATCAGCTAAAACTAAACAATGATACAAAATAATTATGTTGAATAATTTTTTACCGTGTAATGCCTAGTTGTCCCGTTGTTTGTTCCGTATTAAATTAGGGCTCACGATAGGAAATAAATTAGTTGTTAATAGATCAGTAATAAGTAATAATGAGTATAAATTTTAAAGTAAGTTGTAATTAGTTATAATAATGCTTTTGTTAATAATAGTGAGTGTCGCCGTCATCGAAACCGATGAGGAGAGTTATAATGTATTTTCTGGTTTTGTTCCAAATTGTTTTTTTTATCCTTTTAATTAAATACCTAAGTTACTAGGTAGGTAGGAAGGTACTGCAAAAATTGTTAAAATTCAATATATTTTTACCTTGATCAAAGGACAGTCCAATACCTTCATACATAAGATAACTCTGAAATGCAAAAACTGTATGATTCCCTACAGCATAGTTACCTCTACCTATTTATCCTGTAAGTAAGTTCGTATGAGTCAGTGGCCAAGTTTCTAGGCCGCTCAAAGGCCTCTGTCATGGCCTAACAACTTATCCTGATCCAGCAGTAAACTTGCTTGCTTTGTATATCAATCATCCAAGAGTCAAGACTGACGTTCCCACAACTCACACGTTACACAACAGAACTTAGTACAAATAAACCCTTTCACGGTCATTTGACAGCCCGTTCGGGCAATTTGAGAGGATTCGTGTTTAAGCGGGTGATCGGTCCCTGTGGGCGACCAGCCATTAATCTAACCCCCCCCGCCCTTCCCGCCTCACCCCTTACTCCCCTTACTCCCAGTAAATCCGGTGGAGCTGTGCTGACAATTTGCGACAACTTGATGCACGGTGAAATGTAACCGCTAAAAGGAAAATTGCTCTTTCATTTTGCTGGTACGCTTTTAGCGCAATTTTGAGAGAGTGCCTCAATTTGCTTATCGAAACCAAAGACATTAAGAAATCATGTTCGAAGATCGAAACATGCTTCGCTACGAGATTGACAACAATAACCACGTTAGATTTAGGCTATTAAGTAGAAATAATTACGAGTGTTTCTAAAATTATATTAACATTGCAAGATTGAGTAATTTTCAATTTACATGCACATACCCCGGAGAGGCGCAATGCAAATTCTATAATATTGCGCATAACGCAAGTATTAAGGTACGAATTGGTAGACGACTGCAGACAGCAACAGCAGACAACAACGCTGATAGGTCGTCGCGTCACGCACGTCATACATATCATATTAGTGTCGGTCGTCTACCGCTCGATATGTAATGAAGCTAAGACGTAACGTAACGCGACGACGACACGTCTCGGTCGTCTGCAATTGCTGTTTGCAGTCGCCTACCAACTCGTACCTTTACGATTAATATGATCGCTTGAGATAGATAAATTTTAATGATTGCTATTGCTATGTTTCTTCAATCCATGAGGGCATATCTTGTGCCATAGATAAATGGTCACATAAAATTTCTATACATTTTTGACAGTTTTGACGATACATGTAACCATTTATTCCATGCACGAGAATCGCCCTCCAGGTAATAATCGATATATAGGTAAGGTACCTACGTAACGAACATGCAAACATTCAAACTTACTTAATACAATTTAATGTGATTTTATTTCTTGGATTACGTGGTTTATGGATACCTTCCTATCTAGGCTTTCTAGACTAAGTATATTTTAGTTAGATCTATAGAGGCTATAGTAGCCTCCGAGCATATTCTTCGTCTATGAATTAATTCTATTAATAACTCAAATTATTTCATCCAATCTAAACGGAAGCATCATTCACTTTACAGCCATCTGCTGATGTTATAAAAACAAACAAAAATATATGGTGCAGTCGTTATTATTTACGACAGTTTTATTTCTCTCCTGTCTAATATCACTCAATATTTTATCGATAACGTACTTGAAAACGAACGATAAAATATGTTTTATTTCGTTGGTTATTGCAGCGTTACAATCGTTATTTTTTTCATTTTTCTTCCTCTTTCGAGAGAGAGTTTATCGAACGAAATTCAACTTGAAAATATTGGCGAAGAGCCAACGCCTCCCTTGTTCAGTAACATAATATTATTTTAATGCCACAAATATTATAATAGGTTGTTGTATTACAAGATCCGTAGGTTTAATCTTATTTTCTTTAGCAACGAATGGTTCCTTTGTTTACGAGCTTGTAACGTTGGATAGCTCTTGTAAGCACCTCAATTCATTTCACTGTAAAATAAACTAGGTACTTATTGACCGATGTGGCGCAGCGGGCGCAGGTCCGCCTGCGAGACGCGGAGGTTGCGGGTTCGATTCCCGCCTCGGGTCAAATGTTTGTACGATCTACAAATATTTGTTCCGGGTGTTCTGGGTATTTTCTATATATAATAAATAATGTATATCTATGTATTGTATTGTATTAAGTATATCAGTTATCTAGTACCCGTAATACAGCTCTGTTTAACAGCAGCTTATTACCTTGGGGCTAGATGATGCTGTGTGGATTGTCCAGCATTATTTATTTATTTATTTATTTATATTCGCGTACAAAGTTAAATTATTGACATTAATAATTTAGATTACCTCACCCAACACCTCTCCACTTGCACCTCAACACTTACTGGCTCATTTTAATTCCAAACGAAACTTTCTTGAATTACTACTGAAATGCGTTTTGCAGTGAGTCCCAGAATTTTCAACCCAAGAACAAATAACGATAACTCGATGCTACAAGCTATGAGGTCATTAAATGTCTCCTAATATTCTTTTTTAGGATACTGTATTATATGCTTAAGGAGTTGTTTCACGCAGTATGGAGCCGGGCCCTGGTCTTTTGTAGGGGTCTAGATATTTAGATAACCATTAAAGAAACCATTTATCAGTGTTTATTTATTTTATTTTGGCTTCTTTCATAATCTAAAGTAAGTTTATCCATGTGAACGAATGCAACACAATGCAAAACAACATGGCGGGTTTAACGAACAACTGGGTTATTAGGTACTGTCATTTCATTTCATTTCATTTCATTTTATTTATCTTTCCACATGTTGCATGTACTTAGATACGTCAAAACAAAACATTAAAATTTACTAAATATGGTAACAATGTCATATTTTAAAATAAAATTTAAACAAATAAAATTAATTAATAAATAAATAAAAAAATAAAAAAATTATCTGTACAATTCCGTACCTACTAAAATCATTTTTTAAAAATAACATTATTAATAACATAATAAATATCAAATATCAAATGTCAATAATATTATATAAGAAACACACAATTAAATACAATAAAATAAAATGAATACAAGCGTCAAACATTATCACTAAAAATATATTTATCTGCCATAGCTTCGTCAATTTTATAGTAACTTTTGAGCATCAGATGTCTTTTAATATATTTAAAAAATTCTATGTCAGTTTTATTTTTAATGTCAATGGGAATTTTATTATATAATTTTATTGACACGCACATAAAGCTATTTAAAGTTTTCGACAATCTAGTACTAGGTATTACAATATTTTTCTTATTTCTTGTGTTATAAACATGGGAATCACACTTAGACGTCATACTTTTAAGATTTTCTCGTACATAAACAATATTTTGATAAATATACTCGCCAGTTAATGTCATAATATTCAGTTCTTTAAACTTTTCTCTACAGGAATCTCTATATTTTAAGCCTAATATATACCTAACTGATCGCTTTTGAAGAATAAATATCTTACTTGATTCTGCTGCTGTACCCCAAAACATTACACCATAACACATTATCGAATGAAAGTACGCAAAATATACATCTCTGGCTGCCCTTATGCCACCTAGCTCTTTTATTTTTTTTATAGCATATGTAGCTGAACTCAACCTTTTCATAATTTCTTCAATGTGGACAGCCCATGTTAATTTAGAATCTAACCATATGCCTAAAAGCTTAACACGATCAGAGCTTGGTAATGAAAGCTCACATAGAACATTGTTTACCTCAGAATTGGTTTTACTGTCAGCCCTACCTAAATAAAAATTAACTATATTTGTTTTGTCCACATTTAACAAAAGGTTATTGACTGAAAACCATTCCTTTAATTTTGGTATAAGTTTCTTCAGCTTCAGGCCCAGATTTAAATTACATTTGTCTTTAACAATTAAACTTGTGTCGTCAGCAAATAAGACTAGGTCAATATTAATATTCTTACAAACTATAGAAACATCATTTACATAAATTAAAAATAAAAGAGGTCCTAATATTGATCCTTGTGGCACGCCTACTTTTATATTACACCTATTTGATCTAAAGCCGTTTAATTCAGTGATTTGTTCTCTATCAATTAAATAGGATTTAAAAATTTTCAATTCATTATTTCTGATACCGTAGTGTTCTAGCTTTTTAATTAAAATATCATGACAAACACAGTCAAAAGCTTTGGAGAGATCACAAAATACTCCATAAGTTTTTTGTGAATTCTCCAAACCTGATAGTATGTCTTTCATAAGAACTATAATGGCATGTCTTGTTGATTTATTTTTCTGAAAACCAAACTGTCTGTAGTTTAGAAACTCATTGTGTACAATAAAATTAATAAGTTCCTCGGCTACATATTTTTCAAATATTTTACTAATACTAGGGAGAACTGAAACCGGTCGGTAATTGTTGCACAGTGACTTTTTTCCTTTTTTGTATAATGGTACAACTTTTGCTAATTTCATTTGTTCAGGAAAGTACCCTTTTTCTATACATTTGTTAATAGTGTGCATAAGTGGTTTAGCAATAACACATTCTAATTTCTTTAATAGGTACGGGGTAATATACCAAAAATCATTAGATTTTTTTGGTTTCATGAGTCGAATTAATTTAATCACTTGGCTAATACTAATAGGTTTAAGAGTAAAATTTACGCTGGAGGCTGGCATATATTTGTTTAAAAATAACAAAGAATCTACCGAAGAGCGCTTAAGATTACATGTCAAATTATTTGCAATATTTACAAAATAGTTATTAAAATAATTAGCAATATCAATTTTGTCATACATAAACTTATTACTACTATCACAGAATAATTTATCACAGCCATTTTTACTATAACTACATTCTTTTCCTGTCTCATCCTTTATTATTTGCCAAACACATTTTATTTTGTTTGCAGACTTTTCAACCTTGTCCGCAATGAAATTTTTCTTAGCAATTAAACATACTTTCTTAAAAAGTTTACTATATCTACTAACATAAGACTGACATATAGATTCATCATTCATATTGTATAAGGCATATAAATCAAAAAGTCTTTTTCTAGATATGAGAATTCCCTTAGTGTCAAAGTCAAGATGCGTCACGATCATTGGCTAATAGCTGTCATGGCGGACCTCTAGTGTTGCCGTTTTAGGAAACTCAACACAATTAACATTTTTCCTTTAGAACTTTGTTTGTCTACTTAAAAATAAAATTGTTTGTTACTGTTATTCTTATATTTTTTTCCAATTTTTCTATGGTGTTACAAAGACCTAGGCCACTATGAAATTGGTCCTTTGTAAAGTATCTTGGAAGAAGAGAATAAAATAACTCCGAGTGGCGAAGCGACGATCGTACCAAAGATGGCTAAGTTGTTTCATTCCAAAGTAACTAGTAAGTATTTACTTACGAGTTACTTTAGAATTAAATATCATTTGGCACGGATTTAAATAAAAAACATTTTTTGTGCCAAGGTAGGTTTTTTTTATACCACTAAAGTGGCAACCAAGCGTACGGCCCACTTGATGGTCAGCGGTTACCGTAGCCTATGTACGCATGCAACATCATAGATATCACTTGCGTGTTACCACCCTGAGACGTTAGATGGAAAGTCTCATGTGCCTGTAATTTCACCGGAAACCATACCCTTCAAACCGGAACACAGCAATGCGACCATTACTGCTTGGCGGCAGAAATAGGTATGGTGGTAGTCCTTCCCCGGACGAGCTCTATCACAAAGAACTCTACTACTCAAAAGTCATTCTCTATATGTCATTTACTCACTTAACCTACACTTGTGATTAAGTCATGTATGTCGGCCATTCGCTAAAGCTGAAGACAACCGATCAGCGTAGTTCAGCAATGTTCCGCGGGGTCTTCATTAGAAAGGTGACTGCCAGTGGTAACTTGAACTGAGCTCTGCCGTGCTTCGCAGGGCATATAAAGCTAATACAAACAAGTTCGTAGCCGACTACAGGCAGCACAGCAGCAGGCGCGACGTGTTGCCGCGACACTACTGCTTTCTATGTATTTCTATGAAATACGTACTACGGCAGGTAGCTTCCGTTATCGACACGTGTCGGCCCTTTGACTTGTTTGCGCGTCGGTCTCCCGCTACGGGCAGACCGACAAACGAGACTGTCGCCCGACCGAGGAACCGAGGGTCTAGGTAGTAGGTACCTACCCTTGTGAGCGATATCGTGACAATAATCATTCAGCTTATATCAGTGATGATAACTTTATCGCTGACATAAGCTAAATGATACAAATCGGGTCGCTTTCAAGAGTAGACCCTGTGTAGTGCGCTGGTATGTTGAAATATTCTCTCACGAACCAACTCTGAACCAACTGAAATATGGCGCTACGGTCTGCTGCTGCCTTGCAGTCGGGTTCGGAATTATGACAATCGTGACTGCCTCGACACGTGTCGCTGAGATAACTTGGCGACACGTTTTGCTACAGAGGACGGGTCCAGGTCGGGCGCGGGAAACTAAGTTGGTATATTCAGTGACCAACTTTGGTGCCGAAGTTAATAAAGCCTTTATAATGGCCTAAAGTTTTATAAAAACTGGGACTTACATCTTAGGTACGAGTTGGAACGCGAAACTGCAAAGTCTGCAGACGACGACGTGTCGTCTGCAGTCGCCTATCAACTCACACCTTAAGCTGTCGGTCCCGGTTTTTCAAAGCTTTAGGCCATGATAAAGTCCTTATTATCTTCGGCACCACAGTTGGCTACTGACTGACTCATACGAACTTAGTTAGAACTCGTTTTAAAGTGCATCACTTGATCTTTGTTGCGGCAATGTTATATAACTGATTTAGGCCCTGCTCTCTCAACGCTTCAATTGCTTATTTTGAATAGATGGGTAGGCATGCGGGCTATTTGACTTGTAAACTCTACGCAATGATTTAATTTCTCTAACTTATTATTACAACCCGTTATCACCCATTGCAATTTATAAAAGGCCTCTTTTTAAGTTTCCTTTGGTCTGCATTAAAATTATCTGATATAACATTTATTCTCTTTCACAAGGTAATCTTAGTGCAGTTTACAGTAGTGCCAGTCTGATGATTATTACTTTGTGAAAGACTGGTGCCAGAATTAGGTTCGTTATGAACCCGTATTACAGGTCACCAGGCCCCACTCCGCGAGAACAGCAGATCTAGGCTTATGTTAAGGATTACCTACTATAGTAGGTATACTAAAGAAACTATTCTATAACTAAGTACTAGACTTTTAATAACAGTGTTATAAGGGTGAGTTGGTGGATGTCTTGATAGGTAAATTGTTATTATAATCTCTATAAAAAGGAGACTTCCTTGCTCCATGTCTACTAAACTATAGTTGAACAATTCAACCAAGCAAAGCTTGTGAAATGAAAGCTATGGAAACTAAAGGATAGGATTTTTTTTTTTATAGGTTATATAAACCAACGTTTGACCACTTCCTCACCTGGAGCCTTATTCGCTATGACCAAACGCGGGCTGGTTACGATATCTGCGTGGAATCGTTTGAGCCACGTTTTAGGGCTCGTCTGACTGTTTTATAAAGTCAACCGTTCAATAGCGAAACTATCGCTATTGAAACAACACAGATACGGATAACAATTTCACAATTTCACACTATGGCACGTATAGAACACGTTACTAAGTTACACGTTATTGGTAAACAATCTTCTAGGTCATAGCGAATAAGCCCCCTGATGGGAAAAGATGGTGTGGTCGATGATGGAGCACGCTAGAAAGAACCTGTTCACTCTAGACTTGAAGACCCCCATATTGTAAAGGTTAAGAAAAACAGAAGCAGGCAACGAGTTCCATTATTTGCTTGTGCTTACGAAAAAAAAAAAAAACCGTTTGGTTCGGCCTGGTGGAATGTCGACCAGATATGGGTGGTACGTTGCCGTACGTCTGTAAGACTTATTCGTTATTTTGCTTATTTTAAGATTTTACCTTGATTAATCGGTTTGACTCTTTGTCTAACTTAATAATTAATAGGCAAGTCAATAAGGTAGGTAATTAATTAACACTATGGAATTACGACACCACAATGCAAAATCGAAAACGATGAAACTGATGCCATTTAACTATCATTCGATAACCAGATATCCAACAGATATCATTAATCAAAGTGTTAATCAGTATGAGCGTTGGCAAGCACATCTCATTTACACATTCATTAGGTGCTCATTAACACCAAGCGTGCCGAAGTCTTCGGATTATCATTAATTATTCGCGATTTAATTATCTACTTGCAAGAACCGATCGCCCGCTAATTGGCGTCTATGCTTCCGAGGCTCGATCCGCCCATGGCAAGATTACAACAACCATCAAATCTACCAATTAAGTTTTACAACGCGACATTTTAAAAGCAACTCTATTGGCTCCACAGAAAGACGATGTTGCTGGTATAGATAACTTGGTAGGTCGGCTCAGACCGGCGGGGGTGGAGTGAGATGAAGCGGGGAGGGGCGCTCCCTTCGCCCCGCCCGCCCCGCGCCTCGTCCAATAACCGTGCGGCAGCTGAATGACCTTACCTTGTAAGAGCGTCCCTTTGGTTCCTTTATTTTTTGCGTTTTTAATAGTCTTGTTTGGGTTCGTCATTGTTGTCGATGAGCAGATTAAAATAACAATGATGTTATTAACTAAGTAGGTAACTACTATAAGATCAGAGTTTGTTTCTTTTACATACTTACTGATAATAATTAATGTGGGGAAATCGCCTATTAGATGTTCTTCGGTCCCTCTTATGTATTTTAAGTACTTGACAAGATGTATCAACATTTTTTATAGGAAGTTTAGCTTAGCCTGCGTGTTCAACCAAACAATATATATTTTTAAGTAGTTATAAGTTTTTTTCACTTTTGCTTGTCACCTATTAGGTAGGTAGGTTGGGTACCTTGTATTTTTGAACAAGAATGATGTTCATAAGTATAGGTTCATAGTATGTCATAACAATAAATCACTGGAACTAAAAAAAACAACAAGTGATTAAAAAAAATTCAAGAATTATTTTTCTATCGAGAAACAAAAATACACGTTTTCCATAAATCTTACTAACTGGGTTAGGTAGTTAGTTAGAATTTGTGTTACATGCTCATCTAATGTAGTTGTATGCTCAGCATTCTTCTAATGTTCCCACTGATTGTTGAGACCAGGCCTACTCTCGAGCGAGAGTGATTGGGGTATAATCCACCATGCGAACCAATGCAGATTGGTGGACCCAATGCAATCGTATTGAAATGCCATCAATATTAGTCTTAAAAAAAAAAATTCAGTGACGTCTCTACAAAGTCACATCGCGCAAACTTCTTTCACTCACCCTTCGCTACCAAAACCAATAAGAAGCGAGGGTCTAAATCGAGGGCCCAAAATACGAAACGCCCTATGAACAATCACGCCCAAAGGACTTTGTACTTTATTGCAAAGGGGCTTGGCTTATTTTCGTTGGTTACTTGTGCCTAAATTAGAGACTAAAGTGAAAGGCTCGTATTAAAATATGCGGTCGTAATAATGGAACAAGGTCCGACTTCGAATGTGTGTAAGTGCGTGTCGTAATTTATTTTACAATATTGACAGTTTACGAGCGCAATAACTTTAGATAAAATGCCAGGGCAGCTGTTTTAGTGTACCTACCTACCTACCACCTACTTATAAGAAGGCTGTTAATTTGGTTATCGAAATTGAAGATGATTTTTGACTTTGGAAAGACTAGGCTCGAAGTCTATGGTTATTTTTTAATTAACAAAATACCTTGATCAAGTATAGAATCCGTAATGGTCCTTCGAAATCTCAGAATAATCTAAGTTCGAAATTCGAATAACAGAACAGGGGGGCCTTAGGCTGCGTTTCCATCAGAGATGTGCGCGGATCTGTAGCGAAGAAAGTGTTTTTAGGAACCAATGGAATCACTTCATTAAAGTCAGAGCGAGACTAGGTAAATGAAGTGATTCTATTGGTTCCTAACAAACGCATCTCTCGCTACACATCCTCGCACATCTCTGGTGGAAACGCAGCCGTATTGGAATTTTTTTCTCCACCGATTACTGTGTGGTTGTTCAAACTATACCTAGGAAGACATTGCAATATCAAATTGCTTATTTGTAAAAGCTATACGTAGTCAGTCAGTTTGAGAAGAGAACCCGTTATTAGTTTCACTTGCTAAATAACAAGGTAAGCAAATATTTGAGAGCAGAGGTGATTGGGTAATTATTTTGGCCTTTATAAGTTACGAAGCATGTCGATTGCATGTTAAGCCTCTGTGTAATGCATGTAGATAAATAGGACCCTATTTTTATAACAATAAAGGCTAAATTGTGTCGCAAGTTCGATGGCAGGGGAGATACCGCGACAGCTGGCTGGGCAGGTGCGATCGCGAACTCCGAAATAAAATAACGCGTCGTTTTGGCCCGCTTACCTTTATTCCCTCATAATCTTGCAAGCAATTTTGCTTCGCTGTACGTATTATGCAGACCACGCGGTCATAAGCCGACTTAGGACTCAAAACTGCCTGCCCTCGCCGGGTAGCTACCAGTTATAATATTATCGCAAACGATCTGCAAAGGCTACGTGCAGTGCAACCCTCCCGAGCGTCTGCACGCTAGCCATAGCCAGTCGCGCCGAGCCCACCGGCACACACGCTCGTTTTAAATGAAAACGGTTCACTAACGGTCACCCTCTCTCTCTCCTTCCAGAGCAAAGTGGAGTACTACGTGAAATGGAAAGGGTGGAGGCCGAAACACAACACGTGGGAACCGGAGGAGAACATCCTCGACCAGCGGCTCATCCAGAGCTTCGAGCGGGGCGAGGACGGGCGCCGGCCGGGGCGCAAGCGCGAGCGCGAGCACTCGCCCCCGGAGCGCGCGCGCAGCCCCTCCGAGGAGCGTCAGCCGCCGCCCGGCAAGCAGCGCAAAGCGGAGGTGCTCTCGAAGGAATCTGGAAAGATAGGGGTCACGATAACGATGAGCCCGCCCGGGAAAAGGCACGACTCTACCAAGGTGAACGGTGGTCGAACGCCTGCGCCGGCGCAGCCGCCGCCCGCAGCGTCTCCTCCGGGCGGAGCGGCGGCGCCGGCGTCGCCCGCGGCGGAGGCGGCAGCTCCGCGGACGACGGGGCCTCGCCGCGCGCCGCATTCGCCCGAGGAGGCCGACGCGCACATCCCACAGGAGCGCGAGAGACGCACCGACACGCAGCCGGCGGCTACGGCCCCGGCGGAGCCGAAAGGAGCGCGACCGCCGCCCCCCGCTGTCGCCGCTCCTGAACCTGAGGAAGAGCACGAGCTGAGCGAAGCACCAGTCGCGTCTCCCCCCCCTCCTTCCCCGCCGGCGCCACCACGGCGCACCGCCGCATACTGGATAGCCCGCGCGCCGGTCGCCGACCAAGTCTTCATCACTGACGTCACCGTCAACCTCCAAACGGTCACCATTAGGGAGTGCCGCACCGAGCGAGGGTTCTTCAGACCACGCGATGCGCGACCGCTCGATGTCACGTAAACGGATGCAGTGTAATTATTGGACAATGTACAATTTATTTAGGTTTTAGTAACTATTATTTATTTAGTTATGGAGACGTTTACCTACCTGACGATAATAAGTAACTTTGCTAGGCCTAATGTAAGGTAGAGCTCGGTCAAGTCGTTAGTGAAAGATAGTGAGCTTTTTCAACTATGGGCTAGTAGTATCTATGGGAGTAGCTGGTATCTTTGAATGAATTAAACTTCATTTTTTCCATTAATAAATTTATCCTGTTCTAGGATAATTTAATTCATATTGGGAGAGTGGTAGAAACTTGAAAGTGTGATTTGAATTGATAACTTTCGAAGATACTATGTCCTAATTATTACCCAGCTTGATATGTACCTAACTACCTACGTAGAATTTAGTGGATATGATAATGCCTGTAGGCGAATGACTTGTTCCAGTCTTCAAAATATCTGCGTATTGATCCAGTGCCAGTGTGAAGTGATTGTGGCTTCGAATTCATAGACAAAGTTGTTGTCAATTGTTAAAATTATGATATTTCTATATTTTATAATGTTGAATTTTGTAATGATTGGGAGTGACCTTTTGGAAGTACCTATCAATACATACTTATACTTACATGTCTATTACGTATGATATGATTTAAATGTACTAATTCACTTGTTGTAAGTGTAAAGTGTAGAAATTGTTCGTGGGTACTTTCACATTTATGACTATTAACGCGTGTCCTTTTGTAAATATTAATATGCATCTTGCACACTTTATTTATTGATTAAGAATCTCTTGAATTAGAAGCGTATTCGTTTGAAAATTATTATATTGGGGAATTTGGTGATAACAAAAATGCGTAAATATTAAATAGACAAGTCTGTCTTCCTGCGATGGCTAGGCTAAGGCTTGTCAATGAAGTCATTAGTCATGGTGAAATAATGGGAAATAGGCATGCCCCTAGCTTGCATGCAAAATTTACATGCTTGCATTGGAGGTACCCGCTACTGGGTTGTGTAATACAATACATACAATATACATATATACAAATTGTACCATTCAATGGACTGAAATGTCGATGACATGCCAAAAATTACTTGCATGAAACTTAATTACATGCCAGCTAGGTAGGTAAGTACAAAGGTGTATTTTCTCTAAAATTAAAAACTACGGTAAAATAAAAATAGGTGACTATGATAGTATCATATTCAACTATTTTTATTTTTCCGTAGTTTTTAATTTTATTGGTCTGGGTGAGTAAGGTGTACTTTTGCCATTGCAATTTGTTATTTTGTTATTTTGTTCTTGTTATTATTTAACTTTGTGATAAACGGTACATGCATTAAAGTATGAAAGCTATATTTTAATAATACCTAAGCACAGGCCCATTGCATAATAAAATACTAGTTCACCTAATAATTAATCACAGGCAAGTAGGTAGTGATCTTGTATGAAAAACGCTAATACCATATTGGCTACCTACTTTACTTTATTATGCAATCGACCCATATTATATTAATGTATCACCCTAACTACTTACCTACTCTACATCAGTTACCTACCTGGCTAACTGTAGTAAGAATATAAACATTTTAATAAAATAATGATGAAGCTAGAATAAATTAATATTTATTTACGTACCACTTACCTACCTAGATAGGTAGCTGTTCAAGGTATCGATAGTCTTAGATGATAATAAAATAGGTACCTATGTAGGTATAATAGGTATGTACCTATTATGTAGCATCTAATTAACCTTGACTCAGAAGCAGACACTATTGTGTTCCTTGTTTTATTTTAGTTCCTGTAATAATTAATTAACTGTAAAACGTTTAAAATAAATATGTATGAAAGTCAATATTATGTTGTATGAAAAATGCATTTTGTATGGTGAGAAGAATATGTACATATTTGTAAATATTAAATAGCACCTGTTTTATAATGTGATAGTCACATTGTAGCCTGTAAATAAATGAGAATGGAAATAGAATGTTGTTTTACAAAAACTTCTCTTACCTAACTATTTACCTACTTAATTTCCGGGCAGGCTCTGTGAATTTGTAAACGCTCGGGTACTGACTGACTGACTGACCCTTTGTAAACAGAGAAAGTCAGCGCTGACTTCATTTGGAGTCAGTCACTGACAATGTAATGTAAAATAATAACCAATGTAAATCGCACCTAAATTGATTTGGAGCACAGATTGGAGTCAGTGAAGCTTTGTCGGGTCAGTACATAATCCAATAATTCCAATATTCTCGCCAGATTGGCCCTTTGTAAACTTGAAGTCAGTCACTGACCCAATGTAAACCTTCAAGCTTAGAATTTATTCTGAGCCTTCAAGTTCATTTTGTTCGTCCATCACAAGGACCCTGATTGGTAGATGGCAGCACCTCTTTTGAATTTTTAGTTTTTGCCGGTTTCTTTACAATGTTTTCCTTTTTTCTTCGCCCTGACGACCTGACTTCCGTGACGACCGATGTGGCGCAGCGGGCGCAGGTCCGCCTGCGACGCGGAGGTTGCGGGTTCGATTCCCGCTTCGGGTCAAATATTTGTACGATCTACAAATATTTGTTCCGGGTGTTCTGGGTATTATATATAATATATAAAAAAAAATATCTATCTATGTATTGTATTGTATTAAGTAATCAGTCATCTAGTACCCATTATACAGCTCTGTTTAACAGCAGCTTACCTTGGGGCTAGATGATGCTGTGTGGATTGTCCAACATTATTTATTTATTTATTTATTCTAATAATTCTGAAAACGATACCTATATTCAGCAACGCACATATCTTCTTCTTTTTCGTTTTATAGCTAACTAGAATATCCCTCAGAATAAACAATGAATATGAAACAAGTAGGTAGGTACCTTAGACGAATTTAAGGATCGACTGCCTGTTAGAAGAATAATAATTGCTAGTGAAGGATTGAATCTAAAATGAGTAAGAGGAAGCAAACCGAAGTAGGGATGAGTTGTTTGTCATAGAAATCTTTGTTGTCACCATTGTCGTTTGGCAAACAAAGCGAAAATGTTGTTATTAGCTGTTACGTTACGACACCAAAGATTTCGTATTTATTCAAAGTACGAAACCAATACGACACATATTCGTGTTACAGTAATGTAGAAGGTATGTTAAAAAGTAGTAGGTACTTAGGTACATACCTATTTTTATGTGCCGTGTTGGTGACTTGCTGTTGTATAGTTGGCTGTAAAAGCTGTAGTAAACAAAATGAACCAAAATACATATAACGTAGGTAAAGTTTATTTTATGTGACTGTTATGCCAGAGTAAATAAAAATCAAGTTTTAAGGAGGAGTTTTCGTCTCAAGTTAATAAAAAAAAAGCTGTCTATTTTAGATGGCAGTAGCTCAACTGGCGAGCCCAAGAGAATTTAAGCACTACGTTTGGCGAGCTATGGTGAATGTGTAGGAAATTCAACATTGGTTGCTCCTGCTGTCACTGTCTGTCATACCTCTGGCTGGTGTCAAAGTCATGGTATGTACTACGTAGTACATTAACTTTGGCCGTACTGGAGTTAAATTATTTTGCCTTTAGCAGGACATGAACCCACAATCTTCCGCTTGACATTAGACGAAACAAAAACCAACTTTTTGTTGTTTTGATAACCTTTCCCATTATGACAGTAGGGCAGATAGCGCTATCTGTCAAAGCAATCGGAACAATTAGTTTTTTAAATCTCGAACCGAAAACATCTTATTAGAAAAAATCTGACATTTTTAAAAAAAATGCTAAAAATATGTTTCTTATTACCTGCCTTTGAAACATTTATGACAGTGACATTCGGTAAGTAGCGATTTTTGTATCTACTTTGACACTGGCGGAATTGTGTGTGTGACAAAGATAGAAGAAGAAGACGTTGATGTTTGTTTGCTTCTTCCGTTCCGACAGATATGCTCATTTCTGATAGAAAAAAATCTGAGGATGAAAATCTCAAACGTGCACAAAGTACATAATGTGATATTAGAGAAAAAATACGGGGAAAATGAAGTGCTAAAATATTTAAGGATTTAAATATTTTTTATCTCAAATTAATAACCAAGATTGAAAACTGACAATAATGAAATGCGTGAATTTTAAAATTCATAAATCGAATGATATTAGTGTTATTACCTACTATTAGACCCACATTAAACCATTAATTTCTGGAATAATGAGTTACCTATATTTTTAGTTAACAGTTTTTCAAAATCAGTCATCATGCCCTGTAGTCGCGTAGACGTGAAGTTTCGCTCCTACATCATTTTATATTTAGCCTGTTTACAATCCGTGATGGAGTGGTCTAAATAAAGACAAAACGATGATGAAACTAATAGAAATGCTTCAAGTAAACGCTAGCCTAAGGAACCCATCGCTATGCGATACGCGTCGCGTTAAGCAGAAGCGCAGGGAAGAATAAGAGATTTTCGATTCGAGATTTAAAAAAAAAAAGTATTTCCGATTGCTTTGACAGATGGCGCTATCTGCCTTATTGCCATACTGGCAAAAGTTATCAAAACAAGAAAAAAGTTGGTTACCTACTCCGTCTTTGTTTCGTCTCGTGTCAAGCGGAAGGTTGTGGGTTCATGTCCTGCTTGAGGCAAAATAATTTAACTCCAGTACGACCAAAATTAATGTACTACGTAGTACGACGTACTATGAATTTGACACCAGCCAGAGGTATGACAGACAGTGACAGCAGGAGCAACTAATGTTGAATTCCCTACACATTCACCATAGCTCGCCAAACGTAGTGCTTACATTCTCTTGGGCTCGCTAGTTGAGCTACCGCCATCTAAATAGACAGCTTTTTTTTTTTTAATAACTTGAGACGAAAAGGCCTCATTTGCGAAACATAGCTGAATTCCTTGAAATATCAGTAGCGGATGCGACGAAAAAGATCCAGCATCTTCGCACACAATTACAACAAAGAATGGACTCGAGAAGTCAGAGCCAATTTCGAGAACCAAACTAAAAGAAATAGGTAGGTATTAGTAACTTACCTACTCAAACAGTCCATGACATATTACAAGTACCTAACCTATATAGGTAACATTCACAATGATAAAGTGATCACCACTCCGTTAAGCACTGCTCAGATTGAACCATTGACAGGTACCCATTCGACACCGTCATCAGGAATGGGCGAGATAATAATAAATAGTGCTTTCTGATGAGGAAGTGGATAAGGATGATTAGATACACCCACAGACATGAAATTGACTAGTTTATGCTGTAGGTATTATTTGTGGAATTACCTACTTACATTCAGAATTTTGTAATTTAAGTAGGTAAGTATATTTGCTTTATTTTGTACTTAGGTAGGTATATTAATTGTGGAAGTACCATAATAATGTACCTACTATTCTAAAAAGTTTAGTATTATTAAATATTATGATCTCCGTCCGTTCCAGCTTCGCGCGGGTTCAATGAAACCGCACCTGTAGTAGAGTAAGAGTAGTAGAGTTCTTTGTGATAGAGCTCGTCCGGGGAAGGACTACCACCATACCTATTTCTGCCGCCAAGCAGCAATGCTCGCATTGCTGTGTTCCGGTTCGAAGGGTATGGTTTCCGGTGAAATTACAGGCACATGAGACTTCCCATCTAACGTCTCAGGGTGGTAACACGCAAGTGATATCTATGATGTTGCATGCGTACATAGGCTACGGTAACCGCTGACCATCAAGTGGGCCGTATGCTTGGTTGCCACTTCAGTGGTATAAAAAAAAAAAACCTGTGCGAAGCCGGGGCGGGTCGCTAGTAATTAATATAGTCTATGTTACTCAGGGATAATGAAGCATTCTAATGGTGAAAGAATTTTTGAAATAGGACCAGTAGCTTTTAAGTTTATTCGTAACAAACAAAAATACAAATCTTCTCTCTTTATAATATTAGTAAGATATTAGTATCTAGAGATAACTATGTCTTAAAAATTAAATTAAAAATATTATTATAGTAAGCACAAGTTTTAATTAGATATCATTATGTTTACAATTTTCATGTGATAACTATAGGTACCTACCTAGTTTAACACACTCATATGTTATCTGTAGTTACCTACATAATCAGCCACCCAACAATGAAGCGAACAATGAACTATTTTAGCGTCAGTGCTCAAATCAATCCCCGCTGGGTGGCTGGGTGGTGTGGTGGTAACAAAGACGTTGAGAATATTCTGTTTAGATCCTCGAAGGGTGCTAATAACAAATTGTAAGTTGGTATTTTGTTTTCATACATACTTGGTACACAAATTGTTACAGATTTAGAGGCCTATGGGTTAATATGAGGGCTAAAATAACTCTTTGTTAGTAACTACCTATGCCCGAAAATTAAAATTAAATAATATTGTTCAAAGATTAAAATCGTTACAGAATTTTGAATGAGGGACTTTGAATAATGAAAAATATTAAATAATGTCACCTACTTCTATGAGTCAAAAAAGTTACTCCAAATATACAGATTTTATTTATATAAATTAATTAATTTAATATGTACATAATTATATTACATTACAAAATATACAAAATACATATGAAACAGTTGAGCCATCTAAAGACCGTTACAAACGACCTATAGATAGCTCAACTGATCCAAATCACTACCAGTAGGAAGCGTTCCCAACATGCTGGCTGCATTGCCACGTTGAATGGCAATGCTGATACGTTGAGCCAGATATGAACCAGCCTTTGGATCACGCGTCGCTTCGACCAGACGCCCGGAAAGAATTTTGAAAACGCGGTGAGCCCCGGTACCCCACGGACCCAGGGTCTCCACTCCAAAAGGCTCAAATATGTAGGCTCTATCTAGACCGGCATATTTGCGCCTTTTGGTGTTCTCTGCACAATCTGCCGCCGCGCCAGCCCTAACTGATGTCCCCGACAGATGTGATGCGGCTAAGGTGTCGACGCATGTCGCGTCCCACACCAAAGGCCTACCCATCTCCATTTTATTTATTATTTTGACCTTTGACCTTGCATGAACTTTTGACAAATCAGTGACAGCAACCAATTTCTTTGACAGTTCCTCATCTCAGCTTTTGTTTGTGTTTGTTTGATTGATTGTCTGACTCGCCGCCGGCCGGCCGAGGCGAGACGTGCGTGCGTGATACGTGACAATTTTATTGTAAACAAAACAAACTGTTTCTTGTAGGTACGTTTTTACAAGAAAATGCGGTTATTTTTAATACTTTTATTCTTCATCGTCGCAACAAATGCTAAAATCGAAAGTCGCAATCAAAGAACGTTGTTTCACGCCAAGGAAGCAAAGAGATATCTGCCAGAATGGAGAGATTTGGACACTAGACCGTTGCCGCGGTGGTATGACGACGCTAAAGTGGGAATATTTCTTCACTGGGGCGTCTACTGCGTCCCCAGCTTTGGCTCTGAATGGTTCTGGATTAACTGGAGCAGTAAGTACCTATCTGTTTCCTATAAAAAACAAACATTATGAAGTAGGTAGTACATATCTATGTAATAAAGGTAATTCAAAATCGTTTTATTCAATAAAATCACGAGGATCGAACAAAACATCTTACAACTAGCTAAATCCCTAAATCTATGCCAGTTATAAGCGCCCTACTTAAACCAATCTGGCAACAAATGGTGGATATCAAGCTTTTTTAAAATTTTCTTCATCAGGTATAAAATGGTTTATAGGTAGGTAGGTAGGTATAATATGTACTTACCTCACAAATAAAACAACAATAATTAGGTAGGTTTAATAGCAGGCAGGCAGGACCTAAGATTTCTAGGTAAGTATTATAAGTACCTACTTGTAGTCAAAGAGCAGGTCCTATTAGTAGGCAAAGATAGTAGGTAGGTATGTAGGAAGGTACTTAAGCACCTAGGGTACCTACTATTTGTTTTTATATCTTGTAATGTTTTCAGATGGCAATAAGAAACACACTACATTCATGAAAAACAATTATGCACCTGGATTTACTTACCAAGATTTTGCTCCAATGTTCACAGCAGAGTTCTTTGATCCTGTTAAATGGGCAAATCTTTTTGCCAAGTCTGGAGCTAAGTAAGTCTTTGATTTATTATAATTTCAGCAGTTATCTAATAAGCCGATTGACTTCTAGACATTATTATTTATTTAAGGCATGGGCGCGTTGGAACTAGCCTAAATTATCCTAGCTTGTAAGACATTTAAAAGTGATTCTTGTGATTCTATTGATATAAAACAAGTTTGAGTTTGAGTTTAAACAAGAATTAGTCTGAAAAGACTGCTTGCATTAGTTTCCATATCATAGCAAAAAAAATCTATTTATTTTTATTAAGTTACTGCCATTCTTTAGTACCTACTTTACTAAATCTAAGTATAATATTGGTCTAAGTACTCATATTTTTTTAGATCAGTAAGAATAACATAAGTTACCTTAAATACCTTACCTATCTATATTAAGAGTAGTAGGGTTCTTGTGATAGAGCTCGTCCAGGGAAGGACTACCACCATACCTGATTCTGCCGCCAAACAGTAATGCTCGCATTGCTGTGTTCCGGTTCGAAGGGTATGGTTTCCGGTGAAATTACAAGCACATGAGACTTTCCATCTTACATCTCAGGGTGGTAACACGCAAGTGATATCTATGATGTTGCATGCGTACATAGGCTACAGTAACCGCTGACCATCAAGTGGGCCGTACGCTTAGTTGCCACTCTAGTGGTATAAAAAAAAAATATATCTCCTTACCTACCTTATAGGTATAGGTACCTAACCTACTAAGATTAAATAAGATAGATGATCATTGTATTAACTTATTTACTTTGGTAGGTAGGTCGTTATTATTCATTTCTTTTACCACATTTATTCAATTTGATATCTGTGAACTGTTTCAGATACATAGTCCTAACTAGCAAGCATCATGAAGGGTTCACACTCTTTCCCTCAAAGAAAACCTTCAGTTGGAACTCTGTAGAAGTTGGTCCAAAACGTGATTTAGTGGGAGAATTGGCTTTTGCTGTACGACAGCAAAATTTGAAATTTGGAGTCTACCATTCCCTGTTTGAATGGTTCAATCCAATCTATCTTGAAGATAAAAAAAGCAATTTTACTGCAAAAACATTTGTTGATACAAAATTGTGGCCAGATTTGAAGCAGCTTATCCATGACTATGAGCCTTCTGTGATATGGTCTGATGGCGACTGGGAAGCCTATGACACTTATTGGAAGTCTCAGGAGTTTCTTGCTTGGCTGTACAATGACAGCCCGATCAAAGATGAGGTGGTTGTGAATGATAGATGGGGTATAGGCATTCCTGGTCAGCATGGAGACTTTTTCAATTTCGCTGATAGATTCAACAACAGTGAGTTTTCTTTTCATGTTTTACTATACCTTTTTTTTATTGCATCTTACCTCTTTAGAAAATTGAGTTAAGTAATTATTACAAAAAAGTCCTCAGTTTAGTTCCCGGTTCAATGGAGTGTACATAATAATTCATTTATTTTATTATTTATTCACAACTCCGACCTTCCCAACAAATAAACATGGATTAATAAAACTATCATGGTTATTAACATAATTTTCACTAAAACGGGATATTTACCATGATTTGTGAGTTTTATTGATTCCCGATATTTCGGCGCAGTTACATGCACCATGATCACGGGAGAATAAAACTCACAAATCATGGTAAATATCCCATTTTAGTGAAAATTATAGATGAATAAATTTTCAATATGCTGCTTTTTCAGAAACTCTTCAGACACACAAGTGGGAGAATGCATTCACAGTGGACTCTGAATCTTGGGGCTACCGAAGGGACATGGACCTGAACGAAATTCTGACATCATCGCAACTAATTGAACAGCTGGTCACTACAGTTAGTTGTGGAGGTATCTTATATTTATATATTATTTCTTGTATCATCATGATTCATTTTAATCGGTAAATCCAAGTTAAGTGTCACTCTAAGGGTGAGTGTCGAAAAGACGGGCTGAGTAACCTCTTTACTCGCCGCGAAACTCAGTCTGCTCCCAACCGGGGGTGGTGTGGTGGTGTGCCAGTGCCTAGAATCGGTTTTCCACGTGCTTATCGATGCTTTTAAATCATTCATTTTGCGCGGCTTATGTTTCAATACGCAAAAGGTTTCTATACAAATCGAACTCTTTCATTCATGATGATGATGATGATGCAGATGGTCAAAAAAAAAAAGTTCCAGATGTAGTATCTTCTATAATCTAGACTAGAAGGAACTCAATTACGTGTACAAAAAATATTCCAACTTATTTAATTATAAAAAAAATCCGTTTCAGGTAATGTCCTAATAAACATTGGCCCAACAAAAGAAGGCACAATCTCCCCTATATTCCAGGAACGACTGCTATTCCTCGGAGATTGGCTCTCCATCAATGGAGAAGCTATATACGGCTCATCCCCATGGACCAGTCAAAACGACACACTGAACGGAAATGTTTGGTACACTTGCATCAGAACAAAATACAATGCTGTGAATCCTACCGCTAAGCCTACATCGTACGATAGTGTAGCAGCAATCTATGCTATAGCATTGCAGTGGCCGAGCGACGATGCTCTACTAATCAAAGATATCGCCCCTTATCTTCACAGTGGCAATTACAATGTGGAGCTGTTGGGCAATGAAGGCTACTTGAAGGTAAGTTAATTGCTTTGTTCTAAATTACTAAAGAGCACTTAAACTACACAAATGACAATAGTGTAAATAATTTTAAGAGTAGTAGTTCTTTGTGATAGTGCTCGTCCGAGGAAGGGCTACCACCATACTTATTTCTGCCGCCAAGCAGCAATGTTTGCATTGCTGTTCCGTTTGAAGGGTATGGTTTCCGGTGAAGTTGACATGAGACTTTCGACCTACGTCTGAGGGTACCCGCGAGCGATACCTGTGGTATTGCAAGAGTCCATAGGCTGCGGTAACCGCTTACCATTCTGTGGGCTTGGTTGCCACTTTTGATGTATAAAAAAATAGAAAATGCGCATTTAAAAAAAATGCTTGATATTAATAAACAGACCAAACAGTTTGATTAAGGTTATTAACTAATGGTTTATTATTAATGCATTTGCATTTGTAATTAATGGTGACACTTAGCTAGTAATCATAATATTTGCGTTATTTCATCAATACATAGTAAACCTTGTTAGAACTTACACAAAGTTGACTTTGTATTAACAAAATAACATGCCGGAAAACACCAGCTCTAACAGTTTAATTTGTTACAGTGGTTTCTCAAAAATGGTGTTGCAATGATCCAACTGCACAGCAAAGCGTCTGTGAAATCAGCTGTTGCATGGACTTTGAAGTTCTCAAAAAAGTGATCAGCTCGAATAGTTAATATCTCAGAATTATAAATAACTACATGAAATAGAAAAATATTAAAACATAATAAAGGTTTTTAATTTTAGGCACCAGTAAAACGCCCCGCGGGGTTTTCAGTTATTTGCTCCATCATCGACCACAACATCACTTACTATCAGGTGAGGTGGACGTCAAACGCTTGCCTATAAAATATATATATATTTTTTTTTATGAAATCATCTTCATCTTCCCGTTCCGTCAACGCTCCCCAGTTTTTGAAGACACCCTTAAACGCACAGTAAAAAGAACACACCCTCCATATATCAGACTTCTGGTTTAGGCTGTGCGTTGATTGTTAGTCAGCAACACGACTTTTTTTGTTTTGACTATTATCTCGCTCGCTTATTGTCCTTTGTCATTGTTATTTATTTATTTTATAAATTTTAGGAAAACTAACAGCTAAACAGATACAATAGATAAATGTAACTAGAGCTACACTTATGGGAAGGGCAATTATAAGTTTCCGCAGATAGTAGAACAGTAGCTATGAATAAACAGTTACAATAGACGACAGTTAGAAGAGAAAATAAAAATGAAAACACTAACGGAAATACATACACGCAACGAACACACGATATTTGACTTAATTTTGAGTACTTTTGAGTACTTGAAATTTTAGAGTATGGCAATGACATGTGTATGTATGTAGAATGATTATGAATAAGGCCTTTAGATATTTTGTTAAAAGGATTTTCGATTAGGCACAATAAAACTATAGAATAACGTCAAACATAAAACATAATTTATTCAAAAAGTTACTCGTAATATGGTAATGGACAAAGATTCACTACAATACTTTTAGTTGTGCTAAAAGGAGTCCTTATTACTAAGCATAATATTCTATATTGATCAAGAACTTGCACAAAAACCTATGCAGATATAATTTCAACCGAGATAGAATCAAATAAATCGTTATTCTTGATTATTTGCAAGTTGGTCATATTTTATGATTACATTCTATCAACAGGCGAAATACATGGCGTAACATAAAGTACTTAATATTATACAGGATTTTCTTTAGTTGTGATTATAAAACTAGATCATCCTTCTAATGTTCCCACTGTTGGGAATATGGCTTACTCTCCAGTGAAAGTATTCCTATTTAAAATCTTAATAAATGACTATGCTTTGACAACCCACTGCGTTTAGCAAGCCGGTTTTTTTGATCGATAGTCCACTAACCATTTGCTTAAAAAGATGGTTGCGTTGAACTCAAATAATCGGCCCGTAAAGTATTGTCAATTTTAATGATTGGATTGTATACCTCCCTACATATTTGAACATAATTTAAGCTATAATATACAGTTTACAATAAAAAGAATCTATGTTAGTACCTACCTTATTATAAAACTTAACTTTATTTTTCAAAAAAATCTGATGAGTAAGATAAGATAAGATAAGATAAATGTTTATTTCAAAATGGTCATCATAGTACACGAATAAAACATATTAACAATGGTAGGTAAGGTGCAGTTAAGTTATTATTATACAATACAAGTAATGTATCACTGTGTGTAAGAAATGACCTGCTACCGGAGGATACGTTGAGCTCCTCGTTCTAACGAAGTATAAACTTGTATGTAGAAACGAGGTGATCGCTGTTTCAGCTGGTTTTGGGTAAAATTACCTTTACAAACACAATCTAAGGAAAGCTTACTCATTACTCATCAGTAGTCCTCATCATATGAGATACATCATACAATACATAGGTAACAAAAAGATTTATTTGGAATCATTTAAAATAACACATTTTTATTTCATATCAAAATATAAAATCAATATTTTAGCAGCAAGCCATTACAATTTACAATAATATGAAAATATTTTTTTTTGCATTTACATTTTTTTTTTAAGTACGCCAAGCACCCTATATTGCGTATTTGGAATAATCTATGACATATTTAGGCACTTAATAGTAATTTATTACAAAGCAATAATTGGGTACAAAAATATGCGTTAAACTGTAGAAAACATTAAAAAACCTCGCTACAAGGTTTTAAGAGCGGTAACACACTTACGACTTTTAGCGAATCGCGCGACTAATAATAGCATCAATGTTGAAACGCGATTATAATATCGATTCAACAGTGCAATTGTATCGAAGCAATCCCGCTATTGCAAATACAAATTCATTGAAGCTAAAAAACGCAGCAGTGTGTAAGGGCTATAAGTCAAGCTATTTCGCTTAGTACTAGTTTATTTTAAATACCCATACAATCTAACTAATCATCGTAATATAATTTATTTTACATTGTTTAACATAAGACTTAGAAAAATGCACTTACCTAGTAATGGAATGTAAGCATTATGTTTAGGGTTCCTTATCAGTTCAGTTACTGACGACTTGGTGGCGCGGTGGGCGAGGAGGTTGAGAAACGAGAAGTTGCGGGTTCGGTTTCCGCTGCAAGACAAATGTTTGCATGAGTTACAAACATTTGTTTTGGAATGAGGTCACACAGTTCACAAAGTTAATGAAAAGAAAATGAATTATGGGAATGAAACTCCATCTCACCCAGGTCTAGACTACAGATTATTTCGAATATAAAGCTCGCTTTATTTTTATGTTATATTATATTAAGTAACTATAACTTGATTATACCTATTTATTATAACCATATGGTTAAGGTGGCGAAGCTTGCTAGCTCACCCGACTTGGCAACAAAATACAAACCGAACTGAACCGAATACAGGAATACGGAGGAATATTGGTTTTATTTTCATTTACCGAACACTTTACACTGACTGCTCGCTACTCTACATACTGGAAAAATGTTCGATAAATGAAAATAGAACGCATGGCTATCGATTTAAAGTTGGTATTCGACATATCGGTCGCTTTTGCACTTCCGTTCTTCTGAAAACACGTCAAGCGGTCTCTGCTTTAACAATCGCGAAACCATGACAGGTTTTTAGTGACCCAAAAAGTTTGTCACAAGTTGGCCAAAGCTACGTTCACTGCGGTCGCTTTTTAGATGGGTGACAGCCAGTGGTATTTTCATCCGAGCACATCCGTGCTACGAAGAGCACGTTAAGCGGTCGATCCCAGCTGGTTAAGCCAATTTAAGGTTTTTCGGGCAACCTTATAACGATTTAAAAAACCATGAACTATTTAGCTACGATATACTCTGCAGCCTATCGACCCTTTGTTTCAAACCTTCCATCAGTGGAAGTAGCGATACGCGCTCATTGAAGAATTTCTCTAGTGCCTCTTCAGCAAGCATAGTGGCCAGGAACTGTTCTAGGGATATCGACCATGTGCCGTCTGCGGAAGGATCTTTTTGCTTTAGCGGGGACCTGCCGCAGTCGCTATCGGTCGCATTGCCGTTGGGGTCGAGCTGAAATAGAAATAAGTTAAAATTAACAACTTACATATATAAACCTAGCTGTTGTCCGCGACTTCGTTCGCGAGGAAATTTTGATGTGAACACGGGAAATATGCTATTCTAGACCATAATTATCTCTGTGCCTAGCATCCAGATCCGTGCCGGAATTCTGGCGTGATTGAAGCAATCAAATAAAAAAATCAAACATCAATTCATTTATCTATTCACTCATACTTTCACATATTTTATAAATATTAATTTACACATATTTTAGATCCTAAAATTTAGCCACGACCTCGACAAAGTTTGCATCTGCTAATAACCATTCCTGGTCTAAGTGTTGTGGTACCACAGAACATTATGTTATTACTACGCATCTCGCTCTTGCGATAATTGGTGCCAACCACGACACTCACACATGTGGTGAAAGCTACGCGTTTGTTTCATACATTTTATTGAGAGTGTCCGGGGTTTATATTATGTACCTTTGCCGCAGCTACGCAAAGGCTATCCATCGATAGATCTCGATCCAACTCCGGTCGGTGGTTTAACTCGCCCAGTTGCAGAAGTACGGTCCCTAAAATAAATATAAAATAAACAAAAACCTGGCTTTTATTAGTCGCGTAATAGCACAAAAAAAAACGTCGTCACGTACGTATTAATACAGGTCCGTTCTGATCACAGCCTCGTACAGTTAATATATTACAATATAAATGAGTCAACCACTGTCACAGTCACTTACATAGTACGAAGTTACCCGCTTTGGCCATGGGGCCACATAAAGTTGGTATAGACGAGTCAACCCACTCTGACCACGGTCTCGTACAGTTAGCATAGATAAGTCAACGACTGACCACAGTCACGTACAGTTAATACAAGTTACTCACCGATCTGCGCACAGCTTTATACGGTTAGTATAGATAAGTCAACCAGTGACCAGTCACGTACAGTTAGTACAAGTTAGTCACCTGCTCTGACCGCGGCCATGTACAGCTAGTACAAGTTACTCACCCGCTCTGACCACGGCCTCGTATAACTTGACGTTGTGCTGCGTGAGGTCGTGCAGCGCCGCCAGCAGCTGCAGGAAGTGCGCGCGGGGGAGCGGGGGCGCGGGGGGCGGCGTCAGGGGCCCCGAGCCCGGCGTTGAAGGCAGGGACGCAGGCAGGCCGGCCAGCGCGCATGCGCGGACAGAGTCCGACGACAGCGCGTCCCCGCTTGAACCTGGAACGGTAATTCGCTAATTGAAGCAGAGCACGGGTGGAGGTAGCAGTTTAGCCTTTCGATGCTAAGGTCGTGGTTTCAAGCCTGATTGTGGATGGAATTTTTGCGTTAAAAATGTTTGTGCGCAATGAAAACATAGATAGATAATAAACATAAACATAGAGAGAAGTCTATCGCTAGTCGATCCCTTATACTGACGACCGATGTGGCGCAGCGGGCTTAGGTCCGCCTGCGACGCAGAGGTTGCGGGTTTGATTCCCGCCTCGGGTCAAATGTTTGTATGATCTACAAATATTTGTTCCGGGTGTGCTGGGTATTTTCTATATTATTATTATTATTATTTAGCCGTGATTGTCCCACTGCAGGGCAAAGGCCTCCCTTCCCTTCTTCCACTCTTCGCGATCTAACGCCGTGACAGGCCATGAGCTTGAATGTGAGTCGAGTTCGTCCCGCCATCTCATTCTGGGTCTTCCACGTCGCCGCCTTGCGCTACCTGGGGCCCACTCAATAGTTCTTTTTGCCCATAAGTCTTCAGGCATGCGGCAAACGTGTCCGGCCCAGTTCCACTTTAGGCTGGCGGCCTTTTGACCAACGTCAACGATCTGGGTTTTGGAGCGCAGTATACTGTTCCGCATGCGGTCTGACAGTTTTACACCTAAGATACTGCGCTCCATGGCTCGCTGGCATACCCCAAAGGAGGACTTCTGACTTTTTGTCAAAGACCAGGCTTGAGCCCCATATGTAAGGATGGGAAGAATGCGTACGTCCATGAGTTTCTTTTTAAGGGTCAGTGGTAGTTTACCCTTCATTAGGTCTTTCATTGACCAAAAGCTTTTCCAAGAGTTCTCTGTGCGTCTTGAAATTTTCTATATATAATAAAAAATATCTATCTACGTATTGTATTGTATTAAATATATATCAGTCATCTAGTACCCATAATACAGCTCTGTTTAACAGCAGCTTACCTTGGGGCTAGATGATGCTGTGTGGATTGTCCAGCATTATTTATTTATCTTATACGTACGTGTGAAAGAGACGGACAAGCGGTCGACAGCGACTTACATAATAAGGGTGCGGCATGTTCACTGAACTAAAAATCTAAAGGACACTACAATATTTGCACATTGCCTTTGCTATTAATTCAGCATTTGCAAGTAGTTGGTTGAACTCTCACTCGATGATCCGATGACATTCTAGTGGTCACAGGAAGCCGGTGGATTGTCGTCATAGCACATCTTTTGCCGTTATTCATAAAAAAACTGTCATTTCAGCGGCTTCTTAACTGTTGTCTTTCCTTGTCTTTCCTTGTCTTTCTTTCGTCAATAGACAAAAACGATGATAGATTTAAAAGATGTCCAGCCAGATGTAGGCCTCCCCCAAAGAATTTGCTGATATGATGATGACTAACTGTTGAGGTTTTTTTTATAAGATTACCTGATTGACTAGTTGCGCTATCACAGGATTTATCCATAGGGTTTGTATCACACACTTCGCTTACGGAGCGTTGCAGCCTGTTTGCCGGTAACGCTGGTTCCGGCGTTGCCGGATTTTCATCTATACTGTAATAAGATTTATATTCTAATAATCATGTATATCTGCAAAATTTTATTCGAATCGAAATAAATTTACAACTACGTTATAGTAAGTAAGTTCGTATTAGTCAGTGGCCAACTCTGGTGACAGAGTTTCTAGGCCGCTCGAAGGCGTCTGTCATGGCCTAAAAACTTTAAAAACGCCGGCCGCGACTGCGCAACATACCCTCCGAAACACAGAAGCGCTCAGTTGAAATTACCACTGGCGGTCACCTATCCAAATGGTGACTACGCGGAACAGCGCTTAACTTCGTTGATCTGTTAAAAACAACTTAGCCAGCAGCGCTCCTGTACGATTGTAATGCTGCGTTTTCACCAGAGATGCAACTTGAACAACAACTGAAGCAGCGCAGAGCGAGGATAGGTAAATGCAGTGATTCTATTGGTTCAAACACATTCCTCGCTACACATCCTTGCACATCTCTGGTAGAAATGCAGCCTAACAGTCAAGTCACCTGTCAAAGAAGGTTATAGCATCTGTGGCTAGCTCCTCTCCGGTGTCGGTGAAGTGCGTCGGGCGTAGATCCGCGGGCGTGAGCAGCGGCGGCGCGTGCGCGCAGTACAGCGCGCGCAGCCTGCGCTGGGCGTCGGCTTTAGCGCTCATACCTAGAGCCACGCTCAGACCTCGCGCGCTTATGAAGCCGTCCTCGTCGTTGTCCATTAGCTGTAAGAATGTTATCTTAATACACGGTTTCTATACTTTGATTTTATTTATTTATTTATTTTTATTTTATTCTAATAATAGACGAGCTGGAGGGAGATTCTCGACCATAGATAAATGGTTACATGTGATATAAGGTCATTCATTATCAACCTGACAAACTTAAGGGGTAGGTTCCACACATAAAAAAAAAATACTAGTACTTTTTTTTCTAAACGTTTTTTTATATTAAAAAAATAATAATTACGTAATTCTGCTTAATAATTAGTTACCCTTGTTAGAATTCGAAAAGGCAGCGCTCGGCACGTGTCAGTGACCCGGCGTCGATGAACCGCGGGTCAATAACCCGCGCGTCCTTGACCCGCTACGGGGCGCGCACACTCGAATATTTCATTATTACATCGCTAACCTCGATTCCCAACAATGATAAATAATAATTGAGCGGAAAAACGTAATCGGTTTTTTTTTGTTTACTTGTGATTTTTAAAACAAAATATACATATAAAAAAAAACTATATGTACATATATTTTGTTTTTTTGTTTTTATTCCGTAAGTTTGTCAGGTTGATAATGAATGACCCTGTATATCACATGTGACCATTTATCTATGGCACGAGAATCGCCCCCCAGCTGTTCTCTGATATGTCTATGGCACAGTGATAAAAAGTCAAGTTCACTTTATAAGCACTGATTGTTTTTAATTGTTAACAGTTTTATTTCGCAACCAGTTATCGAGTTTACTCTTGAATGCGTTAAGCGAGGTGGCAGTAACCACTTCTTCTGGAAGCTGATTCCAGTTATGGGCCATCCTGTTCCCGAGGAAGTGTTGTGCGGTGTTTGTAGATGGTGAACGTTTTATTTTACAACTGTGCCTTCTAGATGATTTAGACTAGAGCACGTTACAACCTGACAGTTGTAAAACACACTTTTGTGAATTAAAATTTTTGACAATGATCTCAATATACATTTTAGAAATATGTAAATTTGTTAGAAAGTACACTCAATTATTTTCAAAAAAAATTGATCAACCACGTCGCTTCGAATGTAGATACAAGCATAAATTAATAATACCTACTTCTAAACTAAAAATGCACAGCTCAAGTCCGTATACAATGGCTGTTAAAATATATAACAAAGTTCCTGAATGTATTAAAAATATAGAAAAAGATAATATTTTTCAAAATAAATTAAAAGAAATGCTATTAAAAAAAAGCTATTATACACTTGAACAGTTTCTCAGTGACTCAAATAACGAATGATAGGTTTTATTGCTACCCCAAATAATGATTTTATTATTTTATTATTATTACAAACTAGGTACCTATCCATTAATACTAAAATTGGTCCGCTCCTACTCAATTTTATAGTGCAACACCCTTACTGGGTACATAGCTATGGGTTGGCTGCTCTGATATTATTTAATATTACATAAGACCTGTGACATGTATTACCCTCATAATTATGATGCAATAAATGATACTGAATACGTTTGCTCATCACCGGAGACGTAGTTCCAGTAATTTCACTTGCTATAGTACCCGTCTAACCTAAACACAGTAATGCTTGCACCCTTGCTTGTACCCACCACAACGGACTCTTGCTCAAGAGTCTTACTTCCTTCAGGTAAACAAAACTCTAAGTCAATGAAATAGGGATAGTTTTAACTTGAACTTTCTTGCAGTTACGGTTTTAGCAAAATCAATTTTATCTTTTTTTTTTTATACCACAAAGTGGCAACCAAGCGTACGGCCCACTTGATGGTCAGCGGTTACCGTAGCCTATGTACGCATTGCAACATCATAGATATCACTTGCGTGTTACTACCCTGAGACGTTAGATGGAAAGTCTCATGTGCCTGTAATTTCACCGGAAACCATACCCTTCGAACCGGAACACAGCAATGCGAGCATTGCTGCTTAGCGGCAGAAATAGGTATAGTGGTAGTCCTTCCCCGGACGAGCTCTATCACAAAGAACTCTACTACTCTTAAAAATCTAATCTTAAATCTCGTTAGAATAAAGACATTACAGCGTTTCAATAAATTTTAGGTGTAGTCGAATACTCATTTAAGCATGAGATACTTGATACGCAACTGCCAACAACATAAAACTACACTTTAAAACATAATAAATAAGGATAATTTTACCTTGAACACCCTAGCAGTGATGGCCTCAGCGTAATCTCCCTTCGCCCAGGGAGACAACGCTGAGAATAAGGTCCTGAATTGCGTGTAGTCGAGTCTATACGCTTCGTAGGGCGCTTCTAACCGCTCGCAAGGCACTCGCTTTGCCCAGAGTAACTCTTCTCGGATTATGCTTATAAGTTCCTGTAAAAATTATATTATATGTAAATTCTAAATTAACCTAATTACAGCTAAGCTATGAAGCTTCGAGCAATTATTCTCAATGTATTTGCATCATAGTGAGACATTTAATGTCCTTGTTGAGACACTTCCCTACTCTCGATTGAGAGTGACCATCATGATTCTCCAAGCCGAACTCCATGCTGATTGATGGCTTTTCTAAAATTTTGGATTTTTAACATGCTATTTTTACACCATGTTTTTGTTCACCGTTTAAAAATAAAAAATAAAAATATTTTATTTCAGACAACATTAAGTCCATATTTTTACGAGTTTAAATTTTAAAAACAACACACATTTAAAAATAATAAAATTACTTAAAAAACAAAATATTAATTTTTTATTATCCTAATTTAATCCTTTTTTCTAACTTTAAAAAAATCTTAATATACCTGTAATTCAGTCGGATCCAGCAATTTATCTTGCTGCAACGCCCTCAAAGTGTTCCTTTCTAGGCTGTCCTCTAGCTGCCTTACAACCCGCAACCGATGCTTCAGCCTCAAGTGCTCTATGAGCTCGCTGGTCACTCGGCTGCCGTAGGTGCAGTACGATTTGTACACCAGCTCCTGGACTTTTATAGTCTGGAAAAAATAAGGCATTACTTAATCATAAAAAAATCATAATGAATAAAACAATAAAAAAAAACATATCTAATCGTTTTCTAACTAAACTTCCCCCTTAGTCATAGTTTTTTTTTTATTTTATTAATGCTGGACAATCTACACAGCATCATCTAGCCCCAAGGTAAGCTGCTGTTAAACAGAGCTGTATTATGGGTATTAGATGACATACATATTTAATACAATACAATATATAGATAGATATTTTTTTTTTATTATATATAGAAAATACCCAGAACACCCGGAACAAATATTTGTAGATCGTACAAACATTTGAGTGTGACTACTATAGCAATTTTTGGAGTGGGGCGTGCATTTTTAAACTGGTTTATCTATACCTAATTTATAATTATAATCATAATATAATACATTTATAATCATATTAGCTGTTGCACGCGACTTCGTTCGAAAAACTCGGGAATCATACTTTTTTTCGGGATAAAGTCTATGTCCTATTCCCGTTTATTATCTATGTATGTAGTATTGTGCGTGTCCTAAAACTGCTATTATTCATCCAATTCGGGTCTTAAGTTAGCCGAGGACGGTAATCACCAATACACACGTGCATCATACAACGTTTTTCAACACACTTGTGAATAAAATAACAAAAAAAAACTCATAATAAAATAACAAAAAAAAATCTATAACTCACTAGTGAGTTATAGCAATGAAAAAGTCATAGTTTGATAATGGGTGTCATTCTGTGCCTAATTGCGATGACCATAGACCATAGTCTCAAAGGCGCCTCAGCGGTAATCACCAATGTTACATACTAGTACCATAATGTACAATTATCTGTCCTCCCTGTCACTAACAAATATACTATTATTATTGCTTGTCCTCAAATTGAACTAAGTCTCAGGGTGGCATCCCGTGAGTGATACCTCTGGTATTGCAAGCGTCCATAGGCTGCGGTAGCCACTTACCATCTTGTGGGCCGTACGCTTGGTTGCCACTTTAGTTGTATAAAAAAAACGGTTTTCCATGGACTTACGTTTTCAGCGTTCCTGGTTTCAGTTATAGTTAGCGCCATAGCTTCTTCATTGAAGATACCTTCCAGGTATTCGTTGAGCACTTGCATAGCTTGCCCGTCCTCTGTACATTTCAGTAGTTTGTCGCGGTTTATGTCCAAAATAGTAAGTGTAACCTGAAATATAATATATAATTTAATACTAGCAGTCCGTCCCAGCTTCGCGCAGGTGCAATAACACCACAACAGTGCGAAGTCGGGGCGGGTCGCTAGTAATAAATAAAGCCTATGTTACTCAGGGATAATGCTGCATTTTAATGGTAAAATATTTTTTTAAATTGGACCTGCCCCCCTACCATGAACTTTTAGAGCGATTCAAATTAGGACCTAAACTGAAATGTCAAAAAATTTTGTACCGTGAAATTAATAATTATTGAATTCATGATACAAAATTTTTTGGCAATTCAGTTTAGGTCCTAATTTGAATCGCTCTAAGAGTTCATGGCTGTAGTTTTAAAGTTTATTCGTTTCAAACAGAAATACAAATATACTAATCTACTCTCTTTATAATATTAGTATAGAAGTATAGATCGACGACCGATTTGGCACAGCGGGCGGAGGTACGCCTGCGACGCAGGATGTTGCGGTTTCGATTCCCGCTTTGGAACAAATGTTTGTATGATCTGCAAATATTTGTTGCAAGTTATCTGGGTATTTTCTATGTATAATAAAAATATATATCTATGTATTGTATTGTATTAATTATATCAGTCATCTAGTCTAGCTAGCTAGATGATTATGTGTGGATTGTCCAGCATTATTTATTTATTTTTATAGGTAAGTACTAGGCTGTTGCTCGCGACTTCGGTCGTGTGAGTACCGTACTTACATTTTACCGGGGTAATAAATAGCCTATAAGCTATTTCACGCACCGGAGCACCGGTGGTCTAGTGGTAGTGACCCCGCCTTCCGATCCTAAGGTCGTGGGTTCAAACCCGGTCGTGCACCAACGGATTTTTCTGTTTGAAAAATTTATGTGCGCAATGCCAGTGCTCTCATACGGTGAAGGAAAACATCGTGAGGAAACCGGCCTGTCCAAGAACTAAAAATTCGAAAGACATGTGCCATCCACCAATCCGCATTGGGTCCGCGTGGTGGATTAAGACCCAATCACTCTCGCCTGAGAGTAGGCCAGTGTCCCAGCAGTGGGAACATTAGAAGGCTGTCGTGATGAAGCTATTTCAGGGTATCTATGTTTGTACTGAGGGATTAAATTTTATTTTAATCCCTCAGTTGTTTGGACGTGGTTCATCGAGTGGGGGTTTTCCTGTGCCCACTGGCAAATAACTTGCAATATCAAAAAAAAATCTCAATTTCATAAATATCACTGGAAGAGCAGTTATATTAAATAACTGCATAGAAAATTACATAAATACCTGGAATATAACTTTAGCGCCGTCATAGAAGAAGCAATCCATTACATTAACAGCGCACTCGTACGGCATCACGCTGATGAAGAGCGTGAGGAACCAGGACAGAGAGATCATCTTCATCATGCCGAGCTCGTCTAACTTAGCGTGAAGCTCGGGGAGCTGAGCTTCAGTTAGCTCTTCTAGAACACCTTGGTCCACCTGTCAAGACACGTACTATACTATACTAAACTATACTACAGAAACTATACTAATATTATAAAGAGGAAAGATTTGTTTAGTTTTTAAAACTATCATGGTTATTAACATAATTTTCACTAAAAACGGGATATTTACCATGATTTGTGAGTTTTATTGATTCCCGATATTTCGGCGCAGTTACATGCACCATGATCAACGGATTTTATTGCTTTTTCAAAGTTGTTAGGCCATGACAGAGGCCTTCGGGCGGCCTAGAAACTCTGTCACCAGAGTTGGCCACTGACTCATACGAACGAACGAACGAACGAACCGGATAACTGTAACTGCGCCAAAATATCGGGAATCAATAAAACTCACAAATCATGGTAAATATCCCGTTTTTAGTGAAAATAAGGATTGTACCTATATAATATTTGTTTGTAACCAATAAATTCAAAACCTAAAATATTATTTAAAAAAATATTTCACTATTAGAATGCTAGATTAGATAGATATACAGGTCATTCATTATCAACCTGACAAACTTAAGGGATAGGTTCCGCACATAAAAAAAAATATATATGTACCTATATTTTTTTTTTAATGTATATTTTGTTTTAAAAATCACAAGTAAACAAAAAAAAATCGATTACGTTTTTCCGCTCAATTATTATTTATCATTGTTGGGAATCGAGTTAAGCGACGTAATAATGAAATATTCGAGTGTGCGCGCCCCGTAGCGGGTCAAGGACACACGCAGGTCAAGGACGCGCGGGTTATTGACCAGCGGTTCATTGACGCGCGGGTCACTGACACGTGCCGAGCGCTGCCTTTTCGATTTCTAACTAGGATAACTAATAATTAAGCAAAATTACGTAACATTTTTTTTTAAATAAGAATAAAAGTTTAGAAAAAAAAAGCACAAGTATTTTTTTTTTATGTGTAGAACCTACCCCTTAAGTTTGTCAGTTTGATAATGAATGACCTTATATAATGTGCTTAAACTCTTACCAAGGCGCCAACGACCCTAGTGTTGTAGTAATCCGGTAGTAACGTCTCGCATATCGTGGCTAGCAACCAAAAGGCCTGTTCTTCCGGACAGTAGATCAGAAGTACTGACGCTACTATGTTCATCGCCTGGCAGTATCCAATTGTTGGGTTTTTCAATGCGTATGCGCATAGCACTCGACGGAGGGCGGATATACCTGAAATAATATACAATTAGGAATACATAGTCAAAAGTTATCAGTTTTAATGTAATTGGACTAAACTGTATTATTAATTTGATTGAGCAACGTTCTGCGCAGTCTCTATTCGGTTAGGTGACTGCTAGCGCCTTCCTTAAATTACAATCATTTAACATAGTTCTTGATGTTTACAATGCACTTAAAACTGATGGTTCCGGTATAAACAATAGACTCTTTTTTTAAGAGTAGTAGAGTTCTCTGTGATAGAGCTCGTCCGGGGAAGGACTACCACCGAACCTATTTCAGCCGCCAAGCAGTAATGCTCGCATTGCTGTGTTCCGGTGTGAAGGGTACGGTTTCCGGTGAAATTACTGGCACATGAGGCTTTCGATCTATGCCTCAAGGTGGCAACCCGCGAGGGATACCTCTGGTATTGCAAGCGTCCATAGGCTGCGGTAACCGCTTACCATCTTGTGAGCCGTACGCTTGGTTGCCACTTCAGTTGTATAAAAAAAAAAAAAAACTCTTTCATAGCACATCAGAGATCTAAAAACTCTTATAAAAGAGTGGGCTTCTAACTCATATGAACTTACTAACACTAAATAGCATTGCTCTTTATAAGTCTTGCTCAAACACATTGGGCAACTTCTATCTGCATTTTTTCGTAGGTACCTAAATGTTGACACTCTAATTAGATAGTTAAATAAATAATAGTTTGTACAAAATATGTAAGCTTGTGGCGATCCAAATAAGAGTTCTTTCATAACAAAAGTAAACAACCGGAAGAAATTAAGAGTAGGTACGTACCAACGTCGTTCTGGAATGCTCTATGTTCCGGCAGCGAGCGATGAAGATCCCTTTCGATTTCGTCATTGGCTGGATTCTTCGAAGACAGTGCTTCATTCACCAACCGCTCATACAGTCCTGGGAAAATTACATAATAATCACATTAATCTATACTAAGTAGTAATCTAGTTTTGTATTTTCGTTTGTCACGAATAAACACAAAAACTACTGGTCAGATTTCAAAAATTCTTTCACCATTAGAATACTACATTACCCCTGAGTAACATAGGCTATGTTTATTACTAGCGACCCGCCCCGGCTTCGCACGGGCGTTGATTGTCAGTTAGTCATTCAATGAATCAGTCAGTCAGTAACGATTTTATTCTCCTGCATTGCATCGTCTTAAACGCGCGCTCGTTCACGCACTATTCACGCGTGAGGCGTGATTGAGCGAGCGTAACCGATTTGACGACTGACGTGGCGCGGCGGGCGAAGGTCCGTCTGCGACGCAGGAGGTTGCGTGTTCGATTCCCGCCTTGACAAATGTTTGTACAATCTGCAAATATTTCCAGGTGTTCTGGGTATTTTTTATGTAAAATAAAAAATATCTATCTATGTATTGTATTGTTTATCAGTCATCTAGTACCCATAACACAAGCACTGCTTAGCTCGGGGCTAGATGATGCTGTGTGGATTGTTTATTAATGCATTATTTATTTATTTAAACCTTTGTTCTGCGCCTTCTGCAGGATAGAACCGCTGAACACACTCCACAGCTCGCCGCGCAGTGCCTCCGGTATGCCGTTGATGACGAGCTCACTGCCCTCCGTGGTCTGGTACATGCTGACTCCTCGCCCTACCTCGGCCATGTGGTCTTCCCATTGTTTCTCCTGGAATATAATAATAATAGTATATAACAATATAGTTATTGATCATCCAGTCTCAAACTGCACGCCTCTCCACCGCGTTTGTCATAGATTTGATTTGAATGTGACAATAATATAAATTCTTGGAGTAGGGTATCAGTTTCAGACTGGTTTATTGTGTAGGATAAACAAACATTCTATTCATATCTTAAAAATCAAGATCAAAATACAAACACCGAGGACTAGCAGGGCATAAGCACTGTATACAACATTACACTCTATGGAAGTATTACGCAAAACTGTTGTTTCAAAGAAAACTGTATTCTCCACTTTTCTAGTGGTAGGTAGTAGTTTCGTACGCGTCAGTAGCCATTTTTTTTTTATACAACTGAAGTGGCAACCAAGCGTACGGCCCACAAGATGGTAAGCGGTTACCGCAGCCTATGGACACTTGCAATACCAGAGGTATACCTCGCGGGTTGCCACCTTGAGGCATAGCTCGAAAGCCTCATGTGCCAGTAATTTCACCGGAAACCATACCCTTCACACCGGAAGACAGCAATGCAAGCATTACTGCTTTGCGGCAGAAATAGGTAATCTTTGTTGAAGGAGTTAATGAGCCACCTAAAGGCCGTCACGGCTTAACAACTTTGAAAAAGCCAGGATCGACTGCTTAACGTGCCCTCCGGAGCACAAAAGCGTTCAGTTGAAATTACACCCCATCCAAATAGCAAATCCGTGGAACAGTGATGATCTATTATGTAACTTCTGTTCTTTCTCTTATCTCTTTCTATTATCTTTCTGTAGAGAACCGAAGAAACATTGTTGTCTCCAGTGCTCATATTTAAAGAAAACGGAAGAAAAATCGTCTCCGGTGCCCATGCTAGCTGAAATATATTTGCGGATCATGCAGAATCGAACTCTTAACCTCGCTTCTGAGCCGTCACTGAGCTTATCTCGGTTACCTTTTTCTGTTGTATTTGCTTGATGGGCGATGTCTGATGCATTCTGAACAGAGTCATCAACGGCGGCTGCGGCGTCCAAGGTTCAACCTCCTCACTAATCAGCGACGCCGCCCGTTCCCTGCAAGAATCACTGTGTTCACACAATGAGTCGCAAGCCAAACTGAACCTTACAACTATCAGTCCCAGAGCACAGCATGCTGTTATTGCTATGAATGGAGTTAGACCACGACTGCTAATAAGACACCTTCTTTAATCACTAGAAGATCTGAAAAATGGCAAGATATAATGATTGGTAAGTTTATATACTACAGAAACTTTGCAAGGAGTTCAGACTGTTCTGAGAGGTGATTACGTAAGTGGTAGTAGTATTCCAGTCCAGCGATCGAATCCAGCGCTGAAATGGCGCTAGAATAATGTAGACCGGCATTGAAATGTCACTAGAATAATGTAAGGCGGCACGGCACTGTAATGTGCCCATTCCAGTAAGCAAATCAGTTCAGTGACCAAATCAACAGATGAAAGACTGGAATAATGTAAACGATACATTCCAGTACAGCACTAGACTAGATTCGCTGGATTACTAGACTGGAATAAGGATAAGAAACGTGCCCGATAGTAGATTGGTGTTTAGAACGAGAGGTGACAAGCACAAAGTAATTGATGAAAGTACTGCCAATTTTGGCCAGAGCGCGCTTTTGGGCAGAGCGAATAAACCAAAGCACAGACAAAAAATAGCAACCAAAAAGTTTTACGGACGGTTAATAAGAACTTACTTCGGCAATTTCGCAAGGAGTTCCGATATCTTGTGCACCAAAAAGTCCCGATCAGCTATATTCCCGAACAGGAAGCTGGTGTGGTGCGCGGTGGTGATGAGGATGCTGCCGGAGTCGTTGGAGCTGCCGGTGCCTCCTGCCGCCGCCCGCTCCACCTGGTGCACGTTCCGGAGAGGTATCGTGATCCGCACCATGTTCCGGACCTGGGAAGTAAATAATCTTTCTTAGTTTCTTTGAACAGACTGGACTGGTGGAAATAATCGTTTGTACCTTTTTTTTTATTTTTAGCTGACTTCAAATAGGAGGTTATCAATTTGACTATGTTTTTTTATTTTTATGATATCTCCGCAATTTAATGAACTGAATCTTGATGTTTTTTTTTGGTTGATAGATAGATTTGTAATACCAGATGTGGTCCCATTTATCAAAATTGGTTCAGTGCTTAATGAAAAAATCATAAGCACGTTTTTTTTGTTTTTTTTTATACAACTTAAGTGGCAACCAAGCGTACGGCCCTCAAGATGGTAAGCGGTTACAGCCTATGGACGCTTGCAATACCAGAGGTATCACTCGCGGGTTGCCACCTTTAGGCTAAGATCGAAAGCCTCATGTGCCAGTAATTTCACCGGAAACCATACCCTTCGCACCGAAACACAACAATGCGAGCATTACTGCTTGGCGGCAGAAATAGGTATGGTGGTAGTCCTTCCCCGGACCCATGTGTCAATAACTAAGTAAATCCTCTCTTAGCTCAACAATCCATCGAAAAATTTTTCAGTTGAAGTCTGTTTTTGTTTTTTTTTCTATTATTATTTAAACGTTAACTATTATTATTCTATCATCGTCAGAACAGCCTTCTAATAATCCCACTGCTGGGACACTGGCCTTCTTTCAATTAAGTAAAAAGTACCAGAAGTTAAGTAGAAAGTACCAGCGCGGATTGGTGGATGGCAGTCTTTCAGAGATTTTTTTATAAATCGCGTTTTTTACTACTAAACCATTAATTTCTGGAATACTATGTTATTTTTTGCATAAAGTCGATACTTCTGAACACAATATAACAGTTTTTCAAAATCAGTAATCATGCCTATTGTAATAGATATGCTATGACGATTTAGTATAACAACACAGTGTAAACATTCAGTACTGTGACTCGCATGTTTTCAAGATAACAATAGTTACAGATGTACAGATGTCAGATGATATTGTTTATATCTAGTTCCAGCTTGATATAGCAATCTAGATCATTTTAAAACTGAGCATCATACATAAGCACTGTATAATATGAAGATACGCAAGCGTTGCCAGGGGGTCTACTATTGCGAACAAAAGCGATTTAAAGTGACAGTTTTCGTAGTTCAGCTTATGTACGTGAATGCTCTGAACTTCGTTATCACCGATATAAGTTGAAATACGATATTTGCCACGATTATCGTTTGCCGCTTTCAAGAGTAGACCCTCTGACAGAGATGACGAGTTATTGTTTTCTCGTGAGTGAGTAATAAATTTGGTGGAATTCGAATTTCCTATTGGTATGAAAATGTTAATAAATAATAAAATAACTGTTTATTTTTATAAGTTCCTTGCTCATACTTACTCGACTATCAAAACAAATGAAGTTTTGTGACAGGTACAATCTTCCCCAGTTATGCCTCTTATTGTAGGGCGTCCATAAGGTGCATTCTTCTGTGCCATCTAGCTTTTCGTTTTGTGGCAATCTAAACCTTAACGTGTATAGATTAGATTGCTTTCTCGCGTCTAGATCTCTCTTGAGAAATGAAGGTTTCTTTGGTACATTTTTGCTTAGTTTTGTAAGAAGGTCCTTGTCGATGTTGAAGCTTCCCGATTTGTCGTCAATCAACCTAGGGGCAAAAATGGTGGATTAAAAGAGTTGTACTGATAGGATTGTGGTAGATGGCACAAACTAATGGCAGCATTTACCCAGCAGTGGGTGAAGTTAGGCTGTGGATGATGATGTATTGATAGGAAAGTATCTTCAACGCCTGTGTGCCATTTTAAAATGCTCTTATTCTTGCTAGCAGAAGTTTAAAGTATGAATATGAGTATAAGGTTCTGAACTTATAACTTACTAGTGACCCGCCCCAGCTTCGAACGGGTGCTTAAACTATACTTTGTAGAGATTTACTCACTGCTTCATGGCGATATTAGCCAGTTGTTGCATCAACGCAAAAGTCTCGCTCTTCTTCAAAAACATTGTGAAATAATATTCGCCGTCTCTGGTGGTAATTTTTACAGAATCGGGAAACAATAAGCTGTTGGTCTTCGCCAGCTCTGTGACGTCAGCCCAGCGGATCTTGATGGCGGTTTTTTTCCCGAAAATGTACGAGTAGAAACACATGTAGTGTACAGAGAGGTACATCCAACCCTGCCGCGGTATTTTGCCTTTCCAGTAACTGAAATATAAATGTAGTATATAGGTGAGTATTCCAGCAATGTTTCCAACATACGGACGACCGATGTGGCGCGGCGGGCAAAGGTCCGCCTGCGACGCAGGAGGTTGCGGGTTCGATTCCCGCCTTGTAACAAATGTTTGTATGATCTGCAAATATTTGTTCTGGATATTTTCTATGTATAATCAAAAATATCTATCTAATGTATTGTTTATATTAAGTATATCAGTCATGCCCCTGCTTAGCTTGGGGCTAGATGATGTTGTGTGGATTGTCCAGCATTATTTATTTATTTATTATTTATTAGAAGGCTGTCATAAAAGTTCGGAATGACAAGATCATCAATATTTATGGCAGAAGCGGCACCCTTATTATGTAAGTCAATCGCTGTCAATCGTTTGTTGATCCCTTATACGCTTATGGTATCACTGTAGGTGTGAAAGAGACGGGCAGATGCAACAACAAGCGATCGACAGAGATAGACTTACATAATAACTCTTCAGGTTCAGGTTTAAGATTAGTATAGTTCTTTGTGATAGAACTCGTCCGGGGAAGGACTACCACCATACCTATTTCTGCCGCCAAGCAGTAATGCTCGCATTGCTGTGTTCCGGTTGGTAGGGTATGGTTTTCGGTGAAATTACAGGCACATGAGACTTTCCATCTACTGTCCCAGGGTGGTAACACGCAAGTGATATTATGATGTTGCGTGCGTACATAGGCTACGGTAACCGCTGACCATCAAGTGGGCCGTACGCTTGGTTGCCACTTAAGTGGTAAAAAAAAAAAAGTATCCCTGTGTTGTGTTATGGTGCAGCAAAACCTAGAAGACATAAAAACACAGTTGAGTTGATTTAATATGTTCTTACCTACAAGAGTAGTAGCATACCAACTTTTCATCTTTAGGTAGCCCATCAAATCTTTGGTGGAATTCATAGTCAACATTTTTGTATGTGACTGTATCTTCATCTGAAAATAGTGGTAAAAGTGTATTTATTTACTACCATCATAAATAAGTTAGGTATGTAAATGATTGCCAGTTGAGATTTGTTCAGTGTCACTGGGAAAACTCCATTTTGCATGAACATAAGTTTACTGTTATTCATCCCCTTGTTCATTAAACAAACTGCCATTCTAGTGGCTTGCTGAGTTTTGTCTTACCTTATCTTTCCTAAGTCAGTAAACAACTATGATGGTAAATTCGAAAGACCATTGCTAAAAAAGGTTTATAGTGTGATTATGAATAAGGTCCCAAGAATGCAATACTATCTTACCTTCAGTGAAACTCTCCTGCTCGGTTGCAATTATGGAATTAATCTTGCAACACACAAACTCGGTAACTTCTTCCTCAGTATCAAATGAATGTAGTGTTGGGCACACATTGTCAAACAGCCACTGCCAGTCTCGACGTATCTCCTGTTCTGTTAATGCTGTTGCTATTACTGTAAACATACTCAAATTAAATAAATAATATTGGCAGACATGTTTTATAGAGATTTAAATGTGATATTATATCTTTGCCTATTGAAAAATGGATCAGTGCTGATCTTGATATTCCACAACTCTTTGACCAAATTAGCCCATTTAGCTATTTAGCAATCTTTTTAGGTAGGTATTTTTTTAAGCTAACATTATTACTAGTTTAAGCGGAGATTCTTGGGCTATAGCAGGAAGTCAACATAGCAATCCTATTTTTATGGCTTTTCTTATATTATTTCAAATGTTTTGTGAAATTTAGATGGTATTTTTTTTTTGCAAATTGAAATCAAAATTCAAAGTAATTTGTCAAGACTCTTACAAATCAGAACAGCTTATAAGTAACTGTGTTGCAATCCAATGTCAATTTCTGATTGAAACATAGTAATATTGATTACAACAAGGTTACCATGATAAACAATTTATAAAGTTAAAGTCAAACTAACATAGACATTTCTAATTCATCAAAATACACTGTAGGACCTTGCTTTGTTAAATTCAATGAAGAGCAACAAACAGAGGTAAACTAATACAAAACCAATCATTGTATGTAAAAAATACTGTGTTAGGAACTAATTAGCTTAGGTCTAACAAAATTATCTGTCTTTACATAGTGATTTATTTAGGTATTGTTAAATTGTAGGTATGTTTTTTAAACCAGATGTGAGTTAACTTTTTTGTAAGCATAAATAATCCAAACTTACCGTAATATATTTCGGATTTAGGAGTTAGGTGCAGGATCCTGTATGGAGCTGGTTTTGTATCTCGGACGCTGTCTAACGTACCCACAAAAAGCGAAGAAAGACCTTTTGATTTACCATGCCCTTTTCTCCTCTGGAGAATGAAATACAGCGTTGTTTCATCGCAATCCCTACAAAACATCAATATGTTAGCACTACCTAAACCAAATGACTATCTAATCAAAGCCAAATGACTATAAAATAAAACACGGAAGACTGGAAATAACTTACCACAACGCAGATTTTATGAAAACTTCTTGCGGTTTTACCCACATCGTTTATAATCAATTTATTATTCGTAGTCAAGAATGATCTTCTGAAAATTGTCGTAGCACCCTAACACATTTAAATGGTATGTAATTTTTACCCGTAGTAGGTATTACTAGTAATACCCAAGGCAAATATTAATTAAAATCGTCAATTCGCCAGCCACACAAAAAAAAACAAAACAACAGGGAGTTTTTCTTCTACTCTGACTGGTCCAGTCAGTCTTTCTTTTCGTTATCATCTTTTTTTTTATTTTCATCGCTTCTGCGGCTGTGATTGCCACATTTTTTAAAATGCCAATGTCGACAAGATTGAAACAGAGAAGACGCCACAAATTAAAAAAAGAAGAAGAAGACTCAACCCTTGGACTCAAGTCTCAACCGACCGACCGACCGGACCGACGACGCCGACGGCGCGAGGCCATAGCGAGTGCTCTCGAGCGGGAGTGTACAGCCGCCATTAAATAACTAGAAAATACTCCTTACTGATTTTGCAACATGAATGCCACAAGCCAGTGCGTAAAATTTGGCGGGTGCAAACGAAAAAAAAATATACTACCTACTAATAATCATAGTGACAGCCCAGTGACAGTTAAGTAGGTACATTGAAGACGTGAATCAGTCTTTGAAGAAAATTACCTAAATTCAATTTTTTCAACTAAAGTTGTTGTTGAGTTCAAAAATGGTAACGCCTCCCATTCTCGCACGTTTTTACGATGGGATTGAAAAATCACTGAGAGCTTCAGGATTAATAGCAGGGTATCTATTGATTAATACTATCATTGAAGTTTTTACATCTTCCTGCGCTAGCCATTGCATCACATTGATAATCGTGTCGGTCGGTTGATCAATGTGAAAAGCTCGTGGTCTTTGGTTTTTGACTTTGCGTGTGGTGCTTGTCTCTAGCTGCTAAGTACCACAGAACAGTGATTATTGTCTTTTTAGTTTTATTTAGTTACCTTTTTAATTTGATATTTCTGTTTTATTACGTGTTATCAATAGATATGATTTTTTTATGATATTTCAGAAAATCTGGACGACACATGAAATTTCCTTATACATTTTCAGCTAAGATAGCTCAGTTCCCAATGTTTTACTACATGAAGAAAAACTGGATATGGATGTACTATCCCCCAGGTTGGATTGTTGGTTTATACCTGATATCATTTATACACGAGCTTGCAAATTGCGAAGCAAACCAGAGAAGCTGGGCAGAAACTCAAAGAAAGAATGCTGAACAAGAGCATCACTAGTACTACGGAATAGTACATTAGCTACCTACATATGATGTACTATCACCAATTATACCTAATATTATTATTGTAGGTACTTTGCACAAAATTTGGAAAGTTTTTACAGTGTTTTGAATGATACTGGTATTTTCGTGTACTCCTTAAATTACCTAGTCGTTTCCGGTCTGTTTGGACTGTTTTTTATATAGTACTGTTCTTGTATTTAACAAATATTAACAAACATCCATCCAAACATTCAAACAAACGTCCAAACTTTCGCATTTATAATATTAGTGTTCTACCTACATGCTAATAGGTACTACATAATTTTTCATTGTTATCAGTGAAATTATTATTCATAATTTCACTGATAACAACGAAACATTTCGGAATTTACCTAGCACTCAACCTAAATATACAAAATATTTCAAACAACTGTTTTTTATTTCACAAAATATTTTATTTTATTCCCCCTTGGCTTTTTGCCTCTTTTTAGTGTCGCACCGTGTTGTCAAATGACTCTGACAACACTGTCAAATCTCACTTGTTTGATCCCCAGCAAAGCAAGGAATGCAAAGCAATGCAAAGAACCAGTTTCATAGTGGCCTAGAATATAAGACCAACAGTAACAAACAATTTTATTTTTATGTAGACAAACAAATTTCTAAAGGAAAAATGTTTATTGTGTTGAGTTTTCTAAAATGGAAACACTAGAGGTCCGCTATGATAGCTTTCAGGGCCAGGGCCCGGCTCCATACTACGTGAAACAACTCCTTTATAACTCGCCTTGGCAGGTGTAGGCGATTAAAATGGACTTTTAATCTTATAGTCCCGGTCATACCATTATTATTGCCCGTAGAGGAATCAGCAAAATAGGGTTATCGTACCATTCAAGGTAGGTAGTAGGACTGATTTAGATTAGTACCACAAGCGAAACCGCGCAGGTAAAAATATTAGCGATCCAAATGTTTAGCTTTTCTGAGATAAAAAATGTTACATTGACAATGACATTTGTTTGTTTATCTTTTCTAAGAACTCCACTATTTCTTTCTTCTTCTTCTTTTTCTTTTATGGACTCTGTGGCTTATTTGCCACAATTTTGCTAGTGTCAAGTGTATTATTTTGATTGTCGCTTAGCAACGTAAACAAACAAAAATTGGAAAGAAAGGGTGACTTTTCTTTCAAAATTATCTTGGAAAGTCTTTGACTAAATTGCCAACCAACATTACCTCTCCATTTTAATTACTTACACTTGTGCTAAGTAAACAAGTTAAATTGGATAAACCGCCACCAAATTTACGCAATAAAACTTAAAAAAACACGAGAAAAATAATTAAAACGGGAGGATCCATGTCGTTTTGACAAGATAGCCAAAGACAATCCACTATTTCTTTCAAAAGTTGTCCCTACGTTGACGATTGCTTGACATTGGCAACATGGAGTTGGACAGACAGACGCCATAAAAAACAGAAGAAGAAGAAGAAGATTTCCCTTTTTTTCCCCAAAAAAAAAATTTGCCAAGGTCCGTGTGATAATCGTGTGTTGTGTGATGTGCTGAATTTTGTTACAAATTATTTGAATATTGTATTAATTGTTCAGATTCCCAGTAACTCCACTGAAATGTGCGATAACGAGCGAGAAGAGGCAGCTAATTTGGTATGTATGACCTTCCTGGAAACAACTCATCAAAAATTAAATTGATTGATTAGCAAAAATCTATTCGTGATGGGCAATTTCAGAAAGAAGAGTTCGAATGGGTGCTCCGAGAGGAAGTCCATGCTATTTTACATCAATTACATTCAGTTCTAGTCGTGAGTAACGTTTGTGAATAAAGTGTAATAATAAAATAGCACGATTTATATGTTGCTAAGTGATGTGTGATCTACTTACTGAAAGATTCAATGTTTGTTTCAGGAATGTGCTCACAGGTTTCCAGTGCCTTTATATGGCAATGAGGGCCAGAAACAAGATAAGTTTATCTTGACATCACAGCCAGAACAGTTGAAATGTATTGTGACCCTCACTGGAGACAGTATTACTCATTCTGTGAGTTCAGTAATATATTAACTGAAATTATAGAAGATAACTTCTTCACCACTCATACAATAAAAACTTGGTCTAGCTTTTCATAATAGTGCTTATTAAAATAACTTAAGCTATGGCAGGTGTATTTTACTTCATAATATTATAACACCTAGATTCAGAACAAACTCACAACTGACAGCACAGAAGGCAAAGCTAATACCAACTGAGTTGTTAGTTATTTAGAAGGTATATTACTATTATGTATCTCTTCCCTAGGACATTAGTTTCAAAGTGCTCCGGCAAATGCACACAATATGCCGCACATCAATCAACCAGGATGGACCATGGAAGCTGCAGCAGATCCAAGATGCAGCTAATCACCTGCAACAAGCTATAGGATACATTGACAATGTTGATAAGAATTATGTGTTCAAGTAAGTTTTTAATAGTGCATTCCTAGGGTCAAATCTGTGCTTACACCTTTTGGTATAACGGAAATGATCATATTATTTGCTATTTTGCTTGAGTACCTAAGATCTTATTATATAGTGTAAGGTTCAAAATGATTATTAATAGTTTAAATCACCATGAACTAATAGCCAGCCTTGAATCTACATGAATATTAATGTAGAATTTAATTTTACCGATGTTCAAAATAGGTCAATTTTAATTACTGTTCTAGATGAACCTATTTAAAAACCAATAATTAAACTTCATTTAGTGTTGTTGTACCAACGATTTTTAACAAATACATTTTTCTATTGCATGAACTAAATTAATAATTTAATAACTATATATTTTTGTGGAAATAAACACAATATTTGCTTTCCTACCGGCCAGTCTGCTACCATACAACAGTGGTCTGTATAAATACACTATTGTGTGAACAATTCCTAATTAGCATATGAATATGTTCATATTGTATTGCTTTAGCCTACATCTAAACAAGGTCATTCATCACTGAGCTAACCTTGCGCATGTTATCTCAAGTTATTTTGATTAAAACAAATATTGAGAGTTAATAGGCTAGTTTAAATGTGCTTTTCAATCTTTTGAAATGTAATAAAATAACTAATCAATTATTGTAATTTTTCTGTCTTGTCTTAAACGCTATAGTTATATATATAATATATATATTTTTTATTATATGCTACATTTTTCTGTCTTGTCTTACTTTAAAAGCTATAGTTGTGACAAGCAAAGAAATGGTGAAGAAAATATCGTGACAAAACCGACATGTCCAAAAACTATAAGTGTTAAAAACTTGGGGCCATCACTGATGGCCCACCAGTCCATATTGTGGATCCTCAATCCGCACCTAGTCACACCACTCAAGGTGTAGGCCAGAGCAGTGTCCCATCAGTGGGTAGTGGAAATGGAAACTGAAACTGGATGAAAAGGCTGACCATAATGACGAATTAAATACCTTCTGTACTTTTTTTTTTACTTACCTTTTGTAGCGTTTTGATATTTGAAAGATAAAAAAAAAGAAAATGGTTTTATGCAAGGGCCAAAAAACACACAAATCAATCAAATTAAAATCTTGGGGCTTATAAAAAAAAAAAAAGAATGTTTGCTAAACACAAGGTGCTTTTTCATTTACAGGTCATCTGAAGAAGTGCTGCACATAATCCAATGTCTCATTGGCTCTCTCCAGAGGGCGCGGACTGCCCTGGTTCTACCTAAGAAAAAAGCAATTGATGAGCTCATGAAAAGTAGAAATATGGTGAGTATACCTTTATTGCATAACCATTGTCAAAAAGATCAGCTGAGTTATGAGGCAATCGTACAAAGCATTGTCTTACGCGACTTGCGCGTGTCATTGTCAGTGCGGCGACTTTGTATTCAAAGTTTTTTGTAAATTAACTTTACTATAGAAGTTTACGTTTCGACTCGGTTCCGATTAGGGTAAAATTATTATAGATAAGGTAAAATAAATAAATATTTAATATTCATTGTCAAAAACTAACAGCACAGAACAAATATCAGTACTATGCTAACAGCCTGAGCCAAAACGTTTTGTGAGCTAACATAGGCACATAAATAATTGTACAAAATTAATTAAAAGCCTTTGCCCAACACTGGTATCCAGTAGGCTAACAGTAACAGTAACACAAATACCTCACCGTATTCATATTCAACCATTATTCGTGAGAACCTCTAATTGGCTCTCTGTTGCTAAAGGATGTCTAATTAACTGTAATAAAGCTGTTGGTTTTCCAAAAATAAAACAAATAAATAAATAAACACAAGAACATAAATTGGTGTAGGTTTGTATAAAACAAGTCTACATCTTGTGCGTGAGTGGTCAACGCATTGAGTAGTGTGAGTGCGCGCCGTCGGCGCATAAGCAGTGTCTGTGTGTGCGAGCGATGGGCGGCGCAAAAAACGTACCTGTCGGGCATTAATACAAATAGAAAAATCTTTCAGACTATGGGACACTTATATAGTAGTATAATACACTTCTTACTGCAGCTTTTAAAGCCTAAAGAAATAATCAAAAAAATATAGACCAAAAATAAGTACAGGGGGGTAACCACGAGCTCTTTGAAGCAGTATTGAAATAACATTACACTGTTTTTTTTGTATGCCGAAATGTCAGTCTAACATTGTTTCAATATTGCTTTTGACCTTGTGGTTACCCACCTGATCTAACTTTTTTGCATTTTCAGAAGGCCCTAACACCGAATCTACCTGAAGACTTAGCAATATCGTTCTACATTCAATCGCACAAGCTTATATTTGTTGCGTACCAACTGAGTTCTGTTCATGGCACGATGAGAATTGACTCGTGCCAAGCGGACTGCGCGGTGCCTTGGCTGAGCGATGTCCTGTTTATGCTGACTGCCGCTCTCCATATGTGTCAACAGCTCAAAGATAAGGTGAGGTATATTCTTCTTTTTCACATCCTTATCCCACTAGCGATTTGCAAGTGAGTCTTAAGCGAGGCGAGAGCGCAGAGAGCTCGCCCGAATTAGCGCCATCGACGCCATTTTTGTACGCTCACGTTCAACAGATATATTCGTTTTTGAATCGCTTTCGCTTTGCTTTTCGTTCTGCGTCTGCGGTATAACAAAGCTAAACCGCAGTGCTTCCTCGTCGGAATCCATTATGTCACCGAGTATTATAATATCCCAAAAATTATTTTGCCTCTAGCGGGATTTGAACCCGCAACCACCTCTATAGCTCAATTGGTAGAGCGCTCGCGTATCAAGCGGCGGATATAAATAATATGATCTTTAGTTTTCCCCTAGTGTGATGGTTAACACTATAAAAATATAAACAACCAATGTTTGAACTCGATCGCAAATCGCCGGTGTGATACTGATATCACATTGGCTGACCTTATCATATCTTTTATATATATTATACTATATAAAGCTAAACTACCACTCACTCACTCACTGACTCATTGACATGTGAGTTGAGGCACTTGCGCTAGGGGTGGGGTAAAACCGATTACGGATTCGTATAGAGAGTGTTTTGAAACTTTCTAGAAAAATCCCAAAATCCCCATTTTCCCCTCCCTTGAGGGGGTCTTTGTGGGGATTATCTACTTGCCGTTGGAAAAGTCGCGTTTTTTTTTGAGATTCGTGTAGAGGGTGTCCTGATTGGTAGAAATCAATTTTTGAATCCCCCCTAAATCCCCCCGTTTTTTTTTTTTTCGTATTATCTCTGAAACTATTGAGGGGATTGGAAATTTTTTTCAAGATTCGTGTAGGTTTTGTCCATGGAAGTACAACTGAATGTCGAATATACCCCAGACTAACTTCAAATCGACTATGAAAATTTTTTTTTTTTTTTGGGGTTTTTTTTTTTCGGAATGTAAGTTTTTTTTTTTTTTTCAATTTTTTTATATTATTGCCCCTGTTATGGAGAGCACTTTTTACCCTCGCGAGCTGCTTGCAGCGAGCGCACCACGCAACCTCTACAGCAACCAATCTTCTCGCGAAGCTGCTTGCAGCGAGCGCACCGCGCAACCTCTACAGGAGCACACCCCGTTCGCGAGCTGCTTGCAGCGAGCGCACCACGCAACCTCTACAGGAGCACACCCCGTTCGCGAGCTGCTTGCAGCGAGCGCACCACGCAACCTCTACAGGAGCACACCTCGTTCGCGAGCTGCTTGCAGCGAGCGCACCACGCAACCTCTACAGGAGCACACCCCGTTCGCGAGCTGCTTGCAGCGAGCGCACCACGCAACCTCTACAGGAGCACACCCCGTTCGCGAGCTGCTTGCAGCGAGCGCACCACGCTACCTCTATAGAAACTTTAACCCCTCGCGAGCTGCTTGCAGCGAGCGCACCACGCGACCTATATTTTTTATCCGTACAAGTAATACCCAACTTTTAAACCTTTTACTACTTTTTTTTACTTTGTTTTACTTATATCTTTTGTAGGAGTCCAAATGTAAACATTTTATACCTTTTTTCAATTTGAAAATATTTAATGTCACAGTCCCAGCCTCAAACCCACACGCGAGCTGCCTGCAGCTCGCGCACCACAAAAAACTAGTATTATATAAAGCTAAACTACCACTCACTGACTCACTGACATGTGAGTTGAGGCACTTGCGCTAGGGGTGGGGTAAAACCGATTACGGATTCGTATAGAGGGTGTTTTGAAACTTTCTAGAAAAATCCCAAAATCCCCATTTTCCCCTCCCTTGAGGGGGTCTTTGTGGGGATTTTCTACTTGCCGTTGGAAAAGTCGCGTTTTTTTTTGAGATTCGTGTAGAGGGTGTCCTGATTGGTAGAAATCATTTTTTAAATACCCCCTAAATACCCCCGTTTTTTTATTTTTCATCATATCTCCGAATCTACTGAGGGGATTTGAAAATTTTTTCAAGATTCGTGTAGGATTTGTCCATGGAAGTACAACTGAATGTCGAATATACTCCAGACCAACTTCGAATCGACCAAGACTAATATTTTTTTTTTTTTTTTGGGTTTTTTTTTTCGGAATGAAAAAAGTTTTTTTTTTTTTACAATTTTTTTATATTATTGCCCCTGTTATGGAGAGCACTTTTTACCTTCGCGAGCTGCTTGCAGCGAGCGCACCACGCAACCTCTAAAGGAGCACACCCCGTTCGCGAGCTGCTTGCAGCGAGCGCACCACGCAACCTCTACAGGAGCACACCCCGTTCGCGAGCTGCTTGCAGCGAGCGCACCACGCAACCTCTACAGGAGCACACTCCGTTCGCGAGCTGCTTGCAGCGAGCGCACCACGCAACCTCTACAGGAGCACACCCCGTTCGCGAGCTGCTTGCAGCGAGCGCACCACGCAACCTCTACAGGAGCACACCCCGTTCGCGAGCTGCTTGCAGCGAGCGCACCACGCAACCTCTACAGGAGCACACCCCGTTCGCGAGCTGCTTGCAGCGAGCGCACCACGCAACCTCTACAGGAGCACACTCCGTTCGCGAGCTGCTTGCAGCGAGCGCACCACGCAACCTCTACAGGAGCACACCTCGTTCGCGAGCTGCTTGCAGCGAGCGCACCACGCAACCTCTACAGGAGCACACCCCGTTCGCGAGCTGCTTGCAGCGAGCGCACCACGCAACCTCTACAGGAGCACACCCCGTTCGCGAGCTGCTTGCAGCGAGCGCACCACGCTACCTCTATAGAAACTTTAACCCCTCGCGAGCTGCTTGCAGCGAGCGCACCACGCGACCTATATTTTTTATCCGTACAAGTAATACCCAACTTTTAATTCTTTTTTTTCTATTATAACTTTGTTTTACTTATATCTTTTGTAAGAGTCAAACTGGTAATATTTTATACCTTTTTTCAATTTGAAAATATTTCATGTCCATGTCCAAGACTCGTATCCACACGCGAGCTGCTTGCAGCGAGCGCACCACGCTACCTCTATAGAAACTTTAACCCCTCGCGAGCTGCTTGCAGCGAGCGCACCGGGCGACCTATATTTTTTATCCGTGCAAGTAATAATCAATTTTTAATTCGTTTTAATTCTAATTTAACTTCATTTTCCTTACATCTTTTGTAGGAGTCCAAATGTAAACATTTTATACCCTTTTTTCAATTTGAAAATATTTCATGTCAATATCCAGGACCCAAACCCACACGCGAGCTGCCTGCAGCTCGCGCACCACAAAAAACTAGTTATACTATATAAAGCTTAATTACCACTCACTCACTCACTGACATGTGAGTTGAGGCACTTGCGCTAGGGGTGGGGTAAAACCGATTACGGATTCGTATAGAGGGTGTTTTGAAACTTTCTAGAAAAATCCCAAAATCCCCATTTTCCCCTCCCTTGAGGGGGTCTTTGTGGGGATTTTCTACTTGCCGTTGGAAAAGTCGCGTTTTTTTTTGAGATTCGTGTAGAGGGTGTCCTGATTGGTAGAAATCAATTTTTGAATCCCCCCTAAATCCCCCCGTTTTTTTTTTTTTTGTATTAACTCCGAAACTATTGAGGGGATTGGAATTTTTTTTCAAGATTCGTGTAGGTTTTGTCCATGGAAGTACAACTGAATGTCGAATATACCCCAGACTAACTTCGAATCGACCATGAAAATTTTTTTTTTTTTGGGGATTTTTTTTTGGATTTTTTTTTTTTTTTTTTCAATTTTTTTATATTATTGCCCCTGTTATGGAGAGCACTTTTTACCTTCGCGAGCTGCTTGCAGCGAGCGCACCACGCAACCTCTACAGCAACCAATCTTCTCGCGAAGCTGCTTGCAGCGAGCGCACCACGCAACCTCTACAGGAGCACACCCCGTTCGCGAGCTGCTTGCAGCGAGCGCACCGCGCAACCTCTACAGGAGCACACCCCGTTCGCGAGCTGCTTGCAGCGAGCGCACCACGCAACCTCTACAGGAGCACACCCCGTTCGCGAGCTGCTTGCAGCGAGCGCACCACGCAACCTCTACAGGAGCACACCCCGTTCGCGAGCTGCTTGCAGCGAGCGCACCACGCAACCTCTATAGGAGAACTCCGTTCGCGAGCTGCTTGCAGCGAGCGCACCGCGCAACCTCTACAGGAGCACACCCCGTTCGCGAGCTGCTTGCAGCGAGCGCACCGCGCAACCTCTACAGGAGCACACCCCGTTCGCGAGCTGCTTGCAGCGAGCGCACCGCGCAACCTCTATAGGAGAACACCGTTCGCGAGCTGCTTGCAGCGAGCGCACCACGCAACCTCTACAGGAGCACACCCCGTTCGCGAGCTGCTTGCAGCGAGCGCACCACGCAACCTCTACAGAAACTTAACCCCTCGCGAGCTGCTTGCAGCGAGCGCACCAGGCGACCTATATTTTTTATCCGTGCAAGTAATAACCAACTTTTAATTCTTTTTATTTATATTTTAACATTATTTTCCTTACATCTTTTGTAGGAGTCCAAATGTAAACATTTTATACCTTTTTTCAATTTGAAATTATTTTATGTCAATGTCCAGGACCCAAACCCACACGCGAGCTGCCTGCAGCTCGCGCACCACAAAAAACTAGTTATACTATATAAAGCTAAACTACCACTCACTCACTCACTGACTCACTGACATGTGAGTTGAGGCACTTGCGCTAGGGGTGGGGTAAAACCGATTACGGATTCGTATAGAGGGTGTTTTGAAACTTTCTAGAAAAATCCCAAAATCCCCATTTTCCCCTCCCTTGAGGGGGTCTTTGTGGGGATTTTCTACTTGCCGTTTGAAAAGTCGCGTTTTTTTTTGAGATTCGTGTAGAGGGTGTCCTGATTGGTAGAAATCAATTTTTGAATCCCCCCTAAATCCCCCCGTTTTTTTTTTTTTCGTATTATCTCTGAAACTATTGAGGGGATTGGAAATTTTTTTCAAGATTCGTGTAGGTTTTGTCCATGGAAGTACAACTGAATGTCGAATATACCCCAGAGTAACTTTGAATCGACCATGAAAATTTTTTTTTTTTTTGTTTTTTTTTTTCAATTTTTTTATATTATTGCCCCTGTTATGGAGAGCACTTTTTACCCTCGCGAGCTGCTTGCAGCGAGCGCACCACGCAACCTCTACAGGAGCACACCCCGTTCGCGAGCTGCTTGCAGCGAGCGCACCGCGCAACCTCTACAGGAGCACACCCCGTTCGCGAGCTGATTGCAGCGAGCGCACCGCGCAACCTCTACAGGAGCTCACCTCGTTCGCGAGCTGCTTGCAGCGAGCGCACCACGCAACCTCTACAGGAGCACACCCCGTTCGCGAGCTGCTTGCAGCGAGCGCACCACGCAACCTCTACAGGAGCACACCCCGTTCGCGAGCTGCTTGCAGCGAGCGCACCACGCAACCTCTACAGGAGCACACCCCGTTCGCGAGCTGCTTGCAGCGAGCGCACCGCGCAACCTCTACAGGAGCACACCCCGTTCGCGAGCTGCTTGCAGCGAGCGCACCACGCAACCTCTACAGGAGCACACTCCGTTCACGAGCTGCTTGCAGCGAGCGCACCACGCAACCTCTACAGGAGCACACCTCGTTCGCGAGCTGCTTGCAGCGAGCGCACCACGCAACCTCTACAGGAGCACACCCCGTTCGCGAGCTGCTTGCAGCGAGCGCACCGCGCAACCTCTATAGAAACACACCCCGTTCGCGAGCTGCTTGCAGCGAGCGCACCACGCGACCTCTACAGGAGCACAGCCCGTTCGCGAGCTGCTTGCAGCGAGCGCACCGCGCAACCTCTATAGGAGAACACCGTTCGCGAGCTGCTTGCAGCGAGCGTTCCGCCCAACCTCTACAGAAACTTAACCCTCTCGCGAGCTGCTTGCAGCGAGCGCACCACGCAACCTCTATAGAAACTTTAACCCCTCGCGAGCTGCTTGCAGCGAGCGCACCACGCAACCTCTACAGGAGTACAAACCGTTCGCGAGCTGCTTGCAGCGAGCGCACCACGCGGCCTCTATAGAAATTTAACTTCTCGCGAGCTGCTTGCAGCGAGCGCACCACGCAACCTCTACAGGAGCACACCCCGTTCGCGAGCTGCTTGCAGCGAGCGCACCACGCAACCTCTACAGGAGCACACCCCGTTCGCGAGCTGCTTGCAGCGAGCGCACCGCGCAACCTCTACAGGAGCACACCCCGTTCGCGAGCTGCTTGCAGCGAGCGCACCACGCTGCCTCTACAGAAACTTAACCCTCTCGCGAGCTGCTTGCAGCGAGCGCACCACGCAACCTCTACAGAAACTTAACCTCTCGCGAGCTGCTTGCAGCGAGCGCACCAGGCGACCTATATTATTTACCCATGCAATTAATAACCAACTTTAAAATCTTTATAATTGTTTTAATAACGTTTTTCTTATATCTTTTGTAGGAGTCCAAATGTAAACATTTTATACCCTTTTTTCAATTTGAAAATATTTTATGTCAATGTCCAGGACCCAAACCCACACGCGAGCTGCCTGCAGCTCGCGCACCACAAAAAACTAGTTTATACTATATATAGCTAAACTACCACTCACTCACTCACTCACTGATTCACTCATTGACATGTGAGTTGAGGCACTTGCGCTAGGGGTGGGGTAAAACCGATTACGGATTCGTATAGAGGGTGTTTTGAAACTTTCTAGAAAAATCCCAAAATCCCCATTTTCCCCTCCCTTGAGGGGGTCTTTGTGGGGATTTTCTACTTGCCGTTGGAAAAGTCGCGTTTTTTTTTTAGATTCGTGTAGAGGGTGTCCTGATTGGTAGAAATCATTTTTTTAATCCCCCCTAAATCCCCCCGTTTTTTTTTTTTTCGTATTATCTCTGAAACTATTGAGGGGATTGGAAATTTTTTTCAAGATTCGTGTAGGTTTTGTCCATGGAAGTACAACTGAATGTCGAACTTACCCCAGACTAACTTCGAATCGACCATGAAAAATTTTTTTTTTTTTGGTTTTTTTTTTTCGGAATGAAAGTTTTTTTTTTTTTTTCAATTTTTTTATATTATTGCCCCTGTTATGGAGAGCACTTTTTACCCTCGCGAGCTGCTTGCAGCGAGCGCACCACGCAACCTCTACAGCAACCAATCTTCTCGCGAAGCTGCTTGCAGCGAGCGCACCGCGCAACCTCTACAGGAGCACACTCCGTTCGCGAGCTGCTTGCAGCGAGCGCACCACGCAACCTCTACAGGAGCACACCCCGTTCGCGAGCTGCTTGCAGCGAGCGCACCACGCAACCTCTACAGGAGCACACCCCGTTCGCGAGCTGCTTGCAGCGAGCGCACCGCGCAACCTCTATAGGAGAACACCGTTCGCGAGCTGCTTGCAGCGAGCGCGCCGCCCAACCTCTACAGGAGCACACCCCGTTCGCGAGCTGCTTGCAGCGAGCGCACCGCGCAACCTCTACAGGAGCACACCCCGTTCGCGAGCTGCTTGCAGCGAGCGCACCACGCAACCTCTACAGGAGCACACCCCGTTCGCGAGCTGCTTGCAGCGAGCGCACCACGCAACCTCTACAGGAGCACACCCCGTTCGCGAGCTGCTTGCAGCGAGCGCACCACGCAACCTCTACAGGTGCACACTCCGTTCGCGAGCTGCTTGCAGCGAGCGCACCGCGCAACCTCTATAGGAGAACACCGTTCGTGAGCTGCTTGCAGCGAGCGCGCCGCCCAACCTCTACAGGAGCACACCCCGTTCGCGAGCTGCTTGCAGCGAGCGCACCGCGCAACCTTTGCAGGAGCTCACTCCGTTCGCGAGCTGCTTGCAGCGAGCGCACCGCGCAACCTCTATAGGAGAACACCGTTCGCGAGCTGCTTGCAGCGAGCGCACCGGGCGACCTATATTTTTTATCCGTGCAAGTAATAACCAACTTTTAATTCTTTTTATTTCTATTGTAACTTTGTTTTACTTATATCTTTTGTAAGAGTCAAACTGGTAATATTTTATACCTTTTTTCAATTTGAAAATATTTAATGTCCAAGTCCCAGCCTCAAACCCACACGCGAGCTGCCTGCAGCTCGCGCACCACAAAAAACTAGTTATACTATATAAAGCTAAACTACCACTCACTCATTGACATGTGAGTTGAGGCACTTGCGCTAGGGGTGGGGTAAAACCGATTACGGATTCGTATAGAGGGTGTTTTGAAACTTTCTAGAAAAATCCCAAAATCCCCATTTTCCCCTCCCTTGAGGGGGTCTTTGTGGGGATTTTCTACTTGTCGTTGGAAAAGTCGCGTTTTTTTTTGAGATTCGTATAGAGGGTGTCCTGATTGGTAGAAATCAATTTTTGAATCCCCCCTAAATCCCCCCGTTTTTTTTTTTTTCGTATTATCTCCGAAACTATTGAGGGGATTGGAAATTTTTTTCAAGATTCGTGTAGGTTTTTGTCCATGGAAGTACAACTGAATGTCGAATATACCCCAGACCAACTTTGAATCGACCATAAATTTTTTTTTTTTTTTTTTTTTGGAATTTTTTTTTCGGAATGAAATTTTTTTTTTTTTTTTTTTTCAATTTTTTTATATTTTTGCCCCTGTTATGGAGAGCACTTTTTACCCTCGCGAGCTGCTTGCAGCGAGCGCACCACGCAACCTCTACAGGAGTTAACCCCCTCGCGAGCTGCTTGCAGCGAGCGCACCACGCAACCTCTACAGGAGCACACCCCGTTCGCGAGCTGCTTGCAGCGAGCGCACCGCGCAACCTCTACAGGAGCACACCCCGTTCGCGAGCTGCTTGCAGCGAGCGCACCGCGCAACCTCTACAGGAGCACACCCCGTTCGCGAGCTGCTTGCAGCGAGCGCACCGCGCAACCTCTACAGGAGCACACCGTTCGCGAGCTGCTTGCAGCGAGCGCACCACGCAACCTCTACAGGAGCACACCTCGTTCGCGAGCTGCTTGCAGCGAGCGCACCACGCAACCTCTACAGGAGCACACCCCGTTCGCGAGCTGCTTGCAGCGAGCGCACCACGCAACCTCTACAGGAGCACACCCCGTTCGCGAGCTGCTTGCAGCGAGCGCACCACGCTACCTCGACAGAAACTTAACTCTCTCGCGAGCTGCTTGCAGCGAGCGCACCACGCTACCTCTATAGAAACTTTAACCCCTCGCGAGCTGCTTGCAGCGAGCGCACCACGCGACCTATATTTTTTATCCGTACAAGTAATACCCAACTTTTAAACCTTTTACTACTTTTTTTTACTTGTTTTACTTATATCTTTTGTAGGAGTCCAAATGTAAACATTTTATACCATTTTTCAATTTGAAAATATTTAATGTCCAAGTCCCAGCCTCAAACCCACACGCGAGCTGCCTGCAGCTCGCGCACCACAAAAAACTAGTTATACTATATAAAGCTTAATTACCACTGACTCACTCACTCACTCATTGACATGTGAGTTGAGGCACTTGCGCTAGGGGTGGGGTAAAACCGATTACGGATTCGTATAGAGGGTGTTTTAAAACTTTCTAGAAAAATCCCAAAATCCCCATTTTTTACCCCCTTGAGGGGGTCGTAGGGGGTATTTTCCACTTGCCGTTGGAAAAGTCGCGTTTTTTTTTTGAGATTCGTGTAGAGGGTGTCCTGATTGGTAGAAATCAATTTTTAAATACCCCCTAAATACCCCCGTTTTTTTTTTCTTCTTCATATCTCCGAATCTACTGAGGGGATTTAAAATTTTTTTCAAGATTCGTGTAGGATTTAGCCATGGAACTACAACTGAATGTCGAATATACCCCAGACCAACTTCGAATCGACCATGACCAATATTTTTTTTTTTTCGGAATGTTTTTTTTTTTTTTTTTTTTTTATATTATTGCCCCTGTTATGGAGAGCACTTTTTACCTTCGCGAGCTGCTTGCAGCGAGCGCACCACGCAACCTCTACAGGAGCACACCCCGTTCGCGAGCTGCTTGCAGCGAGCGCATCACGCAACCTCTACAGGAGCACACTCCGGTCGCGAGCTGCTTGCAGCGAGCGCACCACGCAACCTCTACAGGAGCACACCCCGTTCGCGAGCTGCTTGCAGCGAGCGCACCACGCAACCTCTACAGGAGCACACCCCGTTCGCGAGCTGCTTGCAGCGAGCGCACCACGCAACCTCTACAGGAGCACACTCCATTCGCGAGCTGCTTGCAGCGAGCGCACCGCGCAACCTCTATAGGAGCACACCCCGTTCGCGAGCTGCTTGCAGCGAGCGCACCACGCAACCTCTACAGGAGCACACCCCGTTCGCGAGCTGCTTGCAGCGAGCGCACCACGCAACCTCTACAGGAGCACACTCCGTTCGCGAGCTGCTTGCAGCGAGCGCACCACGCAACCTCTACAGGAGCACACCCCGTTCGCGAGCTGCTTGCAGCGAGCGCACCACGCAACCTCTACAGGAGCACACTCCGTTCGCGAGCTGCTTGCAGCGAGCGCACCGCGCAACCTCTATAGGAGAACACCGTTCGCGAGCTGCTTGCAGCGAGCGCGCCGCCCAACCTCTACAGGAGCACACCCCGTTCGCGAGCTGCTTGCAGCGAGCGCACCGCGCAACCTCTATAGGAGCACACACCGTTCGCGAGCTGTTTGCAGCGAGCGCACCGCGCAACCTCTACAGGAGCTCACTCCATTCGCGAGCTGCTTGCAGCGAGCGCACCACGCGGCCTCTACAGAAACTTAATCTTCTCGCGAGCTGCTTGCAGCGAGCGCACCACGCGGCCTCTGTAGAAACTTAACCCCTCGCGAGCTGCTTGCAGCGAGCGCACCACGCTACCTCTACAGAAACTTAACCCTCTCGCGAGCTGCTTGCAGCGAGCGCACTACGCTACCTCTACAGAAACTTTAACACCTCGCGAGCTGCTTGCAGCGAGCGCACCACGCAACCTCTACAGGAGCACACCCCGTTCGCGAGCTGCTTGCAGCGAGCGCACCACGCAACCTCTACAGGAGCACACTCCGTTCGCGAGCTGCTTGCAGCGAGCGCACCGCGCAACCTCTATAGGAGAACACCGTTCGCGAGCTGCTTGCAGCGAGCGCGCCGCCCAACCTCTACAGGAGCACACCCCGTTCGCGAGCTGCTTGCAGCGAGCGCACCGCGCAACCTCTATAGGAGCACACACCGTTCGCGAGCTGTTTGCAGCGAGCGCACCGCGCAACCTCTACAGGAGCTCACTCCATTCGCGAGCTGCTTGCAGCGAGCGCACCACGCGGCCTCTACAGAAACTTAATCTTCTCGCGAGCTGCTTGCAGCGAGCGCACCACGCGGCCTCTGTAGAAACTTAACCCCTCGCGAGCTGCTTGCAGCGAGCGCACCACGCTACCTCTACAGAAACTTAACCCTCTCGCGAGCTGCTTGCAGCGAGCGCACTACGCTACCTCTACAGAAACTTTAACACCTCGCGAGCTGCTTGCAGCGAGCGCACCACGCTACCTCTACAGGAGCACACCCCGTTCGCGAGCTGCTTGCAGCGAGCGCACCACGCAACCTCTACAGAAACTTAACCCCTCGCGAGCTGCTTGCAGCGAGCGCACCAGACGACCTTTATTTTTTATCCGTGCAAGTAATAACCAACTTTTAATTCTTTTTATTTCTATTTTAACTTTGTTTTACTTATATCTTTTGTAAGAGTCAAACTGGTAAAATTTTATACCTTTTTTCAATTTGAAAATATTTAATGTCCAAGTCCCAGCCTCAAACCCACACGCGAGCTGCCTGCAGCTCGCGCACCACAAAAAACTAGTTATTATATTATATAAAGCTAAACTACCACTCACTCACTCACTGATTCACTCACTGACATGTGAGTTGAGGCACTTGCAGTAGGGGTGGGGTAAAACCGATTACGGATTCGTATAGGGGGTGTTTTGAAACTTTCCAGAAAAATCCAAAAACCCCATTTTTGACCCCCTTAAAGGGGTCGTAGGGGGTATTTTCCACTTGCCGTTGGAAAAGTCGCGTTTTTTTTTTAGATTCGTGTAGAGGGTGTCCTGATTGGTAGAAATCAATTTTTAAATACCCCCTAAATACCCCCGTTTTTTTTTTCTTCTTCATATCTCCGAATCTACTAGGGAATCTACGAGGGGATTTAAAAATTTTTTCAAGATTCGTGTAGGATTTAGCCATGGAACTACAACTGAATGTCGAATATACCCCAGACCAACTTCGAATCAACCATTACCAATTTTTTTTTTTTTTTTGGATTTTTTTTCGGAATGTTTTTTTTTTTTTTTTTTTTTTTTATATTATTGCCCCTGTTATGGAGAGCACTTTTTACCTTCGCGAGCTGCTTGCAGCGAGCGCACCGCGCAACCTCTAAAGGAGCACACCCCGTTCGCGAGCTGCTTGCAGCGAGCGCACCGCGCAACCTCTACAGGAGCACACCCCGTTCGCGAGCTGCTTGCAGCGAGCGCACCGCGCAACCTCTACAGGAGCATACCCCGTTCGCGAGCTGCTTGCAGCGAGCGCACTACGCAACCTCTACAGGAGCACACCCCGTTCGCGAGCTGCTTGCAGCGAGCGCACCACGCAACCTCTACAGGAGCACACTCCGTTCGCGAGCTGCTTGCAGCGAGCGCACCATGCAACCTCTACAGGAGCACACCTCGTTCGCGAGCTGCTTGCAGCGAGCGCACCACGCAACCTCTACAGGAGCACACCCCGTTCGCGAGCTGCTTGCAGCGAGCGCACCACGCAACCTCTACAGGAGCACACCCCGTTCGCGAGCTGCTTGCAGCGAGCGCACCACGCAACCTCTACAGGAGTACACCCCGTTCGCGAGCTGCTTGCAGCGAGCGCACCACGCAACCTCTACAGGAGCACACCCCGTTCGCGAGCTGCTTGCAGCGAGCGCACCACGCAACCTCTACAGGATGACACTCCGTTCGCGAGCTGCTTGCAGCGAGCGCACCGCGCAACCTCTATAGGAGCACACACCGTTCGCGAGCTGCTTGCAGCGAGCGCACCACGCGACCTTTACAGAAACTTAACCCTCTCGCGAGCTGCTTGCAGCGAGCGCACCACGCAACCTCTATAGAAACTTTAACCCTCTACAGGAGCACACCCCGTTCGCGAGCTGCTTGCAGCGAGCGCACCAGGCGACCTATATTTTTTATCCGTGCAAGTAATAACCAACTTTTAATTCTTTTTAATTCTAATTTAACTTTATTTTCCTTACATCTTTTGTAGGAGTCCAAATGTAAACATTTTATACCCTTTTTTCAATTTGAAAATATTTTATGTCCATGTCCAAGACTCGTACCCACACGCGAGCTGCCTGCAGCTCGCGCACCACAAAAAACTAGTTATACTATATAAAGCTAAACTACCACTGACTCACTCACTGATTCACTCACTGACATGTGAGTTGAGGCACTTGCGCTAGGGGTGGGGTAAAACCGATTACGGATTCGTATAGAGGCTGTTTTGAAACTTTCTAGAAAAATCCCAAAATCCCCATTTTCCCCTCCCTTGAGGGGGTCTTTGTGGGGATTTTCTACTTGCCGTTGTAAAAGTCGCGTTTTTTTTTGAGATTCGTGTAGAGGGTGTCCTGATTGGTGGAAATCAATTTTTTGATACCCCCTAAATACCCCCGTTTTTTTATTTTTCATCATATCTCCGAATCTACTGAGGGGATTTGAAAATTTTTTCAAGATTCGTGTAGGTTTTGTCCATGGAAGTACAACTGAAAGTCGAATATACCCCAGATCAACTTCGAATCGACCATGACCAATTTTTTTTTTTTTTTTTTGGGTTTTTTTTTTACGGGAATCAAAAATTTTTTTTTTTTAATTTTTTATATTATTGCCCCTGTTATGGAGAGCACTTTTTACCTTCGCGAGCTGCTTGCAGCGAGCGCACCACGCAACCTCTACAGCAACCAATCTTCTCGCGAAGCTGCTTGCAGCGAGCGCACCACGCAACCTCTACAGGAGCACACCCCGTTCGCGAGCTGCTTGCAGCGAGCGCACCGCGCAACCTCTACAGGAGCTTACCCCGTTCGCGAGCTGCTTGCAGCGAGCGCACCACGCAACCTCTACAGGAGCACACCCCGTTCGCGAGCTGCTTGCAGCGAGCGCACCACGCAACCTCTACAGGAGCACACACCGTTCGCGAGCTGCTTGCAGCGAGCGCACCGCGCAACCTCTATAGGAGAACACCGTTCGCGAGCTGCTTGCAGCGAGCGCGCCGCCCAACCTCTACAGGAGCACACCCCGTTCGCGAGCTGCTTGCAGCGAGCGCACCGCGCAACTTCTATAGGAGCACACACCGTTCGCGAGCTGCTTGCAGCGAGCGCACCAATAACCGCACCGGTGATAACCAACTTTTAGTTCTTTTTATTTCTATTTTAACTTTGTTTTACTTATATCTTTTGTAAGAGTCAAACTGGTAATATTTTATACCTTTTTTCAATTTGAAAATATTTAATGTCCAAGTCCCAGCCTCAAACCCACACGCGAGCTGCCTGCAGCTCGCGCACCACAAAAAACTAGTTATACTATATAAAGCTAAACTACCACTGACTCACTCACTGATTCACTCACTGACATGTGAGTTGAGGCACTTGCGCTAGGGGTGGGGTAAAACCGATTACGGATTCGTATAGAGGGTGTTTTGAAACTTTCTAGAAAAATCCCAAAATCCCCATTTTCCCCTCCCTTGAGGGGGTCTTTGTGGGGATTTTCTACTTGCCGTTGGAAAAGTCGCGTTTTTTTTTGAGATTCGTGTAGAGGGTGTCCTGATTGGTAGAAATCAATTTTTGAATCCCCCCTAAATCCCCCCGTTTTTTTTTTTTTCGTATTATCTCCAAAACTATTGAGGGGATTGGAAATTTTTTTCAAGATTCGTGTAGGTCTTAGTCCATGGAAAAACAACTGAATGTCGAATATACCCCAGACTAACTTCGAATCGACCATTTTTTTTTTTTTTTTTTTTTGGGATTTTTTTATCGGAATGAAAAAAAATTTTTTTTTTTTTTTTTTTTTATATTATTGCCCCTGTTATGGAGAGCACTTTTTACCTTCGCGAGCTGCTTGCAGCGAGCGCACCACGCAACCTCTACAGGAGCACACCCCGTTCGCGAGCTGCTTGCAGCGAGCGCACCACGCTACCTCTACAGGAGCACACCCCGTTCGCGAGCTGCTTGCAGCGAGCGCACCACGCAACCTCTACAGGAGCACACCCCGTTCGCGAGCTGCTTGCAGCGAGCGCACCGCGCAACCTCTACAGGAGCACACTCCGTTCGCGAGCTGCTTGCAGCGAGCGCACCACGCAACCTCTACAGGAGCACACCTCGTTCGCGAGCTCCTTGCAGCGAGCGCACCACGCAACCTCTACAGGAGCACACCCCGTTCGCGAGCTGCTTGCAGCGAGCGCGCCGCCCAACCTCTACAGGAGCACACCCCGTTCGCGAGCTGCTTGCAGCGAGCGCACCGCGCAACCTCTATAGGAGCACACACCGATCGCGAGCTGCTTGCAGCGAGCGCACCGCGCAACCTCTGCAGGAGCTAACTCCGTTCGCGAGCTGCTTGCAGCGAGCGCACCGCGCAACCTCTATAGGAGAACACCGTTCGCGAGCTGCTTGCAGCGAGCGCACCGCGCAACCTCTATAGGAGAACACCGTTCGCGAGCTGCTTGCAGCGAGCGCACCGGGCGACCTATATTTTTTATCCGTGCAAGTAATAACCAATTTTTAATTCGTTTTAATTCTAATTTAACTTCATTTTCCTTACATCTTTTGTAGGAGTCCAAATGTAAACATTTTATACCCTTTTTTCAATTTGAAAATATTTCATGTCAATATCCAGGACCCAAACCATGGAAGTACAACTGAATGTCGAATATACCCCAGACCAACTTCGAATCGACCATGACCAATATTTTTTTTTTTTTTTGGGATTTTTTTTCGGAATGAATATGTTTTTTTTTTTTTTTTACAATTTTGTTTATATTATTGCCCCTGTTATGGAGAGCACTTTTTACCCTCGCGAGCTGCTTGCAGCGAGCGCACCACGCAACCTCTACAGGAGCACACCCCGTTCGCGAGCTGCTTGCAGCGAGCGCACCACGCAACCTCTACAGGAGCACACTCCGTTCGCGAGCTGCTTGCAGCGAGCGCACCACGCAACCTCTACAGGAGCACACCTCGTTCGCGAGCTGCTTGCAGCGAGCGCACCGCGCAACCTCTACAGGAGCACACCCCGTACGCGAGCTGCTTGCAGCGAGCGCACCGCGCAACCTCTACAGGAGCACACCTCGTTCGCGAGCTGCTTGCAGCGAGCGCACCACGCAACCTCTACAGGAGCACACCCCGTTCGCGAGCTGCTTGCAGCGAGCGCACCACGCAACCTCTACAGGAGCACACCCCGTTCGCGAGCTGCTTGCAGCGAGCGCACCACGCAACCTCTACAGGAGCACACCCCGTTCGCGAGCTGCTTGCAGCGAGCGCACCGCGCAACCTCTACAGGAGCACACCCCGTTCGCGAGCTGCTTGCAGCGAGCGCACCACGCAACCTCTACAGGAGCACACTCCGTTCGCGAGCTGCTTGCAGCGAGCGCACCACGCAACCTCTACAGGAGCACACCTCGTTCGCGAGCTGCTTGCAGCGAGCGCACCACGCGACCTCTATAGAAATTTAACCCCTCGCGAGCTGCTTGCAGCGAGCGCACTACGCAACCTCTATAGAAACTTTAACCCCTCGCGAGCTGCTTGCAGCGAGCGCACCACGCGACCTCTATAGGAGCACACTCTGTTCGCGAGCTGCTTGCAGCGAGCGCACCACGCAACCTCTATAGAAACTTTAACCCCTCGCGAGCTGCTTGCAGCGAGCGCACCACGCGACCTCTATAGGAGCACACTCCGTTCGCGAGCTGCTTGCAGCGAGCTCACCACGCAACCTCTATAGAAACTTTAACCCCTCGCGAGCTGCTTGCAGCGAGCGCACCGGGCGACCTATATTTTTTATCCGTGCAAGTAATAACCAACTTTTAATTCTTTTTAATTTTATTTATCTTTTTTTTCCATACATCTTTTGTAGGAGTCCAAATGTAAACATTTTATACCCTTTTTTCAATTTGAAAATATTTCATGTCAATGTCCAGGACCCAAACCCACACGCGAGCTGCCTGCAGCTCGCGCACCACAAAAAACTAGTTATTATACTATATAAAGCTTAATTACCACTCACTCACTGACTCACTGACATGTGAGTTGAGGCACTTGCGCTAGGGGTGGGGTAAAACCGATTACGGATTCGTATAGAGGGCGTTTTGAAATTTTCTAGAAAAATCCCAAAATCCCCATTTTCCCCTCCCTTGAGGGGGTCTTTGTGGGGATTTTCTACTTGCCGTTGGAAAAGTCGCGTTTTTTTTTGAGATTCGTGTAGAGGGTGTCCTGATTGGTAGAAATCAATTTTTGAATTCCCCCTAAATCCCCCCGTTTTTTTTTTTTTCGTATTATCTCTGAAACTATTGAGGGGATTGGAAATTTTTTTCAAGATTCGTGTAGGTTTTGTCCATGGAAGTACAACTGAATGTCGAATATACCCCAGACTAACTTTCAATCGACCATGAAAAATTTTTTTTTTTTTTTTTTGGGATTTTTTTTTCGGAATGAAATTTTTTTTTTTTTTTTCAATTTTTTTATATTTTTGCCCCTGTTATGGAGAGCACTTTTTACCCTCGCGAGCTGCTTGCAGCGAGCGCACCACGCAACCTCTACAGGAGTTAACCCCCTCGCGAGCTGCTTGCAGCGAGCGCACCACGCAACCTCTACAGGAGCACACCCCGTTCGCGAGCTGCTTGCAGCGAGCGCACCGCGCAACCTCTACAGGAGCACACCCCGTTCGCGAGCTGCTTGCAGCGAGCGCACCACGCAACCTCTACAGGAGCACACCCCGTTCGCGAGCTGCTTGCAGCGAGCGCACCACGCAACCTCTACAGGAGCACACTCCGTTCGCGAGCTGCTTGCAGCGAGCGCACCACGCAACCTCTACAGGAGCACACCTCGTTCGCGAGCTGCTTGCAGCGAGCGCACCACGCAACCTCTACAGGAGCACACCCCGTTCGCGAGCTGCTTGCAGCGAGCGCACCACGCAACCTCTACAGGAGCACACCCCGTTCGCGAGCTGCTTGCAGCGAGCGCACCACGCAACCTCTACAGGAGCACACCCCGTTCGCGAGCTGCTTGCAGCGAGCGCACCACGCAACCTCTACAGGAGCATACCCCGTTCGCGAGCTGCTTGCAGCGAGCGCACCACGCAACTTCTACAGGAGCATACCCCGTTCGCGAGCTGCTTGCAGCGAGCGCACCACGCAACCTCTAGAGCAACCAATCTTCTCGCGAAGCTGCTTGCAGCGAGCGCACCGCGCAACCTCTATAGGAGAACACCGTTCGCGAGCTGCTTGCAGCGAGCGCACCACGCAACCTCTATAGAAACTTTAACCTCTCGCGAGCTGCTTGCAGCGAGCGCACCACGCGACCTCTATAGGAGCACACTCCGTTCGCGAGCTGCTTGCAGCGAGCGCACCACGCAACCTCTATAGAAACTTTAACCTCTCGCGAGCTGCTTGCAGCGAGCGCACCGGGCGACCTATATTTTTTATCCGTGCAAGTAATAACCAACTTTTAATTCATTTTTATTCTATTTATCTTTTTTTTTCCTTACATCTTTTGTAGGAGTCCAAATGTAAACATTTTATACCCTTTTTTCAATTTGAAAATATTTCATGTCAATGTCCACGACCCAAACCCACACGCGAGCTGCCTGCAGCTCGCGCACCACAAAAAACTAGTCTTTTATATATATCTTTTATATATCTTCTTCAAGTCTAAACTCAAGCAAGATCTGCTAAATAACTATGAAGAACAGGCAAATACCGAGAGCAAACACTACCTACTCGAGGTCAGGATAGTAGATGTTTGTGTAAAGACTAGATCCCTTATTCATAAAAAACTGTCGTTTCAGCGGCTTGCTAAGTTGTTTCGCAGCGGGATCGAACCCGCAACCTCTCGCTTCTAAACCTGGTACTCGCCAACCGCGCTGCCGAGTTCGTCAGATGGTCGTATTGAGTTTTTTTTTTATACCACTAGAGTGGCAACCAAGCGTACGGCCCACTTGATGGTCAGCGGTTACCGTAGCCTGTGTACGCATGCAACATCATAGATATCACTTGCGTGTTACCACCCTGAGACATTAGATGGAAAGTCTCATGTGCCTGTAATTTCACCGGAAACCATACCCTTCGAACCGGAACACAGCAATGCGAGCATTACTGCTTGGCGGCAGAAATAGTTATGGTGGTAGTCCTTCCCCGGACGAGCTCTATCACAAGAACTCTACTACTCTTGTTGTGAGTTGTTTATAATATTTTGCTTACTGAGGTTTGTTTTCTCTATTATCGGTAATTATAAGTACTAATCATAATCACTGCACATGCTACTAAATATGAAAACATTCTGATAAGACCTCGATTGGTTATTTTGTTGATTGCTCTTTTCTTTTATCAGTTATCGATATATGATGCGATTGCTTTTAAACAGTCTTTCTTTAGCAATAGTGCAGCCAACGGATCTAGGCACATGATATGATAAGATAAAACAACTTAGTTCGAAAAGCTCCATTGCGCATTGAAACGGCTAACTTTACGATTGCCTAGATCCGTTGGCCATACTATACCTATCTAAATATACAAAATCGATAATATAAAATAAGATAATATAAGATGAGGTTGATTTGGTTTAAACCTGAGCAATAAGGTATTTCTATGTGGTTTTCCGCCACGATTACTTTGTATCTCGGTCGTGGCGCTACGTGACAACAGCTCACTAAAAAGGCTCATGATTTCTTGTATTACCGGATCTTGGAAGAATCAAAACTGAACTCAGTCTTCTAAGGTGTAGGGTATGAAATGTAATGAGTCTCAATTATTTTTTCAGCTCTGCGTGTTCTCACAATACAAGGATTTCACAGTGGGATCAAGATCTGCGTCCATGATTTTAAACTGAGCGTCAAGTGTTACTAGTTCCACAGTTTAGGCGTAATCCAGATGTAGCCTTGAGGAATTAATTGTTTATAATAGGACATGTACACATCAAATCCACTTGCTTCAATATTACTGCGGTTATTTGGTACGATGTTTTTTATGAAATTACGCATAACTAAAGTTTGATAATAACCCAAAATAAAAACGACTCCCAACAGTTTGAACTCACAACCGCTACGCGGTGCTTTTCAGTTGATTCATTGAGTCATGTCTCGGCTAGCTCGAAATAACGCATGGGATGATGGCTCGATACGCTGATAAAAAAACAAAAAACTAGTTTTATACCTCTACAGAGCGCAAAATGAACTAAAAAATATCAAAAATAATCGAATCTTATCGTTAGCTGATGTCAATAACGTATGACATAATTAATATATTAAAAAAGCTCACGATACGATTTGATTATTTTTTGTGAACAATATCGAAATCAATATCTAAAATAACTTGAAAGTTACGATGTGGGGTTTGCAATCGTTCTAAGACTTGCTATCTGTATCTACTTAATTTACCAGTTTCACTATTTACTTAGGTTTGAGTTTCTCTACTTAGTTTTTATTACAAGCTTCCATTGTAAAATCTTCTGGAAGTCTTTTTTGCGCTTTTAGCTACAAAAACATACTAAAATCAATGAACTTATAAAAGCATAAATATTATAAGCATTATGGAACTTGGGTTGGCTAATTAAAAAATAAGTGTCATGCTGGGTACAGAATGTACTTATCTAAATAGCTTCCATAACTTTTATTTTACGTCTCCAGTAGTTATTACTAATGATACTGCCGTTACCATAACTTTAGAAAAAGCATCTATAGACTGACATGTTAATATAAATGACGGGTGGCAAACCTTATCCCCGCTAATTTAATAATACACAATGTCCTAGTGATGCCACATAAAACAAGACTACATAACAACTAATTTCCAAGACTACATTGTATTTATCTAGTTATAGTTTATCGTCCATTGTTGATATTCTTGTTGAAAATGTTGTATTATATTGTATAATAATATTTAAAATTATATTATGGAATATTAGTTATGTATGATAATTTTAGTATAATTGAGTTTATACAGATTAGAGCGAAATAATGCGTAATTCCTAAGCATAAGCGGTATCTTTTCGCTTTGGTTCTGTTCGGCTTACAAAGCCTCTCGGGTACGTGTACGCTCACATCTAAATAAACCTTGTGAAATAAGGTAGTATATCATTCCATGAGAGATTGGGAAAATTTACATTACATAGTATAAAATAAATTCGCTCCGCGCTGTCTGTCATTTTGTTATGTATGTATACGCTTAATCTTTTAGACTACGCAACGGATTTTCAGCAATAGATAGAGTGATTCAAGAGGAAGGTTTATACGTTTAAACAAGTCCCGTTTCAAGCCAGGGCGGGTCGCTAGTAAACAATAATTTAACTAAATTCGTACTGACAAAGGTTACCACAAAAACTTTTACGACTTTACCGAGGTAAATGTTACTTCATCTAAATGGAATCACAAATCGATTTACACTTACTGCAAGTTTCCATTCTCTTGTGAAATAGGGTAATAAAAACTACAGTAAGAATATAATGTTAACTAAATAACTGTTATTATTTTATGATGTTACAATAATATTAAATAATGTTAAGTAGGTACCTAATCCTAAAAAACGTGCGAGTAGATAATAAAGAAGGTTTTAATGTAAATTAAACCTCAATACTTACAAAGTATAACTGAGTTCTACGAAAACAAAATACGTAAACGAAAAGGATTGCGTCGATTTTATTTGATTTGAATTCTTCAGAAAACAGGATACATAAGTATCTGATTGTAAAGAAATAGTACTGGAATATCCTTGAAAACGTTAGGTAGGTAATTATAAAGAAAAGGAATTAGGTACTGTCCAAAAATATAGGATTTATTGTCATTTGAGCTTTATTTTGATTACTAGCTTCTGCCCTCGGTCGGCTTAGGTCGCGCGGATGATACGTAGCCGATACATTCCAAAACTATTTAAATTACAAGTTCCATTCAAATCGGTTCAGCCGTTCCGAAATGATTAAGTAACAAACACGCGAACGTACCAGAAAACGAACAGACAAAATATATTCTGTTATAGTGGTTCATATATAACTCAACTGAAAAAAACCGATCTCTTTCAAGATCACATTGTTTTCCGTCTGTCTGTCTAGAACTATATACCAAATATAATGCAAAAGCTTGTGAGCTTGGTGCCGTAAAAAACAATCTTTATTATACTCAAACAATATTATATTCAAAGATAATACAATTATGGCAATGAATGACAATTTTTTGTATATAAATGGCAACAATGATAATACTGAAATTTGAAATCTAGGAATCCTTTGGGACACAATGATGACACACTAAACCGAGGAATTTTGTTGAATTTTGTTTAATTTAAAATAAGGTGATGATTTATAAAAAGTGTCCGTAACACGAAAAGGGTTCTAACGATTTCGAAAGACGAAAGAAAATAAGTATACTTAGTCAAGTCCATCTACAATGCGGAAAATTAATAAGTATTGGTTGGCCACTGACTCATACGAACTTACTTACTTTACAGCACGGAACCCTCAGCGCGCGTGTCTCGCTCGCACTTGTCCGTTTTTTAGTGTATAGGAGGTAGAAACTAAGTGCACAGTACCAAATAGATCTGATCGTGTGAATAGAAAGAATTTCGATGAAATTTTAAGCAATAAACGAAGCTTCTATTTAATTTGGATGATTGCAATTTATAAAATAATATTGTAAGCTAGGTTAATGTGTTGTATTTATTCCAAGACGCTTTAGTTGTGTAACTATTTTATTATATGGCCTACTACTACTAAGAGGGCTACTCTACGTAATTTACATTATTATTTGTAAAATTTATTCTACTCTTCCGTAGAAACAAACCTGAAAGAAATTGTATTTTTTCTCTACACTTCTGTAGAAAACATCCAGAGAAATATGTTGTCTCCTCTCCTCTTTCAAACTGTCTGATAAGACAGTAGAGCTATGGTCAAACTGTCATATAGAAAGTTTGAGATGGAGATCAATGGAGATATGTCGCTAACAGAGTTATGTGATCAACCCGCAGGTCTACGGTGCTCACTGCTCGCCTAAACATTGTACCTAGGTACATTCTTTTCGGCCAAATACTTTGTTTTAATTACGTTGCTTGATGTCTGTGCGTATAGGCTTACCTGTAAGAACATCTAGTACTAGGCCCATGCTTGAGTGTGAATACTGACTCAAGTATCGATTTGACAAAAGTGTTCTAAGAAGAACTGTCAAAAATCAATGTTTGAGTATCGTTTTGAGTTAGAGTTTCGTTCTTGAATACGGACCTTATTGGCGACAGCGACTATAAATACGTCTTATTGAACAGGAAGCTTTTGCCCAATAGATTTGAAATTGCACAAAATGGCTTTGAAACTGCTGTTGTATTAACAAAGTACCTAATTGTATTGAGTCAATTATGCTATAAAAACTTGTATGAAATTTAGCAATACTTACATTCTCGTGTGTTGTATAATGCATTCATTAAACTTTATACTATATTATTAAATGGTATGACTAATAATTACCTAATTACTGAGATTGGAATTGGAATGCTGAATCTATTTATATGCACCTATTTATAACGAAATGCACTATTTTATCTCTATGCTGTTTTCATGTTTTTTGTAAATAATGTGTTTAATTTATTATTTATCATTTTATTAGATTCATACCTTCCGAATAACAAGTCATAAAAATCTCAAAGCTTAAACTATTTTGATTTTTGTATGTTATAGAAGGTCCGTACGCAGTACGCACACAGATTTATTTCTGTGAGCTCGCCATGCCAGTACTGTTACTGAAAAGCTTAAAGTTACTGGCCTGCCATCACGTCTATTTTCTAAAGAATTTATTTCTACCACTGTTTGATGCTTGCTTTCTGAACCATGTTCAAGTTTGGTTGACATGATTGACAATAAATTAAATGTACTACCTAGTATTATTAGAACTAACTGATGTCTAATCTGTGTATATAATTTATGTGATTGTGTTTGTACTCCAATAAATCAAAAGCTGTTATGAATGTTGTATGATTTATTTTAATTTGCTACATAGAGATAAGAATGTATTAGACCTACTTTAATTTGACCTTAAACCATTAAAGTGAGTTAGTATGAAGCAGTACCAGAAATAAAAGAAGCTATTTGGTTGATCTAAGTAAAGTAAGTTCGTATGAGTCAGTGGCCAAATCTGGTGATAGATATTTTAGACCGGGATCGACTGCTTAACGTGGCCTCCGAGGCACGGGAGCGCTCAGTTGAAATTGCCACCAGCGGTCACCCATCTAAATAGTGACAACCTACGTGGAACAGTGCTTAGCTTCGTTGATCTGATAAGAACAACTTACCTAGCTAACGAGCGCTTCTCTATTATTTATGGTTGATAGTTGGACATAATAATGTTAGGGCACAGAACAGATATTAGTATAGGTAGGATCACGGTTTAATAGCGCTCGGCGAAAGTGGAGGGGTGCTCTGCGCAGGTGTTTAGACCCAAACGGATTTAAAAATCGACTTCTGCGCATTCTAGCTTAGCGCTATTAAACCGTGATCCTACCTATACTACTACGTACCTACGTATGAGATTAATGTGTTCCACAGGGCATTAAGCTTTTCTAAATTGTCATTGGTGGAAACATAAACATTACTTAGGTAATCTTTGAGTTGGTACCTAGTTAGTTTCGTGGTCATGGTCGTCATCACAGAAGACAGAAGTATTATGTTGTCATGGTGGTTTTAGTCCGCGTTGCTAGGCGGCAAAGCCAAAGATCGAATTGACGTTGATAATGACAATTACTAAACACTTTTAAACTGACAGCAGACGCCAACAACAAGAAAAGAAGTAGTTTGATTGCTTGAATTTTCATTTTTTCTGTTTGTAAAATTAGTGATTCAAGCAGTTTATCAAAAAGCCTATTTGTTTTCCAAAATAACTTTATCCTATCTAAAAGAAGCTTGAAATAATGGCGAGGAGGATTGCCGCCTGGTTTGGTTTAATTTCTGTCATAATAACTGGACTTCTTGGCTTTGGGTGGTACTTGGCTTGTCTCACCGTATTGAGTTCATTTATATTTGGGTAAGCCTTGCAAACTATCCTAGAGCATGTAAGCACTCCTGAAGCATAAAAGTCGAAACAGCATTATACCTACTAAATAATTGCTATAATTTGACTTTATTATCTCCACTTGTTGAGGTTCCTTGTACCTTTATATGATAAACACACTACTTGTTTACAAGACAAGTGCTATTGTGCTGTCCATTGGGTCATCTCTACACACTATCGCACTGACGACTTTATAAATTATCTGTAAAATGTTACCTCCACTTAGTACAAGAATTAACAGAATTTAACAAACAATAGTCTGCTAGCTCATTTGATTTGTGATTTTTTTTTGATTGTTTTTTGTAAATATATTTACAGAATTCTTACTATCCTATATTTCACCTATGACAAGAAGAAAATATTTCCAGTTGATTTGGACTGCCTGGACAATCCACTGCAGCAAACTAATTTCTCTATTCAAATTGCATCAGTAAGTGTTTAATTTGTTTGTGTTCAAAGACACCAAGATTATACATATATAAATGTTGACTGATGAAATAATTTTACAGGTGCTAGAGCTATTCCAACAGGAGACCCCAACACCTAAGTATGATAATAGAATAACTGGAAGTGAGACAGTTGATTCATTCCTCAACGAAATCATCACAATCATTGTTAATGACTATGTGATTCCATGGTATGAAATACTAACAGATGATGATGAGTTCACAACTCATGCTATAAGACGTTTGGTGCTGGCAGCTGGAGTTAATGTCTCTAATAGGTATAAACTAATATCTCTTTTTTAAATGATTAATATAATGGATGTATAAAATATAAATGAATGAGTTCATTCTTTGACACACAAACATTTGTCTCTGTGATTTTATTTCCGTTTTACGGTAAAAATGTCCAAGTTTATCTTGGGAAGTGCTTTTGGCGATTTATTGAAGAAAGTGGCTGCTTTGTCAGTTAAAATTTTGTCACAATCGGCAACCTCAATGGTTCAAAGTAAGAAAATAGAACATCAACAGCAGGCTATCGATAACTTTTCGGCTATTATTGGGCATTAGAAAAAATATAATATTCTTGCGGCATGTTCTTAGATACCAATTTTTTATGTAATTTTGCATAGCAGGCAGTAAATAATATTTGTAATCAAATAAATCATTTGCAGAGTAAAAGGAGTTGACTGGATATACCTTTTATCTACAAGATTTCCTGAAGAGCTCACAACACATCTAAAACTATTCAAACAGTCTAGAGTGAGGCTAAAACATGTAGATCTGTTAAATGCCAAAGATTTGTCCAATGGAAACTCCAAAACCAGCCCTAAGAAGCAAGATGAGAAAAAGACACACCGTAGGAATAAGAGTGAAACTGATTTGTCATGGCCTACAGGTATGTTAAAAAATAAATACTGACATACCTACCTTTAGCTAGAGTTTCACTTTTAATTAATTTAATATGTTTTTGTAATAATCATTAATAAAAAGAAATCAAACCCACAATCAATTCCTAGATACTAAGATAACTAAACCAAAATTGCGCCATCAAATCCGCTCCACATCTGAGCGAAATTCTCCGCAAGTGTAGCTCCATCTAAGTTCATTGTTACAGACACACAAACATATGGAAAGTCTAAGTTCTATGATAGCTCTGAGAACCTGATTGGTAGAAGTCTCACAGATATATTCTTCGATCTGGAATGCTCAGTGGAAAAAAGGCAGATATGCAGGGATATATTCTGTATCAATCCTGAGAAGGAGTGTGGTAAGTTTTTAACAGAAAAAAGTGTTTAATAAAACATCAAATAGTTTCTCGTTTCCTGGCCAAAAGAGTAAATTGTTTTCATTGAATTAGCCATTTTGTAAAGAATAACAAATACTAAAACACTGCACTGTAGATTGTCAGTACTTTCACAGTATTGATCAAGGGTACTTATTGACTTATTGACTCGTATTCGAAGACGCTATAAAATTTATGCGTATATTTTTATGAATGACGAACATAAACCGAAAAACGAAGTAAAGGCCAGACCTCACTCAATATAGCGACGATACTGTAGTGGTTGCAAGAAGTTGGTATACCATTTTTATAACCTTATTAATTAAAAAAAAAACTGTTATTCAGCTTGCAAAATATTGTTTTTCCTTGTACTACATATGTCAATAAACAAAGCTGTTATAGATTTGAAAGACTCATTAACTATCAGAAATAGAGCCCCTATGCCTGAATATTTAAACACTATTTAAATATTTAAGATCATGTTAGCTGTTTATGAGTCTTTAACAGAAGCTTATGTCCAGAAGTTGATGTCTAGATAATGATATCGATAATGACACTTAATTTCTTCTCTTACAGAGTTACTATGCGAAGTCTCCGAAGCAGTGTTATACCTGATCGCGCCGGAAGAGGCATGGCGGTGTCACGCGTTGAAGATATTACTTATCGAGCTGATCTCGTCTGTTGTTCTACGACCAATCATCGCACTGCTCAGTGACCCGGATAACATAAATAGAACTATTATTAGAACTGTAAGTTGCTAGAGTGCGTGTTGCTAGTGATGACTTATGGCACTGAGACGTAGTCGCTATATATAACTATTGATCTTATTCACAAGCTCAAAGTCGCTAAAGAGTTATGGTAAGAGCTTTGCTACAAGTTTCAGTGTGCAAAGTATTTAAGTAAGTATTTACATCAATGAACAAAGATATATTTTAATGTCATGTTAGCTAACAGTTGTTTACAGTATGATTATGATTAAAGGCTTAAGAATACTTCAGGTTTGTTTGCAACTCAAGTAGATTAAATGTATAGAGACTAATGCCCTTATTCCTAAAAGAAACTGTCATATTAGCATCTTGTATTCTAGAAGGACACTAACAGAGGTTAATAGTATGATTATAAAGCCCTAAGTATTTCATATTTATTACATTTGCAGTGCTGTCGAGATTCATGTCTGCCTTCTGAACTGTTCCTAATAGTCATCCGAAGCAGCGGCGACGCAGAGGAATTGGACGCCACATTGGAATTAGTGCAAAAGGACATACAAAAACTAGTACGTACAAACGATTTTACCGCTATATGCTAATCCGATAAGGTTCAAAACCCTGTCTTACTATTTCTAGTTACTAAATCTGAACTCCAATTTCAATTGCTTCTAATGATAATGTCACACCCGGACACTCAATAAAATGTATGAAACAAATTCGTCACAATGCATGGTTTGTGTACGTGCCGTTGTATGTGTGAGTGTCGTGGTTAGCACCAATTATCGCAAAAGCGAGATTTTTTGTTTATACAACTGAAGTGGCAACCAAGCGTACGGCCCACAAGATGGTAAGCGGTTACCGCAGCCTATGGACGCTTGCAATACCGGAGGTATCACTCGCGGGTTGCCACCTTGAAGCTAAGATCGAAAGCCTCATGTGCCAGTAATTTCACCGGAAACCATACCCTTCACACCGGAACACAGCAATGCGAGCATTACTGCTTGGCGGCAGAAATAGGTATGGTGGTAGTCCTTCCCCGGACGAGCTCTATCACAGAGAACTCTACTACTCTTATAGATATAGAGATAGCATGCTTTCGCTACGTACTAATATCTATTCTGATATAATGTTTATAAGATGTATATTGCTTTACAGCATTCCAAAGACAGTGCCGGCGAATGGGAGCTCCAAGACCGACAGAAGCTATCGTCATTACAGTATCTAGTTAGGATCATACAAGCTAAGAGAGCCCATTTAGGACCGCAAGAAGGTAAGTTCACTATATTCTTACATTTGTTAAGATGTTATGATCTTATGATTCGAAGTGAATGAAGTATGAAGTAAAAAGTGTGCAAAAATTATTCTATTTAGATTTGAAGGGCAGTGCAGTGCCACGCAAAACTTTGAAACTTAAGGTTAGGGGTGTCCATGCAACAGTTATTTTCAGGCCGTACTGTTTTCTCGGGATAACAAGTAAAAATAAAGTCCTATTTCCGATTATTATTTACTTGTTGTCGCCCGCGACTTCGTTCGCATGTCTTATTCCCGGTCATTTTTTTTTCAGCCAAATTGGTTTAGTGGTTGTCTAGTTATAGATTCAAACAAACAAACAGATATAAAAACATACAAACTTCGTATTTATTATATTGTGATTCACAGGTTCAAATAACACGATTGCCGATAAAATACCGGAAGAAGTATCGCGATCTCTCAAGTTCATCCGGGCCACGGCAGCCTGGCGATCCAACGCGCAATACCTGCTAGAGATAGAGATGAACGAAGCCGGTAATTCACAGTTCTATGTATGTACGTATGCATGTATACCTGCTTTTATACATAGTTTTATTTATTGGTTAAAATATTTTTTGTTATTATTACGTATACTAATATACTGCAGAGCTAAAGGCTTTATTTATTAAAATAATTGTTTTTATTCTTACGTATTGCCCTACTGCAGGGCTAAAGGCTTTTCTACCTTTCTCGGTGTTGTGATACAATAGACTTTTCGCAGTGTACCGTCTACCCTCAAACTCAAATCAAATTATATATGTTTATTTTCTCTTAACAAGGTACTTACATAAAGAGAGCTAGGTGCACCTGTTTTGCGAGAGTCTTGTGCCTGTGATAGATTTAACTAAGCAAAGTCTGTACTACTATTGGAACTAGATAACTGATAGAATACTTTACTATATATACTTTCTGTCAATACTATAATATATTTAAACACCCAGATTAAAAATAAACATCGCACACACAAAAATGTTTGTGATGGGAATCGAACCTACAACCTATAGCGCAGAAGACAGCTGTGAGGCCAGTGTAAGTAGCTTGTAAGCACTATAAAGCATGAGTATTTGTAAATAGTTGTTACTAAATTACAATTATTTTTAGCATGTTGTTTTATAGAGTTAAAATATTTTGTTTATTCATTTTTATTTTTATTTATTAGCATGGTTTTTTTAATAATTGCATAGTAGTGGCATTGAATTTTTATATTAACAGTGTAATGTAATATTGTATATTGAGTTATTCCCGATCGTCATCACGTCTCGTTCCCACAAGAAGTTTTTTTCCAGTTCGTCCCTATAGGGACCAACGGGATTTTTTTTAGCTTTTTTTTATGTCAGCAAGACGTCCGCCTGATGTTAAGCACCACGCCTGACATAACAGATGCAGTGCCACCCAAAGCTTAAGGGTTTGCATGGCACTGCGCTGCGCTTATCACCCCGAGACATTGTTGTTAAGTCTCTATCGCCCAGTAATTTCACTTGCTACAGTGCCCTTCAAACCTAAACACAGTAATTCTTGCACACTACTGCTTGGAGATAGAATATCTGACACTGCGGTGATACCCACCAAGACGGACTCTTGCTAAAGAGTTCTAACACCGGGTTTTTGCTTTCGTCCCGGTGGTCCCGTGGTGACAAGAGAGAATTCTCCGTTTTTATTTTTTATTTTTGTCTATTGCAACATAACAGACGCGCCGCACACATCAAAGGCAGTTCTCGACAATCTCCGCTCGTCGGCGCTCGAACTGTGCGACCTGTACCTCGCGCCGAACCGGCCGGCCGTGATCGGTGTCCCGGAGCATTGCCACGCCGAGCTCGTGAGGAAGGTTACCACGGAGGGCGACGAGTTCACCGAGAACCCGGTCGCGTGCTTCGACGACGTGCAGAAATGCGTCTGCGATGCTTTGGAGGTAATATCACACAAAGCACACTAATCACACTTATTCAAAATACACTATATTATAAATGCGATAATTTTATGTTTGTATGGGTGGTGTCCTCTATAACGTGTAACGGTGTATCGTGGTATTCAGAAACAATAGAGGTATTGAGGCCACCAACAAACCCAGTATAAATATTTGCAGATCATGCAAACACTTGTACTGGGATCTAATAATACTAAACCTACAAACTTATAATCTTATTAATTACTCGGACGACGACGCGACGCACATAAAACTTTATTGTTAATTTTTATTTTTAAGTTAAGCTTAGTTCTCATGTAAGTGACATAATGTCTTTTTTGAGAATAAATATCTATAAACGTAACAATAACATTAGCACCACTGTAATTACTTAAATTTCATACAACATTTACAGGATGATCCATCTTGGCAGTCGGATTTCATGATGGAGAGTGAAGATGGTGCTGACAGACCAAATAGGTATAAATAAATATATTCTTGTTTTTCCTTTGTTGCTATCACATATAAATATTTTCTCTCTACTTATAAAGTTGTTTAATAAAAGACTCTGTAAGTATCAAACAGAAGATATCTTTGACATTCTATTATTTCTATCAGTTATCTGGGTTTCATAGTTCAAGCTTTGTTTATTTTGGGGATAAAAAGCACTGTAAAATGTTCGCCATTTTTTTTATTATTATTGGTCACACACACATAAATATACCCCTACTTGATGAACTGACGACATAGTAGCGGTCGCGGTAAAGCAGAAAGGTTCAAGGAAGGTGGAAGATTTCGGTTCAGGATCGATCATAACTTTTTTGGGGTAGGCGTATTTCCAACTGTGCATTTCTACTTTTATAAAAGTAGCAGAGTTCTTTGTGATAGAACACATCCGGGGAAGTACTACCACCATACCTATTTTTGCTGCAAAGCAGTTATGCTTACATTGCTGTGTTCCAGTGTGGTTTCCGGTGAAATTACTGGCACATGAGGCTTTCGATCTATGCCTCAAGGTGGCAACCCGCGAGTGATACCTCTGGTATTGCAAGCGTCTATAGACTGCGGTAACCGCTTACCATCTTGTGGGCCGTACGCTTGGTTGCCACTTCAGTTGTATAAATAATAAAGCTTGATGATGATGATACAAATATTGTTTTCTGTACTTTTTTATTTTCTTAGATTTTAGAGTATTGCTTGGCAGACTAGTATCCTTACATAGTATAAAATGAAGTCCCGCCTATGTATGTATGAATAGTTCGCACAGCGGATCTAGGCTTCCGTGAAGTTAGCTGTTTGTAAGAGTAGTAGAGTTCTCTGTGATAGAGCTCGTCCGGGGAAGGACTACCACCATACCTATTTCAGCCGCAAAGCAGTAATGCTCGCATTGCTGTGTTCCGGTGTGAAGGGTATGGTTTTCGGTGAAATTACTGGCACATGAGGCTTTCGATCTTAGCCTCAAGGTGGCAACCCGCAAGTGATACCTCTGGTATTGCAAGCGTCCATAGGCTGCGGTAACCGCTTACCATCTTGTGGGCCGTACGCTTGGTTGCCACTTCAGTTGTATAAAAAAAAAAAAAAAAAAAAAAATGCGCAAAGACAATTTAGTTTGAAAAAGCTCCATTGCGCATCGAAACGGCTAATTTCACGGCGGCCGAGATCCGCTGTGAGAACTATACGCTCAGATTTTTCAAACTACGCATCGAATTGCGGTTTTCATCAATAGATAGAGTAATTCAAGAGGAAGGTTTATAGCACCCGTGCCAAGCTAGGGCGAGGCGCTGTTACTAGTGCGAGTTAATACTCAATACTCAATTCATTTATTGCTCTAATGGTTGGTTCATTTACAGTTGTTATATAATAGGTGGTAATATCACATATGAACCCTGTAAAAGGGTATGTATAAGTTAAATCATAAACGGCGCTTACATTTGTTTCAGTGAATTCAAAAAGGATGAAAAGACTGATACAAGAAAGTATAGTGGTAAGTAAATGAACCAAAGTACATTTATTTTAGTATACTATACACCCACACTCACACACAAATACTTGGATCAAGATCTTTAAGTTCCATTATCCAAAGCACAACTTAATAAATATCTCGTCTTCAAGTTTTTTTCCAACCCTTAATAACTAAAGCTAAACCTAAGAGTTCTCTGTGATAGAGCTCGTCCGGGGAAGGGCTACCACCGTACCTATTTCTGCCGCCAAGCAGTAATGCTCGCATTGCTGTGTTCCGGTTCGTTCGACTGACTCATAAGTCAGTGGCCAACTCTGGTGACAGAGTTTCTAGGCCGCCCGAAAGGCCTCTGTCATGGCCTAACAACTTTGAAAAAGCCGGGACCGACTGCTTAACGTACCCTCCGAAGCACGGGAGCGCTCAGTTGATATTGCCACTGGCGGTCACCCATCCAAATGATGACCCCGCGGAACAGTGCTTAACTTCGTTGATCTGTTACGAACAACTTAGCCAGCTACGTCACGAGCGCTCCGGTGTGAAGTGTATGGATTCCGGTGAAATTACTGGCACATGAGGTTTTCTATCTTAGCTTCAAGGTGGCAACCCGCGAGTGATACCTCTGGTATTGCAAGCGTCCATAGGCTGCGGTAACCGCTTACCATCTTGTGGGCCGTACGCTTGGTTGCCACTTCAGTTGTTGTTAGGTTTCTAACAGTCTATGAGATTAAATTATACTGGCGATTTTTGTGATAATTTTGATAGGTAAAGAGTAGTGGTTATGGGTGAAAAAGTTCGTTCCTGAAGTCTCCGAGAAGGCAATAAAACACCACCTACCTCGTATCAACTCCCGGGGCCACAGGAACAGCTTGATGATTAGCTCCAGACGTGCACGGCACGCCACCAGAGATAGTCCTGATGGGTTCTAGGGTCAGCACGGCCGACGAGACCTAGGTTCACTACACGGTAGCGAGTCCACAAACACAATAACGAGTAGGTACTAGAAGTCTGGTTTTTGAGGATTTGACACGGTCAAAGGAGAGTGGTCGGAACGTCCGTTCAGCTCTACGCGCAAAGGCTTCCTGCCCGCGCCTCGCGGTACGCCCGTCGATTTGAGTTCAGTGGTGAAAACTACCCTCAATTCGACGACAGGAATCGAACATACCCCTCACCGAAATCAATATGATTGATTTCCCTAAATGAATGAATAGTGTAGGGTATATAATACAACAAAAATAAACATAAACGAAATTAAATAAACTTACGAAGCTTATTTGTAAAGTATTTCTAAATGTAAAGTGTACACGGTACAATGATTAATGATAATTCTAAAAACTAAATGGACTGTATGAATAAAAGTAAGTGATTAATTTGCATAGGGTAATGGGCAGACCTTATTAGTAGGTCTCTGGATTGAACCATTTTTAGTTCGGAGAGTCAAAACGCGAGTTACATTGTCAACACCACTATGTACCTGCTCGACTCGGGCTAAGTTCCACTGTAGTGGTTTAGTCAGATTTGACTTGAGCAAAACTAAATCTCCCACCTTTAAGTTTGCCGGAGATGCAAACCACTTCACTCTCTGCTGAAGAGTGTGAAGATAGTCATGTGACCAACGCTTCCAAAATGACTGCGAAACCTTCTGAATGGATTGCCAGCGTGACAATCTGTTCTGAGGAACGTCATCAAAGTCATATTCCGGTACAGCTACTAAACTTTGACCTATTAGAAAATGACCCGCGGTTAAAACATCGAACTCATTTGGGTTGTCCGATAAGGAACATAGAGGGCGTGAATTTAAAACTGCTTCCACTCTGCAGAAGACAGTACTTAGCTCTTCAAAGGTGAGAGCTCTGTCACCTACTACACGGTATAAGTGATGTTTTGCAGATTTTATTCCTGCCTCCCAGAGGCCACCCATGCTTGCAGCATTGGGCGGATTATGACGCCATTCTACGTGACGAGTTGTCAATCCGTCGGTAATCTTACCATGATTATCCTTATTATTTAGGAAGGTTGCGACTTCTTTTAAATGTTTAGCTGCCGCAATAAAATTTGTGCCGCAATCAGAATACAAGCAACTGCAAAGTCCGCGGCGAGCGACAAAACGATCGAATGCAGCTAAAAAGCAATCACAACTTAAATCAGTTAAAACCTCTAAGTGCACAGCTTTTGTTGAGAAACAAACAAATAGGCATAAGTACGACTTATAGACCTTAGCGTTGCGCCTTAAACTTTCCTTCACAAAGAAAGGTCCACCCAGATCACAACCAACGTGGTTGAAAACCTTATCTGGTTTTAGCCTCGGTGCAGGTAAAGGACCCATGGCGGGCTGAATTGAGCTAGGTTGGCATCGAAAACAACTTTTGCACTTAGAGAGAACAGATCGAATAATGCTACGAGCATTAACTATCCAGTAATTTTTACATAGTATGCCTTGTAACGTACGCGGCCCTACATGTAAATATAACTTATGAAAGTATTCAATAAGTAGTTTGATCGTGTGACATTTAGGTAGAAGCACGGGATGCTTCATATTATATGGTAGGTTAGACTGCACGAGCCTACCCCCCACCCTGAGGAATTCATAAGAATCCACGAAGGGTGAAAGCTTACGCAGTGAAGCTACGTATTTACTTTTTCGCAGTGAAGTTATTTCATCGTGAAAATGATTTTCCTGCACTACGCGAATGATAGTATCATGAGCTGTTTTCAACTCTAAAGATGTAAGCGATCCATTAGACCTGGCAGGTTTTTTACATTTTAAGTTACTGATGAACCTATGGCACCAAGCCATAACGCGTTGCAACCTATTAAAGGATGAAAACTTATTGAAAGTTACTTCTAAATTATTTTTTAATTTATTTTTATCGTCACACGAAATTAAAACAAATGTGTCGCAATTAGATTTTAGGTCAACAACCTTAAAACTGTCTTTTACATAAAATGCTTTAATTGGCCATTTCTGTTGGTCATCATAAAGCCAGTGTGGGCCGTGAACCCACTCCGCAGCGCTTTCTACGAAGCGAGCCGGCATCGCACCGCGCGAGCATACATCGGCAGCATTATTTTCGCTGCTCACGTGAAACCAACAATTAGGCGGTACCACGGAGGTTACCTGACTAACACGGTTAGCCACAAAAGTTTTTAATTTGTAAGGTGGTGTTTGAAGCCACGCTAAAACGTTGTTCGAGTCACCTAAAGCAATGATCGGTAACTTAAAATCAGTTAAGTTTTGTACGACAAAACAAACAAGTTTTGAGAGGAGCACGGCTGCCTCAAGTTCAAGTCTAGGTATAGATATAATTGGGTTTAAAGGTGCGACTTTCGATTTACTGGTCAACAACCTTACCTTTATGTGACCATCCCTATCTATACTGCGTAGGTATACGCACGCTGCATAGCCACGCGATGACGCATCGCAAAATGCTATCAGCTGCACTTCTACAAAGTTATGAATTAAAACATGACGCTCAATTCGTAATTTACCTAACGCCGATAACTCGCTAATAAACCGGTTCCATTGGGAGGTCAATTCAGATGGCAACTGATCATCCCAGTTTAAGCCAAGTTTCCACAAATCTTGCATAATGCATTTCGCGACAAAAGTACACGGTGAAATAAAACCTACCGGGTCAAATATACTCGCAAGTAATTTTAAAACGGATCGTTTAGTTTGTTTGGCGTCAGTCATATTGTAATTAAAAGAGAATGCATCACAAGAGGGTAACCAAGTTAAACCTAAAACTTTGAGAGATGACGATAACGTATCGTCCTGAAAATTTATCGCTGAAACCTGGTCCGATTGCATTCTAGACAATAACTTTGGACAGTTACTGGCCCACTTTCTTAAATCAAACCCACCACTTTTAAGTAGGGCAATTAAATCATCTTGCAACGTGCAAGCTTCTTCCTGAGTTTTACATGACCACAGTACGTCATCAACATAGGACCCTGTTTTAAGTACCTCTGCTGCCTTGGTTTTAGGCGGTCCAATATGAACTACCTGATCCGAGGCCACTTGGTGCAGAGTACTATTCGGCTGTTCATTGCGAGACAGCTCATCCGCAGCCAGCTGGTGTAAAGTACGAACCGCGACAAAAGGTGCACTACGTAACCCGTACGTATTTCGTGTTAGCTCGAAAATACGAACTGGTTCCGTAGGATGGTTACGCCAGAGTATATGCTGGTACTTCCTGTCAATAGGATCTATAATAACTGCGCGATACATTTTAGATACGTCAGCGGTAAAGCAGACATCGTAAAGTCGGAAATTAATTATTATTTTAAGTATGTCCTGATGTAGCTTTCTGCCGGTCAATAGTGCATCGTTCAGTGAAGTACCAGTGTTAGTTTTAGCGGAACCATCGTAAACTACGCGCAAGGGCGTCGTAGTACTAGACGGTCGTAACACACAGTGGTGTGGAATAAAATAACCTGAGGGTTCTGTACCCTCGTAGGGTTCCATATGTCCTAGGGACTCGTATTCCGTCATGAACTCGACGTAGGCCTTACGAAGGTCTGGAGTTCGAGCGAGACGGCGCTCGACCTGAGTGAGTCGTTTCAGAGCGGTATCATACGAATCACCGAGTGGTTTATGCTCAGGGTTCAACAAAATCGGGGAAACATATCGGCCGACTTCATCGCGATAATGTTTTTCAACATACATTTTTTCCGCTAATTCTTCTAACGGATCAATAGGTACTTCGCACGGCAAAGTTTCTACTTCCCAAAAACGTTTGAGAGTTTCATTCAATGAATTTTCTTCAATAGTGTACGACACTAGCGATGTTGTAGACGCTACAGCATGGCAATTGCTAGGGGATAGCATCCCTAGTCTTCCCGTCACGACATAACCAAAAACGCTACTTAACGCGACTGGAACATCGGGGTTTATAATTAATTTATTCCCATCATAAATGTGCGGAAAAATATCAGCAGCTAAAATAATATCTATCGGTGATTTTTTATAAAACCACGGATCGGCTAAAGTTAAACCTTTAAAATCATCAACCACTTTGTTAGGTATTTGAACGGTCGGCAAGTCGGAAGTCAGGCGAGATAAAATTACTGCATTGAGATTAAAACTGGGCGACGCGCACTGGCGCGCCTTTATGGTACACGATACCATCCCATTGTTTTTTACGTGTTCGCCACCTAGACCATAAATATTGTACGGGCATTTCCGAGCCTTTAATCCTAGTCGTTGAAAGCAGTCAAGTGTGATAAAATTCGACTGCGCGCCAGAATCAATTAAAACGCGACAAGTTTGGTAATTGTCAAACGAATCTAAGATGTTTACAACAGCTGTTCCTAGTATAACTGCATAGTTATGCGTAGAGGATAGGTAGTTACTACTGATAAGCTCGGGCGCTTGATTATTGCACGGCGACTGCTCCAACGAAGCGGGCGCAGAATAAGAAACCGGTTTTGGTACACTATCGCTCGTCTCTTGATGCAACAATACATGATGCGGCTGCTTACAAACATAACATCTAAATTCACTTTTGCATTCTTTTACCGTGTGATTACGTTTTAGGCAATTGTGGCATATTTTCAATTCATTAGCACGGCTAATGCGTTGAACATTGGTCAGATTACGAAACTGATCACACCGGAAAATCATGTGATTTTCTCCACAATGCAAACACGATAATTTTGTGCTTGAAGAAGATGCATGCGAGTAATTATTTTTACCCTGCCTAGGTACTGTTTGTTTACGTTGACTCGTTTGCTGTGCACTTGAACTGACTGAATAGGATGCGGAATGATCTAGAACCTTAATATGATTTTGAACAAAAGTTATTAAATCTGCAAAGGATGGAATGGTTTTTTGATTTAATTTTTCTTCGAAGCTTTTACGAGTGTAGGGATCTAAGGCCCTTAAGGCAATGTGACACATCACGTAACTACTTAAATTTTCAATATGTAATGCCTCTATAGCTTTGTAAGAATGGTCAAAGTTTTCTATGAACGTATTTAAATTCTCAGATGATTCTTTTTGCAGCGACGAAAAGCTCAGCATTTTATCTAAATACCTACCGACTAACATTCTGTTATCTTGATATTTATCAAGTAGACTTTGCCAAACGAGTTCATAGTTATTCGCAGAAATCGGCACGCTTTTAACAATATTTAATGCAGCACCTTTTGTGCATGATAGCAAATAGTGGAATTTATCTATCTTCGGAATACTCGTCTGATTATGAACCAGAGAACAGAAAGTTTCAAAAAACGTATTAAAATTTTCAATACTTCCGTCAAACGTAAAAAGTTCTAATTTTGGAAGACGTGGTCGAGATTCAACTGAGCGAGAAATTGTTTCGGCCCTAACGCAACTCGCAATAGGCTCACATTTCGATGCACACAACTTGACTCGAAAATACAAGTCATCAAAACTTGCTAACTCATGACTACGTAGGGATGACATAGGGTCACTTTCTAGTTCTTTTTCGAGTATTTGAAAGATTATCTCCTCGAATGAACTACGTAATTTATCAATATCGGAAACGTGCATCAAAAATAATTCTTTCGACTCAGTAACGGTAATATTTTGAGACATATCATACATATTTTGTATTTGCGCAAACATTCGTTGTTTCTTATGAACTAACACGGTTAATTCATGGTTTTCATACGTCTCAATACTAATGTCTTTTTTACTTTGGGCTGCCTTTTTAGAAGGAGCCGCCATTTTGTAAAACAACTACGCAGTTAGCGTGGACAAAGAAACTTTAAAAATTAACGATTTTTTACAAACGAAGTAATGCAAATTAATCACAAATACAATAAATAAGATATGTATATATAATATGTATATAAATGTAGGTTAATATAAAGAAATAGGAATCTGATGAAGTCAGATGGGGCAAATAAATTTACAGAACGTCTGTATGACTTATCTACACTAACTACGAGTTAGGTAGGATATTAAATGTAGCACGGCTAGAATAGAACTACGAGTTCTACAATCACAAAATCTAATCCGGTGAACGAGGGACCATAAAGATTGTTAGGTTTCTAACAGTCTATGAGATTAAATTATACTGGCGATTTTTGTGATAATTTTGATAGGTAAAGAGTAGTGGTTATGGGTGAAAAAGTTCGTTCCTGAAGTCTCCGAGAAGGCAATAAAACACCACCTACCTCGTATCAACTCCCGGGGCCACAGGAACAGCTTGATGATTAGCTCCAGACGTGCACGGCACGCCACCAGAGATAGTCCTGATGGGTTCTAGGGTCAGCACGGCCGACGAGACCTAGGTTCACTACACGGTAGCGAGTCCACAAACACAATAACGAGTAGGTACTAGAAGTCTGGTTTTTGAGGATTTGACACGGTCAAAGGAGAGTGGTCGGAACGTCCGTTCAGCTCTACGCGCAAAGGCTTCCTGCCCGCGCCTCGCGGTACGCCCGTCGATTTGAGTTCAGTGGTGAAAACTACCCTCAATTCGACGACAGGAATCGAACAGTTGTATAAAAAAAAAAATATAATAACTAAGCTACTGATTACTGTTAAGCATTCGTATTGTCATCGACAACGAGACTGAAAGAGTAGAAATCCTCAACCCTTGATCTAGTTAAACTGTATCTCGAGTTGAGTTTTAAAGCCGTTATTTTGCTGTCTTAGCAAGATTTGTAGAATTAATTCTGTTTATAAATAAATAAAGTTTTATTTCAGGCATCAATTGATAAGTACAGATCTTATTAGTTAATCTACGGCCCATAGAAATATATACCTTAGAGACTAACATACATAAAAAATATAATACTTATAAAAAATGCACACTATTTAGCACCCGTATCTGTATCATCATGACAGCCTTCTAATGTTCCCACTGTTGGGACACTGGCCTACTCTCAGGCGAGAGTGACTGGGTCTTAATCCACCACGCGGACCCAATGCGGATTGGTGGATGGCACATGTCTTTCGAATTTTAGTTCTAGGACATGCCGGTTTCCTCACGATGTTTTCCTTCACCGTATGAGAGCACTGGCATTGCGCACATAAATTTTTCGAACAGAAAAATCCATTGGTGCACGACCGGGTTTGAACCCACGACCTTAGGATCGGAAGGCGGGGTCACTACCACTAGACCACCAGTGCTCTCAGTGTATGTAGAACACTATTTATAGCCCGTAGAGTCTTTGTGATAGCTCTTTGTCAAGCAGAGTGATCAACACCTAGTAGTACAATCATTAGAGTTAGCCTATTCACCGTTACAAAACGTTCAGAAAAATGCAAGAAAATGGTGAAGACATGCCTGAACCAACTGCCAAAGTTGTTTTCGAAGTCGAAACTCAAGTACGACATTCCGAACAGGTCGTCAACCTTCCCGAGAACTCTCACTCGCAAGATGCCGTGTTGCAAGAACCATACGCTGCCTAAGTGCAGGATAATGGGTACCCAAGTCTGATATCGTAGAATCTACGTAGATCGTCATCTTTAACCAGCCTTTTATTAGTCCCACTAGTAGTTTAGTGGTACTCCGACTTCCGATCCTAAGGTCGGGGGTTTGAACCTGGTCGTGCACTAATACATTTTTGTATTTAAAAAAAAATATGTCTGCAATGCCAGTGCTCACATACAGTGAAGGAAAACATCGCGAGAAAACAGGCATGTCCAAGAACTACAAGTGCGAAAGATATCTGATGTAAAGATATTATTATTGTGTTGGCATAAGTATATCGTTAGTATAAAATATGGTATTTTATTCAAATATACGTACGACTTTGAAACTCATACTGTAACCAAGAAAGAGATAGTAATTATTTCACGGATGTAGTATACTGATGTCTGTAGTAGTAGTCATCATCATATCAGCCTAGAAGACCACTGCTGGACATAGGTAGGCCCATAGTGTCAGAAGAAGCGATTATAAATCTTCATTTAATGGGAAGATGAAGTTTGTATGACAAAAAGCTCAACGCGAACAAAGCCGCAGGACTTTCCACTAGTTTAACTTGAAAAAATGAAAAAAATAGAATGAAAAATATTTATTTCACAGTAGAACATACTTTTCAACACACTTGCTTATAAAGTTGCTCTATGGTCATCGCAATTAGGCACAGAATGACACCCATAATCAAACTATGACTTTTTCATTGCTATAACTCACTAGTGAGTTATAGTTTTTTTTTTGTTATTTTATTATGAGTTTTTTGTTATTTTATTCACAAGTGTGTCGAAAAACGTCGTATGATACACGTGTGTATTGATGATTACCGTCCTCGGCTATGTCAATGGCGCCTCAGCGGTAATCACCAATGTTACACACTAGTACCGTAATGTACTATAATACAACTTATACAGATCAGTAACCCATGTAGATAACCATTGCATGAAATAAAAAACAACAGAGAATTTAACATGTAATGTGTGTGTTTAATGATAAGATACAAAATGTTCTTTTGCCATATCCATAAGTTACATTTTGGGGAATCAACTGTCTTTCTGAAACACAGTGAAAACTAACTCAGAAACCAGTGAATCACTACTGTGTCAACATTTGTATTTGTGGTTAATAAAATATTTGTATTTGTATTTGTAATGTGGCGCAGCGGGCGCAAGTCCGCCTTCGAGGTTGTGGGTTCGATTCCCGCCTCGGGTCAAATGTTTGTACGATCTACAAATATTTGTTCCGGGTGTTCTGGGTATTTTCTATTATAATAAAAAATATCTATCTATTTATTGTGTTGTATTAAGTATATATCAGTCATCTAGTACCCATAATACAGCTCTGTTTAACAGCCTTACCTTGGAGCTAGATGATGCTGTGTGGATTGTCCAGCATTTTTTTATTTTTTATTTTTTTAACATAAATAATGTTGTTTCACTGCGGGTACAAAAGCAGAACATGGTTGGCAGTGAAACTCACACTAGAACAAGTCTGTATCGTGGGTGCCTAATTAGTGCAACATATATATATAATATTTGATGATATTTACTAGAGTAACTTATATTAAATGTGTTAAATTTATTAGCGGACACTTTACCTCTTCTTGGGTCGACAAGACACAACAGATCCAGATCGGACATTGTTGGGAATATGGCGCAAAGAATGGTCAATGAAAGTGCAGGTAACAACCATATTTCAAACTTTATGGGCTTTATAATAACGCGTAACATCCTTTAAATAGTTCACTGTGTTTTGTTCCAACTTGAGCTTCCATAAAATTAGTTTGTGGGATATAAAGCCACCGTAGTGCAGGTAATATTGCAATATCGTTCTTGCTTGAAGCCTTTAGGATCTATATTTCCCTGACAGCTAGTGATGTTTTTATTGCTTTCTAGAACTCTCAGGCCATTGTTTGCCCCATTTTATATCAATAAGGTCTATTTTTCCTTGACTAGTGATGGTTTTTCTTTTAGGACTTTCAGGTCCATCGAGCCTATCTTCAGTGAATTCGAGCAACTTATCGCTGTCACATTCGGAAATAAGCAGACACGCTCGCAATATCATGTCGCCGTTGACCGCTTGTATTATTGAAACAGGTAAGGTTCAAAGACACGATGTTTGCCATTTTTTTTCCATTAAAAATCAGGGTTGAGCAGTGAGACTTTTGATCTAAGTACTTCTCAGAATGGCAACGCGCAATTGATATGACTAGTGTTGCAAGTGTCCATAGGTTACGGTAACCGCTTCGTACCGTAAAATGTTATTTTTTGACAGTCCGCACAGCATGGGTGAGAATCGAATTTACAGTCAGCGCAGAAGGTAGAGCTATTACCAACTGAATTGCGAAGTCATTCTAAAATTCTAAATTAATTTAAAATTTTCAGTTTTTTTAAATAATTCCTAAATTTGGCGGACATTTTTACACAAACTAAGCAAAGCTTGTACTATGGGAACCGATAACTGATGGAACATAATATGATATGCATTTTTTTAAATGCATACTTATGATACACAGAAACAGCCAGACCAGGAACAAATATTACACATCACGCAAAAATTTGTCACGCAGCGGGGATCGAACCCGCGACCTCTCGCAACCGGGCACTCAGCCACCGCGCCACCGAAGTCTTCAAAGTTTTTAATTTTGTTTTTATGTTTATGTTTTGTTATTGCCATAGCTTTGGTGCAAGAAAAAGGGAAGGCGTTTGGAATATACGCAATCGCAGTCACACGGCTCGCAGACAACGAAATTTGGCACATTTACAGAAGATACAGTGATTTTTACGACTTGCACTGTTCTATCAAGGATAAGGTCAGTGTTGGTTGACTTGAAACTTATCACACTCCACACTCCTGGGGCCGATTGAATAATCATATTTAATGGTTGACTCGATATACACTTTCATAGCCAGGGTCAAATGGATAATAATTTTTTTTCAACACACTTGCTTATAAAGTGGCTCTATGGTCATCGCAATTAGGCACAGAATGACACCCATAATCAAACTATGACTTTTTCATTGCTATAACTCACTAGTGAGGTATAGATTTTTTTTGTTATTTTATTATGAGTTTTTTTTGTTATTTTATTCACAAGTGTGTTGAAAAACGTCGTATGATACACGTGTGTATTGATGATTACCGTCCTCGGCTATCTTAAGACCCTCGCCTACGGCTCGGGTCTCAATGGCGCCTCAGCGGTAATCACCAATGTTACACATTAGTACCATAATGTACTATTCTTATGCAGGGTGTGTACTCTCGACCGCCCTCTGAGGGAAAAATCTAAACGGCTATAATTATGGAAAAATGTCGATATTAGTCACGGGCTCGCTATTTCGATAAAAATAAAAACTGCATTAAAAATATCAAAAAAATTGTTTATTTCCCGTCCCATTTTTCTAATAAAATATTTTTTTCCACTCTTTTGCATATTTCGATACTATATTTGATGACAAACAAATACTCTAAAATAACTGGTGTTGGAACACTTAAAAGTCATAGTTTAAGTTTTCGTACAAAAAAATATATAGAAGCAGACTGAAGGGAAAAAACTATCAAATCGAAACAAACCATTTTGTAAAAACTGTATTTAAAAATATCGAGAAAGTAGTTTTTCGATAAAATAGTTGTCGTTTAATCATAATATATGATATCAGTCATTTATTCATATACCTACATAAACTAAAGAAAGACCAAGGATATAATACAATGGGGTGTGAAGCGCTACCTTGCTGTCACACAGTTTTATACTAGCACAGAAGGTATAGTCCTAAATGCCAATTCTAAGTTTACATAACTTGATACTCTTTGTTTTATAATCCTCGCAAAAAATGGTTGTAATACCAAAATCGCTTTTTATACTTACTATTGTAGTTTGCTTCATGAGTTAAATAATGTTTGAAAAAAATAAAAAATAAGCAGAATATACCTAGTAGTAGCTAGTTTTATTTTTTTATTTTTTATTTAACCTATCTTGTCCCACTGCTGGGCAAAGGTCTCCCCCAAAGTCTTCCATACGTCCCTGTCTTTGGCAGTCTCCCACCACTCTTCTTCATAAGTATCCAGAGCCTTCTCGGCCGACCCCGTCTTCGCCTCGAAGACGTTTTTATTAGCTAGTTTATATAACAATATAGAAATATAGTTTTTTACTAATAATGAATAATAAAAATTTTAGTATAGCAGCAAACGTTACATTACAGTGACCGAAACTAGGAAACCTGCCGTTTACAATTTAGAAATATTGATAATTTGAATAAAGCAGCAAATAGTATTATATTAAAATATATATATATATGACGACCGATGTGGCGCAGCGGGCGCAGGTCTGCCTGCGACGCGAAGGTTGCGGGCTCGATTCCCGCCGCGGGTCAAATATTTGTACGATCTACAAATATGTGTACCGGGTGTTCTGGGTATTTTCTATTTAAAATATAATAAAAAGTATCTATCTATGTATTGTATTGTATTAAGTATATATCAGTATACCCATAATACAGCTCTGTTTAACAGCAGCTTACCTTGGCTATAATATATTACAGTGGCCGGAACTAGGAAACCTGCCGTTTCCCGCGAAGAAAACATTCCTGAACACATCACGGACCGTCCTCGAGAACCGCAAGCGTATGCTCAACCTCTACCTGCAGAGCTTGGCGAGCCTCGCGCGAGAGGCCAAGTACCTCACGCTGCTGTCCCAGGACTATCTGGGAGGATTCTTGAGCCCGGAGAATCCTACTGAGAAACAGAGCAACTCGGTGAGTAATCGTCACATTTAGCCCTAAAGAACCCACTTAAAAAAACAATAAGATCATAAGGATCACTTTGATACACCGATCAAATTGACCGTCCTCGAGAACAGCAAGCGTATTCTCAACCACTACCTGCAGAGCTTGCGAGCCACTCTCGCGGTGCAAGTATTTGACACTGCTTTCCCAAGGAGGGTTCTTGAGTCTGGAGAATCCTACTGAGAAACAGAGCAACTCTGTGAGTAATCATCACGATTAGCCTTATAATATAGGCCTCTTTAGCCATGAACAAAAGTGTTCAACATCTAGTTGTTCCATAACCTGACGCCACCTAAATCATTTGAAGAATAGTAGAGTTCTTTGTGATAGAGCTCTATCACTCTACTAGCATTACTGCTTGGCGGCAGAAATAGGTATGGTGGTAGTCCTTCCCCTCTATCCATCATATCATAGGTATGGTGGTAGTCCTTCCCCTCTATCCATCATATCCAGGCTGGATATGATGGATAGAGGGGAAGGACTACCACCATACCTATTTCTGCCGCCAAGCAGTAATGCTCGCATTGCTGTGTTCCGGTCCGAAGGGTATGGTTTCAGGTGAAATTACAGGCACATGAGACTTACCATCTAAGGTCTCAGGGTGGTAACACGCAAGTGATATCTATGATGTTGTATGCGTACATAGGCTACGGTAACCGCTGACCAGCAAGTGGGCCGTACGCTTGGTTACCACTTTAGTAGTATAAAAAAAAAAATTTCAATAAATGTAAAGGCCAATGATGAGCCTTATATAGAACCTATTTAAAAAAAACAATAAAATCACAACAATCACTTTGACACTTTGATCAAGTTGTTAGGCCGTGATAATAAAGGCATTCGGGCGGTCTATTAACTCCGTCACTAGAGTTGCACTGACTCATATGAATGTACTTACAAGGATCACTTTGAAACGACTTGACACTAACCCACAAACTCGGCTGGCTCCTTTATACCGATGTTGAGTTTTTTCATGAAGTTTTTTTTGTGGTGCCAATTCTTGCGACACTGGCATACACTTGAGAGTGATTGGGTAATAAACTGTAAAATCAAAAACAATATTTTAAATTTTTGTTAGCAAATGACGTCAAGTCGTTTATATTGTTTATATTATGCCACTGACTCATACGAACTTACTTACTTACTTGTAGGAACCCAGCCAGAGTTTGTTGCAAGATTCTTCTAGGCGCGTGGAACTGGCGTAAATTCACCTAGCTTTATGACGTTTCAAAATGATCCTTGTGATATGATTGAATAAAGTGATTTTTTACTTTACTTTACTTTACTTACTCTGTTTTTATTTAGATTGATGCTGTCCTTGTGAATTCTCTGCGCGCCGGCATTGCAACATTGAAGAACATGCCCGATCAATTCGCGAACACTGTCGATGGAGTTATGGACGGTACATTATATTACTTTTAATCTAAAAAGTTTTATTAGGTACTTGTATCTATACTAATATTATAAAGAGAGAAGATCTGTATGCTTGTATTTTTGTATTTTTGTTTGTTACGAATAAACTCAAAAACTACGGGTTCGATTTCAAAAATTCTTTCACCATTAGAATGCTACATTATCCCTAAGTAACATAGAGATCCCTACTAAAAATAAATTGCCATAAAATGTCTTTCATCACATGCGCTGCGGAAACTATTGATGATAGAACAAAAAAATGTTCTACAATATTAAAGAACATATTGATATCTACAAAAAAGTTAGCGATGCCATACGCCCAACTATTGTAGTTATGTAACTATAACTACTTTTTTACATTTTAAAAGTTGATAGAAATGCCGTCCAAAATCAGACCATGCATTCCATATTAATCCTTATTCAAATAAATCATTTCATATTCAAGACTGTTTCAATACCTGTAGATAACTGTTAAATTATTATAATCAGACATTCCATTCAAAAGTTATGACAAATTAGAAAAATTTCAATCTAAACAAAATACTATGCGCACCCGCGCGCGCGCCGCGGCCAGAGAGGGGCGTGCACATGAACTATGAAATAGGCAGCCGCGCGGCTAAAACGTGCAGTCGGCTCCTACCTTATGAATGACTAGCGACCCGCCCCGGCATAGCACGGGTGCTTAAGTTTTTATTGCATCCGTGCGAAGCCGGGACGAGCCGCTAGTAAAATATAAAGTGGAAGGTATTGGCGTTAGACCGCAAAGTCTGGAAAACTCGAAAGGGAGGTTTGCCCAGCTGTGGGACAGTGCAGGCTGACAACAGCAACAACTTGTATAAATGTTTATTAGGCTATGATGGGCGGCGGATTGCGGATTGGTGGATGGCACATGTCTTTAGAATTTCACATCTAGGACATGTCGGTTTCTTTAAGATGATTTCTGCCACAAAGTGATCATTCAAAGTGATCTTTATGAGACAGATATTTCCTTTACATTGTAAATGACATTAATAAATTATACCTAAAATAAAAAGGTCGAATCAATTCGAATCCGGTCGTGCACCAATGGATTTTTCTGTTCCAAAAATGTATGTGGGCAATGCCAGTGCTCTCATACGGTGAAGAAAAACATCGTGAGGAAACCGGCATGTTCAAGAACTAAAAATTCGAAAGACATGTGCCATCCACCAATCCGCATTGGGTCCGCGTGGTGGATTATGACCCAATCACTCTTGTCTGAGAGTAGGCCAGTGTCCCAGCAGTGGGAACATTAGAAGGCTGTCATGATGATGATGATGATGATGAAAACGAAAAGGTAACTACATTAACTACTATTTTAACGAATTCGACTATGAAGAGAAAAATAGGGTAAAAAGTTCGTATGAGTATTGGTTATCAACGTTTAATTTTATCTATAAACCGCAAACGTTGAATTCAAGTGCCAATAGCAATGTATGTATTTGTATAAGATACAGTGCATTCTTGCAGGTATTTCCAAGGTGTTCCAAGGTAAAAGTGGTGAAAATGATTATGAAGGCCTGAAGAGTGGGAATACGACGAACAGTCAAGATGTAAGCAACAAATCAATATATAATACTAGTTTTATCTAATATAAAATCTTTGCGTGACAAACTCACAATCAACGCCAATCAAATCAATCAAATTCAATAAAAACCGATCGCGAACTGTCCATTGCAAAAAGCAAAAGCGGTCGGCGCGTGGACTGCTGGGTGCCTGCTAGCTGTCGACGAGTGGACCGCCAGCAGTCGTTTTAGTTTAAGGCGGTGTTGGTGCAGAGTCGTGTAAATGAGCTATGACCTTTTTTTACACTTTTTTTTTGTATGTTTATTGTGTTTTCTTAGTTCTAATATTACAACTATTAGCAGGATGATGAAAGCGTTCCCCTTAAGCTGTTAGAAGAAGTGTTGGGTATCCGAGGGCTTTGGCTGAGGCGTCGGCTGCTCGCGCCGCTAAGGACGTTGATAGCTGATAGAGTCAATAGGTATTTATAGATTGCATAAAGTTAGCATTAGCTACTATTATGTATGAGTTCCTAAACAAAATCAATTTTCTTTTCCCAACCATTCTTTTATTTATTTTATTTTCTCTCCATGTAAAGGTTGTCTGGAAGAAATCGCTTCTAAGCGATAAGACCGCCCATTGTACTCAAATTATAAAATGTGTTTGGTTTTTAGGTTTATATTACTGTTGGTGTACAATAAAGTATTTTTCATTTATTCATTCATTAAATATATATTTTTTTTTATACTACTGAAGTGGCAACCAAGCGTACGGCCCACAAGATGGTAAGCGGTTACCGCAGCCTATGGACGCTCGCAATACCAGAGGTATCACTCACGGGTTGCCACCCTGAGGAGTAGATCAAAAGTCTCATGTGCCTGTAATTTCACCGGAAACCATACCCTTCGAACTACTTGGCGGCAGAAATAGGTATGGTGGTAGTCCTTCCCCGGACGAGCTCTATCACAAAGAACTCTACTACTCTTTATCTCTCTATCTCTTATTTACTTATTATTACAATATTATTACATATTGCTAATCTTTCACTAATGTACATTATTTAAAGAAGGTACCTAAAAAGTTGGCGTAATTCCATTTCCTTGCATTCAATTCTCATGACTTTTTCGTCCTTAGGAAGGTGCTAGAGTTAGTTTCATCGCTGACATCGCCAAGAAACGTCGTCCAATACCTCAAAACAATCAAGTAAGTTACCTTTAATACCGATTACATAAGATAAGATAAGATAAGATAAGTTTATTTGTTCCATAAAAACATTTGGCGATGCAGATAGTAATATATCTTAAATAATAAGATATAACAAAACCCGTTCTTAATTGCACCTGAGGGAACTCTGTTCCCCGCACTAGGACTCTACATATTTGTAGTTCCTTATTTTAAGTTTCTACATATTCCCTCATATAAATGCATTTCAGGAATTACTTGAAACATAAAGAGTATTTGTATATTATTCGTGTTATTTGTAGGCAATGGCTGACGAATCGCAGTGGTCCTAACCTAGCAACCAGAGATGCGGCGACGAAGGCGAGGACGCGCGTGGCCGCTAAAGTAGCGCTACTGTCTGCTTGCTCGGGTAAGTCATGTCAAACTCAGATGACTATTTTAATTTTATTACCTATTTTTATTTCCCTCAAATCAAGGTGACATAGACATGGGTGTCGTGGGTTGAACCCAACCAACCAACCCAAGTAGAACTTGAACTGAACTTGAACAAAACTTGAACTGAACTAGAACTGTAATGTAATGTAATGTTGTTTCAATATTGCTTATAAGAGTTCGTGGTTACCACCCAGTGTAATGTTATTTTATATTACTATAAGAGCTTGTGGTTACCCCCAGTGTAATGTTATTTTAATATTGCGATAAGAGCTCTTGGTTATCTCCCAGTGTAATGTTATTTCAATATTGCTATAAGAGCTCTTGGTTACCACCCAGTGTAATATTATTTCAATATTGCTATAAGAGCTTGTGGATACCCCCTTGAACCGATTTAGAACAGAAACAATTCAAGTGAATTGAACATGAACTGAACTAGAACTAAACTAGAATTAAACTAGAACTGAACTAGAATTGAACTAGAACTGTACTAGAATTGAACTAGAATTGAACTTGAAGTGAACTTGAACTGAAAAGGGATTGTTCACAGATGACCTCAGACATATCGTGGGCACCGACTCGACGCGGCGAGGACTGCTGACGGTTTTCGATCTGTTCCAAACACAAGAGATTAACAGACGACTGATATTCGTGTTACTTGAAGGTTAGTTTATTTATTTATTTTTATTTAATAGGAAAATAAACAGTCGTTTAAAACAAAATATTAGGGTGAGTTGCACCATCTAACGTTAACGTCAAATTGTTCAATCGTCGTCGAACAATTTGACGTTAACGTTCAATCGTCGTCGAACAATTTGACGTTAACGTTAGATGGTGCAACTCACCCTAATATTTTGTTTTAAACGACTGTTTGTTTTCCTTAGTGATCTAAAAGTTTTCGCATAGTGCAACTAAATTAAGCTTGCTTGCTTTTTTATGTTCCTATATTTTTCCTAAAAAGGAAAACAAAAAAAATATAGGAACTGACTATAAAAACAGTTACGAGGTTACAAAAGTTACCAAACCATCTTTTTGCAAAACATTTTTGTTTTATGTTAAGTTTATGAAAACTTTCTGTGGAATAGTATTAAGTTACACGTGAACTCGGGAACCCTTCATTTTCCGGGATCCTAAGCTTATGCTTAAGCTAAGCTTACACAAATTAAAAGAAGAAGAAGCTAAGCTTATGCCTATGTCCTATTCCCGGACATTATCTATCTGTTTTAAATTTCAGCCAAATAGGTTCTGTGGTTGTCGAGTTATAGAGGCACAAACATACATTCAAACAATCAAACAAAAATCAGCACCACGCGCCTGATGGAATAAGACCCAATAACTCTCGTTTGTGACTACTCACAAGCGAGAGTTAATGTTCTAAGTTCTAATGTTCTAAGTTCTGGCTGTCATGATGATAATATTAGTGTGCTGTGATGTGATGTGATGTGATTTATTAATGTTTTTTGTTGCAGTAACCCTGACAAACCTGTTCCCGGACAACGATATCCCCGGTCTGTTCCGCAAGCTGTATTCCAACTCGCCACGAGTGCCGGTGCCTAGGAAATCTGTCAATATATAGAAAGTAATACGCCTTATTTATTCATCTAAGCACTTTAACTCGTTCAATGCCACTACGATTTTCATTATGTACGGATGTCGTCTGCACATGCATTTTAAAATAAGACCGAAAAACACTAAGATCGCCACGCGAGTCACTGGGATGAAAACGTGGACTCGCGAGGCTAGTCGGTGGCAATGAACATGTTGATTCGTAGCTAGGAAATTATTAGATGGCATACGAATCTTTGGTACCATCGATTGGCTTAGAGGTTATGCTACCCACAATAACAGCAAAATTTCACTTCATTGTAAACAAATATAATAATTTTCAGTTGAATAATATAATTGTAATTGTGCAACTGTAATTTTCATGTCGTTGTATTAGTAGCATTGCCCTACTGAAGGCTTGTTAGACATTTTTTTTTGGCAAATTCTAAAGTCACCTTTAATTTTGCTGTTACGTTAGCAGCATTACCTCAGTACAGTAGTCAGTCTCAGTACGGCAATGTTACACCTTCTTTAGGAGTCTATTTGCATTATTATAACTGATTTCTTACTGTATTATTTTGCAGAAGTGACCTGAAAACTGAAAAATAAATTAATAAATTATATTGTTTTGTTCCGGTTTTATGAATACAAAACATTAGCATGGTGCCAAATATAATGTTATTGAATTATGTTATTAGATTTTTTCCCAAAGCGAAGCGAAGCCGAGCCGAATCAACGAGTCATGTTAAGATTGCGCGAAATTGACGTGACGTAGTTTTGATAAGATCTTATTGAGTTGATGTCGCTCGCATCCGCTCCGTTTTGCTTCGTGGATAATCTTCCTTAGACCTCGTCAAGGGAATAAAAAAATAATAATTGATGTTTACTAAGCGTTATTATCGTTTACCTAGCAGTAGGACGATATAGGTTAGATTAAAAAAATCAGCATTTCAGTCGTGTAATTTTAGCAGTTTTTATCATTGTTTTTAATAAAAACAAAGGTAAAAACTTAAAAAGCTACAAGCTATTGTTTGTGTCATGAGTCTCCATTAGAAAAATATTTTAATTAGTAAATTAGGTTACGATTTTACATACTTTTGCATCGGTTTATTACCGGCAAGCTTATTGGCCAGCCGCCTCCGTCCAATGGACGAGCAGTATTTGTTGACGCCCACTTTCTTCAAGGTTATTTCTTTATTTTCTTCGTAGTGAGAGTAAAGATTTATGCCCTTATTCATAAAAATACTATCGTTTTAGCTGCTCGCTAATGTACAGTCTTTCCTTGTCATTCTTATATCAATGAACAAAGACGACGACAAATTTAAATGCCATGTTAGCTAACATGTTTAGAGCCTTATTCATAATCATACTATAAACCTCCGTTAGTGTTATATGTAATCGTCTTAAATTTTTCATCGTCTTTACTCATTAACATAATTGACAAGGAAAAACAATATTTAGCGAACCGCTAAAATGTCATTTTATTTTAAAGAATAAGGGTACTACGATTATGAATAAGAGTCATGAATTTATGAAAAAAGATCCGAATGTCGTCTTACATAAAAAAAAAAAATTTCATTGTATTTTTTAGGCAAATTTGTAACGTCTTGTTTGTATATAATTAATATCGTTCGATGCTTTTAATTATAAATGTAACTTATTGAACCTTAGCTAGGCTTACGGTTATGTTATAGGACACGCGTGGAAAAACATCCAAAATTCAGAGTGACCAAAAATAAAGTATTAAAATCTTTAGTTAGAAAATTTTTTTGGCTTAACAAAATGTGATGATAAGTACCTAATGATAAGTACGTAACTAAAAGTACCTGCCCGGTACTATGTACTGATTTTTATATAATACTCTTTTCGTAAACAAATGCTAAAATATGTTCTAAAGAGAAACAAAAAATATACTGATTAGTTATTTGTGAAATTTACTATTTGAATCGATCGGTTTAAGACGAACGTCATTTCTTACATCTTTGTAATTTTCTACCAAGCATAAATTAATAAATTAAAGAAAAGTTTTAAACTATTGTAAATGTTACTGTTACATACATAAAATAAATAAAGGTTTTATTATATAATTAATAGCAATAATTGACTCATATCATACGCTGTACGGTTATTAACATTGTTAACATTCCACTTAGGGTATATTCATACATCGATTTACATTATTTATTTGTATATTGATAAGTAGCTAAATATTTATTTACTCAATAAAAATTTTACAGAAAAAAAAACAGTTTATTCTTTTTTCAATAACCAACAAAATAACACCATTTTTCCTAACTTCGTGGCTTTAAACCCAAAAGCCGTAGGCACCGAAGGTCAGCCTAGTCTGCTGTTATATATTTTAGTTTTATCAACTAACTTATGTTAAAAGATTCGTCTATCTATACAGAAATCATTGGTACGTTGTACATAGTATACTGAGTGGATTGTCCAGCAAAAAAAAAAGTTATCACAGCAAATGATAAGACGATCAAATCGTTCGTCTGATGTTAAGCGCCACGCCTTACCATAACAGATGCAGTGTCACCAAAAGCAATTCTGATTGGCACTGTACTGCGCTCGTCACTCCGCCACAGTCCTGGTGCCTTATTCGCTATGACCAAACGCGGGCTCGTTACGGTATCTGCGTGGAATCGTTGTCGACGAGCCACTTTTTAGGGCTTGTCTGACTGTTTTTCAAACTCAACCTATCGATAGCGAAACTATCGCTATTGAAACAACACAGATACCGAAAACAATTTTAAAATTTCACACCATGGCACGTATAGGACACGTTACTAAGTTACACGTTATTGGTAAGTAATATCTTTGTCATAGCGAATAAGCCCCCTGACAGTGAAGCAAAATATCTGGCACTACGGTGGTAGGTACACTTACTAAAGACACAGAACATTATTAGTAGGTACTGCTAAAGAGATTAAAAAACCTGGTGATAGGATAGGAAGTTTTTTTAAGAAAAAAATTACGTGGTAACCACCACCACGTAATTTTTTCATAATACCACTTCAGTACTAAGTACTTTCATACATCAACTTAGCAATAAGCAAGAAATCGTCACTTTCTAGACGACCAATCCCGAACTACAAAATGTCACCATAATCTATGGCCTTAGACTGCTTATGCTATTATCAAAATTACAGTTGCTTCGTTGATTTATGACAATATTACCTATATATATATATATATATTCATTTCATTTCATTAGTTGGCGTTTGATATAAGGTCATTCATTATCAACCTGACAAACTTAAGGGGTAGGTTCCACACAAAAAAAAACGTTTAGAAAAAAAAGTATTTTTTTTTATGTGTGGAACCTACCCCTTAAGTTTGTCAGGTTGATAATGAATGACCTTATATACTCAAAACTAATGAAATGAAATGAAATGAAATTCGGTTTATTTGACAAACACACAGAAAGAAAACAAAAAATATAAAATACAAATATGGTGGTAAAACTGGTGGACTGTGCCCTAATGAAGTTGTGATGACGTATTTGACTTTTTCCATATGATTTATAAGACAAAAGACTCAAACAGTTGATTAGCCCCTAGATTATGTAACTCGGTTGCTCGGTTGCAATCGATTTCACTTGGTTTCGATCAAAAACTGACGTATTTTGTATGAACATAACAGCGTATTGACAGTTCACTGATTGAAATCAGATTGAAACTGTGTTGCGTAATCACTCTACTGATGTCAAATATTTAGAATAGTTTCCTCTGCTGGTTCAGTATTCGGTCAGTATGGCAAAAGTATCAGCTCTACAATGAAAGTGTAGTTTTGATGTCATTAAATCACTGTAGTAATATTTGGCCACTGACATGTCAATTAATTATAAGTAACTACCTAGATTTAGCGAAAATACGCTCTTGGTAAAAGCTATTCAAATATTTTCACTCGTCATAAACGGTTAAAAAAAATACGTCCCAAAGTTGGCCTTCAAATTCAAACTTCTACCACATATTACTTCCTAAGCACTTGAGTTTTGAGCGAGCCTGCTCAAAAATTCACCCATGCCCAACCGACAACCGTACGCGTAAATTATTCAAAAGGTATGATAATGCAACACGAATTGAATGCACATCACAATGCAGCGAAAGATTGCCAAATGAAGGCGGTAAACGGTGCAACCACTTTGCGTTGTACAGTCCACCGCATATATCACTATGCCTAAGCAAAAATCTGCCGTATCTCTTGAGCTTACGGAATAAGGTGGTAGTAGAACTTGCATTGTAGACTGTACTTGCTTTCCGAAAGGGTTGGGCGTGCGCCAGCGGCGGGAGCGGGCTGCCAAGAGCTCGCGTAAATGTTGCCTTATTCGGACTTTTTTCTTAATTACTGACATTCAGTTCAGTACTTTGTGGTAATAGTTTTTTTAATATGTTGTCTTGGGTATTCTAAAACAGACTTCACTAAAAAAAATACTAATCGATGTTGTTATTTCTTTTGTTGTATTTCTGCTGAAAATAAACTCATCTAATCCAAGGTCACCGTCACAAAGTCACCGGCAAAATAAAATAGTTCCAGAAAAGTTAAGGTATAGGTAAGTTATTTTAACACCAACCAAATCAAAAAAGAGTAGTAGAGTTCTTTGTGATAGAGCTCGTCCGGGGAAGGACTACCTACCACCATACCTATTTCTGCCGCCAAGCAGTAATGCTCGCATTGCTGTGTTCCGGTTCGAAGGGTACGGTTTCCGGTGAAATTACAGGCACATGAGACTTTCCATCTAACGTCTCAGGGTGGTAACACGCAAGTGATATCTATGATCTATGCATGCGTACATAGGCTACGGTAACCGCTGACCATCAAGTGGACCGTACGCTTGGTTGCCACTTTAGTGGTATAAAAAAAAACAACCAGTATGAATATAATCATCATCAACCGATTGTAGTCCACTTCTGTACGTAGGTATCTCTCAAGGCGCCACTGGGCATTACTTTCGGTAACAATACAAAAGTATCGAAATCGAAATATGAACAGCGAGTGTGCCCGCGATTTGAACACGTTTGCTGACGCGGTGGTAGATTTCGCGGATCCCAACAGCTATTGTCGCACCGGATACCCGAAACACGTCTTTCCTAACTTGATAAATTGATGTTACCTACCTCTATAACTGACTGGAACTTAACATCCAGCTTAAACCGTTCTAAAGACCACAAATTTACAGGGTATAAAACTTCTTGGTAAACTTTGAAAGGAAATTTAACTCCTAGAGGACACGGGAAAGATGAAGTTAAGTGTGTTTAAAAAAAACTCGACGCAATTTCGCAGACTCACTAGTCCACTGGTCTTACTACAGTACCGTATCTACAATGTTTACACGTACGAACATGACATGTATGTATGTATGTACAATATAGGTTTTTTTTATTTAGCATATACAACTTCAATGAAACTTCAATCTGAAAGTCTACTATATATGTTACCACGTACCTCGGTAGTCGTCACCGATTGTGATGAAATTTGGAATATAATTTAAGTTCTGGAGTAACTGCAACGCAGAGGGTTCGATTCCCGCCTTGGGACAAATGTTTGTACGATCTGCAAAAATCTGTTCCGAGCATTCTGGGTGTTCTCTATGTTGGTATAATAAAAAATATCTATTTATGTATTGTATTGTTACACGTATATTAGTCATCTAGTACCCATAACACAAGCCCTGCTTAGCTTGGGGCTAGATGATGCTGTGTGGATTATCCAGAATTATTTATTATTTATTTTTATAACACATAGGCCGTAGCCGCGGTTTTTTATCTTATATGTTATTATGTTTAATACCGAAAAAAAGCTGTTTCTGTAACTACTGTTCCTGTGGGATAGCATATATATTGAAAAACCGCGGGTGAAACTGCGCCGGTCAGCTCGTGTATACAATAAATTAAATTTCAATCTCAGATTTGTGTACCAAAGTACAATTTTAATCGGACCATCTCGTGAACACACAACTCAATCGATAACTTTCCTTATATAACTTTGAATAAAGTCTGCTAAAAATCAACAATATAAAATATTGTTTCTCCACCTTACGTGTCTCACATATAATAAATTTACAAGCCGTATTCACGAATGAATATTACAATCTTGATGAATATGTATTTTCGCTTCGATTTCACTTATCGCTCTTTTTTCGAAAACACAAGATAATTTATGGCCCTACGATTTATTTACGCAACCATAAAATTCCGTCTGCGAATCTTTACCTCGAACGGTAAACAATTTCACGCGTGGTGATTCAATTTAATTGGGGATTATCTTTTTTTGGGGACTGCTCGTTCCTTCCGAACCGTTGTCAAGTATTGCCCATTTTCCTACGAGAGAGACACGCGACGCGATACGACGCAACGCGACATAGTGCGAATTTGTATTTCATTTGACTACCACTGCCTACGTTCTCGCATAAGCACAGGTAGGTCAGATTGCTTTACGCCGTTCGGGTTGGATTTCGAACGACGAAATATGTATTTTGTTAAGCCATTTATTTTAAATAATATGAATTAATGCATAAAAACAACGCACAGAACAGATATTAGTATAAGACAGTACTATACATGTCCATTGTTGCAAAACTGACATCGCATTAGTCAATAGCGTCACTCGTCGTGTTTAATATTATGACGATATGAATATGAATCGTATCGCGCGTGTCGCATCGCGATTTGTCGCTCTCCGTCGCTCACCTAGGACAATGGGTTATCGGTGACAGACGACAAATGATACAGCATCGGGAATCGGTAAATATAGAGGCAACTGGACCCTGGTTCTAGGACACCGGACACTGTGCAAAGACCGCACTCAAACTCAAGGCCGTTCGTCTTGTAGTAAGAATAACTTTGATAAATGGTGTTGGGCTACAAACCTTCTCGAATTTCGGCCTTACGAGAATTTCAATAACATGAAAGGTTACAGTGATAATACATTTTTTGGGACAAGATTTCAGTCGTTGAAATAATAATATACTTTATTGACTATATGCGTTGGTTCAGTGAGACCTATAGGTATAACATCGTAGATTAGTCTTTTTTTCAGAGTCGAGAGAGTGAGAGTGTGAGTGAGGTTAGAGTTTGTAAAAAAACCCCACGCGAATGAAGTCGCACTTGTATTCTGTATATGAGCCGACTTTTTACAAACTTTTGTGTTATATGGTATTTTTCACAGGAAAACATATCTGCCTAATAAAGTATCGTGCAACGGAGAGCGTTATTGCCATTTATACTGCCGATCGAGTCATACATTACGTTGCTGTTTTAAAGGCAAAATTGTTTCCATTACAGTGGCCTTCCCAAAGTCCCTGCGCCAATAAATGTAGGTGGGTATTTAGCAGACTATTTACTGCCCGACACAGCGCTGCGCGACTCTCTAATACTCTTAATTATTTTTGCTAGTGTAAGCTGTTTTTCTGACGGGGAAATGCAATTGTAACATTTTGCATTTTGCCTCCCCCCTCGGGTCTCTCTCATTACGTACTCCCGTTGCGTCCGCCACGGCTGAGATCGTAGAATAATTAGACTCTAAATCAAGTGCAGTAAAGCGGTCAGCCGCTCGAATGTGGTATGAATAGTCAATCGTCATTAAATTGTTCAGCTTTGGTAGTTTAATGCGTTCGGGTAATGCCTTCATTGACTTTTGATTCCCCTATTGAGGATTCATTCGTTCAGTTCAGGAAGTGAGGGAAAATGACTCCCCAATGTTTTCTTTGGAATTAACGAAGAGTTATTTTACGGTAAACAAAATATGGAATTTTTAGTACATAACTTGTGAATTCGATGCTATGAATAGGTATGAACGCAGATAGGACGGTGCACATAATATGTATTATCAGAATAATATGACTGTGATAAATAAACTAATTAAGCTAGGTAAATAAACATTAAATAGCATGTCCCTCATAATAACTTGCACACTCATAACAAAAACTAGATCATACACCGAGCAAAATTAAATTAATAACACCGCTCCAGTGAAGTTTGCTTCAAATTTAAGCTGTGCAAGATTTAAACGACAGCTCACATTTTGTAGGTAGGTACGTAATTATACCGCAGTGAAAATAATAGTTGTAACTCGAAGTGTCACCCTGAACGTCGCCCTAGCACGCACGCAAGCTAAAGTGAAACATAAAATCAGCGAGTTATAACTCATGTTGCAATTGACTATGTTGATCGTCATCATTGACAGACCCAAGCCTTTAAATGACTAGCTTCGGAGTCAAAATAGATCTAAACTCAATGCTTTACGGTTCATTTTATATTGGAAGTTGTTCAAAAGTGACGCAGGTACGATTATACCGTGGCTCGCCTCGGAGCGGGCGCAATGTGCCAAAACGCTTACTCGCGGTATTGCACTACTATTGTTCTGCGATAAAGTTTTTTTAGCCCTCAAAACGGTCAGAACAAGGTTTATGAGTGTTGTGCTTGTTAGCCAAAAGGGGATTTAGAACGGGAGCTTTTTCGTAATAGCTTTAACCCGATAAGAGGTCTACCAGTTTACCTCATAACTCAAAAGTAGATATTATGATAAAAACAAATAATTGTTGCCATGCCTTTTCTTGTGGACGTAACATAAAATAAAACTAGATGGCTCTTTTTAATAGAACCGGCTCTAGCATACTCTGCAGAAGTATATTTTTCAACGGCTTTAAACTTCTAGCATTTCTAAGGAGAACTTTTCCGTACTGAAAAGTTTAATTTAGAATGTCTTTTACATCTCCAACTCCAAATAATTATACCTGAACGGAATCCTAACATACTTTCGCTGGCACGGGCACTTTTGAACGCGCCGTAATTCTAGACTTTCTAGAGTTTTCTACTAAGTTCGTTTGAGTTCGCCGATTAGGGGCGTTTTCCTGAGTTGCAACTAGACGCATACTCCTAATTCATAGTTGAGTAATTTGGTTCAAACTAACGGTTTAAAATACTTTTGATGGCATCGTCATTTTGAAACAAGCTGTTTTTGAGTTTTCCATAGAGTTCGCTCGAGTTTCCTGATTAGCGGCCACCCTGAGTCAGACAACGCTTCGCTGCGTCGCTTCCTGTCACCTTTGCTGCACTTTTAGTTTACTCCATCGTCACAAATACTAGAGAAAATGTTTGTTACGTTTTAGACATTACATTTTAATAATAGCTTATTTTTGGCCTCGACTTTGAGTGAGTTTATGTACAGTCCATACATACCTGAGCTTTGTCTGCACATCAGGTATGTATGGACGCGAAGCGTGATGTCTATTTGCTCTGTCTGTGCAGACATTGAATTATCTGACTAGTACAGTCAAATTAGATAAATAAATAAATATTGGCGGACATTTATATACATCGCTATCTAGCCCCAAAATAACAGAGCATAAAAAATAGGTAGTACATACATACCTACAATCATAAAAAAATTTAGACCAGAAACAAATATTTGCAGATCATGTAAATACTTGTCCTACAGCGGGGAATCGATCTCGCAACCTCTCGCTTCCCAACCGAGCAATCGTCTACTGCGCCACCGAAGTCGACGTATTATTGTAACAGAATGTAGCTAAATCATTATTATAGTTTATAATTGCTCTGTATAAAGACCATAAAGAATTTTCGAGAGTTTCAATCGAGTTCTTGAAATAGTGGTTATCCTGAGTCAGCGCTTCGCTCCGCTGCGCCCGCTTTCTGTCACCTTTGCTGCGCTTTCAGTTGATTCTGTCGTATTACGAAACGTCAAAAAATCGTTTGCCATTATTTTAAGTTACGCTTTATATAAATTTTAAATATCACGAACTTATAGTAAATGTCAAGTAGGCTAATTTCTAGTTAGTTAATAACGGTTGCGCCCGTTGCGCTAAAAGGTGACTGCCAGACAGGGACAGCTAAATTGGTTATCCTGTCATTATTTTACTTGACACTTGGGTAATCGAGAAATTTGCTCATATTATAATGTATGAACTTCTTACACTCACAATACCTATTTGTACTAATTAATTAGGTAACAAGAGCATCCATCATATTCTATCCTATTTCACCCCGCGCAGAGATAAAACTATTTCAGTCATCCGCTCTCTTATCTGTTGTGAGGAGAAAATAAATGTATTTATTTTACTTTTAGAGTTATCGTGATGTTCTTGCTATACTCCAAAGATTTCTATATTCTATATAAGTCTCAATTCTTAAATAAACTAAATAATTGAGACATATTGCATCGAAATACATACCAATCTACTCTACTCTAGATACCAGAACATCGTATCTGATTAGCTTGCAGATACAGTGCACAATCAAATTGGAGTCCTGATGCAGTTTAATAACCATACCAGACTTATCTAATAAATCAAACTGACTCTGTTGTTTACTACATCATCGTTACGCGTAGAATACGTATAGATTGAAGTACGATTATAGAAGTAACGAGACTGGTTACACTGTCTTGGAGTAAATAAAATAAAAAAAACAAATGTTATTAGAATAACAACTCTCTTACAGCTCTCAGAACACAATAGCTATTTCTTGCATTCTTTAGAAACAGAGTTTTTATTTTGCTCTTACTTAGAATTCGAAGCACTACACTCTTTATTTTTCCACATTCTTAATTTTATTCACTGTATACTTAAATAAAAATATCGGACTTAATTCCTCCCTAAGGTGCCCCATATTTCCTCAGTTGTTTATTGCCAAGTAGCGGGAATGCACAATAAAACTTCGTAAAGATTAGTGCACCAATAAAAATAAGAATTAAAGCTGGTTTTTTGGGTAAGAAAAACAAGCGGTACACAGTTAATCGTCCTAAACCAACAAATGGTCCAAACTTAATGGACTTTCGTCAAAATAAAATATCCCCTACGTGACCGACGGTCAGATTCACAGGTTTTTAATATAGATAAAAGGGATGAAATAGCTCGTGAATACGCATTGGAAACATAGAAAAACAGAGCGTGATTGGATTAAAGTCTATATATTCAGCTTTGGGCATGAATATTCAAATAAACCTGCGTATATTTTATTTATTTTTGTAAATCTCTTAAGTTATCACATACAGTTCGTAAGTTGTTCATAGTAGTTAAGTTCATAAGTCATAAATTATCTCATAAGTTTGTAGTGTATCATTGCATATTCCAAACCTAAATTATAATCCTTACTGTAGCGCGTCTCACCCATAATCAGGTCGCTTCCACATCGCGCTAGACACATAGAATCCCCCGGCTTTAAGTAATCACTTGTTGTTCCTCTGTAAATCCTAGTGAAGTCCAATCTTAGACAATTTCATAGCCCTGATGGGACCTATTCTCAACAGCAGTTGGATAATGAACTACTCAATATTAAAGCTAATAAAGTTTTTTATGTAAACACGGAACTTTCTAAAGTAATAGCATGTTTTGTCTTAATTTGTTCGTGTTTTCAGTTATTAAAATCTATAGTCTAAGTTTTTTTCTGATTTCAAACATGTTTAATGTAATCCCGTTTTATGGCTCGTGCGTATTTTTCACATCTGTAAAGATTCTTTGCGTACTGAAGATTTAAAATATGTCACAAAAAAATAGTCTGAGGAATTCTCAGTTTTTACTTCAGAGTACTGAATCATACGAATTTGCCTATTTACTCGTTGCTTGTATATGTGTCTCTAATCTTAGTGTATGAAATCGTTGCATTTTTGACTGACAGAATGACTAACAGATTGGCAATTAAGGTAGGGGTTCACTATAAGAAAGGAATTCCTGACTCCTAGAAGACGCAGCGGAAAGGTGTTCGTATAAAAAATATACCAACGCAGACAAAGTTTCAGGGCATTTCTCTAGTCAGCCTATAAATGGGATTTATTCTGTGACTCGATTACAGAATATAACTAGGCCCATTCTCGGGTCATATTTCGGCTGTTAATTGTAATCACCAAGGAGAAGTTTCGACTAGACACACGCCCACACATTTAACTTAATACCTTGATTGTCAAGGCTAGTGGTTCCAAAATTTATTGATATTTTACGTTATCGCAGTTCGTCTTCGGTTTTATCTCATACTTCGTAAAATTTTATTAATCTCAACACAGTAAACAGTCGCATCTGCCACAGTATGCATAATAAAAATGGAATTATCGTCAATGCGCAAAATCTTACTTACAGCTTAGCAAGTAAAATTATTACAGAGAAGCAATAATGCTACGTGGCAGTATTGCAACAACTATAACGTAACAGTAGAGCTACGCTATGTGCTCCGCAAGCAGTGATGCGAATCTATATGCTACGACGTAGTAGTGATATAGTAATGCTACATCTACAACGTGGCAGTAAGTAGAGCTACGCAAGCTGTGATTCTAAATCTATATGCTACGACGTAGTGATATAGTAATGCTACATCACATCTACAACGTAGATACGTGCTACGCAAGAAGTGATGCTGAATCTAATGCTACGACTACGACGTAACAGTGATGTGTGTGTTGCTTTGCTACATCTACACCGGTATCAGTAGATCTACGCTACGTGCTACACAAGCAGTGATGCTGAATCTATATGCTACGACGTAGCAGTAATATAGCCACACGTAGCGTTACACAGAGATGCTTCATCTAATAGCTATAGATATGAAGCTACAGCTGGATATTGCGTAGTAGTACCGCTACGGCAACGAGATACCAAGATAAAGTAGTTTGTAACTAAACTAATAACTTACCAGAACCACTTTGAGTTGGGATTCGGTTATGTTGTGCAAGAAACTTACGTTTTTCGATTATGCCCTTTATCTTCCTCCTATCTGTATGTACTGTGTATGCCTGAGCAGCCCTCGGCCATATCTTGCCAGTTAATTGTAATCAAGGAGCGCCAATTTGACTGGCGTACACTAATGTCTTGTTAGACCGGCTACTGCTAGGCGAATGTTGCCAGCTATTAACTAATAACCTAACGCTTAATGGTTGGATAATAGCCTTACTTACGCGTAGATTACTTAGTTTAAAGCTTATTAAGCTTCAATGTATTTTTAAGATGCGGACACTTCAGCAGCAGATAATTCATAATGTATGATTAACTCATTGTTTGATAAAGGTTCAATATAATATTTGTGGTTTTCATACAAAAATTTACAACGAGCGCTCCAAAAAGAGCTTATAGCAGGGCCTACTGGTTCTACCTATATTTTTTTATTTGTCAAGAAAATAATAGATCAATTCGTTGAACTACATAGTAATTGCCTTATCAGCAGCGAGACGTCAAGGCGAACAGATCAACACTACCTACAGGCAATGTATGTTAATGCGGATTACCGGCACGCCCCGACTGAAAGCTGGCATTGGCGAGTATTAATTAAATGCACTGTATGCGACACGTAAAAGCACTTTCCCAATGCTTATCGCTACCTGTCGAATTATCCGGACGGTTTGAATGATGGCGCTTTTTAAAATGTATTTTTTTATCCTTATTTTGAACGAAAAAGATTCCATCTTTTGTGGAATTAAAGATTTAGGGGTATTTTAAATCAATCAATCTCTTTTAGATTCGCGTGGTTGATTGTGATGGACCCAAATTCTCATAAATTCAAATAAAGATGCATGTAAAATTATCGGTAGGTTTATCAGATTAAGAATAACAGGTATCAAAGCAAACCTATAACTGACTGATGACTTACGTATTTATGTTTGACATACGAGAGTTGCCTTTTATGTTATATCGGGAATAGAGAAATAAAAACGGAAACTAATTATCGCACATAGGTTTATTGTCTTACAAAATATTCTCCATGAAGACCAATACACTTTTGAATAAGCTTGAACCAACTTTCGAAGCACTTTTTCCTCTCCGATTGAAGTACCTCCGAAACATGCATTTTTAACGCATCAACCGCAAATATAGGTCTCGAAAAAGGTTGACTTTGTACTCAATAATTTATTTTTGGTTTTCGAGAATAAAAATAAATCATTAGGAGCTAAGTAAGTAAATGCACGGCGGATGACCCATCGATTTTACTTTTTCAGTTCTCAAAAAGTCTCTTGTTTGAACCGATGTGTAAGAGCTCGCAGACTGTTGGTTTCTCTTATTTCTTACAAAGATGTGTACCATTCAGAATTAACCATCCGACATTGCACTTATGGTTCACCTATATTTAGTTTTTCTGAAAAAATAGGTGACCATTTGCATCAAAATGCTTCGTGCGCGAACGACTTTTGTTAGGTTGGGCTCATCTTGAAAGACCCGTACAGCCGACTGCTGTTTACTTTCGGGCTCATACGCATAGATCCATGATTTATCATCTGTTACGATAATAATGTAATAGTAGCGGAGTTTAATCGCAATCGTATTTATTAAGCATTTCTTTCTACCAATCGACACAAACCTTTTTTTGAGCGATTGGTGATTTCAACGCGAAGAATTTTTATTTACTACCAAATGTTCATGCAATATTGAATGTATGCTGGCTCTACTAATGACCAAAGATGCCTCTATCTCACAACAAGTCTTATGACGATCTTGCATTAACAGTTCACGCACAACATCAATGATTTCTGGAACAACAACCAATTTTGGGCGACTTTCACGAAATATTGAATTCCAAACATTTGTTATACAGTGGGTTTTTATGGTGCTTTATCGCCATAAGTCAAATTAGGTTTATTGATGCACAATTGTTGAGATAATTCACGTCGAAAGTTGTAAAAATAATCGCTCTGAAATGCTGACGACTTAATTCTATTTCTTGGCCGACATAAATTTTTCATGTCACTGTAAACAACACAAATAGTGCATGGACACTAAAACTTTCTGAGTATGGTACACTGACAAAAAGTCGAACTTCACGTTAGGAACTTCGGTTTTTTAATAGCAGCACCTAGATTGTTCATTCCCGAAATAAAAAAGGCATCCCTCGAATTTCGAAGGTATACCTTATATATAGAAAATATATATATTTTCTCACTTAACTCGAAAACTAGGTTAAGATAGGTCACACTGGGCCCGGGAAGGGCGGTACCACAGGGGTGGCCCTGTGCTGCCGCAGCACTGCGAGGTGCTGGGGCTGACTTTTGTTAGCCCCGAGAAGTGCTTTGAGCGCGATGCGGGAGGGGCACCACTGATAGCCCTAGGGGACCGTGGAGCCCCTCGGCATGCATCGAGGCTGGCCACCGGGGATGGTTTAGTGAGTCGTCGAGTCCCACAACCTCACATACCCCCGTCGTACCCTTATGCGACAGGATGTCTGGATGCAGATTCCTCCCCGTTAACAAAAAAAAAAAAAAAAGGCCACTCTGGGTGTTAAACAAATAAAAGGCTAAAGAAAACTAAGAAAATAAGGTTTATTGAACCAATGTGTCGCAGTATGGTGCGGTAGGTACGAACAAGAAAAAAAGAAGAAAAATTAGTGTTGCCATGTGTTTATGTTCTGTACTGAACACTGGGGCCATTTTAACTAAATTTTGTGTTTTTAGCTTTTAATTCGTCTTACGTCTTCTTTATGTATGAAACTCGGAATTTTGTACGTAATTACTGATGAACGCTAGGTTGAAAATGAAAGCGGTTTAGTGTTGACATAACTATACTAGCTAAATCTTCAACAGTAGGCAAATTTTAATGGCTTTACTTCTTCGTCATACAAAAAGAAGAAAAAAAGAAGAAACATTATTACTATGATATTTCTCAAGTACAATATAATGCTTCACAAAGAATTTTATGAAAGCCTCCATTTTAAAAAGCTTGTAAAATGCATTAAAACTGACTGCGTTATTACAAAAATCTTGAAAAGAACTTCAGTGTTAATAAGAGGCTAATAAAGTTCCGGTGGAAGTTGTTGAGGTTTGTGTAAAATATAAATAAGTAGCTTGATACAATATAATTTTTATTATATAAAGCAAAAACTCTGTGAAGTAAAGTTTATGCTTAATGTGGTTTTTGTTATATGATCTTCATAACTTGTCCTAAACCAATATAATATAACATGGCACACCCAAAAGTCACATAATATGCTCCTGACCTAATATAAAATAGACTATGTCATAATGGTACGAGCGTTGACTGCAGTATAAGTAACTATTGTACTAAAATACCCTAACCCGGAACAAATATTTACAGATCATACGAAACATTTTACCGCAGCGGGAATTTTTATCTTTATTTTCAACCGAGTACTTGCTTACCGCGCTGTCAAGGTCATCAATGCAAATACCTACTACACATTGTCCACTAAAGCGTATCTCAAAAAAAAAAGCGGTAGAGACTGCTCGCTCTATCGCCGGTCGGTATTGCGTTATAAAACAAACTTTGCACAAAACGTAAGAACGGCCATGTATCGAATACTTCGCAGCGCGGACGACTTGAATCGAAAACGACAATTCAATTCAATGTCAAAAGTTCTTGGCTACGAGCTTTGAAAACTCCTAACTTAAGGGTGTTTTTGAAAATATGATATAACGGAGCGAGGGGCTTCAAGTTAGTAGAGGAATCGCCCTCAAGGGGGTCGTGATGAATCTTTCACGCGTTTTATCGCTTTGCATCGGGAATCGAACTTTGGACCGATCTATTTTTCGGACCTAATATAATTTAGATCGAAGGAACTATTTATTAAGAACATTGCGTGCCCAATCATACGCAGTTAACGGCGTAGTTTGTTGTCAAAACACTTTGCTATCATAATCATCATTTTAACCGCGACATTTTCTACTAAGTACTGGCTGTGTAGTTGATAGCAAAAACAAAAATGTATTATGAACTGTGTTGAATATAGACCATAATTATTATCCAGTATATAATTATCGTTCTAGTTACATATTCGTAGTTTTTGAAATGGACCATGCACGTTACTTTTCTGTTCATCTACCCGCGCTCTCTACCCTTTAGTATACTTACACAACTACATTTTCAGTAGCTGTAACCTTAAAATCTTTCTAAAACCACAATGATTTGCAACTTTTTAACAAGCTAACTTCCAGGAGTGCATACAACCGAAACGCCGGACATAGTTATAGTACTAGCGCAGCGGTATACCACAGCCGCTCTGTTGAAGAGCACCTTACACTCAACTTGCCGTGTTTACCTCGCTATGTTACGTGACTTAATGAACTGGTATTTAAGTCTATTTTGCCTGAGGAAATATTTGCCGAGAAGACTGAAGTTTATTAGCGGGAATGTCGCATTCCAGAAACTAACAAGAAAACCTTAAGTTATACAGGCATACATTTTTGTTATTCTATTCTTAGGTAGTGGTTATATTTTTAATCATATTGTGTTTCAATAAAATATATTCTAAGCAATATTTTTTAGACACATCCAATAAAAAACATTGCTAACTCAACTTACCTTACCATATTTACCCATTTAAGTTATGCTTCTACAATTTTCAAAATTAAATAACATATATACACTCTACTTATTTTTACAGTATTTATTCAGAAAAAGTATTTTAAAATTCTAAACGAATACGTTACCAATGAATAAATTTTTTGTTATTTTAATTATATTTTATTTACGCTATACTTGTTTTCACAGGTAGGTTATTCAGTAAAAAGTCTTTTAAAATTCTTGAATTAACAAACAAAACCACCTTCAAGTAACGACTTGACTTTATAAAAAACCTATTTGGGAAAATTTTCCCAGTTACTAAATAGTAGACACGAAAAGTTTTCTCAAGATCTTTTCAGGCTGAATTTGAATAAAAGAAACTTGGTCCAATATAACTTTTTTCAATTTTAGTGTAAGTACGTTGACGCTATTTATTTGTAACTCGCAGTAAGTTTGAAAAATAATAGAGATGCTTTTTCCAACGTGGTGGCTCTGCTGGGTAATACCACGCTTTTATTTTGCAAATTAAGCTAAAGCTTCAATTTAATTAAAGCTTTTAATGATCACTTTTGTATCTTAAAAGTCTTAGGACTTTAACAGTAGGTACATAAAATGGTATGTACCTGCGGTCTATACATTATTATCTATTAAAGTTATCACTTGTGTGACTTGAACAATAGAGTCTTACTAATGTACACATTATTTAGAAATAGCGCTATCTGTTACCATTTGATAATGACAAACAAGACAGAGCTAGTTTATAGCATTGTGTTCTTAATAGTTTTTATCGCTGGTAGACAGAGATTATACGTTTCACGTAAAAATCACAAAGTGATGTGACGCACTAACTGACAGCTTCTATACATTACACGGTCGTAAATTATTAATAAATAAATATAGAACTAAAAGCTATCATATCATATCATATCACATTATATCATACCGACAAATTCGTGAAAAATGTGTTATAATTGTTTGTAAAAACTAGACCATTAATCACAAATCTGGTCTGAATCTGAAGAAATATTTTTTACATACGCCATCAAAGTAATAACCATCTTAAAATAACGTAGAGTTCTTGAGGTTTTTAACAAAACGTTTTTAAAACTAATATTTTTCATACTTTTTTTAGAGTTTTAGAAAATTTATTTACGAATCTTATTTTTATGAAACCAAAGACAAAATGTAGCATTTTGATGTTTTCTTAACATTTGACTAGTACATAGAGTAGATACTAAGGTGTACATCGGTGTTTTAGAAAAAATGCATTACGGCGAATTATTTAAGAAATTCGTTTCAATTTCGACGATTCCGGTCTCTACTCTCAGTTCTGTACAAGCGATTGAGACTGCTCTGCACGTACAGTAAAAGTTCCAGATCACTATAATTGAAGACTAGTTAAGATAGCGCACACCAATCTCACACTACAGTTAAATAAAATTAATTTAAACTTTCTAAGCGCATTTTCCCCGTATTGGCATTGTATAGTTACACTTGTAGTAGCGCAATAAAGTTGCCTGCCTGAGTTGGCTCAGTAAGATAGACCCTTATTTCGCTTAAAAATATATTAATAGTACGTTCAACTGTTTTTTTTAAACGGAATCGTGGTTGTTTTTCATAGTCTACATTTGCGACTGTTGTATCGAGTTAAACTACTGGTTAGTGTATCCTGTACTGTGACATAGCTCTACTCGCTCCGGCTATGCCTGTAACTGCAATAAGTGTCGCAAAACTTTCGCAAAACATCCTTTACTTCCGCGTTAGAGATGTTTGGTTTTTGGATTTCTTCTCGAAGTTCTATCTTCTTCCTTAGTTATGGGTCACTGTCTAACTCAATCGCGATCCTGATTCGATATTGTTGTTTGTTCGATACTCGGAATTTTTGTTAAAGTTTCTATTGTGGGGCAGAGGTATTGCTATTGTGAATATTGTAGAGCTTTCGTGTTTGGTAGTTGAACAATCAGCTCAGATAGAAGTTTTTATATTTTTAGCTACCGGTTATGAACTCTATATGTAACTTACAGGCCTTTAGACATAACAAGAATACAGTGAGGTGGCTAAGCATACTCAGTAAGACTAATTAGTTTTACAACGTTCAATAAATATCTCCTATTATTACAGTCTGAACTAATTGTACCGTGAAATGAAAGCAAATATCTTACTAATACAATATCACACGCAATTCCGTAGTGTAGCATCAATTGTCTTTCCCACAATCCAGACTACTTGTAACCCCAAAGTTGTACCAAACATTATCCAACTGAGTCGCTCCATAAAACATTCAACTCAAGTTTCTAAGCAGTGTAGTGCCTGACAAAGTGGAAATGCGAAACGTTGCTGACAGACAACGAATAACTTAATTCTGATGAAGAGCACTCAAAAAGAACGGGTCTTAAAGCACGATTGTCTCTTCAGATGTGCAGACGCCGTGGAAATCTGTAAAATAATACCCCAACGCAGGCGTGTAGCGAGGAACTGTTCTAGGGGTCATTTATTATCTACTCTACTTCACATTTTATTGTCTCTGCAGAAAATTGCCTTGTGGAAAAGAAGTACTGGTGCTTAGCAAATTGTTTCGACAGTGTAAAACACTAGTTAGTAGATTCATTCGGCTTTGCTCTTTACGCTCGGTCACCTGTGCGATGGCGTGCTGATACTCTAAAAGAAAAATAAATGATAAATTAAGCCCGCGTATCCTCGGCTTCGGCCCTGGCTCGACACTAGTTAAGCCGGTCCCTAGCTGACGATACAATAAAATAAGCAGTACTCAGAGACTAAACTACAAATTACGAGAGAGCGAGCTCAGCTTAAAATAATTAAGATTCTTTGTCCGGTCAGCCGGCAAGTCTGCAGCTGCAGTCACGCTGATCTACATAGCAGTAGCTAAATATTCTTTAACTTTATTTACCATACATAGTAACCCACCTCTAGAATTCCCCTAGGATTGTGGTTTAAATACCACAACACACACTTTCGAATCGAAGTCTGTTTTTTTAGTTATAAAAAACCTCGATGATGAACCCCTTATGGTGAGACCCGTTGTCCTTCCAAAATGTTCGGCCTTTAAGCAGTTACTGAAGCTATCGACTTGAATTTCTTTTTGGATATAGAGTGAGTTTGCAAAAGCATATGTATACGGTGAACAAAATTTGAAAAATATTTTCAAATTGCGCGCCGAGACCACTCGAGGTGTTGCTTCCGTCACCTCTCCAAGTTACCTACCTACTCGTACTTTATCCAGAGTCTGTGTCATACCGAAACGCTTATGTTGTAAAATGTGCTTTGTCTACCTGGCTTTAGATTGGTTATGGCTCAGTTGATGCCAGAAGTATATCAGCCATACGGCTCCGAATGGTGACCACAAACTAGAAAAAGAAAAGCAATCAGATCGAATGGGGTACTTATTGAATAAAAGCTATTTTTTAGGTCATTTCTTAAATGTTTTTAATTTTTATTAAAAACTTTGTAAATTATTGTTATAAAATAATGAAACATAATTATAACCTGTCATTTTTATTTAAAAAAGGAGATAATTTATAGTTTTTACAAGAAAATACGAAGCCATAATAAACGGGTTTTGGTTTGCTGTTTTCGTTATCACAACAAAATAGTACTAGTACTTACTATTGAATTAAAAAAAACATTTACTGGTTATAAAACCCTCGGTGTGTAAGGTAATTCGCACTTTATTTTATAAAGATGAAAATTGAATGTCCGATAGATCAGCATAATGCTTATTAAGTTTTTCTTGATTTAAGCGCAATATAACGTTTTTACATCCACCCCGTTTTGATATTCATTTATCAAAGCCTGAAACTATTGTAGCTGACGGGTAGAAAAAAGTTTAATTGGATCCCGACACTTGTTTCAAATAACCGTTTTATGACACCGGAAATATATCACAGATAGGTTATTGAGTTTGTAACTCTGCACGGCATGAGAATATTCACGAGATCGAATGTGCCAAAAAGTTTCACTGGAATTTTGCAGAGGTAAGGCACAGAAGGAATAATAGTAAAAATATTTAGGTACTCAGAAGTTTCACTCGGACTAGTCCTCTTTTATTTGTGTCACGCATTTTTTGACTGAATCTTGTACTCTGTTTTGGGTTAGTTACCAAATTGAGATAATGTAACAAACACTCTAAGCCAGGGTGTGTAACTGTGCTGCATTACCGAGTAAAGAAAACTTCAGTTCATCGAATTGACTAATCTCGGTTTGCTCTTATTGAAAATGACTGACTGATTTTATAATCATAATTATCATCGCCTAATTAGGTACATTAAATGACTGCTGCTGAATATAGACCTGACGATGAATGCCAAGACATGAGCCGCCCGCACCACCATTCAACAACTTCCAGCGACCGCTACAATGTCGTCGAATAAAGGTCATCTTAAACTTCATCTTCTGGTTCGTGATCGCCATATTTCTGAATACTATGGCTGATAAATTTCATGCATAAATTGAGCTATATTGAATCTAAAATCAGGTAGACAAAGCTCATTTTGCAATAAAGACGTTTCGGTATGATACAGACCTGGGTAAGGTACGAGTAAGTTGGAGAGGTGACGGGAGCGACACCTCAAGTGGTCGCGCCGCGCAACGTGCAAACCACGTCTTTGTTTCCAAGTGTCTGTTTACTGACGTGTTTATTTGACGACGCGTAGAAGAATTTAACAATACGACCCGAATAAACAATATTATGGTGTTTTTCCGCTGGGATCGCTGTTGGCGAAACAAAAATTGTGTAACATAAAATGATGCGCCGAGTTTATTCTAGACAAAGGGTGCAATAACTATGCATGATATGTGCTGTCGATGATATCTAGTTTCCCAACGATTTCCGTTGTTAGCATTGAAGCAAGCTTTTGTCACGAGAACATACCCGGCGCCTTCACTCATCAAACTGATATAAAACGCCAACATTTCCAAGAGGTTTCTGGAATAACAAAACGATACTTTAATTTCTAGAGCCATGCCTTTGTATGTCGAGCTGTACCCAAGGGTAATTCTATCGTCAATTCAACCTTGTCGGCCTAAAAACGTGATAACACAAAGAGTGTCGTGGCTAGAGGGAGCGAGGTCGCCCGCGGAGCACCCTCCGCTTTGTTCCACTGGTAACAATGCCGAGTACTGCGGAGCCACTTGCGAGCACTTGTATCGGATGCAAGCGATGTTTCGTTCGGATTAGGGTCTCAGGCAGGGTCGCACTTGTGATCTTTTGTAAGCTTTCCCGACGCGACCGGATTATGAGTGTTGCTAATGTTCTTTTGAGAAGTGTTTCAGCTGCTTCCTGAAGATAACTGTGTTGCGATAGATTTCAAAACACACTCTCACTCCCTCAAAATTAAAGAGGCCATCAGGTTTTCTACTTTAAACGAGCTTTCTGTGCAGTAGTGTAAGCTTTAGAACTGAAACTTTCACACACGCATATAATACAAGAAATTATCATTATGTATGAACATGAATAAGCAGAAAAATAACACTTCTTTGTACATCACATAGTTCAACTTATGCAAAAAAGGACCCACTAAACTCAGTTTCGCTCTAGCACTGACCTACTAAAAGTTAATACACAAAACATAATGACCCCTCCATGGGCACTTTACCCATTTCATTACATTTTTTACAACCCCGAACATTACCAAAGCAATCACGAGTAGAAATTAAAATTTAACAGATTCGGGCTCTCCGAATACGGCCCTGGCAATGGAGAGTTGTAATTATGTGATATTTATGCGAGTTGCCCCTCCCTTGTTTTCTTGAGAGCTTCTTACAGCGATACTGGTGTCGAAAGTTATGAGCCAAGTTACAAATCACTGCTAGTTCAACCAACAATAGGCGGGACAATTGACGACCTCTATGGCATGACGGGTGAAAGGAACACGAGATATGCTGTTTCGATTTCCACTGTGAATAAGTGTTAAACATTGTCTACCCTCTATCACCGCTTGAAAGTAGGCCAGTGTCCCAGCACATTAGATACAAGGCTGTCATGATTGTGTACAAGCTTAAATTCCAGATCATGAGTGTTTTTTAATGGAACTTGTTGAAACAACTAGCTCCAGGCTAAGAAAGATAAGTACTACGTATCTAACGTAACGTATATGATATTATTATAGTCTAAACATATGTTGCATTCCTCGGTCGTGGCATAGAGAGTGAGACGTCTGAAAGAATAACTCAATAATAAAGCCAAAAATTACATGTAGGTAAGTACATTTTATAACAAAGTCACCCTGTAATTCAGCAGATTGTGATACTCGTAATAGGAAAATTTGCAATCTCTGTAATAATGTTATAGTGAAGGAAAATTACTGTTTTAACATTATTACAGGTTACAGTGATGACAGGGCTCGTAGTGTACTCCTTAATACGGCATTGGCCTCATAATGTAATGGAAGAAAGCAGGGACTAAAGTATATGCAAAAGTAAGCAGATTACATGCTAATACTTCCACATAATCGCTAGAAATGTATCTCATCTCTCATTTATCGCTTTGATGACAAATACACTGATACATCTACCGGCGCGGCGCGGCGGTGGTCACTATAGACTTTTAGGTATTTTGAAGAACTAAAGTGTGGGCAAGAATAATCACAGATTAACGCCCTGACTAAGCAAGAAAACGACACGGCAAACTGAAACGGAGATAAGGGGACGAACTCGACAAGTTTCTGAACGACTGAAGCCATTGCACAAGATGCGGGATGCATGGACGGGACATTTTTACTGTGCAGAAGAGACACAAATGGTTGGAATAGAAATATAAAATCGATTCCAGTGGCAGAAACCGGCAACCTGCTTTATATGTAAATGTGGTGTGGTTTATAAAATGTTGCGCAAAAAAATGTGAAATTACTGCCATGCGTAAATCGAAAACTTTTGCACCTAAAATTCGAGGTATAAAAGCTAACATTCCAAGCTCCAAGGTAGTGTAAAAACTTTTCATGAATTTAATTAATTTCGCTTGTAAGAGTTCCCGGGCTTTTTATACGGAACACGTAAATATTGTGCCGTACACGCACACGTGTACGTGAGCGGAGGAAACCAATTCTAGAGTTATTTGCACGGCTAGCGGAATATGTATTTTTTTAGTTTTAAATAAGCTTCGTTAGCCAGTTATGCTTTTGCTACCAAATAAAATATTACAAATATTACATAATCTAGCTGCTAGATTGTAGCACTGGTGTCTCAGACGTGTAAAAAGTCAATTCTCATCTTTTTACATATTATCTAAACGTGAACAAGAAAGCGGGGCCCTGTTACGAAAGTGGGCTTCATAGCGGTTCGTCCGCTAGATGTGCAAAAACTAATTCAGGCTATAAGCTTATATTGTAAAGCTAGTATCACACAAGCCGTTTTTAAGTCAGTGTGTAAGGCGGGGCACACACTCGAACCCTGAAACCCTGCTTAAGTACGAGTCCGGCTAAACGCCGGAAGACGTGAGGGTCTCGCATTGTTACTGCGACAATAGAATGGAAATGTCTTTCCAGTTTTTTCAACTCAAATATGTATATTCGGTGAATAGCAACAATTCTGTACGAGATATCAATAGAGCGCATTGAATTTAATGGTAAAATCGAGATTTGATATAGCAGAAGAAAATTCAACAATGAAAGAAAAATCTTTTGTACTTTTGTTCGTGCACTATTTGATTTGGTTTCATAAAAAAATGCAACCGTTATACGACAGCTGAAGGATTTATTGCACTAAGCGTTACCATAACAGAAATGTTTTGGTTCAAGTCTTGTTCAACTGTGCAGTGCGTCACATTGAAACGTAATAATATCTGTTCTGTGCTGAAACCAAAGAGTAAAGTAACTGAAACTCAACAAAGTTGTCTATACGTACAAACACGTCCGATGACGATCAATTTGTCAAAATCTACCTTTGCCATCTGCCTTTGTAGGTACCTAATATTTCTACACTTTAAAGACCAAGATGTAACATTTTCTAAGCGGAAACAAACAGCATAAAAACTTTAGTAAAATGGTGCTAGTTGTAATGTTCTTACAAGCAACTTAATAAAATGTAAGTTTTGGGTTACCGCATCGAGGTCGCGCCATGTGCAATCGCAGGTTCGGGCACCTTTACTGCAAGTAGCGCACTATTTCCCACCGTCCGACGGGAAGAAATAAAAGAGTTAGAACAAAAAGGACTTTCCTTTAAAGTTCTTTATTTCAAGGGACTGTAGCAGTAAAGTGCGGTTTAATTGCACGGCGGAACTTTCACAGCTCCACACTTTTATTTGTATTCGATAAATTTAGATTTCTTTCAACTCGTGGAGAAATACCGATATCGGCGCAATCTCTCTTTGGCGTATCTGTTTCTATGAAGTACTAGTGGAATCTTGCGTCTTTGCCCGCGCTGACTTTTTTCATGCAAACTTGATCCCCCTGCATTCTTTAGGATTTTATTTCCAAACTTTCAGGTCTTTAAGATGGTTTACGTAGTGCATTGATTTATCAGTCAGTCAGTCTTTCAGTAACGCAACATTTTTATATTTATGAACCATTAATAAAAGACTGACTTTCTGACTTTTGATTGTGAGCTCTCGTTTTGCGTTTGTTTTAATAAAATTTAGATTTCGATATTACGTTCACGATTCAGCTTGTTAAAAGTTATCCGTGCATTGTTCGACTGTTCGTACAGTTCGGTGCAGTGAGACATTTGTCGCAAAAATTAGATAAGTTTTCTGTGTCCAGTGAAGAGTGGCGGTAAGTTTGGGCCGCTCCGTCCGATAGTCCGCGACCCTCGCTTCCTGCACGCCCTCAGCACCCTCTGCTCTGCAAGACAATGCCGCCCTAATAAAACTTTTACTGTCTATGATTTTCGAACCATTTTACCAAGATTACTTCTATAAAATTCGTAATTTATTAACTTGAGAAAGAAATTCTTCGGCTTTATCGACATTCGAAAGCTTTAAACCACGGACGCGACGGAATTTTTTCCTTATCCTTTTGTCCTTTCGATTTGATGGACGTCTAAGAACTGTCATTCAAATTAAGTATCCGATCCAAAAAGACTTCTGTTTGTTTTATAAATGTGATTTTGTTTGTATTATTTTTATCCCACAAGAAATTGAAAACCCACAAAGCAACGTGTACCTAACTTCAATGTTTCATTTATTCAAATCGTTTTGTTATATTTTGTGCAGGTACACTTCACTTCACTTTAGCTAAAATGTAAAATATTACCTTCTCAATTCAACAAACTCATAGTTCATATTTATATCTTTAACTAAAAATATATGTTATCAAACTTCCAAGAGTTCCACTACCTCATATTTGTAGAAAGATAGACGATCTTGTCTCTGAAATGGACTTTTTCTTCACAAAGAAACATTTACCTGTTTATATTTCGGTTTGTCTGCGGGAGGGCGTACGGGGGATGGGGATGAGATAAGAATCAAATAGATGTTGTTTCGCTGCATGGAGCCGTGTCGACCATATGCACGTGATGACAGTTAACTCCCATATCTTGACACTTGCAGAATATTCGCCGCGTACACTAACATTTTACGACTCATTTCATCTTGTCATGTTTCCTCTTACAACATTGTTGATTCACTACAAAGCACAATACTGACCGTGTTATAAAGTAAGACACGCACTTATACTGAATTAGGTACCTGCTCGCTCACACTTTATAGGAATTACTCTTAGGCCCATTTTTTTTGATTGATCGTCGACTCGTTAACTGTTTGTCAAAATAGTTAAACACTTGTTCAAAGAAATAATACTCAAAGTTGATTGTTAGCTGGCAATGTACCGTAACTTGCAAAACCCTGACTAGTTATGCATCGCTATATTCATATGTATTCATAATAAATAAATAAATAAATAATGCTGGACAATCCACACAGCATCATCTAGTAACTAGTTTAGTGGTTTTAATTCTAGTGAAACAGTAAAACTGTACAGCGTCGGATAGTGTTAAAAATAAATTTTAACCCATTATGAAATGGCAAATGGTGATATAAAATAATATGCGAAAAGATTGCAATGGGTGGTAACGGCGTAAAATATTTCCGGTAATATTGCGGTTACCTGCGACAAGCAGCAGTTGTATAAATGTGTTTTATAAATAATCGCTGTCTACGTAGCACAGCTTTAACAAATATTCATCACGGGACATTATTTAGCGGTTCGTAAAAAGATCAAAATTGTTTAGACGGAGTAGATTTTTCACCTGAAGTATGTTAGACTGACGGTAACGGTCATGAAATGTATTTTGGCAGTGCGATAAGGAAATGTTACAAAGAAAACAAACTACAGTCCGTTCCGGCCGAGAAGTGGAAGCGAGATGTATCTAGCGAGCAGGCGCGGGCGCGGGGAGATAGCAAGCGTCCTTGTCGAAGTTATTGGAACGATGTCAAAGATCGCTTGTTTCGAATGTCTATCTACCTTTTGCTACCTTTAGCACTATATGTTTATTATAACACTGTTTTTGATAATGAGGTGGCGTAGTCTTTAAAATAGCAAATTTTTGTGTTTGGTATATATTGTTGATTTCATAATTGAGACAATTAATAATAAAAAAATATTAAAAAAATTTAAGATCGTATTTTATTTTATCTTTTTAGGTACGTATTGTAGAATTACAATTATAATTTTCATACCGTTTGATTACTTTGAGAAATAATAATAAGAACCTTGAAAGCATTTTAATTAAAATCTGCCAGCGAGAGAGTATTGAATAGTGCTCTAATTGATAAATCTTCAAGAATATTAATAGTCTAAATTAATTTAAAACGATCTATTTACGTTGTGGCTCGCGCTGGCAATATTGGAAAACTGAAACAGATTTCTATCCACTTCGCCGATTTAAAACGTTTTCCAAAAACCCGGAACATAGTCATTCCATCGGAAAGCTGTTGGTCCCGTCCTCTGAAAGCCTTTGTCCAGTGTAAGGCTGTTAAAGAAAGAGCTATAATAGGACGGACATTTGTAAGATTGCCTCCACTCCTGATCGATATATCGCGGCCATTGTATATTCACCGGCCTATTTCAGGTTAGAAATGTTAGAATTGAACGGCCGCGCCACGCGAACACGATTGACGTATTATCGTTTTGTCTCGGAATAGCCTTCGTAGAAACGATTTCAATAGCCGTCGACCCATTTAATTTAACAGACAATGTATACGGAGTGCAGAGCGGCGATTTGTCAACGGAATGAAATTCAACAAAGGCTGTATTCATTTGAATGGCAACTTGTACAAGACCGTTTTAATTTCATAAGTCGTTTATCATAATCAACGATGGTAGGTAAGGGGTACGAAACCCATGTCAGTGTCTGAAGGAAATGTCACATACCTGCTCGGACGATGTGGACACTTTGTGGACACGGCTTTTTCAACCAGATTTTCTTGCGATAGTATTTGACTGTACGTAATAACTGTTATCTTTCATGAACAATAATTGTTATATATATTTGTTCATAATTATGTCGAGTGAAGTCGCAGCATTACGTCTTGGTATTCCTGTTAACCTTTTACAAGCTAGGTGCCTAAGTGCCTGCCAAAAAAAATTAACACTTTTTGTAGGCTATAGTTCAAACTGCTACAACTAGATGAGATTCAGGCTATGAAAAATAATACGGTCGTAAGAACCCCGATAAGGATCCATTATATAAAGCGTTAAATATTTCACCCAAAACTGGCACCCAATCTGATTGGGTGATTACTCTCAGGTAGATCAGGGCCACATTAATTCAGAACGTAGATTTTAGCCTGAACCAACAGAGTGTTTTTTACAATTGCATATAAAAATATTTTTACTTGTTACGAAACTTTTAGTGAGGTTAAATAATAAAAATAGCTCAAAACCACTGGGTCAGATGTAAATAAAAAAATAAGGTTGGACTATCCATACAGCATCATCTATATATATATATATATATTTTATTATGCATAGTAAATACAAACAGAACACCTGGAACAAATATTTTCAGATTGTACAAACATTTGTCACAAGGCGGGAATCGAACCCGCAACCTCCTGCGACGCAGGAGGCAGACCTTCGCTCGCCGCACCACATCGGCCGACATTTAGATGCCCCATTATATAAATGCATAGGTAGTTGAGGTACCCTAATTCGAATAAACTTGTGTATTAGTACAGTAAAGTAGTGTAGGTACCTTTTCTCTGACGGACCTTTTCCTGTTCGATTTTTTAACTTTATATAACCAGTTTCTTTTACCAGAGGCCTTAGTTTGACAAATATAGAACAAGGATAGTTCAAGAGGTAATGACTGTTCATAACATCATAACGACCACTGGAAATTTTAAAACGGTATCTTATAATTTTTAACTTAGTTCAATATCGGAGGCAAACGGAAACGAGGGCAACTCTGCTTAACTAGAATGAATAACCTATTCATAAAATATACACTGTAGGCATTAGAAAATTTCTCTAAAGATTTTTAAAATAAAATTGCAAAATAAATAAAATCATCAAACTTGTTCTTCCTTTTAGTCCAAATTTGACGAATTTTTCCAAACAAGAATGAATAAATTTCCCTTGCCCCAGCTACTAAAAAATAACGACCAGTTCTAACTTTACAAATAGCGCCACTTTTTTAAATTGATAATGAAAAAAGTAAATTCAACATTTCGATCATAAAAAGGGATATTCGTTTTGAAATCATCCCTCGTGTTCGTCCATCCTTCCGTTCCCTTTTTGTATAGCTCTAACATTATGTGAAATTGGTACCCCTTTTACAGATAATATTATACAGAACGATAATATAACGCTTGAACATACTTGCTAAAATTTATAAAATCTATTTCTATTAGAATTCCGTCGTATCTATTTATTAATATTTCACATATTACATTATTTTAAAAACGAATGTAATTTGACGTGTAATTTATGAATCGTAGATACTATTATTATAAATCTGAAGTTTGAATATTTGCTGTTCAATCATGTCGTAATGACTGAACCGATTAGTATGAAACTTAGGAATAGGTAATCATTTTTTTAGAGGAATCACATTATTTTTATCTAGCGCAGAAGTTAGTAAACATAAAATAACTGAAAACAATAATTGATCCATCGAGATCATGCAAACTCATTGCGTAAAAGATGTAGAGCAAACTCAGTTAGCAAGGTCCGTCAGACCTGATATCGCCGTCAGAAAAGCCGTTTCCACACCATTATGCCGTCGAAACATTACCTCCGATTCGAGTAGATCACTAAATAGTTCGTGCCAGCGGACAACCCTAATCTAATATGCCCGATTCAAGACTCGAAGCGGCTTGGGAGTGCAATCTTCGACTACTGTGGCGGGAACTGCGTCGTTCACTCTCCATTACTTGTAGGTAGTGAAACTGGAAATAGTATCGCAACACCAATCTGTTTTTGTAATTTTTATTGGTTCTCAAAAATCAGATGAAAATTAACATAAGTTTTAAAAACTGATATTTTTTGTAGTTACTAATGATAGGTGTGCTACGTCATCATAGTTCATTAAAAAAAGTCTGTGTAACTTCAAAACATATAATACAATAGATGCGTACCTGTACCTTCTAATCTACAGAAACTGTTAACAAAAATTGTGGCTGTTCTTTTGTGCCCAGAAATGTTCGCCGAAACAATTGCAAAGCACAATGCTTAGATTTATGTGTCTTTGTGTGCATGTGTGAAGCCTTTCTGTTGGAGATGTTACTCTGATCCTGTGTAAATACCCTGCGAATTGGGTAATGGCACACTCGGACCTTTGCTGACATCTACACTAACTAACTACACGAGACTCAACTCTGAATGTATCGAGGGCTCTGATGTTGGTAGAATTCAAATCGATTTCGATAACAGTCTTAAAGGCCATCGATAATAATTTGACTTGATTCTAGGTAATTTACAATTTCAAACATGTGCTTAGGTAATCGTTTTCTACGAAGTCCTTGGGTAAACATGTAGGCTTCCATAAAGAGACCAAGTATGTCTTACCACTACTATAGAGACTGCCTTATTGACTTTTACGCGATTTTCAACCTTATTTGGACCGTACATATGGACTATGCTAATCTCGTGACTGCCTAAAATGGCAAAAAATCATGTTACAAGTATAAAACTTTAGTATTACCTGGTGAATAAATAAGTGCATACTTATATCAACTTATGAGAAACCATATTGCAATCTTCATTTAGCTACTCTAATATTTTAAACTTACTTCAGACTTGTTAGGACGAGTATTTTACCTACCACTAAAGTAGTCACATTCTAGTGTTCTGATTCAACATAATATCGATTCGACGTCCCCTAGGTGATTAAACCACTCCTGAACTGCACCCTCATTTTAATTTGCTAGTTCAATACTTTTACTTTGATCCTAAATTGGAAGTCTGTGTTGGAACTACACAAAAGCGTAATTTAGTATCGTATATTGAGTGGGAATGATGCATTCTTTGATAAACAGTTTTATTTAAAAAATAGAAAATTGTAAAGAAAACTTAACAATATAAGCCCGCTAGTCTTCAATAAAGGAGTAATCGGGCAAAGTTTCGCTCATTAAAACTACAATTCTTACTAAGAGCTTTGCGTTTGTCATGGTGGTTTTATATTTAATTTTTTTACACAGAAATTATATGAAAATCTGGCCATAAATGAAATTTGTATTTCTTTATGTTTTGGAGGACAAAAACATAACGAATATCGCTTACGAAAATAAATAACCGTTCAGATTAATTCAATATGTTATTGCATCCTTCCATCCGTGTAACTAAGTCGGTATTACCGGTATTACATATTCATATGTTGACACAGACTGCCTTGACTCAGCTAAGCCCATAGTATCGTTCAAGCGCGCCGTGGGGGATACCCCGCTAGCCCACGAATCGAGGCCCTTCCTAGCAAAGAATCCACTCACATATAAAACAGGCACCAGCTCCTTCACCGCCTTCTAAAGATCTGACAACCTACTCTCAAGCGATAGCAATCAGGTCATAATTCACATAGGTGATAGGATAGGATGATCCTTCGAATTTTAAGTGCTTAGAATTGCCGATTTCCTCACGTTGTAAACAGCATTAGTGTGCTACGGTTTCAAAAGTTTGTATTGGAAAGCGGAGTCACTAGTCAGTTGTTTGGTAGTGATACTGAACAAACGAACGAGGAAACTTATGGGGCGGTATATTATTATTTATAAAAAAAGTGGACTGGTGGACTCGTTCGTTTGTTTAGAAGGTATAGTATCACACGGTACCGAGTCACTACCTGCTTTGTACCTCGTTGCACTCAAACGATCGAAATCTAAATAATAAAGATCGCGAGCCATCCCCCGTTGTATAGGCTTACTCGTAGAAAATTGGCGTAATAAAAGAGGAATGCTCGCAAAAGTTTTGCAATAAAGCCCAACGAGTATCGACTGTTAAGAAGTAAAGAGTTCGTTGTATAATGTGGTTATGCATGTCAGCATCTTATGACCGAGACTTTATAAGATAATTTTGGTTTTGTTTGTGTTTAAGTATTTTTAATAAAGACATTTATTATTTAAATAAGCGAGTTTACTCGACAGAACAAAGCGTACGCGTAAGTTTTATTTTTTAGTTTTCATTATCAGTTTTGGATTTTTGACCGAGCAAGCGTAGAGAATTTCTTCAAGTCTGAATCAAGTCAAAATTTGCTTTTATCTGTCAGTTTGTTAATACTCCTGTAAAGTCGTATTTAACAGCCGGTCTGTACTAAACTTGGTATAGGTTTTACGACTTTATATATTTTTTTTGTCGTCGGAGATTTTCGATTGGAGTGGTATTTCCTCCAAAAAGGAGTACAGTCATATGAGATCCGATTTCAATGGTTTTTTATCTGAGAAGAAAGTAACTCTGAGTTGGTATTATAAAAAAATTGTTAAAATCTGATGAAGATTTTCAGCGTGATGAATATACATAGCTCCTCAAAATGCTGTGATTTGTTCATATTTAAAAGTTTGTGTTCGTGAGGTCTACTGTTCGCATAACTACAAGTAATAGATGTTCTTAATGTTTATTGTTAATAGACACAACTACATCGATAGCAAATAAGCAATCTATACCGAAATACCTCGACTTATCAAGAAAACAAATAACCGGCTCTGTAAGCGTATGCTCTAATGAAGGTGGGCGATAGACAAATTAAACCGTCCCCATAGAGTAACGAGTCTCGTTCCAAAGATGCTGCGCTGTTTTTCGAGAGTTCCACGTGAAATAATTACATGGTGTCCGTGACGTACGAGCGCTATTTAAGCCTTACCCAAAGAGTAATGGCTACGATAAACAGGAGCAATTAAAGCATTGCCACGCGACGCACGCCTTTCTTTGCTCCCGCTCTTAATAGTGATTTGTTGTCTTCCTCTAGTATTAATATAAATAATACCTACCTGTTACCACATAAAAGATATCTATTGCATCTATTTAGGAAGACTCTGTAATACTAAAATTATAATAAATAAACGTTTAATATCTAATAATTATGTTCTAACTGTAGATATATACAATAAGTATGTTTTTTTGTAAATATATTCTTATTGATATGCCCCAGATATTACAAACAGCTATCATAACGGCATTCTAGCTTCCCGCTACCGAGAAACTAGCCTACTCTCAAGCGAGAGTATTTGTGTTTCTGACTCAATGTGTACGACATCTATGTTCATCAAATATTTGTCGTAGGTTAAAATCAAATTTACAACCTACCGCGCAAAAGGCAGAGCTACTTATCAACTGAGCTGAAAGACCAATTGGTACTTTTCTTCCCCACAATAACTACTACTATGCTAACTAGTAAACACTAAGAGTATAGAACACACTTACATACAATTTTAGGTATTGTAAACACGAGCATGTTTGATACAAGACTGAAACAGGGCGTGTACTGGCACGTGCGTTCATTGCATACCTACCTGTTACCTAGTAATTGAACAGAAACTTATGTTACTGAACTCTAGTTATTGGTAGCTTACGATTCCGTCCAACTTGTGCTCGGTAACTGAAATCTTGTAGTTTGTAGTTGCGCACTTAGTTCGAACTGTTGTAGATATTACGTGAGGTACTGCTGTATTATAGTACATATTCCGAAAAAATATAATGTTTTTAGAGCGTAATGGTTATTTAATTATAACCTACTCGTAGTTTATTTATACGTGTGAGTTAGCAAGGTATAGGAAAAAAATACGAGTTACATGAAGGATTGCTCAGAAGTGGGACAAAAAAAGATAGATTAGTATACTAAGAGAATAATCTTCTCTTATCTTCTCTTTTAAATATAAATGATTTGCTGTGCGTTAGTTTCGCTAAAACTCGAGAACGGCTGAACCGATTTTGCTCTTAAAATATTTAAACCTTACCTGGACTAGGTAAGGTTTAAAAAATATGGAAAAATAACGCGAGTGAAACCGCGCGGGTCAGTATGGAGTATATGGAGTATATATAGTTTATGGAGAACTTCTATGGACAAGATTTGCTCTCACAAACATAATTTATGTCATTATTGACGACCAATGTGGCGCGGTGGGCGAAGGTCCGCCTGCGACGCAGAGGTTGCGGGTTCGATTCCCGCCTTGGGACAAATGTTTGTAGGATCTGCAAATATTTGTTCCGAGTGTTCTGGGTGTTTACTATGTATAATAAAAAATATCTATCTATGTATTGTATTGTATTAAATATATATCATTCATTCATCTAGTACCCATAATACATCTCTGTTTAACAGCAGCTTACCTTGGGCTAGATGATGCTGTGTGGATTGTCCAGCATTATTTATTTATTATTTATTTATTGTTGTACGCACTGAGTACGTACTGCACAATATTTATTTGTAGAAAATAGTTCTACTCATGAAATATGTAAAATCTATTGAATGCCTATTCACTATAACATCGTATCTGCATATTAGGTACGCTATAGAATACATGACAAGTGCGTACATGCCAGCAAATACGGTTAGCAATGCAAATTTATCCTAGTTTCGGATTAGTGGCTCATCATCGAGCTACTTGTGGTAATTATGTGAACATGGACATGCTGCTGTCTGCTTCGTTATTCTGTTGTCGAAATTTTAGGAAAAATAACCGAGAGAATTTTTTTTATTATTATTTTATTATAAGCCTCCTACAACCAATGTATGACAATGTTTTCCTAAACTATATTATAATTATTATTAGGTACATACTTAATACATACTTAATCTTTACATTTATAATCTTTATTAATACTAAAATATTCTTAATAATGCGTAACTTATTCATTTATTTATGTAATTACGTTCCCAAAGGTTTTTTTTTATAAATTTATAGGTATTTATTTATTATTTTATTATTTATTTATTATGGTTATAGGTCATAGGCAAAGGCCTGAGAGAAATAGTCATAATAAATAATAACAATATTTATTTATTTGAAACAGGAATACTAGGTACATGATTTGTTTATGATCCCATTGGTTCCCGATCTAATAAAAATGAAACCCAAACAGTCTCAAAAGCTTTTAATTATAAGCATAAAACCTCGGTGGTGCGATAGGCGAGGTTAAGAAACGAGAGGTTGCGGGTTCGACAAATATTTGCATGATCTGCAAATATTTATTCCATGTAGTATGGGTGTTCGGGTAATATAGGTTGTTTACCTACGAATCCTTTACACGTAACGTTTTTTTTTATGCGCTGACGACGCGCGTAGAACGCAATCAGGACGCTCAGCAAACGCAGGACCGAAGTCACGTTGTAACCACACGATCCTTTCGTATGTTTCGCTATAAAAGCGCTGATACATCAATACAAACGTGCTGTAAACGCACGTTTACGGACATTTGTAGGCAGACGATTTTTTATTTCGGTTTTAAAAATGTCCACATCGACTGGTTAACCAGTTTGTTTCGTTATTGAAACACATGCAGCCTACAAGAATTTGCAGTTGCAACTGGTCTAAAAACAGCGCGGCGTGTGCGCGCACCCACCACTTTCCCGCGCGTAAGTGCATTTGTATCGATACAAACGTGTAAAATTTGCTAAAACGTGTTGCTAACGCGCATAGAATGCGCATCAAAAACGTGCGTCATCAGCCCATAAAAGACGTGGTGTGTAAAGGCTTTTAGCGTAGGTATCTACGTATGTGACTGTTGGGTGTGTGGACATGTTATATGAAAATAAATCTTTTGTTCCTTTAGTTTATCAGGGACAAATAGAAACCACAACATTATCGCAGCTAAAGCGTAAGTAGCCGTAGTAAGTAGTCAACAAAAATACAAAAAAATATAACCGAGCCCTTACATTTTGTGTAGTAGCGGTGAGAACGAGGCCGATCTGGAAGACTCGAAATTTCTGTAGTGTGCACTTGACCACGGGTTGGGAATTTTAAGATTCTATTTCACAAGCTAAGCCCCTTCGCTTCTGATATATTTGCACACATTTTTATAACAAAATTCTACTGAAATACGAAGGAAAATTCGCGAGTAAAAACTTATCAGTTTAATGGATTTTAATTTGTTAATGCGATGTGGTTTCTCTTTGGTTGTTGTGAGATAGTAATAGAAAATTGCGCTGAAAACACTAAGATATTTTGATTGATGGAAGGTAGCTGCTGTATTCTTTTAGTAGGTATTATTAAAGTTAAGTGGTCTATTTATATTATGTAGTAATTAAAAAAAAACATACAAGTACTATTTAAAACAGTGCAAGACAACCTATTAAATGGATAGTATATTTCTAAATATTTGCAAAATCCAGGAGGCTCTACTTTAGCGCGCTAAACAAAGCACCTAAGGTATTCCTATTTGAGCATCTATCAATATATTAACGTGGTGCTCAAATGGGAACATAAAATTAAATTTGATTTTGTTCTCAATTGAGCACCTACGGTGCGGCAGCTTCTGGTTATCACCTGGGTGTAAAATGAAACATATGTTCTGTTAGACTCAGGTGTGGGCAAGTTATTTGTTAGGTATGAAGGGGGTAAAATTTAGCATAAATAAATGCACTCTATAAAAGTTCGAACAGCATAAAACTTTTTGACAACATAAAGCGTTATTCTAAACCGCGCTCTACACTCCAAACAGTAGTGGCTCGAAACGTTTTCATTTCACCATTTTATTGAGCTTGTTGTAACTGATTTACGTTCTGTCCGTTCCGGCCGGTTTTAACCTTTCCGAGAGCCGCATCATAAACGGTTTAGTGTCGGTTATGGAGCTCAAATTACGAAGAATGGAAGTATAGAGCCTCCCTCATTGTCTGCCCTTTATGAAGGGTTCGAGTATATAAAGGAATACAGCAAAATGGCCTGTAATTCGAATAACATTTCTGTGACCTATAAAAAGTTCTGAGTTGCAGGATTGTTTTTGATCGGCTTAAACAGGGTGAGGATCGCTGAGTTCATCAAAGGCGAATGAGGGGTTCAAGAGCATGCATTAGCTGACATTAGCTAATGAATTTTTAGAGCAAAAGCTAGAGAGGATTGGCACTTGTAGCTTTTATTTTTGTGTGGACTCACTATGCAGATGTACCTATACTAACAAACAGATATTTTTAACTGATAATTAAAAATGAGAATATAAGGATATTTTTATTTAATTATTATTATTCGTTATTATTATTTATAGGTATATGTCAAAAACATAATGTGTGTTAACACCTTATTTCAAAATGAACTGACTACATATCTCTCGATACGTTACTTTCGAGGGAAGGGTAGAGTATTCTCTTCTGTCTTTTCAAACTTTTATACGAGCTTAGAGAAAGGTCACAATGGATCTTTATCTAAAAGTCTGTCCTAAGTTTACATACATTATTCTTCTTTTACATATCGGAATATAAATCTCAAAGACTATTTACATAAGTTTGTTGGGTTCTAGACGAAGCTACTTGTAGATTACCCTTTTAGATCGAATACGGGTACTTGTTAATCGGAATGTGTTTTGCCTGAAATAAACTATGTTTTTGTTGCAGTTGACACACTTAGTTTAAGGTATACCTTGTTTTGTTCCTAATAAACAATAAAAATTTTTTTTGTTTGTCTTCTTATGACTCATCATCATATCAGCCAATAGACGTCCACTGCGGAACATAAGCCCCAAAAAAGTGTTATGACAACCGATTTTGAGCCTTCACCATCCACTAATTTCCTGCGAGTGCTTTATCAGTCCGTCGATTGCGGGCTTTCCTTATACTCCCCCAATACTGCGTTTTCCAGATCACGGTTGCCATTCGAGAACCTTTATATAAGTTTTTTCATAGCGGAGTATAGTTCCGGTATGAAAGTAGATAATTTTGTAAAGCAAATCAAATCAATCAAAGGGTTCAATCACAAAGTTAATCAGAAGCTCAATCCAAAACAAAAACGAATCAATCCATCTACAAAAAGCAGACACCGAGCTAAATTGGTGGCCACTTGAATGCGTTAATAAAAATCGTGGGGCGTCGAAATTAAGGCTCCTATACGAAGCGGCGTCATTAGGACCGAAATAGGGTTGTATCCTGGTGGCGGTAATAAGTCATGTCTGCCGCAGGACCCGCCCTTCGCCCCCTACATCCCGCGCTATTTCTCGCCAGTCCTGGAATAAAACTAGGTGGCGAAGCTAGTTCACTTGAAAACTGCAGAGCCACTTGCAATAAACGCGTCGATACTGCATGGTTTTGGTTACAACAGTCAAATCAAGAGGAGGAGAGATTTATGAGTTTAAGCGATAGCTTACGTACATGAAATTGTAGCACACTTTATAAAGATACCAAGCTTGTTTTACTTATATTAAAAATTTTTAGTAGTTTTTATAACTGTAACTCTAATCATGAATTTCGGTTGAACATGATATTTACAGCGTCGTCAATCGAATGTTTCAGATAGTGACTGTTAATAAATAACAAAACTCCAATTCTGTTCCCTTGTTTGATTAAGTAAGTTAGTTCACGATGTTTGGTACTTAGAATTATGTTCAAATTAATACGGACGTGTGTCGTTTGGCGAGTCGCTTGACGAGTGCGCGGGCGCGGCGGCTGCGCCAGCCTTCCTTCCCCTCCCTTTCCCGGTGCCAAACCCTCCCGCGTCTGCGCGTAGACAGTGACAGTTATCCGTCTGCATTCGACCAAAAGACGTAAGTTCAGTAGTATAGTGAGCTAGCTGCGAATATTTGAATAGTTTTACTCACATCGCACCATTTCTCGCCGACCCTGAAGATTATCGCGCGCTAAGTATGATCAATTGTCAATTTAACGGGCAAGTAGCTAAAGCTGATTGCATTAATCAGTGACTAGCCAAGATTCCGTCAATTGGTATTTATTTGTATACGTTTTGTTTATAGCCTTTGGTATAACGTAATTTTTTTCTAAATTATTTTATGTTGTATTTTTGAAACTTATTTAAAAAGTTTTTAATGATTTCCTAAAACTTATACTTAATGAAGAACTTTATAAATATTTAGTCGTTGCAAAAAACGAACAACGAATTATGTATAAAGTTTATTACGAAAATCCGTAAGATATAATAAATTACCAAAAACACAAAAAAAAACAGGTAAATTGCAATCATTTATCGCATTACTTCCTACATATGATTCCATGTAAATATCTCGCCTACAAATCCTAAGCGTAAGCTGAAGCGCTTTCCTGGGTGCCGGTATCAGTTCGGTCCATAAACTACGTCCCCCACCGACTCTGATTCCCCACCCCCTCCTTTCCGCTCTCACAGGGGAACATAAGCTGTGCCATTTTTTAAAATGCGTGCCTCGGACCTGGTAGTTTCATGTTATATCGACGCTTTGAAGTAACTTTTATTTTCTTCGCTGTTTATTTTGTTGGAGGTAGAATCTAGACGGGTGATAGGAGCGTTGCAGTAACTCAATGTCTCTAGGTGCGACGTTCGATTAACTTTATCTTTTTCTGTTGCGTCAATTTCTCATCCAATATTCTCGATGGCACACGTGCGTTGACTAGACGCTGCACTTTCAATACTTTATATTTCGCTTCGATCAGTAGATTATATCTACTCTGCATCTGAGAGCATGTTGCAATCTCATTTCCGTTACTTTCAAAGTTCCTCATCTTGTACCAGTATCTAGTTTTGAGAAAAACTTAATCCTAAAGATAGGTACTAGATATTATAAAGAAAAGTAAAGGTATCCAAAGTAAGTACCCATTTTTTCATGTAATTCTGATCGACCCTTCAGAAAAATTGTTAGTTACCACTCACAAGCTTAATATTTAATTAGCTTGTTAACAACATCACTAGTGACCAAAGTTGTGATACCGTCCGCAACGGTTGCTTTATTGTTTGGCATAAAATAAAAAAATAATAAAGGTCTCGTCACCGCACTTGACATTTGCAAGTTTTAATTGCCACACTCAGTGCCACTCCTGCGGTCTGAGTGGGCAAAACGTCACCGCTAGAGCTAAGCACAGTGACAGCAGTAGGGCAAGGACGTCTTTGTACTGGTAATTATTTATCTCCAATGCGGCGTGTCTAATTATCGTGCTGTAGAAGTTTTAATTTCACGCGCTATGCATCAGTCACATTATAAAAAAATATTTAGCTTTTCTAAAGCCTTTGCGTTTGCACCGCACAAGCGATAAATGACACTGGTATTTTCCAACAGTGTACCCTGTATCACAGAATACATATTAGTAATTAATTATCTGCAAACAATGGCATGCAATCCTAGTCTTTCATGACATACATTGGAGGTAAATAACGGTTGTTATTCTGCAGAGGTACATTCTGTGCCCCTCGCAAAAACTACAACAGAGAGATGTATAAACACGTCGGAACGCACCGCAAGTACGCGCCGCAAGTATGTCGCCATTGTTGGCTGCTCGCTTCGTAACTCCGTCCGGATTCATGGTCAGATGGCCGAGGTTACGAGAGTTTCGGTGACATTTGAATTAGACAAAGACTAAACACAAATAGGAGAGAAACAACATGTGCAGTGATGTTACAGGCACACGGGACTTTTCAGCTTTGTCTTAGAACAGGCGCAATGCAGTACATCGAAAATATTTTTTAGTTCCAAACATTTTATTAAATCATTAATTTTTGCCAAAATATCTAACTTATAGTAATGGTCGCACTATTTCGTTCCATTTCGTAAGGTTTGGTTGCCAGTAAAATAACAGGCACTTATAGGTTTTCCATATTTATAGCAGGGTTTCAACGCGCTGATACTTCCGGTATTGCAAGCGTTCATAAGCTACGGTAACCAATTTTTATAGTCAGGTGGGCTGTATGCTTGTTTGCCATCTTAGTGCGGTTCCACAAATATAAGCGCTACAAATAATCGCAGCGCGCTATAAATAAAACACGGCATATTATTTTCGTCATGATAAAACTCGATAAGCACAAAAGTCGCTGACATAGTTCGTAGAATAAGCCATTTGTAGTGGCAAAGGGCAGGACATATAAATCGCAAAACCGATAACCGCTAGGAAATAAAGGTTCTCGAATTGTGACTGCAAACTGGAAAACAAATTAAAGGAGTGCAAACCACTCAATGGACCGATAACATTAAAATCGTCGCATGAAGTAGGTGAATGGTGAAGACTCAAGACCAGCCAGTATGGCATTCTTTGGGGGAGGCATATGTCTAGCAGTGGACGTCTATTGGCTGATATGGTTATGGTGAAACACGGTGTATTTTACATGTGTTCCTATTTCTAGCAAATACCATTGATCTATGATTAAATTGACATTTTCGTGCTTTAAAGTTGTGCAATCCTGACATAGTTTTTAGAAATGCAGGTGGTTTAATCAGACCACTTGTAGCAAGAAGCAATTCTAAAGCTTCGATCGAGCGTGGATAACGAACGGAACAAACGGCACGGTTCAGCTGGCTGACTATCTTTAAGCTTTGTGTACCTGGCTTGGGAATAGGGATTGTAAAATGTGATGTAAATTCTTCACATTGATCTTGTATAACAGTACCTACTAGTGGAACGCTCCGCAACTTTGTCCACGCTGACTTTTTTTACATGGAAACTTTACCTTTCCACTGCGTTATCTAAAAACTGAACTTTAGAAATAACTTGTGCAACCATACGGTCTCTAGAATCTGAGCGTTGTTCGTCAGTCAGGTCAGTCAGAAACACAGCTAACTACAATGACGGCTCCGGGCTCATTTTGAAAACTTTACACTTTATTAAACTATACACAAAAGTAAACAATACTTTTTTGAAACGTGATATTTGTACATTATGCAAATATTTATTTGGTATCTGATTTTCTTTTGTTGCTATATTTTTAAATCTAAAATCATAACATTTTAATTTAATAAAATATTAAAAGAGTAAGTTTGGATGTTTGTAGTATGTTTATGGGAGAGGAGTATCACGCCCGAATGACTAAACAGATCTATATAAAATTTGGCACAGGCATAGATTATGGTCTGAAATAGCGTATAGTCTACTTTTTATCCCGGGTTTCCGTGGGATTGAAAACTGTTTAACCGCGGGTAACACCGTGGTGCAGCTAGTTCTGCATTAAATAATAATTAAAGAAGTAATCGCGTCAGCGACTGCTAAAATAACGGTCTCGCTATAAAATCCTGTATTTTATAACAAGACGTTTATTTTAGCCGTCGCTGATTCTCAGGAAACCGAATTCACCCAGCAATAAATCCTGATGCTACAGTAACACTTACAAAATGCATAGAAAAACGTAAAGTAACGTGGAACTCTGAAAAAACCATTTCGGTCCATCAACGAGGTCATTAACGATTTCATAAAAGGGCTTATAGGGCTCTCTTCCTTTTCCTCGTATCATATTTTTCATGGGCTCGACCGTTTCCAAGGTACTTACGGTGCGTAAGTAGAATTTCAAATAACATTTAGAAAAGCCGGGCAAATCAGTAAAATTAATCTTCTAAGATGGGCATTCGGCAACACCATAACAGCGAATTAAAGCGGCAACACACGAAGGTGTGTAGTTAACTTAGTTAAGCAATGTTTAGCGCGGTTATCGTTTAGATAGGTTCGTTAGTGCTATTAGTTCCGGCTATAGTATGGAGTTGCAACACACTAAATATTTGGTGAGACGCTGAAAAGCTAGCCTGGTGTTTTTTTTGTTGTTGTAACGTAATGTCATGTTGACAGCAAAACAAGCAAAGCTTATAAAAACCTTACAAAACTGACCAACTAAAATTCCCAATCATTTACGCTACCACACTTACCTATTAATTAGTGTGGATGGGACCAACATCTGGCATAACTATTCTGTGAATAAGGTGATATCAAGTTACTCTTAAATATTCTGAGAATGGTGTTTATACGAGTTTGGTCGAATCCAACCTTAGAAGAAGGCATGCACGCTTTAATATGGATTTAATAGATTTTAGATGGCATTGTGAAAATTTTTAGGTCACGTCACTATACATACATGTGCGAGCATCGTGCACGATGAACAAGACCGTGGTTGCGATAAAAGTAATTCATATTTATCCGGCTCAAACCCAAAGCCCAACTCTATGAGTAAGATCGGTAATGCTCAGGTAAGGATTGAAATGATCCTAAGAATTATGCGTCATTTATGAGTAAGTACAATGGGTTAGGCATCCGGTGAAGGGTCTAGCTTTCTGCAAATGAGACTGAAATTATGTTATACATTAGGTAATGACTTGCGAAAAACTGTTGTAAAACACATTGTTTAATACAATACGTCATCTGTAAACAACACTGTATGGAAAGTACAAACTGATGAAAACGAATGCGCATGTTTCTGTAAATTCATTACTTAGTCTAGCCATCCGATACATAAGGCTTCATTTTCAAAGCTAGCTCATAGCCACAGAGACAAATACCTACCTAAGTTAGGCAGGCTGGTAAATGATAAAACCAGTGGTGCAATTACATTTTTTTTGTATATTATTGCACTGAATTTTTAAACCACAATGGAAAACTGCGTGAGGGAATCGGCGTTTTTATGAAATAAAAATGTAAAAGACTCTGCCATCCATCAATTTGCATTGTGTGCGCATAGCGGATTAAATTCTTATAACTCTCGTTCCTGAGTAAGTCGATGTTCCAGCTGTAGATACATTAGAATGATAGTTATAATGAAATAATAATTAAATATTCGCTCTCGCAGAATGTAACTCTTTTGGTCTTCATTTGTTAACCATGACTGTGCTCTGTTTAAATCCCCTGCTTTGTGCAATACTGCAGTGTATTTTATTTAATTATTATGGTTTTGAGTTGTCACAATTACAGCATACGTACACCCGAGGGAGAAACTCTGTTGTATTGTTGTCAACGTTTGAAACATTGTGACGCGCATCGGGGAGTAATGTATGTTCACAGTAACGGCTAATTACTTTTATTCAGTAGGTAAAACTGTTTTTGTAAAATGTTTCCACAAAATATTATTCTAATATCAAGCATGGTCTATTGAGCTTACGTGTGATGTTGCATAGAATAAGTTCCAACACTAGCAGTTCACCGAACAGTAGACCTCGCAAGCACAAACTTGTAAAGTGAGCTTTGAAAGTGAGCAACATACTGCATTTTGAGGAACTATTTTGCTCATCACGCTGAAGATCCTAATCAGATCTTCATCAAATATCAGCCATACTTAAAGTTTCTTTCAAATAAAATAAAAATCATCAAAATCAAATCACATTAGGCTGAGATATTCAGCAGCCCCTTTTTTAGAGAAAGTACGCCCCCTATCAATAATCCCCGACTACAATCAACTTTTATAAAGTCATAAGACCTGTATACCAAGTTTCAACCAGATTGGTTGAAAAAATGCGACCTGTAAGCGAGAACGGACAAAAACGGAAGCCCGGACAAATTGACATCCAAAAGCATTTTTGGCCAATCTCGAAACTGAAACGCTTCGCTCGCTCGGTCAATAAAATAAAATACGATTATAAAACTCACCAGTTTGACCTGGCAACATCATTATTATAGCTCAATAGCGTATATAATAGCGTAGCAGCGTAGCTATCGAGTAGAAATTTGTAGCATTTGCTCGTAGCATCGCTCGTAGCACCTTTCCACAAACGGAACAACACAAACGATCTCAATTCAATTAAACCTAAATGCATAGAATCAATGCATTCCAAGATTCAAACTAGACTATCGCCGTAAACAAAATCAGGTAAACCCTGTAATTGACAGTGTAAAATATGATAATACTCAAAAGGCGGGGTTACCTAGTAAAGTCCCGGAGTGGGTGTGCTAGAATAGTAGAATCAATTGTGCGGTTGTGGCTAACGGGCCACGAAAGGCGATAAGCTAAACTTACGATGCCTTTTGTACTCCGCCACTCTAATATTTTATTTTGATCTTTGAATATTCAAGTGCCTGCAGTTTGAAAATCGTTGGTATTGTTTGGGGTGTATTGCAAATGAAACGAATAGATTTCTGTGTCAAATATTTGGATGTTTGTTCCTCTATAAATCGAAAACCACTGAACCGATTTGGCTGAAATTTAAAACAAAGATAGATAATGACCAAGAATAAGACATAAGCTACTTTTTATCTCGAAAAAAAGTACGGTTCCAAGGTTCCACGCGAACGATGTCGCGGGCAACAGCTAGTAGTTTTATATAAGTTACTTCTATTTATAGTAAGTTCATATAATAACTCCGCTTGAACGCTGTAATTTTTTATATATATTCTACCTAATCTATATGATCAGTTAATGTTAAAAATATTCAATTGAAATACAATGATAATTATTCATTGTAACTCAATAAAAAACAAGGCGACCAGAAACTCTGAAAACCAACTGCATTGTATTCATTGTACCTTAATCACATTTCTCTCCACTATTATAAAATTTTACGACCATTAGTCGAACCCATAAAATATAGTTTTAAAAATTGTTCTGCGAATTGGTAGATGGCGTTCAAGTAACAAATAAAGTAGTAGTTGTACGGTGTCCACATCAGAGCACATATATCATTTTTATCGCTCGCACTCGGCCCGGTCGTTTATTCATTGCTTACCTATTGCACACGCGGTCCGTATGACGACCGAAGCCGTACCGTTGGTTCTCGATCTTAATATTTATGAAAATTTGATTATTTATCTAGCACGAGGAGTACTTTGCAGTTTGCAGCTAATGCGATCACTGCAGTATCTTAAAAACTTGTGTTAAATAAATGGCTCTTTTTTGTGTGGGCGTAACATATTTTGTATTATCCACAATATTATTGTAAAACTTCTCAGTGCGTTTTGATATTACTCAACAATGTGAAATCTTGTTCATGCTGCAACGAAATACCTGATGTCGTTTGCTAGGTGTCAGAGTGTTTAACCGGTCTAATATTCGCACGTAGTGTGTCGCAACCCAAAGCGCTACAGGCTATGAACGGTACGGTCTTCGTCAAGCGTAGCGTAAACTTGTTTTGCGAGAGTGCTATTCATATTCTGAAGCAATACGGTGAGTTGTTACTTGTTACTACACAAAAATTAGTATTTTAATATGCATTGGTTGTCAAAATATGATATTTATATAATATTGGTGAATGCTGATAAATGAAATGAAATTTGTTTATTTGACAAACACACAAAAAGAAAACAAACAACCGACATATTATTAAAGAAAAATTGATAAGTAAGTATATACTAGGATAAACAACTGATTATGACATTTAATCAAAATTACCTACTTACTGGTGGAGTGTGTGCAATGCTGTGCCAATTAGTTTTCTGCTGTGTGTAAGTAAACCAGGCTCTGTCTCAGCTTAAGCTGCGACACATACACCGTGTGATGATGTCCGAGCTCGATTCCGACAAAAGGAGCTCGTAGTAATCCAACGATATGTAGCAATCGAACGCTCAAGTGAGACCGTACTTCTTTTTTAGAAGCGCCGTTTAGTCAACTATGTATTGAAGATGAATGTTTATCGGTTGTTCCATTTGTTGGAAAAAGGCTACAGCGTGATTTATTGATTAATACTAACTGCTCGAGGACGATAAACTAGTATTTTGAACCTCGGGCTATGCGGACCTTTTACTGAATTTAACTTCACGATAAAAGTTAAGTGACCGTTAAAGTTCGGTAGTAGATACTTTTATACTGACATAATGGCATAGGGCCAACGAAAATAATTCAGGAAAACATTTCAATGTTCTTTTAAATCTATTAGTGAAAAACAAGTACTGTTTTGCATCTTTATTTTGTTTTAAGACTTTGGGTGATTAAATTATATTACTTACGTCCAAACAGTTATTTTTATGTTTACTGCTACTTCAACTCAACCAAAGTTGGCCACTGACTCATATTAACTTACTTACTTCAACTTTGGCAATTCATTATTGTTGGTAGTCAGTATTTTTAATACTTTTTATTATGTACATCACGCAAACTAAAATTATATAATGTACTCGGTCAAAAAACTAATGAAAAGAACGAATATTTTCTGTATAACATTTGTAAATATTATGCCAACATTTTATTATCCTACTAAATTATAAATGCGAAAGTCTGGGTGTGTGTGTGTGACTTAACCGATTAGCATTAAATTTGGAACGTAAATAAATTGAGTCCTAAAATATAATAGGCATACTTTTTATCCCGAAAAAATGAACTGTTCCTGAGTAATAGCCTAAAAACTTAAAAAACGCCAGTGAAACCGCACGGATCAGCTCGTTATTTACATTCTGAATTCTCAGAAATTAAAAAATGTTAAACATAACCTTTCGATAACAGAACCTTCATACTAAAAGTATATCCAAAATAAAAGTATCTAGTTAGCTAAGATTAATTCTTGACAGTTTTATAATATAAAATTTAGTATCAACGAGTGCAACTTAACTGCGGTACGGCGCAGTGCTTGCTAACTTACATAAGTCTAAAGGTAAATCTAATTCGGAATCCCAACAAAATTAACTTGAAACTGCGTCGCGCTGCAGTACTCGCCTCACATACATATGTATGTATATGTGACCAAATTCAAAGCGTGAACTATTTAATCAACTCATGAAATATGCATTCGCCGAAATTTGCCGGGCGGTCCATCCATCAGCGCAAGGCCTTATCGACGACGGCGCTTATCATCAACAGGTCCTACTGCCGGCTCGTGTGCTGTTATCTCTTGCTACAAATAGTCACTACCCTAACATAAACCAAAAGGCTTAAAACCAGAACAAACACCACGCTAAATCAAGCTCTATCTCCCCTCCTTAGAGCTGGAGTTCGTGTTTAGAAAACGATGTGGTGTGGTGCATAATCACGGATAAACGCATTGTCACAGTGTATTACGAGGCCAGCCGCCTAATGCGCCTAATTCACGACAATGTAGACAAGTCTACAAATGTACTTGTTATTATTTCGAATTGGACAGTTTGTGTGTGAGACGATGCTTTGTGCACGTAGGCTAAGTAAACGTTGCTTGTATTATGTATAAAGTTTAGGTTTTAGTACTTATCTACCTAATTATTACCGAAGCGAATGTTGCAGTGTAAAATGGACATTTTGTTAGAGTAGTAATGCAGTAGTTTTATGTTTCTTTGGGGTTTATAATGTTTTTAAGGGGGGAAATGCTACAATTGCATTGTAGATTTTGGACACTTTCGCTATACTGAAAGTGTCAAAACTGGATCATTAACATATTGCCATCCTTTGTCATCGGCTTACTAAAGTTAGTTTAGTAGTCACACTACTCCTAAAAGATTCACTCAAATCTGTGTTTGAATCGAAGTCTGATATTATTTGTTTGATCGTAGTTATAATTTCAATTTCTTTCAGTATCTCGTTGGTACTAACGACCATATCCATCAGCAATGCCTCAGACCAGTAATTACGGGGCTAAGTGTCCACATTTAATTACTAGCCATATATCTACATTATTAGTGTGGCTTTACGAGAGCGTGCTTTGACTAATGGTTGTGCAATATCACCGATATGTCACCGCCATCGTCTTAATAGATTTTCTAAATGTGTACGAGCGTGATAAATAGCTTCTGCAGCGCATTAAGGTTCAAAATTTTTAAGAAGATAGTTTGGTCACTCTTTTTTTTTACGTTCGTCGTTCGTAATCTAGGAATACTTTATCATTGATGCTACAAACCGTCTAAACTTATGCGTGAGTAAAAAGGCATACAGGTCTCTGACGCATGCAACTAAATCTTGGTTTCATTTCGGCTGGCCATGATAACCATCCGATGATGCAACAAATTATAAAAAGTGAACACAGTGCATTTTTTTCTCTTGGCTCAACTTTCTGACGCCATATCCAACTGTTAAAGTATAAGATAAGATAAGATATTTATTGATAACAATTAATGAAGGTTTACAATTTTATAAACACACAAAGTAATAATCATCAAAATTGAATACCACATATACGTACCTGTTGAACAAATAACCATAAAGGCAAAGGGTACGTTCCACTGGCACAATTTTACGCTGACACTAACTGCGTTACATCGGCTGAACGTAATTAAGGTCGTTGTTCAATGCGACAGGGTTGCCAGATAGTCAGACATGACTGGCTAAAGCTTATGACTGTCTTAAGCGACAATAATGCATCGTTGATTAAATATTCGCGCATTTGATATCTTTATCAGAATAAAAAAAAAACACTTACTACTTATCCTAGTTTTATATTAAAAATTTTAAAAAGCTATTACGTAAAGTAAAACAAAATATATCCTTTCTCTAAATATACTAAATAAATATTTGTTAAACTAAATTTCTACGCATTGTACACAGTATTTTTTTCTTGACTTAAATGGCACAATAATATTATTTAGTATATTTTCTGCCTATTATTGTCTCACTGCAAGGCTGCTTACTAACTTACTGCAAGGCTTAAACTTCCCTGCGTTTTTACGGTTCTCTCAGTGTTCTGTTTGCTTTATAGTTAACTGAAAATATGGGTAGTTATAAAACTTGATTTAAAGTAACACGACTATTTAATAAAATAATGTCCAGCTTTTAACTTTGTACGGCATTCGATTATTCATCTGGCAACCCTGTTTACGTAAAAATGTCATCGTTGTATCGAACGGCAGAGTGTGCTAAGTGGTACGTCATTTTTGTTAACGGGAATTTTTAAACAGAATGTTGTTACAAGCTTTCTAGAGGCAGAGTGATCGAGTTGTTTATGACATCACTTTAAAATGTTATAAAACCGATAAAAAAAATTTTTTAACATCGATTATTTAAAAAATGTGTACGGCTCATCTTCAGGTGTATGTTGATTTTCGAGATAAAGATCAAGTCTCATCTACCAGTAATTTCACCACAAGCCACAACAAACAACCATACTCATCGAATCGGATAACAACAACGCTGCTAGCGTTTTTTCTGGCAATACTATTACCATGTATTACCCGTGCAATACTACGGTGTAATAGTAATAGTAAAGATATGCTAATAGTTCGAGTTCGTCACAAAAAGGTCTATCACTACACAAAGATTTTGAACACGGCAAAATCGTATACATATGAGTAAAAAAAATCTAGAACATTTTCCGTAGTTAATCTTAGCTAATCGTGCGTACAATGGCCTTGTCCTACTACTGTCCAGAATACCTTCAAGTTATCGTCAGTCTTTGAACCCATGTCCGCACGCTAATCGACCTACTGTCAGACGCACTGCCTTACCGAATAATGACCCGTACGGGGTACATACCCAACTAGAGGTTTTGATGCGAGGGAAATTCAAAAACACACACGAGAAGCACATTCAAACATACCTACTAAAGCTATTGATTGATAGAACCAATTAGAAGTGTTTTAGGTTAAAGTAACTCTAAGATCTGTTGAATATATTTTTAAATATATCTTATGCTATGTTTACACGATCTTAGTATTTGTCGTAATCAAAGTAATTGGTAACAAAGAACTTGCCATTTCAATTTGCTCACTGTCGAGTCTGATCAATGTCACCTTTTATCTAGAATGTTAAAAGTAAACAAAGATATAGCACATGAAAACTAAATTCATAAAACTAATATGTTTATAAAAATCTGTTGGGACCGTTTCCACATTAATGTTTTATTAGGGAAAATTGTTTTCTCGATTGCGATTTTACGACGGTAACAAAAATTTGACACAATTTGTTTTTATATTACTTACCTAGCTAAAACTCTGTAGTATTGTATAGTGGGATGGGTCTCTAGTCTTTGGTGCTGTGATAAATTTCACTTTTACTTGGTTCACATGCCTAATTTTCTTTTATTGAAAACTTTAATTTCGAAAAGAAAAAATAATAATTTTTTATTCGACGAGACAGTATTTCAGATTGACAGTATTTGCAAATCGCGGCATTATGCTATCGGTTACCGTTCTACTTCTACTTTTTTAATTTGTCTTAATCTTGTCACTTTGACATTAGTATAATTTTGGAAATAGCAAACACAAAAAAAAGAAGATGTATTGCACAGTCCATAAAATAGTTTTAACAGGAAAAAAATAACGATAAAAGGTTTTACAATGGACGAGTTTAGCAATTTTTGCCAGATAACGTTTCTCTCAATAGAACTAAATGTAGCTAGCAAGAAGGAGAATGTACTTCAAAACCAGTCACAAATACACATTATACAGACACGTTGGTGAACCCAGAGGCTCTACTCGCCAGGCCACTCACGAAGGCCTGAATGTGGAAGTATCATAAAACACGAATCACGTCATAAGCTCTAGCAAGTGGCTCCCTAACAAAGCAGTAAGCCAGTACGAACAGCTTAATAACGTAATACGGGCATTAATATAGTTCGCGTAGCAGGCGCAGTTACGGCGTCCGTAACAATTGGCGTAAAAATATGACCTATTAAGTGCACCCTGTTACATTATATTTTATACAAGTGTACCCACAATACGTAGGTGAGCAATAAATATAGCAAAGAGCGTGTAAGATACAATAAAAGTGAATTATTAGCGCAAAACGTATTCGTACAGAGTCGTATTTATTTATTTGTGCCCTGTTTTACCTGCTATCTTTACTGATATAAAGGGGTTTAGGTTTTTTCGGTTGTCTCCGTATCGGGTCACATAAATTTTCTTTTGGTGTTTTGAATTTGTTTACGGAGTGTGTTTAAGTATGCTACAAATAAAGGTTTTTTTTAGTTTTTGACTGTATGTACATTTGTAATCTAAGCAGAAACGTCAAAGATCAGTTTTGAGAAATATCTTTAGAGTCTTGTTATTTGTTCTAAACTCTAGGAACTACATTTTTTTTAAATTTTAAGTTCATAATTGAAAAATTAGAAGTATGAATATAACTTTGACATAGGGTTGATATTAAATAATAATTGAATTTATGATTACCATAGATCTAAAATGCACTGCCGTACAACTTATAAATTCCTTGATGATTATTCTATTTCGGTTACACGCTAGGGAGGCTAAGCTAATACAACGACAGCAAATATACACTTGGATTGTTGTTTTGACACTTTACGCTTTATTAAAAAAGTGTCTATTCGATCATGCAACTGTAATTTTGCTGTTAATGCATTGGCTTAACTTATAACTATATACAAAACTGTAAAGTCGTTTTACATTATTCCACTAGCATTCCAGTCTAGGACTTAGAGCTATTTAATAATGTTCTTTATCTTTATCTTCACATTATATAAAAATAAAGCCGTACCCAGCCGTCTGTTCCTTTGTATGTATGTAAATGTAAAATTACGCAACGGATTTCGATGCGGTTTTCAGCAATAGATAGTGTGATTCAAAAGGAAGGTTTATACGTAGTTTAAACACCTGTGCAAAGCAAGGGCGGGTCGCTATTATTATACATTTTCATGAAATGTAAGGTATTGTCAGTATGAAGACCTTGCGAGTAGTTCTGAGTTCTTGCATTATAGTCTACGATCTAGCTAGACAATAGGGTTATACGGTTAACTAGATCCTAAGAGGAATACGAAACAAAGAAGTGTTCGAGTGGCGACACGTATGCACTATCTGAAGCGCTGAAAGGTTCTTGGAACCGCACTCCACTATTAGCATGCAAATGAACGAGAATATGCTCTACATAATAAGGGTTCGATCGAAGCACTATTTTAACTGCTTATTAAGTTGAATTTATCCATTTTACTTTGAATAGCAGGTGTTGAAGACGCCTATGTTATCATTTTAAATTTAGTAGGTGTTTTGAAACCCTTCCTCTGTTTTTATAAAGTCAAAGTCAAAGTAAAAAATGATTTATTTCAATAAAATCACAAGGATCATTTGAAACGTCTTAAAGCTAGGTGAATTTACGCCAGTTCCACGCGCCCCAGCCTAGAAGAATCTGACAACAAACTCGGCTGGGTTCCTAGCTTTTTTTTGATGATATTATGTGTATTTTATTGGGGGTTTCAATCACGCTGTGTTTTTTTCGACTCCTGTTTTCACATTTTGTCTCTCGGATAGTCAATTGAGTGTATTGTATCTAGAATCACGAGTAGCCGGCCTCTAAGAAGCACAAAACAGAAGCTTTCAGAGTTCTTCGCAGGCTTCAAGAAGTAACATTTGCAGAGTGCACTGTCTGTGGCTCAGATGTTGAAAATAATTATGTTTATTCTGGATCCTGTTTGGATTTGTTTTTTTAAAACAAGCAGCCCACTTGAAGGCAAGCAGTTACCTTAGCATAAACGTGTAGCGTGTGTGACGCGCTTTAAGCGCGTCACACACGGTGAAGATGCTATAATATTTTATCTTAAAATGCCCTAATATAAAATATTATAGTATCTTAGGTTATCACACACGGCTAAGATACAGTAATATTAAAAAACCTGTTCATTTCCTTACGAGTCTGCGTTGATGCCACACGTATTCCTTGTTATATCGTCGTATCTTAAGATAACATATTAAGATACGAAATATATATTTCCATATTTGCGTATTCGCTCGGTATCTTAAGATACTGAAGATAAAATATAAATTATCTTCGTCGTGTGTGATGGTTCATAGGATTTCTATGGTGAGCGATATTCTAAAATATGCTCTAAGATAATATATATTTTATATTATCTTCACCGTGTGTGACGCGCTTAAGGACGCACTTAAAATACTAAAATACTAACTATAAATAAACATTGACGGACATTTTTTTACACAGCAGCACCATCGAGCCCCTAATTAAGCTAATTAATAAGAGAACATGATGACTGATATAATAACAGAATAAACCATTTTTTTTTAAATACAAAATGTGATGTACAATAATTTTGTATTAAAGCGGGGATCGAACCTGCAACCTCACGCTTCTCAACCGGGTATTAATCGCGCTTTGCCACACTGAGACGGAGATCAAAAGTCTCATGTGCCTGTAAATTTACCGACTTTTATACCCTTCAAGTATAACAACGGTTCTAGTATTACTAGAAATAAGTGTAATGGTAGCATTTCCCCGGACGAACTCTTACAAAAAACTGGGTATTGTTTATTTATGATAAATAAACCAAGAGATATAAAAAGCACGTTTGCAGGCACATTTCTAGTTCTGGAATTTTGTGAGCGAGTAGAGTGACGACTTGTCAGTGCAATAAAAATACAGCAAACAGCTACCGATCGTTTAGTAGATTTTCTATTGTCGATTATCGCGTCACATCACTAAGTGCTCTTTAGATGGGCGATCCGCCTAAGGGTTTGTTAGTTTAACTTTTAATAGAATCATAATACAATAATAATAACACCAAGGTACTCGCCCACAATAACCCGATGTTTGGAGAAGTGCTTACGATTCACACCACAACTGATTTAAGCTGATGTCAAATTTCAAAACCCATTCTTAACTTTACCACACATAATTATAAGGGTTGATTTCCCTTGGGCGGTGTTAAGTTTGATATCATTGGCCTTGTATACATATTCATTAATTATTGGGGTATTCAGAATGGCTATGGGTACCAGGAGCTTCAGAATAACCAGAATTTATGGTAATAACACGTAGGTAAGTTATTTATAGAAAGTAACTAAAAAGCCTCTACACTACCACCCCAACCACCAGTTTATCAAAAGTTTTCCAAGGAATCATGCAAGGTACACAACAAATTTTCTTTTTAGGCTTTTATATTTTTGTGTTTATACAAATATTTCCCGCGACTTTGTTCGCGTGTAACTCGGGAACGGTACTTTTTTTTCAGGATAAAAAAAAAGTAGCTTATGTCATATTCCCGGTCATTATCTATGTATGTTTTAAATTTCAGCCTTGGTTATCGAGTTATAGATGAATTAACATTAATCCAAACATCCAAACGAACATACAACCTTTTCGCTTTTATAATATATTAATAGTGTAGTGTAGGCCATGAATGAGGCCTTTGGGCGGCCTAGAAACTCTGTCACCAGAGTTGACCACTGACTCATACGAACGAACGAACGAACGAACGAATAAAATTACAAAGATTTCTTGGCCTAGAAGATACATAGTTTCAGTTCTCGACTTCATTAGCTTGGTACCAAGATAAAAGTAGTCTGTATGCTATTTTAAGTCCATGACGCTTACTTATCCAAATTTCGTCCAAATTAGTTTATCCATTACCACTTGATTGAAAATAAGATTTTTAATTAAATAGCTTAGATTCTGTTTTCTAATTCTGTGAACAACAAGCAAAGAACGCAAGTATCATGATTGTAGCTGTTTTATTCTCGTAATACATAATACCATTATGTATTAGCTAAAAATATTATATATAAAATAAGCGGCTTTCTAAAGTAAAGTTTTTCATGTCAATGAACAAAGATGACAACAACTCCATGTTATGATGCCATAGAAATTTGTTGTCAATGCAAAGGAAAAAGCACCGTCATACAACGATATACGACTATAAATAAAAAACTCGTGACTCACAGCATAGTTTTTAAACTAAAATCGCAAATATTTTTAAAAATTGAGAGGAACGACGCTTTGTGTATTAGCAAAATATTGAGAACTGGTACTGCACAGTTTTCATACTATAAACAAAAATATTTTTAAAAACTTCATGTGACAGAATGTGACATATCGTGCATCAGTCGTTAGTCATATTACTAGATTTTTTATGTAAAAATATGCACCAATTCTCACTACAACAATTTGTTGTATTCTGTATTTTTTAGTAACGGTAACTCATATTAACATTTTAGACTATCTAAATATAATCATGTTCTAAAATACATTATGAAATGGTAACGAACTACTCCCGTAAGCTGTAATTATAGGTACTCTATCTACCACAGAACAGATATTGGTATGACCTTACCTTTGACGCTGACATTTGGAATAAGCAATGGCCAGTGTATATACAAGGATGTAGCAAATATATCGCCTCGGCTACAAATCAACTTCACCTCAACTTCGTTGTATAAAATTCAAAGATACTACAACGCACATAGCGTTGTAGTATGCCAATGTACCATACTGATTAGTACCATCTACAATATCGGCATTACTTCGCGTCAAACGTCAAACATCACAAGTGAGCGAGTTGTCAACACGTAGACGCCGCGCTTTTGGTTAAGTTTTGATATACTTTAGATGCGCGCGTATCCATAGTGATCTCCATGTATGCATGACTTAAAAAAATACGTCAACCAAACGTCGCGCGCGCCCGTTTCCACAGTCGTAGCCACAGTAGACTTCAGTGACTTTGTAGTTACAAAAAAAAACAACAGACTATACGTCGCTGCGATGCCGATCTGGTGACAAGGCCAATTTTCTGCGTCAACCTTAATCCGATTAGTTTAACGGACAGCCCGCACGCGTAGGATAGAATTTAGAAACTGTGGTAGGTACAATCAACTGCAAAAAGTGATCAATTATTTATTCAGAATTTAGAATACATTTTGAAATAGCTTATAACAGTTTTGGATTCATGGTAGCTCTAATCCTTTAATTGGCTAGGACTAAAATAAGCTCCTCTCCATTCATAAAATACTTTTGAAAAGTCCAGTGAGTCAAGGAGTTCTTTTACTCAATTTTTGACGTTGACTGTACCAGTATTATGGGATGGTCGATCCAGGTTCATTAAAAACTGATAACGAGATTCAAGAGAAAGTTTACGTGAGCTGCATTTGTAAAGCTTCTCCGAGAGTTTTTCAAATAAAATATCCTTATTCCATAGTCCTATAAAGATTAATAACAATAATAAAATTAAATGTTATGCATGTATAAATCTAATAAAGGTTATGACCTAATTCTAGGTTATTAGCAACACGAGTCCCAAAATAACACCTAGTTTTTATGAATACCTGCTTAGTACGCATCACACAATCGAGCAAGCCAATACTGGATTTAGATGTAACAATTATAGTAATTATAATACATGTTATTAAAAAAATATTTCAAGTTAATGGGGACACAAACAGCAGCTCTACAAATGCGATACATTCATCAAAAAAAGTTATATTAAACCTATTTCTTGTACAGTCAGTCATGATAAGTTAGTGGTCCTTTTAAAACTTAGTCGAAAACGAGCATAATGTTTAGTGGATTGTTTAGTCAATCAATTTGTACTGCGTAGAAAATGTACGCCTATTTTTGCGGTAGAGCAAAGTTGGAGTTTTGGGCGTAATTTTGGTACCGAAACTAGTTTTATTAACTAGATTTTGTCAGGCTTTGGTAGTTGAAAGCGTAGGTTTGAGCTCTAAGCTGTTCAACTGTAAACTTCTTCTATTTAGACATAACGTGAATAATAAATCATCATCATGACAGCCTTCTAATGTTCCCACTCTCAAGCGAGAGTGATTGGGTCTTAATCCACCACGCGGACCCAATGCGTATTGGTGGATGGCACATGTCGTTCGAATTTTTAGTTCTTGGACATGCCGGTTTCCTCACGATGTTTCCTTCACCGTATGAGAGCACTGGCATTGCGCACATAAATTTTTCGCAGTGAAAAATCCATTGGTGCACGACCGGATTCGAACCCACGTCCTTAGGATCGGAAGGCGGGGTTACTACCACTAGACCACCAGTACCTCATAAATGCAAATGTACAAAAAGATAAATATACGATTAAAAAATGAAGATTTAAAATGTGTAAAACAAATATTTTTACTACCTATTACAATATAAATTAATGATAAATTTCATTAAAACTTTTCCCAAAAAAAAGTAGGTGTATGCATTATGTAAGTAGGTACTTTAAATTATGCTGCTGCAAAGAGGCTCAGCGTTTTCTGTGTTGCAAACAGCTACCCAACGCTGGTCTTTCGCTAGAGCCTACTAAGACGAAGAACAGAAACAGCAGTTTAAAACACACACGTCATACTTCCTGCGTGAAGACCGCTCATAAATGCAGTAAACAGATTACTTTGTTTATGCACCCGAGTGCGATATGGGTGGTAACAATGCGCATAATAATCAGACAATCTCAATGGCGGTAATTACGTCTGACGGTGACAGAGCCGAGCACTGACAGTGTTTGCGAGTGCGGCTCGCACTCATTGTCTCTCAGTCTTTGTCTCCCAGCTTTGTGCTATTGACGGTTTAGTTGTGTTTCTGGTTGAACTTTTACGGTGATTGCTTGGTGTCGGTGATTGAATGCATTGATGATATTTTAAAACTCGTTCCGCCATCATGATGACAAGAACATTAGAAGATGACACTTCTAATGATACCATTGCCTTGAATTATAATAATAATGAAAAAGCTGGAACTCTAGCCTACCTGTCGAGCAAGAGTTATTGGGTTTTAGTCCACGATGCGGACTATTAGTATTCGTTGAAAAATATAGACATATAGATATAGACATGTATTTTTTTTGTTACTAGAACAAACATACAAAAAAAATAGAATAAAAAATATGTAAGGTTGTTAGGCTAATAGGATAAAAAATAGAAACATAAAGCAAAATATAAGGAGACAAACATAATAAAATGGTTTATGAGTGCAGCAAAATGGCCTCCAGTCAGCATTAATATCTACTGTTTTAGCAGCAAACGCTGGTATTCTGCCGAAACCACCTCTCTCAGTCATTAAACCCTGTGAGAACAGTCTATTATTATGTGTGAGAATGTCGTAAATAAAAATAAGTAAATGTGTAAAAATAATACGAGACAATAATAATGCGAAACACGGTTATACAAATGTCCTGTTATTTGCGCCGTGTCAAGATGCTCTAGAAGTAGAAGTAATAATAATAAAAATGTGCTTAGTGCTATATTATTTTTAAAACGAAATGAAATAAAGTAAAATATTAAAAATAAATAACCCTTACCCTAATAATATTTCTATTATAAAAGCACCTTAATATCATCTTAATATCAACTTTCAGAGACAATAGAGTTGGTTAATATTGTGAAATAACTTTGACTTTATGCGTAAACTTGTGTAAAGCAGATCACACATCAAAGTTTATTCTCGCTATACAAGCTTAGTTTCTTTGACTAACTTCACACACGTGGTAGGTAATGGCAAAACTTCCAAGATTTCATACATAATTTTCCACTCGAGATAATACAGACATCTACACAGCGAAATGATTGAGTTTATATGTCTATTAAACTCGTAAATACAGCCTAAAATAATGAAGATTGCCATTATTTTTATTTGTTGGCGTCAAATATACATATTATATCATGACCAACTCGATTTACCTTGCGTTTTATAGTATAGTGATAAATTAAATATTCAAAATCAATAATTTTATTTATGATGAGTGCTGATCGTGTATGTAATGTTCACCGCTTAGTGTAACTCTGTCAGTGTCAGCTCTAATTAGAGCCATTGTAATTGGCTGATTAATATGCGTAATGCCAGCGGTGTATGTGCCGATGCTCTATTGTAGGCCACTCGGTGAATTATGCGCGGAGTGCGGAATGACGTGATTTTGCGATACGCCAGGTGCTGTTTTTGTTTAGTTGCTGATTAGTCCACTCACGCTCTGTTTGCAGAAACTAAATATTATGTACCCTGTGATTCAGTAATAACCAGTTGATGTCAAGTGCAACGATAATCAAACACTATTTGCACACGACAAATCAATCTCAATATATTTTTGTATTTCTTTTATAGTCTGGATAATGTAAAAGAGGATCATTCAGACTTCTGAAAATGGGACGACTATTGTTTTTAGGTTTCATTGTTTAGCACACGTCACAACACCAATATAACTCTTTAAAATCTATTTCAGAATACTTTTGATAAATGTTTTCATACAGTGCGTGCCATTTATTTTATATTATGTGCCCATGTTTTTAGTTTGGTCATTAAATTTAAATTTATACAAAATTTTCGCAACTGGTTATTTAAACAAATGGAAGCTAAAAACAATGATCTACCCGGTCTCGAGGCTACCTAAATATTCGGAATGCCATCACGCTACTCCTACAATATGAATAATGGGATAACCATCCGTCATGCGGACATAACGAACTTAAGCTGAGCCAGGGAACAATGCTTGTGTAGAAGTGATTTGGAAAGCTTTGAGAAAATTCTAAACCCTTATGTCAGAAACAACACAGATTATTTTATGCCTAGGTACTTTCAAGGATTTTAAATGTAAAAAATCTTTGCTTTAGTGACTGACTAACTGACAATCAATACACAGCCTAAACAACCGAGATAAAATTTAAAGGCTGTGTTTTTTATTTGTTGAGTTAGACTGAATAGTAAATTTCTGAAATTCAACTCGCAGAGGACGCAGCGAGTAAATGAAGCTTGCATGAATAATAATGCAGACAATATTGCGTTGTACCTGGTACCTAATAAATATAAGTATTAGAGACTTGCTTGACTTGACTTTGAGAAGATTTTTTATAATATTAAATTTTTTATTATAACTTTGTGAATTGTGTTATTAATATTGAGTCCCTATATCTTAAATTCCTAACTTTTTCAAGTAGTATAAATCATTGATTGTTTTAGTATCTAAAATAATCAATGATTTATAATTGCTGATATTACTAAATATAACAGGATAAAAGCATTTTTCAAAGTTTAACCTTTTTTAGAAAAATGCTTTTGGAAATTCGCTTCTCCATCCGTATTTCCACGGCAGTATGTAACGCGGACTGGCTGTCGCAGACAGGCCCACGCTAAACTCTGGGATTGATTTGTCAGACGCATTGTTTTGCAATATGGAGGCCTGTGTGAGATTGAAACAATTTAAATGGCTATATTTCAATTTGGAAAACAGACTTTTTCACTCGCATGATGTTTGAACAGAGTTGTGTCATTTATTTGGCACGCTGCGTTGGTACCGGATTATGTTTTGAAAGAGAAACCATTCTACGCTAGCTAAACGATTATTTGAGAATCCGTACTGTTGTACAAGTAAAATTAGAATCAATTCCTCGAGTTGAAACCCGCTTAAGACACGGCAATTATCAAAACAATATTACTCGAGCGGAAAATGAAGCACATCTAAACAGCTGTAAGTCGAGGAAAACAGCTTGTACCTATGAAACGAAAGGTTGCAATCACGGCACCGCTTGATTACAGCTCTAATTAACAACAAAACTTGGGCACGCGGTCATTAAAAATTGAAGAGCTCTTTTGAACTAATTAAAAATGGGCGCGTCTCCGACACAATTTGGACTGTTTAAGTGCTAACGGCCCGTTCCTGTCCAAGTCGAAGTTGCTTCGAATGAAGAATTAATTATGAAGAGAAGAAGGCCCCGGCTTGCAAGTTCAAACTGGTTACAATTTGTGGGAAGTAGCAGGTGTGACACAGGCACCGGAAAACTTCGAGGCGCACACGCTTTGTTGCCTTCTCGGATGATAAAGTTGATTTGAATCGCAGATTGTAGATGTTTTAAGTATAACTTGTCGACAGTTTTGCACGTCACGCTTTGACTACTTTGTAGAGTTTCTGTGGAGACAAGTTTGCTATGGTAAACAATAATAGTGAGAAATAATATTTTAGAGAATTGCCACGGAAATAAAAATTCAACTTATCAAGATATTATCTAAAACTAGCAACCCATCTCGGTTTTGCACGGACGCTAAAACTATACGTTATATGTATTACCTTATTATTGTAATAATAATATCTTTAGATAATTATAATAATAACTGTATTTATCTATGAAAACCACATTAAATTCCGTAGGGTAGTTTAAAAGATCTAAGCTTACTATGTAAAGATAGTGTGGTTGGAAATAGTTTTATAAAATTCTGTAAATAAATATGTTAATAGAAAATTCCAATAAAATAAATAATGTTATATTATTAAGTTGATTAGCATTCATTAGAAGCAATAGCTGGGTATCAAGTACAACGACATAATTGTTTAGCCACAGAACACAATGACTGTAATTGTCGATGACAACTGTGTTTATGACGGCCTTGCGTAGCAACAGTGGAGGCAGTAAGCCAACTCTACTGGACTGTTATAGTTTTCATCTAAAGAGTCTTCCTAACCATTTATACAACACATACATGAATACTATGCTTGTGTCGTTATCAAAAACTAGGAACACCATGGTATCACAACACAAGGCGCGTCCGCAGCTAGCGGTCTGTGTTCTGCGTTCCGCGTTCTTGACTTGGATTGGCTAAGATCTCTTTGACCGACGCGGTTTGATTGCTATTAAGTGAAAAGGTTGAAGAACTTGAAATTACTGAAAGCTTGCCTACACATCTCTGCTCTAGACTCTAGCTCTAGACAGCTTGCTGTAAGATCGGTGCCTACACCGGAACAAATATTGGCTTATCACGCAATTGTATATAAGTACACACATCTTCGCCCTGTGTCATCAAGGTTCTTATAATCTAGTTAATTAGAAGTTAATAAAATTAGCTACTTTTAATTATGTAAAAAAAAAAACAAAAACAATAGTATATAAAAGTTTTCTCCCTTCAATTTCTATTCTCTTATTTTTTACGGTATACGAGTATTGTTGTATTAACTATGTTAATTAAATTGTTTTTTTGTGGATACTTAATTACTCTCGCTTATGAGTAGATCGGTGTCCCAGCAGTGGGATAAATAAAAGACTCGTCATTATGGCTGCATTACTGTCTAGACTATAGCAATCACCTTCTGAATCACAAGTTTCTGTGGCACCCTCATTATTTTATACTGACAAGTAACTAAACAATGGTTATACGATGTCGCGCTTATCTAACGTTTAACTAACCATTAAACAATTTTACCGAGTACAGCTGTCAACAACATTGTAATAACAACTTTTGTAATACAATATAATGATAACAAATTAACATTTACTACATTATAATAAAAGTAATCATGATAAATGCGCTATCGATTTCTGTGGCAGGGTTATCGTAATGATATTCGGTTTGCAATTTAAGCTAAGCGTTTACTGTATATTTCAATTGGATTACCGAAAAAGCTCATGCCACGATAAACTGGCCACAATGGTTTTTAGGATTATAATCAACGCCAGTTTTAGGGACGAACACATTTTGTGGTCTAATCAAAGTTTAGGGTGATAAAAGCATGTTTTTTTTTTAGATTTTGAGTTCTTTTTAAGAAATTGAAATTGTTAACCTTAACAGGGCTTTACGTATTTCAAGTAGGTTGTTTTGTCATGGAGCATGAAAAGTTTTTTGATAAATATACCGATATTTCATATTCAAGGCTCAAATATAGGGATCCAACTAGATTAATGTTGCCAATACGAAAGACTGCATTGACGCATAAAAGTAGCTATATAATGACGATAAAGATATTTAATAAAATTCCTAAAGCAATTCGAGAATTGCCACTAAGACAATTTAAAACAAAACTGTATCTGTGGCTTGTAGACAAATGTTTTTATAGCGTAAAAGACATGATCTATTAAATTGAAATGTATTTAAAAATTATTATTGTTATTGCTAATGTTATTTTTATTAATTATTTATATTCTTATGTTTCCTTTTTTATAATTTTACTCTTGACATTCTAATCTGAAATTTTAATTTATCGCTATGTTGGTTGTTTAATTATTAATTTATATCATTATTATAGTAAAGTAGCTTCTTAGAATAGTAATTTAAATTTTGCATGTCGTTTCCGACGAAGTGTGTGACACAGAAAACCTACCCTATTATCTTGTACCGCTTTACCACACTTCAAGCAAATAAATATATTTCATTTCATTTCATTTCATTTCATTTCATTTCATTTCATTTCATTTCATTTCATTTCTTTGGGATAATATCACTTGTATAGAATAACATGCTTATCAGATACATACATAGTTCTGAATCTACACTAGAATTTCTAGCATCGTCTTAACTACGAGTGCTCCTTAAAGGTTCCGGTTTTTCCTGTTGTGGTACGGAACCCTAAAAATAACAATGTTTTAACTTATAAGTATAAGAATAAAAGAATTACGGGTTTGCCTACAGATACGAGACTTATGAAAACGTCGTTCATTCAAATTCGTTGCTCAGATACTTTTGATTACAACAACCGCGAAAGCTCGATAAGTGTCCACGACAAACGATAATCTAGGCAAATATCAAAGATCAACTTATGTCGGTGACAATTAAGTTCAGAGCACCCACGGACCTAAGCTGAACCACAAAAACTGTCACGATAGTTTTGTCCGCAAGAGTAGCCTCTCAGCACTGCTCGCGTCGTAACATCTCAGATACATTAATAAATTTAGTAGGAAGCCCGTAGGTAGTTGTAGGTTAGACAGTTGTAGGCACGGACCGTTCGTTTTGACTAATGACTTGTGCAAGGGAAGCACAATCAACAGATGACAAGCAATTAATTGAATTAATTGCCGCAGTGCTCTGGCAGCCCGCGGGGACGGACGGCCCTCGACGATGATCGAGATGTCTCGATCGATACTAATATTAATTTACAGATGACCGAAATGTAACCAGCGTGACATGTCTTAAGCTATGGTTTCCCAAGAAACGTAGGACGTATTTTAATATTTTTTTACACAATACCAATTCATGATTTGAAACGATTTTTAATGTTTATTTTTGTTGTGTTTGTACTAACAAAATAAAATATGCATAGCCTAAATAGTAGCTTGCAGTTCATTTCAATTATATTGGATAAGTAATATTGAAACGTGGTATCAACTGTTTACTCGGAAATTCCCCGTGGTCCAATATTACAAAATAGTTGTACATTATAGTTGGACTACCGGGGCATAACACGATTTATCAGACCTTCCCTAATTTAGTTAGTTCGTATGACCCAGTGATCAACCTTCCTTTACCTAACCACAATCGGGTGGTCGGGTAGGTATTTCGTCCTTGCGTCAAAAAAAATGATTGAATTGATCTACTCTCTCGTTTCTCTTTAAGGACTGTGTAATTTGGTACACTGAACTGTATGATCGCTCCACATAAGATTCGTTTCAGCTTTTCAAGATATCTGAAATGTTAAGCAGGTACCTACTTACTCGGCTCCGAATTAATCAAACACTTCTGATTTCCGTCGAAAAACAATTCCATGGAATTGCGAAAGCCACGTACACACGAGCGTGGGACAGTAAAGCGGAGGACTCACGATTACGGCTGACAAGGCAATTAATAAGGACAGATGGCGATTGAGCACGAGTCACCCGCTTGACCGGAATTAATCATAGCCACTCGGCTTTATTAAGTATGGTGATGTCGATAGGTTAGAAATTAGAAAAAAGTGTAATTTAATATTGTAAGGTTTATTAATTTTTTTTGTTGACACACTACGACACTATTATCATCCAGTTTTTAAGAGTTATTCCATTACACGAGTATTATATTTAACATATCAAAACTAAATTTTTATTTCAAAAAAATTATAGACTTCTTATCAAAATGTCATGTTATTCAAGTTTCATAACTTGGGCGCTGTGTCACTCAAACCTGATAAAGACTTTCAAAAATCTTGCCGGTGCTTCTTTCGGTACGTAAAAACACCCGTTTTTAAATTAACTTAGTAAAAAATATTCCTTCTTGGTACTTTATAGCATAGTGGTCCGATTTACATAACAACTCTGCGTCATCTGTTCTCAGGTAGTAACCAAATGCCAAATTTTTTTACTTTCTCAAAATATAATGTAAAACGCTTCAGGCTTGTAAATGTTTTGTTAACATACAACAGTTTATTATGCTTTTCTGAAAGTTTTATATTACAAGTAATTTTTCTTTAGAGCAAAAGCAATCGGCCTACCTGATGGAAAGGTCTATGCCATCCTGAGATGTAGATCAAAACTCATGTTTCAGTAATTTTACCAGCAACCATATCCTACGAACCGGAACAGCAATGCGAGCATTACTGCTTAGCGGCAGGAATAGGAAGGTAGTACTTCCCAGGACGAGATTACAAAAAACTCGACTACTCGTATAAGCTGTCAACAATGATAGCAATAGGCATTTAACATCTAATTCCGTATTGCGTACCTACTTTGTAACGTTTTACTTGCGTGATTGTGGCTGTCACTGTGTCAAAGTGGAGCGAGCTTATTGATACTCGGACACTGCGAGATTAATACGTGTCGGGTTCAGTATATTACGGGCCATTTTTAATTAGATTTGGGTCGCTGAGGAAGCAGCGTTGAAGTAAAGATTTACGTCGTCTCTAATGTCCGAGAACCAATCAATTAATTTATCAATGAAAGAGATGCAAAACGCAAAACTCAGAGATAATTGACTGACGATCGATGCTCGATCATGAAACGCGTCATTCGTTAGGTCATCCATCAACAACCGACAATGACAACCGAAATCTACTTTAAATAAATAGTTGTTTGTTTTAATAAAATGATAGTATGTAGAGTTACGACTGTATGTGTAAAGTGTCCGATAAATGTAAATATAACAAACGGTCAACGCCTACGCTCAATAACAAACCGTGTGATAGGGCTCTTAAAGAAATTGGATGACATTATGCAACACACAACACTGCAATTCCATCAAGCAGAATGGACGCAGCTCCACCGCTCTTATCGGGCACCTGTGGACTTACTGAATAAAGCCGTCCATTTGACGGATGCTCTGATACTGATATCTAATACACTTGGAATAAGGCGTACAGAGAATTTCCTTCTAGCTTGGAAAATACTTCAAGTTAGTATTTAGATTTCTTGAATTTCCAATACCTATGCTGAAACTAGGTTTGTTAAGTTTGTTTTGTAACATTACAATACGTGAATATCTCGTGACTCTTATTTTCATTTTCCGATCAAATCACGACAATAAATGACAAATAAAGTTCTAACTATTTTGTATTCATTGTGTAACTTGAATAGCTTTATTTACTTTATTTTTACTTTAAAAATATAATTAAGTACATAAGTTTTAATATATGTTATGTCTAAAATCGGAGATTTTTATTTATTTTTTAAGTATAACAACCTTGGGGGCGCAGTGGGTTTTGAGTGCTCGGTTAAAAATGTGGGATGATCTGCAAATTTGAAATTTAAAAATGTGGGATGATTTCCGTTGTGGGAGGGTTCGCAGTTCGATAAAGTGATTGACGACTGAAAAAATTTGAGTTGTTAAAAAGCTCTGTAAATGTTTAATTCGTAGATTTATTTAGCTAATATATTTTCTGGGCACCTACTATAAACATACATACGTCTACTGCTTCAAATGGCACTTTTTGCTAAAAAGTAAGTTCGTATGAGTCAGTGGTGAACTCTGGTGACAGAGTTTCTAGGCCGCCCGAAGGCCTCTGTTATGGCCTAACAACTTTGAAAAAGCCGGAACCGACTGCTTAACGTGCCCTCCGAAGCACGGGAGCGCTCAGTTGAGCACAGAATTGCTCAGAGAGCTCAGTAACTTTTTGCTGTTCTATTGTGCTGTTATAAATAAAAACTTTTTCTTTCTTTTCTTTCTTTCTCTGTAAATGATAAAGATACAATTTTGTGATTCGTTTCTGGTTAAGGAATGTATTTTTTCTTTTTGCTTAGGCATAAATTTAGATTCAAGCTAAAATGGTTAGACTTACCTCTGACTACCCCTACGTAGAATAGGGTTTTTGCATACATGCCGGCACTGCACACAATACCGCCCGCCGCAAGCGCTAATGATGGCATGCGTGTGTAGGAGAAAATACGGAAGTAACTTTGGCTGTCAGTCTTTTATATTTTCACGGGTAAACCGCTGAATCAATCTGGAACAGAGGTATAAAGTTTGAGGAAGAATAACTACGAACGTTCAGCAAGTATAATACTAATAATAATTTATCATTATCATCCAACAATTACAGCTCAAACCTCATTTGATATTATTAATTGGATACCCGTTATAATTACTACTAGATATACCATACTTTTTTTTACCCCGTGTATGTGAACATACTTCTATATTTGCTTATCCGTATATTGTTACAATTTTATTGCTAGTGAAATCGTGAAATTATTTTGCTTCCATACCCTGTGTACAACATATAAGTAAACATCCTGGGTATATAGTAAAATGGTTAAAAACTGACGAAAAATCTCTAGTACTATTCCGCTTAACCTTTTAACTAATGAGGTCACACAGTTACCACAGTTAACCTCAAAAGAAAAATAGTACTAGTAAGTACTAGAGATTTTTCGTCTGTTTTTATCTTGTAATGGATTTCCGCAAAGTAACGCCTGAATCTATTAATTAGTGAAATGGTATTAGCAACTGTAACTGTAACGCACTGTATAGTCTAATTTCCGTGTTCAACACGATATAAAAATATTTCTGCTACCACTTCTTTCTATTTCACTCTGAATCCAATAAGAGCAAGGTAACTATCGAGCTCGAATACGACAAGTCAAATTGCTAGCCCGTACTTCATAGGTACATACCCTGAAGGGTACAAATCACCCGCTGCAATACAAGTCCAGGTGTTACCAGTTACCAGGTCTCAATTTCGGGCCTTACAATACCACGAAATCAGTCGCCGTCCGCGCCTGCCTGCGCTCCGACTAATTCTTGCTTTTAATTTCGAAGGAACTTGATTTACACGGCTGGTATTAGATTATGCGTGTGACCTAGCTCTAGGGTTTTGTAAATAAATCTTAGTAAGTTTGTACAAGGCGAAACGCGTGTGAAAACCTACTCGCCAAACCTACTGTCTTGGCCGAGCACTAATTTGCTGTCTCGCCACTCTACTCAGTACGTGTAATCAACCCATAAGTGGCCAACTCTAGTGACACAGTTTTTAGAACGCCTGACGGCTTCTGTCATGGCCTTACAACTTTGAAAAAGCCAGGACTGACTGCTTAACGTGCCCTCCGAAGCAAAGAAGCGCTCATTTGAATTTGCCACTGGCGGCAACCATCCCATAAATGGTGACTACGTGGAACAGTGCTTAACTTCGTTGAGAACAACTTAGCCAGCAAGGTCACGAGCGCTTCAAGTTTTCTAAATGTTTTTTGACAATGACGAGATGATCAAGTTGATGATGTTGAGTGTCACGCTTGACCATAATAGTGCAGTGTCACACAAGCCTGTCCTGCGAGGCACTGCATTGTGTTCGTCACCCCGAGACATAGTTATATCTCTTTCGCCCAGTAATTTTACTTGCTACAGTGTTAACAGTGCAATACAAGTATAGCTTACACACCACTGCTTGGAGGTAGAATACTGCAGCACTGCGGGGGTACACACAATAAAGGACTCTTGCTGAAGGATCCTACCACCATGTGATATTGGTTGGTGGTGATGGCAATTAGCGAATGGCACTTCTGGCTAGCGTCTATAGGCTATAGGCGGTACTCGCTGACCATCAGCTAGTTAGCCTTTTTTATTTTATACCACTCAAATGACAAACAAACATACGGCCTGATGGTAAGTGTTTGATAACCATCATGCCAGCATGTTCTCACTGCTAGTAAACTGGTCTATTCTTTAGCGAGAGTTATGTCTTAATCCATCACGCGGACTCTATGCAAATTTGTAGATACTATTCAGTATATATAAGTGTGGAAAATATAAGTATAAAAAGGTTTGTACTTACATAAAATTGTTGTTCTATAAATGTAACTTAAATAATGCACACCTTAGTACCAGTGGACTACTTAGTACCGTACAGTGCCTTTTCACGTCGCCGTCAGTAACGTACAATAATAATTAGTTTGGCTTATTCATTACGCGACGGAGCGCGGTGTGATATTGATTACTCGATTGCATATTGAATTTGTTTGATAGTTTCTTGAATTCGTCTAGGGCTAATAAAATGATATTTAAGCTAGACAAATGTATGTTGCTATGTAAAAATAGCCGTCAATATTAATTTATTACTTAAATTATATGTCGGAAAAAAGCCTGCAAATGCGTAAACGACGCTAGTCTTTGATTTCGCTTTGGAACTCGATTAAAAAGATATAAATGGGTCATTTAAAAGGACCATTTTGTTGTTTTTGTCTGTGGCCTCGTAACTCTGGAAAAGGTCTTTCGATTTCCATACGATTTTTTTTGTGTTAAAGCTTGTGATTTTGGAAAATTTAGACAGCTGCTTTCAGAATTATCCACTTACTAAGGGGACACTGTTTCAGCTAGGAACCTTATTAAGTTCAGTTTTGACGCCGCCATCCAAAAGTCAAACTCAAAATACTGATGATGACCAGCAAATGATGAACAAGATCTAGGGTACAAGTTACAAAATGTCAAGGTTACAAGGTTTTTAGAACGGGAGAGCTAAAAAATTTAAATCTATATTATAATTTCGAAATTTATATGTAATTAACTTTTTACTGGATCAGTTAAGCTATTCAAAATTCTGTAACGGTATCAAAATGAACAATTTCATGTGTATTTTGTACATATTTGTATATCACTGTAGAATTCGTAACCAGAGTTGGCCACTGATACGAAATCGTCAAATGTAGTAATTTATTAGTGAGTAGGTAATAACTTTTTATTTCAGACACAATGATTATAAATTAGGTATTTTATACTAAGTAAGATTACTTGAAACGACTCGTCAAATGTACAGTCAAATATAAAGCACCCTAGGTACAGTACATGCAAGGAACATATCCTATGCATAGGTTGGTAACATGCACCGGAGCAGGTTGGCACATCCGTAGCAGAGTCGGCATATTTCGATATTGGACGTCCAAGTTTAATGCAATCGTATTCTACGTTCCAGCCATCTGCCTAATATACCTAACTTTGTACGCAGGAAACTTGGAAAATTTAATAGAAGTTGCTGGTTTGATTTGATTTTGCGTTCTAACTATATTGCTATTGGTTGCATTTTAATGTGTATTTATATTTTAGTATCTGCTTGGTATGTCAGTAAAAATATTTAAAAATCCATGCTGACAACCTCGGTGGCGCGATGGGCGAATGTCCAGTTGTTAAATCGAGTAGAAATACTGACTTACAAGAATAAGTTCACGACTATGAATACCAAGGTAAATCTTATTTTCCAATGATGGGTACACCCGTAGATCGAATAATTTGTTTAGTTTCTCTATAGCTAGATATCAAATCTTTTCAGCGTCGTGTCAAGATGTGTATTTTGTATTGTTTAGCAAAATATTTATGTTAAAAGTTACTTTCAAGGCTACAAATTAGAGATTCAGTTGACCTTTGCCGTGAGTTAAAGGATCTCATTTTCAATTCTGAGCGAATTAAAATTCTATAACAATTCAATTTGAAGAAAATTATTATGGGAGCTTTGAGCATTTAAATCTTCCATTAATAATGAGTTCAAAACTGCGGGTTACTTTGGAATTATTTTCTGTTTAAATTTCGTGAAGTCTTTCATTCGTATTAGCTTATCTCATGTAGAGATTTTATTTATATTCTCATTGCTGAAGCATAGGCTAGTGTTCCATCAGTGGGAACATTAGAAGGCTATCATGATGATGATGACATGGCCCGGCGGTCGATGGCACCTTATCAAGCTACTGAGACCTCTTCCCAAGTATTATCGAAGTATGAAGGTTCATTCCACGCATCGCTTACGTTCACGGCAGCGTGTGGACGATAAAATATGTGAACAGGTGCTTTATCATAATGCAAAGCCGTGTGTCAGGGCGCAGCGCGGGGTGATGTACAGAGACCTTACCGGCTTACGAGCCCGGCCAGAGGGATCTCTCGGGGAAATTAGTGGTTTCTATAATAGAATTTCAAATATTTCTTGTTCTAATTTTGGAGGGAAAGCTCAGGTAGAATATTCTTTAATATTACATGTATTTAGGCATTTTCAGAGGTCCGGCGTTCGCAGCGCATTTAGTAATCATATCACGTAACTGATGCTTTATTTTATTAAATGATTTTGTTGTTATCTCATCATCATGACAGCTTTTAAATGTTCCCATTACTGGAACACTAGCCTACTCTCAAAAGAAAGGGTTCTTTATTCACCACACGGACCCAATATTAAAATCCATTGGTTCACTACCGGGCTCGAACCCATGACCTTAGGATCGGAAGGCGGGGTCATCACAACTAGGCCATCAGAGCTGTTTCATTCAACAAATTGACAAGGTATGATTAGTTCTATGGAACAAATAGGACAGTTTTTGTTTCAACAGTAATTCTACCATGGAACTACTGGGACAAAAAGTTTTAGCAGTTCTATGACGTCACAGTCCCATAGAACAAATGGAAGTTACCCGCCGTAAGGCCCGGAAGGAGTAATAATTACTCCTTCCGGGCCTTACGATTATAATTTTACCTATTACCGCATAGCAGACAGTATAGTACCTACCTACTTACCAATGTAGGTATATGTTAAGATTTATTTTACTATAAGTTAAGATTGCGATATTATCGATGAGGTTCCCGCGCCGCTTTAGTTTATTAGTTGCTCAAGTTTCGCTAAAGCTTATCCGTCAAAACGAATTTTCCTTAGATAACCAAAAGCAATTTGTTATTCCACAATAATTAGGTGATTACCGCATCTTGCGAGCCTGCTCTAATCAGAGTGGATTTAAAGAGAATAACTTATTCGGTTTATCCGCTAATAGAGCAAGAATAAACAAACAAGATTAACTTGGAATAAGATAAGCGAATGTTTTGAAGTAGGCTGGGCAAAAATATATAGACAAAGAGTGTCATTTCAAAGAGCTCGTCTGGGGAAGGACTACCACCATATCTGTTTCTGCCGCCAAGCAGTAATGCTCGCATTGCTGTGTTCCGGTGTGAAGGGTATGGTTTCCGGTGAAATTACTGGCACATGAGACTTCCGATCTTAGCCTCAAGGTGGCAACCCACGAGTGATACCTCTGGTATTGCAAGCGTCCATAGGCTGCGGTAACCGCTTACCATCTTGTGGGCCGTACGCTTGGTTGCCACTTCAGTTGTATAAAAAAAAAAAAAAAAATTGGGAAACCTGTAAAATTTTTCATGTTATTAAAATGAAATTTATTGAAAATACATCTTATTATAACTCGTTACTAAAGTTGGCTACCAACTCTTACTTACAGAACTAAATCAAAAGTAAGACTACAGAAATTATAAAATAAATTAAAAAAAAAAAAATTGCCTATATATTATGCCTTATCTCTTTTGAAATGCTGATGTTATAATTCCAAAAACTGATGTCGGGGCTTTAAGTTTGAACAGGGGAAGTTGTTTAATCCTGTTGAATGGGCAAACTTATCTGGAAGCTGATGGTGCAATAAAAAAATAATTAAATCTTGTGTAGTAAATTTTGCTTTTCATTTTGTTAAAAGTATAATATTGAACCAACGGCTAAAAAATCCACATCATACAGTCGAATTAATAACCTCCACTATTTTTGAAATTGGTTAAAACAAAGGCTGTTATAAGTTAAGGCCATTGTCTGTAACCTCGAAGCTCTGGATTTGGATCCGTTATTGTGAATAATATAAACTTTTTTTGCAAACTGTTTTTCAGCTGTGTTTGGTGGTAACTGGTTTTTAGGGTATTCGCTAACAACACTTTTATTGAAAGAATCTTGAGCATTGTTGCAATTAGTATAGAGCTCAAAATAGTATAGTATGGTATATTAAAATTTTTCATAAGTACCTACAGACTTTAGGGTCTAAATGATGAACTGGATCTAAGGTATGTACTGACGCTTACTTTTAATTCAAAGTAATGAAGTCAGATACTAAATTACATCGACATTATTCTCTATTAAATTATGTATTCGGTGTTTTTTATTGTTCTTTAGAATCACTTGAGTGAATACAGGAAAAAAATTCAAGCGTTACATAGATTTTTTTAAGCTCTCAGATTTTATATTAAATGCTGTAAATCAAACGTTTCTTATTAAAATATTCAGAGTTGTAGCTCCGCTCTGGAGAGTCTTCAGCTAAGGTATTTCTATTAAGGTTGTAATTGTTATTTATCGTAAGCAATTACTTAGCAAAGGTCACGCTCTCTATTGTTTCAATTAGGCATAGAATATTGCCAGAGACGAAAATGTATTGCGACAGATTCGTCAAATTAGGCCCGGTTTTTTATATCTGTAGTCGACTTGATAAAAATAAGTTAACCTTGATTTCATCAAGGTAATAAGACTAAAAATTTTAATAAATCACGCGTGAGCAAATCACGCGTGGACCGGTTAAAGCTTAAAATATAGTCCCAACCAATCGCGCGATCGCTAAGAATTAAAAAGCCTGTTAAATAACCTATAACAGCTAAACTCAATCTTGATGTATAAATAGGGGCTTTAAATCAGTAAAATGAAACGAAAAAATTATTCGGTGGTTGTACCGCTGTAGGTAATCCTGTAAAAACTGAGTAAAAATTCATAATTTCGTTCAAATCAGTTTGTAGATGGGCTGATGCCTAAATAAATGATGAAATACCTCGCTTTAAAACGTCCCCTATGAATGAATAAAAGCGTTTGCGATGAGCACAATGTAACTCAAACAAAACAGAACAATTTTATATACGGTTATACCTATTCGTATATCATCTACCGTGTGGATACCTACAGAAATGATAAAAAAATACCTGGAAGTTTGTGCTAGCGGCTTTTTATTTGAATTCACGGTGCATATTTTACCTTGTGATTTTTTCATAATTTGTTAGGTAGTAAAGCAGGAACCACACCATGAGCTATAGCATAGCTGGTGAGTGTTTTTCTCATTGGTTCTCACTGCCATGCTAAGTGAACTATGATAAACTAACGTAGTCTTGTCATCATGAGTCAGGTGCGTTCAAGCGTTTAAGTGCGTAAAATTCTTTTTTTCAGGTTGAACTAAAATAGTATGTATAGCTTAGCTCGTTATGTGGCTTGTGTTTTGTGCTATTCCAGGTGACGGACTATAATCTATTTCATCTAAATACGTATTTGAATAGTCTATTTGTATACCCCGTATGTTTATTCACCATGTTTGAAGAAATCGCGCGTGTGCATTCATATAGAAATTCCTTTGAAGGTTCGTCTGTAAAGCTGAGTGGCACTTTGGAAATTATTCATTTAGGTAACCTTTTTATGATTTTAAATAAACTTACCTAGTTATTTGGTTTTTGGTTTTTATAGGGTTAAGCACTACGATAGTGGAATAAAGTTGAATTAAAAAAAAACAAGGGAAAGATTATAATTTATTTAATTATTATTTTTATGATTGAAGCGGGTTAGAGCGCTACCGACCCGTGTTCCAACAGCTTTGTCCAACATGTTGTACAACAGTTTTTTTTTTAGAAATTTATTGTTATGACCCGTGGTACAACAGAGGGACAATAGTCCAACTAGTATTATGAACATCTGCTGAGTTGAACTGGTTGTACCACGGGTAAGTAAAATTACCTTGAATCCAACTGTCAGAGTTCCTACTATATTTTTTTAACCTTTTGACCACCACATTTGCAAAATATTAAATTCGCAAACATTTGATCTATTTAACACTGTGAAAAATGAAATTGAATGTGTTTTCAGACAAAATTTATAAACATATAAAAATTCATTTCGATTGACAGCTGTCAAACTTCAAACAGCCGTATCTTGGAAACTAGACGTGCTAAGCTAGCGATGTCTTCGGACAAATGATAGGTACCAATGAAATCTTCATTTCGTTTGACAGCTGTCAAACTTCAAGCAGCCGTATCTTGGAAACTAGACTTGTTAGACTAGCGATGTCTTTCGACAAATGATAGGTACCAATGAGATCTTCATTTTTGATGACAGATGTCAATTTGACATCTGTCATTCGAAATTAAGATCTATACGGCACCTTCATTTTATTAAGGTGCGGCTGGTCTGGGATGAGTAGATCCCGAGATATAGCCGTTTGAAGTTTGACAGCTATCATCAAAAATTAAGGTCTTAAAAATACTTTTCATTTGAGCTAAGTGCGGCTGGTCTGGGATGAGTAGATCTCGAGATAGTAAAGCCATTTGAAATTACACAAAAATTAATTGTATCTAGTGCCAATTTCTAATCATCGACGGAAATATCAAACGAAAATAAATTGCAGTTCAAAACAATAATAGGATAACCTTTTTGCTTTTTCGTTAGTTGGTTCATAGATAAACGTGCGATTCCGTCATTCAACATGTTGGACTACGGGTTAACATACTTTTTAGTGTTGGACTACAGATAAATTTATTTCCCCGTGGTTCAACATGTTGGACCACGGGTAAACATACTTTTTAGTGTTGGACTACAGACAAATTTATTTCCCCTTGGTCCAACGTGTTGGACCACGGGTATACTTGCTGCTCCGTTGTTCAACCGGTTGGACCACGGATAATTTTACTTACCCGTGGTACAACATGTTGGACAAAGCCACGGGTCGGTAGCGGGTTAGAGTCTCTTTTTTGGTATAATAAAAAACCATAAGGCACATGACATGTAATTTTTATTGCTTATTGGTCTAATTTATTACATAATAAGCATTTAGGATTCGTAATACGTTGCATAAGTTGCGTGCGAGAGTCCAGTACGTCTACTCTAGCGGACAAAAGAGTTATATCGTGACAAATATCGTGGTTCACCTAATATCCGAGAATGCTCTAGCATTATTCGTCATCGACATGTTGATCCACGATTTTTGCCACGATTATCGTTTTCATTTTTAAGAAAATACTCTGTCTGGTATCAACATTTCAAAACAAAATGCTTAGTCGTCTATCTATTGGCAGCAAAGCTTCATCTAAGATAATCCTTGTGTTGGTATCATCCGGTCTCATAATCCGGCTAAAACAATACGTTGTTGCTATAACTGCTGAACTGCATTTTCCCGAACGGAGATAATCTCTGAATAATCCTTATAATTGAAATGTATTTTGTCCAACGAAGTTTTGTTTTTAAAATATTAACTTTTTTATGTCTGTCTAATTATAATCCATCTAAAAAATGGAAAGGTTTTTGAGACTAATTTTATAGATTAAGATATCGAACTTTTATAATAACTAAAATTTTAGTAATTTTAAATTCCGAAAGTTTGGATAACGGTCTTTGTTTTTTAGCCACGCTGCTTAGGCTGAACTCTGAACTGTATGAAACTTGAAACAGTAAACAAAGCCGTGCGCAAAAGCAAGTAGGCTATAAAATAAAGGGTGAAAAAAATATTGCGGTTTCTAACAAAAACTTTCAAGGTGGTTTTTACCTTCATCATAAAATACTGTGATTCAAGATTTTATTTTCAGTTTTAAAGAAATATTGGAAAGTTTTCCGTAAAGTGAATTGCACAGATACTTCATGGTCTAATAGAGAACTGCACCGTTTAGATGGGCGGTAATCCTAATTGCCGTGATAGGATTATATCAAACACATTATAGCGTTTGGGTACGATACGAGTGTTAAGGTTGTTCACATAATTTTGTTAGGCATTCAAATACTTAACAAAATTATTGATTAGTTTATTTAACCAACTGCTATAAAAGTTACAAAAAATTTGAGGTTATGCCAAACTACCGTTCATCTTTTTTATTAATTAAAACTATCTTTTTATTTTCTAAAAAGAAGTGTAATAAGTTTTGACAGGACGTTATGAGAAAGTCAAAGTAAAATTATTTACTTTGACTATAGACTAATATAGAATATTGTTGTGTTGTAGAATTATTTTAATTTGATAATTAAAATTGTCACGTACTTACTTTAATTATTAAATTCATAATAAATCGTGGCTGCTGTGGTTTGACGCATAACTGCTAAATTGTGAAAGTTAGTTCTCGATGTCAGCACTGACATTGAGAACTAACTTTATTGACTTACGTGGCGACACGTCATTGCATCAGCTGCCTGCAGTCAGCTACCAACTCGTACCTTAGGAATGAATAATTATTTTTTAGAAAAAACAAAAACCGACTAACAACTAATGTTTCGATAGATTGTGGTGATAAGAGGGTTTTTTTTTATTGACACGTTTTTTATGACTTTTATAAAGTACTGAAATTCGATAAAATTTATATGGGACCACCTCTCAAGTAGGTATTACTATCTAACAAAAAAAAAGAATCAACAAAACCAATTTGTAATTGGCGAAAAAATCGCGTAACAATCATACAAAAAAACATAACAGCCGAATTGATAGCTTCTTCCTTTTTGGAAGTCAGTTAAAATTCAATCAAATCAAAATCAAGCGTTTTAAAACAAAATATGGTTTAATTATTAACCTTTCAAAACCCTATCCCATAAGGAGTCGGTAATAATTAAAATCGATTGCGTTTGGACTTCCGGTCTGCGACCAATTAGAGGGTTGATTAATTTTACCAATTTTAATTCTTTTTGTCATACCACCAACTTTTATTACTCTGTGTGTTAACACTCGTATTATTAAATACCTAACCTACTTGTATTGTATACCTAAGCGTTATCAAGTTGTTATTGCGTGATTACATTCTAACATAGTTTATGTGTTAACTAAACCCCTGTTCCGCAAATACCTAACTGTTGTGCCGATGTAGTAACCGTTATATAAGAACTTATGTAACTGGCACATTATACACCTATATCTAAGCCTCGGCAACAACATATTGTAGGGTAATTGCCAACTTATGTCTGTCGATAGCTTAATGTCCTCCTGAGCCGTAGACATTATTTAAGCTATTAAGTTTAGTAGTTTATATTATTATAACGTAGGTAAATAAAAAAAAAAATTAATGAATTATATTAATAAATAAGGATCTAACCAAGCAGACTGAAAAACTAAGCATAGGACGGCCCCCCCACTCGATGAACCGATGACATTTAAGGTCGCAGGTAGTTGGTGCATGGTGAAGGCTGAAGATCGGTCGTCATGGCGTTTTTTGCCTATGATCTATGTTGAACAGTTGACATCTGTTGGCTGATACAATGATCATGATAATCTAACTGGTTAGAAACATAGTCCTGACTCCATACATAATCCTGACCTTGTTTTGAAATAACTTTCTTTTGTGTTTAGTTTGTTTACTCGGATAATCTCCGAATATTTTTTTTCTCCGGCATAGGCCATGGCAATTAGAAACTGCAAAGAAACAATCCCTAAATTACTTTATTACTATATCAAAATCAAAAAGAAGTTTACCAATAATCTGTTGATAATTTTCACACGTAAACAAAATTGCATAATTTCTCCGGCATAGGCCATGGCAATTAGAAACTGCAAAGAAACAATCCCTAAATTACTTTATTACTATATCAAAATCAAAAAGAAGTTTACCAATAATCTGTTGCAAAGAACTTAATGTCTTTGCAGATATGCAAAGACATTAAGTTCTTTGCAAAATGATAATTTTCACACGTAAACAAAATTGCATAATCAAGTTATAATGAGATCCATCGCAACAAAGCTGATTTTACATTGAAAATCGATTTGGAGTGACACAGTGGCGGAACCAAAAGCAAAAGCTTGTTAATTTATAGGCAGGCACACCGACAATGCGATCCGCGCAATCAGATTACTTTATTGAATGCGAACAGATCATAAATGAAATTGATAAAATCGTCTGCGGTGTGAATCGCGCAATTTATACGAGTTTTGGACGGTATCGATTTCGTTGGGGAATTCAGAGAAATTTGAAATAGGAAATAATGTTTGTGAACTCAAAAAGGGAACACTTTACTAAGGATTGATTTCATGGCGGATGTTTTTTGAAAAATAATTACTCTACTTTTCGTTTATATTTTTGGTAACATGCATATTTTTTGGATTAGTTATGGTCTCGACTTTTCTTTCGTTGATTTCAAAAGAGTTTTTCATATTATACTTTAAATTCCTGGTGATTATCTCAGATGAAGAATATAAAAATGTACTCATTTCAATTAAGTATATAATTTTATCTAAATCTGTGGACTTGACAGACAGACATACACCCAAACATTCCACACGCTTCTTCTGCATACGTGTTTATTTGATCATACTCTAAGAAAGTTTCTTTGCAAGAAAATACATACTAAAAGCCGTATCTTTTTAACACATTGTCTGTAAACTGTATAAAAATGTAAATAAAACCGTTCCTATTCCTTACAAAATCCTACTAAAGTTATAGCGCAAATTGTATATGGCATTCACAACGCTTTAACAGATTGGGTCATTTTAGCCCCTAGAAGGTAAATTGCTAGAAAGAGGTCCGTTGCTCTGCAAATAGAGTCACGTAATGTATAGAACGCCCCATATTATAGGTAAGGCACAGGCCACATAAAAGTACTACCATGTAGAAGTTTCACTTAATCTGTAACCTCAACCTGTAGGTGGTAATGGCTGTCGAACTTCTGGCTTTGATGCGAGAGGTTCAGGTTTAAATCCTGCTGCAGAAGCACCAAGTTTTGCAACCTTTTCAAATCATTCCGAATATTATAGGCTAACCATAAAACTTAAATTACGAAGAATTGTTTTCGTATCATATTAAATCCGCAATCGATCTTAAAAACGGCAAGTGACAGTGACATAAATTGATAAAACTGATTGTATGAAACTTCATGGCTCATCTTCATAACTAAGTGCTTCGTTTTTCGTTTGTGTTTTGTTCTGTTACAAAGTTACGGACAGACATTTTCATGGTAGGTTAATAGAATTTCGTCGTACAGTAGACTCATATTCTTTGTAAAATTTCAAAGATGATGTGTCTGTAAGACAGGTCATTGTTTTTAATTTAATTAGAACTAATAGATTTTTAAGATTTCGAAGCCAAACAAAAATGTGTTTAAATGAATTGAAACAAACTATTTTGTAATATTGCAAATCACTTTGAAGTGAAACAGGCTAGGGAAAGGTAACTTTCAATGCACGCTTGGCCTAGTCCATATAAAGACCAACTAGGCTCAGCCAATGAACGAAATTGCTTTAAGAGAATGCGTATCCCGGCAGTGCGATTCTATTTAAAGGTTTCAAACAAAGTTCTACTGTTTTTGAATGTGATATTTATTTATATAAACTTATTTTGTGCAACTGAAATATGTTTATTTAAGTTTTATAAAAAGATGGCCGTTTTAAAACAAAAAAAGACAGTGCGTGTATATACATATATATATAGTCTTTTTTTTTTTTCGCCAACCAATACTTGTTTATCTGGTATGCATTAATAGTGTAACTAACGAAACTTTTTTGGCATGCATGTCTCAGAACTCACTTCGAAATGAGATAAAAGAGTTAGAAGTTTATATATATTTATTTCGCTTCTAGACAAGTTTCACCCATAGATGCCCTAGATTCCTACAGAATTCGGCATTGCCTTTCTAGTTACCTATATTATTTCTAATAAATCAGGTAACGTGTGATCATAGTTTTGGGGGAGATACTGTTTGTTTGTAATACAGTTTGTACTTTAACTAACACAAAAAACAGAGCTACTAAATTAACTCGTAAATTTGTTTTTATTTGTAGTAAAATAATTATTAATATATATCAGATATAGGGGTTAAAGTTCCTTAAAAGAGTTTTATTTAAAAAATATATTTAAATATTCTTGTAGTAAAATAGATAGAAAATATGAGATAAAATGTGTTTGAAAAATAAACAACTATGAGAAAATTGTTATTTATTAAAAGTTATAGTTACCAAAAATTATAAACTAATTAATTGAAAATTGACGACCGATGTGGCGACGCGACGCAGAGGTTGCGGGTTCGATTCCCGCCTCGGGACAAATGTTTGTACGATCTACAAATATTTTTTCCGGGTGTTCTGGGTGTTGTTATAGAAATATATAATAAAAAAATATCATCATCATCATATATAATATTCATTCATATATAATAAAAGAATATCTATCTATGTAATTGTGTTGTATTAAATATAATATATCAGTCATCTAGTACCCATAACACAGCTCTGTTTAACAGCAGCTTACCTTGGGGCTAGATGATGCTGTGTGGATTGTCCAGCATTATTTATAAAAAAAAAAGAAACATCTGGTGCATGGCTGATTTCGATGAATAGCAAAATCTTTGGCAATGGTTTCAAATCTACAACTTTAAGATCGAAAGGTGGAGTCACTAACACTAGACCAACCCGTCTTCTTAACTATGTTTTTAATTAATTTCAGCATAGGCGTTATAGCTTGAGTTACTTGTGAAGTAATAATACTATTAGAAAAATGTATAGCCATAAGTTTCAGTCCTATTAAGCCCTTACCATCTATTAAAGATGAATTATACAGCGTCTAGTGGTCAATTGATTACTCTCGAAGCCCACACTACATGTGTGAAGTGCAGACGCTGCTGTTTTTGGGACGGCTATAAAGGCTTTCCTAGCACCTACACTATCCTCCACCTGGTGGTAGGACTCTTCAGCAAGAGTCCACCTTGGTGGGTACCACAGCAATGTCAGATATTCTAGATCCAAGCAGTAGTGTGCAAGCATTACTGTGGTTAGGTTTGATGGGCACTGTAGCAAGTGAAATTACTGGGCGAAAGAGACTTAACAACAATGTCTCGGGGTGATAAGCGCTGTGCAGTGCCACGCAAACACTTAAAAACTTTAAGCTTTGGGTGGCACTGCATCTGTAATAGTCAGGCGTGGTGCTAAACATCAGGTGAGCGCCTTGATTGTCTTGTCACTTGCAGACATAAAAAAAGATGTTTCGGCAGAAGAGTTGAAGCTTAGCATTCAGAACTAAACTAGAACTTAATCGTTTTTTTTTGTGTAGGTAAACCGTTGTTTGTGTTTAATTTCACTCTCAAGTACAGATCTGGAGGTCAGCTGTGATGATATACTTTACTTTACTATGATAGGCCATACATAGTAAAGTAAAGTAAAAAATCTCTTTATGCAATCATATCACAAGGATCATTTTGAAACGTCTTAAAGGTAGGTGAATTTGCGCCAGTTCCACGCGCCCCATATGAAAGCCTGTTCGGTTTAACTCAGTTGTAGGTACATATCTCTCTGAGTATATAACGTACCACAAGTATAGTATAGCCAGCGGATCTCAGCCGTCGTGAAGTTAGACGTTTTGATGCGCAATGGAGCTTTTTTGAATTAAATTGTCTTTGCGCATCACAAATGGCTAACTTCACGATGGTTGAGATAGGTTGGCAGTACTCTACTTGATTATGCCATTAGACTATGGAAGTGGGATTTGAACTCACGCTTCTGACAAGGGGTGCTTCGATACTTTTTCTTGTTTACCTTGGCTTTAAAAAATAATACTAGGTATAGCTTTAAAATGTATAGATGCACTACCTAACTAATAACGTAAATAGGTTAGGAAAAAATATATCAGCTCTATATAGAATAGCTCAGCAGTGGGATGATTTCATCCCACTGCTGAGCAAAGGTCTCCTCCAAGAACATCCATTCGTCTCTATCCTGAACTTTCTTATGCTCAGTAAATTATTTGGAGGCATTACGCAAAGTAATAATTTACACACTTAATAATAAATATTGATTTTTAACAGCTCTCATACATCAACGTGTTGCATTGCGTTGTGTTGTGTATTAATTGTGCGTAAAAAAATACCACAAAATAGTTTATTTAGCATTTAGCAAGCTGTTATATCATTTTATTTTTCCATAAAGGGTCAGAGTAATATAGGATTTTAAATATAAAATAAAACAACTGGTTATTGTTTGAACAATGTCCATATTATATTTATTACCACATACACACGGCACGATGTGAACCTTGTCTTAAATCATTGTATTATAATAGGTATATGTACATTGCACAATGTGTATACATCGCCATACACGCACGCCCCGAAAGGCTGTATGATTATATATCTCAAAGTATGTACGTTATATAATGTAATATTCCAATAAGAAAGTGCATTGGTGCACGAAATCGGGGCGGCGGACATACCCACCGCATTTTACAAAACGTATTGATATTATCATTATTTTAATAAAGAGATGCCGTAAAAACTAATTTTATTTATTCATTCATTACGATTTATATCCATATTGTATACAGATTCATGTAACATATTATACACGAAGAAATGACGAAAATATTGCGCCGACCGACGCCGACGCCGCGACGGGAAACGTCGCTTGCCGTTCGCCTATCGCATCTCCTTTTCACTAATATTTTAAATGTACATGACACCAAATTCGAACGTATATAAATCCAAATTTACTTTAATGTAAAATCTTAGGTAATTGATTTTTTATTGCTATAGAAAATCAGTCAGCACGCGAAGCACGCAATCGAGAAGTAACCGCGAGAACAAAACCAAGCGGGCGTTGCGTGGGTACTGCGTGGGTACAACGCGGGTAAGGCGCGGGTGGAGCGCTGTTGACGCGTGGGTAGTGCGCGGGCGGCGCGCGGCTCGCCCGCAAGTGACTCTCATAGCTAAACTCTTGTCGCTCGATGCTGCGATGCTACCGATCGGCTGGGTCGGTTCGTGCGGAGCCAATGCGCTTCCGGTTCTACGCGAATAAGTATACCTTTGGTCCATGAAACGTTACCTTGGCCGTTGCCGAATATGCAAAGCTACTTGATCTATGGCCGCCACAGCGACTCTACGAACTTTACCAGTCTGTCACGTTATTAGATTAAAATTAATTTATTATCTTTAACAATATAAAGTAGGTCCAGTGTAAAATAATATAGAATGTCGTCATACAAAATATAATAAATTATCTTTTAATTTCATTATACATACGATAATCGCATTCTTAGGATCACATAATGAATTTTTAAAATAAATTTGAGATCTCGCTTATTATTACGTACGTAGTCTTTATTCTGATATCGAACACATTCCTAAAATGGTGACTGAAGTAACTGAACTAACGCATATTAACTAACAAGCGAGAGAAAGCAGCGCGCGCACTCAAAACGCGTGGTGGTCGCGCGTCTGACTCTAACGGTCTCGTCGAGCGGCCCCCACGCGCCCTACTACGACACTTAGCTCCGAACAGACGGGCCATACTAACCTGTTGCACTTTCTAAATACAAGTAATTGACATATTTTCTACCAATTAAAAACCTTACATATTATTACAAATTTATTTAAACGCAACTTCTACAAATGATCTGAACCGACTGAAACGTAAAATGTGCAACGAGGGATATGGCCCGCGATCGCTCTAAGGGTGACTTAAAGAAACTTACAAACCGTACAAAAGCATAACAACAAAACTAATTGAACTAATCTGACTGCGGCTCAAATCAATCTAATATCGACCAGATGGTATCGACCTATCGACTTGCAAGACCTTACTACCGCCTCTATTATTAATGCTTTATTTTCCAACGGCCAATTGATTTACTGTGACATTTTAAGTGGTCGAAGGCTCGTCAAGAAACAGCATTGGGACAAGTTGTTGAGTCAGGCGAGTGTATGTAAAGTAGTAGGCCCGCGTTGTCGGCCACACGCGATCTATGCCAAGATGAGGTGCCTACCTAAACGTCTTTTTACACATGCGACTAACTATTTATATACAAATTGTCATTATGTATCGTCACGATGCAATCGCGGCGAACCGATGGCTTCTCACGAACGCGGGACGCGGGGGTCCTCACTACCGAATGTCTGCGCTCGAGTCGCGGGCACAGACAAGCACCCGTGTGCGCTTCTCCTACGTCAAAAAGGGTAAGAAAATATAGTGAGGAGGTGAGAGTGAATGAGACGGCCGACGGTGGCGAGACGTGACTGCGGCCCACCGCCCCGCCGGCCCGGACATGACAATTTTAACATCTCATCGTAATTAAATCTAAGAAAAAATGTCTTAAAATACCTACAACACCGTAATTATAAAACAAATATGTTTATTTGTTAGGTATGATATTCCGACCGTCCTACAGACTCACACCATTCGATTTCTTTATCAATTTCCTAGCTAACGTTTTAACAAACAACCGCGTTGTCGTCTCCTGCGCTGCGGGAGTGATGTCATCTCAGCGAACCTCTGGCGCGAACGAATCAACGAACGAACAAAACAAATCGCGAAGCCAACGCGCCGCTTGCCGGCGAGCGCGTCCATCTTACATTCCTTTATGTATTCAATTAACTACACTCAGTAATAAATTACGTTTAAAAAGAATATTGATTTACTTCGTATCATTTTCAATATTTTTTGTAACAGGAAACATTTATATTAATAACGTATTTATAATAATAATAGCATTTAAAAGATTGTTTATTATTATTACCTAAAATTTAATACCTAGTTTTATAGTATTAATGTTTAATTGATGTAAGTTATGAGTAATTATAGTATTAAATAATGAATGAATGCAACACAGTGCGTGTGTAGCGAGCGGCGTACGTGCACGTTCGGACTCTGACGTCGCCGTAGCGCCCTCTACGGCGCGCGCGTAGCTTCCTAGTCTCGCAGCGCGGTGCTACGAGACAGCTACGCGCAATCCCGCGTATTCCATTTTTTATGCAAGTGGTCAATTTTAACGTCTTCAGTACCTAATGAATATGATTAATGAATTGACTTCATATTTTATTCTATTACCTCAAACCTGCGCCTTTGGCTGTTATTTTTAGTATCCCTGCTTTTATTTTATTGAAATGTTGTGACGTGTCAATCTATCAAACTGTACGAAAAGTTCGCTGCTTTATTGATTATTTTGATTAATATTTAAAAACTAATTACAGTGCGACTCCGAGTATTTAGTGGAGTCGTGTGATGTTCTCAACAGTGGCCTTAAATTTACGGTTAAATATAATCGTAAGAAACAATGAAATATTTATTACGTAATGCACAAAATTGTTATTTATTTATTATAATAATTATATTACCTACGTCAAAGGTACAAGATAGAAACGAATTATTATCTTACGCAATTAGAGATATTCTGAAATGTTTCGACTTAACTTCCCAATTAATGTTCTTATGAATTGTAAATACGATCGTATTATCCTTAGGATAAAAATTTATACCATACATATTATTAATTATTAAAAATGTGTATACGCGTAATTAACGTAGTCTTACACGGAAGTAATAGAAACACTTCGCTACTGAAACGGAACAGCTGTCGAAAGGTTGATTTTATACAATTCGAATTAGGCAAAAATAATTACATTCATAGGTAAAATATGCATATCATAAGTAGTATTATAACTATGTTAATATTTGACATTAATATTAAAAATAGATAGAATAAAATATGTGTCGGTGGACGAGCGAGGAGACGCGCGGCGCGGGCGGCGCGGGCGGCGAACGGCAGGTGCGCGCGCGCCGCGCGTGGCTCGCTCGATGACGTCACTCGCCGCGCCCGCTCCGCGTCGCCGTCACGCCTCCGCGCGGTCACGAGGACAAGCGGATGCGAACACGATACACTTACAACGATCCACTATTCCGGATTACAAAATTATCGTAAAAGCTTCAACTACATAAACCGTTAACATGCGAGACGCGACTGACAATGGGTACGTACGAAAACGGATACATTACTTTATCTACAGAATTAAAAGTCCCGAACGAGGACCGATTACACCTTATACTGTAATTTAACTATGAATTATAAAATATTTAAGATATACCTCCCTGCAATAAAATTGTCTAGATGCGTAATTATAATTATTATGAAATGTTTTTTTTTTGTAGTTTAAACGTTATTGACAACACATCTACGGTACATTCGAAAGCGAGAAAGAATTGAAAAAATACCTGTTGTTAGACTATCTCGTTCACAAGACAAAAATGTTATAGTTATTTACAATAGAGGGGAGATAGGGGGAGGTGTGGGAGTGTGAGAGGGATGGGGGGTTTGGATGTCGCGGGTGGCGGTGGTCGTTTCCGCGCGTGGTCCGGACGGAGCGGTGTCGGGGTCCGGCGGAGCGCGGCAAGCCGCCTGCGTGGCCACACCGCTCGCCACCTGTGCAGATAACTCATTAACCACCTCAACAGACTAAATTCAACTTAATTTTTTTTTTTGATACAATAATAATTTTGAAATGTCATAAAGCTAGGTGAATTTACGAAAGTTCCACGCGCCCAAGCCTAAAATAATCTAGCAGCAAACTCGGCTGGGTTCCTAGGATTTTTTTGATGATACCTCTTTATCATAACGCTTTGGTGTGGTGCCAATCAAACTAAGTGAGAAAATACTTATGGAAAAAAAAGAAAAAAATTAAGAGCACAAAAACTAACATTGAGCTGATAAATGCTAGTTTGATTTCCGCTGCGGGATAAACGTCTTCAGTATCTGCAGATACTGAAGACGCACGCTGCACGCTGGGCATTGCGTGTGGTGCTATGATAAATCGTAGATTCTATCGACACAAATAATTTCTGTAATTTGTAATTTCATGTGCAGATGCATCACTGCAACGTCTCAAGAACAGTTTGATTTAAGCCGTCTTGTAAGTGTCACGACAAACATTTTAAGCATTAATTATTTGACTTCATTAGCTCCTAAAAAAATAGAAATTAATTTGATCCGGAAAGTAATGTGAAAGTGAAAAACATCATAGTTCATAACAGTTATTTTGTAAAAGAATAGAATAGAATAGTCATAAGTTCACAACGCTACTTGATCGAAAGTCGTTAAATCCTAACTACAACCATATATTGATCGGAGGGGACGGATTTATAAATAGCTACCTAATCGTTTTCAATTATGACAATTGCATATGGAAGTAGGTAATAGTATGTTACCGCCCCAAGTAAGAAAGGGAAATAAAATATTCACCAAATGAACTCATGTGCAATTTTGTAGAGTTGTTTGTCTTTTGAGATCGTTTAAAAAACGTTTTGCTGTTGTAAATAGGGTGCAATTCATTTGAGCAGCTGCAGCGAATACGCACGCAGACCGTAGACATTTTTATTTGCCATAACGACGTTTTAATTTTAATAGACTGGGCCTTAAAAGTAAACGAGTAAAATGTAATACTCACGTAAAATATTTGTGCTATAACACTTTCAATGATAACCGTTGGTGAAAGCCGCAGGAATCAGGGGGCCCTGGAACGGAAATAAAAGAAACCGGTTAAATCGAACATTCTACTCACAAAAGGACAGTGCGCGTCCTTAAAATTGGAGAGTATCGAGTTTCGGCTATAATTGAATGGACGTATAAAGCGTTCAGCGGAACATTAACCTCTCTGGGGGCAGATTTAAAGGTAGTAAGTTTGGTTCGCAGTCGATAGAGCGGTAGCGGGCTCGGTGGCAAAATAAAAACAGCTAGAGGATGAGTTAGAGCAACGCGCGACCGCTCGGCAACGGTAATTACACCGCTTGTTCTCCTTGATTTACGGTTATTGCCCGTGGGGGCATTCCCGTTACCTAATAAGACCGTTTTACACCCGGGAACCACATGCGTCGGTCCAGTGGCCGGTGCTGGCGGCCGGCCGACGCATGGACGGTTCATTCTCTCATTAGCGACGTATTTGTTTTGCCCTGGCTATTACGGGCGATTGACTTAATATCCTATTTGATGTATGGCGCGCCTGGAACGGAAAGTAGCTCACATCGTCATATGCAATCGACCAGAAAAAAGCCTCGGGTAACACTCGGATGCACTGAACGACGCGACGCCTTATGAGGTTGTATTTGTAATAGTTATCATTATCAATGACAAGTAATCTGATCTAGAGACTAGGCGGCAGACGGCCACCTGGATATTCTTATCTGTCGACGCGAGCCGTTTTATTCTGCGGGTACTTATTGCGAAAATTAAACGTTCAGCCGGAGCGTTTGAAAAATGTTTTTGAGATAGTGCGACGTGAGGAGTTAAGATGTTGGGGTTGGTAGCAGCGCTGGCGGGCGCCGACAAGCAATGAAGACTGATGGCATCTCAGGGAAGCAGTTATGGAGCTCGGTCGCAGTTTTAAAAAGCCATTACGCGCGGCACTGCACCGCGTAGATTGCCGCCGCCTGCTCGCCGTGCTCATATTTCGGAACACTTTATAATCGCATCTCTCATGCTTCACTCACTCGCTAACTTATGGTGATTATGCTTTAAGAGCGACAAGGAAGATCGGTTCTGTAATGAGATTGGACCGTCTCGCTAAAATTTTAGTGTCGTCGGCTGCTAATTGCGTCTGGGGCGGTGTAACGCGGCGCACTTTGCGCTCTCCTACGTGCGACAACATCGCGACACCGACAAGAGGATTTTGCACTTACTACCTTATCCTCCTGTGACTAACTGCTAATGAAATTTTTACTCCAGCCAACTTGCAAATTTACGATGTTTTTCGAACAACGAGAAAATGATAAATTATGTATTAAAACATTTTTGTATTGAAAAGAGAAACAATGCAATTATAAGTACACGTATGAAAAAGAAATCAAAAAATAAAACAGAAAAACATTAATTTCAATGCCTTGACAGTTGAAACTTTTCGAACGAGGACAATTTTGAGAATTGCCTTCATTTTGTTCTTGGAGTAGGCGTTTTGAATATGACGTAATAAATGAAAAAAGTTCAGAACAATCAGAAGATAATAACTTTATACCATTCATCATGAAGTACCTACGAGTAGATATGAAACTTTTATTCTTCCTCCGATTAAGATACTTCTACCATACTATACTTTTCTTAGTTATTTTTAGTTATTGTTAGTTTCTTATTATGGTATAGTTTTGTTGACTTATTTTTCACGACAAAGTGTTTGTTGATATTAACTAAACTCTGTAGGCCGTATGCCCTTACTAAGTAAAAAACAGGTGTCCAAAGTATTTTTATTATTAGGCTCTCCATAAAAAGTTTTTTTTTTTTTTTTTATACAACTGAAGTGGCAACTAAGCGTACAGCCCACAAGATGGTAAGCGGTTACCGCAGCCTATGGACGCTTGCAATACCAGAGGTATCACTCGCGGGTTGCCACCTAGAAGCTAAGATCGAAAGCCTCATGTGCCAGTAATTTCACCGGAAACCATACCCTTCACACCGGAACACAGCAATGGTTTTCCTAACCATCTAATGATCTTTTTACTGAGAGACTAGCATTTTTGAGTTTTAATACTTGACGCGGACCAAATGTAGATGGCACATAACTTTCGAATTTTTCGTTTTTAAACATGCCGGTATCCCCACAATGTTTTCCTTTAGCGTATAACAGCACTGGCATATGTTTTTCGAACAGAAAAATCTGTTGATGCACGACCGGTTTCAAATCGCCTTAGAATCAGAAGGACACTACCGCTAGACGACCAGTGCTCTCAAGTTGGCTCTTACCGGGGTGTAATTAAGGGGCGCACGGCTGACGGCGATTGCGGGGAATCCAGACGGCTGCGGGCTGGCAGCTTGTACGTATCCGACGCTGTCTGCTGCTGATCCGTACACGTCGAGGGCGGGTCCTGGAGAGCTGGCGGAGGGGAAGCCAGCGCGGCCGCCGGCGCCATGCGGTGACGCGGGGGGCCCGAAGCCAGCGGCAGCAGCTTGGTAGTTGTTCATCACTGTGAACCCACGGAGGTACACATTAGGTTTTGCAAAGTATAATAAACAAAATGAGTATTCGTGATCAATTTCTTAAGATCTGCTTTGATTTGATGCTGTAGATTTACTTTTCTTTACTTTTTTTTTAACATTCTGTTAACATAATTCATTCAGCTCAGATCCTAACAAACCTTTCATTGAATAAAACCATACTCAGCAGCAACATATTTATTTAACTGACTTTGATTCTATTCGAGAATATTTATTATTGACATCAAAGAATAAGGTAGATATAGATTGCTGCTGAATGGAGATACTGTTGATGGGTTTAAAAAGCAGTTTTTTAAATCAGAACTTTATACGACCGAATAAATAGTAATAGGTATCAACATCTAATATAATATAGCGTAACCGCATGATAATTTATTTTTAGCAGGTCGTACTAAAACTTGTCATTTAGAATACCAAGTAATAATTTCCATGGTACACAACCAAAATATATCATAATTTTTCCTTGACTGCCAACTGCTCCTCATTCTCATAACGATCATGTTGAGTTCATTATATAATATTAGTAGGGAAAATTTACTCATACACCAATACATAACATTGAGCACATAAATAAAGCAACATTTACACAAAACATCACACAAACACGAATACATTTTAATAAAGTGTGCGGATTTTTACACTAAATACGACGTAAATTTGCCGTGGTGTAAGTGTACATTGGTAGGATCATTGATAGAGTCGAGGGAATGTGAAGAGTTGTGAGTGATGTAAAGTAGTGCAGGAGACACGACACAGAAGGCGGCCTCACCTGAGAGCGCTTGCGCGAGCAGCGGTGTGTTGTTGTTCGGAGTGAGTTGGCCGTTGGTCAGGTCAACTGCAACATACACACGGTTCGCATTCGGGCCACGCACACACATCGCGTATATCATTGACAGCACATATCCATGACTGAACCATCGAATTTAATTTAAAACTTTACCGCCACCGCAACACCTCATCTCTTCTCGTTTTAGCATATTGAACGGTAAAGTGACTATCGATGTAATCGCAACTCAATATTAAAGTTCTTCAGCTTGGATAAAGTTGAAGCGCGTAAATGCATGAATAATTTAGCCGTTGGAGACAGATGCCGAGCTGACGAATGAGGACGCCAAAGACTCTCGGCCCGAGATTATGTTGGAACAAAAAATATCACGTATGTCACGTGCATTCAAATGAAAAAGAGAGCTGGAAGTTTCGCGGATATAAATCACAGAGGGCGAAAAAACTTTTACAAAATATCCAGTAAATTATCCGACGTGAGTTCTCGGTGGCACGCGGCGGTCTGCTTATTGAATAGGGAGAGACATTAGCATACGCTGCACGTCGCAGCGACTTGCGACTCGCGACGTGGCCGGCCGAGTGCGTGCGCCGCACGCCTCTACACTACCCACAGCCTACCCAGCCACTCCTCTTACTGATTTGGATTGTGTAAATCTGAAGCACACACCTTTTACCCTAAAGCCCCACCTCACCAAACTTGCATCACCTAAAGCTGACTAAAATTTAAGTGTTCTTCCGTATTTTTTGCATGTTCACAGTGTCATCATTACTACTCCATTGGCTTGTGCGACAAAATTTATTTTTGTCAGTTGCGCGGGTTTTGATTTAGTGTGAAAAATGAAAGTCTACAGCCGCGGTCGCACCAGGTGATTACCGGCCTGTGAGTGACTTTGCAAAAAAAGTACAATATAAGTAATGGAGGATGAATGATAGATGGCGCGCGCGGCCGTGCTGCCCGCGCCTGCGCCCGCTCAGACCCACGCTAAAATGCTGACACATTTTAATAACATTACTTTGCGATGTGAGAGGCTATTTACTCGGAGGTCGCAGAGTAATAAATATGAGTTCGAAATCGGACATGACTCGCAATCGTTAGTGTGTCAATTGGTATAAGACCGTTCTTTTTCCATTACTGGCAGGCACCACCCACTCAGCGCTGAAGTTTATTATGATAACGTTTTTAATGACCATGTTGTAATAGACCTAATTTTAAAAATAAATAAACATGGCTCCATAATAACTTGAAATTTATAACTCTCTTCAAAGAAAAATGTGAAATTCATCATATGCAAAATAGTTTGGGAAGTGGAGAGCTATAAATCGACGGTTATCCTCTCCATTATGGTCTAAACCCGCGACTCACGGATAATGAAGTCGCAAACAACCCAACCAAGTTAATTGAAGTGTGTTTCTGACCTCGGATAATTTACGACTTCAACAATCTAGTTAGTAGCCGAGCAGTAAGAACGCGCACTGGGTTTATCTAGCACCGCTCGCACTCGTATCTGCGTAGGATGGCCGGTGATTCGACGCAGCCATGTTAACACATGCCATAACAGTAATTTGTGCGTGTAATGGTTAAAGTTTCATGACGCTTTGAATCCACCCAAGGAGGCAGAAGACGCAGAAAGTGGAAATAATTAATGCTCGTAAGATGTTAAATTGGTCTGCTGTTTGTGTTTCGTCTGTTTGTGTCTAGTCGGCAACTTTGTACTAACTTTCACAATGAGTAGGGACTACGAAGCACTTTTGTAAGAGTAGTGACTGTCAGACTAAATGTTATTCGGGCCTCATAGGGAAAAGTCTCGACAGCGGCGCGCTACTTTATTCCCATTCCACCCATTCGCTCGTAACTCATTTAAAAATATCGATGCTCTTATTAATAATACTCTTCAGGTACGGCGCGGGGATCACACATTCATCTATAAATTCAGAGGCCGTCTTGCGAGAGCTATTCGAACTTTCATAATTGCGAAGTTTGGGAAAACTTAATAATTCTTCTTCAGAAGTGGGATGACGGTCGAAGGAAATATTCACAGAGCGTACGGTACTCTCTACTCGAAGCCACCTTTGGAATCCAGTGTACGCGGGGTTTTTACGTGCAAAATTGTTCAAACTCCTTGAAAATCAACCCTCGGTCTCGTTATGTGATGAATATTTTTTGTTAGTAATATTTAGTTAGTAACTTAAAAAACAAAACTTGTTCAAAAAAATTTAGTGTATGTTTTTTAATGTAAGCAAACGTTCATCTTTTTGGTAACAAGCATCAACATTATTTTATATGTTATTAACGATTGGGTCACGATTATGATCAATTAATCAAAGTTATAGTGTAGGTACTTAACTAAAATATTGAAGCTATGTATTTTCACACCCGTATTTCTTATCTGAAGTTAGATATCATCATTCACCTGCAAGATCCTAATACTTCATTTCCTGCCCACACGATTGAAATGTTTTATTCGAGCGCTCAATGAGAAACGCTCACGCGTCCGACGGAAACGTATATTTAATAGGCACCATCAATAACTAGACGCGAAGATGATACGCTTTTGCGGGCTTGCGAACGCTAAACCTTCGAGACTTATCTCCATTGCAAATTAATCGAATTTCTTTGTTGGTTTGTTGTCGGCACGCACGCGCCACATTCGGATTTGTAATTCAAAGTAGCTCGCCCTCCTAAAACCTAAGAAACTCATGGTCTGCTTTTATTGCGCATCGCTGCTTTGATGCGCATAATGCAATTTCAAAATAGACGGTGGTTCAGTCATAGAAATTTAAAATAAACATGTAAAGCGACATTTAAAGAAAGCAAAATTTTGAATCGAATTGAACACACAGATGAGTTTAAAAATCCTCTACACAAATTTCTAAGAATTTATAAATTCTACCTTTGTAATCAGATTAAAATTACTTGCGGAATACCTCCGTTGCATCTACACAGTAACTACGATAATGTAAATTACATTGTTTCTATTCTATTTCAAAAAGTTTGTCTATTCTATTATATTTTTTCGTTTATTACATTTTGTAAAAAAAAACTCTGTAACACTACCGTTGTTTTATTCAATAATCTGCCTAAAGCAGTTCTCTAATTTTTATAAAAATAAAGTTCTATTCTATTTAGTCAAAATCTTAAAACTAAACAACAGTAAATCAATTCTATGAAAAGTTTGCACCACCAATCACAATTTTTACCACCAATTTGCCTAACTAGTCTAATATTAGCTCTCTCTACCTAATGTAAAGAAACTCTGAACTCCAGCTCTTACAATGTTTAACACACATACCATGAAGATTGGACACTAGTTTAAGCTTTACTAATATTACAATATTAAAATCGCCCGCGATTGAAACTACTGAATTCTATTAATATTCCGCTATTTGAAATTCCATTAGATGGTCAGAATAAATCTACAAACTCAGCTTACTCAGACTCTTTTTGTTTCTAGCTCTTAATCTATTCTATTGACTATCAATATTTCTCTACGCTGCGTTGGGCTGCTCTAGGTTACTTCGTAGTTTAAAAAGACTACCTCTACAACACTTTTAATCTCTGTTTACAAAATATAACAATGTTAATCGCCTACTCTATTCTAATACAAAAGTAATACGATTCAACGTTTATAATGTTCAAATTTACTCGCCCTATTTCTGGTAGTGGACTGCACTCTCCGATCGGGTAAGTTGTTTTCTTCATTGTCACAACATAATAGTGTGGCATAAAATCTAATGTAAGTCCCTTTTCCCCAGTTGAATTAGCCCGAAATTGGCTTTATCAATAGGTAGTTGTAGTGTGTACTGCAGCTGATGCAATCAGAGTGGCTCGGGGAGGAAGAACTTACAGCATGTACGACCAGATACATTGGCGCAGGGTTCGGGCGCTCAATTCGAATCTAACTAGAAGAGATTAGTATGCTAATAGTGACCATTATGGACTCACGGACATACACCAATTCCATGAAACTCTACGATAAAAATTTATAGACAATGGAGCTCGCTAGACTAGCGCATTGACAGTCAAATCTATAGGCATCCATTATAGAACTATCTAAATTAAATAAAAAGAAATAACAATTCTGACCCATCCAAACACAGCACTCGTTACACTAATTCAGCATTGAACCACTGAACTAAAGTACCTACGCTATGTTCTATATTACGTATTTACACTGGGGGGTAGTATCTAAAGAAGTGTTAGTGCGAGCCCCGCTCCGACCTAAGCAACAAGCACTAAACGGAACAGTTACTAACACAATTAACGGTCAAATATCTTAAATTACAAATGGAGTTGGCACCGTTTGCGACACACGGCCACTCGCCGCCTCACCAGCTAATTATTTGGTTTCAAACCGACAGCGACGGCTTTGCGACTTGTTAGGAATTTTACGTGATTTGTAACTGTGGTCCTGACTGCGGTAGTGACCCCGCCTTCCGATACTAAGGTCGTGGGTTCGAATCCGGTCGTGCACCAATGGATTTTTCGCTACGAAAAATTGATGTGCGCAATGCCAGTGCTCATACGGTGAAGGAAAACATCGTGAGGAAACCGGCATGTCCAAGAACTAAAAATTCAAAAAACATGTGCCATCCACCAATCCGCATTGGGTCCGCGTGGTGGATTAAGACCCAATCACTCTCGCTTGAGAGTAGGCCAGTGTCCCAGCAGTGGAAACATTAGAAGGCTGTCATGATGAACTGTTTTGCTATACAAAAACAACAGTTTTCAAGATCGAACTATGCAACAACTATTCGCATTTACGGGTGTGACGGTTGCGGCTGCATTCTGGGAGTGAGCGTGTTGAATGCAAGGAATGTGCGCGGCGCGCCGCTGCGTGCCTCTAGGAACAAGCTACCACACCAAGAGTACACCTGGTACATAGTCTAGAGAGAACCGGCTAGGTTTTCTATTTCTTATCAAGATTTCTTTGGTATATTTTCTGATGTTTGATCATCACAGACGTTTTCTCGCAAACACGTATTTAAGTTTGTTGCTTTTTTGTTAGAACCAGTCTGTTCTCTTTAGATTATGCCGCTGGATCCTATGCTGTTTTACCTATCTCAGCTTACCGATTTGCTGCGTGGGAGCGTGTCTCAACAACGCTGCATAGCCGCATTGGATGAGTCAGAAAAATGAATCATTACAACATATCCGAAACGCGATGGAGCGTACGAGCCGCACTCGTTATAAGAAACGATCAAACTTCCCCGCACGCTAGCCAACTCCACGCTAACACACTATCTCTTCCAGTTTATTTCGGTAGAAATCGATATGGTGAATAACTTAGGCATGATCGACCTCCATTTCTGAACGATCAGTCGGACAATAAACGATAAACGTTTTGCTCATACAACGGCAATTTCCTTTATTTTAAAATATAGCGGCTTCACAATATCATAAAACTTACGAATACTGATATAAGACGATATGTCGAAACAGCGATAAGAACAATACTATAGTCTTATAAATATAAAAGTTGACTTAATATGAATTTGACACATGGGTTACAAATACAATAATTATTAAAAATGCATTATTATAATCAAGTTTCCTAATTAATAAGTTACGTATGTTAAGTTATTGGCATTACTTCCTGAGGGATACCGCAATTTAATCTGATTCAATATTGAAATTAATTACATTCAAGGTATTAGTTATCGAGCTATATGGGCGAACCTAGTCGGGCGATTTTGTGGCACGCATCTGCGAAATCGGGCTGCATGTTAATATAAATGAGACTTAGCTTTTGCGACATTGCATTCCTTGGTAGATTCGAGAGGAAAAGCGCAGGGCGAAATACCAAACAGTTATTCGCTGGAGAAAAGATTTATTTATGTTCGTAAGGGATTCCGGGAGCCGTTAACGGATGTTCCGGGTAAGAGAGTGGTTTAGCGGCGCGGGCGCGCGCGTGTAGCGGGGCGGGGTGTGGCGCGGTGTCTACGAGCCCTGGCCTAGCACGCCCGGGCTTACGTACTCCGCACCCACGAACACCCGACTTTCCGCCGGTAAAACTCCCACTACACCTGCGGCAACAAAATAAAAAAGCTACAAAGCCGGCTACGGAGGCTTCTGAGGGTTCCGCCAGCGTAACCGCGCTTAAACAAATAAACAATTGGACACAAAATAGTCACGCGGAACCCGAATCTCAAAGATAGTTCAAAATTAACATGAAAGGAAAAACAAAAGTTATAAAAATTACATCGCGCGGAGGGATTGTGTTAAGGAGAATAACGCCCGGAGCTTTACTCATCGAATCTTTATGGGGAAACTTGGAATTGATAGTTTCCTGTTTACTGTTTTCTGACTATTTAAAATTGTTTGCACGCACGGAATGATAGACCGGCATTTTACGAATGTTTTGTATTAGAGACCCTGTGTATCACGCACCGGCAATATGCAGGGGTCATTACATATTGATTCGATCATCAAAACTATATTTTATCAAGAACATGGTGTTACTTACTGAATAATTCATTCGACATTAGTATAACTGAGCACGCGATACGCAGTTATAGCGAAACAAATACCCCCCTGAACTGATATATGATTACAAATTACCGTTCTCAGGGTGTTTGCTGTTTCGATGGAGATATCTAATAAAACTGTTTTAATGGCTTATTCCTAACGAGAGTATAAATGACCACACATTAAACAACCTTATAGTTACAACGCAATACATAATTTAAGCTTAACTTTATGTATGACTAGTTTAGAGGATGGCGATTAGGACGGTCGCGCACGCAGCGATCATGATCGAACAACTTATTGTGTAAACAACAATTTCGTTATTATAAAACCTTAATTTTGAAAAATAATATTGCGAGGTGTGGTAACAATTTATTGCTTTCGATATCTTATGTAAAATTCAAGGCATCCGAGCCTTATTTCAATTTTTCAAATTGGTTTTAACTAACACAGAACCGTTTTATAATTAACCATAATACGAAGAAGGCAGCGTAAAACTGTTGCATCCAAAAATATAATACAACAACAACAATAATTTAAATATTAATGTAACATTATTATTTAAGCAGTGTAAATATTTAAAATTGAATAGATAAATAACTTTCAAATTGAACTAAATACATATATTACAATACGATTACAGCAAACATTCAATAAAATACTAAAATAACATTTTTCAAGCTCGATGTATCGTTTAATTTTTTCGATAGATAAATGATGAAATTAAAATTCTACGCTAACGCTAGTGAGAGACTACGCAAATGAATATCTAAATGCTCGGTTAGTATTCATCCTCTAAACTTAGTAATTCAAAATGAATATTGCTACTTTATTAGCTAGTCATTATTAATTAGATTAATACCTAGCTATTCTTAGATTTATTAAGTTCTAACTAAAGCTAAATACAACACCAGACCAGTCGTCTAAGCTTGTCGTAAAGCCACTTACGCCTCTTCAATTATTCATTGTTTTTAACTATAAAAATTCTATAAAATGTTGTTTTATTCACTCTCGCGGCTATGAATAAATAAGCAATATTACGTTTTACCGTCCAATGAATGAGTTCTCTTGTTGACAACTGTGAAAGTTTTATTAATTGTGTTAGTGCCTAGCTATTATAGGTAGTCGTCAGGCTAATGTATGGTCAACACGGAGACAGGGATAAATTACACGTTATAATAATTTTATTGTTATAATATGAGACGGGTTGAGAGAATCATTTCATATGCATGCACTGGGATGCCAATGTCCCTTACTATTTGTTCGCGTCGGAATAACGACTAAGCATTATGAATATGAGAATGTTCATTACATACTGTATACATTGTAATAAACACTCGGGTTTATTTGCAATTTTAGTATGTAATTAAAACATGTCAACAGTTTTAAGTTAATTAAAGCTGTTATGTTTCTTTAAATTATAATATTTGCTTCGATAATAATCAAATTGTGTCTGGTGTTGTATTCAACTTGCCTAAATTCTATGAAAATCCAAACTCTACTAATACTACAGCATGCTAAATAGAGGATAAAATGTAGTAATGGCTCTACGAAACACTAAACTAATAGCCGCTATTTTTTATTATTATACCTAGATTTATAATTCAGAAGAAGTTAATCTAATTTTATAAGTCTATTGCTGAGAGTATACTAAAATTTAATACAGACTACGATTTTCAATAAATATGCAAATTAGGTTATGAGCTCAGTTGTTTCAAGCTTATAACGATTAATGCCTTGATTATCTTTGCCATCACGGTCTTATAATTGTATTTTCGATGTTGACGATTTAAATACTTTTCTCGAACGTTTCTGAGTTTAAACAGTGGTAGAGGACGAAAAATTTGCGCAAAGTTATTCGCTGTCGTATCTCAAACTATGTGTAAACTATGCCCAAGCGGCATTATCTTTTCCAGGATATGTAACGACCACGTATGAATTTTTAAGCAAAAATTTTATTATCATACTTTAAAGCCCAGGCAACAAGGGAGTACTTTCAAAGAATAATATACCTTTCCTTTCGAAACTGACAAAGTTGTTTACGACGTTCGAAAACAGTCATCCTCGTGAATGTATGTACGTGCAGTCGTTTTTCAAGTTTGAGAAAGCGACTGCTCCATATTACCTAAAGGCAGCGACGAAGTTGCGGATCGCAGTTTCGCGACTCAGCACTTTGTCCCGGCATCTGGTGCATCGAAGCACCCGCACACTTTTCATTCACTTCAAATTTAACTAAGAATACCTGCATTGCGTCCAAACGTTACACATTACGATGGCGAAATTTAAATATCTCTTTCCTATCCAAATATCTACCTAGAGCTTGAAAATTTATAACGGGCACAGTATTGGCAATGTAGATGACGTTAGTAACAACCCAACACCGATGTCGCCATCGGTCGAGGAATGCTAATGGATGAAATGGATGCACATTAATTGTGGTAAAGCCGCTTTGTTGCATATACCCATTAGACATATCTAATCAATGCTTATTAGATACTGCATGCCCCTATTGAGCGTCGACTGTTAGTCATCTGTCTAAATGCAATTAGCGATTCATAAATAATTCCAATTGTTTGTTTAAAATGTTTTCATTTAAGCATACTAACAGGATTAAAGCTGAAATGCAAAATCCCGCAGTAGCATTTAAAATTTTCTTCTCGGGTGTGGATTATTTAGTCGAGCTCGTACCTACTCACGTTCGATAACGCCATTAATTTAAACGGCCCGTCCGGACACCTGTGTAATTATTGGGCCGCTCCATTGTTCAATTATGTGTATTTACAATCGAGCGAATACCCACATACGTAGAGTTTTATTTGTAAAAAAAATACTAAAAACGTGTATCTTGCGTGCCGTAAATCACCGGTAAATAATAAACACGAAACGATTTGTACGAATGTAATATCAATAAGGTCCTAACTCTGGCTCAATAGCGATAGCATCAAACCGAACGAACCGAGCTGCACTTTTTCAACGCTCAATTAGAATTTCCAATATCTGACGTTCACTTTTCTAAATTCCGTTTGCGTTCAACCGAAAAACTCTTGCGGCACGAGAGCCGGCGCCGAGAAAAAAGTAGAAAGCCAAAGCTTATTGGCGTAATTACAGTAGAGGGAGGCAGCTCAAATACTGAGTGTGGACAAATAACGAGAAGAGTATTTGTGCAGCTGCTCACCTGCGTCGGCCCGCGGGAGCTCGCGTTGTTTGCTTCATTGAGCCTACCTTTCCTATTCTTACCTATCTGTGATTTGTTTTTAAAAAGCACGCAACAAACTAACCCCAAAATGCAACAATCCACACGAAAATTAGCATTCTGGTCTCATTGGACAGGATTCAGCATTCCAGGCTTTTAATTAGTGAAAGTTGGTTTTCGTCCGCTTTGGGACATTGAAGTCACCACAAAAAGGACGTCATTTTTAATGTCTATTCTCTTAAATCTGTTTAAATCTCTTTAAGAGTTTTCACTGGTAATGAGCAGCGGTCGTTTTGTGGTGTGACTCTCTATCCACGGCCTCAAGGCGCAGGGAGACGCTGAGGTACCACTGGTTTGCGCCACTCTGTTTGCTCGCCCGACGCGTAGCATTTGAGAATCGTTAGGGCGATTCGTCTGCAAACATGGCGCTAGCAATTGGCCGGATTGTCTCGACAAAACTCTAGAGATAAACAATAAATAGCATTTCCGAAACGTGGACGTTTTTCAATTGACAGCGTGGCATTAATCTAGATGGTTCAGTCATTGTTAGGGGTGTTAACTTGTTAGTAAAGTTGTTAGTGAGAGTTCACACGAACTTTCGCTTTGGTGAGTTAGTCGAAATAGAAGTTAGGACATTGTCACCACAGCGGATTAGGAAAATTAGCGTATGTGTCGTTAGTTTCAATGAGGAGCATGTCAGTTCTGAATCAAAACAGTGCCGATCGTTAGTTTTTTTGCTATAGGTTAGTGGAATGCATTGTCGCCGGCGCGAGTTCACAGATGCATGGCGTGTACATTGTAAACCCCGCTGAGCTCGAGCGGGTGGTATGGCAGGAGTGTCGCCAGGTGGTGGTAGTGATTGCCAGACAGTTGGTGGTGCAAGCTCGCCAGGGGATTACCTGCTGGGTACGGCAGCCCGAAGCTAGGATAGCCCGAATAGCTACGTCCTGCCGCGTAAGCGGCGTACGCTGCGGGGAAACCTGCGCAACAAACAAACACACGTGAATAACTCTAACTGATACACAATTCATGAAAAGCGAGGGTTAATTATTGGATTGCATGCTTTCATTGGTATCGTGTCGATTGAGCGTAGTTTTAATACTGCGTCGCCGATATTGACGTGACGGGCGGTTTGAACATTCGGTATGTAACACGTGTCCCGGTGGCCCGGTTCCAAAATAGAGCCGTCACATAAAAGGTAGGCGAGTGTATCGTACATGTTCTGTGCGACATCGCTTTGGACATTGTCCAGCGGACGGTATTTTGTAAACATCGCTTAATGCGGCACAGTCCAAGTGGACTACGACGGCCTCGGCTGTAAGAGATACCTACTGTATTTGTTAACTAACATAAATCAATGAACTACTCTATACCAAACATAATCTAAGCTGAAACAGTACATTATGTTCTGTTGCATGTGCGATTAATAAACTACATTATACAATTGGTTACGTTGACAAAATGAAGTTCGTTATAAAATGTAAAATGAATGATGGCCGAACCGTCCACATCGGCTGATATGATTACTATGCTGGATCGTTTATCATATTATTGCCAATCAAAATAGTGTATCTGTCAGGCGACGCGATCCATCACGCGGCAGATGGACGAGGACACCCTCGCCAGACGTCCGCTTTTGGTGCCGGCGGTGACCGACACCACGAAGGTACTCAACAAATTAATGGTTAATCACTACACAGACCCGACGAACCGAACCGAACCCGGAATTAGCACAAACAAAGATAGTAGTCTCCTTTTGAGACACGTGAATGATCTAATGCGGGTAAAAATGTAAAGTGACTTTTGAACAAAAAAACTGTGAATAAACTTACCGTCAGGAAGAGCACCCAATGACCACATGAAATCTAGAAATGTAAAAACATTTACATAAATCGATCTATCCTTACATTTAAATTTAAATATGTAGTTTTATAATAGGAGATTATACTTCAAATTGAATTACTGTGCCATGAGACACTATTTTGCTTGGCGAAATTTTTCGGAATACAAAATATTGTTGAATATAAACATGAAATTATTCTAGATATTTTAAATTTACAAATAAATAAAGAACATTCAATATACTAATAGCGGACTACAATCAAACATTTTCTAAAATGTGTTTTAAATATTGGGGTATGTTAGTGTCACTTGATCACTTGACTATCGATGATAATATCGTTCATTTAACATGTTAATCTATTCTACACATTGTTAGTCTAATTCTAAACATGTTAAACAAACAGACAATATTTAAATATTTTAGAAATGATGTTTATTAATCTAAATTCTACCGAAAACCTCCTACATTATAAGTTAATAGTACAATTAATTCTATTGGTTAACGAGAACTACTAGAATACATAAATTGGAAAGATCCAAAATATCTTACTGCTAAAACTGTAATAGTTGATCATGAATATCAGAAGTTTACATACGAGAAGTCTAACTAAATAACTATTAATGAACATTACTTTTAGTCAATGCAATGCACATAAATAAATAAATAAAAATAATGTTAAATAGTTTACCTAATATTTTATGATAAAATTTCTAGGAACACATTGACTTATGCCACCTAATTAAAAACCTAATAATATTTCATATAACACAATTTAAAACAAAACAAAACATCTAATGGCATCTTAAGTACATCCACATAATATAATAGGTACCTCTTTCTTCCAATGATAACATTTTTGAAAAGCCGACATCAAGCTGTGAAGCTATTCAAGGTATAGAGCTATAGATTGCAATATCATTTATGAAAAATATTATCAAAAATCACTTATTTAACTGGCCGCATTAGAGTGGCATGACTAACTCTGTTAACTAGAAGGAATTAACATCATGGATGGATAAGTAGAAAACTGGCAAGACTCAGCAGGACCGCAGGGCCCATATTTATAGTTAAAGCTAGAAATCAGAAAATACCAGGCTAACACTATCGCCTGCTATCTATAAACTGTTCTGTCAATCAAATCGAAAAGCACCTACTACCTGGTAGAAAAATATTTGATTTTCTATCAACCCTACGTAAAATTGATCCAATTTTTGTTTCTATAAAATGTTGATATAATGATAGTTATAAAAGTATTATGCCTAATTTAAGAGTGACACTATTTGCTTCTCTATTTCGGTACACACTTTGAAACTCTGCTAACTAACTCGTTTTCTAAATGGCAATTACTAAAAATAAGACACTTCAGATATCATCGTTCTTAAAGTACATCATTGTCACTTAGGCTCAGCAGAAAGAAAAAGAAAGGAATGTAATAGAGAGTGAGGAATAAAAGGGAAAGCCGACGCAGCACAATGCAATCCTCTAGAAGTCCCATTTAGAAGGGATGATGCGGATGCTGCTGAAAGAGGATTGTGGATCAAAGGGGCAGAGGAGTCGGAAGAGTTGCGTGAGTCAAGGGAGAGTAAAGAGCTGGGAGGTCAAGAGCATGGGCGCCGAGAAGTTCAGAGACGGAGTAGGCAAGAGGGGGCAGGGTAAGAGGCGTAAGTGTCGGGCGCGGGGGGCGAGGAGACGGGCGGAGAGCGGCGAGCGCGCGGCGGTAGGCGGCCGCGTGCGCGCCTGCCGACCCGCCCGCCACCAGCAGTTGCGTCGGCGCATGGATAGGGTAAGGAGCATATCGTACGCCACTAGCGCCGGCCACCACGCTGCTACCTAGCAACTCACCGTACGCACCGCGGCCTGCGGCTCTCGTCTTTGCCAGATTTGCCGGGAGCATTACTTCTTTTGGTTGTGCCTTTTTGCATTCCACCTGTAACAAGAAAACGTAAAATTCTTAAGTCATAAAAGATTTATAATAGACCAATATACTTTTGGTAGATAGAGTAAATATTATTGTAAAGTAGATGATCGATTTCACAAAAAAAGAAGGGTTTCAGAAATAGAGATCGTTCTCACTCGGTACGAAAATGTAACAAGAATGTATAACTCATTTATAAGTTGAACAATAAGATCTCCTTAGATTTAGCTCGACAGGTTATTGAAGTCTGTAGAACTGAATAAATACTTCCTAAAGAGCGGGTGACTCGCAAAATTATGGAAGAAAGGAGGCGACGAGATCGGTCGACAATCCGTTGTGCTTCACGGTTCGAGACACAAATTGAATTTTAATTTGATTCTCCAAGTCAAGAAGCTTATCATCGAATACTTATAATACAGCAGCTAAAATTTAACAAGGTTTCAAGCAATTACGCAAAACTATACTACTATTTCTAATGATAAAATACGTCTAAGAACCTGTTGAGTTCTGCACCACTTAAATTTGATTTATTTTGGTTTGTTACAACGGAAATTAAAGAAAGCCTAATAACGTAATTAACATCGACACACCAAGCACTAGCGGGTAAAATTAAAATACCCATCTCATGATTAAACACCACTTTTAATCGATTAATTTGGTTATTTAACGAACAGTGTGGCTCTCTCAGTGCTTGTTTCTCTCACCTCTCGGCTTGGTCGGGGAGGAGGCAAGTATAAATTACCCAATCTACGCTAACCCAAAATCTAGCAATAGAAATTTAGTTACTGCGAACCAGCATTATAAAAAAATATGCAAGCTTCAATTAAAACCACTTTAGCATCAGCCTATTAATAATTTAATTTGTGTTGAAGTGTCTCGCTTGAACGTATTAATTTGTTCCGTAAGAAAACTTTCCAGTCTCATTTTTCATTGTTGTGCATAATCGCGGAGTATGGGGAAAGGGAGTGGGCATAAAGTCCGCGTCCACATTTGTCACGCGGACGTCACAAGCCGACAAATGAAGGCTTTGCCACGGTGGCGTCGCGCACTTTGTGCACTTTGCACAACTTTCTGCGTCGACATGAAACTACGTGCTTTTGCATTAACACGGAGAAGTGAGTGAGCGAGGCTTTACTGCGCGTAGTGTCTTCTACACCAAGTTTTATGCCTAGATTAGGCTGCATAATCAACATGTAATATAAAAGTTGGAAACCCAGACTTTCACGACTTATGTAGTTTAGTGTTATTACTCGAATGAAAAGATACGTCGTACCAAAATAAGCTGTTTTTACGAGGGTTTAATAAATTTTCAAACTCGCGCAGTATAATATGGGTTAAATGGTTCTATCGTCAACGGCATAAAAATAGTGAGAGCTGTCATGTTATAGGACTAACAAAGCTGTATGAGTTAATAGGCGCGTATTCCAATGGAAGATGTTACGTGGACACTCTCCATTATTTCGGCGACATGCAACGACCCCTTCGTATATATGCGTGATAAACGTCAGACAACTTCAAACACCAAAAATGAGAGAATACTAAATTTAACTTTAGTCAAACAGACCAACACAAAATATTTTAAATCAACGTACCTACAATATGGACAGCCACGAAGAAAATTCAGTGAGGGGGTTCGACGTTAATTGATGTCGCGTCGCTGGCGAGCGGGGTGGGAAACAAAAGCTTTCAAACAATTCGCATCGGAGTTCGCAATCCCAATCGAGAGTCGAGATCGCGACGCAGTTTAATGACACGAAAAATAACAAAGGTAAATTGTATTTAGCCAGGCGCTAGGCGCACCCTCCTGGCGATATATTGATCGCAGCGATCCAGTATTCGACACCGAGGTAAAGATGTCGGTTCAACCGAGCGGACTCGAGATCTGCTCGACTGCGCCTGGCTTAATGCCGCCCCAACTCTAGCCTAGCAGCTACCTCCTTCTGATCCCGTCGATGTATGGGAAATTTAATTGTTTCGCGAGAAAACACCGAGTTTTACGCACCACCGCCTTGGCTCTACGCTGCCGGGTAGACGAAATTAATATTAACTTGAAAGGAGCCATTAAATTTACACCCGATTGATTTTGAGTAAAACCCTTCTTTGGTAAAACACTATCGCCACTAAGCTAAAAAATTACTCGTATAATTATATATATATATATATATATTTTTTCCAAAAAATTGAATACATACAGAATAGTAGTTAGTTTAGTTATGTATCTAATTTAGAAACACACAGTAAGTACTTATTCCTAAATTATCATTAGCAAACAAATCAAGTAGCCGTGATTAGGCTCTTAGTACTAAGCTTAAAATTATAAATAAGGTAAAGGTTAATTTTAAATTGAGAGACACAGTAGATACAGTTAATATTCAATGAGTAGGTAGAATGTAGAATCTTTCCTTGGGCTCCACACTAGGATTCCCTGTACTGTGGAGACCAATTTATAAGAGCTAAAAAAGGTTTATCGTAAGATTTCACGGACAGTGTTCGATGGTTAGTAGGTAGGTAAATAATAAATTAATTTAGGTACCTACTGTAGGTAAAGGTGATCGTATTAGGTACGTAATATAGGCTAGAACTTAAAAGTATCAGGTAAGTGTATTTTTTAGGTTTGTTTTTCGTATTGAATTGTTCTAACTTCAGTGAATCACCTAAATGAGAAAATTCAATTTCTTCATGTGTTTGTTCAATTTGTTCATCCCGATGAGTTTCGTCCTGGGGGCAGTTGGTATAAAGACGCCGAGATTAACCAATGGCGCTTTAAAATGATACACAATAAAATTAACGTGTATCTTACTGCGAAAATATCCAAATGTTGCGACACTTTTACTCTCCAGGAGTCTGAAACATTATGTAAAGATTCCAAGTAGCGGAAACTTCAACATGGACATTATTCCAGATTCCTCCCACACCCGAAGTACAAAATAAAACAAGTTTCTTAAACAGTACACGCTCACCGGACCGGAGTTCACATGTGTGTTGACGTTAACTGCATTTTATAAGATTTTGCGTTTGTTGCCTTGTGCTCTATTTCTGCTTCCTTTGAAATACTTGTGGCAAACTTCGGGCAGACGGCCAAATAGACAACTTTATAAAAGGATAAAATATCGTTGCTGTTTCTAAACGAATACCTCCATTGATGTCATGAACAAAATGACAAGCGCAAACTTAAAAGTATTAGTAAAATTGAAGGTTCTTTTTCGATAAAAAGTTGGATGTAAAAGACTAGCAAGTTATTCGTAGTAATGCAGTGCGGGCATAGCATACGAACATAGTTGTAAGCGATAAACGTAGAAGACGTGGTGGAATAGTGCATAGTGCAGGAGTGCTAGATAAGTTTATCAGGGAAACCTCTCGCCTTCGTATTGACAGAGCGTCGCAAGCCTGGCCCTGATTGCCGCTAAACGGAAGCGGGGGCGTGGGAACCGGAGGCTAGGAGAAAGTACTAAGAATTACACGTCTGCTGCGATAAAGGCACTGTAATTTTAAGGTTTTCCCGGACTTAATACCAAGAAAGATTTTTTCGAGTGCTAGAAAATATTTTCATAAAAAAGTATCTTCGCACGTAACAACGTAGAAACAAATCTTGCGCTCAACAGGTCATGGATAATGAAATACTCCTGCACCCCGGGAGCTCTCCATATTTACGTGTTGTTCGAAGGAATAAGATAAGCGGGAATCGACGTTTTCTGTCGAATTTCGGCAAAGTTGCTTAAAGTGTCGGAGTGTTTACGGGGGGGTAAAGTGGGAGGGGGTAATGCGCCAAATTCAAATCAGATATAAGCCATCGACTCGCGTCTGCTACCTGCAACACAGATAGCCCCCCAGCAACTTGTAAATTGCACACATTTTATATCGAAACGTCGGAAATACATCTGAGTGCTATAAAGCGAAGTTTTGCGTGCTTCCGATGCCCAATAAGTTTTCTTCGAAAAATAGAATGACTTTTCCTTGAAAATTTCCAACATTTTACTTATATTACAGCCATTTTATAATGCAGGTAGTCGTTACCATTTGGAATACAACTTTATTTTTTTAATCAGTTTGCACTATGTTTACAAATTATATTTACGCTAATAATACTCGTAATGATTTTATTATAATGATTGTAGCGATAAATAATTCAAACAAAGACAGGGTATTACCCCAAGTATGTATTGCTACAGCTGCAATGCTACATGGTGTTCCTATATGCATAGAAAATAATGTTTCATGTCATATTCACTATGAAATTTATAAAGGCACATTTACCGTCATAGAAATGTTATTTGCACATTAAATATTGAGGCGCGGCATACGCGGCGCAGCGCGTGCAACATTCATTGGTCTGTGGAAGCCTGTCAAACGCCCACGTCTATTTCTGGGTAATCGATCGCGGTCGATGGCAGTCGCCTGCCTCAACAACCAAGACGTTTTATAATTGATTATTATATAATTGATTTACAAAATTTTAAAATATTCCATTTGAAACGAGCATGAAATGAAATTATTTCGAAATTCCGTGATATCTTTCATACTAAAAGTGTAATTTTAATTACACTAAGTCTTTTGAAAATGATTTAATCGGACAAAATGATAGAACAAACGAAAATACCAATTAAATTGAAAGCTAAGAGTTGAGAGCGGTATTGGCAGACACTCAGCGGTATTACCGACCGTTTGCAATTGTAAGCAAACACGATTACTCTGACTCGTTGCTTAACTAATTCGCATCACGCTCGAGACTCCACTAAGGCGTGAGAGTAAAAGAATATAACGATCTAGAGCGTCCAGCTTGGAACGGCATCGTCCGGAAAACGCTTTGCTATAATGAAATCTGTATATTACAGAAACGGAAGCGAATACCTTAAAAAGTGTTTCCATGTACGAATTGAAATGCTCCAGGAAATATCTCGAATAAAATCAAATGAAATTGCAAACGAGGTATCGGGTCTGAGGGAGCGTTAGAGGTGTATGAGTGCAGTTTGCATTAAAGTAATTGTTGAATGTCGGCCGTTTGTGGTCGCGCTGTGTTAACGCAACTTCAATTTGCAAAATTAGATGTTGATTGCAACGTTGAACCGCGCTTTCTATTCATGAAAGCAAAATGTTTTCTTAATTAAAAATCTAAGAGTCGCTGGAATAAGATCACTGAATTAAATTTGATAATTAAGAGATAATAATCTAAACTCTACTGAAACGATTAAACTCGCTGGAAAATTGTCAATCACAAAATGCATTTATATTTCACGTCAGATGGGTTTGATGCGCTGAATTAATTACCGACCGTGAGAAAGTTTATGACGCACGTACTGGTGTAAGCTCTACAAGATAGTAGCAATTAAGTAGGTGGGTCGGCGTGAGGTGTCGGCGTCGCATCGTCTCTAGCAAGCGTGTCGCGCCAGCTACTGGATTATGGTTTGCGGTGTTTGTTGTCGTAACTTGTTTTAAATGAATCTGTACGCGACTCTCGTATGACTCTCTGGAGGAGCACCTCTAATGTAAATGAAATTGTGTGCAAGAAATAAAGCAGAGCTCCTCGGCCGGTATTTATCGCCGCTCGCGTCTCCTAACTCCCCGGTAATGGGAATGTGGAGACGTCGCGCAGTAATGAACCGGCCTGCCCTAACGTATGGCCTTTATTGATGACGCCCGCGCCCTCGACGAGCTCCTACCAACTCCTACCTACTCCGCTTTATTGTCTCCCTACGCAGCGACACTGTTTCAATTACGCGAGCCTTCTTACGATGCTTTACGACTTCGCCTTAAATCATTTCTCCTAAGCCGAGCATCGACTTCCTCAATCTTTCGGGGATTTGTATTCCATCGTGGGTTCCATCAATTTGTCAAAGCATTATCTTAAAAAAATAATGTAAGCGATTCGCTGAATAACCTACCTATTTTCGTAGCTAAAAGACAGAAAACAGTTTTGTAAGTGCTTTTTTTGTACGAAGTCTGAGTGTTTCCCTTTTCCAAAGTATATCATAGTCATATACCTATTAATTATTAATACATATTACATTATACATTATATATACATTATTTAATACATATTCTTTATTATGTGTGCTTGTTTTGTCGCAAAGACACAAAAAAAAAATAAGAAAATGGTACTAAAAAAAGTAGTAAAAGTAGTGCATAATATGCTCGTATTAATTATTATTCTTAATTATTCTAAAAAATTTCTCTTGGAACTTGGAAATCTAACCTTAAATATTAGAAATTCGTTACTTGCGTGATATTTTGAGTCTCAAATGCGGTTGTTGCTTTGAAGTACTTCAAACACGGTTCTCTTTCTGATGATAAAAGAATCTCGTCCCTGAGGTTGTCAAACTGTCAATTGGTGTTTTGACAGGACAGCTTCTTTGTAACTTCTGCTTTGTTGTGGACAAAGGTTTACATTTGTAAAGATTTGGGTTAAATATTTCATGCGTATGTTTCTCTAATCCTGCTTGTGAGTAAATTCATTTGAGGTTCTTCATCACTAATCCAAGGCGTCGAGTTATTAGATGTAACAGGATTGCAGAGCTTACACGCACAGTAACGTACATGTATTATAGCATTACCCGGCATTATACCGAGATTCGAGCATAAAGCGTGCGGCACACAAGACAACAATCCGTCAAATGGTGCGTTCATGCACGTCGCGTTTGCGTGTGTGTAGTGTGTACGTCGTATCGTATAACGTCAAGTAAGATTAATTTATTTTCTTTCACGCTGCAAAGTTCCAGTAGAAATCGTTAACCACCGGAAAGGCCTGTTGAGCCTTAATTTACGTCTTTTCCCTGATTTCAGTTCAGTTCAGTTTAGGTGCGTCATTTCAGAGTTGCGTGCCGTGTGCTTTATGGCCATTAAATTTATATATGTACGTACCTACATAGGAAATTAGGTACTTGTTTAAATACTGATTGCCGTCTGATTACGATCGGTATTAATAAATTTTTACTGGAAGACTCTGTAATATTTTTGGTTCGAAATTACCGTACGATATCAACTGCGTAAGTACCTATAATACGTGGAATGATTCGAATATCTGCAAACGTGAAAGTAGGTTAACAAGGCAATGTTAATAGCTATAAAATTTTACGCGCATGCAATAAAAAGATAGTGATTGACTTTGTGGATGCGTCCTTCGATTGGGCATGGACATGCAAGTCATTTAGAATTGGTTATAGGAGTAGGTATTATATAAAAATAAACTGCCAAACTGTTGCTATTGTTTTCGTACAGCATGCATGTCAAACCTCTACAGCCTTATCCTCTGTGAGTGCGGTCAAATATAGGTCCAATCTCAGTTTTATGCCACTCCCGAACATAGGAAGTGACGCTGGTTTTTAGACTGAGCTTCAACAGGGTGACGTCACGAGCGAAACAACTTACTAGATCAAGTACTATGAGTTCCTACCTCAAGACAAATTATGTATGTATAGCACACGCATGGTAGTAAATAAGTAGGTAGGTATCAAGATTGCTTATCGCCCATCTCTTGTCAGTCAGTCGGCCAGTTTCCTATCTACCCGGAAATTGCACCTGAACCCTACTAATTAAGACTATATTATAGGGTGAGACGGAATTTAGATAGCGGGTCGACTATGTAAATCACAGTTTTATACCTCCCTAATAAATAATTCAACTACCTGTCCACCGGAACTGTGTACCTTTTTTATTTTGTTGGATTTTTCTCTAAATATGAAAAATCCCCTACAGTCACATCCTGCCTGACCTCATAAAATATTGTTGCAGTTTTCACAGTAAAGTATATCAGCATTTACAAATAACAGACACATTAGTTTGAGAGCTGGAATCAAAATCTCTGGTATTGCAAGCGTACATAGGCTGCGGTCACCGCTTACCATCTTGTGGGCCGTACGCTTGGTTGCCACTTCAGTTGTATAAAAAATAAAAAATAAACTCAGCCAGACGCACCACAAAGGTTCCTTTTGTATTTTTGAAGTTGAGGCAAAAAATCTGAATAATTGACTTATCTGCTTATACATACTGCTCTAAATGACCCACCCAAGTTGGTTATCTCAAGAAATTACTCCAAGAAACACCTATCTACGTAGCTAAGGCTATATCACCGAGACTAAACCTCGTTAGCGACAGGCGCATCCTGAACCCGGCTTGATATAAACTGTAGTTTGTGTTATTAATTACACAGGTGACAGTTTATGCTAATTTGTTCCTAAGCGGATTCTGGAAATTGTTTTGATGATAACTGGTGTCGTAATATTAAAGAATATACTGGGATATTATACAATACACCTGACTAGCAACAATATCTAAATATATATAAAATTGTTGCGTTACTAAGTAACTGACTAACACTAACGAACAGCCTAAACCTGTGAAGTGAGGTACACTAAGAAAGGAACTCTTAAATTCAACTTATTGAGGAAGGAACAGTTAATTGTAGTCTATATAAAAAAAAACTATATAAGAGTAGTAGAGTTTTTTGTGATAGAGCTCGTCCGGGGAAGGACTACCACCATACCTATTTCTGCCGCCAAGCAGTAATGCTCGCATTGCTGTGTTCCGGTGAAATTACTGGCACATGAGGCTTTCGATCTTAGCCTCAAGGTGGCAACCCGCGAGAGATACCTCTGGTATTGCAAGCGTCCATAGGCTGCGGTAACCGCTTACCATCTTGTGGGCCGTACGCTTGGTTGCCACTTCAGTTGTATAAAAAAAAAAACTTAGAGTGAATAAGCCGCGGAACGCACTAGTAATAAAATATATATATGAAGACACTAACATTATAGGCTGTTCACTCGAAAGCGTTTTTCGAAAGAACTCTAAAAATACCTCTGCCTACTTAAAATTCCTAAAAGTTCACCCAGTTCTTTACAGGACGCACCTTCTAATACTCAAACCATTAGCCCCTGAATGGAAAAGTTCAAAAGAGACAAAATCCTTCCAAATCTAACTTGCCAATTGCAAGTTTCAATGAAAAGGGACGATCAGACGCTCAGACGGTCACACTTGATATATTTTATGTGAAGGCGCAAAAATGGGCACGGATCGATTGAGCTTAGAAGCCTGGGACCTAAAAAGGGAAGTTTATGGTAATCACGAAGAGAGTCAGTGATTGATTGTTCGCTGAGGGGTGGACCTTCAGAGATACTAGCATATTACAATTTTACTCGCTGCCGAAATTGCAATCTGCCAAATAAAAGATGACTATTGAAATCAATACAAAAAAAAAAACATTTAGAGAGTTTGCTTATAAAAAGTATGTCTTTTTAGATTAGAAATACTACTCATTAGTTTTGGAAAAAGACTAAAGTTAAAATGAAAAAGAAAAACATCCAGCTACACTAAACTATTTCCATAGAATGCCTACGATAATAAGACACTAACGTAAAATGGTTCCTCCACCCTCCCGCCCAACTGCCTTACTGATACTCCAAGAGAAATGGCGATTGAGGATCCCAAGATTTAAGTGGCACTTTCAAATGTGCCTACTTTTAGTGTTATTTCCTAAACGGAAACCATTTGTTTCCCTCATGCACGATTGAAGAGAAAATGTGCGGCTGGTATCCTATGCAAATTTTCTGTAGTGCATTCAACTGCCTTAGTGTTCGACAAACTAAAAAATTTTTACAAAAAATGTATAAACTTTAAAGAGCCGGTGCGTGAAATAGCAAAGAACCTTGTATGCTATATCCATCGGTACCTTAAGCACCGGTTAGTTATGTTTTCAGAAGCCATTCGTTTCATATGACAGACATAAAGGTTTCGTAAAGTAACAGAAGTGTTGATTGTCATGTTTGGACTGCGCTCCTGCCAGAGCTGTCAAAAGAGCTACAGTGAAACGAATTCTATTATTTCGAATTTTTACTTATATTCGAAGCCATGTTTCTAATTAGAAAAACAGATGTCATAAAACTTTAGAAAATCGCTTTTTAGTTGGTGATCGAGGGTTTGCTTTTCTAATTTCGAACAAAACATATTTAGCTATTGGTTTTTGTAGTGTTAACCTCCACACTAAAGGAATATTAATGATTTAAAGATTAAAACATCGTTACGTTGAAATTGAAATGAATTTAACTGTAGCTAAGCCTGAAAAAAAAAGAAGTTAGGAGCAATAATTCCGCACTCCAGTTAAATTAATACAATTTTGTATTATACGTATGAGTAATGTCACATTCACTAGCAACTCCACAGTGCCAGACACGAATGCTAAGGGTACAACTGCCACGTTGTTTCGGAAAACCATTAGTTAAACATTCAATAAAAAGTAACGCGCGGAGCAAAATAAAGCCCCCTACGAATTTGTTCGTGCGGCTTACGCCATAAAAGTTGCTTATTCGAGGAACTTGCTCGATCTACGAAAACTTCTAACTCGGCTTTTGTGACAGATACAGATATTCCGTTTGCGAACTTAAAAAATAAACCCGCCGGCAAATGTGTCGTGAAATTCCGATAGTGAAACTGTCGAGATTCAATGTAACCGTGTGAAACTTTTTCAACTATGCAGACCGAGTTACGCAGGCGCGCATAACAATTTTACTACAGTGGAAATCCATTACAGATTAATTTTGGATATTATAGAAGGCGCCATCAGACGTTAAAGTTGCTTACGCATCGGATCGTTTACCTCCTTCCTTTCACTCAAACTGTACACCCCATTTTTCGCGCTCAACCTTAGGTGACCTCATAAAGAACACAGGTGGTGTGTCCCAGTAAGCTTAAATCCGCCAAATAGAAATTGATGCTACAAGGTGAAATCTAACTCCACTATATTTTACCCACTTTGAGGCGCGTCGGTGCTTTGTTGTTAAAATTCATGGTAAGCGGAAGCAATTAAGGGAGTAATGTTTAAGGACGTAATGAAGTGACGAGAATTTGTTGTGAGCATTTTAATGGAGGCCGTATTTATGTTCTAAACTGCAACGAAGCCTCCTGTCTCTCAGTGTTAATAATTATACAATCGTTTAGTACACAATTATACTAGATAGCGAAGTCTTGTTAAAATTACTCGCATTAAATCACGCAGCCTAAATTAAATGTGATGGAAATTACAATTGCTTTTCATTTATAATCACGTTTGTTTCGGAATTAACAAAGATTCCTCGAGAGGAGAAATTATTCCATTTGTGAGTAAATATTAGAAGAGAGATAATGATATTCTCAAATGTACAGTACAATACTATTATGCTGAGTGCTTTGTGATCTTGTAAAACCGATAAATCCCTTTGCTGGTTTTACTCCTAACAAATAAAGAATGTTTGGTGTGATAAAGAATATTTTTAGTATTAAAATAAACCCAGTCTCTATCATTCTCGTGCGGAGGCGGAGCAGCTATTAGCTTAACGACCATTTTAATATAAGAGATGACATATTAAATTTACGAGAGCAGCTACTTCCATAGTAAAGCGTCGTTGCTGACTTGACGCCTTAGTCTTCTTTATTGCGTACGTAAATATAACTATCTGATGTGTTTATGATTCGCTGAAGCGAATTTTTGATAGCTCTATTTGTTTACGAGACTCTTCAAGTGTAGCCGTGAAAAAAACCGTGGTTCCGTCACACTTCGTCACGGTAATGCGACTTCTACACTGTTTACGAAAACCGATTAAAAAGAAAAGCCGCGCGTTGATAATTTTCCCGACACGTAAAAAAAAGGGGCGAAATATTAAGTGATTCGTTTTCTGCGTCGTCGTACTACTACTGTACATACGGAGCTCGCTACATCCACACCTCTCGTTTCGCACGGAAGCGAACCGTAATTACTCTAAAACACTACCCATTTGTTTGATGTCTTTGTTCGTTGTTTGCTCCACTTAGGGCGAGCATCACCCTTGCGATCCGCCGACACATGCTGCGAGTTTCGTACAGCCATTAGACGCGAGACAATGGAGCAAGATACAAAAAACAAGCATTAATAATCAGGAATATGCATCGACGAAAAAGGGTTTTCTCCGGTCCTTTCAGCGGGCGGAAGATAATAGCAGCAGAAACTTCAAGTGACAAAGACAATGTAGGTAATGGCACGAATGGACGTAGGCGTGCGGCTGAGATATTTTAAAGCCCAGCTTTTTTCATCAGACTGGCATCGACAGTCTGCGTCATTGTTTATCTTACCAGTGAATAGTCGTCGTTTGGAGCAAAGATTTAATTTTAGCATTTTTTACTTATATTAGAAGTATTTTTATCTCTACTTTAATAACAATACTTTTTTATTTAGGTGTTTTGTACAAAAAGCACTACAAGTCTATCTGCTAAAAGGCATCACAAAGTTATGCCCCGTTTAATGTTGGTGTTCCTTCTGATTGCTCTAATTAGTGATGTCTCAAAATAGTTGATATGGCGAATAAAGGTTATTCAAATCATCAAAATCATGCGTTTAACTTTTATGAAATGATACTTATATAAAAAGTAATATTTTAATCATTCATATAACTCCTACAATGATTTCGACCATGAGTTCTTGTTATTTTTTTATCTTACTGGACTATTATACCAAATATATTAAATATATTATTTAATACATATTAATATATTAAACCAAAATTGACTGCGGTGTTTTTGATAATTATTACAAAAAGGTCTACTCATTTTATTGTAAGACAAACATTTAAAAAAAATTGTAGATAATTAATTTTTATTACTTTTATAATTTAGTGGTTTTATTTTTTAATTTATGTTTCACAAACTTATTCACCGCTGCTGTACAACATACACTGTAACTTGCTACTCAACAAATAATAATACAAATATGAATGCTACCGACTAGCCGTGGCATCTCTAGTTCTATTCCGCATGTTAATATGCTAATTACTATGCCATTGTAATTCAATGGTCAGGGCTCCGTAATACATTTTACAGCACTATAAACCGTTGCGTGAACAGTCACAACGAATTTGATTATGTCCTAAAATTTACACTAAAATAATAAAGTGGTAGACAGTGGTCGCTGCGTGCGGCGAATGGTGGATAAAAGTTAATCGGAGCACGGTTTATGGGTTCACATGATTGTAATAGTCTTGTAAAGGGCAACTGGTAATGTATTATTACATGGCAAGCTTTAAGCGGAAGTGAACCAGTATTTTTGATATAAATAACATAACACAAAATAATTATTCATATAACTTGCAGTACAGACTGTGTTTAAAAGGTTGTATAGCAAGGGTATCATAATAATTAGTTCATAATTAATTTTGAAAATTAAATTGAAACGTTTCGAACCAACCGAAAAATTTTAACTAGCTCACCACAGAACTAGAGCGTCTAATTGTCCAATTATCCTTTAATCTATCCGCAAAATTTCGTGGTTTTATCTCGAATGTGGCGTGTCAGTTGACGACCGTCCTCCAGTTTGTGGGGAAAAATCTAAACAGAGAATAAGCCGGGTTTAGTGGGGTTTTATTAGCTCCGTTTGGAACAACGCCAGCCTGGGTTCTTTCGACTCTAATTGATATCTGACCGACAATGTATAAAATAGAATCTCGTATAAGGATTTTATATTGATTTTATTATTAGTTCATTATTGATTTTGGAGCACTTTCCACCTTCCACTCGTGCAACTGTTACCTGCTGCTTTACAGCCTAGACTAGACTCAGACTAGGGTCTGGTAATCAATTATTTACACTACCTACTTCAGTAGTAGACTATATATCCATAAATAAGCGAAAAGGCTAAAGCTATATATTACAGTAACCAGCAAACCAGCACTCAAAACCGCTCCTTACAGCAATTTAAATCATTTTCGTTTCCCATTCAAACCGGCAAAATAGAACTTTAGGGTAGAACGAATAAATCTCCAGGCAAGACAAACAACAGGAACATGTAAGTAAAGAGATGATAATACCCCCGGCATTTACGGAAGTTTTAACAAGTGGGAAAAGCAAACTTTTTGTTGTTTGACTAAGAAAGTTTTCAAGGATAGCATCGAATCGATAATAATATATTGTGATCCTTGACGGAAATACGTTTCTGTCGGTTGGGTTATCCAAAGCATGTTTCTATGGAATTTATTATGAAGATCATAACTGGAGTTTATGTCTTTGTGCTTGGAGAAAAAGGGTATTGTTTTGCTCTTCATAAATACATTAACATTGCGTGAAAAGCCTGAGAGCATAGGTTAAACTACCCTTTCATTGGTCAACCCTAGGTCAAAGCAAAAACTCTTTGTTTTGGAGGATGTTAAATTTAGGACTGTCTATGTAAAAGGTCTTGCTAAAACCTACTAATATCAGTAGGTACTCATAGTCAAAGTAAAGCTACGAATTTAAGGTTTCTTTCTCTGACTCTTGATTATTTTTAAATATAGTGGTATAAAGTACCTAGTGAGTATTATGTCAGCTGTTTTATTTCGGAGTATACTCTAACTAATTTTTATTTATACCTTGTTACGTTGGAGTAGGTATCTAAAGTTTCTATTGCGTCTCTTGCTCTTGGAAAACATGATGGTATTGCCCAGAAAGCGCTACAACTTTAAACGAAAGACTTGTATAAAAGGAGCTTAAAGTTACAATGTACTTACCATTTTGTTGTTGATTTCGTGAAAATGTATTTCGCACACTTTATCTACTATATCTTCACTTTGAAATGTGACGAATCCGAAACCTGGAACAAAATAAGATATCTATTAGTAAAATGTTTAAAGAAATAATATTATTTTAAAGTTGCGAAGAAAAACGTCACTGAAGTACAAGGAAAATTAATTAAACTTGTTAAACAAAAGGTTCGCTTTAGATTTTTCACATTAATTACAATCCACAATCAAGGCGTATTGAAACAGAACTTAAAACCTCAGTGAGTCCGAAAAGTTTTCGTATTTAACTTGCTTCGAATTAATAAGGCCTTTAAAGTCTTTGATGTCGTTATAATTGAAGGCAATTCATGTCAAGGTGTTTTCAAAAGGCGTCAATCATATTTTGACAATACTTAATAGGTAGCGAAGGCATATTAGGTACTCTACTATTTAATATTTTAAGGACTTTTCTATAACTATAGGTTAAATTTATTTTACACATCAATGTCCGGAATACGCCAGTTACAATGTCAGCACAATGTAGTACAAGTAAATGACATTACCGTTTTGGTAAAAGATTTTTGGAAAAAATGGTTAAATTAAACTCTTGTACATATTTTTATAAACGAATTGCCATCGATGTTTACATTTAAATCTCACTTTCGGACTTACAATTTGGCGTGTAAACAAATCCATCATGTCCAACATGGCGTACGCTCTCGAACAGCGTAATCACCTGCCGTACAAAGTTCCCGGTTAAAGTGGTAAACAAAACAATGCGACTGGCAACCGAGTTTCTGTCTGCTAACGATTAAGACACACACGCGTGACGTGACGTGTCCAGGTCCACCCCCCAGGACAAACAGCATTAGTGAGCCGCTTTACAAACAGAAGGTGGCGCCCGATTATGCTGACACGTACAACGGTCGCAGTCTGAAACTTTCCTACCTCCCGTGCCCCAGTCCCATGTCCGCGTGATGCAGACAGTCCACACGCGTCGCCCACATACGTCTTCATAACACCGGATCAACGTCACTTTTATACTTTTCGTCAGTAAACGCTACATGCGTGTTGATACTTAGTTCGGCTCTCTGTTAATATTTAGTTCATCACCTTTCTCGACTCCGGTTGGCCTAAACAAACAGCACGAACCGTTCGCTGAAACTGGGGCGCATTTGGTATTTCACGCGCGGCCGGGTGGCTTTGCGTACGAATCGAGGCAAAGATAGTAACACCCCAAAAAGGCAAATAAGGGTTCAGTGGAGTTTCGTGGATGACCGTATTTTCTTTATGCATTATAAGGTCGGTGCGGTATATCACGAGAATCGTTCCAACGTTATTGCTTTACCGATAAAAGCTATCGGAAACAATAGCCACTTACATAAAACATTGTGTCGAAAGGAACGGTCAGGGCTTGATAAAGCGTTAATAAATAAAACTGAAACACAAATTTGGTTGTTTTGATCTTCAACCGCTGTAACCTGAGGCCTATCGTCGAAATCGAAACAATTGCGTCCGTATTTTAGCTTTGTTTCAGCTCAGATTAGTAAGATGGGACAGATATGTAGTTGCGCGCCGAGTGAAGCCAATTCGCCTTTATTTATGCGGGTCTGCAAACTAAATAAAGTAAGAAGTAAGCAACAATGTCGGCTACCGAGTAAAGTTATCTGCGGGTGAGATGGCCGAGCAAATATCAAACCGGAAACCGGTATCGAACTAGAAGTAAAGTCTTCTAAATGACGTGTAAAGTTAAATTGTCTATGATTTGTTACCATAAATGCTACGTAAGAAAATATATACAATACCACTAAAGTTGGAAATGAAACGTTAAGAGAAAAGAGAAAAATAGCATTGTCACTGACCACGTAAAAAGTTTTGGGTTTCGTGTTGCCTTTGTGTGCTCTTCGTAGATAAATGGGGTATTTTCGTGAAATTCGTCCGCGTCACTTCTCGTAACAATGGAGAAGATAAATAATCTCTGCGTAAGAAAAGGATTCCGTAAACATAATTATTTGAACTCGCAATTGTAGCTGTGAAACGCTAATGAAAGTTCTCCAGGGCTGCTCCAGGAATTAGCTTTATTTTTCCCCCGGCTTCAATTAGAGTACTTTTATTTTTCAGGAAGAATATAATTAAATCTGCAGGGTTACAGGTGATTTTCATCAAGCGTCGCTCGGGCTCTGGAATTCTTTGACAATCACAGTGCTATAAATACTTTCGATACTTTATAAATACGAAAGTACTACCTACCGATATTAATTAGTACTAGCGAGTTCCGAGTAAGAAAGAAAAATAAGTAATACAGTACGCATACAAAAGCATCTTACACAAAGGGCGAAAAAATCAATTAGTGCGTCCCAATTTCCTTCACTAACACCCCAATTTGATATATTATTTACCGATTCAGTAGGTAACGGCCTACCGAGCCATAGAAGCGCACACCTGTGTAAATCCCGGCCAATTTTTATTAATTCGCTTCGAGTTCGCACCTGCGTAACGCGCGTTATTTTAATATAAGAAGCGAAAGGTTGAGGCGAAGATTATGAATGTGTCTCCCGATATCTGATATCTCGACACATCTGTCGGGCGGCACGTGGAGTTGACAGTGGGCGGTCCCCCCCCTCCTGCCCAAAATCGGGGCTATAGGCAGTATAATCTGCCCCGGCAGTGTATGAAACACCGGCCGGTGGCGTTTATGGCGCTATAATAACCGTATAAAACGCGACTTATTGTAGGCGTCGATAACTGACGTTACAACCTTAGGCCCCACTTTGCGAGGGCCGCGCCACCACAATTTTTGTAACACCTTTACGTTTGCGATGTTATATCCGAATTTACTGCTATTTCTTTTACTAATGTAATAATGGCGAGGAATACATTCGTCTAATTGAATATTATATTACTTTCCGTAATGAATTATTCAAGAAATAATGGTACTTTACTGATGAAAACGTCTTCTTATATTGGAGATTATCGTTTCGATACCAAAGGAAGGTAAGGTATATAAGTTCTGCTCAAGTTAACTTGCAACGTATAACATCTTTGCGTTACAGATTGACTAACAATCAAAATATAGCCAAGATGATACTCTATAGTTCTAGAGAACTAAAATTTTCATATGTTTTTTTTATAATATTTTTGGGTGCAATAACAAATAAATTTTTAAAATTCTACTCCTAGTACGCAGTGTAAATGAAAAAAGTCAGCTCGGAAAAAGCGTGTGGAGCGTTCCACTAGTATAACATATTGTTTGATAGTGAGTATTTAAATAATAACTTTATTTCAGAATTGAGCTTACTCAGTAGCCATTATCTTTTAACTTGAGTCAAGAGAAATCATTTAAGATTTAGAATTAGTAGTAATATTTAGGTACCTTTTTTTTGAAACTATACATTCCCACTGCTGGACAAAGGTTTCCTCCAAGTTTTTCCACTTGTCCCTGTCTTTAGCGGTATTCTACCATTCTTACTCAAATGCAGATAGATAGTTCCGCGCGCGGCGACGCTTTCTCGACCGCGTTAGGAATTAATAAGTACCTAAACAACGAATATTCAATTTCATCATCCATCAATCCAGCACGCTTACTAAATAATGTCACGTTAGTTTTATCATAGTGGCTAACACTTTATCAACGTCAATTATAAATGTAACTAGCCAGAATTAACTCGGTTACTGCATGTCAAATTAGTCCTTGCTACGCTCCGAATAAGACTGATGTTGTAGCAACAAGTTTTCATTAGAACTTCAACAAGCACTCAAATGATCAGCGGAGTTGGACGCCGCCATCCAAACTTTTGTTATTGTTCTCTTCATTATATTGTAATACAAAATCCACGACGCCGTAATTAAGAGTATTTCCTGAAATGTCCTCTCTGACGTCATACTTGTGAAACCTTTTCGTGTAAGTGTAATAAGAGTGTTATTTACGTAGAGATAGGTATCTCTACGTAAATACCACCCTTATTATAATTCAGTCCATCTAAGTCTGTAGTATTTACTATTTACTACGCCAAGATCTCTAATCTGGTTTAGTAGCTACGGTCCGATTACAAGCACAATTTTTTTTTAAATTAATGTTATATTGATTTTTAGCTACGTGGACGATGTCAATATAAAATTGCTTCTTAATAACCAGTTATTTGCCTTAGTTATTATAGTAAAGTAGGTTACAGCGAAATTGCCTATACCAGACGTTCAATGCTTATTAGAAACCTATTAGTTGAGTTTTGTTACTGTGAGGGTTGTTATATAAAAAATTCAAAGCACTTACGTAGCCTAGTGACCTCCACGCGGTCTGTTTATATCGAAGTGCCAATCAAAGTTTTTTAGCGGTTCTATTCGATTAATCATGGAAAGGAAAGTGACGTGACTTTTTTATGTTTTAGTTTCTAAAAGGTTTTGCTTTGATGTAAGAAAATTTATGATTATAGTGCTTCTATAATAAATTATATTTAAAATAAGTCTACATGAGCGATTTAGTGCTAATAAATTGCGTTAATTTATAGTAAACTTTCGAGCAATGCGACGGCCAAAAGTCGCACAAAGAGTGTATGGCCAATGGCTATCCACGGTCTTATAATCTTATGCCACAAAGCGCAATAGGTTACATCATTGCCTTTGTATAAAGTATAGTGGCAAGCCGCAAACCGAAACCTCAAGCCACAAGCCACAAGGCGCATTGAATAGAGAGCTATTTTTACAGGTACCATAATAATTTATTCTAAAACTTGCCAAGGTTAACAGAGATTGGAACTATTGTCTGAACAGACTTATTTATGAAAGTGACTACCTAAATTGAGAAATAAACTGTTTGTAGGTAATAATTTTAGAGTGTCAGTTTGTAGGTAAGAACAACAAGCATACACTGCACGAGGCTACACTAATCTTTCGAGAATGCAAACAGTTTATTGAAATAACTGCACCGAATAACGCAACCATTTTATGCCAAGATAAATATCTGCGCGAGTCTAATGTGTTTGAATAGAAGTAGGAAATCTGAATGTAAACTTACCGAAAGCTAAGAAAATAGTACATAAAAGCTGAAAGGAATTGGTTCTCTTCATTTTCTCTATTGTCAAGTCGAGTGGGGAAAGAACTATCAACTTTGTCGTTGAAGTGATTCTGTGACGCCCTTGTTTACGTACAGGTAACTGAAATAGAAGCAGTACATAAGGCTATTTACACAGACTTCCAGTTATTTCTTTAAAATCCAAACTTTTTTCTTGTTGTTGCAGGAATATTTTCGAACTTCTGTCATGACTTGACTCTTTGAAGCTATTGAACGTTCGCGACACACGTTTACACATCGCTGCGTCTCGTATATAAAAACAATCAAAGTACTTGTATATACAAGGATCATTTTAGGATTGGAGTATGCAAAAAAGACTAAAGCATTTACTGTCAAATTTTGTGAAACTTATCAGACGATGTAAAAGGAAATTATGCCATAAATCAAACGCATCGAATTTTTAGGGCGATCCGTAACACGAGAAATTTTTTGGAGAGTGGCCGTTACGCCGCAACCGGCAGGACAATTTATCAAGGGCGACGGAACCCTCGTCCAATCGGTTGATAGCATTGCCATAAATATTTACTTTAATAAGATTCCGTCCTTTTTATTTGTGCGTGTGTTGTTTTACGACACTGTTTGGCCCGTGATGGCGACCTGCCCGGCTCCGGGCCGGCGTAAGCGCATTGTTATTTTAGTGCCACCGTTTGTAGCTAGGTGTAAGTGAAATTCAAGCAGTGTTTTTTGTAAATATAAATACCGGAAGGCCTTTTTACTGAACTATGTACGTGGGAACTCAATATTCATTATGTTTTATGTAAGTTAAATTGCATGAAGAATGAATAACTTGTTTTATTAAATAAAGATAAGTAAAATAATCATAGAAATAGCAATGTCTCTTGAACGGTACGTAGCGTTATCATTTGAAATTCCCCAGGAGATGTAATCGACAAGATAGTTCAGCTAGTCCAGCATGATTGCTGCGGTCATTCGGCATCGCAGGAATATCGCGAGTAATCCCGCTCGCCGGGAGACGTGCCCAGGACGGGGCAAGCAGGATTTGCGGGATCATCGACAAGTCTTGAATACCCTGCGGTTACAACACTCGCGCTCCTTGAAATCACTAGTTAGGTTCAGTTCGTTTACATAACAAAAGACAAACCTGGTTACATATTATACATCACTAATCCTAACTAAATACTGGTTTGCTCACGTAGTTGAAGCGCAGTTTGAACCATGTGGGATAAGTTGGAAAATAAAGTTCAGGAAGTTGAGTGCATGATCCTGATAAGTAATATTCTTTTAATTGCAAACGAAAGTTGAAATGTCGAGTGAAAAGAGCTCACATCGTAATGCTGGCCGCAAACGAATACACTTCGATTGAAGAAGTCGCTCTCACGTACCAACATGGTTCACTGGTTTTAATCTTTGGCTTAAAAACCACAGCGCGGAAACCTAATATTGACCTACGATTAAATTGCGTAATACAAAACTGAATGAATAATCTTAAAGTTTAAGGGCTTATTTCGGCTGTCCTCGAGTGATCAGAGCTCAGGTTATTGCGAGCGGTTGTTTGGACAACACTACAAAACTGTTTCGGGCAATATCTGTCGGGCTACTTACGCCTACGAACTTTTCTTGTTTCATTTTTAGAACTCAAACAATACCATAATATTAAAAGCGGCATCCTATTTTCAAAACAATATTGTGTGCAAAAATTCAGCAGTAGTCTGTAAATCTCGTAATAAAAGCGTCCACTCAACGTCGTGATTCACAGGCTTCCTTCAAGTGGGATGAGGAAGTCAAAGGGCATCTTTCTCATTCTAATCAAGGAGAAGTTATATTTATTGTCTCTTTCAGTGGCCGGTACGCTCTGTCAGCGCGGGCTTAGTTTAAACGATGCAGTTTCTCGTTATCTCAATCCCGGGTTATGGAGTTTTTACTCGGTCGTACAATACAATAATGATGATAAGGCTGTTGTCATAAAGTGCATCCCTTTAGTGCCGGCTTCATTGGCTATCCGAGTTAACGTAGCGTGTACTGCAAGATCTTGGGTTAATCTATCACTTGTCAGAGATAGATCACCGAAAGGGATGGATGATGTAGATAGGGTTAAGTAGTTTACGGGTAAGTGGACATCGGTTCGTTTGTATCAATTACCTATTGGCTTATAAATATAAACTTTGCATTTTTGTATTTTTTATTGTGCCTACATTTAATATGTTAGTGTTGTATTACTAAAGTTTTAATAATTTTATGAAATTTTGTGGCTGTTTATAATTATTTCAGCAAATTACTTATATACTTAGTATTATATGATTGGTATCAGACGGACAATCTGGTAATATAAAGTTCAATAGATATATTTTTTTTATTCCTAAAGTATAAATTCCAAACACAAAGTTCAAAGCTTTTAAAAAAAATTGCTTCTCGTTAGCATGTACAAAACTCTTTTGTAGCAAACAAACCACTCCTAGCGTTACCGAAGTCCTACACAAAACTGTATACGAGCGTTATTGAAAAGCCCTACCCTTTAAACTCTATACCGCTTCATCCGGTCGCTTTGTTCGTTATAAGGACTTGGGCACACAGAGAGCACCTGTTTCAAGTATCTAGCAATAAGTGCAGAACGTATTTGCGGAGCCCGATTACGCGTCGTCCCAACGCCGTGAATCGAGATGAACTGAGTGTGCTACATACGTCATCGTTCTTGATTGCTTTTCATATTCGCATCTGGGTTATCAGTGGATATTGTGCAGATTTTATTGTTGCATTTACGTGTGATTTATGTGTACAACTAAAGGTGTTTAACACACGCAATTGTAAACAAACTGCGTCGTACTCACGTATTTCTTGAGCTCTTACATGCTTTAGTTAACGTCATTCCTGATAGCTGTAAATTCAACAACTGTATTGATAAATTATTTTTTTATTCATAAAACATAAAAATTAAACACAAACATTTGACATGAGGTTAAAAAGAAAGTTCTATAGTTTAATTTTTAACAACACGTCATCTAACGGCAGGTTTGCCGTCAATAATTTGAGCATATGCTCTAGCAAATTTAAGATAAACAAAGTTTGACTTATATTTGATAAATCACTACTGCATATTAATACTATCAATTAAATGGATGGTAAGTTTTGTATTAATATCAAAATACTTAAACTTAATTTTAGTTCTCATAAATTTATAAAAGTTTATAAATGCTTTTATGCAAAAGGTTTGTACTTTTATCATAGTTTTGTAGTGTTATTAAACTGTTTAATCATATTTAATTAGAAGCATAAATGACAAATTAAGGATTATAACAAAATGCTTTGCTTGTTTTAGCTGTATTCACGTAGAAAATAGCTATTGTCTTACGCCATTTACGTCATAGTCTAATGAAGCTGAATGTTTAATAAGACGCAAAAACTCAATCCGGCTTCATAGTCTACTAAAAGGCACTAAAATCTACCTAATCAGAAACGTTAAAAAGGCATCAGATTACAAATTCTCAGGTAGGTCGACCAATAAAATCGAGCATAAGAGAGAGTTAACTGCCAAAAGTAACCGTTCTTTTACGAGTGAGATTTTGCATAACCAACAGCTGATGTTTGAACAATAAACTAGAGTAACTCGTTATGCTAGAAGCTAGAACAAAGTATTTTAGTGTCGGATCTAGTGTGAGGTTGGAGCTGGGTTTAGTGTCTCAAAGGGTGAACGACGACACGAGGAAAAAGGCACGTCCTTGAAACGAAAATGTGTCATTTATTAGTTTGTCGTACTAAATGTGACAATGGGTTTGTGAACTGTCACGTGTGTATATAGACGAATTTAAAAAATCGTCTATGGTATTACCAAGGAATTTATAGTTGTACATAGTACTTATTAGTTCCATGGGTATTCAAAAAAAAAGCAAGCCTATAAATTATCTATAGATGTATCTTTAGATCACTAATAATCATGTCTTAACCTAAGACTTATAACTACAACAACCTATAGTGCATTAATAATATGAATTTGAGTGTTTTTTTTTCTGTATAATACAAATAATATTAATAAAAGCGTAGCACGTGTGAAAGTATATTTTGAGTGCACCACACCGCGAGCTAAGCTATAGCTTACGTAGCTGCAGGGAATGTACGTACGTACACTACACCATCAGCAACGAATTGTCAACATTGACAAGAAACGTTGAATTCGGTTGAAATCGATATCAAAATGTTTCAATCATAAGCTGTCATTATTTTTAATAACGGCAGGTAGTGAATTGAAACTGGATTCCAGCACAGTTGGCTAACAGCCCTGCTGTTGATTCATTCAATTATTTTTTTATCAGACAAACGAAGTAAGTAAAAACAGTAAGTTTTACTTACGTTACTAGCCAAACATAATGTCAATGCAGACTTTCTACCTACACTCGCCCTAACGGCTTATAGCAAAATAAAATAATGAAAATAACCGGTCTCATTTAATAATCCTTTTTCATTTAAATTTGAACAGTTGTTGGAGTCCAGCCCGGCTCGGTAAAAGGGTATTACTTATGAATCAATAGTTAATGAGTATCAATGGCAGGCTTTTGAAGCTCGCCAGCTTCTCTGTGCATTCTCGCTGCATAGGGTAGTTGCTTTTGTGTGTGTTGAGAATTAACAAATAACCGGAGTTTTATATCATAATAATAATTTCAGGTAGCTGTTTCGCTATCTTATTATTTTAGTATAACAGCCAAAAACTTGGCTACACAAAGTGCTTTTATTGGGCACTCCCATGACATGAGACAGACTCTGGACATTATTCCAAGTCATTTAAATTAGTTTGTAAGACAATAGAGGGATTCTCTAGCATTCAACAGTCAAATAATAGTTGTTATAAAAAAAGTCAAAATAAATTAAAGAATGTAAATATTACTAGCTTGGTGCATCAGAATATTCAGGGAATTTGTAACAAAGAGTTAGAACTGGAATTGTACCTGAACTCAAATAATATTGACATTATTTGCATTACTGAACATTGGCTGAAAAGCCATGAGCTTATGTTCAATTTCAGTAATCACCAAGTTGGTAGTTCCTTCTGCAGAGTTAACTTTATGAGAGGTGGATCATTAATACTACTTAATAAAGAAATTAAATTTAGAGAACGCAAAGACATTGTCACCCACTCTGTAGAACGACACATTGAGATAGCCTGTGTGGAGTTGGAGCAGTTCATTGTTATAAGCACTTATAGCCCACCAACCGCCTCATTTGATGTTTTTGAGAAAGTAATGGAAGATGTAATGTTTAAATTAGTATCAAAATCAAATAAACAAACTATTGTTTGCGGTGACTTTAATGTAAACTTGCTTGAAACATACTCTTTAAGTACCAGAATAACTAGTCTATTTAAATCATTTGACCTTGAACCATTATTTATGGAGCCCACAAGAATAACTGCTACTTCGGCTAAATGTATAGATAATATGTTTTCTAATGTAAAAGTATTAAGAAAAAGTATAATAAGTAATATTAAATCGGACCATCTTGGTCAACTTATTCATGTAGAAGCAAGAAACAAAAAAAATGTAAATAGAAAAATAACTTTTATTCCTGTGACCATTGATCGATTGGATAAAGTAAAATTTAACCTTATTTCTAGATTGCCTGATTTATCATATAACTATCATAATCCAAATGACTCGTATAGTCTATTTTTTAATGAATTTAATAAAGTATTCAATTCGATTTTCACATCCAAGACGGTTACGGTATCAGGCAGTTCAAAATTTTGTGAGTGGGCAACAGCTGGTATTCATAAAAGCAGGAAAACCTTGTATGAACTTTACAGCGAAAAACAATACAACTTTAGTGAAGAGTTTAAAGTAAAAGTTAGAAATTATTCAAAAATTTTTAAAAGCGTTTGTCAAGTTGCAAAATCACTATATTTATGTTCAAAAATTAAAAACAGTCAAGATAAAATTAAAGCTACGTGGAAAATTATAAATAATGAGACTGGAAGAGTCAGGACTCAGAATAATGTTTTTAATTTAAATATTAATAATAGTAATATTAAGCATGATGATGAAGTAGCCAAAGCATTCGAAAAATTCTTTACTGATATTCCAGTTTCTACTACAAAATCTTTAAACTCTTCTCACATAATTGCAGAGTCATTGTTAAAAAATAATGTACCACAATGCAACATACAATTACATTTCGACTATGTAAATAATAATGATATTATCAAAGCATTTAAACTGATAAATGTAAAAAAAACCACTGATCTCTGGGGCATTTCTGTTAGCGTTGTCAAATCATTCATTGAAATCATTGCACCTGACCTAGCTTTTATATTTAACCAATGTATTGACTGTGGTGTGTTTCCTGATTTAATGAAACATAGCAAGATAACACCTCTTTTCAAATCAGGTAGTCATTCTGACCCTGGTAACTTTCGGCCTATATCAGTATTGCCTACATTTAGTAAAATTTTTGAAAAACTTATTCTTATTCAGTTACAAAGACATTTTAGTATGAATAACTTACTTGATAGTAAACAATTTGGGTTCACAAGAGGTCGCTCAACAACTGATGCCGGTGTTGAGTTGATATCACACATTTTTGAAGCCTGGGAGGAATCGCAAGATGCCTTAGGCATTTTTTGTGATTTATCTAAGGCATTTGATTGTGTACATCATGAGACACTAATTAGAAAATTACAACACTATGGAGTTAGGGGTGTTGCTCTAGACCTTCTCACTTCATATCTAAGTGATAGAATACAAAGAGTTGACGTAAATGGAAAGCGTTCTCCGGGATCAGTGGTAACAATTGGTGTACCACAAGGATCAATACTTGGGCCATTCTTGTTTTTAATATATATAAATGATCTACCCCGGCTTGTTAGGAACGATCATGAGATTGTACTGTTTGCTGATGACACGTCACTTTTATTTAAATTAAAGCGACAAGAGACTAACTTTGACAAAGTAAACAATGCAATCTCTAAAATTGTAGGGTGGTTTAATGTAAACAACTTATTGTTAAACGAAAATAAAACAAAATGCGTTCGTTTCATACTACCTAATGTAAAACAAAACCAAACTAATATAAAAATAAAAGATGAAAAGCTAGGCCTTGTGGACACCACAGTTTTTCTAGGCATAACCTTAGATAATAAACTGCAATGGGGCCCACACATAGATAAATTGTCGAAGAGACTTAGTTCTGCAGCATACGCAGTCAAAAAGATCCGTCATTTCACCGACGTCGATACAGCCAGACTAGTTTATTTCAGCTACTTTCACAGCATTATGTCTTACGGTATTTTGTTGTGGGGGAGTGCTGCAGATATTAACACCATATTCGTGTTGCAGAAGAGGGCTGTTCGCGCAATTTATAACATGGGTCCCAGAGAATCACTTAGAGATAAGTTCAAAGAAATTAATATTATGACAGTGCCCTGTCAATATATTTATGAAAATCTTATGTATGTTCGCAAAAATATTAATCTGTTTAAAAAAAATTGTGATAATCATAATGTTAATACTAGAAATAAAAATAAACTCGCTGTTCCCACAGTTAGGCTCACTAAGGTCAGTAAATCTTTTAAAGGGCAATGTGTACGCTTCTTTAACAAAGTCCCAAGCGACATACAAAATTTATCAATTGTCAAATTTAAAAACTTAATTAAACAAAATCTGTCTCAAAAAGCTTACTATAAAACAACCGATTACCTAGATGATAAAAAAGCTTGGGACGAATGTGCTCCAACTCTACTTGGAATCCATAACAATAGCAAGGGTCATGCCAAAAAAACGATAGGAACCCAGCCGGTGTTGTTGCCAGTTCTTTTACGGCATGGGCGCGTTGGAACTGGTGTAAATTTTCCTAGCTTGTAAGACGTTTCAAAGTGATCCTTGTGATTCTACTGAATAAATAATTTTTGATTTTGATTTTTGATTTTGGCCGCAAAGGATACAGTACAATGTAAACATTATTTATACAATTTTCAATTTCAATTTCAATTACCTTGTTTGTTTTTTAGATTTGGTAATTTGAATTGAACTTATCTAAGTCAAAATGACATCTTCAGTAACAGGATGTAAGGCACGATATTCTGAGACTTAGCTTAACAGCTAACCAATTTAAACGACTCAGAAAAGCTAAATAGATGGTTGAGTTTTCTGCAAGAAAATAGAGTGAACGTCTATCGATAAGCAGGTATTCCGTGTCGATCATAATCTACTGGCAAAGCGTGTTATTTGTACTTCTTTTATGAGCGACCACCTTTATACGCTAAGCAAAGCAGAGGCATAGTTCTCGTTTACTTGACAACTGTGTCATTAGTAGAGTACAAAAAAGTTACAATTAAAGAAATTGATGAAAAAAGCCGGACAAACAAAACTTTTGGCCGGACAACAAGAATTATAGATAGATATGGACGGACGTCTACCATCTCTAAACAGGGTGCATCATTAATGTTGAAAGCACAACTTATTGGACAGTGTCTCTCGAGTGGCCGTCTCTTTGTATATTATATATTTTATATAGTATATGCGGCTACTGCTGAAGCGCAGTACTCATTTCCGATAGGTAGGTTCTAGCTAATAAACTCGTAATACCATTAAAAGTTTAATTAAATTTAAATGTATTATCTCAAAATATAATCAATTCATAATTAGCGATGAAATCGAAACAAACATACTGAAAAAAAAACATACAGTCGAGTTGATAAGCTCTTTTTTTCAAGTCGGTTAAAAAGCAACTTAGCAAGACACATGTGGCAAATGGCTCCTAGTTGTGTGGTACTGTACAATTTGAGTCGCCAGCTCACGCAGACCGGTCGGTGCCAGTAATTGTCGTAGTCATTAACATTTACGACAATGACTCGGTTTAGATTGACGTGAGTAGGTACTGCACGCTGTGATATACTGCGTAGATGATACGCTGACGTTGTGATAACATATGGGACATAAATAGGGTAATTGGCCACAGACAAGCCTGTCCAATTAAATATAACTAGAAGTTCTCCGAAGCAAGCACAAAAGTGACAAAAAAAACAAAGTCATAGAACCTGTAAACTAAGTCTTTCATATCAGTTGAAAAATGCTGACAAAAGCATTTTTGGCTAATCTCGAAATAAAACGGAGATGCTTCGCTCGCTTCACTTGCTCGGTCAAATACAAACAAACTTTGTAATTTCAATACCATAAAAATGTGCAAGATTAGAACGCGAAAAAAACTTTCGTGACGTGGGGACGAGCGGGAGTAACCCGAAGTTAATAAATCATAAATTAAGTATGTTTAAATTATTTAAATCACACCGATAGTGTATCGGCCAAGTATTAAATTGGCCGGTTGTCGGCCGTGACGCGGTCAACCAATATTACAATATTTTGTTTGGATCGAGTTGTTTCCGAGTCCGGCACTGTCTACTATGAGTCATGCTATAAATGCGTAAGAAATTTGGAGCAGCATAAAAACTGCACAATGCGGGTGAAACCGTAGCTATAAAATAACGTAACATACGAGTAAACAAACAAATTTAAGTTACTTTACTTAAACAAATCTTACACTCAGTTAACGGATTATGTTTTTGTAAGATATTTTTTCTAATACAACCATTTCAAAAACTTACTTTTGTTTTGAAATATTTTGTTTGGTTGATTAGACGACCCATTTGTGCCTTGTAATAAACCTAGACGTTCCGTAGATGCGACTCATCTCGAAGAAGCCATCTGCATGATTTGCGTACATTAATAACATGGAAATGGAGCGTTTGTGTGCCTCTAGGTGCATATATTCAACATATGTATTATGTTGCTTATGGTTTAAGATAATGCATAATATGTTGAACACGTAATGTGGAATATTGCATCCGACGCGGTTTACTTCCGTTTTCGTAATAGCGTAGCTAAGCTCGGTTAGTGCTACGATATCTCTACGCTGCGTAGCTTGTTCGTAGATCGCTACGTTTGCTACAAATTGTGCAAATCATAGCAACGTACATAAAATAACACATAACATTTTGTTTTACCAATTATTTTATAATCTATTATCAAATAGTGAAATACACGTTTTTATCAATTCTTTTCAAAATATATAGCTAAAAACACGTCTTTTTGACACAAAAGCAACCTGAAATTTACTGTAAGCTCGTAAAAACACCAGCAAGATGGAACTAAATTCTATTACTTTAAACCTTTGTGTTACGTAGAACTAATGTTTGTTCAGCTACGGCTCAGAGCAAATTTATAAAATAAAAATAAAATTCTTTATTTATCCTAATAAATGTTTATTTAAGTAAGCTAGAGTCTCACTACAAATTCTTTACTGCAAAAGCGAGACGTTCAATGAACCGAAAAGGAGGTTTTTCATCAAAAAGAAGGCAAAATGTTCGCCTTCAAAAAGTTTTTCACCGCGGCGATAGGAAGATGTCTTGTGTGCACTTCGGCAAAGACCCGTCAGCTAGAAGTAGGTGCACTATGTAAACACACCTTATAATGAGATGTTAGGCTGTGGTTTGAACTGCAGCGGATAGTCACTGAAATGTTTTGTTTTCTTTATTGACGGACATTTTACACAACGCCATCTAGCCCCAAACTAGGCAATGCCTATACTATGGAAGCCAGTTAACTGATAAAATACAATGACACATGACACATTTTTTTCGTAAATACATACTTGTAAACACCCAGATCCGGAACAAATATTTGCAGATCATGCAAACATTTGTTCAGTAGCGGGGATCGAACCCCACCGCGTCACCGAGATCGTCAATCTAAATATTTTCGTTTAAATCACCGTAAAACTCTGGCACGAAGGTTTTATAGCCATGAGATGCAAAAAGTGGTGGTTTGCGGGTTTGAATCTTACTCCGGAACAAATAAAATAATCCGTGCTAGGTTGTTCTAAAGTTTGTGATTATTATTACTATGATTGAACTAATACTGGATATTTATTTTGATTTGTATTATTAAACTCGATATTTTAACGTATTATTATTATTTTATTTATTATCATTATTATTTTTATTATTTTAACCATGATTATAAATACCTGCATTGCGGTCAGTGATCTGAACTCTCTTTTCTGTCTGTTTTCTATTTTAAATTGCTTCGTGTAACAAGTTGCTTTATTTATGTTTGTAAAACGTTTTCCGCTACTCGTGTCTCAATATGCATACACCCTAAGCTCTTTACTCCCTGCGGCACGCCACACGCTATAATGATGCATCTCTTGAGATGCGAGCAAGGCTTTGCGGTTTTAACTATGCCACGATATTTTTCCCCTTAAAGCGTTGTCACGCACGTTTTTATTTTGTGAAGTCATTGTGGCGAATGTGCACTACGTTGGCACTATGCTTGGAGATCTATTCAGACATTTTGAATATTTCGTACATTGACTTCATAATCTTCCTCCTTCGTAATAGTTTTGATAGAAGTGATAGACAACGCATAGATTTCCTTAGTTGATTTAATCGATTTTCATGTAACAACTACTTCAGCACTCAGTCTGTCTAGTGAAGTCTCGTGCGACTTTCCAACTTATAGAAAACCAAGAATAACTCTAAAATGTTTTCTAAATCATTACGAGACTCGTACGAGTGTGGTTTAGTAAAAATATTGATCTAAAATAAGGATGCTCTAATGATGTTTATTTATAAATGTACTTTCATTAAACCTGTTAGCTAATGTGCCTTTCATAACTATAATCGTCTATATTCTTGAGTGACAAGGAAAGATAACACTTAGCAAGTCGCTGAAATGAGTTTTTTTATGAATAAGAGCATGTTTAGTTACACTGAAATAAAGTTTTATTTTACATATGCAGTACATATAATTTTTAATTTATATTAATTATTTCACATTATTTTTTTCTCCAAAATAGTTTAGAACATGACTAAATGTCATAACAACTGGTGGTTCTAAAAGATTTGTGATAAACTTTAACAAAACTTGATTATCAAAAATATTTTTACACAAACTTGCAAAATAATGTAATATTTTTCGCAAAAAAACATGCTACAAATTGACATCGGCACGCTGTTATTGCGTTGTACATTTTTAATATAAAAAAATAAACGACATTTTATAGTATTGACATTGTAACAGCACGCAGAATATTTATAAGCTCAATACAGTATTGTTTTAGCTTTACTTGATGTTAATTTTATGTATTAATCCATGTTAATATTACCTAAATATTATTTCCTCGTACCTTTTATGAAATCGAAATTAACTCTGCATGTGTGTCTCTACTACGTTTGGAGATAGCCCTCAGCTATGTATAAAGCTAAGTATATATAAGTATAGCTTCTGATTCAAGTACTTACTAGATGTTTTATTATCGTTTTAATAAATAAAGTAAAGCAAGATTTATTTTGTATAATTTTTTATATAACAATAAATCATGCGTTTATAATAAAAATGTTTGGATTCTGCACAGGTTTCTCAAGATCGAGTTGAGATAAAAAAATTGTAAAATGTATCATTTCACTGAAAATATCATACCTGTTATGAATTCCGCCTGTAAAACTTAAATTAAAGAGTCATGAAATTATTTTACAAAAAAATGTATGTTATTTGTTTTAGAACCTGTAATTAATAACAACAATGTTTAAATAACACTCCGCAGCGCTTCAAAAGCTAAACTTTCGATACGCATCACCGCCAATGTTTTAAGATGTCGCCAGTTTCATAAAGAGTATATTTGCCAGCAAGTTCGTCAGCGAATCTCGAGCCTCGAGGCGAGGTAACAAATTGTCGTGCCCGCGGCAGCTTCATGTTATGAAAACTCCGCTCCACAGGTAAAGAGCTCGCGAGCAAACAATTTGTACGCCGCTTACACACTGAATAAACATCCTTATCTCTCGCGCTGTAATAGATACCTACGATGTTTTAGTAGACTTGTTTCAGATCTACCACTAAAACTTTGTTATACTGATAAAGGTTATCTGCTTGAAGATCTGGTAAGTAAGGGTAGCTGAAGTAAATTCAGTATCAAACGTTTTACGAACTAACTTCAAGGATGATTGATAAGACACTTTTGAAATGTACGGGGCCGTATAACAATGTTGGTTTTTCATCGAACAACCAAAAAAGAGTAAATTGGTAAAGTTCGCCATTAGGCAAAGTATTTTCCTCGCAGAGATGCGTTCCGGGAATGGTACGCTAGCAAAATTAAATATTTACGCATAATATCGTAATACCATCAGACCTCAATTCCTGTTTTGCAATTCAACAGGTGTACAGAAAGTTCGATTAGATTTTCAATAAGTAAACGGATTCGAGACAAGGGAGGTTTCTGAAAATATAACGATAAAAGTTTATTGAACCTATAACATGCAAAATAAAATGGTTGATCGCGCTAGAAGCTGTAGAGATGGTGTAATTCGTTGCTTGGCTTCGTTGAGTGCTTCATTTCTTCTTCGTTAGTTATTCATCGCTCGTTTCCTTTACTCTTTCGTTTTTTCGATCGCTGTACTATTCATATGTGACTTGGAGATTTTTTTGGAAAGAAATTTAATAATTTTAATTTTCACTAAGATTTAGGGATTCAGTTTCTGATGGCGATTAAAACGATAAGTAAGAAGCTCTAAGTAATGCACTTGTAACTTGTACCTACTAAAAAAATATGATAAGTAATAATATTTTTAACACTAGAAATAAAAATACATCGACGTTTTATATTTTTATTCACTAAAGTTAAATCTTGTAAAGTGTAATTTAATTTGTACCTTTCTAAAATAAAGTCTCAAGTCACATGCGAAATGTATCAATTGACAAACAAAAGTTTATTTGACCAAACATTTCTAAGGGTGAGTTGCACCATCTATTATTATTTTTTTTTTTTTTATTATATTGGTGCGGCTACTATAACACTGCGGCCATGCAGGCCTATTGTGTTCGCCACTTGTTTTGTCGCCCTTCTAACGTTAACGTCAAATTGTTCGACGACTATTGAACGATTTGACGTTAGCGTTAGATGGTGCAACCCACCCTAAAACTATAAATGACAAACTTGCGGGACGTTCCACTACGTTCAATATCGCGTAGATCTTGGGTCACTGCAACTGTTAGGTCAGACGTGGATCCTAACATTAGACGAATTTTAATGTGATTTTAATGAAATAAATCATTTTTGACTTTGACTTTGACATTACAATGCGGTCTTATAGCTAAATAGCGATCTCTACCAGACAACCTTTGGATGGATAGAATTGAACGTTTGTTTTTGATGTGATTTGTCTAAAATAAAAATTTAGTAGAATTATTAAATAAAAACTACATTGCAACATGTCTGTTGTAACAACGACACTAAACATTACTTTAAAAAAAAACTGTGTGGGGATCAGATCAGTTAGACTTTTTCTGTTAATAATTAATTTAAGGCTACAACACTATGAGCTTTATCGTTTGCACCATAAGGTAGTAAATCACGTAACCGAAAGCCTTTAATGACGATTTCGACTCAATTATTGGGATCCTGTAAAGCAATTATTGTAATAGTCTACTTATTACCGGACGTCTAAAGCAAATATAATGTACAGTTTATCGGCAAATTCTGTATAATGTAAACAATTATTATTTCCCCTAATTGCTTCACCGAGATACCGGGCTCGCGTTACAGCTTTAATGAACACAATAATGTAATAGATATTTTCTGACCTTTTATAATAACGTATAAATTGAGTTTCATGTCAAATGTAGGTTAATCATTTTTTGAGTACCTATCTTTATTCTGTCATTAGAGAAGAATAAAAAAATCATAATCTTTTCTACCAAATTAACTAATCTGATTTAGTATATATCACTAAGGTGGAAAACTAGCACACAGGCCAACGACTGGTAAGTGGTTACGGTAGCATAAGGACTCTCGCAATATTGAGGTATCACTCCACATTGCCACCAAAAGCACTTTAAGACATCGATGCAGACTTTGAAACGGAACACACCAATGGAAGCATTCTTTTTTGGGTTCCGAAATTATGTATGGTTGCATATGCTCGTACTTCTCTGGACGAACTTATAACAAAAAACAGCACAACTAATCACGTTTAAGGATCTTATCAAACTAGAGGTTAGTAAGCGTGATTTTTAAGGCAAGCTCTCTGCAGCACACGCACAGTTTACCAGCATAGCCAAAGCATAGAATCGAGAGATCGCTTCGTCAACGTTGCATTATCGCGCTAAGTTTCTGTAAACACGCGCAAACCACAAGTTTGTTAATGCTTTAAATCCTAACCGTAAAATGTAGATTTAAGATAAACAATAGCAATAAAAGCAATATCTCACACGATTGCGTGCTTCTGTCTCATAGATGGCCCTTACTTTGATCTATTCACCCTTCCACGGTGCACGATGATATCTAAAATTATAGCTCTAGCGATTTGTTGAAACGTTAATTACACTCGGGTGCAAATTAATGATGTTACACAGATTTTTTTTATCTTTAATCTAGGCATTTGTAGTGTGAGGGGAAGATTGTACACGAGATATTAAGTTTTCCCACGCATGAGTAGTATGAACGTAATACATGTATAATTGAAGCAAACAATTCAAATTGTCAAAGAAACATGCGTTGAGGCTTTTTGAAAATACCAATCCAATGCTTGCTTGTATTAAAACTTAAATTCTCATGACAGTTATGAATTGTATCAACTAAAAAGTTTAGAAGCTCACTCTTAGTGTTCTTATCTAATAGGCATAACTTTTTTAAGTTTTTGTAACCTACAATCTGGCTTCTTTCCAAGAGTAAATTTACTCGCTGTATCTAACTCTTTTGCCCAAAAACTAGTCATCGAAAACCCTTTCTCATTCTCCAGTGCGCACCTCACCTCAGGGTGTGTTATGAGCTCAGAACACGCCTCCGATAATTGCCGGTGGCCGCGAGTGGCGGAAGTAGATAAAATATGTTCACGCACGGCTCGATACCGAGCATCGTAGTTCCGGGGCTTAACGTCTGAGGCTTTTAAGGAGAATGTATGGAAGGTAACGTGCTCGTTATAAAATAGGTCGCGGTAAATGCTGAATAAATCGAAGCCAAAAATATAATATGATACTGGTATCTTATAAGTGGTAAAGCGATGATTTACGAGCTCCGGTGGGCAGAAAACGAATGAGATGAGTCGAACGCCCAGGTTTAGTGGCCCATATTGGAGATGCCTATGCCCAGTTAGTGTACTTGCTACAATTTTAATATTTAGAAAAAATCTATTGGTGCACAAGCGCTGTACTAAAAGCTACTGCCACACGACAAGAGCATAATGTTTGTTGTTTGTGCAAAGCTAATTGACATTTGTCAGCCTCACTAGCTGAAAAGTTAACTGTTTTTCGAGAAAAGGATGGTACGGCTGCGCTGCTTTTTTGCTCGACTTGGCGGGGGCACTGCCGTTCCCCCAGAAAATAAGTATAAGCACATACTACTCCTGGTGACGTTTTGCTGTTGCGCCACTGTAGTCGTTACGTGTAATCAAGGCATAAACATAGCATTACGGTGAAAAATTAATTCAATAAAAATAACACTGCATGGTAAACCTACAAGGGTTTAAAAAATATAAATGGGCATCTCTTATCTCTATCATTATATTAATTTTTATTTAGAAATTTAAAGATTGCAATAAATAAGTGTGCTAAAGCTAATTCTCTCGTTTATGGCTTCTATGGCTTGTTTGTCACAATTCTGCCAGTGTCAAGTAATTAATTTAATGTGTGCCAAAGTCGTAACGAATGCCCAGAAAGTTAAAGTTTTTAATTGATAGTTAACTCGCTAGCCGTCTGTCAAAATAGTTAAACGTCAGCAATAAACTAACGCCGAGAATTTATAATAAAACCAACCATTTTCGAAAAAAATTGGTTTAAGACGATCAAAGGTAAGTCAAATAAAAGTTATTAATAAAACAAAGGTGACGGAAAACGTAAGCTAAAAAAATAGTGAGTTCTCAACTACTAAGTCAAACACAAAGTTTGATTAAACAGCTGACTTCAGCCATAAAAAAACTTAGATAATACGATATTCTCGCTACAAAAATACTAAGGAAGCAGTTATTTATCTTTCATAGAAAAAGTCCTCGGTAAACGTTCATGAATGAATAAGAAAGCCGACTTAGTTTGGAGTTGCCTCAGTTACTATACTTTTAAGTGGCAACTCGTAGAATTGCTAAAAAGCACGTGCTTGCATCCAGTTCCGTAAATAGTTCTAATCTTGCGCTCGAAGCTGTTCATTCGCACGCGAGCATTGTAAATACGACATAGTGCATAAATATTCAGCATTTTAACTTTAATTTTACTTTCTTATTGGAAATCTAAGTAGTTCACTAGCGATGTTATTATTATTTTTCGAAAATGGTCACCTGACCATTTTCAAAAAATAATAAAGATATTACGTTGAGAGAGATAAACTACGATCAAAGTAAGGGAAAAGTGTAAAGATGTAAAGACTTTGGGCATTGTTACAAATTATATTATTTAGCTTCTGACTTTTAGGTGTATGGCATAGTCGCCACAGTAACCATAATTTAGAAATAACATGTTTAACATTCTCTGATTTGATTCCCTTTAGACATAAAAATAATAATAAAATAAATAAAAAGCTACAATAGATTAACTTAATAATTGTAATTCTATTAAATGGATTGATATCTGTACAATCAACATTTTAGTTGAACAAATATCATAATGAATTACGCTGGTATCTATAGTGTGCTGAGGTAGTTTTTTAAAAACTGTTTTATTCTCAGGTGTCAAAACGATAGCAGATTCACATATATGACCTATGAGTTTAAAACAAAAACCTCAAAAGAGTTACTTCACAACCACGTGGCGCACTGTTGCGCTACGAGAAGTTTAAGCTTTACTTCAGTCCCGGTGACTACATTTTGCGACAAACCCCAACTTTGACTCGCGATGTGATTACGCACCGCACTCTCTCCACCGCCTTTATTCAACTTTTTCTTAACTTCTAATAGTGGTAACACTGTGGGGAGTTCAAAAAAGCAATTTCGTTCTTCCACAGAGCCGCAGTTTATGGTAATGCCGTGTTCCGTCTATACACTTACATACCTTTGTTTAAATTTGTGCAATACTTATTTTGTAACTGCGCTCGCGGTTTTCAGGTGCCTTACACAATGCTTTGAAGTTAGTTTTGGAATCTTTGTTTGTTCTAAAATGTGTTTTAAAGAGCTGGAATATTATGTCTGTTCAGGGATTTGTGTAAAGCCACAGAGAGTTATTACCTACCACTAACGTAACCTCGCATAATGCCGGGGCTTTTCAGGTATCTTTAACGGTCTGAGTACTTGAAGAAGATATGAAACGGTTTTAAGCAGTTGTGAGCCGCTTTCTATCTACTAACAACGCTAACTTAGTCTTCGTTCGCCTTGTACCAAAATCAAAAGTATCCTGAAATGAAATCCAAGATATAATCTATCATTATGGAATGAAATGAAATTGAAATGAAATGAAATTTATGGAAAATATCACAAACATCTTAGTACTACATATCAATATAATTATCTTAATGCAGTTATGCTTTACATGATTATATTATTCTACTGAACATTATTAGTACCCAAACTAGGAAAACCTAAACTGTGATATAGCAGTAAAGTTCATTACAATCTGTTCAGCTTATTGATACGACGTGATTGACTAGCAAATAAAAATGTACATTTCAACTATTTCATTTATGATAAAGTATTAGTATGATTATCCTATAATTAACCAATCGACGCGCCACATTTATGTACGCTATAATTGTTCTTAGTTAGTGCCCTGCACCAGTTTAAATATCTTTAGAATTGTTCATTTTTAAATGATAAGTATTTTATTCTATTTTATTTTTTATATATATGGATCACTGGTGTAAAAGCGCAACGTGTAACTCTTTTTTATTACTGTAAAATCTAAATGTTATCACAGCACATTTTCACCAGCTAAAATGACTAAAAACCAACTCTCCATAACTAGGTTGGCGCAATCATACGTGCGCGTTATCGACGGTGATAAGCCGAGCCGGAAACATCCGGAGTCGCGTCCGCCCCTAGCTATAGCTGGCTATATCAAACCCTGTCACACTAGGAATCGGCTTCGATGTAAAGCGAGCTTTAAAGCGCTGATTTTAAGTTCAATATTGTTTAAAGGTAAGCCTCTTGCTATTAATACCTCACTAATTGTTTTAGCATGATCCTCTGTTATATCGACAATATTACAGTAAAAGCTCTGTAAGAACTGTGTAATATGAGGATTATTAATGCTATAATGCTGTTAGGAGAAACACGATTATATATAAATCTACATGAAAAAATCATTTAGTTACCTACAAATTAATTCAAAGTTTTCGATATGAGACATGTGACCGATAACAGCTGGGGAATAACGGATCTCGAATAGTGACCACGAATTGAAAAACGAAGTATAGGACGGCCTCCCACTCGATGGACCAATGACATTGTTTAAGATCGCTCGTCATGTCGCTTGTTGCCTATGTCCGACTGTGGACATATGCCCGAAATCACTTGTGTTTATTAAACTTTCCGACTGAATACTATTAAAAGATTCCCCTTACAGATAAAACCCAGAAAGGTAACTAAGACAACTCTCTCATTCCCAACCTTCTGTACTTTGTAAGTAGACCCTAAACCTTAATCCCCTCTCTGCAAAATAGTTAGCTTCTTCGTGTTTAATGAAGAGGATCATCTCTATCTTTAGAGGGCATCTTGTTTTGCCCACCATATCTGCACAACTACAGAACTAAATTACACTATCTCCGTTTATATTCACCGGAACTAATGCATCCCTTTGATACAGCTTGAGAAAGATCAGCTGGTTTACTATTCGTTTTGCTATTTTGCCGAGAAACTGACAATATACCTCAACGTGCCTTGTTCTAAGGAACACTTAACTTTACCTATTTGTTTTATTGAACGGATATGATAAATCGTTTTGTTACCTATTTTATATTGTTATTGGCTTTATTCTAATTAAAATAGAATAAAAAAAATAAAAAAACAAAATAAAAAACTTAACTTAGAACTCGATTACTAGGTACTCGATTATAACTTGCAGTGTTTTCTAACAATAAATAGTTAAAGCATAATAAAATTATATTACATCGTCTGCAATACTCATAATGCGTTGCATTTTATTGGCATAACTCAGCTGCGAAAAAGAAGCAATATAGAAGAAAATATTTTTTATTTCTTCTCCGTTCAGCTAGTGGGCTAGTACGAATGCATGAAATGTATCGTCAACGCTTGTGCCTATTCAGTGTCCCAGCTGTTTCTCTATTAGCCCTACATTTTGGCGCCGCGAACCTTATCTGTTAATCTTGTTAAAGAACATTGATCCCCTTTTTATAAGGCGATCGAACAGAAACCGAGATAACGTATTTCCGAAATTAGTTTCCAACTACAGTGTTATCGAAACTTGTACACGGATTGGGCCAATCTGCGTGATATTACACAAGTTCTTGATTAAATTTAATAAAAGCAAGACGGTTAGGTAATTGCGCGGGAAGTTTCATTAACGACTGTTCGATTCGTACGTTTCCGTCATCCGCTCGATGCCGTTTCGAGTTTTGCTAGATAAGGGATTGTGGATTGATTTACTTTGAGATTTGCAAAGTTTTGTACCCAGCATTTTAGGCAGACGCTACTTCAAATCAGTATAAAATACCAGAAGTAATCTGTGTTTCTAGGTTTTTATAAAACAAAGTATTTTCGTATGAGTCACTAACCTAACTAAATAATAATAACTAATTTAAAAATGCATGACTCAGACTAAACTGTAGTGCCCTTACAGGGTGCATGTACTTACTTAAGCTAATATTTAGATCTAAGCTGTTTAAATGTACATGTAAGCAATAAATAAATTCTAAAATTCTGAAATTCTAACTAACTTTGGTGGTGAAGTAATTACACCGCCCAAAGGCCTCCTTTATGATCTAAACCTTGCCCGCGTAAATACATTTAGGATATTTATCCGCGATTATCTTCCAAAGCCTTAACTAATAGCTCTAACAATCAAAATTATTATTATTACAAAGAATCAAGTCATATCTACAAAACGTTTTATATCCATAGTCACAGATATTTAAATTGTAGCTATATAAGTAATTAAATTGTAACCACGAATCAGGTCATTTTTCATTTTAATTATAAATAAATAAACCAAGACAGATAACACTCAACAATAGCTATACTAAGTACTAGTCTAGTTTACAGTGTTGAAAGAAAAGCTAAAAGTATCATGATTTCACAACACTCAGATCACACAGATCATTAAAATATTTATCCTGTATCGGTAGTTAAACCAGCAAACTTTTGCTCCTCAAACGAGAACCAATGCTACCTACAAACGCAGTGACATTTTGTCAATGGGAATCACTGATTAAAAAATGATTTAGCTGTTCTCATTAGCCTGTGGCCACGCGGTAGATTTCCTGGTCATTAATCTGCGATTCGACGGTTGATTTTCTTATAATATCCATCTGAGCTGCCGTGAATCTCACGTTGTTCCGCTAATTGAAAATGTTACTTTCCTCCATTGGAGCGGTGCTTATTACATTTAGTGAATGGTTTCTTTTCTGTGTTCATTTTTGAAGATTAACAAAAGTTATGCGACTTTTGAAGTGTTTTTATTTAATTAGATGACGGAATTGGCAGAAGACCAATCTGATTGCAAACGGTAATCTTCGTCAAACCACATCAACAGGCAGACATGAATGACTAGAATGTGCTTTGCGTAGCACTGCATTGCGTCCGTAACTCTGAGATACAAGACAATTCTCATAAGCCTATAATTCCACCGGCAGACAAACTCAGTGTCAGATATTCTACCTCCAAGCAGTGTGCAAGCATTACTGTGTTTAGGTTTGAAGGGCACTGTAGCAAGTGAAATTACTGGGCGAAAGAGACTTAACAACAATTTCTCGGGGTGATATGCGCAGTGCAGTGCCAAGCAAACATTTAAAAACTTTAAGCTTTGGGTAGCACTGCATCTGTAATAGTCAGGCGTGGTGCTTAACATCAGGCGGTGCCTTGATTGTCTTGTCACTTGCTAACATAAAAAAAAAACTCTTCTAACGAAAACACAGCAATGCAAAGTATTACTGCTCGGTGGAAATGGGGATGATGATACTTCCCCAGACAAACTATCACAAAGAGCTTTTCACTTTGTCTTATAAATCTTCTTAAAAACAATGTAAATATTGTGCGTGTTCATAAATAAGCACACAAACTCTAAATAGAGGAAAAACAAGAAAATAATCCTTATGAAATTAGGTTCTTGAAGATATCGTTAGCGATTCTATACGTTACTGGTTGCAAACTATAGAATCTTAACTCTTTTTATATATAACTAAAGTATAAATTATATTTACAGTATATAATTTCACACTACTAAACCCGAAAGCAGTATTAATTTGTTCTACGATCGCAAGTGTGGGGAAGGTATCATGTTAGTAACAGTTGCTAGCATGGCGCTTCAACTTATTAGCTTGAGTCAGAACTTAAGCTGGATACGTTGGTTTAGTTGTCGGTGCCTTTAAACGAAAGCAAAACTTTGAGTTTCGTAGAATCATAATGTACACAAGGAAGTTATTTATTTCAGTGTATGTAGATTATATTATAAGTATTTAATGTTTTTTTAAAGTTTAGTTAGTAAGAAATCTAGCATTCACAATCTTCTGTCTTTTGTATAAAAAGCGGTTATAGATAAATAATTACATAATTTAAAAAAAAACAGTTCGTTTTCGTCACATACTTATGTATATTGCAAAAAAAATGTTTATACTTGTATCTTGAACAAAGTTGCTTCCCACCATGGATTTCCCTCTGTGATAACCAGACTCTTAGGAGACTGGGAGGAACAATAAATTTCACATGCACACATCACACCAAAATATACACACTCATACATGCACCCTTTACATGATATACTGCACACATAAGTAGTCCCTAAATAAATCAAGTAACTTTAATTTAAATTTTTTACTTATCTATTCTTAACTTGTAGTTTTTTCTTTTAATACTTCAAAATAAGGGATTATTTGTATCAGTTAAGGAGTCGGGCGCTGACACTGCTACACAGTTTTTTTTTAACTTAAGCAGCTGTCAACGTTCCCTTGCTTTTTATTTCCTATGTGTTTCTTTATCAAATAAACTATTTGTATTTGAATCACTCTATTTACGTATAAGGTAAACTTTAAAAACCCGTGCGACGCCGGGGCGGTTCGCTATTGCCTAATATATTATTCTGTTTGAAAACAATGTCCCAGCAGTAGAAACAACGTTATGAATTTAGCTTATAACTTTTATAATAATATAATGTTAAGTTGATTTTACCCCTTTGAAGCGCGGAAACATCGGTTGTTGCTTGTTAAAGTTCATTTTACCTTGAAACGTAACTACCTGTACCATCTACCATCTACGAGCAAGTATGCGGTGTAGAGCACTTGAGAACTTTACTTGTTAGCTGGGTTTAATTTTGTTTCTTGTAAAGAATTTACGTTTTTGAAATTCACGGATATGGAAGATATAATTGGATTATATTGTTTTTCGAATGCTTAACCCACCAATCTGCATTAGGTCTACGTGATAGTTTAAGATTAAGTCCCACGAGAGTAGGCCAGTGTCCCAGTAGTAGGAACTTTAGAAGCTGTCATTATAGGTACATGAAAAAATAATTTACAAATATTAATTTACAAATATATTTTATACAATAATAAAGAAGTTTCGATTGAATAGTCTTCTTACTAATAGATTAACTAATTAGATTCTGTAAGTGAACATTAATAAAACCAAAACTGTACCATACTCGTAACATTTTCATTCTCTCTTCAAAATCAACAAAGACGATTCAACCAGCAGATACAATAAAAAAATCAGATATCTAATGAAAAGCATATCATATTTTTATTACCGAATTATCACTGAGCTTGGAACAGTACCATAAAAACCTCTCACGCCCGGCAACCGGCAGAGAAAAACGGAAATAAAACCGGTATTAATTTAATCGAAACTCCTCTTCATTAGTTTCAGCCGTGCGGTTGAGTGGGCAAACAAATAAAAATGTTTGATCTCACCCGTTATGCAATCGGAACGATATTCGAATCATTACAATCGGACGGACGCCGCCGGTGCTGGAATAAAACCAGTATATGCATGGAATGCTCTTTTGTACAATATTTTTGTATCTGTCAGATGAAATTGATTTACTTTTTGTACGGTTAATTATCTGCGTTAATCGGTTTGCGTCAGTACAAATTGCCGTAGGTATTGCTGTTGTGATTTTATTGCTAATTAAGCACTTTCAGTAGAATTACTGTTATTTGTGTATCTCGTAATAATCACTCGATCTGGTATTGAGCTCTTAATTTTTTACATAACATGGTATCCTTCTCTCCTAAACTAGAGTTAGCAAGTTTGAGAACTATAAACAAGGATTTGAATTTTAGTTGACTTTAAACAATATAATAAGTATTCCTGCAAACTGCAAGAACTTACAAAACAGTTTGCAGGAATACCTCTTTTGAATTATGGTCTAGTGTTGTTAGGTCACCAAACCACGAGACGATCATGTCGTTCGCCTGATGTTAAGCGTTACGCCTAACTATAACAAGATGCACCTGAAACTGCTTTAAGTTTTTCGTGGCACTGCACTGCGCTATGATCCTCCTATTATGAATCCTAGCTATCTGTAATTTTACTAGTTTTCAAACCAAACAAAGTAATGCTTGCACACTACTACTTTGGGGTGGAATATCTGCACTGCGGTGGTACCCATTATGGACTCTTGCCTAAGAGTCCTTCCACCAGGTGAAGTTTACTAAATACAAAATGTAACAAAGTATATTGAAACGATTTCATAAAAGTCAAATTGTAATTCTATTCATAGAACAAGGTAGGTTCAATAGAAGTTTATAAACGCAGAAATTTTCTAGTTTCGCATAAAAATTCCATTTGCACAAAATCCAATTTTGTCCTTGTTTGAATTAAAAATAGTATTTGCAATACCTATACAGCAACTCGTGTCAACAAGAATACTATGGTTTTAAGTGCTTTTTATTAAATGTAAACCCAACAGCGACTGTTTAATTGTTTATTATTACAAAGGTTTTTCGATTCACAATGTTTTATTTTACAACAGCATCGTTGTACATGGTATGTATGTACTATACAGGTTGATCCAAACAGTCCGAAGAAAGAAAAAACTCCAGACCCAGTAGCATTTGAAAATACTCAATGGTTACTTGTAGCTTTAAGCTTTTTAAAAGTTAAAATTTACACAAAATGTAAATAAAATGTATTGGATACTCGTAAAGAAAAATAAGAATCTTTATAAACTGTGTAAAAAAAAATCTGCATTGAATTTTCTTGATTACAGGCAAATTAATTAAAATCGCCAAAAGTGTCACGTGTTGTAAAATAAAAAATACGAAAGCGCCTTCGAAACAGCAAGCTTGCGCGAGAGCCCGCTAATAAGCCAAGGCAGTGCTAGCGTGCATACGTCAGCATACTCAAACGAGTCGAGTGGCCCACCGCGTTCGTTAGCGGCCGCGTGACTTCCACTCGCCCGTTCCACTCTGTCCCACTCTTCAGGTCTTTTCATTAGGAAGTAATTCAGAGTGCCGGGCGCTCCTACGCTTCATTCCTTCACGTTTGTGAGAGAGTGCTTCGTCGCTCGTCGCTGAATCAGGTGACGCTTTTGTGACTAGATTAAAGAGAACACGTTTTCTTAGTTGCGCTGCGACTTATTCTTTGGAGCTATATTTAGAAGGTCTTGAGGGATTGTTGGGTTTTGTGAGGCTGACGCAAACATTTTATTACAAAAATACAAAAAAATGCTAGCAATATTTTTTTACGTTAAAACTGAAAAAATATGAATATATTGTACCCACATGAGTTTACACTGTGACTAGTATAAGGTGTAAGTAAGTAGGTTTATGAGGTTCATTACACACTCAATCAATTTTATGGTAACTAATTTTAGTAATAAATCATAAATTACTTTTAGAATGATATCAACACTACCCAAATTAAACTCACATAATAACTTGGTTGAAACCAAAATATTGAAATACTTTATGTCACTCAATTTTCAATAAATATTACGCCGTTCAGCGTCAGTCATACTGACGGCTGATTGTGGGCCAAATATTGCTCGGAATTAGCATGATGCGGTCTTTGGACAGATCGCTGCGCACTACCAACCGCCCGCAAACGTTGATAGCAAACATTCGTGTCTGGGCGGAACCTGTTTTATTAAAAAAGACATCTTAAAAAGATGGAGATACGTTACATATTTTTCTTGCAACCGAAGTGCGCGGTGTGTTACGCATCTGTCGCGCATTAGGTACGTGCAAACTAAGGAAAGCAGAAATTGTATCCTACAAATGTCGGGTGTTCCTGCCGCGCACTTTTTTTATTTAGGGTTCATTATAGAAAAACACAAATATTTTTTAACTCACTACTGTTATGTTCATTAAAGTAAATGCACCTCGAATAGCTTTCACGCATGCTAGGTTCATAAAAATAGTGACTACAAAGTTCCCATATAAACCACTTTTTAATAAAATATCTAGTTTGCTTACAACATTTCACAAACTAAAATTTAGAGTAGGAAAGCAAAATGCTATAATTTCACATCGCTTTGCTCACTCTAAAACGATGTGTAAAAGCAATTTCGTAATGCACTTTGAAGCTGTTCTTACACGGGCGATTAAAATTGCTCTATACCGGGCAGCAATAAATTTTCTGACGTCTCAGTAAGTAGTTTAAAACATTACCCAATACATAACAGCTAGTATTCCTAGTCAGTTTATTTTGTCCAAGTTAGTGCAATTTTAAGGCACATCAATACGTTACTACTTGATTCCATTCAGGGGTAAAGTGGTGGAGCCATAAAATTATGCCACAATTACTGTTGTGTTTTGTCATTTTTAATTGCTTATATTATTTTGTTTTATTTCGATGCTTTACTATTATGTCGCCGAACAAAAGTTGCCAGTGTAAAAGTTACTTTATCTACATTACTCGCGTGTACCTTAAGTGATGGTTTGGATGCGGAATCTGAGCTAAGAGGCGGAGACAAAAACATCTTGCAGCGAGTTAGAGCGTTTTTGTGCACGAATGTACATTTAGTATTGTTCTTTTTCATATTTGAGTGCAAGACTGTAGCTTCGTGTGGAAATTTACGAAAGTTTTCCAGTGTTTTACTTATTTAGTAATTTCCGGGAAACTTTTATTGAAAAGATTGGGATGTAACTTAACTATAATTTATTGCCTACCTAGTCGTAGCCATAGTCCTATGCATCGTATTTTTTTTATATAAGTATATTAATTATTTATTTCATTTATAAGGCGTTTAATGTTCCTAATCTGATATTATTATAATAATAATGTACGTATAATTTCAGCTCTTCGACTTCGAACTAGGTAGAATATAAAGTAAAATAATTACTTTATATTCTACCTAGTTCTTCTCTTGAGTAAATTGTGTCTAGAATAACTTTTAATTTTATATAACCAAACTTGGGAGTTTATTAGTGAATTAACTTTATTATTCATATTGACAACCAATGTGGCGCGGTGGGTGAAGGTCCGCCTATGACGCAGTTGGTTGCGGGTTCGATTCCCGCCTTAGGAAAAATGTTGGTAAGATCTCCAAATATTTGTTCCGGGTGTTCTGGGTATTGTCTATGTATAATAAAAAATCTATCTATGTATTGTATTAAGTATATTAGTTATCTAGTACCCATAACACAAGCTCTGCTTAGCTCGGAGCTAGATGATGCTGTGTAGATTGTGCAGCATTACTAGTAGTAGTAGGTTATAGTAGTTATTAAATGCAAACTGCATTTAATAATGGCTGGCTTTTAGTTTTTAAGTTATAGAATTAGAGACATGCATTACCTAACTGAATATTAAAAAAGAAATAAAATAACTAAATTTGACCCAGAATTTAAGGGTAAGACATACTGTTAAGTGGACAGTAGTAAAATCAACTTTATACAAAACAAGTTAAACTACAGTTAAAAGGCTTTACGAGAAACTTAATCCCAGCAATTACACTAATGATTACATAACACCAGGGACTTGAAACAAAATATAAACAAAAGTCTAGTCGCGTGAGTTGACCCCTGCGCCTAGAGAAGGACTATTAAGCAGGGTCGAGCCAAAATTACCCTCGGGATTTCAAACCCCGATTTACTGGACATAGAATGAGCAATAAAAATATAATTACATTGTTTTACTCTAAATTAACGAATAATGTAGGAAAAAAGCGAGAAAATTACGTATTTACGACAGCGAATCGGATCTAAATTACACTTTTGGGAGCATTATTACAGAAACGTATTACTTAGAACAGTTTCGTCGTAACAGTGTCACAGGGCTAATAATGGCCATTGAAGTTAGTAGGAATGAAAAACAACGTAATTTGAATTCACGATCTTTAAAGCGAAAATGAGCTGGCAAACTTTTTTGCATCACAAAATTAATTACAAAGTAATGATTTAGTGCAGAATGAAGGTAGCGTAGGCGAGTTTGATTACTTAGCTAGAAAAGCGGGGCTACGTAGTGAACAAAGCCTATATCGAATGTACGAAGCGCGGATACTTACCTACGCAGAAAGCATATCGCCCAGATCAATCGCACGTTTATCGCCGGACGAAATCTGTTGCGCGTGTGTAAAACACGTACCGCGTTATCACGTCTGGCGATCGCGAAACGAACGATATTAGTACCATTCGTCTTTGTCGTACCGTTTCCTAATTTGAATAATCGCTGGTGAGAATGCAGAGTGATTTGCCGCAGCGGGGATCTCACTTCGCTGTGCTCGCATATAATGGAAGAACCATTTGAAGAAAACAATACAAGAAATTGTAAAAAGAAAAACAAAGATAATTCACTAGCACAAAGGGAGAAGAGAAAAATGCGAAGTGTGAATTTTCTCATTAAACCACAAATCAACTGTTAAAACAAATATTTAAAAAGAGAAAGGAATTTGCAGACTACAAAACGTTCCTCATCCCTGGTTACTGGCAAATGCGAAATCCGATTTAATTTATTTTTATCGTGGAGCTTTATAATTTCATTTTCGCACTTTCCATTTCGAGAGAACGCCCGCGCGGACCGCCGCCGCTCTATCCGAATGAGATCTCCACGAAATCAGGTACAAAAGAACGATAATGAACGCTCACTGCTTGCTACGTAATCTAAATTATTAAACAAGTCGAAATTCTTAGTTACCAGCGAAAGAAATCGACTTTATATATCAAAGCACCAGAAGATGATTAATAAAATTAAAATGTCTGAGTAGCACCCTTTTCGATGGTTGTTGTACCTCTTTTAGAGTGTTTACATTCTAATTTTATCGTGTCGCTATTTTCTTCTACGGTTTGAAGGCAAAAGCGCCTGGAAGACCCGGATTCACATTTATGAGCATAAACGGACAAAATGAGAAACAGTGTCTGCAAATAAATCAGAACATACTAACATAACATTTTTGCAAAATAAAAAACATGATCTACCAAGCGTATTGTTGTCGCTGATTCTAAACGCGATGCTTTTAGAACAGAGAAACAAAGGTGATCGCGTCACTATCAATATTTGAAAGTAGGTAACGTGTCTATTTCCAGCCATAAGGTAAATTGAAGAATGCAGTGTCAATATTGGAGGCGCGGAAAACTTATTTTATGTTTCCAAAAATACGTGAATACGACGGAGCCTCCGACACCGCGGCGCCATCGATTCTCGCTACCCTCTGCACTAACTCTATTTTTCTACTTCCTTTTTCCTGCCAACCGTACGACTGACTTATTATTAACTTCATAACTTGTTAAACACAACTTTAAGAAATATGAGATAAGTAGCAGCCCTAAAGAGATTTGAAAGAAATGTTTCAGACGGATCTACATTACGTCCCGGAGAGTCACTTAAGGTTTTTTCGAGGACGACGTATCGCATTACAGACAAGAAATGCTTCGTATTTTATTTAATAAGAGGTCGTGGGGATAACGGCAGATGATGTCCGGGCTGGCCTGAAGTAACAGATCCGAGAGTACTTTGCGGTATAACCGTTTAGGTAATCACGAATCGTCACAGTGAAGTGAGCTGTAATTAGGCAAATGCACCATGTAACGTGAGCTCGACGCGGCGCGGGCGAACAAGGCTCGACTTTACCGTCCTATTGTTCCCGGTAATGATTATATAACCGCAATTTTATTATACAATTAAAATTTAACCGTTCCTAAAATGGCACGGTAGTCTATTTCGCAGGAGCGTGGCGGGCTTCTTAAATGGTAAGTTAAATCAGAGTTTAAAGCATATTTTCAGCTAAAATTAAGAACTTAAACGAAAGTAACTTTAAAAGTACTTAAGGTAAGGTAAGGTAATACTGCAACTACCAGGTGAAATCTTTTGTTAAAGAAAAACAAGAACATTAGTACTTATTTTAACAGAACGAAATAATAAAAACTTTAAATAACTTTGCTAGATCTAAACTCCGCATTCCGTAAGACGAATCCGAGTGAAAGGTTAAAATGCTCTAGCGGCATGTTGAAGTTTATAAAGCACCTTATTCGAAATAACAACGCGAACGCTGCGGATGTCTAACTTAAATAAGATTTAATATTCCTATCCGGCAGGAAAGTTCTTGAAGGAGCGTGTGTAATCAAAATCTGCAAGGAACTTGGAGAATCTCCGAGCAATCGCAGCACCCTCGTAGCGCCCGGTAAAAACTCAAATGAACTTGTCGCTTAAAACTAATTTCATTCCCGGCTCTCGTGTTAGAATAGTTTTTCGTGTTTTGCACTTTTTTCCCATACTAACTTGTTCACAGTTTTAAAATCAATTTCTAGAGCAGAAAGGGCAACTTGCAGGTGTTTACTTCGTTCACTTCGAAGTTAAACCTACAAGAATTTTCTTATAAGCAACTTTTTGGTAAAATATCTGCAAGCAAGTTCACCCACAAAATAAGCATGGTAGTTTTGACGATAGTGAGACACTTATAAAACAACATGAACGACGCGTTATTAAAGGGAGTGACACAACATAAGCAAGCATTATCCTGATCAAAGAGTGGTTACAGGCTGAGATCGAGATGAGAAAAAGCTATATATATAAAATTCAATATAGAAAAGAAGTTACTTTACAAAAGGCAGTAAATTTTGTAGTCTTGAGTACGGAACTGATTGTGTACTAGATTTTGTTTCGCTCTATTATAATGAGTGCTTCTCCAGCGCTATCGGATAAATCCTTGCACGACAGAAAAAAAACTATTAAACGTGACCAAGTACGTTTTGCGACAGAGCAAACGGAGTGGCCCTTGTCCTTCAAGAGCGCAATTAGTTCGCTTTTTGCTGCACTCAGACGCTTTGAGTAATGATTGGACGTTGAGCGCCAGCGAATTGTGGTTGTTTACGCCGGCAACTTACGCTGATTTATCACCGAGGTCGACACTCAAATAAAATTACACGAAATCATAATTACACCGTCGTTTAACATTAATATCACGCGATTTACACGATAAAGCCACCGTAAAACTCTATCGCGGCGAATAAATATGTCAGTTAATATAACAGAAAAGGATGGAACCATTAAAAGCACACTAGAGTCGCATCCTTAACATGCAAATGTGTAGGCGTGGCAAGAAACTTGGCAAGCGCGCGGCCCTGATCCTGCAAATCTGCGCTGCGCTTATCAGCGGTGATTCATTCCGTCCCGCACGAGCACTGAGCACACACAAACATTATTTGAACGCGCGTGAGGCCATGTTACTTAGTAACTGCGTGCCACGAGACTTCATTTTATTTGGCGGATAAGGACACTCATATGTCCCAGGGATTCTCTGACGCTTTGTCGAGGGAGAAAAGAATGGATTGTGATGAGAAATGTGCTGGAATAATTTATCTTTGGGTTAGTTTAGGGAATAAAGCGCGTCTCAAGCGGCAGATGACGGCTTATTTCTAATTCAGGGACGCGTTTACGAAAGAGATAAAGCGGGTGAATAACTGAATAAAAACGATGACTCGCTAAAGTTTGGAGACAGTTAAAATATTGTATCTGCGTGACAGTTAGACAAAGGTAAACAGGAAAATAGCGATTTAACATAGTTTTTTTAAATTGCTGGTCGTTACACACACAAAGAGCCGCGCATGTGCCGTTTATGGCTGAAGACGTTGAAAGAGACGCAGCACAAAGCGGTAGAGATTTATTGGCCCACCGTAAATGCGTAAGAGGAAGTTTGTACACGGTCGCTTCACGATTCGCAATATTTAACGTTCAACTATTTCCATCAATTTGTTCTATCAAGAAAGGAAAAACTTAAATTGGAGCGATTAAAGCGTGCCCCCCGTGATTGATTCCGCGCCTAGGCCTACAACCTGGCTTTACCCGCGGTCGCTCTATTGTGCCACAGATTTATCTCTGCTTCCCCATTTTTATTGCGTACTCTGAACTTATAACAAAATAGTTACGGCTGTTAAAAGGTTTTATTGGTTAACCTTCGGCGTGTGTGGTCATAAAATAGATTCGTAACCAAAGGAATGTACGCATACCGCTAGATTTATAACTGTATCACGTGTAAAAGAAACAAATTTGCCCTGCAGAAAGATATAAAACGAAGGATATATCACAAATTTATCGATAAATTGTGGAAATCACGGGATAATAAAATATTTTCTATTGAATATTGTATGAAAAGAGTTTTACGGGTCTCACTCATTTCACTCTATTTTACTGCCTACCTTTTTATGCAGGATGAATATCGGAATACGTAACAGCGTTTACGGCGGATGTAAATGGTGTTATTAGTGACGTCAGTGGAACTTACCTGAAACAAAAAATACATGGTTAAGTAACAGAGCTGAAAAAATACAAAAGTGGGCAACCCTACGCAGTTCTAAGATACTTCATAGAGCTAACAAGTTCCGTCGTACCTTCCGTCAGATGTAGCTAAGCTAACACGGCAGAAGGCAATTAAAATTGTAATATCCCGGTGATCAGATTGGAAGTGGCGGAGTACCTCCTTCGCCCCACGCCGAGCCGACGAGCAAATTCACTTAATTTACCCTTCCCCGCTAAAACTTTACGCACTTAATAAACTCCGGACGAATTAAAATTCCGTCGGTTTAGTAACAATCGTGTTGGAACGTTAACTCTTTCGAGTTATTAATAAGACACGGCTCCGTGATTTATCTACAGATTATAATGACAGGGTAATCGTGGCCTACAACTTTGAAGTTGGTAGTTTTATGACACCACTTTCATTTATTTCTCTACTTATTCAGTTGGTAATAAACCAACTGCTGGGTGAATAGTTTTACTATAAGTTTTTAGTTTTCTACTGATCTTACATAGAACTCATTATTGTGTTACTTATAACAAGCATACATCGTGATAAATAATGTTTATGATTATGTTATATTATCCTGGGGTTAAACAGTTTTTAGTTTATTTAGTTTAGTTTAGTAATTTAGTCTATAATATGCTATTCCAGACCATAATCTATGCCAGTGCCAAACTTCTTAGAGATCTGTTTAATAGTTTGGGCGTGATGCTCCCACAAATATTATATATTATACCTTGTGTCTTCTACATCAAAATCTATAAGCACCACATGTTTGTTCTGGTCCTTATTCGTAAAACATGAAGAAATTGTTTCCTACAAGTTGTCATCACTGGTTGCATCATCATTTTTTTGAGGACATTAGCCTTTAATCCACAGTCAGCATAACTCATTACGCAGACAATGCGGATTGGTGGATTATTTTGCATACTAATTTACAAACTTACAATCTTTACTCCTTAATCTTGTGATAGGTAGACTAAAGTCTTACGTTAAAACAATTCGTCTATTCTATCTTGCTCTGAGACCGATTCCCTGGTGTTAGGCGGATGGAAATAAATAATCTCGTATTTAGAAGCTCAGAGGGTTCATCGTAAATCAAGACGAGACGAAATTTCTGTCTTATGTGAATGTAAAATTTATTGAACAATTCTGCTGTAGTTCTAAACTGAGAGCTCTCTTAAGTTTTGGTACTTCTTACCCCCAACTGCGTCAAACAGGAAAAGCGTAATTAATTCAAGCTATGCTGCAGTAAGCAAAGATAATCTTAGCTGGGATAGAACATTATTTTGATTAACGGAAATCAAGCAATTTCTTAGTTTTGTTAGATCATTGGCTATTAAATCTGAGTACAAAAATACTGTTGTAAAGCTGAAGAAATAAGGCATGTAACGTGCATGTGATAGTTTTTCGGTGCTTTGAAATGCGTTTTGGCAAGGTGGTTAAAAATAGTTTCTCACCAAGAGGTGATGGAGTAGGGAGATACAGCTAACAATTTTTTTTTGGTGGATGATAATGGACATACTGTGTCTTTGAATATATTTGAAATAGTCTTTTGAAAATTTATGGTAAGGATTTGATGACTTTTTTGATAATCATGAGTATCCTCTATCATAAATATATATTATATTTATGTTAGTATTTCTTCTGACAAGCTCTACTATAATGTAAAATATCCAACTACATTCATTTCTCATCATGATTGGACCAAGATCTAACCTAGATGAGCCAATCAGTATAATCTTATCTAAATGGTTGACGCCCACAAATTTCTACCTAGAGTTTCTGTTTTGGCACTAAATACAAAATACCTATCATATTTTGCTTACGCACTTGTTTTATAAATTGTTTGTATCTAGTTTTGTAAAATATTTGGAATGTCAAACATTCAATAAAAATCTCTTTGTCGGTCTCATAAAATTAGAACCAGAAAAAAAGAACAAAATGTATTGATTGTAGTGTATTTGAACAAATAATGCCCAAATACTATGGATAATAAAAAAATGTATTGCATTGTATTAAGTATATATCAATCATCTAGTAGTCATAACACAAGCGTGTGTGGGTCCATCATTTTTTATTTTTACTACTCGAGAAAATAAATTTTATATGATGACTTATTCGACGTATCTCCATACAATTTGGAAATCTGACGACTTCTTAAACAGGTCACACAATCATAAATATATTCAAATAGCATTTAAGTATTCGGTCTCGAGAATTGTAATACTATACAGATTGCGTAGGGAAATACTACTTATAATTTAAAAAAATACCGCGCAACACACACTGAACGCGGGCGCGGGAGCCGCTCCCGTGTTCAGTGTATTGTCGCCCTTGTCGTCCATACAAATTAAAACAAAAAACACCTGTGGCAAAGCTGCCGCAGGCTTGCGCCCGCTTTCTGTATGTGTTGCGCTTAAATGCAGAGAAAATACACGCAGAAGTTATAAGCTGATATTTTGAAAGAGATCACATAAGCTTATCTAGATATTATAATAAGTCGGAAAGAAGGTAGATGCTTGCATCTAATTATACTATGCATGACCAATACACTGAAGTTAAATAAACCTGTTTCCAAAGCTCAGTATAAATCGAACTAATTATTGTTGTTAATCGAAATACAATTTAAGCTTTGTTGTTTCTCTTATTCGAACATTTACACAGATTACGATTTATTTAACGAGATTAATGTAAATTACGATTTCATTTCGGTACACCGCAGTTTGTTTAATTCTCACATATCACAAATGAACTGGGGGTCTAGCACGAGTGCTAACGTTTTAGATAATCTAGTGGCGCGGTTGGCGAATATTTAGGTGATAAGCGCAAGGTTCTGAGTTCGATTCTCGCTGCAGAAGAAATGTTTGCATGATCTGGGTCTGAGTGTTGCTGGTCCATAAAACTTGTAGTTTTTGACACCCATGATACAGATAATTATAATGCGGAATATTATGAATATTTATGGACATCTAAGGATTATAATGCTACTGGAGCTTTTTAATGAAGTGAGATGAAAAAGATGAAGAGAGAGATTTTTGTAGGCGTAAATTTACCTAGCTTTAAAACGTTTCAAAATGATCCTTGTGATTTTATTGAATAACATATTTTTGAATTCGACTGTATGTGCCAAAATCATTAAAATTAAATCGTTAAACTGTAAAATGTGTCATTAAGTTCAGTTATTTCGTCTTAAGTCTTAGGTAAAGGGTCAAGTGAGGATCTTTTGGTAATCCCAGGCTCGATATTGCTCGTTTAGAGCTAGCTATAAAACTAAATGATGAACTGAAATTAAGTAAAGTTATTTAGATACGTAGCTTTGGAGCTACGTAACATATGATTCTATTTTTTTTGATGTTGTGTCGTGGTAAGTTTATTTAAATTATATCATTTTATAGTACTAATAAAGCTATTTACAATATCAGCTTAATTTTGCTGTTTCCATTTGCATTTTTAAGAGAAGTATTTTAATAAGTTTAACATCTATTTTTTTTAAGCATGTTTTTGATTTTATTTTTTTATTTATTATGTCAATAAGTGACAAGAGAATCACGTGAACATTTGCTGCGATTTCAGGCAAAAGCGTCTATCTATACAGTCTCTGATTTTATACAATAGAGTGGTATACGGTTACACAATGAGTTTTTGTTGTAAAAACCCTTTTAAAAAATATTGTTTTTTTTTCCTTGTTATTTATTTTATCACAGTTTTGACATATATGTTACTGTCAACTCCTTGATAAATAAGTATCAGTTTATCAGTTTGTAAAGCTAGATGAATAATTAATCATAAATTATTTGTACACATTGTATTCAGACTCATTATATACAAACATTGTCAAAACAAACGTTATTTACATATTTTGAAGCACATTAAAGATAATAGGTACACTCGTAAATCCTTGGATTAAACCAGCATTACGAGCGAGTAGAGATACTCTATAATTCCAAAGTTAGTCGGTCTATTGGTACTTTTGGTGCACTCAGCATTAATATCTTTGGATAAACCAAGAACTTGTAACCGAATCCGTGTAATCCTCGAGTGAGATTTATATGAGACCGCGTAGGTAACGCAGTGCGGCTCTACAGACCGCACCTCGTAGACTCGTAGCAAAACGCTACGTTGTAGGCACGCCGTAGCGATGTTGTAGACATTCAAGCTTAAAGTGATTTTGGGATGTAATATTACTGTGTTTATTTTATGAGAATATCGTGAGGTAAAGTGGGAATTTAAGTGTAATAGAATAAAGAATTTTATAAGGTTTTACCTGAATTGCGGAGCTTGTTGGTACTTTATTTTAACGTTTATAACATAGGTAAACGTTTTTCTTCTTTTTTGTATACATTTTTAGGCATTAAACATTTTAATGCACAGCTGACTATAAATGTGTAATGTCATGTAATTTAGACGGGTATTAGCGTTTTTTTTTTAAGTTAGACCAAAAAGCAGTTGCAAAGTAGATAAAAAGAATTACTAATAATTAACCGGATAAACTTTATTAATTTATTTGGATTTTTTAAACAAAATGTGCAAAAAACAGTTATAATTATGTGTGGAACACCATTCCTCGAAAATTATGTGACATTAATGAATGACCCTGTATATTTTGTATCTATAGAATTTATGTATAGTAATTTATTATGAACGGTTTCTGACGTATATTATTTTGTTTTTGAAGTAAAAAAAAATTGTGAAAATATGTTTCATTTTTGTAATTGTCTGTCTCACACTTGGCCGTATTTATGTATATGAGAGCCTAACTGAAGTGCTCCTGAATAAACGATTTCGCTATTCGGCTCATCGTTTCCCCATCATTTCGTCGACATTCAGAGATCATCCGTACTCACCGCGTAATCGAAAAAGTCGACTTAGTACGAGATACAGAGATAAAATAAAGGAGATAAAATAAAGGCTTATTTGGCAATAGGGAAGCATTTACATAAATGCAAGAAAATGATCAGTGTAGAACGTTTTTGTAGGGTTGGTACAAGTAAGCTGTAAGTAAAATAGAGACAAGTTATTATAAATGTGTATTCATATTAAGTATAGGCTGCGTTTTCACCGCCTATTGATGATGCGCGATGAGCGAGGCAGCTGGGCAGTGCAAGGATGTGTGATGTAGCGAGACTATGAAACGGTGTGAGTATGTGTGGCAGCAGGCTTGTTTCTGATGCCCGCATTGACAAACACCGTGTAATGACAGCTATTTTTTTACTTGTGTCCGTCCCTAGCACACATCTCTCGCACACATCCTTAGCATACATTACTCGTACACATCTCTTGCAACACATCCGTAGCACACATTTATCTTTTGTTTTGCATGTACAAAAACCTCGCTCCGCTGAGCTTGGTTCCTAACAAACACATCCTCGCTACACATACTCGTACATCTCTGGTAGAAAGCAGCCTTATACAGTCATCATTTTTAAGCCTTTTAAAGTTCCTACTGCTGGGACACTGGCCTACACTTAATTTGAATAGAATAGAATAGAATAAAAAATTTTTATTTAACGCCACACAATTAACATAAAAATAAAAATAACAATAAAAATTAAAACTTAACTATTCTGACGAAAAAAAGGCAGCCACTCAGCATGTGCTGCAGACATAATGTGTCTGTAGCGCTGGTTTTCAGTGTAGCCTACGAGTAGTAGTAGCAGCAATTAGCTGCGACACGATCTCTCACTATCTAACAATTTACTTAGGTACATTTTATAAAGATTTAATTAATAGATATGATAGTTTTTTTTTTATGTCAGCAAGTGACAAGACAATCAAGACGCCCCCGCCTGATGTTAAGCCCCGCCTGACTATAACAGATGCAGTGCCCTTCAAACCTAAACACAGTAATACTTGCACACTACTGCTTAGAGGTAGAACATCTGACACTGCGGTGGTACCCACCAAGACGAACTCTTGCTGAAGAGTCCTACCACGGTAAAATATATAGTGATAGTGATTTGATTTGATTCAACTACGCGGACCTTCGATCAAGATCGAAGACGCGAACCCAATGTGTTTTGATATATATATGTAATAATACATGTTCACTCTAAAAACTATTGTTGTTTATCATTATATTTGCAAATCACATTACTACTGAGTCACTCATCACTCTACACGCGCAAAGCGTTAAAAAAAAGAACTTAAGGCTTACAAGTTAAAGAAAGCATTCAAATGTCGCTTGTCGAGTCACGTCGCGTGGTGCTTCTAGGCAGGCGAACCGTCTAAAATATCAGACAAACAAATCAAAACAAGATAGCATTTCCAAGTACGTCACTTAAGTATGACGTATATACTCTAAGGTATAATACCTGCAACCATATGCGCCTTTCCCACGCGTCCCACTTCCAACAAACGCTAATTTACTTTTGTTCTTACCGAAATACAGAATTTACTTAGCTATTCCGTTAGTCTTGTATCATTCGAATGTATAAAATGTTTGAAGATTACCGTACGCTTGAACAAACGGAAACCGGTTACGTTCGCAAATGTTGTATGTATAATTTCTGGCCCTTTAGATCTGGTATTAGAGTGGTTTAATGTTTGAACGTTGGAGTGTATAAATTTTAGTCAAATAGAAAATTTTAAGGGTTGGAATTTTAATTTCAGCAACAGGGTTTTCATATAACTTTTGGTTGTATTGTTTGATTCGATAGTATGCTAAATTCCAATTGTGGTTCTAGAAATTACATAACTTTAGATCAGCTGAGTAGATTTTTTTTTGCTCTAACCACAATGAGAGAGGTATCTTTGGACAATATTTGACATTTTGCAATTGAACCAAAAACTTACTATTAGTAAACAGTAAATTTTTGGTTCAATTGCAAAATGCAAAATATTTCAGTTGCATTTTTTTTTATTTTTATTTAGGTTTGCAACAGTTATTACACAATGCGTAATCTAACTTAATCTATAGGTCTTATTCTATGTGCATAACCTTTTACAGGCAAACACCACATGCATATATTATATTTATATTAAACGCTAAAGAGTGTGGAAAACACAATGACCCGAGATAAGAACTAACGTATTACCTACGTATTATTAATGAATACTGTTATTTTATGTAGTGTATACCTAAAGCTAATTAGAAAAAAAAAAATCATCATCGAGTCATTGACTTCACCTATCATCTGTTAAGCCTCAAACGTCGGTCGGTGAGTGTAATTGGCCGAAAATTGTTTTCTAATATTCGCAAGCGCTGCCATCTGGTATGATGCCATGACATATTGATAGATGGCGCCAGTCAGTTGCCTCTGATTGATCACTGACGTCTCTTTGAGTTAAGCCTGACCGTGGCTGCTCCTCAAAAAACGTGAAATTAAAAGCAAAACCTAAACACCACTTAGATAACTATTATGAGCTATTATTACAGCCATGCTTTTCAAATTAACCAACTGTTATTGTTAAAATTTCGTTAAATTTTAACTTTGGAAAACTAAAAGTGATACACGTGCCACAGGAATAATTAACAAACCTTGAAACGAATAGTAATAACAGACACCAAAACGTGGAACCCAATTTATCCCGATATTGACTCTCCCCAACACACGCACCTAATCAAAACTTAAGCGCTTCTTGCAATCAAACAGAAGGTAGTAAATTTCGTGTGAAATTAGCTTTCTATCTCGAACTCAATCACCGAACTCAGGACGTTAATGTCTCCGGGCATAAACTATATTCGATCGATAGAATTGAAATGGGAATGTTTCTAATTGAAGATTCTCGGATAGGACCGCGGGTAACGAACGCAATTCTACCGATTAATGATGCGAGCCTAATCCAACTAAGCACGGAGATGGAAGGTGTCACGGGAATCGTCTGGCACACGTCACTCCTACTAAATGCTCTCGAATCTATTTAGAATTTAGCGAGTGTGTAGTGGTGTTCTTGCGAGTTTTGGTTTCTATTTTTACATACTAGCAAAAACCCGCCCCGGCTTCGTTCGGATGCAAACCTTCCTAATATCATGCTATCTTATATATAAATATGTTAATGTTAGGCTCGTTTTGGTCTTTAAATGTTTGTCATGAAATTTCTAAAAATATATATATAAAAATCTTGAAATTTTTATCTAGGGAAGGTCTAAACGGTGAGAAATTCTGGAAAAACTGCAAAAAAATAACACAATTGAAATCGCGCGGATCAGCTAGTCTATTGATAAAAATCGTATTCAAATCTTTTGTTTAGTTTTTAAAAATCTACTACAGCGTACATATTATTATAAATACAAAGAAATGGTGGAAAGCGACCTTGTTTTATACTATGTAAAAATACTAGATCGCATTTTATAAAACAACAAACATGACCGATCACTTCATGTGTAGCTGTAAATTAATGTATAAAAAAATTTACCTACATGCTATACGAAACAATGAAATCTATCATGGTTTCGTGGAACAAAGTAAAAAATTTGCGATTTGAGATTTCAAGATCGAGATTCCAAAACGTTCAGACTAATTCCAAAGGTCTTGATTTGAAATTGGATTCAATGAGAAGCTGATGAATTTGATTATCCGATCTGTTTTCCCAACAAGAATATTGGATATTTACATTTGGCAAGAAATGTACACGTTTGCTAAATTAATGTGTCAAAAGCAGAATGTTAGAAACCTTACCTCCTGTGAGTTTACTTTGTTCTGAGAAACTATTTATCAGATATTTTGATAATATACGTCGGTTACAGTTAAACCACGGTTTACTTTTTAAGATTTCGTAGAAATACGTAAAGTGAGTGATTGAACTAAAAATATACCAAGTTTCATATTCTTTTTTTTTTAGTACCTATCCGAATGAAATCCATCCAGTGCCAATGTTTCTATTCTAAAAAAAAAACATTTTAACCTTGAGTTTTGTAAGGAATGTAGCGAAATATAAAATCTTTATGTACATTCTTAGACCAGTAGTAGCACAAGGACACATCGGCGGTTCATTAGCTCAACAGCATTATCTCATACCTTAATAATTTCACGCCCGCTTTCAGCGATTCCACAATTTTAATGGCAAATGCCTTCATAATTATGCTGTGAGTATAAATTTTAGTAATAAGACTACAAAGCTTTTAGTAAATTTGTGAAAAAAAGGTTTGGCGAAATGAAAAATTAAGGAATAATCTAGATGCAAAGCAATCATTACACGCTCCAGAAAACGTGGTTTAACCTAAAAGCGATTGTTTAACTGACTATCTTACTATGCAAGGCTGTGTAATGATCGTAATTGATACGTTTTTTAATTATGATTTTTTTGTCAAGGGGTTATCATTTTATTTAAGTTATTTACTAAATAGTAAAAAGATTGATAAACTTGTAACAATGATGAATGTTGTTTGCTATAGCAAGAATTACACGCGTATTGTCTGGAAAGCAAGAAAGCTCGTTACCATCAATGTTTTGTATCCAATTCTACTACTTAGTCAAGCACCACGTAAGCATGTATTACTAAATAAGTAAGTTTTAGTGTCCGTCTTGGTGGGTTTCACCGAAGCGCAGGATATTGAGCATTATTATGTTTACGTTGAAATAACACTGTAGTTAATGAAATGACTTGATGAATGAGACTTGATAACTTAATAATAAGTATGTCTCGGAAAGCAGTGCGTTATCACGTAAAACTTGAAATCTAATGGGCTTGAGTAACACTGCAATAGTCAAACGTGGTGTATTCAATCAGGTGACTAAACTCGTAACATGTTAAAAAAAAAAAAAATTAAAACACAAGGTCTAAATCTAACCTTTAAGTAGACCTAAAGCTTAAATAGCGCGTTTCACAAAAGGCTCAATCGTAACAATATTTACAAAAAATTTTTGTGACTATTTACAGACACTATTTATTAAACATCTTTTATACGTTATTTTACAAATAGAGTAGTGAATCGCTATGTCCCAAGTTTAAAGCTACTGATTCTGTTAGTTTATCTATATTTATTTGAAATTTCATCACCATAGCCATTAAAGGTAATGTAGTAGATATATACAATGGTATTAGGTTGCGAACTTAACTGTGAGAGTGGACGGTATTCTAGGAGGTCTCTAATCAAAGTCATGCCTAACTCAAAGTTAGCTTGTGTAAATTCTATTCGGATACTATTGACCTGACTCTGCGGTCTTACAATGTTTGTTTTAAAAAGTGCCTAATTCAAATGGTACTCGTAGGTAGCTGGTGTTTGTCGTCATTAGTGAATGCAAACATTTATCATTATATCTTGTAATTTATAAAACGCTCGACATATATTTCTGTATGTCTTGTTACGTCACTGAAAATAAGTGGTATATCTCATAACTTTATCCTCTTGTCATTTGCTGATACAAAAAATGTGTGTATTTTAAACTGTGACTCTAGCCGTAACACACAAGTTAAACTATCATGGTACTAGCTTCAAACTACCAATAAGAAATTTATTTGTTAAGAAAACTGCAGGAATAAAGTTTTAAACAACGTAATAAAATTCTTAACTGTTACAAGAAGTTAGTGGAACAGTAGTGAATAAAACATTTCCAGCCCGCATTAGGTATTATAATGTAACTGACAAACCAAAATAGATTTATAGATTAACAAACGATTATAATATTGCTGCGAAAACTTTACTTAGTCTTTACTTTTACGGAAAAGTGTCTCAAACAATCTAATCGCCATACCTTTCCTGGTACCGGTCACGTTCCTAAATCGGACACTTTTATGACATCAGACACTTCGCGTTAAATGCGGAGGCTTAAAAAGGGTTGATAGCAGCCCTGTCACCTGGAAAAGCTTGGGACATAACGATACCTTCATCATCGCACCGGACGTTCATTGATAATTAATGGGGCATGCCAGTATAACGAAAACAAACGAGTGGTGGCACGCGCACGATAACGATTAATATCACTGCGGGTGCAAAAACAACTCCAGTGGCCTTGGTGTGATAAATCATATCTTCTCAAGGCACAAAAATAAATGAATCCAATGATAAATGGCGACGAATTCACAGTATGCCAGCAGTGTCTTGATTGAGAGGAGCGATAGGGTTTGACTTGAAAACCACCAGAATTGTAGCTGTTCTTATTTCCAATGATTTACTAGGTGTTTACTAGGTGTTCTAAGAGCACCGGCGGTCTAGTGGTAGTGACCCCGCCTTCCGATCCTAAGGTCGCGGGTTCAAACCCGGTCGTGCACCAATGGATTTTTCTGTTCGAAAAATTTATTTGCGCAATGCCAGTGCTCTCATACGGTGAAGGAAAACATCGTGAGGAAACCGGCATGTCCAAGAACTAAAAATTCGAAATGTCTTTTTCGATTCGAAAAAGACATGTGCCATCCACCAATCCGCATTGGGTCCGCGTGGTGGAGACCCAATCACTCTCGCCTGAGAGTAGGCCAGTGTCCCAGCAGTGGGAACATTAGAAGGCTGTCATGACTAGGTGTTTTGACTCTTTATGAGAAGCCATCATGGTGAGTACTTTGTAGTGCCAGATATTCTGCCTACAAGTAGTGTGCAGTATTAATGTATTAGGCTTGAAGGGCAAGTAAAACTGCTGGGCGAATGAGACCTAAAAACCATACACCTTTTTTTTTTAAAGAATGCTAGACAATTCACACAGCATTATCTAGTCCCAGGCTAAGCAGAGCTTGTCTTATGAGTACTAGATGACTGATATACAATCCAATACAATACATAGATATATATTTTTTATTGTACATAGAAAATACCCAGAACACCCGGAATAAATATTTGCAGATCGTACAAACATTTGTTCCGAGGCGGAAATCGAACCCGCACATCGGTCGGCCATCACTCGGTACAGGAAAGTGCAGTGCACTCGGAACTTTTGGATGAACTGAAATTATTTATAGACAGGCGTGGTGTTAAGCATCTAGTCACCTAATATAAAAAAATATGTTTATCTCGTATATTCACATAAAAAAAACTATTTTATAAAGTTTGTTTTCTTAGCCGATAATTATTACATTTTTAACGAAAGAAAGAAAGCAGAAAGAAAATGATTTTATTTGTCGAGAGCATAAATAGAATAGCATACAAAATAGAAAGTAATACACAAATAATTAAATAACAAAGATTTTAACTTGAAAAAAAAAAAAAAAAGGTATGTTCTATAGTGTTACAGAGCCCTCGACAAATTGGACTCAACTCAGCATTGTGCCGAATAGACTATCTACCCAACGCTGGTTTTCAGTTGAGACCAGTTAAGCGAGATAAGCATCACGTCGTAACGAACACAGAGAAAACTCCGTTATTGCTAGAAAATGTGGGAGGCCTCGCCATAGATGATTAACTAGTTCATCAGATCACATCAGAGCGTTATGAAAAAGAGCAATGAGCAAAGAGAAGAGAATAAGCAAAGAGAAATCGTTATGGAAGAAAGGAATACCTAGGCGCTACTAGTTTGCTTTGGGGTATATTACAACAATCATTTTCATCTTTGAAATATCAACGCAAAGATATTTTCTACCATTATTGTAAAAAAACTGATATTCTCTGTATATTTATAGGCTCAAGTGAAAGTTAGGAAAAAAATGACGGAAAACTTTCACATTGTAACTCTATATTGAAGATTTAAGAAGCGTATTTTAGGCAAAAAGCTTCGCGTACATTGTCAATCATCCAGCTGAGAAATTTCCCTACAAACTGTCAAATATTTATCTTTTTCTCTATTCATAGCAATGTCAATATGGGTTCGGGAACGTTGGAATTTAGGTGAGAGAGTAGATACTTTTTCTAGCAAACTGTTTTGCGATTTTGCTCTTCATGCTCTGAATTTATTTGGGAAATACTGGACAAAGGCAACTTATTTACACGCGTTTTATCGCAAGACTTTTTTATGTTTTAGAGTTGCACAATTATTATGATACTGTAGTAAACATTTTAGGATCTATATCTACTGTAAACATAAGCGTTATTAAGCTACAGTTATAAAGTTATAAGCCAAAGTTGGCCACACTAGTAAATAAGTTTTTGTGCTTCACATACAAACTTACTTACTTTTATCGTTATAAAACATAATATCCTTAGTCAAAAGCTAATTTCAAGCAGAAATAGTTTTGTTATATTTACTTTTACAATAAAAACTTGTACTAGTTATAAAGCTTTGTTTTATAAAGTAAAAGGTAAACAAAAGAGGAAAAGTCAGTCAACAGCATCGGTACATTTCAATCGTATAATTTGTAAGGAGACTTTATTTGATTTTGCGATAATGGCGCCAGCCGGTTGTCCCCAGGTACCTTCTACATACAGTCTCGGAAATTGCGCTAACCACATCGGAGCACCAGGAAATTAGAAACGTTCGAGGATATAATCGAATGTCTCACTCTAGCATAGAAATAAACTGACCGTTTAATCGGCGACATCTGCTTTAGTGTGTAGGTGATTTGATTTTCGGGGCTTGTAATGGAAACTTTTATCCTTGTTTAGCTACACTTACTACAGCACTGACCGGACGTGCAAATCTATATTTCGGCAAAAATATCTTACAGCTATAATCTATTATCGAGATAATGGGAGAACCATTTCGTCGTTCTAAAACCTTTATGTCAGAATCTGTGCATTATTCGTAATTTCAGTTAAACTACGCTATGTCCAAATAAAGAAGCAAGAGTCATAACGTAAGAGCTTTGGAAAATACCTTCGACGACGGCAATAAACCCGCAGAACAATGCCGCAAACAAAGTTCGAACACGAGTTCTATCACCGGCACTTTAGCAACTTGCTATTTGCTCAACACTAATACTTTCTGATTGGTCGTCCAATACATTTTTCTCAAGATTAAGTTGACGCCGGCGTAGACGTCGCGGGGTGCGCTAATTACGTTCGTGATCCCCCCTCCTCCGCTCTGAGTAAACGACTCGGCTTTCAATGTAAACAACCGCTCAAGTTTACTAGGAAAAATTCGCAAACCCACTTATTTACGTCCCGGAGGTACACCAATGCGACGGTAAACCGCGCTGTCTGTAGGGGCTTAATGAACAGATGTGCTTAGTTGGTCTTTTAGATAAGTAGGTTAGTAGTGGTTTGTTTTGTTATAATATTAATGTTTCTGCACTTTTAAATAGGCAATATTATGTTTCTAAATTGAAGATACTACTTTTCAGAAACAGTCTCATTGTTTTGGCTTTGGACACTGTTTTTAAACGGCAAAAATAAAAACGGGTAAGACCGCAATCATAATAAAAAAACTTTATATAATGCTATAAAAATTTAAGGAAGTTTGCTTGGAAAGAGTACTTAAGTTTGGAAATTAAAACAAATGTAACCTAATGTGAGATACTATGAGACAATTTTTTTACTATATTTAAAATCCTAGGCCACAGAAGGCTTTTTTGTATACAATATGTTTTTTTTTATACCACTAAAAAGGCAACTAAGCGTACGGCCCACTTGATGGTCAGCGGTTACCGTAGCCTATGTACGCATGCAACATCATAGATATCACTTGCGTGTTACCACCCTGAGACGTTAGATGGAAAGTCTCATGTGCCTGTAATATCACCGGAAACCATACCCTTCAAACCGGAACACAGCGATCATTAAATTTGAATTGTAAATCAGTAATTCGCGGCAGAAATAAGTATGGTGGTAGTCTTTCCCCGGACGAGATCTGTCACAAAGAACTCTACTACTCTTAAATGTTTTATTACTAAACAAAAGAGTGCAAAATAATTTAAAAATAATTTTAAGTATGATCAAATGTATTACAAGCTTACCCTGAAATTGATTCCCAAAGGCCTGAATGTCAATGTACGGTTTTTTATTTAATACTAAGCTACAAAACACTTTTATTTCTAATGCGCGCAAACCTTAGAAGTAATATTATTATTTTAATATTTGAGAGGCACCCACGCGTGTATTGTGGCGGAAAATTGTTTCGAGGGTTCGCGATAAACTAATAATGGTCGAATAACAAAAAAAAAATATTACAAAAGTCTGATTCTGAAGTCGAGCGTGAACTATCCAGATATTATATTTACGAATGTATTGATCCCTCAGGATCCTATGTTCAGTTTCGTTTCTGTGGAAGTTTTCTATCCCTCTGCGTTAGGGGAGTTGCACTGGACAATCTTATCGAGGGGCGGGGAGGGGAAGATTTTCCACTGTCCGGCGCCCACCTTGAGGGATTTCCCCTGGCGTTCGGACATCCTTCGATTGGATTTCGGTTTCCGAATTATTATGCGTATATTCCGTCTCTTGAAGAAGTTTACATTTTTAGCATTACGCATACTTGTAACGGAATTATAGGGGTTACGCGGGCCTCAGCGATGGGATTCGAGATTGAATGCTTAATATTCTATTTCGAGAAAAGGTTTCACATCTCATTTAAAATATGTACGCTTATCTGATGCCTTTAATATAAGTAAATTATTCCAATTTTATTTTGGCCATTTTTTTATAAAGTAAATGTGTGTGTGTGCGTAGTCCGTGGATTGTATCGCGCGTTTTGTTCAGTCATTTAATATTATTGTAACTCCATCATTATGATAATTACAAACCAGTTCAAGCAGTACGCAACTTTTGTTATTTACCGCAGCACTACTTGAATATTTTCTGTGTGGTAGAGACGATGTGTCATAATTTACTATGAAAAACTGTTTTTGGACAGTTACAATTTTGACAAAACTTGTTCTATTCTACACAATCTAAATGATCAATCATGTAAATAAGAAATCATGTAGACGTAGAATGTATAATGGTAACTTCGAACGAGAGCTCAGTCTCGATCGCTCAGAAACCGCGCGGCGCGGCCGAAGATAATGCCATTGCAATACCCTCGATCCGATTGTATTGGCAAATTGGATCAAATGCAGCGCTCACCGGACAAAAGATAAGAACCGGATACGGGCAGAGGTAATATTATGTTATGTATCGCGGCCGTATCGCCTGGTGTGTGCTGCGGGCCTCAGCGAAACTCCGTAATCACTTCGTGTACTTCCCCAACTTTTTAATCTTTTCATTCAATCGTTTCTTTTATACAGCTATCGATTTAAGCGATTACAGGCTTAAAGCTTTCCGCTACCAGCAAACTATTAAGGCTTAACGCGAAGACAATACAGAAATAAATAAAGTAGATAAAACTCGAATCGAGTGTAGTAAATGTTCGAATCAAAAGTCGCCAGAGGCGTGGTATTGGAAGCTTATTTTTTGTAAGAGATGAAAAAATATAGCCAATATAAACGACGATGCAGATTATTACTGCCCTACGGGGACGTATAAAGAGTTAAGGAAGAAATATTACGCGCTTTGTTTCGACAGATATGATTTTTTTGTATCCGTGGAATAAAACTGATGGAGCGTCATCAGCAATTTAAACTGATATCGAGTCAAAAGCCAGGGCCTATTTTTAACTTTTAAAAACAGCCTCAGTTCACGTTTCTGAATACTTACAAGAGTCAGTATCATCACGATGATCACGCTCAAACAGAGCTCCTCATTTCGCCACCGTTACGGGGTGAATTTTAAATTCCCTGCGAGGGTGTCCCACTCAACTATGTATAAAGGACCGGCGGCCTTCCATGTGAATCGCATCCGGTCGCACGCATACTTTATGAACCTTCATTGTCTGCCAGAACTCAAGGTAAACCGATTACGTGCAAAAATTCATAAAGCTATTGCCGTCTTCCTACAGAACGCTTAATGTAAGTGAGCTCAACGATTTGCCGCTATTATAGAGTTGATGAGGAAAACAACCGCAAAATCCTTTTAAAAATAGAAAATTCTTAGATAAGAAAGTTTAACGGGGCGATGTTAATAACATCATCAACCCTCCACTGTGAACTGAAAAATCTGAATTGAAACGTGATAAACAATACGGCCCATTTAGGCTTATCTCCCCTTGACTTATGATATCATTATTTCGCCTTCTGAAAAAGTTACCGAGCCAAAACAGGAGCGCGGTCGGCATACTAATTTTGCTACGTCAATATAATATTGATAGCGTAGACCCTTTAAAATTCTGAAATCAGACTTTTTATTACAATAAAATCGTCAGGTACAAGAATTTAGGATGTTTAATGTAATCATTTTAGCTGTTTACTGAGAACCATGCAGTTTCATCATAGCCAAAGCGATGAATACCGTTATTTATTCAAGCTGCGAGTACTTTTCGGTATTGTTTTATGTTTTCATTATCACGATTTTTTTATCATTATTTACAATAAAATATATTCTTTCTAAGCTTTCGCTTTATAAGTTTTTAATATATGTTCATTTAACAGACTTATCAAAAAGTTTGCTTGCATGTTGTCATGCAAGTGAATTGATGTATCTTTTCAATTATTAAATTCATATTTTGTAGGACATAATATTATTTTATGGATATTATGGTGATGTTTAGAAATCCTCGCAGCAGTCAGAAATTTTTATTTTGAAACCAGAATATTTACATAAATCACTTACATTCTTTTCAAAATTCATCGTAAATTCGCGCATGTAATCTTTTGCATTCAACAATCTATTCAAGAAAGTTTCATAAAAGATCACAGAGTCTTCATCTGAAGATGTTTCATATTTTGAGGGATTTATAGCAGTAAATAGTTTTAAAGATTTATATCTCGTTTGACGGTTATAACTCAATTTGGTGCTTTAAATATTGTATGAAATATAAACAATATGCTTAAATTTTAAAATAAACTTGTTAAATCAAACACTTGTTACTTCATTGAACTAGAAGTTTTTTTAATCTGTCTTCAATTTTCATCCAAGTGATGTGCTTGTCTATATCCAATATAAAGAAACCAATGGTGAAACTATTTTTTTTCTACATTTTTTGGGAACTTTGCGTCGATTTTCGACGATCATTAGCGTCGATTCATTCAGCTCCATTGTGAAACTTAGTCGATAGCATCCTGCAGGCTACTAGAGGTACTCGTTTGATCATCTCAATGGCGCTTTAAATTCAGCAAGGGTTATCGTTTTTGTGTGTGCGAGCCGGAAGCGTCTATGGCATGACGCTGGTTTCCCCTCATACATACTCGAGTACCTGCTACCTACGCTTTAGTATCATAAAAATGTAATTAAAATTCACGTCATCCGCCCCTGCCTTAGTTGGAGAGCTTGAGATAACTATTCTATTGTTTTGCGATGTAGGATGTTACATTTTCCATTTAAACTGCGATAAGGGCATCGTGTTGTATTTTATTTTCTGAAATCATTTTTGTCGCATTTCTTTATTTAGCATTACGATCAAGCACTAACACTAGTTGAAAATCTAAATAGGAAACAGAAAAAATTAACTGTGACTGCAGCGCTTCACACAGACGAAGATCACTAGTGTCATGACAACACAGCAACTCTTTCCACTCCTGCCTCCTCTCAAAGATCTGTGCAAAGTCACAGAAAATGCAGTCTGGTAATATTAGGGCACCATTGAAACGAAAATCAAAGACGCACATCAGTATTGTTCTGATATTTAAAAAGTATCATTATCATTACTATCATTTTGATCATACCAGTTTGAACCTTATTAATATTTTTTTGAACCCGAAATGAGGTATTCTAGTGCACATTATTCCCATTTATGGAACTTCACTAAATCTGTGCCGTTCGTTGAAATAGAAAAAAACATTAAAAAAGTTCCCATTGCTGCACATTAAGGACCAAAAAATTATAGTGTCATGTTTTTTTTTTTTTATACAACTGAAATGGCAACCAAGCGTACGGCCCACAAGATGGTAAGCGGTTACCGCAGCCTATGGACGCTTGCAATACCAGAGGTATCACTCACGGGTTGCCACCTTGAGGCTAAGATCGAAAGCCTCATGTGCCAGTAATTTCACCGGAAACCATATCCTTCACACCGGAACACAGCAATGCGAGAATTACTGCTTGGCGGCAGTAATAGGTATGGTGGTAGTCCTTCCCCGGACGAGCTCTATCACAGAGAACTCTACTACTCTTATACATATGTCGATGTTATATACATTTCGAGCTAAAAGTATGTAATTCTGACCTTTTTGAATGCGAGACCTATTTTTGGATCCATGAGGTCAGCCTAACTATCCCCATTTTATAAGTTATCTTGTAACACAGTTATTATTGTATTTTTTCTTACGATAATTCTGTTATTGATATAAAAACAACAATGTGTGACGTATAGACTCGATTTCAGAAAGCTTTTTGCGAGCTAAATTATTGTTTATTTATGATCACAAGTGAATGTGTATGTAAACTGATATCTCCGGCAGGAGTTTGAAAAGTTTTTGTTTAGTTATCCATATATGTGTTGTTTTTTATCGAAAGTAATACCACTTCGTGTAAACCTTATTAAAAAGCCGGTACTCACTAATCTTTGGAAATAAAAATAACTTGATAATTATCCTCAGCACCTATATGAGTCTTGGGTTACGTAAAAACCCAGGCGTTCTTTATATTCTACTATGTTTAGAAACTTAATGTATATGTTACCTTATCACCGAATGTACGTACCTGTAATCAAAGTAAAAGTTATAAATAAACAAAGATTTGTAGAAGCACGCAAACTGGAACATTCGTAGATAAGGGTCGTGAAAGATTGGTAAAGACAACGGCTAGGTGTGGTTGGAAATCATTTTTCACGAGCAAAGTCGCCTGATAGCAACTAATGCTTTGCACCGCTTCTTTTAGGGTTGTCGCTGTTTTTGCTAATTTGATTTCTTTTATTAAAAACATACCTAACTAGTTATACCCAACAGTTTAATGACGCTTGTTAATGGCTCCGTTTCTACACGCCTGTTGTGCATGAAATATTATACAGTTTTGTTTACGAAGCCATCGTTAGTGACGGTCTACTACCACATCCACGGTCAAGTTTGGCAATCTATGAGCACTTGTTAATGAGGCCAGACGTACGCACGGCGCATCTTATAGCAAGCCGTGTTTTACAAAGTACAAGCATGGCACTCTAGAGCCCTCTAGAGCCAGGTTGGTCGCGCACCGTAAGGTTTCAGAGGAACTTTCTCCCGCGAACACTTAGGCTGTGGAATGATCTCCCTGCTGAGGTTTTCCCTGGAGACTACAGTATGGGGTCCTTCAAAAAGGGTGTTATAAAATTTTTAAAGGGTCGGCAACGCGCGAGTGATACCTCTAGTATTGCAAGCGTCCATAGGCTAACTACTACTACTACTAGGTAACTACTTAACATCAGGTGGGCCGTATGCTTGTTTGCCACCTTGGTGGTATAAAAAAAAAAAAAAAAATGGCCATAGCTGGCTAGGCACTATAATATGAACAGGAGCCTTAGTTAAGGCACGTCTCATTCTGCCACAAAACCGTACACAATGTCAATCAACATGTAAACAAACACTGTATGTTCATAACTGTCAAATATTGTATAGAAGACATACACACAGATATCTAGAATACATCCGAAGATTTAATATCAACGTCTTATCCGCGAAATCTCTATATTATAAAGTACGTTTACACTACTTTCAGTTGGTTAACGTAATATTTAGACACTTTTGTTCACAGACTACGGTTTCTTAGCTACGTTTTCCTCCTTTAAAGCAAGTGAGGCAAATCAAACTGTATTTTGGTGCAACCCTAGCTGCCACCCGCGGGGCCCGACCGCCATTTTGATAGATAGGAAATGAAGACAGATTAACCTCGCGTGACTTTACACAGCTCCTGTTAACTCAGAGACGAACGCTTCGATAAATATTGCGTTCCGAAACGTTTTGTAACTCCTAGTTTACTGCAACTTCAATTTAGATAACATCCAAACCATGTTACATTAGCACGGCGAACTAATCCACTTGTGTTACTACAAAACGTTAAAATAAATGCTGAACTGAGTGATCATTGGTTCATGAAATTTGAAATGAAATAATATGTTTATCATGAAGTTTAGTTTCAAAATAATACAAAATGTTGGGATGTTGTGTGTATTACCTTTTCCTATGGTTCTCAAGTCAGGTTTTTTTTACCTTTCAATAATTGTGCACCAACAGGTGGAACTTACTATCAACTTAACAACTTATGACACTTAAAAATTCTCATAATTAATGTTAAGGTAAATTTTAGCAGATTACAGCTTTTGTGTTAGGGACGATTAAAGCTCAGTTTTTCAATCAATATTTATCTTGCTAACTAATTGTTAATAATTACTTCGTCAATTGATATAATTGAATGTATATAGATTTTTGTTAGCAGCTAAACCAATACTAATGAATTTGATTAAAAATTAATTCTGACTTGAAAAGATAGAACGTTTTGTCATGGCAACTTGCAAACGAAGCCGCGGTGGCAACTAATTAACCAAAAATATGCTTGATCAAAATACAACAACATACAATCAAGGTATATCTTCAGCATAATGATTTATCAAGTGGCGTTTAGTTTCAAACTGTTACATGATTGACAAGACTAAATTATGTCGAGTCAGCGACGAAAATGTAATCGTAAACCCGAGGTAGGCTGACCCATATTACGTGAACTGGTTCGTGGGCGTAGCGTGCGTGTTAACAATCACGGTTTAAAATGACTTTTAATGTCTACACATACAAGGTAATCTATTTTTTTGTATCTACATAGCGTAGCTTCAACATTTTAAAATACGGATGTGCAAACATTGTTATGATACGAGTTGAAAATTTTTCCAAAGATTTGTAGCTTGAGAAGTCATGCTCATTGATTTCGCGGCGCGGAGTCGCGGAGGGTCGAATGCGGACCAGATTTTTAGCACGAAAAACTCATTTGACAATCGTAAACGTAAACGTATCATCTAGCTGCCAATTTCTATAGAATTTTAGTAGTTCATTTAACGCACTGAATAGGCGCTGTCAAAAATTCTATACAAATTGACAACTGGACGATACGTTTAAATTTACGATTGTCAAACAAGTTTTTCGTACTAAGCACTGAGGTGAGGACTTGTTACGAGTGAGTTTCGGTTTATTGTAACGTTTATTATTAAATCCTATTTCTAAGACAGACATTCGTGGTCATCATTTGGATGGTTGACCGTTTGTGGTTTTAATATTTTGTGTTTTCATTAGTTGCCGGTTCTAATTATATCACTTGTTAGGTCATCGAGAAGACTCTCAAGTGGCCTACTGCGATAGTAAAGTTAGACACCAATTCATATGAACTTGGTAAAGTATTCCATGCATTACAGCTAAACGGTAGGTGTGCCGGAACCTTTAGTCATCATGATGTTTTCCCCATCATTAATCGTATTCTATGGCCTGAATAGCCAACGCTTTCATGAACGCTGCCACAGCGTAACATTAAAAATTAATGCCAAACGCGAAACTCTCATTTATTTTTATTTTGCGAATCATTTATTTTCGTCAAACAATTAGGCAGAGGCAAGGCCGTGGTGGCCGGAAGAAACTTCCCGTTACATCCACATTGTCCAAAAAAAGGGTTTTTTGCAATGTTTTTGTTGCATAATCCACGAGCTATAGTACGGATAACGCGCTCGTCCAACCGTCGTCGAGACGCGGGTTTAAAAATGTCATTTGCAGAGCTCCAAGTAAATCCAGATTTGTTGAGTGACTTTCTAATTCCGCTTGCGAGAAGAACTTTGTGAAACGTATACCGTGTTCATGAGACCTGCTAGTGACCGCGAGCAACCCCAGCCTAATCCGATCCGCGGCCAAAATTGTTGGCAAAACTTGTGCCGGTCGCGCCGCCCGCTCGCCTCTGTCACCCTGCTTTATAATCGCACACTACACACTGCAATATACTTTGATTAATTTACACCGCACCCGAAATAAACTTTTGTCCGCTAAAACGGAACCCCTGTTTCTACTTTAATCCCTTTCAAACGGCAAATGTGCAAGTCTGTTAATCTGTAACAGATACTTGTTATAAAACAGCGTTAGAGAAACATCATTTAATAAAGTTCGCTCACTACTGTCGATAATCCAATAAGTATATGAGCGTGATTTGAGCTCGACTGAGCAATATTGCCCGAAAAACAGAACAATAGGATTGTTCCTGCTGTTTGGCTATATAACACAACAGAAATCCTCTTTTGCTTTGTAGTATGACAAGAGCTTTACTAGACCAATCGAAATAGTTTTTCCAACTAGAAATTAGTTTTGTAAGCTTAGACTCAAATAAACAAAAATAATACTCTTAGCTTTAGCATTATACTTACGAGTGTACCGATATTATTTAAAAAGCACACGTTTTTAATACTTAATAGTTTGTTTACAATGTTTTTGCCTTTTTGTGCTAAAAAAGACGACTGCGTTAACACGCAGTTTGAAATAAATATTTGCACAGGAAAAGCGGCGACAATGTTTGGTAAGCTGCATACAAAAGTATTGGGTAGCAAATACCCTGCAGTGAGAACCAAGATACTGGTTTACCAAGCTTGAGTTTGTAAGCACACCTTTGTTTGGGGCTGAATCGAATAGGTTCCAAAGAGTTGTCCACTAGTAGATCCTTTATAGTAAAAGTGCTAGCAAGATGGGAGAAGTACCACAAGAAGGCCTGGTTTGACACACTAGCTGAAAAGAAACTAAAGGCAACGCTAGCTAGGCAAACTCGTTTCACGGATTATTTATTTGTAACAAACGTAGGCGTTTTGTCCACTCTCTCACTGGTTTGTATAGCCACCAAAAAGTGCTATGTCAAAACAATTGTTGAAACCGTTGTAAAAGTAAATATCAAAAATGATGAGTTTTTACCGAAAACACATTAGAGGAACAAAAGCTATTCCGTACTTTTCTTCGAACTTCTTCACCGTTTCTAATATGATTGATTGCAAAAATAATCGATTCATAGATCAGTTGGAAAACTGGATGGGTAGCTTACATGGCAATCAGCAGGCAACGGAAGCTTTATTAACCCGTCAAGGCAGTGCGGGCCTAACTAATCAATCGTTGCTCGCGTGTCGACCACGCTATCTGTCTTTCCCCGATTGGCCCCAGATAACACCGACGCGAGATTACCTATACGGGAATAGCAGAATGGCCCATTTATAAAATTAACTTCTTTTATCTCCCGAATAGACGGCATTAAGGGAAGTAAATAAGTCCATACCCAAATTAATAGTCTCATATTAAACGCTCGGTTGCGTTCGGTTAATGCTCTCGCGAAGTTATGATCGTCGAATGTAAGTGCAATTTACAGAATACGGTCGTTGTTAATACGTGCAAATATTTAAAATGAATGTCTGATAATACAAAAATGACATTACGTCGCATTATATTTTGCATGTAATGAAACGTGAATTTTGCAAGGACTGAATGGAAATCAGAGTATTGTTTTGCATAGTGTTTCATGAAACAGCTATTAAAACTTACGTAATTGACTGCCCCATTGATAATAAAACTTGAGACTGTGCTATACGGCGATAAACTAGTAAAGGCTGTTGCGCGTTTTGGTCTAGTTTGGTTATGTCTCTATGTCTAAAAACTGACTATAAAATTCATGGTGACACTGCATGGGCGAGCGTTATGCTTTACATCATAAGACTTGTTCATTTCGTCACTTGCTAAGAAATAACATATTACATAGATACTTGGTCATTGCACTAATCTCTACAAAAGCTAGCTACCACATAACTTGTGGAGTACCGTGAACCACTTAAACCGTTATCAGTTCCGGGAGTAGCTGTCTACTCACTAACCGCACCGGATGCATCATTTTTTAACCCTCTCCAAGTACCCCGAGATTGCTATACTTAAGCATTAAATTGTGGGGGCTGTTAAGGGGCGTTTTCGAGGATTATGCGAGGATTTTTTCATTCTAGAGTACCCGCTTTGCTTTGTAAATACCTTAAAGGTATCGGTTGGCGTAAGCTGCTGGCGATCTACGTTGACGTTAATGAGCGTCCCTTTCCCTATCGCTGAGATGTACGGTTATGACGGGTAAATCCGCGATACTAAGAAATTATCACGACTAGATGTTTACGTTTATTTTTTTTGCTCTGCGCTGGGATGAGAAGGAAAAACGAAGCTTCTTTGTAGACATTAAAGTTTAAGCTGAAAATATTCAAACATCATAATGTGATAGCACAAGATAAGTCTGGAATAAAAGTGCTAGAAAGAAAAAAAAAAATATTTTGTGTTTGTTCATATGACATCTTTTTGAGTAGCAGAAAAACTTTAAACGAAACCAACGATTACGCAAAATAGCTGTTGATGACCGGTCAAAGTGTTGGCAAACATAGCCATGTTATATTTTTCAGTGAAATCATGTGAAAGGTAAAAGTACCGGTCTGACAGCACTCGGCGGGCCAACATTTTGCAAATCATGGTATCGAGTGCCCTGCTGTGCTCTGTGGTTTTATCCGCGGTGTTATTCTGGGTGGAGACCATAGAAGTAGATCAAGGTGGAGACAAATAATAACAAATCAAAAATCACATAAAACAGCTCATCTGTTCTCGAGTTCAATATTGAGCACTTTTCTACGCTGACTATTTTTATACTATTCATAATATGTACAATTTCATATTTTTCTCATATCTTATTCTAACTGTTTTCTTTCTGTAAACAATAAAATTAATACGTTTTCTAATTTCAGGTCTACAGAACTTGTTGTTTTGGCTGTGCGTTGTATGTCAGCCAGACTCAGTAAAAAAACTTCTTTCTAACTGCCTTTAAACTTTATCCAGAGTAGGCCACTGACTCATACGAACTTACTTACTATACAGTAATTTCATAATTTAAACTATAGTATTACAGGTTGTCGATAATATGTGAACAAAGCCGCGGGGTAAAGCTAGTAATAAGCCAGCGAATTTAAAATTTAAACCGTGCGATAAACATAATCAGTTTTATTAATCAAAATGTAGGTACATAGTTTGGAACAATTTATTGGACAGGGTGCTCGTTAAGAGGATGAGCAGTAAAGCTCTCGGTTTAAATTATGCGCGTGTTCTGGTAATGCATGCTTTTTAACTTTTTACAAATTTATTGAATAAGTTCACATACAATAATACCTTTATTTACTTACGCAAATATTTTTTACTGTGAGGATATAATTATAGAGCAAAGCGCGCAACGAGCTGGGGTGCGTGGAACTTGCGTTATTTCACCTAGCTTTATGACGTTTCATCACGAGTGAATAAATATGTTAAATTTCAATTATTTTAAATTTTGTTTACTTCGTCAATCTTATTCTGAACTCAATGCTGGATATTTACTGTTTTTGGGTAGTGTCAATGTTTAAGTAGCAAATTCGTTTATCAGACTCTTCCAATAACACAATCACATCAAAATAATCCTTACACAAACGGCTGAACCAAACCGTGGCCTGTTTATGTTGTATTAGTAATGAAGCTACAAAAATTCCGTAAGAAAAACAAGGGATACCTTTTAAGTGCTCAATCCCTTCCACCATAAAAGAGAAATAACTCGAGCAAAACAAGAAACTGTTTTAGAGCTACGCAATAATAGTAAGTATCGTAATGGTTGGCGCTGAATTAATTAACGAGTCCAGCGCGGTAACCCGGCAAGAATACCGACAGGTGTGCACACGACTTTATAACATCATTTCGCTACACTACTTGAAGTATTGACCGTATATAACTAGCTTAGGTGGGCGATAGTTTAATTAAAAAAAACGTCATCTAACGCACAATTCAATTTATTGTCGTGTTTTATAACCACTATAGACAATCCGCATAGTCAGTTTTTTTTATTTTATTTTAGAATTATAGTCAGTTCGTTTAATAAACCGTTTTTATTTTATAGGCAGTCTAAGCTCAACTAAAAACGTCCAAACCAAAATGCCCGTCCATACTTTACAATACCTTAGCACAATAGCCCCCCTCACAATGTAGCTTTTTGTAGCACTTACAAATATTTTTAAAACATTCCGATACGAAGGAGTTCAGTGTCATCACGCTTAAAATACAATGTCGCTCCGTTAATCAAATCGTTTCTCGAATAAATGGAGCGTAGACAAATCAATAACGCGAATTCAATTTACATTTCTACGTACATCACTGACGTATCAATTGTTCAATCTAAGCGGAGGCTGATAAACGCACAGATCCGAAGATCGTTTTCCGATGAAAAAGACTCGAGATTCATCGATAGGATGCGCGAGTCCCAAAGTGAAAAATGTACATTTGGATGGCGTTAATTCGTTTAATTTCCGGTGAGAGGACGGCGCGGGGGGAGGGGGGGCAGTCCGCTCAGATTAATTCAGCGCCGAGCCTGTCACAGATAAGGGCACTGAAATAAATTGAAAATGTTCAGAGATTGATTTGAATCTCTTAGAGGATATATCGAAGTTGGTCACAGCAAAAACGACGCCGCATTCTTATCAAGAGATTTTCATTCCTTCGGTGATGCGGGAAAAACTGCGAGAGTAATGAATAAATTAAACTTCTCTTCGACCGTCAGGAATGAGCGAGCGCTCAATTTTAAATAGCTCGAATAAAATGGCAACAATTTTCAATTTGCCGCTGATACAAGCAGCTGCACAGTACCAATATTTCTTATCGCAGAAGCGCGATATTAAAATATTCAACAAATTATACAGTGTTTCATTTCAGATTTTCACAAATGGTAGAATCTGAACATTGTCTATTAAATCGTTTATAAAATGGGTAAATTAATGCAATCGGCTGGAGCGAGTCGAGATGGGAGACGTTCAAGTACTTCGAGGTGCCCGTGATCCGCATGTTGAATGAGCACAAGTGCTACTCTAGACCTTATGGACATCGTACTTGTACGCAATCAACAAAAAATACAATAAATGTTCTATGACTTACAATAGTACACATCAAAAAACCTAAATAAATAAGATCTGCCCACGGACCGGACACAGAAAAACCGTGATTCATTCATCCAATGGACGCGCTAAGTCAATATGACGGCTAGACACGGATGTATTGTAATTGTGTAAATTTCAGATAGATAGATAGATAGATAGAAATGATTTAATTATTCACCACATAAAATAGTTTTGACAGAAACGGTGTAGCAAGTGGGTTTTATCGATTTTTACCAAAAAACCTTTGATGGCAGTTTATAATTTTTTCAACAGTTTACAATCTTGCTAGGTTGATTATAATCTCACGGAGTGCCATTTTATGGTGACATGGTACACGCAGTTAATTTGATGATAATAATTGTCAACGTTTGGCCAAACTTAGACGTCTTGCAAAAAGTAAAACTTTTTTTAAAGTTATGGATGTTAATTTAAAATTTGTTTACTTTGGCTCACTTTTTATCTGGTGGTAGGATTCTTCAGCAAGAGTCCGGGTACCACCGGACATATATTCTACCTCCAAGCAGTAGTGTGCAAGCATTACTGTGTTTAGGTTTGAAAGGCACTGTAGCAATTGAATTTACTGGGTGAAAGAGACTTAACAACAATGTCTCAGGGTGATAAGCACAGTGCAGTGCCACGCAAACACCTATAAACTTTAAGTTTTGGGTGGCACTGCATCTGTTATAGTCAGGCGTGGTGCTTAACATCAGGCGGGCGTCTTGATTGTTTTGTCACTTGCTGACATAAAAAATAACTTGGTCTGGCGGACGCAGGTGTGCGAACACCATTAAACTTGGGCTCATCCCAAGAGCCCTACCCGTCATTTACATATTTTGCGATTTGTATCAATGAAAGAACAGCCATCATTGTAGTCTTGAATCAACATTAATGCAGTAATAATTAATATAAGATCTTTACAAAACCGCAACAGTAAAGTAATGTCGTAGTAACCTATCTATACATTGTTATTGCAATGTGAAGTTGGAAACAAAGAATACTGAACCGCTTGATTTTAGATAACGTTGATCTGCCACTAACTCTGTGATTGAATCCTTTTTGATACACAAGGTCTTTTATTAAAACAAATACTGTAAATTTATTCAGTAAGTAGGTAGTTTATGTAAAATTGAAAAGGTGGTATATCTATCAGTTTACAGTGTGTAGCTAAGTAAATTCTACGAACTTAACCGCACCACTTTCGCAAGGTAAATGTGACAAGACTGCGCCAACAAACAACATAAACTTGCAAATGAAGACGCACCGCAACGAGCGCACCTATACACAGACACTCCGCAGTCGCGTTCGAGTGAAATTCAGAGAATCAAAACGTCCGGACATGAAACAAATTGATTGGTGCAGAGGCGCTCGTGCCGCGCCAAGCTCGCCGGCGGATTGGTAATAGCGCATGCTAAACTTATTAGCCAAACGGAAAATGGTATTAGCAGACTGCAGCCCGGTGCCGTGGAACTTCATTGGGTACGTCAAAGTTGACAGTTGCACGTAAGTGATTGTTGCCGCCAATCAAACGCCAGCTCGATTGATTTGAATGCGTGCAGAGGATCTGCAAATCACGTTATGAGATTGGAGTAATCTCATGAAAAAGTGTTTTAATTCAGAAGGTAACAAACGTGGCACAGCTTCCGAACGTTAAAACAATTTTATCCTAGGTAATCCGGGATGTCAGACAATAATAAGAGTGACATTTAGAGCAGCCGTGCGCGGTTAATTCTGCAGGCAGTGGCGGCCGATTGTGACACAAAGTAAGCCTTGTTGCCAACAGTAAACCCATCAGGTGCTAACCCGCTCTATACAGAACTAATATCACTCTGACTGACATGACAGTGAAACTAACTTAGTTTTAAAGCTGGGAAAGCTGTAGTTTATAAAATATGAGCACTTGTATTTGTTTTTTTAGATACCTACACTTTTACTTTTTAAAAGTAACAAGGACCTAAAAGACCACTCTAAACTGTAAATGTCAAGAGAGAACTCTACACCAACGAGCGTGCTTATAGAATGTGATAAGAGTGAATGAAGCAAAAGAGGTACGTATGTCAAGATAGTATTAAGTGGAAGTCCGTGGCATCTGCCTACAGAAAAACAGGGTTTTTTGTATGTACGTATGTTCTTCACATAGATAGATAGATAGATAGATAGACACATACACACATACAAAAAAAAACCTTGCTGATACATTTCACAATCAAGGCCTTTGTTAATTTAGCATAATTTTGTTGACTGAAATACACTTTGAAAGCAAATTGTTGTAACAGTATGTTTATGTTTAGGTAAGGAAATGATCCTAAGAACTCACTAACGATGTTTAAACGTTTTTATCTACCCATACACCCCTACGAAGCCATTAACTAAGAACACAAAACTGTCCCATTAGGCTACAACTACACGATCCATATTCCGACAGTTACGAAAGCAATGGCAATGAGCAGGGTGATACTTGATATCACTATGAAAGCAATTTATGTTAATCTCGTAAATGTCAGAAAGCTTTATTGAATACGCTTTTATTGAATTGATTTATTTTAAAAACTTGTTACTGCAGGTTGACTTTTGTAATATAAATATTTCAAATAGTTTTGAGGGACTGGCAAATATCACGTCCCCATTATATAAAGTTAATAGAACTTATAAACCGAGTGATAATAAATGCGCAGAAAACACACAGCTTTTTAGTGGAAACATACAGAAATTACTTAAGCTCTAAGGGCAAACCAAATAACTCAAAACGTTTCCTTGTGAATTTACAGGGGTGCGGGGTGTAAAACCCGGATGACCCGGGGGAACGGGCGGCAGAAACCAAAAACATGCCTGCCGCTTATCCCGTGCATTTTATTTAGAACTAATAAAAGGAAGACAACAAGAAGCTAAAACCAGTTTCTCGAATGATTCGTGTGCGGTTTCGGTAAAAAAAGGCTCAGAATAACAACGCGCGAGTGATCTCTGGTATTACAAGCTTCCCTAAGCTACTGTAACCGCTTACCATCACCACCATACGGTGTCAGTATTGCCTATACAAAACCCTATTACTTGCCCAGTCAACAAAGACGTAGCCACAAACTCCAATCCATAAGTAAAACCGTTGTGGATAGTTATCTGAGCGCAACTAGTGACGCGGTAAATCGTAGGAGTATGGCCGCAGCGTATAGAATAGTTATTCGCATATCCTCTTACCACAGACCAAAACTTAAACTGTTTCCTCAAAATGTAAGTCCTTTTGTGAGCTTAAATTTTGAACACTGCAATTTAAGTTTTGAGTACCTGGACTAACCTATTTAGGTTAAAGTGCTTGTCATTAATTTATAGTCATCATGACAGCCTTCTAATGTTCCCACTGCTGGGACACTGGCCTACTCTCAGGCGAGAGTGAATGGGTCTTAATCCACCACGCGGACCCAATGCGGATTGGTGGATGGCACATGTCTTTCGAATTTTTAGTTCTTGGACATGCCGGTTTCCTCACGATGTTTTCCTTCACCGTATGAGAGCACTGGCATTGCGCACATAAATTTTTCGAACAGAAAAATCCATTGGTGCACGACCGGGTTTGAACCCACGACCTTAGGATTGGAAGGCGGGGTCACTACCACTAGACCACCGGTGCTCTATATCTAATTATAGTACTTATACTTTTTTTTAAGTTAAGTGCAGGGTGGTAACGCGCTAGTGATAAGTAAGTAAGTTCGTATAAATCAGTGACCAACTCTGGTAACATATTTTTAGATCGCCCGAAGGCCTCTGTCATGGCACAGCAACTTTGAAAAATCTGGAACCGACTGCTGAACGTACCCTCCAAAACAAGGGAGCGCTCAGTTGCTCGTGTGATACCTCTGGTATTGCAATCTTCCATAGGTAAGGGGTTATTTTACTCAGACAAAATTATTTTTTTATCTTCAGGTGGGCCCTAAGCTTGTTTGCCACCAAAGTGGTATAAAAAGAGAAACTTTATTCTGGTATTGATGTCAAAAGACTGTTAGTAGCCTACTAGACAATTCGATATCTTCAAAACAAATTGAGCTCATCAGCCATTTTCCGGTCATCGATACGTGACGATAAAACCACACTTCCCGTAAAAATAAAATCGCGCTCGGTCCCGACAATTCTATTTTCGAGTAACATTATTTCCGAGTTTCAAAACGACTTTAGACAATCATTTTCTCTCTGAGCTGGCTTCTTCATCGAGTTTTAATACAAAACCCGTAGTAGTGGTTACAGGGATGTTGGCCACACAATTCCCTCTAAGGATTACAGCGGAGAGAGAAAAGTAAGACGATTAATCCCACTGGGTGCGGTAGCTAGAGAATTTATTATAAAACGATTCCGCTCTGGACTGAATTTACGAGAGTGTATTCACAATTTCACGAAGCCGATACTAGTAGATGATATTAGTATAACATTATTGCAATAAATATCGATACCTGAATTGCATGTTCCAAACAGAGGTTTACTGAAATAGAGAATTTCAAGGTATACCGAACCCTAAACATTTTATAATGGATTAAAATGTATGCGGTAAGTCTTTTAAAAAATATATATTATATGAAACATTTTTTTTAACAAGCCAAAATGTTGCCTGGTGACTCATTTCATATTTATTTCCTTTTTGCTAAAGTTGCGTGTCAAATAAACAACTAGGTAGGTATTATCCGGAAAGGTCATTTGAAGCTATCGATTTTGTATAGCTTCACCAAAACGTGCTTAGCTCAAATGTCAAGCCCCCACCTGTGCAAATGCCAGCTCAACAATCTATCTTACTTCCAAGTAAAATGAAATGCCATACTGTTTTTGATACTTATTGGGGAATTTAATCATAAAGCTTATTCAAACATCAAAAAAATATTTTATTAACAATAATAGTTTTTTTTAACGCTTCAAATTTGTCTGAGTTCATAGTTTGTCAGTTAAAATTGTCACAAGCAATATCAGTCCTAATAATAAAATACAAAGTCGACGCCAAATCAGAAACAAATGTTTACGCCAAAAACCTATAGAATCTACATAATCTGCGCGTATTCATTTTCTCAGCATGACATTCTGATTTAATCCTATAAGTCACTGTCAAATTAGATACACTAAACCATAGGCGTATCAACCACAGTGACATTTCTAAGCATAAGGGGAACAAAAAGCTTTTGACATTCAAGTGTACGACCTTGGCTCGAATGTAGACTAGCTGAAGGGTTGGCCTCCAATTAGGGATGTTTAACGTATTATTGTAGTTAAGTCGCTGATACAAATCCTCTCTCAAAATTGAGTGACATCATGGATTGTTATTGCTGGCAGTTCTCTGGGACAGGCGCTTGAGTATTTTCTTGCTATTAGGCTTTGTTTGGGAAGATTAATGAAGTTTAGCTGTTGGTATTACTAGTTGTAAGCCGCGATTTTGTATGTGGAGAAATGATATGAACGCAAAATTTAATCCAAATCATATTTAGCCGTACAATACACTACAATCAAGGTACCTTTAAAGGTGATAAACTCTATCTATTAAAAATAATATTATAAAATTCTTGCGTTACTGGCTGTCTGACAACTCACAGCCATAATTACTATGAGTCTAAGAAACCTGAAATTTCCAGGGTGTGTTTTTTTATTTTGTAGGGATGAACAAACTCCCGAGACTCAACTCTTAGTGGACCAGCGTAAACATTAAGTTTGCATGAAACTTAGTGCGGGGCGTTTCAGTACTATAAAACTATCATTTTGTAAATAAATACTTTGTTTAAACTATAGCAGTTATAAAATAAAACCAAATAGGAAAACTTACAGTTTTAAACGATCTAGACAACGATAACAAGTTTCATTCTTGGAAGGAGACGATGAGAGGGGGTAGGAAATGGAAGAGGGGGAAGTGACGTCACGGCTGACGGTGTAAATAATTGCTCTGTCGAACACACCTGCCGGGGAAAGAAAATTAAGCGAAACGCAATTTGACTGAGTGATGAAGCACCTACAGTGGATCACTTTAATGAGAAGTAACAGACGAAAAATTGTTCTTTGTACATTAATAATTTATTCGCTTTAAATGCCGCTATTAAACCTAGAAAGGATTTACCTACTTCCTGATAAAAGATAATTTTGTTGATGTTGATAAACAATTAAATGTTATATTTTATTATAATTCTGTGGTTTGTTGAAAATCAAAATCAAAATCATTTAACGTAATGAATAAACAATAACAAAATTTAGTGCGTCAAGAAATAGTTTAGTAGAAAATGTATAATCAAATCCATAAAAAAGACTTTGCTGATATAAACTAATTTAAACAAAAGTTTACTGCACGGACAAAGTAGCGAGTGCTGACAGTAAAACCGTAAAGAAACAATCCGATGACATTTGTCGCGCGACACACGAATCACGATCGCGTTTATGTCTTCCTTGCATGATAACCCTCCTTAAAGACGACTATACTTACGCCAACCCAGTCCCGTAAGCTCGTAAAAAGATACTCTTTTATCCAAATTACTATCGGATTACTTTTTATTCCGTTGAAATAACCCACTCTGGATAATTAGCGATAACGGTTATGGACCACGGGCGCGACTGAATTTTGTCGCGAATTTTTTCCACGCCTAAATTGCAAAGGTAACAACGCTGTGTCCGGCTGTTTATTAACAAATTCATAAACATTGACTCGCGAATAAAACGGTGGCGAGCCGTGCTCCCGGCAAGCAAACACGCTCCATATTTTCATGGGATTCAAATAAAAATAAAGTGGATGACCGGGGGCGGTCTAATTTAATATGAGTGCGGGACATCTCGTCATACGGATGATATACCTGCTTTCGTTTTATTGCTTAGACGGATGACTGAATACAAAAATGTTCGAGCGGACATGGACAGCCGGCCGGCGTTTGTCAGCTGTTAAACAGTTTTATTATTGCCGGACGAACATCGCGCAGCCTATTTGCATAATTGAACGGCCACTTCGAGGCACTAGCATTGTTATACTCTGCCGTTCCATTTGTCAGATTTGCCGTATCATTTATGCATGTGGCTCATAACGAGAGCCGCGCGGTTTTTCTGGACTATTCATTATTTTGCCTTTTGTGTTGTTTGTTATCCGTCGGGCACTCGTGTCCTAAGAACGGTCGGCGTAGGAAATATGTAACACAATGCCGACTTCCCTCCCTATAGACACAACCGACCGCATTTTTGTTGCATGAAGTTGAAAGGGCTTAATCTGGAATTTGGTCAGGTAAAATAAACATTTGCTTGATTTTGTGCTCTAACAAGTCAAAAAGGCCACAAAACAAAGCAAAGAAAGGTCAAAGTATTAGATATACTGATAAACCTTTTATATTTTTTTTTTTTAAATAAAAATAACTTTATTGAGGACACAATTTGCATGGTAATTTTTTTATCATACTTAACATACACATATTCGAATCTAATTTTCAACAAACTATTTTTGACTGCCTACGTTCCATTGTAAATAACAGTGTTTATACCTTTACGGATATGTGAGCTTTTGTACTTAAATGAGGTTAAGTATCCATTTGAAGCGATCAAACGACTTAATCAAGCATTGTTTGTTAAAGAACTAGGTGGGTAGGAGCACGGGGCATCTGATCGGGGAACAATAAAATGGTCGTAAAAACCTACAGTGCTGTACAAAAACTGGCGCTATCTTCGAGGCGTAAATGTTTAATGGTATGATGTTGCCCGTCCGTGTGCACCTCGTGATCCGATTTTAAAACGACGACTTTTAAGTAGCCGTGACTAGAATAACTTTGCCTGTAGTCTCTTGAGATAAGATAAGTGGTTTAACACTCGTGTGCTCGAATGAAGACAAAAATACACATATAAACATCATTAAATTTTATTGGGGTTACTAATAACAGTTAAAGAATTAATGTATTTGTTTTGATAGAATTTTACTTTATTTAAAAACTTAATTAAAATAAATTAAAAGAAAACTAAACCGTACCACAAAATGAATGCTAAATTTTAAAAGTATGTCAATATAATGAACTGGGTACATTTTTTATTTTTAAAATCTAAAATTATTAGTATTATTATTATCATTATGGTTTAGATTTTCATCAACTTGGCCATAAATTAAAGATGTGCACGCATCTAAGCCAAGTGCGCATCAGTTAAAAGACACCAGAATTTAAGGCTATTATTATAATAATTAATAATAATCCACTGCAGGGCAAAGGCCTATACATATAAATAATTGGAAATCAGTTTTACTTTCATATTTTGCTACTTAGAGAAATAAACAATAAGTTAATAACAAAAGAAAACAGCGTAGAACTAGCAAAAGATAATACAAATATTTATAATGGTCGAGTAATAAACGTTACCGCGGTCAAACCGTAGCTAAGTAGTAATGTAAATACGATTACCTAGCCCTACAACTCCCCAGGAGTATTATCACTGTATGTTAGTACTGCGTGTAATAGCGAGAATTATTTGCTTATTTATGTTGTTTCCACTGCTAAATATTCACCAAAATGTAAATTTGACTCGGTCGAATGAATTTTGATTTTACTGTAACGCAGCTTTATGGTTTGTAACGAAATCAATTTACCCTTGAAATGATTTATTTACAGTTCCAATTGGGTATTGAGTTTAAACAATATTATAAACTAGTTTACACAGGAATGCATAATGTCACACGAAGGTAGGAGTTGATGTCAAAATCCCCTTTAGAAGGGAAAATTTGAAGATCCCCTTTAGAAGGGATTTTGGGAATTTTAGTGTCAAAATCACCGCAGCTTCAAGCGCAGTTTAAAAGGGATTTTGACACAAATAAATCCCAAAATACCCCTAAAAAAGGGAAAATCTCATTTACTTACTTACGTTACCCTTACTAATAAAGGGTAACGAAATCGATTTGTCTAAGATTTGTTTAGGTTCATGCTCAAGAAGAGTTCTTAAGCGTGATCCAGGCAAGCATTGATTTTGAGAGAGTTTTATTAAAAACCGCCAAAAAAAATGATATTTGAGTTTAATTCTGGACCATACATTCTTAATAATTATGAAAACATAATATGTTCTAATGTCGACTCGCTTATCTGTTAATTTTAAACTATTAAATTAGTCCTAGAAAAAATCACGTAACAAGAAAATAATATGTGAGATCGCACATGTGTAGTCAATACGATTTGAATATGTTAGATGTTGGCGCATTTCAAAGTGTTTTATCCGCCCCGTCGTGTCATGCGGCTAAGACGCTTATTACAATGCTGTATAATATAGTTAAGTAAGGTGTAGTAGTTTCAAATGCAAGCTGTAACAGGGCTGACATAGTTCGCAAAGCGACTCAAAGCCCTTTGTAAATATATTATGTAAGAACTAAAAAAAAAAAAAAAAACAGATGAACAAAATTTATGTTAATTAAAAATCGAACTGTTTGAATAAAATCAATGACATTTTCCTTATTGCTTACTACAGAAATACTAATACAAAATCTTTTCATGTTTTTTGCATATTTTTATTAAAGGCGAAATAAATCGACGGTCTTCCTAAACATCAAAACAACCCTCCGGCCATTGTTAAAGATGATTACACAAGGGTAGCTACATACCTTACAGAGTGAAAATGTTAATTATTATTACTCATAGATAACTTTTGTGTTTATAAGACGTTTAGGGCCTTGTGATATTTAATTTGATTGTAAATTTGAAATAAGTACACGTTTTGTTTACTCTATAGATATCACAGAATTGTTCAGTACCACGTGGTATTAGACAATTCAGTGGCACGAAACTTGCTTCTTAGAAAAAAATAAGAAAATCAAGAAAATATCCAAAAAAAAGGTCAGTGTATTATATTTGAAACATACTCCGTTCAAAGCGCCGACGCCGTTTTTTCTTTTCACTCTATATTGGTATTGAAATTGCTTATCGGACATTGGTCGGATTGTGATAAATAAACCACAGAAGCCATAAACCAAGCAGTGAAATAAGTAACGTTGTTTACTCCAAACCGTATTACGCGACCACGATCTAACAATCGAAGCGTATTCATTAGTTTTACAGTACAATGAAACGTGAATGAATGAACTCAATTACAGCAAATGCAATTAATAGTCAAGAGTAATGGTGCCTGTGATTTATCAGTAATAGCTGGCTGATTGACGTTTTTAATTAGCCACTAGAGGGTGGCTAAGACTACTCCCTACCTGCTTATACATATAACGGCCTATACAAAACTAGACCTTTTATAAACCTTACAGCAAAAATATATTAAAATAAATTAAGCGTCAATTAACACTAATGCGTCATAGCGCACTGTATAATTTAATAAAATAAAATGACTAGTGGCTTTATATAATTTGGTAAGATACTTATATAAACTACTAAAATTCAAATTACCATACATTCTCAGGCTGAAAACTGTAGTATTTATTTATTTAATCCGAATCGGTTTTGCCGTAACAAGTAATTGAACATTTAGATTTATAATACCAGCAAAGTTAAGTAGCATTACTATTTCTATTGAAATCTGCGCTGGGGTGAATTTAGAAGCACCTCCACCTGCCATAAATGACAGCGAATTCTCAGTCTGTTGACAGCGCAGACACCTACTTGTTCATGGAAGCTACGATAGTTCCTGTCTAACCTGTCTGGCTTCGGAATTAGATGCGTGAGCTGTGGTTTGCAAAAGCACTTGCAATATACAAAGTAGTTCTAAAACTTTTTTATATCATGATCCGATTATTATTTTGAAATTTTCACATAGGGTCTTGCAATTATTATTTTAAATAATCTTGTGATAACAAGTAATATATATTAGTTTATTAAGTTCGTATGAAGAATTATCATCATTATCAGCTTACGTTAGTCCAGTAGCTGGACATAGGCAACCCCAAATATGCGCCACTATAATTGGGGTTTGGCTCTTCTCATTTACTTTTTATCCGCAGCCATTCGTAAGTCATCTCTTCACCTAGCCAAGGGGCGCTCTTTATCACACATAAAAATGCAAAATAGTTATAACAATAGAATAAGAATAATTTATTTGTGCATGACACAGTAATTATGCATTACTAAAACTATTTAAAAACTGGTTTTAAATGTAATTATAGTAACTTAGGTGTGTTTTAGCCTCAAATGCCTTAAGCTAGACTAGTTAGGTACTTCCGGGAATTATTTTCTCAGAACTCACTGTCATAATAAAATACATCTGAGTCATTGACACACACTGACCGCTTCTGACATGTTTTAAATAAAGCGGTGCGCATTTAAATTGTATTGTTTTACCAAAAAGCTGCTTTACCAACGTCAGAGCTTCGTCATTAAATGGAAACAAAAAGAGAAACTGTTAAATTAACGCTCGCGCGCGTCAAAAACCTTGTTATAACGGATACAGTGCTGCACAAATCAGTGGTTCTAGTAAAAAGGATAATAACAGAAAGGCTATTCTTTTATAGTTTGTAATGATTTCCAGAGCCTCGATTCCACTAATGTACAACGGTTAATGTTTAGTTCCCGCCCGCCCCCCGGATCTCTTTAATAACTAAATAATCTTTTACTTATGATGTAAGATTTAATTGATTCTTTCAAATGTATATTATTAACAAACATTATAATTTGAATGGGACGTAGAAAAAATGGCGTATAAAGTTATTTAGATCCATATTAGACAAGTATTTACTAAATTAATGATATAACATTTGTTTTAACATTCGAGTTATGCAGCACTATAATATTGAACAATACTTGATATTAACAAAACCATTATCACTAATACGATAAGTCACAACATCTCGGTTCCATTTACCATCAATAAATCTATTTATCGACCTCCTGTTATGTTTTCCAACTGATAATAATGTTAGTCAAGTATGCAAATGAGGCTACATCTAAATGATCGGTCACGAGTCTCGCAAATTACTTTCGCGAAGCACCCACTAAGTGAGTGTTAGACCCACCACGACACCAGCGTAGCGACCTTCAAGTGAAAATCACCCCCAAACAACAGATTCTACAAGCGATTCTCATTGCTAAACTTTACGTTTTAGAGTGCAAATTTGATTGATTAGGATCAGTCACGTCGATGGTTATTCGCATAACGTCAGTCAATTATAACCTTCTATTCGATTTGATGCCCGTTTGGTCCCTTAGGATATTCGTCGCTCGCTTTGGCAGCAAAGTTTAAATTAATTCTCGATTGACACAGTGCAAACTCGCAAATATTGTGATTTAAAACCTGTACAGGCTTTTAATATAACCAACAAGGTTTTATTTATAATTGTGTTTGTATAATGGATATTTGAGTTAGTCTGAGTGGATTGGTGGTTTTGTAGAGTTGTTAGTAGCAACATGTATCCTCTATTTCAACTGTGGGCAGCAATATTTTTGTCTGGGGCGTGTGAACGTGCACCGTGAAGCAAGACAAACGTATAAATCTGGACGCACACACACATATGTACGTTGCGTGCTCTGCTCTGTCTCGGATTTATGGGTTTTGCCACTTACAGCCACTGTCGAATTTTACGAAACATTTACTTAGTTTGCCACCATTGCATCGATCTTTACTGTAAATATTCATTTCCGATCCTCACAGACTCACAGGTGAAACAAAACTCGATTGAAAGAAGGTAATTTTTTCAGCCTATACGTTTTCATCGCATAAACAATTTATTGCCAATTTAGGACGAAAATAAGATTCGAATTGAATTTAGTGTAAACGAGGGGCGCAAAAAGCTCCAAACTTAACATACGCCTGCACGATCTTCTGGTTGTAATGCTTATACTCAGGCCGGCCAGTACTACACCGTTTTTTTATGCAAATTTCCATTTGGCCGGTTGATGTTCGCGACCCAATGAGTTAATTCGCAACGAATTGCGTGTGACATTTATATGACAAGTGAACAAAAACGTGACGCAGTGATGTTGACGGAAACACCGAGCATGTTGTGAGCGTGTTGGAAGCTACCGTGTGCCGCGGGAATCAGTATCCGTCAATTAAATAATACAAAAAAACATTTTAAATCGTCCGCGGAAGGGTGGTCCATCCGCGGTCAGATCCACCGAAATATTGTTAATTAAAATTGTTTAATACTTTGTTTAAAATGGGGGATTAATATCCTGCGGTTATCGAATCAATGTTTGTATTGGGCATTACCTATGCCTCAAAATGTTAAATAGCTATACTAAAGTAAATTATAGAGCCTTTGTTTTAAGTAGTTCGTGATTATAATTGATGATGTTTTGGTTAAATAGCTTGTGGTTTTATGCAAATTGGATTTGTTACATAATTTATATTGGCAGTTTTAATTTTATTTGAACAGCGATTGGAATGGATCTGTTTGGGAATGTACTGATGCTTTTTGCTGGCTATTAATTTAAGCTAAATGATCTCATTTAGCACAAATTAATTTATATAGACAAGCTTAGGTATAAACATGGAAGTGTAAACCAGGAGTCATGATAATTACGAGTCGCCGACGGGCTCATCCCGCGCACCTGTTGCCAACGACTTTAACTAAAATTTAGTAGCATACGTGTAACCAGCCTTATACGCGACACTTGTACATAATTTTCTAGCGGTTAAGTGATATTACTCATTTGAGCGCAACATTGTTCAGACAGTATTATTTTATATTACCCAGTGTGCTTAAATGCAGAATAAAGTTTGCTATATAAAAAAAAACATTACATGACATAAAAAAGTTTTTTATTGGGTATTGTAGTAATTATTTTTCTGAATGTCGATATTCTTGGATAGGCTTCGTGAGTTCAGTTCAGTTCAACCTTTTCTTTGGTTCTGTACAAAAATACAGTCTTAACGATATTTCTGTAAGCTGATTTCTTTCATTTCAACAAATATAAAACGGAATCCTTAAACAATTTTCTCACATTAACCCGAAGAGTAACAAGATGTAGAGCAAAGGCCGTATATCACACGGAGGCATATTTGTCCTACCTCTAGTGCATTCTGTTACGTCTTCCACTGCTACGCTTTGCTGTCTTCTGCTTATGAAGTGGGTCTCAAACTACCGCCATAAAACTTTCAGTGATGTCACACTGGAGTTTTGGAGGTAACTAAATAAAGGTTTTGCTCTGCCGATTCATGGGCGTCGTCTTTACGTCGATTTTATGTAGCATGAGCAAAATACAGCTGTAATTTCAACACGGGAAAATGTATATTACTCCAAATCCTTAGTAGAATCTGACAATGCGGGGATTTTTCGAAAGAGCCTCAGGCTAGGTGAGGGTAGGCGCGACTCCGGTTTGTTACATAAAAATCCCTTTATCGCGACGTAGGTCGACAGATTACTTTCTTGTTAAGAGGATGAAAACAAGAGTTAGTTCGTTTTCTACAAGGATATAAATATGAACTTTTTTAGGGTTCTTTTCTTTTTTTATAACGGTACTGTACATTTTAGGCGCCTTTTATTACACTATTTCAGAACAAACGGCCGAAAAGAGAGACCCACATTTTTTACCGTTTCACCGGAAAGTTTTACTGTGCGTTACAGTGTTAGTATTTTTGTGAGGTCAGGCCGGAATATAGTGTTAGATTGTTTCTTTGGTTCTCGATGACAAAGTAGTCATTTTGTTATGAATAATAATGTAATCAGTGGATTTATTCATCCGGTGTTCTGGAATGATCTCTCGGCTGCGGCGGCAAACACGCAATTTGTCGTCGGCGTTAAATCGACCGCAAACAAAACGGTCGGTGGTCGTACCGTCGCGCCATCATTCACCTGTGGTCGTCCATGGTAATGAGATGGACCTACTGTTCAACATATTAGGCTGATTGCAATTGTGCGCGCGCCACGTGAAGCGGCGACCGCACCTACCCGCATCACGATTGAAACAGCACGATGCTTTCGGAAATTCGCCTGTGATTCAATTATTGGATAATGTAAATTGAATAAACCTTCCGACTGTAAATTCGATATTTTGCGAATGCTCGGAAATTCACAACAAATTCTAGTGTTTACTTTTTTATTTAATTGTTGCTGTGTATAAATATGCGGGTATAGTTTCTACCTTCAAATAAATTTAAAAGTGACGAAGCTGATAAGAACCATGTAAGCAACACCAACTAATTAGTAGTTACGAGCGACCCTCGAATCGCATGGCAACAGACCATTACTTGGAAATCCGCGATAAACATCAATCAAAAGAACAATTTCACGATAGAATAAACAATGGTTGATACATAATGCGGATTCCCGTTTTGTTTGTTTGAAAGCCGCAGAGAGCAAGCGGTAGCGTGACTTGTGCGTCATTACTCAGTTGTGGTTTGTAGGTAATGATATGCTTCTGCCCACTGTATACTCACAGCTCAAATATCTCGGTAAATCTAAAAAAAATATTGGTTTTTTTTTTTTTTATCAAACTAATTTTATTTATGTCTTGTTTATTGAGAATATCAAGACAATTTAAAGTAGTCAAATGATGTTTGAATACTTAGTTAAATTGATCGAAAACATAATTAATTCTTTTACGTAAATTAATTTAACGTAATTTACGTAAAATTAGAAAAGGCTTATTTTACAAAATTTCTGTAAGATTCAAGTTGGCTAAATTAATGTCAGTTTATCAATAAAACACTCCCTGTCTGTCAATACCTACTTTATTTAGCGTTAATGCAAACAGACTATATTTATTTTAATTTGTTCATCAATTGAACAAAAATAGTGTTGTGGCAACAGCTCGCAGTGGCAAGGCAATTAGATAGATACTAGATATCTAGTAAGGAACTTACTCTAGAAAAAAATATGCGTGTCTTGTTTGCCGAGCCTTAACTGGTATATCATCATCATATCAGCCGATAGATGTACACTGCTAGACATAGGCCTCCCTCAAAGAACGCCATGATGACCGATTTTAAGTCTTCACCATCCACCGACTTCCTGCGACCGTTACCAAACAATAAATGGACTCGCTAAGTTTAGTTTACTGCGTTATTATGAAATATTAAAACTCAAAAGAATGTTTGAAGAGCCTAACGATTCTCCAAGAAAAAGTCCGATAAAATAAGTAAGTAATAAAGAATTTCTAGAAACATTTATTTCCCTTCATTCGTCTAATGCCTTATCAAACGAAGCTGGCATTCAGAGAATAAAGGTACTTTTATACTATATCGGGAGCATTGCTTTAATTTCAGTGACAGTTAATTTATTGAGCTCATAAATAAAAGTAATTGTTAAAAAACAGCCGAAGATTTTTTCTCGTAATTTTATTACGAAAAAGTTGAGGACATTAAAGATCCCATTTGATATAGTCTGTGAAAACTTTGATGATATACCGCAGAGGCCTCCCTTAGTACTACAGATTCAAGAGAGTTATTGCGATAAACGTAACGTAGCAAAGATCATTAAAAAAAAAACGTAACGTAACAGAAATGTTTTAATAGTCTTGTTAAACTGCGCACTTGTGCAGAGCTGTCAAATTACTTTTTAGTAAACGCATTCTAATTTTCTTTACCTTACCTAAATAAGCAAACGCTATAACTTACGAACTTTGGAAGGTTGATTCGACATTGGCGATCAAGCCACTAATACGACAGAATCATAAGTAGTTATTATAATGGCCTTGCAAAGCTTGTGTTGCATGGTGAAAAATCAGCCTTTCCACCAAAGTGACCTTTTAGTTTTCCAACCACGTTTCCAATTAAATTTGCACACCACTATACATGGTTGCAAAACAGAAAAGTCATCAAAGGTGGGTGGCTTGTCACCGAGTAGGACAACTTTTAGCGAGTGAATAACAAAGTGCAAAAACCACACTTCGCAAAGTGCAAAAACCACACATCACATCACACCTGATCCACACTAAAGTATTTTCACATAACTGCGATGAACTTACCAAAACATACCCAAAATAAAATATAGTTCGCAGAACCGATATCCGCTGGAGAATAAAGGTTATCGAATAGCGACCACGGACTGGAAAACGGAGAATAGGATGGTAGATGGTGAAGTCCCAAAATCGGTCGTCATGGCACTCTTTGGGGGAGGCCTATGTCTAGCAGTAGACGTCTATCGGCTCAACATTTAAGTGTGAACGTATCGTTTGTATGAGAAATATAGGTTTTCTATGAAATTATTTTACGCACACTAAAGGCCTGTAATTTTTTTTATAGTTATAAACGATAAAGTTTACAATGTCAAACGATACACTTACTTGAAGTTGATAACGTGGAGATGACGATGACTTTGGAACACGATGTAACAGAGTGTTTAGCACGAAAAACTCGTTTGACATTTGTATAGGATAGAAATAAGGTTTAAATCGTCAAATACGACATTACTAAACACAATCAATTATCATTGCTTTTTAAAAAAACAATCTTAAAACATCTGGGGTCTTTCTGCTACATTAACACAAAAATGAAGTGCAAGTTACTCACGCTTGTTTTGGTTGTAATAAGGGATTCCGGGAATAATTATCACAAAGCAACCTACGCACCCATTATTAACCATGATAATTACTGAGGCTAAGATAATTACTAAGGCTAAGTTAATTACATAGCTAAAACTTTGCGCTTAAGCGTTATCCCGTTAATTTGGCCCTGATTGTGAATATCTCTTTACTAATTTTACTCTTCTTCTAGAACTTTCCATAAGAAACTCTCGTAATATCTATACAGATAACTTTTAGTTAAGACAACGCCTTGTGGTTTTTTCAATCGCCGTTTCAATTAGCAGCTTTCACAGTATAAGAAAGTGTCCAGAAGATTGTCTAGAAAATTCGGGATATTTTGGAAAAACATTAGGCCAATTAAGTTTGGTTAGCTATAGGCGGCAGGCTGAATGGCCTAAGCATCCTACGCAAGCGGAGTGTGTGTGAAGTGAATCTTGAATCTTGAATCTTGTTATGGTCTAAGCTCTGTATATAGTCTAACCTCTTGTCGCTAAATGTCCCACATGAAATGCGGCCTTGGACTTATGGTTTGCAAAACTTAGACGCATGCATGTTTAATGTAGAATGTAAATATACTTAACTACTTGTGCCTGTATTAAGTACAGTAGTATAATAATCTGTGGTAATAACAATGTCATTCCGATAAATGAGAACAATAATAATATGGTGCCATTGGCTTCGTAATTACTACACCATCAAACTTATTCGTTCGATTGGTACGATTTGGTCGGGACTTTAATACGGTAAATTTTAGTGATTGAGCTTCGGTGTGCAAAATTCTACCAAATAGGACCATACTGTTTTGAAAAGATGACTTTGGTTGCGCGGTGGGCGGTAGAGAAGCGAGAGGTTCCTGGTTCGATTCCCGCTGCAGACGAATGTTTCCTGATCTGCAATATTTGTTTCGTGTCTTTGTACCATGGTACTCGTAGTTTGTCTTATAGTATCCTAGTACCCTATGTCGTGGCCAAACGAAGGTCTATTCGTGATAAAAAAAACCTAGCGTGGAGTCCGGACTATGTATGACAAAGTTATAAAAACAATGCTCATAAGGCACTCATCGCACTTTTTTGGTATTGTATCGAAGAGTCAAACGTCCTAAAAATTTTTTTTTCATCTGTACTACAGTATATATTTGTATAAGATTATTATTATTATATATATTAGTATAAATTATGTAAGATTAATCAAGTTAAAAACAGATGATAATTATGTGTAGTCACACTGTAGAATCTGGCAGTGAAAGCTTTTACTACAAGACAGTTACTATTCAATCGATTATTTACCCAAAGGAGGTTGGCAATGGGTTTCACCGTGTCATTTCCTCCACTCACTATTTTGTTATCCCTTCTTTCATCGTTTAGTCCCCCAGGAAGTGATTTGCTAAAACACACTCTTAATGTAATATTGTGGAAGGCTTCAGATTCTTAATGCTCTATTGAGGATCAATAGTGGTTTCGATTTATAGCTATTCGTTCCTAAGAGGCTATTGTTGGCCTCCAATAGAATTATTGAGCGTATTGAGCGGGTATAATGTGATTTTGTTTGGTTGAATTACACACAGGACGGCCGTCATTGTCAATGACGGATAGCAGTCGCTATCAAATTGGTTTCGATGAATATCGATACGGTAAATTGCACTTGTTCAGAAAACTCAGTTTTGCTGAAAAGTTGAAATGAGTATAATTTTAGCTGCTGATTAATATTTTATACCAATTTGACAACTAACTTTATAACTATAGAATGCAAACTAAAATTTATATACTTTTACATTTACAGAAAAGGGCAATGGTTAATGCTCCTCTATTATTCCGAAAGAAATTTGTCCGTAGTTTAATCGCGAGCTTTAATATTGTAGTTATCTTCGTTCACCACTTCTCGCCACATAGCCCACCGGGGTTTGAGAACTCCCACTAACGCGTAAATGGACTATTGCATCACGATGGTTACCTATGGGTAGGGCCAGAGGCGCGTTAATATTTTAGTACGGGTCAGAACGAATAATACGCTTGATTTCGGATGTTTCTCTTGTTAAATTAAATTTATGATGAAAATGTAAGTAAGGGTTGGTCTGTATTTATTTAAAATTGAACTTTATTTATTAAGGACTGACTTGAACTAACCTTTTGTAAGTCATTGTTATGGAAAGTCGTAAAATAAAACACAGTAAAAAGCCTTCTTTCCTCAATTAGGAAGTAGAGCGTGTTTATATCGTCACTGGTTTACATCTGATCATCAATTTTTTATTGGTTCCTTATCATTTATTGTCACGGAATATTTGCACGCACATCGCACGTTCAAATCTGCAGTAAAACTATATTTAGTTTGAAAACGCGACCTATCAAATCAGTTTCGATAATCTCATGCCACTCTAAAGTTGAAATAAAAACAAAAGCACACAAAAAATATTCAATTCTACTTGTAATTGTATAAATTGATTAGTACCAAAAGTTCAAGCTTAAATTTTTAACGTTTTTAAAAACAATAGTGAAATATTCCTTTTATAAAAATATCTTTAATACGTTTAGTACATTAATCTATAATGATAACAATTTGTCGCGCTGTTTATGTAACTACATTTGTTCTATATACAAAAAATATACAAAAAAAAAGTGATATCGAATTGAAACGTCTCGCAAACAGGTGATTACCGCTTTCTCCCGTGAGTTTATCTCACTTCCCGGTACTCATGCATCACGAGATGCATTCCGACCGCGACGCCCACGGGAATAGAGAGTGCTGGGAATCGGTTGTTTCAGATATCGACGTGTCGATTTTCTGTATTCGCATCTCTATATTGTAGTAACTGTAATCCTACCTGTATCACAATTTAAGGATTTGAGTTATTCGGATTGTTTTGAATGTCTTACCATTGGTTAAAGTTATATCAATGATAGAACGTTGGGACCTATAATTTATAAATCCTGAGGAATGAGAAGTCTTCATCAACTAGTCATTCCTCACGATGCTATATAGCACGATCTATGATATACCTAGAAATAAATTACCTAGTTACCTATATAATAGAATACCTAGTTTTTTAAACTACAGATAACATTTTCTGTTAGACGACTCTGAAATCCTGAATGTTGTCTAAAAATGAACCTTGAACAAATTCATATCAACTTGAACCATATTAATTGTAATACCCGTAATATCAACAGGGGCTTTTGGTTTCCCGCAAGATGCATCTAAAACCTGTGTATTCTCGTCGCTCCTGAGGGAGGAACCACGTGCAGCCACTTAGCACTCTGAGAACAGACGAACAAAACACACACAACTCTTATACCGCAGAGGGAAAGGCTAAATTCCTTTGTGCCGAGACGCCAAGCTTAAATTGCAGCCTTACACAGTCTGAGAGCTCTACTTCAGAAGCTTTGCCGGTATTAGAATTGCCTCGACATGTACAAAAATAGCGAAATTGAAGTGTTTCGTGAAGTGAATTGAATACAAATAAGACAAAATAAAAATCAATGAAATATTTCGTGAATCTCGAATAGGTGCTGCGGGGATTATGCCTCTAGGAAACTCGTCGGGTATAAAAAGTGTTGGTGAACCTTTTACTGCGTTCGTGATCAAATTTATGACAATAATAATTTATTGTAAAGATCGTAAACACTGTTATTTGGAATAAAACGCGTGGAAATATCAAAACGTGAAAATCATACTTTGAAAATACTGAGTTTGACTCACATATATGTTAAGTTATATAACAAAAACTATCACCATCTAGAATTCACGCGTTTACATATCACGAACGGTGAAGAATGATAATATATAGATAGCACTACTCCTATGTTAAGTGAGAGGTGAAATTTTCACGGCAGCAAGGCACGCACTCGACAGAAATGCGTCCCTTAGCGAGCAAGGTAGCTCGTGCGGAGTCGTGCGTCCAAATGGAATCCTCCCCGCAGAGATTGGTTCTGCAAGTTTTTTATTCTTTAATATTTATGAACTCTGTAACGTGTCGCATTTTACTTGCGTAATGGCATTCGGTTCAGGCTCCGCTGGCAACTCGAATGTCAAACCAACGTGAACAACACACCACCCTCTGTAATGCCTTGTTTGTTATCGAATGATAAAATATGTTCTGAATTTCCTGTAACTTCTTTTTGATATCCGCCATAATATTTGTATAATTTTAGGCTTTGGGAACAAGAGGTAAAAAATATTTTTTAACAGGAGACAATGGAAAGTATTTCACGAGGGGACATCGTTAATTATTTTTTCAACCAGCAGCGGTCGTAAATAAATGTAAAGGGTGCTATTAAACGCATTATTCTCGCATATTTAATGTACTGAAAAGGTTGAAAGGCAGGTATTTTTTCGTTTTTTCAACAGATTCAACAGCTTTGCGTGTGGAAATCTCTCTTTGAATTAAGTCATTCAACACGTGAATTATGATCAAAACATTTGTAAATCATACTATTCAAATATTTTTAAGCTGTTGCTTTTGTTATGTGTCCTCAGTTCTTTGAAATGTATTCAAATGTCCACGTATCTATTTTTTAATTTTCTGAATAAGTTACGGCTAATATATTTTTTTTTATACAAAAAGGTCCGGCCCGAAATGCCAGCATGGTGGTAGAGATGTAATCCAATGTTGTAACAAGTAAACAGTCTTGAAGGCAACGCGTCAGGCAACTTGGTCCTCTCGGTAACGCAAAATATATAATAAAATGTATTGGAATGGCTGCGGGCCGGCTTATCCGGTTGAGAGTCGATGAATATTTGATTTCAATTTTTTTGGCCCGACGTCGCCGTGAAGAATTCACGCCATACCTAATTTGATTTTCGCCATTCCGCCCGTTCGCCGGGCAGTTTGCATTCATATTCAGTTTGAATACGCATTTGGGTTGCGTCTAGCCCGAGTTTGATACAAATAAACAGGGGATATTTTTACATTTCTTGTAGGATAACCCGACCCAACTGATTGCGTTGCGAGGATAATAACCCCACTAGTGGTTTTAGGGGAGGCCTAAGGAATATTTATATTAAGATTAATGTATGAGCTATTCCTTTAACATTACTTTGCATTAAAAGTGTAGTCGCCAAGTATTTTGAGTTTCTAAACGTACCGCAATTGATTTTTGAAACATTTGTAGTGTTCTTCTTTTTACTTCTAGCTAAATAATCTAACTAAATAAAAGCAGTATCAAGTTTAATGCGCGTCACATTTATTTGTTTATCCAATTAGAAGCTGGGGAAGAAATATCATCCAAATGGCACAAAAATGGCAGCAAAGTAAGAAAGGAAAACATTACATAAATCATTTTACGTCTTAGTGCGACACGAAAAAGTCGTTTTTCCTTCGTCTTTTAATGAAATAGGATTCGTTTTTGCAAAGTTGCATAAATGACAGAGCTACGATATTTCACCAAGCCTGAATATTTGGGTCAGCCTGTTTTTGTGTAATGGGGACTATAGAAAAAAAATTAACGTTGTATTTGCTGTAGTTGTTGCAAGAGATTATTTACTTGCAACACAAGATGGCCTGCCGTAACACGACCTTTTTTAATTAAAAAATCTCGCGTGGTCTCAGGAGATTTTTTTTTATCTAAACCATTTTATAAATAAAAAATGAATTCAAACATAATTACAATCTAGCCTTATTAGGTTATATGGTTAAATGGTATTAGGAGATAATTATGGTCATGATTTTAATGTTTCTACTGTTGAATCACTGTTCTTCTCGCGAGTGATCCGAAGTCTTATTTTAGTTCTTGGACCTGCCAGTTTTGTATTGTTTTCTCCGCCCCATACTTTTTTTATTGGCACGCTTTTATATACAAAAATCTATAGATGCACGATCATTTTTGAACCCATAACCTTAGGTTTGGAAGGTGAGGTCACTATCAGTAGATATTTGATTACAACAAGTTCACAGGGAGTAATGATATTTTATTACAGAAGTTTATAACTTTATCGATCACCGAAGTACTATGAAGTACTTCGTCCTCAAAATATAATTCAGGTAGAACTAACATCTAGTTTGTTAATACTATTTTTGTTCTGTAAACAATGGCCTGATGATCTGATCTTATCGCACGGGACTCAGATGAAAGGTGGACAGAACGCGTGACGCACTGGTGTTTAACTGCACATGGCTAATTAATACTTGGACGAGACATGTCGCAGACAGGGAACTGTGGCGATGGATGGAGAAGGCTTTTTTACTCATGGATAAATATCTAGTCCTAGTTCCTAGTAAAAGTCATCGTCTTGATTTACATTTGCAGTTTATTGTCAAAAATTACGTTCACAAAATTTGATAATATTATTACGGGAGTTTACTTTTGAATTATATTTGCAAAGATCTCACCACTAACGGAGGCATTACCGTAACCAATATAAATATATGAATCAACCATCACCGGAATTGAAAAAAGCAGATTTCAAGCGAAGTTGCTTTTACCCAAACAATAATACAAAATCTCTACCGAGGAAACCGTATATTTTATCCAAGCGTCGATTTGTTATTTATTAGTCGGGAATAGTCGTAACATGGGGAGGGAACACAATACCGAAAATGGTGTTCCTGCTTAGTGACGATGCCACCTCGAACCTACGTTTCGCTCCGCTTCGGATCAGCAGTACACCTAGACCCAGCATACCTTGAGCTCCCCCTTCTTCTGTGCCATTTATAGTGGCCGATAGTGTGAAGAAAATTGTACAGAAGGCTACGTGTCTACCTACAGTGGTTGACTTTCATAGAGGGTCGAAGCGTGTATTTATACGTTGCTAGTTAACCAGCGACGACTTTGTGGCGAAGACTGCCTGAATAAATAAAGCGTAACGCACAAAAATGATACATTTGGCTATGTGACAGGAGGCTGTAAGTTGCCTTAGTTTGGGACGAAGGAAAACAAGGTGACATGCCAGCCACGCGTGTCTCTTCCTTTAAGGTTATAGTTTGAGTCATGTGTGGATCTTTTAAAATATTAATGTATTTACTTGTCTGACCTTTGCTCGCTTTTCAGTTTCACAATATTATTAATTCATCAAGCTTTTGAATTTAGAGCTTAAATTTACGCTCTGACGTTTTCCCTCTGTAATTTAAAATAATATGACGTGCACGTGTATGAAAGCATTTAAATATTTAAAATAAAAAGACTTACCTCTGTGCCTATTGGTCTGTTTGTCGAACATTAACATGGCATCCTCAATCTGTAACAAAGAAAAAACAAACTTTAAATCCGTGAAAGATCGCGATGACTAATAGCAAAAAACAAGGGCGTCGTGCGCGATTTGAGCCCTGCCCTGGCAATAAAACACTCCAGCGTTGTAATAACGAATAAGCACCGGTACAGAGTAAACCACACGCTGCAAATAAACTTTGATAAGAGCGGGCGAACAGGTAATAACGTATTCATAGAGAAATAAATGGAAAGTCGGCGGTTAGGACACGAACAATACACGCCAGAGATGCGCTGTCACCGCCTCACCCGACTTGTAGTATACCAAAATTCGCTCACGAAGGAGAATTTTTTAAATTCCCCGTTTGCAAAACAGTGATAAATCTGAAATGGAACAAAATTGCATCGTAAATATTCATGTCCACGGCAACGCGTGACGTGCGTATAACTTAATTATAAATTACCTATTAACTTTTCAGTTGAGTTGGAAGGTCTGAAATGGGTTGCGTTCTAAAACACGCGTGTTTTAAACTCAGATGCAGGATGAGTTTGACGGAAGGGGCTCGAGGGCTTTGTTCGGCGTCTGAGTCGCCGGCGACGGCCGCTCCCCAGGGCGACATTACGCGGGAAGGTCAACGCGACAGACTCCCGATGATCGATGTCGAATACCCGTAACAGGTGACCTTTCCTTGAATTATTTCTACCTGTGGAAACATTTGTTTAGTGGTGATTTGTTTGAGCAAGAATTGCTACACGTTTGCTACACGCTTGGCTATATTATGTTGAATAAAAAATCAGTCCTAATTTTACCAAAAACGTTTGATTTATATTTGGCATCTCTTTTGTACTTAAACCATGTGTTCCGCACGCAACCATACAAATTTACGTTCTGTGTAGGTTATTGTAAGGAAGTACAAATTATTTATATCATACGGATTATACGAGTATAGTCAGCTAGAAAAAATTGTGGTGATACTTTAATACCACCTTCGTTGGTAAATCATTTATTTAAATAATTATAAGCGAAAGTCTGTGTTTGGGGTGGGTGTGGGTGTGTGTATGTTTGTTACCACGTATCTCCGTGACGACTTAACCGATTATGATGTAATTTTGAATGTAGATGGCTTAAGTCCTGTAATAATACATAGGTTTATCTACTTAGCACTTTTTATCCCGAAAAAATCTAGTGTTCCTGTGGGATAGCTTAAAAACTGCAAAAACACGAGTGAAGCCGCAAGGGTCAGCTCGTTAAATAATATAATCTGGTCATTGGTGGTCCAAAGACTAGTTAAATAATGAAAACTACGTTTACATCGTATAAAGTCGTAGCGTCGTAGTACTATAAAAAATGCCTGTGACTATAAATCCAGCAAAATAAAATGAAATTCTTTCTCCTCCATTATTACATGACGACAAAACTGACTGTAATACCAAATCACAAAGAAATAAATATCTATTAGCTTAGATAATGACTGGATTTATTGCTCAAGTCACAAATACAGAAATATGGACCAATCACAATACATTTCGTCATAATACGCCGTCGTCTGTTGTCGTTTGTACAAATCGATAAGGATTATACCGAAAATATATAGATTATTTTGTGCTCCTGCGACATAGATTGTGACCTAATGCGGCATTGTTACGGCCAATTTGTTAGAACTATAATATCACGTCGTTACTTTCTTCCAAACCAGTGATGGAGTGTGTGTGACAAGGATGGCACACTTGTTCTACTGTTCTGGGTCACTCCCTCGGGCGACGTTACCGTGAAACCGAACTTTGGCTTAGTGATCAATGTTGAACCTCTAAGGTGTCTTTTGAGTTAATACTCGTTTGTGATTATCTATCGATCTCCTTTAGATTTGACTTAAACCATTTTCAAGGAGTCCAGTCAGCTTTTTCTGAGTATAATGTTGATTAAAACCTTGCCCGCAAAGGGAAAACGGTTTCCTATACTTAATATGAACGTGATAAGAAAACCTGTAGAAATTATAACAAGAGGCACTAAATTCTGTAACTTATTAGCCTAACTGCTGCCCAGGGCTGTCAACATTATGTAAGTGCAGTAAAAAAGCTAGTTTAGAGCCGGCTACAGTCACGTAAGCCGAAGTGTTTCCTAACAAGAGCCTAATAAGAACATTTATGGACATCGACGCGTTGGCAGGGCGCTGCAGTAATTTGCCGTTTAATATTCGGTCAGTGTGGGCCAGACACCGTAGAAACTACAAGGTATTCTCTCGGCTCGTGATACTATTCCCTAAGCTGTGGTGAGCCGATATGATATTCCTGAGAACTTTGCTAATTCCACTTGAACATTTTTTACGTGGCGGGTAAGTGAACGAAATTGGAGACAATGTGCTGAATACGCGTCGAATTTTTATAGTGGCCAGACAACGTGGTGAATAAAACAGTGATTGCTTGTAGAGAAATAAAAATAATCTTGGAGCGACATCTTTGAAGCTAGCTTTAGTGAACAGTGAACACGTATTTTATGGAGTTTGGTGGTTTTCAAAATTTTTTAGGGTTATCCACATTTCCTAAATAAGCTATTTACATTACTACTTAAATTATTTTTTGAGAATCAAGCAGTAAATATTATAAATCCCATTTTTTTTGGACTCTTGTTTCAACAACACTTTCAAAACCATATCAATAAACTAACACTTGCAACAATGGGCGCAATTTTCTTAAGGGCCTGTACTATTGTACTGGCCTATATTATTAAGTATTTTATTTAGGGGAGATTCCAGTCCGTCCCGGGAGATACCTGTCACGGTTATTTGCTACGTGTACGTTCCACAGAGCACCCATTTAATTTTTTCTCTTGTTATTTAAGATTTAGGAGCACATTACTCCAAATTTGTGGTGCACTATTGAATTAACTATGTTTTTTAAGGTCTTCTTCAAGGAATGTCCCTAACATTTTTTAGGTATTCTACTCAACTAAAAACATTTTTTGTTTTAACTGCCACTAAAAGATTTACGAGGCTTTTGATGATTTCAGGCGCTAGGAAGATAATATGTTTAGGTCCAGAAATGGATAACATGAATAAAAACCAGCCGCTTTCACACAGCGCATTCAAAAGTTGCCGTGTGCTTAGGGTCTAGGGTTCATTTAAAAGCACGATTCGCAGTATAAATTTGAAACACACTTTTGAAAAGAAAACTGCATTACATTGTGTGAAATTTCTAAAACTGGAAAAAATTCTGTGTAAAAGTAAGTTTCTACTTCTAGCGTCCGTAGCTTAGGAATTTCTCAAGCTCGACAACGTTGATCCAAGCAGATGTTCTTGAACCGAACAACTTTTGTTATAACGCCTTTTCGAGGATGCGAAAATTCTCAACTTTCCATACCTATCCACTCGCTTGCATTCCACTTGATCACTTCATACGTTGCCTGGATTTGTGTGTTCACTCAAATTTGTGAAGACATTTTTTGCATTCAATGGTGTGGAAAATGTTTGGATAAGGAGTTGATTTTGCTGGAAAATTGCGATTTGCGATTGCGGCAATTCGATCCATGCTACGAAAACAAAAGAGCATTGGCGTATGACAAGCATAGGTTTAGTTTCAGTTTTGTTTGCGCATTTGTTTCTTTTGTCGTTCAACAATTACTCCGTACGCTAACAAAGCGAGACAGGCAATAAATAAAATAGCATCATTACAGCAAGAAATTGTAGCCACGAATAGCGCATTACACTCGGTGCAATCCATCAAACCGGGCATGCTATATCGCGATCGCCGGTTCAAAACAACCAACATTTACCATTGGAACTAATATTCTGAACAATCGGCTTGGTGTTTGCTTTCGTGTGCAGTGCATTGCGTCTATTTGTTTGTGTGCGTGCGTCTATGACGTCACGGGTTGACGCTTTGGTTTCTAAACACGGCATGTTAGCAAACTGTTATAGACTTGCCCACGGCAATGCCCGCACGGAAATTAAATTTATTCTTTTTGGGAGTTCATGTTCAATGTTTATCTGTCTGACGCGATGTTATTTTTAGAAGCTACTACAAAAATAAAATAGAATTTATTTACAGGTTGCTTTTTGACAAGCTATTTTAGTACAGTTTGTAGCACAAACCTGTCAAAACGCCTGCTGCACCTGAAGAATAGACAAACATTTTCATTTTTTCCAAGGAAACCGTTATTTATGTTTTTAATGCTATTAGCATGAAAAAACATAAATAACTGGGCAGGTAAAGGGGTAACCTCAGGGTGACATACAATTATTTTCTTTTTTTTTCATTGACAATTTCTAAACGACATCACACAACACAACACACAAAGGCCATCAGTCATTCTGAAACTAATACCAACAACTCCCAAGGATCGCGAACTATGCATCTTGTTTCCTTAGTTAGAATCCTGTGGTTACTTAACTTGTACAATCGTCCAGCGGCCGGCCACACGTCAATCAACACTAGCAGTGTTGGTCCGACAGTTTGTCTGTCAGTTGTAAAGTGGTTCGGTCGTAAAGTGGGAGAATTGTTCAAAAACTTAATAGCTTGCAAGTTGAGATAAGACCACTGGTCTTAAGCCTTGTATACATAGTGTCTTGTTAATTGTTCCTATCAGAAAAAAAACATTGAATAAGTTTGTTTGTTGTGTTTAACAGTGTTAACTACCATCTAGATAATGACAGTAAAGTTAATACTTACTTAAGAGAATATAAGCACTGCGGTACTTACCTATAAAATTTAAATAAATCTATGTTACACACGACAAGTAAGTACTCAAGTGAAAGTTCAAATAATTCATTGAAAATAAATTTTAATTTCATTAAGTTCAACAAGACGTCAGACGTGTAGGTAGGGTCATGCCATCTGTTTACTTAATAATTCATTATGAAACTATGATAGTGTTTGATAAGTAACGACCGATGTGGCGCAGCAGGCGCAGGTCCGCCTGCGACGCAGAGGTTGCGGGTTCGATTCCCGCCTCGGGGTAAATGTTTGTACGATCTACACATATTTATTCCGGGTGTTCTGAGTATTTTCTATATATGATAAAAAAATATCTATATATTGTATTGTATTAAATATATTTTATATCAGTCACCTAGTACCCATAATACAGCTCTGTTTAACAGCAGCTTACCTTGGGGCTCGATGATTGTCCAGTATTATTTATATATTTATCTATTTATATTGTAGCCGCAGCACGTTAAGTACATACCAAAGAAATCTACCTAGTTGATCTGATAAGAATGACCAGACAAGTTAATCCACGCGCTATAAAGGGTTTGTTTAAAGAAAAAGTTTTAATTTGTTTAAATATTTCCCCAGGCTCCCTCTGGTTCTCGAGTTCCGTGTCGAGACATTAGCCTGCCCGCGGCGGGGTAATGAGACAAACCACCTGCTCTTAAAGGCAGCATAACAATTAACTTGAAGAAGAATATTAGTGCAGTTAATAGAGCCAGATACACTCTGGCCTCTGGCCTCTATAAATAACAACCCTTTTCTCCGTTGTGGCTGTTTTTTGTTATTATTTGAAGCTTCGTGGTTTGCACTTAGATTTTTGATAGGATGTGGGCAGTTCTTATTTAAATTATTATGACATTTGGTTAGCAGATAATTTTATTGACCAAAAGTGGCATTCGGTTATTATTTTGAGGCCCGATGATGGTAATGAACTGTTTTACTGTACTGTAAGTAGTTTCAATTAAATACTGACGCTCGCACCCAGTTTGTACAGTAGTTTTTTTAGTAGTTTTGACAAGTCCGTTGCAAAAGTTAAATTGGAAAAAATATCTTGCCTCGTAGTCGATGAAACAATTTTAGCAAGGTAACGATTAAAAACCTTACCTGGTAGTTGGAAATTTCAGCAAGAGTCCGTCTTGTTGAGTAACAATGCAAGGACGAAAATTCTGCCTCTGCTGTTCAAGCATTACAGTTTTTACGAATAATTTATTATTGGGACTTTGTGAGAAAAAGGAGATAAAATAGAAAGAGTAGCAGAGTTCTTTGTGATAAAGCTCAGCCGAGGAAGGAATACCAACATACCTATTTCTGCTGCCAAGTTTATAGTAATGTTCGCAATGCTGTGTTCCAGTTCGAAGGGTATGGTGTTTAGTGAAGTTACAGGCACATGAGACTTTAGATCTACATCTCAGGTGGCAATGCGCAAGTGAGAACTGTGATGTTGCAAGCGTACATAGGCTACGGTGACCGCTTACCAGTGGGCCGTACGCTTGGTTACAACTTAGTATTGAAAAAAAGGTATTAAAAAAAAAGAAATTACTAGACGAATGCGACGTGTTAAGGTGTTGAGCAACTTTGCAAATGTTAGGTGTTGCGATACATTTTCAGGCAAAAGACTTGAAAGTCTTGTCATTTACTCTAGATAATAAATCCAATGAACACCAATGAATCGTTCCCTTTACTACCTCTCAGTATTCTGCTTTTCCTTACTTTTACAACTATTCTTTACCCAACTGCTCTTCTGAGCTATCCCTCCTTATAGGCGAATTGATTGGGAGTCGGGAATAATCTCGGGATTGGATTAGTTTTCTGGATGAAGTTTCCCGAGAACTCAGCTTCCTTATTAACATACCCCTTAAGAATACTTTATAAAGCAACAGTAATTAAATATCCAGAGTTATCGGAGCGATTGTATCGAAGAGTGTTTTCCTGTTAACGGATACAAACTTGGTTTATGCGTAAATTAGTAGCGGGAAGTGTAGCCCGAAGTTCTATTTAATTTTTTTGTAATAAAATATAGAATGATAAACATTTTTAACGTTAAGCAGCCGGCTTTTTCAAAGTTGTTAGGCCATGACAGAGGCCATCGGGCGGCCTAAAAACTCTGTCACCAGATTTGGCCACTGACTCATACGAACGAACGAACGAACCAACATTTTGTCTTGACCACAAAAGATAGTTCCGCTATGCACGATTCCCGCTATGCTCGGATATATAGAATGACTAACATTTTGTCTTATCCACAAAAGATAGTTCCGCTATGCAAGATTCCTGCTATGCTTGGATTTAAAAATACGCCCCTATGATAGGTTATGCATGACATACATATGTATGAACTTGGTTGGTATGAACCTGTGCAAGTTATCCATCAAAGCGGAAAGTTATTGTCCTCTATTGGTTGATTGTCCTCTATATGCCTTCACAAAATTTTCATAATATTTGGTCACATTGTCCGCCGAAATATCGATAACATCGAGAGACTCACAATGACAGGCAAAAAAAAGCAAAAGACCGAGAGGACGCAGCCCCAAGCGATGGTCTGACCAGGTCTCGAAACAGCTAGAAATGCCAGTGAAAAGGGCACTTCATCAAGTTACCAAACTCTCTAAATAGAAATCCATAATTCACGGAATGGGAAGAGTCACGATCCTCAACAATGAGAGACCGACTGAGAAGGAGTAGTTGTTAACCATAGATATCCTTCTAATTATATCTTCTATAAGCTCTTGTGTTTTCACAATATCTGACTCTAGTATTTTTTAACCATCTGAACGCTTTTAACTAGTTCAGGTAGCAACGCTGAACAAAAAATGAGATGACTAATTAATTTTACAACGTTTTGAACCCCCCTATGTCTGGAACGCTATAGATACCTTTATATCTATGAACATAGGACTGGTTAGGGTAAAAGATGGATTAGGGGAGAGCTCACCCCATGCGGGATGTCAGCGCAAAATTTTCAACATTTTCAAACAGAATTAAAAACGTTGATAACCTAAATAATGTTTAAAAGCTTCCTGATCACAAAATCTAATTTCCGAAATGCCTAGGAAATAAAATACCTAAATGTAAAAAGAAAACGCATCAAAGTTTTATTGTGATTTCATAAAACTCATTTAAGTCACATTTTTTTTATATTTTGTCAAACAACAGAGCCATGAGCCATGTTTCACTCACGTTTATAACATTATGTCATAAATAAAAACTTAACATTTTACCAACAGTGAAAAGAAACCCGTGAATAAAATATGAAAGAAGTTCAGGCAATCCCAAGACGTTTTTCGTATTTAAATAATTACCATAACAAACAAAACCCAGACAAATTTTATTCGTTACTTTTTAAACCTGTGATTTGATGGGGATCTACAAAAACAAAAGAGAGTTTTTTGTTGCTTTTCAAAGTTAATGACATACTTTTATGCAATGTAAATTTTTGGGCTGGCGTGTTTTTAGCTAATTCTATCGGGTTTGTTTCATAAACCACACCATTTATAACCGGCTATGGAAATATAAAAAAATATATATTATAATCTTGACGAGGTACCTAGTCAATGATCGCGTAGTGTGGGTTATGAAAGCGTGCTTTTTGCATTGGTTTATTATTGCCATCGGCATTGTCCCACTAGTAGAGATTATGATACATATCTAAAAACATGTTTTTTTTTTACTGAAGTAGTAGGAATTATAAAAACCAAACAATTTATAATTGAATCTCTTACTAACAACATTCTAATAAAATGATAAAAATTAGAGATATAATGTCAAAGTATCAATCCTACGGGGCTTATTCAACTTTACAAACAACATTTACGGGTTGATTTGCAATCAAAAATAAAATGCGTTTATGGTGTGCTATGCCCAGCCGTAAGCAAGTGAAATTACTGGGCGAAAGAGTCTTAACAACATCTCGGGGTGATAAGCGCAGTGAAATGCAACGCAAACACTTAAAACCTGGTGGGCGCCTCGATTGTCTTGTCATTTGCTGACAACAAAAAAAAGTTATTTGGGATGGTGACAAGACATTTACTGTGAATTAGTATTGTAGTTCATAAAATATCTGATAAACGATCAGTGTTATTTTTTTTGAAATAAAAAAATAATAATTATGGGCTAATATAAAATAGGCTTTATATTTTAACTAGATAAGAATTATCACCAAGAATGTGATTCTAAATCTATGAGGATGAAACTGTTATGTTAATATATTTATAGTGACAAAAAACCCTATTGTTATTTTGTAAACCGAATAAAAGTCACATCAAAGAAACCTTCGCTGAGCTTTGTGGAACATTGTTTATCTCAAAACAACATCACTTGTCTTTATTATTCAAATGGAGTCGATTAAAAAAAAGAAAATGTGCCAATTCCAGACCAAATTCCTATATTATCGATGAAAGAACTTTTTTTTTTTTTAGTTTGTGACCTTTTTGACGTGATTTGTTGGATCATACAAAGGGAACAAAAAATGCAATTTTCGCCGAGAGACTTTTAATTATTGGAGCATTTTTCAAACTTTACGAACACTTCAAAAGTTTGGACTTTGGACCTGGGTGGACCGCTCGGTGTTAATTACCAACTTTTTAAAAACTGCAACTCATAATAGACAGCTTGGGTGAAGATGAATGATGTGTTGGCTTTTCATCTTCTTTTGAATTTTCCAGTCAAATGCGTGTTGTCCGTGACCACAGTTTTCCGTAGCATTTCATTTATACTATCATTTTAAAACCATCGTAATTTTGATAAGGTTCTGTTCAACACAAAATACTTTAAATAGCCATTTTAAAAATAATCTAATGAAACTATCTGAACGTAATGTTGACTTACTTATAAGCATACCAGATTTTACGCTGCGACTGACAGTTGGTCTAAAATTTACATATAATACATATTACATTTACAGATGCTGTGTGGATTGTCCAGCATTACTTATATTTAAATTTTATATTTATATTTATACATATAACATACTCGGATTATGGAACCCTAAAAAGCTACGGATAACGTTGAAACTCATAAATACAAAACTTTATAAAACACATAGGTGGTTGGCATTTTTAACGGATCGTCTGACAGGTTAATAAAACGTGTAGTAATTTACGAATTTATTTACAAGATCTCTTAAAATCAAATCCATTAAAAGTAAATAAATAGATACCTACATAGAGAGATAGGGTTTTATTGAAGAGAAACAAAACAATTTAAATAATACATGGTATTAAAAGTATCTTTGGTCACAATATCATATGTAGTAGAAATATAATCTTTTACACATTTACGAGTAGTAATAACTTATTAATGAGTAAAGTTTATTTTAGTAATTAATATTTTTACGTTTAAGAAAAACTAGTGCTCTACAACCCAATTAAAATTTTCAAACCTCCTTTGTAATTATTTCAAAAGTACTTACCTACTAATTAAGGCAAATGAATAATTGAATAGGCTTTCTCAATTATTCAAAGTAATAATGACAACGAAAAGTGATTTGGTTTTAACTAAAACAGAATATTTAACTAATAGAAATGTGAAAAGTTTTCCAAAATTAATAAAATATTTTGTAAAAAATGTTTACCTACTGATGATTTTATCCATTTATATTGTTAAATAAAACTTATATCACACTAGCAGCCCATCCAAGCTGCGCACGGGTGTTTTTTTTATATTTTGAGATAAGCGTAGAGTATATGTTATTTTTGTTTTTATAGTGTTAACCATCACACTAAGGTATTACGAAAAATTATAATATCCATAAAACGATTTCCTCGAGTGGGATTTGAACCCACAACCTTTCGCTTGATAAGAAAGTGCTCTAACAATAATAATAATAGAGCTATCGAGGCATAATTTAGCTTGCTCGAAATAATCCATGGGATGTCTTTGGCTCGTAAGCTCTGCTGGTCTAGTGGTAGTGACCCAGTGGTAGGGTCGTAGATTTGAAACAAGTCGTGCACCAATGATTTTTTCACTACGACTATTTTTGTGCGCAATGCCAGTGCTCTCATACGGTGAAGGAAAACATCGTGAGGAAACCGGCATGTTCAAGAACTAAAAATTCTAAAGACACGTGCCATCCACCAATCCGCATGAACATTGAAAGGCTGTCATGATGATGTCTACGGCTCAAAGCGTCTATGGCTCAACCTACAGAGGAAACGCTGCAGTTATCCAAGCATGTTTAACGTGTCTAAGGGTATATATAGATTCTCGACTATAAGGTGACACCGATATCCAAAACTATAATAAAGGTTTGCGTATTTGATTTACCGTGTCCGGTTATAGGACAACATAAATGTTCTAGATTCTAAATGTAAGGTAGTAAAAATTGCAATAGACGTGAAAGTGATCACTGCAGAATAATGAGCCACTGAAGTTTCACTCGTTAGTCTCGCGTTGCAGCCATTACCCATGGGAACAGAGCGGCTCGGAGCCATGCTCCATATTCACATTCCATTTTCGAAATTACTTATTGTTTGCATCGAAGGAGGTGCGTCATTTGTTCCGCATGAAGCGATACCTCATTGCTCTAAGATAAAGAGCGCACAATATTTTTCTTTTATTTTATTGCCATCTGCACTGTGTAACTCACATTGGCCAGATTAAAGTTTGTGTCTGGTCATGAACTAAATCTTGAAGTTCATACATAAATATAATTAGTTTTAATAGTACTTATATGTTGAGTTATGCCACTGACACTCTTTGTCTTGGGTGTTAATCTTGAATAGAGTTGACATCCATTGTGATATTTTATTATTACTCTGTGAAATGCAACGAGGCGGGAGGAATTGTTAAATCCTTACAATGGGGGTTCTGTCTCGGTCGGGTCGAGTGCGCAAAAGTTGAACAAGGATCGCAGTTCCGACGGGAATGTAAAGGGAAGGGATTAATTGTATAATCTTCGAATAAGACAAAGTTGAAGATGGTCCGTGGCGGCGGTCGGCAAGTAGGATTATTTATGTGGAAGCTCGCAGCTCGCACAGACAGGGTGGCGTGGGCACGTGACGTCACACGCCGCGCCCACACCGCCACTTCTCTCCCAATCTGCATATAAATCGGATATCGATAATGACGTCGCTATCGCAAGCAACCCGAAATTCGTTCAAAATCCGATAAGCTTTGCCCGTGAAAGCTCTAATCCACAGAAGTTTGGATGACCCCGATAGTGGATGAACCCACCAGTCTTCTATTATGTAAATTATCGGCCACACGAAAATTTTGTCCGACCACTGCGGTCGCCAAGTTTTGGGCAAAAGTTACAGTATTGACTTAGGGCCGTATCTGTCGAGAAATCGAAGTCTCACCGAACAATAGGGTGGTAAATCTGTTGTAAATATTTGACGTTTTGTTGTTAATATATTTTGTGGGAATGTTGGTCGAGTAAACAAGTAGCACGTGGTGGAAAAATGAATTTTAACGTTTACAATGGGTGTGAAATACCGTGTGAAAATGAAGAGGTCATTGTGAGTGTGGGGACGCCTGCTGTTAGTAACGACGGGCTCAAATGACCCGCGCGCAAAACATAACCACGTTCCGGTCCCCGCAACCGCCTTTCACAATGTTTGCCAATAACGACCAACTATGCGCTGGTTGATTTAGTAAATTGAATACGTATATTATAGAAAATTTGCTCACTAAAGTAGCTTGCAAGGTGCCTAAACTTTTTTACAGTGTCAGAAATTAATCATACAGCAAAAAAACCAAGGTAATGTAATGTAGTGTAATGTAACCAGTGTAATAAAAATTTTGAATTGCAATTCACACAAAAAATATTTATTAAGTACACGGGTTATTTTGCTGTATGACACCTGATCATAATTATTCAGGCTATGCATTCAGTATTCAGGCGGAGCGCTCGCTAAGTTGTTCTTAACAGATCAACAAAGTTAAGCACTGTTTTGCGTAGTCACTATTTGGATTGGTGACCGCCAGTGGCAATTTCAACTGAGCGCTCCTTGCTGTGGCTAAAACACAGTCACCAAAGTTGGCCACTGCCTCATACGAACTTACTTACTTACTTACCTACTAGTATTCAGGCTACATTCAAATGACTACTACTTTTTTGAAATGGTAAACATCATAAATAAACCTTACTTAAATTAAAGCAAAGCGTACTGGATCCTTAGACTCGCCATACTGGTACATTTATAACCGATCTAAAAAATAAATAATATAATATACGCCGGACGAACCAAAAAACATACCAACACAAAGATAAATTATTTTGCCGATACAAGTCGACGATATTACGAAGCTAGTGTTCCATTGACATTCGAAAACTTTTAAGGGTCTCATAGAGTGCATGTAACTTTCCTCTTAGACCCAAAGCACTAGCAAAGTAATGCAAACTTAGTGTGATTGGTCGTTCTTCGTTTACTTGAAGCAAATAAGAGTGCCTACTTTGTGCAAGAAAGAAATCATCTTTTTACTACACCTAGTAAACAAGTAAGTAACTATAACATGTTATTTTTTTATTGCAGTAAATTTTGCCTTGCATTTTGAAACTAACTGTTTTTTTATCTTCACCGTCTATTTATTATATAATCTTCGCATGACTAATTTGTATGAAATTAATAGTTTTTCACTATCTATGGATAGCAGAATCAATTTTAATCAAATCGTAAAGGTAAGCGCACGTCATGTTTACGATACAATTGGGCATATTACAGTCGTAACTTGCGTACGCGATCCGATTGCTTTCATACTGTTCCGGCATAAGAATCAGACAGATAACACAATGGGTACTTCGTTTCCCTCGTTTACTACAGGAGCACCCTGCCGGATCACGTTATTTTCATAAGGCATGGGCCTGCCCTGACCCAATTCCTTTTAATCCATCGCTTACCTATAAGGTTTTATTGGCAATGGCCCATTACGACCTACATTATCAACATCATCATCCGATTTTACTATTTCCAGTCACGTAAACTTGAACGACGAATATAAACCATACGGCTATAGGACAAGTTTGCGTAAGGTTTTCTTTTGGGGAGAGTATCTGGGGTTCATCGACCGATGGCAGCACGCGACTATCTGACAGGTTGTTCGTTATTGGCGGGATATCACGTGATTTCCTTGATCGGTTTAGTCGTGTGGGGTTCTTACTAATTCGGAGAATCGATTGAACTTGATTTGATAATGGTTATTTTACTTGTTGAAGTGTGAGTCCTATCTAGATAGGAACATTTATTAACAATAAATATGTAGAATATACATTATACATATAACATTTTATTATACATAATATAAAAAAAAATATATAATATTATTATTATAATTTTGAACAGTTACAGAATAATTTTTCATATTAAATTTGCAATCAGCACTACTTACATAATATACTAATAAAATGAAATCACGAATTCTAATAAAGTAAATAAATTTAATAAAGCGTGAAAATAAAAATCCGAGTTCTACAAAACTTTTCAAGGACCAAGTGCTTTGTCCCAATTTTTCCGCTGGCAAATTCATCTCACATCTTTATATTTTTGGTATTCATACATTGCGTCGGTACTCAAGTCAACTCCTAAGACAAATATGAATAGGGTAATGAATTATATGGAAAGCTCCTTCCGTGTGACGTGTGAGAGATTGCGCCGCTTTGCGTCGACCTCCGAATTTAACCAGTCGTTTGTGCCGCGCAAAACTTGCCTCGAGGTTACATTAAGCCGATTGCCGGCGTCAATCAAAACCAGCCTTTTTCGAGATACCGTAATGTACGCGGCTGCGGTACGCTACGCACCGAGCCGTCATTTCAACTAATGTCTTTATACCGCAGCTCCACCAGAATTTGTTATATACTAAAATCATAAGGAAGGCATCTAAATGCTTCTCACATTCGCGAAGATATTTGGCCAAAAAGACCGTGTCGAAACTAATACTGTCGGTAACATCCTTAAAATAACGACATTGGCGATTTTCCGGGCGGGTAGCCGATCGGGTCGCGACCGATCAGAACAGGGGGCTTGATAAATTGCAAGTCTTAAAACCAATGGCAGGTAATTCGGCACAAATTCCAGGCTTCTGGCCCTCCGGCCTGCTTCAGGAAAGTTTCAACGATTACTTTTACTTGTAATTTATGTCTCGGGTGCCGATAAAACGATGGTACGGGAGGGTCACAGGTGAGTCACCGTAGAATTTCTACATTTTTTCTGCTGACTTTGTGATATACAACCTAAAGTGCTATCGTTATAAAACGTAACACATTTACTTTTTGGCAATGTAGGGAATATCCAATAATAATGTACACAACCCTGACATTTCAGCAAAAATAGCGGTACCAAATCTAGTAATTAAATCCAAATTCCACGAATTCATAGCTCCCATTAAAATATCGCATGACAACTTTATTTGTAAAATGAGCTGTAAATTGAACCAGATAAAAAGAAAAAATATAGGCAGTCATTTTCCACGATAAGTAGGTCTTTTGTGAAAGAATAAAATTAAGAGGTTCGTAAGTTGCGAGCCTGATTAATATTCGCGAGATGAGGCGAGGGTTTGCCGTAGCGGCTGATATATAGCGTGTTAATCCATCACGGGTGGTGCATGCGTACGCACGCACACTCGGCAACGCAAACACGACTGGTTTGAACGATTGCTCTCAAATCGAACATTTTATTAATGACTTGTCTTCACGAGCAGTTGGTTTAGAACATGAAATATTACTAAATTTAATAGACCTATTATGATGACAAATTAAAAGACAGATAACATTATGAATAACACTTAAAACTGATTTAGATCCAACTGTTGATTTTTGTGGCTATGAAAATGGAACAGCAAAAAGGCGTAGCTTTGACTAGCAGATTGTTGATGGCAGTTAGCGGGACATCCAACTTTACTTACATTTTAGCCACTGTAGGTTTAAGAAATCGATGTCTTTGAGTAGCATAACTTAGTGCTGGAAACCACGGTGCAAATTTTCAGCAACGAGAGCGATCACGTCATCAGGGTCTTAAACTGGAAGACGGTTTTTTTTTTATACAACTGAAGTGGCAACCAAGCGTACGGCCCACAAGATGGTAAACGGTTACCGCAGCCTATGGACGCTAGCAATACCAGAGGTATCACTCGCGGGTTGCCACCTTGAGGTAAGATTGAAAGCCTCATGTGCCAGTAATTTCACCGGAAACCATACCCTTCACACCGGAACACAGCAATGCGAGCATTACTGCTTGGCGGCAGAAATAGGAATGGTGGTAGTCCTTCCCCGGACGAGCTCTATCACAGAGAACTCTAATACTCTTAAAAACGGTATTATAATACTGCAGACTACATTCACACCGTTTGTACTTTTGGAAGTGCAAACCAACGTAGTGGGTATTGCTTCAAACCCCTCTCGTCATAGATTACATGGTTAAAAAAATAATTTCCAGGCGTAGTTTTAGTATTATTTTATAGTAACACTATATTGCTGAGTGGGACTTTAGAAAGTGCTGGAAAATATAGAATAACCATTACGTTTTACTGAAGCTATATCATATGAAATGGGTTATGGTTACTTTGCCTATCGAATACTTAATAAAAAGGCCAAGGCTGTAAAATTCCTGCGAGATGAAAAGCAATTTACTGACGTTAATATCTAAGCACTAGTAGGAAAATTCTTCTTACAATAGCCTTTTATAAACAGCTTTTATCTTTATGTGTGTCAACAAAAAGCCAGAAAAGAAAGCTTTTATTTTATTTCTGCAAATCTAACAAGTAAATATACAGTAAAGTTTGTCTACTTCAGGTTTAGGTGGGCCATATTACATTGTCTTCCTTGGGTTTTTTACTATTAACAAGCTATGAATTTTTAGATATCGCAAGCTGGTCCTTAACCTTAAACTCACCAAAGATAGATGAAATATATTCCAGATTTTTTTTGTGTTGAACAGCTCGTGATATTTATTATTATTTTGCAAAGAATGTTTCCCTAAAGCAATTGTAATAAAATATAGGGTGTAAAAACGAAAACTTTCTGCTTAATTTTTAGCGAAATGTTTTTCTTTGGTACAAAAGAACTATGAGAGCAAATCTAATGCCCTCTCCGAGACAAACAGAACATGACAGTCGTATAAATAAAAAGCCCGATAACACAACAAGGTTTGTGAACAACGTAATCCATTTACCGGGAATGAAATAAAGATGGCGAGATTGGCCAGATCACAACGCACTTACACAAATTTCGTTCCCGTGTCTTCGACGATGAATAATTGATGTGAATTCGAGTTCGACCTACGATTCGTGAAAACTGGTACCTTTAGCACCACAGAACTATATTTGAGTAGAATGCGTGAGTGTATTTCGCTCGTATGCCGATAAAACGGGCTAAGTAAGGGCTGAGAACCACTTTACTCGCCGCGAAACTCAGTCTGCTCCCAACCGGGGGCAGTGTGGTGGTGTGCCAGTGCCTAGAATCGGTTTGCCGCATGCTTATCGATGCTTTTAAATCATTTATTTTTGCGCGGCTTATGTTTCTCATCACTAAAATACATTTGTGTGTAAAACACGCAAAATGTTACACGCTCTGTTTCCATACAAATCGACGAACTCTTTCATTTTACTTAAATATAGTTCTGTGTTCAGCACCGTTTATTTTATCTGTTTTTAAATACACAATAAACTTCAAGATATTTCTTATAACACCAATTAAAATGACAAAGGCTAATGCTGGTGTAATTCAATATAGATGGGCTTCGCTTATTTTCAAATTTGCTCTTAAAAATGGAAATGTAATAACGCACACGTAAAAGCGCCACGTTCGCAAAAGGTACATTTGGTTACCACAATACGTCGGTCAGACATGTGGGTACTACGAGGAACTTAAAACTTTTCACTTACATATAGTTGCAGCTGACTGTACGTGAGTACTGTACTGGCAACCATTTAGTTAATTTCGAATAAAATCCATTTACGATCTAAGCTGACAAGACCGCATAGATTTCACTTTTGGAATTCACTACGGAATGCGTGCATCAGAATTACTTGAACATTTACGCGCCCCCACTGTAATGTTGTGGTGCTATTGAATATACTATACAAGAATATAAATTTATGTGCGACATTCAATATTATCTATTATCTTGTTTGTGTCTACACGACTAGCAATACCTCCGTCAGCTCTAGCCGTTCAATTAATTTAACATGAATGCAACGATTGCGATGTTCCTCTGAAATTACATTCTCAATAAAAGGCCAAAACGATTTTGTATAAATAAAAACGGGTGCCACATTTCGTGAAGTTACTTTATAAGCGAAGCACATCGGTCCAGGCAACTGTAAATGGCGCGAAACGGCAATTTTAAAGCACAACATTGAAAATACCATATTACGTAGGTATCTGGTGTTCGTACGTGCGCGGCGATTACCCGCTTGCTGCTTGGAGCTGTGTACACAACCGCTTTTAACGCATTACCATGAATAATATATACTCAAATTGAAATGTCGCATTCGTGTCGCTCCAACTGCCTATCTGCTCTCACAACCTTCTTCCATATTCTGCCCGTCGATTCTGCCAAAAGGATTTACCTTTTATTGGCAGCGCAGTCTTTTTTCGAAAGACTTAGCTGTGTGGAGTCTTTACGGTTTCTATCGTATGCCATACACAATAGACGGTTTCTGGGTGCCACGCGTGTGTACTCAGAATTGTTAACTTGCAATGGTGGTTTCTCGTGGGAATTCGCGTTTAGAATTGCTGTAGCGTTATTGTAAATTGACAAGTTTTCATCGAATATAATGTAAATTATGTTTAGGGTGATTTAGTAAATACTTTCATCTAGTCTTTTGTTCAACTTTCTGAAAACCTTATTAGTAAATTTACTAAGAAAATCAAATTATCCGAAAAATTTAAACTATGATTGGATTTATTTGTACGAGTTAATAAAGTAAACTCCACGTAAACGTGAAACTTTCAACTAAATAACGTTTGGTAAATATACCAAACGTTATTTAGTTTAAGGTTTCATTAATATTTGCAGGTACTTTAGTTTTCGGACGTCACCTTATACAATTACGTCTAATGGTATGAAGCATACTACTAGCTTAATCCTTAGAAACCGTATAATTTATAGGGGTCCCGATTAGTATTAGAGATTACGTGATCATTATGCGAATTAAGTAAGATTTCCTTAGTAACTATTAAAAGGGATCTCACGATCTCCGACCCCAAAGAACGTGGAGGAAGGGTCACCTTCAGAAATCAAAGCCGGGGCCTTATTTATGACCTGGACTAGGTTGTATTTGCAAAGATAAAGGCTTGATTCTATTACCGGTAATAGCGATGCATGGCATAATACAGCCAACGCGCGATAAACTTAGAAGTTATGATTTGAAGTCATGTTAATGTGCTTTATATTTTCTAGTGACATAACATTTGCATCCATAGTTCTAAGTGTCGGAAACGTAAACAAGTACCTACTCTTGGTAACAGAAAGGCATGAACTGGAAATATAATTAGTATAATATTGAATTAATATTCTTAATAATTTTCTTTGCCTCATAAAATCTACACTTCCTGCAGCTCATGATGAGCTCGTTGATTTTTATGATATGAATTTATGCTACAGTCGCGCGTCGCTGTCGCCTGTTCCGATAACAAACCTTAAGTCTCTGTATCTAGTACCTACATACTAAAGTTTAGTCACCTTAGTCTATCTTAAGATAAGATATCCATTAGTTGCCAGATCTTATTTATCGTGTGGAGCCGAACAATCTTGCGTAGGGCAGACAAACAGTGGCAAAATCTGATACTCGTAAAATAGAGGTTAATGACACGTTTTTACGAGATGAATATGAATAACTTTGGATTTGCTTGCCACAGTACCTGGAAATGATAACCATCAACTTATATGCTACCAGGGCCAGAATTTTATTTATCCACATACGAGTAGTTCCAGCAATTAGAGCGTAATTTGTGTAGCAAGTATTTTATCCAAATAATAGTTCATAAATATTAAATGAAAAACATTTTACTTGCTAAAGTCTAACACTGGTTGGTAGCTGGGTAGTAAAACTTACAATTGGTAAAATAAATTGATAAACTCTAAATAAACTTTACCAAAGAAAAGTTTCCAAAAAATAAATACATACACGTCAAAGGGGTTAAAAAATAGCTTCTACCTACTGCTAGCTACTCAAATAAATTCAATTGAATTAGTTCCGCTTGATTTAGTTTTGGCCTAGGGTTGAAAAAGATCGTTTTAGCTGTAATGTGATAAAAAATTTAGTGCTTAAAAATTAAAAAGCGATTATTCAACTTGCTTTGCTGCTGGAGTTGAAATCACTTCAAGGTAATATATCAAAGCGAAAGCACATTATATCAAACAACCGCTAGCGCTAATCAGTTTTTGAGAGAGACTCTAATTTGGAAAGAGAGTGATGTTTCATGTTATTTATTCGAGGCTTCGGCTTGCGGTAATCTACGAGCGCATTGGCTAAGGCGCCGGCTTATCCGAGGTCCTACATGAGACAAATAAGTTTGTTTATGCTCAGATGTAAGCATTAGCGCCGAGTGTTGCGTCGGCGTCGGGTCCAGCGTAATCAGATTAATTAGATGATTTTGCGGGCGTTATTAAAAGTTGAGCCGGCTAAAGCGCAGCTCTGTTACCTCCGCAAGATAGCCGGCTTATGTCCGCATGTACTTACTACTTAGCGGATATTATACGTGCGCCCAGAATGCTCTTTAATGTTTTAGTATTTTCGACTGAGGTTGCGAACTCGGTGCCGTTTTGTTTGTGCGCCACAGTGGGCGGCTGGAATAATTCACTTAAGCTTAACTGGGAAAGATAATTAGGATTCTACGTTGGTTGATGCAAAAAGAACACGAAAAACAAGGTAGAAGATTTTTTGTGCTCATTCAGAAACTGAATTTTATATTTGCGAGCTCAAGCTCTAACAAGATGATCATACTTTTAGTACCTACATTTAGGCACATGCTAAATACCCACTACCCTAATTAGACATACCATACACAAGGTTGTCGAAACGAGGTATTCCACTTAGCATTTTATGTTGCGAGCGCCTGAATCTGCGGTGATTCTTGCTAGAATGACTTTGAATAGTTCGATAGTCCCAGTTGGCGTAACAAAAGTATTCAGAGCTTTTGTATAATGCAACATGTGACAATGCGCCACTGCCGACCCGATAGGCAGGTCTCTTAGCAAAGGATCACGGACCACTGGACATGGAACGCGCGACCGCACACGGCCCGTGTGCTGTCGATCAAATAAAAAAACCAGTGAAATTCTAGCGGCTTACTCTCCCTGTTTAGTATAGATGGACAACAGAACTGTACGTGCGAACCTTTTAGCACAAAGCTCGCTACAGTAACACACCGCGGTCACATTGTAAACAAAATGTTTGATAAAAAACAAATATAAAAGTGATCCACAGCGGTATTTTATTTTTTGTTACAATCTAGCTTCTATTGAAGTGGCTTTTCCCTTATGGAGTTCGTTTTAAAGGGTGATCAACGGCAGCCTCACGTGTTCGAGTCCGGCCGATAATGCGCTGTACAGCGATTCGTCTGGTCCGTTCTTTTGTTATTCCCCTTTGTTTCCGTGAAAGGTGGCCGTATTGTTTTCTCGTTGGAATAGCTAGAGATTGCGCTTAGAGTCGAGATTAGTGACAACGTGACGCGTGTGTGTAAGCACCCTAATACCGTTTCGATAATGCTTAACCGCACATAGTTGAGACTTGTTTCCACTCAGGGTAATGTACTAAAACCGGTATAGCAGCGATTAATAAATAATTAGGATTGTTGTTTTGTTTTGATTCACTAATATTTCTTCACTGTGTTGTATGTAAAAGAAAATTACACAACCATTAATTTTCTGGCTTGTAAAAATAAGTACTAACAATCTTTACTAATAAAAACCAATATTCCGAAAAAAAAATCCTTAGGCATTACCTAGCATTGTCATTCAACGTCGTAATGCCATTAGTTTGTTGGAAAAGAGTTCTTCTAGTAGAATCTTCTAGAACAGTTCAGCTATAGAGCAGCTTACCTTGAGGCTAGATGGTGCTGTGTGGATTATGCAGCATTATTATTATAATTATTAGCTCTTTATCTAGATCGTTTGTAACGGTTTTTAGATGGCTAAACTGTTTTATTTATGTTTATACCTATTCTTAATGCTATGTAAAGACGAACAAATTGTAACTATAAATGTGGTGTTCCAATATAGCTTTTGAGAGATATGACGTAACGTTCCTTTTACATTACAACTATCATGTACCAGCCAGGTGCAACTCCTGACGCCAAGAACTCACCTCCAGTAGGTATATTTTATTCAGCTCATATTGGCTGGCTCTATTCACTTCGCACATGATTACGTAATTTCACATATTCTGTAACGTCTCTGCAACTCTCCTAGGAACTTCGCTAAGCTCGCGCAGAATGCATGGTGCTAATTATGTAAACCATTTAATTGTATTGTGGAGAATCCGGCCTCTGTGGAAATCTGTTATTCATGCCCAGACAGACATGTTAAATTAGGATTTAAACAACAATAAAGTTTGATATTATGCTTTTTAAGATGCACTATGAGTTCATAGTATAAAGTTACAGCACGTTAAAAAAATATATTTTTTGTTGGTCCATTTCTAAATATAATCCACCAATAATTTATTTAACAAAGTACCAAATACAAAAGGTGAACAAATAAACGGCTTATTTAACGTGGGTGCATGCCATGCGGAATTATCGTCCGTTCAAATGGACAGTCCGGGGCCCTTGAGGAGCCCAAAGGGTTCGGTTTTCGCAGGCACTCAATAATTGAAGTCGTTGAAATTCTCGGTGGTTTGCGGCAGCACCTGGGTAGGCGGGGGTTTAACGGGAAACAATAACGTTAATGTTTATTATAATGCCCGATTTATTGACGATTTTCATTTATGAGCTGAAACTCGCGCGAGCTTATTAACGCAGGATGCACTCATTACGCGCGCTTTACCGTTCTCAATTAAAGCTAAAATGCAGCTTAAATACATCGATTGGCAGTTGGGTTAATCAAGCATGCAATTTTTTGCGCTAACGATCGCGAATAGAGACAGGTATCGGAGAAACTCCAGACGACTGGTGGTCGTGCAGTGAATAATAATTAAACGGGCATTAAAATGATAGAGGTGAGCAGTTTTTGAGGTAATAGCACGCGTTCCCGCGCTAAGCTTGCAATTATTGGCGTTCATTTAGTATCGGCCTCATATTTCTCAAGAGTTAGTCTGATAATACCTGCCCGCCTGCCTGGTAATGTGTAGGGCAATGTACAAACGAAGTAAATTCTTGGAAGTGTTTAAACTACACATGAATCTCCTGTTAGTTATTATATGGTTTTATCTGTATCTTTATGTTTTTTGAGTGTAGGAAAAAAATATGGAATTATTTATTATAATTATGTGCATACAATGTGGGACGAAAGCAGATTTTTTTCATCTGGGCCGAACTTTCGCGAGGCGGCATAAATCGAAACTATGATAAAAATAATAGGTCTCATGCGCTGTCAACATAATGTATCAAGTTACCTTACTACTCACACGAAAATAAACGCACATTAATAATACCATGCATGTAAATTCAATGAGCTGGTATTGCATCGCATATGATATGTGACAGCACGCGCCATGTCAGGAATTACTAATGCGTGATGACCTGTCAATATCATTAGATTAATTCAGTAGCAGTAATTTCCAGGTGTTTACTGTGTTGAAAAGGCATGACGGCTTGAATTTATAAGTTGGCAAGAGCAAATGTTGTGTTTCTAGAGTAGGTTTTTTGTGATAGAGCTTATCCGGAGAAGTACTACCACCGTAACTATTTCTGCCGCCAAGCAGTAATGGAAGAGTATGGTTAACTGGTGAAATCACGGACACATGAAATGAAATGAAATTTCTTTTGATCTACGTATCTAGGATAGCAACGAGCGAATTAAATCTATGTTAATGCAAGTGACTACCAAGGTTGTAGAAAAAGTTTGAAGTTAAGTTGAAGGCATGTTGGAGGTTAGTTATGCAAATGATACCTAACTACAAATTGTTTGGCCATGACAGAGGCCTTCGGGCGGCCTAGAAACTCTGTCACCAGAGTTGTCCACTGACTCATACGAACGAACAAACGAACAAGATTTAAAATCAGGACAGGCAGTTATTACAAATTTCATGTATAAATCTACTCAAATACGTAGAGTATTTTATACTGCATTTAATTTGCTACAAACTTAATATTTTACTCTAACTAAAAGGTTAAATATTTGCTAAACATTTGAGCACTTTCTGTAATTACCTACGACATGCAAAATTTGGATGCTTATAAAAGGTACAGTGAGATTAAATGGAGCGCTGGTTTGACTCAGGCTTCCTAAGGAATGAATTCGCTAAACTCTGACTGCAATGAATATTACCTTTATTAATTTGTAATGTTTATTTTTTTTGTTTAAGCGTGACAAATATATCACATTAGTAGATTAATAGTTAGAACTTATGTAAATAACATTACCTATGTTAAATGTTATGGTGGCTATATTTACGTCTGTCATAGGTACTAATGGCTTTAAAGAATTCGCGGGGGTACCCTCTTTCACGCATGAATTTTTATAACTACTTCAAAGAATACACTTTCCCCAGGTAAAAATTGAGTGATAACTGCTGCTATAAAAAGCGCATTAGGATAAAAAACAAGAGGGGTATAAATGGCGTTTTCGCTTCAAAGGATAATCGTTCACACGTCTAAGGCTTCTGGGTGTGGGTAAGCGAATTTATGTGCAAATACGCCTCGGGACTGGCCAATGTGCTAATGAAAGGTAATACATTATTCAACCCTTGAATTATACAGTGGCATGTAAATCGATATTTGCACCGCATAACCACAATTACTGTTACAGTACCCTTGGTACCAATTTCTAGCGCCATGAAATCTAATTGATTATGTACCTATACATTAAGTTCATCCCAAACTAGGACTGCACTGTTATACAAGACTGAAGTCTTGTATAGCAGTGCAAGAAACTCTCACTAAAGGCACTGTAATCGAATAAAGGAAAACCACGACTTTGAAACTAATTCAAAATTGTGTGAGTCTGTCTTTGGATCCTATTACTGTGTTTTGTTTTGAACTGAATTTGAAACCTGGTATTGCGAATCTTATTTTCTGATATTACGCAAGCTTTATAAATCAATTATATTTATTTTATTTTATTTATTTATGTAATCCAACAGCGTATTGCTACAAACAATATTTATTATTATAAAAACTCAGTGTCAGTGTTCCCCAGTTTCATAGATAAAAAAATTACAGGAGGTCGTCTTCGAGCTCTTGCCTGGTTGTGAAACTAAAGGTTGCGGGTTTGATCTCCGCAATGGGGCAAATGTTGGCATGATTTGCAAATATTTGGTCGGGGTCTGGGGTTTTCTGTTTATTAATGTAAGTAATTATTTACATAAAAATATATTATGCTATATATTCTATCAGAGTTGTCAGGTACAAATATACAAGCATTGCTTATTTTGGGGCTAGATAGCGCTGTTTAAAATGTCTACCAATGTTTTTATTTGGTTTTATTTGTATTTCAAAAAGTTCTCACGAAGTGATAAACTTCTAGTTACGAAGTTCTAGGCCCCTGAAAAATCAAAATCAATATCAATTCTAATATTCGAAACAATACCACGCTGTACTATAAAAACCAAATAGAATATTCCGTGACATTTAAATGGAAAAACCCACTCGACTGGTCATGTACGGGCGTTGATTAGTCCGGGCCGAAACAAAAACTATTCCCAAACCGGGTGCAATAAGTGAAGTGGAAAAAGTCGATATGAGGTAGGCGATCTGCACTCCTAGCACTTGCTTTAAGCCGCCCGCAGACGGACGCATCCTGTGGTGATGGCTGGTTGTTCTTAAGAACGATTTAGGCCGCAAGCCGCGTATGTGTGATTACTCTACGCCTACGAGCTAGCATAATTGAACGTCAACGCAGCCGTTACCGTAGGTACTGTGCTATAAAAGAGTACTCACTAAATCAATGTACTCGTAATTATTGCATGTAATGGTTTTGACTGGGTCTATATTCGATCAATGATACAGTGCCTAGCATGTTACCGGTTATAAAAAGACGCATGGTGTAATCCCATTAATTAATCACGTCTTTTTCGAGACTATCTATTTAATATAAAGTCATAAAGTCAATCATAGTAAAGTCAAAGGATCTTAATGTGACAGCAGGACTATGATTGTGATTGTTGGGTATAAACTACAATATGTAAAGTTTAATTTTGTGACGTACTTGTTGACTGTTTGAAAACGTCAGAAACGGGTGCCAATGGTACTGATTGTCGGACGTAAACGGCAATCGTCGAGATGCGTTTCACAGTGGATGCGCAACGTTTTTAAATGATTACACTGTCCCCCACCATTAAAGCTGCATCCACAACATTAAAATGGTCGATCAGTTAAATAACTTTATTTTTATCGTAATTTTTTCGTACTTGAATCTTAGTAACATCAATCTAAAATACTAACTTAACAGTGTTTTTGCTGAAACCGCAAACTGAAATTTAAAAACTATAGCGCTAAATTTAAAATATTACAGGTGAACGCAAAAAAGATCACAGCTTAGTAATACTGATAAATACTCGTAATAGCAAACAACACTGTTTAAACTTGCAAAACCCCTAACTACGCAATACAAAGCATAGATTTTTGCATAAGCAATGTACAAAAAGTTAGTCGTTGTAGCCACGGCTTTAGGGCTGCATCTGTACCCCGTTGAGCTCATAACCGTTGATTGCTTCTATCTGTACAATCGGACCGCAGTTCACCGCACGCACAAGCCCATTACAAAGAAATGTGAGCCAATTACAAAAAGAGATACGACATCGAAGATTTTCATTATCCGTTCGGATTGGATGAGATTTTTTGTTCGAAGCTTAACGTGGTTCAAGCTGAATGGAAGTTCAATTGATTCAGTGTCATTTTCGAATCGTTTAAAGAACAGTTATATTATATATAGCAACGCTGCTATTTTGTACTGAAATAACATTGTTTAAAACGGTAAACTGTTTTAAAGTTTTCGTAGCCCCAGAAGATGTTTAGTCTAGTAGAATGTGTGTCTATGGGTATGCATTTATTTATAGGTATAAAATTATCTACGAGATGTTAGTGTTGTCTATTTTATAATGCATTTTATCCTAGCAGCACCACTGGGTATCACCGCAAAGACATTATTTAAGTCATTGTTTAATAATTAACATTGACTTTGTTTCGTTACTCGAGCTTAACCATAGTCAAGTTTTAACTCAAAGCCCCAAACAAATTTCAAGAAACAAAAAAAGAGATCATAAACAAAACAAATGACTGAAAATCACAGAAAGGCCGCGACGGGAAAACTTTATTAGATCTTTATTAGATTTTTTATCACCCAATAAAACCCCTTTTTTAGTTAAACAGTTGCAAAGTAACAAAGGCACCAATTTGGAATTGTAAAGTTTCACCAATTTGGTGCAACACCAATAAACGGTTTACTTTGCAACGAATCCGCTTTGTAAACGCAACGAAGATCACAAGTAAAACACATCAAACAACGGAATGAAAAGCCGCCAGCGGTGTAGGTGGATTCATTCGCCGGATATGTAAAATGTTAAAGGATTCATCTATTCGCAATTCCGCAATTCAAAGGCGAATGTGGACAGCACAAACTGAATGACAGCAAACCCGCCACATCAAAACAACGGGCAGCTGTACATTTGATTAAAATAAATAAAAGAAATGATATAACGCGATTCGAACGCGTCAGGGGCCGGCTTTATCGCCGTCGTCAAAGTATCTTCCAAAGTTTGTGCGTAACTACATATGGTTTCTAATTTAGAACATAAAATTGTTGAATTAAACTTGAAATTAGAATGCGTTTCACTAAAGCACTTCAGCTCTGCGTAATACGAAGTCTACGAAGTTGCACAAATAAAGCAATAAAGCAAACCGCTTCAACTTCAATTCAGCGATGTAATGTTTAAAATAAGAAAAGCTAGTGTATCAAGCATGACGTACAAACTTTGGAATATACGTTCAACAACGGCGTTAAAACCTTGTTCACCCTGGCGGCTTTCTCCCGCTCGGTAAATATTCAAACCAATATGACTCGACCATTAAAAATATTTCACACCGATCATGAATGAGCGCCAACATTGTCAAGAGATAAATAATTGTGCACAATAACTCTATCGTGTAACCACGTGCAGTTATAAATCACATAAAAGCTTGAAGTGCATATCGTCATAAATATCTCAGATACGCACGTCGAATGCGAGAGACGCAACACTCTGATATGGCACATCTATTCTAAACGGAAACTAGAGAATTCAAGTTACAAATCGTATCGAAAATCTAAGACATCGTTGGCGGTGCTCCAATCGAGAAGTGATCATAACTGTCAATATTCCTCGAACAATATATGCGTTTAAGCTCTTGCTTGCACAAATAAGTTAAAGAAATTGAAGCAAACTTTGTTATTTTAAAAGTGTTAAATTAGAAATCTCTGCTCGACAAGTAGACTGGAGGCACTCCTAATCTAATTATGACGATTCACCGAGTTACCATTTCGCGGAGCCTTAGCAATTTCTTTTAATAACTTTGCGTTTGAAAGCCTAAACCCCACTTGCACCATGGAGTTGAATTTTAAATTAGTCGAATAAAAACGCAAATTTGTAGAACATTCAGTTTAAACTTGAAATTTATCTTTTTGTGGAAGTGGGGCTAAAACAACTTTTTAATTAAAGATAATCAGGCTGGAACGTCAGCAATAACGCGGTGCCACGGAGGCGACGGGCGACTTAACAAATTTGATGTGGCCCTGGTTGACGCGCTATCAACGAACACGTTTTATTGGTAATTATGGCGAGTGGTAAAACTTAACTTTGCGGCAAAGTACTCTGTTCGAGAAAATGCACGCTTGTAGAGTTTGTAGTCATGAAATGGATTCTAGTTTAAAACAGACGGGGTGCTTCTCTTGAACGTAGTTAGGTGATATTGCTCTCGTTAGAGTGTTGCAGTGCGACCGACTCCACATTATATTAACCGTCTACCTATCTGCTATCTGACTCCCCGAGCGCGGTTTGTAGATCGCAACGTCGCATTGGGCACCTCTGCTTAGACACACGAGGTATGTACACAGACGACAATCTAAACAATTTATTCAAATAGTCGCAGTCGTAAACTAGAGACTCGCATGTTTCGGTATACCAAGTCAGTGCAACGTTACCAGTATATTTATAGCACAGTGGAGTTGTCAAGTTGCGCGGCGATATTTGGCCGACATTTACATACAATTTCATATTCATATCAGAATTAGGTAGCGCGAGTACAGCACTCGATGTCGCGCGGAACTACCCGCGACTATCGCTTGACATCTGGACATCGAGTCAACACTTTTCAGTATTTTTTTCCGAGGACAATGTCTGCACTAGACGGTGTGGTAACAAGAGAAGATAAAACGACAACTTCACCAAGATGAAATAATATCTCAAATACTAAGATAAAAACAACAATTTTCACTTACCACAATAAAAGGTTTTAAAAATTTGAAAATTATTTTGTTTAATATATTGTTCGAGGTCGTGTACATAAAATGAATTGATAACAAGCGTGTTTGGGAATTGATATGAGTTTTTTAGCGACAATTATTATTTTCGTAGCGTTATGGCAACAATGGATTGAAAATTAAAAGATAAACAATTCGTTGGAAACAAAACATTGTTTCCTTTAGGTTTATTTATCACGATTGAATGTAACAATAACTCGCGCATTGCTGATGCGAAAAAGACAAACGAAAGATAAAACAGTGCAAGTTATATTGAATAAAAACTTTACTCTTGCATACTAATGCTTAAATTTGTATTCGACTGAGTTTGCTTGACTTTTCATTAAGTTTCTCGTTTCGTCGGGCGGGAGATGAAAATCAAAGTAATCATTAAGTCTGATTATGCTTTGTACAAATATAGTGCGCATGTTTTATTTGTTTCTAACTTACATTTACACCCAGAAAAAAAGCTACAAGCTTTCTCTTTTTTTAATTCCAGCTAAAATCTCAACATTTCGAATGTCTTAAGAAAAACTGTATTCAAGATAGAGCTAAAATAAACTCCTCACAATGCAACAGTCAGTGTGACAGAGGCTCGCGACGAAGCCTTTAGAGTGCACTTTAGTTAGGCAAGACTGTACTCAGCGTGCATTAGGCGAATTAAAAAGTTTCCTTAGAGCTCTTCAGTTGTTTGTAAATGTAAAGACAGCAAGTGATGGAAGTTGGTATCAAACATTTGAGAGCGTGGCAATTTCAAAGGGCGATGTGAGCACGCTCAAAGTATGGCCATTTGTAGCTATAAGTTGCAGCGACATGAGCAGGTACCTAATCGTGGCGATCGGTGCAGAAATGTTTTCATGTGATGCGCATCCGACTGGAAATTTACGGCATCTATAAAACCGTTAGTTCAGGGCTGAAAGAGAGGTCATGCAGCTAAGGTACCTAAGAGTGAAAAGAAAAGCAATATAACGAGTGCTCTACTAGTTGATATTTTTAATTAACATGGACGTGAATTGATTTCGATAGCATACGGACTTTATCGTATTGTAGTATGCAAGTGCATTTAATATAACCGTTGTTAAGAATCAAATCTTTACTTCTTGTCCTTGTTTTAAAGATGGCTATTGTTGTATAAACTCTGTAGCTGTGTGCATGAGATTGTATGAAATTCTCACTAAAAGCATAGCCATGACATATGGCGGCCTAAAAACTCTGTCACCAGAGTTGGCCACTGACTCATACAAACTTACTTACTTACTAAGAGCATACATTAATTTACATGCTAAATAAATTACAGTTTTGTAAATTTTAAACCGTTTATTGGGTATTGCAAGTGGTGATGTACATAACACGAGGTATTTCAGGTATTATCTAAAAATTATGCTGTTTAGATCTAGTTTGGCTTTAGTTATGAAGATGTATAGTTTATGTTTATTTGGATAAGACAAGTGCAATCTTTTTGAACTTATTCGTTTTAATTTGTTTTAGTTTAATTTTAAAATTTTTATTAAATACCTATCTACTTAAATTAAGTAAATACTTATTAAAATTAATTTTAAGCAATATTAAGTTAAGTGTTTTGTTTTCTTGTTAAAATTTATACTTATTCATTGTAATATAGGTAGGTACTCATTAGTTAAGAAATGTAAATATTTTTAAAAGTTCTTGTATAACGCATTGGATGTATTCTGTAATGTTGTACTTATGGTTAATAAATAAAACTGAAATAAAAAATATAAATTGAAATTGAAGAGCTTATATTGTTTCTGAAATAACTGCTATAGTTCAAACAAATACGTTTTCATCACGGAAATGGGGCCTGCTAACGAAATGATGATTTAAACCAAAAACATAAAGGTTTTTACTAAGTAAAAAGTTTTCAAAACCATTTCACGACAAATAAATTCTAAACACAAATGGAATGAAGTAGACGTGACATCGATACACTAGACGGATTTTATCGTCGGGATTAAACCGAAACTGAAACTTTCACAAACTATTTTGTAACTCATAAAATATTTAGTTGCGTATCAAACCGCGGCCGGAGAACGAGCCGTACCTTTGAAAAGCCCTAACAGGCTATTACACATTTAGGATGGAAAACCTTCGACAAGAATTACTAAGGTCAAATGTAATAAATTTAGTTTCAGCCCACAAACTATGTGGTCAGAGATTTTCAGGGAGGTCGGCCTTTTGTTTTGTCGATGCCTACTACATTCCATGTAATCCATTAAGACATAACGAATAGTCCGAGATGGGACGGATTTCATCGACAGCCCTTTTAACTGCGCGATGCTGCGGTGAAGATTTGTAATGTGTTTATGGACCCCTTTTTGTAGGACACTTTTGGATGGGATGCGGTTTCTAAAAGGCTATTTGTTATGATTTCAAACGAGGACTTGTCAGATAATGGCTTTTGTTATTTGTTTTCTGGGTCGGGTACTTGTGACCCTTTCTTTAAGCTCATAAAGGTTATGTTTGTGACCCTTTATTTAAGTCCATCAAGGTTGGTGTATAACTAACATTGTGATTAAGAATAATAAAAACAACATAATGTGAAAAATAACATAATAGAAAGTGTTTCAAAACTTTTAAAAAACAGGAAAAAGTTTAGAGCAATAAATTATTTTCTGCGAAAACTTTTGAGTGTTTTTTATCAAACCGAAATTGTAATAAATAATAAATCAAGGAGTAGGTTTTCAAAGTCTCTTCAACACAGCTTTAAAGTTCAGGAAAGATGTTCCCGAAAATATAAAATAAATCACAGACGCGTAACTTGCACAATTGCTTTAGGTTTTTTCTGGAAAAGAAACAGAAAAGTAATAAGTTCTCTACCAATTACAGCACTCTAGTTACGTTAATTCAGTAAGACTTGTTCTAAAAAGGAAAGTTTCAAAACAACTCTCCCTCTGAAAGAATTCCGAAAAACCATAAATATCAATAGTGGGGACGACAGAGCTGTAAGTCTCGCACAAACACGCACCCGAATGCGTTTTACGACTTATTACAGCCAAATTCGAAAGTGATCAATAGCACGAAAATAGCCACAAAAGAACATCCATGCTCAAACATAACCCTAAAGTCACCGACACGGTTATTAAACGGAATACAAATTACATTGTAGAAAAACGACTCTAACCGCAAACATTATGAAACGGTTTAAATTTTTCCCCAGTGTACTGTTTCACGATTTCATTATTAACGTTTATTCACACGCACACAAAACCCGCTAAATAAAGCCTACACTTTGATATGATAATAAATTAAATAAGCGTCATAAATACCACCACCGAAATTAAATTAACGGATTATTTGCGTACGCAAATGTAAAGTAAGTGATTAAGCGTTTCTAACACGTGTTCGCTCCCAAAAGACTAATACGTTATGTAGCATAATTACTTTAGGTAAAACAGCGCGCCAGTTTAGGGTAAGATGAAGAAGAATCGCAGGTGTAAATGGCCGTCTATTGCGCTTTCCATCACAGCGTTTCCAGTCTCGCACAGTCCGGCGAAAATCATCCTTAGTTACAAGAAAATGCGGTTGGTTTTGGATTGTTCAGTTTGTGGCATGGACTGCGTACCGCGTTTGCGGTATAACCAGATCCGGGCAGCGTAGCATTTAGAGCCAATTCCCTAGTGACTTGTTGTATGAACAATTAAGTGTACCAACCTAGTCCGCCACAGGAAGAAGCGTAATGGATGTTTACCGCTGCTAAGTACACACGCTGGTCTAAAGTCCCCAGACTCTTACAAATTCTCGGTATTGTGAACTTTTTGCTCAGTGCATAACATACAAGATTTTGCGAGCGTTCATTATTATTTCCATTTGAAAAGTTCTTACACCTCGATAGAAGTTCCGACAAATTACAAGAATTGCAGCTCTAACAATGTAAACAATTTCAAAGGAAAATTCTCACCGAACCGCAGCCGTTAATGGGCCACAATTGCTCCAAGAACTTACCTGTAATGATAAAAATAAACATGTAAAGAACATTCGGCTCCATCGGGTGTAACAATATGTTGTCTAAGTCTGAACAAAGCTTCGTTCGCCATAATGAGCGTTGCGTGCGGCGCGTCAAACATGTAAGCAAACAATTTAGGCACGCCTGAGTAAATACGAACGCGAAATATCTTTGCTTGGGCCCGGTTGAGTGCGGCTTTTCTCCGGTTTACTCGTGGGTGGCTGTACCTCGAATTGTGCTGAGCGCCATCTTTTCAGCGAGGCTTTTGTTGATAATGAAATACAAACAGTATTCTTCAGTCAAATTTTCGCAGTGCAGTGGCTTGTTAAAGGCAAATTTGACAGATTTGTTTGTCGAGGCGCCCATTCTATTTTGTTTTTGTGCTTTATGATTTGAATTAAAATATTAACATAGGAAGTATCAAAGCTCTGTTAGCTTGTCAAATTTTGTCATTAGCTCATTTTTACTGGTTGTTCGATACTTATTATTTCATACAGATAAAGCGGTCTTTAAAATAACTTTTTAGGTAGGACACATTACGAACATGCGTTAATTCGTCGACAATTTTCCTAAAACGCTTCATTTAACCTTACTCTACATCAGGCGAGGTAGATAATAAATTAATTTAAATTAACTAAGTAAATGGGCCTAAGAAAGGGCCGTAGGAGCCGGAACCTTCCCCAATTTAAATAACAGCGAGACAGGAAGACAATGGTGTTACCTGGTTGTGTGCATTATCTTAGCGATAGGGAAATTCGTTTTAATAATTTTTATTTTGTATATTTATTTTAGAGGTTAATAAGTATAGTTGTAATAAAAAACTGGATGATAGTGAATATTATTTGAGCCAATTATAGATCATCATCATATTATATTACACTACCAACACTACGCTTATTTAACACGGTTATTTTGGGGACAGACAATTAGTAAAACAAGCTAACTGTTAATTAAATAAAGATTGAGCAAAGTGAGACTGCAACTAAAACAATAAAACCGTGAAACCGAACAAACAAAATCTCAATACATTTGCAACAAATAACGAGCGCATTCACAAATTCACAAGTTGCATGCATAAATAGAAACAACAGACAAAGTCGGCGCATTAGGCAACAATACGCAGAGTGCAGGATTTCGCATATATTAGCGTCTTGTCCTTTGGCCAGATATCTCGGAAAGTTTGCCGTGGACGCAGCGGAAATTGAACAGCTGGCTCCCTCTACGGTACCTCGTTCTACGCCACATGAGGTGTCTACGATATCCGCTACGCCACAATGTCTACGGTACCCTCTACGTTACGCTACGGATCTACAGTGATTTTAGCATAGGTTTGAAATTTATAACTGAGTTTTATAATAAAAGTGTTACACTATTAGATTTAACAGATTTATATTGACCCATTTACAGATAACTAAATAAAAAATTCGCTAATTGTTAAAAACATCTTTTTAATTTGTTTATATTAGAAGAAAATAATATTTTTTATACTAAATCCTTGGAAACTGAAATGGACCGGTAACCATAAACTTTTAATTGATTCGTATTAACCGTAATTGTATTTAGACATTGAATGCAGGTGGTTTTTTTTAGCAAAGTTCCTGAGCCAGTCGGTCTTATATTGACTGTGTAAGCAGCCTCCGACGATTTACATTGCTTCCGAAACAGTACGAGAAAGTCGGAACACCAAACAGTGGATGCAACTCCAAACTTGGCTAACGTATACGCAAACTATTTTGTAATGTGGAAAAGAATGCGTGAAAAAGTACCTCCACAAGGTACCATTTTCTTTGCGGTTGTTGTAATGAGAATGAGTAAATTGTTTTGGAGGCATTTTGTTAGGGAAAATAAAAGGATGAGTAGGTAAGCTCCTTAGAGATTTTGGGCTTGAACTGTGTGTGAATACTCCGGCTTCATAATCGTATTTTTGTTAGCTGAATTTTACGAAGATATTTTTCGGACATTTTTATTATGTTTGAGCTAAAAGATGACTTAGCTATAGTTTTAAGATAGTGGTCTAAAGCTCTTAAACTAAATAATAAATTAAAAGAATATAAAAGAGGTTTTAGCTACAAATATATTTTTGTATATTTATTTGTTATTTTTGTTTCAAACTCTATTAAAAACCACAGCTTTCATGAAATAGCTAAACGTATAAAGCAAAGGTTAACAAAGCCATACTCATTAAGCTAACGAGACTGGAGCACTATCTAATCACAGCTCAGTTGCCAAATTACGCGGTGCGCTGTTTAAATGTGGGCTTACTTTAATCTCACGGTATTTGACGGTATACGCCTCATTTCAGGAGCATTTTGATATCGTTCAGACTGAGTTATCAGATTTTGTTCACACTAAACAATTTAAGAGAACTCTGAAAAAGCTGACAGTAAAGTGTTGTCAAAGACACTTTTTATACAGGGTCTAAAATAAATAAATAAATAAATAAATAATGCTGGACAATCCACACAGCATCATCTAGCCCCAGGTAAGCTGCTTTTAAACAGAGCTGTGTTATGGAGACTAGATGACTGATATATATTTAATACAATACAATACATAGATATATATTTTTTATTATATATAGAAAACACCGAGAACACCCGGAACAAATATTTGTAGATCGTACAAACATTTGACCCGAGGCGGGAATCGAACCCGCAACCTCCGAATACACTGCAAATAATGAATAAGATCATGAAAATTTTAAAATAAAGGTATTTAATTTCTATATATTGATATACCAATTATATTTTACTTATTACTTGCCTGTTCTATCAATTGTATTATAAATTGTATTGATTGTTTATATTTGTTGAAGAAAAATAATCAGCATACTGTGTCAAAATCGACAATGCACTGTAATAATTTTCATGTCATTGTATTAGTAGAGTCGGGCCGAGGTTTGTTTATAATCAGATCGACGTTCTATTTAGTCGAGGGAGATGAAAAGGAACAGAGATATCAACTTTCGTTTTAGGGTGGCAAAACGTGATTTGATGCCGTGCAAGCTATTATATACATAATGGAAATGTAGCCATTGTAAGAAGAAATGACTACTTATCATTTAGTCCTACTTCGTTCTTGTCGTTTGTGTTTGCTATGATTTTGTTACACTAAAAACTGTGACGCAAAAGCAAAACAAACTGAACACATAAGAGTAAATACAGTTGCGAATAACTGTAAACCAATTCTTCGAGGTGAAAGGTGCAGCAAGAGTTTCTGTGACGAGAGTACTATAAATATGTGCATACTACAAACACAATGAAGACATCACGGGAACAGACTGACAAATAATGTAACCAGCGAACAAGACAGTTGTATCCATGAATTCGCTAGCAGCTAACATTCGTTGTTTAAAACCTTACAGCGAATGCACGCTTAGTAAGATAGCAATATACTGCGCTAAGTTATCATTAATTCAGACTAGGAAAATGCCTCTTAAGATAACAACAATGATTGGTTTCAAAACGTATGTTGGAATGCAAGTCATTGGTGTAAATAAGTTTATAGTTCGCAGTAAACCAGAACTACATGTTAGACCGCATGGGCTAACCTACGTGAGGTATAAAACAACCTGTTTTAAATGCCGGCAGTACTCCAACTTCTTTATTTCTACGACGTTGGAACTATATTCTCTTGCTTGAACCATGGGACACCTAACTAGTAAATAGACCTAACTGTACTTAGCGTATTGTTTTAATTTACTACACGACTAAACATTCCCGTGAATATTATCTTTATCGCCAAATAACTTCAGAAGTTTCCCTGTGTTATCGCTGTAGTTTTACAAGCACTAGCATACATTCGACCAACGACGTGGTGACAATTGATGGTTTCTCGGTAATAGCAAATAGTTTCAGAAACTCGCCCATTTTCTTCACGGTGACATTATGCGATTCTAACAACGCGAAGCACTAGCTAACTTATTACTTAGCCGCAAACAAATTAATCCATGAGATTACCGTCTTAATACTATGACCCGTCTCGATAACTCAAGAGCACTGCCGGTTGTCCTTTATTACTCAGGCTCGATATTACCGTAATTTATTCAGAAGAAAGCCAAATTAAATATAAAACGCCGTTGCGGTGTATCAGTGTTAGTGACTGTGATAAATGAAGCCATTAGTAACGCGAGCTGTACTTTTTTTCGGTTGATCCGGCGTCGACGACGGGCCGGGAGCTGCGGCGATCGGGAGTTTGTGGACAATTTCATTAGAAAACGTTACAAGTGTGTTGTCGGGTGACGGGGTGATCAGGGGGAGGGGGCGGAATTACAAGCAACGCGATAAATTTCATCGCGTCGCGACATTAGGCTTGCGGCGAAATAGGGGTGCTCGCGCTAGACGCGGGAGTAGCATGCACGCAGTCTTCGCCGTTGGCGAGCGAGAAAAGCGTTGTAGATCCTTGGGCAAAATTAAAACAAGGAACGTCCGTAGCAAACTATAAAAACGTCGTATAAATCTCAACCCCCACTCGAGATGTGTGGACTGCAAGCCTTTATCGAGACTCGTCGTGTTATTTGTATTACACGTCTTACAGGTGTCGTCTCGGCTGATATATTGATGTTGATCGTGATATCGGGTTGCATTGATTTTTAAACATAAACCTTGTTTTCTAAAATTGCTTTCTTTTGTAGTATCTTAAAAAATCTGAACAAAGAACTTTTGTTTAACTTTCGAGAGGTAAAAAAATATAACAAAACATTGAAATGGTTTATCCCTTTATGTCGCAGATGACATAAATTGTCCACGAATAATATCAACTCATAAATCGAGGACATTTCCAAAGCCCTGCTAGATTTAGATTTGGGTATTGCTGTCAATCTTGAAAAACGTCACGTTGGCTCGCATCCGGAACCAAATTGACGTGGTGATGTAGGTAGGTACAGGGAAATTGTGAACCCTTTTACGTCACTGTTGTTTGGATTTTCGCTTACATTCAAAATGCCCAATAAACATCTCTAATGTCTTGTTTTTGTAATCGCTAGAACCCAAATCACTAGACCAGATGTAGCATCTTTCAATAATATATATTAATCTAGATCTTTTACAATCTTCATAGCTAATATAGACTAAAGCCATTGTATCAAGAAATTGAATTCTCGGAACGCAGCTTATTACTTACCGTATTATTGTCCCCGCTGTCGAGACTACAATCATGTTTATCTTGATCTCAATTATAAAAGATTAAAAAACCTCCCAACAATAAACAGTACGAACTCTCTCATCCACTTGACTAGCTTTGGAATTTTTCAAAGCATTCTTGAGAATACGACAAATCTCGGAACCTTTCAAAGAAATTGCTCAACATTATTTGTCTATAACATTTCCTTATTCTGGATTGAACAAACCGTAACACAAACTATCTACTTGTGTATTTTAAGTCATGTTTTAAACTTCTAGTCGGTTCAAGTGAATGTTATAAGGTTATAAAACTGTTTTGAAACAACCAACTGAACGATTACACGATTGGAATCAAATTGTGACTTTTGCATCGTGGTCGCTTTTAAAGAGACCATAAGCGTGGAGCTAAAGAACAAAGTGGAAGTAAACATTAAACGCGAGCACTTTAAGAGCGTTTTCATTAAAAGAGCTACAACGTTGCATGTTATAGGCAGCGCCCGGCGATTACTATGGCGGAAAAACTAATTACGGATGACAGGGGACCAGTAAAGCTAAGATGGTAAAGTGTTTGATGCATCTTCTCATCCTACAACATTAGTGCTCACGACAACACTTTGTTCTTTGGCAGGCTCTTGGAAAAAAAGCTTTGTTTTAATTTAAAAGTTCTATAAAAGACACCGTTTTCTTGTGTCGTTAAGTAGAGTTTTTAGATGAATTGTCTACTAAACCTCTCTTTACTGATTAGATTATTTTACATAACGCTGGTCCGAAAAGTCGTAAACCAAAATAAAACCAGTCTTCATGTAGCAAAGTGACAAAAGATATGAGTATTAAAAGCCTACCGGTTACCAAAATCATGAGTAATTAGAGAGCTTATTACTCTTTAACACATTCTAGAAATACTTCAGTTTTCATTTCAAAATATATTGAAAGTTGAGATAGAAATAAAAGCAAAATTACGAAGGGGTAAACATGTCGGGTCATAACTTTGCTACAGTTTTGCTGTTGTTCTTGTTACTGTTTGCTTTTATTAGTACGCCTTTGATGGCTCCAAGTGTCGTAGTTTTTATGATGTCACCCGCAGAGCAAGCAGCTCAGTACCTAATCATTTTATATTAAACTAGCATTGGACGCCACTGCGCAAAATATCACGTATTCGTTATCTATCGTTATGAGTTATCTTCATTAAAAAAACAATAAAAATATAAAAGTCAAATAGAATAGTGACGTGCTAACCATAACGTTGATTGTTTTGATAATTAACGTGACGTTAACGTAACGTTTTTGATTGAGTCTTGTTAGCAGGCTGCGTCACCGAGCGTATTATCCATAGATCGTACTTTATTATGACTATTAGGTACTTTATTATGTTATACGAACAAAAAAGGCAAAACGGCTTAAAGCTCACCGTTGCCTATTAACATCAACAACACCAGAGAACAATTATTAATAGATGTTAGAACTTTTCTAATATCGAAATTGTCATTGAACATAGGTTGAAAATGGCGAAGTCCACGCAGTCAAATTGAAACCAAAACGTTTTCATTTCGGTGACGTCTAGCGTAATAATGGGGGTAATGTTTAGCACCCTAATGCTGACACAATGTACGCAAAGCTATGATGCAATTGCAAGACCTTAAGTAAACGTTTAATTTTAAGACTTCAAGAATAAGACAAGATTGGTTTGGACCAAATAAATATTGAAACTTTAGCTCTTTAAAAGTAAAAACTTACATAGGCTATACTAACTACTATAAGATATAAGATACACACTTATGAAATCTGGTTTGTCGGAACCTAATTAAAACTCAAAAAAATCAATAATTTTACAAGATTAGCCGAGGTGTTTACCATTCATTGGGTATGCTACACCATTCTAAATCCTGAGATATACGACGACAAGTATTAGGTTACGGAGGATCCTGTGTAAATTGTAACGGTCCTTATTGACATGCATTAAGGAACCCGGCAGCCCCATCGACATTCAAAGCGACGCGGCCGATTCGACGGCAAATATTTATGGACCTACACCAATTAGATTTTTACAGCCCCAAAATGAACTTTTTACAGAGATACATTATCTAATTCCATTGCCGCGGATAACACTAAGCCCGCTTTTATTACTTCGACGTTGATGAAAGTAGGCTTTTTTATTGATTTTAAGAGCGTTTAAGAGTATTTAAGGCTTCGTGTGGCCCCATAAAAGGTTTAAGGTCCAGCAGTAATAGACATAATTTTGAAAGCTGGGAAAACTTCGTAAATCTTAAGTTGTCAAAGTTTAGAATAGGTATTGAAAGCTGTTTTTAAGCCCTGGCGCTAAAATGAGAGTTGTCATATGTAGCAAGGCTTGTAGTAATTGTTGCAGCTTGAATTTAATTTGAGCATATTTTATTTAGGAAATATCGAACTAAGTTCAGACTTGAACGAAAGGTCGGATTATGTTCAAACTTGAACGAAAGGTCGGACTATGTTCTAACTTGAACGAAAGGTATGTAGCGTTTGTTCAAAAAAAGTTGGATTGCTTTTTTTTTAAATGTGCCAGTTTGCACGTATTGAATACAATGGAAAACAATGGATGAATTTCAGGATATAATGTGGAAGCCGTTGCCTCCGGAAGATAAACGAACGCTGGTACGCTCCCAACTCCGCAAGCATAAAGAAGGGGTTAACATTTGAATAAAATTTTATTCCAAAGAGCTTACAAAGACCATAAAAACGTAGAGACGCGCCGCATTCGATTCCAAATCATATTATGACTTTTCAACATGTATGAATGCAAGCCGGGTTCCTTTCCTCGTTCCTTTGCCATATTGAATCCTGTGTAGTTCCTCCGTTTGCAATTTGGTACGTAGGTAGCCTTATGTCGCTTGATGTTAGGAAATATAGCCGAGATGAGATGATATAAAACACATGTTGCGCGCAGTATATGAAATGTCCCAGGCATACAATAATTCAAATATACGTTAAACTTCGTTATTTTGTCATCCTATTCTTGCTTACATATTATTGCATGCTGAAAGTTGACTCTAAGAATAATTTAGAGACATTAGTTATTGACCCAAATATTTCAACTCTTAAGAGTTTCTTTTTATCTCAATAACACCATATAATACAATACAAAGCAGTGCAAATACACCCCAATTCAATTTCCCTCTAAATAATATTCACCGAGAGATCACCATAATGTAAAGAACAATTTTGAGTCAGAGTGCCGCGGTCGTAGGTAATTCTATTAATCTCTGACATTAGCATTGAGAGGACAGGGTCGCCATTTGATCTCAGAAGAGAAATAGGGGTGTCAAGTCCGGTATATGACACGTCGACATGAAATATAGCAAAATGTACTTCATAATTTTCATATTAAAATATTGTAAGTCAACGCCAAATCTGTCCACATTTTTTGTTTAAAGTTGTGTTTTGTTTTGTCCCCTCCAAGCCAGATTTCTATCGCTAGGATCACTATTTTGCAAGATGTTAGTTAACGTCTTGAAACGGTGGAGTTAGCACAGTGCATATAGCTGTCACAAGTGCTACAGCAAAACACATTATAATTTATACATTATTTCTACAATGTTTATACTCGAAATTAGAAAAGAAAGTGTCGATAACCAACTAGAACAAGAACGTTTCTATTTCAAAAAAGCTCCCCAGTTGTTTTAATAGTGAAACTTATAAAGATTTCAGTATTTCTCTTCTCCCTTTGGCAACCCTAATCCGTGGCTTACTTACTTATAATGCTACATATTAATGCTCTAAGTGAAATATTTCTTCTGCGTGGTTACAGGATTAATAGAAATCTTGCAAGCAGATAATGCGTTCATTTCATATTATGCTACTTTTTATGTATGTACCACCCAAGCCAAGCCACGGCTGGCAGCACAAAATAAAAAATCTGAAAGTTTTTATGTTTGTATGTTTGTGGTTCAAACACACCATAATGGTTGAACCGATTTAAACGAAACTTGAAATAGTAATAGTTCTGGACTTGGAATAGTTTAAAGACTACTTTTCATTTAAATCAGTGTATTATACTATCAGTGTTATATTGTCAGTGTATAATATTACTTGCCTCCTAGCATTAGCACTGAGGACAGTGTCGTCTAGGAGCGCTTTTTTTCAAACTTCAAATTATAGATTATCTATCATTGGTTAGCTTTTTTTAAATCTGCACATTCTTCGCACTACATTTAGCAGAATACTGAGTATATACTCTAAAACATAGACGCTACAGATAGAAAACATGCAGGCGTTGTTCAAAAAAAAAAACAGCCGTCCACGTAGTTCTGGAATACAAGTCAACACAAAAAAAACTTAATCTGAGGTTGCTCCTCGAAGATTGAGACTCCAAAAACTTATGTGCTTCTGAGAATAGTTAAATTAGCTTTACTAGTCAGATGATCTTGCACAATCAATGGACCAATAAAATAATTAAAAGTCCAAATAAGCCTTTTTGTGGCGACCGCATTTTTGTGTAGGTACAACACACGACCTATTCTAACTTACTTAGTATTTAATTTTAGTTTTTGTTTTTTTTTTAGAATTAAATATACCTACTCTGTATATTGTATCTGCTTATGCTCATCACAAATAAAACTATTTTCTTTCTTTCTTTCTTTCAAATACGGGAAATACCCCCATTTCCCGTAAAAAACTAAGCAAACAAAATCTGAATAAGGAAACCATCAAACAAAGGAGAACATTTTTATAATAAACATACAGCGCAGCTGTTAAAAGACACAATTTTACCGGCTCTGTATGCAAGGTTTCTAAATACAGAAGGTACCTACATTTATACCAAAATTCTGGCGAACCAAGCGAATCCACCGAGGGCCATTTCGCGATCGTTCGTCGAAATGCCAAATCGCGGCGTATTATTCTAATTCGGTTTCAGGATAGCTTTTGAAGAAGCTATTTATTTGCCCCGTAAGCTAAATTTTGAGAACTTGCTTAAACAGTGACTTGGGAATGTTATATGACAAATGTATTTTTTATATCCGGTGGTTTGTCAGTCATAAATATATTTCTAATGATATAAATAAAATAAATCATGCTGGAATTGTCCATAGTTCAAATCATAGAACAAATATTTGCAGATCGTACAAACATTTGTTCCTAGGAGGGAGTCGAACCCGCAACCTCCTGCGTCGCAGATAGACTTTCGTCCACCGCGCCACATCTGTCGTATGAGATTAAGCTCGTATGAGTTAGCGGACAACTCTGATGACAGAGTTTTGAGCCCGCCAGAAGGCCTCTGTCATGGCCTAACAACTTTGAAAAAGCCGGGACTGATTGCATAACGTGCCTTTCAAAGCACGGGGACGCTCAGTTGAAATTGCCACTGGCGGTCACAGTGCTTAACTTCGTTGATCTGATATGAACAACTTAGCCAGTTCCTTCAGGACCGCTCCGATATAATGAGCAACACGTTTAGTTACTTTAAAACTACTTTCAGATCAGAGTCATGCAAACATTTGTACCACAGAGGAGATTTAACTCGCAACCTTTCGCTTCTCAAACGGGCACTCACCCACTGCGCCACCGAGATCGTCTAATGATCTAATAAATCTTATGATTATTAACAGTACTGTAATAATTTATCATTAAATTGTTGTGTTTGCTCGCAGAATTTAATAAATACTGGGCACACACCTACTTGGAATAAAGTCCATATTGCACGCCAATAAAACTTTTTATTGGTTCTCTCTAAGCCAATGAGAAACGATGTACGCTGCTGACGACGACTGCTGACTAGCAGAAAATCGCTTGTAACCTATTTCCTAGGCCTTAAGCCTATAACTCTATGTATCTAATAAAATCGGTAAAATAAAACAAATATGATAATGAATTATACACCCCACATGGCAGCAATATACCACGGTAGTGAAAGCTAGTAAATAAAAACACATGCCCAAGCTAATAAAGTCAGACAATATCGAAAAGGTATTTTGTATGAACGGTTTCCTTCGAGGCAAGAAAAGGAACGTAAAAGAAGAAACGAAAGTGGAAATATGGCCAAGTCATATTTTATTTACTGCATACAATTGAACCTTTATCACGGTTTGTATTGAGTTAGAGTGTTTGCTAGTGGGCTTCAGCCGTTTATAGAGATGGTCGACACGGGCGCAGTTTCACTATCTACATGTTTATGTTTTACAGCTTTGAATACTCGTTTCCTACTATCGACTGTCAAGGGACAACTTTACGAAAATAATGTTTTAAGGGCGCGTTCGATACACATTTTCTATCCCAAACAGCTTCCTTAGTGAAACGCTTATGGCGTAGTTTTTTAGTAATTTCTAACATAATCAACGAACAACATTCATTGCGGTTATTCTTTAATACTTTACAAAGCGCGTGTAGGTGCCAACACAAAGGTATTATTATATTAGTCGACATTTTTACACAGCGCTATCTGACCCTATACTAAGCAAAGCTTGTACTGTGAGAACCAGATAACTGATAAAATACATAAATATTTGTTAATACATACACAATTACACATAGTTGTGTATGTATAAACATCGCGGGGATCTGACCCTCAAATTCTCACGTAAGATCGTCAAAACCTGATAAAAGTAAACTTGATAATATGAACTTAGCCATAACTTCAGACCTATGTCAGAAATACTACTTATTTTGTGATGTGTTTTTTATTTTAATTTCAAGCATACTTATATAAGGCTTTCGAGAGTGCCCTCTTAAGTAGTTTCATAGACATGTGCGTGAATGTTTGTCTGGCCCTTCTCCTGCACAAAAATAAATCCCTATCTCTTCCATTACAATAAATAAGACTTCAGAAAACATTCGGAACGACTGTTTTATGTAAAACTTAACCTTTTGTGCATACTCTATACTCTAAAATAACTTTAAACTCGCATCTCAAATCAATGAATAATAAATACTAGCGCATTCGTTCAGCTGCTCTCCAAATGGTAAACTTATAGCAACGTCATCACTCATATTATATTACTGAGAGCTTTTGTTTGATACTTTGTAACGAAGACTTTGCTTTAGCAATGTTTAATTAGCATTTCAGATAGTATTTTAAGACAACTATTTTAAACACGTAACGCTGGTACCATGAGTAATCTTATTATCTTTTGCCGACTGCTAAACCAGTGCCACTATCAGTTGCTCAATTAATTTAGTACCTAACTTGTTGAAATCAATTTTACTATATTATTTCAATTAATAACTGACACAAAATCTATTGAACAAGGTGGTTTATTGACAGGTTGCTGACTACACTTGTTTTCAACAGAAATAGATCATCAGCAGGCATATGCCATGTATAACATAAGCGCTTCATAGGTACTCCATAAATACAAAATACGTTTTATGTGTAGGTACAGTACCCACTGAAGCTTGCAAAATATTAGCTTAACAATATGACAGTCTCAGTAGAACGAGATTGCACATTCAATCGTAACAAACGTGGAACCGAATAAAATTAGAGCTCACCGAAAACATGTTTGCATCGGAAATATTACCCCGTCGACTTCACCGGGCCACGGAGACAATATTCCGTCGGCCTTTCAGCATATTTTCATATTCACAACAAAAGTTCATGGTTCGTATAAGTTCATAATAAGAGCAAATACAATAGAGGTTACAAATAAACCGATAAAGTAGTCGATTGAAACCAAGAAAATAAAGCTTTCGAGGTGCGATAGTTCCATAGGTAAGAAACTCAATAATTGGATTCGAGGAACGGAATTTAAACGAAAAAAATGTTCGACAATTTATCAGTCAGCTAGGGGATTCGATAGACATGATCGTGCTTCATCATCGCTTTTTTATCAGAAATGCCCGCGTTGCCCTTTTCAGACTGCCCCATCACGGAATGAGTATTACTCATTGGCTACTGTATTGTGTAATGAAATGAGCTTTTCTTGAGTAGAACTTTAATCACAGAATGAAGGAAATCGAGGTACTCACGGCACGCTTGCTTTTGATTTCTTTTACGATGCTTAAAACACGACGTTACGACTTTTACGTCTTGGGTGAGAAATGTTTCCTACTAAGTAAGGTTAGCAGGGCGATTACGTAAGTCGCTTGCAATAAACGCATTACTAGATTGCATTGGTTTGACAAAATATTCAGTACAAAACTGTCAAAACCATGCAATCGAGAGTACGTCAGTACTGGTCACCGAAATTTAGATATTATTATTATTATTATTATTATTTATTATGGTATTTTTACTATAAGATACCATCAAAAAGTTTTGACTGAAAACTACAAACACGAAAATTAATAATTGATTGAGTTTAAATTGAAGTTTGTTAACTTTACAATTGATTTTAAAAAGGTATAAAGCAATGAAGAATACCTAAATCCATTTAGAATCGATACTGAGATACAACAAAGTTTAGCTGCTCGGTGTTCGCGTGTGAAAAATACGTATTCATCTTGGGAATTCGTATAGAGGTGCCGAACTCTTATATTTATAAGGAGAAAAAGAAATAAACAAACTGAACGGGTGGAAAAAAGTGTGCTGCAGGTAAAGCTGTAGATCTCGTTGATTGTGAGATACGTCTCACCGCACCTTGAGTTATATGACAGTTGGAATAGTCACCGCCTGGTTGGTTTTTTCCGTTTTTCCTTGACAGTTTACAGTGTGTATGCTGTATGCCCTCGGGTACCTTTACTATCGCATAATATTTTTGTTTTTAAAAGTTGCCAATACTATACTTTGGTTTGTTTACGTATGCAACATAATTAATTGAGAATTCTATTACATTTTCGTTTTTCATAAAAAAAGTTTTTTTTTAAAGTTATAATAACTTTTTGTTATTAGAAAAGATTAGTCTTTTATAATAACAAAAAGTTATTATAAGAGAGTAGGCAAATAATAAATAATCAGTTTCCTTGAATGTAATTTTCCCAGTATCAAAACTTCCTTGACACCTGCTAACCGAGATGCGTCAGACTCAGAGGTAGCTTGAAATATTACCTTTCAAGTACAATTTCTTCCGGGGAAAGTCCGGGATGTCTGCTCCAATCAACTTGGCCGTCCGCCTAATTATGTTTACCCGGTCTTCTTCCCAAGATGCGGTGTACATTGGTTTAATCTTCGCTTTAAATGTTTGTTGGAACTGATTTTATAGGTAAAAAACGTCAGAAAAACGCTTAGGTACATCGTTAGAGACCGCCATTCTAACTTCAATGTTTAGAAGGTAATGGACTGAAAATTAAAATAAAAACTTAAACTGGTTTATTTTACCGGAACTAATTAAATAAAGCTTAGGTTTTACAAAGACAATACAGCCGGTTTTAATATACTTTTTATAAAGTGATATAAAGAAGCTTTGATAAAAAATGTCTCATACTTTATTAACGAGTCTCTTTCTTAAAAGCGGGATGGCCACACCTCTCAACTAAATCCCGTCACAGATCTTTTTTCAGCGTTTTTTCATAAAGCCATCATAAAGTAAATGAATTAGCATACCTAATTGTCCTTCTAAACGAGAGTGAAAAAACGAAGATTCCCTCCGGCGAATCCGGACGGATTTCTCAGAGGCAATCAAAATTTAGGAATATTTTAAAAGCTCGATCCACATGCAAAGCTGCTGAGCTTATAAAAACGTATTTTTGCGCAAGTACGCAAAATTATAAAGGTACACCGGGCGTGATAAGAGGAGGGATTTAGAAATTAAAATACTTTAATTAACGCCAGATACAAAGATATATATATAAGGAAAATAATTGAGCCGACCTCAAACCGGCTTTGCGAAGATTATAAAGTCGAGTCCAGAGATCAACTTTTCATATACGCGTGAAATAAGTCTTTTCGATTCCGCTATGAGCTTTGAATATGATTTCTATTGTGACTTCATCCTAATTCCTTCTTTGATTTTCTCATTGTGACCAAGGGTGACCTTTTTAGCTACTTATGATGAATTGATACAGTGGTCGTATAAAAACATTGTGTAGAAATAATTAATTTGCCCTTACAATCATAGGATGATAACGTCTTCTTAATCATTTTTATCTGAATACGTGAAAAGATAGTATAATATAATATCTTAATTGCCAAGAATTTTTGTGTCTACTAGTATTTTTTTTTTGTTTTTTCAGAACTAGCACACTGTTTCTAGGCGAGTTTCTGCTTATACATAATATATAATTTTGTAAGTGATCGGTTATACCACCCCATCTATTCAAATATCATTAAAAGGTCCGACAATTGAAGCGTAACCACAAACGTAACGTTTCCAATACCCAAACTCGGAAAAAATCAACACTATAAAACATTATTGTTTTAGAAAAAAAAAACAGATGCGCTCAGTAGTAAGTAAGTTAGTGCCCTATTTTGATGATGATGACGTAATGTATATTGAATTATAAAAGTATCGTAGTATAAAAACCAGAACAACAACCGTGACTGTGCCTTATTAGCTTCGAGTTGTTCCAATACGTGAAGTGGAAAAGGGAGCGACCATCGATTGGTGGCACTTATTACTTTTTGACTATTCGCTTAGATGGCATTTGTATTTTAGAGAACGCAACCATCAATCGGACGTACTTTAGATAAAGTATAAAATGAAGTATGAATACTGCAACACGATGACAAATTCGCTAAATAACGCCGAGATTTTTTATCTAAAAAAAAACGCAACGAAACGTCTTGAACGTCTTTGCGCTCGATGTTTTACTGCCCAAATTCAGAGCTAGCGCGTGTGTTGTGTACGATCTAATGGCCGATCCACTGTCACTGGATTACAACGCTGGATCAAAATACTAGATTAACGTTAATCAGCGATGACACCTTGGGTGACAAGTGAAAGTTAAATGAAAAGTAAGCAAAGTAAGCAAGTAAGGAAAAGTTAAACAAATGAAAAGTAAGCATTTTAATAAAGTCTAATCCAGTAAAATGTGTGCATTGGATCACTTGACTTTATTTTATTATTGTTAACTTTACTGCCGAGTTTATTGGTCTACTTATTAGATGAGAATCTAAAATCTAGTTGATCCGAAGGCTGAAAGTCTTAGTTTGACTTAAGTTGCTGGTCTCTGTGATCTGAACGGTACCTTATCGTATTTGTGAGTATGGCCCCAGGCATCGACAATTACGTACACAGTACTCGCCGGCTAATACAAATTGTTCGCCCGGGGGGTACGTTTATCCGAACTTACTCCCCTCCTACACTCAAGAAAACTATTATCCATCGCGTACGAGCTTTATTTCACTCAATTTTTTACTCCTGTATTTTGTTTTTACGTGTTTTTACGACTGATTTGTAATAGTGTGTATTTTGGTAATTAAGTTACATGTACTGTTTATTCAGTTTCTGATTGGATTATAGAATATTGTTTAATGATAGGTAAATAATAATGTTATATCACTAATTATTTTAAGCTGCACGTAAACTAAATTTAATAAACGTTACTTTTTAGCTACCTAAACAGATAGCAACCAGAAATAAACTAGATTAAAAAACTTCTTAATCTAGTTTTTCTCTGTTAATTCCCATAGCGCGAGTTTAAATAAAAAGTGTATGCCGATTTTAAAACTTCTCTTAAAAGGGTAATAACGTGGTGGTCTTGTAAAATCACCCGGGCGTAATTAGTTCTCCATTTAGCTCAATATATTATTAGCGCGTCTATGCTGCACGTTTGTTTAGTACAGTCAGTGACTAAGTAGATTCTATAGTTTGAGGCATAATTTATTCATTGTAAAAATTATAATTATTCAATTAATACCCACTGCTTTCAACCGTTGAAGGAAATGCGCCTAAAAAACCATCATTTATCCAAGATATATTTTAGAGACATGAGTAATACCATCTGCATACCTTATGCATGCTTGTTTTTAAACTAAATGCTTACGAAAGATTGAAGTGGCCTAAAACTCTGATAACAAATTTATCAATTAACTCATAAAAAATACTTAATGTGAAAAGTTAAAAATTATAAGTTAAAACATAAATGTCGTTGCAACTTTGAGCCTTCGATCACCCGTCAGCATAACTAAATTAGAGCAATTTAAGTCAGGAAATTGGAAGCGCTATCGGGCGCCCGATGCACGGAGAACGCCACACCGGCATTTCGGACATCCACCGCTCCAGCAAGACTCGCTATTCGAGTTACCCTAACCACCCTAATGCTGGAACAATGCACGAATCTGGACAGACAGATCCAAGCGCCCCGAAGATAAACGACAAGCGAGGAACGCTGTAACAACTGATTGATATACGGAGGTACTTGAATACCAGCTATGGCATAGCACCGTCGAATTCCAAACCCGCCTCAGTTACAGTTGGAGTATTGTTGACATTGTACGATGTTTAGATAGAGCCCGCTTTGGCTTTTCGACTGTTTGATTTGGTCAAGTGCTGTACAAGATATCGGTTAGATTTTATGAATGTTCTGCACAATCAAGTTGAAGCGTTAAAGTTACGACGTCTAATTTAATAATGTTTATTTATTAATTAAATCATAATTTTAATTATAATACACATTATGTAATAACGAAACTCAATTTATAACTGAATATTAAACACGTATCTCAAAATAGTCTTAAAACTGCCGACATCCGAGTAGAACTTTGCAAAGTACTAATACTAGACATCGGCGTTTTAGAAGTTAGGCATTTAGAATTCAATTATCAATTAGGTAACCGAGTCAAAATCAAAACCGTTTGAAAGCGTTAGCACAAAGCCATTCTCAGCCATATACTCCCGTCTGCAACTCGATTTGAAATTCCCGGCTGCAGTCGCAGTCAAGACTTCGAGAACATGTTCATAGCCGATACAAAGTTAAGAGCGTTTGTTGAGATAATAACGAGTAATCGTGCAAGTTGCAACACACTTGCGCTTGATACCGACGACTCGACGGTCAGAGTTCAGCCTTGCTCCTCTGCTAAAACAATAGCGAATCAAGCATGCAGCGGAACTTCCTCAAAGACACCCACCCTCTTGTGCGTGCGACGCTTAGTAAACGTGCCTAACTTTATATTGGTTTGAAAACTTCACCGTTTAGTTAACTTTAATCTAGAATCGCAAGGCTCAAGAAGCTACATCAATTCATCAAAATTAAACTCTTCTCTTCCAAAAATGCGGTGCAATGTGCCAGTGATAATAACCCTAAATAAATCGTGGGAATGTGACATTATTTCGCGCTTCTGAATCTAAAAATAATACTTGCCGAAAGAAAATATCATACTTAAACATCCCAGCAAATATTCTTACGAATAGAGTTTCCCGCTTAATATGTATAAATAACGTTTTAGCGAGAAGATAGACAGATAAAGACGGCATACATTTTCATGAGATCAGAAAAAAATATTGCTGGCAGAACTGTGAGAGCCAAGTGTGCGTTTTCTGTTGACTAGGGAGAGAGATTGGCAGACGGAGGTCGCAAAGTTAGAGGCGAACGAGCTTAAGAGGCATCGAGGGGAGTTGGAAACAACACCTTTTCACCAGTCACTGAGGTCAATATTTCGTCTGAATGCTCGCTTACATAAATAACCCCGGATCGGCGCTGGTTTCAGCGTTTACACCGATCGTTCGCCTAATTAATTTTTAAGTCGGCATCTTGCCGTCCGCAGCGTGATTTTGAAGCGGATTCGACTGCCATTCAGCTACATTTATGAAGGTTTGTTCTCTGAATTCCGAAGTCTGATTTGAATTTTGTTGTTATTTAATAAAAGTTTACTCAAAATTAATTTGCGGAGAAGTCGTTTTCATCGGTACAATGGTTGGAGTTTATTGATTGCTGGCAATTTCAATACTGAGGTGTATTCAAATTAAATTGCTGCAATAGAAATTGTTAATGTTGTAAATATCGTCAATGCGGAGCCAGATTTGCAGCTTTTGATTTGAAATTGAGACTTATTAGACAAGAGCTTGCACAGCCACTGTGTAAACAAGATGTTAATAAGTAGCAGTGAGCTCTTGGAAAACAAACATCGGGTAAGCTGAAACTGTTACAAGCATTCAAAACTACGGTTAAAGTACACAGACGTGTAAGAGATACTTAATATCATGAGCAGCACTTTACAACCAACAGGATTTGGCAAATTATCTTCACCTTAAAACTGCTTCTGAAAATGTATGCCCGGAAGTAATATCGCGTACGTGTTTGTTTTGGCTTAAACGTTCCAGCGCCATAAAATTAACTCTTTGCAATCTGTTCTTTTTATACTCGCCTCATCTACGCAAAAAGCACGTTATCGCCATTACTCATCAGTTCTGCATGGAGGTTCTAAAACGTTTGGAATGAAAATTAAAAAAACTCTTTTGCTATCAATTGACAAAGCTGACGTACGGAACTCAAGACGATTTGGACCTATAAATTCAACGGGTTTCTCAATCCGTGAAAGGGCAACGTAGCAGCTTTCATGAGAGTATTCTCCATTATCTGAAGGAAATCGTTACCGGGTAGCCTCGACCCTCGGCTTTCATTTACAGCGGCGCGGCGTTGCGTGCACGCGTCCCAGCCTTTGCTTCAGGTGGGCGCAGTCATTGTGTACGGTATTTAAGTGGCTCATTTGATATTCTGAGACAGTTTTGTAAAGCCCGTGTAGGGTTGGGAAGGTATCGATATATCGTAGCTACGTCGTCGCCAGTTCGGGAGGGCTGCGAGTCACAACATGGATTTGGTAGCACGTGACTCGCAACAATGTAAAACAAAATCATACAATGCCGCATGTCTGGTCGTTAAGATTCCCTGTTCCGATATTGTTATTTTATATTTGAAGAACGTAATTTAGTTAATGTTATTTCTGTTGCGTCCCTCTATTACGTAGCTTCTTGTTATGACTGCTACACCACTTGACTACGCAGTAACTCTTATTTTGATTGCCTTGCATCATACTAAATTGTACGTTTTAGTTTTTAGGGCGTGGAAGTGCTCTCTTTCGTACTGCATGTGACTGTTGTGACTACATAGTTTTACTATTGTGGGTATTATTATATTCTATTGACAAAATTATCGGTAAGTAAGGTCAAGGAATTATCGGTAAGGGTGTGTATAGTGTGAGTCGTTTCTTTAGAGTGCAAGGCAAATAAAACTTGGTATTTTCAATTTACGGAATACCTCAGGTAAAGTGTGCTAGGTTTGGGTCTCGCAGGCACTCCGTACGCACCCACACGCGCCGTGAATTGCGCAGAGTTTGCTCCATGTTTATCCACAAATACACTAATGAAGGCACCTACCTACAAAAGCGACTAGATTGTTAATTAAACTTGCTCAAAATGTGACACCCTTACGAAATGATGCCGGCTGGGAGCACAATGCACGGCTTCAATGTTATTGAATTAATTTGTAATCAGAATTCTCGGTGTGCCTTCTCGGCAGTAATGGTTTTAGGCACATACATTAATTATTATCTGCTTCTTTGGATTTTGTATGTACGCACATTACTACGCTTACATATAATTGGGTCTCTACGGGATCGTACAGGGAAAGAAACAAGAGTTTTCTGCTGCGAATGCCTTTCTAACAAAAACATCTGTTCTCTGATTCTTACAAGCAAATAAATACAAGTTTCTAGTTACATTATCTCGAAATTCGGTTGATCGATTAAGTTTCTCAGTATCTCATATTTAATTAGAATAAATGCGGCTACAAAATATTTCATAGATACAAAAAGTAATTCAAAGGACCTCGTCATTAGGCCGCAGACCAAAAGGAAATAACCATTCCCTTAATCATTATTCTTAAAGACTCTTCATTAAATTCCTTTTATCTCTCCCGAGATATTTCCTTCGCTCGGCATCAATCACATTCACTCCAAAAAACTCGTTGGCTTTATTCTAAACTCTCATAATAGGTAATGAAGGTCTCGATCGTCGCGGGTGGCTGGCGAGCCCGATTACTTTGAGAGCTGGCACAATGACTCCCCGGCTGTAGCCAATGTTGAATTCTAAAAAGTTCCTTAGTCAGCATCCATGCTAGATACGGGGCTAATTACGACGAAACTTTTGTAGATAGACACCTGCGCTGACTCGCGACCGCCAGACAAAGACCAAGTTATCGCAGACTTACAGGCACGAGAGCTGTGCCATGCGATTATAAGCTCTAGACTGCACAAGGGACGTTGCTTTTGGCTTGGGGTCGTTTGTGAAACGAGACGATAGATTGGCGCTAAGACGACAGTCTTATTCAATATCGACCTGAGACAATAACGGAACAAGGAATTGTATCCAGAGTTACTTTGATTTAAAATTTAGCTCTAATTTTAAATCCATTTGTAATGTAATTAAGTTGAAAGCTTTGATTCATTGTATTGAATCGGCATCGTAAACAATAATCAGATAAAGGAACAATTTGAATGTTGTTCCTTGAGTACAAATATTGTACGAGTAGTTTATTAGATAAAACTTAACAAATTTAGCAATTTTCATTAACGCAAACGCTGGATTGATATGTTTTAATTATTACACCGATGACGTTGGATAAAATAAGACTCACTTCATAGCACAATGAGAAGTGACAGCGCAAATTCAATACACTTTTCCACAAAGTTTCGTGTGAATTTAATTTTCGTAATAACGAAGTTGGGGCAACTCTGCGTCTACGCCTTAACCTTACCATATTTGTAATTTATTTGTTTTATATTTTTTGAATCCAATCATTTAGACTAACTCATTTTTATCATCCTTCTCATATCTTTTAAATAAAAATGAATTGCTATGCGTTAGTCTCGCTAAAATTCGAGAACGGCTGGACCGATTTGGCTTATTTTGGTCTTGAAATGTTTTTAAAAGTTCAGAAAAGGTTTAAACGGTGAGAAAATATACAGGATGTAAAATAAAAAAAAAAAAACGCGATGGGTCTACTAGTAATGTTATAAATGTAAAAGTCTGTGTATGTTTGTTACTCCGTATCTCGGTGACGTCTAAACCGATGGTAATGAAAATTTTAATTTAGATGGTCTAAGTTATGGAATAATACTTCTCTACTTTCTACTTTTTCTCCCTAAAAATTACTGTTCTTGTAGGATAAAAACCGAAAAACCGCGGCTTACATCATGGGGGTCCGCTTGTTAGTAATAAATTAAACACTGTTTGAATTTTAGTTTTGTTTTACAGTAAATAAATAAATGTATTTGTATTTGTATTTGTATTTATTTATTTACCATATTATAACAAAGTCCGTTATACAAGGCAAGTCACATATTACAATATAATCCATTCAATAAAAACATTACAATGAGATTTACATTAAAAAAATAATCACATGAAACATAAACAAAACAACAAAGCATGCGGGCCTAAACACTAAAAAAATAATAATAATATAATAAGTAATGTCAAAGATTTATAGATTTTAATGTCATCGTCAAAGAGTAGGTACTATAATGTCAAAATTTAATAAGTATTATCGGTCAACGGTAAAAATTACATTCCATCAATGTCATGTTCATAAACTCATTTATTGAATAAAATGCATTCGATATAAAAAAAGTTTTAATTTTATTTTTAAAGTCTTTGATATATTCCGAGTTTGTTATTGTAGTTGGTAGTTTATTATACATTTTCATTTTAATATACTCGCCTTGTTTTTGAACTTTTGCGAGTCTCGTCATAGATAAATATAATTTGTCTTTATTTCTTAGGTTATAACTATGTTTGTCGCTTTTCTTTATGTAATTATGTTTATTTGTATGTACTTCAATTAAGCTTTTATATATGTAAATAGAGATAACTGTCATTATCTTGGCTTGTAAAAAATATTTTTTTACTGATGTCCGTTTTCTTAACCCAAATAGTATTCGTAAAGCTCGTGTTTGGCATACCAGCACTGACTGAATCACTAGTTGCTGATTCAAAATGTCACTATGTTATTATGAAAAAACTTACCGGTCCAAACTGCTCGAAGTAATTCTTTACATCTTCAAGCGTTGTGGGTGCGGATAGCCCTCCTACGAAAATTTTCTTTGTCCTGGTCACCATCTGCAACAAACGGATATATATCAGACAAAATCTTTAAGTGCGATCCAGACATGTGTCCATCAATGGTCACTATGGTAAACAATAGTTGGGGCACAATCTATTCTTGAGCGAGATTGATTGTGTTGTACTCCAACATGAGTGGGACTCAATATGGATTGGCACACAATTCACATTCTGATCAAATTTTTAGTTTTAGAACATGGTTTTCTCACGACGTTTTCCTCTAACATTCGAGAGCACTGGCATTGCAAACATACATTATTTTGAGTGGAAAACCAATTAGTGCACGTTTCGAACACACAACCTAAGGTTGGAGCTACATCACTAGTGCGTGTTCATGATAAAGTGAAGTTCTCATACAAAAACTTGTTCTTTCTTTCTTTCATTTTTTCTTCTTCAACTTTTTGTCTTTTCTATCTGATATGACAAGTAATGGTAGATGTAATGACACTGATTTTATTAGGTTTGCTTTAAAGTTTATCAGTCATAACATTCTTGTATTTCCAAAACAAAGATACCAAAAGTACAGAAATGTCTGATAGCATTTGCATTGGCAAGGAACATCTCTCATGATTGGTTAGAAAATACCTAGCATAAAGATTTAACAAAACAATACCGGTTGCAATTTCCATCGTGCTTTGCCAAATTGTGATGTCATGATAATATAAGGATGAGTTACAAACAATGTTACGTATTCAAAAGATATTCATTCCGTGATCATGAAAAGTTGTCTAAATAATTGAATCATGACACCCTTCTAATGTTCCCACTTTTGGGACACTGGCCTACTCTCAGGCGAGAGTGATTGGGTCTTAATCCATCACGGACCCAATGCGGATTGGTGGATGGCACATGTCTTTCGAATTTTTTAGTTCTTGGACATGCCGGTTTCCTCACGATGTTTTCCTTCACGGTATGAGAGCACTGGCATTGCGCACATACATTTTTCGAACAGAAAAATCTATTGGTGCACGACCGGGTTTGAACCCACGACCTTAGGATCGGAAGGCGGGGTCACTACCACTAAACCACCGGTGCTCTTAAATACAAACAATGTTACGTATTCAAAAGATTTTCATTCAGTGATAATGAAAAGTTGTTTAAATAATTGAATAGTACGATTTAATTCTAATTTACTATAACACAAAGCTTGATTTCGCTAATCATAAATGCCACTTTAGTCGCTACCTCAAAGGCTGTATCCGCTTTCTTGCTGAATATTTATGCGGTCTAATAACGCTGAAAAATTCTGCAACAATAGCGAGGAACAATTCTGATTTTATGTAATAATGAGAGTGAAAGGGGATCCTTCGATACTATAATTACGTCGACGGGCGTGGGATACTTACAGGTAGGTACAGGTAAGGACAAAAGGGACTCAACCCTGCATTTACGTATCATCTGACCGGTAAAGTTAACGGCAAAAGTCAAACAATTAACCTCCTGATGTGCTGGCGTTTTTCAAGCAGAGCGGTTGGAGTTTGCCGTTTCAGGGATAAATTTCAACATAAAACTTTATTTTAACGTATTAAATTAATATTGAAACACACATAATATGGTTTTTAAGTTACGGGCGCTGTTTTCAATGGAATAGGTCATTAATCGATCCGCGTTGAATTTTTTTTTTCATATAATAATTAATGAAATAAGTTTAGTAAGTTACTTGCTTGTTAGTGCTGGCAATGTTACTTTATTTTGTCATAAGAACTAATCTGTATCGAGTTTGATATTCAAGTTTTGTTTTGAGCAGCTGTTTGGTTGTTTTTATTGCTCACGCATTTTTATTATCAAGCTGCGGTGAATCATTCGCGTTACAACTTATAGCATAAGACTTAAATAGCAGCAGACAAGATAAAATATTCCAGATAATGTGGCCCAAGCGTAACAAAAAACAAGCGAATGAAAACAGTTCGTTTGTAAGAGAGAAAATCTCGTTCAAATACGTAAATGATGAATAAGTAGCTTGGTGAGAGGGACCGCTACGTGTCCAAGTGGCGCCCCCCTTCCACCTCGAGCCTTTTGCTCGGATCTTGAGTGAGATGCTACTTCATTTTTTCCATCTTCACGTATTGACTGCCTTTGTAAAGTTAAAGTAAAAAGTAATCTGCACAGAATCTGCATGGTGAATAATGACTTAATCTCGCTCGTGAACATGTATCCTAAAAGAGAAAGATCATGCCATGGCCATGAATATGCTTGTATACAATTAAATTTTGTATTATTAATGAATATTTAGAACTGGAATTAAAAATTTCTTAGCCATAGGTACGCTATAACAACTATTTTTAGTCGAAGCCAGTTCAATGGCCTAGGATTAAACTGCGGAGAAATAAACTTACGAAATTGCACTTACTGGTGTGGGTTTTATGATTATATCCGTACAGAATAAATAAGTCCTATACGATATGATTTGTAAGCAGTAACATATACTGTTGCATCTCCGTAAAGACTAAAATCGCGTAACGAACACTGTTTATGATCTTGATCGAAATGAAAATTATACTGAACCGCCAGTAAACATAATCGAATAGAATATAATAAAATCATAAAATTTAGGGGAAATATTTTGTGATACATTTATTTTGTGATAATATATATGAGTCATCTTATTTAAGGTGCAAAAACTTTACCTAAAAATTGGTTAATGATATCACACAATTATTTTTTGAATACTTTGGGAACGATAAATAAAATTTTGATTAACCAACATTCATAAATAGGATTGTAAAGGATGGTCTTTTGGGAGCGAGTGTCAGGTTTGCTGGCGGCCACGTCAACCGAAAACTGTTAGCAATTACCTTAAATGTGGACAACGTAATGTAATCCTCAGGGAGCATTATTATTCACAACATGCCGATTTAAAAGCCCATCTACATTAAATAACCAACATAAATATGAAAAAATCATTAACATTATTATTGAAACAACCATGCAAAACTAACAAACAATTGGTACATCAAAACAAGCCATAACAATTTTGCAGTGGCGAACGGAAGTGAAACAGTATTAGCTATGACCCAACTGCAACTGGAAACAGCCATTCTAGGTTCTCACGTTTCAAAATTTTTCGCGCGTGCACAGCGACCAAACAACATTAGTTGCCTGCAGGTTTGTTGTCATTTTGTTCAAAAATACAACAATTTAATTTCGTCTAACTTGACCGCAGGCAAACACCGAACGGCTCGAGTACAAAAAGCTACACACACCAATTACTGCGACGTCCGAACTGCAGTGTCCCTTTACGCGAAAGCTTACGAGTTGCAGTAACTCAATTCATAATGTGCCACGGCACTGAAATTTTTACGTTTTCACCAACAACGTGGGAGCAAAGTGTTGCCATAACGATATTCCACAAAGCGCTTTTTGTATTGGAGTTTCAATAAAAATGCTAAATGATTTACGTGTCTGTCACGTTTAAAGTACACTCGTTATTTACAAATCGGAAATGTGTTATAGTTGACGATGAATGCGATCTGGGAGCTTTCACGGATAAGAGTATTTAAACAAGTAAGCTTGAGCTTGATCATTCTGGTAATAGAAAAGATCTCCAAATCGTGGTCAGTCCAAAACTTAAGTCTCCATAGCCTAGCTATCTGCATAGAAGCAAAATAGTAGGTAGGTACTAAACCCATAAATGCATCTAGCGTCAGCGCTTGTACAATTCCTTCGAATGGTTATTTTTTATTGCTTTAAATCCACTCAACGGTGCACACGTTTTTTGCTCTTTTGAAAAAGAAATTACAGCTAGCGAAATCCAGTTAAAAACATTTTCTTTTACGAGTTATCTGCGCCATGAAAGAGTGAGCATACCACTTATTGCGGCACAGGCGGTGGGACAATATTAATCAATTTTTACACAGGGAATTTCGGGGGATCGTCGCGGCGAGGGCACAAAGGTCGGTGGGTCGCCCGTCGCTGACGTTGCATTTCATTTTTGTTTGCCCGCAGCCTCTGACCCGCTCCGTTCTTTGTCTTTCTGGATAAATGCGTATTATGAAGCACCTATTTTTCATTATTACTACTCCCACGGGATAGAATGTGGCCACCCTATCGTTTGTTCCAATTTCGGTTAGCCAACTTTGGGGTTTTTTCGCGTGCGCTAAAAGTGTTTTTGTACCGCACAAATTGATTTTGTGTAATACCTATGCCAGTTGCAGCAGCAGTACCTACCTAATGTTACAGCCGCAGTATTATCCAGCTTTATCTGATTCGATCGTAATGTGGTAGCTAAATGTGTATTGGTAATGTTTGCAGCGCAGTGAGCGTTCCGCACAGATAAGGTTGATCCCACCGTTTCGTGTCGCACACCATATCTACTTCACAGCTCATTAGGCCGCACACGGGCGTCTTTAGATCTGTGCCATTTGTAACAATACGGACCGCACGGCTGGCAAATGGTGATTCCAGGGCTTAGGGTGCTAGTCTCGTTAGTACTCGGAGACGCGACGTGAAATAACTACTCGGTTGCTGTGCTCGACATCAGACGACGCAAGACACTAACCGCGTACGTACTAAATGGGGGACATTAACGAAACGTTATTGCTTCTTGGCTTGAACTACACTTGCACACTATTAATTTCGATGTCGTTTTGATGCTCAGTCTGTTGCTGTTTGTTTGCTGACAACTGCTTAGCGTCGGGATAAGTGCTGTTTCTATTTTTATTAGTCTAGTTTCATTTAGATGGGTGTAATATTTGCACAACAAATAATAAGACGTACTTGTATTGTAAAATTAGATATAAAAGTTTCTGTAGTTTAGAATCATGGATCAACTTAACGAACAGCTTTTTCAAAAAGATATTGCCTGTTAAACTATAACAAAGTAAAGCAAGAATGTAGCAATAATATGACTATCTTCTTTGGATTTCAAGTAGATATTCTTGTTTCAGATAGTTACATTAAATTAGTGTTTCTTAGGCAGGCGAACCGTCTGAAAGCAATATTTCAAATATATTATAACATAAGAGTAGTAGAGTTCTCTGTGATAGAGCTCGTCCGGGGAAGGACTACCACCATACCTATTTCTGCCGCCAAGCAGTAATGCTCGCATTGCTGTGTTCCGGTGTTAAGGGTATGTTTCCGGTGAAATTACTGGCACATGAGGCTTTCGATCTTAGCCTTAAGGTAGCAACCCGCGAGTGATACCTCTGGTATTGCAAGCGTCCATAGGCTGCGGTAACCGCTTACCATCTTGTGGGCCGTACGCTTGGTTGCCACTTCAGTTGTATAAAAAAAAAAAAAAAAATTGATTTCTTTATTCCTAACTGCAGAGATAAGAAAAATCAAGTCGGTATTTATCTTGTTTCAAAAGGTTTAATTAAAATTAGGTTTAATTTTGTATGAAATATTCTTCTCGATATCATTTCAACATAAACAAAACAAACAAAGTAAAACGAATCCATATAAACGAACAAATATTTCTCAGAATTCAACGTGAGCTGAATAAATAACATCTGATCGATGCGTTGATAAGCCTATGAAAAATTTAAAGAGCTCTTGTACAATGGCAGAAAGAAACGAGCGAAGTAGGTATGAAGTGGCTCGGATATTGCTTTTTCTTACGTCCTATTACTCGCACGCAGCCTTCGAAGCGCGAACAAAAGGCTACTCCCTTCAATACAGATAAATGTGCCCACACAAAGATGCTATAATCTCGTAATTTTTTCTCTTTTCATAGCTTTATGATATTTCGATTGTACCCTTTCGATTGACATTTTCTCTTCTAAAAGCTAACAACGATTTTACTCTTACTCAGACTGTTACTTCTCTGAACAGCCTACGCGAGCGAACATGAAACAATAGTAGCATTTAGGCACCTAAAAAGTTGAAACGACTCAGCATTCGTCATCGAAAGCCATTTCGAACAAAATGACTTCCATACTCGTACGCAAGGGTTTCGACGTTTATATAGATGCATACGTATTGACTTTCTTTTATGCAGTAGCACCCATCTCAACGGGAGTGGATGAAAGCGAGACGTTGGGACGCCTTACTGTTACTCCCCCTTCTTGGTAAATGTAAAAAACTATGCCTACTTGTACCAACCCTAGGCTATTGCAAGATTGACTGAGTCTTTGTTTTGAGTATGCAGACAGATGTGAATGTGTGTGTTTGGGAATGGGTCTGGAGAGAACGGTTATTACTTGTACCCCTTCGAACGCAAGCGTATATACATATATATGCACGTCTCTGAATACATGTAAAACAAGTCTTGACAATAATGCAGAGTGGTTTTATAAAAAAATTTGACTAGTCAAAACTTTAACAAAAGGTGTGCACACTATGATAAAAATATTAGAATACTGATGTAAGCACGGGCGAAGGAATCGAAATGAACCTTTCCATAAGTAAATTGTAATGAAAAGATTCCTTTGCCTATTAAAAGTGAAGGATACAAGATACTCCAAATTTTTCTTTTTGCTTGGTATAATCAAATAAAACTTGATTTTATGTTTCGAGTCAAATTATAAGCCGAGGGGAGGGCGAAATAAAAAGTGAATAATGAATGCGGAGGCCGAATCCCGGTCCTCGCGACCGTAGCAATTATTTTGTTTCGAGTACCATCAACATGGTTCGTTCTTTCAAATTTTCATACATTAAGCAAATGTCGAGAATGCGTAATAAGGACTTAAATGCTGTAAGCCAACGCGGGAGGCTATTGTAATACAAGAAGATTGGACAATCGCACGGTTTTTAATCTAAACTTCAACTTCCTGACTCAAAGTTTTACTTCATTTTCAGTTAAAAAAATATTGATATTATTATTTAACGAGTACAAGGTAAACATAAAAACAAAGTGAAATCGTTTTAAAATATTATTTAAGCATTTACTATTGCACGATTTTATAACATGTAAGATAAGTAGGTACGTACCTACTTTTAAGTACATACCTACTGTACTTTCATTAAAACTTAACCCAGAGTAGGTACATAAAACGGCAACAACCATTCTTGACGTTAGTAAACCCTCATCAACTAACGTACAAAAATGTAAGGCATGCCAATTCGAGGGAGTAAATAAACACGAACTACAGACGCAAGTGTCGTATATGACGGGGTCTGCTTACAAAACATGCAATCTCTATGAATGATTGCCGTCTGACTGAGCTCTATATGCCTTGTAACCGTATTTTTTTCGTATATCCTCAGAGAGAAAATAATCCACAAAAGCACAATGTAAAATAAACCGTCTTACAAAAGCAAAACAGTGTTATTCAGTTTGGCAATTGAGACTCGAGTGAGTGTCTTCTACACATCGCTCAATAGTGTTGACGAACAATATAATCTTGCCTATGGGCGGGAGTGCGATGTCAAGAGGCTATAGGATTAAACTTCAACTGAGTTTGCCCGCAGTTTAATTATATAAAAGGTACTAGCGTTCTACACACGTGTGAAATGTACCTTCTTTCTCACGGGCGGAGAAATTAGTTAAATTATACCCTCCAGAGTTGAACTGCAAATAGAATTTGAAATAAGACACCTAGAAAGTGACATCAAAGGGTTGCATTAAATATTAACACCACAGAAAACATACAACAAACACAAACACTTGTCACACCCATATTTTGCCGCGTTATAAAAGGAATCATATCTTTATTATGGCTTTCGTGCTGTAAGTAATATTTTTAATCGTTTGTGAATTCAAGCAATGGCGCATTGCAGAATTAGCCTTAAAATAATTACGTACACTAACGTGTATTGCTCGTGTGAATGGCGATGGAATCAAGTCGAGTACTCGCCAGAAATGTAGTAAATTGTGCGTTTCGTGGAAAAGTTTTGCACTTTATGGCAAGGCTAGACCAGAGTCAATAAATTTTAAGCGCTCTTCTCAAACGAGCTTGCTGAAAACAGTAAACGTTATATTTCAAGATAACGATATCGTAATCTCTCCTGAAATTTAATAATGGAGATATGTATGGCATTAAACTTTTATATTATTAAACGTTTCAAACTATAACAGTTTACAGTCCAGATTGTGGCTGGATGTTTTTTATAGGTAAGAATAAAAAAATATTATCCCTACATCTTTGTGAGATCTTGTAAAACTGCTTAGGTTTTGACTCTTTTAAGAAGCCACACATAATAATAAATAGATTCCTTTTGACGTGCTCCAAAGCTCTTTAATTACCGAGTGATATTATGAAAAGAATCAGCAGCCCTAATTGCCCTTCTTAAGAGTCAGACGTGATGAATCCGAAACGAATGAATGAACGGTTCAGAGTTCCCCCTACGCGACAGATTTTCACCCTCTCTTCTCTTCGATGGGTGTGTTTGACGCATGATTTATTCGCCATGTTGGTGAAGTACACGAACCGATGTGCAACAAAACCATTTTGACGGTTGATTAAGAGTCTCCATGCATCAAGGCAACAAAGAAAAAAATCATAAAAGTACACTTTGTTTATCTGAAACGGAGTTTGCTCGCATGGTAGCAGGAATTAAAGTATTCTATATTTTAACCGAGGTAATAGTGTGTCCTATATACAAAAAAATAATCGAAATCGGTTCAGCTCTAACTGTGTGATTGAGTAAACTAACATCTATAAATTCGTATTAATAATAAATATTTCTGATAATGGCATAACTCTGCAAATTTTATGTGAATTGATAATTGCTGTATATTGTTCGTATATATTTAATTAATATTGTGTTTACTTTATACCTTATGGCATAAACATGGGTACCTTCAAATGACATTTGCACAACCACTTTGATGACAAAATTACCACTCTACTTTGGATTACTGCGCAAGACTCCATGTTTTATGAGTTGTAAGACATAAAACTACTTAAATGCTCGTCTAGTACTTCTGTCGTAGTACTTCCGATGGCAGTCACACCGCAATGTTTCGTTTACGTGCCACGCGATGTCTACTCAAAGATTAATTACATTTTTAATATAAATTATGTCTAGAACAAAAACGGACAAGTAATAAGTGAGACTAGCATCCTGAGACTTTAGTATGAAAATTAACCCAAGCATCATACGGAAATGAAACACTTCCTGTTTAATTTTGGGTAATTTTCGATGTTTTTGCAGTCACAAAAGTATGTCACAAAACTTGAACCTATATATGAAATACGCTCAAAGTTTTCTAAATAAGTAAAATAAAAAATACATTATTAGTAAAACGTTTGATTATAGTAAATATCTAATCATGTCGATCTAAAAAAATACCTAAAACTTATGATTAGTATAATTACTAAGTATATGTTATAGGTATATATTGTATAAGGTCTAGTGGTAACCTCAGCCTTCCGATCTTAAGGTCGTGGGTGTGAATCCGGTCGTGCACCAATGGATTTTTTATTCATAAAAATTATATGCGCAATACCAGTGCTCTCATACTGTGCAGAAAAACATCGTGAGGAAACCGACACGTTGGTTGCCGGTTGAAGAACAAAAAATGGAAAAACATGTGCCTTCCACCAATCCGCATTGGGTTCGCGAGGTAGATTAAGACCCAATCACTTTCGCTCAAGAGTAGGCCAGTATTCCAACAGTGGGAACATTAGAAGGCTGTCATGGCGATGGTGATATATTTTTCAAAGATATTAAAGGTTATTAAGTTCAAGTTATTATTATATTTATCCAAAAACTTTAAAACGTGTCCAAAATAACTGATTCTTATATCATTTTCATTTCCTAAGACCTAGTTCATAATGATCAAAACTCGTGCCAAATTGGAGTATGACACGGCGTTAATTGTAATAACCTTCGGAGGGTCACAGTGCGCAGGCGCATCACGCCCCGGGCACTTGAGCACGCGTCTGTACTTGAGCCTCTCGCCCACTCGACGCCGCGTCGAATCGAAAAGATACCTAGTACTGACTCTGAGCTTAGGGTTGCTAGAACTAAACTCTGCGCCTTGTATGACATTTTCCGGTGATTTCTTTTAGTCCCATTGATGGGACCACGAGTCTAAAATTATCTATTGATCGTGGTCCGATTGCTTTCTATTACTTTGAATCTTTCATTCGTTATTAACAATATTACAGAAAAACAAATTATTTTAAGACAGGACGGCTTAACGTAGATTCAACTATACATATTATTGTTTTGTAATTTTTATTGCTATAAGAATAAAATATTATTTAAACTACTTGTAAATTGCTTGGTCTTTGTCATAGTGAATCTTCTACTTAGAACATTTTTGAGTAAAAAGTAGACAGAAGAAGAGTATTTTGTTTTTGCGAGTTCTTGCACTTGTTTTAATTTGCCAACCCTAACCTCGCTGAATATTCGCTTAACGGTAAAATGCAAATCCAAGCTTTGCGGTCGTCTGAAGTTTTCCGCGGTCGCATTTCATCAAAACCAGTGATGAATTATTATCGTGTACAGTTTGTCATCGTAGTGATATTTTTGTGTGTGATCAAAGCGAATAGAACTACTTATATCTTGTGAGGATATTGATATTGAAGTTTCGACAGGTCTGGAACAAACGCATAGCATAGCATAGTAGTAGAACAGATTTAGATAATGTGCACTCATCATGATTCTTTAAGATAGGGTTACTTTACGTTAGTGATTAGTGAATAGTGAATTCCTATGAACTTTTTAGTGTGTGAAAAAAATGAACAAGTGACGAAACGTTATGACGAGGAATCAAAAACTTTGCAAATTCATAACCGCAGAAAACTCTCAACAACAAACAAACAAGAAACAAATATCATTTGGTATAAATCTGATATAAATTGTAGAAAACATAGAATAAACTAAATTACATCATCCATCCACCCGTCCTAATAGTACCCGGGGCATGTTAATAGAAAACGAGTGTGGTGCGATGAGATGGAAACGCGAGGTCGCAGGGCGCGTTGTTCACTCTGACCACAGTTTGTGATAAGTACACAAACGGTTGGTAGAGTCCATTTGTACTGACATCCAATTCAATTTCAAAAGGGTCAACTTGTTTATTTACTTTCAAACTCAGAATCATCAGACTGCTGGCACAAAATAACTAATCTGTGCATCTGCATTCATGAGTTACAGAAAGCAGGTACATAATACGTGCTTGGAATCACAGATTGAGGCAGCTGGTCTCCTCTAAGCTGGTGAGTGAGAGCTACACAAACTTGCGCACACCGTCGTACGAATGCTCCAATTTATAATGCGGACAAGCCACACTGAAATGGATTTACAGCTGCAAACCTGCTTGTCTTTGATGAGGGTCTATTTTGAGCAACGCGCCGAGCGCACCGACATTCCAATATTTCCAACCGATATATTATTATTACGTTCGATTCCAAATCGATGTGTGTTATAAAATTTATTACGCACTCGTCTTCTCGACGTTTCTTATTTGTAAACAGGCGCTTGAGCAACCGGGCCCTCGATAATGTTTGATGTCTCGTTAAAAATAAGACCACCCGTCAATCGGCACGAATAAATCCGTAGCTAATTTGTCAAGAGTGGCGTCGAGAGACGGCCTCAAAATATGTTAGTGACGTCCGATAGGTTATGATTAACATTTTAATGAGATTAACTGCGAGGAAAAAATATGTCAGGGCGCGTCTCAAAGTGAATGCACCTGCGTTTTATTTTTTTAGCGGCGTTCGGTGTGACATCCAATTTAGATCGAGGATAAAATGGAGAGCCGGCTTTTTGGCGTCCCACTCTAATTTTGCGTTGTTTGGGAACGTGGACCGTAAAGCCAGTAGGCTAAATGCTTCGGTTCTAACGGTTTGTCGCAGATTTAGGTGGCATGTTTAAGTTTCCTGTAATCCACTGTAGGTAAACTAAAGTCCGCAGTGTCTTTTAGGCACGCCTACTCAGTATGCAAGCGTTTTCCTGCACATCCGTTGTACGCGACCGCGGAAGGATTTCCGTACACAAAATACTATGTTTCAGTTCTTTTAGAATTCCTTGTCGCAGTTGACTCTTCGTGCGGACATGTTGCGACAACTAACAAAAAATATATATAAACATACTTGAAAATGTTTTTTTTTTATTTATGTTTCAAAACAAACTTAACTTTTACTCTTTTCTGAATTTCAGCTTGACTGAGAGTTTGTGATTTTATAAAACTATTAGAAATTATCAAACAACGTTTAAGGAATATTTTTTAGTCAGAAGTACTAACCGCTCAATGTTTTATTTAATTTTAATTTTATTCACAATAGGATTGCGCTTGGCCACTATCTCGCGTGATGTTAAGTGGTCCATTATGTCTGCAATATTCACAAAAATTGACACACCGCGACTTTGTTATTATTTGACAATTTAATAAAATAAGAAACTTAAGAATTAGTAATAATAATAATTTAATTAACTTGATTTTTAAAACTGTCTCAATTCTCACGATCGAATCAACACAGTAGTGGTTCTGTGAAAGGATGGCGTAGTTCAAGATATTTGCCACACTAATCTCCATTTTAAGAACGGTCGTACGATCCTCGAGCCTAGGATTACGGAACTTGCGTGACACTAATTAAGTCGGAATTAAAGGAGAGCCTATATCAAGAGCCGTAGCGCAAGTTGTATTTGAAAGGGTATGATGAGACTTTATTCATACAACGAATATTTCAAGAAAACTAAAAAATATTGTAAGACCACTGAACAAAACAGAACTCACTGCCGCCCCGAACTAATCTCCTGCACTTAGATCGAAATAGACAGCTTATAATATCGAACAAAACTAGATTTATTAACATCGAACCAACTGAGGCAGCATTTACCAAAATGATCGCGATAAAGTTAGCCAAATATGTTGTTGGCATTAAAGTCCCATAATCCTTTTGAGGAAACGTAAGTTTAATACAAATCCTACTTAGCAATAACTTTCGCTAAAGTAGACAGTCGCCTTGATGGCTCTCAGCATTGATGAGCAAAGACAAGTTTATTCAAACTTTTCTACTTATTAACTTGTGTAAGGGATCATTTGGTCCATTAACGATGACAAATTGCTGGTCGGAAAATCGTAGCAAAGATCGGCATTGCTAGAGCGTGGTATCGGTCAGGACTCGATGTAAGCTGTTCAGGCGCCTAATCCCTAGCCGGCTCACAGTCCGGGTTAGGCCCACAACGTAAATTTGTGTAATTTTGAATCTAGGCCAAGTGCCAAGGGATCTGCTCCACGGCAATGGTGATTGATATGACGCTATACAAAGCATCTTGCCCCACCACGCCAGCGCTGTCATGCCGCCAGATAGCCGACGAATTTGTACTATATGATCAACGTATGCATATTATATTGTAGATACATATTTATATTTTATGCTTTATTAAAGGCTACACCACTAGCTGACCTAGCTTGTCTCTGAAGTTTGCCCATACAGTGACGGTATGAAAAAATATCACTTGCTCGCCCGCCAGCTAGCGGTGTAGCTTGCGCTTAACTATTCGCTGTATAAAATCTTGTTTACGTCACAGCTAAATTTAAATAAATGTTGCAAACGTATTTCTAAGATCAATATTCAGTTTCATCATCATTCAAAGTTTTAATTTTTAATGCACATTATAACACCAATAAACTAGTTTCCTTATCATCACAGCCAAGCTTATAAAAATCTTACCTTGAATAAATTTGTGAGCAACAACTAAAAACTTAACGGTTCGAAGCACCTAATATTTGAAATGAAAAGTGGCTACATTTTTAGCATTCCACGCGTCACTTGGATATGGGTATTGCTGCGGTATTTTGATGCGTCGAGATGCAAATTTTTAAATTCTAGTTTTCAAGCTATCTTTTTTTTTATTGAATGATATAGATACAGAACGCGAATACTCTCGAACCGCCTGCCGGCACCATGTATTACGACTATGGAAGTAACTGAAATTGAAATACGCGAAATCCTGTGGCTGCCTCCAGCGCTCGCTCTTCAATTTATGCCATTAGTAGCCTTCCGCCCTCCATGAAATATATAATAATATATTTATTGTAGGTACTAGAAAATAAATTTCAATTCTAAAGTTGGAAGTGAGTTTGTTGAGCGCTTAATTGGTACTTAAAACATTACGGTTTCCGTTACCAGTGGAGCTGGTGATGTATGTACTACCGATTTTTTAATAAAATTCGTTCTTAGAATTAGGAGTTGGGATTTTTAAATTAAAAACGTAATCTGCCCATCAAGCCGTCCCTTGTTAGAAAGCGGCGCGGTACCAAAACGAATGTTTAGCGGGACGATGGCAACAAGACCTCCGTCAGTTTTGTAAATTACAATAAACCTTAGAGTGGATCGTGGACAGAATTCGTGATGCCTCTTCGTGCCGACTACTATAAGCTTAAGCTCGACCGCCCGCGCCGTATCAACACTGCAGATGCGAGCCTACTGCCTATTAAGACAAGAGTTTCCCTGATATATATATATAATACGACTTTCCTCTATATGCGGACGACACAATAGCCTATAACATGCTTTACTGGGTAATATTTTATGTAACATGAGTGAACAAAGAAACGATTGGCTAAATAACAATGACATGTATTATCGTAAAGCACAAAAAATCGTACACGATTGTTACTGAATAGAGCCGCGATATCGGGCGAAGCGCTGTTGGAGAAGGACGACCTCGTTATTATTTGATAGGTCCCATGATGAAAATCCTCACGACACGCAACATTCTTGGCGTTTACTCGTCAGAATAAAAACGACATTGTATGGTTTTTTGTTTGCTACGGCGTGCTTTAAACATGAATATGAATATGAATGGAAACCTGGAACACGGCGAAACGAGACAATCTCCCGACAAGCGATGAAGGATTGTCGTTTAACACGCACAAATTTCGACTAAAATAAGTACCTACCTACCTTCATGAGGCGCGCTTAAAGTTCTCAAGCTCTTGGGAGCGATTGTAATCAAGAAGGTACGTCGATAAAAATTGAATTTTTACGTTAACCCGTAAACGATGCGAGGACTCGCTGAAGATTTACCTATAACGTTATTTACAGACTACGAAATTCTATTTGCTTAAGGGTCGAGCGGAGGCAATATCGTGGACGTCGCGTCGCTGCGGGCGAGGGATGCAATAAGAGGAGCGGCCAGCAGCGATGCCGTCGCCAATTTAAAGAAAGCCCACTGAACCGAAAGACAAGCGCATTGGCGGCTCGCGAACACAGCACCCGCTTTAAGGCTCCTCATATAATTTTCAATCCAGCGAGCTTTAAAATCGATTGCTCTTTGTAAGTGCAAAACGAAACTTGAGACCGCTATTTAACGCACACCTTGGCTTAATTATTTTCATCGTTTTAATCTGAAAAATGTTAGTATAAAGTTTAATCAGGAGCCGCTTTCCACTTGCTGTATGTTCATACTAACTGGTTCGACACAAATACCTGAAGGTACCGAACGTGTTAACTGAGTTATTTTGTTTTAGTCAGAATTTTTATTTCATTTAAAATTAGACAATAAAGTGTTTTATTTTTATTTCTTAACTAATTTCAGACAAAGCGTCGTTGAAATACAGTTGAAATTATTATGTGTTTTGTTGTCGCACTTTATTGCATCTTTAGGCACGATTTAAATGAAAATTTTCCGTTACGTTAGCGTTTGAAGTCAAGCCATAGTGTGACGAAAAGTCGTCACACTATGGCTTGATTTTTTGACAGAATGATAATCGTTCATAAAAATGGGTTTACAGTTTCAAGAATAAGACAAAAGTAATAGTCAACCTTCACAGTTTACTCACTAGCAATCAAAAAGTCAGGCCTGAAACCGCTGACATAACCTAGCGTTGTGGCGCGTCGATATGACGCGCGGCTAATAATGATTTCTATCTGACTAGGTCTTTCTTTTATGCTCTTCATTAGAATACAAAAAAAGATTAAATAAACTTACACTCAACCGTTTAATTTTATAGCTTATAACATAATGTATTTTGATTACTAGGCCACTTTTGGCAAAGCTTTGAGAAACGTTTCTATTCGAAGTTGGATACGCTAACATAAATTAAACCGCAAGGTTTATCTATTAGGGTTGATAGTCGTATTCAGGCAGTCGGGTCGGCACTTCCATTTGTCCCTAAGCTTTCGTGCAAACTCCCAAATTGTATGAACAAGTGCGTAATATAAAGCTTATCTGTCGCCTTAATACCTGTTTAATGAAAGGGCTTGATCGTAAATCTACATGAGTACTCAGTACTGGGCTCTCGTCTAGTAATTAATGTGCTACCATCATAGAGTAAGTTTTACTACTGCGTGCTATTGAAACTACATAAGTATGAAAGTTTGAATTGAGGTGAGAGAAATGTTTGCTCTACGCTTTAATTTGAGTTAAAATAAGTTAAAGCGATTACTTGGCTATGTGATTATGAAATAACTTGCGTACATACGTTATGTTATATTATATTGATTGCGTGTTTGTGAACTGGAATGTATGAATTTATAATATGATGTAGAAAATAAATGATTTTTTCATAATAGCTCAACGTTTTCAACTTCTGTACCACTAGTTTAGAACTAGTTACATTATAGTACTTATTTATTTTGTTCTAACGCACTAAATTTAAGCCTAAATTTTTGATCAGACTTTTCTAGAGCAAACTTACGACATTTATAAGAAAAACTATACAATGTAAAAGAAACAAGCTATCGATTGGTACTATAAAAAGATTCCTGGACAATGTTCTGCAATTGTCATTGGCCGGCTACATTTATACCTAGATCTACTATTGGCACAATAATGCCACAACGTAACACGTCATAATTATGGGTTGTGTCATCCAATAGCATGTTTCCATAAAGTCAATGTCTTTGAAAAGAGTTTCATAAAGTATTGTGTATTAAAACTACTTCTGACAGCTTTTAATTAAGGAATAATAAAGTAACATGAGTAAATTGTTTGTAAAGTAAAATAATCCTCTACAATTTCTTTTCCTAGTATAAATATTTTGTGATTGAATTTTATATTAGTTTAATTTTCTTCCCGAAATAAAACAGTTAATTATGAATAGTTTAAAAACCATAACAAGCTTTACTCTACAATGTTTTTCAAAGAATATAAGCCAAATCCGGTTTAAAATTCTCTTAAAATTTTTGAATTTAAATCAGAAAGGTGATGCTATTGAGGCTTAGCCACTATAAGCAGAGAAAGTTATGAATTAATAACTACGTTCAACCCTTGACTCCCGGGGGAAGTAGTGGTCGAGCTATAATAAGCTTCAAAACAAACTACAAGTAATTATAACAAGAACAACCACTATTATTCAGTAAAACGGCATAAGTCTATGTTGGTTTTATATATTAGTGGCAACTGCTAGTGGTTATACTTACTGCGTACTTGAAAATACCTTTATGGGTCTTTCACGATTAGTGCATAATATTCAGGAATAGGTTCCATAAACAAAAAAATACATGTACTTTCTAACAATGATAAATAATAATTGACCAGAAAAACGTAAGTAAGTAAAACGTAAACGTCGATTTACTCAAGATTTTTCGACGTCCGATGAGGCGCGGCGGGCGAAGGTCCGTCTGCGACGCAGGAAGTAGCGGGTTCGATTCCCACCTTGGAGCAAATGCTTGTATGAACTGAAAATATTTGTTCCGGGTGTTCAGTGGTAGTGGTTCAGTCAAGTGGTAAATAGCCGTTAATAATTTAACATGATTTCTAACCACTATAGTTTTGACTCTTTAATAGAAATGTACCCTCAAAATTTCATGTTTATAAGACTGTAGGATGATCTGTCTCTAAGTCAAGAAACAAAAGCTTTTTAAATATTCTGATGATGTAAATCTGTATTTTTAGAGTTGATCAACTGATAGCGGCCTGATAATTAAATTCTTAATTAGATTTGATATTTCAACTATTTTTAGGTACTCATATTATGTGACTTTGCATTTGTCACACAAATTTAAATAATTACCTTTTAATTATAGATACCTACATAATAACTTTGACTATGACAATAATTTTAGTAATTGTTTGTTTTGGGGCTATAGGAAGAAATTAATTAAAGTATTATTATAATCATGGTTAGCCTTCTAAATAAATAAATAAATATCGGAGTGGAAAAGCTCATTGTGATTATGAAGATTATTAAATTGTCTGAAATTATTATTAATTCTCATTATACATATTAAAAAAAGATTAGATTTAAAAGATTGGCTACTTATCAGAAGAATAAAGTACTAGTTGTTGCCCGCGACATCGTTCGCGTGGAACTCGGGAACCGTACTTATTTCCGGGATAAAAAGTAGCTTATGTCCTATTCCCGGTCATTATCTATCTATGTTTTAAATTTCAGTCAAATCGGTTCAGTGGAGTTATAAAGAAACAACATCCATCCAAACTTTCACATTTATAATATTAATTTGATGTTTATGAATAAGGCCCTAAGAATTTACGACAAACAAACAAAGACGTCTAGCTATAACACAAAAATGATACTCTATAGATCCCAGCTAATATTAGGCACAATCCACATCACATTATTAAACTATTTAATTGGATCATGGCGTATGCTGTAAATATGGCTGTCATATTTTGTCAGCCATTGTTTTTAGAATGTAGTTAAGACTATATATTTCTTACACTACCCAGTAATTAAATTATTCTTTTACGAATAATATGTTAGGTAGTACCTAATAACCCGCCATCTGATCATAAGGTCGTGGACTCAAAGTTTTATTCAAAAAATGTATGTTCTCAATGGCTGGTTTATTATAGGGTATAGGAAAACATCGTGAGGAAACCTAAAAACTATAAATGCTTCCCACAATAATCCACATTGCTCAAGAGCTGTTATGACAACGATAGGTTATAATGGGTAAGTAATAGACACTCAAGGTAAACAACAGGGTTAGGTGTGCGTGAAGCATTGTAGCCATCTATCATCATCTCCGATATTCGATCATTAGCCGTGTTTACTCTCCGCCTTGACAAGGGACACCATATTGCTGTTAGGCTTGACTAAAGTTTCTAAGTATACTTATACTTGTAGTTGTACACATAGTAGGGTTGACGCTAGTAAATTGAAACGTCTTAGGTGGTGTGCCAATCTAAGAAGCACCAAGTGCCGTGATTTGAAAGCCGATAAAGTAATACCTACTTTGAATTGACAACCCTTTGTTTTATTTTAATTTAACGAAAAGTTTCTGATCATCTGTTAGTTGCAATAATACTAGGGCATATTGAATTAATTTACACCAGAGTTGCAATACATTTTTATGAAGTGTAGTAACATTCTTTGCTCGTCATGAGAAGTCTTATAATATCTGCGGCCAAGCAAGTTATATTTTGGTTCAAAGGGCATGGTTGCTAGTGATATTAATCGGTCATATGACTTTTTATATATGTCTCAGGATGGCAACGCGCCAGAGTTACTTCCGGTTATTGCAAGCGTTCAAAAGTTACGGTGACCGCTTACCACTAAGAGGGCTGTATGGTTATTTACCACCAAAATGTATACAAAAATAAACCAAAAAACCCATTGCTACTTTAGTTCACTTACACTAAAGACTTTATTTGCAACTAATATCATAATAAGCAAAGATTTGTATTTTTTTTTGTTTGTAACGAATGAACTCAAAAACGACTGATCTGATAATAAAAATGCATATGCAATGCAAACCATTAGAATGCTACATTGTTCTTGAGTAACATAGGTTATGTTTGATGTCCGAAGCAGAGCCGGGACAAGATGTTAGTTACTTCAAAATTTAGACTACCAAGTTTATACAATTGTTATAGTTTATCTCAACCCAGTTTGCAAGTTTACACTGGCAATGTCGTTTTTTTAAACTAAAAATGCATGTCTTCCTGTTTAAAATTTCGTATTTTAGTGATATCCTAATATTATCATAATATTAAAAATTTAGACTAAAGACATAGGTTCAGGAGATGACTATTCATACGAATTCATTTACTTTAGTCTTAAAAATAACTTATTAATTCAGATTATCATCACATTATGATCAGCCACTACTAACTTACTAATAAACCAACATTTAGTTACTGCCTGGTTCTTTCCGGAGACATCTTGTACTTAAATTACTTAAATTTCAATATTATGTAATTTATTACCATGTATGTGAAGCAACGATGCGGTGAAGCTTCAGCTGCCAATGCGCGTAGGCGATAAAACCCTTTATAGAACCCTACTTGTAGAATGCAAAACATACAAATACGACAGTGAGCAATGGAAACAAACTCCTTGTAAAAACTCCTGTATTATCATCATCATCATGTCAGCCGATAGACGTCCACTGCTAAACATAGGCCTCTCCCAAAGAGCGCCATGACGACTGATTTTGAGCCTTCACCATCCACCGACTCTTATATCATATATCTTATCTTGTATCTTATCCTTAATAAGACACTGTAAAATACGAATCAATAAGAAAAGCTCTGTTTTGGGAGCTTTATCTTGTTTTTTATCTATATTTATGCCGTAATCAAAATATTTGTTTTATCAACCAAACCAATAAAACAAACATTCGTTTGCTGATAGAGCGGTTCAAATCATTGTATTATAATATCTGTTTGTTTTATTTAATAAATCATTTTAAGAATCTCAGTAATATAATTGAGTAGGTACCTATTTGTCATTTTGTAATTCACGGAATTTCATTTGCAAAACTACTAATCAACAGTCAGTTATTAATCTCCGAAAATGCCAAAAATTCGGCGAAACACGGCGTTTTGTAATTACAGTGGTATTGTCGCTGGCCTATTATGAAACAAATACCAACTGGAATTAATTAAGTAACAAATATTAATCTATAATATTTGTTAGTCGACTACTGAATGTTTTTTTTTCACGGCAATGCCATGTTGTTTAATTGATTGAAAAGTGTTCAAAAAGCTACATTTATTTTAAATATTGCTTTAAACTGGTGCTTAAAATTAACATTTGGTCGTCGTAAAAAGCTGATACTGTTAAACGGTTATTTTTTGACAGTGAGGCATAAAAAAATATTTAGTTAGATCTTGAGTGTAATAAGTAGGTCAGTTGTATATATCGTATTTACAAGTTTGAAAGCGCAAGTTTTTATTTACAGCGACATGTCAAAATCAAAAAACAATATTAAGCGGCACAATCTTTGGCAACTACGCGCAGTAAAATTAATGACGTTTGTTTCCGTTTTCCTTGCATTTTTTACTTTGTTGGGCTGCATTTCTGCGGTATGCAGTTTCTTTGAGATTTTATAAAAGCTTTGAACCCCTAGAGACAATCTCACGATATTAATTTCTAGCACTAGAAAATAGCAACTAGAGTTTATATTTTCAATCCACTAATACTTCCTATTAAGTATTTATCTAAGTTTGTTCTAAGATGTTTCTAAGGTGCGGACTATTTTTTCTACTCTTAGCTTTTTACTAATATTCGTCGAGCTATTAACTTTTGCTACTGTTTACCATCTAAATCTAGTTTCTAGCAACCAGATACCTGAGGTTTATCTCCATTGAAAAAGCACTCATTTCAAAATTTTGATACGCACTTAACATATTTCACTTCAATAAAATTAAATGAAGGCCAATGTTTTTTTAAATGTAAATGTTTTAATAAAATACCTACAGCGTCATTGTTTTTAATAAACTTTCTAAAGATACATTTTTGCAAATATTTCATGACGCTTTCAGCCGGAACATATTTCTGTTTTTACATTGCATGTATCTAATCTCAATAAAAAAGGTAACGATATCAAAATGAAGCCATAAAAGTGCTGAATTTTAGTTTGTTACAAATTGCCCTCCCGCCGGCTAATTTAAGAAAAAAGTACGTAAACTTGAACCGTTCACTGTTAATATCACCGTTACATGCGATTCCACAATTTTATTTCTAGCTATTAGTGTAGAGTTCTTATCTTATCGCAATATTTTGGTGTAAAAACAAAATAACATGGTCGTTGTTAGCCAATTTAAAGCTATCGAAGCCGGCAATAACGGACTTGAAGATTCGTATTTATAGTGTCTGGATGAATAATAACAAGTCGATTGATCTGTTTGTTGTTTAAAGTGAGGGTCGAGAGGAGGGAGCGACTCGGCGGCGGCGCCCAGCGACGGCACCACTCGCAGCCGGCTATGTGCATCCGCGCGCACTTCAACTTTACAAAACTTTACGCTCCAAAAATAAACTTTAGATAAAGTTCCCATCGCTCACAAACGCGGCACCGAGCCGGTAAATAAAGTCATCCGTACTAACCCTGAGCGATGTGCAGGTCTGGTCCGTTTCGGAAATCTGCTGCGGAATCACTCTCGCGGTCGAAATAGGGTGCACTGACTTTAACACTTGTGACATGTAAAGCGTGCGAGAGGTTGGGATGTCGCGCGGCGCGTGCCGGCGAGAGTCGGCGTCGCGGGGAGCGGAGCGCGGCGCGAGCAGCGGAGTGGCGGACGGTCGGCGCGGGACGAGCGACGGGCGACGGGGCCGCTGGGAGTGTGGCGGCTCCAGCGCGCCCGCGTCCCGCCGACCGCCCGCGCCGCCGAGACCGCGCACGCGTCGCCCGCCCAACGCCCGCCCCCCGCATCGACCGCCGCCACCCACCCCCGCCCACCACACCACCGACTGTTTTTCTCTCCCGAACGGGGGACGCACCTGATTTTTTCCGTGATATTTTTTCCTTCGCGACGCGATCCGTTCGCTTTCATTACGGTTTCGAGTTTGATTTATCACCGCAGCGGCTTGAAATATTCTTGCGATGGAACTTGGTGTCGAACGTTCACCTCCTAATTAGCATCGATTGATCGTAATAATGGAAGCTGACAAATATGCACCCTCTGTTTTCACCGGAGATCAATATTTTTCCGTTATATTCTATTGTTGTTTATTGTCTCTGACACATTTTTTTTTCTGATGATTTGGCAACAGTTTAATATATTTTTAAGCGCAGAAAAATAAACTTTCATATTTCTTGAAAACATTTCATTATATTTATGTTTGAATATGTTCCAAACACCAAGTTAGAAACCAGACTCATAAAACAAAACCCAGACGACTTCTAAAAGTAACTCACGCAACGCTTCGTCGATAATAATAAAATATATTTTGACACGTAGCGCGTAGAGCGTAGCGCGTAGAGCCTCGAGTCTGATGCGTAGTACCTGTCTACGTCGTAGCTGCAAACGTCCCTCTCTTTCCCTTCGCGCCAGACGATTAGTATTCCCCGTCCATTCCGCCCTGCATTCCTTCAAGAACTTAACATATTTGGCTACGATTCAATTTTAATGTTTTCACATTTTGTGTCATAACTTTAGTTAAAGGGGAAAACAAAAATTACCTCGACTGAGGGAAGGAGTTATTTGTAAACGGTTGACGTCTCAGTATTTTTATGCAAAACACGAGGCACCCTTGTTCCGAAATTGTTTAGGCAGTTGGTATGCGATTTAACTTTATACAACGACAAGATTGCGGAACTCTGAATTCATCATATTCGTTGCAATAAAAGTTGTAAGACACTGACGAATGTAATATGGAGTTGCGAATAGCAAAATGTTATAAAAGTTTGTCTTTGAGATATTGTATTGTTTTGTAATAGCTTGAGGCTCTCGCTCAAAACATAGCTCAGTGTAGGTACTTGTCTGCGAAATGCGTAATAGTTTTATCTTTGTAAAACATTGTAGCAAGTCAAGTTGTTATATTATTGAATGTGTTCTGAATTCATCGGACTCATTGATGTTCTGTTTTAACGTAATTTTCTTGAGAATATAAATATAATTTTGTTACCCTCAGCATCGTCCACACTTTTATAACTTGTTGCGATGAAAAAGTGGCTTTTAAATAAAAATACCAAAATATGAAGAAAAGTGAAGCGATATAAAGTTTCACGAAGCTAACGGTGAAAGTATCTCGGGAATATATTAAGTTTGAAACAAGTTGAAGAATAGGTGCTCTACGGCATAGGGCGTATGAAATATTGAAATTTGTTCCTGTCCCTTTAGCGTTAAATTTAGTAAATGCAGCAGATAACATTTTACATTTATTGAATTTTATAATACTACAAGTATTCCCAGCTTTGTGCATCACAACAACAAGACAAGAGATTAAAAAAAAAAACCGCATCTAACACTCATCATAATATAGTCTGACCTTACGAACTTCCTGATTCAATGCATCAAAATTTTTGAGTACCAAGGTACCACAATACATACAACACGTTTATAGTACATTATGGTACTAGTGTGTAACATTGGTGATTACCGCTGAGGCGCCATTGAGACCCAAGCCGTAGGCGAGGGTCTTAAGATAGCCGAGGATGGTAATCATTAATACACACTTATATCATACGACGTTTTTCAACACACTTGTGAATAAAATAACAAAAAAAACTCATAAAAAATAACAAAAAAAATCACTAGTGAGTTATAGAAATGAAAAAGTCATAGTTTGATTATGGGTGTCATTCTGTGCCTAATTGTGATGACCATAGAGCCACTTTAGAAGCAAGTGTGTTGAAAAATAACAAAAAAAAAATATAACTCACTAGTGAGTTATAGCAATGAAAAAGTCATAGTTTGATTAGGGGTGTCATTCTGTGACTAATTGCGAAGACCATAGAGCCACTTTAAAAGCAAGTGTGTTGAAAAAATAACAACCGCAATATTCAAATTTCAGGTTACCGTTTTTTCTGTGCGTTGATCAGTTAATAAAGAAGTAATTTTCTACATTTAAACTTCAAAAAAAAATGTATCATGCACTCGCATGTATCTTTGCCTGTATAGAGATCACCCTAAACTCAATACTATTGAAAAGATAATACCAATAAAACGTTTAATCTTTTTATACCACTAACAAAATAAAAACTAAGCTTCAGAGTGTTGGTAAAAAGCCTCGTCGGGTAAGCATGATTAATTGTGTGTTTCACACACTGACAGTGCCAATACATATATCTATATTAAGTATTCATATACACTTTCTGATATGTCGTACGTCAACCGCAGACATTGTGAAAGATTACTTCTTCTGTGAAGTAAGTCGGTCGCCGTATTATAAACAGTTTTGTAATAGCGAGAAGCTAAATTGATGAATTAACTGTTTCTCTGGTTTAAAACCTTTTAAATATTGTCCGATTTATTAATATTTGTTTTTACAATTAACATAATATTTATCTAGAGACGCATCAATTAGGTCCTAGTTTTAAATTTTCTGAACTATTTATTTTTTACATCTGTGCGGTAATTATAATAAATATTAAGTTGCTTTCCAATTTCAGTCAGTTTCAATAACAGCTAAGATAACTTGGTTTGAATTTTATAGTCTATTGAAGTTTATTTAAAGTTTAAAGTTTATTTATTTAAAACAAGCATAAGTTGTCTGTTTATTTATTATCACGTGTAACTTCACACGCTTAAAATAAAATACTATCTCCATAAATAGTTTTTGTGTAAACAAGTAAAAATGTGCAAAATGCAAGCATGGTAAATATTTAACTGTATTTATTGTAAGGCATATACCCTAACCACCAAAGGTTGTTCAGAATAAAATATCTGCCCGTTCCGTGTTTGCGATAAATTTTAATTCTCAACAAAAATGTTGTACAACGTGCACAAACTGTTGTGAGCATTTTTAATGAACTCCATCAAGTTGCTTTGACTTGCTTGTTGACACGATAGTTAAATAAGAATGTGGTCGTGACCGGTTCCAGTTTGGAGATGCTTTACAATTTGCAAACAGTTTTACTAAAAATATAGTTAGCTTTTATTGGCAACATATTTTGCAGTATGTTTGCTATTTGCAGGTTTATTAATTATCTTATCAGTCAATAGACATTCACAGCTAAACATAGACGGAAGCCTATGTTTGGGGGAGCCCAAGGAGCGCCATGACGACCGATCTTGAGCCTTTTGCAACATATAAATAGATTGTTATGTAAATTTATGATAAAAATTACATATCATAAATTCTCAAATTTATTAAATTAGCTAGTGGTTTGGAATACAGGTATTCTATATAATAGCATTTATTATTCTGGCTTCTATTGCAAATAAATTGTTATACAACGTGGCAATGCCACCAGTATTCTAGCCACACTTTCATTTAATGGTGACAAGGATCTAAAATAAAATAACAATAAATAAACCATACTCAATATTGAATTTTGTAGGTTTTTAGCTCGAAATACACATTCAAATTATAAGGAACCATTTAATCATATAATATCTCCCGTCTATCTTCTAGGTTGGTTATTCAAAATAAATAATACCAATGACACAGTCCAGTAATTAAAATAGTTTCAGCTTCAGACCGAGACAATTAGTTTCTCGAAATCAAACTACATCTACCAACTGATACTAATTTCGGGCTGGGCTACTTTCCAAACGTCTAATGCACCAGTTCACTTTAGCTCTGTTTCTAAACTGTATCGTTGTTATTTCAGTATCCAAATTTCACACAACAGTGGGGCTATTTAGAGTACCTACTATAGTTTTAGAGTTAAACCAGCTAGCAACTCTACTCTAAGTTGTTTGGTTTTGCCTAGTGGTAGAATTCTTCAGTAAGAGTCCGTCTTGTTGATTATCAATTTATCAGATATTCTGCCTTAAAGCAGTTGTGTGTAAGCAATACTGTGCTTAAGCTTGAAGTGCCCTGTAACGAGTTAAATTATAGGACAAACGAATCTTTACAATAGTCTCGGGGTAACGAGCGCAGTGCAGTGCTCTACAAAAATGTAAAACTTAAAGGTTTGGCTTCACGCTTAAAATCAGGCAAACAACTTGCCCATTCCATCTCACTGTGACTTAAACACAGCAATGCTTGCAAACTATAGCAAAATATCTGGCACTGACATTCACAAAGAGGAGGCCTAACTACAAACATTATAATGCTGTAGCTTCCTCCAATACACTCATCAAAATCAAAATGACATAAGTTCATCTAGTGAGTAATCGTTCATCGGTTCATGGTAGTTGTTATGAGAACCTTATTTTCTAGCGGTTTTCTGCATGCATGTGCTTGTGTGAACAATACTTTCTATGTAGCAAATTAACAATGTTCTTTGAAAACTCTTTAACAAACCATTAAACAAGCAATTTAAACTTCACACCTTATAACTTCTCAATTTCAATTATCAAACGAAACTTTACTCTCACGCATAAAACTAATTTCTATACTAACTTCGAAGACAACAAAGCTAGCTCTCGGTATTCAAAGAGCGTAACGTCCATTAAGTGTCTGACCTCTTAGGTCAAGAGCTAGTGTTTATTTTTTATATCATCAAAACTATGAGAACACATATAAAATATTTTAGGTATTCTCTTGTTGTACTAATAACTGTACATAATAACGGTTATTGTAGTCTTTATGCCATGACGGACGCCTCTAATCTCCAGAGTTGGCCACTTACGCACTTACTTTTTAATTACTCTCGCGAAAAATTTACCAGCGTCTTAGTAATTCTGTTACCAACTCTAAAATTCACACAGTTCTAAAAAAAGCTTTGCGTACAAACCTCGTTACCAAAAAAGGTTTGTGTCCAGTACCGTCTTGTTTTATGTATTATATGTAATCTGTATATTCTGTATTATATCGCAGTGCTTAGAGCTGTCATAAATGCTACAACATTACACATTCATTATTGGCAAAATAGCCCCAGTTCAGTTAACTTAATATTTTTTATTTTAATAAAAGAGAAGATTATATTTTATGCAAAAGCTATAAATAGCACAATGTCGAAAAAGGCCAACCAATCAAAGACGTTAAAGGAATCTCGGTCTCCTGTCCTATCCGTCTCTCTCCCTCAAAACGATCAAGTCCCGTCCACTTTAATACGTAAGCGGATGCGCATCCATCCCTAATTGGATCACAATCGGTAGTGGCGTAAGTAAGCAACGGTACGTTGGAGGTCTATAGGGACGGAATCGACGTGTCCTGGGCCCACGGAATCAATACACCAGTGGAAACTCTTAATATCTTGCTTATTTGAACAATACGTAAAAGTTTTTAAAACTATCATGGTTAACAGATTTTTCACTAAAAACGGAACATTTACCAACTACTCTTTTGAGCGCCGAAATATCGAGAATCGCTAAAACTCACAAATCATGATAGAATTATTTTTTTGTGAAAAATACGTAAAAAACGCCGGTTCATAAATGACCTTAGTGGCATGGTGAGTTTATTACTCTACTGAAGCGTGAGAAGTGTGAGTTCGATTTCTATTGCATAACTGGTTTTGGGTCGTGTTACTGATTCAATTAATTAAAACTCCATTGTGCAGTGGTATTACACAGATATTTTCAGAGTGTAAATGTCGTATGTGACTGTTAGTTTGCATAAACAACCAATCAAATAAATAACCACTGCTTTTTATAAAAGTAATCTTGTTTTTAGCTGATAAATTGCCGTTAAGATATTTGCTCAATGACTTACTAATTCCTATTTGACGTAAATTTTACTATTATTTCATGGATTTGACCAATCTGCATAAAAACTGCTAAATTAGATGGAGTATGAATATAATAAGCAAAACATTAATAATACTTATCGTCAAAGTGTTCTAGTCTAATTCGTGATAAAAAAATATTAGATTCAACTAAAATGACTCTTTTATACACCGACCAAATATTATAAAAAAGTAGCAAAGTACGCCACTTCTACACTTTAAAGATCTGTGTTTAGGATCAACGTGTCCCTGGGCGGGCACGGTCTGATAGTTTTGAGGTCTCCAAATCTGATCGACAAAAGTTTGGGTAGATTTTTCGGTTGAATTCGCTTTGGTAATTTTTTAGGTTCATAGATGCCGGTCCGTGATTTTGAATACATTTTGCTAGACTAACTTACGAGTATTCCTCATAGCCTTCAAGCTTCCACTTATAGAGTAAATTTTGTACCATGCTTTATTTTTTTTTAAGATAGACTCAGGAGAAACATTATTTACTGTTCGTTACGTCAGCAGTTTGTATAATGATTCGCTTAGCTTTGGTATTCTTAAACAGTTTTAAATAATAAAATTAGCTGGTACATGGTACCATGATAAAAATATTCTATATATGTATTAAGCGCAACACACACAGAACGCGGGCGCGGGCCTGCGGCAGATCTGCCGCGGGTGTTTTTTGTTGCGTTCGTCCATACAAATTAAAACAAAAAACACCCGCGGTGGATATGACCCGACCCGTGCCCGCCCGCTGTGTGTGTTGCGCGTTAATCCTGGTCATGGTATATTATTATCTATAATTTAAAAAAAAACGTGATAAAAAATACCGTTTTAATTACGTCTTGTACTAACTTTGATATGGCTCCAGCCAAGAAGTTTATTTTTAAAACTCTACCAGACACACGCCTCTAGCAATTTGATCAGACTTTACCTAAACAGTCAATAACAATAAACCGAGCAATTAAACAAATCAAAATTTCAATCGATTACGACTTTAATCCTACTGTATGATAATAGTGTTGGCAGTAAATTACTCTTCAAAGTTACAATTTTAAAACAAAAAAGCCAGAGCTTGACATCCCTACCAAATAGATAAAACTCTCATCAAATACAATCGCGGCTGTCTGGACAGGGCTTATAACACTAGACCCCTATATCCCGCCATTTTCTCGGGACGAATTTCATTACCACTTGCTTGTCCGGTAATCCTGCTAGGAAAAAAGGAACAGCTTGATCACTTATTCGAAACATCAATGGGGCTAGTTTTTAGTCTGTATTTAAGCGAACAAAACTAACCTCATTTATGCGTCATTCAACCAATTCAATAAATGCAACAATGGCATTAATTATATTTATTGGCATTGATTGCGTAATTGTGTTACAGTCTCTGTTAATGCAAACAAATATATACCCACCACAAGCAGCTACGTATAAAAAGTCGTCTTCCCCGCCTCGTGCGACCACGACCACCTTGAACATATACGCAGCTGCTGTAACAGCGTCACACGCACACGTTGTTTTTTTTTTCAACTGCACTGTTAAGTGTACATAACTAGTTTTTAAACAAATGTTACCGGTTCCCGTGTGGGTACACATAACAATTTCCACGTAAACGAAAACATAGAAATTCACAAAACTTAGTTTTGTTAGCCGTATGTTTTCAAAACATACGGCTAACAAAACTACGGTTCGGGTATAATTTTTTTATTTGTACGAAGCTTTATTGAGCTTCAACCAACCATTATTGTTGTACATTGTAATCCATTTTACTTCGGGTTTTAAATAAATTAGTATACCAGCTAAACATTGCAATATACTAGCAGGCAAGTTCCTAATCCATCCCAACTCAGTTCGATTCAAACTCACAAAATACTTGCTTCATTTTTGTGTTTAATCCATTTTTAATTGCCTTCTGCTTTACCATTATTCAATTTTCAAACTAAAATTAATTATGAAGATAAGTTTCAAAAGCCGCTGGTGCGACAATAGATCGTATCGTTGTTAATTTAGCAAAGAAAGCTCAGCTTAGAAGAGTTTGTTGCGATTATGTCGGATTACGATTTTATTTACTGAAATGGTTTGTTCGGGATCGCAAGATCCATACCTAATTGGAGATTGCATGTTCATAATTGAGGTTCATTTTCTTTTTCTGTTGTAGCAATTTTAAAATTTATATTATTCTATTGTATTTGTCAAAAACGCAGTTTTAAAGTTAATATTTTATGGTACATTACTCAATTTCACATTTTATCATGTCTAAAGCTAAAAGTATTATGATAGTGGCAAATAAAAATACACATGCACCAAGCTCCAACATTTTTGTAAGGTTCCACAATAAACACGTTGCTACTGAACATGCCAGAAGGATCCGAATTTTAAACTATAATAATCCGATGACATGTGCCGTCTCGGTGTCCACCGGTGCGCAGATTAATCGAAGACTGCAGTTACGATTAGTCGATGATTAATGCTCGCACAGCGGCGCCATCTGCCAAATTAATTGCTTCATTTCCTCTCGACGGCACCAAATGGAATTTTGTATTTCCAATCGCAAAACGTTCGACATTTTTGTCACTTCTCACTTGTTCAGGTGTGTATAAACTTTCTGATTTATTGATAAATAAACCAGCGTCTTTTTAATGTAATTACACTCACCATGGCCACCTTTCTTATGTTTCCACTAGTGGAACTGGCTTACTGTAGAGCCAGCGGGGTTGAGGTTTTATCAATCTCGCGGATTCAGAGGATTTGTGAACATGTCCTTTGAATTTTTATACTGCCAATTTTTAGAGCTGCCAATTAATTATGACTAAGTACGCACATCAATCCACAAAACAAGTTGGAAAATACGAACTCAAGAACGAGTTGAATTCCTTTGTGCGCTCCAAAAGTTTTCACAAAAGAGGGCCCGCATGATTTGTGAATGCGTGTAATTTTTCAAACGTCATATTTTCAGTAACATTTTTTGCCGACAGTATAAAGTTTGCTTTTGTGCCGGTGTGCGACTTTCTGGAATGTGTTTTATGCCAGTTTTCTTAGTACTTTACCGTGAAAAGTTGAATAGCTGAGACTTTGATTTCTACCTATTCCCAAATTTAAGGTTTAATCTGCTGCTGAAATTTAAGCAGTCCAGAGTTTAATCTCCTGTTCAATAGATTTTTCATAACTCTGTGACATACTGTGCATATTCTTATAAACTAAAGCTTAATAAGTTTGAGCAGTGAATTGACACCATAAAATAATGCAATGCCTTATACTGCATAAAATAATGTAGACTCAGTTTGATATCTCAAGTTTATTCGGTGGAAACTACATAGTAAGCGATTGAGTTATGGGCAGGTAAAATTGCTGGCAGCTATTCCGTTAGATAATCCTTTGTCGTATTGGTGGGCACGCCGATCCACCGTAGTGGCTGTCAAACGCGCCCCCGGCTATCTGTTGATAGCTGTCTGCACATCTATCCCAGATTGACGGGCTTTTCAGATCGATCTAAATAGAATTTTACAGCCCTATTGTAGCTGTACAACTGACTAGATTTCTAACGAATAGCTGTTTGAATTTATCAACATCAGTTAGTAAATGTTCATTGTATTTAAACTTTTAACTTGCTAAAACATCTTTGGGAGTGACTACAAGAATTCTGATATTCTAGAACTATGTAAAACAATATTTTAAATGTAAATTTGGGTAGATAATATTTTATTTGAGTTTCAATCTTTAAAATTGTTCAAATTTACCTGCACACGAACTCTTCTTTGTCTCGTCACTTTAGTCAGTTTTGTGCTGGCCAGACATATGAAAAATTAACAGGATTACTTAGAAAAAATTAGAAACAAACGAACATTGTTGATGCTTACAAAGAAGAACAAAGTGGTATGTAGAGAATAAATAAAATAGCTCATTATCCTGGCATGCAGTAGCACAGATTACTGGGAGCAGGGTTCGCTATGATGACATTTGGATTTGCTAACTTAAATATTTTATGTAGATAGTGTAGAGAATGAAATGCGGAAATATGAGTGCGCCGTCGTGCGGAAAGGACACCTTTCAAAGTATCGCATTGAGTGTACATTTAAATTCTGAAGTACAAAATACAGATATTTACAATAAATATCTAAATCAAACCACTAAAAAGTTTAGAATTTATTAATGAGTATGAAACCGTTCTGATCAATGTATTTATAAACATAAAAATAAGTTGTATCAGGCACAACTTGACTATACTTGCTTTAAGTATTTTCATAATGTGGCTGTAACATTATAAAAATTACTACACTCACCGGCAGAAAATGTGTAGTCTAAATATATTAGTAGTCTTTAGCCATTAACAAAAGAGCTCATTTTCTAGTGGTTTCATAACCAGACGCCAACTAAATCATATGCAATTTAATTATGTGAATGCCAATAATGATGATGAGTGTAAGATGATTAAAGACCACTGGTGTAGTGTTTATCACCCTTGCCTTCCGATTCCGATGTTACGTGGGTTTGCCGCAATGTCAGTGTTTTTAAACTGTAGTGGAAAACATTGTGAGGAATTCAGTACTCACTCTTGCTCGAGAGTGGACCAGTGTTTCAGCAATAAGATTATTTGAAAGTTGATCATGATGATGATAGAAATTCGTTGCATTATCACAGCAGTAATAGCATATTTTTATGTTTTCAAAGTAACTTAAATAAATCCACAGTTTAAAGTAATTTTTTCGAGCAAAATCATTGACACCGCATTGATTGTGTTCCGGAATACGAATCGGACAATCGTTTTTAAAAAGCGATTCCACTACATGCATTTACACACAATAATTGTGCACGGTTGCGGTTGACTCATTATCATATAAATGAGAGAGAAAAAGCACCGTCAGCCATTAATCAAGAGAATGGAGCAACAACGGCTAATACACTTATCAACTTTAATTCAATAATCCGCCTCGCAGCGGACGGTAACGTGAAAAATAAGTATCAAATGGAACGCACGACCTCACTAATCCCAATTAATTGCACTGGACTTCACGGTGACTTTGTGGGTGAAGTGAAGGTGCAAGTCGACGGAGTTTAGGGCAGTGTTTTTTGCCAAAATCGTACTACTATTAATTATGCGAATATTTGGACGGATGCATGTTTTTTTCATGACAGAACGGCTAAACATATCTGAATGATATTTGACACAGAGTTAGATTATACTCTGGAATAGCATATAATAGGATTTTTTATTTGAAAAATTTGTGTAAATTTAATTTTTTAAGATAACGAGGTAAAAATCAATTAAATGGTCTGATTTTATTTATTTGGCACATGAATAAATATTTGCACGCATAGGGTAATAACTATTTTTATGTGCGAGCTATTTATTATACTTGAATAAAAAGTAAATACACAAAGAATTAATGTCATAGTTAAATTCCCCAACTAAATTGTGTTAAGTTATTGCGAAGCATAAATAATACACGTCTACGAGGCGTAGCGTCGTAGCAGCCGCTACAGCGCGTAGCCGGTAAAGGCGTTTACAGAGAATTTGGAGCTTTCTAAACTTCTTAAAACTATTATCATAATTCTGAGGTAGCACTTTGTCTCGGCACGGCTTGACCCTAGTTCAGTGTTTGCAGTAATTCGTTGCATCCTTTCCAGATAATTAATTCCTACTACGAGACGGTACTTTATCACTAATAATGTGAACAAAGAATTCAAAAAAAAGCTTTGAGATTAATATTGCCGGCAACGCATGGTACGGGTCGCTTACTACTGTTATTAAACTCTTAAGTATTAGGTACGACAATAACAGTACCTATTATATCATGTTTTGTATGAATAATTGACAAAAAATCTATTCAGTTTCAATTTGTTCTAGAAAACGGATTTAAAAAGAAGGTTTTTTGAAAATTATACTTATATACTTGAATGGACGTAATAAGGTCAAATATTAAATTCAAAAGCATCAGCGCTTTATCAAAATTTCAAAATCAGCTCTGCCCCAGTTTAGCGCGGCCAACGCTAAGGTTTTGCGATCCAATTTCATGCCTTCATGATCTCATGCACCACTGGTCTACCGGAATAATTTCACTAACACAAAGTTATGATTAATTGTGGCAATAACGTGAAGACTATGAGTACATTGTCCTTACGCTGAAATCTCGGTACGTAAAGTACTTACAGCGAACTTAGACCTTAATATTTTACATCTACATGAGGAAGCTATTGATTGAAGTACGAGTATGATATATGATTGTTGTAAACTATACTCTTAGTTAGAAGCATTTGTAAAACTGTTCAGTTTTTCAAAATATCGTATCATTTATCCATCGTTAAATAATAATTACTAGATGGGCTAAAATTTACTATTCTTGGCTGTATCTCGTTAACTTTGGAACCGTTGGTACATTGTTGTTGTTACATACTCTTGTTGCCTTTCAACACTCACTTGACGCGGTCAAAGCAAGTGATTCATAACATTTTATGTGTTATCCTACCTCTGTCCGTTCAAACTGGGATTACCTCCTATAAAATCACTAAACTACAGCGCTTAAACCTTTTATGAGAAAAGCTATTGTACTTTATTGGTTAACTGTTATGTCGTAACGAGTTTTTAATTAAAACTCGAGTAGATTTCATTACTTAAGGCGCAAGCCACGTGTTGCTTGCTACTCAATGCAGCATAAAAGTCTAGCTTAGATTCTCTGAGAACAATACACAGGCACTCCGAGTTGAATATTCCTTCCAGTTCTTACTTTCATAGCGTAGACAAAAGGGCTTCCTTCTAACAAAAACTCATCCACGCCAGATGATATGTCTATGGCGAGAAATTACAAAAAAAGTTACTCCGACGTACGCGTGGAATTTTAAAGCGAGCCGTATTTTTACGAAGAAAACTGGCGGATGCCAGAAGATAGACAAAAGGTTTACTTTGTTAGGTATCTGTGAGTAAAAGCGAATGTAGATGAGCCCGCTGCGTCCCTCTGCTTAACTACTCGTACAAACACAAAAGTCCTTACATAAATCTTGCTTTGGAGAGCGAGGTGCCGTCTCACCTGCGAGCTCAAGGCAAGCGGGTAACGCACCTCCCCCGATGAATTCGATAACACAACAAATTAGAATTTCACAGCTTCTCAGAATATACAATGACAAAAAACGCGAATTTACCGCCCTTAAGCGCTAAGTACACTTTATTGGGTTTCAGGTGAGTGCCTTCTTTATTTTTCAGACACGTTTGCACTTCGTTTATCAGTTCTGAGCGCTTTTTTCATATTAAGTGTGTACTTTCTATCTCATTAACTTTTATATTAAAAGATGCTGTGGAATATTTTCATTGTAATGGATGATCTAATTTATTTTTCCGAGTTTATTTAAATGATTTAGTGGTTCAGATAACTAAACGATTTTTATTTTTATATTACGATTTTTTACGATGAAGTTGTTGTTTAGGCAAGATATTTTAAAAGCACCTACTTTAACATACTCTTTATACATATCACTTTGTGTCAATGGAAATTATTCTAACTAAAATATTTAGTGAAAGTTACATTTATAATGTTAAAATCACTCAACAAACGATGTTGAAATAGATTAATTCATCTTCACGGTTCAATAACTGAAATAAATAATTAAATGAGAGTGTGCACGAGACAACAAGAAGCGGGATTTCTAATCCAAGCAAATAATCACAATAGAAGCTCTGCTTGGTTTACAAAGCCTACTTCTCCAAGTGAAATAAACCTTTACTCCAACAAAACATAGCACCTTTTTGAATGCGCAACTGTCTTAATCTGAGCATGTGTGATCTTACACACACTATTGAGTTAGGGGAACTTTTATGATGACAAAACCACCTTTGCTGAAGGCTTTGGATTTTAATTAACAATTTTCTGAGAGTTTCGTGGTGAAGCTTTATAATTTGCACATGAGTAAATTTACTGCTGCCATTAAAAAACTGAACATTTACTAACTAAGTTTGTACGTTGTAAGCAACCTCATAGTAAAAAAAACCTTTACAAAAAAGGAAACATTAAAACACTTGCTTCTCTCAAAATTCTGTCCATAATTTTGTCTATTTTGCAAGATGTATTATTTAAACAAAGAAAAATTAATGCCAAGAGGGACCGTGATTAGTTGGGTAAAGACTAATTCAGACCAATGAAATTTAAAGTTGTAATTGCAACTTTTGTAATCAGAAATGACTAATTAACTTGATTTTTTTTGCTTAGAGTCAATAAAAAGGTCACCGATTTTTATATAGATAATAGAATAAAGGAGGAGCATAAAGTATAATACATTTTATAGAAAAAGAAATCAGTTCAGCTACATTTATAAAATTTGTGTGATCTTTGATCAAGTCAGTTTAATAATTTTGTTTTGACTTGTCCATATTTATTACCCATTCATATATTTTGTCGTTCAAATGAGAAATAAGTGTGACTTGAAATAACCATTTACATATTATTTCACTATTTTAGTCCAAATTTTAATTGTCCACTATTTTAGAGAAAACAACTCCGGGATAAACCATATATCGTGGTTAAAAAAATGTGTGAACCAGGCGTTACTTACATGGTATTACTACAACTTTGTCTGAATCAAGCCTAAGGGTTTCGGAGATTGGCCCGTTTTCAGCCGTGCATCAAGTATTCTACAAGTTTATACGTACTAAACGCTTCCGATGAAAATGAGACTATAAAGTTTCCGGGAGACGCAAAATGATTCTATTACGAATATGAAATGATATTACCTCGGACGGATTATAAGCAGGAGCAGGTTCTCACAAATGAAATTGCTTCCCTCCTCTGGAATCCATTTTAAGGATGAATGTCATAATTCCAAGGAGTCAGGACTTTGTCATTCGCTGAATGTTATTAGAGTAGTCATTGTGTCGATTCAAACGGGTTGCGGAAGTTACCTTGTGCTCTGTACCGAGTAAGTTGATAAATTGAATTTAAAAATTATAGAGCTTCCAAATGTGCTGATTGCTAAACTTTTTTAATAAACAGCCAAACTCATCCAAACGTGACATAATTTAATCCCTAATAGGAATACCTGTGTGGTGGGTAGTGTATTCGTAGTTAAGTGTGTTTATTAATTTATACTACATTAACACAAGAACAAATAATTACAGATCATTCAAATATTTTTTTCAGAAATTGAACTCTCGGCTTCATCCGGCCAATCTCTCACTACGCCACCGAGGTCATAAGAGTGAGCTTTGCAAACCATTTTCTTACTAATAAATTGTTTTTTTGGCATCAAGACAGCCTCAAGATAAAAATCTACAACTGTCAGAGCGTTTGTCAAGTGATGACATACGAAACTGAGACGGGATTGATAACTATTGGTCTTATTTACAAGCACACAAAGACACGCAATAGGCTATAGAAAAACCTATGCTAAAAGTTAAAAAAGCAACTCAAAATAAAGTAGCTAACCAGATTACAACAACAAAATGTCAATGAACTCTATCAATGTACTCGTACCTCTATAAACAATTTGTTTGAAAATATCACAATGTAGCGTATGTTAGCGGGCAATAATGCGACTACTCATTTATTTAAAATTAAATTGGTCGTACTAACCCTCGGCTTATCGCATTTCAGTTATCGTAAACTGCTGTACAGGAAATAATGATAGTTTAGGTTTAGGCCAACAGTTTAGGCAGGTTTGTGTATCTCTAAATCAGCACTGTAAACCCAGCACCCAAAAAAAATATTCTTAGTCCAGCGCTAGGTTTATAAACGGTGTGTATTAAACATTTTCAAAAAACTATAAAAGCGAATGAAAAAAACATGCTATACGTTGAGACGTTGTAGGTGCAATTGCAAATCATAACTGAATGGCACCTACAACGTTATAGCTAAACACGACTTCCACGATACACATTTGTCATCATTGACATTGACTCGTAGTTCCTTGGGTTTGGATTCAATAGTGTAAAGCGCTTTAAGGGCTGAAACACAATTTTAAGAGATAAAACGTCGTACTGCCAAAAATGACGACGTCGCCTTTTTGAACTTACGAGCGACAACACCGCGTCATCGCATAGCGTTTATGTACACGGTATATTATACAATGTGGGACGAAAGCAGATTTTTTTATCTAGGCCGAACTTCTGCTGGACGAATATGGCATCATTTATTTCGAACCTTTGTTTCTATTGTAGTGAAATTTATATAGTAAACTATTATTTATTCTGTAATTTTGGTTAGCAATGTAATTCAGATTACAACAATGTATAGAAATTGACCATTGTTTCAGTTTGGTAACAACTGTAAACTTGTTATTGGATTAAGAAATTATTGAAAGGACTAAGGTACATTGTGCCTGAATTATTTTTGCAGAAAACCAATTCTGATAACAATTATTTATATTATTTTATATTACTACGAGCTGATCCGCGCGGCTTCACTCGCGTTTTTGCAGTTTATATGCTATCCCACATGAAGAGTCAATATTTCCGAGATAAAAACATGTGTTCCTTAGCTATCTACATTCCGTATTTCATCACAATCGGTTAAGTCGTCACGGAGATACGTGGTAGCAAACACCCACACCCAGATTTTTGCATTTTTAATAATAGTGGAAAGGATATAGTTCAAATGAATATGATTTGATTAAAACTCACGTATTAATCAATAAACTACCACTTAGCTTTATAACTTGACTGTAAGTAGATGAAGAGTAAAATCTTGTTGACTTACCTGTTAACAAAAAAAAAACAAAATATTAGATAAGCAATAAAATTATAGTATTTTTACTGTGACTGTACATTGGAATTATAAATCGGTGGTACATTGCAACGGTTACCTAGCTTTAAGACGTTTCAAATGATCCTTGTAATTTTATTGAAATAAATCATTTTTGACTTTGACTTTGACTTTGGTTTTGTTTAAACGGTTTAAATTTTAGCAATATTTTTATTTTAAAATATAAAGTGTTTTTATATTATAACCTGAAACGGATGCCTATAATTATAACATCGTCATCGTTACCGCTGAGCGTCTAAATTTATTTCAAAGGAGGTCATACTCCACCTTTTCAGTCCATTAACTCTTGCTTAGGGCATGTCTTAAGTGCTTAAGTAGCTGTAGCTAATTAAAATAAGTACTGTTTATGATGCAGTGTTTTTTTTTTAATTAATATTTTGAAGCATCGGAAAGTTCTTCTCTGTTTCTTCTAATCTTTTTTTATTTAAATTTATTGATAAAGTCTGCACTCTCTTTTAGCTCAATATAGTTATTTACAGTTCATGAATTTATAATAATGAATAAAGAGACAATATATGTTCAAGACTGGTAATACACTTACGAAAATCTGCATCTTGCACATCAAAATATTGTCAAATTTTATCTAACAGTATCAAGAAATTTCTAAAGAGATTTAAAATCACTTTTCAAAAACTCAATCTTAGGAAAGCTTGATTTGCTTTAGTTTAGGCCCAAGCTTTAAACCTTACAACACAGACAGCTAGTAAAAAAATCTTTAAAAAAACCATATTCATATAAAAAAACCGTTTTGTTTGTCTCAAGAAAAATGTTACAGTTTAAGGCATATATACCAATTGTGCAGTAAAGTTGTTTGTAATATACAGTAAGTACCACCACCACAAAATACTAAAATACTTATTTCTGCCACTTCTGTGTAATACACGCATTGCTACGATTCCTGTCTATAAGATATTGTTGCTGGTATAGATTTCTAACAAAGATAACTTTATCAATTTAATCAAGATTTTTTAGGACAATATATATAAAAAAATACATGTACCTTGCATGTATTTCTTTTTGGTATGTGGAACCAATTTTTTGAATATTATGCACTAATAATGATAGACCCCGTATACTCGTAGTACAAAAATATTTAAAACGTGCACGTGACTCATTGTAAGACTCATTGATAGACCAGTTTGTGAAATATTTATGCCAATATTTATTTACAGGTTACCCGCTAATCGCTCCCGCTCTAAATGTGAACGCCCTAAGGCTTGGTGCAGCGGTGCGTGAGGACCCAAGACGGACCCACGACCTTCCTGCCGCTGACGGCCTATGAAAACAAATCGTTAGTATTAGGAGTCCACTTGTAGATAGTTAAAAACGAAAAGCGATTATCGAGAATGAAACTAGTTAAGGTTTTCATAAGAAGGTTTAACAAACGTTTATTATTTGTGATTGATTTCAAATGCATTATAATGCATTTTGAATAAGCAGTTTTATTACAATATTTCTTCTTTGTTTTTGGAAAAAAAATATATCTAGCTCATTTCGTAGAAGGTATAGTAATTCTAAGTGATTTTTTATTAAGTGCTTGCAAAACGAAATAAAAGTTCAGATCTCATTATTTCAAAGTTTTAAAGATGAAATGTTATCATCAACTCGCCAACAATACAATAATACCGAAATGTAAATTCTTAGCTTATTAATAAGAAGAACCGATTTACATGACTAAGAAGATCAAAATTTTATTAACTTTTCTGTTTTCTTAGATTAAGTACTTACAAATTTTGTTCTGAAGAATGTAAATTACTTTTTTACCACCCTGAACTTTTGTTTTTAACAATTTTATTTATAAACTTCTAATATTCATTATCGATAGTCTTAGTCGTTCCTACATTGTGGTCTTACGAGTAATAAGAGGATATTATTTCATCCTTACAAAAGTAAAAATATAAAAATAAACCTTGTTTAAGTTTTAGCGCTAAAATTATATTTAATTATTTGAAATTAATAGTTTAATTTAAAGTTGTACGAGGTTACAATAGTTACAAAGGTAAACTAAAACCTCTGATTAAAACATTTAATTTTACAAACATCAAAAATAAATTTACACCACCTCACGAATATGGAACATTTCACTTTAATTTTGTGTAACTTTATAATATTTTACGAGCATCACAGTCGTTTATGGCGCTCGATCGTCAAGTCCACGACCATAAAAATTCACAATCTGTTACATTTAGTGGCCGCAGTACTTGACAAATTAGATTTTAGTGAGTTTTGCTGACTAAGACTAAATTAAGGCTGACTTTGAGTTGAGTGCAGGCTTTTAAACGCGAATTAGAGGCCTTGTGGCGTTAATAGCGTTTTATGACGGAGTGAATGTCATGCAAAAATTACTTTGCCACTATAGTTTTGTTTGATATTACGGAATTTTAAGTGACAGTATGAAAATAGCCTCCCCAAAGCAAACAAAATTATTACTATGCGCTTATATTACTTTTAGTAGTATACAAGGTACTTTTTAGCTTCAGACACTGTATTATTGAGATGCAAGTAGTGTGTAACATAGTAAAGAAATAAAACTTGATATTATCTCAAGTATCATTATTTTATTATGACCTTCTTTTCATATCCAACAAAATACATTTAAAAAACGATGCGTATGAAGTTAAAAAATTTAACTACGTAAATTCTATCGCTTATTCAAAATCCCACAAAAATGTCACAGTCTATGCACGAGGCACTTGTAAACAATTACGGGGTTAATATAGTTAAACCGGCGGGCGTTATCGCCAACATGTCCAATCGTCTGAATTTATGTGGGCTTCCCGATGGCACTCATAAACATTGTAAAACATCCGGCAGATGGCGGGCGGACGCGCGATTATGTTGCTACGGTTTGCGCTGGCTGGGAGCAAATTGTAGGCCTTGAAATGTTTTATTTTTTGCCTAGGGTGTATGATGATGATGAATTTTGTATTAAAATACCCATGAACAATGCCTTTGTCCCGTGCTACTGCTATATTTTACATTCACAAATGTTTGACAGTGTAAGAAAAATATTATAAAATTTGCAAGAAAAAACTAAAACCTTTTTATCTCGGACACTTGGCTTTAAATTATTTTCAATGGAGGATCTATTTTAATTAACATTCATTATCTGTGTTCTTAAGTGATCAACTCTAATGACGTAGTTTATAGGGTCGTCCAAATATCTCCATCATGGAAGAACGACTTTTAAAAAACTGGGGAAGAATAAAATTACAGCGAAAGAAAAAAGTTTTTTGCAAGCCAAACAGGTTGCAAAAATTATGTTAAACTTCGCGACAAGCTAAAGTTAACCAATGATATACAACGCTAGCAAAGTTCGTGGACACCCAAAACAGGAAAAAGTCCCGAAATCATTTTAAATTCAGTATTAATCCTCAAACCGGTCCCGAGCATCGTCTTCCATACTTTGTGGGATTTCAGAAAGAAGCTGCTCCTACAAAGTTCTATCCAAACTCCCGTGTAATCTTACTTATAAAAATAAACTTTTGCATTAACTGATTTCGAATCAGAGGCGAAGAAGTTTCGCGAGGTAGGCTGGTCTCTTTCGTACAAGTTGCAGACTCAATCAGGTAGAAAATAGAAACAAATAAATACACGCTTAGGTAGTTTTGACTTGATAAGCGTAAGTAGAGTTGGGGGTTTGAATTTATTATGGAAGAGTTTGGTAGATAATGTAAAAGTTGTCAGATAAGACCAGCTTTGCTAGGATTCTTCGCGAGCGAGTAAAGCCAAATATTACCTACTGAGCCCGGAGACTTCGACCAGGTTCTGCTATAGTGTTATTACGTTGCATAAAAATTTACTCGCAGACTTACAGTTCTTACGTTGCTTATTCATGTAGGACGTGGAAGTCAGTTATATGAGATATGTACTGGTTAGTATCAAAATTCAGTATAATTTAACAGCTTTTACACAATAACACGTTAGTATTGCAATAAATTATTTTTTAAGATTGGTAGAATACACATTAGTAATTATATTAATAATGTTAGCCTTCAAAAAAAAGTTAAGATTAGAAAACCATTTTATCTAAGATTTTCAAAATAATCAAGAATAATTATTTAAAGATACTCTAAATTACTTAGTAATTTTTAAGCACAGTTTACTTACTTAATTTCAAACGCCATTATTCTCGATAGCAAACGTTTTTAACCACAACTCTCGGCTAATGAGAATTTCCTTCATAATTATTCAATTACAAAGTTAATAAGGCTTACCCTCTCACTCCCATGAGAAAACGGGGCGTTAAGAAACATTTTTCTTGAGCTAACTGATAATTCATTCAAAATACACTTTGTACTCAATTGTTCGCACTCTTGAAAAAATGAGGACAAGAAAATATAAGAAATATGCGCAAGAAATCTAAAGTGTTCGCTTTCAGGTTAAAATAATACATCAAAGTTATCAACCTCTCAGATCGAGAACATTCTAATGTCGCGAAAATGCTAAAATCCTTTGTCGGGTCTACTCACACTTTGAAAGGTTTGATTTTTGAATTTGCTTTCATTTTCTTTTCGCTCGTGTCGATAGAGATACGTGCTTACTTACAAAAGCTGGGTGTAATTAAGGTGCAAAGATACCCGAAGTCTACCAACCTTCCGAGTAGACAGAAGGGCCCTCCAATGGTCGGCCATGTACTTGGAGCCATGTACTTGGCCAGAGTGCTGCGTAGACCGAGATATCTCGGTGCGTTCGAAAGATTCAAAGTGAACTTAATTGGGTTTGAGTTTTGCTACTAGTTGGTTTTGTAAGCAATTTGCTTGATTGGGGATAAGACGAATAGTTTTCAATGGTAAGTTTTCTTTGATTAAGCCGTATTGAGTATCAACGAATCAATTCGATTTAAGCTGTGTCTCAGATAGAAGATTTTGCATTTATAACGAAACCTTTAGACGGCGGGCTGTTATTTAGCATTCACCGTCGTAATGTCGTTGATGTGATATTTTTTTATCTCCATAAAAATAATTATTCAATTTATAATGTTATGTTTTTTGGGTTTAAAATTATCTGTGTGTAAATTAAGCTGCTTTAGTGAAACCGCGCGGGTCAGCGAGTTTTAAATATAACTAAGGAACATCGTTTATAAGTTATAGTTAAAATTCGTATATGGTCACTCTAGTAATGGAGAGTTACTCGTTCGTTGTTAATTTTCAATTGACACAAGTAAATTGTTGGCAATACTACCACCAACAATTTATCGCCGCAATAAATTCATGCTTATACTAGAACAGAGCAAATTAAGCTCTACTCTGTACAAAATAGTAAGACATTTTTGTAAGTTTCAGTGATAACAATAATTAGCATTGATATACAATGAGATATGGCGCAAGTAAAGAATAACAGAATAATAAACAACAAACTAATTGGAACTGATTCGTTTGCCCAAACGTAATAAAAGGCGAAACAGACAGAAACATCGAAGCCAATCTTATTACGATGCCCTAACTTATATTCCACATTACATTAATTTCTCTTGAGACGTCTCGCAAACTAAGCAAACCCAGAAACTGCCCCGCGGTCGCATGTATATTGAGGAATTGCCTAATCTCAAAGAGCTACAAAACAAAACCACATTGGAAATGCTGAACTAAAATATTTCCTCTCTCTGAGGATGCCAGTGGTGGTACCCTTGTCTGCACTAACCGATCACACCCTTAACGCTCCCGAATTACTGTCCGGGCTGATTACACCTTACCTCCCCCGCTCTTGCCTCTACCCCTCTAGCCCGCATCCTACCACCCCGGGCCCTACGTCAACTATTATTTGTGTTCTCTACTTATAATTTGTGCGTCGGAAAAGTATGACAAAAACCAGTTGTTCCATAAATAATAAGAAAACTTTCCGTGAACTTATGTTATGCTTATCATTCTTTACTTCTTCCAACTTCAAGGTGGATTAAACATTCGTAATCGTCTAATTAAAGACGCGTTTGATTTATGAGGCTCTGGTACTCACGTTTAGGTACGCGCCGTTGTAAATCTCATCTGAATAACTCGTAAAACCTGTTTAATGAATTGCCGCTGACTTTAATAAGTAATAAATATTTATGTAGGTGTGTGAGTACTTACGCGATCTAGGGAGAAAATAAATTTCAATTTATCGCCTCCACTGCTCATTCTCATTAGAGCAAAAGATGGGAAAAACATTTTTATCAGTAAACATCAGCGAAATATTTCTTTCATAACTTTCTCATAAACGTACACACGAAATGGTAAGTGATTTTTAACACTTGATTTTTTGAGAAATAAAAAAAATGTGTTCACTGGCGCGAAAAGAAAGCATTGTAGCAGATACATCTCTCAACAACAAAAGCCGCTGCGTGCGTGTTTAACATATTTTTCTAAACAGAACGCCATGCTGGCTTACAGGATCGTCTTAGGAGATGAATACTACAAACGTGTGCTCGACATACGTGGGTTGAGCATCGCCAGAGTGGATGATAATTTGACGTTAAAATGAGTAAAAAAATATTGAAACGACACTCGGGAACGTTCCGCGAAGCGAGAAATGCACGAGATGATGATGTACTGATCAGTATCCGCGTGGATGGAGCTTTTGTTCGTTGATTTAATGTATTTTCATATATTTGAAATAACCGCTCAGTCATGTAAAAATATTAAGCAGAATTTTTATTATAATTCTAATCAAAACTTCTTTGAGCAAGTTCAAAGTTGCTCAAAGAAAATACTTGATTCTCTGTGAATTTTAGACATCATAAGTGTTGTATCATCTAGTCCCATAATAAATGCAAACAATTTACTTTTTTTGCCCTAAGAACTACTCACACTAAGAACTAACACATGTCATACTGTTCGCAATAATCGTGTTCTTTGAAACGATTGTTTTGTTATTAACAAAAACAGCTTATTTTAAGGTATCAGTTGCTAGCGATGTTGCCCGGTGGTAGATCAAAAATTAAATTATTTTTGATCATGTATTTTTGATTTAGCTAAAACCAGGCAGCAACAGAGCCGATACATCAGCATCGTCACTAATGAACGAACGTGGCGTAGTTCAAATTAAACTCACGTTAGAGTTATTATAGGAACACCTATCTTCCGCTGCGAAATAACTATCGTGGTCGTTATCGCTTACGTAGTACCTATCGGGAGCGTTTAGTACGTTCCAGTTAATAGTTTATCTGAAACTGTTAATGTGCAAGTTGTAACAGGTTAGTATATTCATGCTAAATTGGTTTAACTTTGTAAGCAAGTATGTATGAGTTACAAGCCTACTCTGTTAATGAAGTTTATAGAGCTCCGGTATGGCCTAACGATTGTTATAGTCAGAACCTGTGCAGCTTTATTTGCCCCCTGAACCACAGAAGCGTTTAAATATAAATGCAACTGGCGGTCACTGTTGATAAACAAAACATACACAAAAAACTCAAAATTAACGTTATATTAAAATAGTACAACTTTATAAATAAATAACGGAATTCTCGTATCTATATTTTACAAAACTAGTAATGTTTAGCTTTTAGGTAAAAATCAACGCATTTGTACGTTTTGTTACAAAACTTAACGCTAAACCGCACTGAACGAAGCGCAAAAGACGATGGGTGGAGCCCGTCGGACGCATCAGAAGATGGATCGCGCTGGTAATCAGTTAATGCATTATGCGGTTTAACTACAACCCAGGATGCACCGTGTGAACAATAAATATTGGTACAAATTAAGCTATGACACTTTAGCTGTTAGATGCAATAGGTAAAACATGCTGCTATATGTGGATTGTCCAGCATTATTTATTATTATTATTTATTTATTTATTTACTATTTATTTATTCATTGATTTATTTAATTATTCATTGATTTATTTATTTATTTATTGAATTATTTATTTATTCATTGATTTATTTATTTACTATTTATTTATTCATTGATTTATTTATTTATTATTAATTTATTTATTGCTTTATTTATTATTATTTATTTATTATTCATTTATTATATGCTTATTTATTTATTATTTATTTATTTATTTATAACCACTTCCTTACGTCGACGACCAAATTATGCTAATAGTTCCGCTGCCTTAAAAAATAGTAATTAATCTAAGGGGGTTAGTTAACACCTATCACGGTTAGCTTTTGCATCGTTATTTTATTACTGTCGTGCATGTCATGAAAGGTCAAAGCGTTTAGGAGCTGCTTTTACAGTGTTTTCTTTGGCATGTCTCATTGAAATGAGTTTTGACAGAGTTTGACAGAAATATATTAAAATTAACAGAATGACATTGTCAAGGAGTCCAGTAAGTGACACAGTGGCTTGATCAGACTAGACTAAGGGTAAGTTGCACCAACAATTTGACGCTAACGTTAGATACGTTAGCGTCAAACTGTTCGAAGACGATTGAACAATTTGACGTTAACGTTAGATGGTGCAACTCACTCTTTGTAATCGCCTTTGTGGTTTTTATTGTGGCTGTCTTAGGACTATGTTTCTAGAAAAAACAAAAACCCGCAAGTAGTAGAATGTGGGCTATTTAGTTTTGATACTTAGTTGATTAAGTATTGATCTGTTGATTCTTTTAGCAGTCCAAATCTTGTAAGTTAGCCAATAACTTATTTGAAGAGTACCAAGTACTGAAGTAGTGTTGACCAAGACTGAAATAATACTTTTTTGACGAACGGTAGTGCGGTAGGTACTCGTAAGTGCCCGAACCGAGAGGTTGCGGGTTCGATAGCCGTTACGGAACAAAATATTTGCATGATCTGCAAATATTTATTCCGAGTCTGGGTATTCTAGTAGTATAGATAGATAGAAGATAGAAAATACTTTATTGAACACCAAATTAAAACAAATTTGACTAGAATAATCTTAATAAAGTAAAGTAAGTTCGTATGAGTCAGTGGCCAATTCTGGTGACAGAGTTTTTAAGCGGCCCGAAAGCCTCTATCATGGCCTAACAACGTTTAAAAAGCCGGGACCGACTGCTTAACGTGCCCTCTAAAGCACGGGAGCACTCAGTTGAAATTGCCACTGGCGGTCACCCATCCAAATGATGACTACGCGGAACAGTGTTTAACTTCGTTGATCTTTTAAGTACAACTTAGCCAGCTACGTCACGAGCGCTCCTTAACAATCTTAATTACTAACAGTTATTACAATGGGCAGTCTTATCGCTAAATATTGAAGTATTAATAAAAAATAATCATATGAGTACTTATATAATATATAAGTTATCTGGTCCCCATAGTAGGTTTGCTTAGCCTGAAATGTCCGACATTATTTTTATATTTATTTTGCAATTTCCTTACGATATGTTTATGGTGCACCGTAGAAGAAACGTAAATGCATGATCGAGTAACCTTTGTAAAACAGAGAGGAGTGCTAACACATGACAACCCAGTCTTGTGATACAACGTATTGCTCTCGAAATAATCACTATTGATGTGCAATTAATCAACACGCTGAACCTATCAGTCAATTCGCATAATCTGGAAATCAGGTGCGAAAGATGACAGAATAGTAATTAGATAGCTCTTCAATATGGATGGGATTATGCCGTAAACCAATATAATTATCATAACTAACGCGAAGGCGGTAAGCGGTTAAATCAACTACGCTATCGAAGGAAACCGAATTTGAGTTATTGCTAACCAACGACTCGGTTTATGTGCCGCATCTTTGTTTTGCATAATTTTGATAAATTGCGTTCTGAAAATAGAACTACGTGCACATAAAAAATATATCCAACACGAATGAAAAAAATATCCAACATGGACCGATGATAATAATTCGGTCGCAGAAAGTCAGTGGATTCTGATGAATCTAAATCGCTCGGGTGGGCCTCTGCCCAGCAGTAGATGTACAGCTGTTATTATGATAAAGAAAAAACAAAATAAGTGATGACGGTATTCTATTGTTGGTCAAAGCAGGAAACTAAAGAAAATTATACTCTACAATTTATAACAATCAACGTAGCGTCATCGTAGCATACTGCTACGAACAGCTACGAATGTCTACGAAAAAGTAAACATTAAAACGATAGGTGGAGTCATTTCAAATTATTCTAATATCAGCAATGAGAGTTTTGTGTGTTATAGCGTTTTCTGATTAATTATAATGCATTGTTTTGATTTTGTAAAGAACTGTTTTTTTTTGGTATGACACAGCCGTTCCTAAGAAAATAACAAAGTGATACTATATGTGTTCTTCTTCTTTTTCGGGACGCAACTCTAAAAAGTTTTACTGAAATTTGTTGTATATTGCAATAAAATTATAAAAAGTTAGTTGAGATAACCGAAATAAGACAGTGCGACGAATAAAGATTCTAGTTTTCTTTGGAAAGACCAATTTCCACCAATTTCCACCACCAGGTTGGTTCAAACATGTTTGAAAAAAACGGCATGAATGTCTGTGGCAAATTTTGATTAACTAAGTAATCAAATGCCTTAGAGAAAATATGAATTTTTGCATTTTTATTCAATCAAAAAGTTTGAATCAGGCTGTTTGATCAAATTACTTGAACGTCTATGGTTGCCCTAAGGCGGCCATTAACATTTTGCCTAACTACAGTCAATTTTGCGCACATTTATTATATTTCCATCACGCCAAGTAGAATAAAGCTACAAAACAAATAGGTTTCGTGTCACAAATTCAGCAGATTACGAGTAGTTATCTCGACTGTCTTTTGAGACAGAAATATCGCATAAGCAAAGTAACAGAATTACTTTCTTTCAAAGTTTAGATTTATTGGCTATTGCGTAAGTTTGTTCGGCAGCTTTACTTGTTCTTAATAGTAAATCATATTTGCGATTACGCATTGCTGACGTTGAGAATGTATACTCATGGTGAGATGTATGCAAGTTACAGCTATAATAAAGTAGTTGTAACGGCTCGATTGTACCGTTAAATGTAACAAAATTGACAAAAAAAGGTTTCAAAATTTATTTGTGTTTGTTTTGTTTAAGTAGTTTTAGTATTGTATTACATTTAGTGTACCTACGAAAGCCCAGCAAATGTTATGCGTTAGTTTTAAGAAATTTTCATGTAAGTGAAGTTATTCTTATTGAAAAAAATAAATATTCTTAAAACCTGAAATTTACTGATGATAAATTAATTTTAAATTTATTTAATTTAATTTTAGATTTTAAGATTAATTATAAACAAGCGTTTGACCACCACGTTCCCTGGTGGTAAGTAATGTTGTGTTCGATAATAGAGCACGCTTGTCTAGAAAGAACCAATTCTCTAGTGAATTGGAGTCTCTTAAATTATAATAACCCGGAAAAACAGTAGTTATGTTTAGCTATTCACTTTTGCAATCACGTTCAACTGATACCCAAAAATAAGTTAAAAATTATTTTATTTTATAAATTAAATTAAACAACAGCGCAACCGTAGCAAAAAGAGTTAAAAATATGCCAGTGCAATATGATGAATAGGCACAATACAAATTAAGATTCGTGCTCACATTTCAGCTGGAAGTGACACATTCGTTAGCAGCAGCGGCCGATTTTATCGGTTCAATTCTTCCATTCAGTGCTCCGTGCAAAAAGTAATTTCAAGTGCCGCGACGCATGAGCGCGTACTTATCTATTTTTGAAGGAACGCATTCTGCGATCCGTTAAATAGACTTAAAGTGAGTGGAGCAGACTTCCTCGCATGTGTGCGAAAGCCACGCACCGCCTCACTCGTATTTGTACTCAAGAAAACAGCCAAGAATTTATTCTAAAGACGACGGTACCTACGGAATATTTAAGTTCGGAATGTTATTCTCCGTCTAAATTAATTCTCTACTGCTGACCTAAAATATTTATGAAGAAGATTAAAAGGTTTTTGAGATCGAAGTATTTATTATAATATTATACATTTTATTGGCACAAGCTTTTATGGTATGTAGTCTTCAAAAACAGTATTTATTGCGTATTTTCTAGGTAAGTATTGAGTATTAAAAACATAGTTAAGTTTTAATATTTGAGCAATGTTTAGATAATGTCATAAAAGTAATCTTTTAAAAGACTTGGCAACGTGCCTAAAATATTATTTATTGTAATGCGCATTTGCCACTTGCAGAAGATAAAAAACACTGAGGCACCAACAAGTTTAAAGATCAAGGTCATCTGTTGAAATAACCCGAATATAATGTTTTTTTTTATTTTCAAGACACTTACTCATCTAGTAAACAGAAAGTTTTTAAAAATCATTAGAGTTCATTAACACAATGATGTTGTGCCGTCTGGTATAAAAGCATGAACGTTTTATAAGGCCATGTGTACCAAACTATCCTTCCTAATCCAAATGCTTAATCAGGAAGCTAAGTAAAAGGTGTTCCGGCAGTGGCTAGTAACAATGATGACGCAGATAAAGAGGGTCGATAACGTGAAATAGCAACGTGAAAACGTGGCGAGAAAATAACATTATTAACCTCCCGGGTATAATACGCGCGCCACTGCGCCAGATATGGTAATGATTATGTAAATCCCCTACTCACAGGTACATCTCGGGAACGTTATATACTTATTAAAACCAAGATTGCCCGAACCATACCCGAGCGGAGCACTGTGTCGCGCAAAAACTTTCTCCAGCAACCAAACTCTGTTTATGACCGTTCAATTTTTACGACGTTTGTAATTCGAAATCTCAGGTTCCCTGAAATCGGACTATCGACGTAGCAGTCTTGCTTGGCGACTCTCTTTTCAATTTTCTTAGTTTCCCGCTCGAAGCAGGCAAGCATTGTATGGTAGATTCTTATCTCTCACAAAAGCTATTTAGCTAAATGGAATTTACAGAGCCCGCACTGCAGTTCGACGAAGTACATTGTAATATTTAAAATCTCGAAATTTGAGTCTAAATCTGGGCATTGTATTACGTGTCTAAGATTTTCAAGACTCATTTTATTTTCCTCTTGTTGCGGTTTTAAATTATGCACTTTGGAAAATTAAAATTGTAGGACGTTGTTCAAAACGCAAGGAACTACATCAACAGAAAATTGTGATTATATTTTGTTGCACGATGCAAAATCTTTTATCGCCACCCGTGACTTCGTTCGTGCATTATTGGATGTCTACAGGTTTAAAGTTGATAAGCTAATTAATTGTAAATGTTAAAATAAAAAAGTTTGCCTACGATCATCGAGGCAATTTTTTGTTTACGAGTTCTGTTATCATAATTCTGACCTCATCACTAGCCCCCCGATTGCGTAACTCGGTTTCAATCCAATTTCAATCAGCGAACTGTCAATAAGCTGTCACATTCATACAAAATACTTCAGTTTTTGATTGAAACCAAGTGAAATCGATTGAAACCGAATTACACAATCGGGAGGCTGATCCTGTTCATTACGATTTTAAACACAATTATTGACTTTTAAAAGTCGATAGCAGTATTATCAAGTTAGTAAGTTAAAAAAAAAAATACTTTTTTTATAAATCAATGAATAATGCTGGACAATCCACACAGCATCATCTACCCCATGCTAAGCAGGGCATGTGTTATGGGTACTAGATGACTGATATTATACTTAATACAATACAATACATAGATGGATATTTTTTATTATTGACCAGATAAACTTTATCGATTATGATGATTTACTTGATGTTTTTAACACATAATGTAATGTAAAAAAAATACATGTACCTCTGCATATTTTTTTGTGTGGAACCTATTCCTTAGTCTATAGTTTAGAGCCTGCATAGATATAAACGTTTAACGTTAACACTGGTAAAAATATTTACATAAATCAAATAATTAAGCCATGTTAATCAAGACTACAAAGTTTTCACAAGTGCTTAAATTATTTATCTCAAACATAAAACATCGACATTCAAAGTGTTTGTGTAACATTTTCGCTTACACACACTTTCGGTGTGCACAGAGTGAAATTATACGAATAGAAAATATTGAAAGGGAACAGCGAGCATCAAAAATACGCTGAATCTTGTTAATGAACTTAATGAGTGAAGAAACAGGGAGTTGTGCTGCGAGGGAAGTTCGTGAAAGCAACTTGGAAGTTTCAATTCGAATGCTGTTACAACAGAGGGGAGAAGCACAAATAAATGCAACAGAAAATGAAATGCATCATAAAATAAATACGACAGTTTCAGCGTTCGAGATACATTTGTCTGCATTCTTCCAATTTACTTAGAGGAGTTTTTACATAAGTATAGGAGCGTCCCAGCAGCATTTTAAGTGTTTATACCATTATGATAAGCAACTAAGCATCATCTAAATGATTATAGTGATCATAATTTATATTAGTCAAGTGGTTTTATACTTGCTTCTCTCTTCAATTTTCACACTGAATATTTTTTTAATAAACCATGCATCATGAAATATTATATAATTATCTAATTTGTTTATGTAACTTAGAGATCCGCGTGGTACAGTTTAATTAAATAAAGTTACCTTGGTGATTTTTTTTTGTTTTAAATGCCTTCCGCTGCAAGGACTAAACTGCTAAACTTTTTAGTTGTTTTGCTAAGAAAATCTTAAAGTTTTATCAAAGCTAAGGTTTTAATTAAGTTGATTATAGTTAGAGTAATTAAAGTCTTTTACAAAAGGCTAAAATAAATTCAAAATGTTTTCTTTGCTTAACTTTTATAGTGAAGCAGTGCAAGAAAAAGTTAGTGTAACTACATATAGAGTTGTTATGTTACTGACTGACTCATTGAAATTCAATGCACATTATAAGCCATAAGTTTGCTCAAGGTGTTTGAAATTGAATCCTTACAGGTTCTTAGTGCTCAGTTCAAAGAAACTCACAAATTTAAACTTATGAGACCAATAGACGTGCACAAGCACAACACAAGAATTCACAGGCAATACGCTGTTGTAAATAAATACTTTTTACTCAACGTCAGGTGAATGCTACAAGCTCAGTACATATCGTGATATATATAAATATATATATCATGATTCATGTTGATATATCATCAAGATAATTTATTAAATAATTGTTTAAAATGTATTTAAATAGTCGTGAAGTTTTCTAATGAGTGTTCCGTGTGGCAAATACTACACGTTTCTATATTTAACTCAATGCATATTAAGCATAAAGATAGACCGCGATTAATTTTTAGCCACGTTTTTAATTTAGTTAGCAAAGATATTTATATTTTATTTATATTAATATGATGCAACCCTCTTACTTGTTTTGTTTAGCTCTGACCTCTTAGAAAAGGTGACAGATGAACAAACAGACCCTGAGTGAGAAAATAAGCGTTTCGTTTTCCAGAAATGTACCAAGTCAAAAAAATACGTGGAAAACTGATCAAACTGAAACGGTACAGATTTTACGAAATCTAGTAATATCGTGATTTATATCTTGATTCAGCTACGCTACAAGCTTGACATGTACCGAGATTCATGAATCTCAATCTATACTGAAGCATCTATCATTCACTTCAAAGTTTAATTCAAAGTTTACTAATTTTACAACCACTGTTTTATAAAACAACTACAAGATTACTAAAGCTTAATTATAATTTTACTTGCCTTAGCGGAAAGCTACTAAGCTACTTTTGCTAGCTGATTAAAGTTTTAGTGAAATATGCTGAGTACCTACGTGGTAAAAGGAAAAAATGTTCCTTATAAACCTACCAATATTGCTTGTTAGTACCTACCGTGGGAAAATAGAGGGCTAGACCTAGGTTCAAATAAATAGGGATTTTATTGTAGTTTATTTTATTATGTTGATTACATGGCTGACTGACTGACAATCAACTTCAACCTAAACCGTAACTTTAGTGCTGGTTCTTCACTTGCCATATTTGCTCAAATATTCGCGTTAAGTCATCAATACAAACCAGCTTTGTATTATATTATACTTTCACAGAATTGACTTTGTATTGACGCAAATAAGCAAATATTTGAGCAAATGTGCCAAGTGGAGTGCCAGTATTAGAGAATTGACATTTAGAGAGTGTGTTTCTTTTTCTGTCTAGGGGTGCATTCAAAATAAATTTTCGAAATTTACCCTCTGTATTAATATTCTTTGCACCATGTAGGCAAAATCTGGCCTCATGTTATGCAAAGTAAAAAGTGAGTTATATTATGTTACTTCAGGTTATTTACCAAGGACATGTCAAATTTCGTAGTTAGTCATTACGGCGTGATTGAGTAATAAACATACTCATCACAAACACACATTTCTCATATTTATAATTGCAAAATTTGTGATAAAGGATAGAAAATATAGTTAAGGATTCATTTCCAACACAGACTACTTTATTATTGGCACTACTTACATCTAAAAGCACTACACAGTTATGCAAATGTGTGCGGCTCGTTTTTGCCAGGATTAAGGTTTGGGTCTATAGTAATGGCAAGATTTGTGTAAAACGTGGTAAATCCACGACCCAACACTGCGCGGGTACAGAGTAATTTCAAATTTTATAATGCGAAAACTAAACTAAAATAGCCCACTAAACCTTGTTTAATTAAATTTATAATTAGAGGTTTCCGAGATTCAAAATGAACACTTTATTTTGAACAATTTTTGAAATTCTGTTTTATTCTAAATAAACGTTATTTATCACAGCAAAAATAGTACTGTTTCCGTATTTTCAGCGACAAAGAGACAGCTAACTGACAGTAGATATGATATAGAGATTGGAAAATAATTTCGACAAAAAGCAAGTCTCTACTTCGGACACTCAGTAAAATGAAATACGTAGCCGGCACCGGCCTTCGGCAAATGGTTTAATATCGAAATGTGATCACTTAGCGCAATCTCTTACAAAAGAAAAAAACACAGGGCAAGCCCAAAATGTATTTAGCTTTACTGGAAACCGAAAATGTTGAAAATTTTATGAAAATTTGCAAAATCAGAATTGAATTCAGACAAGCAATTATTTTAAACATAAAAACCCTCAATAAAGTTTTACCAGAAAATTTACTTGTAATTTAATTTGTAGTTATTTACCTACGAAATTTGTAGTTCATAATTTAGATGATCCTTAAAATAAGCAAATAAATTTGTGTACATTGGTAGCAACATTTATAGGCTGCGCTACTAGTATTTTAATCTGAGCTTGTCCGTGTACTGGAAAACGTTTCATATTCAAAATATTCATTTTTTTTTAAATAAAAAATCAAAGGAAATGCCTTTCTTCAACAACATTTTTCCAATTAACTACTCCTGGACTTGCAGCCAATGCTCCGCTTGAATTTCCAACTCATACTTGAGAAAGGTAAGCATTATTACTGCAGCTCTTCGTTTTATTCAATAGCTCAGTCTCTAACGCTTCTCTTCGCTAAAACCGATTCCTTGTTACTTGATTTCTGCATTTCGAAAAAGCGTAAATATTTTTCCGTTCGGGTGCTTTTTCAGTGAAAAATTGGATAATAGATTCAACAATTCAAACTGACATACATCTTATACCATTTTTTACTTACAAAAAAAATAACTTTTTATACATTACTTTTATGTATATTTTTCATTTGTTTTACATAAATAACATCATAACATTATTTTAAATTTTTCATGACAAATTTGGTAAAACTAAACAAGATTTAGTTATCTATAGGTAGTTTGTAACGGTCTATAAATGACTTAACTGTTTCATATTTATTTTGTATATTTTGTAATGTAAAGTAATTATGTACATACTTTATTTTGTTTAATAAAGGAGTTTACACACACATAAAAAACAAGATTGGTAAAACTAATCCTGTAAAATATTTTTAATATAGTAGTAATATTACATAAAAATATCTACTTCTAACGTTATAAAATGGCAGCAAAACATTGCTTGTGAAGTTCCTAAACATCACAAAGCTATAATCTGAAACAATTCTAAAAGACAGTCTCATGCGTCGTTGCAGTCCCCGACGTAATCACATACGTCCCGAGCTCACTGCCCACCTCTTTGATGATCAACCCGCCTTGAAGATTATGAAGTTCAACTGATCACGGATAAAATGTATTGGAATTTGAGTTATGGAGCCGGATTCATTTTAAATGTATTTTTTTTAATAAACGATCTAAAGATCTTAGAAATCGGCATCACAGCTCGCATCTCTGCTAAAGCAATGCATTTGTTAATTTTGCTACAGTTTGTAAAACTGACTGAATGTCGTCCCAGACTTTAAACTATCTCCGAGTAAAATTTCATCCAAATCGGTTGGTGATTTAAATGTCACAAACAAACAAACAGACTTAATTTTGCATTATAAGATAACTTATTACATTAAAAATTACATTTATTTATGAACAAACTTAAATTAAATATGTACACATTGCAAGTTTATTATACATTATTTATCGCATACGAAATGCATATGAAACTGTTTGTATAAAGATTTTAGTTGTAATAAAAAATAAACAATCTTTTTAACCAGAAAAATGTCCGCATGAGAATCAATTAAAGCTATGATTCGTTTTGGAAAACACTTCTTAATTAATGTTATTGACTTTATCCTTGAACTTGTACATACAATAAACAAAAAAGGTTTTACTTCGCTTAATTATCGCTTTAGCAATCAAATGTTTTCATTTCGCCAGAATCAATTATCGTTTTTACAATATTTGCTGTGCACTTAGTAGGGTAAACGACAATTAAGGATTCTTGGAACACGTAACTTCTTCGAGTTTCAGCCAGAGATTACTGAGATCGTATTTTTTCTTTACTTAGTTGAATTAAAAGTAATTGTGAAAATATACAAACTATTAAAACCTTTTAAAATTATGATGTTACAGACTAAAACACGTAAATTCCTAACTTGTAGTTCGAAATAGTAATCTGTGATTTTATTAAACACATTTTCAGTGGCTTCGTCATTGTAAATCTAATAATAATAATAAAAATATTACATCAAAAATATTTTCAATCGTAAACTTCGTAAACATTTCAAAGGTAAAAATATACCATAGTTTCGTTTAATAAACCGAACAAAACCAAACCAAATACGAACATCCAAGTCATAGGAACAAATAAAATAATTTTTATCCTCGGTCGGATCTGCGGCTAGCTAATATCCTTATTTATTTCCGTTGGGTGTTCGTCTACTAATTGCAATTCGCTACCCACTGATTTTCCACGATCTCGCTTCTTATTGTAATTACTTGCGGTGTTTATGCATAGTTATTAGTAACAGTGCGGTTCTTTTGTATATAAATAAATACTGTTTAACTTAGGTAATAAAAACGACTCATAAACACCATTGAGATATTCCATTATTTTCAACAATCGAGCAATAGTTTCTAGTTACTGTTTTGAAAAATTTGGTTTTCAGTTTATCGTTAATATAAAGCCTTAATTTCAATAATTTGTAACAATTGTATAATTATTGTTATTGAAATAAATGAAATGAAGTTAAATATAGTTTAAGCACTCGTGCGAAGCCGGAACGGGTCGCTAGTAAGTAAATATTCCATAACAGTGTTGGAGCGAGTTGATATTATCAGCGATACTGAAATGCAAATTGCAGTGATTGGCTATTATTACCAGGTGAAAATGGTTCTCATTGAAATCCCAATATACCTATCACATCAAATTAGTTAAAAAACAGTTTTTTTTTCTGCTCTCCCAAAACTGGAAGCACCAGGTGACATGATTTGACAAGTGACATAGGAATACTTACTTTCTTCTTCTTCTTTTTTTATGGACTCTGTGGCTTATTTGCCACAATTTTGCCAGTGTCAAGTATATTAGTTTGATTGTCGCTTAGCAACGTAAACAAACGAAATGGTGACTTTTCTTTCAAATTATCTTGGAAAGTCTTTGACTAAATTGCCAACCAACATTACCTCTCCATTTTAATTACTTACACTTGTGCTAAGTAAACAAGTTAAATTGGATAAACTGCTACCAAATTTACGCAATAAAACTTAAAAAACACGAGAAAAATAATTAAAACAGGAGGACCCATGTCGTTTTGACAAGATAGCCAAAGACAATCTCCAATACTTACTTTATATCGATAGCAGTTTGTTCATTTCTGACATGGCTATCTTAAGTTTTCGGTAAATAAAAACAAACCAACAGCTATTAAGTTGTAAGGAGGTATTTCTGTGTTGCTTATCGAATCACTTCGATTGGTGCTTCTTATATTGGTTATAAAACTAAAAAGGTCGCAAGAACTCGGTGGATGGTAAAAGCTAAAAATCGGTGGTCATTGAGCTCTTTGGGGAGAATGCTCTATGTATAATATATTCAATAGACGTCATCATATCAGCCAATAGATTATTGGCTGATAAAATGACGATGATGAAAGGTGAGGTATCTAAATCACCTACCAGTCAAATAAATACTAGCAATTTCTTATTCTAAAATCCCCATAAAAAAAATACTACCAAAGACTTTCTTCTTATTTGAATATGGATTTACATAATATAATATTACATAAGATTTGATATAAAATCTTGCTAACTTCACTGAATACTCCATGAAAGCGTGTTGTTTTTTAGCAACATTATAAATCAATTTTATCTAAATAACAGGAACACTCTTTTACTTACGTATAAAAGCGTATCGCCACAACTCCAAAGTACCTGTATTTTTCACATTATTTTCTCATACGTGATCACGTGTTTAATAGACTCCGAGCAAATCTTGGCACGTTTGATCGAATGTTTGTGACACTTTCCAGTGGCGGTATCAGGTTGACATGCTATCTTTATCACTAGCAGCGGAAAGTGAAACGAGTAACTAGAATACTTAGGTAAAATCTATTAATAAAAATCTTTTGGTTCATTTTAGTAACTAAGCTTTTGAAATAGTAAAATATTGTTTCAAATTATTATCGCAACAAACAGGATTGTTAGGTCTCTAATAAAGGAGAGTCAATTGGTCTGAAGTACATAGGCTTACGTTAAAAAGTATTATTTGTATAACTTTCCCAGTATTGATGATGGCTAAAGCCTCATCGGCCAATTTGTTGTTGGGTCAGCCCATCCCCAATTTTTCGAAATTGTCAGCATAAATTCTGATACAACTCAAAAAGCTGCAGCCAAGAAACAATGCTTTATCTTAGGTACTTGAAATAAGGCTTACGAGTATAATACGCGGTGACAAAGCGCCGGCAGTCGTGCGCGTTTCATCCGTTCACAAACTTATTTGTTACATACAAGATGTATTACACAAATCAGCATAATCTGGAAGCGTAAGTAGGCAGCTGAAACGCGGTTTGAAACAAGTAGAAAGCAGAGGCATAATGAGACTAATTTGCTTATGAAATAGCAGTCATTCTAAAGCATTTGCTACCATTTAAATTCAGTATATTACAGTGGTGTCCACTAAAGACATCTTACTAATATGAACATTTTTTAAATATTTATTCTACAAAAAATTCGAAAAATATGTATTTTGATAACCAAATAGCCAAGTATATCATAGTAGCAAAGTCGAAGTGAAGCTTCTTAGAAAAATAATAGGTACCTTTACTACATTTCATATCACTTTAAATAACATACCCAACAGTCCACTTTAATTAAGTGAAATCAGAAACAAGTAGTGGAATATAGCCAAAAACAGGTGTAGTTCTGTTTCTAAAATCTTATTTAATTGAATGATAACAGCCGCAAGACAAGAGCTGTTTATGTAAATTTTACTCAGTTATTAGACCCTTCTCGGGCGATTAGCTGAAGTCGGGCCTCGGCTCGAAACTACGGCTTTGTTTTGATCGCTGCTTTTCATTTTAGTTCTTGCCTATCCGCATAACGAGGTATGCAAGTAGCTTCGAGATTTTAAAATCAACGTTTAAGAGCTCAGAACATTGTAGAACTTTCTTTTAATAATAATAGAAGGGTAGTTAAATTTTACTCTTCTTCGTTCCTAAACGTGATTCTGAGGTTACTTTTGTACGAGATCAATACTAAGGGACCAAGTCCCAGTGCCACTATCTTATCAATACTTTAATGGTTAGGTATATATACTTCGTCCTATATCATTAGGTCTTACGGTTGCGTTCCATTTCACGCATAGTTTGCCCGTAATTCTAGTTCAGTATGTTCACGCATTACACACATGTAAGTAGGCAGAACATAGTGCATAAGAGCACGTGCCGATGATTGTAATTCCTGAGGTTCTAAGTAATAGCAGACACAGCCTGAGCATTGGGTTACATTTGAAGGTGTTGTGCAGGTGCATTTCATGTAGCAAAAGCCTGCTGCGAGCACGATGTTAAGTAAGCAAACTCGTATGAGTTAGTGGCCAACTCTGTTAATAGAGTTTTTAGGCCACCCGAAGGGCTGCAAAAAATGCAGTCATTCGGTGCTACAATTGCTTGTATAATCTTTAACTGTAGAATTACTGGAATCGGGGCCATGTCTTGCTCTATATTAATCGGAAAGTACAATTTAGGCATAATTTATAGTTTAGTTCAGTATTTGTATATGAAGGTTTTTAGCATAATATTGCTATTTAAAATTTAATGCGAATAAAAAACAAAGTTTGCTTACAATCTTAAGAAGGAACTAGCACCATAATATTTTAGGAGCGAAACAGTAATTTCCAACAAAATCTCTGTCCGTAAACCGTTTAAAAAATAACGCAATATTGCTAAGTACCAATTTAAAATCGCCCAATTTCACCGAATTTGGCCCGGCTGCCTCCTCAAGCGCCTTCACATAAAAGCACATTTAAAAACAATTTCAAGTACACAATAGGAGCTAAGTAGGTATTTTTATCAGCAACCATTGAGACGGCCGGAGGAAATTTGCATTAAATCCATTTACTGTGAAGATTATAGGCTCTGAGAATAGTCTGCCTGGCGCCACGGTGTTATTCTGAATGTCGTATACACGTAGTATTAGATTTGCGTTATCATTGTCTTTGGATAAGGCTTAGCATAACAATTGAGTCGAGTGGCTTTATTAGTTTTGTTTTCGATTATGATTAGCTTGCTTGATACTTGTAGAATTGTTCGTAGATCTAAAGGAATTTATTTGTAAGTCACACGGTCGAATCATATTTCACTGTAAATTATTACAGAAAAATCTTTAGTAACCTGAAAACAAATCAGTGATAGGTACTTGACTTGGACTAAATTTCCATATTTTTCTTATTATGAAACAGTGAAAATAATGTGTGTACTTAGTAGTTGTAGTTTTACATAAAAACAGATCTTAAAAACTATCTCGAAAAAAAACAGACGTTTGATTTCAATTTGTTTCTACGCATTCTACGCAGATTATATCTACAAGACCAAACAGACAGCTTGACGACATCTTATGTGGGTAAGTAAGCGGTGTTACCACGCACAATCGCATCAAGACAGAAAAATCCACATTCCATCCACACATTTACAAATTGGACTATGGAGTTCATCGTGATTATCATCTATAGAAAAATTTATTTTCTACAAAGCTACTCTTCACACAGAGTTATTAATTATTATATATCATGGCTTTATTAGATGTAGGTACTTCTTGGCTTGTACTACATAGATTGATTCTAGATTGCATGTAAGACAAAAAGGCTTAGCTGCATACCTTATCGTACATGCATGTTCTTGAAAAAAGCGATTCTATCATGCTAGGTTCTAGCTAAAGTAAATTGAAGCTAAAGGTAAAGTGATACAGTTCATTTTACGTTGAAAGCTGTTTTAGAGTAGCACAGGTTCAACGTCGATTCGGATTATGCTATCGGTCGTATACGTAAGTGGCTATGTACCCTCAAATAGGCACTTACGACGCCGCAATGAGTTGCCATGCACCCGGTATCTGTGTAGTGTGCTATCACTATTCGTGACTAGGTTTAGATGTAGTTAGTCGTCGACTCAAGTAGATATACTTACTTATTACTTACACTATGACAAAATTATATTTTATTCTGCAATTATGTTCAAGTTAACCTTAAAATATATGAATAAAAATCTATCTTGTACAACTTCTTGTATTGGCTTACATAAGTGATGTTTTAAACTTTTGACTAGTCTGGTACCTATTTATTGCCAAATTTTCAGAAAGCCCGTGTATATTTCTGATTATTTTCCACTGTTTCCTGACTGCTATGTTTTCTGAAAAGTTTAGGAAACTAGGACTAGCGATATAGAAAAATGTTTTCACTTTCATCCCAAGCATAATTCCATTCCCAACAATCAAGAGACCTTTTTCCTGAAAAGCTCGCAGTAACATAAGACCCGGTTACCATCAAATTCTATGCACATTGTCGGAAAGCAATTTTCACTCAATCCCCTCTCAACAAGTACAAACTTACGCCGCGCACGTGCGTCCTTATCAATAGTATAACAAATAGGCTGATATTTCGTCAGAAATAACCCGAATCAAGTTTCAGTGCGAAAGCTTTTGTGTGGCAGACTGGCAGGTGAAAAAGTGTTGGAATTGATTTATTCGCGCCGGCGCCGCCTATCGCCGTATGATTGAAAGGGAGACGTGTTTATACACCATCCACGGCGGGCTAGAAATATGACCGCAGCCATACGTATGTTTTTGTTGTTAGTTATTAATTAAGTTTATGATATTCGTGGTACTCATACTTTTTTTACCTAAGATTAGTTAATCTTATTGTAAGGCTACAACATTTTAGTAGGTGAGGTAAGCCGCTGTGTACGATTGCCGTTTTTTAACAAAATGATAATGTTTTTACATCTAACATCATTGTGTAATACTGCCATTGTTGGAGACTATTCTACTCTCGAACGAGATTGATTGGGTCACAATGTACCTCGCGGACCCAATTCGGATTGATGGATTGCACAGTCTTATTAGTTTTTAGTTTTCAGACATTTCGATTTCCTCTTGATGTTCTTCAATGGTTATGAGTACTGGTGTTGTGAACATACATTTTTGCGAGTAAAATAAAATCTATTGGTGTACGACCTTTTTCATGTTAAGGTCGGAAAGCGGAGTCACTATCACAAAACCATTAGAATCTACTTACTACTATTACATAGATCCAGTAAATAATTGTATAACTTGCATCACAGACTACTTTGCAAAGGCAGTTGAGGCTTGACTCTGTTTCTAATATTAAAGCACGTTGCATTGTTTCGAATGGTTATTTTGTTTCTGTCAAACGCTCTCGCGACGTCTTGCACGTTGGAGTTAACATTTTATTTGAATACGTTTTGTGACAGCAACGCAAATATGCATTTTACATTTAAAATATTTCAATTTGAAGGTTATTTAAAACGAGACTGGAACAGTTTTTAACAAAACAGCCATAGCAATAGTGTATTTAAATAGTGGAAGCTGTTTTTTTTGTGTTCAGATGTTTCACTTCTATATTATTTAATTGAATGTATAAGTAAAAAAATGCATGACATGATTTTAATTTGATTTTTGTATTATATCTAGTTAAGTTTAAACATGTAGAGAAGGAAATAAAAGGCTTTTTTATTTTATTTATTTATAAGTAAAAAAAATGCTAATTAATAATGTTCAACGATAAACAAAAAGCATTGTTTTATCTATGTTCTCTAATGAATTCGCCACTTTTATTAAGTTTATTTTTTTTAAATAAAATATTAAATTATAGTGTTTGATTTTGCCTTAGTAAAATCCGTGTCTTTGTCTGCGTGCTGCGAAATATTGCGTGTGCCCAAAATTGTTTTAGATATTTTTCAAGAATTATAGCAATTTTTTTTTAGTTTTTTCTTGGAGTGAACCTCTGAATAAGTATTTGCATACATACAGTGAGATTATTTGAATAATGAGTTTAATGTGTTAAAACCCATAGAAACTAGTACGGTGGATTTACATCAGAAACACAAGCAAAGTCAAGCGAGCGTCCTGTTTAGAATGTACCTACCTTTTATCTGTATTTTTTAATAAAATGAAATTTAATCACAAATATTGGTTAATTTATATTCATGGATTCAATAGGTAATCGAAAGCAATAGGTAAAAATGAAGCACAAAAAAGTATTTCATAGATCTAATACGAATAACCTATTACGCAGTATCAAAAATACCAAATAAATATACCTATACTTGAATCACGCTACCAAAACTTAGAAACATAAACAAGGGATTTAAAGAGCACGCACGCTGTCGATGCCACGTTCCGAAGCCCTACCATGATATCCTTACCTTGATTCAGAACCAGTATATTCAAATATTCAGTCTGCAATAGCGTGTCTATGTTGATATTCCATCGTGGTAAGACCCCAGATAGTACGAGCTATATTGATGCAACAGGGACGTTCAGAAACTCTATAGTCGCGAAGTTACAACGTCGCGTGTGTTCCAAAACTGGCTCTGAAGTTAGGTCGCGATATCACGCGTATGTCGTAATAAGAGCTGCCGCAGTCAATATGCTCGTTAATGGAAATATTAAAAGTTATTTGTTTAAATAATTAAATTTTTGATTGTTTGTTTTGTTAATAATAAATCCTATATCCGAAACCACCCGTACCACCCGTACAGCACTCAAAAACCAAATAGTCAGCAATGTGTGTGTTGCGACCGCGCTATTGAGAGAAAGACGGCGCGCGGCGCGGCGTCCGTAGGAGTCTCCCGTCTCGGTCGATGACCTAGCGAGATCATCTGTTCGTCCTGTACATCGCTGTATTTTAATACAATTGTTTTATTTTTTATTAATGAGATAATTAGATAGATGTGGTCTTTTATATTGTTGTACTATGTGTATGTAACAAAAAAAAAGAAAATGACGAAGACAAGTCAACATTATTTTTTGCATTTTTTTCACTAAATATTTTTAGAATCATGGTCTGATTGCGCACCTCCTGTTTTCGGTTGTAGTCTTTTTACACCCTTATATATATTTTATTAATTGTACATAATAAAGATATTATATTCAAAGTTAATGATAAAAAAAATAGAATACGATAAAAAAAAAATTGTTTTTAAAATAAGTAGTAGTCAGAGAAAAGTTTAAATTTTAATTCTCACACAGATCGTGTGAAGGCAAAAGTTTCAAACAAAATATGAACCATGTCATTATTAAAAATAGATAGAAATGCTATAAAGCTAATGTTGTTCTTCTATTATTTATTATTCAATTACATAACCCCAATTTTTTAACATTAACTTATTTTAGTAAGGGCTTGATAACATTCAAATCCGATTGATTAGCGACTGATTAGTAGCATTTGCAACTATCGAGTTGTTGAAATCGAATCGATAACATCAGAAACTGTACAAGCCTTGTTGTCCGGAGTGAAATTCAACGCAAGAGCTCGAACCACAAGTAAAAGGTACGTGTGTACGCCGACAGTCGATATTGACTTTGATAAACGAGCCTCCTGAGTGTCGCCCTCAGAAGCCACGTCACCTTCTTTGGTGCATTGCGGTGTACATCTTACCCAACCCATGTTTACACCCATCCACGTAGTTTTTATGACTACTAACGCGTTATTACGTCCAACAAAGCGCTAGTCCTTTATTTGTCTGATACAGTTTATTGCACGAAAGTATTATATTGTGTGCAATCGTTTTCGACGCTGAGGTTTGATGGTCAGTTTTATTTTTGTTATCTACGTTAGTTGGAATGGTTTATAGTGGCTCCACGTGTTTTAGAGATACGAGTGGCTAGATTGAGCGTATAGTTTTGGAATATTTTTATATTGCATGTGTCATCATCAGCATTAACATCGGCCAATAGACGTTCACTGCTGGACATCGTTGGCGCTCTTCGAAGGAGATCGTGATTTAGATTCACCATCTACAGGCTTCCTGCGATCGACCGCAATCTCAATTAATGTCATCGGTTCATCAAGTCGTCCTTTACTTCGTTTTTCAGTTCGCAGTCACCATTTGAGAACCCTTATTCCACAGCCGGTGATGACTATGATGTTCAAAGTATTTAAGATATTCAAAGTCGCTGAAATACTTTTGAAACATTAAACACAAAAATAAACCAAACTCGCACTGCTACTACTTAAGATTTATTGAAAAATTAAGTACGTAGGTAGCTTTATACCCCTATTATTGAAGAACTACGAGTAAGTAGCTTTATTGTACCGACAAATGTAGCAATTAGTAAGAAAATTGCTACATCACGTCAAGGTATAAAACATTATATATCAAAAGCTATTCAGTTACCGTTAAGTAGCCGTCTAACGGCTAACTGCGGCTTTCCGGCAACTAGCTGATAGTATTTGCATAATATCGAAATGGTCGATATACCTAGAGAGCTCATTATCCATTGATCGGCTTACGATCTCGTCTGTACATAAATAAAGGATTTACTACTTCATTATTATATATAATTTTTATTGAAATAATGCAATGTAATAGAAAGTTATTATCATAGTTTATTGTATATCGACATGCGAATCTGAATTACCTTGACTTTTGACGCGAAGCATAATATAGCTACAAAGACTATTACGGTGGTGTCTAGTGGAAGTGACCCTAACAAAAAATTAGCGTTTTTTTGTGAACCTATGTATTTGTACTATGGATCTCCGTGATTTTCAATAAAGATTTATTATTATTAAATATTTCTAAAAATAAATCATCAAATGAAGGGTATAATTTCAAGAGGCACTCTAATTGAAGCAATCAAATAAAAAATAATCATCAAATAAAAACCTTTCCAAGTTGCACCGAATGCTCTGCGGTATTACTCAGCAAATAACGGTAAGCGCTAGCATAATGTGGATACGTCAGCGATATGGTTCTGTGAAGCTCATCAAGTTAATTGATTCGCTTTGGTTTTTCGTTAGGAACGGCCTGTGGGTTTCCACAGTGAAGCTGTCAAGCAAACTATTTCCTCGTCGACGTTTTATATGGTTTATATGGTTGAAGCACTGTAAAAGCTCGTGATGATTAATACTACTAAGTAGTTCAACTGGTAGTACAAGTAGATATTTGTATAACTTGTGGATACGTTGAGTAGATTCGTGTAGTTTATTTAATTGTAAATGGTTATTTTAAGGTAGTAACTACATAGGATAATAAGATAAGTGTTAAACTAAATTTTTTATATTTCAGCCATGGCAAATTGAAGTATTCGCCATGGGTGGATATGTTTTTCTATATGGCGTTCATTTTAAGAATAAATAGTTAGGAAAAGAGAAAAGAAAGTCAAGGTAAATTTGCATCTAATCCTTAGCAAAAACGAGACAAAATCTATTCAGAGAATAAGTATATTTCGTAGTAAAATAGAATTTGTTATTGTTTACCACGAGTTATTTAGATAGAAACGCAAGTAAATAAGGGCTTCTACTGAGTATAGGTGTAACAAGATACTTTTGAATCGACATGTGTTGATACGCAATGCGCTTGGCACCACGCTACGAGAATATTACCAATGATGTTTTATTCGAAATTAGGAAAGAAAATTTTATAAGGAAAACTAAACTAGAACTGAAAGGTTCAAAAAGTAGAAGTTAAAGACTAGCTTGATTATGGCCTAGGCCCTAAAGCTGATGACAAATCTACGGACGTCCGCTGACGCGCTCAAACGTTTTTTGGTTGAACTAGTGTTTTGTTTTGTTTGCTCTGTATTGAAACTCAGATTGACAGTATCAAAACATTACTATTTGTTACTGGCATGGAATTTAGACGCGCGCAGGTTTCACGGAAGATTTGTAGTTATGGCCTAGTACAACTAAAGTGTTTGCATAATAGGGCTCCATCGCCGATATGAATTCACGTAGCTCATTAGCGTAATTGATCCGCTTTAGCTTTCCGCTAGTACGGAATCAATCGCACGTCCGCGTCCGTCCATTGATTTGCATTAATTAACGTGCCGAATGTCACATGTCCGTCAAACGATTATTTTGATAGACTACTCGCGTTTTGATTCTGGACGATCGATGATGATGGGTTCAGGGATTGTTTGCTTTGAGGGTGAATGGCTGAGCGATTGACGGATTTGATATAAGTCGCGAAGCTAATGCTTTTTTGTGTGTTTAAATGTGTCGTAGCTGTGTGATCTATGGCTCAGGCTAGTATGTGTATGTTTAATTTGCTATATGCAAATTTAATATATGTTACGAATTTTTGTTGTCTTTTATCAATAAAGCATCATAAACAGTATCCATAAAACTAATATTGGTATCCATGAGTCCATCCTTGTGGATCGATGTTGGTTTTCAACTTTTCTGCTCAGGTGTCAGATCATCGACCGGCTATATCCTGACTTGGCAGTTAGCTTTATAATATCTTGTTAATTAAAATCAGACTCAATTCACTCTAGAAAACAGTCCAAGAAAATAAGTAATACAGTGGAATATTTTATATCTCACAATTTGTTTTCATAAACTTTAGTCCATAAAATGTATTCAGTTCACCTCGTAGTCGCACTACGCAAATCCATAAATCGTAAATGGATCGCGCCGTGCGTAATGTGAAAATGTAGAGATAACTAATACCTCTATCTCGCAACAAACATTGCAAACAAAGGAGGCTCTGTTTCAAAACATACAACTTTGACATCTGCCAAACCAGAACAAACACAATCCAGCGGAAGGCGGTGGTGTACACCCGACTTAAATCAAATAACTGTATTGCTTTTAGCTTTGTAAAGCTTCAAGTGCAATAGCGTCAGTAGCGGATGTTCCACCCCTGTCTCAGGCTGTTGTCTATGATATTGCTCCACGCCCTTTACATGTTCGCCGAGTCTGAAGGCGTTGGCGGCAGCGCGACTGCGATGCGTGTCGCAGTCGCGCTGCCGCCGACGCCGCGCCGACGCTAGCGCTCATATCACACGCCGCCGCGCCGCTACCCACGCGCCGCGCCGCTCTCAAGAGATATCGCAAGCGTGACGCCAGACTTAACTGCTCCAGTTTATCCCTTTAATTGCCTTTTTTTCTGGAAGCTTGCTTTAAAACCCGCCCGCCGTATCTGCTCACGTCGCAATTACAGAGACGTCTTATGATAAATCTGCCGTAATTTGCATGAGATAGCATACGCTCTCAACTTTCACGCGAAGCTTTCTACTCTTGTCGTTTATTACGTTAGGAACGTTTCCAAGAATGAGAATGAGCTATTTAACTACTAGCTAGGCTTCTTCCATTAACTTAGTTTAAATTTTTCACATTAAATTTTTTGTCGCCTTTTATTTTGTATTCCCTCGAGTTACTTTAAGTTTTTGCGGAAGCCAATTGAGAGAGACTCGCAAAATAACAATTTAGAGTCGGATGACCTCATACAATTTCACCTCGCGGAAATAAGACGCTAGGAGGCAAACAAAACAGAAGGCACAATCTCCGTGTTGCAACGTGGCGAATCGTAGAGCAACACCCCACGGCTGCGCTTCAGCGTGTACGCCAATCTCGACATTTTTTCCAGCAAGTAGGTAGTTGCCGTGCGCCGAGTGCCGGTGGGTAGATATTGTGCCGTCAGCAGACGGCCCTGCGGACTGCAACGCGCGGCTATTTGTCGAACGATGCGCCAAAACATCGCATCGAAATCGCACGGAAAAATTATTCCTCGGTAGATTGCTACTCTTTGCTTTTTGGTTGTGAATTTACTCTGCAGGTTGAGAGTTTTATATTGTACGAGAGATGAGGCGGAGATTGTATTATCTTGTTGGCAAGCTTTCCAATGTCGTTTTAATTTCGATTCGAAAGCTAAAGTTTTCATTCTCAAAAATGTTATCGTAAGTTTTGCTGAGTTGAAACTATTTTAGAATAAAGTTTTATTCAGGCTTGGTTATATTGGAAATGCTTTCAAGGATATAAAGTAAATACATAATAAACAAACTGGAAAAAACGCGTCAGATAAGCTTCGTGTCTTTAGTGATGAATAAGACCTATAAAGTTAGTGACTTTGCCTTGACCGAACTGAACTGGCTTAATTAATGAGAACTATTATTATTTTAAGCACAAAAGTTACCAATCTTTTTTGAGCTATTTAATAGTATTCCTTATGCAGATTTTTACTGCCTAAAAAAACCGTAATTGACGAATAAGAAAATAATGTATGATGAATTACCTATAAACTTTAAAACAAGATCAGAAAAGTTATACTTCACAACGTTATATTTTTACCATTTAAAAAAATACTTTTCTTTCTACGATTAGCTAACGTATGGTACCAATTTAATAGAAATTAACTATTCGATTTTATGATACAAAGTCATAGCTATGGATACCAGTGTAAATTGATCGATTTGAGTTCGTTTACTTATAGGTGAACGAACTCAAATTGATTAACTTACGTCTTAGTCAAAATGTTCCACACCTATAATTTTGGTAAATTGGGTTACTTTCGATAAATGAAGTTTCTTTTCGAGTTGTTCAAATATAGAGCCTTTATTTTCATGATAGTCGATAAACTTATTACAGAAGAAGTGTCCAATGATCGTTGGAGCGAGCGGGCGTGTTCTACAAATGAGGAGACTTTACTTTGCACGAGAGCACTATGTAGGTACTCGTATAGATATGATTATGTTTTTACGTTTATTATTCACTTACTTCTTATCGCGGTTTCACTCGCATGGAACCTGATTACAGACTATTTAAGCTATGAATTACCCGTATATTATGACGAAATTATTCTATCTTAATATTTTTTTTGTCATAGATTTCATTATTCTATGATATATGGTAATGGTTAATTTTTCAGCAAAAGTTGCAGCAACTTTTGCTGAAAATAACAGATAAATCAATGAAAAATAAAGTATTACGCTTCAGGCGATTGGGACCACGGTCCATTTTTCTTGCAAGCCCAAACGCTTGCCTTCTTACTAAGCCGTCAACTCTTATAGATTTTGATCGTAAATAAAATTGTGAGAACAATAAAATCCATCATATCGATTAGGATTTTTTTTAAAGATTCTCGAGAAAATACCTCATATAACAGTTGCAAAAACAGTGTGCTTCATTCAACACAGATTTTTGTAATAATGTCTAATGTTACAAAAAGTGTTATTAGCTACATTACGGAAAGTATCTCCTCAATTTTACCTCCATCCATAATTCAGTGTAAAACGAGTGTCAATAGCTTGTCCGTCGGGATCGTGGTCGTGGTTCTGATGAGCTAGTAAGTTGTTAGGCTGAGTGCGCACTAAGCTCAGACGCGGGCTAGATTTGACTTTCAAAAACAAGTTTATCAACTTAACTCAATATAATGTTATACACGAAAACAAGGATCATTTAGGTTTATTTACGCCCGTTATTAAAAGAACTGAAATTTTTATCAAATAAATAAGCGCCACGCACGCCTGAAAATAACAAATTTTCCCAAAGTATCACCCAAAGTGTTCAGTTTTTTGTGGCACTGCACTGCGCTTGTCCCTCCATTGCGTAGTTTTTTGAGTCTATAGCTTGCAGTGCGAAAGATCGTTGTAACGGACGATCGTAACACACCCTCACTTCTCGGTGTGTCCCAACTTAATACGAACCACCCATCATGTGCTATGACACCCCATTAACTGAGGGCGGACTACGCTAGCTAACCTAACTAATATGTTTCAAGTCATACGAGTATATACCTAAGGCATCTTGTAATAGCGTTGTCATTATTATATGGTCGTGGACAAGTTTGCGTCATGAGGCTTTAAATTGGCGGGTGTGAAATAAATTGTCAATGAAAAGACATAAATTGTGTTAATATTGGCATTTGTAAGACAATTGACATAAAAATCAGTTTTTTTTTAAACAAACAATGATAACCTACTTGAAACTGAACATTGTTTTTGAAGTAGATCAAAAACATAAGAGTCATAATCAGATCGAGTTTTATAAGATTCTTAGACTACACCCTATTTAATCTACAAAAAAGACCACGTAAAGTACGCAGCAAAATAATTTGTTGTATCAGTCTTTGTCCTGCCTTTCGTCCTCGTCACGGTGCCAATTTAAGTATTAATAAAATGACAAAACGTGACCGCTACCAAGCGTCATCCATCACGACCGCACGTCAAGTGCTGGTCGAGCGATTAAAAAACTGTACCTTACCGATGTACCGGCTATCCCCCACATAAAACGGTATTTCGGGACACACTCACCCCCGTAAATGTTCTAGACAAGGGTGAGATTAAATATTAAATTCGCGGTTAGGAATTTCGGGTTGAAAAGTAACGGCGGCGGGCATGCGCAAAGCTGCACTGATCCTTGACCGTTCCAAAATCCAGTTTACAACGTTAAATTCGGACTAAAAACAAAGGTGAGTAATTTTTTATCAGCTTCTAAATAGCGGAAGCAAACCGGACGCGCTGGGAGATTCAGCCACAGCGAGAAACACGCTCATATTAATGAAACATGCCTATTAGATGAGTGGTAATCGTAAACGAAAAACGACTCGCTAAGCAAAGGGCAGGAGCTGTTAGTAATTTTGAAGTAAATAATTTGGTAGGAGATGACTAAGTTTGGTGAAGGGGCGTCCTCGTGTGCGCGCGCGATAACGGAACTAATGATTGATATACTCGTATGTCTACGTTCAACTAATGACAGGGTGAAGCGGGTTGACTTTCAAGTTGTTAATTAATATTGTTGTTATTTCAATATATACCTAATAAATACAACGTCCTCGATAAAGACATCACTAAAACTTGAGTATTTCGATGCTTGACTGGATTACTATTAAAATTTTAAGGTAAAATATAATGAATTTTGATCGTTGTTTTACTCATTGTATACAAGTTATAAAAGCTTTTGGGCTTAAAAAATACTCTTTCCAACTGTACTATACATTTTTTACAATGCGTAAGCAGCTTTGGAGCATATAGGCACCTCCCACACACGGAAGAATTTCACGAGTTATTTGTTTACCGTATAACTTTTAATTTCTCTCATAAAATATTCGTCATAAAAGGAACGCTTATAATAATGGCCAAAGTAACAAAGTAATTGTTGACATGAAGTATGTTTGAAAATTCATAAAATATACGAAGTAAAGTCAAACTATGAGGGGGTCTCAACATGATTAAATGCAATTTCTTTACCAAGTATGCTCGTTGTACGTGGAACTTTGCTTTGGGAGGCGGTTTTAGCCTCGTGTTCAATAGGCGACAAATATTCAGCAACATTTCTCAATTTGTTGCGCAATTTGTATGATCCAAACATACAACAAAAGGTTTGTTTTTAACAAAAGGTTGTGGCAAAGTTGTTATATTTATCACCGGTGTTTTGATAGATAATCTGCATCGTACTAAAATCGCCAAATATAAAAAAAAGGTGAGCATGACGCGCCAGAGCAATATATATCATAGCACAACCGCATTCATACGTAATTCTGTAAAGTTTTACAAAACCGCAGGCCACTGATACTGCGCTACAAAATGATGCTTACTTAAATATTAGGCTAATACAGTGACTTGATATAAAGAGCTTTGTTATTTCATGTGAAAATAAGGGTAGGACGATAAGTTAAAACGGCGTCAAACCGCAGGTTTGCAACGTCACGCCATCGCCAAACTTGCCTAGCGTGATACATTTTGTTTCCTTTGTAAACTCAGATAGGTAATGGCTGGTAAACTAAGCACTTACCTAACTTCTTTTTTTCCTGAAAAACGTCAGGAAGATAAGGGTGAATATTTTTTTTTGGTAAGTAAATAAAACATTTTGATAAGAAGAGTTTGAAAGTGCCATTTAATTCTTGCATGGCAACTTCGTAAAGTTCAAATAGAGTATTTCAGAAAAACTAGATAGACGACATTAAAGGCGCGGTAGGCAACATTCCCATTGCGGAAAAAAACGTGTTCATGAAATTATTGGTTTCAGGTAGGTTCCATTGTTCTATCGACGACGGGAATCGAATGTCCAAAATACGATCATGCAAAAACCATATTATTTTGCTGTAGTGTAGAAAACTTTTCCAGCCATTATAGTTTTAATATTTTGTCTATCGATAGCCAACAAGCCCGGATTTAAACCCTTTTTGATATACCTACAAAAAAGGATTTAAATTTTAAATAGTTTACAAAGTATGTGGTTAAGGTAAGCGCACAAGTGATGGCACAGATGTAGGGGTGACTTATACCGGGGCGGAGCTGAGCTCATAACTAGCGTCCAGCAGCGCATAAGTCCAGTGACCACAACGCCGGCCGGCTTACATCATTCAGTGTTGTATTTAACGTGGATATTTCATGTTGAATTAGTAATAACACGGCATCTGTCGGGCTACATTTTAGACGGTGAATTACGGAAGGGAATGTTTTGAATGCGTTCTGGGAGTTATGGTTTTAGATTGTTGAGAATAATTGAAGGTAGATTATGACTTGCAAAATTTAGATACATAATAATATTGGGAATTGATAAAAAAATATGCGTTGCTTATGCGAACATAAGCAAACTACTAATTCAACATGAAATATCCACGTACGTACTTACATCGAAATGTAAGTACGTACTCTGCGCATAAACAAAAGAGATTTTAATACAAAAATAATTTGACAAATTAAGCGAAAAACTCAATTTCAGCCTCAAACATAAGCGTTATTTTTCATGTCTTTATAGAGTCTATTCAACTCGTCTACATAATTGCAGTAGTTTAAAAATAGCCCACTCATATTATATGAAAATAACCGATTCCGTGAAGCGCTGTCGTTCAATAATCGCCGGCGATTTCATTAAACCGCCCTAAATAGTTTTAAAGAACTTTGTTATTTGGCTGTCAGTCAACTTTTAAAAGCCCGACAACAAAGTTAAAACGAAGTAATTAAAAAAGAAAACACAAAATACTTACAAAGTCGGAAGCTCGGCTCTCTTCACTTAAATTACTTGCGATTACACCGACAAAACGTTTTAATGAAACACGTTAAATCGCGCCAAGTGGGCCCGCCACGCCACCGCCTCGCCATAGTTCGGCAACTCTGCAACTTCAGCACTTACTGCGGGTAGGTGGTAGGTACGTAGTTTTTCCTCAAATATCTTAGCCGTAAAGAGAGTTGGAACTACTTCTGCAAGTCCATTATAGAGTATAAACTCACGGAGCGGTGATTACAAATGCAGCCGATTTAGGCTCTCGTTATGGTGTCGATTAAGGTTATTATAATTGAAATCATCTGGGCTTTTCAGCAAACTATTTTATTGAACTTAAATGTCTTATCGTTGGTAGTTTTTATAATTTTAATTAACAGTTAATAAAACTGATTTATAATTATCATGGCGCCTGTTTCTCTTCTTCTAACCCTAGTATCACAATTATTTTAAACATTAAAACATTATGCTTAATTTATTTAAAAATATTAGTTATGTTCAATACTTATAATAATTATCACGATTGATGCCAAAGTTATTGTAATCCACCATGAGAACGAATGAAACCTTGGAAAAGTTACTGTCATGGTAGAAAACCTATATTTTTTAATCTTGCGTACTATAACAACAAGGTACGTGTTCCAAGAAAATGTGTATATCCAATTACGGGTAAAATTCAACCATGCAAGGTAATATTAAATGTAGAGTCAGTGCAACTTACGTGGTAGCTATTGTATAATCTTGAACCCGTATAAATATGTAAGCGGAGGAAACTGTGACTTCTGCGTTCCACCCGCGTCGCTACGGAAACCACGTCAATTAACTTGGCCGCGATGACATATTAGCCTTTGTTCCTTGCTCCATACCACCGGTATTTACTTGCAAGTAACCCAATGCGTGCTATGAGGGAGTCTGTGCAATGCGTTTCCGGGATGTCTAGTTTGTTTGTGATGCGGTTTTTGGATCTCATTCTGTAGGTTAGTTTGTGAGAGGTATGTATCGCCAAGTTACCTTCTCCAAAGAAAGTATTATTGCACTTAGGCTAAATTCAACCAACTAAACTATTCTGCAGAAAAAGAAATGGTAAACTTAAGTAAGCTGACAGTTTACTCGCAGATAACTACGATTTAATCGGAGAATAGTGCCTATTCGAGTTTGGTCGAATTCAACCAAGTGAGTTGTTTTAATTTTATTTTGTAATGTGCTTATCTTGAATGATAAGTCCACCATTTTTGTTACAACAAATTTTTTTTATACCTGTTAAGTGGCTATCAAGCGTACAGCCCACTTTATGGTAAGCGATTACCGTAGCCTGTGTACGTTTGCGACATCAGAAATATCACTTGTGCGTTGCCTCCTTGAGACGTAGATCTAAAGTCACATGTGCCTGTAATTTCACCAGAAAGCATACTCTTTGAACTGGAACAGCAACGCGAGCATTACTACTTTACGGCCGAAATAGGTATGGTGGTAGTTCTTCCCCGGACGAGCTCTATCACAATGAACTCTTCTACTCTTGCATAACCTACCCCTTAACATAACTTACCCCATTTACTTTTTAACTATAGTGCAAATCAATCTAAAACAATGTCATGGAATCTTGTCTGACTGAGTTTTTATTTGAAGGGACAATTAAGTGACAGTTTAATTTGATTTTTATGTAAGTACTCACAACAACTTGTTGTTCTTGGCTGAGGAAATTGGTTAGGAAAGAGTTCTGAATATTATTGTGGAAAGCTAAAGAAAGTTGGTGAAATAGATTATTTTCGAGTGGCAAAATTAATATCTGCCGGTGTCATCTGCCAGATGCCGGGCAGTTAAACAGCCCCGAATCAATTTGAAATTAAATAGATTCTATGGGAATATAAAAAGTTTAGTGACTGTCAATGTCAAACAAAGAAGATGAAAAAAGTTTTTTCTTTCAATTCCATTTTCTTTCACCATTCCTTTTTTGCAGACTCTAAAACTTTCCAAAATAAGAGGTTTTCGAGAGAGTCTCAATTATCGATAAAGGCGATATTAAAAATTCGTTTGTTTTGTTCTTAGCTTGAGCCTGGAAGGCGGTGTCCCCCTTTTCCATTGTTTGCGGAAGGGAAAGCAGAAACGGCGGCAAATGATAATCAGAAATTTGAATTTCGCCCCCGCAAGTAGGCACTGACAAAATCATCTGATTTCGTGCGTCGTTTATCATCGCAATTAATTAGGCGAACAAAAAATTGTTATTTAGTCTTTACAAAAAGTTCAAACAGGTTCTTGCTGTTTTTTGATAACTTTTCTAATTTTGTTTCTCCTATTTATATATTTCTCATATTTTTTTTTAACAAGCAGATACGATACCATTCAATTGTATTTGACAATAGAATATTTATGTGCTTTGCTCACTCTCACTCTCACATGGTTATGGTTGCCACCAAGACCAAGACAATGATCGCCGCGACCAGCATCATTATCATACTATAATTATTATGAATGCGAAAAGCTGTGAGTGGATACTCACACCCGTGTTAGTTTGATTTATACTCATACGGCTGGACAGAAAATAAATACCCAGGATTAAAAATAAATACCAAGGATAAAATACCCAGGATTAACACACAGGTAACATTTATTTTCTAAAAAAGGTTTTTTTGTCATCTTACGAAAACTGTTTATCTGCAGATAACACTGCGGAGCGCAGCTTTTTCTGTACTATACTATTCAAACGAACACCGTATACTACGCAAACGTTGTAGCTGCGGTCGTGGTTGTGGTCGCCAAGGTAACTTGAGCACTTAATGTTACGTTAAATTTAATAAACATATTAGCTGTCATTTTGTTAGTACAGTGATGAAGAAACATGGTCTAAATTTATTCGTGAGCATTACAGTGTAACGTGTAGGTAGGTATGAGGCGGTGCTCCCTTAATGTATTCATGTAATTCGCATAGCCGGCATCCCCTTTGACCGGCCACGCAACACCGCACTGCCAGCCCGGATAGAGTAATATAACGTGATGTTTTAAAACCATCCATCACGTTTAATGTCCATATAAAAAGAAGGAGGTAGCGCGTCGACTCCATCCACGGATTTTTTTGTGATTTTGGACGCCACAATTTCAAAATTTATAACATCGTTTCTGTTAGCAACTCCAGGCAACGGTACACCTATCTTCAAAGTCATAACTTGTATTGTTGACGCAAAGTTTAAATTTAATCCTGTTAAAGAAACAAAGGGGATCCACTTGTTGCGAGGCACTCTATTCTCAAGTTTATAGGATGTTAGCATCTAGCTAAATAGCGAGCTCATCGACTTTCTCATTTTCACCTCACGAAATTCTCTCGCGTCCGTTTAGCTCAGCTAAAATTATCAATTGTGTACACTCTAGTATTCAGCAGTGCAAATACAAAAGCAAGAGGTTTCCAACTTGTCTGAGCTGGGTTAAATAAAACCTCAAGTATCAGCTACTTGAATGTAAAAACGTTGGATGCGGCTGAGCCGGGGTGAGCTTGACGCCAATTTACATTAAATGCGGCTTGCGCCCTCCAATGATAACTTACACTCCGGCACCACAGAACTAGTGTGTAGATGAGGGCTTTATATTTTAAGCTTAGTTGAAATGCAAATTGCGCGAAAACCTCCAGTGAAAGAGAAATATTGAAAGTTAACAAAACTGACTTACAGAACGCGTTCTACTAGGAGTGTTAGTAGTAGGTAGTTATCTATTGTATTGTTATGCTTTGTATAAATTGAAGTTTCTCGGTAAGAACACAACAAATAAAAATGTCATCAAAAATAAAAACTGATACCGTTTGCACAATAGTTACTGTCTGTGTATATAATTATAAAATTATCAGGGTAATCTCACACTCAACACTTAAATAAAATAAAAACGGACGGAAAGAGGAAATGAACGAAATAATCCGTTATGCAATTCAATCAAAAGCAGTATCTTGCAAAAGCCCGTCCTTTAGGGCCAGGGATCACAGCGCGCATACTAAATTATTAGCCCTTAGTTATTTATGCATCATGAGCCAACATCTTAATAGCGGGCGAGACTTATGTCCAGCCTAAAATAATATTTTGAGTAAATGTTTGGAAATAAACAAATGGCGCCAGGGCCTGCTTTACACTATGAGTGTCGTAACTTTGCGATGTTGCCCGTTTTGTGGCCGTCCGCCGTCAGAATGAGTTTATTATAAAGGTTTAATTTTCAATTTAAGTGGAACCGCGCCGTGATGGAGTGTTTGTAGCTTACCTTTGGGTGTGTTCTTCTGGGAAAGGCCACTTTGGGGTCAATCTGAAACAAACATTTCGTAAATTAGAACAAGGGTAACTACAGTAAAACAAACAGATTTATATTTGAGACTGTCATTTAGATAAAGCACTTGAATAGACTAAACTGTAAGTATTTAAAAAAAATATAAAAAATAATTTAGAATATGGGTGTGCTCCTGAAAACTATATCAACTCGCAAACTAACACAATTACTACCCATCTTGTTAGCTTTCCGGTGCTTGAACAAAAAGACAGATGGTCTCGCTTCACGAAAAATAAAAAAGAATCACTCAGACGCCTCGACCTCAACTAATCATGGACCGCACATCCATGTAAGTGGGCACGATAAATTCACATCGCTCGTGCGGCTGCAATGTCCAGTCCTAAAATCCCGGCAGCAAAAAACCATCGGACTGAAAATCCTGCGCCGCGGTCCTGTCACTCGATTTCGCCTCTCGTCTTTTTCATGTAACCGAGCTCCACTATTTCATACGTGGCACTGTTTAAGCCCTCAGATTTTCTCCCGGCAGCGAGCGGTCGCTCCTACTTTTTGCTCCTATCTGCGACGCGCCGGTGACCGCTATAAACGCAAAATATAAACCCAAAGAACTTACCTTTGACATTTTAGAGGTAAAATGTTTCATTTCAACTCGCGGTGACCGTTTTGTCGAACGGTTTTTTGTGCTCAGTGGTGGTGCTTCAGAATTTAAAAACAAAATTGAGAAGCAAATGAACTGCGTAGATTCAAAAACAACAATAATAAATGAAAATAATATTTCTACTTATTTATTTTAATAAAATAATAATACTAGCTGTCGCCTGCGACTTCGTTCTCGTGGAACTCGGGAAACGTACTTTTTCCGGGATAAAAAGTAGCCTATGTCCTATTCCCGGTCATTATCTATGAGCACTTTTAACAGTGAGCAATTTACTGCATTTAGATAAGCTTTTTAGCATGACGCTGAATGAACTTAAAGTTAACACCTTTTAAATAAAATAAAAACCATCGAAATAGGATCTCATAAGGCGGAGATATCTATGTAGTACCCCCTTTTTTGCCCCTTTTTGGAGATCAAAAATACTCGCAAGTAAACAAATTCTTTATAGTCAGAAAACTTGTATACCAAGTTGAAACCAGATCGGTTGACAAATGCGACCTGCGACTCGTAGGTGAGAACAGACTGACTGACGTATACAAAAGCATTTTTGGCCAATCTCGAAACTGAGACGCTTCGTTCGCTTCGCTCGTTTGGTCAATAACTAATTTGTGAATAGCTGCACCACGCTTTTAATTCTGTTTTAAATTTGTGTAATACGTGTAATTAAAATAAAAACTATTCTTGATCTTTGGGCCAAAATTACATCCGATTGGGTCCCTCAAACTAGACGCCGTCGCGGTAGACCTCGAAGAAGATGGCGGGACAATCTCGATAAGAATCTTAAAGACTGGCCTACAGTAGCCAAAGATCGAGAATTGTGGAAGAAAGGGAGGGAGGCCTTTGCACTACAGTGGGACGATATGGGCTAAAATAAATAAATAACAAATAATATTCTTGAGTCCTCTTGATGTACAATGTCATCACATTATTATGACGGTACCTTAATAAACAATCCTTCGCCAACCCTATGCAATTAAATAGTCATAAATAAGTACTTATACTATACCTATTTATATTCCAACGTACTATAAAACAATAGGTTCATTTCGTAGACATTCGCAACTAAGTAATTACAAAGCAAAAGCAAGGAAGAATAATTTAAAATATTTTACACAAGAGGACTGCATTATTACAATATCAGGAAAACGGTTTTACAGAGTCATTCATACATTGTTAATTATTTAATTATCTTCAGAGTGCCATAGAGCACGGCGGGTGTAGACGTTCCGGAATTTTCAGCAAAAGAATATTGTGATTTTAAATAATAATATCATAAAAAACTTATCACACTGATTATAAACCTTTTAACATTGTAATCTTGGTTAGCCTTTGTGTCTACTTTGAAATCCTGACCAACTCTCAAAAGTTTTAGATAAAAAACTACAGAACTATTAGATAAAAGTAAAAACTCACCTGCCGAATAAAAAACTTGATCTCAGAATACAGTTACATAAAAGATCTGCCTCAATATGGCTAATCCTGTAACCACCTCACGCAAACAATTTTACAAACAGTTTAACATGACCACGAAAGTGTACAAAAAAGCAGAAAAATCATAAAATCGCAGATGTTGGCGCTAAAGCGATTAAGCGGGTCGATGATAAATTTTAACGAGTTATTTTAATGGAGGCGATCCCAGTCAGCGGCTAGTCGGCAGCCTGCTCGATAGAAAAATAAAACCAAACTCGAAAAGACTGCTTAATGCGTAGGTAACTTTTTTGATTTTATCCCTGAGCATTTGACGGTAATCACTTTTTTGGCATTTGTTTTTCTGAGTAGATACTTAGATATTGGTAGACTTTTGTAACATGGCATCATCTAGCCCCAAACTATGCAAAGATGGGTCTTTCGGCGATTTGCGCCGCGAGCGATTAGAACCGCGGGGCTAAACGCCAAAGAGCTCTTTAGCCAGGGTAACTAGAAAACTAACATAGGTAATAATAATACTTAAAATACATAATATAAATACGAACCATGCAACCTTTCGTTTCTCCAACTGGCCAGCAACGTTACTAGGATCGTCAATATAAGGTCATTCATTATCAACCTGACAAACTTAAGGGGTAGGTTCCACAGATAAAAATAAAAATACTTGTACCTTTTTTTTTTCTAAACGTTTTTTTTATAAAATTAAAAAAAAAAGTTACGTAATTCTGCTTCATAATTAGTTATCCTTGTTAGAAATCAAAAAGGCAGCGCTCGGCACGTGTTAGTGACCCGCGCGTCAATGAACCGCGGGTCACTAACCCGCGCGTCCTTGACCTGCGCGTGTCCTTGACCCGCTACGGGGCGCGCACACTCGAATATTTCATTATTACGTCGCTTAACTCGATTCCCAACAATGATAAATAATAATTGAGCGGAAAAACGTAATCGTTTTTTTTTTGTTTACTTGTGATTTTTAAGACAAAACATACAAAAAAAAAAAATTATAGTTACATATATTTTTTTTTTAGGTGTGGAACCTATCCCTTAAGTTTGTCAGGTTGATAATGAATGACCCTGTACAGACGCATTCTTGAAACCAATATTTGAAACGATCATGCAAAACCTTTATCGTGCAGCGGAGATCGAATCCGCAACTTCTCGCTTCTCAACCCGATACTCACCCACCGCGCCACCGAGGTCTTTCTAAAATATCTAGTGTAATGTTTACAGCAATTTATTTAAAATAAGTTTTCTGAACATTCTCCTTTGAAAAAACAAAAACTTATAAACCAATTAAAAGATCACAAAATAATAACATATTTAATTACTGGTGTTGGTAAAAATCTCGCGGAATATATTACAAGGAAACGTACAATATGAATGTGACATTTTTGACGTGGAGCCATTTGCGTGATTACAATCGACGCACTGGCGCACCCTAACCTCCCCAACTTCCCTTACGATATAGATTGACATCGCAACTTTCTACTTACGTATTATCCTAACTCCCTAGACCAATCACAAAGAAACTTCTACTCTATTCCTTAAGCCGTAGTAATCAAGTTTGTTTACTGAGGTTACCTAGGTTTTTGGCGCGTCATTGCAAGAAAAGACAGTCGACAAAGCGCATTATTAGTATACATATATCACTATATCAAAATCAAAATCAAAATCAAAAATTATTTATTCAGTAGAATCACAAGGATCACTTTGAAACGTCTTACAAGCTAGGAAAATTTACACCAGTTCCAACGCGCCCATGCCGTAAAAGAACTGGCAACAACACCGGCTGGGTTCCTATCGCTTTTTTGGCATGACCCTTGCTATTGTTATGGATTCCAAGTAGAGTTGGAGCACATTCGTCCCAAGCTTTTTTATCATCTAGGTAATCGGTTGTTTTATAGTAAGCTTTTTGAGACAGATTTTGTTTAATTAAGTTTTTAAATTTGACAATTGATAAATTTTGTATGTCGCTTGGGACTTTGTTAAAGAAGCGTACACATTGCCCTTTAAAAGATTTACAGACCTTAGTGAGCCTAACTGTGGGAACAGCGAGTTTATTTTTATTTCTAGTATTAACATTATGATTATCACAATTTTTTTTAAACAGATTAATATTTTTGCGAACATACATAAGATTTTCATAAATATATTGACAGGGCACTGTCATAATATTAATTTCTTTGAACTTATCTCTAAGTGATTCTCTGGGACCCATGTTATAAATTGCGCGAACAGCCCTCTTCTGCAACACGAATATGGTGTTAATATCTGCAGCACTCCCCCACAACAAAATACCGTAAGACATAATGCTGTGAAAGTAGCTGAAATAAACTAGTCTGGCTGTATCGACGTCGGTGAAATGACGGATCTTTTTGACTGCGTATGCTGCAGAACTAAGTCTCTTCGACAATTTATCTATGTGTGGGCCCCATTGCAGTTTATTATCTAAAGTTAAGCCTAGAAAAACTGTGGTGTCCACAAGGCCTAGCTTTTCATCTTTTATTTTTATATTAGTTTGGTTTTGTTTTACATTAGGTAGTATGAAACGAACGCATTTCGTTTTATTTTCGTTTAACAATAAGTTGTTTACATTAAACCACCCTACAATTTTAGAGATTGCATTGTTTACTTTGTCAAAGTTAGTCTCTTGTCGCTTTAATTTAAATAAAAGTGACGTGTCATCAGCAAACAGTACAATCTCATGATCGTTCCTAACAAGCCGGGGTAGATCATTTATATATATTAAAAACAAGAATGGCCCAAGTATTGATCCTTGTGGTACACCAATTGTTACCACTGATCCCGGAGAACGCTTTCCATTTACGTCAACTCTTTGTATTCTATCACTTAGATATGAAGTGAGAAGGTCTAGAGCAACACCCCTAACTCCATAGTGTTGTAATTTTCTAATTAGTGTCTCATGATGTACACAATCAAATGCCTTAGATAAATCACAAAAAATGCCTAAGGCATCTTGCGATTCCTCCCAGGCTTCAAAAATGTGTGATATCAACTCAACACCGGCATCAGTTGTTGAGCGACCTCTTGTGAACCCAAATTGTTTACTATCAAGTAAGTTATTCATACTAAAATGTCTTTGTAACTGAATAAGAATAAGTTTTTCAAAAATTTTACTAAATGTAGGCAATACTGATATAGGCCGAAAGTTACCAGGGTCAGAATGACTACCTGATTTGAAAAGAGGTGTTATCTTGCTATGTTTCATTAAATCAGGAAACACACCACAGTCAATACATTGGTTAAATATAAAAGCTAGGTCAGGTGCAATGATTTCAATGAATGATTTCACAACGCTAACAGAAATGCCCCAGAGATCAGTGGTTTTTTTTACATTTATCAGTTTAAATGCTTTGATAATATCATTATTATTTACATAATCGAAATGTAATTGTATGTTGCATTGTGGTACATTATTTTTTAACAATGACTCTGCAATTATGTGAGAAGAGTTTAAAGATTTTGTAGTAGAAACTGGAATATCAGTAAAGAATTTTTCGAATGCTTTGGCTACTTCATCATCATGCTTAATATTACTATTATTAATATTTAAATTGAAAACATTATTCTGAGTCTTGACTCTTCCAGTCTCATTATTTATAATTTTCCACGTAGCTTTAATTTTATCTTGACTGTTTTTAATTTTTGAACATAAATATAGTGATTTTGCAACTTGACAAACGCTTTTAAAAATTTTTGAATAATTTCTAACTTTTACTTTAAACTCTTCACTAAAGTTGTATTGTTTTTCGCTGTAAAGTTCATACAAGGTTTGCCTGCTTTTATGAATACCAGCTGTTGCCCACTCACAAAATTTTGAACTGCCTGATACCGTAACCGTCTTGGATGTGAAAATCGAATTGAATACTTTATTAAATTCATTAAAAAATAGATTATACGAGTCATTTGGATTATGATAGTTATATGATAAACCAGGCAATCTAGAAATAAGGTTAAATTTTACTTTATCCAATCGATCAATGGTCACAGGAATAAAAGTTATTTTTCTATTTACATTTTTTTTGTTTCTTGCTTCTACATGAATAAGTTGACCAAGATGGTCCGATTTAATATTACTTATTATACTTTTTCTTAATACTTTTACATTAGAAAACATATTATCTATACATTTAGCCGAAGTGGCAGTTATTCTTGTGGGCTCCATAAATAATGGTTCAAGGTCAAATGATTTAAATAGACTAGTTATTCTGGTACTTAAAGAGTATGTTTCAAGCAAGTTTACATTAAAGTCACCGCAAACAATAGTTTGTTTATTTGATTTTGATACTATTTTAAACATTACCTCTTCCATTACTTTCTCAAAAACATCAAATGAGGCGGTTGGTGGGCTATAAGTGCTTATAACAATGAACTGCTCCAACTCCACACAGGCTATCTCAATGTGTCGTTCTACAGAGTGGGTGACAATGTCTTTACGTTCTCTAAATTTAATTTCTTTATTAAGTAATATTAATGATCCACCTCTCATAAAGTTAACTCTGCAGAAGGAACTACCAACTTGGTGATTACTGAAATTGAACATAAGCTCATGGCTTTTCAGCCAATGTTCAGTAATGCAAATAATGTCAATATTATTTGAGTTCAGGTACAATTCCAGTTCTAACTCTTTGTTACAAATTCCCTGAATATTCTGATGCACCAAGCTAGTAATATTTACATTCTTTGATTTATTTTGACTTTTTTTATAACAATTATTATTTGACTGTTGAATGCTAGAGAATCCCTCTATTGTCTTACAAACTAATTTAAATGACTTGGAATAATGTCCAGAGTCTGTCTCATGTCATGGGAGTGCCCAATAAAAGCACTTTGTGTAGCCAAGTTTTTGGCTGTTATACTAAAATAATAAGATAGCGAAACAGCTACCTGTCGTTTATAATAATTGGAAAGGTAATACCTACCTTTTGTCAAATAATAATTTTTACTAACAATGTTGTTAGAGTCAATTAAATGAATTAAATTACTATTGCATGACATAGTATGCAAATACAGGTTCAGCTTATGTCTAAGCTCATTTTCCACTTGTGGCAAGCTGTTGCTGTAGGGGAATGTAAACATTACAATTTTATTTACTTTCAATGTTATCAGAGTTTCATAGTACTTTACTAAATCAGTTTTGTTTATATTACCCCTATTTCCAAGAAAAATTATTATATTTGAATTAGAGTTGAAGTTATATTTAGTAACTAGTTGCATGATTTCATGCATATTTGAGTCAGGCAAACAATGGTTAATGACTGAATGTTCCATTCTAGTATTGAGCATGTGGCCCATGTCTTTCCCAATTTCATCGCTGAACATCACAGTTTGGGGTGTATGTTTGCATGAACTGACACACAGCTGGGAAGTTGATAAGGCAGGACACACTAGCTCCGGACTCTCAGGGCGCTGACAATCACATGTATGGTTGCCCACAAAGGAGTCAAAGCGCTGTTGGTTACTATGTGACAGTGTGAGTAGCTCGTCCATGGCCAATGAGTACTCCCGAATCACCTCCTGTGACTTCTCATAGCGAATTGTAATGGATCTCAAGGATTCCTCGACGCTGGCAATTTCTGACTGAAGTAGCTGTATGTCAGATTCATACTTAACTCTATTGCTTTCTAGCTGTAAGGTACACAATTGTAATTTATCAAACATTTTAATTTTTTCATTTTTACTTTTAATTTTATTAACTACACCTTTTTGATTTTTTTACATTCTTTTGGTTTTTGTTATGTATTTATTTATTTTGACATATTTTTTTAGTTTATTTCTGCTAAGATTATTTCTGGTGCATGCTGTGACAGTTCCCACTGAGTCATCTTTTGTCAAGTCTATTGTTACAGTCGGAGAGGCACAACATGCATCAGAAATTTGGCCAGGTTCCCTACGAGCTGTTACTAATTCATTATACAAACTTTGGGTTTTTTGTGTAGCAGAGCATTGAGCGGCCTCTTCTAGTGATGTGATTTGATGGTGGGCATCACACAGCTCCTTCTCTAGGGTGGACGTTCTCTTCAGAGCCTGCTCATACTCTATGCTACACTGGTCGAACCCTTGTATTATAATTTGAAACCTATCCCGTTCTTCTAAAGCACAAGTATATTCTAAATGCAATACTGCTAACTCATTTTTTAACTTTTTATTGTTATCTAGTGAATCTAACAATATTTTTTCATTTTCTTCTCTTTCCAACATCAACTGGTCGCTCAATTCCTTAGCAGCCTTTAGTTCTTGTAAAGCCTGGTGGAGTTTGCACTCCTCCTGGCGAGATAAGGCTTTCCGAGTCATCATGGTGAATAATTCTTCAAATAGGCGAAGAAGAACTGTGCTACTTTACTAAGGAAATGTTAAACCAAGTTGAGGTTATAAGTTTGAAATTATTGTACTTACGTGCATACTTAGGTATTTACTTGGTTGGAAATAGTATTCCGGCATCAAATAACTTGCACAATAAGACAAATAAGCACCAAACCAGAGAAAACAATGGTTACGTTTAAATTTCCTAACCGAAAAAACACTGGTATTTTGTGGGCCAATTCACATCAATAACACAATATTTACTAAATATTAATATATGTACACGTTTATTAGGTTATAATAGAGCGATGAAATTGAAAAGGGGCACGTAATTATGCGTAAAAATAAATTTTATCCTAAATAAAAGAACGGAACAAATCGCAACCAATATAGTAAAGTGCAAGTTGTGTTTTAAATCCACTGTTCGGTGCAGTCGATTATGTTAAATTTTATATTGAGCAAACAGTTTGTGACATCAATGTCAGTGATTTTATATGCAAAACACGCTATTTCAGTTTTTGATTGCGGTTGTGTTCAATTCCTACTTTACTATTCCATAATCAATTTTAAAATTTTTGTCAATTGTTATAAATAAAAGTGGGATTTATGAAGTTGCGCTAATGTAGCATTGTATTATCAATTCATAAGTTTAAATGCTTCTGACACGCTCTCAATTTCAAATTATATTGTTTGTTATGTTTTATAGCTTTTTCATCACACAGGCAGGTTATAGTCAAGGAATCCCCTACACACACACACCCACTCCCATCCACACACACACACACCCACACACACACCCACACACAAAACATTCACACACCATCCATGTCACACAAATTCTCACACTACACACTCACACATGCGCATCTCATACGCACAATGTACACACTTTTTCCAAACAGTTTGTAATTTTACATAATATACACTCACTTTTTATATAGACTTTTTACCTTAGTTATTTAAATTTAATGTTTGTGTTTTACGTTATTTAACTGGATAATTTGGAACCCTGTTAACTTAAGGTAGGAGAAGGGCGTTGATATTTGCGACACAGTGTTTCACTCCTGCGGATACCATCGCTTCCATTATATTTTATTATCATATGTTATTGTTCCGAATAAAGATATTTGTATTTGTATAAAGTATAGATTACTAAAAACTATTGGTAGAGCATCCGCGTATCAAATGGAAGGTTGTGGGCTGAGTTCAAGGGAAATATTTTACCTATTGCTTTTATTAAGAATTTAGTGTCTCAGACTTGAATAAAATTCTCAAACTTGAGTTATTATGTGCACGCATTGACTCAATAAAATCAATTACCAAAGTGCCTATTAAAATAGTAGTATCCAGCTTGTCAGTAAATCCCTATAATTAAGAAGCGTCACACGTCTACATCGAGCTAAGGACAAGAAAGTTTAATGACGTGCACTCAGTGCAAGCGGTAACTGAATTTATTTACGTGCAGACACGTAAGTGTCGCCCCTAGCGTTAAGTGGGGACCGCATCATTTGCTGTTCAGTCAGCAACGCGCACTCTAACTCCTTCTAATTGGAACGAATTTGGCTGCAGGTGCAACACTCGACTTGGCTCAAGATTAGGGCGAGCTATTGCGACTGTATTATTGTGCCCTGTTTGCACTGAAATATTCGATGTGCACCGTGCGACTTGCGGCTCGCAACGAGTGCCGCCGTCATCCGTGCTCCACCACTTGAATTAAATTAAGAACAATATTTACCCGCGCAGCCGAGATAAATGATATTGCACACATAAGCCCGAGCTAATGTTTAGTGACGAGTTATGTACCCACATTCTTAGAGTAAGCCGGTGAGCGCGATAGCTGTAGCGTAAAGCGAAAACCGAACACCTTACTGAGATTCTTAACAAGACGCTCCGCGCAAACGAACAGCTCATGTTGTTCTTTATTTGATACAGCTTACTCATTGTACAGGGAATGCCAAAAATTTTGTCGTGATCTAAAATCACTTGACAAGGATTGTTTATAAAATAGGGTTGATTTAACGCTTGGCAAGACAAGAGGTAGTGAAACCCTGGGAGGCTCGACAAACGTCATTACTGGGGCACGCATAAATATGCAAGGCAGGTAACGCACATTTTCATGCGACGTCGCAAGAATTTTATCGCTCGTTTAATTCTGTAAGAGAAAAAATGGGGTTCTTTTTGGCGTAACACGAGACAGGCGGCCGCGTGGGAACTGACACGCTGGCCTATAGGCTCGCACCTAAGTGCAGCCGAAATGTGTTTTATTCTGATACTACTTTCTGTTAAATGCTGTGTAGGAAAGTGTAAAAGGACGTAATCTTATCCATCACAGGCCTTGTTCGCTGTGTGTTAATGTGAGTGTGGGTGCGCCCTGTGAGAAACGCACCTATTAACGTGTGTTTTATTCATCGCCCCTTTTCCTCCACTGGGTTACACACCCGCTACAATTGCCCGAGACCTTAACGGCCATAGTTCTCGTTTCTTAATGCCCTTGTTAATTTTGCTTTCATTTGTTCAAGTGATCCCATCATTTAACATTTTATTTTAAATATTGCCATTACTTATAATGCCAAAATTTTAATTCGATATAAAAATGTTTTACATAACGGTTTTGAAGTGTTGTCCCAATCGCTCAACAATCTTCAGAAAAAGTTTGCTAAAATTTTGGTTTAGATCTGGATATTCAATTATCGACCTTATGTCCCACCATTTTTCAAGATCTACGAAACCCAGCCTAATAGTATTATCATTTTTAATTTGATAAATAGCACTGCACTGGTGGTCTAGAAGTAGCGACCCCGCCTTAGGTCGTGAGATCAAACCTTGTCGTGCACCAATGGATTTTACTATTCGAAAAATGTATGTGCGCAATGCCAGTGCTCTCATACAGTGAAGTTTCCTTCATTGAGAGGAAACTTTCGAAAGACAATTGTCAACCACCAATCCGCATAGGGTCCGCGTGGTGGATTAAGACCCAATCACTCTCGCTTGAGAGTAGGTCAGTGTCCCGGCAGTGGGAATATTAGTAGGCTGTCATGCAGATGATGATGATGATTTGAATTTTACTGAACATTTTAATGTTCAAATCAATTTTAATATTTAATGAACATCAAATTCACCGATACACTCAATCTATTTTTCAACCAAACTATTTTGAAAGAGTTGAAAATGGTATTCAAAACCTTAGGCTTATATTTTAAAATACAGGTTATTAACAACAAAAGCTAGTGCTCACAAATAGACACGTACAGGCCATGGTCCGAGGGCGTTCGGCTAAAACGTTGATAACACTCAGTGTCTCACAGACCACTGGATATGTTTACGACTAAACAACAAAAGCGAGCGAACCTCACTAAGAGCTGTATAGTTTGTTTCAAGAATTTTGTCGCTGAATTTTATTTACAACTTAGCGTGTAATGAGAATGAGCTTTTATGGTGTTTTTGTGTAGAAATTAACTTCTTCGTTTCTTGTTTTGCACGGAAAGCGCAGTAGTTTTATACATTATATTAAATTTGTAATAAAAAGCGGAAAAGCGGTGAGTTGGATTTGTAGAACATGTAAGTATATTGTGTGCTTTGACAACTTTAATCACAATTAAAAAATTCATGGGCAAACTTATTTAGTAGTTACAAAAGTACAGGGTTTTTAATTATTAGTGCATACTATTAGAGGAATAGGTTCCAGCCACTAACTTACTTGAAATGAATCGATTAAGTTTATCTGTTCAATTATTATTTATCATTGTTGGAAATCGAGACGGGCACCGTAATTTTAAAATATTCAAGAGAGCACGCCCGTTATGGGAGGGTCATTGGCGCAAGGGTTATTGACGCGCGGTTAACTAACGCGCGAATCATTGAACACGCGCCGCGCGCTGCCCTTTATTTTCCGACAAGGATATATAAGGAATAGTTAACCGGATAAACTTTATCGACTTACTCGACATTTTTAAGCCAATTTGTAAAAAAAAAGGTACAAGTATTAAATTTATGTATGGAACCTATTCCATAATGTAAGACCTATCTATAAATATTGCAAGTGTACGGTGGATATTTTGTCAAAATGCAGATACGATTTGCCTTTCATTTCAATAAGGTTGAAGTTCAATGAAGTTTCTTCAAATTTGCAGCCAATTCAAAATTTATTTGTACACGACGTCATATCCAGTAACCCCGTCATAACAATATCGACTGATCAATGACCCATCCAGCGAACAATCCACGTCTGCAACACAGACAGACATCCGACGCAGATATTTGCAGTCAAAACAGACTTAAAGCATAGTAGAATTATAAGAAATAGTATCACAACTCTGGTATACGAATACCTGTCCGAGTAGAGGTTACACTTTAATAATATCAATTTAAAAAAAAAAACATCAGAAGTACCTTAATGAAGACATGGAAATTTTTATCAACTAAATATATTGAATTTTGTTATTCTTTAATTCAAATGACTTTATACTCAATAACCGACACTTTGAATCGATAGCCGTTTATTCTATTCTAAGTTGTCCTGATTGTCGATCGATTTTCACTGAGAAATCCTTACTCTGCACTCTAACAACTTTTTTGATAGTTAAAAATATAAATAAATTCATTTCAATTGAATTCATCATGCACTGCAGTTGAATATGATCTTATAATATTAAAGCCAAATCAGTTAGCAGCAGGTACTGTTAGCAAAATTAAATGTCAAAAAAAAGGAATAAAAAAAATGTGTTTTGTCGGTCAACATTCTATGGAGATGTGACACTGTGAAACGTAGATACAGTGTGTAGGGTGCATTCTGCGCATGTCACTTTGCTTCTGTATTATTTATTAACTCCAACGAGCTTCCGATGTTACTTTATTCCATTGTAGAACTGTATCCACCACGGTTCCTGATGTCCGAGCTTGGAACTTCGCAACTGACACTACAGAGAGAAACTTTTCGTGCATAGAATGAATGGCTGTCAGCCAAACGTAAACATGCAAGCAAAATACTTGGTATTATTTAGTTTTCAGATCGGTATACAGTTGCAGGGTAAGCTGTTTTATTGCAATTTTACAAAACAAGATTTGTTAGGTACCACCACCAAGAAAGTTTTACATGAATATAACACAATATATTGGCGGGACGACCTCGACAATTTCGATGAGAGATAGTGGGAGAAAGTTCAGGATAGAGTCGAATGGAAGTCCTTGCGGGAGACCTTTGCCCAGCTGTGGGACGATATATAACAAAGAAAATTTCAGTCGTGATTAAAACAGTGTTCATCATATCATCATCATCATATCAGCCGATAGACGTCCACTGCTGGACATAGGCCTCCCCCAAAGAGCGCCATGACGACCGATTTTGGGCCTTCACCATCCACCGACTTCCTGCGACCGCTTTAATGTCATCGGTCCATCGAGTGGGGGGCCGTCCTACACTTCGTTTTCCAGTTCGTGGTCGCCACTCAAGAACCTTTATTCCCCAACGGTTATCGGTTCTGCGAGCTATATGGCCTGCCCATTGCCACTTCAACTTACTAATTCTAAGAGCTATGTCGGTGACCTTGGTTCTTCTACGGATTTCCTCAAACAGTGTTCACTACTTTACAATAGGAGTACTCGTAGTATCACTTTTTCATACTAACTCATTAAAGCTAATAGTTGCTGAGTAAAACATGGTTTTGTGATTTGAACTGGTTGTCTTCTGAGAATAGCTATAGAAGTTGACCAAACGTTCCTTAAATTTCATAACACAAACTTTATTGAAACTATAAGCCACCGAAGCATGACCCATCAGATTTCGTTCAGCCACAAAGTAAGGATAAAATACACGCCACGGCACACCTAAGAATATCACTCACTAGCCAATATCATACCCTGCAATTTCATCTCTATGAGCGGAAAGCATCAAATATAACCTTTATTACCATAGAGTACGGGCACAAATGACGGAGCGCGGCGTACGCGCGTTAGAGTTTAGGTAGCGTCGGCAAAGTCGGCAATGTTATTTTGCGACCCGGCTGCAAGTAAAGGACTCTATATTAAGCATTCCTGTCCCCCAATCTCTTCAGGTGGGCGGGACATGAACTCTACTTCAACTTATTATTTCGGGGCCGCATGTGATGCGTGTTTTTCTCCTACACGTACATTTACATAACCATACGCCTTAATCCTTTTATTAAATTTTTGCAGAGTATTTCTGTAAAAAAGGAGACAGTTTAAAACCCAGTTAAAGTAGCTTGTTTTTAACATTGGAACAAAGTGTCCACTTTCATCATTAATGTACTCATTATAACGCTAATTGTCGCCACAATCGGGCCTGGGCGTGACATTAAGAGCGACATCAAAAATGTATGTACACTATTTAAAGATACCCATTTCGCGGTCGCGTGCTACCGACTTGCTAAAGCGACTGGCCCTGTGCCCATTAAAGCAGATTACAGACGAAAAAAATCAACGAGCTCTTGGCGTTATGAGTTAATTTTGTAAGAATAACGTGCGCGCCTGTTAGTATTTCCCTTTATTTGGTGTTCCGGTCGGTCTGTTTGTTTAAACGGATAATCCAACGCAATACATGCTGGCAAGCGCTTGTTTGTTTTTGGTAAACTTAAATTGTATCTGTATAATGATGAACTACAAGTGAACTCAAAAGAAACAGTAGTAAAAGAAAGTGATTCGAAATCACGTAGGTACTTTTAAAACCACATATATAAAAACAGTAGTACAACATCTGCAAATTGAATTGGTAAATTACAAAATGTGTGTTCACGATGTTGTCGAAACATAATCATGGGACAATAAAAATCACTTAGGGTACTAGTAGTGGCAGACTTCTCTAACCGCTAACTACACGGTGTATAAAATAACGTGATCGTTTACGGGAAACGAGTCCTGTAATATTTGAAATTAACTTTCTTTCCGTAAACATTATGCCACACTTAGAAGGCGGTTTGTTGAGTTTTTGTAGTGATTTGGTTGTTTATGGCTGAAAATGTTTTCTGTTGAGAGATATTGCTTTATTTATTTGGGGTTTTAAATCCCAACGGTAGTTTATTTATACGGTTCGCTATAAGTTAGATTCGTTGAAAATGCTTCGTATGTTTATTATAGCAAGAGGATATAAGAGCAGAGGTTATCAATAGCTTTGCCATAAATGCAGCAGCAATTTCCTCTCCAATGCTGTCAATGCATTTTCCATCAAAAGGATTTTTGTGAACTATAGTATCTTGAAACGCGTGCGCCATATTTTATAAGGTACCGATAAAGGAAAAAAGGAGATTTCACGTTCCAAGCGCGCCTGGTCTAAAAGTGTTTACAAGTTATGCAATAATTCAAATAACGTACTACAGCAAATTTATGCAACTGCACGGTAACATACTTCAATGGCTGCATTGGATAGCATTTTATTTTCATGGACGACAGCGGCGGCATACAGGGTGGAAAACTGAGCTATGCAAATATGTTTAAGCTAATAAAGTGGCATTCTTTAGTAAATTTTATTATTATCCCTGTGTAGTTGTTTGGTTAAGAAAATGTTATTGTTAAATTAGATCATTATTATTATTATATCAGCCATTCATGTTCCACTGCTGGGCAAAAGCCTCCCCCCATTTTCTCTAGACTTCTCGATTTTGGGCTACGTTGCGCCAGTCTACCAGAAAAAAAGGTTATTGTAAGGTAAATAAATATTTGCGAAAGTGGCGATACCACCTTTACATTTGCTTAGATGGTTACAGAGCTCAGTGACGTCTATACAGTTTATAGTTTGTTTTGCTAAATAGATTTACTTAAGGAAGACTTACTTATACCCGGTATAGCCATCGTTATTTTTAAATTGTGGCAATATGAATTTATGATCATGGCAAATTAAATGCGTTTAAAACCGAAACGTGATTCAGTGAAATACGCATCGGAATATAATTAAGCACTTTTTACACTTCACTGGTACGAGTTTTGGAACGTGCATTTTCATGCAAAATTTAGGGGCACTATTACCAATCTGAAAAAAATAAATAAACATCAAGAACAATTAGTACGAAAAAGTCTTTCAATTCTAAGGCTCGAATCCAATCGTGACTTAATGAATTATTATTTTCGTGCAATACGCCATTCCGCATTGGGGCTCACGTGGATTTTGTTCTAATCACTGTCGATTGAGAGTAAGCCAACAGGTCCCAACAGTAGGAACATTTTAGTAGAAGGCGCTACATTAGTGGTTTTACCTAGTAAGGAAGGCTTTTTGCTATTTTCGTCATCAACAATTATTAGATGACGAAATTAGCAAAATGCCTTCCTTACTAGGCTAAATTTTATTTTATTTTTATAATATTTATAATATACTTTTATATAAAGTACTAATGTACACTGTTACCTTCATCTAATGATTAGTGATGAGGGTAATCTAGTATTATTTTAAACTAATATGAAAAAAAAAATATTTTCCAAGATTAAACGATAACTATCAAAACTTCACTAAAGAAAGTTTCTCAGACAGACCCAGTAAAAGTTACGGCATAGTATTTTTATTTAAATAGACTCTGTATAATTCCAGCAAGTTTCGCTGTCTCGTTAGGGCTCACTAGATGAAATTTAAGAGTCATCTCACTGAGTCGGGGTTCCACGCAGATCCAGCCGCGACAAAAGAGAGCCCCCAGAGACCCAAGTATAGCGGGAAAGGGAATTTTTAATTGGCCTCCAAATAAAAAGCCTTTATAACACAAAAAAAACTTTTAATTCATAGCGCAAATACTTTTAGATTCAACGTATACTATGGTTTTTAAAAAAGGTAATGAATGAAAGACATTTATAAAGACCGTTAAAACACCTGCAAATGAGAAACAACCTACTGTATGTTTATGAAGAGATTGGTTTTAGTTTGGTTATAGTAACGAAACATGTTTTTTTATTAAACGCATAACGTCGTTGATTCAAAGTTAAAATTATGATGCGTTTCACTGTAGCACTTATCACAGCTTTACGCACTAAGCAGTCCACGAAGTCTGCGTTAAAATATGCAAAGCGTTTTCGTTATGTAACTTTTAGAAGGGTTCAGCATTTTTGACTGTATTTGTAGCGGATTCGTATGCCTATTTTATTTAATATATTTGCATAGTAAAAACTTATTTAATGCGGTTTTCAGCAATAGATGGAGTAATTTATGAGAAAGGCTTATAGCACCTGTGCGACACCAGGGCGGGTTTGCTAGTATAAAATAATATCAAGCTAACTTGTTTAATTTATTTTACATTTACGTAGTACATAGCTACATTATTGCATCAAGATGTCAGATAAGAAAGAAACCAGTAGGCGAAATGAGAAAAAAAATGGATCTCTTCCATGGTCGTAACGGCTTGATAGGCCGTAACGGGCAGTTAAAATGAAAAGTGTGTTCCATTTTAAACTTTATTCATTATACAAAGTTGTTAGTGTAACAGACATTTTACTTTCATATTTTGGAAGAAGCTCTAAACAATTAGAGCGGGTTGTGTTGAGACTTTACCGTCCACTTTATGTGCAGTAATGACGAGGAGTTGTTGCACGACAAACCATTGGTTTAAAACGAGTGGTCAGTTATGACATTGTCCGGTTTGTGACGGTCGGGCTGCTACAAAGTGCATCGTATTTTTAAACAGCAGCCGATATGAAACCACATAAAACATCGACATATCCTGCGGAAGTGAAAATTTTAATTTTCCGAAAAATTCGGCGCTATATTTTAAAAGTTGGCGTGATTTATTAATGCGGGTTTGTAAATGCCATTTATGCCATTTAGTCGAGATGAGAGACATTTCGTGTCTATATTTGTGCATACAGAGTACGTGCGTTCATGTGATGGGTTTTGTTTGACATAAATCGTGCTAAATAGTTAGTTGAATAAATTTTAATCCTTATTTAGAAACGCATCTTTTTTAGTTATTTGTTTTTAATAGTGTTCAACACCTTAGTATAGTAATACTAAAAATTTTAATATCCCAAAGCAATAAAAAAAATATTAGCTTATAAAAATGTTTGTACAAACCACATGTACGTATTTATTAGTATTTGTGTATGCAAGTCTTCTCTTTCTACTGAATCAAAATACGCTAACAATGAATAAACTCCCTTTTTCTATCCATTCGACTAGCTATGAGGAAACATTTGATATCGATGAGCCTTGAAGGAAAGTTGGATAAACTAAGTTTCAATACTTCCTGTTAATAAAATATAAATGGAAAAAGTTTATTTCATCCAACTATTTGAAAGATGAAGTGTTTTCATGAAAACTAAAAGCTTTTCTTATAATATAATGATTAAACTTGTATCTGTCTGAAATTGAGGTAAATGCTACTTTTTTATGTAAACTGAAACATGGCATGGAAGAGCTCGAGTTAACAGCCTATTTCATAAACAATGAAAATACTAACGCAAAGGTTTCACACAAAACATTGGCCGACTTTTTACGACCGTATTAGGCTTTGACTATGATTTTCAACTTTAATTCACAGCAATAAAATTAGTTTCAATTTTACGGCAAGTGCTTCTTGAAAACGTAGCTCATGAAGGCAACAATGACCTTTGATTCGACACAATGCTTCGCCACATGTGCACGTTTAGTGGTGGACTCGTAAAAACATCTCAATAAATATTGATGACGCAGAAAGCTATTATGTTCAGGCGTACTCCCAAAAATGTGCACAATATTTACGATGGAAAGACATGCGATTTTTTCCGGTAACAAAAATGTTTGCAATGAGCGTACAGTCGCTTCACTGCTTTTGAAAGCACGATTAGTAGACATTGATAGAAAAAAATATCATGGTTTTTTACAATTCTTATTTTATTCGAGAAAACAGACCCTTAGATAAACGCTAGCTGGCTGACATGACATTTTATGTACTACTATAAACATTTTCAGTCAATGTATCAAAAAATAATTTAGTCACGAAAGTCAAACAGATAAACGGAAAAGTACAAATATGAAAACAAAGAAACTGTGAAATCTACAAAAAAAAATCAGTTCATATTTTGAAAATTATACAAGAAATGAATGCCCAGTCTATTTCAATAAAAATCCTTAAGGATTTACCTTTCAAGCCAGGTGTATTAACTGAAGGGTTCAAAAATAACTTGATTATCCAAAGTCTTAAAAATCTTCTTTGACAGTTTAATTTTCTTCACTGAAGGTTGTATTCCTATTCAGAATTAATATTTTTAAGAAGGGATTTTTATTGAGGAAGATCCAATCAACGTCAGCTGACATTTACTTATATAATAAGTACCTATTTTAATCCAGGATCAAGGAAATAAATAATAAAAACAGGTTGATGATTACGAAATTTGTTTGCCTATACATAGGTACTTTATATATTTTTTAATTTAAATTTTTCTTGCTTATTTTGTATATTGTATTTCATATTAATTTTATGACGAAAGTGTTTTTTTTTGTTAGGTATTTTGCTATGCTTTTCTACTTTTAGAGACTGTATATTGGCTTTGGAAACGTTTTTACGCAAAAACGTTGGTAATTTTTCGGTTGTTTAGATAGCGCTAAAAACTGACTGAAGTCTCTACTGGCTTACTTACCGATAAAATCATTTTCATATCAGCCATGGACTAAAACCTAGAACTTTCGTAATATCAGAACGATCGATCTTGAGCTCTCACCATCAACCGACTTCTTGCAACGGCTGTACCTACTTGCAGGACATTGTGTCATAATATATGTTCATGAAGTAAAACACCGTAAACAAGAAAATTAGGGGCCGTTCTACCTTCCTTGTTAAGTTCATGGTCATCATTTAAGAACCTTTATTTCCCAGCAGTTACAGGTTTTGTAAGCTGTAATGGCCTGCCCACTTACACTTCAACTTGATAATTCTGACTGATAAAATAATAAATAAAAAGAAACTCAAGAAAACCAAATCTCGACCATCAATTTTATTTAAATTGAGAGAATGCTCTGCTCGCTCGATTTGCGAGCCTTCAGCTAATCTTCCGCCGTCGACTACAATTTAATCAAAGTAAACAACGATGAATTACACAGTGAACTGACTTACAGTATTTCAGTTCAATTGATAAAGTTTAAAATGCATTCAATACGGTTATAAATTATCACAAACGGTTTTATATTATCAAAAAACAAAACAAAGGGTTCAATCAGTTAGTATCGCATCAACAACATTACATAGTGCTCACATTTTTTTTTACCAAAAACAAATTATGTATAGCAAATGAAAACAATCCAAAAATTCGTTCATCTACTTTATTATGCAATCCGCCTCTGTTTAGGACATGTAAGTGTTGTTCTCATTTTGTTTTACTATGCCAGTAATTTGTCTAGATTATTTCGCGGCGAACGATAGTAATCGACTTTTTTTCTCATCCATAAACCGAATCGCGAAATGGAACTCGTAATGTGCCCCGATTCCCTTGATACAAAGACGATTATTATTAACATAGTAGTGTTATGTCATGCTTAATAAATATAACTCCCTATTTTGTATGTATTTGTAGGCAGGAAATTTTTGTTTATCGGAATAATTTTTGTACATTTTACATTGTAAACGATTTAGCTAGTTCGGAGCTAAATCGCGCTATGTAAAAAAACTTTTCATACACAATGTTTACAAAAAGTAAAACTATGTTCCTATGTTTACCTTTTCCTAAAATTAAAAACATCTTTTTAATACCATCACTAAGAAATGGTCAGGGGCAATTATTTTTAGGCAAAAGTCAATGTTATGCTTTGAGAGTACAAATGAGAACTTCTGGGGTAATTAAATTATCGTTTAAACTGTTATGCTTGAAGTTAAAACAAAAATGATTAAAAATTAACAATAGTAACTTTAACGCGTAGCCGGCTGGTAATCTTGCACTTTATTTAATTTTGTTTTTAACTTTAAGATAACTTACATCTGAGTATTAAAATTTCCAGTGTGGTTTTCCGGCTTTACATTTTCTTCTTGTTTTTTTTAATACAGCAAAAAAAAAGTAACCGTCTTTGACCACCACACGATGATGATAAGTGATAGTGTGGACGATAATAGTGTGGCCATTAGAAGCTGGTTATGCAAATTTGTATGTTACAATTTCACGAGTAATATTATTGCGTCGGAATTAAGGTAGCTCTGATTTAACACCTTGCCTGTCTGTAGCCGGAGGTGATGTGGAATATCGCGTTGATATTTTAACCTAATGTTTTGGTGCTTTATTTGTGTCCGACACAGAAAAAATATATAAAAATATTTTATTTCCAATTGTCATACGTGGTTTTCGTGTTAAATGTTCTAAATTAATACTACTTATTATATACACAAACTAACGGTTAGTTTAAAAACGGTTAATAAATATTTTTTTATATAATCTGAATATTTTTTTTTCTAAATACGTTACTGTATTAATTTATTTAAATATCCATAACTAACTATATATACATAATATACACGACCTTGGTGGCGCTTGTTCCCGGGAAGAAAAATGTTTGCATGATCTGCAAATATCTCACACAATCCTAGTCACACAATAGGATTCCCCGTTTTGTGGGTAACAGAAACTACGAGTGCCATCGTACCTCAACACCCAGACCTAAAGCAAATATTTGCAGATCACACAAGCATTTGTCTCAAAATTTGCACAACGCCAGACGTTGCTCAATCGTTGGGACGTTCCCGCCCATCGCACTACCAAAGCCATCTTAGTTGATAAAATTAACCTTAGAAAATTTACAAACGTACTGTTACTCCATCGTCTAAGTAAAACCTCTTCTTAAAACGAGAGAACCGAATTCACCTTACATTTTAATGAATTATTCCTAGAAAATTTATGTTAAGAGAATGGGTAAGATCCTTGCGCAATGCGAATGAAACGTTTCATTTCCGGCAGAACTGAGTTGTCAATAATCTTGAATAAATGAGACAAACAAAATTGAACTGTAATATTTTAAAAACTATTTCATTACTATAGACAAAGGAAGCAAAATTTTAGATTTTGGCACCCGTTTTCGGCGGCAAGATCTCCGCATCATCAGCGTTTCTATATAATCACATGAATGACGTTAACTATGAATTCACAGGCTGTCTGAGTTTTATTGTTTGCGAGTATTGATTGACTGGCTGATGCCATCGATAAAATCTAATCATCAAATTCTAATGCAATTGAAATTTATACAATCCGATATATATAAGATGACCACATCTTTAATTATATAGCAGACAACGCTTTCCAAATATAGGTAATTACCAAACCGACTCACCTTTTTTCCATCTAGTTCATGTATGGCTTGAGCTAATACTTTGTCTACGCTAGCAGGCTCCGCGAATGTGATGAATCCAAAACCCCTGGAACAAAAAAAATATGATTACAACCTGCTGTAGTCCGACGGTATCACAGAGGGAAGTGGGAGTCCGTTGGCAGTGGCCAACTTAGGTAAAGGAGTTTATAGCCAGCCCAAATGCCTCTGCCATGGCTTAACTTCTGTTATACCAGAGCAGAAGCAAAAACGCCACTGACCATCAAAAATTATGACCTCTCAATGTGTTGCCTAAGCAATAGGAACCCAGCCAGTGTTGCCAGTTCTTTTACGGCGTAAACGCGTTGGAACTAGCGTAAATTCACCTAGCTTGTAAGACGTTCCAAAGTAATCTTTGTGATTTTATTGAACAAAACTGTTAAATTTCATTGCTCTGTTATTGTATAAGTCTTAGCCACACGAGCCCTTTAATTATTGAGTTCCTCTAACAACTAGTTCAAAACTTACTATACATTCTGTTGAAATGGGCTTTTTCGGTTTAAATTCTTCAACAGTACGCCGTAGAAAATTTTCTTATCTTATAAGAGGTGCAGTAAAAAATACGTCTAGAAAGTGTCTAGAACGTACCGAGCGAGCCGATACGAGCTGTCTCACTGATTGCGCGACAAACTCGCCAGCTCTAACGACGCTTACGTATATTTGTTTCGTTCAAGTTTACTTTAAATTCGAATGTTTAAAATTGTACTCTACTCCGAATAAACTAACATTGGATTTTGTTGCTGTTTTTGAGAGGTGGTGAAAAAAGTTCTGGATTTGATTCTTCAATTTATTCAAATCAAATCAAAAATAAAAAATATTCGCCACACACAATTTTTTATATAATTATATTTGGCAGTGTATGCAACGCTTATTTATTGTTAATACGAGTAACATCAAGCTCTGAGTAGGTACATTCTTTACATTTAGAAATTAAATTATATGCTTTTTTGATGTGAGAGCACCCTTATTAATTGTATATAATGTAATTTGTTAGGTCAAACACTTGTTACAAATTATTTCATAAGATAAGAATTCAACTAAAAATATTTGGAACAGATAAAAGAAAGATTATTTGTCTTGATATTGGGAAAATAAAGCACAAGGGTTTGTAATGTAAAAAAAAAACTAACTGTTTGAGCCTAAGTATACAAAAGTTCTTTGACGGATAATGTAAAAGAAAACCTTGATTACGAATTCGGTTTAGTCTCCAAAGTCAATATTTACCGTCTTAGTTATGTTTTTACAAACATACTTGAGGTATACTGTGCGTTAATTCAGGTTTCGTATCAAATGTCGCAAAGTTTCACGGATTATGCTAAAGATTAAAGATTATTCATATTGAAGTTAATATTTTAAACAAGTAAATTGAATAATAACACAGCGATTTCCAGTAAGCGAGCGCTGGCCACCACGGCGCGAGCGATAAATAATAAAAAGCCTTCTCCACTTTAGGACTTGCAAAAATCACAATTTATAGAGCATTTTAATTTCACTTAGCCGATCCATATTTTACATGTGGCGGCGCGCCCGACCGTGCTCCCAACTCGAATTAATACTAAATTGAAATTGTAAAAATGGAAATACAATTTTCTCGTAGTACTTGGACGGTCCCGCTACCTACAGGTGCTGCCAGAAACGTGAAATAACAACACCTCCCCTAATATTTCAAGCGAGACTTCCTTTGAAAATTGGTCAAATTTATTTAACCGTTCTTTCTCATGTCGCTGGTAAAAATATTCATTACGATTCATTTCCATTTTCTGAAGTTAAAGCTAAGGAAACGCACGTGGCGTTTTGTAAAAGTACTAAACAAATACATTATTTCATTTCAGCTACTTGGAATTAAAATGGTAGAGTTCTTTTGACGTTGAATTCCGGCATTTTTATCTACAAAGCTTTATGTAAATGTTGAATTAATTTTATTTGCTTTATGCAGTCATTTTGATGAGAGCATAACTCGGGTAATTGTCCACTGTTTTAGTATGTTTCTGTGAATTTAACGTTTTACTGAAAGCACACACACAATATTGTGTATATTTGCTTCCTGTTCTGTGAAGTGAAATAGTTTGAAAGCCCTAAATAATTTCATTATGAATTTCATTTTACTATGGTCTTTAGAGTGGATGTAGAAATAAAGTCGTATAAAAGAATGGAGCGAGTCTTCAGAATAATAAACATATTAATCCTAATCAAATTCCTAAAACGTACAAATGTGATAAACCCTACGATAAAGTAAAATCGAAGGATGAAACAATCCGCAATAAACCTCTTACAGGAAAATTACAGAGAAAACAATTGTAGCAGCGTTCGGTATCGTATTAAATCAGCCCAGGTCTTTATAAGATTCGTGGGTTAATACACTCGATTCTCATACTCGTATGTGAAAACGTATAGAGTAGGCACTCGTGTATGGAAATTGAAAATAACGAGGGCCTCCGTTCACACCGCGCGTCAAGCCGACTACACAGACCGACCAGCGATGATCGACCCGCCACGCACCTTTCGATACCCCCTATCTCGTCTGATATTCACTTCAACAGAGGAGGCGTGGAAGCTCTTATAATATTGGAAGCACTGCGCCAGCTAGGAGTGGAGAGGCCCTTTACCGAATGGAGTTACGTCCTACTTATCTATAGAGGACGCGTCTTATTTTCTTCTTCTACAATAGAAGGATATCTCAATACTCTATTACAAAATTTGCTAATAAATTTATGAAAGCAAGTTATTAATCGGGTATTTTTATGCTAAAAAAAGTTCAGTTAAACCTTGACGTAACAAAATCACACTAATATTATAAATGCAAAAGTTTGGATGTTTGGATGTTTGTTCTTCTATAAATTGACAACCACTGAACCGATTTGGATGAAATTTAAAAATAGATAGATAGTACCCTTAGATTATAAATATTACCTAAGTAGTATGTGCAAAAATTGTATAAACAAATTATAACTTGCTAACGTTTTATAGTGGTTTTCGTTCATAATTTTCAAAATATCACAAAAAAATCATGTCAGTCATGCTGCCACTTTACTTGACATTTTGCTTGAATGTTTACTTATTTTTGTCAATACAAAGTCAACTCTGTAAATGTATAGTTTATAGCATATAATTAAATGCCAGCATAAACATGACAGAAAACCCATCAGTCACCAATTTGTCAACCCACACTAGAATCCTAATAATATTATAAATGCAAAGGTCTGTGTATGTGTGTATGTGTGTGTATCACGTTTCAAAATGATCCTTGTGATATTATTGAATAAATATATATTTTACTTTACTTTACTTTGTATGTTTGTTACCACGTATCTCCGTGACGACTAAACCGATTAGCATGAAATTTCAAATGTAAATAGCTTAAGTTCTGGAAAAACACAAAGGAAAAATGAACTGTTCTGTGGGATAGCATAAAAACTACAAAAAAGCGGTTAAAGCCGCGCGAGTCATATTAGAATATTTTGACTACAAACTGATGCTGACTTTACACGTCTTCTCACGTGATCTCAAGCTTCAAACTGACCAGAAACATTATGTTTAAAATACGCACGCACTATGAATGATGTTTGAGATAAACCTATTGTTTTCCGCAGCGAGTCGAACCCGATAATCCACTCGCATTGTTTGGACTCTTAGAAAATAAATATAGGACGGCACCCTAAACCGCAACGTCAGGAACAAATAGCGGTAACTCCCGTATTCATGGCCTCATGGCTGCAGGCTTCCAGCCGATAGCAATTACTGGCGAAATTAATATCACGCCCAAATGTTACCCGCATTTATACGTATCGACTGCAATATTGTCTCCTTTATTAGTTGGGGAATGCTGCCTTCGATTGGCATTTCTTATAATTAATAGGTCTCTGATTTTTGTGAGTTACGTGAGCTGGAGGGTTATTGTGTTACTTAAGTACCTATTAGGCAATAAATAGAGCAAGGATAGAAAATACTTTTCAAACTCAGCCAAACTTTTGGCTCTGGAGTCAATTATTGATTATCGTTATTGCACTCATTTTTCAATAGATAAATTTATATAATCTAAGATTTAGATTAGATTAGATTAGATTTAGATTCGGATCGTGGCATGACAGTCAACGCGTTACCGACTTTGTCAATAGTAAAAGTACAGACTTGGTTTTTAATTCTCCCGTCAAAAACTCGACTGGCGCGTCACTATTTTGTATCTTCTATTTGTATATTTAAAGCTTTTTTATTTTATTTTATTTTATTATTTATTATTTATTATTTGTATCTTGTATCTTCTTTTGTATCTTCACTCCTACCCACAACAAGAAACGGAATAGATGTGCTTTTGCTAACTTTTGGATTAAAGCTTAAAAAAAAATTAAAAAATTACATATTAACCTTAAAATACCCAGAATAGTGTAATAATAGATATCAATAAGTGAGTAGCACGAGAGAGATTAAGTCATTATATTTTTTTACTTCTTGAAAATGCCGATTTAATCACAATGTTTCTTTTGTTTTGAATGTAATTATGTTGGTTCTGTATAAGTACAAAATGGTGAACGAAAACATTCAACGCAATTGAAAAATTTCATTTATTATGACTTTTCAAAAATGTTGCCTTTGCGCTACACTGTCAAACCAACGCAACCAAACCAATAAACTCTGTACATTTTTGAGGCTTGAATATCAAACAGAATCAGAACCGAACATTGTAACTGCATCAAATGCATGTAAATGCATCAGCACACCCTCTGACAGGTGGGCAGTACTCAGAATAAAGACAGGGTTTCCTGAAAAGCGGAATGCCACAAGTCCTATTCGGAAACGCGACAGACTAAGTATCTATTTATAGCATCCCAAATTTTATCGACTCTGTGCATAGTCAGCTTTTTACTTCCACTATTGGAATACTGATAATATTATTCAGTGAGAGTTATTATAATAATAATAATTAAAGTTTTTTATTCTGTAGCAAAAGATAACATTACATATGGCTGGGACCTTTTTTTAAGTTAATATAATACTTGTTTCAGAAAATCCCGCTCTTCAATATCCATTTTACATAGTTACATGTAGGCACTAAAAAACCTAATTTAATAGAAATGACAATGAAAATAATAAAAGGCACATAATGTTCATGCACTTAATATCTTATTATTATTAAGTGTAAAAAAAACAATTTAACATTATTACATTATCATAGATTTATAGTTTTTATATCAAGATTGTTAAATGGCGCATGTCTTTTTTTTCAGGTCTTGGATGCCAGTATCCTCATGTAGTTTTTCTTACTGTTTGAGAGCATTAGAATGGGTACACAATATAATATATGTTTGTCAAATGGAAAAAACTATTCGACACTTTCTTTCTCATTCCAAAAAAAATATTTAGTCCGAGGATCATCTGACTGAGGTTTAGGTAACTAAACAGCCTAAGATCGAGTTGATCAAAAAACAAAGTTACTTTAAAGGGTTTAAGATCTAAAATAAAATGCCAAAAAATGTATGTTTAGCAAATGTTGAAGCTACAATGCAACTGTAATTTTGCTATAATTATATTGAAAGCATTGCTTCTCTGTGCTTTTACTGTTGAACGCATACCATATTAAACACTGTTTTATGATAAAAATTTGCGTCTACCGCTATAATACGTTTGTTGCGATCACCACAGGTTCATAGAAACTCTCACTGTAGCATTAGAGTATCAAAATCTCGTCACCCATAAATTAAGGGTGCGTAGTTACGATACTGCTGGCTGAGCCATTTAAGCTCCATCGTGCATAACCGAAGAGAGACAGGAAACAAAGCTCTATGCACTAATGTGGCTTTGCTGTGGTCTGTTGTGCGTGAAATCATGGTCTACCAAATAGTGCTAGCAGATATTTATTTTGTACTAAAACTTCAAGGCGGAGCCAACTAACTATCAATGAATTCCTATAAAACGAGTGATCAAATTAATTTCATGTCAAGGCAAAAATGTGTCTATGTAGATTTCTATCTATATATACTTTGTACAAATGAAAAATCTTGCAAAATCTCAAAATCTTTTATTATGTTGTAAGTATTAAAATGAACTATTTGAAGTAGAGTAAGTAAGTATGGAGGCTCTTGATACCAGTAGTGACAAAAGGGTAGCATAATCCTTGTTCAAATAATTTATTTGGCAATTCAACGCAAAAATGCAGTCAGCCATTGCTTTTACCACCTTGCCTCATTAAGAGATCATAATACTGTGTTTTTTCTATAAAAATTCCTATAATTTTTCACTAAACTCTTAGGAGTTTTAGTATACTCAAATACGATTCAAAGGCTTTTAACATTACAAAAAAAAAATACAATAATTAAATTAGTCACCCTATAAAACAAAGTTCGTAGCACATCAATTATTCAGATCATACAATCAAAAGCCCACATTTGCTTTCCAACCACACTGTAACCATGCAACCAATCACTCTGTAAAGTACTCCTCAGCAAAATTTAGTAATCCAATAATTAATCTAAATGGACCGTACAGGCGAATGGTTCAAAACAATCAGCCCAGCCGCAAAATACGCGCATTAAATGAAGTGAATGCCCGCCTCCGGGGATCCCTGATAAATTAAATTGATTAGAATCCCGTCCGATGTTGGATGGCGATGTAGACGCGCGCAAAAATAAAAGCCGAGTGAAAAATAACAGTTTTGCGATTTTTGAGATTTGGGTAGATATCAAGCATTTAGACAATTTGAAAGAAAAAAATGCCTATTTACAGATAACCTGATGACTTTTTGTATAAAGACGTAAAAATAGTACCCGTAGTCGTGAACACCATTATCGAAATTTTCTATACTAAATTAGTTTTATTGATACGCGCTCACGTTTTAGTTTATTTTTATAAGAACTTATTAGAGAATGATTTGTGTGAATCATCGATATATTTGAATGTGCTGTTATGTTATTACTATGTTTATTTAATAAAAGATTTTACGATAAAAGCAAGAAAACAGGAAACTTTACAAATGAAAAATTAATTAGATAGAGCATTACCTTTCTTTCTTTCTTCATTAAATTGAATTATTGTATAGTTTAAATGAGCCTTAATTCTCGAAACATCAACTCCTTCTACTTCTTTCCGCTACGTTCTCTATAGAGTTTGCATGAAAAAAGTCAGCACGGACAAAGTAGCGGGACGTTCCACTAGGATAAAATATATAAGTGAGGATAAAATAACTGCTCATTTTTAAATGTCACAAGCTAATACAATAAAAACATTTATCTGAAAGTCCAAGTCTGTTTTCTATAGACGCCTAATGTTTACAGAGAATGAAATCAAAATATTTATTTACCAGAATAACCAACGAACCAGGGATCCAAGCCAAAAGTTTTAACTTAATTATTCCACCTTGATTAAATGTAATTTTGTATTATGGCATACATTCAAGAAAACGTCGCTTAAATTTTCTTTAAAGGCGCTTCCTGAACTGAGTTCGTGTGAGCTTAACCGGCGATTAAAATTTAAGCTTGAATTTAGACGGCCTAATCTCAACGTTGCGTCACTCCACTGCACTTTGCGACCTGACACGAATGAAAGACAATAGGTTCGGTGTAATTTTGTATAATGTGTAGGTATACCGTGTGGAGTAAATCCAGAAGCTTGAACTCCGATGGGGGCTTGTTACAAACCGTTGCTCTGTCGCTCTCAGTCTTATCGGCTTCAACACACGCCTTGTTTATTTATCTCTGAGCTAGTCTACGTACAAGACTAGTACAGTCGCGAGTTAGTCACAAGTTTGACTGCGATGTTTGAACTTGTGTGATAGTTTGTGACAGCTGCCATACAGCACAAAACTGTTAATATTTTATACCCGAATGTTTGTATATTTGTATGTTTGTGGCTCAATCATGCTCTCTCAGAACAGATATTTAGATAAAACTTGCAATAAATCTGAATAAAGATTTAGAAGCACATAGGCAAGTTCACACTAGTGAACCGTAGGCAAAGGCTAGTATTAATACTAAACGTGAGTATTAGTTTAAATGTTTGCTCACAGCCAAGTAGCACTGTATGCATCTAATTATCTTAGTAACGAATTAGTAAATAGCAATGTGATGTAAGTGTAAAATATATATAGGCATCTGATATATTGACTACGATATCATTATGGTCAGCCTTTTAATGTTCTGACTGTTAGGATACTAGCTTACTCTCAAACGAGAGCCATAGGTCACAATACATTTTGGTAAATAGCTTTTCTTTCTCTCGCGTTTCTAGAATTTTTAGCTAAAGCACACATTTTTATTTAATGTTTAAGAGCACTGACATTTTGTTACATGTAATCAACACAATATGTCATAGTGCGTACCTAAACAATACAACATAGCATATTTTCTTATAAAAACTGGTGGCTTTTTAGTTTTTATATAGAAGAGTTCATGCCTAAAATGATTATCATAAAATGTTATTGGCAAACGCCAATACCCCATTGTTTTAAACAATCTAATATCCCAAATCGAATTGGCATGTAGTCATAATTATTGCAAGAGCAATAATTCACGGGTATTTGTTTACGGTCCGGTATTGTTTGTTGAACGAGTACAAGGATGCCGCGATAGAGGCCTATGTTTACTTAGTTAATAATTACATAAGCCACCAGCAGTATTGATTATGTATCCGTTATTTGCTAATGTGTTGCATGGTTAGATGATAATAATAATATGCATAAGTAATGCCAGTTTGCTATGGCTCTTGTTGATAGCTCTGAATATTATGGACTGCGCGATTTGCAAAGTTATCATGATGTTTATCACACATTTATATAAAAGTTATGTCGTCAAATAATGACGTTTCTACAATTGCACATTCTATAATTACGAATGACTTTTTCTTTTTTTTATTCAGACTTTTTTTTTTATATAGGAACGCGAATGCTACCCAAGGATGTTCTAAGCATAATTTGATCGTTTTAGTCGAGTCCAATCTAATCGTCCGAAATATTATGATATAAACCGCAATAATTATTTACAGTGTAAATAGCATGCAACTCTACTTAATTATTTCATGACACTCAGCTTGTGGCCGCAAACAATACCTGTGTTACCGCACTGAAAATTTCCGATTGAAATTAAATTATGTTTTCACGAAATGCAAACTTTGGCTTTTACTAAATTTTTATTATATTTAAAAATATGGATTTTTAAAGTAAACAAATTATATTAATTTAGTAATATCTTTATTTCATTTTTTAAATTAGGTATATAGTATTTCAACTTCTTTATTTCCTATATCTTTATTTACTATAAATGGATAAATTTAAATTTCTTGCTCCACACCAAATGGATTAGAAGTGTAAAATAATAACACAGTAAATGAATACAGGCATGTTTCATTATTCAAAAGGCATTCCAGCTAATATAATAGAAATCCCTCTTAACGGAGGGCAACCCTCGTAAAATTGCATTCACATAGCTAGATTTGCAGTCTGGCCAGGCTTATTCATAACACCATAATAACCGTATTTTAATAAACCAAAATTGAATAGCGACGCTGTACTTCCGACGGACTCTACTGTACTAAGTACTATCTAAGCACAACCTCCGGTGCACTGGCCGAGCTGCCGACATTATTCCACTTCAGCAAAATACATTAGGCAACAGCGGCAATAGTATCTAGCAATAGTTAGCCATTAGGATGGTATTATTTGACCAGCCAGAGGTGGCGTGCCGTAAGGCCGTTTTGCCGCTGTGAAATTTACACCGGCAGATACATGCCGTGTTAGCAGACGGTCCAATATTAAATCGTCTGCAGCTTTTGTGGGTGAAACTAACTAGAACGGTTTAGATCGAGAACCTCGACGGCGGTGGCGAAGATAAAACTTTATGAGTTATACATAAAACGATTTTCAAATCATATTTATGAGTGGTCCGAACATCTGTAAGGCAGTTCGCAAGGAAATTGAAACCGTCAAAAGCATAGCATTTTTACGAACAATTTAAGTTGGTATTGTGTTGGGAACGCGACAGACGATGCGCTTTTTGCAGTGGTCAGCGGATCTGGCCAAGTTTATTGTTGTTTTCTGTGTGTGCCACCCCTTCGGTTTCTTTTGTGGTAATGTTTGCGCTGTTTTACTTAGTAGTACCACTTTCATGGCTCTTTAGGAACACTCATCGCTGTGCAATACTTTTCAAAAACGAAAGATTGTTTTATATTTTTTTATATAATGTGCACATTTATAAAAGCACTTGCTTTAAAAACTTTGTACAGAATCAATCCTTATATTTTATTTTTGTTTATGAAGTAACAAAGTGTTTTTAAAAATGAGAACCAACTAAAACCTTAAACCATATTCAGTATATTATTTTGTACACTTGTAAAGTTTAACTACACAATTTTGTTATAAGTACCTAATTGGATTTAATTTACATAAAAAATAGCGTTACATAGTAAGAAGCCAAACAGAACAAGATGTAGGTGTTACCAGATGAAATGGTAACAATTCAAGTTCACACAATATCCACGCATGTTCGTTTATAACATTAGAGATAATATTTAGTAGTACCAGTGTAGCTGTGAAGAAATGGGCTATCCCTGCCACACTGTGGCAGAGTCAGCAAAACTCAAGTGTAATTTAATTTGCATAGGGGCTGAAGCAAAGGCGACAGCGAGTGTTCTCGCATTGAAAATAACAAGCACCAATGATATAAATAACATCAATAACATCAATGTTGGTTTTTTAGTATTTCTTGTTGGGATAAAAACAAACTATACTCTATGGTTGGTATGGTTTGAAGTCTTTTAAAACCTACGCACATATTATACCTACTCGTATTTTGAAGTTAAAACTCATACAGCGCTCCGTCACGTTTCACGATTCAAAGTTTCCGGTGCAACGAAAACATTTCCTAAATGCATTATTCATAAATACTATACTAAGTTATTGATATAAAATTTCGACGACCCTACACTTTTAAGTTTATCTTAATTTGGTTTATTAAGCGGTATCTTATTTTATTTCCGCTTCGTCCGCATGTTTACATCTTCTTTGAGGGTCAAACAGTGATGTATCAAAAGCGTTAAAAGGGTTCTCGCTTGAAACCATAGCAGTGATGCGCGTAAACAACCACCCCGGGGACAACTCTGTAAGATATTCACATAATTAAAATAAACGTTGACGGGAAAATAACTAGGTTTTCGGAATCATTGCAAGAAGAGCATCCACAATCATACTAATATTAACCGTAAGGAGCAATTGCTGAAAATGAAACGCTACTTTAATTTTGTTGAAATCACCCGAGCTCGATCTCGGTTTTAATTCGACAAGGAGGAGCCAGCAATCAAAAGAACTAACGGCGGCTTCAACGAGGCATTTCCATACGCGAGGGGGGCTTCAACGACACGGTATTAGTTCGCAACTGATTACATTCCTCGCCGCCTCTCGCAAACGACTCGCAATGAAGTAGCGACGAATAAACTTCATTACGCCGACTTAAGCATAGGAAATTATAAGGAGGAATTATCTTCGAATGGCGGCGGTGGCACGTACGCGAACACTTCGTGATTATAGCCCGAGGCGGTCGTAGGAGACGTCGCCGGCCCGGCTCATTTTCAAGTACCTACGTTATATAAGTAGACGTTTAATACCAACCTGGAATATTCTCTGTATTCGATTTGGCGAGATAAAGTGCAGGTTTTTCGCTTTGTGAAATTGGGTTCGGACGCCACGAGCTGACGAAGTGCGAGATCCCTCGAGAAAAGTAAATAGTGGCCCGGTGAAAGCCTCGCCAGAGGAGATTTAGATCGGTCTTTGTCTCGTGCTAAACGCTATTCTTTTGAGAGATTTTCCATCTTTGCGGAAGCTAGGAGTGGATTGTATTGGACGTCGAAATTGGACGCAGTGCATTTTTCCTACCAGTATCTATTTAAGACTGCAACATGCTTATCCAGTAAGGTTGTTGCATAAACTCACATTGAAAATACAAATTCAGTAATTTGAATCACAAGTTTTCTATTTTGCCGATCTGTATTAGGTACGATGAAGCAAACTGGCCCAATAAGGATTAGGTAAGCTTCCTTAATCAATCCCTCTTAATAAAGCTTATCTATTATCCGAATGTGCTCCATAATCGTAAGTAAGTTGAACTCTCACAACTAGGCACACGAAGTGGCTGTTGGCTGTTTGTTGACGCTCAGTAATCGTGTTTGTAGCTACAAAATAAGTTTTAATTAATGGATTGGCACTTGGAGAGACGCGTGGAGGCCGGGGACTCCATTCTATTACGGACGCGTCGACTGGACACTGCCGACCTTTGCGAGTACCCCAGTACCCTTAATTAATATGTTTCACAACTTTTTTTCCCAAAAGCCAAAAAAGGTTTTATAGAAAAAATACGAGTAAAAACGACACAAACCCCAACAGTCTTACATTTTAGGACCGTTTCACGCATCATTGGGCAAGGGAGTAAATAAAACTATTCGTAACACTCGTTTTATTACAGGTATAATTCTATATGTTTTTATGTAAAATCGATAGAAACGATAGGCAAGAAAGCGTAAGAAAAACAATTTGCCAACATAACTAATAACAGGAAGTCACCTCGTTACTCACAAGTGAATGGTAGGTCGGCAATCTCGCGAACGCGCCCTCCACTTCTCGACTTAATGAATGAGAATAATTTTGCCAAAATACTTCGGAGAGACGGGACACACGCCCGGGGAATTTTTCAATTTGCAACTGACATAATGTAATAAGAGTTACACCGTGAGATGCCGGAGTAACGTAATTAATAACCTGTGAAATATTACCTGTTACAATGAATTTAGAGGATAAAAGTTGAGTGATAAATTTAAATAACAAGCCGGGTGCGCTGGGAGTCCTCGGGAATGCCCGAAATACTTATGAATAGTTTGTCCGGGGTGATAAGTGGGCGTGTCGACGAGTGTTACTCGAAACGCAAGTTTGTTCGGGGCCTAATGAACGCGTGAACGCGGAATAACTTCGCGAAAGCTTGAATAATGTATGCTCTAACGAGATGTTTTTCTTGAGCGAATCTCATTAGCCCACTTTCCGATTGTGCGAATGTAAACTTTGAAAGTTTTTATTTTCTATGCGATTTTTTTATGAGTTGCGTGATTGAAAACACCTGTGAATTAACTTTACCCCGGTGAAATTCAAAATATATTAATTTCCTTCCTAATACTAAACAGGAATCCTTATTGTTTGCAAACCAATAAAGGTTCTTTATTTAATCCAGTCTGAACATAATAGCAAAGCTACATATGACTGGCTAAAATCGAATTCCCTTTATTACGACCATAAAATTTACCGATATTATCTCAAGCGGGCCAAGCGGGCTATAAAAGTAATCCTTCTATTTTAATGGTCCACCAACCTGCGGGATGCAACAATGTGTCCAATTTGCCTTCGAGATTTCCTTATCAAGATCACAGACTTCTTCCGTTCAAAAAAAATATTATAAATCTACTTCTACGTAATTTACGTATTTCTCTCAAAAGTAGTAAGTACAAACAATAAACTAACGTAACATGATTATTATAATGCAAAACTGAGTTGTTTTTCTGCACAACTAGAACCAATATAGCATTTTAAATATTCACATAAAATCCTTCGCTCGGGCGTTGTTTAATCGGCGCGTTAAATTCGAGAAAAGTCGAGAACACATCAAATATTAACACAGCCCGAGCGTTGTTTCGACAAATGGGATAATATTTTGTTCATGCATCTAAATCTAAATACGTTTACTCGTTTAAAACGAAATTGCTAACTTAGATATCTACGCACATTAAATTTTATACTAAATCAAGTGACCCGAAATCGTTTCTTTTCCTTGAATCACCATTAATCAAGTGGAACCCTGAAGTTTCGCGCCACCTCCCGAATCTAATTTCGCAAACAAAGAAAACGAAAACCTGTCTACCTTTATCAATCAAAACTGAAAATTCTATTCTGTTAGTTCGCAGTCGTGCAACAGAGACAATTGGAAAAATGTATCACAAATAAAAAGTCGTATCGGAATGTAATATCGAGGGGACGCCCGGAATATTCTTGGCAAGTGAAAATAAAGGGTCAGGAAAATACAGCGACAGGTTGTGAGTGGACAGCGGTCATCTGAAACCGGCGCAAGTTTCGAATAAATAAACCTGGTAGCAAATAACGACGTCAACATCTACCTGTGCCGAGACTTGTCACTGAAAAGAACAGGCGCTCTTATATGACACATTTGTGACACATGTCGGACTATTGATAATTTTGGAGCGTTGTCTCGGAATTTGCTGTCGAAATACTGGCAATATTGTAGAGCATCCCGACAGTGGACATCACGGCGTCTTAACGACAGTTTGTATGACAATCCTTGATTGTTACCTATTGCTAATTTTATTGCGTGCCGGAAGTTTTGCATGTAAGATTTATAATGCCCTATGTTGACATTGCGAGGTTTATGCCTTTTCGATATCGCCATAAAAAAGTAATAGAACCTACAGGTACGTTCGACATTACGTTTGCTGACAACATCACTTGCAAAGGTAAACGACGAAAGTTCGAAAACCTTTGCTTGGGACGCACTGTGACAAAGAGTCTTGAAGAAAGGACACAATTTTAGTATTGTTGGATTTCAGAACGCCTAGGTACTATAAAACAAATGTATTATTGTGTGGTTCCGTGATATAAATGTGTTACAGGAAAAATGAGAACTTTTTTTTTAAACGGTTTTGCCTATTTTTTCATATCAAAATGTGGCGGGAATCGAACCCGCAACCTCCTGCGTCCTTCGCCCGCCGCGCCGCATCGGTCGTCAGATTTATGGGGTTTAGTTTGAGAGGCGTGCCCGTCATCTTCTAAAGTGGTAAAGTTACAGATCTACACACCGCTAGCTGATGGCAGGCGAGCGAGCAATTTTTTTTCATACCTTGATTGTAACCGTGAGCTTCATGACAAGCTGTATGCATAGTTTAAATTAAAAAATATCGCCAGCTAACGTTGTAGCCAGCGCTTTATGATTGTTTATTCAAAGTTATTTATTCTGTCATTAGGACTGCATCACGACCGCAATAAACTATCACATTCTTTTTATTTACCGTTCGTAAGAAACAATATAACCAGTGCTCAAGCAGCAGTCCTTTATTAAACTAATAGAGGTAATATTGTAGGGATTTTTCAATGTTTATTCTACATGATTCCTTATTACAGTGCGTATTTACCAAAATTACAGGGCTCACAGCAAAGTTTACTTTAAGCGTGACAGGTGGTAGTCCAATCTTCGTTTACGATTGTGGATTCCGACGAAAGTATTTTACGATTTTTATTTTCATTGAAAACTTTAATGATTAAATCAGGTTGTTAACCAAGTTCTGAAAAGTCATTAGTGGAGCCTCCTCGGAATAAATTTCCTTTTGAGAAAAAAAAAGGTTTGAATCAGTTATAAAATAATTAGTCCTGATTTTCGACTCGTTTTGATTAGCTTTAAGCAAATTTCAGTGATCTGTATGTTTTGGTGTGGTTTAACACAAAAAAAATTGATATCTTGATTGCTAGAAAACAGGTACTTAATAATTATTCTATAATAATATAGTTATCATTGTAAAAACTTCATAAAATTCAAGGAAAAAGACTGTACTTAAAAAAACAAAACAAAACCTTCACGACCATTCCTTTCAAGAAATCGAAGTACCCAACCGTAAAAAGATTGACAAACTAAAAGAAGCTCCGCAGAGTATTTTACTTCCGTATTTCCATCGCATTTGACTAAACAAACATATCAAGCCGAGAGCCACTATTCTACGACTTCATTGACTCCTCTCTGGAAAAAAGCAATTTCGACTCAGTCTTTTGTCGGTGGTTGGCATATTAGGGAAGCAATATTATGCAGATTGTACAGTAGGATCTAAACTCTGTTGCGTTAGACACTTACTTAATATATGCGTCGATTTAAAAACTAATTAGTTATTTACCCAAAACCCTTTGATAAAATAATGACAATAAATAAAAAATCTACATCAAAAACTTAATTGGCTTAACAACTGTTAATTAGCATAACTTAATGAATTAATATTAGAACTACGGGTTTAAACCGATGTTTTGGACAAACATACTCTGCAAAACACAAATACTGATACGTACAAGCTGACTTGGAGGGTTTGCTACGCTCAATAATTTAGATTTGCTACGATTACATATAAAAGCAATAAGACAAATCAAAGCTGATATTTTCTTTTTGCCCCTTGCACCCCAAAACTAGTCTCTATAAACCACCAAGACTTGAATCTGTTCCGTTTTGTTCCATAGATCTACAGAGGAATGTTAAAGAAGCAATATTATGCAAACCAAGCGTGCTTCCCACAAATATAAAAAGCTCTCTCGCACTTTGCATCTCAAGGCTTGCATCTGACTGATACCTACGAAGTGCCCCAGGAGAAAAAATGTAACACAATTTGAATTTCTATACGTTATAGAGGCACCTGCGTAAATTCGCGCGGGAAAACAAATTCTACTGATGTTTAGTTTAACAAATTCGCGTTTGTGGTTGTACTTTTTAAAGGAATGTTTTGTATCCTTTTTGGGATAGTTTTAGAAGGTCTATGCAATTATTATATCATGAATTTTTTTTTTTTTTTTCGGAATTTAAAGGAAATTTTGGAGCGCTCGTGACGAAGCTGGCTAAGTTGTTCTTAACGGATCAACGAAGTTAAGCACTGTTCCGTGTAGTCATCATCTGGATGGGTGACCGCCAGTGGCAATTTCAACTGAGCACTCCCGTGCTTCGGAGGGCACGTTAAGCAGTCGGTCCCGGCTTTTTCAAAGTTTTAAGACAATGACAGAGGCCTTCGGGCGGCCTAGAAACTTTGTCAGCAGAGTTGGCCACTGACTCATACGAACTTACTTACAAATATAAAAATTTAAATTTTACGACTTATTTTTAAACTATTTTGAAATAATTAATATAATATAAATACTCTATAGATAAAATATTCAAATCTATGAGTGTAAAATGAAGTGTGGGTTACACTTCATTTTACACTCATAGACTTTCTTTTTCATTGTTCTGACGCAGTTACATTATTATAATACGTGTACAAGTCAATTTAGACTAAAATGCCGATAAATCTGTATCGCATATCAAAAGCTTCAAAAGCTTGTCAGATACTCCTGCCGACATGTGCTGTAGGAACTGATACACTAATATAACAACATAAATTCAGGCCGAGTGGGTCCATACGATGTCTGGTCGATAGGAACAGCCTACGTCGGTCGTCAACGTTGCTTTGTCTTGTACTCTGACGCTCGCAAACCGAACCACGACTATTTACATAACAATGCAACGAATTTGATGCGCACCTACAAAGCACAAATTTACTGTAAAGCCAAAAAAAATTATAAACGGCACTTTCAAACATAACCTAAAATTGTAAAGGGCAAAATTCTAATGTAACATGTCTAAGGGTCTATTTTCAACTTAAATCGTTCGATCGAAGTTTGCGATCCATTGTTCAATTGACAAAGTGCAAGAGCTCTCGAGATTATACAGATGTCGATCTCGATCAAAATCAAACCCTAGAATAACATCTCACAATGCAAGTTGGGCGCTCAGATCCATGACTTGATCGTATTATGTCAGTTAGCTCCCCACGTACGAAGACGGAGTCACTCACATAATAGTCCTATTGTCCGTTGAAGATGTTATCGCAAGCAATTCGAGCGATCATAACTGGCATAAGTTAATTCAATTATTTACACGTTGATTTTATCAAACATGATGATAATAGATTTAGCATAGAGTAGAATAATGAAATATATCATTGTAAAATACTAGAAATAAAAACTATAGCCACAAAAGTTTTTTTGGGATAACTATCACTACCTACTCCATTGGCGACGATCTACAGAAAAAAAGGTATGTATAAATGACTACCTACCGGCCACGGCTTTACTATCGTGGCACTAGAATAAAAAGTATTCTTTGTTTGAATCCAGTTTCAGTTTATAAATTTCATCGAAATTGGTTAAGCTGTTACGATGTTATTAATCAACAAACATCCACAGATCTAAATTTTCACGCTTATAATATTAATATGATAATTAAGTTAGTTCGGCAGTGAAACTTTAACAAAATATGCCTCAAAAATTAATTTCTCGCGAGTTACACTTTTCACCGAGATTCCGCTTGTAATCTGCCAGACCAGCAGGAAATCTTCGGCCTCCACTCCTTCCTTAATTAGCAGAATATTTTAGTAAAAATAAACACCAGGAAACTGCAGACGGTAATAAAAGGAAGCGGCTCATGGCCGTTTTAACAGCTTCATTTAGTAGTTGTATCCAATATTATCTAGTGTTTTCAATTTTCTATAATCTATATTTTAATAAGTACTATAAAATGTCCTATCTCATCTCATCTCAGTAAAGAGATTGCCTTGGTATGTACCACAGCAGTGCCAGATATTTTGCCTCTAAGTGGAGTGCAAGCATTACAGGTTTTTTTTGTAATAGGCAAGCGTTTGTCACCACCTCACCTGATGGTAAGTGATGGTGTGTGTGGTCAAATACAGACCCCGGCAAATTAGACATAAAAAAGTGGCCAAATTACAATAATTCCGACAGAGCTAAATTTTGGTGAAAACCTTGGGTACACCATTAAAAATAATGTGTCAAAAGTCCCCATCGATCCCATGTGTGCTAAAAAAGTTATTCGGGGTCAAAGGTGAAAATTTGTATATATTTGGATTTATTCTAAAACGGTTAAAATAATAAAAACTTTATATTATTATACCAAATGAATACCGATATGGCGGTGGGTGTGGATTGTCCAGCTTTATTTATTTATTTGTTTATTTAAATAAAACGATATAGATATATTCCTAAAACTAACAAAAATTTTTCACTTCAAGACAAAATTTACTTTTGTGACAAATTTGAAGGAAAAAAAGATACGGATATATTCCTAAAACTAACAAACGTTTTTCTCTTCAAGACAAAATTTACTTTTGTGACAAATTTGAAGGAAAAATGGCGTTAGCAAAATTGTTTCCTACACGAGTGCGCTACATACAAAACATGTTTCAAAACATAATCTAAAAATGTTTGCATCGACATTTGTACGCCGTCAGTCTGCTGTGCTAGGCCACCGCCAAAACCGATTAGATACTATTACTATCAATGAAATTCAGAATATAATACAAGTAATATTTAAAAAGTTAAGTATTTTAAAATAAATACTTAACTACTTAACTCGTAATATTATAAATAAAAAATAAAATAAAATAAAAATAAAAATAAAAATACCTTTATTAATCCTATACACTAAATTATAAATATGACATGACGTGGATTTAACTAATAGGTTCTTTAAACTAAATTAATAAAAGTGCTTCTTCACTGTAATATAAAATAGAAGTGAAAAAGTGTTAGGACCGCCCATGAGATACAATGATTTTGCCTACAAAAGAATGCAATACTTGGTCAAAAATTACACTTTTGTTTGTTTGTTTTCCTTGTGTATAAAAGTCGCAGTTTCGAAACACAATGTCCCAAATGATCACGTGACCTAAAACGTATAAAAATCTAGCCAAAAAGAACCCAAAAAGATCTTGATTTGCGACTCTATGCTTTGGATTTTAGTCAACCGTAAAAGCATCGAATAAATTGTAGGTCAGAAGGGACAGATAAAGTAACGAGTTTCCACGGCGTTTTCTCTTAAGAGTGTACCTTATCTTAGATTAGCACCTCGATGTTTGCGCTTTTTATTTCAAACATGACTTTATACAATAAAAAATTGGTATTTGAATGCTCTTCGCCGTGGCACTCATGACGACCGCACAGTTCGAAGAGAAAAACTCGGTATTTTGCTTGTCTAGAAAACTAGACAAAAAAAGTCATATCCTTCATCATCATGATCATGACAGCCTTCTAATGTTCCCACTGTTGGGACATTGACCTACTCTCGGGCGAGAGGGATTAGGTCTTAATCTACCACGCAGTCCCAATGAGGATTGGTGTTCCACATGTCTTTCGAATTTCTAGTTTTTGGACATGCCGGTTTCTTCATAGGGTGAAGGAAAACATCGTTAGGAAACCGGCATGTCCAAGAACCCTTATCAAAGTTTAAAAAAAAAAATCTTGAAATGCCTCAATGATTCTATTTATGCCGAGAAGCAGTGTAGTGCTCTCATTATTGTATTCCGGATACGGTTTCCGGTGAAATCACAGGCACATGAGACTTTAGATCTACATCGCAAGGTGGCAACGCGCAAGTGATCTCTCTGATGTTGCAAGCGCACATAGGCTATGGTAAGCGCTTACCATCAAGTTCGCCGTACGCTTGGTTGCCACTTTAGTAGTATAAGAAAAAGTTCCAAAGAGCGTAAAAGTACTATTTTTAACCTAAGAAAAAATGAATGGTTATTTAGTAACTAAAGCGTTTTTTTTTTCATAATTATGTTTTTATTTTAAATAATATCGTTTACCAGATGTTAACCTAACAGAATGCAGGCATATATTTTTTTTTGTGGTTGCTATCTACTTAAGTATCACAATATTCAGACAATAAATAAAAAGTTTGCATATCTAGCAAACAATGCCCTGCCGTAGGTATTTACTTAGCCACCACTCTCATCTCAGTTAACCGTTCACCCGTCGCGTAATATAGAGATCATAACTTCATAGTAAAAGCAAACTTTTATTTATACGAGGCTCGTGAACCCCTAGTTTGCAGCAACGCAACTAAGACATCAGAACCTCATCCTCGAAATGAGTATCGGAAATTTACATCAGCTCGAGCTGAGCCTTTATTGTAAACGCCGTAATTTGAATTTCGTCTTTGATATTCAAATGAGCCTCTACTTGAGACACTGCCTTAGTTATTTGAGTTTTTGTAAAGCAATCAAGTTTGTTTATAGGAGCCTGTGTAATTGTAAATCTCGGTCTGTGGTCTTAATTAATGCATCAAATCACTCGAGGCCTTTGACAAGCTCCCCTCTGTAAAACTAAACGAAATAAACAATCGGAAAATCGGGTTCGCACCCCGTTTGTTTAGGCTTTACGTGTAATAACAACGCGTAGTTTTGTGAGAATTGTGAGTTCAACCGTGTTGTGAATAAAAAGATTGAATTTCAACCAATTTTATCAATCTAGATTTAATAATGAAAGTCTTATGATGTTCGAACTACTAGAACACTAGCCTACTCTCAAGCAATAGTGATTAGGTCAAAATCCACCGCGCGGACCCAATAAGGATTGATAATATAATCTAGAATAGTAAGTAATTAATTAAAATCGAATAAAACAATGGGAACTAGATTAATAGGAATTAGTATTCTAGGAATCAAATTTATTTCTGCAGTTATTTAATAACACTGAAGTCTTGCGTGTAATAAAACTAAATCATATTCCATTCACCCACAGCCGATGCAGGTAAAATCAAATTTCAACGAAACATGTAAGACATAATTTAGACATGGTTGCCGTATTCGGACAAAATAATATATTGAAATAGTCTAATTTCCATGCGAGTGAGGTTCGCGTGCGTTCTGTATCCCTTTCCGTGTTATAAACTTTTCAGTGTTGTCTATATCGAGATTGAATCGATAGACCTACCTACATGGTAGTATGGTAATAAGTCACGATAACCGTTTTGGGAAACGAATAACACGAAAGCTTTATGACTAAAAATCCTAAAGGCACGCTGCCACAGTTCATTTTTCATCATCATCGTCAACCTATTGAAGTCCACTGTAGGTCTCTTTTAAAGCGCGCCACTGAGCCTGATCTTCGGCTTTTCTTATCCACTTTCTGCCAGCTACAGTGCGCAAGTCATCGCTCCATCTAGCCGGAGGGCGTCCTACACTACGCTTGCCTAAGCGCGGTCTCTACTCCAGAACACGTTTGCCTAAACGGCCATCGGTTCTACGGCATATAATATGACCAATCCACTGCTACTTCAGCTTGCTTATCCTTTGAGCTATGTCGACCACCTTGGTTCTCTGTCGGATGACTAAACTTCATTTCGGATTTTATCCGAGCATAGCTCTTTGCATAGCTCGCTGAGCGATTTGATCTATAAACCAGCCCAACCGTAAGTGTCCACGTTTCAGTAGCATAGGTCATCACTGGTAGGACGCACTGGTTGAAGACTTTGGTCTTCAGGCATTGAGGGATGCGCGATGAAAAGATTTGATGAAGTTTTCCAAACGCTGCCCAGCCTAGCTGAAATCTCCGGTTTAGCTCTTTCTCAAAGTTATGTCCACGAAACTTCACAATGATTAGGTAATATTCTCTCTGTAGAGTAGTTTTAAAAAGATTAACTGTCTGTAGCTATTCTCTAATCAAGAACATCGAGATAGGTGTATTTACTATGCACAGTGAGTTTCCAATACGGCTTATCGCAGTCTATCCTAAGACAAGGTATCTATGAGTAATACTATTGATGCTGATACACTCGATTGATCTATCATCATTGTGATAGATCAATCGAGCTGCTATCAATAGCAGCCGTTGATAGTTACCCACGTTAGATTGTACCAATCAAGCCAGGCTCTGCTGCTGGTTCCTATCTTGTATGACACAGAGTATGCATCATATAGCATAGGTACATCTTTCATGCAAATTATTGGCTATTTGTGTGTTCAGCTATAACGTTGGTCTTAAATGATTACAAACCTAGGCTATGCATAACTTCCTTTACCGTAGCTTAAATGTATCAGTAAAAAAGTGTATCATATTTTCATTAAATAATGTTCTAATAATATTTTTATAAGCTTTATCATCATCATATCAGCCGATAGACGTCGACTGCACATATGATAGGCCTCCCTCACGACCAATTTTGAGCCTTAAACAAAATCATTACCAGGTAGTATAATGAAATAATTTATTTATTTGTAAGTCTTTGGTTTTAACTGCACTATATCAACCATTGATTATATGTTAACAAGTACTTTTTAAAGAAAATATAGTAAGTTCCGTAACTTACTTTGTCGATTATTTTATAGATGATCTTGGATATGAAGTATATAAAACAGGTTAAATTAAAACAAACAAAGTTAAAAGTTTCATAACAAATTAGAAAGTGTAAAGCGAAAATATCGCAAACACGACAACTTGTCGACAAGGCGTCGCGTTAACACATTCGTGCATTCTTTCCTGCTCATTACCATAACAAGTAGTTTCGTTAATCAAATGTACGAAATTAATAGCACAGTTTAGAGTCAACGTTCCGCCCGGCAATCACACGGCCATTACAAATTGCTAGCAATTACCGCGACACCCCCTACCCCTTTGTTCATGACGCCATTTTTTTAGCTCACATGTTATTACTATATTTTGTGCTTATTTTTTTTGGTAAAAACCTATCTATATCCTAAAGTAAAAAACTATCTTTACTTTCTATTTGAGTGTGACAAAGTGAACGAGTTTGATAAAGAAAAAAAACAAGTGTCAGACGCTAAAAGAGAACAACTAAAAAGTACACCACCTTGCGTTCTATGTGGTCAAACCTTTAGGGCTACAACTGTTTAATCAGCCATAATATGGGTATAGAACCTAAGCCCATAGATAAATATTCGGCAACAAAGCCTTGGCTTTGGCTTGGCTTGTACATTACTAGGCATTCCGAAACAAATCATAGCTGCTTTTTTTCGTTATATTATTTAATAATTATTTTAAAACGCGAATTCTACTTACAAAATATATTATAATAAAAAAAAATATAATGCAAATCTTCAGTGTTGTTGTTTTACTCCTAGCTTTGTGGTATAAGTACAACTTACATAAGTATAACCTAAAAATCCAACAAACATACCAGAAAGTAAAAGAAACTATAGGTTCTTTCATTTGGTATTTTAGATATATGTAAGGCGAGCATAAGCCAATTTCTAAACTGCGCAAATAACCTGGGTTCTAGACAACCAAAATGCATTCAAGATCAGATAGTTTATTTTCTTCACTCAAAGGTGTATAAAGTTCCCCATTCCTCATCCTTTGAACGATGTTATCGCGATTTTCCAAATGTTTCGTTCTTTTTGATCTAAACTCTTTATATTTGGCTTTGCATTCCTTTCGTACCCACACATCAGGATTCTTTTGTGGAGCGATAGGGTTCAGTAAAAAATGAATGTTTATTCATGCGGTACTGCACAGTTCTTGTTTTATTCACCAAGCTATTTATTGTGTTTTGTATTTAGTTATTTGAGGTAGAATTCACACAGCAGACCCTACGAACATTATATTAGACACTTAAAAATCTCTCTTCAAAAGGTGAACTATATATTTTATGTAGATATATATTGAAATTTTTTTAAACCCGAAAAAAGGGTTTACTATTGTTTATATTGCCTAAATCTTGTAAATTGATGTCACGGCACGCTCTCCTGAGATGATCACTTTAAATTAATGGTACTTTCTTAAAAATTAGAGTGACTTGTACGTACCCATATATATTATTCTTCAGAAAATATATCCCAATAGATTGAATTGTATTATGGCTTAGAAATATTCCGCGAAAAATCAACCAACTCAAGAAAAATAACACGGTTAAACTTTGAGGAAACCGCTTATCTTAATCCCCGCGAAAAATAAACGAGATAATATTTATACAATCAAAAAGTGAGTAAATCCGGCAAAAAAGGGAAACTTTAATTAAACTTTTCAAAACCATTATAAGATAACATTATTCATTAATTTTAAATAGTCTTACTGGCGAGCCGATGTCTGATAATTTTTCCCGACTTCCAAGAAGAACGGAAATGACGTAAAATTTATCTTCGAACCAAAGAAATTACTTTCCACCAACTCGACGAAGAAATGGAAATCAGTAGGTTTATAACTTTGGGGAAAATTGTTTTTTCCGAATTGGAATAATATTAGCCTTTGGTGATGCGGCAATTTTTTTAAAGAGCGAGCAAAGCGAGCCAATATTTTAGTATCAACTATTGATCGAGCGAAATAAGATATGGCGATCTGTTGCAAATTGGCAATTGCACAGAACACGGAAGAATAAGTAGGTGAATGTATTTTTATGGGTGAATTCTATTTATTTACAAAATTTATAGCAGATCAGAGCAGCAATTTAAAAAAGCTGTAATAAAAAAGCCAGAACTAATAGATTTTTATGAAACATGACTGCCTACATCATAAAAATTGTTAGAATACAGTGGAAAACAGAGAAACATGAAGTACCTACGAAGGAGTCAAAAAAAGGTAACTTAAAAATATGAACATTACAAACCTGAAACAAAATTAAAAGAAAAGAGAAATAATAATAAAAATCTCTTTATTTCTGTTTAGGATCTCAAGAATGATTTTCATTAATAAAGGCTTAAGGAACGTCAACATAATTTTCTCGGCAGTCAAGTATTTATTGAAGGGACGGCCGGCTATAAACTGAAAGGAATATACGCATTCAAATATCAACGGAATTTATCAACCTCCGAGCAACGGGTCCAATACGTTTGGGTCGTTTATGGCATATTACTGTCGAAGACTCGTCAGCTTTCCCGGAAAAGTCAATTTGACGCAGATTACGGGCCGACTGTGACTTTCACTAAACGTGAATATCGTACACGTTGTTATGAATATTTTAAGGAATTATTGGAAACTGAATCATTACAACATCATTACATTTGACTAATCGAAAGCACTTTACAAACATTACAATTTGTGTTATTTGAAACAGACTCTGCTTTGAATGAATTCGTCTAAACCTACAATTTGGCGTACAATAAACATTAATTAGTTTTATGGTGTCATTATTTAAAGCAGTTTAAATACAGTCAATTTAAAATGAAATCACACACATTGTAACAATTTAGTGGGAAACGAAATGAAGTATTGCAAAAACAGTTTATTATTCCCATTGCGTGTTATAATATCATTCGACATGCCGCTGGAATGTGGGCACTACACGAGTACGAAAAATATGAGTATTCGTAAATGTATAGACAGACATACACTGCCTGTGGACGGCGCTTAAGCGTCCACTGAGTGGGCAGTGTAGCCCCATAGGCGTGTTTCGCGACGATGTTCTATTACAAAAGGGAATTGGATCTTGATTCATTGGTTCGGAAAATCGGCAGCGTACCTTGATAATTTCATTTCTGTACAATTTGACCGCGTTCGTGGTCAGACGATTCTTAGGGGCCTCCGCGGGCCCGAACACAATACAGGGAGTCCCCTAAGGCTCGCACACAATACTAAGCTTTTATTGCCTCCTTTTACAATCTCCCATTACCTCCAAGGCTCCAGTGCTACTGGGAATCAGTTTCGTTACAGTTTTTATTTCTTATTTTCCTTCTGAGCGATGTTCGGGCCCATCAATTTTGGTAGTGACCGATGTTACTTCACTCACGCTCGAAACGCTACCCTTTTTTGATCTATTAGTAAAGCGAATACGCATCGGATTTTTACAAAATAGTATTGTGAAATGGTTCGTTGCAATCTAAAATAGTGTCATAACACACGTGAATAGACGCACAAAAAGACCGATCTGATAGTGGACAGCTATCAAAAATATTGCATTAGATGCTTTACTGCCGGTATTTGCTGCTGCACGAACTTTTTTTAGCTTTTACACTGATTGTATTGGAGGCAAATATGTCATAGCAATACCGTAAATACACTTACCAGCGTGGAATTGAAAAAAAAATTAAATTCATGAATATGAATAAGTGTTCCGAAGCCGTGAATGGGGCATCAATTATGCAAAATGTTGGTACTTGTATTGCATTGATCGGTCGGTAGTTGCGTTGGGATCCAATGCGGGTCCAACTCAATGCGACGTCGAATCGATATCTCGTGTTCATTATATCGATACTCACTCAGTCAAACGTCATCCCTTATCGTTGATAATTTCATTGGCAATGTTCATCTGACTATGTTTGAGTAATAAACATAACAATGAATGAGATGAACGTTGTTGCTGTCAAAACTGTCGGGGATACAAAATGGTTTTTGTTTCGGTATAGAGCAGAGGTATAGAGACTCGCTTAGACGCGATGCTTTAATGTAATGATGCTTACCATTTAAAGGCCTTAAATTGCAAAAAAAATGCTTTAAAAAAAAAAAAAGAAACAGTAATAATAAATACATTTTTAGAAGAAAAAAAAACAATAACTCTTAGCAATATTTTAGACATAGTGAGGTAGGAAACAAAATTATACTTAGGTGAGGAATTATGATGATGTTGTTCCGAGTTCCACCAGCCTCAACGGCGGCGTTCGTCTCGGTTATCTCCAGCCACGCGACCCTCGTCGCGTCGGCGGCGTTCGTCTTGGTTAAATTTTTGGCCACGCGAACCTCGTCACGTCGGCGGAATTTTTCTCGGTTATCTTCGGCTACGCGAGCCTCGTCGCGTCGGCGGCATTCGTCTCGGTTATATTTGGCCACGCAAGCTTCGTCACGCCGGCGGCATTTGTCTTGGTTATCTTCGGCCACGCGAGCCTCATCGCGTCGGCGGCGTTTGTCTCAGTTATATTTGGCCACGCGAGCCTCGTCACACCGGTGGCGTTCGTCTCGGTTATCTTCGGCCACTGTCGAATTCTATCGAAGATGCACATTTCTTACAGGGTAGCCAACGTTTTTTTTATGATTTATTCAAAACTACTAGAAACCCATACTAGGTGCCTATATTATACGTATACCTTCCTCTCAAATCAGGAAAACTGCATTAAAATCATGCATAATTATACAAACGGAGAAGCAACTTTGTTTTGTACTATGCAAAGTACTGAAGTGTTTTCTATAAAATTTATACGGAATCACTTTTAAACTAACACCTTTTTTTTCAACCCGTATTGTCCCACAGCTGGGCAAAGGTCTTCCCCATATCCTTCCACCTATCTCGATTATTGGCAATCTCCCACCACTCCATCTCAAACACATCAAGGTCGTCACGCCAGCGCTTCCGCGGCCTACCCCTCCGTCGTTTTCCATCCTCAGGCAGCCATGGTGTGATCGTGTGTGCCCACTTTTCAGGGTGAATTCTACTAACGTGGCCCGCCCAGTCCCACTGCTTAGCTGTTTTGTTCCCTACATCGGCAATACCAGTCATTGAACGTAGCATAGCATAGCATAGTGTTTCTCACTCGGTCGATGCGTTTTAAGCCGAGGACGCTACATTCTATTGCCTTGTGACAAGTATTACCTACCAGAATCAATTCATAATTGGCGGAGAAATCGCGTCACAAACGAGGTACTACCTAAACAGCTCTGCACATTGCGCAATTCATGCAATTTGGGAATGCAAACCTTTTTTTTACTAAAAATTAAATTATAGTAAGTACTAGCTGACCCGCGCGGTTTTACTCTCGATATTTTTCTCGCAATTTTCCCACATTTTCTAACCATTTAAACTTTCCCTGGACTTCTACAAATATTTCAAGACTAAAATTAGCCAGATCGGTCCGGCCGAGTTTTAGCGAGATTAACGTACAGCAATTCATTTTTATGCATGTATATAAAAAAAATATTATACATAAACCATTTTTATCAATTAAGTACACAGTAACATAGAAACACCCAGATCAGGAAGAAATATTTGCAGATCATGCAAGCATTTGTCCCGCAACGGGAATTGATCCTGCAACTACTTGCAATCGGCAATGCCTTCCGCGCCACCGAGGTTGTCATAGACCCAAAACGTTTTCGTTAAAGTAATTTTTTAGCACTATTAGCCCCTATGATATTCACTGTCTGACAGTTACTATAGAGCTCGTCCAGGGAAGGACTACCACCATACCTATTTCTGCCGCCAAGCAGTAATTGCTCGCATTGCTGTGTTCCGGTGTGAAGGGTATGGTTTCCGGTGAAATTACTGTAAAATCTTAGCCTCAAAGTGGCAACCCGCGAGTAATACCTCTGGTATTGCAAGCGTCCATAGGCTGCGCTAACCACTTACCATCTTGTGGGCCGTACGCTTGGTTGCCACTTCAGTTGTATAAAAAAAAAAAAAGTTACGCAAAATAAGAGAGCAGCCGATTGGTAGCTTTGTCATACCTCCTTTTCAAAGCTTTTTGCTGTTTTTGAGATGATAGTATTGTGCTTTTTATTCAGTTGAATGGTTTTGTATTTTTATGGTGAAGGAAAAAGTTCTTCTTGTAATTTAGCTTTTTCTATCACAATATACAAATATTTGAAAATTAAAATTGTTTACTTAGTGGTGAAGGCTCAAAATCGTCGTCATGGTGCTTTTTGAGAGAGGCATATGTTCAGCAGTGGAAGTTTATCAGCTGATACGATGATGATGATTTTTGAGTGTAAGTGCCTTAAGCTTTGACACTGATAATTATGATAACGACGTATTTGATTGTTATTTTTGTGTGCACGCACAATTTTATTATAACTTTTAAATTAGTTATATTCTTCTACTCTTTTTATCATTTTTATTTTGAAAAAACCGAAGCGGGTCCAACGTTTGCATGATCTGCAATTATTTGTCCAGTTGCTGATTTAAATTACTTAATTGAAATATATTAAAGAGTTACCGGTACTAGTACAAAAATGTTTACATATCATACATGTGCTTGGTTTATATGTTTTGTTCCTCATAAATTGGAACATGAAAAACATTTTGATTTTATAATCTAGAATTCAAAAGCAAAGCACGACATTACGTACGTTATCACGTTTCGAGCTCAGAGATGGTAATCAGTTATCGCACAAAAATGTATGTATGCAACTCGTGCAATCCACTAATGAAACCTCCCTGCATTATGCCGCTCGCAAACATTGAAAATAATTCACGCTAAAAGATCGCCTACATTTCCATAATTAGGTATGTAGGCAGGCATAAACTTTGAACACGATAAGTCCAATTTATGTATAGTTAACTAGAGCATGTGGATTTTGAGAAAAAATAATTTATGTGTGCGAAATTATTATTAACACGCTTGCATGTTATTATAACATAACTCAATAATGTATTCGTCGAGGCGTTATTTAATGGACGCTAATGTTAAATGGTGGTAAACACAATTATTAGTAGCGACAAGTCCATTAAGCATTTCGATCTATCGTACCATCTAATTGACGATTTCAAACAACAATTGATTAACCACCAAATAACTACGTTTTGTCTGGTTATACTAATGGTTTTTCATTTTATGTTTTACAAAATGAGTGGTTTGTACAAACACGATATTTACATTTGTACAGCTTTAGACATTTTAATATTCAGACATAAAATTTTTCGCCAGTTTTCTAGTTACCTTGCCTTACATTAAAGCTAATACGTTTATTTGTCAGAGCTCATTTTCTCGCTGGAATTTTAATTCTCTTAACGCTTCGTGAATTAAAGTTACGACGAACAATATAATTTTATGAGCCTTAAAAAGAATGCTCTTAAAATGAGATTTTTTAACATTACGGCTTTTACAAAATTACCGAAACAAGCAAAATATTTGGACAGTACTAGAAACAATCGAGCTGAAGAGTTTGGCTGAGGGCTTCTCTTATATATCTTTCGTCTCAAAGAGCGAGTCTATTTCGGCACGTTCCGTCAATAATTTTCTTTGAACATCACAGATCTCACTCGCGAACAAATCGCGGTGCAGTAAACATCGAATAAAGCGACTTGTCTATAAAATATCATTTTGAGATCTTTTGTTTTTCCATCGAGTCCCGTTCCACAAGTGGGCAATAATTGAAAACGAAACTGTTTTGCGCGGGGGCGCCGGGATCGCGAGACAGCATAAAAGCACTGAGAATAGATTGAACGTATAAAATTTTCAGTCGAAATTCGCACGAACCGCCGCCGCGGGAGGTGCTCTGTATCTTTTTACTTTGTAACCTTACTTTTTATTCCATTAGCGCGCGTGTGAGACCCTTCTAGCCAAATATCGTGGAATAATAAAAGCTGTTTAGTAATGATAATGCGGAACGCAGCTCTCGCTTCACTAGCCTAACTGAATTAAACTTGTTCGCTATGAATTTCATGTTTATGCTTATTGCTGCGGCGAATTCGTTTTTAAACTAAGCTTATTGCATAATTATCTTCAGTGGAAAGAGTTTCAATGCGGACCAAGTTTCAGACAATCGTAAAGATGAGTATAAACGCGAATAAAAAACTAAGTTTTACAATAGATGGTGTAAAAATTTATTTAAGTCTAGAAAATGCAGGAGCAGTTCCAGCAGTTCCAATAAATTGTGATCCGCTTTGGAATTTTACATTTTATTATATATACGCAATGTAGGTACAATGTCATTGCTCTAACACAAAACTTTTTATTTCCGTTTATAGCGAGTCAATCGTCCGCGAACATTTTTCAGGCAAACTTTAACAGTGGAGGCAATCGCTCCTGAAATTCGAAAATGAAATCGTTCTGAGCGTCGCCAAGATTTATCGATGGATGTTCGAATTTACTTTGAAACTTTTGGGCATAAAACTTATGACACGTAATCGTATATTCCGATCGAGATATCAAAGAGCGAATCTTCTAGAAAATTAATCATGTTTCGTTCATTGTTTACTTCGTTCGTGAAATACTGTCATTTCAACTTAGTAAAAGATCTTTACCTGAAGAAAACTTATTCTTTTTATGTTACGACTTGCGTCAATATTTTTCGGATATGTGAAGTAACGACTGGCACGTGTAGAGATTTGAACTTATATTTTCTATAAGATCTTATTCGAAGTTGGTCGCGTTGTAATAAAACTCATGAAAAATATTGGCAAATGTACAAAGCACAATTGCAACGGGTATACTCAAAGGAGCGAGGTAAGGTGACTCTGTATCCTAGTGGTGACACCAAATGATATATCTACGACAATCTGCCGCCCGCAGTTCTTGCAAAAATTTTACCTTACCAGTCGAGCGTTTGTTTTACGATAGCGATACGAGTGTTTCTATTGCCGGTATTACATTTCGAGCTTGAACAGAATTTGAAAAACTTGTATCCGTTATGAAGAAATGCCGGTTTTTATGTAATTTTACACATTATAAATTATTATTGTGATGAGTTTTAAGGTTAATAATTAAAAAAATATGTATGGTGTAAAACAATGTTCAAGGAAAAATGCTAATTATGCATAAATCATATCATTTTACAGATAAACTCCAAAATTAACAGAAAGAGAGAAGGGAACATATTAAATATGTTTGGATTATTACTAAACAAACCCTAAGATCCTTAACGGGGGTATATTTAGCGCTAAGTTTTAACTCTCTACTACCTACACCGTAGCATGCTACATCGTAGCAAATTTATATCATGCTACGTTATAAGAGTGGGGTGGGGTGGGCAGTGGTAAAATTTTAGTTTTTCGAATAAAAATCTCCAGAACGAATGATTAAAATGTTACCTGGGTGAGTCTTAGCTATAAACAAGATGCATGAAATAATAATAATCTATGCATCCTTCACACTGCGTCTTGACTTTAAATAGAAGGATTGCTTATCTTCGTTATAAATAAAACATGAGTTAGAAATATGAGACTGAGCTTTCATTTTGTGCGAACCACTTGTGAAATTAACTAGTTTTTATTGGCATTCTTCCCGTTAGTGAGGTTTTCTTAACTAAAATAACATAGAGCAATGGTGGGAAGAAAAATATTGAACGAATATTGTAAGAAAACATTGCTATGTTATAAACTAGTTTCGAAAATACATATTGTGTTGATTTTATCAAGTACACTTCCAACTTTTTTTTTATTCTAGTGGAATGCAATTTTGAAATCATCATTGTAGAAATGGACAAGTTAAATTGAAATTTTACCGTAACAAATATCTTTGATTTATGTTTTCAAGTAAAAATGAATTTCTGAGTTATCTTACGCAATTATGAGATGTTTTTTCTAAATAAAAATACATCACAAAACGCAAAGAAAAACCATTTTCGTTTCGTCAACTTTTAAGTACCTATTATAATTTTAACAAAGATAATAATTACGTTGTTCCGTAAACTTTCACAATAAATTCTGGGAGAATTTTATCCGTGTCATTTTCTTCAATAACTTTACCTAAGTATTTGCGTTTTGATAATAAAATAAAACTTTTGCACAAAGTATTTTTACCGGCTGTCTTACAAAACTTATTCATTACAATGACGTGATTTATTTATTAAGTGAAAACCATTTTTTACACTTATTATTCAAATCACACATCAACACAACTAGTTTTTTTTTAAGTAAGATGGAAGTAAATAAATTTGGTCTTAAAAATTATGTGTACCTACCTATATAAAAAATATATTTAAAAACTGATTGTGGCCTTTTCGCAGAATAATCTCGCTACGTCATAATTCTGCAAACGAAAGTCAATAAAGATGATCAAATACACCTCAGTCTTAATTAAAATCTTGATTATTTTTATAGCAGTTAGTATTTTTCTTAAGAAATATGCTACATCACTGGGAAAGTGTGTTTTTTATCAAAAAGCTTGCATCATTGCTGTTTTTACAATGAAACACGCTCTTTTAATGACGTGAAATACATAAATTTCGATCTTAAAACATTAAGTGATACTTATATAAGTGTTTGTTCTATGCAAAGTTTGATCATTTCTGATGAACGAGAATTCATCAGATATGAACCGGAACTAAATTTGCAGAATTTTAAAATAATGACCCAAATTTGTACAAACATTTGTTTTGTTTGTGCGGGTGGACCTTCATCCACCACGCCACATCGATCGTCAAGGTGTCCAATAACTAAAATAATACGAGAAATAAGGGTTTTAGATTTACAGTAGATACTCTTTTGTCGGTTGTCAAGTCATGTTACTTAGTGCGTCATAAATAAAAAAAATTGCAAGAAACTTATTCACTCGCAATTGAAAACGATACACTAAACCAGATCTCCCTTCATCTCATTTATCTACTGCCACAAAAACATTGCAGCATCCCACATTATCTAATGGCAATAAGTAATATCAGCTGGACATCCCATTGTCGGTTCGACACGGGAATCGATCACTTACTGATGTGTAAATGGCGTCTATTTATTTCTGTCTGACATTGCAATGCTTTAATCCTTGGCACAGTGCGGGCGGCATGCCCGTAAAAATAACTTAGTTTATGTATTGGTAGCTTCTGCCCGCAACTACGGCTGTAAATATATATAACAGTCTTAGTCAATATTCAATGGATAAAAAGTAGTCTATGTGTTATTCCAGGATCATTTTAAATTTTATCAGAATCGGTAATGGCATCACGGAGATACGTACAAACATTCACTCACACACCCACACAGACTTTTTATAATATTAGTAGGATAATATTTATTGAAGGCTTGGTGATATACTGACCTTCAACGCAAAGCCGAAACCGCTGGATTTAGACTGGTTACTTGGATAGTATTTCTCTTATAGTGTAGGTAGTGTAGGGATGCAATACAAAAAGTATCCGAAATACCTAAAGGACGGAAGATGAAGTTCGTATAAAAGTTTATGAGCGCTTCATAAAAAGTGGCGTGAAGAAGTGAATGCTTGGTGCATATATAACCTGTGTGTGTAAACATACATATCTATACCAACCTATAAATAAAATAAATACTTAACAAATAAATTACACGATGTACGAGTAATACAAGAAAAATCTAAAAACTAAATGCTCATTTATCAAATCGGCTTTCGTAGAAAGAATTGTATTTCAACTAACAAGATACCCATGATTCTTTCCTATTTTATTCAGTAAATAACATTGTAATAAATTTAACAATAACCACGTCCAATAATGTTTTTTTATTTTTGTTACATTTTTTCTTTTGTATATCGTTTAAGTTTTTCCAGCATTTGTTCTGAGCATGCACGTTCAAAGACATCGTTAACCAGAATCGGTAACGCCACCTACTGGCGATTCAATGGTAAATTTAACCAAATGGGTAATAATAGTGAGTGGTCGGTGCAGCGGACGCAATGTTGCGTTGGGTGTACTGTTCAGTACACAGTCTTGTTAGAACGAACCCAATCTGGTCTGACCCAATCTGGCTCGTGCCACTGGTACTGCAGCGGTAAAGACACGTCCACAATTTGATTGTGTTTAATATACTCGAGTTTTAAGAAAATTTGGAACACTACTGAGATTTTATCAAAAAGTTTCACAATAATATGGCTCATTAGTAACGTTCCATTGATCATTCGTATTTTTAGAATATTGCAATTTTAATGACGAGAGATCCCAAGTGAAATAATGCACTTGAACTTTTACCTTATTTATCCATCTGACTGGTGACTACCCTGAACAATACTAAATCTAATTGATAAGGCATGCGGCATGGTATAAAACCCATGGTATAACTTATCCAAATGATGACCATGCCGATCATAGCTTTATTCATCATATCATGTAACCAATAAACAAACAACTTCACAGGGGTTTCATAGATAATAATATGAAATAAGAAACAGATAGCATGCTCTATCTTTAAGCAGTTGTTTTTCAATAGGAGAGCCTAGGTTATCGACATAACTGTTAAAAAAAGCCAGTAGAAGTGGGCTGACTATACAGCTATACAGCTTGCAGATCCCATATCCGCAACCGTGAACTTGAAAGTGTACTTACTAAATTTGACCGATGGCATTTTTTTTGTCCAGATCGTGGAGTACTTTGGAGAACGCCTATGTGTATCAGTAAACGCCTATTGCATAAAGTATGACCTTGGTATTAACAGTGTGTCTGCTTCCTAATACTATCGACATCAGAAACAGATATAAGCCGCAATCCTGCCCACGAAAATTGCTACAATCGCTGTAACCTGAGCTGCAATCTAGCCAAATAGCTTCGATTGCCGATTTTGACATGAAAAAATGCAAGAAAATGATAATCTATATATTTTATTGTCTTTTAGATATATGTATACAGTAGATGTGCAAATGTTGCGTGGACAGTTAGAACATACTATTTTTGTCAATGTAAAAGTCAAAAATTTTGTCTATGGCAGTCACAAATTTACTTATATTGCATTAAAATATGTATTAAGATCTGTTATATAAAAAAACTCGGAAATAAACTCGAGTCTTTTACTCAAAATACGCAGTGTTATGGCATATATTTAAAATGCAAACAGATACGCTGCGTTGTTTTTTATAACAACAAAAAATAATTAAACTACAAATATTTCTATTCTGTGTACAACCTACGGCGCCGGCGTAGCGCGTAGAACTCGTAGACCTTCGTAGCAGTCAACCTACATATTTTGTATCATATCATAATCCAACTAAAAACCGACCTATGTCATTTTGTAAAATGAACCTAGTTTCCGGTACGACCTCATCACAAAGCGCTTCTTCCTCTACTCCCATCTATATGAATATTATAAAGAGGAAAGATTTGTATTTTTGTTTGTAACGAATAAACTCAAAAACTACTTGTCCGATTTCAAAAGTTATTTCACGATTAGAATGCTACATTATCCTTGAGTAACGTTAAGCTATATTTTGTTCGGCTTCGTACAGGTGCTTAAGTTTTCAGTTGCTAGTTCTATTTTATTTTTTGATATTGAATGTTAACCAATAACAGTTGGTAACATTGCGCAACTGAAGATTACTTTTGTGGCACTTGTAGTGAAACTTCTGCAAGCTAGTATTAATTTGTATCATAACCGACAGAAAGCTTCATACGATGGCCGATTAACAAAGCCAATCGTAGTGCAGTGCACGTTGCCGTTTTATGATTAACTTTTCACAGAGTAGTATTAATACACTAACTGGCTTATTTATATGATGCAATTAAATGCTACCTTCAATCTCTTTCAATTTGCAGTAATTAAGAAATTTAGACCGAATCCGATGGCACTTTGAAAAACACATACCTTAATAATAATAATATACTTAAAAGTTTCACAAAAACGTTATGTCGTATGGATCTTAAAATAACAACAAAAATATTTTTTTAATAAGACCCTTTTCTATTACAATTAAAAAAAAATATGTTTTTTTTATACCACCAAGGTGGCAAACATGCATACGGCCCACCTAATGTTAAGCAGTAACCGTAGCCTATGAACGCTTGCAATACCAGAGGAATCACTCGCGCTTTGCCGACCCTTTAAAAATTTTAAAACGCCCTTTTTGAAGAACCTCATGCTGTAGTCTCCAGAAAAAACCTCAGCAGGGAGGGAGATCATTCCACAGCCTAAGTGTTCGCGGGAGGAAGTTCCTCTGAAACCTTACGGTGCGCGACCAGCCTGGCTCTAGAGTGTGTGGATGAATCCCCTGCCGATGGCGAGCGGTGCGATGGTAGAAAGAGGCGATGCGATGGTGGGAGAGGTTGTCAAAATCTACTTTAAATGTATTTTTTTTTCTTTACTACTTTAATAACTATTTTTTCAGTAGCAATTATTTTTCCTACAAATTTTAACGGACTTTTAACTTTACATTTTTTAAAATTATTTTTTATTTAATTTTAAAATTAAAACTTTTCAATTGAAATTATTAATTTGACATCTTTATCGGTATAAACATCATAATCTCAGTTTGTAGAAATGTTTTCCGTTTTGTTCCACAGCGAGGATCGAACTCGCGACCGAGAGCTCAGGCGGGCACTCACCCACTGTGCCACTTAAGTCATCAACAGTCAGGTTTTTTTTGTAATCTCTGTATTTTCTTTCCCCTATAAGGACGAACACCCGACTACTCGATTATGCAATTATGCATCCGCGGTGCTCCAAACCGATTATCGAACTAGTAGCAAACGTTGCCGCGCTTAAAATTATGTAATTAGTGTTTTCGGTGAAAATTGTTGGACGAAAAGTGTTAACTTATTAAATTATAAGCTGCTCATTTTATGCTTCACTGACTAGTTTAAAATAAAATAATACTGGCTTGGTTGGTTTGTTCGGTTTACAAACAAATTGATGAGTATGTACTGCGTACTACGTAATTATGAAGCGTTTGATCTCTATTTTACCAAACTTACTACCTGGTGGTAGGACTTTTCAGAAAAAGTCTGCATTGATGGAAAGAAAGAAGAAAGAAGAAAGAAAGAAAATATATTTATTTGTCCCGCACACAACACAACATAAATTATTTTATCATGAAACAACATTATCCTTAATAACTAGGTATAATAAGTATGTTGCGCGGGGGCAAAATGGTCTCACTCTCAGCAAAAAAGCCGCACCAAACCTGGGTTACGGTGATGGATACACAGCCGTGCAGCCTTGTGTCTATAGTACCATTAATTTGTACCATCAATGGTACAAGTGATACTACAATGTGTCCTTAGTACCATCAATGGTACTACCGATACTAGCACGTGTCGCTAGTACCATTGCATCGAAAACATACAAGACGCTCGCTACGCTCGCTCGCCTCGCGCGTAGTTTTTCACTAACCTAACATAACCTAAACTACTGATTTCAATCTAATGAATAAGTGACATCCGCTTAGATCGAAATGAGTAGGTTAGGTTATGTTAGGTTAGTGAAAAACTACGCGCGAGGCGAGCGAGCGTAGCGAGCGTGCCGCGGCAGCGGCCGCCGAAGCGCCAGAAATTTAGTATTTGTTTTTCGATCTAATGAATAAGTGACATCCGCTTAGATCGAAATGAGTAGGTTACGTTATGTTAGCAAGAAGAATACCTATATACAGGAGGATAAATACGTTACTGAGCATAGGAATGGGACTACGAGAAACAGTTCTCCCTTGTGGTCCCATTAATGGGACAAAATCCTTGGACCACGAGAAAATTGCGTCGTTAGAAAATAAAAAAAATCTGATTTTTATTTTCACAAGTAAATACACAATTTAAATTACACTATAAATCTGAATCTAACTTAAAACCCCTTAGACCTGCAAACGGCACGGTTTATTATTTTTTATTTGTTTTTTTTTCACGAGTAAATACACTGTATAAACTAGTATCTTTTTCAACGGTACTAAGGACACATAGTAGTATCACTTGTACCATTGATGGTACAAATTAATGGTACTATAGACACAAGGCGAGCCGTGCCAGATATTCTACCTCCAAGCAGAAGACGTGTGCAATACTGTGTTTAGGTTTGAAGGGCACTGTAGCAAGTGAAATTACTGGGCTAAAGAGACTTAACAACTACCGTCTTGGGGTGATAAGCGCAATGCAGTGCCACGCAAAACTTAAAAACTTTAAAGTATGGGTGACACTGCATCGGTTACGGTCAGGCGTGGTGCTTAACATCCGGCGGGCCACTTGATTGTTTTGTCACTTGATAACACAAAAAAACGGGTATTTGATGGTGTTGTTAATGATGAAGTAGCCCTCCACCACCTTCTACGTACTTGTAAGCTTTTCTATTTTAAGTAAGTCTAGAAGACCTTCGTTTAAATGACAAGGTGTAAAACGGGTCCCCAGTGGATGAACCGTAGACATTGTAGTGGTTGCAAAAGTCGGATGATAGTTGCAACTTAACCTCGTTAGTGACGGGATTCGCCATGGCAACGTCCAATAGTAGACGTTTACTGGATGATGATGATGATGGTTATATTGTTATTTATTTTATAATTTTTAATAATAGTGGTTGGTAATAATTAAATATCGGCGAACGTATAAATAACGACGAACATTTTTATTCAGCGCCCTCTTGTCCCAAACCACACCCCGGACACTCTCAATAAAATGTATGAAGCAAACACGTCGCAATCACCACACGCATAGTTTGTATAGGTAAACGGTGCTGTTGTATGTGTGAGTGTCATGGTTTTCCCACCCAATTATAGCAAGAGCGAGAAAGCACACATTCACTCGCGCTGGCATGCGCGCGCTTGGACCTACACTAATAACGCGTGCCTTTCGCTTCAGTGCCGTCGAAAGGTGCCGTCTGGTGCCGGCAAACACGCGACTGGGGTGGGGTAAGTAAAACCGGTGGGGGAGTGGAAGTGAGTGGCCATTCTGTACGTAGTACTAATATCTGTTCTGTGCCCAAACTAAGCAAAGCTTATACTATACTGAGGGAACCAGATAACTAATAGACTACAATGTATATTTTTTATATATTTTAGAACCGGACACGGAACTAATATTTGCAGATTATGCAAACTTATGTCCCACAACAGGGATGGAACCCGCAACCTCTTGCTTCTCAACTAGGCACTCGTGCCAACGTGCCACCGATGTCTACAAATAAATTGAAGCTTAATTATTATATTATGCAGTAAACTGCAAAGGATATCCGAAATAGAAGCGTATCATTAAAATAGATTGGTTATTATATTAACTAGTATTGCAGCAACTAACCCATGATAGACGCAATATAGCTACGCAGTCGGTTGTAATAATGCGATAGCCTGCACCCACTTGTGTGCACATGAGAGTGTTTTAGTAATAGACAACATATTGGTGCTGCGGGCGAGTGTTCAACTGAGACGCGCGACAAAATGTCATGAGCAAAAGTTGTTCATACTATTATTTTATATTACTACTTTGTATAAATTATTCTATGAGGTAAGTTAGTATGAGTCAGTAACCAACTCTGGTGACGGTTAAAACGCCGCCCGAAGGCCTCCGCCATGGCATAACAACGTTAAAAAGCCGGGACCGATTGCTTAACGTGCCCTCCGAAGCACCGAGGCGCTCAGTTAAAATTGACACCGACGGTCACATGTAGGCATCGTACATGATATAGGCATCGACAGTTTTTAGACTCAATTGCGAGAATATTCTTCAGGGCGAGCGAAACAGGCAGCGTTATAACATAGTTTATAATACCGTTGTAAACTTCTGTGGCCTTACTCTTTAAAGCAATTCTAATCAATCGGTATTGGACAAGTATTCAACCTGATTTTTAAGAGTACAAAATTTTTACAGCCGTAAATTAGAACTAGATTGAAGTTGGGATCGGATCGGAATTGTCATTGGATTCAAGAGTAAGGCAAGATTAAGGTTCTTTTGACAATACCTGTAAAAACTCCTTTTTGTGAACAAAAATACCTTAAATGTTACTTTGATTACGCCAATGTCACCGCTCAACTATTGCTAAACGGTTCGTTTGAAATGAAAAAGTACTTCAATCATTTTAGTTACTCGATGTCTTCTTAAGCACCGGGGGGCTAGGGGGGGAGGGTCTCGCAATCCCTCTCATTTAACACTGCTCATTCCTCTGTAGGTGTTTGCCGAAGCGATTCCAGCGGATCCGCCTTTATGGTGCTACTACAGCTTTTAATAAACCGCTTGTTCATTTAGAACATAATTCTTAATTTATGCAAGACTTTTCTTGCGGTAAAATCTTAGTTAGTGTACGTCTAGTGGCTATTTTTTGGTTACTATAAAATTAAGAGCACCGTGAATCATAAAAAAAATGTTAATTTAAACTAAACTTAATGCTAAAAACAGTTGTAAACATGATCATATAAATCAGTCGCTTAATTTTATCTATGTTAGGTAAAAGCAGTAGTGTGCAAGCATTACTGTGCTTAGATTTAAAGGGCACTGTAACAAGTCAAATTACTGGGCGAATAACTACGTCTCGGGATGACGAGTGCAGTGTCATGCATAATTTTTAAACAACAATTTCTGAAAGACACTGCTGCAGTGATGCTCAGGCGTGGCGCTTAACATCAGGCAAACAACTTAACCGTCTCGTAACTAGTTAACAAAAATAAAAATATGAAAATTTGATGATCTATGTATTTGATTTAGCTGTATTCGCTTTATACTGTGTTGTACTACCTACTTACGGCCTTATAGTGATTCGCGGTTTTATTTCGGACGGCTCATGTAAAGGCGCGCACATTTTTCATGCCGTAAGAGGAGCGAACAGTGTAATCTTTGCATTTATGCCTTGATCCTTTATTGATTTTAGATTTTTAGTGGAAACCGAAACGAATGAAACGGGCGTGAATGGAGACTCGCGCTCAAAGCCGTTGTAAGCCCCCGCTATGATATAAACGGGCATTCAGCTCGCGTATATCAGACACCACTTCACGTACCAACATACCCCGCAAAAAATACTTCCATTGAAAATTTTCTGAAGCGTTTTAAAAATGAATTATCGTAGATAAATCATAATAATTTCATCCGCGCGACCCTGTTACACGAAATGGGCGTCGAGGCTAATCTTTGACCATAAAATTATGATAAAAGATATCTTATTTATGATAATTTACTTAGACTGTACACGGAAAAAGACGGCGGTTTTATCTAATTTTTATAAATAAGAGGCAATAGGAAATATGGCTTTAATTATTTTCATTGGGCAATCGAAATTAACTCAATTTGTTTTACTTAACAGTTTGCTACAAACATCGGAATTTATAACGATACGTACGCAAATTTAGCACATTTTTTCTTTCTTTTCTTGAGCCTCAAAGAAAAAACAATGAAAGGAGACCTACCATTAAAATAAATAAAAGGAAATAAAGCACGGACCGCAAATTATTTCACTTACCTACTTCTTTTTATAAAAATGCGAACGACGCATTAAATTTTGGGGAGAAAGGAAACTTCCTTGTAAGCAATATCGAGAAGGCAAATTTTTCAGATATTGCCTTCAGGTAGCGCACATTTATTATGTACCCGAATATATTACTCTTGATTCATTGACTTCCAATATTGATTTACTTTGCTTGCATAAGCTGTAGTTGGGAACTCGGACCGAAGCGACAAGAAGCCTTTGATCTGAAGAATTAAGAGCAAAGTTTGTGTGTGCGTGGACACTTTGGAAGGTTGCAGTAATTTGCAAAGTTAGGTGTGGCTGCAAGATTGAAACCTAATGCATGCACAGCATAGCATACTATAGTCAAAAGTCGTTTGCGTAGATTTTGTCGTACATAAGTAGTAAAAAGGCTATTCCAATTTTAAACTAAACAATAATTCTTGCATCGAAGCCCTGTATATTATTTTAGGGAAGACAGCTAATATTGAGTTGTGAAACCAACGATTTACCTACAGGAGGAGCTGTTACAGAGCAACTTTGTCTCGACACTTTGACAACTTATTTCTTGTCTACTGAGTTGGTAAGCCACTCAGTTGTGTACACACCGGCTTGATTGTTCATCACGACAGCCTTCCCATCGGCTCAAGGTTATTTTAATACGTGTAAAACACTAAATAATGAAACGTTATAGAATTTTAAAAGAAATAAACAATGGGTAACTAATTCTAGCTACGCTAGGGATATAACCACGAGAGGAATTTAGTTGAACCTATAAAATGAATACCGAAATCCTCATTCAACTCATTCAAATGCTTAATTCAGTTGGAATAATTCGAGTTCTATTGTTAAGTTTCTAAATTTGAAGTCCAACATTTAACTGCTTACAATTCAAAGGTAACCGCAAATTTGGAAACGAGTATGCCTCTATAGAATGAAACTTATTTGCAAACCGATAACTTTTAGGGGAGTTGGTCAGTTCATGCCACCAGCCAGCCAGCCCACTGTTCTCTAACTATGCAACAAAGCATTCCTGTTTTTGATTATTGAAACAATATTTCAAAACATAACTTCCTGTTCAAAATACTTATATGACATGTATAAATTTCGTCTCTCTCTCTCGTTCGTCAGTATTTTAAGTAAAAAAGTGTAAGGATTTTTTTTTGCTATTTCATGTAAACTTACAAAGAACTGTAATATAATTTACCGAAAAAAGAGATAGAAGACTATCTAGTTCCAACATTCATAGAAAAGTTACTGTAAAACTCGTAAAAATCATTTTAAACAAAGGGACTCACCTCGATCGCCTCGTTGTCGGGTCTTTCATAACCATAACTTCTGAGACTTCACCATATTTGCTAAAATAGTCACGAAGACTTTCTGTAACAAAAGAAAGCAAGTTTTATTTATGAGCTAGCTTTTTTCTACAGCTTTGCCAATAAAAATACTTAAAAATAAATAGCATAAATTCTCTAATACTGCGACTTTGCTCACAAAAAGTGCGTTTCCTAATATCAGCCCTACCTACGCCTTAGACTATTTATTTACTATTGTAAATTTAATTCTAATCAGTCTATAACTGTTGCAGCACCATTAAACTACACAAACATTGCAACATTTTATTGGATTTTACTATAGCTTGAGAGTAGTTTACTGAGAAAATTCCGCACAAGTGAGGAAACAATTATCTCACGTCATGACTCTAAATCAAAGACATTCCTAATAAACATTTACGCATAATATGTAATGCTCAGAAATCAACTGCACGCCTTCAGATATTTGAAATAGGTCAACATTCTTCCATGGCCATATGTATCCTGAGCCTTTATGCTATAGCCACATCCACACAATAGAAGGGTCTCTTTATAAAACGTCGAAGCCTTTTCGATTCACACTCCATAAAAGTAAGACGATAAGAGTCGTTCCCTTAAAATGATTGAAGGAGTCGTCAGGCAAATGTTCGGCCGCTCCAGAATGCTGAATGTATATCGTGTCAAAACAGATTTTTGTTAGACAAGAACTTGAAGTAAAAGCATTTCTAAGTTATTGCAGAGAAAATGATATACTATTCAGTATGATAAAATCTGTTAGACGACGTTTGTGTTTTATAGTGCCACACAGTCAGAGATCGTTTTTAAAGTGGATATTTCTTTGTTCTAGTAATTTAATATAGAAATCAACCAGTGTCAAAATTAAAACTTTCACAAAAAGTAATACCAACTTTACCTTTTAACTATCAACTATTGGTCAAAAGAAGGACAAAAGTATTTTCGTTTTGCAAAAGTAATTTGGCTAACAAAAATCCAAGTCCTATGAGTGAGGTTGAAGAATAAAGAAGATAATATTATAAGAATCCCGGTGTCAGGGTGTATCAAACCTGCATAGATTTTGTTTGTGGCGACCCTTGAGTTTGCTAATGGAAACCGAGAACCCCTCTAAAATGAATATGCTGATATACATTTCTGTTTAAAAGGTATATTTTACATAATTTCCGGTCACTACCTAGAATTCTGATTAAATTAATTTTATGATATTCATTAAAATTATGTAGGAAAATCATGGCAACCATTTTAAAACAAAGCCGTGAAACAGCATAATTTATTCCTAGATTTTTCAGATTTTGTAGATACACTAAAATAACTAAAATAATTGAAACTATACAACGCTTTGTAAACTATTTCACTCAGCTAGACAAAACATTTTGATCAGTTGGTGCAAAATCATACGTTATATCTGAAAGAGCATAAACTGAGGAGTCTTTAGATTTAACACAAACTATCTGCAAATGTTTTCGATTAATACTAATTAAGAACAAACAGACCAATCACGAGAGGCTTATTGCGGGATACATTCCAATTTAAACTTCCCTTCAATTCGACAGCGGTTGCGCTTCTAAAACCAAATGTTGGTCCATGCTTTTAAAGTCGATTTTCGACTTGTTTCGCCGGAAACTTTTCTAATCTGACCGCGAGCCTTCGGTACTGCACTTTCAAACAGCAAACAGTAATGAAAAGTAACGATTGCATGCTGACTTTACCATTAATCACCCAGTACACTTACAGTATCTAGTAGGAGATGCGTTTTTTGATACAAGAAGAGTTACCTTATTTTTACGATTCCTATTATGCAAAAGTTACTGCTTTTATGAAATAAAAGTTCTAACTAGGTAAATAAAAGCTTTTGTTTTTATTAAAGTTACCTGCTATAAAAATAAGATTTTGTGAAAGTTATTTCGAGTGCAGATGTATTTATTGGTTTTACTGATAGGCACTCATTAATTTTGCTTTTATCAGAAAAAATATTTTGTTAATTTTTACACCGAGAACTAAATCTTTATCTCTGATTCAGATAAAAAATATGTAGATGACATGTCATCTAGAAGAATATATTATTATGAATTAAATTGTCAAGTTAGCAGTTAGAAACAATTTAAATTATTTTTTTTGTAGCAACCATCGAATAAGCATATCTCAAGTGCTCTTTAAAAAACCACTTGGTCTTCTAGCCTCTTAAGAAGTGCGGTCGAATAATTCAGGTAGCTCCACAACTTGTGTTCGGATGAAAATGCTACTGCCAGCCAAATGCTAATTTTATGGTTGTTGAACAACTGTGCCGAATCCACCCGTCCTGTCCTTCGCAGTATTGCCTCGTAGGCGTCATCTAAATAAAATATACATTCAGTGGGAGAAAGATAACAAGGGTTGAACCAGTTTAACGGATTATACGATCATCATTGTTAATTCATTTCTTTCTCGTAGAGACTGCTTTGCGAGGGACAATCATAATAGGTCGGGTAATTACTAACGTATACGCAATCAACTATGCCTGAAATTTCATGGAGTAAGTTCAGTTTGTTGCTACATATCTAATTATACATTGATAGTCTTATATAATATTTTTACATGTATTTGACATTATTATTTAATTTAATTAGGCACTCTAGGCTGGGGCTCGTAGAACTGGCGTAAATTACCTAGCTTTAAGACGTTTCAAAATGATCCTTGTCATATTATTAAATAAATATATTTTTTACTTTACTTACACAAACGTAATAAAAATTAAGTAACTTTTCATATATTTTAATTAGATAAATGAAATATAGAAACCCTATTTAAAATCAACTGTAATGTTAACCACCATTATTTTGGAGTCTAATTTTGTAACTTTTTCAAATTTCAGGCCCGAAGGCTTCTGTTTCTTTTTCAAAAAACAGAAGCCTTCGGGCGGCCTAAAATCTCTGTCACCAGAGTTGGCTACTGACTCATACGAACTTACTTACTTTAATTTTGTAACTAGCACTTTTATACTTAATTATAATAGGACACTAGTTCTATCAACCATATCCGCATGGATCATCAAAACGGGGCGAAAAATGTTTTAAATTATGATTTTGCTCTACCAAAAGCTCGAAGCTAATGCGTAATGAGAGTCAACTTTCTTACTTCACATCTAGAATTCACTAAGATAGCTTGCAATAAAAAAACAAATCCTAAAGCAATCAGAGATATGAAATAATGCCAAATAATATCTGCTCTCTGTGTAATTGTTCACCCAACAGTAATTACGCGAATTCTAAAACAACTTGGAATTCAAATGCCCTCTAATTGGCAGTTTTAATCTACTAACTTTTGTACAGAATTCAGCAAAAGTAGGAAACTTGTCGTGGTCGGTGGCGAAACGAATCAAAACCTTCTAACTGAAAATTATATAAATTTATTTCGGTTTGTAATGACTGGCGTGGATAATTTGATTATTTATATTTCAGATTGTTGTAGTGTTCGAATGAGACGGCAATAATCTGTTTCAATGAAATTAATCTAAGGCTGCAGTCATGCTCTCGTAACTTTCTAAGAGTAGATTGTTGGTTCTCAAAGATTAACGATTCCTTGATCATACTCCTGTGAAAGCTAACAACAAAAGTCACTCAAATTTATTTTCAGCTTGAAAATGTTATATATTACATAAACTACCTAACCTCATAAACAAAGCAAAATAGGAAATAAAACATCGTCTTAATTCATCAACAAAGTTTATTTGCGCTGCGTCATTATTCTGAAATGCGATTTGTTCTGTAGCCACGCACCTGCCCAACCACCATAAAATTGAACTAGCCCGGACTAAATGAACTGACAGCATGGACAGCCATTTACTAGCTCAGTGCTAATTTTCATTCGTAAATTAGGTAAAAACTAAATTTAAACTGGTAATTGTAAACCAATGTTTGTTTATTTGAAACATGTTTAAATAACAACAATTTTATTTTATCTGGCGAGTTATTTACAAATACCAAAATAAGACAATAAGGTTTTCACATATCTTTGTAAAGTGTTTTTGTGACATTCAGTTTTGGTGATTTTGGCCCACAGCTCATCCGGCATGCGACAGACGTGACCAGCTCAGCTCCATTTAAGCGTCGCAACTTTGTAAGCTACATCAGCTATTTGGGTTCTGGAGCGCAAAGTTGTGTTAAGTATACGGTCGGTACGTTTAACACCAAGAATACTGCGCTCCATCGCTCGCTGACAAACCCCGAGTTTGGACTTTTGGATGTTGGTGAGGGACCAAGTTTGTGCGCCATAAGTTAATATGGGAAGGATACACATGTCCATGAGCTTCCACTCAGTGGAGCCCTGAGACAGCAAATCGGCGTCGTGGCAGACCCAAACAGAGATGGCGAGACGATCTCGACAGCTTTAATAGAGCTTGGGTCCAACTGGCTCAAAACCGAGATGACTGGAGAAATCAAGGGGAGGCCTTTGCCCAGCAGTGGGACACAACAGGCTAATCGTATTCGTATTCGTATTCAGTTTTGGTTATTTCAATCGCATTTTGAAATACTATAATTTTACAACCCAAGTTATACTAGTATATGTCTAACACCTGTACCACCTATAAAAAACTCCATATACCTCTTTTTGCTAAGGTTAAAAAAGTAAATTAGAAAATTAATCACTAAAAACATTATGCAAATACATTCAAACTTCATTCCATTCAAACGTATTTATCAATTTAGATTATAAATTTTAAAATAAACTCAAACAATTGTGAAAAAAAATATTGCGAAAATATTATACTCGTAGGTTTCCATCAGGTAATTACCATTTCTGATTTTCGATAAGGACAATCTCGATATTAAAATAAATGAGATATAGCTGCCACGGTCCGCAAAATATATTCGTGAAAAAGGTGTAGCAGAGAGGTATAACATTACCTACGCTTATTATCTAAATTAACCATTTTGATGTTTAAATTTGCACATATTTTGTAGACTGGGCAGTCAAGTGCGTAAAAGTTAGCATGGCTATTGTTAGCTTTGCCGTAGCAAAGGTATTAAAATAAATAATAACTGTTTTCTATCCCTTAGCGCTGGTTTTGTCTTGCAGCAATTTTGCAGATTTGTCTAAAAAAATACTAACCTAGTAAAGTAGCTAGCTGTTTTAAAAATATTTTTGAACATGGTCGTCATGACACTGTCATGAGTCGAAATGAAAAAGTGAGGACTAAATTACGATATTTTTGTTATTATGAAGGATGTGATATTTGTACTACTTGTCCTTTTTTTCAAGAAACTATAAATTACTAAGTACTAGAAATTGCTTCTTGCTTCTAAGTGATAAGACCCACCATACTAAAAACTCGTAAAATGTTATATTATGACTAAGTTACTCTTTAATGTTATCTGTAAAACAAAGTGTGTAATTTCATTCATTCATTGATTCATTCATTTACTTCGTTGAAATGTTGATAGACTATAGAAGATAGGCTCTTAAAATTACTTACATCGCATTAATATTTTCAATACAAGTAAAAGCCTCACAGATCACCTGCGTCGTCATCAGCCACCACTCCATCACTATCGAAAGTAATGAAGCAATCAATCAAAATGTAAACGAAAACAGTCCGCATCGCATATTTTAACTTTAACAATCCTTGCAAAACCGTACCAATTAGTGAAAAACCTTTCGTACTATTCGAATGTTATAAATTTGGCACTTAGCCTGACGCAAATTTTCAGTGCTGTCAGCAAATAAACGTGGCGCAGTAATAGTTTTGCAACTGGGTGCATTAAATTGACATAGTGTCTAGCCAACGAAAAAGACGTATTCATTCAAAAATTTATAGCAGTTTTCATAAGTACTAGGAAAACAAAGAAATATTTTTTAACAACCTGTCGAATTGAATTCTGGTAGTTCACATTAAACTGAGCTCTAAACTGTCTGATTGATTTTAGTAGATAAAGCGTTTGCTCTAACTTGACTATATTTTGCCCAGCAGTGAGGCAATAGAGTTACACACAAATGACAATCATTTTGTTTGTTTAAAGTTTATTTTCAATGCAATCAAGATAAAAACCGTAAAAAGAAGAAAGAAAGAAAGAAAATAACTTTATTCTGACAAAAAACGGAGCACAATAACAGTCAAAAAAACATTGTTTAAAAGAAAAGAAAAGAAAGGTAAAGCGAAGAGGTGTGTGTAGTAAATTGCTGCCATGATTATTTATCAGAAAAGGTCTGAGCTTAGCATACGGTGAGGATGAAATCCACAACACTGATTTTCTGCACAAACCTAGTGAGTGACGTACGTATGTGTAGCATACTTTTTTCTGCTAAAATGTGCATAATTTGTCTGGTTCACAGCTGTGAGTTATTTTTATAGGAGCCTAATGATCTAACAACAATAATAATTGTGTGGTATAATCAGCTACTAGTTATCTACATGAACCCATGCATAATCAAAAAGTAACAACGTCTTCCAACGACCATGAACGGAAGAAGACCGTAACATAAATGCAAAAAGTGACTCTTTCACTTAATGTTACTCTTAACGTTTATGTGCTACTTTAAAATAGTGACTTGTTTTACAATCATTTAGTAGAAAGACTTAAGGGTGAGTATCCAAGAAGCTGTGTAACCTTAGATCAAAATATTTTATGAAATACTCTACGCTATTTTATATTTCTACCTATGAAGTTGGCAAGTAAAATATGCTTTTAGCATTAAATTGTATTGCACTAATTGTGTGCATTAAAGTATTAAATTATACTAATATTCCAAACGCGAATTGAACGGATTTGAATGAACATTTATCCCATAAAAATATGATTCCTTTGAAATAGCATCAAAACTGGCACTAGCATCAAAAAAGCATTAACCTTCCTTTTCAATTGACTTTATTTATTAGTAGCAGTCCGTCCCAGCATCGCACGGATGCAAAAAAACCCCACCCGTGCAAAGCCGGGTTGGGTCGCTAGTAATAAATATAGATAGATAGATAGATAGATAACTCTTTATTGCACAACACACAAGAAATAATTAAAAGGTTACACAGATATTACTTAATTAGAGCGAAGTACAATGGGCGGCTTTATCGCTATGAGCGATTTCTTCCAAGCAACCTTAGGATGGACAGAATCTAACAAGAATGAGATGGGACGGTGTCAACAATTTCTGAGTAGGTTAGTTAATTTTGAATACAATAACAATAAAAAATAATAATAATAGTAAACCTATCTACAAAAAAATAATACATACTAAGTACTTAATTATTCAAATAAATATACCTACATATACCTACATACTTACAAAATAAACATAATAATTATATAAAATAAGATTAATAGAATATTACAAAAAGTGTTCTAGCAAGAGCTTCTTGAAAATAGGCAGGGATTTAGCTTTCCTTATGTCAATAGGGAGTGCATTCCACAAACGAATATAGCCTGTTACTCAGAGATAATGTAGCATTCTAATGGTGAAAGAATTTTGAAATCGGACCAGTCGTTTTTGAGTTTATTCGTAACAAACTAAAATACAAAAATACAAATCTTCTTTCTTTATAATATTAGTATAGATAAAAACCACAGTAGTTTTAAAGATCTAAGCATACATAGAGACAGCCAGCGGGAAGCAACTTTGTTTTATACTATGTAGTGATAGTGAAGAGCTGGTTGTACATAAGATACACTAATTTTTTAAAGATTTAACGTGCTGTCTTGGTCAGCCATACGCATTAAATAGTGCCGTTTGGCTTGTGAAAACTAGCTTTGAATACTGTAGCATCCTATGTGCTTTTGCAAACCAGTGACATGAAAAGTCCTCAGTTTGGTGATGACACTTTATCCCCCACTTTTTTTAGCTAAGCGGCTAGTATTGCCATCTGCCGGGCTTACCTGTCGACATCCAAAGTCTACCTTTCGTGTATTGCGGTTGGCTGCTTGCCAGCACGTTTGGCCACATATTCAAGACACAGAAGAAAAAAGAGTACGTTTAAAAATCTCACTTTGACGACATGCAATCTGATGAAAATTGTATGCGCTTCTCAGCACAGATTATGAGTAGGTCCCAAGACCACACGATCGCAAAGTAATTTGATTACCTTTATCACATTATATTACTTAGTTGAATGCACTCAACTTCAATAATTTGATGGTGTCCAAAAAAATATTAAAATCAAAAGTGTCAGTTGGGACATTGGGTCCCGATAAATTTTGTCCCAATCGACAGCAAGTCATGTATTTGAGAGTCTAATTTGACATAATTAAACCATTATTACTACAGTTCGAAAAAATACTAGCAAGAATAACATGAAGATAGTCATTTTTAATTATGTAGTATACCTACTTTATAGACATAATATACTCGTATCTACAACAGGCCTAGGATTTGTGAAACTCTTAGGTAAGAGAGCGAGTAGTTGTAGAGTAGGTATACTCTTATCTATTGATAAATGCATTATTGCTTCCGATTTTTTTGACAAAAACCAGGTTTAAACTTTATCACATCGAGCTAAAGCGCATTTTACAATGCAAGCTGGATTGAAGTGACACACGCTTCTCTAATCCAGATAACCTTTTACTCGGCCCGTTGCTCTCGTCGATTCGACAATCGTCACATAAATATTGAATAATCATTTTAACAATCTTTGAACGATACGTAGAGTGTTTTATGCAACTTTGATATTATTGACTTTACTCGATCCAATAAGTAAATTTAGTTATAACAAATTGCAAAAGTTTTCTAGATGTATAATTTTATTTATTTTAAATTAATCACAACAAAACTAACAATAAAGACATTCTACGAGTAAGAATAAGCGACCAAGGGATAAGACATACTAGTAAACATGTTTTTTTTTCGTTCAAAGAAAAACTTGAAGGCTTTCGAATGTTTTTTATCATGTAGAGCTTTTCAGGATCCTAAGTAAAACACGTCAGAATTCACTTGACTTATAAGAATAATCTCAGCGGGAAAGGCGACATGTAACATTATTTCCTGCCCTCAAAGTACTTCGCCCACAAACGCCACCGCCGCGTACATCAAAGTGATTACGAGTGAAAAACGCCACAGTGTGGAGTGGGTACGTTGTAAAAATCACGACGACGTGTGAAGTGTCATCGGGGCGTCTCCGTCGAGTGGCGATAGCTTGTTTTTCCCACTTTCGATGAGCGCCGCGGGCCGGCTCCGTTCGAGTGCCTCTCTCCCGCCTCTGATTCGTCCCTGCAGCCTGTGTTTTATGAGGTCAAGTGAGAGCCTCCACAAAAAACACGTACCGCGATAAATTACGCACTGACACATTCAGATTCGCCCCATAATATACGCGATCGTAATATATTGTTTTTTTACGATTTTTATCCGGGTTGTTTACTGTGCTGATATAGTGCTGGCGGCGATAAAAAATTATGTAATTTTTTGAAGCTATTAAAAATGAACTATGAAATAACAAGCATAAAATAATTTAAAAGTGGAATTTTATGAGTTTTTTTGAGCTGTGATTATAAATTTTATTTTATATACATCGCACATATTTACTACTACCAATGGTAGGTACTGTATACATTCTGGTAGTACCTACTTCGAAATAGATTAAATTTATTCAGCTTAACTATCAGCCACTGCAGATGTTGTACTTACTGTTTCAATTTAAAGGCGCACAGCGCAAGTTTCGGGATGAACTTAGAGGAACTTTGTTCGTAGTGACATTGTCAACTAATCTCTGAGCTAGCAAGGGAACGCAACAAAGGCATAACGAATTTGTGTTCGACATATTGGGAAAGTAAATGTTGGTATGCTTTTGTGTACCGTGTACCTTTGTTTACCTTCTCTTGAAATAATCAAGAAAGCAAGAAACTGTGTCAATAATGTTTTCTCTTGAAAAATGCGCTTATATACCTAAAAAACTGAATTCATTATTTAATGCCCAATGAGAAGTAAACTTTCTATTAATCTATGATACCATTAAAAAAACTTATTACAGCGGTTTGTCACAGAATTTTTTTTTGTTTAGAAGTAAAAAAAATATACAGTTAGTATCAGTTTTAGCTCATGATGATACTTGCATTGTTATATCTATGTATAGCTTGCCCATTGGTCAAATATGAATCAAATAGTTAAATGCAACACGTACCTATAATGAATGGCTCACACACAACGAATGGCTTTTATTGACAGAATAGCTCTATTTTTGCTATAGCTCAGTATATTAGCTAGTTTTACGAAAATCGTTTATTCATACCTTGCTAATCTCATTATTATGAGCTTTTACTATATTATGCAACTGGTTCCTGATCTGATCAGTAAAAGCGTGCGGAGAATGTTTTCCATATAAAAAGATTCTCCTTCCTGGAATAATTTAGAATGGGGCTAGTACTTTTTTCCAATATAAGAACAAAACCAATTTTCGGCAATCCATTTTACATAATAAACAGGTACATTCAATTTCCATAGCCACATAGCGTGGTAAATGCAAATTGCTGCCTGATACAATATCAGTTGACGTCGCGTCAGCAGGAATGATTGAGTGGGCGATAGTTGCACAGTGCCTCCAATATATTAGCAGTTATACCTCATTGTCGGGAGCTGAGCAGTCAACCGGTGGAAGGTATTTTGGTATTAATTTGAGCTGAACATAGATATAGCAGAAATAAGTACTTTCTCTTATTTTTCTCATTCATGCTAATTATGCCATCTCTTTGTATAAGTGTGTGTGTCAAAAAATAAAATGCAATTAATTTTAGCACATAAAAAGTATTGTGTTTACGATGCGGTCATCACCCCTTCCTGTTGTTGTAGGTATTGTATAATATTAAGCACAAAACCATGCGGATTCTGCACACAGAACTTTTGATATTAAAGTTCGTCAGCTCGCTCGATCCAGCCACAATCTGCACTCAGTTAATTTTGCATTGTAAATATTTTATTACAGTCCAATAATACAACAGCGTCTTGTCGCCACTGATTAATATCAATTCCTTGTACATTGTATGTAGGTTAAGGGTGTACGTAGGTATACTGTGTGACTGTCGCAGTCTTCCGTATGAGATATGAGCTGGCACACGTTACATTGCTAATTTCGTGACACCCATTCATTTAGCTATCGCAAACGTGAATGGGAACAGACGTTGCAGGAAGTGCATTTATTGAATCAGGTTCTATAATTAACGAGGCTTGGTAAACTAGTCTCCCTTCTGGCTGAATGAGACCAGTTGGCCAGTCTATTTTCTTATCAAATTGTTGTGAATGAAATAAAGAAAAATATTTATTTTTACAGCACAGACAAAGAACGCTGAGCGGACGCAGTTTGATACATAGCACTACGTAAGAAAACAAAAGACAGGAATAGAATTATAAAACTAAAAAGGACATAAAAAACAAATTTGTGTAGTTAATTTGGTACCTGCAGGTGCCATCTAGTTTTCGCCCCTTGTCAAAATGAGCTAAACTAAATGTAAATAAGCTCAGCATAAGATTTGAATGAGAAATGGTGAACGATGGGTTTCAAGAAACGTATTGGTATGTACGTAGAAACTCGAAATTTAAATTGTACGTCAATGTAGACTTTCAAAATATTTTTTCGAAATATCTGAACCAATTTGGGATTGAAAAAGAGTGGTATGGTGCCTAGAGAACACATCTTAATCTTAAACTTAGTATTATTACGGGAAAGTTTAGATGTTTGTATGTTTGTGGGAGCATCACGCCTAACCGACTGAACAAATTTATATGAAATTTGGCGCAAGTATAAAAATTATGGTATAAGATGCACTGATGGTCTAGTGGTAGCGACCCCGCCTTCCGATCCTAAGGTCCAGGATCTGGTTACGACTAGGTATGTTGAGTGCGTTACATATTTTATTTAGAGCATTATGCTCTGTTTTTTTTTTTATGAACCCGTTGGTGTTTTCGCATTATAAACTATTGCTCAGACATATGGTGCTTGTAACTAGTGGAATAAATGTTAGAAGCACTGACACCAATAAACAGCACTGACATGATATATAGACTGTAAAGGTTCATAACTTAAGCTTACACTTCTTCAACTCGTAAACTTGAGTGTAATATCTGAATATCGCACATTATACAAAGAGGCCTTTTTCACTTTTGGTTTAGCTTTTAGTCTTAATTTGAGCTTTCTTCAAATGAGTTTATGGATCAAAATTGCGTGTTTGCTACGGATTCGTTTTATTATTTTGCAAGATGGTTGTCCGGCGTGATCGTCTCAGTGAAAGAGCCTACTATTATATGATCTGTGTTCTAACTTTGTGCGTAAGCTTTACACCTGCTGGCATTGATGTACTCTTGTGAAAGGCAATAAACTTGAGTTTATGTAAACTTAAATTATTAGGGCCTTTTGTAAACGCATAAAGTCTTGGATATTTTGGTGTTTGGTTTAACTATTCATGTATAGGTATTATAATTATTCATAAAAACACTGTTAATTTAAGGGCTCGTTGAAGGAGTTTTTCCTTATCATTCTTATGTCAATGAACAACGATGACGTTTTTGGCAATGTTTGTCAAGCCGTTTTTAGAATAAGCAAGATAAAGTGGCAATAGGCTTGTCATATAGATGTAACTTACAACTTAGGAAATAAAGGTTATATATTGGAACTTTCCTCATAGACATTATATTTAGACATGAAGCCGTTTGCATTGCTTATTTTAAAGCCTAAGAATTAAAAATGTAATTAGATTTGGTCTTTTTTGTTCTAGTGTACAGGGTCTTTAATATCAACCTAACAAATTAAAGCAATAGATTCTACACATTATAAAATACATGTACCCTTTTTTTTTATACATTTTGTCTTGAGTAAATCGATTACGTATTTTTGGTCAAATATTAGTTATACTTGTTGGAAATCGAACGGGCAGCGCGCAGTGCATGTCAGTGACTCTAGCGTCAATGAACCGTGCGTTCAATGACCCGCTACAGGACGCTCGAGCTTGAATATTTTATTATTTTCAAAAAATAATATTAATTTAAATTTCTACATTGTAACTGACTAAAGCATAACAATCAATAACAGAGTCAAGCTAAGCTGCGTCTAGACAATAGGTTAGAGACAGCAAAGCACTCGAGTCAACTAGTTTGAGTGACTTTAATTCATCGCAAGCCGCCATCTGGGATTACTTGAGGCCATCACAAGATGCTACGGACGTTGGATCTTTGATCGGAACTTGTTGGTTAGTTTCCCAAAATTGGAACAGCGAGGAGATGAAGTTCCGCACGTGAGCACGCTGCCTTATGTTGCACTGTTATTATAATGTGTTCTAAAGATCACGCTACTTTGACCTTTGAAAATTATGTGAAAATTACTGACCCTTAATTTAAAAATCACTTAATATTTAAAATAAGTTTAAAGTATAATACTAGCCGCGATGTTGTCTGCGTAATTTTAAACAGTAAAGGATATAGCGTATCTTGATAATCAAACATGATATACATACTCGTAGCTAGTATAAAATCAAATACTAATTTCATAATTAAAATGACAGCTAACACTATCTATTTTTTTTAAAGGTTTTTTTTTTAACTGGCCTACACTTGAACGCGAACGATTGAGTCACAATCCAACGAGCGAACCCAATGATAAGTAATGGAGAGCACATGCATTAAAAAAATTAAAACCAATAGTTTTTAAACGTACCGGTTTCCTTACGTTGTTTTCCTTTACTGTTTGATTATATTGCGCACATACATTTTTGAACAGAAAAACACAAAGATTCACGATCCGTTTCGAACCCTTATCCTTAGAAGGCAAAATCACTCTCACAAGACCATCAGTGTAGTACTCATCGATAGGGACACACTCTTGATTACCAATTGCTTTATTGATGTGTATACCACCATATTAAAAAATAAAAAACAGACGAAAAATCTCTAGTACTATTCCGCTTAACCTTTTAACTGATGAGGTCACACAGTTACCACAGTTAACCTCAAAAGAAAAATATCGACACGTGTTTCATCCCTCCACGGGACATCCTCTTGAGCTTTGGCTCCAGCGCTCGACGGAGCAACACGTCTGCCGGAGAACAAGTCGATGGTCCTGAGGATGTCCCGTGGAGGGATGAAACACGTGTCGATATTTTTCTTTTGAGGTTAACTGTGGTAACTGTGTGACCTCATCAGTTAAAAGGTTAAGCGGAATAGTACTAGAGATTTTTCGTCTGTTTTTTATTTTGTAATGGATTTCCGCAAAGTAACGCCTGAATCTATCAATTATACCACCATATTGCCTAATATTTTCTATTCTCAAAACAGTTCCACTAACGCAATTCAAACAGCAAGTCAAACTGTTAATGAATTGGATAACGTTTCGAAAACATCTCGGTATCTACAAGTGTATCTTGTAGATTTAATAGACAATGCTGCGAAGGATGGAGTTTCTTGTAAACTTTAGCCGGGAGCTCGGTAAGTTCTGCAAGTCCTGTCCTTAAATTGAAATAGGCACCAAAATAGCTCAACTTGCTTTATTATTAACAATTGGATCGCTATTTGCAGCCATTTTAATACCTCATTTGTAGCATTTACTGCGATTTATTTTTCAAACGTATGGTTCCGTCGAACCATCTTCTTTAGAGTCAGTGTGAGGAAAAGTCATCGTTATGCGCTGCATTTTTCATACTATAGCTCGTAATCAGGCTATAAAAGTTGCATCATTCTGAAAATCTTGTTAAAACGGCAACATAAAGGGGTATATAAGGAACCTTTAAATTATTAGAAGGCAGAGAGTTTTTACTTAACACTACGTCACCAATAAACCCATGCACTTATTTCTATTAAAGTTACCGATATGCGATGAAAGATGCTTTCATCGCCGTGACGCATCTTTGGTGAAAGACAAAACGAGCGTAAAATTAAACGCCTCATCGCGCCTTTACGTACTTACTTCATAATTTATTACACTAATATAGTAAAATCCAATATAATGCGTAGGTTTCCCGAACATAACACCTTGGATCATAGTGTTAATAATACCAGCGACCCTTAACTTATAACCTAAGGCACCGCAAAATATTAAGAAGGCTTATTAAAATCTTAAATAAAGACTGGAAATATTGATTGTTGTTTGAGATCACTGTCAGTTGCACCATTGCCATTGTTACGATTCTATACTATGTAGTAGGGATGTTACGAAGCTTTGACTCCGACTCCGATATGTCCAAACCCCCGATTGATATTACACCTCCGGTTCCGACTTCTGTTCCGAAACTTTCAATCGGAGGTTTAAATCGGAGGTCGAAGCATAGCGTATAGCGGGCGATGGCGCGCGGGTGCCGCGGTCAGCACAAACAGGTTTATGCATGTCTCGCGGGGAACATCGCCGGTATACGCTATGCTTCGACCTCTGATTTAAACCTCCGATTGAATTTCGGAACAGAAGTCGGAACCGGAGGTGTTATATCAATCGGAGGTTCCGACATATCGGAGTCGGAGTCGAAGCTTCGTAACATCCCTGCTATGTAGTAGAAAAAAGTATACCCTTATTAGACGACTTTCTTGTGGCCTGACCGTCTGTGTACTAAAAAGACGGTATGTTATCAGGGTAAACTTATTCAATGCTAAATTTCCCCAAAAATTCTAAGGTATATGAGTTATTAAATAATAGCAGGCCGAGGCTTTTGGATACGAAGCGTACTTGCACTGTTCAAATTTGTTTCCGATCTATTCCATTGGCCTCATCTCTTCCTTACCTCAGTTCAGTATACTCAGATATTTTACAAAAAATTAAGTAACAGACTAGTCCATCTTTAAGATGTACAGATTCTTTCAGCAGACATCTAAGAAGAGGTAGCTTGCTAAGTAGTATTCATAAAAAGTTACGTTCCGCTCCACTGGGTCCACCATCCATGATTGGGTACATTCGAAGTTCAGATGCCAATTATTGAAGACATTAGTGGCAAGAGCATCCCCATAGAGTGAACTTCGAACGAGAGCATGCCACAATAATGTAGTCAATATTGTGCAGTTGGGATGTAATGACGTTACAGAACTATTCGAACGATTTTAAAACATTAATTGGGACGCTGAACCTTTTCTGTGTTTTTATTATATGCTATAGTATTGTTCTATGTAGTTGCATGCGGTTTGCATAGAGCGAATGCGAATTAGCAAATATTGCACTCAAATATCTATTTCTGCCGCCTGCCGCCAAGCAGTAATGCTTGCATTGTTGTGTTCCGGTGTGAAGGGTATGGTGAAATTACTGGCACATGAGGCTTTCGATCTTAGCCTCAAGGTAATACCTCTGGTATTACAAGTGTCCATAGGCTGCGGTAACCGCTTACCATTTTGTGGGCCGTACGCTTGGTTGCCACTTCAGTTGTAGTAAAAAAAAACATGCATATAATAATGGTTACAATAACTGTGTCGTAATGAGCTCGTGGCATAACAATGGTACATATTCTTTCTGTAGGTACGCTACTAAAAATATTACCTTGAGAACCACTTTATCAGCCCAAAAAAAAATATTCAGTCTAAAAGCAGTAGGATCGCGTGACGCCCCGCCATGCTTCATCCGGACGAGAAAGAGTGGCCACTGTATTTGTTAATCCTCCCTTATTGTGTAAAATATTAACTAAAAATACACTGAAATAGTAGATCCATTACACTTGCTTAGAAAGAATACAGGTTTTCTTGAGCTCGTTCTATGTTAGTAAGTTTTTCGGCAGAAATTGTGTGTACGTGTGTTTATATCGAGAATATGGTCATGGGAAAAATAAACAACACTACAGCACTAAAGCACGTCCTATCGGCATAAAGAAGATAGTGTGCACTAAGTATAAGGAATTCCCGAAAGCCAACTCCTAAAGAACGCAGTAAGAAATTAAGGTCCCTAAGGAAAATAAAACTCGATAGCGGACAAAGTCGCGGAGCGTTTTACTAGTAAGAAATAATCCACTTTTTATCCATTTTTAGTAAAAAAAACCTGTGTGATTTCAGCTCCCGAATAAAGTAACCGTAAATATTTACACATCACTTGTGAATTTCACATTCGACGCGCAGTTCCCGCAAGTACGTTCAATATTTTGCGGAGTCGAATCACGCGCCGTCTTCAACAGGCCCTGATTGCTGTCCGATCGAAATTATATTTCTCAGGCGCATTCAAAGCTTCGGCCAAGATTGCCTTTCGTGTCGAACGTAAGATGGTGTAGCTAGCTTCGTGCTTAGAAAAGCTGGGTTGATAGACTTACATAGCAATAAATATTTACTAACAAATTGCACGTTATTAGGGTTAAAAGTGATGTGTTGTTTTCCAGCCCAATATACATAAAATTAATTGATGATTTGAATTTGAAACGATATATCGCAATTAGCTGAGATGCCACAAAATGAATTGTAGTTATGAAACACGATGCATTAGGAATTCAAATTTGATTAATAGGTCATATTATATCATAAAACTCTGCAGGACTAAATTGACCATGATTTTTTTATTTTACTTAAACCATAATAGAAGGACAATGCTGATGGGGTCATGCAAAATGAACCATAATATCGAATATCTATCAATAATAAAGATTTTATCTCAAAAACATTAATTTATGTCTAGCACTGAAAATCAATACCATTGTTGCCCGAGAATAAACTGTAAAAAATATATTTTAAAGGTTCGAATCCCTAAAAGCGCATTGTTGTGAATTTCATGTTTTCAGAATCGAAACTTGCCCGTAAGAGAAAAATCCTTGCAAGTAAAGCTGTATCATGGAGGGGCAAAATAGATCACTCCCTGTAGGAAGGCGTCAATCGCTGGCTGATTTATAGAGGGTGCTCCGCATCGGCGGCGCCGGCTAAACTGTCCAGAGTTTTGCTCCTGTTGCAAACGTGGCTCAGCGGCAAACAAGTCACTCACCTGCCGATTCTCCCTCATCGAAAATTCGAACCCCAGTAAATGCCTTTATAAACGAATCCATTTTAAATTCGGAATAGTCTACCGACGCCGACAACACGGACGGAACTTCCAGACATGACATGCGTGTTAACGAAAAGCTGGCGCTTGGTCAATTTCGACAGTGTTCACCTAGTACGTGAAATTTTCGCACGAAATTAAAACGTACCGGCCTGATGAATCCAGCCACGAGTTGTAACGACCTTTCTAGTTTTTATTTTAATTACAAAAAACTGGTCTGGAACAAAAGTGTTGAACCGGTTAAAATGGTTAATTTGCAAGCGGTCTTTATGCAAACTTTAAGCGCAAACTTGGCCTAAGAATTCAATCAGGACTCAGTTGGCAATAATTGCAATATCCAAGGGTGCACGCACATAGCTTTACATTCAGTAATAGAGTTCTATTAAAATCATCATAGAGTTGCGCACCGTTCGTAGTTCTACACGACATGACAATAAATTTCCGGCGAGTAGGTAAACTACTTACAATCAAGGAAACTTTAAATTTAATCTCTAAATGCAGAGAGAAAATTTAAAATTACGACGTGCTTCCAACGGATTTTTGAACGGATAGCAATGGTATGGAGTCTAAAAAGAATTTAACTTTCAAACGATAATATTTTGACGTTCTGATAATTAAATAAAAATTCTGATTGAAAAATAAACAAACCTTATTTAGATGCGGAGACAATCTTAAAATAATTATGTACCTACTCAAACTGTGTTTTTCTAATGAAGTGGAAGCTGTACGAATAGATTACGAAATTATTTTAGATGTATATGTTATGTGATCAAGCTTTTATTTAATTATTTTTTTTATTAAAGTTAATTTTAACACCGCATTGAATCTGTCACTACGAATAAAGCTCAATTTTTTTTAACTAACTGCGTTTTTTAATCTAACATAAAATTGCAATAGTTATATTTTTTTATTTTCCAAATACTTTTTATTTTAAGTAATAAATGTAAAAATATATTCAATCTAATTCAATCCCAACAGTTTCTAACCAAACTTACAACTTTATGTTCACAAAACAAACCAAAATTGTCTACAATTCATTATCCCGACTAAAATGTGGTACTGAGCGTGATATCCTAAAATACAGGATATAATTGAAACGTTTTGGGAGCATTGGAGAAGTTTTTAGTTCAATTTAGCGGCAATCAGGACGACCGTTGAAGATGAGGCGTGAGCAGAATACCTAAAATATTAAATGTCCCGAAATGACGGGACTAGGGACAGCGAGCTACCAATTTGATATTTTACATTCCAGTCATCGAACATTTTATAAGTGGATCAATAGTAATATAAGTTACCTTCGAAAGGCGAATTTAAAAAAAAAGCCTAGTCAAACATAAGGAAATTATTTTTGCTTGAATCATAAAACGGAGTGCTATACCGCTTGTGCAATTGACTGTGTTCTGTGAAATTGTTTATTATCATGCCTACAGATTCCTCTTACCACCACACCGCTTACCATCATTAAGGTGATCTTCACAGTTTCAGAGGATCTTCTGAAGAGTGAAATTTGTACATGTGTTACGAGTCTGTGTTCCAAAAAAGGAATTATGCTTTTTTTATAGGAATTACAACATGGGCTTTTGAAGGTATTAAAAAGATTTTTAAAATCACGAACGAAATTCAAATATTTAAAGCTATTAAGGGTAACGACATAAAAATACGAGGGTCATGCTTGCTACGAACTAAAAAGCGACGTGTACGTACGATTTTTGAAAAAGATGGTTTACGACATTTTTTTACAGTGGCCTGCAAATCATTCGTAGTACAATGCAATCCATCAAGGCATGAATAACTAATGATGTGTCTAAATATGATTTTTGTAGCGTATGGTGACCGCGAATTGTATCAACGTATCGTATCACCGACTCGTATAATAATCGCTAGTCTAGTGTGGATGGGAATGATGCGCAATCATAATACGCCAGCCATACACACTAGCGTTTATGACACGGGTCCGAGGTCGGAACAGTAAAATGATATTTACATAATTTAAATCCAGCTTACGTCATTTACGTAGGTACAAAAATAATTGAAACACTTATAAAAATATTAAAGTCAAATTAACGTCAAAGTAAAGACTAACGCGAATAAGTAGGTAATAATTCAAAACTAGGCAAAGATAAAATTGTGACAGCAAGAAGGAAACGCACCCAGCCAAGCGAATCTCACGAACGCCACGTTCGTTTTAATACTAGAAAATATAATTTCAAGTATTTTTCTCACTTGCTCACTACCTTTAATCTTATGTATGTTGTACAAATTAAGTTATTGTGAAAAAAGACGCAGCGCATACTATTTATTATATTCATCATCATCATCATCCACAGCCTGACTTCACCCACTGCTGGGTATAGGCCTCCCTTAGTTTTTGCCATCTACCGCGATCCTCCGGTCGGTCGTCCGTTGGCGAGATGGGTAGAAGACATAGTGAAAGTCGCGGGCCGTAAGTGGATTAGATTAGCACAGGATCGCGGTTGATGACTATTATATTACAAACCTATAATTGATTCCACATACCCAGAGTATGTGGAAAAAAACCAGTAACTAAAAAAACTGGCTAAGGCTGGTTGGAAAAAGCCTAATGTAAACCAACACACTGCTACTAAGGCGTTTTCGAGGAGTCCAACAGCTCGCCCATTTATGTGACTTCCTCTAACGTGACATCTCACGGCTCTCAGACAGGACACTTGCCTGCACCAAGATGGCATGATAATTATTGTGTCAATAAATATTACTACTTTAAAAATGTATCATGTAAGCAAATTAATGCTATATTATCATGGTATGTTGGTGCAGACGAGTATTACGTCAGACACGAAAGGTGCCGTATTAAAGCTCTAAGGTGACGCACCAGTAAGAAAACCAAGCCCGTTAAATGAAAATAGAACTAAGGGCTTTCGATTTAAAACAGGTTTTCCCCTCTTGAGTAATGTCATTTGGTGTTCCTATGGCTCCCGTCGATCACAGACACAACGCCTCCTAGCCGAAGAGATTGACGTTGTGTGTTGATATTATATCCAACCAGATTTAACCAGTTCTGATCGGAAATTTTGGTGACTCTCTGTATAAAGTGTCTGGTATATTTTATGGTTATTCAATTTTTTTTAAAACGGTTGGATAGACCGACATTTGTGAAAATAATTAAATCTTTCGTAACAAAAGCTCTGCAAGTGTTATTTTTGTAAATTAAAACCATCAGTTTCATAAATCGGAATCAACCAATCGTTATGGCATTGTTTGGTTTGACTGTAGCAACATCATCAATATGTGAAATTTTCATTTGACGAACCTCGGACATTGGGTTTCATGAAATATTTAGGCACGTTACCAATACAGACGGAAAAACAAACATTTTTACCAATTCATTGGCACACGTATTGGTAAACCAGTACGTGTGCCAGTGCATTTTTCATATATATAAACACAAAAACTTTGTTTTACTATCCTTAAACATCTCATCCGATTTCACAATAAAAATGTTTATATTTCGGTATTAGGAAGATGAAATATCAAATCCAGTGGAACCGTAGGCCGACGCAATCGCAAGCCCTCAACGTACCGTCTTGCTTTATTTGCTTCATTTTTGGAATTCGAATTGCCAAGAAGTTTTGCGTTCAATTTACAATATTACCTTTTCGCGAAGTGCACAGCTCGTTTCACAAAACGGTATAACATTTTTTTATAATTTGCTGTTCGATGGTTGCATTTTTCGATACCTTTAACAATTTATGTTTCCCTAAAAGCATTCAGGTTTATATTTTAATACATCATAATAATCTGAGATCAAGCACTATCAATCTCGTGAAAAAATAGAAAGTGGTATTTTCAAGCAAGAAAACGTGTAGCACAGATGGCGAGCACCCGTTGTGAAGCGAGAAGCTGCGGGGTTAATCCCCGCTGCGGAACAAAATATGTTTGCCTAATCTGCAATTAATATTTATGTATTTATTAGTGCAAGCTGTTAATTGAAGCACTGTAACAACAATAGCTAAACAAATTACCGGATAATCAATTGTTAAATTTGACTTGGATACTATGAATTACACATCTGTTTCTTCACTACTAAAAGACCCGTACCAAACAATCTTGCAAAGCTAGAATTAGTTCAGTTACCAAGCCAAGAGTGACCAAACGCTATCATGTATCTAGACCTAATAGATCATCTCGGGTAACCTTATCTTTGTCAGGCGTTCGTGCAACCTGAACAACGATTTCTGCAAAGCTAAACCTAGCAACCAAATATTCACAGCAGTCTAACATTTCGCCTGAGAGCCAGTGATTGTCTTGTGTTATAGTGGCACTGATGCGCCTGCAATAAGACAGTTGGCAGAGTATGTCTCAAAGTAATCTTATCCACAAGGAATTCACTACGTAACACTATAAAAATTCCTTGCTTATGAATCAAAATGCAATGCATTATTTATCTACTCGGCTGACTGACTGAAAATCAATCACAACCTAAACTGATAGGTCTTAGAGACCGGAAATTTTGAGGTGTAGGTATTACTTTAATGTGTAGATGTGCTAGCAGAAAAAATATTTAAATTCAACTTCTAAATGCTGCGGCGAGGTGAATTTTGTATGTAAAACATAACGTAGGCAAATATATTTTATATGATTTATGTAGTTTGGCATCCCCATACAGTTTAGGAGCGTTGTTTATAATCATACTATCATCGTCTTTGTTCATTTACATAAGAATGACAAGGATAGACAAAGTCAAGGGCCTACTTGATGGTAAGCGGTTACTGTAGCCTATGTACGCATGCAACATTATTATTATTATCACTTGCGTGTTACTACCCTGAGACGTTAGATGGAAGACTTTCCAGGCACATGAGACTTCATGTGCCTATAATTTCACCGTAAACCCTTCATACCCTTCGAACCGGAACACAGCAATGCAAGCATTACTACTTGGCGGCAGAAATAGGTATGGTAGTAGTCCTTCCCCGGACGAGCTCTATCACATAAAACTCCAGTACTCTTTCTTCTGTTCTTCTGTTATAAGACAATATGAAGGAATAGATGAATTCTTGTGAACGATAAAAGGAAAAACGAGTACCTATTAAGTACTATTGTGTGTCTCACTGCGGTTTTTTTACTCACATTGTGTGAAAAACAATCACAAATTATACAGTATATCAAAATGCAAACAAAAATGATGGATCGGCTGAACCTTGGAAGTAGCAAACTTGCCAACGTTTCTCTATATCTCCAGCATGGTGTCCAGAAATTCATTCACAGCCGTCCAACGATGGCTTCAAATCGATGAACTATAAATCCATTGTCTAAGTTTGCACAGACGGTCTCTGGACTCGGAAGATTAATTTTCTTAGTTTAGATTGTTTCGTGACCCATTGTGCAAGCGATAATTGGATTTTGCCGACTATCTGTGATTTACTTACCTATAGGATTTGCTGTAAAATTCGATGGATTAATAACCACTTAAGTGTGGATTGGTTGTAATTGATATTCAGTTTGAAATACCTTCCAGCTGGCTACTGTTTCAGCAGCTAAGTATAATCGTATATTGTAAAAAGAAATGATAATCTAAAATAGTTCGCGACCCTTCAAAACTGAGACTTACTCTCTGTTAAATTAAATCATCGTAACTAAAACATTCTATGGACCGATGAAAACGTTCGCTTTAAGTCGGTGGATAGTCAAGAATCAAGTCGGTTGTTATGGCTTATGTCCAGCAGTGGGCGTCTAAATGGATGATAAAAATGACAGTGGTTCTAATACTTTTATTTATTTATTTTTTATTTATTTTTATTTCTTAGGAAAGCCAACAGCGGATACATCTTTATATACTATCTTATGAGAAAACAGGAAGCCAATAATAGGTTTTCACGTTTATAATACTTATAGGCTTAACATGATTTTTTACTAAATATTTGAACTTCAGCGAAATCATCTCTTCTTTGCCATAAGTATCAAATTTTGATACGAATGTTAACAAAAGTGATTCGCCAAAAGTCAGTTAGTCATAAAACATTGTTACTTCTCAACATGTTGCTTTCCATCGGATAGTCCAGTAATAAAAGGTGTTCTGTTTTATAGCTATCGTTAAACCGAGCTTAGCCTGTGTGTGTCATGTGTAATAGCCTGACTTTTTAATTTTATTGACGTGTCAATTGACACTGGTCGTTTGAAGAATGCAGTGCAATATGATACTACAAATTAACAGGTAGGTTTGACACACGCCACGGTGATTGAGTCTCAATGTGACACACACAACAGAAACAATTGGATCTCAGATAATATTAATATTAACTGCCGATGGTTTTGGAGGCCTTTATAAAAGTTGGGCAAACAGACAAGGTTGTCTATGTTGAATAGTAAATGACAGAGGCCTTCGGACGGCCTAGAAACTCTGTCACCAGAGTTAGCCACTGACTCATACGCACTTACTTACATAGTTAGTAAAAAAAACATTTCGTAACGTTTTCTCTGAATAAATACTATTATTTAGATAATACTTATTGCACTGCCAAGTGTGATGAGCACGGTCGCAAAATGTTAGATAAATCTGCCAGTGGTCGAGTCACGTTCATTTAGTGCTTTTTTAGACTACAAAAAGGTAGGCACTTATTCCGAATGTTCTCTAGAGTTAATAAAGAGAACTGAGGTATTGATCTTTTCTAATGAGGACATTATCGTCAAACTGGTAGTTCATCCATTAAATATTACTGACTTGAAGATACTCACAAATCAAATTACTAGTTAGTAAGAAATGTGCTTTGTGCTACCGTTGTCGTTTCTGAGAATTGCTCACAATAACATTTTATTCTGCTGTCCAAGGCCATTCTATGTTATAGAATACAATTTTATGTCAAAACAGAATGAATCACAATTTTACACTTAAATATAAGTATATACTTAAACAAAACAAACAACTGTTAATCTGAACACCAAAAAATTTGTAAGAAAAAAATTACTAATCCTTCAGTCATCAAAAAAAAAAGTCGAAAAATCTCTCGTACTATTCCGCTCAACCCTTTAACTAATGAGGTCACACAGTTATCACAGTTAACCTCAAAAGAAAAATATCGTAAAAATACTTTTTGGCTCCAGCGCTCGGCGGAGCAACACGTCTGCCGGAGAACAAGTCGATGATCCTGAGGATGTCCCGTGGAGGGATGAAACACGTGTCCAAATTTTTTTTCTTTTAAGGTTAACTGTGGTAACTGTGTGACCTTATTAGTTAAAATGTTGAGCGGAATAGTACTAGAGATTTTTCGTCTGTTTTTTATCTTGTAATGGATTTCCGCAAAGTAACGCCTGAATCTATCAATTATGTTATCCTAATTTAAAAATGGCAACTTTACAATAGAGTAGAAAATTAAAATTAAAAACTTCAAGATCTATTGGCGATAAACTGTCTATTCTTACTCAAAAGCAGCGCGTTCTAACGCAGTAGACGAGAGAAACATTTTCTTCTTTGTACTAATGAAAAACTCAAAGGCTGTAACAAAAGAAAGTTTTTGTATCCCGTATTCTAAAGGCCTCTTATCTAAGATTGCAAATTGCACGGGACGTAGCAGGAATAGGTAGATACGTTCTCTGCGGCTCAACAATGATAAACTGTGACTCCAAGACGAAGAGTCACAACGACCATTAAACTTTCAAAAGCCAGGATCTTTAGAACAATACACTGAAAATAAAATAATTTATACAGGAAAGCTTAACTTCAAAAGAGTCTTTCACTCAAAAATAAAGCGTGTTGTAGTACCTAAACAAGGTGGAACATTGTTTTGCATAACAAAGAGAAAAAAAACACCTAAAGGAAAACATAAAGCCACACTTTATTCGCAGAATACTTATTTAAATGAGGCTGTCCCTTCTAAGTTTGTTTTCAATCAAAAACTCGCGCAGCTTTGTCCCGCTAAACTTTATAAATGAGGCGATTATCCACGACGCGGAGGTTCCTCTCGCGATAGGTGTGTGCTGGCCAGCCTCCCCCCGCCCCCTGTCCCCGGCTAGTCCGACGGACTCCGGCGCTCCGGTTCCTGTGCCTGCGATGTGCTGATAAACCTCTGGTCACCTGCGCTGCATGAATTGCACCGCTTTTTAACTTTCATCCCGCTAAGTCTTTTAAAGTTCATCCGCTTTAAGCGCTAACATTTTATTTATGATTTAGATGTTGACAACTACACCGACAACTTTGTAAAGTTTATCCGACGAGGAAAAAACGCAGAGTCAAAAGCTATTATAGCGCAAAAAGTTTTAACGACAGAGATACAACACCGGAATGAAAATGCACCTAGGTACTTAGGAACCTGAAAAGAGTACAATAACACGAACATAGGCAAGTCTACGAATCATCAAGATTAGCTCGGGGCTGCAGTCTGATTACGTCGCTACGTAAGAAGAGAACTCTGTCTCTGCGATTAGCAGCACTTTTCCGATGCCACGACAAAATGTAAGAAATAACATTGTTTGGTATTTCCCACATTCTTATTCTAGCCATTTTCTCAAATTGAGTAGACTTATGAATATTTTGCATAATAAAGTTTAAAAACGTCATGTCTTTCTTAGATTGACTTGTTAGGATGTTTACCTCATATTACAAGAAAATAAAAGCAAGTGTTATTATTGACGCTAGTAAAAAGAAGTCGGAGCAACAAGGTGCTCTCGCATTTGTTCTACCTAAGTTATATTTTGCCCTGGGCACTTCCCCCTTCGCGCGTTCCACAACTTTCTTTACAATTTCCTCGGAGAGATTTTCCGTTCAATTAAATTATATGAATTCAATTGTATAGTTTTTCTCGGATTTCTATTATAACGATCGCGCTCAATATTAAGTTAGTGTCGGAATCAAAAGTAAATGGAATCAAAGTGGGCAATCGCTCGTTCAAAATGTATTGCAAACAATATTACATTTTGGGAGCAATCTACGTTAACCCAAAAGGGAATGATGTGGCGGCTCTTTAAATTGCAATTTTTGTGTCCAAACAAAGCAAATTTGCCGCGCAATCAAAGCGGGAATCCGATTGATGACGTGGCGGAATAATTGTTTTTTGAAATTGAAAATAACGTGGCTTATTTCAGTTACACCTTACGTTGATTCGGTATCAGCACTTTCAATTCAATCTAAAATTCATTAATCAATAGGCACACACAAAAAAAGCGATAAAAAAACTGGTCGTACACCAATTAACCAATTAACAAAGTATGCCACAGAGAAATAATTGATTTTAGTATACGTAGCTATTTGATTCTTTTACATAACACTATCATCATAAACTATTCAAACTACGTTTGTAACTAAAACAAAAGTAAAACAAACGAATTGCACCTGTGACAAATACAATAAAACTTTGCCAATAGGCCATATTTCAAAGTCGAGTTCAATCTCAAATGCTCATATATTTTGAGGTGAGTTCAACATAGTACATAACTCAAAGAGCCGAAGATAACTTATCGAAGATTTTCGCATATTCTATCTTTTAAAGCCATTGGATCAAATTCTTTGAGTGCTGATGCTAGTAAATGTAACTTTTAAAGAAATTCAGAATTTGACGACGAAGCTTTATTAAAAGTTTAAATATATTATAATAATGTGATGTTTATACTTCTTTATACATTTTTTTAATAAGAAGACATGAGTGACTTGGTGGTATATCGGTAATAATCTGGCTTTTTGATCCTAAGGCTACTTTTCTGACTATGTGCAACATGCTTGCCTATGCTCGTAAGGAAAATATCAAGAATAAAAAATTCGAAAGACATCCACCGGTCCATTAGATTATGGTAAACGAGCTGACGCGCGCGGCTTTACTCGTGTTTTTATGCTATTCCAAGAAATATTTAATTTTATTGAGATAAAAAGTAGCCTTTATCTTATTCCAGAACTTAGACCTGCTACATTCCAAATTTCATCACAATCGGTATAAAGTCGTCACGGAGATACGTAGTGGTAACAAACATTCACACACCCAAACACACAGCCTTAGCATTTATAATTAGTAGGAGGATAGTAGGAATATGATTATACCCAATCATTCTCGCTTGAAAATAGCCTAGTGTCCCAACCGTAGGAGTATTAAGCGGCAGGTTAACAAAGTTCAGTAATAAAAATTCACAGTAAAATACTAGAAAATGCGGCTTTATCATATATTGCAAGTTTGTATCGATAACGCAATGCCACTCACACGCAAATACAATGCGCGATTTATCATGCACAAGTGCACGAGAGCACCGTGGTCTGGTGGTAGTGACCCCGCCTTCCGATCCTAAGGAAAACATCGTGAGGAAAACCGGCATATCCAAGAACTAAAAATTCGAAAGACATGTGCCATCCACCAATCCGCATGGTTCCGCGTGGTGGATTAAGACCCAATCACTCTCGCCCGAGAGTAGGCCAGTGTCCAAGCAGTGGGAACATTAGAAGTGATTGCGCGACTAAAGCAATGTATTCGCAGCACACTGTTGCAACCGCGCTTTATGGGAACCACGCCAGCAAACCGCTAGTGTAATAAGGCTCTTAAGCACCCTGGCTGGTTGTCTCACATGCATTGAATTACTATGCGCGGACACGATCGCGATGCACCTAAGAGCACTACGATCTTGTCTAAAGAGAAACTTCCAAATCCCACAAACTTCTAACTTGTTACGTTTGACGTCATACTCGTTTATAAAACGCATTGAGAAATCACATTGTTACGGTTAGCCAGAATTTCACAAAGTTACTTGCATTTTCACTGACTGTATTCATTAATGCATGAGGGCGATTCTCGTGCCACAGATAAATGGTCACATGTGATATATATCGTCAAAACTGTCAAAAATGTATAGAAATTTTGACAGTTTTGACGATATATATTATATATATCAGATGTAACCGTGCACGAGAATCGCCGTCCAGAGTATTGGTCGAAAAATGTTGTCTACAGATCTTTCGCGGGCGTTGCGTTAAATCGAGACAGTGTGTAACATGGAGCAGACAATTCGTGCTAAGTACTGCTAAGGTTATATTTTACTAGCAACCCGCCCCGGCTTCGCACGGGAGCTTAAAATATACATTTATGCTTTTCTTCAAAGTTACTTTATCCTATTGATAAAAACCGCATTTCAATTCGTTGCGTAGTTTAAAAGACTAAGCGTACATACAACAGACAGACAGCGTGAAGCGACTTGGTTTTAGCTATGCAAATTGCTCTCAAACGGTGAAGGAAAACATCGTGAAGAAACCGACATGTCCAAGAACTAAGAAATTCGAAAGACATGTGCCATCTACCAATCCGTATCGGGTTCGTGTGGTGGATGACCCAATAACTCTCGTTGAAAAGTAGGCCAATGTCTCAGCAGTGGGAATATTAGAAGGCAGGTCGCAAGTCATGATGATGATGATGAAAGATGTGTGTTAATTTCTAAGGTATATTTTTTTGGGTTGTAGAAAAAGTAATAAAGATCTGCGTTACTCGTACCTATTATTAGTTTACATGGGCGTTGATAAATAGATACCTTAAAAAAATTACCTGAAATTTCACGGCACCCTTCAAACCAGAACATAGCATTATGTATTAATATTTAATCATATTATATTAGCCGACTCCCGATCCCTGGGTAATCTTGTTATCCAGGTACACGTAAATGCATTTGCTTCAGATCAAACTAGCCTAATGACCCTACTCCGACCACACGCATGATGTGGTTTACACCGCGAGCTTTGAGGGTTTACGTATTCGCATACCATTTTGCAAAACCCATGTAAGTAGAACTAGTATTTCGTACGTTACTAGTGGAGCACCCTACGACTCTGTCGCGCTGAAGTTGGTTTTACACTTACCTCTAAATAGAGGAGTTATATTTTGAGAATTTATTAGCAAGCCCAATGGAAACGTAGCCTTAAAATTTTAGACCTCTAGAACGTTTTGGCTATGTGTTAGTTGACAGTCAGTCAGTCAGCAACGCAACGTTTGCTAGTTATATATAAATTATCAACGTCATCTGGAAATTTAGAAATCTAAACTCCAAAGATTGCAAAGTTAGCAAAGTTTGCACAAATAGCTACAACTCCTCATTTTATTATTATTAAACATTGTACAAAGCAGTTCATTTGTAAGCGAAAATCATTATTAATGCTCATAATTAAAACAGTAAAACTATTAAAATTTATTGTTGGAAATAAGCGCACATCGATGACGCCTGAGTTCCTCCAATTAAAGGTAACGGTGGGTAAATTAATTATATTAAACTGTACGTTATATTGTTATTAAAAATATTGTAGTCAAATATAATTTCTTGTCAATGAACAAAATATAATCCGGAGCATATAGATCAAACACAGGACCGAAAAGTAGTAGGTTATTTTATTATGCACTAGAAATTCGTGCAAATTTAGTGCTATAAACCGTTCTCTTGAGTTCTATCTATTGATGAAAACCTCATTAAAATCCGTAGTTTAAAAGATCTAAGCGTACATACATACATACATACAAAGGCCCAGACGGCGTGAAGCGACTTTATTTCATGCTTTGCAAAGAAGATAAAATGTTTGATAATGATAGGATAACAACACAACTAGTGCTATTAAAAGCTTCGCACATACATACATAATCAGAACTTTTAGCTGCTTATTCAACTCATCATTATGAATTCGTGCCTAATGAAAATTTGAATTTGAATATTTTGAACAAAATTGACTAAAATTCATCGATATTGGCCTTCAAATAGGTTGAATGCAAACCGATAATTGAATGCTAAAATATTAACATAAGTAAGTAGAAACCGAATTATTTTCCAATGCATATTATAATGCATATGCATCACATCATTCACATCATTTATTCATTAATTTATGATATTTGCATGCTCGTGAAGCAAAAACATGTTGTGCTCCTTAATATTATCTATGACCCATAATGTATCCTACCGTGTGCAAATAAACTAATTTCATATTTTGAGAAGTTACATCACCTGAACTAATATTCTGGCAGCCAAATTCACTCCGAACATATGATGGACAAGATAATCTGACGAGAAAATCTAGTTTGGTCGCTAATCGGCCTAGCCAGTATTGTTGGCGATCTCTACTTGGAACCTTGGGATGTTTTAGCGAATTTGCCTCGCAACGAAACGTGACGAAACTAACTCGAATGCAGTTTTTTTACAGTTTCTTCTTCTTCTTCTTTTGTTTAATGGCCTCTGTGGCTAGTTTGCCACAATTATGCCAGTGTCAAGTGTATTAGTTTGATTGTCGCTTAGCAACGTAAACAAACGAAATTTGGAAAGAAACGTGACTTTTCTTTCAAAATTCTCCTGGAAAGTCTTTGACTAAATTACCAACCAACATTACCCCTCCATTTCAATTACTTACACTTGTGCTAAGTAAACAAGTTAAATTGAATAAACTGCCACCAAATTTACGCAATAAAACTTAAAATAACACGAGAAAAATAATTAAAATGGGAAGACCCATGTCGTTTTGACAAGATAGCCGAAGACAATCTTTTACAGTTTCAACAATTCTTGTAAATCTTGACACTGACAAAAATCAGATTACTTTCAGTCAGTCTCTCTTGTATTGTATAGTGTTAAAACTTGCGCTTTGCTCTTGTTCGTGATAATTATATTATGTTTTCGGGGAGCCACCGCCATCGGTCCGGTCGACAGTTAAGCATTAAAACACTATGCAGCTTTTTTCACGAAGCCTTTGCTAGTAACCGTTAGTATTTCATTTAATTTCAAGATAAAATACTCATAATATAATTATTATTAATGAGATAAATTTTAAATAATAACAAATAATTCCTGTTGATATTTTGTGAAAAGGTTACGCTTCCATCACTAACTTAACTTAGCTTGTTTACATGTCCCAGCTAAAACTATTCAATGTTAAATTCGAATCAGTTCAGCTTCCGTTACGATGTGAGCTTTACACACTATAATATTACTCGCGTACGATCAATTTTTGCCTCGACGTCGAATCGAGTTACTGTAGTACGGCTCGGCGGCGGAGCGTCGTCAATAATTCATGCGGTAGGCACGCCGTGGCCGCTAGCCGTACCTAATTGATTCCTGATGCGGACGAGCTCATCGCATCACTGCCTCCTTGTACTGCCCTCCAAGGATCCGCGCGGTTCATTACGTACTTACAGCGGACGCGATCGGGGAAATCATATAACATTATAAAATCATAAATGATAATATTTTTAAAAAAAAAAATCTGAAAATATTATTTATTCACGATACATCGTGCCTTTTAAGAGTGCGCAGTGCTAAAGTTAGTCTGGAATCTAAATTATAATTGCTCAGAAAAATTAGTTTGAACATGTTTTTTAACATGGTTTAGATCTTCCTGTAGAACTGAGGGTTCTAGATTTGAATCAAAACTCCTGAAATAATATATAATAACATAATTTACCTATCCCATAGAATAAATAAAATTTACAAATATATAATATACAAAAGATAAGAATTCAGTTTTTGTTCTTAAATGTTCTTAAGTGTTAATAGTCAAGCTAGTAAGTACCGAGGTTAGGTCACAGTGTTATAAATAATTAGTTAAATACTCCATAATAAACTTTGTAAAATTGCCTGACTCTGTGAGAGGTTCAGTCAACAACAAACTAAAATCGCAGTTGTACCCACTTCTTGGAGTAAACAAGAGCTAATTTCCATTTCAAATTCAGTTAAAACGTTCCATTTTGTTCGATGTAACTTATGCAGTTCAGCTGTTTGTCATTCGGAGCACATACGTAATCCAGCCAGAGGGGCCGTGATCTTGAACGTGGAGTGACAGCCGCGTCCTTAATCTCTGCCCTGTGTTTTGCAGTAAATACTGGTGGCAATCTGTATCAGCTCAGTTATTTACAGTTGTATCTATTGAAACGGATCTTATTATCTAAGCATTAACTATTTGCACCGCCAAATGTTTTTATAGAACAAATAAACTTATCTTTATTGAAACGGATATTTTCGGGTGTTTCCGTTAGTCCTTTTATTTTGTCCCGTTGATGGGAACACGAGTATTAGCTATTGCGTGTGAACTCATTGCTTTTTGTTGTTTTAAATATTTTATGTGTATAAAATTATGGAGGTAAAACCTTTGTTTTTTACAAAAAAAAAAACAAACATGACCAAAATGATAGGTGTTTTTCGTAATGTTTTTTGTGTATTCTGTGCACCATTTTATAATTGTAAATAATAATTGTAAGAACGTTTATTCTATTGCTATATTCATTTCCTTTGGTCATTGAGTTTGGTTTTTATTTGATCTAAGAATTAGGCTTCCAACCTAATGATTAGATACAATTATTTTTCATTATTCAGGGTGAGTTTTTTAAAGAAAATTAACAAGTTACTAGAAAATTATAAGGTAGAAACAAATTCAGGTCACGCCTCTCTACTAGAGAGGCTTTTGTCTATAAAACAGCTTACAAATTATAGCTAATTAGTTTCTTATTTGAAAGAATTTTAAGTAATTCGATGTGCTAGGCCCAGGGTACACAGCCTAGGCACGCATTCGTACCTGAATTTATTTTAGCGACCTTTTCCCTTTTAGTTACTGCATCGTTTTTTCGCATAAAATTACGGACGCAAATTTTATTAAATCTTACTTATCTTTTCCATCGACATTTATCATAGTCTTGCTTTTCGTTATATTAGAAAGTACGAATGCCATTGTACCTATTACGTCCCACAATACCTCTGACACAAACATTTTGTCTCCAACAGAATCAAACTTACACCATTCGCGCCTCTAGCCGCTTGCGCTACTGCGACCGTCAAACATTAAAAATGCATACAGACACTAATGGGCATCAACATGACAACATGTAATCGAATACAATGTTACCTACCAGTGAAAATATACACCTGCCAAGACGACAAAATGCTAGTTTCCCTCCGACAAGTCGTCGCCGATATGACTGACGTTAATGAGATGTGCAAGCGGTAATTTGTTTATGCGCTCGCTTGCATGCAGAACCGGGATACCGCGAAGTTTGTTACATGATAATAATAAAATTTTCGTAAAATTTTAACAATTTGTTCACAATTAGTGATATTAGACGTTTTAGAATTTAATGATTCTAATGCGTTACACATTATAATCTATTTACCAAATCAGTAGTGAGTTACCAGGTTAAAAATATACAGTGTTCTTTAGCCGCTTCGGTCGTCGTTAACAGCTATAAATTAAAACGTAGATATTTCTGTGTCAGTTGTCTAGTCTCGTCATTCGGTGTATCTTTTAAGGAGGAAATACCTTAGTTTAGTTCGCTTTTAAATAAAATTTAATGGCGTTGAATAATTACGATGCACGTTTTTAGCACTTTCGTATAATAAAAGCGCTTGACTACATTATAATCGCTTTTTTAATAGCGAGCTAACAATAAAATGCAAAACTCTACGAACTCGATGGGTGGTATAGAAATGATGTGTCAGTTTCATAAGTGTCAAGTTCAGTAATTACATCTCACCTTTAACTCGTATATTTAGCAACACTGTTCATTTAATATCCTGTTAAACACTTTACTCTTTACTGCGTCTTAAAAGTTGCATCGTAAAACAACAAGTGATATAAAAAAAATTACGTCACAGTGACTGCTGTCGTATTTTTAGGAGCCTCGCAAACAGCAAGCGTTTCGGAGGTGTTGCAACAAAGCCAGTGCCACCAGCGTAGGCAATAGCAAATAGGCACTCAAAAAGCACAGTTTTTGCAGATAATTGCGTTTATTTTTTCAAAAGAAATTCGCCTCGATCACTTTTCGCTCCGACGCTTGCTGTTAGCGGCGTGCTTTAGTTTTATTTTTGATAACACAAAATAATATAATTTTGATTCAATATACGTTTTGTTTTACTGTTTAATGGAAATTTAATGGAAAACCTGTGCAATAAGAACGTAAAATTTCTAAAACTTATTTCGAAAATCTTCAGACAAAGTAATATACAAAAGAGTCAAATGCAATTGCACTGATTGTCGATCCGCAGAGCAGGGCCCTCCATATTATCTTTGTAAAAGTTGCGACGTCTTGTCGTACGTCGCACACAATAAATGCCCACCACGAAATCCAGTTACGTGGAGCGAGCCTCGACAATTGATAGAGAAACTGTGTGCAACGATGAAATTTAAAAAGTCATTTATTTCGAAATGCTTTTTCTCGGAACGCTCGCGGCTGGCGGAGCGATATCAATTTTATTTTCCGTTGTGGCTTCCAACCCGGGATAGTGTACTGACAACAACTAAATCACTGTAAAAACAAATAACTTCACTATAGACAAATACAATGACATAATATTGATGCACGTGTTTTCATGTAATAAATTAACTTTCATTAAAATTAACGCAAAATTTCTTTTAACAAATGACTTAACCAAAATAAACAGTGATTAGTAATTACATACAGATCCACCGTTGAAGCAAAGTTTATAAAATTAAGCAAGCTCTAAGTTACTTTTCAGTACATTTGACAAGAATGCAATGTTTATACCTACAATTTGTGTCCATCCCGCTTCTATATCACTTCCGTAGTCTCGTCGATAAAGGTAGCTTTTATTTTTATTTTAATCCATTTTCTTCGTTGTACAAGATCACCGGACGTCCGTCCCCGAAGCGCGGTCAATGCAATTAAGTTTTGATCGTATAACGACACATTTTGCAGACATTTTTCTTCCCTCAACCATTATGTAACCACATTGTTCCTCGACATTATTTTATTAAAAGTACGGAGATGTTTTATAAATTTTGTACGAGAAGTACGAAAGCTTTCCGTAAAGTGTGTCGGCGTATTATTGAGCCCTCCTAAATACTGAATATTTATAAGAAATAGTCCTTTTAGCACACAAAATTGGTAGACAAACAATTTACATAAAAGTACATAAATATTGTATCGGTCGAACATTTTTTGGTTGAAATGTCACTTACTTATAATACTTTGATGACCGCCAGTGGCAATTTTAACTGAGCGCTTCCGTGCTTTGGAGGGCACGTTAAGCAGTCAGTCCCGGCATTTTCAAAGTTGTTAGGCCATGACAGAGGCCTTCGGGCGGCCTAGAAACTCTGTCACCAGAGTTAGCCACTGACTCATACGAACGAACGAACGAACTTATAATACTGAACCAATGATGCGAACAATCTCATGGAACTGAACAAAACTTTTTTTTCTATTTCGTTTATCAATATATTCTGTCTCGTAGGCATTTGGGTCATGTTCTGGTTATCTTACTTGCTGGAGATCTCGTTGTGTCAAGGTGTCAGCAAGGTCAACTTGTTTACTTCTCACCGGTAACTCTTACTCACAGTTTTGACTTTTAAAAATATGCTAATACACGCCGGCTGTCCATCATTGACTGCTATTCTTAATACGATTAACATTGTTTTATCTATATCTATATCTGTGAGTTTAGAAAAAATATTCTTTTAACTACGTTGAGCTATCATCTAGCTATATCACATCGGTGACTAATTAAAAAGAAAGTCACCGAGTATACCTGTAAGCTCCTTTGAGTTTTGTCCGTTTGAAGACTTGGAAAAGGTTTTCAGCTGTATTTACTTTGAAAATAAGTATATTTTTCTCCGCCTGTTTATAACGATAACCTCAACCACAATACGGTGACATCTCAAAAAAAAACAATTTCCTTTGAGTAACGTTCAAACAAAAATTAATTTTGTTCCCTCTTAAAACGTAATCATCGCACAGGCAGATGTAGCATAGGTATTACCTTCGTTGAACTAACACCATTCGGGCTCAAGGCGTCTATTATGAGATACGAAAAGTAAAACGTTTATAATGCGGGTGAGAATGAAGTATGGGTGTTGGAGTTAGAAAGAGAAAAGATAAGAAAATAATGCGCGGTCATATATCATAACAATCGCCAGAATTCTGGCCGGGGTGGCCGGCCACCGACCCTCCTCACTGCGTACTACTGAAAATATTTAACTAAGCAAGAATAGCCGCGGTACTTGCCGAGTTCTTGCTGGTGTTTCATTGTTGAATTTTCAATAAAGTGGATATACTATTTGCCTTAGCTAAATCATAATCTTGATATTTATACACTTAAAAAAACTCTTTACAGAGAGTTCTCTGAATCACATTTAGTTGGGATAATTATTTATTTATTACACTAGTCATTATTACCACTTTTATTTCATACATAAAAAAGCCCCATAGTCATACTTTACAGTGACAGTGAAGACAAACCTTCTCTACCATCTCCTATCATAATACCAAGACGAACCATTTGGCATTTGGTTTGGTTCAAAAGATGTGTGACATCTAGTAGCTTATCTAGTAATGAGTTTTTTCTTAAACATTGTACTTGCGCAATGCAATGTTTTTATACGGATAACGGAAAACATTATGAAGAAACAGGCATGTTGAACTAAAAATTCAAAAAAGATTATGTCAACCAATCCGCAACTCTACCTCGAGAGTAGGCCAGAAAGAGCGTTACCCAGCATTGGGAACATTAGAATACTGGCATGATGAACAGTTTGGCCATTGCAATCTACAAATCTTGATTTAAATACCAACAACACGAATAGATTGAAATCCGGTGCCGTTTATTTTAGTTACTAGGTATTTTAGTTATGCCTGCTCAGCTAAACTCGGGTGATAGTTATCCAAAGCTCGTATTCGGAATGTTTGATGCGGTTTAGCTTTAGTATCTAATAAAGCATCGTTCACACGAAGCGAGTACTTGCTGCCAGTTTGATTTAACAGATGTCATTGTAAGGAAGTTTGCCCACTGATGAGACACCACTTTCCACGCTCGCAAAGTATAGGTTCCTAAGTTAAATTAATATAAAAGTAGCGGCTATGAAGTACAATAATGTATTTGCTTGAGCTTTTAAGGTTCTGAATTAAACTTTACTGACAAGCATCGAGTTAAATAATCTAGTCGTTATTTAATATTACAATAAATTAATTAATGGAGCGCTCGTGATGTAGCTGGCTAAGTTGTTCTTAACAGATCAACGAAGTTAAGCACTGTTCATTTGGATGGGTGACCGCCAGTGGCAATTTCAACTTAGCGCTCCCGTGCTTCGGAGGGCACGTTAAGCAGTCGGTCCCGGCTTTTTCAAAGTTGTTAGGCCATGACAGAGGCCTTCGGGCGGCTTAGAAACTCTGTCACTAGAGTTGACCACTGACTCATACAAACGAACGAACAATAAATTGTAGTAAAGTCAAATGAAAAAATTACGTGACGTGCTTATGTAGCTGATATAAACTGTGTGAGTTGCCATTATTATAGCATATTCATTACAACCATTCATATTATATGATATTATAGGTACTCTGACAGAACTGGTTGGTATATTTTTATAAGTAGAGATGTGTATTGTGTACCTATGTTTTAACGTGTTAGATAAACTTTTAGCGCCTACTCGCTTCTTGTAATTAATTTCTAAATTTGCCAGCAGAAATGTAATTGACGACCCTTTTACCACTAACTAGAATTGGACTATCCGTACCATGAATGAAGGATGCCTGGTCGAGGTGAATAAACGAAGTCGCGGGTAAAATAAAGCGATCTTCGAACTGTCGCTTCTAAAGTAATTAATTACTTGAGTGATGTTTTGGCATGTTTTACTCAAAACTCAAGAACTATATCAGTTTTATTGACAGGTTTGTATGTACTAGTATGAAAATAGTCCCTAATTTCAGACATCGTTTTTTTATAGCTGTTAGTTCAGCGCCCACATAACCTTTTCAGCAGTCAAGAAAGCATCAGAAAATTAGCACTGCCAAAGAAAATATATTAAAACAGTTGGCCACTTACTTAAAGTTATCAAGGGTTAGTGTCAAAATCCTCTTTAAAAATCCCCTTTAAAAGGAGTTTTCAAGATCAGTCTAAAGGGAATTTTGACGCAAAAAAAATCCCAAAATCCCCTTTGAAGGGAAAATTAACTGAAGATATTGAGCAACGTAATAAATTGAAGCCAATTTTATTATTTTCGTATCAGCGCGTGACGCCATGAAAAGCAGAAAAATATTATGAAATAACACACTACGAGCCCACTAAGTGAAATTACATAAGCCGATGACAGCGCGTTTTCTGCGAGGGTAGATAAATAATGCAATTAGTAAAGTGATTGATAGTTCCACTGAAACACGTTAGGATAGTCTAATACCTTTTGCTGGCGTTCTCTGGCGTGATAACAGATCTCTAGCTTTATTTACAATACATTATTATTTACTAGCTGTTGCCTGCTATTTCGTTTGCGTGGAACTCTTTTTTTTTTTATACAACTTAAAGTGGCAACCAAGATGGTAAGCGGTTACCGCAGCCTATGGATTCTTGCAATACCAGAGGTATCACTCGCGGGTTGCCACTTTGAGTCATAGATCGAAAGCCTCATGTGCCAGTAATTTCACCGGAAACCATACCCTTCGCACCAGAACACAGCAATGCGAGCATTACTGATTTGTGGCAGAAATAGGCCTTTGTGGTAGTCCTTCCCTGGACGAGCTCTATCACAAAGAACTCTGCTACTCTTAAAACAAACTCTCTTAACTCGACAGCAGTAGGTATACCTTTTTTAGGTTAAAAAAGCATAATGTCTTATTCCCGGTCATAGTATTTAGCTATGTTTTAAATTTCAGCCAAATCAGTTTTGTGGTTGTCGAGTTATAGAGGAACAAACATCTAACCAAGCAAACATCTAAGCTTTTGCATTTATAATGTTACTAGCTGTCGCCTGCGACTTCATTCGCTTGGAACTCGGCAAACGTATTTTTTTTCAATAATAAAAGTAGCCTATGTCTTATTTCCGGTCATTATCTATTTATGTTCAAAATTTCAGCCAAAACGGTTTCGTGGTTGTCGTGTTATGAAGGAACAAACAACCTAACATCCAAACATATAAACATCCAAGCATCCAATCAATCAAACGATAAATCAAAACCCAGTATGATACAGACCAAGGATATAATATTATTGAATTTAATGTATTGCATTTGTATAGTTAGTTTATTTAGAACAGTTATACATCAATTATATCAATAAAAGATTGATTAATAGGACATTTATAGACCCATTTTTAATATAAAAGTACAAAGATACTGATTTTTTTTATTGTGAGACCAATTACTTGTTGAGTATATTATATCAAATTATATTTGTTTATAAATGTGTCTTAGATATTTTCCTCTTACTTCTACATCGTGAGAACGCAATTCGTTGCGGTCAATTTGGCGTATGTAATCAATTGTAAAACCAATAAAATAAATCACGGTGGACAGTTTTAATTGATGCCGAACAGTATTAAACGAGCATACGAATTCTATACCTAAATGGACCCGATAACCCACATACTGGGACAATGATGAAGAATTACATGTAAGCGTGTAAATACATTGAAGGTTATCTGTGGGTTTCAAGATGCAAGTAAGCCGCGCATGTAGAAGCTCGAATTGTGAATGCGTTTTCTTGCGAGTTGTGAAAAAATCGGTCTAATAAGCCAGTTACGACAGGTTTATACATTTCAACTTTTTATTTATATTTTATTTACGAATAATATCCTTACTAATAATATAAAGGGGAAAGTTTAGATATTTGTATGTTTATGGAAGTATCACGGCTGAACGCGGATCTGTACAGCATTAGCATAATAGGCTAACCCAGCCAAGTTCGTTACCAAAATCTTCTAAACTAGGACGCGAATTAGAACTGGCGTAAATTCACTTAGCTTTATGACGTTTAAAATGATCCTTGGATAATATTAATTTAAAATATTTTTAATTTGCTAATTTTTATCCCGGAAAAATGTTCAGTTCCCGTGGAATAAATAACTGATTAACCTTTGCGAGTAGTATGCGCAGATTACAAGCGCCGTGTCAACGCAGCCTGCACAAATTCAGACGTCTATTTGCATGATTTTAACTGGCTTACTCTAACTGCGTTATAATAGTTAAATTATAAATATTTTAAATAATAGAGCTACATTTTTCCTTTTTTCAGGTACCTAACTCAGCATCTATAAGTTGATAATTATGTTTGTAAAGTTTAATATTTTCAATATCATCAGACTTTTGCTGTACAGAATTGATTCAGTTTCGAATGGGTAAATAGATAATAAATTAATGTTAATTAATTATTACACTGTGTAAACCACAAATTGAAACGCGAACGCAATGAATAACTGAGTGAAATGTCATATTGAACGAAATGATACAGGTGATACCAAAATTTTTGTGTTTCCAGTTTCAAATGGCACGTACCAGTATAATTATTAAGTAGTTAAGTATTTCATGTTTTATTGCCAGGTTTTGTGTAGCAGCGTAATCACACTTAATATACTAAGCAACTATGCATCGTTGAAATAGAAAAAAACAAGTGACAGGCAAAACGTTTGTTTTTTTTTTATGTCATGGCATGTTTTCGGTAAAATACTTGTTTACAATTTGTTAACCCCATACTAAATAATATTTTTTTAAATCTTTAGTAACTCTAGATCAATAAGGCAGTCTAAGATGGTTAATTAAAGGCATGTTCAAACATTATACTTGGCATAAAATTTGGAAATACGTTAGTTCACGTGTTGGTATCAATTACTGTCGGTGATATAAAAAACAGATCCGTAAAACTAATTAACGTAGACACACCGTGGAGTTTGCTAACAATCAGAGTTGGACAACAATAAAATAGCGCACTAGCCTTTGAAGCCAGCAATGATTGAACGAGCTCAGTGTGGCTGTTTATTTACATATCGACTAAATTAACGAACATTGTAGCTCATTATCCATTCAAATCGCAATCGCAGCTTTCCCACGTTAGCCGATTTTCCGGCGAAAACTCAATGAAAACTTCATAACAGTGTTGACTTTGCGCTCGAAAACGTAATGGCCTTTGTCGGGCAAAAAGCGACTGATCCGGCGCAGATCGGCTTTATATAGCCCGTTTGCTTTAGCCAGTTGACAACATAATTATCGACTCTTGCAACAAAATGTACCGGTCAACGTACCGGCGAACGTCGAAATAGACTTATCTAAGCCTTTAAGGGCTTCTTTGTGTACGTTCGCTTTTAAAGCGGCTGGCATAAGGTCGATATTGAATCGTGTTTCAATTTGTGCGACGCTGCACCTGACCAATTTAGCTAAGTCGTTGCCGGTAACTAGCAAATGCTGTAGGTAAAGGTTGTCAACTAAATCTTGTTTGGCTTTATACTTATCTGGCTAATTGTTTTAATAAATGGATCGTTATTAAAATTAAGTCGTTTTACTAAAATGTAGCATTAATTTATATATTATTAACCTGAAAGTTTGATATTTGTATGTTTGTGGTCCGTATTCATGAACGTACTTTAAACCTCTGTTAGTGGGTCTTTTTTCTCAAGGATATGAAAATCACAAGAAAATACAATAGCTACCAACCTATTTAGTAAGCCGCCTAAGTTACCGTTTTTTAAGAATAAGCGCATTCGATTTTATGGTTTAAATAATGCTGTTCTCAAGTAGGCACAAATGAAAGTGTAACACCAACAACGCAGCGGGCGGCAAACCTCATTTCATCTCTGCAAACCTTGCCTCGGGGCCTAGAAATGCACTCTCAGATGCGGCCCAGCTCATTGCTGGGGAAATAAATCCGACTGCTTTAACTAGATGGCGCTTAGCTATGTTCTCCGTTTGAGAGAAAATAAATAACATAAAACTACTGCTTACTGAAAACTGCGACTTAGAAATATATTTTATCTTGTTTTATGTCAATATTTAGTCTAACGGACTGAATAATACACTTTACTGTAGGTAATCTTGAAAACCAGTATCAAATATTATATTATGTAAGTATTATTATGCCGATCTCCCGAAATTTAATAATTTAATAAGCATTGCTTAAATTTGCTAAAAAATTGTCGCTTAATTATGCTTTTAAATTAAGCTAAAAGATCTTAAGGCTTCTCAAGACACTTTTGATCCTAGAATTTGACATTAAATTCGCAGTAACTTTCAATTACAATAAAATACTCATCAATAAATCATCCATCGACGTCTCCGCGAACAATTGTCAACAAAGTTCCCGTTTTCGCTCTAATCTTAATTGAAAATTCAATCATTTATTCATCCGATCAGAGTCGTTAAGGCTCTTTAATAGCTAGCGTGCCCTTTTACTTCATTTTTACTTTGCATTGTAATAGCCAGCTAATTTTCTCTATCGGAGTTCAGTTCGAGAATCCTTGAAAAGTTATTTAAAAAGGTTTGAAATCGATTTACTTTAACTCCATTAAAATTGCTAAAGTACCGAAGGAGTAGTAATTAGAAAGTTTTGAAACAGTATTGAAATTGGCTCAAGGTGACGAACGCCCTGGAAGTTTATAAATGCGTGAAATTCATTAATAGATTAATTGAAATTAATTAATAGCAGGTTAATGTTTATAAATTGGTCTTATGAAAACATAGTGCCTTATTATTTTTTTGTTAAAAAGAAACTTATTAAAGCTCATTCTCAATAAATGATATTTTATAGAAGAAAGTTTGGATATTTGAATATTTGTAACCAGTTTGTAAGAGCATCATGCCCAAACGACTGAACGGATCTAATGACATTTGGCACAAGCATAGATTATGGTCTGGAATAGCATCATAGACTACATTTTTTCCAGTTGGATAAAAAACTGTTTAACCGTGGGTAACGGGAAATAATAAATTATGAATATTGTAATGAAAGTTGTGGTGATTATACTTATGATCATTTTAGCGACTACAGATTATACTCAAAAACAACATGGTGTTAAAAAAATTTGCTAGGTACTTGTTTATTAAATCTTTAAACGCAATAAAAAAACATGTTCATTTTATTTTAAGGTTTATTTTACAGTTAGTAACAATACTTATTCAACAAATATTTTTTTAACGTTTTTATTGGCAAAATCTCGGTATCTAAACTGGGTCTTACACAAAATTAATTAATGTTCTTCCTCTTTTTTTCTTGTAATTTGTAGCGTAAGCCGTTCCAGTCTTTCTAATTGGCGATTTGACAGATTTGTACGTTTTAAAATTTTGACATTTTTAAAAGTTATTCTGACAAAATGACAAAATTTTAAAACGTTTTTTATATCAGACTTTCAGATTTTAGAATGTCAAAAATATAACCAAAAAATTACCCATCTTTTTCACCATTCATCACATTTTTTTCAGTAAGTGTACTATGTACACTATGATGACTGAGTATATGATATGATGACAAAGTATTTTTTATTATTATTGTATTAGCCAATTGAAGTAATTTTGGTTGTTTTGCTATTTATTATTTTGTTGTAGAACCTTTTAAATTTACCAATATCAACTTCGCGATACATAATCTCTGATAATATTATAGTATCAAAAAACTAGAACTGAAGTATGTTTCAGAATGTTCAATTGTTTATGTATGTAACCTTGAAACATAGCAGTTACAACGCGGCCAAAAAATAAAATACGAAAATAATTGCCTCATGCAAAACACGTTCAAGGGAACATTTTCACAAATGTGAAACAATAAGTGCTGTCACAGCTTTCGAGCGAAGCCAAGTGCTCAAAGTTTGCTGGAATTTATTTCATTCTTATGGTACTATTATGCTGTTCTCAGCTACACAACATAAATAATAATGAGCGTTATAGGGTCATTACTGTGAGACTGGGCCGAGTGACGTTGTACAAAGTTACTTACGTACCTAACAATCATTTTTTTAAATGTCTGGACGCTTGCTTTGGTGCTTCAATATATATTTTTTTTATAATGTCCCGACCTCATAGTCTGGGACTGCTGTGTTTATACATACTTATGTACCTACTTAGGTAGACTAGATAGTGGAGCAGACTATTTACTCTCCTTTTAGTATGGATGTGGACACCTACCTTTCTTGGGAGCATTCAAAATAGTAATCGTGTCAACTGCTCATCATCATGGCATACTCTAATGTTCCTGCTGCTGTGACACTAACTTTATCTCAAGTGAAAGTGATTGGGTATTTATCCAACACGCGAACCCAATGTCGATTGATGGATAGCACATGTCTTTTGAATTTTCAGTTCATGCATGGGCATTCACGATGTTTTCCTCCACATTTTGAGCTGCTCATAAATAAAATATAATAAAATCAATTGTTACCTTGTAAATTGCACCATAATCAATCACAAAATTCTGGTATTATAAACTTTAGTATATTAATGCTTATAGTATTTTATATTTTGCAAATCGTAGTGTTGTATATAAAATAATATGAAATAGCGGTCCATTTTTTGGATAAACGCTTGTGTAAAATAATAGATATGATTATCTTTTATTGATAAACGGACATTTTCATGTTATACGAAAAACTAAAAACAGCATTGAAAATCTAAAACTGTCTACTACAATAAGTATCAAAACGGCGCACATCCGCAGCGTAGACTGTGTCCTCCAACGGGTATCTGGCCTCTTTGCTGAGGCCCATTGAGGCCGGGTTGAAAGCAGGGTCATTACCTGAAACAAAGAGCGAATGCCGCTCAAACTGTGCATAAATCGCACCACCCTGTTTACATACGAGGAGACTTCCTACGAAAGCCGCCAAAGAAAAACGCAGCCTACTTCACCTCGAAACTTTGAATGAAACCAGTTCTATGCCTTTAATACATTTATACGTTTCTAAAGGAATCGCGTTATAAACAAACGTACAAGTTTAAATCACAAACAATTTATGTATGAGAGCTATCGTAAAGTAGGAATCTAATATCAGAAGTGTTTCTTAATCAAACTTAAAATAAAAAATAAAATAAGCCTTACCTAGTTCGATTGGCATACACACTAAAGCTTCGATTTATAGAACAAGCTAGAATTCCGCCAAATTATTTGGCTAGAGCACATGGAACTGGCATTAATTTATGTAGCTTGTAAGACGCTTCAAAGTGATCTGAATGATTTTATAAAGATAATAACAAAATTATTTAGATATAAAACTTTTTGATTTTATAATTATGGATTTGCGATATTGTATTTAGCACAGTATTTTATGCATGGTTAACATTTTGTATTCTATCAGTTATCTGGCTCTCTTATTAAGGAGGCTCCAATATTAATTTATTTATATAATACATAATCGTGCGTCTCATTACATTTAGCTGAATCTATTTAAGGTAAAGTTATACTATTGAATCGTTTTGCAAATGAAACGTTTTAATAAACGATACATACAGAATTTTACTCTAGGTGTGTACTGTGTGCATAATGTAGGTACCTACAGCTGTTTCCAAATTGTGTGGAGGTGAATCGCTAATACGATTTGAAATTCAAATTGTCCAGTTGGATTTGGGTGTCCGGTAATATTGACGTCAGATGTTTTTTGTTGGGATAGTTCTAAGTTATACAGCTGCTTAGAATCAGGATAAAAAGGCTATGTTCAGATGGTAGCGTGTTTGGTCTACATTGAATATTGTTATTACTTGTCTAACTACCCGCGATGACGTTTCACGAAGCGTTGTCCACACGTCTTAACTCGTTGTAACGCGGCGCAGGTCTAGGTGGGCAATTGTACTATGATATTGGATAAATTTACAGACGCGTAATTTAAAAATGCGCAGTTTACTCCTTGGGATCATAGGCTGTGTTTGCATTTAAACATGGAGGTTTACAAGAAAATACTCGGACAGAAAATACTCTTAAAAAAAAGTAGACTTTTTTTACTTGACGTTGGATTTGGGTGTTCAGTATAATGATGTCATTTTGTGTTTATTATAATATGTCAGTGATTAGTTTCATAATATATTATAAAGGAGCATAATATATTATACTAGATAGGTACTTCATCATTTTTAGGATACCTTTAAATATATATATATATGCTTAGAATAGTTTAATTAAGGACACAACATGTCATTAATTTACAGGGAAGCTTTTCTAAAAGACAATAATGATTTTACTAATAAAACTGTTGTTAATGAATTAATCATTATTTTTAATAACGAGTAGATAAAATGCGCTGTGTTACTCAACCCTAATGAAGACTCTCGAAATTGAATCGAAACAGTGTTGGTGCTCTTCACCGAAATACCGTGGTGGAATCACGCGTTTTTAAAATGAATGATTAGTTCAATTTATTGAACTTTAGCACTTCAATATTTTTGATGGTAAAGCCTAGGCTTACAGAGAATCCTAGTCTCTCAATATATTCTATTCTAAATGAAAGGGAAACTAAATTAAAACAAAATGCAAATACCCAGACAATTTATTAAACCAGTAACTTATACTAAAGCGACACAGAATATCTGAGTAAACTATCTATTTGTCGGTGGCAGCTGTTGATACAAGTGCGGCTAACAATTGAATACGGTTGTAAATCAGAGAGATAGTAACGGTTGACCCCTCATGTAAATTTCGGGTTGACCCCCTCCCACTGTCTCGGAGACTCGGCCCAAGCCTTGAGAGTTGCGATTTCGGATACTGCTAGCACAATATCTTATAGTATAATAGACTAAAAAGAGGGTTAATCGTTATAACAGGGTTTTTGTTATGCATATATTTTAGCAATTTTTAGTTTTTATAAGGTAAACCTTTGTATAGTATAATATCAGCATACAATTTAGAGATAAGTTTAGGTTTTTTATTGCTTCTACTTACTGATCTGCCGTTATTTATTGTTCAAAACGACAAAAATCAATACAATGACTATCATAACCAAAAAAATAGTTTAACCAACTTTGGCTAGTTTTATAAAATTTACTATTGAAATAAAAATTATAATGACTTTCTTACACAATTTTTGATGAGGCCCTTATAGCTGAAACTAGTAGTATTATATTCTGAAAGTATTGTGGTTAAAACTAACGCAAACGTCACGAAAAACGAAGTGACGTGGTATATTACAATATAAAGAAACAAAACAATTGCAGGTGATCTGCAATAAAATATCTAGACTATTTCACTCCAGCGAATGAAAATAAAAGATCGCGCGATGGGTATCGCATATCGCATAAGGCATTATTAAGACATATGTCCTAGCTTTCTGTTCGATTCTGATATACTGGTGAAACGATAGTTCTAGCAATATCGATTCTTAGGGAGTCTAGAATATATATTCTATGTTCTTTTATTTTGCAGAAAAACGTAACGATTAACTGTGATCTCGTTAGTGCCAAATGCCCATTATAAAAATACGCTTTTAAAAAAAAAACATGCATAAAAACAGTGGGATCTACAGTAGGAAAATACTAGGCACATTTATATTGCAGTATGAATAAAATAGATTATTGATAGGTTTCTGATTGCAATACAGTTGCGTAGTAGTTTATCTGGTCCAGTCATTGTTGTCTAATTATAGTAATTATGGTCAACAATTAACTACTGTTTCAGTCAGGTGCTACTTTCATAAGAAAATAATCGGGTTATTTTTTAGTCAAGTATTTTTCCTGTGGAGTGGGAATAAAAAGTGAGCAATAAAAAATGTACAATAGAAGAATTTCGCTGTTCCTGGGACTACTTCAAATAAAATCAAAAGGATCACAATAAAACTTCTTACAAGCCATGTATAATTTACGCCAGTTTCAACGTGCTTATACGCCGTAAAAGAACTGGCAGCCACACCGGCTATATTTCTACCGCTTTTTAGACATGACCCTTGCTATTTTCAGTTATATACATATTAAATATACATTTTAACACCTGTTACATCAAAATACTCGTTTGTGTCAGTGACTAAGCTTAAAGTTTCGCAGATGGCATCTGATGCGTAATTAATGTGACGTACTAAACAGGCCAGAGTACACTTGGTTGGGCAACCGCCAGAATTGTTCTTTTTGCTCTACGGAAGCTATGCTATTGGATCTTTCAAGACTGTCTTGTTGACATCGATCTTAAAGATCAAAAGAATAAGTTTAAAAGTCGCGATTTAATATAAAACAACTGTCAAATAATTTCTATGAAAATGTAAAATGTATGTAACTGTGTTTGTAATAGAGATATTAACTGACGAACGCTAGGTACGGATACTCATACATTAAAGAAACTCGAGATAATGGTAAGCAAATTCGAATTAATTATTTTTATAACTAGTCCCGCGGTTTCACTTGCGGGCTTAACTTGCTGGATTCACCGTTGAAGAGAACGGTGTTTATGCTATCCCACAGGAACAGTAAATATTCCGGGATCGAAAGTAGCCTAGTCGTTCATCCGGGTCACATAACAACTCCATTCAGCCGTTACGGAATAAACAAAGATAAAAACAAAAAACTTTCGTATTAAAATTAAGCGTGGTTATTCGTATTATTTTATGATTTTTTAATTAGATGATAGATAGTTTCCAAATAAAAGTTTGGCAGAAATATTCCGATATTATCAATACTCTTATTAGTGTTTATATTATACCAAAACTAAAAGTGTATTCTTGTTTATTTTCTCCATCAGACACTTGGCCGGAAATGTCGTGGTTTCAGAATATTCACAGAATACAGTCAACAAAATAAACATACAATAGACAGTCAGCGGTTAATGTACAAATGAACGTCCTAATTGCGTGAGTTTAACTTTTTGTATGTTCGCATTGTTATGCTAACTCTTTTCAGCTTTGTTGTGGCGAGGGTGAAAGTTTTAGTTTTTTCTGGCTTTTCTGGCATGAAATAAGCGTCCTTTTTTAAAATTAATTATGTTATGTTCGACTTTTGTTTTTAATTTTATTCTAAAGAAGTTTTTGTTAACATAATAATGACATGATTTTCACTACGATGCGTTTAAAAAGCATTTCTTCATCTTTGTTCTTTTGATAAGACAGTAGATAAAAAAAATTAACAAGTTTGCTTATGTTATGCTAAGAACCACAGGGAGTGTTTGCGCGGTATGTGTTATAAGTTCTGCAGATTCATTATAATAAATTAAATTAAATTATTGTAGACTAATTAAAATTATTATTAAAAAATATATTAATTAAAACTATAATTTTCAATTTTGCAGATCATTTTCATTCCAAACTGAGTTATTTCATTATCCAAATACGTATTAAACTAAGTAATATCTACACAAAAACGATATTCAGAGGTAGTAAACGTGTGAAATTAAATTAATGTCGGAAAAGGGTCAACACAATAGACGTCTGAGAGCATTCAATGTCTGAATGCGGACTTCACTGACTTTATAATACTGAGACGCACAATATACCCCTATTTTCACGCGCTCACTCCAAGAGGTCCTGATTCAAATTCAGCTTTACTAGAGCAGTCTAAAATATTTCTTTCATATGTAAAGCAATGGTTTCTACGAACATTGCTTTTGCCTACCTATTAAAATGTCCCCACACAAATCAAAAAATAAACCAGCACATTTTCACAATATACTTTATTGTTAAATTATAAAAACACTGGAATGGAGTAGTGGTGCAATCCTGGCTTTCCGACTCGTCGGTTGAAACCCAGACATGCGCCGATAGATTCTCTATTAAAATAATGTATGTGAAGTATGAGAAGAAAAACATCGTGAAGAAACCATCATGAGCTGATGCTCGCGACTGAAAAGTAGCCTTTGTTCTATTCCCGGTCACTATCTATTTATGTTTTAAATTTCAGCCAAATCGGTTCAGTGGTTGTCGAGTTATTAGAGGTACAAACATTTATCCAAAGATCCAAACTTTCGCATTCATAATAATATTAGTATTTTTTTAAATGACTAATGGCTTTTATTAAATATTTTTCTTATTATTATTATAGTTCAAGGCGTCGCTCTATCACTCATTATTTCATTGATTAAATCTATCTACAGATATTCCTGTATCGGTTTTTAATCACGCCGCTTGGTGCTTTTTAGATTAGACCGCCTTTTGAGCTAGGGTACCGAAAAGTAATAACAAAATATTTTTATCAACAGCTTAAATACATATACATTTATTCCTCAATAAAACTTTCACAAGAGCTTAATATTTTACCTGCCTTTTACCGAGGTCGACAAGCAAGCAAAATTCTATGCTCTGTACCCAGTTTAAATCAAAAAGTGATATTATGTAAGTTTGTAGATAGTTTAGCAAACAGTGAAGGATTTGTGTGGTGAACTGTTTTAAAGAATCTTCAATGTTTAAAGTGGGTCTGTGATTGCACATGCAGTAGCGAGGCAGCACTTTCCGTCGATTCGTATTTTAAAAGCTTCAAATTGAACTTTTGTATGCAAGTTACATACGTTCTGCTGGCAAATAGATAAATCTGAGCGCTTTTAAGGTTTAGAATCGCAATATTTTATAAACTTAGATGATATATTTTATTTAAAAATAGAAAAAGCTTTTGATTTCGCCTCTAATGAAGGCTTTAGATTTGTATTTAGCCCCGCGTATTCACCTCATTTTGGAGGTATTTGGGAAGCCGGCGTTAAGTCCGCCAAACACCATTTAAGACGTGTAGCTGGTAATGCTTCCCTAACATTTGAGGAACTGACTACGCTGTTTACTCAAATTGAAGCGATTTTGAATTCTCGTCCGCTAACCCCACTTTCCTCTGACCCAACTGATCCTTCTCTTTTGACTCCGGGCCAATTTCTGATAGGACGACCTATCTCCGCGGTACCATCGCTACCCATCTCGTCGAAGCGCCCTAACAGATACCAGCTTATAGAGCAACTGAGGCAGCACTTCTGGGAGAGGTGGCGCCGGGAGTTTGTGGCGGAACTTCAGCAGCGGACTAAATGGAAAACAAAGCAACGAGAACTTCGGGTCGGAGAGTTAGTAATACTTAAAGAAGAAATTCTTCCTCCACTACAACGGCGACTAGCTCGGGTCAGTCAGTTGTATCCAGGAGTTGACGGGATAAGCAGAGTCGCTGATATACTGACTTCAAAGGGCATAAGAAGGAGAGGAATCCACCAACTATGTGTTTTTTCTACTAATGAAGAAACAAAGGCAGTAGATGCCACCATTCGTTGAAAGAAACCCTTTCAAAGCCCCGGAGGATGTCTACGCGCAGCCCTACGACGCGAGAGGGGTAGACCCCGGGTGAGGGAGGGGAAGTAATGCTGGCGCGGCGGACGACGCGTTCGCGCACTCGTCAAGCGACACGCCAAACGACACACGTCCGTGAATCAATTTTAAATATAATTATGTACCAAGCATTGTGAACTGGAATTAAACCAAGTGAACAGAATTTGGAGTTTTGTTATTTATTAACACACATAGTCGATCACACATCACGTGTTATTTTTATACCAAGACAATAATACTGCTCACGTGATGTAGGCAGTTCCTAAGCCTAAATGAACTCTTGCAAAACCCTTTATGACTCGCTTTTTGCACATATTGACGTAAATCAAAAGTTGTAGTACTTCTCCAGACAAACTGTATTACAAACGGCTATATCGATGATAAGTATGAAATTTTGTGTCTGCTGTCAAATAACGTCATATTTTGCTTCTTAATATACTGAAATGAAAACTCGAAAATGGCATATTTATTCCACAGAGTTTATATAACTCTAGCTATATTAGGTATAACAAAATAATAAAATTCCCACACGATCCGCATCCTATAAGAAAACTTTCACACTTAGTATGCAACTTTTTAATACAAATTTGAATCGAGGACACTAGAATAGGAACGAATAGAAACGATATTGGTTCTTTACTGCAGCAAACGTTAGCTCGCACCATTTATTGCGTCTGAAAACAGCACAAGTTTCCGTTCAAATGTTTGTACGGCCAGCGAGACGGTTCTACAAGTTTTAAAGCGTTCTATTATCTGTGCTCGTGCCTTGGAATAGTTGTGATCGAACTCTAAAGTCCGTGTCCGTATTTTAATACTGAAGTACTTATAGATTTTTTGTACAGTTTCAATGAAGAAGGAAGCTAGCACTGGTAACTGTGGACTAATCTTCCAGAAAGGCATAAATTAGTAGTTCACGAGTATGTTAATTATCAAAATAAATAAGGCTATTTAAAGTTAGTCAATAAATGTAGAAAGGAGGTCAATAAGTCTTTCAAAGACCTTGTAATCAAAATATATTGGTAAACAATTTTTTATTTTATCAATGATTTTTTTTATCAGAGGTAAAAAAGAGCTTTAAAAATAAAGAAGAGCTTAATAACGAAGCCTTACAAGAAATCGTAGAATGGTGTTCAAACAGTTAAGCTTTAGAGATGTGGGAGTGGGACATAAATTTAATATTACTTTATTTGGTTTGCAGAAATTCTTAGCTGTGCCACAGTGAGAAAAAAATAGCTCGTTCTCTGCAATTATATATTATAAATTGAAATAATTGTTACTGTCTGACTGCCTGACTGACAATCTGAAAAACAACGCACAATCTAAACCGTGATTGCATAGTACCTGAAGTTAAAAGGGTGTGTTCCTTTTTATTAGTAGGAAGACACTATGAAAAAAATTCTCAAAATAGTTGTAAGTATTAAGTTTAAAAAATCAACCCAGACAAAGTTATAAATGTAAGCGCTCGATGCGCAAAATCAAATTTTTATAGCAAAAAAGCACCATGCTTGCATTTTTATTGATAGTTTACTCGCTTATTATTTGTTATGACATATTTAAACATGAATTCTTCAAGACATAAGACTGAAAATTGGTCGTTTGCTGTCGATTTTAACAGTTGGTTGCGTTGATTATTAAAACAAGCCTTTTAGATAATTAAAATGAAACGTGGTTTATAAAATTAATTGACTTCCCAAATTGATGTTAAACAACAAGGGTGTGGATAACATTGCTTGCGGCAGTACTTTGTTCATTTCACCTTTTTAACTACGGGTAACTTTAGAAACTCAATTATTTCAAATTTATTTAAGTTTTACCTGGGGTAATAATACATTCAGTATTGTATTCAATACCTATCTAATAAAAACAGAGTTTATTTTCAATATTTTTTTCAGGTTTGTCATTTGAAACATATTTTACATGTTTTACTTTTGTATGATAAACGTAAGGCAATAAAAATACTATCAGCATTACGTAAAATGAAATACCACTTAGTCAGTCAGCTTACGTTTTTATTCTATCATCGTTAGTCTATCACTTTAGAAGTAATGCGCTATTGAAAGAGCACTTATTGAACTATTAAAAGAAATTAACTGCATTGAGATTTCTGTTAGTATAGCGAGTAGCGAGACGTTTTATCGACTATCAATCGGCAAGACCAACTGGTTTAATTAACGGTACAAAAAACAGCGACACAGCTTACTGAACTTTGCTATAACTTTTTTTTTATTCCACTGTTATAAAAGTGTAAGCTTATTCACAGCTTATTCACATAATAATTGTCTAAGCGATTTACTGCCTGGGTACGTGGTATCGATTCGCTTATACATTTATGTTCCGTAAAACAGACAGATCAGATGGATTTCGTTTATACAGCTGCAGCGAATACCCATAATAACAATGAAATTACTAAATTTTGCTTTCAGCTTCGCTCACGCTTCACACTCAAAAGCAATTTGACTTGGGTGTAGATTTATGGGGTAAAAATTAGCCTTGCATCGTTATGTATTATATCACATAACAAAATAGCAAAATATTGGCAGGAAAAGCAACTCTCGGCCATAAAAATCAAACCTGTATCTCTCCTATCTCAGCCGAACACTTATTTGCCAAGCCAATGTTTAAAATGGCAATGGACGGTGTTACGCAGACTGCGTCCTACAATCAAGAGTAGTTTTAATTTCATGCCAGTGACTCAGCAATCAAAACTATAATTTAGGTTCATCCGTCCAGTGCGTTTCTAACAGTAATACCGAATATTATTATTTCAAATAGTGGCAACTATGTGTACAGTCATAGAAAAATAATTTAGAACAGAGCGCGTGACAGCTCTAGCAAGTAACAAGTCAACGCAATTTTGAGAACCATTTTAAGGGAAAATAAAAAGAGTAGTAGTGAAGATTGTAGGGTTGATAGGCTGTTCATTATCAGCAAATCAGAACCAGCGTGGTGATCATATATAATATGACCGCGGAGGCAATCATAAAATTGTCCAGCATTATTTAAAAAAAAAATGCTTTTAATAAAGGCTTGATTACAGAACCACGAAATCTTAAATATTCACAACAAACAAAGATAAAAAAAAAGAAAAAAAGAAAAATGTTAAAGTATGTAGGTGATGCTGACACCAGACCAATTACGTCTCGCCTCTACTCGATGCAAGCACGTTACAGGCGTGGCTGAGACAATGCCTATGGGCAATGCGCGCTGAAGGAAGGCTGACGTCGTTTCGTATAGCGTTATGCAAGCGCGGTGACCACGTAAGCTGCGCAGTGCGCGAGTGATCAAGCGTGTTGAAGATGCGTAAACACGGCATCCACGAGTTGACCATACTGCTAGACGTTTACTTGTAGAGCTTGACGTTTGTAGGGTAAAGGTAATGCTGGTACGATGTTGATAAGTGTGCGTTGCAGTATGAAATTTACCTACTATACACTATTTGCCATGTGTCTGCAAAAAATCAACAAAATTAAATCAGAAAATGGCTACTCGCAGCTGTGTGGCAGTATAGAAAAAAACTCATGTGAATGTTATTGTCGCTCAACACTAAAACCTGCTGTGCCGCAGCGCAAAGCAATTTTTGTTCGGAGAGTTACGGTTCGAAGCCCTCTCTACCTTGTACTCTCCTCTAAGGTAAGAACATTACGAGGCAAATTCAAAGACGTACGGTTATTTGTCAACGTCCGTAGTTATTTCTATTGCGTATCTACTGGACGGAATCAGAGCGTGCTTGTGAACTGAAATGTCTAACTGACAACGGTGTCGTTTCGTAGGCACATAACCAGATATTAGTACTGCATACATACTGTAGGTGGAAATTCTCATATCGAATGTCAGTACAGCATAATTGCTTGCATGTGTATTTGGTATCAAGTTCTTTCTGTGGCAATGCTTTAAATCTAGCACTAACAGTAACAGCTTCCAATCTGATCAATGCAAACTGCTAATTAAAGCTCAAATTATTGAACTAGTAGTCAATTTGAGTTTAGACACAGAACAGATATTAGTACTACGGCTTTGATTAGAGCTTGCACTAATTAATGAAAATTTTTATACGTAAAACAAGCCTCATTTGATGTTTTTATAAAAAATATTTTTTTATTTGTTTTTCCCTAAAAATCTTTATAATGAAAAACGTTAGTAGGTGCTCGTTCACAGACGCCTTATCAGATAATGCAAATATTTCGTGGTCGTCCCACAGCAAATATCGAACACAAGCTTCATTCTTCCACCTCATACAGAGGTCACCAAATTAAACGGCACATAGAAAAGGAGTGCTTACTCAAATGTTGATGTCATTATGTTAAATAAATCGATTTAAAATTACAGACACATTAAGCTATCATACGTCGAATATTAACCGTTAAACTGTATCTCATTCATAAGTCTCCAATCGATATCACATACGTTACCGATAAAAAAATGTTCATTTTACACTTGAAAGCGTATCGTATAAAATTATTCTGCTATCTTCTCCTGAACTCGTGATTTCACATGTCGTAAAATTTTTACTCCCCAGATTTTTATCGTCCCTTGTGACTAAGGTTGTCCGCACACAGGTGCTAGATTCCGTTATTTTTTTATGCGTACTGCAGTTGTACAGCAAGCGGCACGCAAGCTTCACACAAACGTCGCGCTAACATGTTTTAATATAAAGACTTTCAGTAGAAATGTCAAACCACAGAACCGGGACCTTTAATTCAAAATTCCGATAGCTCTCAATAGCGTAGGCGTTGTTTTTTATATCAGTTAAGAATATTTTTTTATGAAGTGTGTACTTACTTAAAAAAAATATTCTTTTGTTATTATAATTCTCATTCGTGTGCGGTGTTACACTTAGTTCTCGGCGACACACACAAAATGTACGTGAACGCTTCGGAATGTCATCTCTCGTTTTTTTGCGTTCGGCATTACCAACGCATGGACTGGCTTCCGAAACAATCAAGAATTGTTTCCAACCGGAAAATATAAGAATGTGTGCGCCACGCAGAACACTTTAGTACCTACAAGATGTTTTGGTTTTCTATTCGGTTGCCCGAATAAGGAAATCAAATTCGGAAACTGAATCCGAGCCCATGCATGCGGCCAGCTGAAAATAAATTGATATTATATTCTTGTGTATTTAACCCAAAATCACTTTAAAAAAAAACAAATGAACTGAAGCTAAATAAGTTTACTTCCAAAAAACAATCAATCACCAAAAATGAATAACTTTGAGTGGGTAAATACAAAATGTGGGTAGGTAGACAAGTTACGTAGGAAAAATAAACGATGTTTCCTCAACGATGTCTCGCGATCGAATGGCCCCGGTTGCTTGCGAGTGCCGCCTTTTATACTTCTCGACAGCACTCAGCCGACTTATTTCCTATACGGCCTCTCCTGACAGGAGTCCGTCCTCGGGCTCCCTTTTCTCGGTCTCTAGCAGCAGCCGCAGCATAAAGATCCCTTTTCTGTTTCTGCTTCTGCTTCCAGTTGGTCTTCTTCTTCATCAGGCATGACGTTGGCGTGCAGCTCTATCATGCCGCGACGCTTGCATCTGGATTGCCCGATGGTAGCCTAGCGCAGACATACCAGGCTGTTGCTCGTCGTCTGCAGATTGCGAAAGAGTCACGGCCTCAGTAGACTCCTTGCTATCATCAAGTTCTGCATCTGCACAAAACACCAGGAAAACAAAGGCGCATACAAGTATACGCATAAACACAACCTAAGCCAGAGGAACTACGTGAAGCAAATAACTTAGCAAACATAAGGTCAAGAGGCCCAAGTAAAGCAGCATCTTGACCCTAGACAAGCCAAATCAGAAGCGACAGACGTGAAGCGTGATAAGGCAAACAAATCGTGCCAGAGGCGACGTAAAGCGTAACTTAACCTCGGCAAAAATGACACCTCACGCTACACGTCCAGGGAGATACGCGTCACCAGTAAACACCAAGCAGCAGCAGGCAGACGCGCAGATACGCGCAGTGGAGGACGCGTCGCCAGCGCACACCAAGTGCGCGGCAGATACGCGCAGTGAAGCGCGACACGCGCCGACACGAGCGGAGAGCGCGTCGCCAGCGCACACTAAGTGCGCGGCACACACGCGCAGTGCAGCTCGACACGCGCCGACACGAGCGGAGAGCGCGTCGCCAGCGCACACTAAGTGCGCGGCACACACGCGCAGTGCAGCTCGACAAGCGCCGACACGAGCGGAGAGCGCGTCGCCAGCACACACCAAGTGCGCGGCAGACACGCACAGTGCAGCGCGACAAGCGCCGATACGAGCGGAGATCGCGTCGCCAGCGCACACCAAGTGCTTGGCAGACACGTTCAGTAAAGCAAGGGGGTAAGTAACAAGGGGGGGTAAGAACCAAGTCAGAGGCGCGACGTGAAGCGTGACAAGGCAAAAGGATCAAGTTAGAGGCGCGACGTGAAGCGTAACTTGACTTACCGAGATTAAGAAAAGAGCGTTTTCTTAATCTCAGTAACGGCAGAACCAAGTCAGAGGCGCGACGTGAAGCGTGACAAGGCAAACAGATCAAGTCAGAGGCGCGACGTGAAGCGTAACTTGACCCGTCGAGATTAAGAAAAGAAGCACGACGTGAAGCGAATTCTTAATCTCGGCCAGTACCTCGGTTCACACCACCAGCACACAGGCGCCGACACGCACAGAAGAGCGCGCCACCAGCGCACAGGCGCCGACACGCAGAGGAGTGCGCGCCATCAGCGCACAGGAGTGCGCGCCATCAGCGCACAGGAGTGCGCACCATCAGCGCACAGGAGTGCGCACCATCAGCGCACAGGAGTGCGCGCCATCAGCGCACAGGAGTGCGCGCCATCAGCGCACAGTAGTGCGCGACACCAGCGCACAGGAGTGCGCATCATCAGCGCACAGTAGTGCGCGACACCAGCGCACAGGAGTGCGCGCCATCAGCGCACAGTAGTGCGCACCATCAGCGCACAGGAGTGCGCGCCATCAGCGCACAGTAGTGCGCGCCATCAGCGCACAGGAGTGCGCATCATCAGCGCACAGTAGTGCGCGACACCAGCGCACAGGAGTGCGCGCCATCAGCGCACAGGAGTGCGCGCCACCAGCGCACAGAAGTGCGTACCATCAGCGCACAGGAGTACGCTGCACCAGCGCACAGGAGTGCGCACCATCAGCGCACAGTAGTGCGCGACACCGGCGCACAGGAGTGCGCGCCATCAGCGCATAGTAGTGCGCGCCATCAGCGCACAGGAGTGCGCTCCATCAGCGCACAGAAGTAAGCGCTATCAGCGCACAGGAGTGCGCATCATCAGCGTACAGGAGTGCCCTGCACCAGCGCACAGGAGTGCGCATCATAAGCGCACAGTAGTGCGCGACATCAGCGCACAGGAGTGCGCGCCATCAGCGCACAGTAGTGCGCGCCATCAGCGCACAGGAGTGCGCATCATCAGCGCACAGTAATGCGCGACACCAGCGCACAGGAGTGCGCGCCATCAGCGCACAGTAGTGCGCACCATCAGCGCACAGGAGTGCGCGCCATCAGCGCACAGTAGTGCGCGCCATCAGCGCACAGGAGTGCGCGCCATCAGCGCACAGGAGTGCGCGCCATCAGCGCACAGGAGTGCGCTCCATCAGCGCACAGAAGTAAGCGCTATCAGCGCACAGAAGTGCGTACCATCAGCGCACAGGAGTGCACTGCACCAGCGCACAGGAGTGCGCACCATAAGCGCACAGTAGTGCGCGACACCGGCGCACAGGAGTGCGCGCCATCAGCGCACAGGAGTGCGCACCATCAGCGCACAGGAGTGCGCGCCATCAGCGCACAGGAGTGCGCGCCATCAGCGCACAGGAGTGCGCGCCATCAGCGCACAGGAGTGCGCGCCATCAGCGCACAGGAGTGCGCGCCATCAGCGCACAGGAGTGCGCGCCACCAGCGCTCAGAAGTGCGTACCATCAGCGCACAGGAGTACGCTGCACCAGCGCACAGGAGTGCGCACCATCAGCGCACAGTAGTGCGCGACACCAGCGCACAGGAGTGCGCGCCATCAGCGCACAGTAGTGCGCGCCATCAGCGCACAGGAGTGCGCTCCATCAGCGCACAGAAGTAAGCGCTATCAGCGCACAGGAGTGCGCACCATCAGCGTACAGGAGTGCGCTGCACCAGCGCACAGGAGTGCGCACCATCAGCACACAGGAGTGCGCGGCACCAGCGCACAGGAGTGCGAGACACCAGCGCACAGGAGTGCGCGGCATGTGCGTAGCAAACGCTTTAAACACCCTGTTGAACAACACATAGTCTATGAAACTGCCATGAGATTGCATGGTTGGTTACCATAAACCGTTACAAACGTATGCACGCCGACACCATCAAGGTGTTGTTAACCGGCTAGCAGCGAGCGGTCGCGCTTACTTCCCTAACAGATCAGTATGAAATGTACCAGCTGAAGCAACCTGTAAGACTCGATAGCTCACCGCTTACATTGCTGGGTTGCATTAACTCAAACCTCGACTTCGAGCTTGCTCGGTCTAACCTGACCATTACTTATCGTTTTACCTCTGTTCTAGAGCACTAGACCAAAACTACTATCGACTCGAAAGTTTTTAGAAGGCCACAAAGTTTTAATCTTTTGTACTGAGTTCAATTTAACCAAAGTTCAACTTTTTAACCGAAGGGTCAATTTTTTTCAACCGGTGGTTCGACTACTAAACTAAAGGTTCAACTATTTAACCGGTGGTTTAACTATTAACCCAAAAGTTCAACTATTTAAGCGGAGGTTCAACTATTTAACCGAAGGTTCAACTTTTTAACCGATGGTTCAACTTTTTAAACGGAGGTTCAACTATTTAACTGAAGGTTCAACTAGTTAACTGATGGTTCAAATATTTAACTGAAGGTTCAACTAGTTAACTGATGGATGAACTATTTAACTGAGGGTTCAACTAGTTAACCTATGGTTCAACTATTTAACTGAGGGTCCAACTAGTTAACCTATGGTTCAACTATTTAACTGAAGGTTCAACTGTTTAACTGAACGAGTTGAAAACCCAACCCAGATAAATAAAAACTAATAGTTAACCAAAGACTCAATTTTTTAGTAAAACAGTCACAGCTTTTCGAGGCGTTCGGAACGTCTCGCACGAGCTCCGTCTGTACACAGAACCAAACTGAGATTTTGTAAAAAGGCAAAGATGTTGAATATTCCTTGTTGCACTGGTTTTAAGGACAATTCACTGACGTATGTTCTCAAGCACGATAAGCACTGCTACCAGCATTACGAATAGAACTAAAACAAGAATGCTGTGCACTGTGCCGCGTTGTACCCTCGCACGAGACTGGGCAAGTGCCAGTCGTGACAGTACCTGCTGGGTAAACGTTAACGCCAGTCTCCATGAGTGAGGCTCATGACAACCTAAATGATTAAAGCTGTCGTGAAACACAAAAACACAACAAAACGCAACTAGGATAAAAAATAAAGTTGCTCCCTCGCGATAAGCAGTTAGCGATCCGAAGCGGACGCTCCTTGGGATCCCAGCGACTGATATCACGTGATTCTACCTCGTCTCAACAAGAATCGATACTGTGCAAGCTGGGATCAATGCTCAAAAGATAATAATGGTTGGATCTAACCTTGTGCACAATGCTCCGATGAGGCGATCAGTCACCAAAGGATTCTCCGTTCAAAACGGGTACCACAGGTGACGACGGCGGCGGCAGCAGCGGCGTAGACAACGACACGACCGGGTGTCTCACTGGCACAAGCTTCGCACGTCGTTGCAGACACGATGCAACTTGCGGGTAGACTGGGTGGACAGCGCATGTTAGACGCGCTAGGACCACTTCAACCATCATTTGGAGTTCATCAGCTTGAATGCTTTAGTAAGGCCCGGTTCTACCTCTATTTTTAAAGGTTAGAACGTTTGGCCATGATTTGACAAACCAAAAAAAAATGACCTTGCTTACGACGAAAAATAATTTTCGCTTGTGAACAAAGACTAGACACGGAAGTGATAGGCATGGTGCCTATCCCACTTCTGATCTTGTGTATTTAACCCAAAATCACTTTAAAAAAAAACAAATGAACTGAAGCTAAATAAGTTTACTTCCAAAAAACAATCAATCACCAAAAATGAATAACTTTGAGTGGGTAAATACAAAATGTGGGTAGGTAGACAAGTTACGTAGGAAAAATAAACGATGTTTCCTCAACGATGTCTCGCGATCGAATGGCCCCGGTTGCTTGCGAGTGCCGCCTTTTATACTTCTCGACAGCACTCAGCCGACTTATTTCCTATAATATATTATAGTAGCTTATACATTTACCTGTCGTGATGGCTATCATTGTATGCATTTGAGCACCTGTTCTGATCTTATTTATGTCATAATATCCTGGAACGTGAATAGATGCGATGTCTGGCAGCATTTGTCTGTCATGTCTAACCCAACGTTCACTGAATAATGTCCTGTGGCAATAAAATGTAATAGGTTGAGTGTTTGACTGTTTTAGAAACTGGCGAAATTATTGCGTGTCGTCATATCATTGAAATAAGTAATTCTAAAATGATTTAATGCTGCCACAATTCTTTCGCTAAAATCGGGTTTGAAAATAGTTACTAGCGCCCGCGACTTTGTTTGCGTGGAACTAAAGAACCATACTTTTTACTCAGAAAAGTACTCGTACTCTTTCGCCCAATAATTTCACTTGCTACAGTGCCACAGTAATGCTTGCAAACTACTGCTTGGAGGCAAAATATCTGGCACTGCGGTTGTACCCACCAAGACAAAATATTGCTAGTCTTACCACCCAGGTGCAAAATAGGCCATTGTCCTGAAAACATTCATAAAGTTGACATGACATTGTTGTCAAATTATTATTCAGTCATTACTGTCTGGTGCGCTATGTGGAAGTTCTTTGGTGCGCTTCGTCTTGGTGCGCTTCAGCAAGGTGCGCTACGAGGAATGCCTCCTCACTGCAAGGCAAAGGACTCCTTTCACTTGATCTAACGCATTTTGTCAAAGGTAGATATAAAAATCGATGCAAAGCTGAATCGTTGATGCGTTTTGATGACGACGGAGGTACGGAAATAATTAGAGCCGCTTTATCCAACAGATCGCATTCAGAGCATCAGCGCCGCATAATGAATGAAACGACCCGACGCTGCGTCACCGGACGCGAGAAGTAACGCTGTGACCTCATAACACTGCTGATTATAAATGGTTGAATGCAGTCAAAATAATTGTTCATTATTACTATTTTCAACCGACTTAAAGGAAGGTTTTTTTGTATGTTTGTTACGCGGTTTCTTCGCCAATTATAAATAGATTTCTAAGTTTATTTTTGTTTATTACGTAATATTTTAGAATAGGTCCCATATAAATTATATTGAAATTGTTTTAGTACTTCAAGAATAAAATTAAAAAAAAATATGTTAATAACTACATCGTCGCGTATCACCACAATCTACCGAAAACATTTTTTTTGGAGTTGGTTTTTGTTATTTTCTAAAAATAAATTATTTTCGAAAGGCGGGGTATATTGGCCAATAACTCATACAAACTTACTTACAAGTACTACCACTAAACCACCGGTGCTTTGGTCGCACCGAGTTTGAAACTAGTCTGGCACCAATGACTTACTATTCTGCTCGAAAAATGTACCTATATTATTGTGCCATTCACCAATACGCATTGGGGTTCGCGTGGTGGATAAAAGCCCAATCACCCTCGCTTGAGAGTAGGCCAGTGTCCCAGCAGTGGAAACATTAAAAGGCCGTCATGATGAATGTCGTTTCCAGAGTTGGCTACTTACTGACTTACTAATCAAAATAATCCACCAATCCACACTAGGTCCGCGTGGTAGGTTAGGACCCAATCACCCTCGCTTGAGAGTAGGCCAGTGTCCCAGGAGTGGAAACATTAGAAATTTGTCATGATGAATCAAAATAAACTCTAAGAAGGTATTTATAAGTGCTGTTCAAAAACAAAAATATTTTATAACAAAAACACTAATAACTTTTATTACATGCAATCAGTACTATGTGACAAATGAGCAAGTAACTATATTTGTTATGGCTATGAGTATGTTTCAAATGACCTATTTATATTATCATAAATAATAGGAGCTCCTAAAGATTTGAGAGGGGCTCTACTGTGTACTACAAAATTAATTTTATACTCTTCACTAAATTATTTCATTTGGCACAGATTCGTTTATCAATGTGAACTTTATAGTCATTATCATGACGCTACTGACAAACTCTCTAGATACTCGTACCTTCAAGAATTTGAGCACTCAAAGGTTTTAGGGTTACTGTACCATAAGGTACAAACCCAGTTTTTACGCATCAATAAATCCTATCCATTCAATAAAAGTCGACAGTCACAAGTGGAAAATCGAAGCGGGGATATTCAAAAACGTGTAAATACTCACAAACCGCAGTAGATTGAATCAAATTTGAGCAAAGTAAAAAAATATTAAAATTTTTGAAAGCTCGCAATCCTGGCTATCGGTATCAAAACACGTCCAATCACAGCGAGACGTGACAATGATTCAGAACCTTTTCGATTTTTTGAATAGCCTTGCTAACTTATGACAGGGTCAGACTGGTCTCGCGTGCGCAACGTTTTATAACGTGGGGCGCGCATTATTTATATGAACAACGTGATATGCTTGTTAAAGTAGGTTGCGTGAGATACGTAAATTATGTTTATATAGAGTTTTTACAAGTTCGTTATGATAGTCTTTGCAAAAAAAGAGAAAAGTCGTAACCTCTGTGATGACCTTGATGTCGTTTTTAGATTCTTCTGATAGTCTTATTGCACAGACTCTATCAGATTCAGTAGTATTTTATTTTGCCGACACCAATTCTTGTGTCCCTGACATCAGCACCAATAAAACTATGCTATACATATAAAGTGTATTCAATATCGTGCCAGTGAATTATAAAATGCTCTAATACTTGCATAATTGAGTTCGTTTTTCAACTTATCAGACATTTTTTTTAAACTACTGTCCAATATCTTTATGTGAGTCTTGAAAGAGAAAAAAGTTTAAAATCATGATTCTGCATACCAGTTGCGTAAGCCAGTTAGATCTTCATTGTCTTTAGTTGAGTAGAATTTTAGTATTTTCAGTACATAGGCGTTATGATGGCGGTATAAAACGTTGCGTACGTTTGTACGTGAGTTCAATTTGTCTCTCGCCTTATTGGCGGTCCTTTATTTGCTGATTGCTGTTTGACACCTCAGTGGGTGCGGATTTGGCTGGTATTTTTATTTAATTAACTGTTTGCTGCGTTCGTACGCGACGAACACAATGCTGACTAATTTATTCGCGGTTTCATTAATTTCCAAATTTTACTTTATACGGCTTTGACTCATAAAATTTGTTAAAACACGAGAAATAATTTATTTATTATTCTAATACGAATATGCTGATACGCTATCTTGATAAAATATGGTTTGCGAGTAAATTATCAAAAAACTCGCATTTGATAGTACGCTATAGGTACTTGACAAATTATAGTATTCCTGACTAGATTACTGCTCTAAGTTGATTTATTATACTTGCCTTACCGATAAAAATGTCGATTAAAATTAGATTTCTGCGACTCAGCAAATAAATTGAAAGAAACTGCAGTGAGCAAAAACATCGCACCCTCGGTCTCGTCGGGAAGCCGTAAGAGATAAGGCGATAATAATTCTTCGTAAAATGTCACCAAAGTTCATAACTGATAAAAAGTTAAGTCCCATTTCTGAAAATTCGTATAGAGATTTAATTTCCACAAATTTTCACGGCCCATGGTTCAATAAGGGACTACTAAGTGAAACTTAATCGTTTCCCACATAAACGTTCTCACTCTAAAGTGTTCTATGATCTTGTTTTTAATTACTTTTAAATGAAAAACTATATATGTATATGGTATTTTGTTCCAGGATAACTAGCTAATGGTTTGTGTAGAAGAAAATGACATACCATCTTCAATGCTACGACATATGAATGCTAAAACCTAACTCGTGCAATTAATTGGCATGCGTTTTGGGAGAAAGCTTTAGGCATGTATATTGCCGCCCTTAGACTTTACCTTGATCATTATTATGTGTTGAAAGATCTAAAATTTCAATTTCAAAGGAGCCGGGCTCGTAGTTAGCTCCATAGTTCCCATACTTAACATCCACCCGCGCCATGCAAGTTTGTAATTGAAAAAGTTCACGTCGTTTTTATCGGGGAGCCTTTTTATTTGCTTTTCAATTTGTTTCGCCCTCGAGTACATGCGGTGTGCACCTACTTTTTTAACTTTTTAATATTCACGGTTTTGTGCAAGTATATAGGTATACAACTCTATTGTTTGTTGAAATTAACATAAAATTTGCAACGATAATCATATTTCAAACTAGCTGTCCCGTGGATTTTTAAGCTAGACTCGCACGAGCAACTGTTGCCATAAAGTTTACTGCTTGCGCTACTTTTTTCTTCATTCGTTCATTTGTTATTCAATTTGATTCTCGAAAAGAAGAGCAAAAGTTGCTAGAGGTTCAGCCTTATTATGTACGCACTTACATAAAGTCTGTTTACAACTTTCTACAGTAACTTAATATCATTTATTCTAGGGACTATATCCTATCCTAATTACTAAATTAGAGAACAAAGTTTGAAGTTGATACATACAATTTCATTAATTTCTTGTACTTATACAAACTTCAACCTCTATTACCCTTTTTCATGAGCGTAAGTAGCGAGCTAACGCACAGTAAAAGTCCAATCGTAATTGTTCCAGTGATTTTGGAAGATAATTATGTGAACTTATAGATAGGCATACAGAAATTCTTTAAACACGAGATTCATATTCTGTTAGTGTTTTTATATAGTACTCCTCATCTTTTTTTAATGTAAATACCAGCTTCTGACTTCTACAAAAAATAACACAATCCAAAAAATATTTTGCGGTATATTAAAGTGTCCCGTTAACACTTCGTGAAAATGTGAATGAGTTATTTTCTGTTTATTCGTTCATAAAAAGCATAAAAACAATTTGTAAAGCAATTAAAAATAAAACAAACACGCGATATCACACATAGCTAAGGCACTGTTTATTTTCAATCTCCTAATATTCACACCATCACGTTTACACCATGTAATTAAAGTGTGCAAAAGCTTGATTTACATTATAAGTTTCATGCAATATTTACCCCTTACCGTCGAGTGTTAACTTAGCTCTTACTGTGACAGTCTTAGAGTTGTAATTCCGTTTTACTGTAGGTATGGTGCTAGTATAAATTGAGTCATTAGTAGGGTAACGCAAGAGGTGAGGAATACGTCAAAAGGTGCAGACGATTAATGCAATTTCTCGAAAGCACAGTAATGGTAAAGCTTTTCCAACCAGTAGCAGTATAAATAAGAGACTCTTTCTAAAAGTTTATTTAGCAAATCTTTATAAAATGTACCTAAGTAAATAGTTAGGTAGTGAGAGACTCGTGTCGCAGTTAACTACTACTTGTAGGCTACACTGAAAACCAGCGCTATAGACACATTAAGTATGTAGCACATGCTGAGTGGCTGCCTTTTTTCGTCACAACAGTTTAGTTTTAATTTGTATTGTTATTTTTATGTTTATTGTGTGGCGCAAAATAAATATTTTTATATTCTATTCTATAAAACATACTTGCCAAAGTACGCCTCCTTCTAAATATGCTGTGAGCTTATATCTATTACAAGCTATTAACAAACTTCACAACCTCGATGGTGTGGAAGGCAAGTACTTGAATTAACTCCAGAGGTTTGATTCTTGCTACGGGGCATTTGTATGATTTACAGATATTTTATCCATGTTTGGGTATTGTAATAACGAATGCGATGTAGCTACAGCATCTGGATTCCATCATTTTTAATTTGATATGCCTAGAGAGATAAACCATTCTAAAATTGAACGAGGTATTCCCGCGAACTGCACAGATTTCTAGTGCACACTTTTTATTGCACACTTTTTGTTGCACACTTTTTAGTGCACACTTTTTATTCCCACGCCCCTCCACCGCGTTTGATATACATTTCAATGTGACAACTATAGCATCATTTTGAGTGAGGCGTAACTTTTAGACTGGTTTATCTCTACCAATCCTCGTGGTGGATTTGACCCGAACCACTCTAGTAGAGAGCACTGGTGGTCTAGTGGTAGTGACCCCGCCTTCCGATCCTAAGATCGTGGGTTCGAATCCAGTCGTGCACTAAAGGATTTTTCTATTCTAAAAATTTATGTGCGCAATGCCAGTGCTCTCAGACGGTGAAGGAAAACATCGTGAGGAAACCGGCATGTCCAAGAACTAACAATTCGAAAGACATACGCCATCCACCAATCCGCATTGTGTCCGCGTGGTGGATTAAAACCCAATCACTCTCGCTTGAGAGTAGGCCAGTGTCCCAGCAGTGGGAACATTAGAAACTGACATGATGAATCAAAATAAACTATGTGTTATATCATGGTTGCAAACTACATGCATATTTCACAAAGTTTTAGTCAGAAACTTACATCAGTCTGTTAAAATTTATGATGACTTATTCACAGGTGGCTGACTGAATTTGGATTGCAACAGAAATAAAATGACGACTGTGCTTTTTACTGTAAGGTGTTAATTATTATTTAATTGCAAGGATAAAAATATAGTGGTCTGAGAAATGAGAAGGGCTGTTTACTTCTCAGGCTCTTAGCTGAAACTTGCCTACTGCTTACATTAAGCTTATAATGTACTCAATGTCATATACTTGCTTAGCTACGCAAAGCAACTGCGATAGGGTTTCCTTTGTGTTGGTAAATTGTTATAAAGTAAAAGCGACTTCCTAAGAAATTTCAGTTCAATTCGTTCACATATTGTTTAATAAAATAAATATTGATTCTATATTTGAAACATTTATCAATAATCTATCTATCATACCTGGTGGTAGGACTCTTCAGCAAAAGTCCGTCTTGGTTGGTACCACCGCAGTGTCAGATATTCTACCTCCAAGCAGAAGTGTGCAAGCATTACTATGTTTAGGTTTGAAGGGCACTGTAGCAAGTGAAATTACAGGGCGAAAGAGACAAAATAACAGAGAAAGAGACAACAATGTCTCGGGGTGATAAGCGCAGTGCAGTGCCACGCAAACACTTAAAAACTTTAAGCTTTGGGTGGCACTGCATCTGTTATAGTCGTGGTGCTTAACATCAGGTGGGCGCTTTGATTGTCCTGTTACTTGCTGACATAAAAAAAAAACTTCTTCTCTTTATACATATATAAAAATGAATCGCTGTACGTTAGTCGCTTAAACTTGAGAACTGGCTGGCTGGATCAATTTGGCTGATTTTGATGTATAATATATTTATATTTGTAAATTTTGTTTTGTTTACCTCCACCTCACCTGATGGTAAGTGATTGAGTAGTTGACAATTAAAGAGCACGTTAAAAAAAATAAGTTTTTTTATGACTAAACCTGGATAACTATTAAATTAAGAAAGAAAGAAAGAAATTACTGAAAAACACGAGTGCGATAAACCAAGTTAGGTAAGCACGATAAACCTAGTCTATAAAGTTAACGGGTGAGCTTCGGTTTTCCAACGTTACGTTTTGGCAGATAACCGCTTTTGATTTTTGAACATGCGATATAATTAATATGATAATAGTTGAGTACACTTTTGAATCCAATGACAAATTTGAAAAACATATTAGCTAACATAAGTTTATTATTAATATTATGTATAATGCCCCAAGTTTGCACATTACACGGCCAACCTCCCATGCATTTGATGATAGAAATTCAGTGACCAAAATTCTGATAGTTTAATTGCATCCGAATAAGTGTTTGATTTTCTTATTGACGACCGATGTGGCGCAGCGGGCGCAGGTCCGCCTGCGACGCGGAGGTTGCGGGTTCGATTCCCGCCTCGGGTCAAATGTTTGTACGATCTACAAATATTTGTTCCGGGTGTTCTGGGTATTTTCTATATATAATAAAAAATATCTATCTATGTATTGTATTGTATTAAGTATATATCAGTCATCTAGTACCATAACACAGCTCTGTTTAAACAGTAGCTTATCTTGGGGCTAGATGATGCTGTGTGGATTGTCCAGCATTATTTATTTATTTATTAGCTTTGATGTATTTACAACAATGCATAACATTTGCTTGAGCGTGCAAGCCATATTCAATGCAGATTGCAGATGAAACGAAACGTCAAAACTTTTCCCAGATATTTCCCAATAACAGTTCAGTTCCAACAGAAATGGTAGTAATCAGCAGCAGCATCGTCAGCGGTTCCGAAACGCAATATGCACCCGGCGAGCGGAACGGAACCCGCAAGCATTTTACCGCATCGATTGGTCCATCTGCGTTGCCGAACCGAACTTAATTGCTCTATTGTTAATTAAGTAACCTTTCACAGCTCGACCAATAAAATTTTAATCCGCAATCATAGAAACTGTGAAAGCCAAACCTCAGCCGTTAAGCCCGTTTTAGACGTACCCGTCGTTAATCTGTGTGCGGATTTTTGCTTAGGTACAATACAAATTTTCTTCTTTACATCTTCTCTTATCTTCTTCTTATATATAACAAAGAATTGCTGTGCGTTAGTCTTGGCAAAACTCGACAACAGCTGGAAAATTTGCAAATCACTCGAGCATTTTTCTCTTACTTTTGCATGACACTTTTTGTTCGATTCCCACAGCAGAAATCTAACAAAAAGTGTCATTCTATGTTTGGTCTGGCAAAAGTGTATCGTAGGCCTAAATAACAAACCTATTACAATAATTTGATCTCTAGGTACAAAACTAAATCAGAATTGCGTTTAGTAGTGATTTTGATTTGCGCTTTAGGGCAAATTAATTTGCAATTTGGAGGTATTTACACAGAATTTCATTTGAAGCTTTATGATAATAAACGACTAAACGTATTTTGTACACATGGAAGTCATTTACATTCACATAGATTAGTAAATAGATAAAGATGTATTTGAAAACACTTTCCATTTCAATTATTTTATCATATAACTGAAAAACCGCACGGGTCAACTCATATTTACATAAATACAAACCTGCTTGATGGACCAATGACAATGTAGCGGCTGCAGGAAGTCGGTGGATGGTGTGGGCTCAGGATCGGTTGTTCTGGCACTCTTTTTTTTTTATTTGAGAGGACTATGTCCAGTAGCAGACGTCTACTATAACTAATTCCTATATTATACAGTCGTTATGTCACTGGACTGACAATTAATTATCACAGAATCAAAATTGAAAGTCCTAGAGACCGTTAAGAAAAAAATAAGAAAATCTAAAAAGAAATTCCTAAAGTGCAAGGCACAGCAAGAAAATTGTATGAAAAAGAGTCAGCGCGGACAAAGTCGTGAAACGTTTCAATGGTAACTTTTACGTGCTAATAGATTGCCGTTATGTTGTTTTTTAAAGTGTGAAGTACACACAAAATACAATGAAATAATCAAATTCAAATAACTACCAAACTAACAAAAAGAAGCGTTGTTTTTATTTATTTTTTATTAAGCTTACCCACACAAGTAGCCCTCGTTGGGTTACATGCGTCGTAGGTATGCCTAACCGTTACAACTGATTGTAGGTAGCAGGTGCACAAAAAACATTCCACTGTTGACTACAACTCTATTGCAATAATCAATCAACAAATAAATTAATTTCATAAATTAAATGTTGTCACGGTATGTTTAAAGAAATTAATCTTAATCTCTGTTGAAAAAATTACTAGAGACGTCTATACACACATAATATTATACGGCCAGTCAGTATAATAATATCAGGTAAGGTGGTTCGTCCATATATAAGAATCACCAAGTGACTTTTGTTTTTTTTTTGGTGTCCGTCCGGATGAACGTTGAACTACTTTCAAGTTTTATGCACATTCAAACGGGAATTAAAAAAGCTTGAAAAGGATCACGGAAACGAAATTAAGCTCTATTTAAATTAAACAGATACCTACACATTTCAATGTCGAATAAAGATAATTATTTCGATAAAAAAGCTTTCATCGCCAGAAAGATTCTTAAAGAAAAATAACGAATGTTTTTACCCTTTCTTTTCGATGCCGAAATGAAAAAATAAAAATAAACGTAAAATTAATTTTACGTTCGTATACCAAGGATGACCAATGAAAAACTAGCGAGTAATGCAAATACCAGCTCAAACACCCAATGCACTATCGATCACGAAGTCAATGTAAACAATCTAGGAAATGAAGTGATGCCAGACTGAGCGAGTAACGGACGCTTTACGATTAGTTTCACAGAAAGCGTCGCATTTGTCTTAACAAGACAATCTGATTGGTTACACGGGGCAATTCTAACTGCAGAATTATTTATAGTCTGCAATGTTTCATGCGTTTTCGTCGTGCGCAAGCGATGATATAGTGTTGCGTCAGTGTTGTCATTGAATATTTGTGCGAGTATTTTCCAAATTGTAGTTGTGTAAGTAGATTGTGTCTCTTTTTAACTTTGTCATGAGTAAATTTCCTAAGTAAAACGAACATGGTTTCTGCAACTATGATAATATTAATAGTAATATTAGCGGACATTTTTAGTTATTATTAAGAGTAGTACCTAGAGTTCTTTGTGATAGAACACGTCCGGGGAAGTACTACCACCATACCTATTTCTGCCGCAAAGCAGTAATGCTCGCATTGCTGTATTCCGGTGTGAAAGGTATGGTTTCCGGAGAAATTACTGGCACATGAGGCTTTCGATCTATGCCTCGAAATTTTGGAGAAAACGATCCTGTTTAAGACTGGTTACTCGTATTTTTTCCAGTAATACGATAATTCGAGATTTTGTTCAGACTTTAAGTTTTATTAAAAAAATAATATCAAACAGTTGTATTTTTTTATTATTAATAAACAATACAAAATAAAGATTCTTGCCTAGATTGATACCTAGTTTTCTAAAGAAATTATTTTCAGTTTTTGTAAAAATGTTGATGTGTGTATATGAAAACATTAATTAAAATTAAATTAAATTAAAACATTAATTATATGCGTTTTTAAAATGAATGAATTTTCAAGATAGTTTTATTATAAATGTATTTAGTTCCCGAAAATAAAGTTTGATAGGCGTGTTAGCATAGCTTGTTAATGATATAATAGAAGCACGATTCTTATTCACTCAACAAATTGTTAAGAAGAATGACGTAAAATCTAGAGTTAATAAAGATTTTGGAGTCATCTCATTCAATTATATTTGTAAAACACTTCTAAACATAAGGCTTAGCTACTGGCTTCACCAAACACCAAATTAATGACTTATTGACATGCTGTAAAATCATATTTGTATGCCTGAAAACCAACTTGTGCAATTTATTTGCATGCCTTTTGTAAAAGCATGTAAGCTAATAGCTGCTTACAAAGCTTCAAGACAGGTAATTATTGTATCGGTCTAAGTGCACATGTTTCTGATCAAACGTTGCACACTGTTATAATCATAATCAACAAAATAATGAGCCGTTTGTGCACACGTTATTAATAATACGCTGCTTTTCTTATATAAAACAGATAGTTATATTACAGATAATATGGCAGCAACTCAGCTTGTATTGGATATTTATGTCTAATATTGTGACAGTGATAATGTATCGCTATGATAAATATTTATAGAATTTCATAGACATTACGTAAAATACACCCCACATTTATTTATGTTTACTCTTTACCGATTTTTTGTTTTCATAGCGATAAAAAACTGACATATAACTTTAGCGATGCTGAGGTAGCACGTGACTTGCTAAAAAAATGCACTAAAAAATTTAGACAATAGACGGATTTTTTAACTTGAATCGAATTTACCTGGAAACGTGCATAATAATATAGTTAGTGGAATCGGGCCACATTCCATAAACATTTGGGATTGAAAAGCTAGTTATTTTCAAATGCTCTAATCATTTTTATACCCTTTTACTATTTACTTTTTGACTAAATCGGTACGGTAGCCTGGTTGAGAAGCGAGAGGTTGCGGGTTCTATTCGTGCTGCGGGAAAAATGTGTGCATTATCGGCCAATATTTGTATACTTAAGTGTTTCCATGTAAAACAAGAATGTATTTAGAAAAGGATATAAATATTAAATCAGTTATCTGGTTTCCATAGTATAACTTTGATTAGTTTTGGTACAGAACAGATATTATAGTTCTGGGTTAGGTGACACTGAGTAGAATTGTCAGCCGATATTTATTTATTAATTCTGCATGCCCAAGCAAAAGTTTGTTTTTTATCCTTTAACTTTTTTCTTTTCTCAGTTACGTATAAAATGCAACACAGTACCTAAAGATAAGATTTCAGTCCCAGTAACAGGTACAGCAGAAATGCGACAAGACAAGAACACGGTAACGACTCGCGAGTTTCTGGACACGAGTGCATGTCTTGTTAGTTCTTTTGTTTCAAACTCGCACTCTTATTTACAATTTTACTATTTCTAAACCAACGTAGCTAACTGTATAGGGTTTGAAAGAGGATGTATCTTATCAGGTGCTAATATTTGATTGTTTTGAATTCTGAAATATTTTTTTAAGGAAAATTCTATACTTAGGTACTAATTAATGAGAAATATTTGTATTTTTGTATTTTCGTTTAATTTGAATAAACTCAAAAATTACTGGTCCGATTTCAAAAAACTTTTACCAATAGAATGCTTCATTATCAATGAGTAACTTATGCTGTCTATATTTATTACTAGATTTATTAAAAAACCTTTGCGTGAGTTACTAATTGTTTTACTGCAATTTTTTATTGTTATTATTTTTTATACAACTGAAGTGGCAACCAAGCGTACGGCCCACAAGATGGTAAGCGGTTACCGCAGCCTATGGACGCTTGCAATACCAGAGGTATCACTCGCGGGTTGCCACCTTGAGGCTAATATCGAAAGACTCATGTGCCAGTAATTTCACCGGAAACCATACCCTTCACACCGGAACACAGCAATGCGAGCATTATTAAACAGGTATGGTGGTAGTCCTTCCCCGGACGAGCTCTATCACAGAGAACTCTACTAATCTTAAATATTTGTAATTAGGGTGATAATACAGTGCGTTAAAAGCACTTAAGTATAGTGCTCCTAGAAGTATTTCCTGAAAACGCGAAAAATGCTAAGTTAAAATTCACTAAATTCTACTTTTATAATAAAGGTGACAATTTTAACCCTCCAAAGCCATGTGCTTTGACATCGCACCGTGACGGTACCCGTTTGCAAAGTACCTTTATTGCAAGTACGCGGCCAAGATGCAAAACCACAGACTAAAGATAGACTTTACTCTATGTATAGACATCTCTACGACGACGTGTCATCATCATAAATAATGTATAACATCCCGGCGACTCTGAATAATTCACCGTAGACGGCCACTTTATTAAATTTGTCCTTCTCAATCTCATATTCAGATTTAATGGATAAATAAACATTAATAAAATTAAAATGGAAAGGGGTCTGTCAATTCTTGTATTTATTTAGTTTTAATGTTATCTTCTAGGTATTAGGTACTTTAGAAGCAATTGTAATAGGTACCAACTTTGTTTAAATTTTGCAACGGTTTATCCAAATAAAAATGTAAATCACCACGAAATATATATATTATGCTTATCCTAAGAATCAAATACCAAAATCAAAGCACCTACTAATATTATAAATACATTATAATGCACGCCATCTCTCGACATTTCACGGAACTACGAATGCGCTGAAATGAAATTAAGGTATCGCAGACTCACCTTCAATGAGTATGAGTTTTAGCATCAGTTTCTACCGGTACCATGTTGGTAAGGAGTTCATCGCAAATGTATTGGTTTGGCAGTTAGATTAATAATATTATATATATTTTTATTTTATTTAGGAACTTCAATTAGTCAATTCTCGAGGTCATGTTTCGATTCGTCGATTTTATATGTTGGCGTAATAATAAGTACCTACCTTAAGAAACAATCAAAGATCGTTTGGAACCTGAATGACCGCTATTTACCTGTGAAACCCTAATGCCCATCCAAACTCGTTGTTTTAGTCCTAAAAATATTATGAACGCGTCTAAAGCACTTCGTAAACCGTTAATGAGGCCGAGTGAGTCCGACATAGGAAGCTGTAAAAATAAGCTGGTGTAAGGACAGCTAGCTCAGAATTTTTCATGACATGTTATAGATTTAATTATATATTTAATTATATTTATATAATTGATAGATTCAGGCGTTACTTTGCGGAAATCCATTACAAGATAAAAAACAGACGAAAAATCTCTAGTACTACTGCGTTAGTACGCCGAGTAGTACTAGAGTTTTTTCGTATGTTTTTTATCTTGACATGTTATATTTTGTAGAGCCTCAACGTATGTGGTGCGTTGGGCAAGTGCATGGTTGAAAAGTGAGAGGATGCATCCCCGCTGTGGGACAAAGTATGTATTTGCAAAAAAAATATATGGATTTACCATAGTATGCTTTGTTTAGTTTGTAAATAAACGGTAAGAGCTGTGCGTCATTCAGACAACGATTTTATTTTTTATTTGCGTGGAACTCGGGAATCATACTTTTTTCCGAGATAAAAACCTGTATAGCCTTTGTCCTATTCCTGATCAACCATTAGCCATCTATGTTATAAATTTCATCCAAATCAGTTTAGTGGTTATCGAGTTACAGAGGAACAAACATCTAGCCTAACATCCAAACATTCGAACAATCAAACTTTTGCATTTAAATTATTAGTGTTATAGTGCTATAGTGTTATGTGATGTTAGTGTGATAGTTTGATTTAGAAGATTAGCAGCCTTCCACTAAGATGATTACAAATTATTGCATGCAGTGATTTAGCTGCTCTCGCATAGCCGCAAATAGCTGATACAAGCGGATTGAATCAGCCCGCATACTCATCGGCGGACCACGAAGCGCTCTTGAGGGCCATCAAGAACTGAAAGGACGACCGATACGACGCCGCAAAGGACCGGTGACCGGGTTAACGGGTACTGAGGAATTTTTATTTCGTACTAAACGATGGATTTGATTTATTGGTGGCTGGGAAGAGAGTAAAAGTTGCGGTGGAGCCAAAGCCACCTACGGTTTCTCAAAAACTTGTGATCATCTTGAAAGCTTTGGCCTCATCAAACGTTAGCAATTACTTTATGCGGCTGTAATATTTTTAAATCGACTTGATATTTTAAATTGGTTTTATGTAAACAATTAAACATATGTAATCATAATTTATTTAAACATCATAATCTATTGACTAGTTTTAGATATATTAAATCATTAAACCTTTTTTAGGCCTAAAAAGTAGCAAGATTAAATGAATTCTACAAACAAATTTGGGATATTTAGATATTTAATAATAGGTGGTAAACATGACGTATTAGTTTTCTAAAGTGAGAAAAGATGGTACCTTTTTAGTTTGTTTACTTTGCTCTTCTGATGTATACTACATTAAATAAATGTTTTACTAAAGTCTAAACATAATTTCATACATTTCCACATTATCTACATAATTATTCCACTCGTATAGTAATCTAGGCTACGGCTGTGGTTTTCCAAGAGATGTGACGGCGAAGTCTTGTGTCAGTGAAAGAATTTTTGAGTGTCATTGAAGAGTGAATGGCTTCCGGGTTGCCACTTACCCACGGAAGGCTCCTTGACCGCAGCTTACCCCGACATAGGCAATATTTTAAATTTTCATTTCTGTTTCTTTTTGTATTACAAAATATTTTAGCTTATTTTTAACTTAGAGCCTTATTCATTTATTTTTAATTTTATTTAAATTATTATAAACCTATGTTATATAATTAGCATCCTAGTAGTCTGTGAAGGTATCTATCAAATCTGTCATCGTTCTTGTCTATTGACATAAAAATGGCAAAGAAAGACAATACTAAGGCTGGATTCGAGCAACTTCTGGAATAACTATTCTGTGGAATAGGAATCGTCAAATACAAGTACAAGTGCATAATCGATTTTTTCGATCCAAGCGGTTGTATTATTTTGTCTGAGAGCAGTAGTTTCAATAATTTCCACGAAATTGGATTACGAGTAAGTAAATAAATACTGACGAAAATTTTAACTTAGCACCATCTAGACCCAAACTAAATAAAAGTTTTTACTATAAAAAAGTTACAGAGACGTAAGCATATATTTTATCTTGTTTTTTTTTCTGCTATCAGTAATACTCAAGTAAAGTAGGCTAGTTCCCAGTTAACTGTAGGTACATAATATCCTTGTATGTTTGTCCTGTCCACCATACTGCATGATCCTGCAAATAGTTTACTTAGCATCGTAAGTACACTTACTGAAATAAACTATCAGATGACTATTGACTATATTTTAAGTAATCCTGTGTGTGATAAAATAATAATAAAAACTGAAACAGTTCGTTGCTCTCATAAATTAATTTAAACTGCCTACATCAAAGGTGGTTTATCTTTGTCCATTTATTTTAGATCTCTATAGTATACTCAACCGATTGGCCCGTATAACGAGCCAGTAATTTATTGATCTAATTCGACAAAGAAAAATATTGGCAATATCAGTTGGCTTATTGAAAATAGCATCCTATAGCTGAGCAGTACAACTCACTATTGTTTAAATTGGAAACTGTATAGGATTGGTCTTTATACGTCTGGATTAACGGTCTAGAGCCAATATCATCTATTATTTGCTCGCCGTTTGAGTAATAACCTGCAACTTGTCAGTCTAAAAATGCACTGTGTTTGCTCTACCCGTGTGTAAATCTAGGTATTTTAAGCTGCACCTACCTTAAAGATCTGACGTTGAATAGATCTCATTTCGCAGTGTTTTAATTTAGTTTTAAGAGTTTTGCACGTCAACTGTTTAGGTTGCTCACTTTGCTGTTTAGGTCTTTTTATGTCTATTAAAAGTCAAAACCATTTTGTCAGGAACGGCTAATAGAAATTTAAAGTGTAGTAATAAACAGCTAAATAAGTATTGTGCTAATAAAAAACCAGTTTCGAAATTGTTAATCAAGTAGCGTATTCCTGAATAGGAGTCTTAAAGACACAAATAGATAACATAAATAAAATTATCCTTCTAAGTGAATGTTTTTTAACCCTAAAACTTGTTGAAGATTGTAGGAAAAAGTATCTGAAACTCAAAAAGGATTCCAGCGATAACTTAAGAATTGGAGGTGTTTTGCGGTCAAGAAATATATCTATCTGTACTTACCTATATTTTACAGTAAAGAACCCTCAGGGTGGGTGGGAGTCGCTCTTAATTGACTTTTTTTAATTTTTGAGACCAACCATTTATATGCTCTTTTGTCTCGTGATCAGACAATAGTAAATGGCTACCATATTTATTTACTTTAAGAGAAGTAGCTGTATTTAAAACTATTTCCTTACGGTTAAAATACACTTTAAATCTTTATATATAGTTTTTTCTAAAATTATCTTTATTATATTTAATCAAACGGTCAAACAAAAGGTATTTAAGTGGCTCAACTGTTTCATTATGTATTTTTTAAGTTGTTAGGCCATGATAGAGGTCTTAGGGCGGCTAAGAAACTCTGTCACCAGAGGTGGCCACTGACTCATACGAACTTACTTACTTACTTTATATGTATTTTATATACCTACTTAAATTATAAATATGTACATATTTTTGTTCTACCTGTAAATAAATAATACAAAGAAACAACAAAAAAGGAACCACTTTATTTTATTTTTCTGAAGTTGTAAGAATTATGAGTTCCCCCTACAAATTTGAACAGCGCTCGCAAAAAGGTGCAGAAAACTAAAAGAAAGCCTGGGATGTAGAAAACAAAATATAGGAATATGTGTTGACGGACTGCCCTTGGGAGCCATGATAATCCCATATTTTTTACTGTTCCAGATTTCCTTGGTATGAATATTCAATTAACACGTGAAGCGAGCCTGCTGTATGTTTATTTCTTTTTATTTCACTTTGTTTTGCATACATTATCAAGGCCTTACAGTAAACTCGGAAATATCTTTGTAATAGCTTCGTGTTCTTTTTGTAATTTCTATGTCAGAAGCATTGTTGGCAAAAAAACAGATATTTTGGTCATATATTTTGGTTGTAATTCTCTTTGCCTGCTGTATTATCTGGCAATCAGTGTTGACTCTATAAGCAAAATCAGAACTCTAAGGTTTTATATGAGGTTAATAAAACTGATTTGTATAAAAAATTGCTCTTGACCTGCGTTCACTGATACTCAGCATTCCAATAACATTTGAAAAAACGATGCGTCATGCTTACAAATAGCAGTACTTACATGAAATTTTGTTTTAAATAGTTACATGTATTTTTTTCATATGTGGGAACCTATTTCTTGAATGTTATGAACTAATAAAATAACCTGTACATTTTTTTTTTTTTTTTGTGACCATTATTTTGTCTGTGAAGACAGTTTTGGAGGCTTTGATTTTGCGTGATATTCCGCTGCACAGATCAACAGGCTTGAAATTTGGGAATTACCATCGATCCGTTGCGATAAATTTGCTGAGCTGTCGCCAGCAAGTGGCGTCCACTCCGATTGTAGATTGATTCGTTGATTGAAGAGCACCATTCGTTTCGTCTATGTGCCGGGCAGTCTTAATTGCCGGCGGAGATTGGCCATTATTGTTGTCATATGGACTCTGATAGATACCTTTGCGCTACACTCATTGGCAGCTGTTTGTTGATGTGTCTTTGATACAGAAAATTTAAATTTTGTTATTTCAAAATTTCTGTATATTGAAAACAAAAAGAATTTACTAGAATAATTGTATTTTAAGCAATCAGAATAACTGATGCTGGGATTGCGTAGAGATTAAAACTAGCAGGATGATGTCTGAGTTATTTAGTTTGTCTAAAGGTAAGTACCTACTAGTACTTGCAGCTTCTAGGTTTGTTATTATTTATTTAACTAAAACTTAATCTAGAACTAATCAAAATCACTTATAGTTTATTTTTCAACACTCATACACGAAATCGTTTTAGTAACAGCTCTTGAACAGTTAAAACCATGCTAAGGCGGCGCTCAACGGGTTTTAGTAGGGTTGCCACATGCAACATGACTTCCTCTAGCCGAACTATTACATACTTTGAGTTTTAATGATTTTACATACTTAGTAAAAATATAATAATAAAGCAAAGTTTAAAAAAAAAGTATATTTTTTAGGCATTTGTAGATCAGCAAAATAATACTGCTTCACTGTGTCGTTAAATCTCTTTAACAGTAGTTTTAACTGTTATTTTCTATGTATAACCGGGTTTTAACGCTACGCATCTCAGAGACATAATAATATCAAACACAAATAATACAAAATACCGTTGGAGTAATGTTTTAACGTTCTAGAAAATAGAAAATAGCACTTCCGACAATTTTGATTTTCCTACTATCAACCCCTAGTTCCGAGTCATTACGAGTTGCGCTCAAGCCTGAGCTTTAAGCCGGTTAAGGTGCGGCCTTATTAAGTTGAGTAGAAGCCCGCCCGTCCGCTTGCCAAAACCACTTGAACCAACTATGACTACCTACATGTTATATTAAAACTTTGGCAATAGTTGGTAATTACAACTTGCAATGTCAGCTTTTAAGTGTAGTTAAAGCTGGTAGCTTTATTTGTAATTACCATGTATTTTTATGGTAAAAGATTAAAACACAATGCATCAGTACTACATGCCTAGAGCCTACATTTTGTTATTTTATCAACTACTTTGAAAATAACTATGACATTATTTTTTAAATAAAAAAACTACTCGATAAACTACACAGTTTAATTTTATTCGTTATTATCACACAAATTTCAAATTATTTTAATATTTAAATTGTAATTTCTTGATACACTTAGTTATCTACAACAGTTTCGTATCGTTCCTCACTACGGTAACAAAACAAAACCCTAAATAAATTGCAGCACCGTTGAGATGGCCGCGTATCTTGAAATTTCCGCTTCCAAAGACACGGGTGATTTACCTGTAAACAATAAAAAAAGGCGTTAATTTACAGCGTTGGAGAGCCGCCAAACATTTCAACTAGCCGTCTAAGTTGGCTCTTGCAAAATGAACAAATGAACTAAACAAGTGGACGTTTAGACGTTCGTTGTTCCTGATAACCGATCTGGGAGCTGAGAGATGGGCTTAGGTGAGAACAGACGATATAAAACTCATTTATATCCCGTCAGTGTGACGTGTGAGGCGTGCCCGCATTACCAATACGCTCGTTTATCAAACGCCTTAGACATAATGAGACGCACCGCGACTTACCCAAAAATATTTAAAATTTATTCCTATTAAAATATCCCATCCATCCTGCTCATAGAATTTGGCTCCAGAAAATAGGTTGAAATATGGCGGCTAGTTAGTTTATGTTTAAAAAAGATTATCAGTGCTAAGAAATTGAAAGTAAGTAGGTACCTAGTATAAATTTTATTTATTAGTGTAGAGGTTGTGACAGTATTTTGACATATAAAATAATAAACACATTCCTAATGGTGGAAATTTTTAGACAGCTCCATCTAGCACCAACTAAGCATAGCTTATTATTAAATATCGTTTTTTAAATGTCAATCCATGTCATAGAGAATTTATAATAGGCATTCGTGACTGACTGACAGATCAACGCACACCCTAAACCATAAGTCCTTTACATGAAATTTTGAAGGTACATTGCTGTTATGGTGTAGGGGTTCAAAATTTCCAAAATTCAACTCCTAGAGGACGCAGCGGGAAGATGAAGGTACCTAGAATAAAAACTAAACGCGGACATGGACAAAATCTTCTACGATTTTTTTTCAGCGGAATTGAAACCGCAACCTCCTACGTTGCAGGCGGACCTTTGCCCACCGCGCCACATCGCCCGCCGGGGTCAGGTTGGTCAGTTAAATACAATAATTCATTTACAAAACTGTACTACAAGTATATCCACCGGAAAGCTGCTTATTGTTAAATTCTTTATGAAATAAACATAAATAGACAACGATAAATTGTCAAACAATTATGAACCACTAACATTAAATGGCGTGGAAATAAAGTTATAAAACAAAGAATTCTCGTAAATTTTGTTGGGAAATTAAACATTTCACAATCTGTGCGTAATAATTTCAAGTTTGCATACCTACTGGTGTTTAAAAGCATAATTTTATATATAGAAAAATAATGGGGATCCCGTAATGAAGTCACATGACGACTCAGTCAGACAAATACAGACGCGTGCGTAAAAATAAATTTAAATCCACATCAAACCAGCCAAAACAATGAGCGTGTGCGTGCAACATTTATAAAATGAAATGTCGTTCGTTATTAATTTTTTTTTATGTTACGGAGAGTTTGAAACAGTTCACATGTCTTTCAAACTATAAAATTGATAATAATACGATTGAATTGATTTTATTATATATTATATAATAAAATCAAACTATGGACTTCTAAGAACTTATGGTATTTGGATTTCTACTATGTTAAAATATAGCTTCAACTAAGTATATAATATTTATGTTAGGTAACAAACAGAGTAATCAAGGTTGCTGTAATGGTCAAGAAAAGTTCATAGAATACATTTTGATACGAAATGAAGAAGTTTTAACTATCAAATTAAACCGAACCAAAGTTCAGACGTGTCACTTTCTTGGCGGTTCTGCTTTTTTCTATTGTTTCCTTTTTCATATATTGTATTTTCTTTATTTACAAAATTCTCTTAGCAACTTTTCCAACGATATAAGAATACCGCAGTATCGTCACAATAACACGCAATACTATGTAGGATATAAGTGTTCTGTGCGCGATAGTCACGCGGTAGTGACGCTGGTGCTGGCGCGGATAGTGCGTGCGCGTGACGCGAATGACGTCTAGCTATGATGACGACTTAAACATTTTTGTTGTGAAATCAGTTAATCGTACAACTCACTATAAACTGATAATAGCTACTATTTATGTGTGCTAGCGTGTGCCTTCTTATCATCACGAGTTATTTTCGTGTAGCGCAAACGCGTGTTTAATGACCATTCTACTCGCAACCAAATTGTCTTTTCGAAATATTCGCTTCCGCAAATAACAGAAAAGATAGAGAGATTTTAGTCTAGACACTAATTTCTTTTAAATTCCACACATTGTTAAGTGATGAAAAAAGAGAGGCATACCCTGAAGGTACGTATCATAAAATACAATTTTAATATACTCAATGCAAACAGATAAACAAACATCGATAAAAAAACAACGAATGAACGCGCATACAAAAAAAGATAATCCTCATAGAACCGACGTCAACAGAAATACAATTTTCACAAATTGACAATAAATAAATGTATAACAAGTTATGCGAGGTGCAAGTAAATAAAATGGAAACAACGATAACGTTCTGGGAGTAAGCAGCCGCGGTGTCGGCATTTTTGAGTTCCCGATTAATGAAACAAGGAAATATTCATTGGCAATCAAATAGTCGCCATTTTTACAAATATTGATACAGTGAATCTGGCCAAGTAAATGTCCGATTTTTTGCAGCCGGGAACCAATGGTAATCAGAGTCAAAATGAAATCGAGTTGCCAGGAATTTATTGCAATTCTAATGGCTTACAATCGTTCTGTCCGTGATATGGGAGAATAGCGACGAGTCTCAAATACAGGCATGATGACAGTAACCAATAATCATTAAAATCACGTCTTCGCCTTATGAAAAAGAATTCAAGGAATTCAAAAACCATATTTCTTTTTACATTAGATGCGAGATTGATAATATTTTTAATATAATAAAACTACAAAATACAACAATCCGCCATAAAAGGTTAAACAACGATCAGGAGCATCTCGGTTCTCTGATTAGTGGCATCAAAAATATTGCAGAATTTTGTACCATAATGCTAAAATTTTATATTGAAAACTGACATAAAGACGTCACCGCTGTCACTCCGCGACTCAGCGCGTTTTAGCGTGAATTTTAAAATTCAAATTTCAATCGCATTTTTTTACTATTAAACCATTAATTTCTGGAATAATACGTTATTTTTTACCTAAAGTCTATACTTCTGAATACAATAGAAAAGTTTTTCAAAATCAGTCATCTTGCCTCTCACTCATACCCCGGTTTTGGTATGGATTATTTGTAAAGTCAGATGCAAATACATTATGATTTATATTTACATGATACATTATGTAAACAGGGACGGCATAGGTTCTTGGACCACACGATTTCTGAGTATTTGACCGGTTCGTTCGTTCGTTCGTGTGAGTCAGTGGCCAACTCTGGTGACAGAGTTTCTAGGCCGCCCGAAGGCCTCTGTCATGGCCTAACAACTTTGAAAAAGCCGGGACCGACTGCTTAACGTGCCCTCCGAAGCACGGGAGCGCTCAGTTAAAATTGCCACTGACGGTCACCCATCCAAATGATGACCCCGCGGAACAGTGCTTAACTTCGTTGATCTGTTAAGAACAACTTAGCCAGCTACGTCACGAGCGCTCCGGCGGCGATTTGACCGGTACCGAGTCTGTTCTGGGTGTTGGATGCAGTGTTGTATAAATAAAAAAATAAGTGTAAAACACAACGCCATCTAGACCCAAACTAAGCAAAGCTTATACTATGATATAAAATATATATTGTATTTAAGATCTTGTCATCTAGAGCACACCGAGTCACACGTGCCGATTTAAACTGGTGCGGTGTCAGGTACCGGCCTGGTGTTCACTTGGCACGAGTTTTACTCATACTATCCACAGTCTAATGCTTTCCCTGTATACAGTTGTAGCTGACTGTACCTACTTCGATGCTTATTTTGTTTTATACACTGCAGACTTTTTCGAGGCCGTACAAAGGTTAAAAACCAATCCAACAAACACGAGTAGGTATCAAGTTTACGCGTTTGTTTTCCGTCTGCAAATTGTGTAAGCGATACGAGCACTGAAAAGTTTCCTTAAGTAACGGTTATTGCTTATCTGGTATCGGAAAATTTGAGACAGTTTGAATCCGGAGTAAAATGTACAGTGGAATAGCTCGTGCCAAATTTTATGTTACTTAATACGATACGAAATAACTTTTTAATCCCGCAAGTTCACTTCTTATTTCATGAAATTATTTATAACGGAGTCTTAGTCTAATCGGAAAAGCACTGAAGCATAGTATAGTTTTTTCAACTGCTGTTGTATATTTTCTGCAGTAATATACAGATGAAAATTCTTACAATGCTTGACTGCGGACGGGCAAGATAAAAAATTGTTTATAAAACGGATAGCAGAAATGACTGACAACAGTCCTAGCTCTATTTAAAAAATGCTAGTGAAAAATAAGTTAAGATGCATGTATGAACATTTTAGTATGAACTAAATCGAACATTTTGGTTAATCCTACAATTTAATTCCTAGAAAGTCTACTTATTAAAAAATATAACACAAATATATTACATACGAGCTGACCCACGCAGCTTCACCCGCGTTTTTCAGTTTTTATGCTATCCCACAGAAACAGTAATTTTTTTCGGGATAAAAGTAGCCTTTGTGTTATTCCACGACATAACCCATCTACATTCCAAATTTCCTCAAAATTGGTTAAGTCGTCACGGAGATACGTGTTAACAAACATTCACACACACACAGACTTTCGCATTTATAATATTAGTAGGATTTTACGTAAATGCAATTTATAATTGTTGATCATTTTATCAATTTTCAATGCATTGGAAGCTGATGACTCTCTGACTGCCTGACAATTATCGTATAGTCTAGACTGTAAGTCCAAAAGACCTACAAATTGCCAAAATTTACAAAAAGGTCGCTGTCGCGGAACGTTTGGTAGTAAAATATTATGATCCAAAGTTGCCATTTTAGCCCCCTGGTTTTCGGTTTTACGGTTTTACTGGTATCATCATCATCATCATGACAGCCTTCTAATGTTCCCACTGCTGGGACACTGGCCTACTCTCAGGCGAGAGTGATTGGGTCTTAATCCACCACGCGGACCCAATGCGGATTGGTGGATGGCACATGTCTTTCGAATTTTTAGTTCTTGGACATGCCGGTTTCCTCACGATGTTTTCCTTCACCGTATGAGAGCACTGGCATTGCGCACATAAATTTTTCGAACAGAAAAATCCATCGGTGCACGACCGGGTTTGAACCCACGACCTTAGGATCGGAAGGCGGGTTCACTACCACTAGACCACCGGTGCCAACTACTTTTACTACGTTTACTGGTAACTTTACTACAAAAGGGAAACATAGTCAATCCCTAAAGCAACCATTCGTTTTATGATTAACGCGCAATAGCCTCGATGATTTAATATTAACATGCTATTTGTATTAAAGGAATGTAAGGGTGGAGAGAACACCTGCAGTATTCGTGACCACGTTTTTTCGTTCGTTCGTTCGTATGAGTAAGTGGCCAACTCTGGTGACAGAGTTTCTAGGCCGCCCGAAGGCCTCTGTCATGGCCTAACAACTTTGAGAAAGCCGGGGCCGACTGCTTAACGTGGCCTTACGAAGCACGGGAGCGTTCAGTTGAAATTGCCACTGGCGGTCACCCATCCAAATGATGACCCCGCGGTACAGTGCTTAACTTCGTTGATCTGTTAAGAACAACTTAGCCAGCTACGTATTTTTGCTTTATTTATTGACACAGTGATATTATTTTTATGTGGTTACATAGCCGAATGGCCCTACATAGTGTGGTGAGCGAGTGCCCGGTTGAGAAACATTAGGTTGCGGGTTCGATCTGCTCTACAGAATAAGGAATCGCCAGTACAATTTCAACTAAGCGCTTCCGCACTTCGGAAGGCACGTTAAGTTGTCGGACGAATATAAAATTTTGTTTTTTTTTCTACTGCCGGACATTAAAATGAGTGCGATGATAGCCGATTTTAAGTCTTCACCACAGACTTCTTGCGACCCCTTTAATGTCATCGGTACATCGAGTGGGGGCCGTCTTAGACTTAGTTTTTAAAGCGCAGTCACCATTCGAGTGATGCTATATCACTGCCACTTCAACTTAGGTACTTATTCTAAATGCAGTTTGTAGTTTTTCTCAATGAAATTTCTTTAATATTCGTTTTTAAACCGCTTTAATTGGCGCACGCTAGTTTAATTTCGTACATATTCAAAGCAAACCAGGCGTGTTAAAAAAACAATTAGTAACAAAACGGCTGGTAATAGGTAGGTAGTGCAATGTCCATTTTAACACAATTGACCAATTAAAGTTGTTTGTGTTAACACCACTTTTGTTCCGATTAACGTGTAAGCTTTTATGAGTAACGAGCTTGGAACATGCATGTGTTTTTATAAACTGTTCTGAAAGATAATTTTATTTTGACAGGTTTGTGTTCATATAATTAAAATCTCTATATCAAATCAAATCAAATCAAATCAAATCAAAAATTATTTATTCAGTAGAATCACAAGGATCACTTTGAAACGTCTTACAAGCTAGGAAAATTTACACCAGTTCCAACGCGCCCATGCCGTAAAAGAACTGGCAACAACACCGGCTGGGTTCCTATCGCTTTTTTGGCATGACCCTTGCTATTGTTATGGATTCCAAGTAGAGTTGGAGCACATTCGTCCCAAGCTTTTTTATCATCTAGGTAATCGGTTGTTTTATAATAAGCTTTTTGAGACAGATTTTGTTTAATTAAGTTTTTAAATTTGACAATTGATAAATTTTGTATGTCGCTTGGGACTTTGTTAAAGAAGCGTACACATTGCCCTTTAAAAGATTTACTGACCTTAGTGAGCCTAACTGTGGGAACAGCGAGTTTATTTTTATTTCTAGTATTAACATTATGATTATCACAATTTTTTTTAAACAGATTAATATTTTTGCGAACATACATAAGATTTTCATAAATATATTGACAGGGCACTGTCATAATATTGATTTCTTTGAACTTATCTCTAAGTGATTCTCTGGGACCCATGTTATAAATTGCGCGAACAGCCCTCTTCTGCAACACGAATATGGTGTTAATATCTGCAGCACTCCCCCACAACAAAATACCGTAAGACATAATGCTGTGAAAGTAGCTGAAATAAACTAGTCTGGCTGTATCGACGTCGGTGAAATGACGGATCTTTTTGACGGCGTATGCTGCAGAACTAAGTCTCTTCGACAATTTATCTATGTGTGGGCCCCATTGCAGTTTATTATCTAAAGTTATGCCTAGAAAAACTGTGGTGTCCACAAGGCCTAGCTTTTCATCTTTTATTTTTATATTAGTTTGGTTTTGTTTTACATTAGGTAGTATGAAACGAACGCATTTCGTTTTATTTTCGTTTAACAATAAGTTGTTTACATTAAACCACCCTACAATTTTAGAGATTGCATTGTTTACTTTGTCAAAGTTAGTCTCTTGTCGCTTTAATTTAAATAAAAGTGACGTGTCATCAGCAAACAGTACAATCTCATGATCGTTCCTAACAAGCCGGGGTAGATCATTTATATATATTAAAAACAAGAATGGCCCAAGTATTGATCCTTGTGGTACACCAATTGTTACCACTGATCCCGGAGAACGCTTTCCATTTACGTCAACTCTTTGTATTCTATCACTTAGATATGAAGTGAGAAGGTCTAGAGCAACACCCCTAACTCCATAGTGTTGTAATTTTCTAATTAGTGTCTCATGATGTACACAATCAAATGCCTTAGATAAATCACAAAAAATGCCTAAGGCATCTTGCGATTCCTCCCAGGCTTCAAAAATGTGTGATATCAACTCAACACCGGCATCAGTTGTTGAGCGACCTCTTGTGAACCCAAATTGTTTACTATCAAGTAAGTTATTCATACTAAAATGTCTTTGTAACTGAATAAGAATAAGTTTTTCAAAAATTTTACTAAATGTAGGCAATACTGATATAGGCCGAAAGTTACCAGGGTCAGAATGACTACCTGATTTGAAAAGAGGTGTTATCTTGCTATGTTTCATTAAATCAGGAAACACACCACAGTCAATACATTGGTTAAATATAAAAGCTAGGTCAGGTGCAATGATTTCAATGAATGATTTCACAACGCTAACAGAAATGCCCCAGAGATCAGTGGTTTTTTTTACATTTATCAGTTTAAATGCTTTGATAATATCATTATTATTTACATAATCGAAATGTAATTGTATGTTGCATTGTGGTACATTATTTTTTAACAATGACTCTGCAATTATGTGAGAAGAGTTTAAAGATTTTGTAGTAAAGACTGGAATATCAGTAAAGAATTTTTCGAATGCTTTGGCTACTTCATCATCATGCTTAATATTACTATTATTAATATTTAAATTGAAAACATTATTCTGAGTCTTGACTCTTCCAGTCTCATTATTTATAATTTTCCACGTAGCTTTAATTTTATCTTGACTGTTTTTAATTTTTGAACATAAATATAGTGATTTTGCAACTTGACAAACGCTTTTAAAAATTTTTGAATAATTTCTAACTTTTACTTTAAACTCTTCACTAAAGTTGTATTGTTTTTCGCTGTAAAGTTCATACAAGGTTTGCCTGCTTTTATGAATACCAGCTGTTGCCCACTCACAAAATTTTGAACTGCCTGATACCGTAACCGTCTTGGATGTGAAAATCGAATTGAATACTTTATTAAATTCATTAAAAAATAGATTATACGAGTCATTTGGATTATGAGAGTTATATGATAAACCAGGCAATCTAGAAATAAGGTTAAATTTTACTTTATCCAATCGATCAATGGTCACAGGAATAAAAGTTATTTTTCTATTTAATTTTTTTTTGTTTCTTGCTATAGGGGATTGTCTTTGGCTATCTTGTCAGAACAACATAGATCCTCTCAATTTAATTATTTTTCATCGACAAACTCATCTACTTGACACTGGCGAAATTGTGGCAAATATGCCACAGAGTCTAAAACAAAGAAGATGAAGAAAAAATCTTTATAGCGCGAGCACCGTCCGCGACTTATGCTGACTTCTAAATAGCATCGCAATATCAATAAAACGACAAAAAATATAATCATAAATTCAGTATGTTTATAAACATTTAGAAACAAGCTTGGAATTTACTTACATAATAGCATTAAAATAGGTATAATACATTATGAACAGCTTTCTAACGTTCCCATTGTTGGGATATTGACCTACTCTCGAGCGAGAGTGATTAAGTTGTAATCCACCACGCGGACTTATGATTAGATTAGAGATAGATGACACAAGTCCTTCTAGTTTTTAGTTCTTGGACATAGGATTAATATTACAAGCGCGAAAGTAACTCTGCCTGTCTGTTCATAGCTAAACCGTTAAACTGGAGAAGGACATTGGATATTTTCTATGTATGTACCATGTGAGCAAATGATTATGTTACTAAGTTAAGTACAGTTCCGCGTAGTCACCATTTGAATATGTGACTGCTAGTGGTAATTTCAACTGAGCGCTCCCTTGCTTCAGAGGGCACGTTGTGCAATCGGTCCCGGCTTTTTCAAAATTGTTAGGCCATGACATAAGCCTTCAGACGACCTAAAAAATCTGTCATAAAGTTGGCCACTGACTTATCGAACTTTTTTACTTTATGTAAGCAAAACTGCAGGAGACAGCTTTACTATATAATCTGTAATTGTTGTTACTTTTGTACATCTCTGTGTAAATTTGTACGCAATAAAAACACCTGCTTACAAACTAGTAACATTTCTTTTCCAAAATAGTAGCTAGAGGGGTAAAGTAATGGCTACCAATTTTTCTTGTGAATAAATAATTTGGTTGTTTACTTCTGTTTTTCACCAATAAATAACGTTATCTCTAAGGTAGCTCTTGACTCGAACCGACATTTTGATTTACGAACTGAAACTAACCTTTTAAAAAACAAAACAACAAGAGTAGAGTTCCTGCAGAGCAGTATACAAAAAAAGTATGCAAAATCACACTATTACACTATCACATCACACTAATATTAGAAAAGCGAAAGGTTTGATGTTTGGATGTTTCCTCTATAAAATAACTCGACAACCCTAAACCGATTTGGCTGATATATAAAACATAAAAAGATAGTGACCGGGAATAGAACATAGGCTTTTTATCCCGGAAAAAGTAAGGTTCCCGAGTTCCACGCGAACGAAGTCGCGGGCGACATCTAATCACATTAATATTATAAGTAGATCAATAAATTAGAAGCACAGGCACAGTAGATACCTATACTATTAAAATATAAAAATATAAAAGGTTTTTACTGTCATTTGTCTAGAAGCCTCGCACGAGCATTACTATTTTATGGTAAGCTTATCGTAAGGCAGGTCGCAAACAGCAAGCATGGAATGACGTAAAAGTAGTTTCCATGGACAAAAACTGAAAGGACGCTTAAGAGACGCTGATGACAAGGCCCCCAACCCAACGCTTGCTGCCTGTCTAAGGCAAGAAAATTGTTTTAATTCACGACTAAATCTAAAAAAAACGAAGAAAAAATGCAAACTGCAATGGTCATGCGTACTCGTGACTAGATTTATTTTGACAGCCTATACTCCGACACGAAGGCAATACGATATTAGAATTATTCGTGCTAGAGCCACAGTAGAGATTTGGGGAAACAACGCGTGTGGGATCATCTGGAAAGTTACGAGAGTCGGGAAAAATTCCCGAAACTAGCACCATGTAGGGAGGTGGGGGGATTCATAACGCGCTTAGCAGTTCCGCTCACCTGTCTGTTAACTTCGGAATTTTTAAATTAAATTCTCGAAACCAACGTTACGAATTCTCAAAATTCTGCACAGTAATTAATCTTTCGGTATAATAAGGTTCTAAACAAAGGTTAAAGAAAGGTGGTTTATTTTGTACTTAAAAATGTAAGGGCTGAGACTAAATCTCGCAATTAATGCAGGTGCTCGTGCTCAAACAAACTAACCGGAGGATCTTTGGAAATTATCGGGAACCCGCTTTCTGTTACACGGACAGTGCTTGCGTTACTTTCTAAAAGTAATGGCCCATTTACACCATACCATAATTGCATGCAAGAATTGCCTTGTCAAATTGATCTTAGAGCAAAAATGTTCTGAAGTGAAATTGACAAGGCAATTCTTGCATGCAATTATGGTATGGTGTAAATGGGCCTTAAGCAACGTAAAATTAGCTTTATCGCGCTGATGATTAGTCTCAATATTGTAGTTTGAATCCAAATTACTAGTTCAAGTCCTTACTCAATGCATGCATAGCGCTGCAGTTGATGGAAACCAAAATATGAAAAGATATCGCAGCATTTGCAGCTACGCGAACCAAGCTATGTTAGCTTAGCTCACAGTGTGGCTTGAGCTTTACAACCTAAACGCTTTACATTATGCCGTAATAATTCCGTTAAAAGCTTTTTAGAGGTTTTTAACGACCTTCAAGAATGTAATTGTAAATCGGCTTTAACTTTGTTAAGTACGTCAGTAGCTGTTAACAGCGTTTCGCTGTCGTTTTGATGAGGATCTGTATACCCTCCCCGCGGACTTAAAATACCTATTTGTTTGTCGTTCGCAAAAAAAATATTTAAAACGTCAGCAATTGAGTCAAGTCGTATGGTGCTTATGACCATGACCATGCCTGCATTAAAAAGTAAACTACTTTTATTCTGATGAAGCGAACGTCGCCACGGGCGACATTCAACAAATAATGATGAACAAAAACAAAGCTGTGAAATAATGACAAAAACAACCCAAGGATCATTGGAAGCTTTATATTCAATTCGGTTATGGGTTCAAATCAGGTGTCAAGTTGAATGACTTTGTTTTACTTTGCGGCTTAGTAAACAGCATGATGGATGGTATCAGCTTAGAGGGTCGATAGGGAATAGGGTCGAAATCTAAATGAGCCTGAACTGTAACCCAAAAATGGGTTTGAACGTGACACCTGTCATGGGGGAGATGGATGGTTATGGACACACAGGTATTCCCACCTGTGGGAATGTGATGGGAGAATGAGAGAGCGAGAGAGTGTGATCTAGTGCTACATCCGTCTGCAGGCGACGTCAGTAAGGTACGATACTAAACGCACTTCTACAGTATGTTATTGATTTTCACCGCCTGATGGGCGGAGCCTAATCTGTGCGAAAGGGATCACGCGATCGCTTCCTCATTAAATCAGAAGAGGAGCCTCAATTTCACTGCGCACAGATTTTAATTAAGGACGTACCTATTAAACAACTATTTAAAATAGACAAGCCCTCGTGAAAAACATTTTCGCGAGAATAATGGGTGTCAAAGTTGCAACGTCAGAGCTCGCAAGACGAGCTTTTCGCTTGAATCTTTTGTAATAACCCGGTTTAACGTCGTCCATTACTTATTTCTGAAGTTATTTTCATGCAGAACTTTTATTTAGGCAACTTTCATTGAAAGTTCCCAATCCATTGGGATTGGGGTCTTTCGCCATTTCTTTTTTAAAAGCAGATTTCTTTCTAACGTAGATATATCTATCTATCTATCTACGTTAAAAACGAATCGTTAAACTTTGTGTTACTATTTATATAAAGTAAAAAGAAAAAAAACCACTGCGCGGTACCTATAATGTTCATAGGCGTTCTCCGAACGAATTTACCCGTGACAATCTTGACATACTTTAAGACACAGTCTTGAATACTCAATAGGTAATAGGTACTCATTACAGTCACTCACAATGGTAATAACTGGAATTACCACAAACGGTCGAAAATTTAATTTGACGCACGACGCTCATTCGATTCCGTTCCGGTTATAAATAAAGCTTAACGATTAGGGAGTCGACAAGTTGTAGAAACAGCTGGCTCAATACAAACAAATCATAGCGTTTGGTTTTTATTACACCAACAGTGACGGAACGGTCAACTTATAGCTAACTAATAATACTTTAAGCTCTAGCCTGGCCATAACAAATGCAGTGTCACCCAAAGCTTTAAAGTTCTGCATGAAACTGCGCTTGTCACCCAAAAACCAGTGCACTTCAAGCCTAATCAAAGTAACGCTTGTATCTGGCACTATTGTGGTACCCACTAAGATGGAGTGTTGCTAAAGAGTCCAACCACCAAGCAAATGCAATCGAGATAATTAATGTAATTATGGTATGTACGCAGAGACATTGCTTTTCATACAAATCTCGTAAAAAACTTGTCAGCTAAAGTTAACTAAGAGTTCTGCCAAAAAACTGAATCTCTCAGAATTCTTGCTTCATCTGCTGAAGTTTATGATAATGATGAACTCATAAGAGCTCTATATAAAATCTAATACAAAACACTGTTTTTGTAAATTAAAAAATTAAATCGGATGATACCGAGCATTCAACAACGTCAAGTGTTATGATGCATTCAATTTGATTACACCATTTTTTCAAACATTACCTTGTACCAGAAAAAGAATCGAAACCGTATCGTACGAAATGTATGCTTGTGTCAAGATTTACGCTCAACTACCAGTATTGATAGCCTTCTAATGTTCCCACTGCTGGGACACTGGCCTACTCTCAAGCGAGAGTGATTGGGTCTTAATCCACGCAGACCCAATGGGGATTGGTGGATGGCACATGTTTTGTGATTTTTTTTTAGTTCTTGGACATGCCGGTATCCTCACGATGGTGTCCTTCGTCGTATGAGAGCACTGGCATTCCGCACATACATTTTTTGGATAGATAAATCAATTGGTGCACGACTGGATTTTAACCCACAACCTTAGGATCGGAAGGCGGGGTCACTACCACTAGACCACCGGTGCTCTGAGTGGCCTACTTACAGGATTTACGACAAATGTCACGATTAAACAAGCTATCTTGAATAAGCTGCGGGATCCTGGCGGTTTGTCTCGTCCCCGTGACATTTGTCGAGTTCATGGGGTCAGGGTTGCAAAGCGTTGCGCTGCGAATAATAAATATCTACTCTGGAATCCCGGTTTTCTAATCTGCATAATGCACTTTCTAACCTAGATTTTTTAACGATTTTGGTGTTTGGCAGAAAAACAATTTTAATTTAATTCTTTTCTGAACCCCAAAACAATATACAAACAATTAACAAATCTTTATGGCTGAGGTAAAAAAAACTAGAACAACTATCTCTCAAAACAATGCAACAAAGTCTTAAAAGCAATAAAACTCAGACAGTAAAATCACTTTGTAGTCACCAAATTGTGTAATAGGCAGTATGTAACTTGGCTCATACATCATATTAATAGCATCGCAACGCATGAAATTAGCTGACATTTGATTACAGCCCTCAGTCGTCTGCAGACGCACGTATAAATCAAAATGCATTTAAATACTTAGTGGATTCTACATTTTATACTTTAATCTATTTGAAATTTATGATTTGATAATTAGTTATAAGGATTTTGTTTCTAATGTGATGTGATTTAAGACGTGTCTGAATGGAAGAATCCTGCAATTCTAGCAAAATAATAAGAATATACTATTTACCAATTATATAACTAAATAGGTGAGCTTTTGCTTTCGGTTTTGTCTTCGTGGTATCAGGGCAAAGGTTTGGTATACACTTCAAGAATAATAAAATAATAAAACTGATACTCAAACCATCTAAATGAGTATTTGACACCACGTTTTATAAAACATTTCATTATACATCAGAGGTAGGTAATAAAATCAGATGCAATTTTAATGTAACTGTTTATTTCACTTTTACCGCTGATCTATGTAATCTGTTTTATCTTTTTTGTTTTTTGATCTTGTATTGGTGGAAGTTGGGACTAAAACTCTTTGAATCTTAATTAAAAACCAAAATAATCAAAAGTCCACAGCGCTAATTTGAAATGAACAAAAACGAGGTGCCTATTGATTACTGGACCTTTACAATTTCAATTACGAACAATGGCAATTTGAAACTTGAAAAAAGTAAAAAGGCCTAACTCGCACAATCACGACTCTCAAGTGCAGAAACATAAATGAAACCATTAATTATCCGAGAGCCCAGTTATTCTACTCTTCTCTCCCTCCAGCTCCCCCGCCAAGGCTTTTATATTTTTCTCTTTTTCGTTAATTTGTCGACAGTTAGCTGAAGGAATAATTTTGGTGTAAATAGCTAAGTTAAAACAAACAGTCCCGTAGAACTGAAAAATTGACAAAACTATAACGGTGCTAACCCCACAGTACAGATGTGTCCTACATCTGGCCTCAGCCATATCTGGAATAATGCTTTTGACAATATATTTGTATGGAACTTTTGTAGTATATTTTGCGCACTAAAAAAAAATACCAAAACTAATGTGTCAAACGCTGCCAAAAGCATATATTTTCCATTTTTCCTTCCACCTAACGCGATCTATTGCAATTTATGTCCAATCTGATTTAAATGTATCCAGGACCTCTTTCTGGGCATACCGCGGTGTCGTTGACCAGCATTTGGTTAACAGAGAGTGACTTGCCCAGAGTTTTGGATGCATTCCAGTCACATGGCCTGCCCATTCCCACTTCAAGCGTGTGGTTTTTGTTCCTGCATCCGATATGCCTGTCTTGGCTTGTAGGTTGACGTTCCATATTGGATTGATTCGTTCTCCAAGTACGCTTCGCTCCATCGCTCTTTGGCGAATCTTAATAATCTAAATCTTTGGGACTTTGTGCATACATTCAATGGCCAAGTCTAAACTCCGTAGGTCTAAATGAACAAAAAGCATAATAAGTAAAATTTCAAAGCATAAACCCGTAAAAGCATAACTCATTATCCGTTCAAACCTTCACATATTAAAGGTCGAGCTCGTCACCTAGTGAAGCGAATAACCGAGAATCGACTCCGAGTCTCGCTCGCTGCATTGTTTGGTAAACAATGGTCGACCTCGCAGTCATTAACCCACCTCGGATGTCGACTGCTGCGGATTCTTACGTTTTGTAACTTAAAATGAATATGCAGACGGCGCGAAATTATGACGGGTTCAAGTCAAGTTGAGTGACAAAAGCTTGTACAAAACTGATAATTAAAAACAGAGTAGTGCTCTCAAACGGTGAAGAAAAACATGGTGAAAAAATCAGCATGTCCAAGAGTTAAAAAAAATAATGTTAAGTGCCATCCACCGATCCACATTGGTGCGTGGAGTAGAGGGTTACAAGTCTAGTATTACTAGCTAAAGAGTAAGCTTGTGTCCCAGTAATGGGAACATTAGAAGGGTGGTCACGATGATGTTGATGAATTTATAAATACCGGCCAGTAATTTGAAGTCTTATTACAAATCATATTATAAACCTCTGTTAGTTAACTCATCTTACAAATCTGTCATCGTCTTTGTTCAATGATATAAAAATCATGTGACTGCTCTAAAAAGAAAAAAAAATCATGAGACTAGAATTAAGGCCCCTATTCATAAACCATACATGAGTAGGTACGAATCGTGACTCAAGCATCGACATATTTTTCCTATGAAGAACTGTCAAAAATCGACACTTGAGACGCGATTCACGCTCAGTTATGGTTCTTGAATACGCGTCTAAGTCTCAGGGTGCCAACGTGCAAGTGATCTGATGTCGCCATCCACCAATCCGCATTGGGTCCACGTGGTGGATTAATTACCCAATCACTCTCGTTTAAGAGTAGGCCAGTGTCCCAGCAGTGGGAACATTAGAATAGCTGTCATGATGTGAGTTGGATGTCGCTATGTAAAAATGTCAAACAATATTTTATTTTTTTAATCTAAACTTGAATTTTTACTACAAAAATATAAAATATCAAATAGAATATCTTAAGACTATAAATGGCAGTTACTTTACGGTTCAGTAAACGCATCTCTAGATTCAGAGCTGGGCAGGATTACAAATGAGGCTCTAGAGTGTAAACTAGAGAGTAGGCGCTATGCTAGAGTGATTCTAAGAAAAGCGAGGTTTAGTTTTACATACAAGTATTTTTACGTATCATTATAATTTACTTTTATTTCTTGGCGTGAAGTTTTACTACAAAGCTATGAGCAAGATAACGCTGATTATTTATTTAAATTATAATTTAGGATATGACATGCCTTCGGGCGGCTTTAAAACGGAGTAATCCCGTTTGTGCACCTATGTATTAAGCACCAAATGTATTCTCATTTGAGCACATCAATATTTTGACTCAAATGGGAACAAAAATAAAACTTTGTCACAAAACCAAAAAGAGTGACCACTGACTGACACATACGAAGTTACTTAATTTTTACCGTTCCTAAACTCGAAAAATAAAAATACATAACTCGAAAACACTAAATCGGAGAACATACTGAGGTATTTCCAGATATCCCTAAGTCTGTGGTTTTTTTTTTCCTTTAGACGTCACTATTTGAACCACTGTATATTTTTAAATATTCTTGTTCTTAGTATATGGACTCTGCGGCTTATTTTCCACAATTTTGCCAGTGTCAAGTGTATTAGTTTGATTGTCGCTTATCAACGTAAACAAACGAAATTTGGAAAGAAATGGTGACTTTTCTTTCAAAATTCCCTTGGAAAGTCTTGTGGGGAGTACCCATGTCGTTTTGACAAGATAGCCAAAAACAATCCCATTTTTAAATATTGATGCCTCCAATAAAATTGAATTAGCCTTCAAGGACGCCACAGCTGCAATGTCGTTTAATGACAAACTCACACAGCCGTCACAAGAAAAGCCCAAAAGTCTTATTGACGAACATCACAGTATACGACGGTTTATCTATAAAAGAGTAAACATATTATTTAGAATTTTTGAGGCGTAGAGAAACCTTTTTTTTTTATACAACTGAAGTCGCAACCAAGCGTACGGCCCACAAGATGGTAAGCGGTTACCGCAGCCTATAGACGCTTGCAATACCAGAGGTATAACTCGCGGGTTGCCACCTTAAGGCTAAGATCGAAAGCCTCATGTGCCAGTAATTTCACCGAAAACCATACCCTTCACACCGAAACACAGCAATGCGAGCATTACTGCTTGGCAACAGACATCTGTTGTTGTCGACCCAATCACTCTCGTTTGAGAGTAGGTTAATACCCCAGCAGTGGAAACATAAGAAGGCTGTCGCAATGATGATGATGAGTTAAATTACAAAACAGTACTAAAAACACTGTTTGTGATGTTTTCAAAACATCTAAAGCTGCTAATTAAACGTCCCACGTTCATTCTAATTAGCAAAATGCAATCATTTATGAGCCACAAAACGGATAATAGTCTATTTGAATTTACTTTAATATTTTACGTTTATTAATAAGTTTGACGCAGCTCAATTTGTAGCTCTGCCTTTTGCTCCTTGGGTTCAAGTTCCGCCCAGCACCAACATTTTGTGTGATGAACACAAATGTTAGTTCTGTGCCTGGGGTGCTTTTGCATGCAATGTGTAACAAGAGTCACGGAGGGGTGCACGTCTGAATACGGGGCCTTACGGCGTGTTTTTTTTCATCGACTTCAAAAAAGGAGTAGGATATGAATTGACTGTATGTTTTTTTTTTGTATATTTGTTACGCGATTTCTTCAGTTGCTTGTAAACAAGCTACGCGCATGCCACTGTGCAAGCTACAGGCATGCGTATCGCCTTTATGTATCTTAAAAAATCCTTAAATTTTCTTTAAATAGTGTCTAAATTGGCATACAGATCAGATTGATTGACTGTACCAAATCAAGTGTCAGTTGTACACTGACTTCTATTATTGTTAGTACAAAAGAATAATATAAATAACAATGTTGCACTATCTACATAAATTCCCGTAGTTTCAGTACGTATTCGATAAGTTCTAATGTTGAAATTACCTAATGAACTTTGTTTGATCCAATCCAACGGCTCAACACGTAGGTTGGGGATTCCGAACGTATTTCCCAAACTGTGTCGACGCTTTTGCAACATAAACTTTATTCATAACGATATGAAATTCAATTTTCAAATTGCAGACTTTCAATATTCATAGAGTTCGACCAACTATGAGAATCTATTTTACAGTCTCTACCTATGGTTATTTGACCCCGGTCTTTATTCTACAACTATAAATTCTTGTCCATCGATATTTGTTTAACCAAATAAGTGATGGCCCACCCATTTATTTTACGTAACTTTAAATAAATGCTGGCCAATTCACACCGCATTATTTAGCCCCAAGCAGAGCTTGTGTTAAGGGTACTAAATGACTGATATACTTTATATTCAATACACAGAAGATACCCAGAACACCCGTAACAAATATTTGCAAATCGTACAAACATGTGTTCCGAGGAGAATCGAACTCGCCACCTCCTGCGTTGCAGGCGGACCTTCGCCCGCCGTGTTACATCGGTCATCAATATTACGTCCTTAAAATAAATGTATTAACATCCACAAAATATAAGTATAACGTGTGCAACTGACAGCGCGCAGGTCAGGTATCGGAAATGTCGGATGTGCCGTCCGCGAGATGGGTCTGACCGGACGCATGCGCCGGCGTGACACCAATCTCCTGATTGTGCGGATGGACGTACGGGCATACTATGCACACTGTGAAAAACTACAACCGAAATCTATGATGATCTATCTAAAGTGTCTGCTACGGCGCAGAACCCCAAACAAATCGATTTTGTGTATACCTAACGTAAATGTTATCGATTCTACTATTTGTGCAAAACAAGTATAAAATAAACTGTCACGTACCGTTATATCAGTGTAACCAACAATATTTTTGGCCCAATTTCAATATTTGGGTTTCAATCTAACCTTAGATCTACGATCATACTACGGTAGGCTCTTACGAGACTGTTTTGTACTAACTTTTGTGTAAACATTCAAAACGTCGCAATATTTCTCAAGGCTAGAAAAATCTAGCTCAGAGCAAAGTGCATTATCCTAACAAAAAGTAGTTGGAAAGAGCCTTCAAATAATGGGGTCATTCATTACTGAACAATGTATCGGATAGCTGACTGCATATGACTGCGTTGCGTCATTCAAGTGCACTACGAATAATGTGCATTGTTCACTCTGTTTGCTGTTCAAACTGACAAAAGAACATTATACCTTAAATCGATAGATATTACTTCTATTTTTATTCACCGAACACTTTGCAAGCGGTGCACCAAGGCAATGTGCACCACCGTCTATTTAATGTCTTAACTTATCCAGTCCATCCAAAGGTTGTCTGGAAGAGATCGCTTATTAGCGATAAGACCGCCCATTGTACCACTTATAAGTTCTATTTTTACTCTGTCTCTACTCTTTTTCTTAGGTGTATGTACAATAAAGATATATTCTATTCTATTCTATTTATTCTATTACCTAGAACACCCAGAACAAATATTTGCAGATTGTACAAACATTTGTTCCAAAGCGGGATTCGAATCCGCAATCATTAAACCGCGCCGCATCGGTCGTCACTGTGTCCGATAAGTGAAAATCGATGTTTCATTGAATCCGGTTCTACATTACGATGTGATTGGGTTACATAAAAACAAATCTTAAAATTTTTGCATATGCGTTCATGCCACAAGATTTTCTTAAATAGGTAATCCTCTTAAAACCCCCGAACCACAGCAACATGGTATGTGATCAATAATCAAAGCAGTCAACTGAATCCGTACGATCAAGATTAAAAACGGAAGCAAAAGATATAACTTCCAGAAGTTGAGGAACCTTTTAGACGTCTAGAAAAGGAGCTCGGCTTAGTCAGGTAGCTAGTAGAAAATCCTGAGATATTACAAGCTTATAAGACTTGCCATCTTACTTTGCAGTAACAATTTATTGCAGAAAACAGACTCAGTGTTCAAGCGTCTATGACTCTGATAAGAATAGGTCAAAGTGATAATCATTTTCCTGCTGCTGTTTTTTTTTGTATTTTAGCATCATTTTATGTTTTTAAGAAGAAAAAAAATTCAAACATAGATCGAGCCCGCACCCAAAATGAGTCCAATTATAAAATTATAATAAATAAATTATAATTATACCAAAACCATTCAAATTCTTGTTCAGTGTAAAAAAAACCATGTTTTATTGGTGGTGCATATTTTTATGCAGAGTAAGATTCTTTATGAGGAAACCGGCATGTCCAAGAACTAAAAATTCGAAAGACATGTGCCATCCACCAATCCGCATTGGGTCCGCGTGGTGGATTAAGACCCAATCACTCTCGCCTGAGAGTAGGCCAGTGTCCCAGCAGTGGGAACATTAGAAGGCTGTCATGATGATGATGAAGATTCTTTATTATTTAGCAGGTCTGTTACATGATTATCTCAGAAATACTTTGATCTTTATCGCTGTCAATTCCCAACAGGATGTTCCAGAAACTAGTGCCATTGTACAGTTTAAAGCAAATGCAAATATATCTGCCCTCATATTAGCCGTGTGTCAGTTCAAATAAGTTTTCATTGTAAAATGACCTTTAACACGTTAGGTTTAGGTTGAATATATAGACGGTTACTATCAAGAGATGTTCTATTCCCACGGTGGCTAGTCCAGGTCATTAACTTCGAAGCGATTCTCAATCTTATTTACTTTAGCTTACAGCTAATAACGTGACTTAGCTGTCACCAGAGAATAGACACCGATCTTTTAAAACATTGGTATTTTTAAGGTTGACACATACGTATCGACGCGACAACATATCGCCTCAACTCAATCGGGTTAGTATTATTTGTATGAGACAACACCGCAACGCATGCGCACGCATGCATCATAATGGCATCCCGCTCCAAAAAAAAACAAGAAACAATGAGCCGAAGCGATGCAGATCTAGTGCCAAGTTGAAACTTTTATCCGGATTTCCAAGGCGGACATATTGTGTTAGTCATTCTTTTTTTTTTACGGGAATTCTGTTAATTTCTGTGCGTCATACTCCGCTATTTGAATCTGTAGCTCATAATGTAGCATGATGCTTGTGTGAGCGCAGGCTTTGTGCGACTTGGCAACGCCGATACGGACAATTTGGGCTCTGGCCACCTAACCCGTTATTGGATTGTCATAATTTAACATAACATGTACATCGGCTTTACTGTCGGCTTGCTGAGTAAGCTTGATAACATACATGCCAAAGTTATTGTATCAAATTTTATGGGAGTTCAGAATGCAACACCCTACACTCTATTGACCGTTTTTAGCGGTCGTAGAAAGTTGTTAGATGGTGGCGGCTCAAAGCATCATGGCATTTTATAAGGCGGTTTATGTTCTAGACGTCTACTGGCTGATGATAATAACGATGATAAGAATGGTAAAACAAAGATTATTTAAAAATGACACTCATGTATTTCATAGCCTAGTTTGGGGAGAGCCGAGGGGTTTCAAAATACTAGTTTTAATTTTATTACTTATTTATATGATACCGATTTCACGTTCAATTTCTCTAGCCATAACCTTCGACCAGCTACATTATGCAACAGCCGGCTTCATATCGGTATATTGCGTCACCCCGTTGCAAGGCGGAAAGTTTCATATGCATATGATTTCCCTCAAGGCTGACTAACATTTAATAATTTGTGAGCTTTATTAATAAATTGACAACACATTTCCAACTAAAAGCCTGGATCATCGTTGAAAGCTGGAAGCAAAGTGATTGAGTCACGTCAGTGGCCAAACTCTAGTGATGAAGTTTATAGTCACCCAAATTCCTGTGTAGCCATAGATAACATAACCACTCAGATTTGTATCGCTGGTGTATGGCAGTCACCCATCCAAATTATTACCATCGTCGTCGTGGACGTAGCTTGTATTATAGGAATAGCGTTGGAATAGCTTCAGGCAAGCATGGCTTGTATCTGGTTTCTGATAGATTAGTTTTCGCCGCGTTAAAATTAGAGGCACCACAGATCACAGGTCCACGAGAGCGTATAGTAACTATTTTTTATTACTGCACTAAGAGGAGCCGTGGGAATACACCTACACGGACACGGACAATACTGTCCGACGTATAAAAAGATGACAATACACTGGGCTATGGAAAACCACCGACCATGTTCGGTTCACACGCGTTCACATGCCAAATGAGCGGACTGCACCGCTTTGGTGTAGAAGAGTAGCCTATAATTTACTAAATTTCATGTTTTGTTTAACAGTTATTGTGGCTGTGAAATTCTGGTGCAGAAATAGACTTTTAGTTCATTGTCACCTCCATGTCTATTAGCATTTCATGCATTGCAAATATATTTGAGCGTGCATTAGTGGAATTTTCTTTGCGAATTTTGCACAATTTTATGAAAAGCTTTTTTTACGAGTATAATTGATTTGATATGATCTAACTGCGTTTTAAGAGTTCTAGCGCAAATAGCTAGCTAACTGTATCAGTAATGTTTATCTTAATTATTCCTTTTCGGTAACTTCTATTGAGATAATAAAATGATAGTGATTGTCACACAGAAGTGAAAAATGAATAGTTAAAATTGAGTTTCTGTAAAGTGCTCTTAAATGAGTTTAAATAACAGTATCGTTCCGTGACATGTGATGGCATCCAAAAGTGTCACCCCAATGAAAAGGTCAACAGCTACATATGTCTCGGCTTAAGGTAGACAGTTGGCAAGCGCGCATGCTGGTAGGTTTCAGCTACAGCATGTCTGTTCTGCTAAGAGCATTGACTTCTGGTTCATCCAGCTTCACACAGCATCAACATCATTTTTTTTGGCATCCTAATGCCTTAGATTTTTTCTTACGTCCATATTAGAGAACATAATTAGCTTAAACGAGACATAGAGTATGGATTTTTGGACAGTTCTTTAAAATAAACTGTTAGAAAAATTAAAAATGTTTCTCAACCTTATTTACATGTTTAGCTCCCACAGGAAGGGTGGAGATGTATTTACCTTTTCGGCCACGAACACCATTACCATATTATTATTACTTTATTTATAAGGCTTTAGTTTTCAAATGCTTCAGAGCATCGCGTGAGCATCACGATTGCACTGCAGATGCCATGTTATTTAATGTTCAGTGACTGTAACGCTACTGGATCGCGACTGAATCGCTGCAGAAAAGTTGCAGTGTGTAACTGCTCTTTTGATGTGATCGCGTGCAGTGCATAAGTGTATAATCGCATGACAAAAGATCGCATACGATCACGTTGCAAGCAATAATAGTCAATATTTAAATACTGGTGGTCTAGTGGTAGTGATCCCTGCCTCAGATCTTTATGGTTCAAAATTTTAAGGATTCAAATCATTTCACAGACAAATGACTTTTTCTAATTAAAAATGTGCACACTGAAAATTCGAAGGACATGTGCCAACCACCAAGCCCCTCTTATGCACCACCGGTCATATTTTTTGTTACACTCTTTATTTTTATGCAGAGTGCTAAGAAACTTACGTCCTTACCTAACAGACGTTCATCATGACAGCCTTCTAATGTTCCCACTGCTGGGACACTGGCCTACTCTCAAGCGAGAGTGGTTGGGTCTTAATCCACCACGCGGACCCAATGCGGATTGGTGGATGGCACATGTCAAAAGACATGTGCCATCCACCAATCCGCAATTTTTAGTTCTTGGACATGCCGGTTTCCTCACGATGTTTTCCTTCACCGTGTGAGAGCACTGGCATTGCACACATACAATTTTTGTAGCGAAAAATCCATTGGTGCACGACTGGATTCGAACCCACGACCTTAGGATCGGAAGGCGGGGTTACTACCACTAGACCACCAGTGCTCTACAACAGACGTTAGCAGATTGTAAAGAATAAGTGGTCTTTGAGTGATTTTTATATGTAAATTAATTTGTTCTTTATCTACATAGTTGCATGTACCTGTGTGCGTATTCATTGTGTTTGTGAGACTTGTGAATGAACGTAATTGCTTCGAATGATTCATTACGACAATTAGTTTGATCATCAAGGACACAATTACAACCACATAACAGTAACTGTTGTGTCACGCAAACATTGTTGCATTGTAATATAACTGGGTCCGTTTTAATTAATTAAAAAAAATCAGTAGATACTCCTATAGCTAGTTTTCAGCACACGTGTGAGTCGCCGTGCGTGGAGTGAGATAAAACCGAGCTCAGTCAACGTCAAAGTCACAACAGTCTGGAGAACCTTAAATTTAAGGTCGTAGACATTTAAACTCTATTTAATAGTGCTACGGTTTGTTGTATTCGACGTTAATTGAGCTCTCTCTCACTTTGCGATTAAACCTCTCAATGAAATCTCTTTCTCTTCAACCGAACAATCGCCAACCGCGCCACCGAGGTCGTCAATTAGGTCAAAGCAATACGGTAATATTACATTATATACACAGCAATATTTACTTGTGACCACTTTATTTGCGATGCAGGTTGTCAACAGAAGGTTTATAATTAAAAGCAACACGATAATTGTGGCAAATATTGTACCTCAATGTATGTCGATAACAATTACAGTGTTTAGAGAATTCACGGAAGCTGAACCACAAAAACTTTCGATATATCGCTTATTTCCGTAAGAGTAGACCAACTGAATACAATAGTGTGTGCCATTTCGCTTATGACAGCTAAGTTGTCTCTCACGGTGCTGTAGGTGTACCTGTGTCATGTGTGAATGGGCGCAATTACCATACGGATGACGCCTCTGCAATCCTAGGTTTAGCTTGTACTTAGGACTGAGTAAGATTGTTGGATTGGTAAAAGAAGTCAGGTCAAGAGTTCCAAAATTCTAATGAAGACGTCATAAATTAGTAAACAGAATTCGAAAAAACTTAGCCCAAATAAGGAAACTTTCGCGTTTTAAACGCGATGGACAGACGATATAAAAAAAATCGCCGGCCAATCCTGGCTAGCACAAGACCGAGAAGAGTGGCACATACAAAGGGAGGCCCATACCCAGCAGTGGGTGAAGTTGGACTGTGGTTGATGATATTGATGAAGTAAATTTGTTAAATTATTTTTCAAAAACCTGCTAAATTCAAGTGGTTTATTTTATTTCCGTTTTAAAATGGCTAATCAACCAGAAACTAATAGCATTTTGATAGCGAGTGCTCAATTTTCAGCCTTAACGACTTCTTGGGTAATAAACTTAACATTAGGAGTCTCTAGGATTTTTCTAATCGATTTTTTTTATCTAATTACGACATGTTCTGAACTGATGAAACCCGTAACACATCACCTTGTCCATCCCTGGCCGTGCAAAGTTTAATCCAGTGCAACCATTAAGCGAGGCTGGATCCTGCGCCCATTAATTTAATAGCGCTTCTTTGCTACTGCGGCTATTAAACCACTAGTCATGGGTCACTTAAAACAGCTAGCAATGTAAAATAAACTTTATTACAATAAGTTAAGGTTTATTTATGATTGATGCAAGCTTACACGATCAAAAATGATAAGAGACAGAGATAATTAAGTCACAGAATAGAGATGTTGCGTGTTGACTTTAAATTTCAACATCATCGCAAGTATCATCATCATTATCATGGTTACGCCCGAAAACTGAAAAGCTATTCAACTAATCGAGTATTAAGTGATGCGATTTGTGACGTTTCTTCATAAGTTTTTGAAAGTTAACGACGTCTTAAACAACTAATTCAATCTTAAATATTTTAATAGCGTTTCGGTATTTGGGCACTAGCTTTCTTAATGTTTCTAAGTACTACTGGTAGTCTCGATAGTTCCGGTATTTTACCAGTAGTCCAGTGTCTTACTGGCCTACTTTCTACCGACATTGTTTGTGTCATAAACCACCACGAGAACCCAATGCGGATTGGTGGATAGCACATGTTTTCAAAAATTTGTAGTTCTTGGACATGCCGGTTGCCTCACGGAGTTCTACTATACCCACTGTCTGAGAGCAGTGGCATTGCTCGAATAAACTTTTCGAATAGAAAAATCCTATTTTTGTGTATGCCAGCAAGTCATAAGACAATCAAGGAGCCCGCCTGATGTTAAGCACCACGCCTGACTATTACAGATGCAGTGCCACCCAAAACATAAAGTGTTTGCGTGGCACTGCACTGAGCTTATCAACCCGAGACACTGTTGTTAAGTCTCTTTCGCCTAGAAATTTCACTTGCTACAGTGCCCTTCAAACCTAAACACAGTAATGCTTGCACACTGCTGCTTGGAGGTAGAATATTTGCGGTGGTACCCACCAAGACGGACTCTTGCTGAAGAGTCCTACCACCTAGGACTCTACTACCATTTGTAAACGACCGGTCAAACCCACGACCTCAGGTTTGCAAGGGTCACTACCACTAGACCATCTGCGTTTCACTTGCAGTACCTACGCTACATTCGAAAGTAAAAGTTTTGAAGTCGTGATTAAGACTTCTGTTGTAGTAATGTACTGTTATTTCTTCTGCGTGTGTATTCACGTAGTAATGTACTATTAATTCTTCTGCGCTTTGACTACCAGGCCTGCGACTAATTCTACCCCAGAGCAGGGTTGGGGTAGCTTATACAGCTTAGCTAACTACGAATTTATGCAACAAATACGGCTTACGTAACACAAATGGAATTACGAAGAGTTTAGCAGTTTTTTTTTATTATCTTGTCGAACAATTATCTTGTCACTATTATTTTGATAAAAGTCTTTGAATTTCATGTCATTCAAACTCTTCAAAAACATTACTTGTTATAAGTAGAAGTTTTTGTGCAAACTGAGTAGATGTGTCATTGGAAGTCTAGTATTTTCAGTTTATCTATTTCGGGCATCTACGTATAGTAAAGACTTCGTCGACAGTGTAATAAAAAAATATGCAGAAGCTCACGAGCGTAGACTTCACCATCATGTAAACGTCGAGGCAATCCAGTAAAGGACTAAACCTTTTGAATTAGTAGTGTAAATATACAAAAAAATGACAATAATGAACACATGAACAAAGTGCTTCCCCTTAATAAATAGAGACAGTAAGAAAAGTGCCAATGAACAAAATCTTAGCAACTAATTTATTGGATAAGAGTAGGTCAACTTAAAATTACTCATTAGCCTAAAAGTAAGGCTGGATTGTAATAATTATTGAATACATTATTTTTAAATGTATAAAAAAAAACTAAAAAAAAACGATTTCGGGCATTTAAAAGCAGTTAATTAGTCAGTTATCAGTTATTAAACCTACTTAATATAATATAATACCTTGTCGTATATATGTAAATACTGTCATATCCTAAAAATATCACCTCATTAACAAAAACTGCGTCAATTTCGTCTAGCTAGATAATATGGTTACCTACCACTACAAACAAAAAGACAAGTACTACAAAGTCAGTCCCATTATTTAGATGAAGCTCCCGGTATATTAAAGTGTTTATGTAAATGAAATAAGTCGTCGCCTTGCTCGTGATTACAAAGAGAACTTGAGTAGTTTTGCTTACCGTTTAAACGCAATTACGTTGGGTTCATTTAGTTACTTCCTTAGATAAGCTGCAACAACCTAACGCTAGCGCTATACTTTTGGAAAACGAAACGCCAATAATAATTGCTAGCTTTTGACTCTGACAAGTGTTAAAAATACCTATTCACGGCGCTAGACGCGAACATTCTAAAATGGATTTTTGTAATAAAATACAGTTCCATGTTTATTGTTATCTAAAAAAATAACCTAATAAATTACTCCGCACAGAAAATGACCCGAGATTTTAACACGAGAATCGCCCTCCAGTAGTCGGCAAGGCTTTAGATACTTACAAAGATTCTGTCAAATAATAACAATCATTTTCCTCGTAAAATTTACAACATCTTTGCTCTAGGTACAATCAGCAAAGACAGTGGTCTACCACTTTTGACAAAAGTTTCTGTGAAAACCTATGACATTCAAATGAATCTCAACCTTAGGGTGGTAGACCACATTTTTTGCTGACTGTACAACTCCAATGACAATGTAGAGCTACGATTGCTAGTTGTCTATAACGATGGTCAGGTGCATAATAATAACAGAACAATTTACAAGTTCTATTATCAACTAACTTGTAACATCAAGTTTCAAAGTTTCAGGTACAGTGTGAGCAAGAAGTTAAAATCCAATAATTGTTAGTGGAATAATGTTGCTGAATAACGGTGTTTTGTTTAAGGCCCTTTTACTTTACTTTTTATAATTCACGTAGCTAAAAGACATTTGATAAAAAGTGATTTATTGGTCAACCAATGGAACGCCACGAGACGTGCGAAACGCATGAAAATCTCGCAACGCTGCGGGAAAAAAAGGAACAATTTCATCCAAATTACTGGACCAGTTTACTAATTTTTTTTTATTTTTTTTTATTTTAAAATACCGATTTTATATATTTGATTGATCTTACCTACTGACATCATACATAATATTGACATGTGTAGGTAGTAAGTGAGATTTATGTTGGTTACATGTGCCCAAAAAACGATGCGATCAAATAAATTTTCAACGAATAAAAAGAAAAACTTAGGTAGGTACCCTACATGGTTTATACTCCAGACAATTTAAATAATATCAGTATCAAAATTGGTAATATTTTGAAGCTCAGTGTTTATGCACACATATTTACGACATGATATAACGTGCCAAGCCTGCCGCGTGGAGCGCGGCATAATTTTATTTTCACTGTTTAAAATTCGAAATTTTCGATGGCATGTATGAGTTATGATTACAATTTTCAAAGAATTATATTGTTCGATCACCCATCTATGAGATTTTCATCTGTTTTTTTATCATCTATGAGATGGTTACTGTTTTTCGGTCAGTCAGTCTTGTCTGTCTCTATTTCAAGAATTTACTAAAGGTACACTCGTTTTCATGTAAGATTAGATTTATTTTACCCGTTTCACTGTTATCTATAACATCTAGCTTACCAGGTAATACCAGTGCACTAGTAGGTAATCCTTAAGTTACACTGCTTGAAAACCTCTTTCTTAAAAACATTAAATAATCTCTACCTCATCAACATTTCCACAAACAATGTCACTCCCGCCATAATATTTGCCTAAATTTAAAAACACTTATTCCCTCAAGAAAATTTGAACAAAATCTGCATTCTAATTCATTTATGTAAAACCATTGTGAATCTCTTATTCAATCTACCAGGGTCGTGACAAGTGGATGAACGATGGGTTTATACCCATCCTTCAAACTATTATGTACTGAGTTCGTAGAATTTCATCTTTTCCTTGCTCTTATTAAAAGAAACGAATGTCAGATAAAGGTCAGGGACGGACAAGAACTGCTAGAAAACATTTGTTAAAAATCCTATTGATATTATAAATCCGATAGTTTAGATAATTGTATTTTTGTGGTTTAATTACGTGGTAGCGGCTAAACCTTTTTGGATGAAACTTGGAATAACATTCCCACTTTTTGTACGAAGTGAAAGACTTAAAAATCTTTTCAAAACAAATTTAATACTAACAACTAGAGTGCTTTTTTAAATTATTCTTTTATTTTTATTGAATCTTAGCTAGTAAGAAATAGAACTCACCAAAAAATTATATAAGCTCATAGACCTTTTCAATGCTGAACCTGAACACCGTCTGGCTCCGGAACTGCAATTTTCAGGATAGAAAAGACACAAAAAGTGCTTTCCTTTCTTCTGATTTGTAATGAAATTAAAACTTGTAGCCGATGGCACAGAACAGAGAATAGTAGTTACCTACGTACCGATGGGGAAGTTGATACTCTGCAAAAAGGAATTCGAAGATTCCTCAAAAGCGGCAACCTTACGCTGCAACGGTTTTTAAAGCAGAGACGCGATAATTATCTAAGTACTGAATTTTGTTGTTTTTTTTTGTGTCAACAAAATGATGATTTTGCCTGCTCTTTCATAGCGTACCTAGCTGAAAAAATAGTTCTTGTTAGACAGATTGGGTTTCTGCGTTATCAATTTTAGTTTTCTATTCAAAGATTACCCTTGTCCTTTGCACTTTAGGAAATTGTTTTATCTCAACCTTTTAGAGGGAAATGTTTATTGAATTATCCTTTTTCAGATGGTAGCCGTATAGGTGATTCTTTTAAATTGGTACGTTACTTTTGTAAAATTGATTTTATATATAGTTTTCTATGTACTCAGAGCTAGGATACTGGCCTACTCTCGAGCGAGAGCGGTTGGGTTATAATCCACACGCTAACCCAAGAATACGGTTGATTGGTGCCACAAGTCTTTTGATTAACCTAGTTCTCGAACATACCGGTTTCTAAGCGATATTTTGTTTACCGTTTGAAGGCACCAGCATAAATTTTTCTGACAGAAAATTCCATTGGTTGAAAGCCCGGGTAAACTCTAGGATTGAAAGGCGGTGTCACTACCTACCTATTGAACAGTGCTCTCAAACCACCTGCGTGCCAATATTAAAAGTAAAGTAAAAGTAAAAAAATATATTTATTCAATCATATCACAAGGGTCGGTTTAAAACGTCATAAAGCTAGGTGTATTTACGCTAATAGTTGTGTTATTCACAGTACTAGGTCTTCGGGCCATAATGTAGCATTAATTATTTTGGCCCTTGAGATCGGGTCACTATCATTTGCTTAATATTTTTTTGAGAATTAAAATGAAGCGTAACAAATGAGTAAATTACAATAATACGAATAGTAAAGTATTCGCCTGGTCGAGGATTATAGACTTCCATTATTTAAAGTTTCATTTCATCCACACACTTAAGGACAATTTCGTTAAATACTGTCTCGACGAGACAATCCATGTTGGAAACAGCTCTTGTTCAAAGTCGGGAGGACTGGCGGGGCCAGGGAGGACCCTTTGAATTATAGTCGCGGTTTGCCCCCGCCACTTATCTTTGCATAATGACATAGGATCGGGTTACTTTGCTCAGACGTTAGTGTCTAAAAAGTTCTAGGGGCTGTCTGTGAAGTTATTAAAATTATTGAAAGTAAGTTTTTAGTAAGTAATTTAATTACCAAGGAGCTTTTGATGCGTAAAAATTCTGGGATCATACCAGTTTTTTTATTATAGTTATGGAGTGCTCGTGGTGTAGCTGGCTAAGTTGTTCGTAACAGACCCAGCTAAGTTAAGCACTGTTCTGCGTAGTCACCATTTTGGATGGGTGACCGCCAGTGGCAATTTTAACTGAGGGCTCCCGTGCTTCGGAGGACACGTTAAGTAGCCAGTCTCGGCTTTTTCAAAGTTGTTAGGTTAGGTTAGTACAGAGGCCTTCGGTTGGCCTAACAACTCTGTCACCAGACTTGGCCACAGATTCATACAAACTCACTCTATTTACATTATTATAGTTTATTTAGAAGACCTTTCCCAAGGTAAACCAGACCAAATTGAGAAAAGTCTTAGACATAAAGATGTAGACGATATCACGAGTGAAAAAGCCAATAAATAATAAGGTACTTATGTTAAATAAATAAATAAATAATGCTGATAAATCCACACAGTATCATCAAACCCTATAAGCCCTAACTCTATAACTATATAAATAATATCTTTGACAATTTGAAACTTTTACTGAGGCCCACAGTGACTTAACACAATATTTACGAAGTGATAATAAGCTAGCAACTAAACGTATTTGCTTAAATGGTATCCATTTAAACTTTGTGTTTCTTTCAGCAGTGCTTCAGTTAACCGAATTAAGAATGTTGGAACTCATTTCTCAAAAGCAATTTTATAGAGAGAGTCAATTTAACAAGGGAAATTACTTCATTTTGTGACTCTGATTATAATAAAATAGATTACGACAACTATAACTAGAAACATTCGTGACTGAATGTGAAACAGAATTGTTTCATAAATTAAAAAAAAATGTAAACTAATCTAAAAACTGCGTAAAAAATTTACTGTGGCAGTATCCACAATACCTTAAGTAAGTAAAATAATTTTAGCGCTTGGGTGGGAAACAATGGCATCTCATACCAAAACTATGCTTTTAGAGAATCATTTTTTAGCGGACGGCGGCCACATATCTATGTGGCCGCCATTTCTCTAAAAGCATAGTTTTGGTACATAGGTGCACGCTTTATGCACATTGTCATGTGCGTCAATAATTACATTAGTACTTACATTTATTTCAAAAAAACTTAACTAAGTAGTTTTATGTTTAGTTTGATCAACTTACAAAGAAAGATGTGTAATAGCTGTTTTAGATAATAGCACAAAATACGCACAGTAGTATTCTACATTTATGGCAGAGCTTCGTTTAATAATAGGTAATTTAGTAAGCATGTTCAACTAGCGAGTAGCGACATAATTTAATGTTGTAGAAATGAATGTCTCCAAAGTAGGTAGTTATTTTGTCTCCTGCCTGACCTACGCACCGTGAAATTATGCTTCGCACCTAGACTAGGGCTACCTGTCTGTAAGATTTTCTAGAGCCTTCGAAACGCACAATTTAAATAACAAAAGAAGAAATATCTTTTGTTATTTAAATTGTGCGTAAATGAAACCTTCATAAATAAAAGGCGAGACTAGTGAAATCCTTTTGCTATTCCGATTTTTTTCCCAATGGACACATTTAAACCTTGTCAAGATCTATTTCTGAGTAACAGCTGATCAGGAAATACAATATTTTGACCGGTTTTTACTATCTTCCTTACAAAATAGTACATGAAGTAAAAACATTTATTTTGTTCTTACCAAAGGGAGCGTCTCTTGATAAATCTAGCTTAGGAAGGAGTTTTACGTTTACTTACTTACATTTGCATAATCTCTTATTCATTTCTATAAAAGAAAATACTAAAGCAACATTTTCCTCTAACGTTATTTTCCACAAGTTCATTGGCAACCCTCGCTCCATTTCCCGTCCTTGTCCTACAGCGTCACGTCACGCGTGCTGGTTTTTAGACTTGAGTGCGCCTGAACGAATGCATACAGAATAACCCAGCGAATTCCAAGAGTTCACTCCCCCTCGCCGAACCCACCCAACTGATTCGCATCACAACCGGCCGGATAATACATAACGAGACAAGTGCTCCAAGTTTACCTTGTTATGCTAACAGCGCTGATTCGTTCCTTGTTTTGTTATGCTGTCTACGAAAATCAAGAGAGGAAACAATGAGCCTAACATTACAAAGGAGGTTAACCTCAATGCTGCCAATGTACAAAACTTATCGTTCATAGCCATGTACAAAACTTATCGTTCATATTGGTGTCTCGTCGCATAAAAAAATAAGCTAACGCACTTTTGTCATTTCATTAGATATAAAGGAATTGGCAGAAAGTTCTCCTGGTGATAAGCGGTAACCTTTGCCAAATTTACTGTACAATACTTAGGACCTCTTAGGACGAGCCGTTCTACATTTGGTACCAAAACCACTGGCACAGAATGGTGTAAGTTGCGAATCACAAAAATAATATTGTTTCCGTTCTGCAACTGGTACCATTTGTACAAGTACGTGTCCAAATGGTACCAGTACAGTCAAAGACCAAACTACTGTGTATTGATAATTGCACGTGGCAGTGCATTTCTCTCCTGACATAAAATTGATAAAGTCCCATTATGCGTGTAACTAGATCAGAAGCTGATAATTTCTCTAGAGTCTGAATAATTTCAGTGATGCCTTTGGGGTTTTATTCATACTCAGAAATAAGTTAGTTTTTAATAAATCCACATTTATTACGGAGCCGCTTGTGGCGGATTGAATCCCTCGAGCGTGTGAAACTAGCAATTAACTGGCAGCATTTTTGTAATCATCATTCATGAAAATTGATCATTAAAATGAAAGTGTTATAGGTACATAATATCCGTAATTAGTAGTAACCACTTTATGTATTTTTGTTTTGATGTAATTTTGAATCTTCCTAACTTTTTCAACCAAGCTCTTCAAAAGCTTTTGTTCTCAATAATAACTTTATTGCAGCTGAATTAGAACTCGTATAAGTAGTACTATTCATAAAATATTGTTGCTCTCTAAAAGTAACTTGAGTTAATATACATAAATATATTATTATTAGTAGGTACCTTACTTGTGCTCAGTCTAGGAACTATTTCCATCACTGTTTGACAACCTGTACAAGACAAAGGCGCAAAAGCAATGACATTGATTTACCAAAACAAGCTCTAGATAATTTTCATTTTTCCGGACCTATAGATCCCGATGTAAGATAATCGATGTAAATCGTTTTGTTTTTAAAGTATCATGTATTTACATGTATTTTTAGTATTCGCTTAGTGTTAGTATACTAAGCGAATACTAAAAGATTGTGAAGATTTTTGGGATATCATTGACTTATGACTATCGATTTCAAGCTCAAACCTGATTCATCGAGCATTGACATCGAAACCCCATACGGTTTACAAATACAAAAATGTCCCTCTGATTAGCAAGTGAGCCGCCAACTGGCACGGTCGGCACTGGCGCCGGCCAAACTGCTCGACTCAGCACGGCTCAATGAGCTGATTGTCCAATTAACTCCATTCATACATATGTCCGCAGATAAAACCGCACGCTAAGAGCCTTTCCCGGCCTAATACGGCCATTCGCACAGCTAAACTTTTAAAAGCGTTGAACTTTATTGGCGTTGTCGTGGGTACGAAGAACATTGATATTAGTTCTAATGGACGTCTGTGCTATTAGAAAATTACAAGAAGTTATACAAGATGCGTCATAATATAAGAGACAACTGTAGATGCAACACCTATCTAAATCAACTGATTAAATCCTCTGATTTGGATTAATTTAGATAAGGAACATAATTTAATAATAATTAAATTATATTAATTAGTTAATAAGCATTGTGTAAAAATGTCCGCGAATATTTTTTTACTGTTTTTTTTTAAACAAAAAAATTTGAGAATTGAGAAAATTTTAACTCAAAACAGAATTGTTTTCTGATAAATTTATTTTGAACTTTTTTTTACACCACAGTTACAATCTGATAAGTGACAGACGTCAAGCGCATGTAGAAACAAATAAAAAAACTAACAAACGTTGACGTTTCTTAAATTTTTAAGGAAGCAGGCACTTTTTTGTATTTTTTTTTAATTCCGGCCGCATAAAATATAGTAGCTTCTTCGTAACAAAATAAAAAAAAACTCAATAGCTAAGGAATCCCTCAACCTTTTCTCTCAGCTATGGCTCAGATACAATGATGATCAAAGATGATTGAGAAACTTCGTCCAAACTATACAAAGTAAGATAGATACATGTAGTTAAAAGCAAGCGCCAATTTTTCAGAACTTGTGCAGGTGAAAAAAAAAGTCCTGTTGAAGTTTAAAGCAGAACATCAAGTTGTATCGCGACGGTGAATTCCAGGCGCTTATGTTTGACGAAATATTTTAGGATGAACCTATTCATACCAGCCAGTTGCGTAAAATGTTTTAAATAATTCAAACGAGCCGCTATGACGTGACAAGCCCATTAGCAAAGCGGAGCAGAATGCATTTCAATTAATAGTGAGAGTTGCGGTGAATTTATAGCGATAATAAGCAGTAATAGACTGCTATAGATACTCTTAGCATGAACTCCAAGCATAGTCGAGTCGGCGCAAAAGTCGGGTCACAGTCGGGTGCAAACGCGTACCTTGAAGTCCCCCGGCCTCCGTCAATATAGAAGTCATTAATACATTACATACATAAACATGCCTGTACCACGTAGGGGTAGGCAGAGACCACGGATAGTTACTCGACTAGCTATAGAATACTAGCTTGTATAGTTTCTAGAAGTTATGGTAGGGTCATTTATTATGATAGCTTACCGCTAAAATGTTCCTACGCTCGAAAACTCATTGGCTGCTGGATTGGATTACGATGAACACAATTTAAAGTAAAATATGGAGATGGCATTTTTTCTGGTAATTATACTTTGTACTCTAATCACCAGAAAAAACGCAATCCCCGAACAGACACGGTTTCAACCGTCTGAAATAGATGTAAAGGCCAGGCAAATCACTTTACACGTACGAGAAACATAATTATGCTTTAGCAGTCAGGCCTATATAGTTCTGTGAGTCAGGTAATAGCAAACGGAAAGGTTTTGCAGTCGTTTCGAGTTTGCAGAAACTAATGCTATGAGCACCACCTGGTAGGTGTTAGTGGTTCGGAGAAACCCTACCTTCAATTTCTCGGTTTCCAATTAGCAGAGTTACAAGCGTAAAAAACTCCCAATCATTTGATTAACAGTTAAGTTCTGGATAGGAAGAAGTAAACCAAACAAGTTTGGATGCAGATTTATGCAGATCTGCATTCACAGAGAATATGAAAACCTCAGTAGTAAAGTGGGTTGTGAGCTTTGAGGAATTATTACCCGATTTATTTGAATAAAAATATTTAGAACTTGAATTTAAATTACTTATCACTTATTGAAAGCTGCTGTAATTTTTAGGCAAGAGTGAATTGATACTCGCAAGAGTTTTTTATGTCGGAAACTTGACAACACACTGTAAAGCCATCAGGCTGTACGTGAACTGTGACACTGCATCTATTTGTTGTTGTCACGCCACTCACAGTTCTGCATTCGTCACCCCGAGACATGGATGAAATGAGTCTCATTCACCCATGCATTAACTTGACTTGCTATGGTGCCTTTCAAACCTCAAGACAGTAATGCTGCAAAGTAGAATATCTGGCAATGGGGTTGTACCCACCAAGACTCTTCTTGAAAATTTTTACTACAACGAAACGACGACGACTGTCGACCGAATGACGAGTCGTCAAGACACCGTGAAGTAGAAAATTGTAGTCATTATGCCGTAAGCGCATTTCAAAGATATCAAACACAATTTAATTCATAGTGAATAAAGTTAGGTACCCATAAAAGCGTAGTGAAGTACTGGCTCTTATTCAACTAATTGTCCAGCTGAAACTCTCAGCAATTTTTATGACATTTCCAGCCATGAAATGAAATACCTTACGTCTATTCTTTCACATTACTAAGTCTACTATTACCAATACATTAACCTGTCTACGATTGTTTAACCAAACCACTTCTTTCTTATAAATGTTTTTAAACGTAATAGTCCTTTATCTGTGGTTATGGTATAGGATTACTAAGCTGTCTTTAACTTGTGTTTATGGTTACCCTCTTCATAACATATTTTGTAAGATTAACTACTGTTTAGAAGCAATAATGAATTCTTTAAGACAATTTATTATGAAGTAAAAGAAAAGTTTTGGTATTCGGAAATCTGATAAACAAATGCTTGAAGTTTGAACTCGTTGTATATATATTCCTTGACCTTTTCAGACCCTTGGATGTTTGAGATACTGAAAGTTGGACGTTCATTAGAAAAATCAGAAAGTTTTAAGTGTGAATTGAATAGGAAGTGATTACGATTAGGATTTTTAACCAAAGTTAATAACTAGGCACGTGTTTTTATTACTAAACTAAACTTCGCTTGCATAGTACAAACACATTAGATGTTATTTAAACTTTAATCCTCCATGCCAAATTTCCCCGCAAACCAATTCCGCGTCGTAAATAAGTAACTGACAAACAGACATAGTTACTTTCGCATTTATAAATATTACTAGTTCCATACTAGTACTAGTATGAATTATGAGAAAACTCAATAATGTTTTTTGATTTTGCACTGAAAAACTTAAAGTCTTGCTTGATTCAAAAGCACCATGCACTCCCATAGATATCCAACGATATGCTCGCACGTCCTCAAGGCAGTAAAAGGATCGTTTACATTTTTCACCGTGCTAATTTTATTTGACTCGTCCTGAATATATTATGTCCTATTATTACACCCCACGCCCTCCACAATCGCTTTAAGCTAACAATGGGATTTTTTTCCTGTTTAAATTGTTAAAATTGTCGAGAAAAATGCCAAAAATCTGATATAATTCCCGGTGTTATTGCTCATTAAGATTAGCTACATTTAATTTTCTTTCGTTTTAATTTCAGAAGTAATTTCGCGGTAATTGACGGTTTTGTTCAAAAGATATTTTGATCCCTTTACCAAAATAGAAAAAAAAACTTTTTTATGTTGCGTCAAAACAGTTGACGAAGCTTATTTTATGTTTGCTATAATATTTTTGTAACAGAAGCTAGGAGTTATTTGTCTGTCTGTCACGCAACGGCTTTATCTCAAAGGAGAGTGTTTTTTTTTTGTATGGGGAGTGGGCTATGAACCGATAGCGATACTAAAGTGGTATTTATGAGGGTATACCTCAGCTACATCCTTGTGCAAAGGGGCATCAAAATCGAACCCAGCAGTTTTGAGAAAAAAAATACTTCAGAATTACATTTCTTATTACATTTTCTAATTTTAAAACATTTTGAACAAGTATAACACTTTTTTAATGTGATTCCCTGCTAGGCCACTTGCCACCTAAACAGTTTTTTAACTACTACTACTACCTGTTTCTGCCGCCAAGCAGTAATGCTCGGATTGCTGTGTTCCGGTTCGAAGGGTATGGTTTCCGGTGAAATTACAGGCACATTAGACTTTAGATCTACGACTTAGAGTGGCAACACGCAAGTGATATCTCTGGTGTTGCAAGCGTACATAGGCTACGGTAACTGCTTATCATCAAGTGGGTCGTACGCCCAGTAGCCATTTTAGTGGTATAATAAAAAGTATTTTTTAGTTTTTTTTCGGTTTTAATAGTATTTTTGTGAGAAGGTTTTCAAACAAAATATTTAAAATAAGAAAGAACTCTACTTGTTATATTAATATCTATTTCATTTATTAACTAAATAAAATATGTAAGTACCTAATTACACTATATTACAAAATATACAAAATACATATGAAACAGTTGAGCCATCTAAAGACCGTTACAAACGATCTATATATAGGTAAACTGATCCAAATCACTACCACGGCAGCGTTCCCAACATGCTGGCTGCATTGCCACATTGAATTAAAAAAAAAGTCAAATAAAAAATAAAATAAAAATATACTAACCTCATATGGAGCGACATTTATTTGTATACGGTTAGCCAATTCCACATTTTGTTCAAACAAATGACTTGTTGTTAATCTTCTTTGGCGAACTCTTAGCACAGAACGGTTGCAGATTAAACAAATGACACCACCTCTAGGTCGATACAATATTTCAACACAACAACTGTTTATATCACCAAGCAAAATTCAAATGTTCAGGATATCAGGAGCCGTATTTAAATAATAAGGCAAAATCCATGAACGGAAAACAGTAAACAAAAAGCATTTTTAAATCACCATTTTTGTGTTTGAATTTAGAAAACATTAATAATAATGTATTTAACATCTCCATGCTATACAACCTCCTTGCGCAAAAATACTCGATACAAACTTCTTGTGCAAAAAGAAAAGAAACATATTAATTAGGTAAGTACCCTAGTATTCAGTCAGAAATACCTGATGAAACAAAATGAAATGTAGCATAAAAATACCTATGTATTCTAAAATATTTTATTATACAAAACTGCAGGGTCAGATTTTGATAGCACTTTGCACAAAGGTATAGTAAAAGTACCCCTACCGAAATATCACAACAGTATTGCTATTGGTTCATAGACCATTTTCGGGCACTCTCCTTTAGCGCTATCGCTGCCTTTTATCAACATGCTTGGTGCATTGGTTTATGGTTTACTTAAAAGAAACCTTTCTTTACTTAAAAGAGTCTTATTTTAAAAATTTAAGTAGCTGCTTGTAAAGTTTTGTGTTCACTTTAGTTGAAAATAAAGTTTAAGATAAATAAAATCCTAACAAAATATACAGATCTTAACCGCAGTATGATGGCCCTTGGCACGAAAGAGCAGTGAGCGAGAGAAGTGAGCGAGGCTGAGCCAAATTCTTATCAAACAAATTCACTTGTGAGATTCCGAGCTCTTAGCGGTCTTTCGTAATACCTACACAATGATTCACCTTATCTCATAGGACCCAACTTTAGAAAAACGTTTGGCAGATTTGCAGTAAAAAATTATACCTAACTCTAATCCAGAAAGCGCTGACATTGTAACCAACGATATTTAACATTCATGTTTTACCAATATGATCACAAGATACCTACCAAATATATTTACTGTACGCTGTATAAGTATATTTGTAACTGTGCTAATTACTTCTAATTAAAAAAAAACTTATAATAATACACAGTGACTACACATATCGTCGTTTCTTGCGTCCACTTGTTTACTTCTTAGACTCTGGCAAAGTTACTGCCAGCAGCTTTGTCCTAAAATCAAATACTAAATGAAAATGCAAGAGTCGTCAGCAATATGCAACCAGACCTTGCTTGCAGTTATTTTGCCTTATTCGTAGACTAATCCACAAATAAGTAAGAAAAGTAAGAAAAATTCCAACTTGCTTTGTGGTTATCCACAAAGCAAGTTGGAATTTTTAATTCTTGTCTGACCAGTAACTTAATCCCTACTAAGCATTTCAACTTACGTTTCTTCCAAGACATCAGAGGTAACTGAGTCAAAAAACGTCTCGTGCTATTTATTGCATAATTCTACCTGAAACAAGATGGAAATGTATTAGTACTTCTTAAAGAAATTTAATACGGAATGAAAAGGCATTAAAGTTTTCTCAATTTATGCGGGCAAAGAAAAGTTTTGAAAGAGGCTAGATGTAGAATCAACTACTTAGCTCTTCTTTTACTTTCAACACCTTCTAATCCAGATAATCAAACCAGTTTTATACGTGCTTGACATAAGATTATCAAAATATTTTATGATGATAATGTCCAAACAACTCGATTGTAATTTCAAACTTTCAAACAAACACAAACAGCGACTACACTGCACGAGAGTACCCGTAGATTAGCAGTCGAAATGTAAATCAAAGCATAAACACGCAGCACAGTAAATTGATCAGACCTAATAAAGCACAAAAATATTGGCAACTTTTCATTATCCGAGTAACTACTAATTTATAACTCATGAAGTACAGCTGTGAGTGGAAGCTGAATTTCAGTTAGTCCGGAACAATCCTGGCCAATAATAGCATGCTTCGATCGCGCCAGGTATAGCCGCGACGTCCCGGTTAGCAACTCTACCTGTCCAAATGAAACTTTAATGGAAGCGCCGTATCATTCGTTCTCAAATATAAAACCGACTGACTCTGCGACACGTCGGAAATAAACATCCCGTTTCGCACTACTCGAGAATTTGGAAATAATTGCTGATTTTCAAACCGAAACTCGAAATGGAACGTTTATACACGAAGCGGAATAATTCTTACATTAATATGGTGGCTTTATACAAATGTGACATGGGGAGCGTGCAACGCAGGGTGAAACGATAGCGGCATAAAGCTTTCTGCGAGTTATCGGGCCGCACACGCTGCTTCCTGAGCCAAAGACTGAAGCCGTACACTGAGGAAATATACAGTTTTATTACTTTTCCGTTTCACACTTGAATAGTTGCGTGTGTGGTTGTAAATGCAGAAGGCAATGCACCCTAAATGTAAGGTCCAGTTTTTGATCGAATCCAACTGATGGTTACAATTTACATCATCGTCACTACCAACTTTCCAGTTCTCACTACTTTTCAGCGTCAGTATTCACGTACTGCTATGTCAGTGTAGTGACCGACAATATTTTCACTCAGTTTTGAGAATCATCTAGTCGCCCACAGATGCAGTGCCATATTAAGCTTAAAGTTTTTAAGTTCTGCACGGCACTGCACCGCGCTCATCACCCCAAAACGTTGTTGTTAATCTCAGTGCTACAATGCCTTTTAAACTTAAACACAGAATGTTTGCACAATTCTGCATGGCGGTAGATTATCTGGCACTGTGGTGGTACCCACACGGAAAAAAAATCTTGTTATATTAACCAGAATATCGCACGCTCACCTAGAATGTCTTGCTATATATGTGACGACAATCTATTTTGTAACAACTACAAGACTGTTCTAGTTAAAAACCTACCATTCTCTGACTCAAATTTTGAAATGGGTTTTGTAATTAGGCAGAAAGTTTTAAACATTTTTGAACTAATTCCTGCTTAACTAGAATGAAATCGTTTGCATTACAATATGATAAGTTTTTTATACAATAATTTTAGTTCCTTTAGACAGATTCTGGTTTCCATAACACATTTAATTTTAACTAAGCGTTCTGGTTGTATTGTAGAAAAATATTTTTTTCGGGTAAGCGGGCTCTTGCTAAAGAGTACTACCACCAGGAAGGGGCACAGACAATTTTTATTTTTATTTTATAAAGTATCATTGTAAGTTTTATTATTCATTATTACATTATTCATTTTTTTAATAACTACTTAGAAATTTGTGTTCATAGATAAATAAATAAATAATGCTGGACAATCCACACAGCATCATTAGTCCCAGGGTAAGCTGCTGTCAAACAGAGCTGTGTTATGGGCACTAGATGACTGATATATACTTAATACAATATAATACATATATAGATATTTTTTATTATATATAGAAAATACCCAGAACACCCGGAACAAATATTTGTGGATCGTACAAATATTTGACCCGAGGCGGGAATCGAACCCGCAACCTCTGCGTCGCAGGCGGACCTTCGCCCGCTGCGCCACATCGGTCGTCAAGATCTAATAAAAGTAATGCTCAGGGTGTCCCACGCGATTAATTTAATATCCTAGTCCTACAAGTCTTTAATAAAATAATTGCTGTGGAGGTAATCGACACTAACTATTTATAACTTTATGGTAAAGTTTAATAACTAACGCGGCTGGTGCTTACACCAACTATAACGGTGATTTCCTTCAAACTAAACTAATACCTAGTGACTTCATACCTGCTAATAAATACGTAATTTTATGCAAGCTGTAGCTAATGGAAAGTGGATAAGAAGACTCAAAGATAAGGGCTCAGTGGCACGCCTTAAAAGAGACCAACGTTCAGCAGTACGTTGCTGACGATGTTGATGTAAGAAGCACTTTATAAGGTGCTAAATATCTACCTAAATAGCAAAGAAGGTTAACTAATTACTTCGTAGATTGTAATGAAAAATGCGGAATATTCTCGAGTTGTCACCCCCTCCCGGAGCACTTAAACTATCTTACAAATAAGCTGCGTATAATTTTCCCCGTGTGCCGGAGATTCGAAAAGAGCGCTAAGAAACATAAACAGCACTTGTATCTCAACGCGGCCATCTCATCTAGAGCGCGGCGACGAGCTCACGTTTCTTAAGAAGTTGCTTGACAATATAAACAACGTCTGCGGTGTTTACCTTAAGTCTCAATCGACCGCGGTGTTACCAGCAAATCACTTTCAGTGCCAGATCTAGCACTATTTTTCCTAGCTGAACACAAAAAATGTTGATCAAATACTGTTTCTAAACCTTTTTTTGCAGTTAATCAGTTTCATATTTATATACGAAGTCGCTACCCGCCGTCTGTCTCTATGTATGTATGTTTGTATTGCTTAGATCATCTAAACTACGCAACTAATTTTAATGCATCAATAGATAGAGTGATTCAAGAAAAAGGTTTATTTAAACGTAGAGTTTAAGCACCCATGAGAAGCTAAATTGGGTCACTGGTTAAAAAATAAAAAGTTTTTAATTTTTCGTTTATAAGATGCCAACAACATTTTGACATGTTTGAAAATCAAAATCTGTTGGTTTTCTCGTCCAATTGCAACATCATAATAATTTCCGAGGCAAATTTGTTTCTAACATAAGTTGGCAATACAAATGAAACCCAGAGCTTCTAATTACATCACAACATTTGTATATGCGGTATGTAAACCGATAAATGAGTCAATTATCAGCACTTAGCTAAAGCAGCGGCCGCGGACAGATATGGGGCAGATCGCATTGTTGGAACGGGGTCGCCCCGTTTCATCTCATTCATCACAGCAAAACTATGAAATTATTCAGCGAGATTGCTAATGCGAAGCTTTTATTATACTATTAACCTTTAAGTAGAATTTATTTCACACTCACCTTATAGGTATAGTTTAGTAAAGAGAGCCAAGTTCATAAATTATGTAAGTAGTTAAAATGAATAGTTAAACGTGCACATAATATTTTTCACAAATAATAATTTATTTATAACTAGCAGACCCGCGCAGTTTTACTCGCGTTATTTTTATTAACGTTAAATCTTCTCCGTACTCACACAAATATTTTTAGGACCAAGATTAGTCAAATCGGTAAAGCCGCTCTCGAATTTTAGGGATACTAACGGACAGCAATTCATTTTTAAGAAGATGACAATGGTCCGAACCATCACAAGTTATTATTACAAGATTTATATTTAAAGAAAATTCTATTTATGAAACTAACGCGTTTATGAAAAGATTTATTCCCCATAAACTCGATTCTAGTTGATTCTTTCTAATGGATCTATTTTTGTAGATAAGTGCGCTTTACAATTCCACTACCGCAACGTGACGTCATGACAAAAAAGCGTGATTGTAGTAAACGTAACGTACCTAACGAAAACGTTTTAGTCTTTTATGTACGTAGTTTTCTGTGGTAGTTTTTGTGTATGTACTATGCTCAGTTCATAGAGCCGTAATTAATGCATTTTAGTGCTAGAGCAAAACCCAATATCATTTTAACTTTACGATAACGATGTCTTTTTTATCTTATAACGATGTCATCATCATCATATCGATAACTAATAGACGTAGATAAAGGCCATGCATAAGCCACGATGATCTTGAGTCTTTTAAAAATTGGAAAACCAAGGGTCTTAACGTGCTAACTTTGGAAGATTCGTTCGACGTTTATTTAAGTGATCGAGCTACAGAACTTATTCCGTGACTGTTGACAGTAAAATATTTCTTGAGCCCCAGAACGAGACATACCTATTTTCATTATAGAAAGTAGAAAATAACGTACCCGTCTTATTACATCGGGAATGACGTCATGAAGGTTCTGTTCATGAAGTTGCTTGGATTTATCAAACGCAACCTTTTAATATTCTCACTGCTGGGACACTAGCCTGCTTTCGCGTGATTGACCCGCGGATTTAATGCGGGTTGGTGGATGGGACTGTCTTTTGAATTATTAGTTCTTGACTGCCGGTTTTTTCACAAAGTTTTATTGCAAAACTGTATTATTGTTTGAGTTAACTAGGCACGTTGTTTCCTCGAGTAGTCCACTCACGGGTAGACGTTCACTTGAGGAACCTACGTATTGAACGTTTGCCGGGGCAAGGTTAAGCCGATACGATAGTGATTAATGTGCGTTGCCCTATGTGGCAAGATTTATATGTTGTCTAGCCAATACGTCAGTGTCTATATTAAAATAAAAGAGACCGAAACCTAGAAAATCATAGCACTGCCAGCGCGGCGGATCTCGGCTTTCTTGAATTTGCCTTTCAATGCGCAATGGAGCTTTTTCGAACTAAATTTGTTTTTGCGCAATACAATCGACTAAATTCACGATGGCCGAGATCCGTCTGCAGTACTATAACATGATATATAACTCCACAGACCAAACAAGATAAGTATGAGACAGGGTAACATAACATTTAGATACAAGTATGCTTATCAGATCGTTAAGTCACAATAAACACACAAGATCTCTTGCGTGTGTGCGTGTATGTGAAACTAAACAGGTCAATGTACCAGGTTGATAAAATATGTGGTAATATTCCTACGACAGTGATCGATTGTTGTGAAGATTTCAGCTTACGCAAACATCTTTTCACTAAAGCTGGATTTCGAGAATGTTAGGTGAATGCTACACTTTTCAATATAGATCGAGATCCATGTATCTCAATATATCACAGTGTGAAGTGCATATAGAGGAAACACGCCGTTTTTAACTTTCATCTGCCTCGGCGTTTATTTAAATCTGCCGTTTTAGCCTTCCGGCCTACTGTCTACTTCTGGAAAAGAAAATTATTTACTTTTTCGCTTCGGTGCCTGTCAGACGACATCTATCACCAACTTTCAGAGCTAAACTAAGTAAGAGGGTTGAATTTTGGATTAGTTCAAAATAAGGAGTGCCCCTTTTGCACACTCGCTCTATCATAATCATCATTAGCGATCAATCAGCAAAGAGTTATATTCCTTGGCCGCTGCACGTGTATATTGGTGGAAGATCGACGACAAAAAAAATATGCTTCACTAAAGCTGAACTTAGAACTACTCTATAATTTATTAAATAAATAATATTCATAAAGATTTTTTCCATATCTACCGCTTTAAGTATCACGATATAGAATCAACGCGCAGCATTCTTCTTGTGGTTAGCTGCAACGTCATATAAGACGGATCGAGAAGTCATTTTTGAAATGACATAGGTTTATGGAATAAATCCTATGTTATTATTAGCTATGGAATTATAGGATTATAATCGGATATCAAATATTTGTTGATGACAGATCAAGATTTGAATGAACGTGGAATGCATAAAGTCGATTTTCATCCAAATACCGCAAGCGAAGCTAACTATAGTATTACATTAGCTATTACATCATCAGCTCATTTATTTAATATTTATTAAGTAATTACTATAATAATTCATTAACACTGGCTTACTCCTAAGCGAGAGCACATCATGATAAAAGGCTCATAGATATTTGTAAAAACTTTACTAATGAACACCCTTAATTGGAATATGTAATGAAAACCTATATATCAGATCAGATACTTAGCCCCTGAGCCTCCGTCTTATAATTTTACAGACAAGATCTTTCTTGCCTTTTAAAGACATTCAATGAGCCTGGGAAGCGTCACAAGGATACAGGACCTACACTAATTTGCATCATCCCGTCCATTAGCCTAGGCTAGATCATAGTTGTCACAGATCTGATACCGACCACTCGGAAACCACGTATTAACTATGCAGCGTAATACGACATAGTATAGGCTCTGTAGGCTCAGTAATCCACGTTCGTGTACCAGTTGTATTACCAAAGCCTATACAGGGTGCACCTACTATAATAGTTAGTAAGTTTCATTGAAATATTTTTTATTCGAAATTTAATCCTGTTCAAACAAGGTAATATTTGGGAAACTTGCAGGTCGTTAGTTCATCTTTTAGTCGAATTTTTCGTGGCTGTGTGAATATTACTAGTACTAATGTAATCACTTCAAGAAACGGCTGATTTATGAGCGAGTCTCATCAATTTAGAATTAAATTATTAATACATTATAATAAAATAATTAAAAAGATAAAATCAATGTCTTATGATGAGATGTTTTATTTGGTCAGTATTCATGCACCTACATTTGGGTTAAGATAGATGTTTTGGGACACCTTGCATTGGATCTATTATTGTGATAGAACAACATGGACTGTGTTGATACTGGTGCGATGCGTGTATTACGACAGAAGCATTTTCTGTTGATTTCAAGGCGGTTTGCCCATCTAAGGAACACCAAGTGACGAGAATCGTCGAGCGACTAGCATAGCTTTAGTTTGATAGCTTTTTTTATCGAACATTATCCAACAGTGTTTGATTAATGAATATTATACGAAATCAATGTAAATCTAAATATATAAAATCGTCATTCTACTGACTCAGGGTGTGTTTCACTTAATATCAAGAACAAGTTTGCCTGAAAAAGTCAGCACGGACTAGCGTCGCGAGGCGTTACACTAGTCATAATTAAAACTTTTTAACTGAAAAACGAGTAAGAAAGAAGCATTATAATGAACGGTTTTATTTTATATAACAAGTAATAGCTAAGCCCCATAACTTTTAACACTGTAAACCATAGGGTAATAAATACTAGTTCCGAGCTAAGCAGTTCTGTCTGTCAACTTATTTCTGTATTAGTTATTTTAACCGGGGAAAAACGCAAGTCGCAATCGCAACGCCCTGCTTGCTCAGTCACCAGAAATAGTTTTTTTTTCTAAATTCAATAACATGCTAGATTCTTGTATCCGTTTTTTTAGCTAGTGTGTGTATACCTATATACCTAAATTAAGTACAAACTTGTAATAGCTAGCTGCACGCCGATGGTTATCACTGTAAGTGCAGTAAGCAGTTGAATTCAAATAAATAAATAAGTGAGACTTTAAACAGCCTTATTTTTATGTCATCATAATTAAAACGAGGAAATCCGGAGGAAAACCAAGATCACGATATAACTAAGTGGCAGTGGGCCGGCCACTGGGAAATAAAGGCTCTCGAATGGCGTTCACGAACTTGAAATCGACGTAGGCTGGCCCTCCACTCGATGGATTGATGATATTAAAACGGTCAAAAAAGTCGGTTGATGGTCAAGGCTGCAACTTTTTTGAGGAGGCCCATGTCTAGTAGTAGACGTCTATTGACTATAATATGATGATGATATTTTTGAGCCCCGAGGTCAAGTAATAAGCTTCTGATACGTAGTTTATGTTAGTTATTAAGTTTTGTAAGCTGTCAGTTTTCCTTTTTAAATTAAAACTATTATTATTAAAACTAGAAAAGTGAAACCAAACATACGATTGTGAGACGTGAGGAATTCAAATAACTTCTCTTGTACCGAACGCTTAGTGAAAAATAAGGACAATATTACAAGTTTAGAATAAATAATGCTTAGTGAAAAATAAAGACATTATCATTTTAAAATAAATATCCAATATCCAATCATCGTCGCCTTCTAAACATGTGTCAACAACGTTTATTAATCATGGTAAACTAAAGCCTTCAGATATGAAAGATATTACGCGTACCAACGCGTTATTCATGTTGCCAGTTGGTCTATTTGTTTAACTACAAAACAGATTACAATCAATATGCATTATACACGGTACAAATATTTAAGGTAATGCATGTCCTAAACAAAAATATGCAAAAAATGTTTTATTATAAGTAGAACGCCTAAATATGTGTTTTTCGATGTATTTGATACGCAAAATAAATAATGAATAATTAGATAATAATAATTAAATAATTCATATAAAAAAATATATATAATACAAATAAATGTATTTATTAATATCTGTACATAATAGAGGTTTTATAAAATTTAGTTTAATACGTAAACAATTAAAATTATAAGCTACACATATTTAGGGATTTTTACTAATCAGTGCAGAGCTAGTAATTGTCGACTAGTTTTTGCATTGGGTTTTTTTTATAGGAAACGGTTTCTTGAATCCCAAAGCAAAACCGTATCGCAAGGGTACGCTGTGTATCGCTCATATATGTATAAACTTTACGACATGTGCTGACGAAATTAGAGAAGCAATAGCCACTGATAGATTTGGACCTCTAATTATCTTTTTATCCTACCAATTTTGCTTTTAGAAAAAACTAAGGGACAAAGTGACTAGCTTGTTGACTGACATAGGCAAACTAAGGATGATTGAAATACTTAGTAAAAAACGACATTTAATTACCTTCAAGCTCTTATAAAACAAACAAACCAACAAAAAAAAAACATCTACAATAATTGTTACTTTTTAGTAGACAACTTGTTATTATTTAATTTCATTTAAGAATCATTAGAAACTCTTTTTATATTTTTAAACGTGGCGTCGCACTAATTAAGACTCATTAGGCGGTTCGCCGTGCTTGCTTATTAGATAAGCGAACAACCAATATTCACGCTGACTACTGACAAAGGTATGAAGCATAACATTTTTTCTCAAACGCAACGAAAATAAAATAAGGTTTGTCAAGTGGGAGTATCCATGCTATGTTTCAAGGATAGCTTATTACCTGCTGTATAGCTGTGTTTTATACGTTTGATCACAAAAAATGCAAATTCTTATCAAAAATTACATTACATTATTATTATGATCACTGCTGGACATGGCTTCCCCCAAAGAGCGCCTTGACGAGCCTTGAGCCTTCACCGTCCACCGACTTTCTGCAACCCCAAATGTATTTCAATATCAGTTAAGAAAATCGTTTTGGCTAATGGGACCCATATTTCAAACTCTTGACCTAGTAGAATAGCCCCGCACAACATAACAATTATGCTAAATCCTGCACCATTTGCAGATGTAATTAATTAAACTAGACTATAATTTTCATGCTTGTAGCATTTAAGTGTTATTTGCACTCGACGTAATTATTGAATAAGCGCATAAATAAATGAGTGTCACTGTCAAAACTCACCAGTAGATATGCTCTTAGACACTAGCAGAATTGTAACAAATAAGCCACAGACGCCATAAACAAAGAAGTGAATTGAAGTATGCACTTGGCAGACAACCAGGCGATATTTTGAACACTAAACGATCATCACAATCAGCTTCTTAATATTTCTTCTGTTGGAATACTGGCCTACTCAAAAGTTGTCTATGTATCAGTACTTCGGCGCCGTCATCTCGTTCTCGTTGATGTCCCGGTGACGGTTGCGGTGGACAATCGGCCTTAGTCAGTCAGTCAGTACGTCATTAATTGGGTCATATTCTACCACGCTTAGTCAGTCAGTCAGTACGTCATTGATTGGGTCATATTCTACCACGCGCGCCGCATGTATATTTGCGGATGCTACATATTTTAAATTTTTTTACTTCCTACACATCCCGATGTTTTACTACACTACTATTTGAGAGAACTGACATTACACACATAATTTTTATAAGCAAAAAATCTATTAGTGCACGACCGGTGTCAAACCTAGGGCCGAGGTCACTGCCACTAGACCACCAGTGCTCTTCTAAACGATAGATCATAGTTTTTACAACGCGTCTTTAAGACCGACCACGTGTTGTGATGTATATTTTAGGACTAGCGAAAAAACTGCGGATTTATTTCGTTTGAAAATTGTGTTTTGTTTTGTCTGCTCAGTTATGACGCGTTCGGAACATTTGTATTATTTACAATAGCGCGGAAATTCCACGCCGGACGTTCTACAGCAAAATTTTTCACTAGTATTTTTTTTTATGTCAGTAAATGATACGGTCAAATCACAAATTAAAAGAAGAAGAAGAAAATACGGTCATTTTTTCAGCTGATGCCACACCTCACCATAACAGTTGCAGTGTCACCCAAAGTTTAAAGTTTGGAAAGTTCTGCAAGGCACTGCACTGCGCTTGTCAACCGACAAGAAGCAGTTTTAAGGTATCTAAACCTAAGTAATGATTGCCCACTTTCAATGGCACCCCAGACATTTATTTGTACCACTAGAGAGAATTTCCCAATAATATACCTTTTCTCCACAGTTTAAAGTAGGTGAAATTTTGTGAGATAATTTCAACACACTCAAAGTTTAAATATATAAAACATCTTGACTTTTGTCAAGTAATTTTCGGATTTCATTTATTTGTTTAAGCTGTCACAACACTGGATCGTGTGTTTTCAATCAGAAAGAGACCAGTGTATTTTGATACTTTCCCCGAGACGAGAAGTGGTTACGGAAACAAATGAACTGTTGCTAGCTGAAGGCTTTATCTAGGACTTTATTCTAAGCAGGGAAATATCGACTCTAAACAAGAAATGTTACAGTAGTATATTGAATAGGAATTGATGATAAGCAAACGGGTCTGTTTGCTTTGCACCCACTGCGTTCTATTGCAGTCGCCTGGAGAGACATTTGACACGTCCTCGCTTCACTATAATACGTACGAGCAGTGGTAGCAGTAAAATACGTAGAATTAAGTAGATGCGTTAGTTCACGTAATTTTTTTTAGAACCCCCTGTGTACAAACTGTAATGTTTTGAGCAGACCTTGTGGTAATTTTTTCGAACGAATGAGTGAGTCTTGAAAAATCCAGTGTTCATTCTTGAGCCTTCTCGCTTCTAATTGGGTGGTTTCGATTGCATTGGGAAGGAATGAGAGGGAGGATACAAATAATAATAAATATAAATAGGTTTTTCAGTGTATGTACCAGATGGCGCTAACAACTGTGTTTTTTATCTTTTTTATTTCTATTAAGTTACGAATACGAATATATTATTATTATAAAAATAAATAAATAATGCTGCCACACAGCATCATCTAGCCCCAAGATAAGCTGATGTTAAACATAGCTGTATTATGGATACTAGATGACTGATATAATATACTTAATAAAATACAATACATAGATAGATATTTTTTATTATATATAGAAAATACCCAGAACACCCGGAACAAATATTTGTAGATCGTACAAACATTTGTCCCGAGGCGGGAATCGAACCCGCAACCTCTGCGTCGCAGGCAGACCTGCGCCCGCTGCGCCACATCGGTCGTCAAATAATTATTAATTTATTATAAAATAATTATTAAAATAATTAGTCATTTATATATCAAAAATTCCATAACAACAGACAATTTTTTTGCTATTATGACAATATTATGTTACCTAGCGCATAGTATCCACCTCGTTTTAATATTAGAATTATTTGAAGAAAAAAATTGGAGATTTTAATAATAAAGAAGCATCAAGTGATATGACTCAGGAATACTTACTCCGTTGACGTTCATTTACGCAACCTGCAAAAACAAGTCAAATCACGCTTGCTTGATACATTTTATCTTTAGACCATTTCAAATCGGATAATGCCACTTTAGATAGGCTAGCTTGTTATTTTTCTATTTTGACAGTAATCACAACACAACACATCACACTGACTCATTAATAAAAATGCAAAAGATTGTATGTTCGGATGTTTGGATGTTTGTTGCTCTATAACACGACAACCACTAAACTGATTTGGTTAATATTTAAAACGTAGATAGATAAGGACCTGTAATTAAGGCATAGGTTTTTACCCATTAAAAAAAAATACAATTTCTGACTAACGCGATCGAAGTCGCGGACTAGAATATATATTCTATAGACAAAATACAAGTTTTAAAAAACGTTGCTTGTTTTGGAGTTAGATGGCATTGTGTAAAATGTCTGGCAATATTTATTTATTTATTTACACCAGTCTGGCTGGACTCGTAACGCAATTTCACAAATCATCGAATCCGTTCAAATTCCTTGTCGGTTCGTTTATTAATTGTACGGATGAGCTGACTATCCACCCCCCGCCTCTCCCTCGCTAATGCCAGTAACTTACTTATCGCGACGGAAACTAGATCCCTAACTGCGATTGGAAAGTATCATCTGAATTTCCTTTACCTCCATTGCAAGCTTCGTTTATGAGGGTTACATGGGTTTAGTATCAATTTGGTCACAAAAACTGATCCACGTTATTATTTTTATATCTGTAGGTAAGTGACGGAACAGCACCTGGGCTGGAATATCTAGTACCTGATGTTAAGCAGTAACTGCTGTTTATACCTTCTCACCCTGTTTCTTTAAAAAGAAAAGTTTGACTAAACAGTTCTCGATTACAAACAATTTTAACAATGTCGATTTTGCACGTTTTACCATTAATACAACTAAGCTTAACATCTTAAAAAGTTTTGTAGATAATCTGTACGAACATAATCTGGCAGCGAATTATTAATTCCGAATCTCTAATTATTGTAGGTTTATCAATTAGTTAAACCGAGGGAATCCCACAGGGCTGGAATGACAGTGCAGCCCGTGCTGGGGGTGGCAGGAGGCGACGCGACCGGAGATTGCTCCCCAGCCTCCTGCGCAAGCCCACAAACTCAATCATCTGCGTGAAAATATCTAATAAAACTTGCTCTCGGCGACACTTTTAATACCTACTCGCAAGGGAGGGTACGACAATTCGCCGTCACACTAACAGAAACGAAATAAAAATCATATTCCTATTTCTGCCGCTGGCGTCGGCGTTCGACTACAACCAAGTTACGTTTTCGTTACCATCGCGTTTTGTCTGACGATGTATTTCCTGTTCAAACGAAAGCGTCTAAAATTCATTAGCTCATGTGACTGCACATCTCTCCCGTTACTTCCAACTAATAGAAAAAATGCCGCAGCCGGGAGCCAGTCGACTGGCACTCCTTTTTCTTGACGGGAGATGTCAAAAACAGCGAGCGTGAGACCTGACATCAATCATGTGGGTTGACGTTATTTTTAGTCGGGCTTCGTCGATGACTGCGGTTTGTATTTACGGTCTTAAAATCTATGTCACTGATGAACTTAATGGTTCTATGCGTATTATCCGTAACAAATCAAAGTTGAATGTAGCTTTCATGAAAACCATTTTTATTGAATTGTGTGAAGCTGAAGAATTATTACGAGATAAATTAGTTTTATGTAGACAGTGCTTACATCTTTGAACTTTTGAAAATGTCACGTCAACATGCTCTACTTACGTGTATTTACTGTGTTTGTCATCATCGTAGAGGTGAGTTACCTTTACCTGCCAGAGCAGTCAAGCTCAAAAAGTCATATCAGATTTACCCATTTACCTATCACTTTCCTTCAGTTTACGAACGACTCCACTTTCTCAAAGGCGAGCTAAATACCATCGCAATGCAAACCGCGACATTAGTGTCCATCATGTCAATGAACAAATTGTTCCATAAATAATGAGGCAGCAGACGATTTGAACTATTTCACTAACTACGCGATTTGTGGACCGGCACTAAATAACACGACCACTACGCGGTATTTTTAGATTTTTTTATTTTTACACGGTCGTACATCTTAGGAAGCTGATTATCGACGTTTTTTACTGTTATTGTTAAGCGACGTCAATGACTTTAAAATCGTTTATACACTCGGAGACAGACGTATTTATTTTTATTTATATAACTAATGGATTCTATTTGTATCATGGTTCATCGAAATCTTATTTTACAAAATATTACTTTGGCTTTGTATTAAGATAGACCGCATCGCAGTCTACTTAAGAAATACTTAAGTTTATAGTAAGATATTTAAAATTTGTGTTGGTACTTATGCTTTCTGCAAAGACGACAAACAATATTTCTGTGGCCTGGAACAGGGCCAAAATATGTTTTTAATGACAGATTATACACGCATATGTCGGTTCTTTTAGTATATCCCTCCTTTATTTCTCTTTGTACAAAATATTGTATGGCACATGCCATGGTTTTTTATTTATAAGTTTGATTGCAGAGCGTAATGAAATGGATGTGGGAATTTATATTTTTGCTTTGCCAATTTTGTACAAATAAACCACTTTGTGATTTTTCTCAAATTCATAGAGAAATCAATTGCTATAAACACTTTGCTTTGTTTTGTCGACTTCAAAGGTTATCATAGACATTATGTCTGCTCACATCATCGTGACCCATTATTGGCTAAAAGGTTCAAAACAAAATGAATATTTATAGACGCGGTAGAGTCAGCTCGACAGACAGTTGCTAAATTTCAAAGTGCTCCAATTCAACCTTGCCTCGGTTTTTAGGGAACTGAGAATAGATTGTGACTCTATACATCAAGTTCGGACACCCAGCATGATGATAAAAGACACGTGTAACACAATAATGAAATGATTTTATAATTAAAAAGACATAATTACATCCGACAACTGACTAATGGAAACGCCTGTGTTCTTAAAGTTTATTTAATCGTGAATTTGATGTGACGTTAATTAGGCTGAACTAGTCCTGGAACGTTTTACTTGCTTCAAAAGTGTTTCTAGGGCTTGCTTCGTTGGGTTTGAAACGGCTCCAATAGTTCAATTCACGTGGAATGTTTCCAACGCTTACCAATATTAGAAACGACGGCGGCATATCTCACAAACGCAAACTGCATTCGTATATTATATTCCTAGAGCTTCGAAATACCCTAAATCCGAATACATTGTGGACCATATTACTCTGCGCATTGTACTCGCTATGAATTCCTCGGCCAAATTTTTGAATTATTCCCATATGAAGTGAACGAAGTTTATGATCGCGCATTCTATTTCCAGAAAACGCTTTAGCGAGCGCTCCATATTGCCATCCATTTGGCTTCAAAAGTTGCTTCTGGATTATCCGGATTGTGATGACTCATAGGACAACTCGAAGTTGCTGGGAAAATATAACGTTTTCATTGTTTATTTTTCAAATGTTCTAAGAAAACGGCTTATTCCACTCGAATCTTCCTTGGATTTGACTTGGTCTCTTCCGGAATCAAAATTAGATCGTCGTACGAAAGTAATGTGTTGCATGACAACGAGCCTCAAATCAACTGATCGGCTATATAGGTACATAGCTCTGATTCGAAGACCCAAAAAACTTTTGAGATGTTAGCGATAGTTCTGCAATACGTTTTATAGCCGCGTATGTTCGTGACAACATGCTTGCGGCTGTAATTGCAATTCTAGGCGTTGTGACATCGTTCCTCGTCTTTATAGGGCAATTACTGTCGTTATCTGGCATTGATATTGCATGTAATTTATTCATGCTCCCATCCACATTTGAATAAATACATGCCAGCTGCACTGACCTCCTGGATACATTTTGTTTGTAAGAATGTTCTTATATGCCATTTTATTAACATAACGTAAGTATTATTCCTCAACTTGGCCAAGAATCGTTTTAAAATAGTTAAACTGAGCGCGTCCGTATCAAATTATGCTACGTTTTAATTAAATGAGAAGTTTTTGATCAAAGCTAGAAAGGGGGTCACGGCATGTCTCGCGAGTTTAGTTGGGAAGGCGTTGATTATGTTTGAATATTTCAAACATGAACGCCGCGTAGATATGCGAAATGCAAATTCGGGGACATGTCCTGCTGAAACCCGACTTCGACGCCACGCAGTCAAGCACCTACGCTTCACGGCTCTGGTTGACGCGTCCCATACGTGTAGTATGGTACGGCTTGAATTTCGTTTGCTGCATATTCAGACTTACTCTAGCTAACTTTGAGTTGAAATCTCTTTCAAACGCAGATCCAGAATAGAACATGCATATGTAATGCACTCAAAATGAAGATTACTTCAATAATGCATTCGCCTGGTATTCGAGCGACCGCCCGCTGTCGATAAAGCTATGGTAATAATAGTTCGCTAAAAAAGTTAAAAGCTATTGCGTGTCTGTTCTATTTGATAAGAGGTAAGTTTTAGGGGAACTCTTTATTTTAATCAGAAACTACCTTCGCACCTTCAGTAATAGAATTAGAATTAAAATAGTAGTACCCGTTATTGTTCACTTATTTTATAACTAAGTATAACTTCAACGAAGAACGAAGTTAAGCACTGTTCCGCGTAGCCGTCATGAGGATCATGTTCAAATTGTATGATGATAGCGAAATGACAAATCGCATTTTACTATCATCATACAGAATCAAACAGAGACCCGAAATAAATGGGTGCTGATGTTGGGCACTAAAGTTGAAAGCTTTGACTATAGAAATCTTTTTTTTTATACAACTGAAGTGGCAATCAAGCGTACGGCCCTCAAGATGGTAAGCGGTTACCGCAGCCTATGGACGCTTGCAATACCAGAGGTATCACTCGTGGGTTGCCACCTTGAGGCTAAGATCGTTAGCCTCATGTGCCAGTAATTTCACCGGAAACCATATCCTTCACGCCGGAACACAGCAATGCGAGCATTACTGCTTGGCGGCAGAATAAGGTATGGTGGTAGTCCTTCCCCGGACGAGCTCTATCACAAAGAACTCTACTACTCTTAATATCTTTGATTGAAAGTTAGTTTTACACGTGATGCACCGCTATGCCACGCATGTCTTTGCGCAAACTCTACGAGTATACTGCATGCTGGGTACGACACAGTAGGGTTTGTGTTATGATTGGCAATGTTATTTTATTTCGATGATTTTTATTCTATATGAAAGATAAGTAATAGCTATAAGTTTGTCTGATATTTGATGTAGATCTTAATATGAGGATCTTCAGCGTGATGAGCAAAATGGTTCCTCAAAATGCAATATGTTGCTCACTTTACAAGTTTGTGCTTGCGAGGTCTACTGTTCGGAGAACTGCTAGTTTATTAGATATATCAGCAAGCAAGTAGTCATTATTGTAGGTACCGTAAATCAAATTGACTAGTATACTGAATCTAGAAAGACAACGCCCAAAATTTGAAATGGGACATTTATTTTCATTAATAAATTATTTTTTACTTTTTATTTTTGATATTATACCTAATATTGATTTTTGTTTAAAATCCAAATAAATTGATACGATAAGACTTTGTTAGGTAAAAACATGATTTAATAAATATTTAAAATAACTGATGTATTTTTTTACAACAATAATAATAAATCATTATTAATTTCTATATTATAATCGTGAGATATTTTTACTACATAGTTTACATTGCATTTATATAAAAGGATGACAGGTAATTCAGCTCTCAATTCAAGTTTATGAATTTACAATGTTTCTATGCATCACAAACGTTATCAAAAAGATGTTATGTGTATCTAGATAGGTATCCTCTAATACCCCTATCTACCCCAAACAAACACTATCAAGTGAGCAACATACTTTAGTTTGTTTGACAAGTGTATCGCTATCATTATATTTTCGTATCATATCCGATTTTTTGCCTCTGAGATTGCGTAGCGCAAGCAAATGGTCTTATCTCGAAGAATCCGGGAAGTTAACATTTTTGGTTTTATCAAATACTAGCGACCCGCCCCAGCTTTGCACGGGTGCTTAAACAACACATATAAACCTTACTGGTCAAGCACAGTCTGAGGGTGTACTCTTGAAAGCGACAATCGATAATTGTTGGAAACATCGATAATCAACTTATATCAGTGACAACTGAGTTCAGGGGGCCTACTCTTGAGAACAAAAGCGATTTATTGTGACAGTTTTCGTGGTTCAACTTATGTCTGTGAATGCTCAGAACTAAGTTGTCACCGATATAAGTTGAGTTACGATATTTGCCACGATTGTCGTTTGTCGGTTCCAAGAGTAGACCCTCAGATCATGTACGGACATAAGCTGAACCACAACAACAGTCACGATGTATCGTTATTGTTCACAAGAGTATACCACTGGCGCGTAAAAATGGTGACGGGTCATCGTCGTGGATGTGGAGGTATTCTAAGTAGAATTTTGAGGATTCTTTTGCACCTTGAAAGTAAGTTTCATATCATAATCAACTAAATTGTTAATTGGTTTTTGAAGCAACTAGCCAAGTTATTTACAACAAATCTGTAGGAAATGAAAGTGTTCTCTTAATATATTTGTTGTTATTTATTTAAAAAAACTACATTTACTATAGAAATCAAATTTTTTTAAACTACTTTTAGGTTTGAATTTTTAGACTACGTCAGACCGTCAGTAACGTTCCTTTCGCTATATGAAAATAGTATATCAACGTTCCCGTTTGTTACACTTAAGTTATCTTGAGGGAAGAATAATTTCATGTGGGAAATATAAGAAGCATTTAATATTTGGTGATTAATAAACGTCGCGATCGAAGGCTTCTTTAACCATCTTCGAGTAAGTGTCACGTAAGCTAATTGCCGGTTAGTCGAGATAAACTGTCCTTATTTTCAACTATTATGTATATATTTTTTGTCAATCACCGTTTGGCGCAATATCTAGATAAATAATTGCTTGACAATAATTACATTACAAATCACACTATCACAATAATATTAAAAATGCGAATGTTCGGATGTTTGGATGGATATTTATTTCTCTATAACTCAACAACCACTGAACTGATTTGGCTGAAACTCAAAACATAGGTAGATAATGACCGGGAATAGGACATAAGTTTTTTATACTGCAAAAAACCTAGGGTTCTCGACAAAGTCAAATTCATTTTAAATTTTTCTATATTTGGCCTATTTAGCTAGAGCTCGCATAATATAATTATCTCTAAGCACTAACTAAGTATTAAAATATTTAAAAATTAACTCTTATGTGCTTGGTGCAAATCATTTTATTATATTTGCACATTTTACGACTAGAGCGAGTCTAGAAGCGCAATTCAAATCGTTTTATGAATCACCCTTTAATTTCGTCGGCCTCAGTTTAAGATGACAAATGGAGACATTTTGATGACGATGCGTTATGTTGCACGTTTAGGTTAGAACAGATGGCATAGATTTCGCTATTTTAATAAGCATTGCGAGGGCTCGATTGCGAAATAAATTAATGTGAACTCCTTTGGCGGTACGGCGGCAGAAACTGCTTTGATACAAGGTCTTAAAATATCTAATTTTTGAACGCACGCTGGGCCCAGTTATCTTTTCCAAAAGGACTTACAAGCTTACGTCATAGAATTAGCGTAATTGACCTATGAAAGCAAGGAATTCCTCGAGGCGCACCTAGCTGAAGCGCACCAAGACGAAGCGCACCTAAGTACTTCCTCATGGCGCACCCGCTTAAGAGTGCTTCATTCGGTATAAATGTCAAATTTTTATTCCTCGTAGCGCACCAATGATAATGTAGGCTCCAAACCGTAATGTAATATTGATGCCTAAGAACTCTGTCTCCAAAGTTGGCCAATGACTCATACTCGACGAACTAACTTACTTACCCATTTAATACTGATTATATTCAAGTAAACTTATCAGATTGTTAGCTTTTTGCTAGCTTTACTTTTAAGTATACCTGAGACTTTAATTATGTCTCCTGAAGTTATGAACCACAGGGTAATAGCTAAGGTTATGGACGGAACCGAAAAAGTAAAAGGTTATAGAAAGAACCGAAACTCCGACAGTGAATAAAAGCTCATTATGTTCGTTATCGATGTGTTATCGATAACGCAAGCGTGTGGATATTGCGCAGTGCATACAAAACAGAAAACACTCTGAAAATTTCAGGTCTTTAACGTTTTGGCTGTGCGTTGATTGTGTGAATCAGTTGTGTCAGTCAGTAATCCCTCGATTTTATATTATAAGTATTTTCTTCAATCATTTTATATGGTTCAATTTCATTAATTTTGCGTATATTTTTGCATGGTTCACGTTACTAATTAAAATTATGACAATTTTAGTAAAATGCCTTAGTTTAGAACCATCAAATTTTTATGTGAATAATAATACTGTGATACCTATTATGTGCTTCTAAACATGTAAAAGTGTTCACAACTAATGCTATAATAATAACAACGGAGTTGCGTTTCTGCTCGTAATTATCTATTTAGTAGATGGGTGAGAAAGTCACGTTCAGAATTTATCCCTCATTATGTTGGAAACTTAAATGGAGGAGCCCTCTTCCGAGGGAAGGAAGACAATACTTTATTCTGAGCTTTATCATTAGTGCTGATTCTTTTTTTTAAGCCAACTAACTTCAACTGGAGCCACCGGTGGTCTAGTGGTAGTGACCCCGCCTTCCGATCCTAAGGTTATGGGTTCGAACCCGGTCGTGCAACAATGAATTTTTCTGTTTGAAAAATATATGTGCGCAATGCCAAATGCTCTCAAACGGTGAAGGAAAACATCGCGAGGAAACCGGCATGTCCAAGAACTACAAATTTAAAAAACATGTGCGATTCACCAATCCGCAATGGGTCCGCGTGGTGGATTATGACCTAATCTCTCTCACTTGAGAGTATATATAGTATATATAGTAGTCCCAGCAGTGGAGCCATTAAAAGGCGGCAGTGAAAAAACTTCAACTAATTTTTTGTTCACGATTCTTTCTACATTTAGCACTGCCCAACTGTCCATTAAAAAAAACACTGTGAACAGATTGAGTTACTTAAACTTTTTGACTGAGCGTTCTTCGTATGTTAGTAATCCTGTGTTATTTTAGTATAAGAAAATCTTTCTTTCCGTTCACACAGAAACTACATAAACACGTTTTCAAAGGGCTTTTGTCCAGGATGGCACAAAAAGTTGAGTCGTTCGTCAACTCACACCATGAATCTTGTCCCAACTGGTGAGAGTTGACGAATCGTAAAATAAATATTATTTTCGTTGTTGTGCATACAAGTTGCTATTAGGAAACCACCCGCTCTATCTTTCATGACTTATCAGCAGATATCAGTGTGTATTCTTAATTTAGATCTTCATGAAGGTTTTTGGATGGACTATTATACATCATAGCTACTTATACAAAAATACTTTTTGCATGTTTGTATTTTTGTTTGTTACGAAAAAACTCAAAATTACTTGTCCGATTTCAAAAATTCTTTCACCATTAGAATGCTACATTATCTCTGAGTAACATAGGCTATATTTATTACTAGCGGCCTGCCCCGGCTACGCACAGGTGCGGTTTTATTGCACCCGCGCGAAGCTGGGATGTACTTCTAGTACATTTATAAAATCATTGCGTTACGCACAGCCTAAGCCATCATAGTTCTAGAGACCTGAAATGTGGAGGGCGTGTTCCTTTGAACCTAAGAATAGCATTTTCAATATTGACGACCGATGTGGCGCAGCGGGCGCAGGTTCGCCTGCGACGCGGAGGTTGCGGGTTCGATTCCCGCTTCGGGTCAAATGTTTGTACGACAAATATTTTTTTCCGGGTGTTCTGGGTATTTTCTATATATAATAAAAAATATCTATCTATGTATTGTATTAAGTATAATTATATCAGCCATCAAGTACCCATAACACAGCTCTGTTTAACAGCAGCTTACCTTGGGGCTAGATGATGCTGTGTGGATTGTCCAGCATTATTTATTTATTTATTCTCAATACTGATCTCAGAGAACGCAGCAGGAGCGTTAAGTTTGTATAAAAAGTCCAAGGCAATGATCTATAAACTCACACACTTACATTATAGCTCTTAATCCTGCATCAATTACACTATAACACTTATGTCAAGTTGGAGTTCCAGCTAAATTTTTATGCAAGTATCGCTAATGTACGGCAATTTGTGTTACTCACCGTACTTACATTAAACGCGATAAGTGTTTCTTTCCTGCTGCGGAAGTGCCCACATTTGTTAATTTACTCGTTACCGGTTTTAGTCTTTGTAGTTTAGCATAAACCTATTTTCACTGGTTTATAAAAGTTTTTAATAGGTGAGATGCCTAGTAAAGGTTGACGTGAAGACTGTATCAGATCAGCATCGCCTAGCCCATTCGGCCAGCCGCCAGCGACGACGATGTTACGTATGCATGACCAGACTGGCGTGACTACGACTGCTTTCCAAGCGCGGTTCCAAGCTCTGACTGCTGGTTGACGGCCGGCAGGTCTTATCATAATGTCATGCAAGTGCGGAAACCATTTTTTTATACCACTAAAGTGGCAACCAAGCGTACGGCCCACTTGATGGTAAGCGGTTACCGTAGCCTATGTACGCTTGTAACATCATAAATATCACTTGCGTGTTACCACTCTGAGACGTTAGATGGAAAGTCTCATGTGCCTGTAATTTCACCATAGACGCTGAGCACGCATCTGTATAGACCACTCAGTATAAGTCGTTATCTTGTTCTAACAAATGGAGTTTAAGTTAAAACATCATGTGTTGCGCGTGGGTTTCATATAAAGAATACTGATTCGCTTGAGTTGAGGTGATGATCTGTTGCGGAGCCGATACGTTTGTGTCAACCTTTATTGATGCACCGTATGTAGTTTGACAAAAGCGCTAAAACCTTGTTTTTATAAATGCTTAACAACTGTCATAATATATTGCAGTTGTTCTTTTATTATAGCGAAATGCGACGAACTGAGCCAGAGACCTAGACAAGTGAAACTATAAAGTTCGAGTTCTTTAAACCTAGATCTCTAAATCTAGACAAGACCCTCGTATAACCTTTGTTAAGTCACATTTTTTAAATACACATCGATTAACTATTTAAACTTTTACATACTACCCTTTTCTAAAAAGCTGTTCGAAAACTATTACCATTTAAGTGTCTAAAAGAGTTTTAACATAGAAAGGTAGATAACCTTTAATAAAGCCCATCCGTTTCGAGGTCAATCAGGCTGTCAGCGGTTTTAAACCCTTTTAAATTAGTTGGAAAGGTCTCTATTCAGTGAGCTACCACGAAAAGAGCTACATCTACATTAGTACTGCTTTAAATTTTTATTGAGATAACCTTTTTAGTATAACGCTGAAAAAGTTTGTTTTTAGAATTTCCGCTGTCATAATAAGTTTGTAACAAATCAAACTGTTAACATAGGTTAAGGCTCTGATCAACCAGCGAATAAAATTGTTGTTTTATGGCTCTCGTCAGGAAGCTCGCTCGTGTTATAGCGCAAAACCGCGGTTTTTTTAAGTCTGCAAATGACGAGACGATCAAATATTTCATTTAACTATCAGTTGCAGTGTCAGCCAAAACTTTAAGGTCTAAAGTTCTGGGTGGCACAGAACTGCGCTTGGGATGCCAAGACGTAGTTATTTCATCTCTTTTACCAAGTAATATCACTCGTTACCAGTGCATTTCAAATCTAAACACATTTGTTTGCACACTACTGCTTGGAAGCAGAATATCTGGCACTGCGGTGGTATTCACCAAGACGGACTCTTTCTGACGAGTCCACCAGCAGTCTACCAGCAGGTAATCAGGTTTGCGGCTCTTCAAGCCTTTTTGATATGTCATCGAGCCATCCAAAACCAATCGTCGATCACAGATGGCGAGTCGAGCTGACAGTGTTAGTTGGCAGTAGCAGCGAGTGTGAGTATTTTTACAGCGTAAAAACCAATTTCACACACATAAATCACATAAGCTACAGGTAATTATCCAAGATACCACTTTACTCGCTAGACGATCAGCACGGGTGTCGACGAGTAAAACCGTCAGTTGCTTACGGATCTGTTTACCGCAGACTTACAGCTCATTAGTCGATCAGGCAAAGAAAGGGCACATATTCACTACCACGTGTGGCCACAAGCTACATACTACAGTTTCATACAACTGTCTGAGCGAGTTGCTTACATGTGCCGGCCTCCAGTGATACGAAATGCGGGCCATACTTTCCCATAGGAAATGTTGGGAAATAATAGCCCGCAGCCGGTCCAAGCAATGTTGCGATCTGTACATCCGTGCGTTATACCTAAATTATTTCTAGATTATTTTTGTGTTAAAAATACACTGGCCTGCAAAGCTAAGTATCAAACTTTTAAAATTGTAATACATTTTTATGTACACAAGATATACTTTTGAAATAATTCTAACTTTATACTTCTGATTGAAGGCGAAGTGTCTTCAGGCGACCTGGTGAGCGATACTTTCAAGCCTGCTTCTCAGAAAGAGTCCAGTATGGTGGAGGCAGTGTACATATATGTATGGGCATGCATATCTTCAGAAAGTCGCACAGACTTAGTGGCCATAGCAAAATGGCACTCTGACTGGGAAAAGATATGCGATAAGAGATCCTCAATGATTATGCAAGGCCGTATTTAGTAAAATGGGTAGCTAAAATGGCTATTTTTATTGTTTTAACTTTTTTTTAAAGTGTAGTAGGTACTTAGTTTTGCAGGCAAGTGAAGTTATAATCGGCTCATCCCTTAAAAAAGTCATTCCCATAACGAGTACTAAAACAGTACCACCTATTGGACTGATGAGGCGCGGCGGGTGAAGGCCCGCCTCCGACGCAGGAGGTTGCGGGTTCGATTCCCGTCTTGGAGCAAATGTTTGCACGATTTGCAAATATGTTCCGGGTGTTCTGGGTATTTTCTATGCACTCGTATAATAAAAAATACGAGTCCGATCAATGTATTGTATTATATGTATAAAGTTTATCATCGTCATGGTCATCTATTATAGTACCTATTCCCATACACAAGCTCTGCTTAGCTTGGGGCTTGATGATGCTGCGTGGATTGTCCAGCATTATTTATTTATTTATTTACTAATCTGCCCTTATTTTTTGTGAACAATTACTATTCGACTCAACTCATCTAAAATCCATCAAATTCTATTCTGTTAAATAAAATATTACTTGTATTAGTGTCTTCGTAGACTATAATTTTATATTCGAACAGTATTTTGTGGGAGACTGAACTTAAAAAAAAGTCTGAACTAAACCTAATTCTAGTCTATTTCTAGCGTTTTACGGTTAATTTCATTGCTGAATTATTAAGTAGTCTTGCCACGGAACGAATTAACGTTTTCAAATTGATTGCCAGTCAATAAAATTGTTAGGTGTCGTTCAATTCTTGACTAGTTAGCCTTACACCAAAGCAAATAAATGCAGTAAACGAAGTAATTACTTGACTATCAAACAATTTTAGATCGTACACCATGTGTGGTTAGAATACACAATCGTTTGTTTGTACTTCGTAGACAGAGAGCCAGAACTATGAACTTTGAATATTGCTACTAAGGTTGAAATTTGTATACGGTGGATCATAATAAGAGGTGTAAATATAAGGCGATAATCAATAATAATTGGTCTTCTTGGCTTGTCACGGTGCTATCAAATATGCATCTAAGTGGAAAACGACACCCTTTACGATGCCTCATAGCAATTTAGCTTTCAAAATACAAATAGTGTGATGGTCAATTCCACTATAAACTATGATTATTTTATTAAACTGTTTTTAATGGCTGATCCAATATGTGTACATTTTTATGATGATGTTATGATATCGTTATCACAAACTACATAATTTGAGAGCTTTTTAAGCGACATGTTTTCTTTACTTAGATTTCTTACGTAGATGCGTAGAGTAACGTTTTTTTTTAATGTATTTTCGAAACTCAATTCCCAGTAGGACAAGAGAAGATGAAAATGACATCGATGATGCGGTGGGCTGAACAGGTTGAGAGCAAGAGTTTGCGGGTTCGATCCCGGCTACGGAGCATTTGCCTGATCTGCAAATATTTGTTCCAGGTCTGGATATTTCTATGAAATTATAAGTATGTATAGTATAGCATTGCTCAGTTTGGGGCTAGATGGCACTGATATAAATTCCCGCAAGTTAGTATTTATTTATTTATACAGGGTATTTTAGGAATATACACACTATTTGTTCCAGTTCATCCCTCAATATTTTCAAAGGAAAAGTAAAAGAGCACTATATGTCTATGTAAATTTTACCTTGGTATAATATAACTATGTATGTATATTATATGAGCAGTAAATAGTAGTAAAAGTAGTTTATGTAAGTATAGTATAATATTGTAGGCATATCTTATGTATGTTTATGTAAGATTATTAAGTAAGTATTTAATTTTAATCTGATTTATTTATGGTATATTACTATTTCTATTTTCTGTACACGTACCTACCACTATAATCACCTCTTTCTAGCCTCAATGGTTTGCTGGAAGAAAACTTTTTTTAGGGTTAAGCTCGCCTTTGTATATGTCTTTTCTAATATTTTTTTTTAATGTATTATTTATGTACAATAAAGAATAAAGAAAGGAATATGTTCTACACAAAAAAAAGTATACATGAACCTGCCTTTTTTTTTGCACGGCCTGTCTCGATTTTCAATAAAGATAATTGACCGGATAAACTTTATGGATTTACTCGAGATTTTTAACACAAAATTTTAAAAAAGCTACATTTATATTTTTATATGTGGAACCTATTCTTTGAATATTATGCGCTAATAATGAAAGACCCTGTTTATAAAAACTCATCGAGGACTAAGTAGCGGTATGTTCCACTGGATGTTTATATTGGTTATCTCGATCACATCTAACATACATGAACTATACTGCTAATAGAAAAGATAAAGCTAACCTTCTCGATAAAAAATGTTTACGAATCACAAACCTATTCGTACAAAGACCTCGGTAAATTTAACGTAGGGCATAGCCACAGTAAGGGAATCAATAAATTTAAACCAAATTGCCCCAGCGGCTGTATCTTACCTACATAAATCTAAGAAAGAAGAAATCCACAAAGAACCAATACGATGTTATTTTGTTGAATAAAATGTAAAACAAATTCTATGCACTCGTCAGTAACTAACTGTTTTGAATTATATAAATTCTAAAAATATTCTATTATGATATGTTTATTTTGTTAAGGTTATTTTATAATAACAGAATGGTATCCAAGAGACGGTAAAAGAAACAAAGGACGATAAATAAGACGCTGGGAAGATGTCATCAAAAAAGTAAAACTTTACGTAAAAGTAAAGTAAGATTTTTATTGATAAACCGTTAGATTTATAAACAATAAGATTATAGCATTAGGTAATAGATTTAAGTAGCATTGTAAAAGAAAGGAAACAGCAATAAAAGGCTTATTTTATTTATTTTATTTTTATATTTTATCCATGTCTTAAAACGCAAAATTAATTGCAATCGTTAGGATCATAAAAAAAAATCTGAACCAATATGATACATTTTTGATAGACCTAACCCTATTTGCTCCTGCTAAATCCAAACAAAGTGCGCGTCTGTCTGACATCATAAACAAGTTGTTTAAAATGTAATAGGATTCAAAGCACTAAAACAAAATTAAATATCAATTTGTGAGATTATAGAGGGTGTCCCGCGAAAGAGACGCATATCACGCGTAAAACCGGTATAATGCCCACTTGCCGGTATTTTTTTAAATCTGCGCCGGTAAGATACCCTGTTTTTTCATCGTGCGCAGTTTCATACCGATAAGCTTTAGTCGACATTTAGAGACGGCCCGCTTTTATACGCTGGTACGGCCAAACATTTTGTCACGTAATCGGATTACAGAAGAGCTCGTAACTTCATGTCCCTCCGTATTCAGAAGTGGGACTTTTTGTATTTTTATCGGAGACGTAAAAGCAAAAGCTATTACCGTATTCCTTCCTGAAAATCGTTTATTTTAGATTTTAAAGCGTTGCCAAGTTGGTGTTCGATTCGACATTGATTGGGTTTTCAAGCCGTTTTATGATTGACGCTCACATTGTTAATGTAAATCCCTCTTCGAAAGTCTATGTTATTGAATTGAATACTTGAGTATATTTTCAGCGTATACTTTTCGTACCTTTATTAACAGTAAACTATTGGTTTTTGAGTGATAAAATAAATGTTATTTATTTTATGTATTTAGTAATATACCTACATACAACATAAACAACCCGAGTGTCATCTTATAAACTGCAGTAAATGCAGAAGCTAGGTATATAAGTGTAATTAATCGTCGAGTAATATTTCCCAGACATTTTCCGCTCTTATAACTAACAGGCTTTAAAACATTTTACACGCAACCCCGGCGTGCATGTCATTAGGGATGACTCCGTCGCACTGCTTTTTCATTTTTAACGATGTAATTACGCAAGTCACGAGTGCTCACATGAATCGCAGACAAAGTGCAACTACATAACGTGTGTACCAAGACAAGTACGCTGAGGAAACTGGTCGCCGTCACCGCGACTGGCTGCGCGTAGCATTTTGTTACACATAATCGGATTAGAGGCAGGCGAGCGTCGTCTGGGCGTATGCCCCTGCACAGTACTTGCATATAAACAAGATGCAACTCGACCTCTGCCGTGGATTTAAACACCCCACTGCATGCAGAATAATAAGCTACGCTATCAAAAGCCGAACGCGAAATGTTAGAATTTTTCGCACGAGTCGCTAATGCTTTAAAAATATATGGCGTTCAACATACGTGAAGTGAGCTCGACGCGATAATATAGATGCTACACGACGGTGAGGCCGAAGTCAGACTTTCATTACACGCATCGGTTCACCGGCCGGGTTCGCCGAGTGAGCCCTTCCGGAGCCTTCCGAGATTACACCGACAGTTGCCAATTACCGCGAGAATTCGATCGCTGCAAAATCTAACTAAATTCAAACTAGTTAAGTACACTAATAGAGAAAAATACATAAAAAGTGTGCAATAACACTAAAATACACCACATACAACAATAATAGTGAAAATAATCGTGCTCTTATCGTAATCATGCATAGCGTGACATGGTCTGTTCGTTAGACGCAGAACTACGAGTCTAGTAAGCGGTACTGAATGGTCACAAGCGGCTACTCTACGTGAGATGTGCTTCCGGTGGTTCCCGGGAAAGATCTATTTATGCGTTATGTTCCGCACAGTTACTGTTCGTGTCAATAAGCTGTGTCACCAGGGCACGGGCGGTACACAAAATATTTCTCTCCGGAATCACGTCGGGCAGACTGTGTATAAATGGAGTGCCTCACTTACCAAACTTCAGAAGATGGCAACTAAGGTGCTCCACCACAATTACCGCTTGCGTAACCCTGGGAAAAATATTTTTCTCCGTGAATCTAACGTGTAAGTAATTTTATAACAGTGGTTGGTCTTATAAATAAAGGTTCATCAATTTATACTCCGTGAATGTCTGGGTGTGATGGCTTATGCTAACATGCTTAATTATGTTCGTGTGAACAATGTTGGGCAGTGTACCGTTTTACACTAAAGTGGTATTTTGGTGTTGGTTTGTAAGAGATTGGAGTTCTACTCAAATGTACAAAAGTTAAAATAAAAATCTATAACCGCTAGTCGGCCCTAGTACTATAAAACTAAACACAAATTTCTATTGTTTATACGTATAAGTAAAGTACACAGGTTCTACTACCACACAATTGCAGCAATTGGTAACTAATACACAACATTGCTGGTAATTTATATATATTAAGACAATAGTGAAGGTAAATAAGAAATACTCAAATACAGTCTACAGTAATAGTTATTATAAGTGATTTACTATAATTAACTTTATGAATTACCATTTTATGAAATAATGTTAGAAGATAATGAATTAGTACCTGTAAAAAATATGATTAAATTATTATTTATTTAAACATCCTGTCATTAATATAGGTAAGTAATAAATATCTTATGAACTAAACACGAAACAGTTTATCAAAACACATTTTAGAATTTATATTTAGAAGCTTCATGATCGAATTGAACCGGCCGGCAGCCTAGATTTATTTTTATTAAAGAATTTATGTGGCAGTGTATTTGTACTAATGAAAATTAGCATACATACCTACCTATCAGGATAAAATAAATGGTTCTACGTATGTAGTTCATAATATGACAGGCTGCAACCAACCGGCACTTGTAGCTCCGGCTAAAATAATATTGCACGCGAGCTAAGACCTGCATTGTCAACAGCCAAGGGACTGTTAGAGGGCAACAACCTCGTTGAAAAAATAGCAAACATAGCGGTGTTTAAGAAAACAGTTACAGAGCGGGGTAGTTGAAAGAATTCCAGCAAATTTATTGCTTTTATTTTGTACCGAGTTTTTTTTACAGGAAAAGAATTAGTAACTTTACCATGACTTGTTGTTACATTTTGCGACTGGTAGGGATTACTACAGTCACTAAATATCTGTATTTCTAAACCTGCTAATTGTTCGGTAAATTTCATTACTTAAATCAAGCCACGCTTTGTCATTGGCTAATATTTGTATTTTTTCCGGATACGTTTAATTAAGACTGCGGAATTCAATAACTCAAGGTCAGTGTTAAGCTTGCAAATGGTTAATTTTGTAGTACAATTTTGCTTATTGTTTGCCCTCTCCATTTTATCTTAACCATGCTTTAAAACAAAACATAAATTGGTTTGAACCATGATAGACCCTCTATAAATAACACCGACCAAAAAGTCATCCGTGATCTGATTTTTATAAGGTCATTAAAGAAAAGTAAAGTAAAAAATATATTTGTTCGATCATATCACAAGGATCATTTTGAAACGTCTTATAGCTATTTACGCCAGTTTCACGCGCCTTGGCCAAGAACAATCTAGCAACAAACTCGGCTGGGTTCCTAGCTTTTTTGTAATGATCCCTTTTCATCATAAAGCTTTAGCTCCCTCTTCATCATTAACATGGTTATTACTACAAGAATGGCTTTGTTAAATCGGTTTCAGAAAAAGTGGGTTTTTTTATGTTTAACTGCAATCACTTGTGAACCATTCGTAGATTAAACTATGGTTATAAAAAAAATAATTCTACTACGTTTTCTCACCGAATTATGGTGATCCAAATTGAGTGATAAAAAATCAGATATTATTTATTTAAATTTTATGTCAAATGGTATGGTATAAGTTTAATCATCTAACTAATTTATCGTCGATTCGTTCGACATCGTGATTTTCAAAACTAGAAATATTTCAAAGTCGACGTTTACAAGAGAGTGTACTGACAAGAGAATGGCTGTAACATTAGACGTCCTGTGCAAACGTCATTCTCAATTATTTTATGGTAATTCATCAATCATCATAGATGTTATTAGAAATCATGCAAATTAATCTGAAACCTTGACTAGGTTAAAATTAAAATATTATAATATTCGTCACTCGATTTTAACACTCTTAAGTTGGCTGACAGCCATAGGTTAAACCATGGCTAAATCAACGAATTATTGAGCCTCAAATGACTGCTTTACATTTTATTGCAATTTCAGTCAATGCAAAGATTGTCATATCAAATGAGGTTCAGGCGATGCCGAACTAATATACGATCACAATCACACAAGTCAAGTTACGTAATAGATAATGTGCTCCAGATTCGGAAACGTAAATAGATAACATATCACGTAAACACAATTAAAGATGTTTGTTAACCTTCTAGTTTTGATGTTAAACTCGATTTTATTACATTTTTTTTTTAAGTAAGTAACAAATTTGTAACGATCTCTTGACTTATTTTTTTTTTCACTTTCAATTTCAGTTTATTTACTAAATTAACAAAGGATCACTAATTAGACCTTATTTTTACCTATTATATTACATTAAATTAGGACGATCAAATACTAATCAATAGTAGTCGTACTATATGGATCTAATAGTTTTAAACACCTTATTCATCGCCACTATGAATAATTCATTTGTAATTAGGATTCAGCTAAAGTAAAGCAAAAGAAAAAGACTTGCCCTAATTGTACTGTATTATATCATCTGTGTATTTGAATAGACATGGTGAAACTGAAAAGTACAGTTACGTCCAAAACATGTAAAGATATAGAAAAGCGTATTGTCAAGCCAACAACAAGCGTCAAGCATTGTCAAGTCGGGTGCGGTGTCCGGCGGAGGCCGACTCATTGCGCTCGCCAATTGAGATAATGGCCTCAAATGCAGATGATTACTGACCCATTCATTGGAAACTAGCAGTTACGAACGCGATTTATATCATTATATTATACGATACAATACACATAAGACAAGGACCTATCAGGAACGTAAATTACCGTGTTTGCTATTTTATCCAACGATATATTTTTAAGCGAATAAATTAAATATTTACAAATGTTCAACATGTTTTTTTCCGCAGTAAGTTATGCCCGTATTATGACTGTTGCATGCTGCTACATAATTTTATGATGTAAAAACCTGAGTGATTCTTTTTAAATAGACGGTCCTGTTATTCGGCCTGCCACGTCTAGTACACGTCTCCGATACTGCACGCTGTAAATCAAACTAACGTTAACCACGCGTGCCCTCTCGACGTATGTTTACTTAAAATCCTACAAATGCTCCTCGAAATTCAACATAACTATTATTTGGTCCGTGATTCAACTATTAATTTTACGCTGTGATATTTTAGAACTGGGACGAAAATAGAAATGGGATATTGTGGAACATTTCAAAGTAATGATTTCGCACGCCGCGATGCATTTGCAGACTCTCGCGGTTTACCATAGCTTCATAACGAATCGAGTATTGTTATTCGAATTGTGTAGCTTTTATTAGCAACACGATGGGATTTGCAGTTGGAGTGATAAAGAAAAATAAACGCACTGAGCCGCCGCGAAGTCTTATAGGGAAATCAACTGTGGCGGGCGGTCGTCTTATTATGTTTTAATTGATCTTGTTGTTGATTGCTCCTTATAATTTTATTATTATGGGTGTGTAATAAAATTCATCGTACCATTACGTGGCCCGATGATTTACACAGTAACTTTCGTCGTAACCGAGATTTATGATGTCACAGTACCTAGTTATTTTCGAAACAGTTCGACTCTCTTCACACTTTAATTATAGATCGGACATTATGACAAAATAATATTTCAGTACTGCGGCCTGCCTTGAAAATATATTATTGTTCTAGAACTGCGTCTGGACGTTTAAATATTGGACGATAATAAATATGTCACAGACTTAACGCGTTAACGTAGAAGAGTATTTAAAATATCTAAAGAATTTATTTTGAAATTGTTGAACGTTACTGTGATATAATGAAAGTATCAATCTTCGTATGTTGCACTACAGAGCCAAAGAAGCTAAAGTTTACCAATAATGGTTATTTGGATCAACAGTTTTTTGTGCAAGTTCAATGTCTAAACCTCTTTTTACTCGCTCTCTAGATATATGTGTGTAGGCAGAATTGTTTTTAATTTCAGAAGCATAGATTATTCTCAAATTATATGCCAGCCAAATAGTGATGAAGTGAAGACAGAAATGAGTAATAAGCTTTCGTGATTTTTAGTACAATCAATATATTTTTGTTCCAGGAAACGTCTATCAATACTAGCTTAATAATAAAATTCGTTTTGAATCTTATAAAATAGGCAGATTGGCACGAAACTCTGCAGTTAGAAATGTCAGCGCAGAGTGAATGGACTCAAGTTTTTGTTTATTTATTTCTACATACGTCCGCGTGCGTGTGCCAACAAAGCAAAGAGATCAGAAAAGGCTCAAAACAATGAAGTCATTAGTCCTTGCTATTTCCAGCAAAATTATAGGTATAATAACTTCTACGAAATAGTTATACTTATTACCTGTCGTGTGGAGCGTTCTTTGCCTTCGATTATGTCCGCTCTTAATAACCAAACGCCCTGAATGTTTTCTCGTTACAGAAACCATTTTACAAGTTAATAAAAACGAACTATCGAATACTTGTGATGAAATAGAGTTGACGATTGACGTTTTTATGAAAAACATTAGCCAGTTTCCAACATTGCACCATAGTTCATTTGACTTTCGAAATTGAAATGCAATCAATCAATACCTATTCATTTTGGATCTAAACTGCGTTTCACTTTATGAGAGTAGTATTATAAATGTATTTTTAGCGATGAAATTGGATATTTGTCGAGCAGGCGAATTGGAACACATCGAAATGCTACGGGACTATAGGTACCTATTCTAATATATAACTAGGAACTAACCAGAGTCGTGAGTTAAGTTTGTTTTTCGATATTGTTTTGATTTGAGTAAGCTACTGTAAAGCTAAGATATAGTCTTTCATAGGTGTGAGGACACCTGAAAACAGAAAACAGATGTAAAACGGTTACGAGTGTATGTAAGTACCTACACCAGAGTAAATGATGGTAAGTTTATAAAAAAATACTGTGCACTGTAAGCTAATAAATCTTTATAAATTACTATCAAAATTAAAAATGAATTAGGAAACGGTTCATTGCTTTTTAAAATTATCATTATTAGCGTCTTGATCGTCTTGTCACTTGTTGACATAAAAAAACTAGGGTAATTAACTTATTGGATACAAACCGTGTAACGAACAAATGCATTAAAAAAAAGTCCGGGGAAGGACTACCACCATACCTATTTCTGCCGCCAAGCAGTAATACTCGCATTGCTGTGTTCCGGTGCGAAGGGTATGGTTCCCGGTGACATTACTGGCACATGAGACTTTCGATCTTAGCCTCAAGGTGGCAACCCGCGAGTGATACGTCTGGTATTGCAAGCGTTCATAGGCTGCGGTAACCGCTTACCATCTTGTGGGCCGTACGCTTGGTTGCCACTTCAGTTGTATAAATAAAAATATTTTAAATTTCTTATCAAAACTTACAAACTTCTTCAAATAAAACAAAATATTAATATTAATACCAATTAAAAAAAAACACCATTTTCGGATATCTTTCTCAGATGTCCGGGAGTGATGACCGGACATTATAAGGGACAAAACTACTACTATTTTAGGTTTAGAGATTTTTAGCTAAGTTTAGTAATTCAGTTTGGCCTCAGCATTGTATTTGTGATTTAATAAGTCACATTAAACACACAATTCATCAGTCTTCAACATTTTATGCTTTGCAATCATGTTCATGTATAGTTCTCTCGGCGGATCTAGGCTTCCGTGAAGTTAGCCGTTTCGATGCGCAATGGAGCTTTTTCTAACTAAATTGTCTTTGCGCATCACAAACGGCTTACTTCACGGAAGCCTAGATCCGCCGAGAGAACTATACCTAGGTATGGTATAAAACAGGCGACTTTTTGTGAAAACAAAAAAGTTATTAAATTGTGTCCAAATAATTTTTTTCTTTTCTAAATATTTAAGTACCTACACGTGTTCTTGTAGCCGGTGCACGTGCAGTCTTGAGGTAAAACGAACGAGATCGTCATGCATAACATTTGTGATTTTTGTTGACTAGTTGGACTTTTTTCAGCTGGCCACCTAACCGGACCTAATCGGCGGACGGCACTCTTCAGGCATTACCAATAACTGATGCAGGCAACGGCAACGGCAGTGAAAAAAACATTCATTCATCTTATTACTAGCTATAAATTCTATGTAGAGCGTTTTGTAGATTATGATGTGTAGAGTTCAATGATGTGACACTAGAGTCTGTTTCTAAGTGGATTAGTGCAGGCTATCGCAGGGCAACGCGATGCGTGCGCAAAGGTCGGTGTGCAATCGTGCGCATACGCAAACCCCACCCGTCACTCACCGCCTGAGTGTGCGACGCAAATAAAATCTAAGATTGAAGATTAACTGTTCGACAATCCTCTCGTCGTTTGTTCGGGACTAATATCGCATTCGTTTGAACAGTACCTACCATGCTTTATTTCTAATGCTTATGTTCAAAATATATTATAAAATATTATAAAATGTACCTAAGTAAATTGTTAGATAGTGAGAGACTCGTGTCGCAGCTAATTGCTGCTACTACTACTCGTAGGCTACACTGAAAACCAGCGCTACAGACACATTATGTCTGCAGCACATGCTGAGTGGCTGCCTTTTTTTCGTCACAATAGTTAAGTTTTAATTCTTATTGTTATTTTTATTTTTATGTTAATTGTGTGGCGTTAAATAAATATTTTTCTATTCTATTCTATTCTAAAATAGTTTTTTTCACTTTTCGAGTTAGCTAAAGTAGAAATAAATCTTTTGTCATCTAACACCATTCAGTGATTACATTGAATATATTTTTAGTTGTGAAATTTATCGTTAAGCAAGCTAATGTCCGCCTGCGACGCAGAGGTTGCGGGTTCGATTCCCGCATCGGGACAAATGTTTGTATGATCTACAAATATTTGTTCCGGGTGTTCTGGGTATTTTCTATATATAATAAAAAATATCTATCTATGTATTGTATTGTATTAAATATATATCAGTCATCTAGTACCCATAATACAGCTCTGTTTAACAGCAGCTTACCTTGGGGCTAGATGATGCTGTGTGGATTGTCCATAAAAAACAAAAAAAAAATGTAAAATTGAGGTATAATATCTCATCAACTAGCACCTGTGCGAAGTCTAGCGGGTTGAAATAAAGCGCGGGTAAGCGCTGATTTAATTTATTTTGGTTCCACAATAAAATTGTCTGGTTACTGATTTTACGGTGTTATTGAATTATTTTGTCTACACTATGCTCGGAAGGTCCAGGCAGCGAGGTCTGGGAACTCTTAGTAGGTCTTCGGTAACTTATTATATTTCTTAAGTGGCCAGCTCAGCGAAGTTTTTTTTTCTACAGGTAAGTAACGTTATCGCGAGTGTCGATGTACCTCTTTCCACGAAAATTCAGAAGCAAGCTCTTGCTTGTTTTTAGACAGCTAAGATTTTTGATTTAAAAACTTGAAAGCTGTTTTTGTCCTAAAAGTACTTAGGGGAGTGATATGAATGAGTTAAGAGTTTAGAGATTTTTATTTCTGAATATACACCTATCTAGTACATAATACTTTTAAGAGTAGTAGAGTTCTCTGTGATAGAGCTAGCCCAGGGAAGGACTACCACCCACCATACTTATTTCTGCCGCCAAGCAGTAATGCTCGCATTGCTGTGTTCTGGTGTGAAGGGTATGGTTTCCGGTAAAATTATAGGCACATGAGGTTTTCGATCTTAGCCTCAAGGTGGCAACCCGCGAGTGATACCTCTGGTATTGCAAGCGTCCTTAGGCTGCGGTAACCGCTTACCATCTTGTGGGCCTTACGCTTGGTTGCCACTTAAGTTGCATAAAAAAAAAACATAATAATAAATATAGTAAGTCCATACAAAGTCTTTCTTTGCTTTACAATGAATCTCAATTTGAAAACATTGGTCATTACATTACGTTTGACATTGACTGTACTCGCGCTCGAGACGCTCGTGACGTAGCTGGCTAAGTTGTTCTTAACAGATCAACGAAGTTAAGCACTGTCAGTTTCGCGTAGTCATCATTTGGATGGGTGACCGCCAGTGGCAATTTCAACTGAGCGCTCCCGTGCTTCGGAGGGCACATTAAGCAGTCGCTCCCGGCTTTTTCAAAGTTGTTAGGCCATGACAGAGGCCTTCGGGCGGCCTAGAAACTCTGTCACCAAAGTTGGCCACTGACTCATATGAACTTACTACTTTATTGACTGTACTAAAAAGCTTTAGGTCTATATTATCGGTAAAGGCGCGTAGCAACGATTCATCACAAAACTTTCCAGTCATAATTAAAAAATGATGAAGTCAGGCTATGGATGATGATGATAATATAAAAAAAATATTAGTAAAAGAGAAAAAAGGCCTCATCAATGTTTAACGAAACACGAATTCAAACCTAAATGCTGTAAAAGATCAATGCATTATGCTTTTATCGCCGTGGCGCATCTTTGGTGAAAGAAACACTGAAGTAAAATAAACTTGTTCGTGTTATGCGCATTAGGTATAGAGCCATAGTGTGTGTGAATGTGCCCTAATGTGACTCTCGAGTGCGTTTGCTGTAGAGTTCAAAGAATCACCATAAAGGTTCATAACAATTTATGAATATTGTATTGCAAATCGTAAAACCTTGCTCTGCGTTTTATTACTTACTCGCAAAATGTTATCTGACCTCTTAAGTACTAAGCAGGTACTTAACTACTAGACTAGTGCATGCTTTCGAAATTCATAAATATACTTTTTTTTCTGTTGAGCGTTGAAATTTAGAAACTTTAAACATAATATTAATAATTTGGTGAATGACTATCTTTTGCATGGAGATTTTCCCGCGGTGGAACTTTAATTCTATTTTTGGAACCTAATTAAGAAACTTATGTGAGAAGAAAGTAAGTATAAGTAAGAACAAAGGTTCTTACAGAACTATCAATAATATTTTTATTATCCAAATTGCTGCGGTTAAACCCTAATCAATCATAAACAAACATTCAAAAAAACTATCACATATATATTTTTAGCAGTAAAATACTGCTTTTGCCAGTAAAGGGACACTCCTCAAAAATAAATAAAAACCTAAAAACAGTTTACCCATCATTTATACAAATAAAAAATTATAGATCGTTAAGAATTATTTTATTTGTTATATTTTTTGCACCCTTCCGGTTAATAAGTCAAAGACACATGTCTTGTGTACATGTGACACAAATACTTTCACATAGGTACATTGCGAGTGTCTGGGAAAAATACTATCCTATTTACAATGTTATGACAGTTTATGTAATCTCGAGAATAGATTGTCTGGTTAATGCAAATTTTGTGTTTAGCACAACTAAAAATAGGAGTTCAGTTTTTTTAAAGTCCGTCTACTATATTTGTTTCTTGCTACTTTTTTTTCAGAAAAACGAGGTTTACACGCTAATCTATGGCCATGGTTTTTTTGATCTAAAAGTTGTCACTTTCCTTCTAGACCCCCGGCTCAACTACCATGTTCAACTAGTTGAGCCGAAGGTACTTCTATTTTTTAAATAAAAATAAAATTTCTTTAAAATTGATCAAAATAATTAGAGATAAAGTGCGCAATGTGCGCATTTTAGCGCATTTTTAGCGCAGTCTATAATAAGAACTATTATATCTGTTCTGCTTTTTAGCATAATGTGGCGTCATCAAGGAATTTTCATACTATAAGTTTATAAATTCCTTGGGCGACATCTTGTATACAGTTATAACTTTGAGAATATTCTATGTAAGTACGTGAAATATAAATGACTGTAATATATACTCGTGTAGGTACATTATTAAGTGATACCTAATCTTCAAATATAATAATGAATTGCAGTGCGTTAGTCTCACTAAAACTGGTCTTAAAATATTTGTCCAGCTAGTAAATCTCTGATAAATGATTATTGACCCCGTCGGTGTTCAGTATTCAGTATTCAGTATCATTTATTGCATCATAATTATGAGGGTAATACATGTCACAGGTCTTATGTAATATTAAATAATATCAGAGCAGCCGACACATAGCTATGTACCCAGTAAGGGTGTTGCACTATAAAATTGAGTAGGAGCGGACCGATTTTAGTATTAATGGATAGGTACCTAGTTTGTGATAATAATAAAATAATAAAATCATTATTTGGGGTAGCAATAAAACCTATCATTCGTTATTTGAGTCACTGAGAAACTGATCAAGTGTATAATAGCTTTTTTTTAATAGCATTTCTTTTAATTTATTTTCAAAAATATTATCTTTTTCTATATTTTTAATACATTCAGGAACTTTGTTATATATTTTAACAGCCATTGTGTGGCCCACTGGCGCTCCTAGTGACTTCGCATATGAAATGTTTTGCTAATTTTGTAGTTCAAGTACGTTGATAACGAAAATAGTTACAAAAACTTCACAATCCTTAGAAATAAAACAACATTAAATAAAACACGGTATTCTGGAGGCGTTATTTAATCCCACACTTAGTGTAAACCCACTCAAGTGCAGAACAACCCTTGCCTAAACTAATATTTGCATTTCCGTGTAAATAGCGAACACTAACGCTTTAACGCGTACGTACTGTACTCAATAAAGCTGCATGCACACTACGACATCAATTGTAGAGCTACGCCACTTGCTGCAAAATTGGAGGTTATACTAACTTATACATCAGTCTTTAATGTAAGTAAAACTAATAACGCTACTAGATATTCAAAAAAGAGAAATAAACATTTCCTCAAAATAGTTTTTCTTGATGTGTCAAACAAAGATGGTAAAAGATTTGAAAGGCACATTAGCTAACAGAGGCTTAAAGCTGGCTGTCACTTTTTTCTTTAAGTAACAATAAATCAATAAATAATGACGGACAAAGCAATAAGACTACTAAACCCAGTTCTGTAGGTAATGCGTGTGCTTCCAACAATGTGGGAGTTGGTAGGACATACATAAACAGAATTTAGTTCAGATGAGGTCTGCCATGCTGTAACATTTAGGTACGCGAGCTACTAGCAGGTGTGAACGCAGCTTTACACCAGTACTGTGAGCGTCTTAAGGTCGCAAGAAGCCATAATCAGATGTCAACATGAATATAGGCTTAATGTACGTATGTTGCAGAGTGTAGCTTGCAATATTCTAGCTTAACCAGCTTTTACTGTGGTTTGAGTATCAGATTGTTTTAGTTTACATTATTTGATTGTACATAATGTGTATTCTATCATGTTTCACATAGTAGGTACAATCTTTGCTTAGTTTAGGGCTAGATTGCGCTATGTAAAAATGTCAGCCAATATTTTATTTATATTATTTTTATTTTACAGTGTAGTTACTTCATGACAAGCTAATCTAATATCTAAATCTAAATAAGTTCTAATGTTCCCACTGCTGGGCCACTGGCTTAGGTACTTTCAAGCTCAAATTATTCTACTACGCAGACCCGATTCGGATTGGTGAATGAGAACATGTCTTTCGAATTTATCTGTGCATACATTTTTCGAATAGCAATATTCGACCAACCAATTTCGATCCCACGAACTCAGGTTTGGTAGGCAAGGTCACTAATATTATATCGGGAGTCCTAATTTTACAATGAAAGTTGCTTTCTCGAATTTCATTACTTCGCACACGCATCACCAGTGCACTTCATACTGAAGCACGAATTTTTAATGTCGAGTTAAAAAATTATTATCCCATTTCAAAAATAGTAAACATAAAACCACATCTAAACTCAGCGCAACCAACAAAAGAACCGATACGAAGAAGAATTCCAACGGCAGGGTTATTGAAAGATTTATTACGCTTGATTTATTTAAATACCAAACTAGAAACCTAAACCTGGCACAAGAAAATCATACACTAATTCGGTTTATTAAACCTTGCACCGTTAAGAGCCTAAGCACACCGCGTTTTTATGCGTGCAGATGCACTTCAAACGAGATCTGTCGAAAACGAAATCTATGTACTTCCTGGGCAACTACGCAGATGAATGCCAAATGATGCAAAAAAGGAAAAAAGAGCTCGTCCGGGGAAGGACTACCACCATACCTATTTCTGCCGCCAAGCAGTAATGCTCGCATTGCTGTGTTCCGGTTCGAAGGGTATGGTTTCCGGTGAAATTACAGGCACATGAGACTTACCATCTAACGTCTCAGGGTGGTAACACGCAAGTGATATCTATGATGTTGCATGCGTACATAGGCTACGGTAACCGCTGACCATCAAGTGGGCCGTACGCTTGGTTACCACTTTAGTAGTATTATTCTAAAAAAGAAATGTGTCAGCACCTTTCTTAAGTGAAATAAACTCTAGTTCTGTTGCCGCATTTTGTAATGTGATCACGCAACTCGGTTGCAATCAGATTTCAATCTGCGAACTGTAACTAAGCTGTCATTTCATACAAAATACGTACATTTTTGATTGAAACCAAGTGAACTAGATTGCAACTGAATTACATAATCTCCCCTCCGGTCACACGCAGCGAGTATTAGTCGTTAGTACTAGCCGCGAGACTTTAGTTGGTTCGTGTTCATTGCTTATGTTCATACGCATGAAACAGCATTTTTAGATTTTTTTCGCTTAGCAGCTATAAAAAGCTACGTGTGACTGTGGTTTTAGGTAGTTAACTGTAGCACATTATTTCTTCCATCTATTTTGATAGAGGCAAACAAACGTAGCGTTCGATTAAAAATAAGCAAACGGCAATAGTTTTACGAGTTCCATGTTAAATCAAGTCAAACTGCAATGCGTAGTGCATCTACACGATTGTCTTACGCTTGTTTATGTCAACTTCGCTCCCAATTTATGGATACAACATGACCAACGTCTTTGAACCACAGTCAGGTGTTCCAATAATGCTTGGCAAGAAATTGTGGATCTAACACATTATCTGAATTGATTTATCAAATCAATTATAATACCCAGGCAAGTAGGTACATTTCTTAGCTTTGAATGCAATCAGAGCAATGTCGCTTTATTTAGAATAAGCCAATTCTTTTAATAGTTAGTCTTATGGTCAAGTGAGTTACTAGATGAAAGGTGTTCACTAGCACATATTAAATCGTTTATTTTATTTTAATATCAAATAGCGTCAACTGTAAAAAATATTTTTCTACTTATTTAGTGTAAGAAACGAAACTAAGGCTTACTAAATAAAATAACTAGATATTCATATATTCATAGAAAACCATGGTGCATAAAATTTTTTAGATATAATTTTTATGTGCCATCCTAAAACGACGATACCTAGAGCAACAATCTGCCGACAACTATAAAAACCGTAGGTAACTCAAAGAAACCTTCACAACTGAAGTTCCATGTGAAAACACGTGGTAGAGGCTTAACTGCACAAGTGAACTTGTTTATTTCAATGCATTTCAAGCTTATCACGACACTGGGACGTGTTGGCGCTGCTCCAACACTTTCTCTCTAAATCTCGGTACAATTGCATGGCAATAACCTGCAGTTTTTCATAATCAAACATAACTATCTGGTTACGAATAGGTACTGGTATTAATAGATACCGTAGCTGTTTTAGAGTGTGTATTTTTGTTGAGTGCAGTGCTCTGCGCGCGATGTTGCTAAGAAATAAAAGGTCATAGACGTGATGACAGTGTGAATTCTTCAGTTTGTAGTTCCATCAATAGAACATACAGTAAAGTGACTAGTGGGAACAGACCGTCTTGAAGGCATGTGTGGCATGTGTGAAGTTAGAGAATGCAAACTTATTTTTATTTCTAAAAACGCGCACATTATTCGATATTTTATTTATTAATTCTAAAATTATGACGTTGGTTTTTGAGAGCGCCTTAGTTACACGGAAATTTGAATTCAGAATTTTGAATTATGCATCATTCGAACAATACAGAACTGGAAAATCTGAGTGTGTCGACAATTCGACATGGTCATGAATTCCTGATCTCTTTAATTCTGAATTTCTTGTATTATATATTATCTTAGACATTACTGGAGCATGGTTAAATATGTAGTTTAAACCTTAAGAATCGTTTGTCGTCGGATATAAGAGTAACTTTTTATGGTCAGCTTTAAACTTAGTATTGCTTGCCTTAAAGTTTTGCTGAAACGAGAAAAAAGATCAAAGAAACGAGAGAGAAGCGTCTGGCGGACATCCATTAAACACTCTCGAAGTCCGCAGACTGCCATTAATTGTGGCAACTGCCCACTTCAGGGTAAAGTGACAGAGCCAGCTCTACCTGCGTCCTTACGATTCTCTACGACAATTGCATCTTTGCTTGTGCCAACACTGCAAATCTGCTGAAATAAGATTTTTACTTCTGAACTAACTTTCAAGTGCAACAAATACAATAAATATATAATACTAACGTTGGCAAAACACTTCCTCTTAAACTATGGCGTAAAATCAGGGTTTCAATGCAACTATGCAGTGCCTTTAAAACTGCAGTTGCATTTTAGATTGTTTTCTATATAAAAGTGCCAATAACCAACAATGCAATGAAAAAGTCTAAATCAATGATACACAGTTATCATTAAAATCAATTTTGTCAAAATCAAAAGCAAACTTCACAGTTAACGCGACTAACGCAATCCCTACAAATGTTAGAATAGAAATGTGTAGGAATTATGATGATATGAATGGCTAGAGGCTATAGAAGCCACAGATCTAACGATTTGCTTTAGCAGCGGTTTTGAAGAGCTAAAAAGTACTGACGATTAGAGAAAAGAGTTCCATCGGGCTATAAATCCTAAAATATATTAAATAAGTACCTACTTAATAAATTCAAAAATTACTTCAGTCATAATTACTTGCCCGCATCGAGCTCAATAAACAATTAATTAAATATCGCACGACATCCGACACTTTATTAACTGATCTCATTCAATTACGTGGGAATGTTTTAATCCACCTTTCAAACATTCCGGAAAAATAAAACAATTTTCACATCACCAAAGCTTACCCAAAGAATGAACCAAAGTATATCAAAGTAAGTACCTAAACCACGCGATCTTCCTGTTTTCTAGGCTTGCATACACAAGTAGGTAAGCTTATTAGTATTCAGATACATAAGCATAATATAAGCAATATAATAATCTATAATAAACCGCTCGATAAGTGCGTTCGTACTATATTTTTACTACACCACTAAAGAGATAGGGAACCTCGTCTCTACGCCAAAACATAATCTGAATCTTTATTCGTTGAGAAGTTAATAATACCTACTCTGCGTTGTGCTCACAAAACTACGACTAAATAAAGCGAGACATGACGTGTATTTTGTAACATGAATTCCCATGTTTCTCTCGGAATGATAATACGCTCTAGCCGCAGATATACGAAGCTACAAATATCTACACAGTCCCTACACTGAATTTGTGGATAGGTAAAGTTTGTCGGGAAAACCTAGGTAGCAGGTTTTTAAAGATGGTTTTGTTAAAGTTCAATATATTAGGCATGTGTTAAACAAAGTACTGTTTAGTTTTATGTGTTTTCCACCAAAATCCTCAGGACAGGACATGATGAATGAATTAAAAATTAAAGTAACTGTCGAAAAGTGGTGTCACCACTACTAAGACCAAGAGCTCTGTTTGCGTTTACTGTCGTCAGTTTTGGTTCTTACTTTTATGAAATCATCAATCAGTTTTTATCCTGAAATCAGCTTATTTAAGCCATTGGCATTATGCATAGAATAACTAATATCTGTTATGTATCTCAGCAATCGATAAACAGTCACGAAATATATAGTTAACACACTGATGTTAAATTTATTTTGTTGTATACTTACACGTAAATAATAACGTAATATAACATTTATTATTTATCGAAGCATTGATATAAATAATATGCTTGATATATATATATATATATAATATATATGTATTATTTACGAATACCGCTCATCTTACTTATCACATAATAGTAACGTGAACTTAGCAATAGTTATAGATATTTTAAAATTACGCCGCAACGTCATTGAAAACTTTTTAGGATATAAAATAAATATCTAATAAATACACCTGCTATAATAAAACTGCAGTGGTTAAACATTCTGTATGTATACCTATTGATATAGCTCTTTCATATATTATATATAATATTATATATATTTTAATATATTATAAAGAAGAGAAGAGAACACTAATCTTTCATTTTTTAATACTGGTCTGTTCGTGAACGTCCACGCAAAAACTACTGGAGCCATTTTTATGGAACTTTTACTATAGGTATGTGTAGCTAGCGGTACGCAAGGCCAGTATCGAGGTGGAAAAAGTTTTAGGGACGCTAAAGAGAAAAAAAAACAAAAGCACTCTTTTCTACAACAATCCGCCTCGTTGCCGCCCCGCCAAAGACGAGTTTGTTAATAACGACCTGCTTAATTCTCCAACTCAGCAAAGCCAATTTGCTTAGTGCCTACACGTGGATGTAGTCGCTGGCGCATGGCGCGGCAATCTGGTAAAAAATTGGATTGAACTGGGTGTGTATCGGACAGATGCCTGTCCGATACACACCCAGTTCCAAGGTCCGCCAAGAGCTGCCATCATCGATCTTGGACATGAATTGTAAAAACCAGCCAAATGCAGTTTAAGAACTAAGAGGGACCATCCGGGGGACCGATTGTATCGTCAAAACCGGGGGTGCCGTTGAGTAAAACATTAAAAATGGTAGAGAATTTGTTGTTAATACTAAAGTTTGTGAAGAATGTCGGCCTTTATTTGTTTGTTTTGAGTACAGTCGCAGGCCTAAGCTAGTAGTAGAGCAAAAATATTGAAATTAACTTTAAAATGAATTACTATAAAATTCAAAGCTTTGTGTGGTTTTAAAGACACTCGAGTATAAGGTACAAGTTTTGCAATTACAAGTTCGTGATTACTAAGTTATCTTAGCGTCGTGAATAGAAGTGCTAATAGTCGTGCGCTAAGCAAAATCTTACAGCGTCTTCGGGGCGCGGCCACGCGTCGGCGACGAGGCGAAATTCTATAGAAAAGCGCGTCCCCTTTAGTTTTAGCTTTAAAGATTCGCCTCGGCGCATCCCCGACGCTTGTTGTCTACCTTGAAATTTGAACAAACCTACTTAACTAGAAAGGTATCTTAGTAATCTAGCACTGCTTCACTTAGATACGAAGTATTTCACGCGTGAAACCTAAAAAATTTAAGCGTTATCCTAATGTTTTAAACGTTTTAGCGATTTAAACAATAACGAGTAAGTACCTAGCTATTTTCAAAGTTTTATTAAACGACGAGTAAACCTTTGAGGCTTTGAAAAACTTACTAAGTCCTACAAAAGTGCCTCTTCAAATAACAGAGGAACGATTGTGAAGTCTTACAAACCTCTTGCGGCCACAGAAGCAAATATTTGCACTAAGTCAACAGCAATTTCTTTTCTTTGTTATCAGCACCCTATTATGTCTTAGAACAACCTAAACTAATTTATCTTTGGAAACTAGACTGGACAGATTTTATCTTACTCATTTATTTTAATTATTTTGGCTTTGTTTTCATAGTTTTAGAATAAGTGAATTGAAATGTTAGCATTATATAGCAGTCTTTTTATTTGCTCGATGGTAATTAATTAAGTTCAATAAACTTAAAAGTTTTATTTTCAGTCTAGGTTAATACTATCATAATTTAGTAGATCTAATAATCCAGATCAACTAAATTATTGTCTCACTATAACCAAAGCGGTCCGATGTTTTAATAATGTTTTCTTGTAGGTGTCTACAATAAGGAAGACAATAATTTAAAAAACAGACCTAGCTAAAGTCCGTTTCACGTTGCCGTCAATTAGCATGTCGTTTGAAGATGCGTTGCTTTGTCACCTTAAGCCGGATAACAGAGACTTAACCGACAAATTCGTGGTTTCGAAATAACGTCTATTACCTAGAAATTAGAGTTGGTTATCGCGAGTCGAACCGTGAAGTGCGGCATTTCATTCGGCGACAGTCGGCACGGTAGCATGAAGTCGTGTGCGCGACAGATGAGTAATGACAACAACGCAACGGCGCGTCTGTCGCTACGAACATTCCCAGATGTACTCGTCTGGATGCATGGATCGCAAGTTATGCAAGTCGCAGCTAAATATTGGTTATAGCACTGGCTGATATATGCGAGGTTTACATGCATCCTTCTCTACTGAGGTTAGTCCACAATGTTACCCCTAGTAAAACCATAAACGAAACTCTTTATAGCAAAAATCTTTAACAAAAATATAAAACCTAGCAGGTACCTATGTACCTATGCTGTATAATTAATTGTCTTTTAAGTATTACAAATACTTTAATATAGGTCCTTAGGTAATAATTATTAAATAAAAAACAAAACAGACTTCTGACCTATCTCTCTGTACGTGCGCCATCGCCGTATTTGCTGTACACTCTAGGACAAATAAATTATTGTCGGGAACCGTATTTCAAAAATTAAATACAACTTATTCAATCGGGACTTTAATATTTCTAAAAAGCGCGTTCTAATATCAGATACTATTGACACGTTTTTTATGTTTTTTCCGAAAATTGCTGAACTAATTTCGATAAAATTTAAATGGTGGTCCCATTCTGAAGTACATATAACATATCAAATAATATACGACTAATCAACACCAATTCTTAATTGGCCGAGAAATCGCGTAATAAACAAAAAAAAACATACAGTCGAATTGATAACCTCCTCCGTTTTGCAAGTCGGTTACAAATACATAAGTAAATATTATTTGGTAGGTAAGTATCTAAGATACGACTGCTAGCTCCAGCATTATGACAATGTTATTCTAAAATACGCAGTCACATAGAGCCGTAGGCCAACCGCATGTAGGTATCTATGTAAAACCAAATCGTAAAATTCTCTCAAACACAGCCGGAGAAATAAAAATCTTTTAAATCACCGCAGTATTTACAATAAAAATAGTTTCCTACCACCAAAAACTCATCTAAACATACTAAGCTCTCGTTTTAACTTAATTTCGTGTGACTAGTTTTATCGTACAACGACTCCGAATTGAAATAAAAATGACACTCGCGTGACAAAAAGACGTTTCTTAGAACTGCGCTTACGCAGTTAAATTTATTTATCATTTTCAAAGTGGTTTTTAATAAACGACATTGTAATTAATTTTCCCAGGTTTGTTCAAAGTTATAGATGATGAACTTTAGCGCACGCATACGGCATACCAGATAAAACCGTTTATTGATCATTAGAAGCTCATCATTGATTTATTGTTTTTTATCCTGATTTATGTGTGCTAAAGAAGTGTTCGCACGCGCACTCCCGTGTCTATTTGCGTCCAGGCCGAAATAACTGGCAAAACGAAACGTGTATCCGGTCCTTAGGATGCCGTTAGTTGTGTTTGGTACGACGACCACCGCCACTGGGCGCATAATAGCTAGGATTATACCACGATTCGCAGTAATGCGGTTTGCTCTGCACTCTTTTACGATTTTTAAATATTTTCCCTGTCAGATCTGTGAGGCCGGTGTGTCGGATAGCCTTGTCCTCTTGCTAATGCGGCCCAAATTCGCTTTGAAGCCGGGTTGGACAGCTGCGGCTTCCAACAACCCTTTGATTTAGAAACTAAACAGTGGTTTTGTTTTATGATCGCGATTCGATAGATCCACGTTAGATCTATCAGTTCATTGTAAGCACCGACAGTTAGTAATCCGCCTAAACTTATACTTGGGTTCTATTTAAAAAATTAGAGCACTGTCTAAATCCCTAGGTACAATCAATAAGGTATAATAAAGGTATATCTATAGGTATTAAGTACTTGAGCAGTTTTCGGTATTACACAGTTTGATTTCAGCAGGCAGTTATAAGAAAAATTAAAGGATTGGGCACGTTGAGCCGTTGCCCGCTATCGCACGTAGGCTCCGATATTATCTCTAAGATCTAATATAGTCATCATAATGTTCCACTAGAAAATTAACCTCTACAATAAATAGGATAAGAAAATTCCACTAGTTCTACAAACTTAAAAATAAACAGTTCTTATAACAACTCTTCGGAAATAACATCCGCTCAAATGAGCGATAATGATCTACGAGTAGGTACTACCGTCACGTCAAGATAACTAATAATAGGAGCTTGAAAAACTAATGCGACGGTATTTTTTTTTTGCTGCATCAGTTTCTTTACCTAACCAATCTGTTTTCCGAAGTTTGCTCTTCTCAGGGTGATATTAGTGTCTAAGTAGGTACTTATATGATTTAGGTACTTTTTTTTTTATACAACTGAAGTGGCAACTAAGCGTACGGCCCACAAGATGGTAAGCGGTTACCGCAGCCTATGGACGCTTGCAATACCAGAGGTATCACTTGCGGGTTGCCACTTTGAGGCTAATATCGAAAGCCTCATGTACTTGTACTTACTTGGTAGTTTTTAATACTTACGAGTAAATCAAGTATGTAAATATTCAAATTGACTTCGAGAGAGTGTCTATAAGTAGGTTCCTATGAATTTATCTAAGTACCTAAGTATGTAATGTATCTAATCTTCACTTGCTCACTCAAGCGGTATTGAGATGTTTCCCGTTAAACTCAGGACACTAGAGTTAATCTGTAGTTATAAGAGCGGTTTCGAAGCGAAACAACGTTTGATGGTAGCACCAAGTTTCCACCTGATTGCCAGGAAGTTTGCAAAACGGCAAGTACCTAGATACAAGTGCGTCACAGCGTATCTCTCCACTGGGTTGATTCTTACTGAAAACAGGTTAGTTACTGGTACTTGTCGACTACAAAAGAAATGGAAATATTTCTTTCCTTCATCTTCTTTCTTCTTTCTTTCAAATTATCCCATTTCACAGACACAGCTAGTAAATATTCAGACATGCATAGGTACATTAGTAGAGTCATTCCGGGTAAGCGTGCGCAGTGGGTAAGTGAGCGCACAGCCATTATCTCCGGAACGGGGCGCGGTGGGTAGGTATACAGTTTGTTTTGGTAAAATGGTATCACCCATTCAAACAACTAGTTACGATGCGTTGCTTGACCGCGCTGTGCGTGTACGAATTATTATGGACATAAATAAAATTAAAAGTTAGATTTTGTCCGTTTTACGAAGCTTATAGCATGTAAGTTGCAAAGCCGATAATGGTAAGTCTTTTGGTATGGGTTTGGAACTTACTAAGCGTGTTATGCAAAAGAGAGTTTGGGACTCATTTCATAAGCATGCATTCGTAATTTATCTGTTTAGGACAAGTGTGCGCACGCGTTTCAGTACTACTTTCAGTATTAATTATGTTATATTTTGTTGGTTTGTAGCGTTATTTCATAATGTGTTTCAAATATACAAAGGAAACCCGAAATTACACCCGATTCTGAAGCAACTTTTAAAAAAGCCAAGAAGCTAGTTAAAGATGGCAAAAGCCAAAGGGCTGCTGCAACTATAGTCGGGTTCAGCAAATCTTGTCTAAGGAAATGACTTAAGCTTGGGTCACTGGCATCTTCAATGTTGTATTTCAAATTATTATATAAATTATGTGGTCTGAATAAATAATGTTTGATTTACTTTTAGTATGCAACGCAAACACTTGCGTTCACTTACCCCATAAGGGTGCGCACACTTTCCCGCGAGTCGAGGCAAGTGCACGTATCCCAATTTTTTGTCATATAACGCATTTATTTTAAATATGAAATATGAATAGCTAACAATACATATTTGATTTATTTTATTTCACAGATATTTTTTTAACCTAAAAACAATACTTTTACTGTCCTAAATACTATATCTAGAGCATAGTGAGGTTTTAAAGTGAAAAGTGCGCACACTTGACCCGAATGATTCTATCGCGTACAGTTTTATATTTAATATTCCTATTTCTGCCGCCAAGCAGTAATGCTCGCATTGCTGTATTCCGGTGTGAAGGGTATGGTTTCCGGTGAAATTACTGGCACATGAGGCTTTCGATCTTAGCCTCAAGGTGGCAACCCGCAAGTGATACCTCTGGTATTGAAAGCGTCCATAGGCTGCGGTAACCGTTGTTAAAAGTCGTAATACTTGATGATCGCAAACTAACATCTACCTACATGGTTTAGAAAGACCGGTAATTCGGTGAAAGAAATTAAGGTAGTAGGTAGGTACTTATTTGGACAAACTAATCGGTTCGTTTTGCATCAATCTACTGATGCATTATTCAACGTGCCCAATATGCAAAATTTCAGAATTAATAATTGATGAAGACGAAGGTGAAGTGCTCAAAATCGATGAGGAATTGAAAACCTTTCAGTTTCAAAAGCGCTCCAACTCTTTGCTTTTGAATATGTAATCGGGTATCATGAATAGCTTTATAGAATAGATTGTCTAGGACTTTTAGGGTACGTAAAAGAACTGAGATGATCAAACAAAACTAAACTAAAAGGACGCGTCCTACTTTTATCTGCGACGTAAATGCGGTAGCAAAATGCGTTATTTTAATTTTGACGATCTTTTACGAAAACCCGTGACGAAGGACACTTGGCAAGATATGTAAGCAAGTCGGTACAACAAATGACCTTATCCACTGAAATGCGGTCACCAGATACGCAACGATAACTGAGCATACCATCCTGAAGATCAAATGACGTTGTTGAGACGACAGAGTTCATACCCACTTGCTTGATTAAATACTTAAATTTATAAGGCAACGGATGAATGCGATAAAATTTAGCATCTTCATAAATGCTCCGCTATTGGAAAGGAACTACAATACGTAATACCTATTCACTGAAATAGAAAGATTCACGACAGACAAATAAATTTAAGGAATGCTTGCACTTGAAATGGAAGGAATTAGTTCCGGAACAGGCGAGACGAAGATATCGATTTGGTTTATTGAATTTTTGACACGATGGAGACTGAAGTCATTTGAGCAAATAGCAAAGGCTACATCTTATACCTACATCTTTTACTAGCTAGGTACATCTGAACACTTTCTAGCTAGTTTTACATCTACAATTCTTTGTAGGAAGGAAGGAGCTTGATGAACAAAAGAGACAGAGAAAGTAGAGCAACAAAACGGTTAAGAGGCCTTTCCAAGATTTAGCGATATAATTCATGAAGTTCGCGTGAATGTATCTTTATATAGTATAAGTAATAGCGCGCGCGACGAGGAGCGATACGTCCTCCCTCCATAAGCGCTCAGCGCGGTTTGAGAGTCGCTGCTTCGATCGATATGATTATAAGTGCGCAAAGGTGTGATTTTAAAAAATTCGTATTAAAAAAAGTCAATGCTATTAGACTATTTTCTTTGTTGTATTTATTTAATAAAAACTTTAAATTTTATTAAGCAGGTGTATTTTTATTGTAAACTCCTTACTTTAGCAGAAATAACAAGCGTAAAATTGGGAAAAGTACGCGTTTTTTAAACCGTCTTTTTTCAAAAATATTGAACTAACATGTTGTATTTTTCTCTATTCACTTAAATTTTAAAACTGTGATTATTATAATTGCATTTTTGGAAATATGTTAGACTTGGTTATTTCATAGAAAAAATGATCGAAAGTTGACTGGAATTGCTCATTTTACGAAACGTGCGTTACTAATTATTTTTTTAATCAGTTATGTCTTGAGTTAATTAATATTTGCTCTGTTGGCTTAATTTTTAAGGGATAGGGCTTTTGTTTGTTTTTATTTTCGTTAAAATATCTTCAACACACGAGCCACAATAGTGTTCGAAACTACACGGGCTACAAGAAAATTCAAGGATTGTCAAGGATAGGGCTCTTAACTGATGTTTTTGAGTAGGTATTAAAGACGTTGTGCGCACGAGCAATATTTAAGCAAACAATCGTCTCGACTCGCGGATAACAACCGTGACGAGTTCAGCATCGATCGATCTGTATTGTCTGGCAAGCAGTATAACCTCATGTAGCCAGAGCTCACATTTTACAGAAAAGATACATTTCAGTGTTGTAGGTATTTTTAATATGTATGGATGGAGCAGACTATGGAAACGGTAAATTCAATGAAAAAGTTGACAAGCTGGCTTTTGACGACCTCAGTGGCGCGGTGGGAAAGTGACCGGTTGAGAAGCGAGATGTTGCGGGTTCGATCCCCGCTGCAGTACAAATGTTTTCATGATCTGCAAATATTTATCCCAGGTCAAGTAGTTATAAAGTATTCTGTCAGTTATCTGGTGTCCATAGTGCATTGCTTAGTTTGGGGCTAGATGGTGTTGTGTTAAATGTCCGCAAGTATTAATTTATTTATTTTATTTATTTATTAAATGTTTATTATTAAATTTGAAAAATAGTACCTACCTATCGAGAAAAATAAATTTAAAATTTGTTCTTATTATGTGCGTAATGCCAGCTCTAAAACGAAAGAAAAACATCAATAGGAAACGGGCAGTTCCAATCCAAAACTAAAAATTCGAAAGATATTTCCCCAAACGGTTCCATGGAAATATCCTGTTTGGCATTTTTTTTTAGCTAAGACCTCCGACGTATAAAAAATCTACATAATAGGTCATTACTCTTAGGTATAACTTGATCTTTAATAATTAATTTGGGGTCACCTTTTTGATAAATATGTAATTGTACCTAGTAATAAATAATGAATGAGTCTAACGATAATATTTTTAATAACAAATTTCTGAGAAAGATTGCAAGAGAAGATTTGTATTTTTGTTTGTTACAAATAAACTCAAAAACTACGGGTCCGATTTGAAATATTTTTTCACCATTAGTATGCTCCATTATCCCTGAGTAACATAGGCTATATTTATTACCAGCGACCCGCCCCGGTAATAACTGGTGATTCAATTTTCATTGCACTCGTGCGAAGCTGGGGTAAATCGGATAGTTATAAATAATCATCAATACCTAGATTTTCGTGGTTTTGAAAATTTTAAGCCATTTTATTTTAACTTTAAGAGCTACAGCACAGCAGGCGCGATGACACGGTTCATCAAAACTCTCCTACTTAGTAAAAGACAAAATGTTTTGCACAAGTTTTTCATAACATTTTGCACAAGTTTCGCAAAATGAAAACGGAAGAAATAAAGCTCGACTGTTTTTTAATGAACTAAGTAATTTGAAGTATCAAATTAAACTCTATCTTATTTCCCATGAAAGATACTTAGAGAAAGCTAAACTCGAAATCTAAAGGCAAATTAACGGAAAACACAAAAGTATATACTATGAAAAGATACTCATTGTATATAAATATTCATCATTCTCCGTTTTTACATAGAAAAATGTTTACCTAAATTACTGTTTGAAAAAACTGAATGACCACTAAAGATATTCCAAGACGCTAATAATGCGGTTGAAGATAATTCAAACTTCTAAATAATTTACGATTTTCTTGATTGCACGCCCGCGTACATGACCAAGACGAGGTCAGTTGGCTTTTATATGATAATGTCGAGTTACCGACTAGATGTTCGTCTCGTACTTCTCTGGTTCTTAGTACCTACATACCCTGGAACAGATCAACGACTAGACAACCTAGCATGAACAGAAGAGTGTAAAAGAAACACGCTAATTATTATTTTTTTGGGCCCTACTTTAACGTAGATATTTGGTATTATTAAATAATTACCTAAATTTTTATTATGGAAGAAGGAAGATAAAAAGAATCTAAATCCTATCAACACATTCTTATCGTTAGTCGGTAGCGTCTAATATTAGAAAAAACGAGCATTTTTAGTTTTACCATAGAATAGATATTAGTTGCTGCAATACTCAGTACCTACCTACCTATATGTCAATCATATCTTAGTTATGATTGATACTGATTTACGATCACAACGATGATAAGATTGGCCGACTTACTGATGGTGTATTAAAATAACACATTCTAGACGAACAGATTGAAAGAGTTAGACATTTACAGCGCTGAGATTAAAGTGCTCATAACTTCGGACGCTATCATAATAACTGCTGATAACCGTAGTACATCATGATATACAACATTTAAAAATTATCTTATCTGCTGTGGCTCCAGCAATGTGCAAACATCTTGAGTAAATATACCACATCAGTTTGAAACGAACAACTCTCTCATAGGACATTGACCAGGGAGAAGACGTTCCTGACGCGGAAAAAATTGACTTTGAAACAACGTACACCAAGTAGGTACCTAGCCTACCTATTTAAGTAAAAGAAGCTTATGTAAATAATTATACGTAAGTCAAAACTAAATTGGCACAGGCAGCTGTGTTTGGTAGGTACATTATCTGTAAACACGTGGTTTACACCTCGTGATACCTAAAAGCGTGGTTGATGCCTGACAGCTTGAAAAGAATATTTCAAATAACTGTACCCAATGCTGAAAATAGTTTGATGTTCGTAACGTGACATGACAGGCGTGAATCGTCCCGATATAGGTGAGAGGAATCGATAGATCCGATAATATCTCAAGTAATGTCCGTTGCCGATGCAACGCCCTAGATATTCCGGAGAAGAACAAAGTTGGCATAGATATAGAGGATCAAAGTGCAGTGTGGGCGCTTGACCCAATACCACGGACGGCGTAGATGTGCGCACGCGCACCGGACCTTTTGCGCGCTCGTTAATGCGCTCTGGCGCAGTTAATTGATAGACACGTAGTTGAATGAATTCCCCGTAAACACAGTAACGTGAGCGTAAGCATTATTTCATAAACATCATGAGTTCATTAGAAATTAAAAATATGAAGTTGCCAAAAGGTTTTAGATACCTAACTAATAGGAATACCGACCACAGGTTTTGGAATAAAACAATAAGTAGGTTCCTATACGATATTGTGTATAAAAAAAACAGCCAGTTCATAAATTACTATAATATTATACTATTGAACTTTCATGGAAGAAGTGCTACATTGTATCTACAACCAACACAACGTCGTCGCGTCGCGCCGCGCCGGTCGGTACCGTGCTCTACGTACGTAAGATTGAGGTTATGTTGTGATAACTGTTTAGGGTGAAGCCGGCAAAAGTATCCTAACTGATTTGCAACCGAAATCCAAAGGGAACAAGGACTGATATTGCCCATCCACCCGCAAGGGTGGAGGCATTCGGAGGTTGCGCGCGCAACTGGCATGGCCGCCGAGCACACCTGACTTCAGATAATATATCTCGATAATATAACTGAATTACAAGACTTACACACCTATACGACGCCTAAGAGCCTAGATCATGAACGTCGACCGGGTATAAATCGAAAACATCTGGCGTATGGACAGAAATCCATAACTTCTGAACATGTTAAGTAATCAGCTGATTACCAAACTTTTACCGGTGTTTACGTTCCGGATTCTTAACTTGGTCACTGAAAACGTTACTCGATTTTCATGAAACTAGATAGGCTAGAGAGGTGGTTTTCCGCGCTTTACAAGTACGTGCGGGGATTGTCGGCGCACGTCGCGGCCGATGCACTTCCGCATGCGGCGCGACAGGCCCGCGGCGGCGACCGAGGAGCGTACCTGGACTAGTCTGCCAACTGAGTCCTCCGACGAACATCTTCCTGCAACAATAAACATACCGGTCACACACGGAAGAGCTCCTGAGCGACCGGCTTCTCGGTTCCGCAGACGTACCCCGGGTCGTTGGACGTCTCGACCTCGCTCCGGGCGACATCCTGAGTTTGGGTTTCCATTGGATCGGGCGCCGGCGGCGCTGGGCTAGCCGGGCTTGGGGCGTACACTACGACTACGTACTCGCACGGACGCGGCGGGGACGGCTCCCGGAGTCACTCGGCTGCACTACCGACTACCGGCACGAGACTGGCGCGGCGCGGCGCACCCCTCCACGCAGCGAGCGGCCGCCCCCCGCCGCGCGCCGCCCGCGCCTCTGCCGCATCGATTCATTCACATAGTACACAATTATTCATAGGACGGGCACGACGATGGCACGCCACGTGAGCGCGCGGCACGTGGTCGCGCGCCGGCCCGCTTCGCCGCCGCCGCCTTCGAGCACGCCCACCGCGCCCACGCCGCCGCCGCCCGGGGGTGGCCCCAGCCAGCCAGCACCCACCGGGACACCAACGACTACAATAACAAATTACCAACAATCAAAAGAAAATATAAAAATACTGACATAATATCACTGTTGTATTAAAGCAGCAAATTCCGAAAAAAATACGATATGTTAAAATTAATTATCTACTTATCCCGTAGAACAAAAATGTCATTAATTTTAACTTCTGAAACAAAATATTTTTATAAACTAGGTAGCTGTATTTATTTATAACACACCATAAGATCAGTATCACTGGGCGTTATAATCTCGGTGAAGAAGATAATATTAATGATGCTAAATAACGATAGCACGCATATTACGTAATAGCCTTATTGCCTCACCAAAGGAACCAAACCACGATCCGTGACGTCAATGTCCCGACGACACGTAGCGGGAGCTACGAATGCCGCTACGTCGATCGCTACGCGCGTAGGCGTAGGCTGCTAAGCAATAAAACGATAAATCTTTGTTTTTACGACGCGCCGCTACCATTACAGCTTTCTTAACTCAAATTTAAAATAAATACTTTTATACCTAGAATTTTTCAACCGGCAAGTTACTAAAAAACTCTGTTCCACTTCGATTTTCTATTTCAGATCACCAATTCAGGTCAACTTCGTCGTGTTGACAATTTTCAACGAAGTGGTCTGAATGAATAATTAAGGGACTGATAAACTTACAAGACAAATATTGTAGCTATGTCAAGTGATGGCTAGTCTTATTCTCGGAACCTAACTGTAATGGAATAGGTATGTATTATTTTTAAAAGATAAAAATAAAATATTGGTTTTTAATACGTACCTACAAGTAATTTAAATAAATTATGAACATAATAATAAACTAAGTTAGTGTTGCTTTCAGAACAAAAGACTTAAACGCGTTCGTTCCGATTGTTACTCTTTTTTATTGTAGCATAGTATGTATGTAGGTAGGTACGTAAAATATTGAATCCAGAACGTTCCTGCACAAAATACAATAGTTATCATTTCAAAGTCTTTGCTAGCAAGCACTAGTAAGTACAAAATACCACTTAGTTTACGAAAACTCGCTTTTATAATTTGACTAAGACCGACTGACGACAGCGCGGCAGCCAGCGGTAGGCGGGGCGGAACGGTAGCCCCGTACAAAATTATATCATCTAGTCCGACCATCGATTTAGTCTATAATAAAAATGTATGAATTAACAATAAAACTGTGTTTCTACTTGTATTCTAAAATATAGATAAATCAAATCAAAGGGCCCATTTTTCGATCGAAACGTCAACGCTATTCCTCCCCGCCCCGTCCCGTCGCTAAAACTGCGGTGTCTACGAAAAAAATAGTTAAGATGTACACAACTTAGGCTAGGAATTCGTTACATAAATTATACACAAAAACTATATCTGTAAAGACATTTTTATTAGATTTTACACGAGCACACGATAATATCGAGAAAAGGGTTACATTTACAACGACCACAACTAGGTCAAACATTTTGTCACAACACAACTCAGAGTTTTACTTCTTAGGCGAGTATTCAGTTTCAGTTCAAAGGATTTCAGCACAATACAGATAGTATCAACCAGTAAAGACAATATCCAGGGTTGTTCATTATTAACTGCGAATAAGTAAAAAAAAATAAAAAAAAAATATATGGCCTTATTTATGTTTTTGAACAAATCGATTTAATTCTATGCGTCATTCTAAATTTTTATGTTGCAACCAATTTATCATTCAATTTGAAAGAATTATTGCATAACCATTGCCCAATAGATCAGCTGGCTGAAGGGGCAATCCTCTCCGCCTACTATACTTGATTGACAGGCGGCGCGCATGAGGATGTTACAAGGCAACAAAACCAAAAATTTACCGTATAAACTTTATCGAAAAAACTCGGGATTTTTACATTTTATGTATAGAATCTGTTCTTACAATATGTTTAACTAATAATGAACAACCTTACACAATACATATTAATTCACATATAAAATATTGCTAGAACTCTAACATAATAAGCGTGAAAAACATAACGTAACATAGTGGTTTGGAAAAAAGTGTAGATCAGAACTCAAATATTTTTCTTACATATAAATTAATAATTTAGGTTATAATAACAATTAAAAATATGATTACGATAGGTACCTATAAAAGTAGCGCACTTTTTCTGACTGATTGCTATACTACAATACTGTTTTTGGCAATGTTTACTTCTAAAGTTCTGAAAGGGGTTTAACCTCAGTAAACTTCGATAAATAATATCCGTCGTGTAGTTACAAAGACACTTGAGATGATCTTCAGTCACTTCGCATCTCTTTCAATAGAAAGTTAACTTTATCGCAATTGGTTTAGAATCAATAAGGCTCGAAAGGTCGAAAAATAAAATCATAAATCACGAACATTTTAGAAAAAATAAACTGAGTCCTCACAAAAGTTTATTCGTTTTAATTAAAGCCATGATAAACCATGATATCGTAATGACCAGTTCAGACGTTATAGCGAAGCGAGTTTTTTAGTGAAAGAAAAACTTCCGATGAAAGATGAAGACATAAAGACATCTCATCGCTGTACAATATAAAAAAATATGGGTTTACATCTTTCAAACTCAAGAAAAAATTTGTAATTTTACCATTAACTAAACTATATAAACTGACTTGGCAAGTTAAGTAATTTCGTAAAGTCACAGTAAAATAAGGTATCTTACTAAAATATGTACTAGACATTCGAAAATAACATACAGAAAAGGCAATAACGGTTGTAGCCAGACAGGAGTAAATAGAAACGGGGTCACAACTGGTTTTAGCTGACTGCAGTAGACTAATTTTAAGTGCATTAAGCTGGACAGTGACACTTTGGATATAGAACTGCTTTATGTTCAATACCTTCTAGTTTACGTTAACTATAATAGCGGCACCGAATAAATTATTTTGTTGACCTATTTATCCATCCATAAATATGAATACTAGATAATATTTTTGCCATTTGTTTATACCAGATCGACGAAGTTAAGCACTGTTCCGAGTGGTCAATATTCGGATGGGTCGCCAGTGGCAATTTAAAGCAGTTCCGTGCTCTCCAGCCTAATTTTATTAAAGGTCGCTTGAGAAAATGAAAATAATAAAATTATTCGACGGATATTATTTAACAACTATTTGAAGGGGCATTTTCTATTATAATCTATAGCCTACACGATAGTTAAGATAAACATTTCAAATAGGATAATATTATAAGGATCATGCACAACCACGTGACATTAGTTTTGTAACCAACACAACCAAATTATGCGCAGGCAAGTGCAGTCTGCGAACTGCTTGGCACTGTCTCGCAACTTTTAGAACGCAAGAGCACGAAAGAGACAGCAACAGTGCCAAGTTTTCTGTCTATCCTTGAGGTCTATCCGGAATATCCAGAACAGGGGCCTTACTCTTGAACGCGATTGGTATTGGACTAGTATTAGAATATGACACTTCGTACATTTGACAGCAAACCTAGCGCCAATTTCAACCTTATTTTCATGAGTATAAAAATTCAAGAGTAAGACACCAGGTTGGAAATTGGAACGCGTTCAGTAAATGCCGTTCCAAGCCGCGCTATTATATACGAATCAATAAATTTAAATATATGAAAAATTTGACAACTTCTTTTACTAATCACTATTGTAGATAAAGAACGTAGGTACCTATTAACACTACCGATTAATGCTACGATATATTTTGGTTCAAAAATATCAACAAACTCTAGTAAGATAAGCTTTTGTTACAGCTTCAATATTAAATAGATAGGGTATTCATTAATAATTTGCGATAAACATTTATTTTAGTAATGTAATGTACGATCAAAAATAAAAGGCTCATGAGTACAATAGTGTGAGATTATGTACACATTGAGATAGCGTGCAGCTGTCACAGTTGCACACTCATCATCACTCACTGTATGTACACCACTCACACAAGCAAGGCTCATGAGTCTTCGTAGTTTTTTAACCTACATAGTATATATATAGTATGTATTAAGTTTGACACAAGTTACCCGGTTTTAAATCACACATTATTAGTAAACAAAAACTTAGGTCTAAACAAGAATAACACACAGCCGTTGAAAAAACATAATCTATAATTATTTAAATCTTAATTATCATTATTCTACCCATAATAAATAATGTACCATATGACAGCAATAAATGTATTGATTGATTGATTGACCCAGAGGTTGTTTATTTCGACGTTTTGAAAACTATTATATTTTTCGCTAGTTAACGATTGCAAAAATAAAATTGCATGCAATTTAATTTTAGCTACAAGCATGTGTATTTACGCCCCTAGGATAGAATTTTGACAACTGACATGAATTAATAAGATATAATAACTTAACCAATAAATATAATCTAATACTAATTAAAAAATAAAAGCTAAGCAATCACAGTAATTAAGCAAATAAAACAGTCTCATAAATCAATAATTGCACAAAAAGCAAGCATGTAAGCTTATAAATATTGCAACACACAACTTTGATTAAAGCTTAATTTCAAACCTAAACTCAATTTAGCGTAAGACGATTCAGTGCATAATAAATAATACTAAAATATTGCGTTTTAACTTTTAAAGCTTAAAAAGCGAAACTGCTTCCACGTTTTTAACTGAATATATATATTTCTTTTAATTAATAATTATACTGTGGCAAGGCTTAGGGTGCTTTGAACTAATAAAATTTTAAAATTACTTTTGCAGGATGTTTTAAAAGTAATAATTTCTGTATTATTCGCTATGATAATAAGAACAATGCAATAATATTTTTTTATACAGTTGAGCCAATAAAAAATTAAGCTAACGATTACGCAATTCTATTTGGGCTCAATGACTAAAAGGATATTATAAATAGGCATGAAATTCAACAAAGTTAAAAAACCTACATAATAAATATGAAAGCAACGATGTTTGCAAGCATTCGAGCACAACCATTTTGCATATCAAGTGCGAGGTTCAATCCATCACATTATATTTCTTAAGCTAAAAACTAGTTAATAAAGTTCTCTAAATATATTACGAACAGCTAAGTAGTCTAGAGAACAACCTTTTGAAATCCCACCGATCATTTACTAGTTATTAGACGACTTACTAGAGACAGTAACCGTAATATTAATAGGGAAAGTTTGAACAACGCTAAATTCTTCAATAATTTAAACTTTCAATAAATAGTAACTTGTTTAGAGATTATTAGATAATAAATAATGATTATGTTACTATTACCATATTATTACTATAAGTTAATCCTTTTTCAGGTACATATTTTTGGCATGCTGGAAAAATAACGGACTCTTTTGCGGTAAAACAAAAATGTAATAACATACAATCAAAATTGAATATTACCTAAGGCTTGTTCCCACTGTGTCATGATGTCGTCTTGTTCATAATATCGCGAATTACACATTGCTAAAGTCAAAGTCAAAATACTCATTTAAATCACAAAGATCACTTTGAAACGTTTTATAAGCTATGTGTATTAATGCCAGTTCTACGCGCCTCAGCCTAAAGAATCTGGCAACAAATACGACTGGGTTCCTAGCTTTTTTTTCAATTCAAAAAGCTTCAGTGCTGCATATTTCCAATGTTACGTTGCGTATCTATTACATGGCTTTTCATCTTTATGATTTAGAGATTTTAAAGCGACAACGCAGTAGTGTCTAGTCTGGTATTGCTAGCATAGGCTACAGAAACTATTTTTTCTATGAAATAGCGCAAAATTTACTTTAGAATTTTGGTATAGGAAAGTGTCAATTCATTGGCATTGCGCTCTAGGCGGTATTTTTGTTGGTCTAGCTTTTTTAGTATTTCAACACGATACGATAATTTGTCGTCAAGACACAAGAAATTTGACCGTAAGTTGACTACAATAAACACTAGAGTAGATCGGAAATAATAATTCTCGTCAATTGCCGCACGACACTGTAGGAAAGTGCTCTAATAAATAATATCAATAAGTATGATTTTACCAATCAACTTCTATTATAGTAAATTGTACTCTTATCGTAATGAATAACACTTTGTTAGAAAGGGCCCGATATTTAACAAACAGGTACAATTAAATTATTAAGATACTATAAAAAATAAAATACTTTGATACTGTTGTAATAATCTTCGGCGTATTAATCTTACACTATCACATATCTAAAACTCACAACCACTTATAATATTTATAATGATACTATACAACTAAAGAGGTAGATTAATAGTTAGATACGTATTCTCATTTAAGCAAGAATACTACAGACAAAGTTTTCAACAGTCCAGGTAAAACATTTTTTTATTAGGCTAGACAACAAGCTTAGTACTTTTTTGTACTATAAAAATATATTTCTTGATAATAATATTATAAAAATATCATGGCTTTATAGCAATACAGTATTTCAATATGTTTAATTAAACGAAAATTTGTTGGAGCAGAATTGATACATATTATTTTTTTTTTAGTTTTCTGTCCAAAATGAGTATTAGACGACCACGAATCTAATTCTTACATTTAACATTCAAAGCGAAAAGTCTGATTTCACAAATAGTCTAACCTATAATAATTCCGCGTAACATCTTTCATCCTACTCGATTCTAATATTGAAACATCTAGAGACATTGAGATCAAAAACTAAGGAATGCCGTGGAATGTTTAATTTTTCTTCGTTGGTATAATATCTCCTGAGGAAAGCAATGCCGATAAAGTAGCATGAGTAGCGCTCAACGTACCAGATGTATTCACGAGGTTAGTATGCCCGTTGTTCAGTATCCCAACGCTAGTTCCGGAACTGACGATGGTAACATTAGGCGGCGGAGCCGACCCAGTCGCAAAACCAGTGGAAAGCACCTTTTGTGTGTTCTGCATCATGAACGATTTAGTTCCCGTACTGCCTAAAGTCAGCACTTTCTTCAGCATTACTGAAGAGTTGCACGCGTTATCAATCATATCTTTAGTAGTGGATATACCATCGAAGTCAGCGGTGGTGGTACTTATCTTTGGGGCTGCTTGGACCGGCTTCATGGTTGATAGGTTGAAGGACATAGCTGAATTGGTCCGGTTGATGATGTTTCGGGAGACGATAGCGTTGTGCAGGATGTTGCCGGTCGGGAAGGACTTGGAGGTGACGTTCACGTATTGCGGGGTCCCGATGATGGTAGCGTTGGATGTGCGAGCGTTGAACCCGATGATTGTACTGGCTGTGCCTTGCGACATCACTGTGCTGAATGTGCCGGTCTTCGTGTTGAGAGGGATCCTGGAATAAACACAGTGTTAGTGAATTGGTAATGGGGTAAGCTTTTAAGCGCAAAACACACAGAGAGCGGGGCGGTATTTTGTTTAATTTGTATGGACGGACAAGGATGACAACACACTGACCGCATGCGCGGGTCGGGTCGTGTCAGTGTGTTGTCATCTTTGTCCGTCCATACAAATTAAACAAAATACACCCGCGACGGGCCCGCGACGGACACGACCCGACCTGCGCACGCTTTCTGTGTGTTGCGCTTTAAAAATTTTTTTTTTTATATATTGCTTTTTTTTTTTTTTGTTCTTCATCATCTACATTCACGCGCACCCAATGTAGAATAGAGGGTGGAGCATATCTTTTGAATTTATAGTTCTAGGACATGCCGGTTTCCCCATGATGTTTTCCTTTACTGTATAAGAGCACTGGCTTTGCGCACATACATTTTAAGAATAGTCATTCATATACAAAATATATTCATAATCATCTTAGGATTCTAGTATCTCAGGATCATAGGATATTAGGATCTTAGGATCTCGGGATCTTAGCTGGGTGTTAAAATGTAAGGATTTTACGATTTCGGGATCTTAGGATCTCACGATCTTAGGATCTTAGAATAACTAAGTAGAGCAAATAACTTGCGAAGTAAAGCTCGGTATGCTCTGTATGATGACCGGCGTGGCTTGCGGTAGATGTTCGCTTCTCTGCCCGCTCGGCTGCAGCGCCGGGTTCAGTACTGGATTAACCACGTAGCAAGAGTAGCAAATGCTACGGGCCCCGCGTATTGGGGAGGCCCCGCAAACCTGCGCCTTCCTGAGCCTGGGCCTCTTGATAAGATTGGTACGGGCAACAGCGGCAGACAACCTAGTATATTCTGTAGCCTGTACCGCAAACAATCTTCAAAATGCATGCCGCGGTGAGTGCACCAACATAGTTTTTTGCTCATTTCACAGTTCAAGAGGTAAAAAACCAAGAAATTTTTGCGGCTCGCTCCGCTCGCCGTTGAACTATCTATATGAGGCAAATAAAGCAAATTGAGGTTATCCAGCTAAAATTTTTTTTTAAATTTTACTTGAAATGTGAATTCAGTTTATGAGCTCATAAAGTTTAAGATATCCTGCTAGAATTTTTTGCTGCTGGTGTGTTAGTTTACCTAAGCTAAGGTAAGTCACATAATTATTTAAAGACAGAAGACCTCCATGTTTCTACTTTTATCGTTTCGCGACATTCACAAAACAAAACTTGAATTTGTAAGTATTCTATAAAAATATTTTGATAACCTTATCATACTATTTCTAAATATTGTAATTTTGAAGCCTGTCTTGGCAGAAGTGCAGAACCTTAACTATGTAGCCCCCCTTGGCTCAAAAGCTGGATCCGCCCTTAGTTTGGGGCCCCGCGCTGGCTTAATCCGGCACTGGCCGGGTTGGTGTAGTAATGCACGGTAGGATCTTAGGATCTTAGAATCTTAGGAGCTCAGGATCTTGGGCTCTCGGGATCTTAGAATCTTAGGACCATTAGGAAAAAATACTTACCCACGAATAACTTGGGAGGTCGAGCTCGGTATGCTCTGTATGGTGACCGTGGCTTGCGGTAAATGCACGCTCCTCTGCCCGTTAGGCTGCAGCGACGGGTTAGTGTAGTAATGCACGGTGCTGCCGGTGATACGACGCGGCGCGATGTGCGCGACCGGCACGCTGTGCACCATGCCGTTTGAGGTCGACTGTACTGTGATGCATTTCGTCTCTTTGCTCGTGAACTGGAATAGAAAGGTGGTGTTTTTACATATAAGTGCACTTTTGTGACTGGCTAATTACAGCTGCAGTAAAAAGATGGAGTATAGGCCACTCGCAGATATTCGTCATGATGGCAACAGCTTAACGTGCTCTTCCATCCATGTGCTGATCTTGCGGAACAATGCTTAACTTAGTCGATCTGTTAAAAACGACTTATCCAGCTATGCCACGAGTGCCACATTTGCTGGTAGAGTGGCTATTATAAATGAAAAAAACTAATTATAATAATAGTAGTCCTATTATTAATACAGGCAAGTCCTAATTGCTCCGATATGCAGTGATGGCACATAGTTTATATCACATCTACAAATACTTTAAGTTTACTTACATTATTTGAGTTCAATGTAGCTCCCAAATCAAATTCATCGCCGACCAAAGTAAGCGTGTCAGGATTGGCGCCGGTAAGATTTTCAATGGCCTTCCTCGCGTCCGCATCACTCTCAATATTTTCCAAATTGCGGCTCAAAAACTCTATATCCGCGTCCAAAAGTCCTTCCAAATTCTGATCGTCAGGCTGCTTGCAAAGACTAAAGTCGTCATGCTCAAGTTTAATATCCTCGACTTTTATACCATCAATATCATCCATGCTCTCAATTTTAACATCCACCCCAGCTACTAAATCATCGACTTTGATTCCGTCTACTTTCATATCGTCTAAATCTTCCACTTTTATCCCGTCAACTTTGATATCGTCGATGTCCCCTACCTTTATGTCGCATAGATCAGCGTCAGTGGGAACATCTGAGAAATCTTTGGTGTTGTCTGAAGTACCGATGTTGTACTGGCTGGCATTGAAATTGTCTGTGTCGAAATCTTGTTGTTCTATTTTGATGTTGTCTAGTTGGTACGGCTCGACCACTTGCATGTTGCTTGTAGAAGGTTGTGGGCCGTTGCTCATTTCGTTGAGGTTTCTCTTCACAATGTAGGCCTTTATTTTGCGCAGCATAAACTGTGGCGCTTTGAATCCAGTCAATTCCCCAAGCATTGGCAGTGAGGTGTGTTTGTATGCTTCGCTTTTTGCTAGTTCTTCAATATCCTCCAAAACCTAGAGTAGAAGAACACATTTAAGTATTTATTTATTTTCTTGAGTTCAACACTGGCTTTTAATTGAAGTTTTAGGAGTAATGTCGGTTTTCGTTCTGCCACCCTATTGGGTGCCACATAAAGGGTGATAGATCGAACGAAAAAGTTCGATCTGTCACCCTTTATTTTATTGGGTGGCAGAACGAAAACCGACCCTAGGAATGAACAGATGAGAATAAATTCCCGAAGCAGGTACTGTGTAGCTTGCAATACCAGAAGAGGTACTTGTTTGCATTGATACTTCTAGACTTGAAGATCATTAGTCATCATTAGTTAAGTTATATTCAAAGTAGTAGAAAATTTATAAAAAAAAACTTATTTCCTACCATGATATAAGTTTTTCCACCAACAGCATTGACCAGATTATGACCAGCAATCCATTCTTTGTCTGAAGTGTCCGCGGGATATCTGAGTAGCCCGGCGTGTCTTGTGTAGAGACGTCCCCGAGCGTTGCCTAGGCCTAGAACCTGAAAGAAATGTCCGACTATGAATTTAATTTTGCAACAATGGTGACTAGACGTCACACCCCAGACTCTCTCAATAAAATGTATGAAGCAAACACGTCGCAATCACCACACGCATAGTTTGTGTACGTAAATGGTGCTGTTGTATGTGTGGGTGTCATGGTTGTCCCCACCCATGACCCATGACCCATGATAGCAAGAAAAAGCACACTTTCGCTCGCGCTGGCATGCGCACGCTTGGACCTACACTAATCAAAATAAACGCGTGCCTAACAGCCTTTAGCTTCAGTACCGGCGAAAGGTGCCGTGTGGTCCCGGCAAACTCGTGACTGGGGTGGGGGTAAGTAAAACCGGTGGGAGGTAGTGAGTGGCCATTCTGTATGGAGTACCTTTATCTGTTCTGTGGTCTAGTGGTAGAACCCTTCCAATCCTAAGGTGTGGTTTCGAACTCCATCAGGCACCAATGGGTTTTTATAGTTTGTAAAATTAATGTGTATGAAGGTTTTAAATGGTGAAGGAAATTATCATGAGGAATCTGGCATGTCCCTAGAACTTAGTATTCGAAAAACATGGTGTTCAGACCCACTACCTTCGTCTCGTTTGTACTTTAATAGACTGATCATTGAATATTCAATTTGCTTGTTAGCAAGCTTTTAGAGTATGAACCGGAAGAGTATGTTAGTTTTGTCAGATGTTGGCGCAGCTAACATGTTTTATCCGATGTGGCGCAGCGGGCGCAGGTCCGCCTGCGACGCAGAGGTTGCGGGTTCGATTCCCGCCTCGGGACAAATGTTTGTACGATCTACAAATATTTGTTCCGGGTGTTCTGGGTATTACTATATATAATAAAAAAAAATAATATCTATCTATGTATTGTAATTGTATTAAATATATATCAGTCATCTAGTTACCCATTACACAGCTCTGTTTAACAGCAGCTTACCTGGGGCTAGATGATGCTGTGTGGATTGTCCAGCATTATTTATTTATTTATTTATTTTATTTTAGTTTCCTAAGAAAACAAACAGTACACAAAAGCTAATAACTATTCTAAAAATATAACTAAGGCCTATTTACATGATTCCGTTTTGTTCTGAAACAAACCCATTAGATTGGTGTGGCTAAAATAACACTGCGGTCATGCAAGCCTATTGTTCTCGTAATCAGACCCATACAGATCCCCATTTTGCGGGTGTACGCATAAAACGAAATATACGTACTTTGTGAGCATGAGAGCCCATGATGAACAGTGTTTCCGACGTGAGACGTGTCGGGTCCCATTTGTCTGAGTCTCTGAGAGCTGGGGAGGGGGTTGGGGGCGGGGTTACCCCATCAGGTATCTCTTCTTTGATCTTCTTGCGTTTGATACTGAAGTCTATTTCACTATCTGTCTCTTTCCTTTTAATTGTTGAACTCGTTACCTGAAAAAAAAATTCTTCATGCACTCCCATTTTTTGTGTTCTGATCCTGTTTTGGAAAAAGAAACCAAACTGAAGTAGTTTTCTGTGGTCTTTGTTGGCATCGAATATTGACTTTGAATTGCCAAAAATCTGTATATGTTAAGTTGATACTCCTACCCACACACGCACTACACAAAAACGAAACGAATTAATATTCTCACAAGATCTTGTGGCAGAATAACAGCGTCTACTGTTAACACAGCAGACATAATGCTGAGTCGGGGCCCATTTTGCTGCTGTAGCACACAATAGTACATTATGGTACTAGTGTGTAACATTGGTGATCACCGCTGAGGCACCATTGAGACCCGAGCCCTAAGCGAGATAAAGATAAAGATAGTTTATTTGCAAAAAAAGATGTGTGTATGTACAGAACAGGTGTTAGATTAAGTTTATGAAACAACATGCTTGATCATTCAAGACGTGCAAATTGGGAGAATTGCATTGAAAAATATTTAGAATTGAATATAATAAAAATTGATGTCAATAAATCATTTAGGAATTCGTCAATACTATAATAAGATTTTTCAGTCAGTAACTTTTTAAATCGTATCTTAAATAAATTTACGTTTAATTCCCTAAAGCTCTTTGGCACCTTGTTAAAGATTGTCGGAGCCAAGCAGATGACACTTTTATGCATTAGAGAAGTTTTAGCTAAATGCTTACATTGTCGCGTCTGTTAGGAACAACGATGTCACACATACGTGGAAACAAATGGGTGTTATTTTTGACAAATAATGCTATTTCCGAGGGTCTTAAGATAGCCGAGGACGGTTATCATCAATACACACGTGTATCATACGACTTTTTTACAACACACTTGTAAATAAAATAATAAAAAAAACTCATAATAAAATAACAAAATAAAATCTATAACTCACTAGTGAGTTAAAGCAATGAAAAAGTCATAGTTTGATTAAGGGTGTCATTCTGTGCCTAATTGCGATGACCATAGAGCCACTATAACTCACTAGTGAGTCATAGTTTGATTATGGGTGTCATTCTGTGCCTAATTGCGATGATCATAGAGAAATACATAGAAGAAATTCCTTCACGGTGCGTGCAGTGTGCTTTGGATCATTGTCATGCTGGAATGTCCAAATGACCGGTAGAACGTCTTCAACGTATGGTAACATTGTTTCTTCCAGTATATTTTTGTATTGGAACTGATCCATGTTACCTTCTATCAACTTTACAGGTCCTACACCATGTCCAGAAAAGCAACCCCAAATTTTCACATTTCCACCACCGTGCTTTAATGTAACTTTCGTGTACTTTGGGTCGAATGCTGTATTCGGGGGACGTCGTACATATCGTTTTCCATCAGAACATACTCTGTTTATTTTCGTCTCGTCAGAAAAAAGTACATTTTTCCACTGTTGCACAGTCCAGTTTTCATACTTTCTCGCAAATGCAAGCCGGGCTTGCCTGTGGCTAAGTTTTAACATGGGTACCTTTCTTGCTATCCTACCGTGCAATTTTTCTTCTACCAAACGTCTTCGAATAGTGCGTGCTGAGATTGCTGAAAAGTTGTTTTCACCAAAATATTCTTTTCTAAGCTCATTGGACCCTTTAAAAGGATTTTGTTTTGCCATACGAACGATGTTTCGGTCATCTCGAGGAGTTGTTTTTCTCTGTTTAGGTACACGTGGAACATTCGAAGTAGTTTGATACGTAGCAAAATGCTTTACAGCGTGGAAAACCATCGTTTTTGAACATTGCAGATGGTCGGCTATCTTTTTATAAGACCAATTCTTCCGGCGAAGTTTTATTATTACTTCCCTTGTAGATTTATCACAGCTTTTATTTTTTCCCATTGTTTTTTCTAAAGAAGCAATCACCTTTAATCTTTTACAGCACGTAATTGCGCCAAAATTATACAAACAGTAACAAATCGACTGAGTGTTCTCTATTTAAATTTGAATAAAGGTATAAACTACTTAGCGTTCTTAATTACGTGACCAGCCAGTAATAAGGAATACTTTGTTTAAAAGTAGTGTAAAAAGTTTGCCTATTGATTTTTAGCCAATCATGTGTATCAATGAATACAGTGGTAATATGGAAATGTTTTACGATACCGAGAGAAATAAAAACAAATGCATACAATTAGTTTTGCATCTTAGTTGGAAAAAATCTTCCCTTTATATCAGCGTTCTTAATTATATGGCCACCACTGTATATAAAAAAAATTATCTATCTATGTATTGTATTAAATGTATTATCAGTCATCAAGCACCCATAATACAGCTCTGTTTAACAACAGCTTACCTTGGGGCTAGATGATGCTGTGTGGATTGTCCAGCATTATTTATTTATTTATTTATTTAACTTGTTCTGCAGAAGTGAAACTGATGAAGTCTGGTTCATACATAGTTTTAGTATTTGATTATGGGTGTCATTCTGTGCCTAATTGCCCGGCTTGCATTTGCGAGAAAGTATGAAAACTGGACTGTGCAACAGTGGAAAAATGTACTTTTTTCTGACGAGACGAAAATAAACAGAGTATGTTCTGATGGAAAACGATATGTACGACGTCCCCCGAATACAGCATTCGACCCAAAGTACACGAAAGTTACATTAAAGCACGGTGGTGGAAATGTGAAAATTTGGGGTTGCTTTTCTGGACATGGTGTAGGACCTGTAAAGTTGATAGAAGGTAACATGGATCAGTTCCAATACAAAAATATACTGGAAGAAACAATGTTACCATACGTTGAAGACGTTCTACCGGTCATTTGGACATTCCAGCATTACAATGATCCAAAGCACACTGCACGCACCGTGAAGGAATTTCTTACAGCGCAATTAGTTTCTGTCTTAGACTGGCCTGCTAACAGTCCAGATGTAAACCCAATAGAGAATCTGTGGTTTGAAGTAAAGAAAAAGGTTTCAAATACAAAGTGTGAAAATTTAAGAGAGCTTTATGACGTTTTTTTAGAAGAATGGAACTCTATTTCTCTTGCGAAATGTCAAAAATTAATAGAGTCAATGCCTCGCCGGTGTAAAGCTGTAATTAAAAGCCGTGGATATGCTATTAACTATTTATTTTAGTTAAATATTTCTTTTTATGTTTCCTGTGCTACATAATATTGTGATTTTTTAAATCTAAGTGTCATACAAAACAATTCCCGAGCAGTTAAATAAATCGTTCTTAATTATTTGTCCAGTTTCAGTACTATTTGAATGTGTTACTTTGATAAAATCAATAAAATGTGCAAAAAATAGTTAGCGATTTCATACTTTATTCTTAAGTCAGGTTGCTCTATTAATGTGACTATTATATAACATAAATAGTTGCTTCTCAAAAGGTACACATCTCTGTGTATGATACGATTTAAATAAAAAACTTCTAGAACTTCAAATCGTTCTTAATTATATGACCACAACTGTATATATAGAAAATACCCAGAACACCCGGAACAAATATTTGTAGATCGTATAAACATTTGTCCCGAGGCGGGAATTAAACCCGCAACCTCTGCGTCGCAGGTGGACTTGCAACTGCTGCGCCACATCGGTCGCCAATTTGTTTAGTTCTACTATTTAGGGAGATCTATGTTAAAAGGACAGTTACCTTATCTATGATAGGTTTAAGTTTAATTGCAAGGGACTTACTTCTTGCTTGATCACAAATTTTGAATCAATCCCGGACCCTCCATCATTGCCATCAGTCTGAATAGGTTTATTAGGGGCGTACATTAAACGGGCAGCATCCAGCATAGCGCGACATACAGCTTTGACCTGAAGTTTTAAGACTAAGGTTACGCGTCCATCAGGCGGACCGCATCGAGTCGCATCGAGTCGCATCGCAACGCAAAAATCCGCTTGCTGTACATTTTGTATGAAACTGCGTCGATTAAAGGCGGGGCGGGCCGGAACGCGACGGAATCCGTCGGCGCATCGCTCGGGCAAATGTAGTTCGCAAGAATGGTCGCCGCAACGTTGCAGCCCGACCCGCCTCCAATGGACGCTTAGCTTTAGAATGGGAATTATAAAAAAATATTTTATATACTATACGTTTTATTACTATAGACTCGCCCCAGCTTTGCAAGAGTCTTTAAACTATAGGTATAAAACATGTATAAACCTTTCTCTTAAATCACTCTATACATATATATTGATGAAAACCGCATTGAAATCTGTTGCGTATTTTAAAGATCTAAGCGTACATACCTACATACAAAGAGACAGACGACGGCGGGAAGCAACTTTGTTTTATACTATGTATAAAACAAATGTACCACATAATCATATTGGTCATTGGTCATATTGTTCCAATATGACCTGGATTGCAACTACTTTTATTTTGGTAAGACGCGAATGAAGACGCGAATGAAGCCGCGGGCGAAAGCTAGTTTAGGAATAAAACTAACCTGATCTTCATTCACTGAATCACCCCCCAAATTCAATCTTATGTTATTTACAGCAGGTACAAAGAATTTCTGCAAACAAAAAATCTATTATATTCACTAGTAATTTTAAAGTTACACTGAATGAGGTATAAAGATGAAATTTGAGATGATTTTGAAAAGTACTAGTGTGATAACATCAACAGCGATATTATAAATGAGTAGGATCTAGTTCCAATTCATCTAAACAAATATAAAATCCATAGCTGACTGACATTAAATACAAGGCCTTTGAACTGCAAGAGAAACCACTGCAAGAAGTTTCTTTTACAAAGTAGGCTTAGCTTACAACTCCAACCAGTTGGTACCCAGCTAATAAAACCAAGCTTCCAATAAAAACTATTATTTCAATATGATGTCCAAATGCCAGACCAGCGGCACTGCTGAATATAAAGGAATTGTGCACCGAGTGGTAAACAAGACCCTACAACACATTTCCTAATTCAATTCAATTCAAAAAATTTATTCCATATTGATTCATTTTGTACACTTGGAAGTTACATTTTTACATTTGTGGGTACAGGCACAATAATACTACCTACTTATTAAAAAAATATATACGTAATAATATTTGAAAAAGTGTAGGTATACAGATACTTTGATTAATGTGATTACCTATATAATAAAGTCATCAGCCAGAGCTTCGTCAATAATATAATACGATTTTAACAGTAAAAAAGATCTTATTCTATTATTAAATAGATTAAAATCTAGATTTCTTATATCTGGAGTCAATTAATTAAACAAATTTATGCTTATACATAAAAAACTTTTGTCTACTTTGGCAAGTCTACGTTTTGAAACCATTATATTGTGCTTGTTGCATGTATTATAATTATATATGTAATTTTCCATAAATTAAATTTTGAAAAATATATTCGCCAGTAAATGTCATGATACCAAGATCCCTAAATTTATTTCTACATGATTCTAGTTTGCTTATTTGCAAAATAAACCGAATAGCCCGCTTCTGCAATAGTTGCAAGAGCAAAACTGTTTCTCTTAATGTGTAGAAGTGAGAAAGCAATTCCAATAATCAATTTCTAAGTAGATGCAGCGGAATGACAAAGATTGTATGTAAAAAAAAATGAATTTCAAACTTACTTCCAAATACTTTCTGATCACTTGGTCAATTTCTCTAGTAACTGCAGACTGTATTGTCTGTCGGAGTGTGTCCAGTGATTTGTTGGCACTGGCTCGGAACTCAGCGATAGGTCTGGAGTGAGGTTGCACTGGGCCAGGTAGACTGAATCTTCGATGCATGGCTGCGAGTGTATTTATGGCTATTTGACGGGATATTGGTTGTTTCTGCAATAGTTAAAATAAACAAAATTTTTATTTAGTGCCTGATTTAAATTTACAAAACTTTTACTAGACCAAATAATTATCTTCATTTTTTTTATGTATTATAAAGACGCAAGTATTTGCTTTTGTTATCTATCCTAGTTTCACAATCTGTCCTCCATCGCCAGACCCTAGTCAAGGGCGGCCTTGAGTTGACCTACATAGTCAAGGGCGAGTACATTTATAACAAAGACAATGAAATAGCCTAGTGCATTGAATAGACTTACTGTCTGCATAGTATTTGCTGAGCTAGTGCGGACATTCACTGTCTTGGGGACTTGGAAAGTCAAGGTAGTTGTCGAGCTTTCCGATTCAGAGCTTTGCGGTAATGCCTCATTAGTATTCCAATTCTTTTGCACCACCATCTCGTAAAACTGCTAACTTATGATTAGCAACACTTTCTTCGCAATACAGCATCACTTTAATTCATGATTTTACACAGAGCTAGCGGACAAATTACGTTTTCTTCTTTCATACATCCATTTTTTTTTGACCTAATTTTAATTTAAGAACTTTGGGACTGGGATCCATTAAGGCCCGCTATGATAATTCATTACATAGACTTTGTTTACAAAATCTGCATGGGCATGCAATCCGTTACATGATTTTTAGAATGATTTATTAAGTGCGATTTACATTGGGTCAGTGACTAACTCCAAATGAAGTCAGTGCTGACGTCGGAAACTGTATTTATCTCTATACAAAGGGTGTCAGAAATTCAAGTCAGTACTGACCCGACAGCGTTTCGTTTACATTAGGTCAATATAATAGAGCACTGGTGGTCTAGTGGTAGTGACCCTGCCTTCCGATCCTAAGGTCGTGGGTTCGAATCCGGTCGTGCACCAAAGGAATTTTCTGTTCGAAAAATTTATATGCGCAATGCCAGTGATCTCATACGGTGAAGGAAAACATCGTGAGGAAACCGGCATGTTCAAGAACTAAAAATTCGAAAGACATGTGCCATCCACCAATCCGCATTGGGTCCGCGTGGTGGATTAAGACCCAATCACTCGCCTGAGAGTAGGCCAGTGTCCTAGCAGTGGGAACATTAGAAGGCTGTCATGATAAGGTCAATAGTGGGTCAGCGCTGACTTTACTCGAATTTGGAGTCAGCGCTGACTTTGCTACTGACTCAATGTAAATCATACTTGAGGCTGTACTTAATGGGCAGGGGCAAGCGAGCGTAGCAAGCGTGGCAGTGGCTGCCGAAACACCAAAAAAGAAGCGTGAAGTTACATTACTACCCAAATCGAAATTAGTTGGTTATGTTAGATATGAACTTTCACATTTACAATATTATAGTGATAGTGTAGCACAGACTAAACAACGTATAAGTTGGCTTTATAAATCGACGCTGCATAATAATCTTTAATAGGCTATTAGGCCAGTGATGATGATGATGATATGACTTTGTTTCCTGCATGGCTAGAAAAAAGGATACGATTTTACGTATTGGCAACTCTCGATTGCAATTCACGCATCATTAAGATGTAAACATGTCATAACGATGGTAACATATTATCATGCTGTGCTTTCTGGGGCGTGGAATTTTGGTACGGTCTGATAATTTAATTTACCCTATGTCACTTTATTTTAAAATAAAACAAACGATTTATGATAATTCGTTACAAAATACATGAACTCTTTCCTAATGTGTTGTTTTGTAATGAATTAGTATGTTGTACATTAACCGGACCCAATTAATATATTAGGCGGGCTTTAAACCTACAATAACATTGCGCAATTTACCGAATTGTGCAATACAATTGATCGTCTACACTTCTAAAGTTATTATTGTAGAAGTATTGAAGTTTGCGCAATGATTGCACGAAAGATTTAGCGAGTTTAATTTTTTATTGCACCTTAATTTTCATTGCACCCCGTGTGGGATCTGTAATAATCTGTATTGCGCAATATTTTTTAGTCTGTGCGTCGCCTTGAAGAGGATCGGACCATGCGATGCTTGTGGGTATATTTTTGCCTTTTCATGTACCAGTCTTTCGATCAGCGACGTATTTTCTCTTTATTTTTAGCCACAAGTAGCAACACTATAGCTCCAGCCAAATCTCGGTCTGAAAGGCCTATTACATTACACGATGAGCCGTGACGACAGATCGGACGTTCTGTTTACACTACACGATAGCTTCCATATATCGCCTTTATAGAGGCTCGATTACATTTCACGATTCATCGTGACGATGAATCGTGAAACGACGACGAACTGCCTAACAGCGATTACACCTTGCGATTTAGGCTCCCTGCTTCAAATCGTCACGATGAATCGTGAAATTTAATCGAGACTTAACATATTGTTCACGGAACAGGGGCCTTGGTCTTACTCTTGAACACGATCGGTATTGGACAATTATTGAATTATGACATTTCGTACTTTTGACAGCAAACTAAGCGCCAAATTCAACCTTGTTTTCAAGAGTACAAAAATTTGACCGCAGAAAATAGAAATTGGGATTGGATCGGAATGGTCATTGGATTCAAGAGTAAGGCACCAGTTCTGTTTGCTCATGCTCACGCGAAAAAATCAAGGAGGTAGTACGTACTTAAATTAATAGCTCCATGCATATCTTTTCAAGTTTGTCAGGTAATCAGGTTTGACATTGTCATTTTTTTGTTTTGGTTTAGTGAAGTAGGTACTTCATTCATTTAGTTCAGCAGTTCATTATATTTTCAGTTTAGTAGTTAATAAGTAGCACATTTATTTCCTTTAGAGAATAATTCTGAGTGAGTGACTAAACGAATGATATGACATTTGTGATGCTTAAGATTAATTTATGAACTAGAAAGTGTTTTTATTTTTATATCTCGATTTTTTTTCATAAGTAATACAAAATAAGAGGCAAACATAAACCTACTATAAAATATGTTGAGCGTGATGCTAAACGAAGCATTGAAGGAAACGACTCTAGAATTCTATGAAATTCATAGTATAATAAAGTCATTTCCTTCAATCAATTCGAATAGGCATAAGGCAAAGACAACAAGATACATTTTCGTTTGCAGCGAAACAAAAGATACAAAGTGAACTAAATGAACTAGAGACACATCAGTTCATAGATATTTATTTTCAACAAAGACACTTACATGAGAACTATGCTGAACTTAAAAAAAAAAAAAAACATTTGAATTTGTAGTGAAGTAAATGACAACACAAATCTTACTGATGAAAGAAATGAAGTATATTAATTTCCTTTTCTCGCTCGCGAAGTATACCCGTATAAACAAAAACGACTAGCTGCTGTTAATGTCTGACATTGACACATAACAGTTTTTTTTGCTGACTGACAGTGACATTAAATGTCTTTCTCACTCTGTCGCGCTGTTGTTTCCTTTCAATAAAAATGCTAAAACTGTTTTGTTTTTATTGAGTAAAGTGCTCGTAAAATACATTAATATATTACCTAGTTACCTACTTATTTGTTAGCGATCTGCTCTGCCTGCTCCTTGAAGGTAAGCATAATACAGAAATACCAAGCGTTTTTGCTATTAGGAAATTATGCCATGCCACGTCACTGACGTCACAGAGATACTCGTAATTCAATTTTAGTTATCTATCGCTGTGATAGCCGCTCGCCTTCTATCGCTTTTTTTACCAGCCATTAGCCAGTTATTTCGGTGGAGTGGGCATTACAGCACGCATACATTTTTCACTATCTTATTCGCGGCACTTACTGGGTAAGCTAGTTTATTAATAATAAGTAGGTAAGTACCTAACTACCTAAGTACATTACCTGAATCCATAAAGAAGGAACTCTCAGGCAATATTTTGATTATACTTATCCTAAATTTTTTCCCAATGCCTAGCAAAACAAAATTGTTTTTCAAATATGTTGATAACATTGAACTTTGCACTGAACATAGTGATTACATTCTCTTGGCTTTGTACAACCTACTAGCTTCATTTACAAACCAGTTTTCAAGGTAGGAAAACTTATTACATTTAGTCGCTAAATAATTTTTCACTCTTTTTATGTATTACATGACTTGTCTTTAAAATTATCAAATAGTTTCTAATTACTACTCCCAAATTGGGTTACTTTAGAAAAATAAACACTTAATAGCATTTTGCTGCTAAGTGTGATATTACTGTAGGCAACAAGCAAGATTTTTGTCTGATAGGTATGCTGGTAAGTACCTAATAAATGTTTAGGCTAATTTATTTTATCTAGTTACCATGCTACAAAGTCACTAAGTAGGAGCTAGTTAAGATATTCTTATGGTTCAACAAGAAAAAATGTTATGTATAATTTTGGTAAGTAGGTAGGTAGGTACCTACTTATATGTAAGAATTGCAATTGAACCTTTGTACTATGTACTCCCAGTAACTTCACAATTCTCCATACCTATTTCTGCCGCCAAGCAGTAATGCTTGCATTGCTGTGTTCCTGTGTGAAGGGTATGGTTTCCGGTGAAATTACTGGCACATGAGGCTTTCGACCTAAGCCTCAAGGTGGCAACCCACGAGGGATACCTCTGGTATTGCAAGCGTCCATAGGCTGCGGTAACCGTTTACCATCTTGTGGGCCGTACGCTTGGTTGTCACTTCAGTTGTATAAAAAAAAAAACTGAAATTTGAAATGCTAGATGCATTTTGTAATATCAAGTAAATAAAGGAAGGAGTAGGTCTCAAATTGAGGAATTTTGACGTTTGACCCATAAAATGAGATGGTGGGATGTTAGTGTCTGAAATTACAAAAGGATTCTAAAAATTTGGAAATAATTTTTGGATTGGAAGTTGTTTGGCACAAGTCTTGCTAGCATTTACCTAATTTATTTTAATCATGTTATTGTAAATAATTATTATTTGGTATGCTGTAAAACAAAAATATGATAATCAGGTTGTTGTAATGTTAAGGTGACTTTTGAATTATTTATATCTCTCTTTAATTAGTATATTTGATGTTTAGGCACTTATGTTGCTTTCTATGTAGAAAAAGTGAATACAGGGACACACACACAACACAGGGAACACTGTTGGATGTTTGTACATCTACATGTTACATACCCAAGAGACCACAGCGAAGAGGGGGCTCTTCTCACACAGGTTATTAAAACTTAACTGAAGAGCCCCAAACCCTGTAATATTTAAAAAGTGTAATTTAAATAAAAATATTTGGTTTCAAAAAAAAAAAAAAAACCCATGCCACTTAGTGACAATTGAAGCAGAAGCACAGAACAGATAATAGTACTACATACAGAATGGCCACTCCCGGAGCGCTCGTGACGTAGCTGGCTAATTTGTTCTTAACAGATCAATGAAGTTAAGCACTGTTCCGCGGGGTCATCATTTGGATGGGTGACCGCCAGTGGCAATTTAAACTGAGCGCTCCCGTGCTTCGGAGGGCACGTTAAGCAGTCGGTCCCGGCTTTTTCAAAGTTGTTAGGCCATGACCACCAGAGTTGGCCACTGACTCATACGAACGAAGGAACGAACTCCCTAGTCCCTACTTCCCACCGGTTTTACTTACCTCACCCGGCAGCAAGTTTACCGGCACCTTTTCGACGGCACTGAAGCTAAGGGCGAAGTTACTGAAGTTAAGCGAAAGTTTTCTCTCTCGCTCTCGCTATAATTGGGTGGAGCGTGGAGCCAACCATGACACTCACATATACAACGGCACCGTTTACGTACACAAACTATGCGTGTGGTGATTGCAACGTGTTTGCTTCTTACATTTTATTGAGAGTGTCCAGAGTGTGGCATAAGTACAAAAAAAGGTAACTTTCCTATTTTTTTCAAATGTTTTTTTTTTGGTTTCAGAACTGAAAATGTCCAAGATTAAGGCAGGACCTGTTGTAGACATCCTCGGCGATGAAATGACCAGAATAATTTGGGACACCATCAAAGAAAAACTAATTATTCCATTCCTGGACATCGAACTTCATGTCTATGATTTAGGTATGGAAAACCGCGACAAAACTGACGATCAGGTTACGATTGACTGCGCCGAAGCAATCAAGAAGTACAATGTCGGAATCAAGTGCGCTACAATCACTCCAGACGAAAACAGAGTCGAAGAATTTAAGCTGAAGAAAATGTGGAAGAGTCCTAATGGAACTATTCGTAACATACTCGGGGGGACCGTCTTCAGGGAAGCCATCATTTGCAAGAACATTCCTCGTCTTGTCACGGGCTGGGAGAAACCTATTATCATTGGTCGTCACGCACACGCTGACCAGTACAAAGCGACCGACTTTGTTGTGCCGGGCGCAGGTACCCTAGAACTTATTTGGACACCACCAAATGGTGAGCCCATCAAATACGTCGTCAACGAATACAAGGGCGCTGGGGTCGCCCTAGGAATGTTCAACACTGACGCTTCCATCGTCGATTTTGCGCACTCATCCTTTAAATTTGCGCTAGGAAGGAAATACCCACTTTACCTCAGCACCAAGAACACCATTCTTAAGAAATACGATGGTCGCTTCAAAGATATCTTTCAAGATATCTACGAAAAGGAATACAAGTCGCAGTTTGAAGCTGCCGGCATCTGGTATGAGCATAGGCTGATCGACGACATGGTCGCTTATTCCATGAAGTCGGAGGGTGGTTTTGTATGGGCTTGCAAGAACTACGATGGTGACGTACAATCGGATTCCGTCGCTCAGGGTTACGGATCTTTGGGTCTCATGACATCGGTACTTATTTGTCCCGATGGGAAGACCGTAGAGGCTGAGGCGGCTCACGGTACTGTCACTAGACACTACCGCTTCTACCAGCAAGGAAAGGAAACATCCACCAATCCAATCGCTTCTATCTTTGCTTGGACTCGTGGTCTTCTACACCGCGCCAAGCTTGACAACAATAAAGAACTGACAAACTTTGCGGAGACCCTTGAAAAGGTTTGCATAGACACTATCGAGTCAGGTATTATGACGAAGGATCTTGCCATTTGCATCAAGGGTATGAACAACGTTAAGAGGTCTGATTATTACGAGACATTTGAATTTATGGATAAACTCGCCGAAAACCTACGGAAAGCTTTAGGAAAATGACTGCATGCACAGAATAAAATGTGCAGACTTTAATTAAGTATTATTTAATATTCTCAATATTTTAATCATTAACTTTGTCACAATATGTAAGGGAGTTAAGGGTATTTTAATGCATTTTATATTTATTACTTTTAAATTATGTACGAAATCGCGTAATATATTCAATTATTTATAAAAAATTTGCTCATGTTTATCTTTTGTACTAATCACCTAAATAGACAGGTAACTATGCTATAAACTTTGCGTTGGTTGGTGGGTGCTGTAAATACTTAAAAATCATCACATTAAAGATGCATGCGTACTGTTTCATTGTATTAAGTAGGTACGTAAGTAGATTACTTTGCTAGATCGAGGTTTGTAACCTTAGCGTATTCGTTATCACTGGGTAATTTGGCCTTGAAGATTCATAGCGTGGTTTTAGGCTTTTATCTTGATATTTTTTGTAGAGATTCGTTGATATCACTATGTCTCTGTTTCTACTAACGTTGATATCTTATCAAGCAAGTTAAGAAATCTTTGCAAGTATTTTTTGCGACCTATCGCCTCAACATCGTTACAGAAGTGCAGGAGATACTTTTGTCTTCCTTGATATTAACATGCCCATAATAACATACTCTACCTGCAGTTGGTAGGTAAGTATAGTTCGCACGGCGGATCTAGGCTTCCGTGAAGTTTAGTCCGAATAAGCTCCATTGCGCATCGAAACGGCTGACTTCACTACGGCCGAGATCCGCCGTGCGAACTATACACTAGATACCTACCATAAACAGTTTCTTCTTAGTTATAGTCTTGAACTTTGAATTGGCATCCATATAAGATTCACTATTGTACAGCAAACTGAGCACCGTAGCGTAGCTGCAGGTATAGAGCTACACTTTAAAGCGTGTAAGTTGGTACCTATTGAGCATGCGCTGTGCACTGACATTACTTGTGCTCTCAGTTGTGCCCATCATATGGAACCATCTCAGACAAATTAGAATGATGAACCATGGACCATGTGACAGGACGAGGAGGCGGAACGATTATTTTCGAACTTTTTCGACTGGAATTAATGAGAGCAAGACCTGTCACTTGAAATCTCCGACGTTCATACTCCTTCGAACAGTATTATTATTATTATTATTATTTTTATACTACTAAAGCGGTAACCAAGCGTACGGCCCACTTAATAGTCAGCGGTTACCGTAGCCTATGTACGCATGCAACATCATAGATATCACTTGCGTGTTACTACCCTAAGACCTTAGATGGTAAGTCTCATGTGCCTGTAATTTCACTGGAAACCATACCCTTCGAACCGGAACACAGCAATGCGAGCATTACTGCTTGGCGGCAGAAATAGGTATGGTGGTAGTCCTTCCCCGGACGAGCTCTATCACAAAGAACTCTACTACTGATGTTCGTGTTATGAAAAAGAGATTTGAAACTTTCGACCTTATTGCACAATGAGTGGTTATAAATGAACAAATCTGAAAAAAAGGGTGCCAAATTAAATTTGTGACTTTAGGTACCTAAGACAAATGCGGCCTAGCACATCTCCGGTGGAAACACTCGCACCGTTTCACAGCCTCGCTACCATCGAGTCATACATACTCGATGCTCGCTACACATCATCGCACCACCCAGCTGTCTCGCACATCTCTGGTAGAAATGCAGCCTTAACCCTATTATTACATACGCTGATAGCTAACAATAACATTCCGGCGTGTACCTACATAGCTTGTGATATTTATTGTATTCAGAAGAGACTCATTTAGATCTTTCGAATAGTAGGTATGTAGGTACAGTCAGCAAAAAATCTGGTCTTTCACCCTACGGTTGAGGTTCATTTGAACGTCATGAAACAACAGGGTTGATTTTTCCTTGCTATACTATTATAACAGTTTATCTTGCATCAATACACTTTGTCAGCAATATTATCTTTTTCAGTTGCAAAAAGTTTTTATCAAAAAATATCAAACTGGTGTTACATAATTATAGTAAATATTTTATTATTGCAAAATATGTAATAGCCTAATTGCATTGATAATAAAAGGCATCATGACAGCTTTCTAATGTTCCCACTGCTGGAACACTGCCTACTTTCGAGCGAGAGTGATTAGGTCCTAATCCACCATGCGGACCCAATGCGGATCGGTGGATGGCACAATGTCCTTCGAATTTTTAGTTCTTGGACATGTCGGTTTCCTCACGATGTTTTCTTTTACCGTATGAGAGCACTGGCACATCATTTTTTCGAATAGAAAAATCCATTTGTGCACGACCGGGTTTGAACACACAACCTCAGGATCGAAAGGCGGGGTTAATACCACAAGATTAGTGTCAGTACTGATAATAAAGGTCAAAATAACATAATTAGATATCTCATTAATTTAAATTTTAATGTCAGGCATCTTATGTAACAGACGTCAAAAATTGTGCATCTCTTCACTCCGTTAGAAAAGTAAACCTTAGCGATAGTTAGATTTTACAGAAACTATTGTCAAAACTGGTAGACCACTTTCTTTGCTGACTGTACAAAAGACCTATTTTGATGAAAATTTACTGCGTCATTTGTTTATCAAAACAAGGCCATTGTGTGCGATAGGATAGATATTACGGTTACATAAGTCATTAACTTCTGCGCGGTCATCAAGATGTAGGTATCATAGATGGGTTAACGTCGTCGCCAGTAGTGTTTATTTAGTAGGTAGGTAGGTAACTCAGTAGGTAGTAGGTAAGGTACCTACAATGCGCTTTTGTTTTATACCTACTTAGGTATATCCAATGATTGCAACTGAATTAGATAATCGCACTACCTACCTGAGATATTTTCAAAGAATGTTTGCAGTAGGTACGTACATGCATGACACTACTTTGTGTACCTACGTAGTATCTTTTCTGTGCTTGTGGGTAAAAACAAAATGCATGCGAAACCGTAGGCTGTGCTCACTAACAGCAAATGTTATTACAGCAATTAGGTACCTACTCTTTATTATTTATTATCTAAACATGACCTTACGACTGAATTAGGTTCATGGTTTGATGACCTTTTATTATGTTTGGATTTTTTAGTATTCTAGGTACCTACTATGTAGAGCCCGGGCTCTACATAGGCTTAGGTAGGTAACTAAGTTGAGCTCTACACCGGTGTAGAGCTCAATAAATAATTATTAGAAGAAAACAAAAATCTGAAGTCGATTTTTGTAGCTTAAAAAATGTCACGGCAGATTGTGATTTGTGGTGATACCTGACGATGCATTTATTGACACGTTTTTCATGATTTATTCAAAAAGTACTGAACCGATTTCAATATTAAATGGGACCTATTCTGAAGTATTTTACCTGTCAAACAAAATAATCATCAAAATCAGCAATACAAAAAACATAACATTGATAACGTGCTTTTTTGAAGTCGGTAAAAAAATAGACACAAAGCAATCAGCTGTTCTGTGCACAAAGCATACTTTAGAGAGGTGCCTGACGTATCGATGCTGTAAGATTTCAAATAATAGTTCTAAATAGGTTTATCCACAGGCTTGGTAGACACACACTTCTGAATTTTTGTTTAGGACTCAGAGTGTGCTGATGGTTTTATAATTTGAGAAAAGTGACATTACGATTCGACAAAAAAAAACTCCAGCCTCAAAGTTAGATAGCGAGGTGGCTTGCAAGTTTTTCGTGGGTAAAAACTAAGCTGGGCCGTAGCGCAGCCAAACATTTTATTTTGCCGTAGCAGAATCTTAGTTCGAAGACTCCGTAGCAGAATCGTAACCAAGCCGTAGGCGGGTCGTAGCGGGGTCGTAGCGGGGTCGTAGCGAGGCCGTAGCTAGGCCGTAGAAGCCCCGTTGCAGTAATAGATCACAAAATCCTAGGTTCGACGTTTTGTCGTCGTCGGGTCGGTCGCCCACGCAAAAACTTGTCAGAGATAAAAATACTTTGACTAGTCTGAGCTTACAGAGTTGTTCTTTACTTATAATTATGATATCTACTTACGTACATAGTAGGCTTCATTTTAGGGCTTTCCTATCACCTACCCAATGTTGTGTCACGTTTCATACTTTTTTTGTGTATAACTGTTAATTGCTCACAACATTATATCAGGCATTTGATCACTACATAACGAAACCTAAAACTAAAATAATACAATACTAGATGAATTTGGTTGCATCGAACTTAATCGAGTGGACACGTGCTCAGTTTGAGAGTTTCTCTGTGCGTGCGTGCTCTGAGGTTTTCTCGCATAGATACACAGAAACATGAAGCAACAGTTTTTTACTACTACTACTAGCCTTGCTGCGCTAAAGTCATATTGCACATACCGCTTTGTCTTACGTAAATAGCAAAAGTTTCCGGTGAAATCACAGGCACATGAGACTTTCGATCTACGTCTCAGGGTAGCAACCCGCGAGTGATACCTCAGCGGTATTGCAAGGATCCATAGGCTGCGGTAACCGCTTAGCATCGGGTTTTCTTCTTTTCGTGACAAAAAAGGATCGTAAATTGGCCGTAAAGTTTTGTTGCTTCGTTAGTATTTAAAACATGTATGGTGTACTACATTGGCATAAATAAAAGCACACAGTAAGCTCGTTTGCAAGGTAGATAGGACCTATTTATTTACCTAAGCCCACCAATATAAGTCCCTATAAAACGTTTTCATTTTTCTATTTCGTCTTCGATCCCCAATGCGGTGGGTCGTCAAATAACTTTTCTTAGTGGATTACCGGAGGCGGTTGACGCGGTTTCCCCTACAAGTTCGTCCCTCCCGCGACTCCCGCCATTTCTCCCTTGTTGTTGGAGTGGGCCATTCAAAGACCGTTCGCGAAGCTCGCACGGTACATACTACTTGGCTTGCTTCAGTTTGGCGGGCTTCGCGTCAGCCAACAGCCGCGCGCGGTGTGAAAACTAAATCACTCATTTGGCGGGAAGCTTACGTTCGCGGTCTGCAAGCATAATCTAACTGAAATTTAAGTGAAACCGTGAAAATGGCTGCGAAAATTAATCTAATGATGTTACTGCCATGGCTTTCAGTCATATTTTTGATGGTAAGATGGTCTTTTAGACCTAGTTAATTTATTTTTTTAACACACCTAAATAAGTTTGTTTTATCTATATGTAAATAAATAAATAAATAAATAAATAACTAGGTAGGTACCAGGTACTAGATAAATATTTCAATGGGTAACCTAGGTAGTCGGTACTTTTAATTGATGTCTTGGCCTCAGAGGTAGGTAGGTATATATAGGATAAAAATAATAATCCTTAGAATATATCAAGTACCTAAAGGGTGTCTACTTGTATTTCTACTTAAAATCTTTATGGCAGGTTCCTACCTACTTTACTTAAATAAGTAGATACTTATAATTCAGTATATTTACATTTTAAAATAAGTACAAAATAAATAAATTATTTAAGTACCTAAGTAAAATTTCAAATATTTGTTTGATATTTGTGCTTAGGTCTTGCTTCATAAATTAATGAATAAAAGGTTTGAAGGAACATTTATTATACCTAGGTATACCTACTCGTACTCGGTCTATTAACTTGACTACCGACATAAGCTAATATTTTTCTATAATATTTTTTTTGTAGTAAGTACCTACTTACATATTGATAAGTAGGAAAATAAGTGGATAAAAAATTTTGATCATATATAGGTAGGTATTCTCCTAATTTTAGATGCGTATTGGGCCACGTAGATAGGTATCATTCCAATAGGTAAATAGGTATGTCATAACTACTTAGTCTATCTATAACATCGAACACTAAAACTTTAGAGGAGTCACTGACTGACTCTACTCGTAACATACCAAGACGTCATTGATGAATTGATCATAGTAAGAAAAAAAAGTGCATATTTTATTGAAACATTTCTTTATTCACTATTTGTAAGCCTTCATGTAGGTAAGTCATCAATCATTATTATGACAAGAACATTGAACCATTACAACAAACATGTTACTTACAAGTTTACAACTACAAATGCCTGAAGATACGACCATTTAATCCCATTAGCATACGATAAACATCCGCCGCATAATAACTGTAAGCATTGCAACATCGTATAATATTAACTAATGAGTATTCCGTGGTTCCGACTGGATTCTACTCCGCCCAGAAGCCTTCGATTGCAGTAACGTCAAGTCGAGTCGATTAAAATTCAAATATATCAGCCCACGTGCAAGTACCTAATGACCGTGGAAGAAAAGTGCTTACGTAGAGTATATACAACTGATAGAATACTTTTATGTTTTTGAATGCCAGCAAATGAAGAGACTATCAAGTCGTTCGCCTGATCTTAAATCAATGTCTTTGCCCACAACCTATAGCGCAGATACCAGAGCCACTACCAATTTTGTTGCAAGGCAGTAAACTAGAGCTATGCTCTTGACGGCGCGACGCAATTATGCAACTTGTAACTTTTCTCTCTAGATCAGCCTCATTTACCTTTTAAATTTTCATACAACACGATATGACTCCTTCCAAACCTGGTTAGACCTGACACATTTTTTTTACAAAAAACAGAGACAAGTTACTGTAGTACTATATTAGTATTTATATTCTTACTTATACCACCTTATGCGTAAGTTCAGGATACCGCGTTCCTGACCGAAACTCCTGTTGCATGTGTTTGTTAGTTAATAAGTATAAAAAAAAAAAAAAGATTTTTGTTCCGATTTGAACAAAGCATCTGCTCCGTGCCCCGTGGCATCTCATATTTACATCAATCAAACAGTGATTTGGTTTTTTATTGACAGCCACACACATCTTTCTATAAATCTGCAACGTGTATGTTGATGACACTTGATGATTATCTCTGCTACAAAGTACATAAATCCATTTCCGTTCTAGAGCTTTCCATAGTAAGAAACCATTCTGTATATTACGATAAGCTTTTGTACGTTTTTAAGGCAAGTTGATAAGTAAATTTTAGTATAACATTATTCGGCTAGGTAGAGCTTAGTGTATGGTACCCGGTTGGTGGGTAAAATTGGATACCTACTAGAAACGTGTAGCTAAGTAAATTACCTACGGAAACTTTATATTAATTACCTCAACCGTACGCTATCAAAGGGCGTGCCTTCATACGACAGAAAACCGCTAGATCGCGTTGCCATTATCAATTACAAAGCCGCTCAGTTGCACCCTATTCCAATTACTAGCTCTGGTTCACATAATTCCTATTCATCGTACGCTGAACACGGCTTACCTACTGATTATAAACTCTTTCGGGTATTTGAAGCACTCGTTTTACGAGCGGGCCGCGCGCGTGCATTTCCTCGGCTATTGGGTCGCACCGCACTCGCACTTTCCAGATAATAGCTTTGGTCCGGGTTTTGGCTAAACTGTCTCAGGAAATCCGATATTCAGTATCGTATCACTGTATGTATTGGGTCGTTTTAGAAGTTTGGTAGGTTCTGTGACTTTTAAATTAAGTTCCTATGACCGTAGCCCCTATTTTTGGAAGAATAGAGCTGAATTTTAAAAGCTTCTAAATCTCACTAGTTGTAAGGGCTTCGTTGGTTGGTAGGCTGCTAAAAATATTATTGCACTGAGGCTGAGGCAGCATCAGTCATAAAAAAGTAGAACTAGTTATGTGCACCAATAACAGTTCCTCGTTCCACGGAATTTTGATTAGTGTTGCATAATGTCGGTATCCACGGCAAGGTTGATCTTCGAGCGCGTGGGAATCGTCTCCGGCCGTGCAATTAGGGAACGCCCGGGAGCGGAGGCACAGACAATGGCAGAGTTGTTTCTTGGCCACAGTGCAGAGCTTACGCGGTTGCGGATTAACAGACCCATGAACGCTGTGTGTGTTCTCATCAAGTGTTAATGGCACGCGCATATTGTTATTTTCAGTGTTCATTTACAAAATAAAATAAATGTATTTAACATACATACAAACACAGAAAATTAAATTACTTATCTAACTTAATACATCGGCTCTGCGTGTGATGCGGTCAAAATGCCCCACACATGGCAGGTTAACGCTGGCTTTCGGACTAATCCAGAATACCAAAGAGTGACGTAGTTATTCTTTAGAAAATAATGATTTTAGGGATAAACTTAGGCGTAAACTGCGACGCCCTTTTATCTAGAAGTATTCATTTGAAGAAAGGGAACCTTTCAAATGTGACCACTATACCTACTAGCCACTGTCGCGCAATCACTGTGGCTAAGGCCTTATTTCGCAAACGGAGGGTACTCAATTACTATACACATTGTTTTTATTGCGATCCTCCTTGCCTATAGTCAGCGGAACAAACACATCTGCCGTTGATCGTAAAACTTACGGATTGTTTTGATTTAGATTTCCTTGTCTCTTACATTTTATTGACAGACGCACTTTTATTACGAGTTACCTAATGAGATTCTTGATTGTTATCGAACCACTAAGAACAATGAGACGTGGGGTGAGTACTACTTTAAGCATTCTCCCTAAGTATTTTCTTTCAGATCAGGTAGAGCAATACGAGTTAGCTTGCTCTAAACTCATTTCATATACTTAATTTGAAACATTCAATTAGAGATCTGTCTGCCTGATAGTATTTCTTTCATGCACCGATTGGCCATTCAGAACTTTTTCATTTGATTAGAACCTTTTGTAACTTATATCGACCACTCATGCGTTACCAATCGCGTTTACAAGTTGTAGGCAGGCTGCCTACTATATCATGCATGTCTGATATAAAAAGCTAGCGAGAAAGTGTTTTGCGAAAAAAGTTAATTAATGAAAAAAAATCAATAAGAATGATGTCACATGTGTTTGCCTCATCCTCGAGTCACTGACCCAAACCAATTATAGTTGCATAATAGAATGTTTTTTGCTCAACGATTTGAATTACTTTTTCAACCGCGAGCCAATTTATGATAACTAACTCGATAGTGTCAATACCTGTTAGATCGTTTTAGATATGGAAGTGATAGGTCTCCTGATGGCTCACATTCATAGTGATAGGAGTATAACGAAGCATGCTATAAACGTTTTTCAAGTGTGTCAATTAAAATAATCAATTGCCAACTCCTCTGAGGTTTTTATGTGTATAAAGCCTTATTTAAAACTAAAGTTGATTTGATTACTAACATCTAAATTGATTTGACCGAAAATGTTGTGATAACTAACTATTCTAAATTACAATTATATTGCCCGGTCTGTTTTATAGAACAATCCAATCGCAAACAGGCCTTTAGGTTAACTGTCGACCTAGTTGCAGCAAGTTAAATTGATCCACCATTTAGCTTATAACGGAAAAATAAACAATCATAAACTTCGACTATAATGAGTAGCGTTAATAACGAATATTGTAAGCTTAGTATAACTAAAGTGGTGTATACGCTTGTAATCAAGTAACTGCAGTCAGGCTGAGGCATGCATGGTGAATGGACATGGTCAGTGCAGGGTACCGTTGCTTCGATTGCCGTCAATGGTGAGGTCGCCGTGCCTACGACCCTGCATGCCCTATCGATCCATATAAGTGCGCTAAACGCCTCCAGGCATCGAAGCCTTCTAAGATGCATGGGATTTGCCCACTTACCTGCCGCACTTTCTAAATCCTAACCTACATTGTGGTATCATCTTTGTATTGAATAGGAGATAATGATATCATGTCCGATTTGATGTATAAATTCATTTTGTTGAAGCTCACCCGAGCGTTATCTTCATCGATTTGTTTGCGATCATCGCTAATCGTGTAACGACCGCAAAAACTGAACACTTAATTTTCATCTAGATATTTTTTACAGCGTCCAGCGTTTTATTCAATTAAATAATCACCAGCTATGACAGACAGTGTTACTTGAGAAGCGTGTAAAAAGTTGTCCGACATTCATCTAGCTATTAATACTATGAGCTTTACTGAGTGGTTGGTGCGATCTGACGTGCGTGGCCCAGTTGCCTCTATCTAATTAAATTAAACAGTTAATTTACCAACACAAAGAAAAACAATTTGCATGCAAAAAAGAACGATGCTGAATCAAGGTTTTTTTACCGTTATTGTCATGGATCAGCAGGGTTCACACTATCTTATGACACGAGCATGACTGTCGGGATGGCTATTGCGGTTCCGATAAATGTTAGAACATCTTCATCATCAACATAGACCTTTTCACTTAAGGCCAATTTTCAAAGAGGCGTTTTCTAGTTTCCCTACAAAAAAATAGTTTAGACTGATTTACAATCCTCATGCATGTTACAAGATTCGAGTGAAACAAAAATCGCGACCCTTGCAGTCTGTCAACTTGTGAAGATTGTCTCGACCGTTTCCAGAAATCAATGTTGTTTACGTTTACCGCGGTCCACTACCCCACGATGCAGAATATATAGCAGTACCACACGAGGGTGGCAGCCACCCCCGCTCTATAAATCACTGTCCAAATTACTGCGTTTCTATAATATTTGTAATCCTACGACGGTTTCGAGCACAATTGATACGCGACCCTTCCTACATATTATTTGGTACTAGTCCAGAGTCCTGTCATCGTTTTCATTATGTCAACAGGAAAATATTTTACTGCTATCGATTTGTAGGGAACTAATAATTGATGTGTTTTCTCGATAACCTTTACTCTTATCAAATATTACTTTGGCGTCTTATCTCTGTGAGAGTTTTTAAAGTGACTTTAGTACTTAACTATAGTAATTACTTTAGTAGTAACGATTTTCTGGTTTCCTTTCATAAAAAAACATGTGTTTTACGTAGCAATAATGATACTGAGCGTTGGAATAAATTACCTATAAATTTACCTATAAAATACCTATAATTTATATAGATACAGTCAGCGACAAAAAAGTTAGATACCAATTTAATTTGTTTCAATCTGTTTATAAATAGTACTATTCTCGTTTTGAAGAAAAATCACCTATGCAAAGTGCATGATGTGTGTAGGTAAACTCCTTAGAGCTTAGGTAGGTTGATTGAGTTCATGATCATATAATATTTTTAAAGGTGAGCGAAATCTGAATTGAGAAAAGGTTCCTACTAAATTCTTATACCTACTAGAAGTCAAAACATTTGCTAGTTTCTTTTGTGGTCTTGCTGTGATAGAATTCGCGCAGGCAGAACCAGCAGGACTCGACTTAAAACTCTGATTTTAGAATATTTCCTCCGGCAAGTAATTTCCAGCGCTTTTATACTATACAACATCAAGATTGAACAGTTCGAAACAGCGCAGAAGGTTCGTAATAGAAGAGGTATTAACGCTAATACCCAATTATAGACTCCACATCAGATCGGTGCACGACCCGAGAGATTAGTGCGCTACAATGTAGAGCATTTTGTAGGGAGAGTTTGAGAGGCTTTCCGGATCGGTCCTAGTCTGACCAATGCCAATGTATAGTCCATTAAAATAAACAAAAGTAGGAAATGTTAGTTTAAACTGGAGAAAAACTGCTGTGAGTGCGCCCAATAAAAATATAAGGGCATACATAAAACAATGCAAATCTGTTTGAAACTACACATACCTAAGTTAATACTAAATAAACCAACATAAAGTTTACTCAAGTTACTAGTTTAGATTTACTAGTGAATGAGTTAAAAAAAGAATTTGACGAAATGCGGCAAGTATAGAAAACATTTTTTTAATAACTTGCTTTCGTAGGTTCGTGGCACCTATCAGGCTATCAGTGCAGCAAAACATGTGTGTAATAGTGTGTATTATTGAGAGTACGATACAATGTCGGTATTACCGCACGCGATAGTATCTAGTGTGAAAAGCGGTCAAGCTGTGCAGGTTATTACACGCTTCATCGATTATTTCGTCGGTTCACATCGATAAAGTGATTTACCACAAGGATTGCTCTGCAAATGTTACAGAGTATACCTAAGTTATATTTTTGTACAAACATTACTAGTGGCTTCGCTCACGTGGTGCATACCAGGATAAAAAGTACCTACCTATCTACCTATTCTATGTTTCAATCCTGGATGGCAACTAATATTACAATTTGGTACTTTACCTACTTAGAGCAAAATTATATGCATTGTAGGTAACATTTTTAACACATGCTAAAACCCGGTATCTTTGGATATGCAGATGACAGCACAGTTGTTGACAGATATTTCTCCAGTCCCAGGGCAAGTGCGGATGACATCTCTGTCCTGCGAAAAGATATGGTGGACCGTATGAACCTTAACTTGAAGTTTGTGTCAAACTGGGGTAATGCAAATCTGGTTAGGTTCAATGCATCTAAGACTCAGGTGTGTCAGGTCTCTGCTAAGAAGAGTCCGTTTTAGCACAATCCCACTTTTTGTGACACTACACTTGAGATTACCGATGGTCTGAGCTTGTTGGGCGTTGAGCTCACTTCCAACTTGAACTTTGGCTCACACATCGAATCTAGGGCCAAAATTGCTGGTATGAAGCTCGGCATTCTGGCTGATTGTGCGCAGGATCTTCACGACCTTGTCTCTCCATCCCCTTTCTACCACCGGACTAATAGGCGTACGGCAGCGTCCGTATCTGGTCGACATCCCACCTTGCCGAACCAAACGCTTTTCATTTTCTTTTCTCATTAGCACGTGTAAGGAATGGAACTCGTTGCCGGGGTCTGTTTTACCGGACCAATACAATTTAAGAGTCTTTAAGGCTAGAGTATCTAGGGCCAAAATTGCTGGTATGAAGCTCGGCATTCTGGCTAAGGCTCGGCGGTACTTCACGGCAGGACAGCTTCTTAGTTTATATAAAGCACAAGTCCGTTCGTGCATGGAGTACTGCAGCCATCTCTGGGATGGCTCGGCCAAGAACCAGCTCGAAACCCTAGATTCGATTGAACGACGACGTGCTGTAAGGCTTATTGGCGATAATGCACTTGTTGAAGCCAACTTACAGAGCCTTGAACGCAGGCGTCGAGTTGCCAGACTATCGGTATTCTATCAAGATCCATTTTGGTCATTGTGCGCAGGATCTTCACGACCTTGTCTTTCCATCCCCTTTCTACCACCGGACTAATAGGCGTACGGCAGCGTATCATCCGTATCTGGTCGACATCCCACCATGCCGAACCAAACGCTTTTCATTTTCTTTTCTCATTAGCACGTGTAAGGAATGGAACTCGTTGCCGGGGTCTGTTTTTCCGGACCAATACAATTAAGAGTCTTTAAGGCTAGAGTGAACAGGTTCTTTCTAGGCAAGCGTGCTCCATCATCGACCACACCATCACTTACCATCAGGTGAGGTGGTGGTCAAACGCTTGTCTATAACCAATAAATAAATAAATACATGCACCCAATCTTTGACTTTTTTGCATGTGCCATAATAAAAGTGTAAATATTCGATCATGTTACCTACTTATTCTTTATAATCATTTTATATACTTATAAGTTTAATATTATATACCTATTATTATAGAAGTCGGTTTTGTTATGACGACGTGATTGTGACAAAAGTATAATAAACTTTTGAATGCATGATACGAGTAATGTTGTTTTGCCAGTAGGTATGATACGTAAAAATCTCTCTTTTACTTTTATAAAATATCTACAGCAATGCAAAATAAGATTAACGTTCGTTATTTACTTCATTTTAAAGAAAATTCCACTGACAAAAATATTTTTATCTAAGCAGAGAAAGTTAAGTTTCTCATGCAAAATGTTCCATAACAATATGACAGACAATGACATTATTATCATGAAAACTGAAAGTGAAAGGGTTTGTTTTTGCACAAAGCACGTGGGCTTTCCAACAATGCAAAGCTATTTCAAGTCAAGAATAAGATGGAAAAGTTCTAGTAAATATGAGAAAAACTAAAGTTTGTAACTATGCTTGTTTGAAACGTAACCGTATCAAACACAAAATAAATAAAATAAATGTATAATAAATGTTAATGACTTTCTGTTTCCTCTGCGACATGATATTTCATTACAATTTTAGGCACATTCGAAACCGCTGTCTTTGCCTTGAGCTGGCAAAAATGCCATGACGATAGGCCACCGTATTGAATCTTGCTCGAGTGAATAACTTGGATGACATAAACTAATTATAGAAAGCTCGAGGGACCCGAAGATTATCATGGTGTAGGTATAAGCAACGGTTATCCATTTGACAAGAACGCACTCGAAGGTAACAAGCTCTGAGTTTGTTTACAAATGTCTATTTGTTCCCACGCGCTTGTCTAGACGGAGCCGGGGGGTGCGTGCTCAGGGGAGATAATATTATGAAGAAAATCACTTTCAATCTTTTTCACAAGTGAACTCAATTTGAAACATAATGAAGTGGGTAGGTACAATCTATTTCTAACGTTCTCAAATACCTATAGGATTAGTTACCATCTCTAAGTATTTTGCGAAAGCAACGGTTATTTCGATAATAGAATTAAAACTATAGTTTTACAAAATACAATTACAAAACAGTTTTAAATTTAGCTAACGTATTGAGGCTTTTTAAGCCTTTATAAAATTATTTATTTTAAGTTGAAATACGAATTAAGAAAATCGGAAAACTACATGACCGATGTGGCGCAGCGGGCGCAGGTCCGCCTGCGACGCAGATGTTGTGGGTTCGATTCCTGCCTCGGGACAAATGTTTGTACGATCTACAAATATTTGTTCCGGGTGTTCTGGGTATTTTCTATATATAATAAAAAAATATATATCATATTGTGTTATTTTCTGTTGGCAAATAGTCAACGTATATATTGTTAAAAGTTAAAACCTGTGTTTGGCACCCCGATTACGTTTCAAGTTTCACAACCAAGTAAAAATTATAAATCAATAGCTGACGTGTTATTTTTTCCCTGGACTCAAACAAATATTTTAAGAGCAAATCAATTCCTTAAGAGTAGTAGAGTTCTTTGTGATAGAGCTCGTCCGGGGAAGGACTACCACCATACCTATTTCTGACGCCAAGCAGTAATGCTCGCATTGCTGCAAATCAGTCATCATGCCTATGACAAAAGCTCAGCACCCCGTCCCCAGCCAAAGGTCAGCGACAATGCGAGTCACGTACAAAAAAGTTAGCGATGTTTATAAAACGTGCATTTCACTTTTTTACTTGTGTAAGGGCGCACTTGTTTCTAAAGCAGTTTGCCACGACCTGACCGACCGATGATAACGCGACAAGACGCGCTGAGTCAAAAATGTGCTTGAATATTTATTTATTATATTATCTGACCCGCGCGATTTCACTTGCGTAATTTTTTCACCCTGTTTATTTTCTCACCGTTTTAACTTTCCCTGGTTAAAAATACCAACATTTCAAGACCAAAATCAGCCAAATTGGTCCAGCCGTTGTCGGGATTTAGCGAGCCTAAAGCACAGCAATTCAATAAAAAGATAGTACCTTGTCGTATTAATATTAAGACGCGCCGGCTCAGCAGGTCCACCATGAAACGCAAGTCTGAAGTTTCGAACCGAAATATCATGCAATTCGTACTAGAGATCACACTAATTCTAAAATCAATCCCAAAGACGGCAAAATTCAATTAAACTTCATGTGTTCCGTATTTCGTTTGACTTCGATAAGCGAGCCGACCGACTACGTAGTACGGACGGACGACCAAGCAAGGTACAAGGCAAAACTGTAAAGGCAGACTTCGGAACCATAAAAAAAGATTCAAATGAATTTCGGAGCTGGCATTTTGCTGATTACAGGCGCCGAAAATCGCTTTCTACATGAAGAGTTCTAACAAAGCATCCAAAGATTGGCGATATTATAAAATAAATCAGTTCTACAGCATTCCATTGTGGCGTTGGGCGAAATCGTGAAACACATCTCTGTACCTAACGGTTCAACTTTGACATAGAAAAATGCGAGCTCGCCACCTCACCAGACTGCTAAAAAATAACATAAAATTTAAAAAATAGGCTTTAGTAATGAAATTGAAAAATAAATGTAATTTTGCAGTTTAGATACTTTTATGTAGATTAAACATACTTTACTACATATTATAATATAGCATGAAATAAAACGTTTTGCAACAAAAACATGCAAATATAAAACTTTGCCCTAGATGAAACAAATGAATAAATATGCCTATATATAATATAATATTTTTTTAATGATTGTTTTATACAGTGTATCTTACAAGTAATAGGACGAGCCTTTGAGATACCATACACCTAACTTGAAATAAATTTGAATTTCTAAGTATCTTACAATTTAGTTAAATGGCAGTCAATTAATAACGGAAAAGCGTTTTCTAAATAACGAGATAAGTTAAGAAAGTATCAATTCGTTTATCGTCGCCCATTACATAAATAGGCACTTTTGCGAGCATGTCATCAACAAAACCGGTAGTCCGCTTATTCTGTTTAGCAAATAAATATGAGGGCATTATCATAACAGTTTACGCAGAAACGGAGGAATAACGTTATCGAATCACTACATTACCGGGAACCCCAGGAAAGGGGTGTTCGGTGAATACAATAGTCCCATGAAGACGATTTAGATGTTTTCTTGGCTCGTTTCCGTCAACAAGTCTTAGGATTTTTATCGTCGCCATACTAATATTATGAATGTAAATGTTTTTGTTAAACAGATGTTTGTTTATTCAATTGTGCTGTAATAACAGAACCATGTATAAACACAACATTGCTAGTTTCCAGTGTTTTGGTGAAAGCAGACATTTTCACACACTATAGAAGCGCTGCAATGAATTTCTATGTATCTATTACCTACTAATTTTACTGTTTACGTACTGAATTACCTACTGGAATAGCTATTGGTATTTTACAGCCACTTATCTTTGGGTTACATACCGGTAATGCAATTTTCATGGTTAAAGTTGTCTTTGAAAGCATACCCATCGCGTCATCTGCTCTTTGCTTGGTTGGTAGATGTTTTACAGAAGTGTGCTGGGCGCGTGCTCGGTCAACGACCACGCGTAGCAAGTTCAGCCGCGCATGCAATACTTGCGTAGTAACTGCTAGCGTGTCTACGGCAAATATGATGTCTCTCCACTCGGTAGCCGGTTATGGCATCTTCATAATACCAGGTTGCAGTAATGACATTGATTAGAAAGTACATTCATGAAAAAACACAAGCCATCGTTATCATGCCAGCCTTCTAATGTTCCAACAGCTAAAACACTGTCATAATTCTGGAGTGAAAATGATAAAAAAAAAACAAGCTCTCTTTTATTAAAGTAGTTTAGTTATAAGTTATCAACCCCTCTATAGAAAATGTCGTATAATATGTGTATAGTACAAAACTGCAGCTGAAAATAATTGTTGGGGTAACGTAATATACTTACCCTTACTCCTTACGTTTCATTTCATAATATCAAAGACCCTGAGTGTTTGATAAAGCCATAATTCCCGCACGCAACAAAAAAATTTTTGTGCTTACTTTGTTCTAAAAGCTCAAATGTTCACAAGCACGATAGCTTCCGGAATACTAGCTCATTATTTATACTACACAGAAAAATATACTTTATGCCCGTTGAAACAAATATCAAAATGTAGATGCTGCATCGGTAATGGTAGAGTGCATAAAACCTGCCTCGGAATTCCAAGGCGCACTCATCTGGGATGTGCTTTGATTGGCAAACAAAGCATTGTTCTGTTAACTCGTTTATTGAATATTTCATAATAGACAACAAATCAATTTACTGTGGCTTCTGCGGTGGAACTGGATTGAAAATCCCGCTAATCACAAACTATACCAAATTGTAACAAAATATAGTGATGCACGCAAATATTTTGGGCGAAAAGCAATTTGCCGCGGTAATACAGTTAGCTACCAACTGGTTTGGAAGATACAATCAACGACACCCACCCACCATATGGTGTTGTACAGTATTCTGTTCTGCATACCTTTAACTTTGTAAGCACCTACTCGTATGTATGTTTGCCTCCAGAAGCAGCTTTGTTTTTCTCTGCCCAAAAACAATAGAGTTGTGCGCAATAAAAAAAAACTATTGCAATAAATTCGACGGCATGCCCAAATATAAGAAATATAGTAAAATATTATTTATACGTGCCCATTGTCACCTCTTACACTTCTCGATCGACAACCCTATTCCTGAGGAGATTTAGATGCAAAGGATGTGAGTCTGTCAATGAGCAGTTATTTTGCAAAGTCCCTATGGTATATAATGTCCAACGTGCTACGAAAGACGGTGACCAAGACATGCATAGCAATAATTTAAGTGCGGTTTGGTTTGCTATTGTTCTCGCAGGCACTACTTTATGCTTGGTTACTAAACCACGTTTTCAAGGCGTGTTAAAGTACAGTCAATATTAAAACTGATAATTGAAATTATCAATATTTAAAACGTGTTATGTAGGTATTTTGAAAGTAACAAAATAATATATAGAGTACCTAGTGTAAAAAATTACGATATTATAAAATAAATAAACTGTGGTACCTATTTAATAAAATTACCTCGTAACTATATCTTTATTATTAAACTTAAGATTTACTTATAGAAAGAGTTATTGTAGCTACCAAACTATCATTGAATGATATGGACTCTACTGACGAATTTAATAAAAACATTGTAAATAATGTCTACTTTTATCGGAATGTAACAAAAAGACAGACGTGACTACACCTGACTACAAAAACACGAAACAATGTATTTATCATTTACTTTAACGAGATATTCGTTACGGTGTAAACTATTTTAGTAATTTGTATAAGCGCAACTATAACACCTGTACCTTTACCTGTACCTTAGAGTTTTAAAAAAATATTAATAATGATGTCACAAAGGGCAGTCATTCTGCATTGTTTTATCCAAATTTAGTTTTATTGCCAGAATCAAAAAATAAGTAATTAATATTATCGTTTTAGGGCGTGATCCCGGATGAAGCGGGGATTGCGCGGGGAACAGAACAGGTGGCAAGTGTCATCAGCCTCTCTGTAAATTGAACATGTACCTTCACCGTATGTGAGCTGAACGGAGATGTACCTTCGGTAGCCCTATAGAGATAAATAAAGCAATCTAAATGTAGTACGCATACCACTTTCCCAAGATTGTCTTACCAACAGTTAACTTTTTGTAGGTTTGTGTTCTAAAGTAAGCAGGTAGAGTTTCTTTATTTTGTTGATTTAATGTAAGTCACAAGTTTGAAATTCTAGCAAACGTTTCAGATTACCGGAATGTTTTACATGCACACATTACGTTTATATTTTCCCAAGAAGAAACAACTTTTTAATAAATTTACCGCTATAATACAACGCATTTCATTGCCCAAACAAAAATCACAAATATCACATTTTTACAATAAATCTGTCAACGTGACAAAGCTAGGTAGTTACATTTAATGCAATAGAGCTGGTTTTAAAAGATGAGAAGAAAGATAATTAAAAAAGCATTTTCCCAACATTACCTATGTCCCTTTGAAATGATCGTTGCGTCCCGTCGTCCCACCCATTTCATGGATAATTTCCATACTAGTTACGCTCTCTTGGGTGCGCTAATAAGAAAATTCACAATTCATTTGCTCACCAGATAACATCACAGGAGCTTATTAAGACATCATTACCAGCTGTTGTATAATCACGTAAAGTATGAATAATTACAGGTTTTGATACTAACTGTAATGTATTCGTAAAAAGGTCGTTGTACACGCAGCCTGTTGCATGTTTAATTTTGTGGAAATTTTAATTACCTTAGACACGAGCTGGAAGGAATTTTATAACTATAGAGTTACCTATTATTAAAACCGAAATATTCAATAAAATAGTAGTGTGCAAGAATTACTGTGATTAGGTTTGAAGGGCACTGTAGCAAGTGAAATTACAGGACGAAAGATACTTAACAACAATGTCTCGGAGTGATAAGCGCAGTGCAGTGCCACGCAATCACTTGAAAGCTTTAGGTGGCACTGCATCTGTTATAGTCAGGCATGGTGCTTAACATCAGGCGGGCGTCTTGATTGTTTTGTCACTTACTGACATTAAAAAAAAAAATAACGAAACTGATTTTCTTTGTAAAAATAACATAGGTACCCAAATACAAGAGTTTTTTTCATTAGGGGTGTTAGATGTTAAAAAGTTTACGAAAACTACTTTCAACTGCGATGAACGGCGTAATTTAAAAGTCTTATAAAAACAAAAAAACGTGTAACTGTTATATTAATAAAGTTAACTGAAAAATGACCCATTTTATGGAAACAAATTATCGACTTTTTCCTTATTGGATAAGGTAATTTCTCTTTGCAGTGGGACGAAGGTAATTACGAGTATTGGTGGCCGTCGACCCGTATATAATTTGACAATTTTAGACTTCTGTAATACGAACTAAACGCACTCATTACTTGCTTAAAATTTATTTGCCCACGCAGCTTTTCCAAAACAGAAGGGAGACCATCTTGTTTAATAATATAAGATAAACTTAGATAATGGAAGTATAGTAACTATATGTAGTTGATGATGATAGCTTTTCATCGTATATATAGCTATAAAGCTTTATAATTATGTTGCTTACGTGCTCAAAATCTGATTCCAATAATAATTGCACAGTATCAGACGAAACCGCAGATGATAGTAGGTATGATAACGGACTAGTTTTTTAACAAACTCGTTTAGATTCCGACAACAGTTAAACAAAAAGTCATTTAAACATTGAAATCATGAAAATTGGGTCAAAAATTCACTTGATGAATCGCAGTTTTAGTGAACTAAGACTACTTAATTAGAATAAAATATTTACTTTGGAAATACTAAGATGACAATTAGATTATTATTTTTATTTTTATTGCTGTTTTTGGCTAATAATAATATTAATATTACTTCTCTAATAATTTACAACCTATCATCTCCCAGAAGATCTGAAAGCAGGTAGATAAATACGATTACTTAATCGGAGTTCTTATTATGTTTATATTATGCCTGAACTCGATACTATGATACTCTAGGAAGGGGCTTCAATATGCCTAACTACGATACCCTCTTCCGTTCCGTATAATTTCAAATTACGGCGTCGAGTTTGAATAAGTTATACCACACGAACCACTTCATTAAATTTTAAATTCTGATCGATACAGACAGACTTACAAACTGTTTTACTATCTTGTGATATTTTGTCAGTTATTTACGTCATTACGTGCCCAAATGCAATGCATATGTACATATATCTACTGTTAACAAAATAGGCACTTTAACCTAATTAAAATACTTAAGTACGTACAATCTTATATATAAAAATGAATTGTTGTGCGTTAGGCTCGCTAAAACTCGACAACGGCTGGATCGATTTCTTAAAATGTTTGTACTGGTCCAGGGAAGTTTTAAACGGTGAGAAATTATGGAAAAATTGCGATAAAATATCGCGAGTGAAACCGCGGCGGGCCTACTAGTAAATAATAAAAAAGCCTACGCCAACGAAATTGTTTTTTTTTCGCAAAAATTTAAAAATTCGAGTCCAGTGATATCACACCGAATGATGGATCACATCGTAGGCGGAGCGGATGTCCTCATAGAAGCGAAGACAACGTAGGTAAGCAGGAATGTCATAGCAATTTGCACAATCATACAATGCCTAAACAAAAAGTAGCGCAAGGCACGCGAATTACAATTAAATTTTTACCTGATACCCAAACTATGTTTAATTGTTCATACAAAACAATAAAGAATTTCTTTGTTTTGGTCCATAAAATACTTCATACCTATCATATCTAGCCACTGCGAGACTAACGACTAATTAGTAGTAGGCATTGATAAAATGTCAGTGGGTATTTGTGTTTCATGGATTTTAAGCAACCGGCACGCTGAGCTCCGTGTTTACTTAGCGTGCTGAAATATTCCAGTTCCCAAGGTCAGCTCGCGAGAGACGAGAACGATGCCCTTATACAAAAGAAGTAAAAATGTCCAGTGTGAAATTCAAAATAACATTCGTTGCATACTGACCCGAGATATGTAGTAAATACTTTTCTTAGAATTTTCGCACTGGCTGAGGTGACATGATGATTAATTCTTGAATTGTTAAACTTTGTAAAAGGTAAAGCATCTTTGCAATGTAAATTGATATCAGGAGTAGGACAAACAAAGTATTCAGGCTTGAGGATGTAGTTGTTGTGCCATGCAATGTTCACACAGACGCATCATGCAAATAGTTTGCGGCTGACTGTTTGCCTCGTCTACTCATCGACTCAGCAGCCCCTTTAAAGGGGATTTTCAAAGGAGTTTTTGACACTAATCTAGTTAGCCCGTTAGCTGCATTACTTACTATTTGTCTAATGCTACCGCGCCCTGGCAGGTTTCTTTAAATTATCGTACTAAAGATTATGTTATTATTATTATATATTAAGACATAATATATATAAATAATGTGTAAAATATTATAAATTATATAACATGAAGAACATTGAATAACCATACTAGGAGTATGTTATGGTTATTCATTCAAAAAAACTTTTTGATCAAAGTTTGTAAAACGAGGCGGACTGTATAGTGATGTTAGAGAAGCCGTATTTCTGGCTACTTGGCACTTAACTCTGCCAGTTGCTTATTACCTTACACGTTTCTATTATTGCAGATAATACCGGAGAGCAGCGCTCAGCTTGGAGACTATTGCAAAAAGAGCGGAGACTGCAACGTAAGCAAAGCGCATTGCAACCGCGGCGTATGCGCATGCCAGCCTTACTACGCGCGAGTCGACAACTCAACGTGCCTCGAGTGTGAGTAGCATTCTAATTAGCTTTTCAAACACAAAAACTTTATCAAACTTGAGTAAACTCTATCTAAAGTTATGATTTCATTCGTCTAGAAATAGTAGACAAGTAACCACTAAACTATATCCTTTGCGCTTCGTGTGGTTTTCACTTCCACCCAGACTCATTACTTTGATGATTTAGTTATCTCCCGCGAGAAGTCTGCGGTAAGCTAAATTACTTTCACCATCAATAGCCATAAAGTCATCATCGGCTATTTTCATCACAAGACACCCGAAATTATCTTCCGTAACAATATCGAATTTGCTTTCCATTAATGGTGAACGTGCTGCATCAATCAACATGTCTTCACTCAATAGTCGGTACGACTTTGATTCTATTGAGCCAATAAAGTTATTTGCGTGAAGCTCCGCATTCACCGTTTGTATTCACTTTGCTTTCACTAACTTCTTTGAAAACGTACCTATGTAAGTGAGCACTTAGATAATTACGGTAATAAACAGCACGAAACAATGGCCTTATTCGTTTATTTAAACAAAAAACTCGAATCGATTCTGTCTAGACATCTCTTAACATTGATCAGATAAGGATTTGGCAATGTTCAATATCATAACAGTCAGAAACAACTGAATGCGGATCGAGCGAGCGATCGAATGATATCACGAATTACATCGCAGATCCCGTCCCGATAGCCCTATAATCCCACGCTTGTCTCACTTTCTTTGCTTCAATCGAATACGACCAAATCGAGCAACTGGACCATGGGTGGATTACAACGGTTCCTCGCCGTTTGCGGGTGTCATTACAAACTTTGCAAAAGACCGGTGAAGTCCAAAATTACGATTTCATGGATACCACGGATCTTCGGAATGTTGTAACTAACGGTCCTTGTTTATTTATGGAAAACAATTTATTCATTCACTTGGTCACGGTGTGTGATTACCCGTGTGAGTAGGAATAAAGAACGTGTTAAAAGGAACCATTTGCGGATGCGAGTAACACACTTCCCCGACCTGTAGGTCCAGTTAAGCGGCATTTCAAACCATGAACGTACGGAGCCGCTACTCAACCGACCGCACTCCCGACGTTATTCATAATCATAATTCTATCATCCGGACCTTTTAAGGTATGCGGCCATGAAAAAGGTTTGCGGAAATCTTTTTACGTTTTTTTTTTACTTTAATAAATGATTTACCCACAGATTCTCTATGCTGCTTATTACCTAATTATAATTTCATTAGAGCTATAGTGCTACGCTAAAATTAGCGTTGATTAGATGTTGCGAATTAATTAGTTCATTGATAAGCTGCATTTGACCAATATTGGTAGAGATGATGATAACGAAAGTTTGCTCTCAATACCATTGTCACTCGCAAATAGAAAAGATAACCCATCTTGATAAAAATATAAAGAGATAAACCCAGATCCAGATGTACTGTCATCTTGTCATTTAAATCTTCTTTGGTCAGTATGCCAAGCGTGAGCAATCACGGATGTATCACGGTCTCATAGACAATAACAATAACCGAAGATTCAAGCTTGAAGCGACAGTGACATATCAGTTTAAGACCTCAACTATTTTAGTTATTATAAACATTGAAAAAGGATTGTCTTTGGCTATCTTGTCAAAACGACATGGGTCTTCCCATTTTAATTATTTTTCTCGTGTTATTTTAAGTTTTGTTGCGTAAATTAAGCGACAATCAAACTAATACACTTGACACTGGCAAAATTGTGGCAAACTGTTACACAGAGGCCATAAAAGAAAAGAAGAAGAAGAAGAACATTGAAAAACGATGTACCTACAGCATTCTGTAACTATGATGAAATTTTATTACCAACTTCCTATTTACAAGTATTCACAAGAAAACATGAGCTAGCAAAAATCATAAATTAAACGTCGAGAGTGTCATCCACAAATCCAATAGAGATTAATGATAATAAATCTTGATTCCGCTAAAGGTCTACGAGTCCCTCACACAATCTGGTTTATTTGTGGAACCAATTTGAGTAAGCTTGACGATGGTTGCCCGAGGCGGGAATGAGTTATCGGCCAGTTTCAAAACGTGAATATGTCCCGCTACGCTCCCGGGTAGGTAGGTCTTGCCCTTGGACCTGCCCAGTTTGTTTTATCTTGTTTTTAACGTGTATGCATACGGGTTGTGTATTTATTACCTTTACTTGGTCCGTTGAACTTGATAGTGCACCGAGTAAGTTTTAAAAAACTTAAAAGTTCTTGTATGAGAATTATAAAATAAGGCAAATAATTTATTAAAGCAGTAGAACTTACACAATCACCGACATCCACGAGATCCAACATAAAAACCTGTGCATGGAATATAAAAGTGCGAAATCTTTATAGTTGTAAGTAGATCAGACATATTTTACAAGGGAGTAAACTACAAATCAAATTTATTGCTCTAAACTGAACTATGCATCAGTAAAAGTTTTAGTGACCTGATCATATTTCACTAAAGATAACAATTTCTTTAGTATAGGCGTATAGGTATTCGGCATGAGATCTAAGGACCGTCTGCGTCTCTCCGTATCCGTACCTATACATAAAGCCAGCAAAGCGTGCAAGCGTGACGTGACAGTTTTGTATGCAGTGCACAAATTCTACGTACATTAACCTAGATATGCATAACAAACAAGTGGATAATCACGACGAGGATACTTTCGTACAAAGTGGTAAGATATGTATAAAATTTTACCGCATACTAACCTTTTACACATACAACACCAGTGGTTCTGAACCTCTACTCCGTAGCTTTAGTTAATTAGCTGTACATACATTTAATAGAATAATTAAATTCGAGTTGAGTCATATTTATACTATGAAATAAATTGCATAGTCAAGTCAGCCTATAATGAACTAAAAGGGTGCCCACAAGAATTCGAAATTGGTATATGAATGATTCATACCTACTTAAACTTTGTATAGAATGGACGAATAAATTTACAGGTGCTTTGATAGTTATCACAGGCGTTAGTTCTGAATACGTTAGAAGCTTATTGCAAAAGCAAAACGTCGTACTTAGATAGTTACAAAATATGGCAAAAGTATATTTGCAACAAGTTTACAAGATGCATAATGAAAACATCTGTCGAAAGCATTCTGCTTTGCTCCCCTCAACCTTCAACTGTACTGAACCAAACTGACCTTGACTTTGTACGGATTATGATCTCAATTGAAAATCGAAAAGTCACGCACATCGTATTCTCTTTCACAGCTGTCTGCTTCGTGCCAAATGTAATCAACGCAAGTGTTTAATTCGGCATATCTTGCAGCTTGTTTTTAGATTAATGTGTCAAGAATCGTAGATTGGTTAAGTTGATAAATAAAAGAATGTATTTACCTGCAGTGTGAATCCGAGTAAAGGTATGCTGAGCTTATTTGAATTCATAGTTAGTCGGGTACTATTCATATTCAATTCCGTGTGAATGAAGATAGAAGGTACTTTTAACTCTTCGCAGAACAATGCATTGACTTGTTCTACTTTTAATTTTGGCGTCTATGGCCTAAAAAACTTTCACTTAAAATATCTTCAACAACTATATTAGATTGACAATAATTACTACATATGCCTTTTAAAATTAAATGCATAGAAAATATAAGTAAGTACTAAAAAGTATGTAAAATTCTATCATATCATATTATTATTATAAACAGTAAATTAAGATGCCGAGATATATTTGGTGTTTACAACTATATAACTGCAGGTAATAAATACCAACCTAGCGCGCGTTAATAAACCAGCTAGGTACCTCCTAAAACTACCGGTTGCATATAAATCACGCCGTGACTATATTATTTATAGCTTAGCATTTAAAAGCCACAGTGACAGTTTGCATAAACATGCTAATAGTTTCGCGAAAGATTTATAAGTATTTAGTATGTGTCAATATACAAGTTAATATTATGAAAGGATATATGGTAACTGCTGTAAGTTATTAACCATTTGAACTAGCAGTTCTCTGAACAGATGACCTTCGCATGCAATCACAAACTTTTAATTTTTTAAAAGCAATTTACTGCATTTTGAGGAGCTATTCTACTCATCACTCTGAAGATCTTTATCAGATATTTACCAAATTCTTATGTGACCAACTTAGGAATAAACCACTTAAAGTAGGTACCTAAATACCTTTCAAATAAAACCATCGAAATCGGATCTCAAAAGTGGAGATAATATTTGAACTTTTGCCCCTTTTTGAAAAAAGAACGTACCCAATCAAAAATTCCCGACGACAAATAAATTCTATAAAGTCATAGAACCTGTTCACCAAGTTTCAACCAGTTTGGTTGAAAAATGCAACCTGTAGGCGAGAACAGACTGAATGACGGACAAAAGCATTTTTAGCCAATCTCGAAACTGAGATGCTTCACTCACTCGGTTAATCAGATGATAATAAAGCCCGATCATATCATTTTGGTAACAAGTATGCACCAAAAGATTTTTTTATTTGAAAATATATGAGCGCAACGCAATTCGCTCAAACAGTGAAGGAAAACATAGTGAGAAAGCCAGTTTGTAATCTATCAGCGCCAGTGAACTCTCAACCTTTCAGGTATGGATTACAGTCGGTAGCATATTTTTGTTTACTCTGTAAACATCCTCTTACATAATAATATTTTTCTCTATACTTGTGCAGTCCGCAAAAATTAGTGTCAAAATGTAAATCACTTGTTGAACCTAGTCTGTTAGATGCAAATTGTGAACTACACCCACTGAACAGATGAATTTCGAGATAAAATAGGGTCGTCCACGCCCATAGGTCGTAAACCCTTTGTAGCCTACATTGGCACATCGCCGATATAGAGCCAAGTGGGTATTGTTTCGATAATTTAACAAATAGAGCCCAGTTTACACGTGCACTTAGTATTGTTTGGTATACAAACATCTTTTTTTTTGTATCAACATTTCTACTCTCACGGTACTTGACTTCTGCTCATAGATTTTTTAAATATGAAATGTAGAGCGCTGCTGATTTTATACTGTTTCAGATAGCAGTAGAATTATAACTCTAAATGTGATCTTTGAAAAATCCGAGGGTTGGTTGATAAAGAAACAATAAAAAAGGGTGCTTAGATGCCCAAATTTCATCATCATCATCATCATCCACAGCCCGACTTCACAAAGGTATAAACAAAGGGCATACCCAGCAGTTGGTATGCTATTTGTTTGTACCTATGTGCCACTCCTTTCGGTCCTATGCTAGTCTAGTTAATCTATTGGTATCAAATAATTCTACAAAGTACCTACCTAAAGGACTTGGGCTTTGTAAACTTATTGTACGTACTAAGAGTTTCTCATATTTATGATGCTTGACCGTTGTGTACTATTTTGTTACAGCAACATTACTTGGGTCCGAATGCGTGGTGTCCGAACAGTGTACGCTGAAGGTGGCATACAGCGCTTGTTTGGAAGGAGTGTGTCGCTGCACAGATGGACATTTGCAGTTCCGGAAGCATACGTGTCTTTCTCGTAAGTACCTGACCATTTATACTAAGCAATCTAAATTAGTTGACAAATGTATGAATCAAGTGACATCAAATTTCAAATAGGTAGGTATTGTGAATGACATTTAATTCAGATTTTGGTAGGTAATTAATTTATTCTAACTTAATATTTATGTGTTAAATTTTTAAAAATTAATGAATAACTTCAATATAATGTGTACCCTAATATGATGTTCACGTGCCTGTACTCGGGCGAGATATGCAGCTCTATAATTGATATTTTCCACCTAATGTAAAATGTACCATGTCTTTTGTGAATAAACCTACTGAATACTGAATACTGAATACTGATTTTAAAAGTAAAGAGTGATAGGAGTGATACATCGTTAAACATTGCTCTACGATTATCTAGCTGTAATATTTTCTTATCGAATGATGGGAATAACGAATAGATATCGGACGGATGGAACATGAGTAACCTAATAAAGCAATAACACTTATTTCTATGAGTAATATGTGTATCTCGTATAGCCGAGTATCTAATTGAGCAAGTGATATACGAGTAACTGAAGATACCTACTTGGAAATATATCATATTTCATCCCTTCATGTCCAATCACGAGAAATGCGATTGGCGTTTATGGTTCGTCTTATAAATTGGCTCAGATAAATTATTTTCAACATTTACCTATCACAAATCAAGTAGAAGCTTGTATAACTTTTGTGACGTTTAATTCATATTTTTAATTTTTTTATATTCTACTCTTATTCTAAATCCTGGGTTAGCTAATTTACAGACAGAGATCTTTGAGTTCTGAGCAAAAACATTTTTTTTATAGTAAACCATCGTATACGTAAACAAAAACAGTTTACAGTACCACGAATGCAAATAAAAAGAAAAGTGTAACATTTAGCGGAACACATTTAATGTTGGTTGGTTGTTCAAAAAGCGTAACGACGCTATTAATCTTTTTCCAATCCAAAGTGTCATAAAGACATGATAGGAGCAGGAAATTATCAATTACTTAAACGGCAATTGGAAATACTTTATCGAATGATCTTCCTGTACTTATCGGTAGTAGTTCCTTGTCACACCTGTCTTTTATTTGCATAGGTATCTATGTATTTAAATTATTAAAGTTTAGTACAACGCAGTAAATATGTTTTTTTTTACATTTGAACTGAGCCAATAGAAAAATTAAAAGTAGGCCGTTGTTTAGTAGCGGATAACAGTGTCACTGTCCCCATTGAAGATAAAGTGTAATGGGAACCACGGGAAGTTATTTTTTGACATCCCACTGTCCCCATTAATGTGGTTAAAATCATGTAGACATCGGGAATACACGAAATCCAGCGGACTCTATTTTTAGCGCAGATAATTAAACTTTATTTAATTACTAGTATGGTAAAGTAGACTAGATCTGCCAATTCGTTTATTTATGAAATGAAGAAAAATTTAAAAGTTAGTTTATAGAAAATTTTACAAGAGAACTTTCGTTTTCATCAACGCATTTCGATTGACTCGTGCCAAATTGACTGGGGCACGGCTGAAGCAATGGATTGAAACTAATAAGCCGTGTAATTCTATTCTATCAACCGGGAAGAAGAAAGTTTTAATTTCGATATCTAAGCTCAATAAGCGGACCAATGAAACGGAGACGAAAACAAAATGTTTGTTGCGTGTAAATGACAAGAAATGTAAGAGCCTTAATGGTAACCTTCGGTGCTCAATGCAAAGGTGCTCAAACGGGAATACTCCTTCCTTTTTCCCTTTGTGTAGTTTGCGGACATCAACTAATCAAGCCGCAAGTCGGAAGCGTAAACCGTATTCCTCAAAAGGTTACTTTAGTAAAAAAAATTTCGTTTAAGAAATCTAACTAGTTGGGTAGACAAATGGAGACAGTGATGAAAGCCCAGAATCCCTAAGTCGATAATAAGCCTCCGTTCAATGGCGTAGAAGCTCACTTAATAGAGCCCATTTCCGTGAGATATCGTAATTCTCTGAGAAAAATGAGGTGATTGTTCTGTCAAATCCACAAGCTCATGAGAACCTCGCCTATTACCTATTATAATGGTAGTATTATGGTCCTACTCTGCTGTGAGAAATGCTGCGTAAACTGTTTCAAATTCTTCACTTTTATGTCAAACTCGCAAATACCCTGCAGTTATGATACTTAAATAATTGTTTTCATATTTGTATCGCAAAACGGTACCGGCATTTAACTCCTTCCTGACCCCGTTTTTTGCCATACATACGGTTCAGTTACTGAATAAGGAGATCAAGTTATCACGCATGGTAGAAAATAATCGCCGTTAACCCAATAAAATCACTTGAATGGTTGTTTACGGATAAGGTCAGAAGTTCAAATCATGAAATTGTATCTCGAAAGGCCCGTTAGCGTAGAGTTCCCAGACGTGTAAAGTAATGCCTAGGTAGTATGTTACACACAAGTTAATTTGAGTATTAACTTGTCAGTTAGATTGGGTAATTCGTCAGTGTTTTTTTTACAAACACAACATCAGCACCTTTCATCGCTAGTATTAGGGTCGTCGCCATCAATTACAAATATTGCGTGCTGTGTATTATCTTTCCCGATTATTTTAATGATCCACCATCTACGATTTTATATTCACGACACATAATTAGCTGTCATCATCATTATTTATCAGGTATCAGAAACAATAAAAATTAGAATAGAAAATAATTGCCAGCTACAACTAGAATAAACACAGGTTTTCCTCACTATATTTTCCATTTTCCACTAATATACTTAGTAATAAGCTACACGCGACACACATAAAGCAAGTTAAAACTGTAACTCTGCGGCTATTGGAGCATGTGATGGTAGACCGTATGACTAGTCTTAAGAAAATTGCCGTCAACCACCCGTTGCATCACGAGGTCAACCAATAGGTGCATTAACTTTCCACATCCAATTGGCATTCAATGATCTACCGCAAATATAGAAACTATAATGAAAATGCATTGTTTTGCAGCGGCTCCGCCTGGTCACGTTTGCTACAGCAACGAACACTGCCGACTGTGGGATAAAGAAAGTCGCTGTGAGTTCGTTATTCTTAATCTATTTGGGAGATGTATATGTGGCACCAACTTCAGGCAAAGCGGTGACAAATGTGTTGCGACAAGATCACCGCCATACGCTACTGAAGCTGTAGTTGCTGAACAAGACGCTTTTGACTTCTCCAACAATCCCATATCAGAGGAGCCAAATAAAGCTCCAAAGCCAACTTCAAATATCTACACTCAACAGAAAGATCCGTTTGGAACTCAGAAAACAGACGATGCTCAACCAAGTAAATTACCATATTCTAATGATGTACTTAGCACAGAAGAAGACAGTCCATTGATGCAAGCTGTTTTAAAAGTACCAACAGTTGAACCAGCAAAGCACGTTTCTAACAGAAAAGATGGCGAACCTATTACAATCGTAGGAGTGGACGAAATGACTGCTAATTTACATGCAAATGATCAGCCAATTTATAGAATAGTCACACAGCCATCGGTCGACAAAAAGTCTAGCAAGAAAGGTGTGGCTAAAGAGCAAACAACTGAACGGAAATCCCAGAAGACTGGGCATAAGAAGAAGTCAACTTTAAAAGGTAATTTAGCTACAGAAACAACAATTTGATATGCGTGTTGATTTCTAAAGCTAAGTTTTTCACAATTATTTGTTTCCAGAAAAACTTCGCTCCCGAATAGAGGACGGTGGCCCGGCTTCACTAGGGTATGCCTGCAAGAATGATTCACAGTGCCAGACAGTGGACCCTTACTCTAAATGCGTGAATAAACGGTGTGATTGTGCGTTCAGAAGCAACTCTACATCAGCGTGTTCAGCCAGGAATAGAGGGTGTCTGCCTGCTACTTTTCAAGTTAGTATTTTGATTTACCTAAATCGGAGTTTAGTTATCCACTAAGCCCTGCAATAGTTATCTTCTATTTGTAAAATATTATAACAGTATCATGGAAACAGGATGGAGATGATAGCATTAATTTCACAACAGAGGAAATATTGAATGCAAGCTCAATACAATTTATCACGATTGTTAGCATAATCATTGATTATAACAACGGTATCGATTTCATTTGAATTTATGCGCTATTTGCAAACTAAAATGATTCGTATGTTGCACACATTATGCTTCTCTCGTGTATAATGATTTATTTTGTGAATCAATATTTGACTAGATATTATAATTATATATATTTTTTTTTAAACAACTAAAGTGGCAACCAAGCGTACGGCCCACAAGATGGCAAACGGTTACCGCAGCCTATGGACTCTTGCAATACCAGAAGTATCATGTGCCAGTAATTTCACCGGAAACCATACCCTCCACTCACACCGGAACACGGCAATGCGAGCATTACTTTTTTGTGGCAGAAATAGGTATGGTGGTAGTACTTCCCCGGACGTATTCTATCACAAAGAACTCTACTACTCTTAAATATATAAGTATTAGTTAAAGTAAAATAAATAAATACTATGTATTTTTTTACTTTTGTATTCATCTGACCTTTTGCCTATCTAGGCTTCTCGGTTTAAGAGAAAGCATTCCTAATCTGCCAAGCGCGATTAAAATTGCTGTAGTACCTTTTACTTAGTTTTTTATCGCGTCATCTGCTAATGAAGTTATTAGGTCACGCACTTCATAGTAAGGTTTTAATTTTTAATGTTAAATTTAATGTTTCAGTGTCGTTCAACAGGCGCGTGTATAAGTTGGTACTTTGTTTGCGACGGTCGCAAGGACTGTCCGGATGGATCTGACGAGAAGTGCGAGGGGCTAAAGAAAGGTAGATAAAATTAAAATTAATGTGGAACAACTCATTTTGATGTAGATTACTAAGCAGATAATGCACAAATTATGATTTTGATTAACTCATCATAAATCATAATACAATTGTTAGCCTGAGAGTTGTTTGGGATAATGCCTTTTGTTTGACGACTGGAAGTGGTCGGGGCAGTGTAGAAAGGTTCTCCCACGATCATAACTTCGTGAAGTTTGTAGGCAACCAGTAGGTGGACTCAAAACCGTATTATTCTCAACCGGGCTCTTTGCCACCGCGCCACAGAGGTCATGATAAATCACCGAGGTAGTGTTTACCAGCTGATAATAATGATGATGATGAAGAATGCCTACTCACGTGTGCTCTGATGCAGATGGTACCGGAGAGCCTTGTCCCATGAACTCGTTCCGTTGTGGCGGGCCGGGCGGGCTGTGCCTGTCCCGCGCCGCGCGCTGCGACGGCGTCACGCAGTGCCCGGGAGGTGAAGACGAGAGGAACTGTCACACAACCAAGCGTAGAGGGTTAGTATTATTCAAGACCAGATTAATAAAGTAAACTCAGCACCTGTCTTGTCAAACGCAGGCGAGTGCTTTCAAATAGATGGTTCTGGCTGAGTTTTATCTTCGCCAATATTTACTTAAACGTTACTAATTTCAGGTGTCCACGCCACACATTCCGCTGCAATTCTGGAGAGTGTCTACCAGAATACGAGTTCTGCAATGCCATCATCTCCTGCAAAGACGCTTCGGACGAACCACCGCATCTCTGCAATGAACAATCAAGGTATTATCTCAAACTAGTGCAACTCCTACTTCAACATCAATATAATCATGACAGCCTTTGAATGTTCCTACTGCTGGGACACTAGCCTACTCTCCAGCGAGTGATTAAACTCGAAATCCAACTCAAAGTAGTTATGAACTCCTACTCAAACCAATGGAACTTAGTTTTTTAGCAAATTTTCACTCTCTAGCTCCTTGCGCCTCAATTTTGGAAAAACCTTAGTAAACCTAGATCCTAAAGAGAATATACCCTAAACTTCAAGACTCTAAACGACTAGGACTTACCGTTCAAGGCGATCAGTCATCTAAGGAGACAACCAGTGAACGTGTGACGCAATGATGACGCAATGGAGCGCTAGTGACGTAGCTGGTTAAGTTGTTCTTAACAGATCAACGAAGTTAAGCACTGTTCCGCGTAGTCATCATTTGGATGGGTGACGGCCAGTGGCAATTTCAACTGAGCGCTCCCGTGCTTCGGAGGGTGCGTTAAGTAGTTGGTCCCAGCTTTTTCAAAGTTGTTAGGCCATGACAGGACCTTTGGTCGGCCTAGAAACTTTTCACCAGAGTTGGGCCACTGATTCATACTAACTTACTTACTTTATGACGCAGTTTTGATGTGACTCCGCTTTTGATGCTCGTCCTTAGCGTAGCGTAACGATTTTGTATATCTACTTATTTAGATAACTAAAGCGAATCATTATACAATTTTTACTTGGAAATTTCCTGTTACAGTTATTTCTTTGGCAAGATTCGTATCTGTTCTCGAGTGGTATTTTATATACTATGGTACTTTGCCTGTTCTTTTATCAGATTTCTAAAATTAGCTTCAGAAGACAAGATGATCGCTCTCATAAAAATTGCGTCCCACAAACCTTGTTGGGTTGTGGTAGCCAATAACAAACTTGCATCGTAAATTTGTAATGTGTGGACTCTATCATCAATCCATTTTATAGCTTTACTGTTTTAAAGCTTTATACGGTCGTCAACTTTTGTGCGTAGTCATCAATTACAAGGAAATTCTAAAGGTAAGGTACGTAGACGTAGGTGTTACTGTTTTCGGGACATTTCGTAACTAAGACACGCGTGACCCGTAACGGTATTGACCAAATATTTGACCCTTTGCGCACTATCAGTTCTGGTCTAGTGTTTGTACAGACGGTTTATTTTGGAACGCATTAAAAGATGCATGTTTCATTTTTATTTTAAGATTTCACCAGAACTAATCAGCACCAAATAATAATTTAGGTTATGGGCCCTGTAGTCATTAGTCCTAGGCCCATGAGCATGACCTATGCCTGATTTTTTTAATTTTCTTTTTTAATACAAAAGCAAAGTAAGTAAATTATATTTGCTTGAGTTATGATCAAGTCACTAGGCGCTTGAATATATTGTGCCCTCTTGAAAGTCCTAAATACTGCTTAATAGGCCACAACTTCGAAATTGTGGACACCATGAATTGTTTAACCACGCACTGCTCAAAAACTGACTTACTTTATTTTCACCAGAACACGCACTGCTCAAAAACTGACGTTGTTTTCCACCAGATGGCGAGCTGCAGATTTCTGTCCCATGCGGTGTGGAAACGGCAGGTGCAGAAGTACAGCGGTTTCCTGTTCAGGACGGGACGGCTGCGGCGACAACACCGACGAAATAGCTTGCAGCGTTTGCAGTAAGTTCTACAACCTCTAAACATCCACCAATCAGAACACAAAGAATAGAGAATCAACGTCTCTCAAACGATATCAGAAAACATCTTGAGGAAACCGGCATGTTCAAGAAATATTAACGAGAGTAGGTCAGAATCTCAACTGTGGAAAGGTTAGATGGCTGATCATGATGAATCTAAAAGACAAGATCTTATACTGTCACCGTGAGTGATTGAAAGTTCTGCTACCGGTTCAAAATCTATTCTAAAATGTTTCGATGAGATGAATTTGATAGGATGTTTTACTGTCCAGAACCGGTAAAATTGTTTGGCATAATAAATTTTATAGATTTCATCTGGTTTAAGTCCATTGCTTTGACAAACGGCGACACAGTTTGTACCACAAAGTATAGCTGTTTATTTTTTATCGCAGGACTAATTTATTGCCCAGTTTGTCACATTATTTAGAAAATAGCTCTGTAAAAACTGTTACACGACCAGACTGACCACCTAACCAAATATGCCGGAGATATGACCACCTGTTTTGCATACATGGACGATTTGACACGATATTTGATGCCGTTACACGGACAATAGCGGCAAACGATGCTACGCTTCATAAATAAAATCTCAATAATTAAATTCTTTTTGCATGTTTTTGAGACTAGGCTATTTACTGCTTTAAGTTTTTAACTGGACTGGAACATTTCTAATACAAAAATCACTAGCTTACTAAATAATAGGAATCCGTAAACAGACCATAATGTGCCATACATAACAGTAACTAACATTCAATCACTTTATGTATGTCTCGACCTCAAAAACGCAGTGGCGCAGTCGGCAAGTATACCCGGTAGAGAAGGGAAAGGTTACGGGTTCGATACCTGCTGGGGGACAAATGTTTGCACGCTCTTCAAATATTTGTCCCGGGTCTGGGTGTTGTAGTTCCATTAGTACCATAGTATTTGTATTTTCTAATAGTATATAGTCTATAGTTATTTGTAGTTTCTAAAACCCACGCATGGAACCCTAGACTTTTTTTTTTATACAACTGAAGTGGCAACCAAGCGTACGGCCCACAAGATGGTAAGCGGTTACCGCAGCCTATGGACGCTTGCAATACCAGAGGTATCACTCGCGGGTTGCCACCTTGAGGCTAAGATAGAAAGCCTCATGTGCCAGTAATTTCACTGGAAACCATACCCTTCACACCGGAACACAGCAATGCGAGCATTACTGCTTGGCGGCAGAAATAGGTATGGTGGTAGTCCTTCCCCGGACGAGCTCTATTACAGAGAACTCTACTACTCTTACTCAACTAAAAAGACTAATCGTAGACTATTGTTGTATGACTAAATTTTTTTTTCCAGGATGTCCAGCACAATAGAAATACATTACTGAACAACTGAAACGGCTTTAGCGGAAGACATTCTAATTAGTGGATCTCAAATAATACACAACTAAGTATAAATATTTTCGTAAAGAGATTCCAGATATTTAATTATGTAAAAAGTGTATAAGGCTTCGTAATTATTTTTCTTTAATACTGACAAGTATTCATTTATGTGAATTGAAACTATTAGATGTGTTAATAAAAACAATTCCTAAATCAATTTTTCATAAGATTCAGCAGGACGATTACTCAAGTCGCTCGCTTTAAACGCATTATTCGCTGGCATTCTTTTGACTGTTTTTATTCAGTATTTATGAATCACCAACACAAGATAAACAATCTAGAATTGAATGCGTTTAATGCGAGCACTTACGTAATTACTTCACACAGACACAGACTGATTTCACAAACGAATTCCTAGCATAAGTTATTTTATACTTACTACGCATTCGTTTAGTTAAATCCCTGTATATAGATAATATAATATCAAGTAAATTAGTCGTGTAACAAGTACATTTCTCCTTTTCTATTCACAAGGTTTTTTGTAACATTTTTACAAGCAGTGTATTTGCTACTTGGCTAATAAACTAGTATAGTTCGTACCAAGCTTTCAGGATTACAATTTAAGGTTGTTGCAGACGTATCGGCTCAGCAACAGACCAGCATCGCTTGACGATGAACCGAGGCGATTGGCGATGTCGATCTGGTGCTCGGCTGATACGTGAACTTCTTTGAACTTGTCAATAATTGTAAGATTTCCCTAAAGCTATCGCTTGATTATAAGTAAACATTATCATTACTCATTATCCTCTTGCTAATTAAGTACTTCTTTAAAAAAATGTGGAGTCTCTCCAAGAACCTCAAATAATTAGTCTAAGGGCCTATTTTATAAACTTCGAATAATGTTAAAATTATAGCCAGTTAGCTTACTTAGTACACTAGTCCCGTGTCGGACAATTGTATTGGCTAATTGGCAATTAGTCCACTATTCAGCGCGACAGGTACCTATATCTTATCTCTTACGCCGGTAAATTAGCTTACATGACACTTACTTGACGTTCGTGAAATAGGCCCTAAGCCACTTATGCAATAAGACTGAAGAGTGATACTCTGCCACAGAATCTATGAAATAAGTAAAGATCAGCGCGAAATTTTAACTGATTGTTTTAAGGTGCTTACAGACATGACAATTTACTTGTAATGAACAATCTAGAGCTTTTTATGACAGCTGGGATGAGACGATCAAGTCACTCGCCTGTTGTTTAAACGCTTCCAATACACTTGCCATACACTGTAGTTGTTACATTTATTGTCAAATATTAAAGTCTGAGTGGAACAAAATTTTAAAAGTGATATCAGATGGGGTCTATCGATGTTTGTAGAGGTTCAGATAAAAAAAACAATAAAAATATATGAAAAACTAATATAACAAACTGCATACACTTTGTAATGAGATTAAAAAACTATTTTTCATTACATTATTTTTCGCGGTTGCAGAAAAAAAAAATAGTTCGGTAAGTTACCGCTCAAGTAAATGCTAAAGTCTGTCAGGACCTTTAGTTGTATTGAAACATTTGTAAATAGAGGCACTATTTTAAACGAACAGAAACGTTTTCGCTTTATTTATATAGACAACGCATAAATCACAAAAAAGATGGCAAACAAAACAAACAATAATAGCAAATGCAATGTTTTTTTATAAAAATATCAGCGATAAACTAAAGCTTAGTTAGTAGAAAAACTTACTACCTTACTATCTCAACAATTTACTTGCCAGTTTTTTGTATAACAATAAATAATAATATAAACGTTTATTCTGTTACAGCAATAAGACAAAAAAATAGAATTCGACATTTATGGTAGAGTTTTTGTTGGGAACATTATAGGATTGGTAAAAAGTTTCAATACCTACCATAGTTAAACTACTGGCCTCACAACTCAGTAGGTTATGGGTTCACTTCCCACTTATGACAAACATTTATGTAGGTAATAAACTAGCTGACCCGGCGCGATTTCACTCGCGTGAATTTTTTCGCAATTTTTCCATAACTTCTCACCGTTTAAACCTTCCCTGGACTCCTACAAACATTTCAAGACCAAAATTAGGCAAATCGATCCAGCCGTTGTCGAGTTTTAGCAAACCTAACGCACAGCAATTAATTTTTATAAAAAAGAAAGATGTGGTTTGTGTCTAGGTAAAAAAAAATTGGCATTTTTATTTCCAGCAGTTTCCATGCATTGCTTTTGCGACTAGATGAGGTCGCGTCATCGCGTGAAATATCCACTAATATTTTATTGATCATAATATTCATGTAGGGGTTAATTCTAAAGTCAGAACTAATGAAAACTCTACCATACATTATAGATAACTTTAATAAATTTAGTAAGATTTTTTTAAATTTATTATTAAAAGTTCTAAGTACTGCAATGTAGGTTTGCGAATATTGAAGAAGTACCATTCCCGAAATGTTTGCCGTCTTTAAAATTATTGTAGGTAAAATAGATATTGTAGAGTTAGAATTAAGTAATATTGAAACTAGAGCTATCGTTCACCAATACAAAAGCTGTTGCTTTGTAATCGCCAGTTTATGTATTGGTGGCCAGTGGCCTTAGTGCGGAGTTTGCCTGGCAAAAGTCAATTGTAATGTAACGTTGTAATATAGTGTGTTTATGTTGTGTGAATGTGATGAGTAGGTATTTATTAAACTTATTTCAGTATAAAGTTAGAGTTTCTATTATTTACTATTGCCTACCCTGGAATTACTTACACTACAAAATTTAGTTACCTATTTTGTTTAAAAGGTGTCATGTAAATACAATAAAGAATTTTCATTCATTCAAGTTTAAACTTACCTATAGGCACAGAACAGATATTAGTACTACGTACGTGCTATAGGTACTTCTGGCACCGGCAATAAAATTTTATGACATATATATATCACTAATCAATTGCTTTACCCATGTTTATCCTGAAATACCCTGAATACACTTCGGCAGATACCTGCAAATAACCACAAATGAGATGTTGGAGCAGAGTCCTCTACAAAGGCTGGCTAAAAGTAACTTGTAATAAATGTAAAAAGCAAAGTAAAATTTTCTGTGTTACGGCCGTGCATTTTTACCAATTGTTGAACAAGAAAACATGAATCTACCCTTTGCCACGAGGTGGCGCTTACTTATACATAAGTTACGGCATTTAAAATACTCGTTAGCATCATGCGCCCAATTAACAAACCTTCTGTAAAATAGCATTGAAATAAAAATCGCAGTACATTCAAAACAAATGCTTTTCAAGGTGATAATGCTCAAAGATTCGATCAGCACTAACAAGTTTAGTTAACTAAAGATTTTACTTGACTCAATTAAGTTTCTAGAATTTCTAGATAACTTATATCATAACTTATGATAGACTCATAACTTATGATAGACTCATAACTTATAGACCTGAAATATTGTACTTAAAGCCGAGGTTTATTACTTAGGGACTACGAACGTGTTGAGTTTCAAAACTATGGTTTGGAAGTTACATGGCTACTGATCAATTAGGCAGATTATGATAAAATAAGTAAACTAACAAAATCAGTCCCGTGAAGAAATAGAAAACCTTAAAAATAAATAGAAATAGAAAGCTTTCTAACATTTATTCTACGGAGATAAATACATCATACCAGATTTAATTAGACAAGGCAAAACACCATTTTCATCTCTCATATTCTATCACGCATGCGCTCATCTCCAAAACAAAAATGTCCGCTCAGCATCCTATGCAAGAATAATCTCGAACAGATCTCTCAAATCGGCTTTGTGCTAACAATATGTGTAAAAATGAAGAAGTAAACACTAAGGAAGCTCCATTTGCAGGTAAGTTATAATGCTCAAGGTCGAGGGAAAAAACTTACTTAATATTTTCATGCTTTATGATTATTGCTTAGCTAGATATTTAAAATATAAAACCTGTGGTAGATTATAACCGATGATGAGTATAGTTCTAAGTGTTACGAAATATAAATGAACAAGGCTGAGAAAATCGTGACTACTTTCAATGCGATGCCATGAGTTATCAATTTATTTTTCATCATAACACAAGCCGAAGATTACTTCGCTTCGTTATTTATGTTATATATCGATTTTTTTACGGTGCCCTCTGAGCAATCTTAAAGAATGTGATGCACTTATGTATTTACCTGGATAGCTGGATGTCGGTTATCAAATTAATATTGGTTTAATATTTAAGCATTAGGATCAAATATCAAAGTATCTACAGGTTTTTGAGTAACTACTTACCTGCTAATATTTTTTGGTGTAATAATTAGAAATCGAAATACTTATTTGCAAAGGATAACGAAATGGTTTGTCATTTGTTTTTGATACCTATACCTACACCAACTTGTTGAATGCAAATAGACGTATGCAACACCTAAGCAATCAATTTCTCATCTGAACAACTTGAGAAGACACATTGCACTCTCTTTACTCTTAGAAATGTTTGAAAATATACATTGTTATGTAACAAGCAACTCGTCAGTAATCAACTCACATTTTTTCATAAGCAAGCAAGTTTTGAAGATGTTCCCTTTCTTTAGTGGAAAGCGAACGATCAAGGGACAAACGTTTTCGGTTACTGTTTTATTAGAATAATAATATGTCGAAACGCTTTAGGCTGCCCATGTCAAGGTGATTCTATTCAAGTTTTAAGTGGTTTTACTGTTTAGCATTTGCACACTTCAATGAAAAGTTACTCTGTTTCCATTTATACAATTAAATTTATTGATACCTAGCATATAGTATAGCATTGGATAGGTTTCGGAGCCCTGCTGGTAGATATATTAGTAATAACACCAGTGGTGTCTTCCGATCCTTAGATAAGTTGTGGGTTTGAACTCAGCGGTGCACCAATGCACTTACATATTGGTATTCTAATGTTTGAACATCTTTGACAGCTTTTAGACATTCTCAAGAGTCTGAGTAGGTAACTAGAGATCTGAGATGTCTACCATACTTGGGAATTACAGTGAGAGCGTAGTATTTACTCGTTCCTTTTTTTATAAAAACAACTTGACTTTTTTTGGCGTGCTTCTTTTTTCCTAGATACAGAAAGAAAATTTACACGCTGTACTAAAGCTAAGCTTATTTAGGTAATATCCGTTTTTGAACAAGAAAGCTAGAGTCGACGAAATTCTTGATAAATAGGTAGATGATGTTTTCATTAGGTAAACACAAAGTAATTCGATCAAATGCGCGATAGTTTTTTTAAAACAGGTGTTTATATTTTTAGGATAAGGAAGCTGAAAAAGATATTAAAAATGAAACATCTAAAGTTGGCAGTGGGACTGCTAATCGCTAGTTCCTACTCCATCACTCTATTAATATGCTACTGGAATAAAAGTGATGTAGCTGACCATAAAATGCCTGTTGCTTTCAAATTGAAGAGGACGAGCAGTGAAAGGCCGAAGCATGACGAGATAGGCACCTCGATAAAGCGCATACCTTTGAATGATTTATACAACGATCAATCCAAGCATATTACGAACGTTTCTTTCGAGGCTTATGACTTTAAGCCAAGTGAGTATTTAATAAATTAGATTTGAATTTACACACAATTAGTACGTACTTTAATTTATAAAATTGTATTACTTACAGCAAACATGATCGACACAGCAGGTTGTCAAATTCCATTATCAATGATAAACTACGAAATCAAAGTAAAGTACGAGAGAAAACCAACAGGTACTTGTGGGAAGCGAGCCGTATTTATGAAGAAGGTTGACAGAGACAAAGTCCAGGCTCTAATAAAGCCAAAAATAGTTAAAACTTATTTGAGGAAGAGCGTCATTTTCGACTGCTGTTACCGATTCCTTAGAAGGTCACCCCAATATGGATTTGAAAATAGAAAAATAATGTACGTTTCCTATACCTGTAGGTAAGATACTGTATCTAAACGTATGCAGTTATAGTATATTAAGCAAAATCTATGTTTCAGATTCACCCGATGCGTAAAGTTCGAAGATAAGGCTATTATAACGTTGGAAACAGACTTTATAAACGTAAAATGTTTTGATTATGATAAATGGAATACGTCGCATGTTATATACGATGATGTATATGCATTCGCGAAAAGTATTAAAGTTCCAAAGCCAAAAGATGATTGTAAAGTGAAGTACAATGTGTTAATGATCGGTATGGACTCCATGTCACTACCTAGATTCTCTCAATTACTACATCGAACAGTTCATTATTTCAAAGATAAGTTCTGGCTTGGCTTTCGGGGGTACCACAAGGTATTATTTTTTATTACATATCAAGTTTTTTAAACACAACTACAACCAATTTGCTGTAAGTATGATTTAAAATTAAATATTTTTAGGTGGAAGATAACACTTTCCCTAATTTAATGGCAACGTTATCTGGACTGGATTTGTCAACAATATTTAAAAGGTGCTCTGGAAAAATGGACAAATGCCACAAATTCTTTATTTGGGATAAATTCAAGAAAGCAGGATACGTCACGGCGTACGGTGAAGATTATTTGAGACTACCAGACACATTTACAAATAAATATGCCTTCAAGCTACCACCAACGGACCATTATATGAGGCCTTTCTTTCTAAAAGGAGAGACAGAAATGAACAACAAATCTCTAGTCTGCGCAGGAAAAGTCCCATCAGGACAGCAGCTATTAAGTTATGCCTTAGATTTTGCAAACACTTACAGAAGCGATCAGTTTTTTGGTCTATTTTGGATGAATTCGTTCAGTCACAACGTTAATAGTAGGCCTCAAGATGCAGATGCGCTATTAGAACATTTCTTAAACCAGTTGGTAAACATGGGTATTATGAAGAACACATTCGTCATAGTTTTTAGCGATCACGGCATACGATTTGGAGACCATCGGTTGAAAATGGAATCATATTATGACGAGCGCCTGCCGTTCTTATTCATATGGACTCCAAGGAAATTCAATGGGCGACATTCTGATAAATTTAAATCAATGGCAACAAATCAATTCCGATTAATAACTCCTTACGACCTTTATAATACACTTATAAATATCAAAGAAATATCTTTATGCAGAAACACCACCGCAGTAGCGGTTTCGGAAGCATGTCCAAACTGCCACAGCATATTCGAGGTTGCTAGTACAGACCGCACGTGCCAGGATGTCGGTATTCATGATAAGTGGTGTACTTGCCACAAATTGTATCCTCTTCCAAGTGAAGACTCTGAAGGAGAGCAGAGTGTCATTTTTGTGGTCTCATACATTCAATCGATGATTAAATTAGTTCAAACTAACAGATGCTGGGGTTGCATGAATCTCACGTTGAAAAATACTTTGCGCTCACACTTTTATTACTCTCCGGATAAAGTTAGCATGTTTTATGTCGTTGCATTTGCGATGAATCCTGGGAACGTGTCGTATGAAGCCACTGTGCTGCTAAAGAATGAAAAGAGAGAACTAGTAGGTTCAGTCAGTGTTATTTCACCTTATAGAGGCTTAGGCAAGTGCACATTAAGACCTAAAGACCGCCTGTTTTGCCTATGTCAAAGAATCGATAACTGTTGATGATATTCTAATTAAATAGATATTGTATCTATACTTTATTTTTAAACATTTCTCTGTCTGTGATACCACTTGCTATTAGAATAGTTTCTTCGATAAATTATATTATAATTATTATTATAGTCTTACGTAGATAGAATGGTTGTTTTTTTTCAGTCTTTTTTGAAACCCAGCATAGCGTATTTCACAAAAATGCAATTATAGAAATTGGAAATAATGAGTTGAAGGGCGGATTTTATTTAGGTTTGCGTTAGGTCAATCAGTATTTTCTTTCGAACGCACTGAAAATTCTTACAAGAAGAAATTCTAAAATATTAGCGTACTATACTAAGATGTAATGTTATGAGCCTCTTCAAGACGTAGACGTATGACCTTACCTACCTGGTTCTACTATTCACGCAAGCACCATGGTCAATTTATTCAATAGGTAATATTAATATACTCACCAGTAAAATGAATATCGGTTCGAGTGACATGCAACGAGAGCAGTGTGCGAGCGTTTAGTGTTTACCAGAACTTGTAACTGAAGTGACGAACGCGTTTAGTAATTTTCAAATGTAATAATAATATGGATAAATAGCATAAAAATATTTATAATAACATAGTGAAACAATGCTTGTGTCATCTTCTGTATCAGTTTTGTTTATTATAGTTATTTTGGTAAGTAAAAAAATCGTGAAAAAGTGCTGGGAGATTCGTATCGTAACCACTTCTTTTTTAATTTTAATATTTTATTTAATAATTATTTAGGCTAAAACTATTTTTTTCATTATGTTTTAGTATCTTATGTTATTGTTCCGAATAAAAATATTTGTATTTTGTAATTATGTCAGCATCATCAGAAACTATATTTTTCCGAAATTTCTAAGTTTCAAATATATAGATTACCTTATAAACGTAATGATTTCGGTGGGTAAACTTCGGATATACTTATAAAGGTATTTTTTTTCACTAAACCACAAAAAAACAATAAAAACAATTTTCATACTAATACAGCTCATCTGACTTCACAGTTTTTTTTACTATTTTTGAACTGTATATCTGACAAAGAGCAAACATCTAGTGGGCGGGACTCAAATAATAATCACTAAATACTCGACTTACATGAAAATTACTCATAGCGCAGCATACCGAGCTTGGGGAATTATTTTTTTAATTAACCCAAATAGGTTAGGTTCCACCCTGAAGTAATTATTATAAATTAAGACCTCGATGACGCGGAGGTTCAGTGCCTGGTTGAGGAGCGAGGTCGCGAGTTCGATTCCCACTGTGGAGCAAATGTTTGCATGATCTGCCAATATTTGCTTCTGGTCTGGGTGTTGTGGTACCATAGTAGGTACTAGTTGTTTCTGATACCTACAGCCTCCTACTGCATAGAGTATCCTAGCATGGAGTTAGGATTTCATAATATTTTTTTTCCGGACTTTGAAACTTATAAATAACTAGATGACCCGCGCGATTTAACTCGCGTTTTTCTCCACATTTTCTCAAACCTTCCCTGGAATCTTACAAATATTTCAAGACTAAAATTAACCACCACGGTCCAGCTGTTTTCGAGTTTTAGCGAGACCAACGCACAGTAATTCATTTTTATAATGTAAGAGAAGATTACTGTACCAAGTACGATATAACGGCTAGTAGCAAAGATATAAATTATATATTCAACAGGTATTATATAATTCAATCATATATTATATGATTCAACAATTTTACTGCAGTTTTCAGCTCCTTTCACCCTTCAGATATGGTTCAACAAAAAGCAGCTACTTTCGTATTTTGCTCGAGTTTTATCATATCGTTATTTTATTACAATTATTACGACAAAAAACTATTATTTCGAGCTGATGTCAACACTACGAAAGCCAGAGTCAGAGAACCTATTTACTTGCACACTGGTAAGTATTCCTGTTCTTTGTTATAAATAAATAAACATACGCAGACATTTTGACTGATCTCTATTTGCTAAGCCAAGTCCTCTCGATCCGGCAACTCTTTATCTTGCACACAATCCTTCATAAACATTCCCAATTATATTTTGACCCTGCTCTTGTCAATTCTAGTAGACGTTCAGCAAAAGTCTGTCCTATCGAAAGTCGTCGCACTACCCTAGCGAGTCGACATTTCTATTACCTTAGCCCGTCGCTATATAACAGAGTTAATAAAGACTTAGATATATTTTCACTTCCGCTCTATAGATGCAAATTAAAATGTTTAGAATGGCTTTTATCATTATCGTATGAAGAAACTGAAGCCGTTTTACAGTTTTCCGAATAATTTTTGCACCATTGAAATACATAATACATACATACTTACATAATATTTCATTTACACACACACGCACCCTACACACATTCACACGTCCTTACACACACGCTGTTGATTTCCCGCTGTGATAACCACTCTTATGAGACTGGGAGGAACAAGGAAATCCACAAACACACAACATACACATACATACAACATACTTCCCATACACACATCACACTTCTGTTCTGACACACTATTATGTTCACTTTATGCTAAAAAAAATTATTGTAATTATAACAAATAACCACTAGAACTACTTTGTTATAAACTCTTATTAAAGTAGTAACAAAGATCCGCCGTGCGAACTATACTTAGTTTGTTTTGCCTTATTTAAAAATGTAACTACATAACACTATTATTTAGTAAATTTGGAACTTGGTTTTATCAAATGGGAGGAGGGCGTTGGTTCTCGCGACACAGTATTTTACTTCTGCGATTATCATCGTTTTTCATTGTTAATGTATCACTTGCTATAGGTATATTCTAAATAAAGATATTTGATTTGATTTGATTTTAACACAGCGATATAATCTAGCCCTAAATCAACCAAAGCAGATCACGTAAACATTCCTCCCGCAGCGGGAATCGAACACGCATCCTCTCGCTTCTCAACCGGGCACTCGCCCACCGCGTCACCGAAATCATCATACTGTTGATGATGATGGTAAAAAATGTCATATCTATAACTATCCAACTCAACTCTGTACTTGTGTTTATTTTCTTAATATTCAGGTTCTGAAGACTTTCTCATCAATACAACAGGATGTCGAATTCCGAACTACGGACAAACTATGAAATTTATAAAAGCTAGAAATCGAAAACAGTCATGTGGCCAGCGTGCCATTTTTGTGCAGAGGATTGATAATGATCAAAATATAGTTTTTGAAATAGACACAGAGAAAATGGGAAAATATGTAAAGCAAGCACACAAATACGAATGCTGTTACACGTTTGCCAGTAGATCTAAATCTGCTGGTAAGGAAGATACTGTTCTTAGGTGAGTTTAACTCATGTTTCAGGGTCCTAGGTGACTTGTGTGTTGTGACTGAGTCGCGATCGCTAAAATAACATTTGACCAGTAAGTCGCTAAGTTATTATTTTTATTTTCCAGCTACACAAAATGTAAACCTTTCAAAAGCGGCTCAAAGACGGCACTCTTAGAAGAAGTCATCACAGTCTCATGCATTATTCCACCAAAGAAGAATGTCGTTTATAGAGACGCTTACATAGTTCTTAAGAAACAAACTAATAACAAAGAAAGAAGAAATGGAAAGAAACAATCATGGAATGTTCTGCTTCTGGGAATGGACACCATGTCTCGAGCGAGAGTTTTCAGTGAAATGCCTAAAACGGTTAAATATTTACAGAAACACAACTGGGTAGACTATAAAGGATATCAGAAGGTAAACATATGTTCGTTCATAATACGGAACTTACTTGATAGAGAAAAGTAATAAAAATATAACAATTTATTTTTGATTCTTTTTCAGGTGGGCTATAACACTTTTCCTAATCTTATGTCATTGCTGACTGGGATGAAAACATCAACTATTTACAGTGCTTGTAAACCCAACATGTATAAGTGTAACGACCTTATAATATGGAGCGAATTTCGCAAAGCCGGATACATTACCGCTTACGGAGAAGACTACCTATCGCTACCAGACACCTTCTTCAGATACAATGGCTTTCAATCGACACCAACACACCATTATATGCGCCCATTTTTTCTTACTGGAGAGAATCAGAAAGGGAACATAATATGCACTAGTCACCTGCCTTCAGCGAAGCATATGCTTGATTACGCTTACGATTTTGCAAACACTTACAAAAATGATAACTTTTTTGGTATGTTTTGGATAAATTCCTACAGCCATAATGCAGATAATTTGCCTTCGCTATTCGAAAATGATTTATTAAACTTTTTTGAAAAAGCATATGATGCAGGTATCATGAACAACACATTTATAATATTCCTCAGTGATCATGGAATCCGATACGGTCCAGTGCGAATGTCCGTGGAGTCTTACTACGAAGAAAGGCTACCAATGTTTTTTGTGTGGGTTCCAAACGAATTCCGAGAATTGCATGAAGATGAATATTACAATTTACGGGTAAATCAGAACAGATTAGTAACACCATACGACTTGTATGTTACATTGTTGAAAATATCAAACATGTCAGTAATCTCTGCGGACTTAACTTCAAAAGCTTGTCCATCTTGTAAGAATATATTCGAAGAAATGTCAACTCGGAGGACTTGCGAGGAAGTTGGCGTCAGTGAAAGGTGGTGCAGTTGCCATGTACTGCAGTCTGTTGACAGCAAAATAGATGAAAATGTTACAAACAGTTTACAATTAGCAGTTTCATACGTTCAAGGTAAAGTGAACAAAACGAAAACTATGAAGTGTACAAAATGCCATTCGCTTCAGCTACATACAGTATTGAGAGCACATTCGTTTCAAAATGGAAACAAAACGTACTATGTAGTAGCGTTTGAAATGAACCCAGGGAATGTTGTATTTGAAACGACCACGGTTTTAAAAGACAGTAATGAATTATCAATTTTAAGTGGTGTGGACTCATTAACTGGTTATAATACTAGAGGAAGTTGTGTCGAAAATGCTAATTATAGAATGTATTGCGTGTGTAAAAAGATAAAATGTTAAATGTAAGCTCTATTCATAAAAATCATACTACTATCACAGAACAGATATTAGCTACTATTATAAACGCAATGCTATAATATTGTTAACTAGTTCATGCCATTTTATTGACTAATGTACTTTATATGATGAGATCACTACATTGTACTTTTTTTTTTTTTTTATACAACTGAAGTGGCAACCAAGCGTACGGCCCACAAGATGGTAATCGGTTACCGCAGCCTATGGACGCTTGCAATACCAGAGGTATCACTCGCGGGTTGCCACCTTGAGGCTAAGATCGAAAGCCTCATGTGCCAGTAATTTCACCGGAAACCATACCCTTCACACCGGAACACAGCAATGCGAGCATTACTGCTTGGCGGCAGAAATAGGTATGGTGGTAGTCCTTCCCCGGACGAGCTCTATCACAGAGAACTCTACTACTCTTAAATTATATTATTAGCACTGTAATTATTTATTATTACTTATACCTATTATTAATCTATTGCTTTCTAAAACAACTGTAAAACATATTAATACCTATTATAGTTATTTTGTTTGATCAACGACCATGTGATACAAAAATAAGTAGTACCTATAATATGTATGGATATTCACAAAAAAAATATCTAGTTCCCATAGTACAAGCTTTGCTTAGTTTGGGCACGATTGGGGCCAATGATGGCGCTTGTGTTAAAAATGTCTATCAAAAAAGTAAAATAAAAATGCCATGTAGGTAGAGATTTTTATTTTTTTTATTGGCTACATAAGTACCATCTTAGAAATGATTGAGTTTTTAAACAAAAACTATGATGAATAGTGATGTTTTGGTTGCTACTTTATCGATATATATTCGAATTTTGCACATTGCAAACTCCATAACTTGGCCCCGCTTGCGAGCTAGGGAACAGCTGTAAAAATCTTTTAGAATCAGTCAAAGACCATGCATAAATAACAAAAAACGCCAGGCTTCGTAACTTTTATTCAAGAAAATGTCATAAACTCTGGCCCAAATACTGAAACATCTGAAACCGATGGTATTAACTGTTTGAGACGTTGTTAACCTTCAAAATCGTATGGAGAAACGTCAAAAACGACATCACTTAAGATTTGATTAGTTGACTAGCGTTTCAGCATCCGGGCGTGAGATCATATCGTCGTGTTTGGCTATTCACATGCATGGCTGTTATGAAATTAACTTTAAATATTGCCCTTCAATATAAACTTCTTGTGTGAGAGAATTTGTATAGCTTAAAATAAGGTGAGTTTTGAGAACTAAACGGGTCGATACTTTGTTTATTATACATTTTATAATACAATCAAATACGAGGTAGCATGCAACTAGGGAATGAGCCAATCGGTTACAGAGCTCCTTACGATAGAGCAATATGACTTGATTTTTTTTTTTTGCATTTAATTGTAACTAAAGGTTTAGTGCGTTGTCACGGCTAATTTTCTGAAAGGACGGGATAAAAAACTTACAGTCATAAAAGATCACGTTTCAATTTAGAATGCAAGTAATTTGTATGGAAGCATTTTAATCGTAAGTACCAGTGTGTTTATTTTTAAAATATGGATAAATGTTATCAAGATCAAAAGTCAATCCAAAAATTTTAGATGGGCAGGTTTTGAACCAGAGTTTTTTTGCCTTGCTAAACGTAGTGGGTGCGTGTGTGAGTGAGGCTAGCAAGTTATTGTAAACATTGGGCTTGTTTTCGGAAGTCACCTGCCATTTTGTTTGTAGTTTTTCATTCGTTTCTTGTCAGTTGTCGATTTCATATGTGAATTTTAGAGGTAAGAAAGGAAGTACGGTAAGTCCTTTAAGTTTTCTACTTCATATACTGCACTGCGTTCAAAAATTATAAACACGCGCGATCGATCGAACTTATGATCGTTAAATTCGAACCTGACTTTATTGTATTTTTTTTATAATAACATAAACAGATACTTACAATGAAATAAAAATTATTATGTAATTACATCTTTCATTAAAAATCAAAGTATAGAAAAGAGCTTTAAATTAACAATTGAATGGTATTTAGGATATTACCAAGCATTTTTAATTTCTTGTTATTTTCAGCATTGCCAGAGCTAAGCTTGGTCAACTTAAGAAAATGGTAGATCAAAATTCTCTGATGTTTTTTACATGTCTATTCATGTCTTTGTTCTACTTAAACTATTGCGATTCACAGACTCATAATGTTAATGATGTTATAGAACTACGAAAACACGAGAAAAGAGAACAAATGTATCATTACAAAGGTATGTTAGGTACCTAATACCTATATTGTAATTTGTAACAACATTTGCAATTGATAATGCAATTGTCTTGCAGCGGAAGTAGAACCCGCAACCACACTCCACAACCTAGCACTCGCCTACCGCGCCACCGCGTCAATGAGATCAGCAAGGCGAATATGTAATTCGGTTGCAACCGATTTCACTTGATTTCAATCAATAACTGATGTATTTTGTATGAATATGACAGCTTAATAAAAGTTCGCTAATTGAAATCGAATTGCAACAGAGTGCGAAGATTACATCGGAAAGCGAGACAAAATGAAAATTTTTGTAACCTGATAGACAATTTACTAGTAGGAACAATGAACGGACATGGAGTGAACTGTACCATACAATATTTATTACATAAGTATAAAACAAAACATAGTCGCTTCCTACCGCTCGTCTGTACAGAAGCGAGTAGGTACTATCATACATATAGACTGTATGTATGTATAATAATGAATAGTACCTACGCTTAGGTAACGGATTTTAACGCGGTTTCAATCAGAAGATAGTGATTCAAGAGGTTTAATACGTAGTTACGTACTTAGTTTGAACACCCGTGCAAAGCCAGGACAGGTCGCTAGTCTAGTACTGTGCTAGCACCTAGATATAATTTGCGTCATACTGTACATAAACATACCTGCATATTTATTTAATTACACTGTAAGTCATCGTTTCAGATCACAGAACTATATTTGAGTAGAATGAGTGAGTGTATGTACCTCGCGTGCCGAAAAAATGGGCTAAGTAAGGGCTGAGAACCTCTTTACTCGCCGCGAAACTCAGTCTGCTCCCAACCGGGGGCGGTGTGGTGGTGTGCCAGTGCCTTGAATCGGTTTGCCGCGTGCTTATCGATGCTTTTAAATAATTTAGTTTCGCGTGGCTTATGTTTCCCATCACTAAAATACATTTGTGTGTAAAATACAAATACGCAAAATGTTACACGCTCGGTTTCCATACAAATCGACGAACTCTTTCATTCTACTTAAATATAGTTCTGTGTTTCAGATACTCTTTTTTTTACTTACATGGGCTAAAGTTTGAACACTATCATGATGTGGTCTACGTGCCCTCCGAAGCACAGAAAGCGCTCAGTTGAAATTGCTACTGGAGATCAAATAGTTTCTCTGAGTGTCTCAAAAGTTATCCAAATAGTTTTTCAAACTATTTGGATAACTTAGGTATAGGTTGGGCCATGACGGACGCCTATTAACTCCGTCATATTTGGCTACTGAGTACTGACTCACACGAACTTACTTTTTACTTTTGTCATATCAGACTATAGACGTCCACAGCTGGACTTCAAAGAGCGCCATGAAGACTGATCTTCTTAACCTTTCATCATCCATTGACTTCTTGCGACCTTTTATGACATCGGTCCATCGAGTGGAGTGTTTCAAGTCATAGTATTTTATTTTATTTTTTATTAATTTTGTTGTATTCGTTTGAAGTTGCAGCTAAATATCTTATCTAACTATGTCACAGGACTATGATTATAGCTCCCCTCGGAAATTTTTGTGTCTATGCGCCTCAGTACTGACGAATATTGGTTGCAAATTCGTATTCGTATTAATTCTCAACAGGTGGGTCTCAAACTGAACATGGGCAAGACAAATATCATGTCAAACGCTCATGTTGCACCCATGCTGGTACATGTTGGGAACGATATCATCGACGTTGTTGACCACTATGTCTATTTAGGACAGGTGATTTAGCTAGGTAGGTCCAACTTCGATAAAGAGGTCAGCCGACGAACCCAACTCGGATGGGCAGCGTTCGGGAAGTTACGGCATATTTTCTCGTCACAGATACCGCAGAGCCTCAAGACGAAAGTCTATAATCAGTGCGTGTTGGCAGTTGACTTATGGCACTAAGACGTGGTCGCTAACTATAGGTCTCGTTCAAAAGCTCAAAGTCGCCCAACGAGCTATGGAAAGAGCTATGCTGGAAGTTTCACTACGCGATCGAATTTGCAATGATGAAATCCGTAAAAGAACCAAGGTCACCGATATAGCTCTTAGAATTAGTAAGTTAGAGTGGCAATGGGCAGGCCATATAGCTCGCAGAACCGATAACCGCTGGGGAATAAAGGTTCTCGAGTGGCGACCACGAACTGGAAAACGAAGTGTAGGGCGGCCTCCTCGATGGACCGATGACATCAATACGCATGAAGTCGGTGGATGGTGAAGGCTCAAAATCGGTCGTCTTGGCGCTCTTTGGGGGAGGCCTATGTCCAGCAGTGGACGTCTATCGGCTGATATGATTATGATATGATGATTCGTTTCGGAAACACGAAAATTGCCGAGGCGCATAACTTTACTGACTTTACTCTAATCGTAATACTGTATGAGTTTCATTCCACATTATTTGAATCGTTGATAAACTACGATTCTATTCTAGTAGGTAACTAGAATAACAACTTTATAAAGTAAGTAGGTAGGTATTAATGTTTCTAAGCCTAACCTAACTTATTAATATACAAAACAGACAAAAAATCTCTAGTAGGTACTATTTAAAAAAAGCTACTAGAAATTTTTCGTCAGTTTCGTCTTATAATGGTCTAGTGGCTCGTCACGGCTTTACACGAGTGAACATATAGTCATCACATCATCAAATATAGTCTATACGTTACTCATGGACAATGTAGCATTCTGCATTTTTTTAACCGGACCAGGCCTAGTGTTTAAATTTTTTCGTAACAAACAAAAATACAAATATACAAATCTTTCCTCTTTATAGTAATAATAATAATGCTGGACAATCCACACAGCATCATCTAGCCCCAAGGTAACAGATCTGTATTATGAGTACTAGATGACTGATATATGTATACTTAATACAATAAAATACATAGATAGATATTTTTTATTATATATAGAAAATACCCAGAACACCCGGAACAAATATTTGTAGATCCTACAAATATTTGACCCGAGGCGGGAATCGAACCCGCAACCTCCGCGTCGCAGGCGGACCTGCGCCCACTGCGCCACATCGGTCGTCATATTAGTAGGTATAGTAAGATTTCAGTAAAGTAACGCCTAAATCTATCAACAATCTAATAATGTTAGCTCGGACGATTTGATCTATGTTCCTAGACGTAGAAGTAAATTTTCATTAACCTACAGAACTACTAAAATTTACCTGATAAACCTACTAAAATTTCACTAACCTATTCAAATGAAATTAATATGTCTAAATAACACATCATCACAGCGTTGTCGTTGCACAAGTTCCACAACGCATTCGCTCAACCGACCTGTAGGTAACAGTATCCTCAAGTTATAGTCACGGGTCATAGGCATATCGGTTAGCTAGTATTTTTAAAGTCCTAACCTGCTCTAATGTTTGCTTACTTCAATGCAAAGTCAACTCTGTAAAATTACCTAATAAACTAGGTAGTTTACTTTGCATTAGTTAAATAACGCAAACATTTAAGCAAATGCCAGTAATAATATTATTATAATAAATAAATAATGCTGGACGATACACACAGAATCATCTAGCCTCAAGCACAGAGTAATACCCCAAGCTAAGCAGTGCTTGTGTTATGGTCCTTCGCGCGGCACGTCATCGGTCGCCAAATTATTATTACCTATATTTAAACTGTGCCATTTAATGCCAGCATAAGGTTGTTCATTATTAGATTATCAAGGAACATAATATTCTACACATCAAAATATTTATTTTGTTTTTATCATATATTTTTTAATTATCAAGTATAAGGAAAAATGCCTGAGTAAATCGATAATAATATTAATTAAGTAGGCACCATACTATTATACATTTTGTAAGTTAATTAAATTATAATTGTTGTTACATAAACTAGATGGACAACAAACCAAAAGAAATACTTTGGAAAATGCAAAGAATTACATCCTGTCCCTCATACGGCCCAAAGCTCTGATATTTACACCTGAAGCAGGTAAAAAACCTTTAACAAAATAAATAAGTACGAACACCACGAAATAAAAAAAATAAAAAAATACGCGTCGACCACACGATATGTTTTGTCACTGTAAAATGCCACATGCCATTTCTCGATGTCTTATTATAGAGCATTTCACCAGCTCGATAGCCTTAAATTACGTCTATGCAAAAGCATAAAATGCATATTACATTTTGACGACATCGGTGACATGGTGGGCGAGTGCTTGAGAAGCAGCGGGTTGCGGGTTCGATTCCCGCTGCAGCTCAAAATGTTCGCATGATCTGCAAATATTTAACATGGACATAACCCATAGAACGATTGGATTTAGAACCTAAAGTTTAAAATCTATCTATGGGCACAGAATACGAATGTTGCTAGAGGTGCATAAGCATGGGTCTAGATATTTATATGTATTTAAAAAAAACTACTTATACCTACAAGTAGCTATTCTATCGGTTAACTTTCCCATAGTACAAGCTTTGCTTAAACTGGTGCTAATTAGTGCTGTGTAAAATGTCATCCAATATTATTTTTTATTTATTTTAGGAACTGACGCCCTACTTATCCACACTCCTGGTTGTTACATTCCAAACTACGGGAAACAAATTGTATTTGGAAAAACTGTTTACTGCAAGACAGAATGCGGCAGAAGAGCTATATTTATCAAAAAAATATACGACTTGGGAAAACCTGTACTGGTTTTCAAAATAGATAAAGATACATTTAGAAGATATTCAAAAAACAAAGAGTATGAATGCTGTTACAGTTACGCTGTTAGATCTAATGAAACTCTTGGTCAAGCCAGTCGTTTAAGGTACCTAAAGCGATAATCTTTTTCAAAGGCCTCCTATCGCATTATATTTATTCTAGTAGAACACCTCGCGACTTTGTCCGCGTTGAGTTTTTTATAAACATTGCCGCGTCCTCTAGATGTTATGAGGTTAAATAAAAATCTGTAATGGTTATAAACATAATATTAGTCCGGCCCAGCTTCGCGCGGGTGCAACGAAACCGCACCTATGCGAAGCCGGGGCGGGTCGCTAGTAATAAATATAGCCTATGTTACTCGGGGATAACGTAGCATTCTAATGGTGAAAGAATTTGAAATCGGACCAGTAGTTTTTGTGTTTCAATCGTAACAAACAAATATACATATCTTTCTTCCGTATAATATTAGAAGGGATATAGGGAAATTATGACATTTCAGTTACACTACATGCAGAATGTTTCGAAGTGGATCAAAAGCGGAACTGAAACACGAAATTATATTCGTTCAATGCTACACTCAAGCCATACAACCCAGTATTCTGTACGAAGACGTGTACAGATTTGTCAAAAAGCTACGCAGAAGCTCAGTAAGGTCTATGGAGGATAATTGGAACGTACTGTTAATCGGCATGGACACCATGTCCCGGGCGAGAATCAGTATTGCTATGCCCAAAACAGTTAAATATTTGCAGGCACAAGGCTGGTTAGACTTCAGGGGATACCAGAAGGTAACCTTATTGTAACATACGGACGACCGATGTGCGGCGGGCGAAGGTCCGCCTGCGACGCCGGAGATTGCGGGTTCGATTCCCCGAATTGGGACAAATGTTTTTAAGCTCTACAAATTTTGTTCCGGGTGTTCTGGGTATTTTCTATAAATTAATAAATTTTTTATAATAAATTTCAGCATTATTTATTATTTATTTATTTATTTGTAACCATGCAAAATGACGCATTGACGATAGATGGCGGGATAGGCGAGTCCCAGTTGAGAAGCGAGAAGCGGGTTCGATTCCCGCTGCGGGACCAATCTTTGCAATCCAATGCTAACATTTTGTTCCGGGTATTGTGGTACCATTGTAATATTAGTTTCTGATATCTACAAGATAAGAAATTTTGTGTGGGGTCAGGTATGTATGTATGTCTATGTATATAACATCCATTATAAATCCATTATAAAATCCTATTTTTTTCTAGATTGACTCCAACACATATCCCAATTTGATATCAGTACTCACAGGGCTAAAGCTTAAAACAGTTGACAAAGCATGTAGCTCGGGCATGCACAGATGTAACAATATAACGGTGTGGAACACATTTCGCGAAGCCGGTTACATCACGGCCTTTGGAGAAGACTATATCGAAAAGCCTGATATTTTCTCCAGATACAATGGCTTTAAACAAGCACCGACCCACCATTACATGAGAACACTCTTCCTGACAGGAGAGGAATTGCGAGAAAACGTCTTGTGCACCAAGCATCAGTCATCAGCCAAACACATTTACGACTATGCTTATGATTTCGCCAATACGTATGCACAAGAAAAGTTCTTCGGTACCTTCTGGATTACCTCCTTCAGCCACAACACTGACAATTTACCTTTGCTATTCGAAAAAGATACGATAGACTTCTTTCATAAAATAAGAAGATCAGAGTTCCTAAAAAATACGTTCATTATGTTGATAAGCGACCATGGAACCCGATTCGGCGACAGCAGACTTCAAATGTCATCTTATTATGAAGAAAGAATGCCTATGCTATTCATATGGGTGCCGACAAAATTTAGAAAAATGCACTATGAGAAATATTACAATCTACAGGTAAATCAGAATAGATTAGTGACCCCGTACGACATCTATCTTACGTTGGTGAAAATTTCGGACGTGTCAACAAACTCAGCGAACATAGAAACGAAAGCTTGCCCATTATGCAGGACTTTATTTGAAGAGAAATCCTTGTACAGGACTTGCGTTGATGCTGGTATAAGTGAAAACTGGTGCATTTGCCGCGCCATGACAAATCTCGACAACGTAACCGATGCAGGCGTTCAAAACAGTGTTCAAACAGCTGTTTTCCACATGCAAAATTACACCCTGAGTATAAAAACCTCAGATTATACGACGTGCCGTCCGTTACGCTTAAACAAAGTCTTCAGAATACATTCATACATAAATCAGATGAACAAGAAGAACTACGTAATAGCGTTACAAATGGTTGAAGATCACTTGAAAGAAGATCAAGTGCCAAAGAATATGAGTTACGAAATGACAGTATTGAAAGACAAAACATATAGATTAACACACGTTGACACGATATCATCGTACAATTCCACCAACGGTGACTGTGTCAAAAATCAAAGTGACCGAGGCTTTTGTGTTTGTGCTTTTGTATAAATTCTTGATACTATAGATCGCACTTTTTTATGTCGGGCCGCAGCGGGACGGAGCGGGCCGCAGCGCAGCGCAAAATGCTTATAGTTCGCACAGCGGATCTAGGCTTCCGTGAAGTTCGATGCGCAATGGAGTTTATTAAAACTAAATTGTCTTTGCGCAGCAAAAACGGCTAACTTCACGGAAGCCTAGATCCGCTGTGCGAACTAGTGCATTGACGGATTTTGCTTGACGAAGAACTTTCTTTTTTTTTTGCCTGCTGCTATAGCGCACTGTAGAGGGGGCGCAGCGGGGCGGGGCAGGCCGCATCACACGGATGCAAATCCGCCTCGCAATCGTGCGAGCCGCTGCGGCCCGACACAGTGTGCGATAATTCATACAAATTGTATGCAAGCGATCTGAGCGGATTTTTGCACTCCGCCCCGACACGCTGCGGCCCGGCATAATGTGTTCGAACCTTAAGGGGACAAAACTAAGTGACAGATGGGAATAATCCAATCCAAAGTATGAATGAAACGTGAACTCGGTGAAAAGATGCGCATTTTTACTCTGGAAAATTTCCAAACATTTAATTAGTTGGTAGTTAATTAAACAGAGATATTAGAAGAAACCGCGTTAAGTAATTACAGTTTTATTAGTTTAGGCTGTGTGGTGGATCTAACTATTGGTCGGTATCATAACGACAAATTTAATGTGACTAGTAGCTTATACTTATTAGGTTGGACATAGATACAATAAAATACTGTTGTAAATTATTTATCCAAAAATGTTTTATTTTCATTGTCTTATAAATAGATAAGTTTTAGATATATTTTCAAAAAGACTGAATAAAATTATAATTATGTATGACTTAAACAAAAAACTAATTTGTACCTATATGAATGGTTTCGTTGATTTTTGTATAACCTTTATTAAATTAGTAATACTTTGAGTTCATACAAAATTTAAAAATCAATTAAGGTACACAGTACTACGTAAACATATATGTACGAGTTATTTTATAATATAAATAGGTAGTTAAATAAATACTTATCTAATAAACTTTTATTAGGCTACATAAATGCTTCAGATCTTTAGCTCAGTTAATTCATGTTTAAATTCATACTATCACTTGTATGATTTTAAACAAGTTATTGTGACAAGTTTCAGCGTTAAAATAGCAAATACCTACTTAGTTTGTCAGCTATCTCTGAGATAAACATGACAGTAATTACAGTTTAGCTTTTCACTTCACATTAATTAAAATAGCAATACTAAATAAAATTATACTGGCAGAGTTTTGTTTCACAAAACTATTCTAATTATAAAATAATGATTAAATAGTTTGGTACCTTATACAAGTATGCTTTTAGCTAGGCCAGGAGATCGTGGTCGGCTTGGGTATATTACAAATAGGGAGAGCAGCGACATAGCGAGCACAGCTCCCGAGAAGTTTGGCAGCTGAAACAAAACACCAGCATTTTGTTCAAATAATATCTACATAGTAGAAAACGTAGTCGCTTTCCGCTGACTTTCCCGATGTATGCTTAGCTTATCTTTAAAACTATGCAACGGATTTTGATACGGTTTTTTTATAGATAGAGTGATTTAAGAGGAAGGTTTATATCACCTGTGCGAAGCCAGGGCGGGTCCGCTAGTTAATAATATTTAAGAAGGAGGATAGCCTTTGCCCTGCAGCTGAAGATATAATGATAAGAATTGAAAACATTTTTTTTATTAAGTACAGATTTAAGTCCCTCCCACCCAGATGCGACAGTGTAATTGTGAAGATTAAGTGTAGATTAAACAATATTGAGGTAAATCACATACCATGAGAAAGACATCCTCTTCAATCACACCATACATCAACCAGAGAGTTGACACAAAAAAGGACATTAGTATCATCGGAAACGGAAGACATTCAGTGTTTTTATATTTGATCACATAGAGCAATTTGCTCATTGGGGCAGCTATTGTTAGAACAGTTAATGAGCAAGCTGATAGACCTGAAAAAGAAAAAATAACTAGTTATAAAAAGATAGTTAATTATGTAGATAGATAGCTTATGCATAATGACGAATAAGTTTCTCCTTATCACACTTCTCTAACTTCTCCAAACAGTAGTATGCAAGCATTGCTGTGTTTAGGTTCAAAGAGCACTTAACAGGTGAAATTACTGTGCCCTACAGTGCCATTCAGAACTTTATAGAACACTATTAGTCACTTATCCAAATGTTATTTAGCTAGTTTTTTTATAAAAAACACTAAATTAGTTTAACATTGAAATATGAAAAATGTTCAAATAGTTAATAAACAATATAATTCCTTGAGTTTTGAGATTGGCCAAAAATGCTTTTGGCTGTCAGTCAGTTTGTCCAGCTGTTCTCACCTACAGGTCGCATTTATCAACCAATCTGGTTGAAACTTGGTATACAGGTTCTATGACTTTATAGAATTTGATTGTTGTCAGGATTTTTTTATAGAGGGCGTACTTTCTCCAAAAAGGGACAAAAAGGGGGCTGCTGGATATCTCCGCCTAATGTGATTTGATTTTGATGATTTTAATTATTAACTTTAAGTTTGTCTGATATTTAGTGAAAATTTGATGAGGATCCTCACCTTGATGAGCAAAATAGTTCCTCAAAATGCAGTGTGTTGCTCACTTACAATGCTCACTTTACAAGTTTGTGCTTACGAGAACTGCTAGTATTAATAATAATAAGTACCTACCCAATCTGGTCAATAGCATTTCATTATCCTCTTCAGTTGAAACATATCCAAGAACTAGTATAAAGAATGCTATGACAGCACATATTTGTTTTAAGAGAGATGATTTTTTGAATGTGTATTTATAAAACACAGCCACATACATTATCATCAATATAAGGCCAACAACATTGACAAATACAATTTTATCGTCTTGTTTAGTTATCCCATATAAAAGCCATAGGCCGGCTCTGAAATACAAATAAAACAAATCAGTGCATTCTCTGAATATTGTAACTCAGTAGGTATGGTAAGTAAATAGGTCTGTTCTCTTACTTACGATAAAACCCCGCATAGAAAAGGCAGAGGTGAAGTTTCTGAAGTAGTTTTGTTCACAACATATTGCTTACACACCAGACTGAAAGTTAATAACATATAAATAAAATATATGGCACCTCACCTACAAATAATAAATCAGCAGGACAACAAAAGGTTTATTTACATGCCAGACAAAAATTGTAAGATTGTTGTGGCAACAGCTAGAGAGCTTACAAAACCCTTAAAATGCGATAAATGCATAATGTGGAGAAAGGTTTTACGCTGTAATTCAGATTATATTCAGCGTAATTTTCATTTTCTCCGGCACCTATTATGACGTCTCCAAAGAAAAGTTGAAAACAAACCAACACACGTAGAACAACAACTACAGATTGTTGACAAATGAAGAGATGACGATTTCTATTTTACTTGACACATGACACCCATTTACTTTGACGGCATGGCATTGACAGCAGCCCTATTGCGTAAATCTGAAACTAATGCAACATGTTGCCATTGCAATAATGAATGGCACCTTTTGTTAGTTTAACATACTATTTCTAAATATTGTAATTTTATAGCCTGTCCTGGCAAAACCTTAACTATATAGCCACCCTTGGCTCAAAGGTTGGATCCGCCCCGGGTTGGATCCGCAAGGGGCCCCACGCATATTAGTTAATACACAATAGTTTAGTTTTAATTTGTATTGTTATTTTTATATTTATTGTGTGGCGCTAAATAAAACGGCCCCCGTGCTGCCTTAATCCAGCACTGACCTCAGTGTGTTGTCGACTTTTTGTTTGAAAGCACGCATTGCGTGCGATAGGGCTCCTTCTATCTAAAATACAAAAAGTTGGCGCAGAAGTGAGAAAAAAAAATGGATGAAGCGTTGTCATAAGGAAAGAATAAAACTTTTCATCATCATGACACTGACCTACTCTCAAGCGAGAGTGATTGGTTCTTAATCCACGCAGACCAAATGCCGAATGGTAGATGGTGAATGGCACATGTCTTTCGAATTTTTAGTTCTTGGACATGCCGGTTTCCTCACGAACGAATTTTTATAACAAACGAGTGTTTACAGTGTTGTAAACCGCCGATGGAGACCGATGGATGATGTGGAGGGCTTGTTTACAACAGTGTGGACCGGCATTTGGGTTTTTGCTTTATTTTTTGCTGCCACAGAGTAAATCGGCCCAGCAGCGCCCATGGACGTAAAATACGCCAAGTGAATGTAAGCACTACGTTTACTATTACGTCCCAAGAGAATGTAAGCACTACGTTTAATGAAGCCTTTTCGTCTCAAGTTATTAAAAAAATAAGTTCCTACTTAGATGGCGGTAGCTCAATTGGCTAGCCCAAGAGAATGTAAGCACTACGTTTGGCGAGCTATGGTGAATGTTTAGGGAATTCAACATTGGTTGCTCCTGCTGTCACTGTCTGTCATACCTCAGGCTGGTGTCAAAGTCATAGTACGTACTACGTAGTACATTAACTTTGGTCGTACTGGAGTTAAATTACCTATTTTGCCTCAAGCAGGAAATGGACCCACAACCTTCCGCTTGACACGAGACGAAACAAAAACGGAGTTACCAACTTTTTTAACCTTTCCCAGTATAGCAATAGGGCTGATAGCGCCATCTGTCAAAGCAATCGGAACTACTTTTTTTTTTTAATCTCGAATCGATACGTCCATGGCCCAGCCAAAGATTATACCATCTAGGGCCCAGCCAATAAAAAAAAAAGGTTTACAGAAGATTAAATAAAACAAAAACAACAACAAAATAATATTATTGCTTGTGCTCAAAGTAACTTGAAATACTTTACTTTAGCTCTCTTAATCTTATACAAACATAGCAATGGTTAAAAAGAAACTTGAAAAATTCTAAACTTAGAGTAATAAAATTCCAACTCGCTGCAAAAAATAGAAATGCAAAACATAGAAAGAAACATGAAATCATTCAAGCTCATAGTCCACCATCTGACTTTCAGTCGTAAGTCTCGTTCAGTAAAAACGCTGCTCTATTATTTCCTACTTCCTGCCTACACTGGTGTAAGTATATTATTGTTGTATTTTACAGCCGCAGACTTGATAATAAACTTGAAAGATTACCCAGGACTCAATGAAAAGGATATTGTAGAAATTTATCATCCTGAAAATGACTATCCAAGATTGCTTCTGCAAGTGGCCAAAGTGGATGTTCCTGCTCGAGGAAGGGGTAAAATATTGTTTTTATTGAACTCGTATCATCCCACTGCTGGGCAATGGTCTCCTCAACCAGTGAGTGACTTTACTTGCCCAATGTTCTGGATGCATTCGAGTCACATGGCCTGCTCAATCCCAGTTCAAGCACTACATACAATCCAATATGCCTGTCATAGTTCTTGTCTATGTATAATAAAATTTATATATTTAACTTTTTTAATTTTATTGAGTATAGACCTTTCCCTGATGTGTTTGAGTTTTAGCGAGACTTATGAACAGCAATTCATTTTTATATTTATCTTTTTTTATGCATCATTTTGTTATAGATACCATAAGTGTTGAACAAAGTATAGCTACAACATTCCAGCTGAGAACTTTTGCTGATGTTTACGTCAACATTGTCAATGTGGCTGAGGTTGCATTGGACTCTGTGGAGCTCACATTCAGGGATCAGTACATGGGGAGATCTGAAATGTGGCGTCTTAAAAATAGCTTGGTAAGTGATCATAATAGGCCTATGCCTATTGACTATTTATATCTACCGAAAGTCATGATTTACTTTCAGTCCTCCTCGACTGAAAGTCATGATCTGCTGAATAGTCAAAATAGTGTTCTTCTATGTGGCGCAGCGGGCGCTGGTCCGCTTGCGACGCAGAGGTTGCGGGTTCGATTCCCGCCTCGGGACAAATGTTTGAATGATCTACAAGTATTTGTTCCGGGTGTTCTGGGTATTTTCTATATATAATAAAAAATATCTATCTATCTATTGTATTGTATTAAATATGCATGTATATATCAGTCATCTGATACAGCTCCCATAATACAGCTCTGTTTAACAGCAGCTTACCTTGGGGCTAGATGATGCTGTGTAGTGATGATGGGTGTTGTCCAGCATTTTTTTTTTTTTTTTTGAGTTAATCTGCAATCAGTCTTGCGACTACAAGCAAATGTGTTGTGGGGCGTGTCTTGATGGCATGTGCTCCACTCTTGTTGCAAAATTTCATATTGTGCAGTTAGTGTTGCAGGTCTAGTGTTTGGACATCATGTAGTTTGAGCCGTTATTAGGGTTGGGATGGTGTGCTAAGCGCACTTTGTAATTACCAGCAGTTTTCTTTACTTCTTCCTTATCTGTGCTCATCTATACTAATATTATAAAGAGGAAAGATTTGTATTATTGTTTGTTACAAATCAATTCAAAATTACTGGTCTGATATCAAAAATTCTTTCACCATTGGAATACTACATTATCCCTGAGTAACATAGGCTATATTTATACTATCGACCCGCCCCGGCCTCTCACGGGTCCGGTTTCATTGCACCCGCGCGAAGCTGGGACGCCTAGTTTGTAAATAGATACCTGACAATTGAAATACTTTTAGATTGGGACATGCGTATACCTGAACAAAAAGATAGAGTACTGCGGTGCCACTATCAGGTGTCAGGTGTACGAGATGTGGTCTCAAGGGGACAGAGTCGCTTGCGGCGTCATCACTGAGGACACGAAGATTGTCTTCAGATCTTCCACCTCGATGGTGTATCTGTTCATTCAGATGTCATCTGAGATGTGGGACTTTGATATCCACGGCGATTTGTATTTTGAGAAAGCTGTCAATGGGTTTCTAGCTGACCTCTTTGCCAAGTGGAAGGTGAGACTACATTGTAAAATAAGTATTATTGGTATTACTGATAGCCTACTAATGTACTAAAAGGGCGACTGCAAGATAAGGATATTATGGTTCTAATTGGTAAACTAATAATATTAATCATTATGATTGTCTGTTTTTGTGAGACACAACAGGCTTAGGCTTTTACCTGGTGGTAGGACTCTTCAGCAAGAGTCCGTCTTGGTGGGTACCAAGACAGTTGTCAGAAATTCTACCTCCAAGCAGTAGTGTGCAAGCATTACTGTGTTTAGGTTTGAAGGGCACTGTAGCAAGTGAAATTACTGGGCGAAAGAGACTTAACAACAATGTCTCGGGGTGATAAGCGCAGTGCAGTGCCACGCAAACACTTAAAAACTTTAAGCTTTGGGTGGCACTGCATCTGTAATAGTCAGGCGTGGTGCTTAACATCAGGTGGGCGCCTTGATTGTCTTGTCACTTGCTGGCATAAAAAAAAAAAAAGGCTAATCGTGATCGTAATGTTTGTCTGTTTGTGATTAAATCACGCTGAACCAATTTGAATGCTTTTTGTATTCGTTTTGGACCTGGTATAGCTAGATACCACGCGAGCGAAGTCGCAGGCAGAAGTTCTAGTGTTCCTACTGCTGGGACACTGGGCTACTCTCAAACAAACGAGATTGGGTCTTAATCCACTACGCGAAGCCATGCGGATTGGTGAACGGCATTATGTGGTTCGAATATTCAGTTCTTGGACCTGCCGGATTCCTCACGATGCTTTCCTTTTCATGCCAGTAGCCAGTAGTTGCACACATACATTTTTAATTTTTTTAGTGTAAACCCCATTGGTACATGACCGATTTCGAATCCACAACCTTAGAATCGGATCACTACCACTGGACCACCAGTGCCCTAATTTCTCATTTGAAATACACATAATACAGAAATAATTCCTCAAAAGTTTGGGTACAAATTGTCATTGTTACACAAAATATGTTACAGAAAAATGGAAGTAACCATGAAGTGACCATAGTGTTATTCTCCAGAACATTTTACAAAGCAAAATCTCTGGAGGAGTTCCCACAGCACATGAAAGAGTGCTTGCAAAAGAATTACAGAGGGAGGTTCTATGAAGATTTTTACAGGTAAAGCTTTGATTTGATTTAAATTTTTTTTGTTTTTATAAAACAGGACACGTTTACAGTGTTTCCGTAATTAAAGGGCACAACACGCACTTCCAAGTGGCACTGCACTGCGCTCGTCACCCCGACACATAGATGGACTCTTGCCTGGAACAGTCTACCACCAAGAATGTGATAGAGCCTTAATGTTTTTAATATAAAATAATGATATAAATTAATTTTCAGAGTGGCTGTGCAAAACGAGAGATATGAAGACTGGTCCAATGTTCTTCTTCAGCTGCGGCGGCTGTTCACAGATTACCAGAAAATAGTTCTGCAGTATCACGAACGGCCGAACATTGAAATTCCCACTGCCATTAATTCCACTGCAGCTCAAGGGAACTTTCTGGAAGTTCTCAATATGAGTTTAAATGGTTGGTAATATTTACAAACTATGTTAACATGTTCAAGAACATAAAATTAGAAAGACATGGCGCTAACCCGCATTGGGTCTGCGTGGTGGATTAAGACCCGCAATTACTCCCGCTCGAGAGTAGGCCAGTGTCCCAGCCGTGGAAACATTGGAAGGCTGTCATGATGATGTCACGGTTTTGGTATTGAAACTGAATACCTATACCTACCCATGATTTACATAGATGATGTCATTATATTGTTTTTCGACACCTCAAATACTAAATCGAAATCTACCAAAAGAGACCCTATATCCTATATCGACCCTATATAGCAGTAATTCCAGATATTAAATTTTCTATCGTGCTTCATAAAGGCTGAGAAAAAAGTTTATATAACTAGAACAGGCTAGTTAAGCTACTCTTCAAAATCTCTCATACCACTTGACAAAATACGCTACAATATTTACAATATTTATATAATTATATGACATGCGCCAAGCGCTCCCTTTCGATTTCAAACAAGAATAATTCAATAATTCAGAAAAACGTCTCGGTTTACTCGAGATTTTTCAGACAAAATGTAAAAAAAAGGGTATTTTTTTTGTGTGGAACATACTCGGAATATTGCACACTAATAATAAAATACCCATATACCTAATATGAATAGTGTTTTGGAACTAAAACGGTTGTATTTTCCTTGCAGTATTCGAAAAGCACTACCTAGACCGCTGCTTCGACCGCACCGGCCAGCTCAGCGTGGTGATAACGCCCGGCGTCGGCGTCTTCGAAGTCGACAGAGAACTGACCAACGTGACCAAGCAACGCATCATCGACAACGGAGTCGGCAGCGATCTAGTATGCGTCGGCGAACAGCCATTACACGCCGTACCCTTACTGAAATTCCACAATAAAGACAACAATCTGAACTCTATAGACGATTACTCCATGCCGCATTGGATTAACTTATCGTTTTATTCGACTAATAAAAAAGTAGCGTATTCGAATTTTATACCGCGGATTAAACTACCTCCGCGTAAGAGCCAGGAACCGCTGCGGAAGATGTATGAGGATGAGAAGAAAGGGAAGCTGTTGAAGGAAGACGAGTATATGCACAACTCTATATTTGATTACGACGCGTATGATGCTCAAGTGTTTCAGTTGCCGCCGGCTCACAGTACGTGGTAGGTTTTAACTTTTATATGTTACCTTTCTTGTAAATCACTCTATTCATTGATAAAAACTGCATTAAAATAATTTGCGTAGTTTAAAAGATCTAAACATACATACGTGTATATATACAGAGAGACAAAGGTCGGGAAGTGACTTTGTTTTATACCATGTAAAGAAGATATTTTTAGTCCTTTATCCACATTATGAACTAAACACGAACTAGAACTTAAGCCCGGTTTCCACCGCGAGCGGAACGGACTCTGTACGGACTCCGGTAAACTCGCAAAAGTAAATTGCATACTTGAGTTTCCACCAACAAATGGTCAAGAGGAGTTGAAATGTATTTGCCGAGTTCTAGGGAGCGGTGCGGAGTCATTACGAAGTTCGCTCCGCTCGCGGTGAAAACCGGGCTTTATACCATTTTAATTTATTAACAGGAATAGTATTGTTTCAACTTGCACTATTAGCTATTTTTCTTACAAACATTTATGATAATATTACAGCGTTCAAAGAGTAACTCGCACGAAGAAAACTTCAGTGGCTGGCCTTGAGGGTATTAGCCGACGCAGCCCTCCCAACTCCTCAATCCATCACAGGAAGATGTCAGACCCGGATATTCATCACAGCATTGCCGATATACTGTCCACCGGAAGTGAGTCCTGCTAATACAGTTGACATTAAAATCATAGTTCCGTCGCAGAGTTTAAAAGTTTGGCACTTATGCATACAAAATGCAAGAGTCAATAATCAACAATGTAACTGTAATTTTGATGTCATTGTATTCTAAATTATTTCATGATCAAAAACAACGTGTCACAACTTCACAAATCTATAACTAATCTCAGTTTTTTTTACCAAAAAATACTACCAGTAAGTAAAGGGTTTTTTTTTCTAGTAGTAGTGCTAAGAGGGAGTAGAGGCTCTTCCCAAATCTTCGGTGCCCTTTATTTTTAATGATCTTGCTTCAAACTGCGGCCCTATGCTACTAATACAATGACCTCAAAAATACAGTTGCACTGTAGAATTTATTGATATTTAATTCAGATGCTATTAGCTAAGAAGAGAAATGAAATATTAGTTTCTGTGTCCCCTTATTCTGTAATCACAATGATAGAGCACTAAAATAACGCTCTACCATCAAAATTTAAATAAATAAATTATAATCGGCGTTGAAAAAAATTGAAATAACCTTGTTACTAAACTATGATGTAAATGTTATATATTTTCAGCTAAACATTCATCGTTCGATACCAACAGCGACGCACCCGACGGGCCACTATCAAGCAATAGGCTATCACCACGCAGCTCTATATCGTCTCACAAGCCGGTGATAAGGACCGGTCGGGCGCTGATCAACCCTTTCGACCCGTCGCATGTCACTGTGAAGCTTACTAGTAACAGACGACGGTGGACGCACATATTTCCTAAAGGTAATAAAAGAACACCGAACAGTTAGTACATACAACTCAAACTTCAACCGAAGTCTTAGTTAGCGCTTATGAAAACTGAAAAACTGGGTTCCTGAAGAAATCATGATTGTATTGTATTGTATTGCATTGTCTAAGCATTTTCCTTATGGCATCGAATGCGAGATAAGTAAAGAAACCTTCGAAATGCATGTGCCATCTACCACTCCGCATTGGGTAGGTCCATCGCAACTGTTATGGCTATTGCTGGTAGGTCCATCGCAACTGTTATGGCTATTGCTAGCGAGTCTGAAAAATTACAAATAAAACAATGGCTTGTAAAAGACAAAGTTTTTTTAATATAAATAAATAAATGATGTAGTGTAATTTTACCCGACCCGCTAGCGCTTATAACTGTAATCCTCAGGATACCAGAGAATATATTTGCTATTGTTTTAGGCTCTACCCAATAGCTCTACCGAAATTCAGAGTTTCAACAGTGGAACATTATAAAAATGAGTATGAATTTCAGGACCAACTGGCGTATTGATACAGCAGCATCATTACCAAGCTCGGCCGGCCGGCGAGCCCACAACAAGAGCCAGCAATAGAGAAAACAACGCGGTCAAAGAGAACGGCTCAGCTATGATGTCGAACAATCATCATATTTATCAGGTTGACGGTGAGTTCATTCAAATTTGCGAATCGTAATTTTCACTAAAACTGCTAAAACGGAATATTTACCATGACCTTGAGTTTCATTGATTCCCGATATTTTAGCGCAGTTACATGCACCATGTAACTGCGCTAAAATATCGGGTTAAAATATGAAGTTCTGCGCCGTGACTATGGAAAATTATCTCCATGATCGTTTTATAAAATTATACCTGCAAATTACGTTTGTAAAGAACTATAGTATACATATATTATATATACTAGAGTAGTAGAGTTCTTTGTGATAGAGCTCGTTCGGGGAAGGACTACCACCATACCTATTTCTGCCGCCAAGCAGCAATGCTCGCATTGCTGTGTTCCGGTTCGAAGGGTATGGTTTCCGGTGAAATTACAGGGACATGAGACTTTCCATCTAACGTCTCAGGGTGGTAACACGCAAGTGATATCTATGATGTTGCATGCGTACATAGGCTACGGTAACCGCTGACCATCAAGTGGGCCGTACGCTTGGTTGCCACTTTAGTGGTATATAAAAAAAAAAAAACTATAAAAACTCCAAAATGTTTCTTAACTGAAATATAGGATGTAATATGGGATGACGAAATCCAAAAAATCTTTATTGGCTGATTGTGATGAGAAAGACGATAATGGTGGGGATTATGACGATTATGATATTTCATCTATGTACTTCACAGGTAACATACCAAGCCGGAAGCGTATGATAAGCGGTTCGGGAGCGTTGGGCATGCTAGGCGCCGTGCTAGGCCCTCCGTCCACTAACAACGCATCCCTTGCCTTATTGTGGGGCGCGACCGGAGAGCAGGAGTGGACACCCGCTTTAACTACAGGTTAGTTCTATTAAACTATAGTTAGTTATAAATAAAACGATGGCACATAGACATAAAAACAACAGTGTCGGCGTCGCTTTTGTTGCGTTTGTTTAGCAGTTAGTTATTGAAAACTAAGATATTATCAAAGTAATATAAAGGTATCGTTCTCACGGCGGATCTCGGCTGTCGTGAAGTTAGCCGTTTCGATGCGCAATGGAGCTTTTTCAAACTAAATTGTCTTTGCGCATCACAATCGGCTAACTTCACGGAAGCCTAGATCCGCCGAGAGAACTATACACCGATTATCGCGGCAAGGGTCAGTCCCGCGACAGAAACGCAGCGTTAGTATCGCGTCATCTACGCGTTTTTTACTACTAAAAAGAGATTAAAACCATAGATATTACTTGTGACCCTGAGACGTATATCGAAAGTCTCATGCGCTTGTAATTTTACGGGAAACCATAGCTTTCGATCTGGAACACAGCAATACGAGCATTACTGCTTGGCGGCTGAAATAGGTATGGTCGTAGTACTTCCTCGGACGAGCTCTTTTAGTTTCTGCTAGTTGTACATAAATAGGGAAAGCCATGCAACGCTAGCGCCATTGATCGAACTTGCGCCATTGAACTTCATAAACTGATGGGGGCCTAAGTTATAGGTCGTAAATACTACATCTTTGTCGCGCGAGACTGATGCTTGACGTGATGATCGAAAGTCTATCTTCCCGTGTTTGTACCATATTCATGGCAAATAAGTTAGCTAAAAGCAAGTTGATAGTTGTGACACAAAAGCATGATTTTTTTGTTTTTGTTTTCTGAGTGTTCGATGTTTGCACGTGTTTGCATAAATGTTATAACTCTTCTTACATTTTGAGTTTTAAGGTAACTTGTTTGCCGAGAACTCATTTCATTACTATTTATTTGGTCATGTTTTTTAGTAATAATAATACATTGCATAATGATCTGTGGTGGTTGCACATATTTTCAGTCATTAATCTACCATCATCATTAAAAAAAAATGTTTTTCTCAATCTCCTCATGCCATTTTTAATGTTTCATGACATCGCTGCATTGAAAATAATCTTCAAAATCACATTGGAACAATTGGTACAAAAGCGAACAAAGCCATAGGTTTGATATAACATTTATTGGATTTGCCTCAAGTAGATTGTGTTTTATGTTTTAATAAATTATTTTATAGCGCCAAGGAAATATATTTTAGACACTTTTTGCTTTACTGTTACTAGCAGTTTCAAGCTATGCCGTATTCATTGAAACGTATCAAGACCAAGCGTTAATATCACAAAAGCGTTAATATCAATAAAGCATGGAACAGTAATTGCATGGTATCTACTAGTTTCAATGATGTTTTTGTGACTTACGAAGCGTCAGAACAAGAACAATATCCACTAACTATATTATACATTTGGAAGTAGGTATGTTTAAACGTTTTTTTGTAGTTAAATCACGCTGAATCGACTAGACGTATTTGTATAGAAATTATATTAAATGTAAACTCGTGTAAGCTGCAAAGCCATGGGCAAAAGTTAGTTCTTGTTCTTTTAAGTTCTGGTTCTCACTTAATATTTCTGCTTCTTAAGCTGACCGCTTTAAATGCATTGCATGATTCGTATCATTTATTTAAAAAAAAAACTACGCTAATAGTTCAAGGATTTATTTGTTCAAGGAAAAACAGCTTTAAAGGCACTTACTTGGTTCAACAAGGCAAGGATATCCCAGCTATAATTTATTTTTTTAGAATAAAATATTGGTCTTCTGTTCAGAAATCGATTTGATTATTGCACCATGTAAAAAGGCCCATTAAAATGGTAGCGGATCTCTTTGCTACCCAAATAAACTTGAGCCAAATTCAAGCATGGCCGATAGAAAACTATATATCGCTATACTTTTTATAAATTAATGTTATTATAACAGGTGTGGATTGGAAGTCACTGACAATCCCAGCTTGCTTGCCGATCACAACAGATTACTTCCCCGACAAGCGCTCGCTTCAAAACGACTATCTAGTCTCAGATTATAACTTGCTGCCGGACGATGTGAACGCTGATTTCGCTCAGAACAGAGCCATTTATAAGGATCCTCTGACCACAATGGAAGTATTCAAGGAGTTGGTTTCGCAGAGATTGGCTCAGGTAAGTCTTACCTATCAGGAAATAGGTTTTTTTTCGTGTCTATGATGTTGTTAGCTGGAGTACGAAGAACATTCAATTAGTCTAGAGATCATCCAGTCTAAAACTACTTCACCGCGTGCCACCGCCCCTGTCATAGATTTGAGTGTGACAGCAATAGCAATTTTCGAAGTGGGACTTGCAGTGTTCGAGCTTAAAAAGCATCAATGCTTGGCAAAAAAATGAGTCCTAACGTGGAGTTAGAGTATGTGTCTGTTTTCAGTGCTAATAGTAAATGGTATGGTAGCTGTCGTTCTTGGCTAATTAGTCGTTACGCCATGACATACCTTCCTACCTTGTCTTGTATTACTTTCCTTTTTTGTGTGTGTGTCAAATAAATAAATTCTTATTCTTATTCTTATTCTTATTCTTACATATTTCGTCACATCAACAGCCCCTTGATCACATAACTCTGTTAGCGACCAATCTCCATTGATATCCATCTCAAACTGTCTAACAAGACTAGAGCTATGGTCAAACCTTTTGTAAGAGTAGTAGAGTTCTCTGTTATAGAGCTCGTCCGGGGAAGGACTACCACCATACCTATTTCTGCCGCCAAGCAGTAATGCTCGCATTGCTGTGTTCCGGTGTGAAGGGTATGGTTTCCGGTGAAATTATTGGCACATGAGGCTTTCGATCTTAGCCTCAAGGTGGCAACCCACGAGTGATGCCTCTGGTATTGCAAGCGTCCATAGGCTGCGGTAACAAGCGTACGGCCCACAAGATGGTAAGCATCTTGTGGGCCGTACGCTTGGTTGCCACTTCAGTGGTATAAAAAAAAAACCCTAAGATTTAAGTTATATGATCAATCGCAGAGTTGGCTACAATCTCATACAAACTTAAGACCGCCTTTTGTACTTTGATTATAAGTTGTTTTTATTTCAATTGATAAGTCATCTTGTGTACAATAAAGTGCTAATTCATTCATTCAGTCATACTTAGCATGTAAAGTAAGAAAGTAAGTTCGTATAAGTCAGTGGCCAACTCTAACGGCCGTCAAGCCTAACAACTAAGAAAAACTCAATAAGTAAGAGAAATCACTTGTAACAGTTGCAACTAATCGACAAGTTTATTTCTGAAACAATAAGTAATATATTTTTCATACCTTTTTTTATATAAACGTTACAGGGCTTCCAGCTAATTGTAGGAGTAAACGAAAACGAGGCTATAGAGTCTAATTGTCCGTCGACCGCGACCCCGCCGCCGTCGAAGGTGGCGCCGCAGTGCAACAAGCCGGTCACGCCGACGAAGCGATATCTACTGTCTATTGGCAGGATATTCCATAAACTGACGCTGGTTGGTTCTACCATCACGGTGACGAGCTACAGACCTAGGTACTTATCTAAACTAATATTATAAAGAGGGAAGATTTAATTGTTTGTTTGTTTGCATTGAATAGGCTCGAAAACTAATGGACCGATTTGAAAAAATATTTCACCGTTGGGAAGCTACACTGCCCGGGGTGACATAGGCTATATTTATTAGTAGCGACCCGCCCCGGCTTCGCACGAGTGCTTAAGTTTTCAAAACAGCCTTGCGAAACAGGAGCAGGTCGCTAGTTTATAATATAACTATTTTGGTAAGTATTACAGTGAACAATTAAAAAACTTAAATTAATTTAAAACTAATTGAATTTAAGTTAAAATTTTCTGCATTCTGAGTTTATTATTGTTACATAATCAATCAAAGCTAATCGGAACTTCCATATATATATGCACTCCGAAGAGAAATTTCCAATAGATAAGTATGCCATTTAGTCTTGCAATGCAGGTATTGCTCCACAACATTTTTTTTCGTTATTAAGTTTTTTTAGTGCTCTAAAGTTCTATTGTATTCCAAAAATATCACAGAGAATCACGTATTAGGCAAAAGGTTACAGATTCAAACCCCGACGAAGTAAAAAAAAAATGGGATGCTATTAAATTTTATGTCACTGTCTTCAGGCACCCATACCCACCGTTCAACATTCACTACCGCTACCGCTTCCACGCGCCGAACCACGATACTTACGAAGTGTCATGGGTATCCTTTACAACGGAGAAACTGGAGACTTACAACTGGAACTACATGGACCATTATATCTGCACCCGGGGCGATACGGACTTTGCGTTTGCTGAGGTGAATATTCTATAACTTTTCGTAGAGGCTAGGTTTTTTTTTTATAAAAAAATGGGTCAACGTTTGGCTACATCTCGCCTGATGGTAAGCGTAGATGAGGCCTAGTTTAGTCACGCATTCCCAGAAGATGCTGATTGACTCTTCTTTTGAAGAGACCCAAATTATAAGTGGTAGAAAACACCGTCCGTGCGTATTTGTACTTTAAATCAGACGTGATAAGGTTTAGTTTCGCGTTATCTGTTACATCTACGAAATCGTGTTTACTTAGTTAGCCAAATGAAATAAACACTCGTTCACTGTGACTTAGCATAACGAAACACATAGCACTGAAATTTCCTGTGTTTTGGGTATCAGAAACTACGAGTACCACAACATACAAAACAAATATTTGCAGATTATGAAAACTATTGTCCCGCAGCGAGGATTGAACCCACAACCTCGCGCTTTTCAGCCGTGCGCTCGTCCACTGGGCCTCCGAGGTCGTCAACATAACAACGGTAATCCAGGGCAAGTTTTACCCCAACTTGCCCGTATGTCACTTGTTTCAGCCGTTGAAATACTGGCGTTTCCGCACGCTGCTTCTACCAATGTCCAATCCGGCCACCAAGAAAATACTCGAAGATGAGACCACGCATTGTAATATCTACCCTACGCCCACCCGGTACGATCTAGATCAGCTTACCGATGGCTTCTTGAAGATGACTGAGCTCTACTTCAATAAGGTTAAACGACCCAACAAGCAGCGGGTAAGTACGGAAATCCAAATGACATCGATTTTCAAAGAATCGATTTCCTTCAATTCTATTCACAAAATCTTTAAGATAGACACACACCAAGTCAGCTTATAGTAAACTTTTTATTTTTGTTTGGCTTAATTGCCGAACGAACTTTTATGAATCAAGTTGAAGCAGATTTTAGAGCTGTTTTAATGATATCAATTTGTTCAATATTTACTATTGTAAAAGCCAAATTATGTTTATTTTGTGATTAATTGAATAATTCCAATGTCTTGCTTATTGACTTTGTTCACTATTTTACTCTGTACAATCATGGCCAATTTTAATAAGTAAGAGCAACATGCATGACTATAATGTATTTGCACAAGTGTTGACACATCGTAGTTAAAATAGCACTGCATGCACACTTAGTTTGCACATCTTCTAAATACCTAATGATTGTAGAAACTTAGAATTGGCTTACAAATAATAATAAAAAATTAATAGTGGCCACTCAAACATGAAATTAGAAATTGAGTATAATTTTTATGTCCTATCGCATGTTCTCAAAAACATTGAAATATATCTTAAGTACTGTAATTCAATGTCTAACTTTAAGTGTATGTTTGCTGAACATTACTTTATATGTTGCACACTTCATGTTATTTATAATTTCTTGTTTGAGTCCAAGCATGTGTTTAACAGAAATTATAATGTGCGAAGTATATTACTCGTTCAAGAGAGCACACTCCTTATCAGATATAGTAATATGAAAATCTTCTCAGCAAAAGCTACATTTTCTGAAATGGTGTGAGCTCAGTTTCTATGTAACATACGTGGTCCATTCAGTTTCTGTTAGGCTTTGCGCCTTACACGGCGCTTTGACATACACTAACAAAACCGCGTGAACAAAATGCCTCGAGACCACGGCCCTTTAATACTTTTTGGGGGCGTCCGGTTCCAACAGGCTACATAACTTCGGGAGAAAAATCCGCTGTAAGGTTCGCTGTAAGGTTGTAAGGTCTTGGCCGCTGTAAGGCCAGCTGTAAGGTATCGGTGCTACAGATGGTGCCCGGTGGAATATCTGCGCCGTCGGACTCGGCGCTGACGCGGCGACGGCACTCGACCTCGATCATCATGAGGAGCGCCCAGGTATACCAACGCTAAATGATAACGGTATACGATGACCCTATGTAACTAAGAACTAAGCCATTTTACCGGTAATTGGAATATCTGCGTCGGATACGTTCACAGTCCTTAACTTGAGAACTTATATGTTTTCCTGCATTGAATTCATGAGCCATTAGCCATTACACTGTTACAAAAATAACGGGTTTTGTTGCACAGGTTTTATCCCAAATGTTGTCTTTAATTTGTCTAAAAAAGGTGAAAGTAAAGGACGCCTAAACGAATATTTGATACCTCTAATATTATTGGCTTAATTAGTATTCATGTTCTACGTACTTTCATTTACAAGGTCCGACTCATACTGGACTTAATTTTTAATAGTGTTTCAAACGGACTCAAGTTGCCAGTATTTTTTACTTTGGTCATATTCTGTCCGCATATTCTTTGCCAGTTATTATTTAGTGCGAGGTGCCTCCGGCTCTATGACAAGTAAAAGTAAATATCACAGAATTTATGTTTATATTCCTATAAAATGTACGGTGATGGTTTTTAACATAATGCGACTGTAACTGGTCCATTATCTACCAAAAAAGGCAAAAAACGGGTGTAAAAGATCATGAGGAAACCGGCATATCCAAAACTAAAAATTCGAAAGACATGTTCCACCAATCCGCATTGCGTTGACGTAGTTGATCCAATCACTCATGAGAGACCAGTGTTAACAGTAGTAACATAATTAAAAGACTGACCATGATGATAATGGTTTGTTGTTTCACTTTGGGATACATAAAGTTAAAAAAATGGTTGCAGTAATCGTTACAAGTTTTATTACATTATTTTTAGGTTAATCGAAAGTTTAGATTTATTTATAACCATAGATAGATACCTACAATTTTTTTTATCGGAGTTTACCTATGTTTTTTAAAATTATATTGAATTGGCACAGTTAGCACGACATGAAAGTGGTTAGTAATAATGGCGTTCGCACGCAAGAAAAAAAACTTTTAGGACTAATCGTAACAATTTGTATTTAGTCAATGACTTACTAATTATGAAACGTAATTTTATAGATAACAGTGCATAAAACTTTTCAAGCTTGAGGTGGGTGTCACTTCCTACTTCAGCCTACTATACACTTAATTTTGCATACCTACACTATATTTGCGCAATCTTTTGCCCTCTATACAAACAACTTTCCTTCGATGTAAAATAGAATTTTCGATTGTATCATTTTACTACAGTTTTAACCAAAACAATATCATAGTGTTTGACTATAGCTTAGAGTTAAAACTCAGTCTGTTACGTGTACTCGAAAATCTATAAAATTCGATTTTAAGTTGCAGGTGATTGGAAGTAGATTCTTCTGAAAATGTAAAACGAACGACCACGTTGTATGACAATTGCATAATATATCTGCACTGCTTTTTATAAAATTATGCAATAAATGCACGGACGTAATGCACCTCGATAATGTGACTTATTTTTGTTTGCTCGCTTCTTTTGTTTGTTTATAATTTTTTCGATGGCATGGAATAACATTATGAAATAGAATCTGACCAAACTTGGCTGGAAAACTGCATCGAATTTTTCTTATATCCTACTTTTGGGTTCTTAACAAGAATATAATATACCAATCAATTTCTGCCTTACGCAGGCATAATACAGTTTCAAGTTAGCTTAACGTTTTTAGCATTCGTTTTCAAAATGTTATGTCTTTAATGAAATTATTACAGTATTGTAACTGAGTGTTGTGTGTGTCAGGGCGGTGTATCGAATTCTCCGTTCAGAGAGCGGGTGGGAAGCACTCGCCTGCCCGAGCGTCCACGATTCAGGAACGAAGTTATGTCAGTAAATTGTATAATGCAATGCGAACCGAATGAGAGCTTAGCATAAAAACATCGTATACTTACTGTAACTAACAGTATCTAACCAAAACACTGTTTCTGGACAAACCTGTTGACTCTTTAGCTGAGAAGCTAAGAAGTTTTTATGCTAAGTATTAGACCGTCCGCAGACTACAGACTTTGGATCGGGCGACAAATTAATCAGTTGTATTATTACGATGATACGTATTAGTGCTTTTAAAAGCATTTTTAATCAGTCGTCTTTTACAGTAACGGTTGAGAAGCGAATGTTGCACGATCTGCAATTTTTTCTCTGTTTGTTGTGTCGTAATTTCTTTATACCCATGACACAAGGAGTCGTAGTGTGGTGTCGGGACTATGAATGTGACTTGAGCATAAGCAATCGTTTAAACTGTCGGCCGATTATAAGTCTGTAAGTACCGGTATCGCACTTTGCATTGCACTAAAATATTCACGACATTTTTGAACATTTTTTTATAATTTAGCTGCCATTACTTGCTCAGAACCCAACAACACAAAATGATTTTAAAGATAATTATGTATTGAATCAAACACCATCTATCAATACTTGTTTTTGACTTGTTTAGAAAGTGTTAGAGCAATAAATGGCTGCATTTATGTGTATGGTTTGCATGATAAACATTTACATTATGTGTGGTTTGATCATAGTTGCATGGTAGTAGGAGCTTCGCAGTATTCATAAATGCACTCTCACTTTTCATGCCTGTAATTGAATTTTCATAAACTATTTTATATGAGTAAGTATTTATTTCTGTTAGAAATACTAATAAAAGACCTTTTTTTCTCTAAGGGCCTATTTCTAGCGAAATTTTCTTTATACAAACAGCAAGTAAATATAAAAAAGTAGACCCTATTATAAGATCTTCGAGTAAACGAGTAGGATAATTGCAGATTTTTCAATATAACTATCCTGGTGTGGTTAGTCTCCGTTCGGCATAACTGTTAAATAGCTAACAGGGATTTTCCCTACGTGACAATTACTATATTTACTGACTTGCTATTTGTATAAAAAAATAAAGAATATGATGCCGAAATACTATCACAGTTAGATGATACTATCTCTGTCATCAGAGATAGTATCATCTAATCAAGTCAGCCAAAGGCCACCGCCCCCATGGCATAATATTAATCAAAATCTTGAACTTAGCTCATTGTCAAGCTTTTATTTATTTATATATCTGTTTTTTTTTTTTTTTTTCAGATATGATATTTTATGTTTGTTTCTGCTGCTTTTAATGGAGGCTATCCTCTAGCAGGACACATACAGCACTATTTACTTGACAGAGTTTCCCAAAATACGTCTGAAACGACCTGAAAGATTAGCTATTTGTATATATAATATTCAAGCGCAAGCCTATTGTGAATAAAAAAAATAAAAAAAAAAACTATCTTGCGAAAAATCGTTTTAAATGCTCTTTTATTTTTACTTATTTTAAAGTTTCATTAGGTACTCGTTTGTGCAGTACTAATTTTAATTTAACAAAGTCGAAGATACAGATATTTATGTTAGTTTTTTTTTACTCATCTGAGTAACTTTCAGGTTATGATACTTGCATAATTTTTTGGGATGTTCTGTTAATACAACTGTATATAACTATAGCTCTGTTTTGTGTGGAGTAGCCTTTTAGCCCCCATTAAAGGAACAGCTTTTTATTGTACAAAGGGAATGCTTGCCCAAACATTTCTATCGTTTGCTATTCTTATCCTTTTCGAATGTTTCATTGCAGCAAGTATCACCTACTAAGTCACTAAACAATAGTCACGGCAACAAGTAAGTATGACTGTTAGCTCATGTCTTTTTTTTTATGGCGGCACATTTTTATTTTGGATATACTACTTACATTAATTTGCCTGGAAAATGAATTGAAATAGAGTTATAGCATAGTCATAAAACGACTAGACTCGCAGTATTTGCAAGGAAAATGTAACCGTTTTAAGGGAGTCAGCATCTGGTTTTGGCCAGAGTGTAGCAAGGTCACGATTTAGTGCAAACAGCACTTACTAATTTGGGGGAACTTTTATTTAGAACATTATTCGTGTGCTTGTACGCGTGCAGGCAAGCGCCTGTATTGTAACTACATGCCACTACCGCACACATACTATAATATATACACATATAGTACAATAAAGCCATAAAACAGATAATTTGAGTAATATAATATAGTATATAAAATAGTATATATATAGTAATATAAAATAGTATTCTATGTTATGTAAGTCTATGAGACTGAGATGAATTTTCTTAACTCGCTTTAATTTAACTATATCATATAGTTGCGGTTTGAAAATTATTTTTTCAGGAATTCATATTTTGAATAATGTAATGTTCGTAATGATGTGCCAGTTTCTATTATATTCATTCATGTCATTTCTATAACATCATGTGCTTGGTAGCTTCGCGTTTGCGTAATAATTAGCTTGTTTTTTATCGCATCTGCTAAATTTATTGCTGACTATTTTTATTGTCCAAGAACCAAGACCACAATATTTCTTTATACCAGCTTTTCTTTAAATAAAATGTCAGATTTAATTTGCGTCAAAAAATGTTATGCAATAAAAATATTAAGCAGAAAAGCAATACAATTGTACATTAATTAAACTTATTTTCTGAAGTAGTACCATTAATATCTTTTTTTTGTAAATAATTTAAAAACCCCTAAACAGTCAGCAATACAGGGTGTAAAAAGACTCGTGTCTAAAAACATATTATCCATTTTGTTAAGGTTGTTTTAATTTTACATTACAGTCTTTTTACATTCATCATATTTTTGTATATTAAGTGGAAATTTTTGTAACATTATCATAAATGAAATTAATTCTAGTTTTGTGTTATCTAGATCTGCTGCTAAAAACGCAGTATTAGAAAGGACCCCTTCTCAAACGGGAGAGCTAGATGAGACTTATGATGATGGGTAAGTAAGGATGGTTTGTTATAATAGGTAATAAATAAAAAATAAATAATGCTGGACAATTTACACAGTATCATCTAGCTCTAAGGTAAGCTGCTGTTAAACAGAGCTGTTTTATGGGTACTAGATGGCTGATATATACTTAATTTTCACTTAAAACGGGATATTTACCATGATTTGTGAGTTTTATTGATTCCCGATATTTCGGCGCAGTTACATGCACCATGATCACGGGAGAACTCAGTTCACAAATCATGTTTTAAGTGAAAATTATGTTAATAACCATGATAGTTTAAAAAAAAATGATATATACTTAATACAATACGATACATAGATAGGTAATAAAGAATAAAATATACATTTTTTTAATAAGTTGACTGTCATAGGACAGTCAGACTGGCACTGACTATTGACTATTACTATATTATGACGTTACGTATCCAGGGCGGACTAGTTACATATGGCCATACTCGCGAAAATAATAAAGGAGGACTTAACTAAATATTGTCTTATACTTTCGCAATATTTCGAAATACTTTAAACGTGTTTCGATTCCGTATTTTTTTTTTTTTCATTTTACCCCGGCGACATGCCATCAAAAACATAACTTTTAAAAAACCAAGTCTTGCAACTCAGTTCTTCTATCGTGAAAAGTGGTGAGATCCATGTAATACCAAGTCGGTATATCAATATTAAAAATATTTTATGTTTAAAAAATTTTTATAAATAGATTGTATTATGGGAGACCCAGTATATCTTTCGAAGCCATTGTTTATCACTAATGAAAGGGTTTATTTCAGGGTACTAGAGCCAAAATTAAAAGCCAACGCTTCACTAGCGGAGATTGTGGAACGCATGCGTCACCCAACGCTGGGCGTGGGCTTCCTGCAACAAACTGTCAGCCTGCCATCACACACCTTCGTGTCTATATACGCGATACACTGGCTCCAAGCTAATATGGAGGGCATGAGCTACGAGAAAGCAACTAATATTATGGAGGTAATGTTTTGAAACTAGAGTTTATTTTTTATTCACAGTTAGACAGAGAGGTCTCAAAATTAATTAATTTTAAAAAGTTCAATTTATTTCTTACTAGATTAACAAGACCTGACCGTAAGAGTTGCTTGTATCCAAGTCATATTTGACTTAAAAACCATCTAAATAAAACTCATTTTGTATTGAAATTTGAAAACAGACGTGCCTCTGTGACTTCAACGAGAAGTCACAGTTTATATTATGGAGGTTGGAATCTGAAACTTAGCGTAAAATCAGCGTGTGGTAGTACATTATTCCAACATCTAGGTGCGGCCGGGTTTCTCCCACTCGAGTATTTTTAGTTATATTCAATCTAGAAACTAGCGTCATTACGCATGTTTTTCAGAAACTTCTACAAGAGAGAATGATCTGCCACGCATCCGGTGATACGAAGCGTTTCGTCGTTGGATACTACATGTACCACATTTTACCACAGAAGAAAGAATGTAAAGGTAAGAGAAGGGTGAATACAAATAACTTATAACTAGGTAGAGATAAACCATTCTAAAACTGCACGCCCCTCCACCGCGTTTGTCATAGATTTGAGTGTGACTACTATAGCAATTTTTGGAGTGGGGCGTGCATTTTTAAACTAGTTTACCATACCCTGGTCACTCAATAAAATGTATGAAGTAAACACGTCCCAATCACCACACGCATAGTCTGTGTACGTAAACGGTTCCGTTGTATATGTGAGTGTCATGGTTAGCCCCACCCAATTATAGCAAAAGCGAGATAGAAAACTTTCGCTTGCGCTGGCATGCGCGCTACTCAAAATCAAAATAAACGCGTGCCTTTGCCCTTGGCTTCAGTGCCGGCAAACTTGCGGCCGGGTGAGGTAAGTAAAACCTGTGGGAGGTAGGGAGTGGCCATTCCGTACGTAGTACTAATATCTGTTCTGTGCCTCTACCTCAATGTGTTTCTTACAAGTTAAAATCCTGAGCAAGACTGTAAGACGCACCTCAGTGGTTATGATAATATTTACATTAATTAGTATTAGTGTCCTAGCATATAGTTTAACTATTTATTTAAATTTTTTGGTTAAGTATTGTAACTTGTTATGTAAATTTCATTATTGCATGCCTTGACAAAGGTAAAATACATTGTTACTCTAATAATATTAATTAACCACCATCTATTCTAAGACATGTATTTCAAGCAATAAATAATACTTTGACTTTAACTTTGACTAATCATCTTTTTTATATATTTATTTACGCATGAAATTCGCACATACGAATTCTAGAAAGATGACCCAACTTGTTTCCTCCAGATCCGAGCGACTACGTGAAGCCTCTCGGCGACCTGCAAAGCTTCGAGAACGAATGGATGGAGGTGGAGGTGTTGGGGCCGCGCTCGCCGCTGCTGCCGGCCGACACCGGCGCCATCCACATCGCCGGCGCCGGCGCATGCGCACGCGCCGACACCAGCCTGCCCAGCTTCCTGTGCGATAACATCGACCCCGATTATATGCAGCTAGGCAGCGATAGTGACAGTAAACATACTTCATTTTTATTACCTAGCTAAATTGTTCATAACAGATTAACGAACGATTAACTTCCGTACTTCGTAGGGTAGTCGGTCCCACATTTTTCAAAAATGTTAGGTCCGGAGGCTTTCGAGCGGCTAATTAATTAACTCTGACTACGGAGTTAATAACATTAAATAAAGTTGGCCACTGACTTATGCGGACTTACTTTTTTACATAATATTAAAAGAAAGGCCCCTTTGTACGCTCAGATCTCTTAAACTAAGCAACGGGTTATAATACGGTTATATCAAAGGATGATGGTGCGAACGAAGTCGCAGGCAAAACAACTACGTAATATAGTAGTCCCTGGCAGTGGAGTAGAGCATGGACATTATAATTGAGCATAACATACCTAAACATGTTTTTTTTAATTCCTGGAATCCCAGCAATCGGAGATAACTCTTCCGAAATCTGCCGACTCGTTATGGACTAACAAGAGAATTTTCGCTATGTACTGTGGAATACTGTGGAACATAATTGTGCCATGTCCGTGCGTCAACACAGGTCCATGCTGAAAACCAGCGCTGCAGTTTACTTCAGCATTATGCTGAGCATGGACCTTTTTTGACAAATTACATAGACACAGTATTTTTCTTACTTATGTACTACTTAAACTGCCTACTGTATCTACCTACTGATATACCAATGCACTTTTTCAACCTGTAATGTGTGTCATAATTTGTCAAAATAAACGTTTACTTTACTTTACTGTATAATGTAAACAGTTATAGAATTTTCATTATGTTCCACAGTGCCAATCTACAAGAACACGCATTTGGACATCGACGTAAGCAACAAGAGCGACCGCATCGAGTGGGGGCACGCGCGCTACCAGGCCACCTTCCGGCCGGACCAGGCGTTCGAGATGTGCATCCAGTGGGCCGTCGCCAGCGGGAACATCGTCGCCGATCTGGTACGGCATTTACAACCTTAGCATACCTACCTTATTAACTAAAATAGCAACAAGTCAGTGATCGCGGGCAGGCGGCACCCGCGCAGGTTCAGTTCAGTTCAGGTTTACAATAAGTCTTTATAACACTATGCAAATCGCTACGAACGTATTTCGTTTGAGCGAGGCATCGCGACGCAACGAGCGCGCACAACATGCTTAGAGTTCGTTGCACGCCTCACTGTAGACACGGTCTACCGCACGGGTCGATTCTCCCTTGAAAGTATACCATTTTCCTCAGGATGTTTTCTTTAGCATTTGAATTTTATCACTGGCCATACATTTTTGTTCTCCAGTGCATCTTTACATAGTATAAAACAGTCGCTGCCCACCGTCTTTCCATCTGTACGTTTAGATCTATTAAACTACGATTTAATAGATCTGGATTAAACGCGGTTCATCAATATATCACAGGGTCTATTGGCTAAAGGTATCGACATAATATCAAAGCCTAATATTCTTCCTAGTGGCAAGGCACAATGCTGAGTCGACGCCTTTTTGCCGTTGTGGCACACAAATACATAACAGCTGTCAATTGTTGCTGTTACTGATTTTCTTCTTTCATTTTGTTTGTACTTGATTTGAATAAAAATATGTTTATGTCTTTGTCTATGTCTATAAATTTAATCAAGAAGAAAAGCACCCGTTTGAAGCTAGGACATGTCGCTAGTTATATACCATTTCTCAGATATTCGGTTGGGCGCGCAAAGCTCAGAACTGCCGGCTGCAAATGGTGCCCATCCCGGCCGATCCGCTCGCGTTGCCGTTCACTTTGAAATCTGACCCTTTGCGGGGCCCTATCTACGTACCGTTGAACGAGGAACCATTGCTTAGGAACAAAACTGCTCTCTTTGAAGGTACGTGTCTCTAGCACAGGGGTAACCACAAACTCTTATAGCAATATTGTAATATTACACTGTTTTTTTGTATGCCAAAATGTCAGTCTAACTTTATTTCTATATTGCTTTGAGAGCTTAAGGTTACCCACCACAAAGCCATTCACGCTGGAACAATGTTTTGTATCAAAATAAGTATAGTTTCATGCTCAAGTAAAGTTCTGGAATGACAACCTCGGTGGCGTGGTGGGCTAGTGCCCGGTTGTGAAGCAAGGGGTTGCGGGTTCGCTTCCCGCTACCCGGAACCAGACCTAGACCCGGAACAATTTTTTGCAGATCATACAAGCATTTATCCTAGTTTTGTGTGTTTCTTTGTATTATGAGAAAACCTTTAACTACTTTACTTACCTAAGAAAAAAACCGTTAAAAATAGTGCTATTATTTTCAGTTTTTAGTTGTTGCTTTGGTTTATTTAGCAAATCTTTATAAAATGTACCTAAGTAAATAGTTAGGTAGAGAGACTCTTGTCGCAGTTAACTGCTGCTACTCGTAGGCTACACTGAAAACCAGCGCTACCAGACATATTAAGTCTGTAGCACATGCTGAGTAGTTACCTTTTTTCGTCACAATAGTTTAGTTTTAATTTGCATTGTTATTTTTATGTTTATTGTGTGGCGCAAAATAAATATTCTTCTAGTTCTATTTAATATTAAAAATAGTACCTTCAATTACGCATCTAAAAAGTATTGTTCTATAAAAGAAACGAGCTCATAAAGCGTATGTTGTAAACATTCTGATACCCATTTATAGATCTTTGTTAATAGTATGTGCCCATATAATTGACGATAAATGCAGATAAAACATGATCAATGTTCTACAAAGTTTGCGTCATGTATATCGACCTACGCCGCGCTCTATGGTCATTGACTTCGCCGCATTGAACTTTCTGACGTGGCGTCAATAAATTAACAGCTCTACTTTTACGCTACTATAATAACACATTGTTTAAAATAATCGTTTTCTCGTTTTTGCATAAAATTGTATGAAAATATTAAAATAAAGGATGAACAAGCCTTTCGAACCATGCAAGGGCTCAGTTGAAAATAAATACCTCTAGTGGTCATTACTTTCCAATTACTTAACGAAATTCGTCTGTAAAGAACCTCTAAGCAAGCCACTCTATAGACTAGACGTCCGATGTTAACGTTCTTGAATACGGCTAGTCACTGAAGCGAATTACCGACAAAGTACATTATTATTGCAGGATTCCCCGAAGATACATGGCTGGAACGACTGTTTCTATTCCAAGAAGCGATCGTCGGTAGATTCGGCTTCATCAAATGCACGGCCGAGAGCACCTCGCAAAAGACTGGAGTGTGTGACCACCTTTACGTCCATGTCACAGGCAACATGTTTATACTGATACCGACCGCCGTGAAATCGCAGCAAAAGGCGCTCCGGACTAAACCGGCGAATAAGCCTGTCAACTCGAGCAGGTAAGATCTAAGAGACATTTTACTAACACGTCAGCAGAATTACAGCGGCATGATCGTAATTTTAACACTTTTGTATGGAGAAAGAATCAAAAATCTACAATGCAACTGTAATTTTATGTTTGTATTAGTAGAATTGTTTGAAAGCTGCCTCCTCCCTCCAGATTATCAGGTTGATATCAGAATCATTTGAACAAAGCGAAAGTCTTATAAAATTATAAAACAAATTGTATATTTTCAGATACCCCACCCACATGGAAGTACCCCCCAGTCCGCACGAAGGGTACATACTCTCGCGGCACGTCATCAACCCTAAAAACAAGGACGAATACGAGAACAGTCGCCGGGTAAGCGATAGCATCTACCTATACCTACGCAGCACACACCACAACCATTATTATGTATAAACCATTGAGGTTGTGATAGTAACGTAATACGTGTTTTCCCTTTGTTTATACTACTTTATGTTTATCTCTTAGCATAGATTTTTGTCACACAATACAATTTTAGAAAACCAATCATATTGCCACACGCAGTTTTAATAAAGTTAGCCAATGTTTTTTTTTTAGATGGGCTTCCTTTGGTCTTGGAACCACATGATATCAAAGAAGTGGAAATGGTCGCAGATTCCCGCTACAGGTGACGAAACATTTCAAATGAGGATGCTGCGGGATTTCAAACACTTTTGTGCGAACCAAGAACAAAGACTGAGCCAGTTTTGGGATCAGTGTTGGGAGTTGAAGGAAAAAGCTGAATCTGGAGTCCTACCATGAGCTCAGTGCTGAGTTTGAATTGTTTTCATAAAACTGACAATACGAGTGCTGCAACGACAGCCAGCTCATAGTAGGTCTACTGTAATTAACTTTATTAGTTGGGATCATTGATGTAAATAAATAAGGTTGGCTTGCCTAAGAATATTTAATTGTGATTAGCTCACTGATATAAAGCTATTTTTTACTATATTGTCAGAGCATACATCAGGTTCATTTAGTTTTGGCTTTAATCACAATTAAAGATTCTTCTTCAAGCCCCAGTAAGTATACATAAGCCAAATATTTTATGAAATAAATATTATCTCATGTTAATTTTGAACTTTTACTTTGTACCTCAAAGAATCGGCAAAGTCCTACATGGTATAAAACAAAGTCGCTTCCCGCTGTCTGTCCCTATGTATGCTAGATCTAGACTACGCAACGAACTTGATGCGGTTTTTTAATAAGATAGTGACTCAAGAGGAAGGTTTATATGTATAGAGGTTTCTAATGTGATGTCGTAAATAAACACATTTTTTGCGCTTATCTTGCAAACGTAGTTAAGTTTTAATTTTTATTGTTATTTTTATTTTTATGTTAATTGTGTGGCGTTAAATAAATATTTTTCTATTCTATTCTATTCTATTCAAACACTGGCTGAACCCTATGAGATACTTTTTAGGAGAAATAATGGCTTATCTACGAAGCGATTTTAAGAAATAAATCATTGTGCGCAATGCCAGTGCTCTCATACGGTGAAGGAAAACATCGTGAGAAAACCGGCATGTCCAAGAACTAAAAATTCGAATGACATGTGCCATCTACCAATCCGCATTGGGTCCGCATGGTGGATTAAGACCCAATCGCTCTTGCCCGAGAGTAGGCAAGGCTGTCATGATGAATCATTAGGTATGCATTTAATACATAGATAGCCTATAGATAGATATCAATATGGCCCTTTACAGCATATAATTTAAATGTATATTTTCTAAGTTATTACAGATTTAAAATGTAGGGACGCGCGGTACCGACCGGGGGGCCGCTGGCGACTTGCACTTGTGCGAAGCTGGGGCGGGTTGCTAGTAAAATAAAAAATCCCTATTTTCCGGACCAACACTACATATTCTACCAAATAAAAAACTGTTAATGGAAGAAAATATTTATTGCCCAAAAATATTTTATTAACTAAAATAAGATGTCACTATGAGGAGATATTTCTGATCACTATTGGGATATTTATTAGACAGTACACACATACAAAATATTCTAAATACATAATAATTTTGATTTCCATAAAAGGCACAAAGGCATGAGTTGCTATACAAATATTTTTATTTCATAAAGTTATTCTAATGTGTACATTATGTTATAAAATCTCCTCAGACCTTAATGTGTATAAAACCAGTACTGAAATTGAATTTAAAAATCAGTCATGACCTACTCTATCTTATACATCAATGAGACAGCCACACATTGAGATATTCTTAGAAAAATACTAACTGTTTATTTCAAGATAACTGGGCATGCAACATTATCCTATAATATTTCTACATTCACTATAATAGGAGAACAACAATACATCTAAAATTAAAATGGCTATTCTTTATTATAAATGCAATTCCACAATAGACTTGGCAGTGACCATGTGAACCATATTATAGCACTGGCATATATTAATAGGAAATCATATTGCAACTTCATAGGTAGGTAGTAGGTACTTACCTCAAGCTTTTTTTTTTTATTCATATGATATGCTTTGCTCTAAGTGCACAGTTCATAGAAATGCATTTTTTATAAAGATAAACTATTAGAGACACATACATGGTAGTAAAATTTTAAGTACAAAAATTATATTATAAATTTAGTCTTACAAAAATTATTTATGTGTTTTTATTTCCTGTACCAAAACTTATGCTATATTATTTAAAGCAAAATATTAGGTTTGAGCATTTTTTTAATACATTCCAATTATAATGATCACTTATTACATTAAATTAGGTAACTTACATTTAGGTGTATTAACTAGTTTTAATTAAATATTTATTAAAAAAAATATTACATCATGATGGTGCATCAAATTTTGATTTGTGTATTATATAAAATAGCAAATAATTTTATATTAAACCACTATTTAGAATACCACAATATTATAAAGGCAGTAGGTAGGTACCTACTACAATATATTTTATTAATAATGAGATGGATACATTTCTTTATTAATTTACAGTAATTTTTGTTCATAGTAAAAATCATTCAACATAGGCACAATAGGTAGGTAGGTAGGTACCTAAATAAAAAAAACAAAGAAAATGCGCAACAGGAAACAACCTTAAATTACCTTCTAATTAAAACTATAAATTGAGAAAAGTTTACAATACTAGATTTGATCACTAAACTCTACAGATTAAGACAAGAAGACAAGGCTTAATAAAATATTTTTTAAATCATGAACAAAGAGATATTAAACGAACAAAAATTGGTACTTAGCGATTACTTCTTACCAAATATAAGCAGGCGAGTCAGCATACTAGTAATGCATGGCACTTGTTTCTGCTGGTGCATCATCGGCATATCTGGAGTATTAGATTCGTAATCCAGGGCCACTCTCTGACATACAAATGTTAGCAGAGTTAAAATATCTCTCTCTTGACCAGCATAGCGTAGTTCTTCACTCAACGCCTGCATGAACCAGGAGCCGCGAGTGGTGTTTCTCCAGGAATAGTAGCCTGGCACTGTAGAATACACAATCAAGAAATCCGCATGAATAGGGATTCTGTAAGAAGCACTTGATGAACCATCTGTCTCCGTACGATTTGTCATAGTTACACCACCATCCAGTTTGTCTCCTTGACAGGCTTGAATGAAGAAAAGCTTGGGCTTTCCAGCCAGGGTGGGACATTTATCAGCAGTGAAGTGATACCACAAGTTATCAGGCTTGTAATGTGTATCTTTGGCATACAACATCCCCAGTTCCCCATGAGTCAACACAGCTATGAGCAAACAGTCATGATCTGTATGGTCCATATCAGCAGTTTGTTGGATGTATTTATTAACACCCTCTGATTTTAAATTGTGCAATATAGTGACGCTGAACCCTAGCCCTTTGAGCACTTTAGCAAGGTTGTCGCTATCGACGTTAGTGCCTGTGCGCGACTTTAGGCTGTGAATATCGAAGTGCTCATGGTTGAAAATGATGGCCATACCTCGATGCTTGTGGTTCATGTTGTAGTAGGGCGCATTCCTGTCAGTTGGCATTCGAGCAATACGACGCACTTGCGATGATTCGTGGCTACCCCATGCGTCGCCTTCATCGCCACCGCCATTGCCATTTGGCCTTTGTTCAGTCTCCGTCTCTCCATTGTTTTGATATTCTTCGTTCATTTTATTGTATCTCTACGATAGTTTGTTGCTGACGAACTACACTAGTCTTCACAGAATGCCGCGAGGCGCCGTAAAAAACACAAACGAGTGACTTCTCTTCTTTTCTTAAATTTTTAAAAAGAGTAAGCACGTAGGTACCCGTACGACCGACCAACTCAGACAGAACAAGCAAGAGCGAAATTGTGCGATTGCGTACAATACAACGCGACCATATTCCTTTGAACGCGACTACACTACACTACACACCACTACAGTAACTAACTACACAGCAATCAGTTCAACTATGTGTGTGTGTGTGGTGCAGCTGCAGTAAATGTTCCTTCCTTGGTTGGTTGGTTGAACGATCAATCAACCAGTAAAACCAATCAAATCAAACAAACATGACAAGACAAAAAAGTGACATTGATAACATGTAAACAATGGTTTTTGTTGCCAACTCGTAGAGTTTTTAGCCATTATCGGGGTACTAAAAAGTAGTCTCCTAGGAACAAAGAATTTTATTCAGATACTAACTACCTTAGATACTAAAATATACCTTTCTTTGGTTTAGTTTAGAGCATATTATGGGAGCGCTCGTGACGTAGCTGGCTAAGTTGTTCTTAACAGATCAAAGAAGATAAGCACTGTTCCGCGTAGTTACCATTTGGATGGGTGACCGCCAGTAGCAATCAGGTGAGGTTATGGCCACTAAAACTTACCATTATTTTATGAAACCAAAAGATTAAAAATGCCTGTCCAACGCCGACGCGACACTTAATTTGTTTTATTAAGGACTTTCTGCCCTCAAAACATCTAACCTAACGTAATAAATAATAAGTATCTACCTATGGACAACCGTTGTGGCGCAGCGGGCGCAGGTCCGCCTGCGACGCGGAGGTTGCGGGTTCGATTCCCGCCTCGGGTCAAATGTTTGTACGATCTACAAATATTTGTCCCGGGTGTTCTGGGTATTTTCTATACAGCGTGTAAAAAGACTACTACCGAAAACTGGGGGATGGTAATCAGACCATGATACTGAACATATTTAACGAAAAAAAAAAGCATAAAATATTTTGACCAAACTACGCCTGTTTATTATTTTTTTCTAGTTACTTACACATAGTAAACATATCTACCTAATTACCTCATTAATAAAAGCAAAAACAGAAATAAAATTAATAAACAGCATTGTACGCAGCACACAGATTCCGCCCGTACGATAGCACGAACAGCTGAGCTCGCCTGAGGTCATCGATCGAGATCCCCGCTACGCGCCGCCGGCGCCGGCGCCGCCCGTCTCAATCGCGCAGTCAATAAACGCCCGCGTTTAATAACTAGGCAGCCAGCCTGCCTACTAGTTCTACAAACAACAGAATCTTAGGTACCTACCTACCTCTTAAACATCATCATCATCATCATCATATCAGCCGATAGACGTCCACTGCTGGACATAGGCCTCCCCCAAAGAGCGCCATGACGACCGATTTTGGGCCTTCACCATCCACCGACTTCCTGCGACCGCTTTAATGTCATCGGTCCATCGAGTGGGGGGCCGTCCTACACTTCGTTTTCCAGTTCGTGGTCGCCACTCAAGAACCTTTATTCCCCAACGGTTATCGGTTCTGCGAGCTATATGGCCTGCCCATTGCCACTTCAACTTACTAATTCTAAGAGCTATGTCGGTGACCTTGGTTCTTCTACGGATTTCCTCATTGCGGATTCGATCGCGTAGTGAAACTCCCAGCATAGCTCTTTCCATAGCTCGTTGGGCGACTTTGAGCTTTTTTTTTTTTTTTGACTTTGACCTCTTAAACAACATTTAAAGTAATTGCAAGTATCTTGGTTTCTACCTAAAAACCAAGATATGTACATAAGAACCAACACAAGATATGTACGTAATTGGATAAAGTTTGCATTTGTTAGCACTTGTCTAGGTAAGGTAGCTTATAAATGACAAGATTAACTACCTACCTACTATCAATAGCGAGTTAAAATAAGGTAGGTACCGACCTGTAGTGAATGTTTAAGGGATACTTATCTAAACCTCGATAAATTCATACAAATATTTGTTCCGCTTCGGGAATCAAACCAGCAACCTCCTGCGACTAAGCCATACTTATTTGAAGTTCATTCAAATATTTCTCCCGCGGCGGGAATCGAACCCGCATCCTCCTGCGTCTAATGTTTATGTCATACTTATCTAAAGCTTGATAAACTCATATGAACATTTGTCCCACGGCGGAAATCGAACCCGAAACCACAGAGCCACTGAGGTCAACACTTTCTAAGTAGGTAGGTAGTAGATTTTACAAGTACTCGTAGGTATTGCGAATAACACAAAATAAATAGTAGGCATGCATCACTTTTGCCTATGCGGCTTTATCAAAAGAAATTGTAGCGAAATAGAAATCTGAACCTTATGCTTATGAAATAAGAACACAAATTAAGATAAATAACGGAAAAGCGCCGGCACGTGTAAGATTCGCGGTGTTCTTTAAGCGGCTTCTATCAAAGAGTTTATTTTTCGAATTAGTTACCTATTTTTGTTAGTCGGTGTTCACTTTTCGTACTGGCTGGACACTTGCGGAGGAGTGCATACAAATTGCATTATCAACACCTTTCGCGGAAGAAATTTGTTTTATTATTTTCGTTTAATTAATTTTTGACTCTCATAGTTTTATTTAGATTATGTACCTACCTACATAGTTTTTTAGTGCGTGTGATATTTATTTAATCAAGTGTTAGTGTAAAATTATTTTTAGATCTTAGATCCTTTTGTTAGCTTTATTAGATAGAACAGTGACAGTGCTTTAGGTACCTACCTATTCATAATGTTTAGTGCGAGAGAGTATGGACAAATGCTTATGTGCTATGGTGCTATGGTATTCATCGGTCTACAATCAAGCGAGCTCAGCTGTGCCATGAACGAGCAGGAGCTCAGTTTGAGCCCTTCCTGATTCGACCGAGGCTACAGCGCAACTAGGTAAGACCTACCTCCCTACTAATTATAGGTACCTACGCGCTACCACAGAATACACAATAGTACGCGCTACACGCTACACGCTACGCGCTACGCGCTACGTTAGTAAGCATTGTGAACTTACCTACGTGAATGCGTACATTGCTGACTACCGAAATACATAAAAAACTTGAAACATTGTTTTCTCCGGAAATAATTTTTTTTTTGGACAACTGATTTTTTTTTAGCTTGGCGTTGGGGTGCTTTACCACCCTCTTTCGTTTTCAGTACTTGTCTTTTTACACGCTGTATATAATAAAAAATATCTATCTATGTATTGTATTGTATTATGTATATATCAGTCATCTAGCACCCCTAAACACAGCTATGTTTAACAGCAGCTTACCTTGGGGCTAGATGATGCTGTGTGGATTGTCCAGCATTTATTTATTTATTTATACGTTTACAGTAAACTAATTTATTTATTTTATAATTATTATGGATCACCAACGAAAGATACACAGGCATACACTTTTTTTTTTTAGTTACAATATAAAAAAAGACATTTGGCACATTGAGTTTATCATAGTTGGCACCACTAAAAAAAACAGTTCAATACTCGAATGGAAACATGGAACACAGACGCCACAAATTAAAAGAAGAAGAAGAAGAAGAAGGAAACATGGAAACAATCAAAACAATAACTCGTCAGTGTCACTGCCACTACGGTTTGTACATAGCGTTTTCTTCTTCTTCTTTTAATTTGTGCATAGCGTTTTTACGCGACAATCAAAATAATACACTTGACTTGACACTGGCAAAATGTGGCAACTAAGCCACAGTTCATAAAAGAAGAAGAAGAAGAAGAGGACTAGCAATGCAAAAGAAGTCAACTCATCCACCGCTGACTAAAATATTGAAAAAAAGTATATTCTGTCTATGACCATGCTAAGAATAACATCATCATCATGACAGCCTTCTATGTATGTTCCCGCAGCTGGGAAACTGGCCTACTCTCGAGCGAGAGTCATTGGATCTTACTAATCCACTAGTACGCGGACCCAATGTGGATTGGTGGACACCACATGACACTATGATGTGCCATCACATCACCAATGGATGGTATAGTTCGAATTTTAGTTCTTGGACATGCCGCCGCCGGCGCCGGGCGGTTTCCTCACGATGTTTTCCTTCACCGTGAGAGCATCACTGGCATAACTACTTCTTAAATTGTTCGAATAGAAATATTATTGGTGCACGACCGGGTTCGGGCCCACACGTATCTATGATCGGAAGCCGCTGTCACTTCACTACCACTAGAATACCAGTGCTTATGTGCTAAAAATATCATCATCATCATCATAACAGCCTTCTAATATTCCCTCAGCTGGGACACTGGCCTACTCTCGTTCGAGCGAGAGTGATTGGGTCATCGTATTCCACCACGCGAACTCAATGCGGATTGGCGGATGGCACATTGTCTTTTGAGTTAATAGCGGATATGCCGCCGCGACGCCGGCGCCGCCGCCGGTTTCCTCACGACGACGGTTTTTTTCACCGTATACCTACACACGGGCACGGGTAAGTAAATAAGTAGGTAGGTACTAATTTGGTTATGTAAGAACTTAAACCTCACGAAAGTAGTAGGTAAGGTAGGTATAGTTCTCTCGGCAGATCTAGGCTTCCGTGAAGTTAGCCGATTGTAATGCGCAAAGACAATTTACTAAAAAAAGCTCCACATAGTTACAGCTCATTACTTTGTTTTGAATTCAGCTAGTAGGTACACGTTGCTATGGAGCTTGCTAGCAACTAGGCACACGGGGGCACACACCTTATAGCTAGCGACTAAATACTTTGATTCTTACTTATTTCGAACCAAAAAACTAATTAAAATAAAGAGGTACTTAATAGGTAATGCAAAAATAAAGATCTCAATAAACAATGTCGATATTTAAAGTAAAATCGTGGTGGTCAAACGATAGATTACAAAACGAAAGTAAATCCGGTTTCCAAAATGCAAACTGTCTTAAAGTGGATAAGTTTAGCTCTCTTAACGACAGCGATTGCATTTTGATGGGAGACGGTTCGATGCTAAAAGTTTACAAGCCATGTGCCGATCAAGATGTGGCTCCTACCATTTTAGAATCAGAATTTGGTGAAGCGGTGTTGCAGATTGAAACTGGGAATTTTTTAACGTAAGTCTTAAAAAGTACCTACCTACCAAACAATTCATAATCCAAAAGCAGGTGTACTTAGTTACACCAACACACGCCCGAATAGAATGCTGGGAATATTTAACCAAGCAATCTATGCATTCCTTGTCTAAAGGTAGTAAAGTCCATAATAACTTCAATGAAAACATCACTTTTATTTCATTATTCTAGGGGATATGATGATCGCCAAATCATAGTCCTACATCCACAAAGTTACGCAATTTATCAGCTGAAGAGTAAAGAAGGCCACACCGATGCCGGTATGAAACACAACTAACTAGGTACCCTACAGTTTGGCCTTGGCCCATTCTCTATAATATTTTGTGATCATGATTTGCAGGCGATCAGAATTTACTGGAGTCTATGATAAAACACGCATTCACTCGACGTGCAGATAGCCTGACTTGTGGTTCATTCGGCAACATAAAGACTAGAGACTTCATCTGCATACAAGGTCTCGATGGGAGCCTGAGTTTCTTCGATCAAGACATTTTTCTTTTTATGTGCATCTTCAATGACGTCATTATACCGGGCCCGATTTGTTACATCAAAAACTGTGATTCTTTCGCTGTTTGTAAGTCAACGTGGATTTTAGAAATTTATAGGTGAGTAGTAGGTTAACTTCTCAACTATCGAAATATTCCCCACATTATTATTATTATTAAAATCACTATACATATCAAGTCGGGAAACATTACTCTTATGATGTAACACATCATCAGGTCGATTTTTATAGTTTTCTGTTCTGCAGCTACCAGCAGTTAAGAGAACTCAGCGAAATTACAGGTAGACAAAACAAAAATAATATCCCACAATGGACGTACAATGCTGGGGAAGAAATAACTCACATCCAAGTTATACAGGTATTTTCAAACCAACGTTAACACTGCCTTTATGTGCCTCTTGAACAAAAAGGAACCTAGGGAGAATATTTTTCAGACAAGCAGTAATTTTTCGAGCATCCTTGCTCTAGGCGAAAGGCACCTTTATTGCTTTCAAGATAATGGCCTTATGAAATACTCCATCAAGTTCGAATTTATGCCGATTTGTTTCTTCGCGTATCTCATCGGCTGGTACTATGGTAAGCAATATTTTGACATGCCTGGGTAAACTTTTTAGAAGATTTGGTTAAAGCGTGCTTAAATTTAAAGCATAATAATGATGTTGCAGAGGCAGGAGCAAGATTACTAGTTATGGTCGCATCAGAAGACAAGAAGCTATTCGTCTACGAAGGCACGACTCTGCTATGGTCTTGCGATTTACTCAGTTCCGCAGTATCCGTCTCTCGGTGTTTCCTCAAGTCTCTGCCAGGCGGTCTGGTTACATTATCAGCAGGGGGAGTAGTCAATGTTGGCTATATGGGAACAGAACCTGATTTAAACGGCAATGTAGCCCAAATGGTAAACGAAACTGTTGATTTGCAGCAAATCCAAGCAGAAATGGAAGAAGTTGAAGATTCTCTGCAAAACATGCTGGAGAATAAAAACGGTAAAATTGTTTAGTAAAATAATTTTACAATATTACAATTAATATTAGAGCTATCGTAAGTTTAACTATTTTCAGATACTGATGGCAACTTTTCTAGGATTGAACAAGTCCTTAAAATAAAAGCGGATGTGGGTAAACCAGTACAAAACCTATTCCAAGAAAACACGCAAAATAAAATTGACGGAATACATCTTCTGATGTGCCCTGTAGTAGTGATACTGAATTGCGAAGAACCAAAGCAAATACAAAGTGTTCAAATAACCTATGTTTGTTGCCCTCCATTTGAATGTTCAGAGCCTACCATCTGCCTCGACAGTGTGAACGGCTCAGAAATCATAGAAACACAAGTGTTTTTGTCAAGCGAGTTTGATATTTCCGAATCAAGAATTAAGATATTGTTTACAATAACAGATTCGTCTGGAAAGATTGTTATCATAACGAGATCTGTGGTCCTGCCATTGAGTCTATATTGTTATCCTGTTCAAGCTATTGCTGATAATAAATTGAAGTTAAGTGTTGAAGGAAATCGACCGTGCATTGAACTAACTAAGATTTTTACAGGTAGGTTTTACACTTTAGCCGATAGATTGTATGGGTGTTTCCTCGTGGTCTCAGGATTTCGTCCCAAAAACAGTAACATGAGTTATAAGTTCATAACCACTAGTCAATCCAAAGAGTAAATAGTCAAAGAGTCTGACATTAGGCGAGATCAGTAGGGGATGTGAATTAAAACTGATTAAATAAGAATAAAATTTGCAGATTTTACAGAGGAAGAGCTAATGATACACGAGGGTGATGCCAAATGCGTAACTTTAATCTACAGATCAACAAAGAAGTCAGTAACAATAAAAACATCACCAACACAATATTTTATAGAGACAGATGAGTTCACAGAAATGTCGTCGTTATTAGACCATTTTTTACTGCGGTTGAATGATCATTACCAGCGCATGGGCGTGAAAGACTTTCAGTTCAAGTTGATATATGACAAAGAGTTTGTAAAGCAAGTTATGCATAAGTTTTTGAGGAGCATTGAGGCCCACGCGAAAGAGCGCACCAAACTCAATACCTCTGAAGTTAGTACAATACATAACAGTACAAAAGTATTATAGCTAACTCTATCGCACACTTTCAACTGAATTTCCAGAATAGATTTATTATATTTACCTAATTTATCCGTTTCACAGAAGAGAATGGTGAGAGTGGAGTCTGGAGTCGAGACATAGACTCTTGTCATAACTGGATCATGACATCATTTATAGGCTAAGTTCCGCTCAGATTGGCCGGATACCCGCCGTAAGAGCGACATCCTATGCAGAGCGGAGTCAACCATCAAAACTGCCTAACTCAATTGCACGAAATTATGACACGATTCTTTTGGATGATGATAAGGATTCACTCCGGTTCTGTGAATAATCTTTACAAGCGTTAAAACCTTGCTCATAAATCTTGGATGTTTATTTTTCAGGACGAATTAAATATTCTCCAAAGACAATTTATAGTGGTTCAAAAACGGCTTTTAGTTCAGTACGGTTCCTTACCACCAGGTGACTGCGACCCCCTTGAGTTCCTGATGAGAGATACTCACAAGAAGATAGTCAACACTGTGAATCAAATCATTGAGTACAAAGAAAATGTTTGCAGGTATTCATAAAAATAATCAGTTCATAGTCAGCAAATAAACGTCGACTGTTGGACATACGAATCTCCTTCATTCCAGCTCGTCTTCAGTAAGTCTAATTTTCAGCCCAAAAAAAAATATAGTTTGTGTTTTTTAGAGCTGGCAGCACCGTGACAACAGTTGGATACTTTATAATTTGTATCCTCAAGCAAATCACTCAGGATGATTTCAAAATGAAACTCATTGAAGAGATGATGACTCTAACATCTTTGTATGAACATTATCAAGTAAGTCTTTAGTACCTATTGGGTTTTGTTTGCAAGTTTTTTATACCTAGGCCTGCTACTACTAGGGTTATTTAAACTATGGATGCTTGCAATACCAGAGGTACCTATTTAATCGGTAATAAATAACTAAGAAAACAGCCTTCAAAAAATATTTCGAGCGCGTTTTATAAAAATACGAGTAGCATTCCCGTTACGTATATTATTTATTTATATTGATTGGTCCTATAAAATTTTTGGAATTGTAATATAAAAAAAAAGTAAATAGTTTAGTTAGGTACAAGAGTTTCTCTTAGCTACCTAATTGATTACTTAAGTAAGAATGATATAAATAAAAAATATTTTTGTTTGGTGATCAATATGTAATATTAAATCTAGGAGTGGGAAGAAGCGGTAGCGCAAGCGTTATTATACATTTGGAAAAATGTGTTCAAAAAATCTGAAAAGGACAAAGAAAAGCTAGCGCCCGTGATGGAGCAAGCTATACTATCACAAGTCAACTTGAAGCGATTTCTGAAGCAACTACGCATCGTCTTGGACAATATGTTTAGCGAAGCCGACAGAGATGAGATACAAGAGTACCCAATTACACGCATAGAAGAACTGGTCGAGGTCTTATAGAATATGACTATTTTAATTAAAATTATGGGCATAAATCACCAAGTCCTGATAAATGATGGATAGGCAATCCGTAATGTAGCACACAATATTACTGTTGTATGTATATTTATTACTGTACCTACTGAAAGTATGAAAAGTTATACTGCTACAAGTTTTTATTTTTATTTTTACAGCTGTAAAGGTTATCTTGTACTCGTTTCCGGTGTAATTAAACTATTTTTGTTTTTTTTTTTGTTCTGGTTCTATTTTATAAAACAACCAGTATTCATTACTGCAATTCACGAACACGTAATGATTCTTACAACATAAATGCTACCGGACGAAGTCATTAAATGTAGGTATATGTAGGCGAAGATTTTTTATTCATCTATCAAAACGCTCCGGACCTATCACTTATCAGCACTTGGTCTCACCAAGTCCCTAGATAAACTACACTATTACAGAATATCAACACTTTTATTTCATTAAACACTGAATTATATAAATATGTATTATTTATTTATCGTACAAAAGTCTTTTACGCGACGTGCAGTAGAGAGTACAGTACAAGGTTGAAGTACAACATGTGTACTAACAACAAGAGTACCTTATCACGTCCTCCGTGTCATTTCTTCTTGGGGTCTTTCAGTCCAGCGCCAGCGTTGAACTTGAAGAATATTATGTCTCCGTCTTCTACCATGTAATTCCGTCCTGTAACGAAAAAACACATTTAGCTTTTATCAACTAGTGGAACGCTCCGTGGCTGTCAGCGTCGAGTTATTTTCACAAAAACTTCAAGTTTCCGCTACATTATCTCCTATATTATATATATATTAATCGTATAGGGTAAGATGGAACTGACATGGTACATGTAATTGATAAATTTAGGCGTTACTTTGCGGAAATCCATTACAAGATAAAAAACAGACGTAAAATCTCCAGTACTATTCCGCTCAACCTTTTAACTAATGAGGTCACACAGCTACCACAGTTACCACATCGACACGTGTTTCATCCCTCCACGGGACATCATCAGGACCATCGACTTGTTCTCCGGCAGACGTGTTGCTCCGTCGAGCGGTTAAAAGGTTGAGCGGAATAGTACTGGAGATTTTTCGTCTGTTTTTTTTTATATATGTTACATATACATAAGTTGCTTAATAAATTCAAATAAAAAAAATCTTCTACAAGATGAATTTCGGAAATTCCTTTGTCAGTGCAGACCCTCTAAATTTCAAGTCTCTGACACATACAACGGCACAGTTTACGTACACAAACTATGCATGTGGTAATTGCGACGCGTTTGCTTTATACATTTTATTGAGAGCGTCCGGGGTGTGACTGACCGTTGATTAGTAGTCACGCAACGATTTTATATATTTATAAGATTGATTTTTCCAGAATCTCGCAGAATTAATTTTGACCGTCTGTCGTGAGTTATCGTGGGACATGACAATGTACAGCACGACAAGTCTGATGTAAGCAAGTCAAAAGCTTACAATAATATTTGCAAATTTCACCTTGCTGCCTGTATTTGCCAGCCGCTTTGCACGCCGCTTCAGTGCCCTCTTCTCTGAAGTCCTTGAAGTGCATAACCTCAGCCATGATGAATCCTTTCTCGAAGTCCGTGTGAATCCTACCCGCGGCTTGGGGAGCCTTTGTTCCTTTCTAGAAATAATCGAGAATAAACGTGTTATAGGCCTGTGTCTACATTGAAACATAAGAATTATGGTTATAATGTTGATGAGTGTTTTATAATATGTAGTGTATTGTAATAGCCAGGTGTGTAGCATGAGACAGTGACAGTTGATTGACGTTTGAGTGTTATGTGAATGCGACTTACAGAAGACGCTTTCGGTGAATTTTTCCAACTGCCTTGTTAACCTATCTTGAATAGCCAAGCAAGTTCATAAAAATACGACAAGCCAGCAAGTAATAAGGACGCGGGGTGTCAGTTGGCCTTAACTACATTTTTTTTGCAGTGGATCTAATCAGAATCTAGCCATCTATGTTGGAAATGGGAGAATTTATAACCGCCCAAATGTAAATGTCACTGGCTGCTAAATACGCTTCGTAAATCACATCCAGACCCGGGTATCAAACCCACAACCTATTCTAAACTGAGCACTTGCTTACCGCGCCACCAAAGTCTTCATATAATATGGTGGAATGTTACCTGAATAGTCCACGCCTTTACTTCATCAGGTCCGGCCGTGAAGAAGTACTCTAGCTGCAGAGCTTTGTATCCTTGCACTATGATTTTGTCCAGAGAACTGTAAAATGCATAATGATTGTGTCAGTTTTGTTGTGCATTAGTTAGCTGATTTATTCTACACTAGTGACCTGCCCCGGCTTCGCACGGGTACACGCTTAGGTACAAACTGTATTGTCAAAAAAATTATCTATTGAATTGTAGACCGTCCCAGCTTCGTGCGGGTTCAATGAAACCGCACCCGTGCAAAATACCGCTAGTAATAAATATAGCCTATGTTACTCAGGGATAATGTAGCACTCTAACGTTGAAATAATTTTTGAAATCGGACCAGTTCTTGAGTTTATTCGTAACAAACAAAAATACAAATCTTTCTTTTATATAATATTATAGTATATATTAAACCGCATTAAAATCCGTTGCGTGATATAAAAGATCTAAGCGCAATACATAATAACATAAAAAGTTTGAAATCATCGCGTTGGCCAAGATTTTGATACCACTCACCTTGACAAGTTGTTATCCTTCAAGTAAGCTCGTCTTTCTTCCGCGTCCATGTCCAATAGTTTACTCTCAAAAACTCCCGAGAAGGGAACAAGGGGCGCTCCAGGATCGTTCTTATCAATCCACTCTTTCAGTTTCGGCAGCCATTTGTTCTTCTTCCTAATGTAATCTTTCTCCGATAAGTTGACGAGGTAAAGCGCTGGTTTAGAGGTTAGGAACAGGTATTTGTTGAGGACTTCAATATCTGCAGCGCTCCAGTCACCGAAGCGAATGTGTTTCTTTTCATCTACGAGTATAGCCTTGATCCTTAGCAGTGCATCCTGTAATATAATATCCATTAATCAGTATTCTAATGTTCCCACTGCTAAGACTTTAACAAGTAGACTCATAGTGGATGGCGATGTATCTATCTGGGGGCACGGCAGTGCTCCCGCCAAGTCCAAGTACCAAGGAACAGCTTAGGCCATTTTCGACCCCCTATAACTTCGTTGTGGATAAAACTAGAAGGCTGAAGTTTCAGTAAACAAGCAGGCATTGTATAAACACGTCGCATTTCAATTTTCATTCAATTTGAACCAGTAGTTTAAGAATTATAACTAGTAAAAATTTCTTAATTTTGTCACTCTTCCTAATACAAGGAACATGCCAAAAAATCGATGGGAACCCAGATGTTGCCAGACTCTTTACGGAATGATTGCGTTGGATCTGGCAAAAATTTACCAATAACTTTTAAAACGTTTCAAATTGATCCTTAAGATTTTATTGAAAAACTTTCGACTTTATTTGATTACCGTATCTCAATAACGCTTACGTATTCAGGCTTGAGTTTCTTATCGTTGCCTCGCACAACCACTCGCTCCAATTTCTCAAGATCTTTTAGAAGCTGGTCTTCGTCTTTGAGCCGCAGCTCTTCGCCGATGGTCTCGAGGTCTCTCACCGGGTTCACGTCTCCGTCTACGTGGATCACGTCTTCGTCGTCGAAAGCACCTGAGGCAAAGATGGTCTTATAAATGAATGAATTGGCAAGTTATAAAACTGGTACCAGTCAGTAGAGGCCTGATAGATATCGTGACAGACCCAAGAAGGTGGCGAGATGTTTTCGACTCCTCTTGAGTCTAACAGGCACAAAACTGAGTTTAGTGGCATTTGCTCAGCAGTGTGACACAGCAGGTTAATTATATAACAAAGATTGCTGGTCGTAAGGAAATAAGAATGTTCTACAATTTCACCATTTATAACCCATAGACGTTCACAGCTGGACATGGCCTCCATCCTCCTAAGAATGCCACGACAGACGACCGACCTCCATCATCCACCAACCCTTTTCCTCTGACTTTTCTACTGACAGTCAGCGGTCAGCTGGATAATATACTCAATACGATAAAACACGATTTATTTATTGAAACCGACAATTTACATGTCTTTACGACCTTATTCAGTCTGTCCCAAAGAAAATACTGCTAAAACCTACTATTTATTAAACAAACTCACGGCACAAATTAAAGATGGCGTCACAGGCTTTGATGTGTGAGAGGAAAGCGTTTCCTAAGCCTTGTCCTTCAGCGGCGCCGCGCACTAGACCAGCGATGTCGACCACATTCAGGAAAGCGGGCACTTTACTGGAAGAGTAGCAGAGTTCTTTGTGATAGAGCTCGCCCGGGGAAGGACTACCACCATACCTATTTCTGCCGCCAAGCAGTAATGCTCGCATTGCTGTGTTTCGGTTCGAAGGGTATAGTTTCCGGTGAAATTACAGGCACATGAGACTTTCCATCAAACATCTTAGGGTGGTAACACGCAAGTGATATCTATGATGTTGCATGCGGACATAGGCTACGGTAACCGCTTACCATCTAGTGGGCCGTACGCTTGGTTGCTACTTTAGTGGTATAAAAAAAAACAAGTAAATAAACCTTAGCACGTCAACAAGCTAATACATGGCGCTACTGAAGACGCATAACACGATTTACAATAAAGCGTGACTTTGCGTTGATCTAAAGTAAAACATATCAGACATCGATATATACCTTAGACATCAATATTTTCAGAAAGTCAGACTTTCAAATGGTCAGATTATGCCCTAGTTCATAAATCATACTGTCATTTCAAAGGTTGTCGTACCTTGACAAGGTCCTATGTCATTGAACAAAGACAATGATAGATTTAAACGCCACATTAGCTGATAGTCTTAATAGAGGTTTTATAAGTACTATGAATAAGATTCTTAGTTTGTTATATTATACTCGGAAATAGTACTCACCTGGCTGGCTTATGGAACTCGCAAAGATATTCAAACCTCTCGTCAGGAACCGGTACCCTACTTGCTGAAACAAAATAACATCATTAAATTTCTGGCTTCATTTGTACATTAAAATGTAATGAAACGAAAACATAACTTTACCTGACTCATTTTCAGTCTTTTAAAAACAATACGACTTTATATTATTATCACATTTTATTACCAATTATTTAAAAAAATATTATAAAATAAAACCTATTTGTTTAGTTCATAAATCGTTACAGATTCCTTAGTAGAACTCGTGGCAAAGCTTGTCGGCTTTCTCACAGTTCCGGAGTCACAGGTAACTGGACCCTTACAACAAACTGGATAACTAGCAAACGGGTTATCCATGGACCTTAGAAGTAGACCCACATGTGTGATAAGCTTGCATCTAGCGTCATATACACTCGATGCTTTCAAATACTTTGTCAACATAGATTTCTCTATATGTGGATTGTGCGTCTTCAAGTATAAACCAATTTGCAGTAAAGCAGACACCTGGAAAGGCAATCCAGGATATTTCGGTCGAAAGACATTCACCGAGCAACATGCGTCTGTTATCAAATTCCCAACAGTTTGCTCCAAGTAACCGAGATTAGGTAGTTTGTTCAAGACAAGCGGAGGAAATGGTTTTTTTTCCTTGAATACGGTGATATCGGAATACATGCGCGGTTTGGCCATAAACTTTGCAAGGCATTTTTCACCGCAAAATAGATAAGTCTTTCCTTGAAAACTCGCCGCATGTTTACTACTTCCTCTTATAATTTTTTGTGAGGGCAGGTTTTCGGCATAATTTACGATACAGATACCGTTTTCGTACACAAGATCCATGCTCACGGTCTTCACCACAGCAGGGATTTCCGGAATGTCAACCTTCTGTGCTTTCAAGTAACAATGGGGTTGCTTCATCACTTTACTCATGTGTTCGGTACATATCCAGTAAAATTTATTTCGATATTGCACGACACCTTTTCGATCTGCAGGAAAACTACTGTGTTTGAGTACATTTTTACTGAGACAAAGTGGGCACATATTTTTGAAACAGGTGGTCCGTTGCTGGAATATTTCATTAGAGATACACATAACGTCTACAGGAACGATGTTAGTATCCACGTTAGCTAAGTAGTAATGAACTTTTGGTATAAATTCATTGATGACTTTCACAGCATCTTCTAAACATTGCCACTTCGATTGATTCCCATCTAGTAGATAAATGTTTTGATAATCATTTAGTATCCAATCTCTGATTTTGTAACTCTCAGAAGACCACTTTTCGAATCTGTGCTCAATAAATGGGCTCGAATACGGTGGCTTGTATTTTAGTATATCGTAGTACACTTCAACTTGTGAGCTATTGAAAACAGTTCTAGCATAAGCACGAATGTCAAATACTATATTTGGATAAAGGCCATCTCTGCACAACTCTATAGCTTCAGAAGCTGATTCAGGATATCCATCCAGCACAAATCCATACGTTATTGTTCGATGGTCTATCGCGGCCATTTGGATTGCTTTTACAATGTGATCTTTGTTAATGCAATCTCCAGAGATAATAGATGCCTGTATGTTCTTCCCCAACTCTGTCCAATACAAGTTCTCTAATATATTGCGTATAGCCATTCCGGTAGATATGCAAATCAATCCATAGCGTTTCGCTAGTTTTGCTGCTAGCGAGCTCTTACCCGATTTGGGAGGTCCGATGACGCAAATTCTTAAAGGATATTCCATAAACAAAGTGATGTTATTACTGGAAATGTATTTCAAAGGATTATTTCTAAATTTTTTTAAGGCTTCTGGGCCACCTAGGAAATAGATATACGATCGATGGACGATAGGGTATATCTTGCCCTTACGTCTACTAAGCTTATAATTACTCTGTATTGCGTTTGGGTTCTCAAAAACGTACACAGGACAAATTCGATTAAATTTACTTATCAAACAAAATCCTTCTAGCAGTAGCAATTCAGCGATATCAGTATTTACAATAAATGTTTGTTCGAATAACGATTCGCACCTATTTCTCAGTTTAGATAACTTGGAAAGTGCAACTCTTATGACTTTTTCGATATGTTTTGTTCCATTGATGGAAATAGTTCTTATTCTTTGTTCGGATAAAAGGTCCTTCAGAGCTTGGATATTTTCATCGTCACTTTCATAAATACTCTCTATCCTTGAGTCAATTCTTTCATGTACTTCATCAGGTTTTTCCCATTCACTTTGATCAACCGGTTCAGGGAATTCAAGTATCATTTCATTGTATGAATTGAATAAGTTAGCGTCAACATTCGATGACCCTGAGGGATGTGCATCCATTATTACACTTTCGGTTGAAAAACCTTTGATAGGTTCAACAGTAGAAAAAAACATGTTTTCTAAAATCTCATCAACAAGGAGTTTAACAACGATGTTTTTGGTCAGAAAATACATCCACTCCTTTCTTTCATTGTCAAGATTCTGCCTGGATTTTTCTTTTGCTTCACTTAGCTGGACTTTCCAAGTTTTGAACATTATAGGTGAAAGGCGTTGCAGTGAGACTTCTGAGCTTCCTTCGATTTCTATGACTAAATCGGGTATACAGAAACAGTTTACCATATCTTCAGTATCTGTAGGTAAACGTGGGTAACCATCTAAAATAAAACCTGTGTTCACAAAAGGATCTTGAAACCATAATTTTGTAATAATTCTTTCCATTAGCGGTGAGAGAATCGGTGCACCGCGTTCAAAATAGTTGTGAACCATTCGCCTCAGTTCGGTCTCATTGGATAAAATATCTGACAGCAGATTTTCGTTTCCTTCGTCCATCTGGAACTCTGCTACAGCTTCATCATCTATCGGTGCATCAATAAAACTATTTTCGTAACGGCGACCAACTTTCTTGAAATGTTTGGGCATCAGTAAATCATTGACAATTTCTTGAAAATCAATGTGTACAAGCCCAAGTTCTTTTGCAAGTAATTTAGATAAAGTTGTTTTTCCGCTTCCGATACAGCCGATGACACATATCCTTAGTGGTGGAATACTTTTGTATGGCTTGTTGTATGATATATATTTATTTACATCTCTCTGAAACAACTCTGAACTTTGTTCTTTACAAAAATTATAGCATCTGTTATCGTACTTGAGTCCAAATTCGGGTTTGCCTTCCCACAACACTCCGTAATCGTAAAAAGCTATAGGGCAGTATATGCTAGTATCGCCCAAATTTCGTGGATTGTTATAGGTCATGATATCATTCGGGGTTTCTTCTTCGTCTTGGTCATCGGCTTCTTCGTCTTCATTGGGCTCACACGCAATCATATATCCCGTTCTTAGTTTTAGTAACATTTCTTCAACAACTTGAATATCTGATTTATTTTCTAGTTCCACATCAATGTAACATTTATTATATTCTTCCACTTTTAATTTGATAGTATCCCAGTCTTCTTTAAATTTTTCAACAGATTCAGTAAATGAGGCAACCATATCGGTTTCAGGGTTTCCTTCTAGGTTTGCTCCTACATCTTCTGAGCCAACGGTAGTTGTGATTGTAGCATTGACTAAATTTTTGATATCCAAAACGGTCATCCTGGGTTTTGTTTTCATAAATATTTTTGTTTTTATCAGAGGATCACTAGCTTGCATAAATCGTTCACTGTAATTTTTTTGTGCACTACCAATAGTTTTGTATTGTTCTATCAAGTCAAGATCAATTTCTCTATTTTCTATGAGTGCTACTGTATAATCTGGCATTAGTTTAGCTTCGCTAAGAAAACCCCAATACTCTGGATCTGATGGGAATCCATCTATGATATACTTTCCATACATTTGATCAAACTCCGTGGCAGTTTGACAATCAGTATCTATTGTAGTCAAAACTCTTGCCATTTCATTCATTAATTCTTCAATAGTTGGTTCGATTTCCTTTTGAAGTTCATTAGCAACTATGTAGGCTGCAATGGCGGCCATTACATCTTCATCCCCTAAGGCTGGTATTGAGGGTCTCTCTATTTGTTTTGTCATGCTTTTAGGAGCGTATTGAGCTATCACTTTGCCTAAGAGGGCTTTCTCACACAAATCTACGTCATCTAAAAATGGCAATGGAGCAAGTTGTGTTTTCAAAGTGTCAAAGCTGTTCAAAAATTCAATACTTGGAGTTGGCGGTTCCTCCGGAGTTGTTTCTTCTTCCTCTTCTAAAATTTCTTCAGCTACCTTATCCTTTCTTATATACCTAAAACTCTCTACAAGAAGTGGAATGTAATCACGAAGTAGTGATTGAGTCATAATACACCATGTATCTAGTTTGGCAAATCTGGTCATTTCAGCATCCTGCCATGCAGCAAATCGGGCGTCTTCTAGTGTAGCAATGATTTCTGATAAAATCGTTTTTGCAAAGGTGTCATATTTTTTTTGTCTCTCAACATCTAAAAACTTTTCATAGTAAATTATTGGGGTGTCTAACAGCCACGAAAGACATTCTGATACCATGGTTTTGCCTGATGATTTAGTCCCAATGACTATGATTCTACAAGTAGGCTCCAAATACTTAGATTTGAGATAAGGTCTGGGGTTTCTGCAAAACGAAACCATAGCATCTAGTGTAGACAGAAGATATACATGCTTGGTAAAGCTTACTGCAAACTTAGGATTTCCTCGAGTAGATTGTCTTTTTTTGAGTTCAACGGGGCATCTATTAAACCATGGAGATGGATATCTGTTGAAACTCAATACGCCACCACGCAAGACGTTTAATTCTTCTACTGTTTTCCAGAACTCCTCCATATCATCTGGAGGCTCCTCCATGAATAAGGGTTCTGGTATTATGACTGTCTGTAATGGCATCAAAAGCAGCCTTTCCGCAATATGGTGCATCATTTGCTGAACTGATTGTCTGGCATCAAGCTTGATGATGCAATTTGGTTTATAACTCTTTAGCTTGTTTTCAACAAAAGGTAAAATATCAAGTTTGTAATTGCACATTTGCTTGACAGAGTTTGCTTCAAAGTTGACTGGCTGTCTGCAGTTGTATTTAGGATTGTATGTGTGACTATCAAAAGGGCTGGTATAGTCACTCATAGTATATTTGGTAGGCCATCTTACTTCTTTTAAAACTTTTGGTGTGAAAGGTTCAACAGTGTTCAAGGCGGTTTTATAATTAATATATTTATGTGCCTTTTTAGTAACCAAGTCTTTATCAGGGCAAGTGATGTAAATTATAATATCTGGATTCATTTCTAAATTGAACACAGTGTTTAGTTGTTGAAGTAACACAGCTTTTTTTGTGTTATAGTAGGCATGTCCTGGATATATTATATTAGAGCAAGAATCTAGTAGAAATTTTGGCAATTCACATTTGATTTCCTCTTCTTCTTCTGGTGGTGACTCCTCAGGTTCCTGTTCTTCTTCAACTTCTTCCTCACCAGGTAATTCTATATCACTTGTAATTGATGAATGAATGCTCCCTGTTTTTTCCTTGGGCTTTCGTGGTTTTTTTTTCTTTAGATTACATATCACATCAAACATAAGGTCTTGCATAGCTATAATAGATTCCTCGCCATTAAGACTATTAATGAGATATTTTGCGGTTTTACTTGCAGTCACCAATGGAAAACCTGATACGACATAACCTCTATGTCTCACTGCAAGAGAATTCAATTTTATTTTGAATATCTTCAAAATATTATCAAATGCACATACATTGTTGTGTTTCATATTGAATTCCAAACATATTCCTGTGGGGCTGTTTTGTTCAATTTCATCAGTAATTATGTTTTTCGGGCATAAATGTACACAATTTCGCTTCTTGGAAATAGCTTCACCAAGACTATATGCACCTGCTCCTGGTTTACTCAATATTAGGAAGCATGTGGGTTTAGATCTTAGGTAGATTTCCTGGGCATCAATATCAGTCCATGGATTGTAGAACTCTGTCTTCTCTGGCAGTGGAGCAGCTGTATTGTCCAAGCCTAATACTGCAGCAGCCAGTGGCCTTTCCTTGCCACTTTCCTCATCATTTTTGTCTTTAGAGACATCACCACTATAGGTCACATTTTTGGTAATATCATTGTTTTTTAGACCATGCTTGTCATCTACATCTAGGTTATCCCTATAAATTTCAAATACATTCATTTTTAAATAATAATTAAATAAATTCCATTAATTAAATAATGACTTCAAGATGAAGTGACCTTTCGTGTCAATACTTTCAACAACTATTTCATGTCATTGCAAGATTGAGGCTGTATAAAAATGAGGTTTATTATAATAAGCAACAACTCTATGCAGATTTGGGGGGGTTATTATGTGATTACTCAATCAGTGTAACTCCAATACAATCTATATGATGCATATTCACTGCTCAGAACAGAATGGCAATTGACTATAAAATAAGTAAATAAGTAAATAATGCTGGACAATCCACACAGAATCATCTAGCCCAAGGTAAGCTGCTGTTAAAACAGAGCTGTATTATGGGTACTAGATGACTGATATATATTTAATACAATACAATACATAGATAGATATTTTTTATTATACATAGTAAAAACCCAGAACACCCGGAACAAATATTTGCAGATCCTACAAACATTTGTCCCAAGGCGAGAATCGAACCCGCAACCTCTGCGTCGCAGGCGGACCTTCGCCCACCGCGCCACATTGGTCGTCATAAAGTTTTGTCAGTTAAGTTACAAATAGTAACTTGACTAGAATAATCTAATAATTAAATGGTACTTATTTTCATTAGGATCAATGGTGCAAAAGGGGAAGTTTTCAGCAGCAGCTTGACTTTTGGTGAGCACATTGAAGAAAGTTGACTTGCCGACATTGGGCACTCCAACTATACCCACTTTCAAATTGGTGCCTACTCGCCCTATAAGGGGCTTTTTTTCAGGCTCATCCACTTTTTTTGGAGGCATCCTGAAAAACACAACATGACAATATAAATCAGATTATAATGCAAATATTGGTTTTGAGATAACTTTGGGTTGGGTATTGAGATTCCATGAGCCAGTAATATTAACACAGAATGTAGGTAGATAAGTACCTACCTAATGTAAGTATGTATTTTTTTTTATACTACTAAAGTGGTAACTAAGCATTCAACCCACTTGATGGTCAGCGGTTACCGTAGCCTATGTACGCATGCAACATCTTAGATATCACTTGCGTGTTACCACCCTGAGACATTACATGGTCTCATGTGCCTGTAATTGCACCGGAAACCATACCTTTCGAACCGGAACACATCAATGCGAGCATTACTGCTTGGCGGCAGAAATAGGTATGGTGGTAGTCCTTCCTCAGATGAGCTCTATCACAAAGAACTCTACTACTCTTAAAAAAGTAGTAAGCTATGTATACTGATTTTGATAATGTAGGTACCGACTGGCATTTTTTAGGCACCTACTAAATAGGTACTGATTTTGTTAATGTAGGTACCGACTGGCATTTTTTTTAAATGTTTGCAATAGGTGTACACTAACACGAAGGGGATGACTAAATAAGTAACGCCTCAAAAATAAATTAAGCTGTTTTTACTAACTCAACATGACATTATTAATTATAATATTATATAGAGCATTATCTCTGGAGGCTATTCATTAAATAATCCTTAGAATATTATTATTCTAAGAAATAAACCATGATCTATAGATAACCTGTGATTACAAAATTTCTTACCTTAAATATTTCAGAAATGCACTGGTTTCGCTGGTAATATGTACCAAATCTGAAACTAAATAATTTAATTGTAATCTTGGGTTTAATAAGTAAACTAAAATCAAGAAAAATAGTTTACAAACGTGTACCACGCACGAATCCGGCGTACGAAAATCAAGCGAAATTCTGCTGACTGACAGCCGTGCGTGCGTGACAGCGACACTGACACCGAACGCACATACTATTTGACATGTCACTGTCAGAGAATCTTGCTTGTTGCATTGCATCGGCGCGCGGCGGCCGCGGCCGGGACCGTGCGGCGTCAGGCTTTATGTCTCTTTCACACGTAAGGTATTTTTTTATACGCACGCATCAGACAGACAGCGATAAACTTAAAACCTGGCCTCACCTCACACATTATAAATGGCATCATCAAATCATAATATATATATATATATAATCATCTAATAACTAGAGATTAGGTAGAGTTTTTTCCTAGTATAAAAGTATACAGGTCGTCTATTCTGATAGTTTACTTACATAAAATCTATACTTGTGCTCCTTTTGCTGCCACTTGTTTACAATACCTATTCTTTGTAGTCCATGACTGCGATTTTGTAATTTCATTATGTAACTAGGTTCCTACCTATACCTAATTTATTTCAGACTTATATTTATTTTTCTTATTCTAGTGATTTATAAAGTCAGTTTTCAGTTGAATTCACAATAACTTTAATTTTTGTGCATGATGTGGTCACCTCTAATTGAGAGAGCAACTGTCCTGAGTACCTCTTTAATTTAAAAATTTTTAGGCATGTGTATCTTTCGTTGGTGATCCATAATAATAATAAATAAATAAATGGCTCTCTGAATTCATCGGAATACACACATTCAGATTTTTTCATTTTTTTTCTAATGGACTATAAGCTGTTAGAATTTTTTCAGATTGATCTAAAAATTCAGAATGTGCGTGGTATTCCGGGCTTTCTGAATTAAAATAATACGAATTCAGATTCACTCTGGCGAACAAAAGCGATGTATCGTTGCAGTTTTCATGTTGAAGATTATGAATTTCAGATTATGAATTCAGAGAGCCATTCAGAATGAATGAGGCCAGCCTGGAGTAGGTACTAACGACTTACCTATCCTGCCTCTGAACCTTCTTTTCACACCTCAGAACGGCGCAGGCGACGACGAGACGTCATGTCACTCACCTAATTAATGTGTTGTCTTCAGATTGTTGATTAATGTTTTTGTATGTTAATTTAATAACACTCTAGCACAGCAATGCACTGTCAAAATAATACCTTTTTTTTACCATTACCTACCATCGTAACTAGATCTAAAGATCTAAAAATACCTATATATCAAGTACAAGAAAATCAATAATCATGCAGTAAATAATTTATTTGATTTAATAGACAAATATTATAATAACCATTAAAATCCTTTAAAACCTAAGTAATACCAATACTACATTGATCCATTCTGCCAAGGTAGTGTCATAGGTGCTGGATTCTGTAGGTAGGACATCACCACAGCTGATATTGACAGCATGAAAGAGCTTACAATCTGTAAAATAAATTAACAATATTTAGCAATAACACTTTCATGGACATATCTTAGCAAGTCATTTAAAAAAAAAATAGGTATATTGAGATAAGCAAACTGCAGCATGTTGGCTTTACACATGAACTTTATTTTAGTGTGAGAGTTTTAAACAGTGTGATGTTTAAAATTAAAGACACAAACCTGTTTAGTATCATCTGTAACTCTTGAGTTGGCAAAACTGATACTTGAGCAGAACACAGCAGTCCAAGCACACCACTTTAGGCGCATCATGAGACCACACATAGAAAACACCATACCTGGAAATCAATCAGTGGTGTTGCAATTAAGTTCATAATTTATTAATATTTAAGTAGACTACATAAAACCACACAAAGTTTTAGCACACCAAATAAATTGTGTGCTTCAACCATACTTAACCTAATATATTCATATAATCTGTTGTCAAATCTTCAGCTGGTGCTGAAGTTGATGGAGCAGGTTTGAACCTACACTCTCGATCAGCGCGTCTAGGGTCTGATGTGAGCTGCATCTGCAATAAGATGAGGAACCAGGTTCTATAGTCTATTTCACATAGGAAGGGTGCTGCCACATTTCTGTTTTTTTTTTTTGCATCTTCGAATCGGCAATTTCTAAGTTATAAAATACAAACAGTTTAACACATTTTATTAATTTATGAATAGTGTGTTTAAATTTGCCAATTTATATAGAAATACTGATAAATAAAAACCTATAAATACCTACCAAATGTGTCAGCACCCTTCATATGTGAAATAAACTATAAAAGTACCTAAATGACACCACTCACTGCTAAAATGCTAATTTAGTGTTCCTACTTTATATGATTAAGTATATACAAAGGTACATTCAATTATTCTGGCACTGTGCCTAATACAATTAACTTTTCAGGTCATAAAAATGTAGTTGGTACAAACCTTTTGATGTTTCAATACAGGCCCACAAATAGTTGAAACGAAATCAAAATACTTTTTGGTAAATTAATCAGGGTCTTGTGATTATCGAACTAGAAATTACAGTTACACCACCGAAGCAATGATTCTTTTCCACAAATAACATTTATTTAATTAAATCAGCGCGATTGGCCTATTATCACCACATTCCAAAGAGAATGTAAGCACTACGATGATAACTCTAACCTTAACTACACATACATTTTATTTTTCTCTTTTTTTTTAAATGGCAGTCTGTCCTGTATGTTCAGACAATATTGCCAGTGTCAAGTAATGTCAACGTATACAAAAATAAACGAATAAAGCTAACAAAAAAGAAGAATCAAGCTAAATGTGTGATGTGATGTGATGAGTGGGAGTGAGTTTTTCTTCTTCTCTTTTTCTTTGTTTCTGGATCTGTGGCTTTTTTCTTGTCGTCGTCATTTTTGACAAAGTGTGGACTGTCAGCTATTGAGTGATGAAATTGTCTGTATGTCAACGTCAAAGTGATAAAATGCGTGTCTAACACACGCCGAATACATTTTTTATCATATACCTTCTGGACTACAAAAAAGCTAGTCTTAGTTAGCCGACGATTCCAACTCGGATGGGCAGTGCTTGGAAAGTTACGGCATGTTTTCTTAGATAAGACTGTCCAACGTTTTGCTAGTTATGTGGTTTGCAGGCAATCTAAAATAAGTAAATATTACGAAAATGCAATTTTGTAGGTAGAAAGAGAGAGAGAGAGAGAGAAAACCCAAAGAACCAGACCACCCAACAACGACCAAAGGCCGGTTTGGCCCGTTTTTGCGTAAAGTCCGATTTCGGGTCAGTGACTGACTCCAAATTAAGTCATTGCTGACTTTGATACCTGATTGTCTCTGTTTACTTGCTAAAGGGTCAGTACGCGATAATTTGAAGTCAGTACTGACTCGGCAGCGTTTACATTAGGTCAGTAGCGGGACAGCACTGGATTTGCTCGAATTTGGATCCAACACTGACTTTGCTACTGACTCATCATGAGTCATTACAGCCTTCTAATGTTCCCACTGCTGGGACACTGGCTTACTCTCGGGCGAGAGTGTTTCGATCTTAATCCTCCACGCGGAACCAATGCGGATTGGTGGATGGCACATGTCTTTCGAATTTTTAGTTCTTGGACATGCCGGTTTCCTCACGATGTTTTCCTTCACCGTATGAGAGCACTGGTATTGCGCCAATAAATGTTTCGAACAGAAAAATACATTGGTGCACGACCGGGTTAGAACCCACGACCTTAGGATCGGAAGGCCACTAGGCTACCACCAGACCTCTGACCAGACCACCGGTGCTACTGACTCAATGTAGGTAATCATATCAATCAATCTTAATATAATTTAATATATAATCCTAATATAATAAATTTCAATTTCAATTTCAATACTTGATGTTTATTTATAAATGAATGAACACTTTATTGTATACTTACAAAAAAATCATTTTTTTTATACTACTAAAGTGGCAACCAAGCGTACTGCCCACTTGATGCTCAGCGGTTACCGTAGCCTATGTACGCATGCAACATCATAATCACTTGCGTGTTACCACCCTGAGACGTTAGATGGAATATCTTATGTGCCTGTAATTTCACCGGAAACACTTCGAACCGGAACACAGCAATGCGAGCACTGCTTGGCGGCTTGAAATAGGTATGGTGGTAGGTAGGTTTTCCTCGGACGAGCTCTATCACAAAGAACCAGAGTTGGCCACTGACTCATACGAACGAACTAACAAAGAACTCTACTACTCTTACGAACTAATAAAAAAACATCAAAGTACAAAGAGCAGTAAACATTATTAAAGTACCTACCTACATTACTCTGTGGTAGTAGGTACCTTTTTTGAAACCACTGTTGTTAATGATGTGATTTTAAATATAACATCTTGTAAGGCAATTTAGATAGTAGGTAGGGACCTAGGTATAGTGTCTAGGTTCTACCGGTGAAGACCTACATTATGTGCATGGGTAGATAGCTAAAATAGGTGGGTAATGGTCAAAATATGATAATAGCGTCAATTAATGTAACTGGCTGTTAAAAAAATGGAAATGTTATCGGAGGCTTTCGAGTTACCGCGAATAGCGTCTCGCGATTGGTCGCTCGGCCGATGCACGCCCACTGCCCGCGGCTCACACGCACGCCTCGTCCGGCCATTTACATGTGAAATCTAAAATAATACACCCTTAAATACTTGTATTTTTATTAGCCAGCGACACGCGATAATTCTTAATTCAACGCAGACAAAATCCGAGTTGTGTTATTTTAAATACCTACTTACCTACTAATGTTCAACAAAATAGCTTGTGGTTGCGTTTAGCGACATCTACTGCGGAGTAGTGTTACTAACAATAAATAAAGAAAAGAGAGCATCGTGAAAAGCTTTTTGCTTGAAAATATGTAGATATATTATCCTTAGGTGTCTGCTAAATAATTTATAAATTAGGAAAAATATTACAAAGGGTTTTTTTTGTGGTAAACAAAATCGTTAGGTAGATATGGATAGTACCTACCTATGTACTTTGAGGTACTTTGTACTCTCTAATTACCTATAACAAAAGACATCAACGCGCTCTTATCCGAGTTCAAAACTGTATACCTATAGGTAAATATACTTACCTACCTATGTGCAAGATTAATGCTAAGGTATTTTATTTGATATTTTAGATAAATATTATGGTAAGTACTCGTATGTACCTACCTAGTTAAATTAGTCAAATTTTTTTGGTTTTAGCTAAGTAAGGCTGGATTCGACCAACTTTTGGAATAAATATTCCGCGGAATAAGATATGTGAAATACAAGTAAACTGTCAGTTTACTCGAGAATAACTACGATTTACTCTGCGAATAGTGCTTATTCGAGTTTGGTCTTATCCAACTATTATTTAAGGTAAGTAAGTACCTAACTATCAATAATTAGGTAGGTATACCTACCTAATTATTGATAGTTAGGTACTGTAAAAATGCTTTTATTTTCCTTTCTTTTCTTAGGCACTACCGCTTGGCACTACTAGTAGAGTTTTATATTTTGACCTACTAGTAAGTACCTACCTCCTAAGAAAGTCGACAGAAACCGCATTGACGCTTTCGAAATGTGGTACTGGAGGAAAATGCTACAGATTCCCTAGACTGCTTTCCGCACCAACGTGTCCATTTTAGCTGAGCTTAAGGTGAAGACGAGACTATCTTCCATATGCTTCCGCAAAGTTCTGGAATTTTTCAGTCATATAGCCAGGAAAGACGTGACAACCTCTAAAAACTAATGGTTACCGGTAAGATAGATGGTAAACGGCCTAGAGGACGGAGCCCAATAAGATGGCCCGACCAAATTAGCTCTACTCTAGACACAAAGGAGTTGTTTCACGTAGTATGGAGCTGGGCCTTGGTCTTTTGTAGGGGTCTAGATAGTTAGATAAATAATCATTAAATAAACCATTCACTGTTTATTTATTTTATTTTGGCTTCTTCTATAATCTAAAGTAAGTTTATCTTTGTGAAGGAGTGCAACACAATGCAAAACAACATGGCGTGTTTAACGAACAACTGGGTTGTTAAGTACCGTCAGTCGTAAGTCAAGATGGCTCACGATCATTGGCTGTCATGGTGTAGCTCTAGGTGTTCCCGTTTTAGGAAACTTAACACAACAAACATATTTTCTTTAGAAATTTGTTTGTCTACTTAAAAATAAAATTGTTTGTTACAGTTAGTCTTATATTTTTTTTTCAATTTTTCTATGGTGTTACAAAGACCTAGGCCACTATGAAAATGGTCCTTTCACGACGCGCTGCACGCTGCGAAAGATCGTAATGGTTGGCGAAATATTGTTAATATTGACCCTCAGTCATGAGGAGTACGACGCGAGGAGAGGAGGAGAGCAAGTAGGTACCTATACTCAGCTTTTTTATTACTAATTATCCCTCTATCTATCTACCATTCTTGTTCTCATGATTTTTGTCATGCTCTCTGTACCTTTTTACCCAACTGCCACAGCAAAACAGAGTCATGTAATCATTAAAACCGCAGTAACGGAAACAGAAGTGCAATTATCCGTTCGCGAAGCGTAGCACGGGGTTGGTCGGAATCCATAGAGCCATGTTTTAGAACACGACTCTAGGAATCTAGAGCTGGTATGAACGTTGGAAATGGCAATATGAATTTACACTGTTTATTAGGTATACAGGTACTATATCTCTACTACTCGTATCTACTTATATAATCATTAAATTATATATTATTTTGGCTTGGATGTAGATATGTATTTGTATGTTTTTATGTATAGTTGTTGAGCATACGAATTTCATATTTCATAAAATTTGGTATTTTTATAAGATGTAGGTACTACCTACTTGAAAAATTTGCTGTTATTAAGCATTGAATCTAGGCTAAAACAGAACAGACCCCTGGCTGTTAATTAAGGCTCGGTCAATTTAGTTCATAACCTCTTGGTTATTGAAATATTACCTTACTTTGATATTTAATTATTTTTTGCTATCTGATTTTTCATTTAATTATTTGTATTGTAAGTAAGTAATAAATTGTAATTTAAAAATGCATGCCTCACATGATGCCTCAGGCTAAACTGCAGTGCCCTTTCAGGGTGCATGTAGTACCTACCTATAACTTATCTACCTATGCTAATATTTAGATCTAAGCTGTTTAAATACATCTAAGCAATAAGTAAATTAATTATAAAGTTCTAAAATTCATAATTCGTCACAGTTTCGAAATTGGCCATAGATGCTTTTTTCCGTCTGTCTGTAATCGCCTAGGTACAGGTCACATTTTTCAATCAATTTAGTTGAAATTTGGTTGGGAATACAGGTTCTATGGCTAGTTCTAAAGATATTTTTTGTCGTCAGCGATTTTTGGTTGAGGGTTGCTTATTTTTTTTTAAGAATACTAGGGGGTTACTTCCTCCAGAAAGGAGCAAATAGAAAGCTACTGAATACATTTCCGACTTTTATTTAAAGGTGGTAACTAAACTATAAGTTGGTCTCACAAAAATTTTTTGACGATCTAATGAGGACTTTTTAGTGTGATGAGCAGAATAGCTAGGTACTCAAACAGCAGTGAATTGCTAAATTGTGCTTGCTCCGAAACTACAGAAGTCACGGGCATCACAGAAATTTAAAACATAGATAGATAATGACCGGGAATAGGACATAAAGGTTACTTTTTATCCCGGAAAAAAGTACGGTTGCTGAGTTCCAAGAGAACGAAGTCGCGGGCAACAGTTAGTTATAAATAATACTCTACAACTGGCTCACTACCACTCCGAGCAGGGCGCGGCGCGGCGGCGGTACAATTAACTAATATGGCGGATTAATTAGTAGGTTCTCTTTGTGAACGCTCTTTAGTTACTCATTTATATCAACGGTTGTCTGTCTCAATTAAAATGATGCTAGGTAAGTACTAGGTTATACTAGGGAGTCTTCCATAAAATACACTTTCATACTCATAGTACCAAGCAATTAAACTACCGAATAAGTACCTACCAACTAAAGTTTTGGTTAGGTATCCCAAAATTATTTTACGCCTGTCATTTTTGTGGTCAATTAATGTACCATGTTGAAAAGCTAGAAGAAGCGTATCCTTAGGCATGAGGGGGAGCTATATAGTTAGGTAAGTAGGTACAGTTATCAAAGAAAGTGGTCTACAAGTTTTGACAAAAGTTTCTGTAAAATATAACTATCGCTAAGGTTTACTTTTTTAACGGAGTGAAGAGATGCACAATTTGTGATGTCTGTTATAGTTCGCACAGCGGATCTAGGCTTCCGTGAAGTTAGCCGTTTGTGATGCGCAAAGACAATTTAGTTTTATAAAGCTCCATTGCGCATCGAAACGGCTAATTTCACGACGGCCGAGATCCGTTGTGAGACTGAACTATACCTGACATTAAAATTTAAAGTCATGGGGTAATTATGTTATTTTGACTTTAATTATCAGCACTGGTAGCCTAGTGGTAGCCTTCCGATCCTGTGGTTCTGTTTTCTTTTCGTTCCATTGGTGCACGGGTTTAAACCCGGTCGTGCACCAATGAATTTTTCTATTCGAAAATAATGTGCGCAATGCCAGTGCTCTCATACGGTCAAAGAAAACATCGTGAGGAAACCGGCATGTCCAAAAACTAAAAATGCGAAGGACATGTGCCATCCACCAATCAGCATTGGGTCCGCGTGGTGGATTAAGACCAAATCACTCTCGTTCGAGAGTAGGCCAGTGTCCAAGCAGTAGAAACATTAGAAAGCTGTCATGATGATTTTAATTATCAATGCAATCAGGCTATTACATATTTTGCAATCTTTCTTATATATAAAAAATAATTGCTGTGCGTTAGGCTCGCTAAAACTCGACAACGGCTGGACCGGTTTACCTATTTTTGATGTTGAAACGTTCGTAGAAGTTCAGGGAAGGTTTAAGAAAGTTCGGTGAGAAATTATGAAAAAATTGCCAAAAAATAAAGAGTGAAACCGCGCCGGGTCAGCTAGTAATAATACACCTTCAATTACATCTTTTTTGATAAAAAAAAATTTAAACTGAAAAAGAAAATATTTCTGACAAGTGAATTGATGCAAGATATACTGTCATAATAGTAGGTATTGCAAGAAAAAATCGCGTGGTCCTACGCGCGTACCTACAGCAATAAACGGCATACCACATTACATGCATAGTACATTATTTTAAGATATAAATGATCGGATTCTAACGCTGGCTCTGCTGGGTAGAACGACGCGAAAAATCAACCTTGTTGTTTCATGACGTTCAAATTAACCTCAACCGTAGGGTGTTAGACCACATTTTTTGCTGACTGTACGTAAGTTGATTGGACATGCCGGTTTCCTCACGATGTTTTCCTTCACCGTATGAGAGCACTGGCATTGCGCACATACATTTTTCGAACAGAAAATCCATTGGTGCACGACGGGGTTACCTTACCTACTTACATCGAGTCAAAAATGTTTGAGCTAAGGTAGGTAGGTATTACCTAATTGCCCTAAATGCCAAATACACTGTGGACTTACCTATCCCACATTAGGAAACCACGATTATTGCAAACAACTTCAAAATATTCATAATACACGATCTGATTCAGGCATGATTCTGCCAAAATTAAGTCAAATTATTGCGAGCCTAATTTTATTAGCGATTCGAGATAATACACGTCATCACAATGATGATCAACGGAAAAACATAGCCCTCCTTCGGCAGTCGGGTAAAAACAATGGTCTGGTGTTATTTAGATAAGATATTTATTATTTAAATCGGTGCGGTAAGTATAGGAGAGGGCGGCTGGTAATTCGGTAATCAGCAGTTGTGAGGTTCTGCTTGAACAAGGTCAGGACAATGAGATAATTTTAGTCGGAATCTCGATGACTCGACCGGGGAGGTGCTGCCTAATTTGGCCTAATAGAACGTGCCTAGACTAAGTGGTTTGATAAACGTTAGGATTTACCGAATCGTTTGGTCCTTGTCTCGGTAAAATTTTCAGAGACTACAATACTAATACCTACACTAATACATATAATAAATTGACCAAGACTTAGGGTAACAAACCAAAATTAAAATATGCATAAAGAGTACGTAACCATAATAAAAACATTTTAACATTGTTATACCTACACTGTTATTGAATAACGGATAAATAGAAAAGAACGTTAAAAACGATCTACGAGTCGTAAGATAGCTCAAATGATTTATGTGTACTTAGTACCTTAGTAGGTAGGTCCTTTGCAGTAGTTGTTTTCAGAAAAAAAAATTAGTGTGCAAAGACTAGTTTTACTTGTACTCATACTTCATCAGCGTACTTAATAATTTTTTAAGTACAAACGCATCCGTTAAAAATATCCAAAAAAATTGGCCCCCTACAATTTAAATTTAAACGTCAAGGTGTCAGAATGTGTCACGTGCTTGCTTGTTGGAATCTTACGGGGCGGAGTCCTCCATCTCAATAGGAGTCCTGGGGAGTCTAAGGATCCCTAATTCCAGGTTGAGGACTTGACTTCCGGAGACTGCTGCGCGGCAAATTGCCGAAGAAAGGGTTCCAGCCGCCGTCATTGTCAACCGATTCCAACGAATAAAACAGAGTTAAAAATGTGTAGCCGATTCCCTTTGTACCGTCGCGCACTCCTTAATTATGTGGAACAGTGAAAGGGTCATATTTTCTATTAAATTTACACAATCGTGAATACAGTGTGCTTTTATTTAATTTTACCATCAACGCAATCTATTTTACATTACACCTAAGTTGTGTGAATCGAAAAATCTACGTTGTGGTTTGTATTTTCAGGTTCACAAGATTTAACAGGGCTGGGTTGTCTGTGATATGACTTGGGGACTCAACTGGTAAAGCATCCACATAATATCAAGGGGAAGGTTCAAGTCCTGCCTGAGTTGTTTTTTTTCGAGATATTATAAAACTTAGTTTGACTTGTTGTCAATCTGACTTAGAGGTCTAGTTGGAGACCGAAAACATAGAACCGACGTAATGAAACTAAACCAGTTAAATCTATTATGTAGGAAACAGAAAACTTTTGGACCACTTCAAACTATTGATTAACTGATAAACTTTTACATGCAATGGATGCAAAGTGCAATAAAGTTTAACTTACACTGTCATTAGTGCACAAGGCATCAATAACGGATGATGGAATCTTATGATAGTGACCCCACTCCTATACCCACGACGAAAAAAATGCATTGGTGGTCATTCACTATTGTACTATGTGCTCAAAAACAATTAAAAGAAATATCGCACAGAAACCAGCCTGCCCAAAAACTAAAACAAAAATGACATGACTGTGCCATCCACCAATTCGCATTAGATCTGCGTATACGACTCAATCACTCTCGCTTAAGAGAAGGTCAGTGTCCCAACTCCTAACAATGGGAACATTTAGTAGAAGGGTGACCGGGTATTCATGTTATTTTAGGGTATTTAAATGCCGTTTTTTATTAAAAAAAATTATCTGTATCGCCTTATTTTTTCATGGCAATATCGATTTTGAATCGTAAATTCATGAGACTTAAAAAGGGGCACCCTGTAGGAACCAAGAGGTCGCCTGTGGTGGCACGGCGAGTGCGTCTATTGTACCCTCATGAGCAGATTACTATAATCATTGCTCACGTAATGTGGTAAATGATAAGGTCCGCTCTAGTGCTCAAAACATATGCTATTGTACCCATTCGTCACGGCAATGCAGTACAACTTGTCAGTTGACATTGGCAGTTGATAAAATCAAACAAGAGACCTTGTTTGATTTTAACAACTGCCAATGTCATTTTGAGTAGTTAAGTAATAAAACCAGAATCTTTTGGTAAGAGAAACATTATAATACCAAAATAAACTAGTAGTTCTGTGAGAACAGTCGACCTTAGGAGCCCTTAGAACAATGCAATAACCGACATTTTCCTCCTACAAAGAAGGACCCTTTTGAGATTTTTTTCACAACATCTTGTGTAAAATTAAGTTCTTATTGTGTCTCTTACATTCGATTGAAATCCCTCGATAAGTAACGCTACAGCAAACTTACCCCGTTTTCTCTTCTATTTTCCCCTCAATCGAAAATCGCCGGCCACAAAACATTTACAAACCTGTAGGTGTACCAAGTTTTAACCAAATTGGTTGAAAAATGCGACTTGTAGGCGAGAACAGCCGGATAGATTTTTTAGGATATTTAAAGTTTAGGTAGATTTTTATTTACCAAATAGAATGAATTTACACGAGTGTTTATTACGCTTGCCTATGCCACTTTAAAACCATTCAGCTGGTAAAAATAATTATAAACCATGGTTGGATTTACGCAATTTCTTGCTAACCATAGTCCCGGCAATGGAATCATTAAATACATTGTATTACAAGACTGAATAAATTAAGCTTTCGACATCGCTAAGTAATTTCAGGCCAAAGATAATCTTCCGCTCATCACCATAGACAAATTGAGAGCACGCTTTCGCCGGCAGTTGGCATTATCGGCTGTGCGTTAGATGTGCGCAATTTGCCCATTCAACGTAATGACAGAGCGCTGTGATGCTGCATAATGAGCCGGGCCTGGCGTGCCGGTGTATTGTTGCTGGTTGCACGAAAGCTGCCATGAAAAAGCCAGACACCAACAAAACCTCATCATGAGAGCATTCTAATTTTTCCATTGCTGGGATACTGGCCTCCCGAGCGAGAACGATTTGGTCGCAAATCCCAATGCGGATTGGTAGATAGCACAATGTCTTTCGATTTTTGATTTCATCACGATGTAATCTTTCACCGTATGAGAGCACTGGCAATGCGCACATAGAATAGAATAGAAAGATATTTATTTTGCGCCACACCATAAACATAAAAATAACAATACAAATTAAAACTAAACTACTGTGACGAAAAAAGGCATTATCTTATCAAATAGAAAAATCAATTGGTGCACGACCGGGTTCGGGCCCACGACCTTAGGATAGGAAGGCTGGGTCACTCACTACCACTTGACCACCGGTGCTAAGCTTCCAGTGCATGCAAATTTCCAGTCCTCGAAATCTATACAAACGTTTCCGTAAAGTTAGCATCTAGCTAAATAAGCCTCTCCTGCACGCCTATTTTGAGTAAGTATACGTCATAGAAATTAATATTATAACTTTGTGTAATTTTATTTTTTTTATAATAGCACATTCAATAAGATACTTGGGTACTAGATATAATGAGCATAAGCCCGAGGATATCTATTTTTAATACTTAAGAATCCTATCCATGATAGCCCGTGAAGATCGAACACGATTGTGGCTCGTGTGTTGGAGATATTTTAACGAAAATAAAAACATATTAAAGCTTCATCCCTTAAAATTTAAGTAAGTAGGACAAATATTAATAAACTCAAAACACAACTGATTAAAAAAATAATTAGTAACGCACATTTTCGTAAAATGAGCATTTTCAGTCAACTTTCGATCATGATATCTATGAAACAACAAGGTCTAACATATTTCCAAAAATGTAATTCAAATAATCATAGTTTTAAAATTTAAGTAAGTAGGTAAAAAACATCACCTTAGTTCAATATTTTTGAAAAAAAAAAGGTCTAAAAACGCGTACTTTTCCCAATTTTACGCTCGTTGTTTCTTCGAAATTAGAAAGTTTATAATAAAAATATACCTACTACATTAAAGTTTTGATATTTATTTACAAAATAAAATTTTAAAAATGGTCTTAAAGTTTTAATTTATTTTTATACGATTTTTTAAAGAATCCTCCGAATACACTTTATAGCTTGATGCAAAACGCGGCTGCTCTCACTACGCGCTAAGCGCTCGTGGAGGGAGGACGTATCGCTGTTTGTCGCGCGAGCTGTTACGTATAATCATAGGGAGCTTATACAAATTATAAAGCGATCGTGTGGTTTTGATCCGTGATAGTTAAATCTCTAAGTAAGTACCTATGATATAATAATGTAAGTAGTAAACCACACTGGTTCTAGAGAACTAGTGATACGAGTAAGTAGCTTAGAATGTTAGTAGTAGTACATAGTAGTAATACATAGTATTATTAGTAGTAAACTTTTATGACATTATTAAAATTACCTTCTTCGTGGTAGGTACATAATCTAGCACTAAGTAGTAGGTAAAATTTCTACCTAGATACAGATACCTACCTACGTACCTACTTAGTAGCCAAATCGTGGGTATCAGAAACTCTAGTACCAACCTACCATGGTAATACAAGACCCAGACAGAAGAAGCAATTACGTGTCAAGTAAAAGTATTTATTTCATTTCAAGTTCCTAGTAAGTTCCTAGGTGTTTGCAGGACACGTAAACATTTTTACCACTGCAGAATTCGAACCCGCACTTCTTGCATCTCAGCTCAGTTCAGCTGCTCAGCTGAATACTTGCCAGCCACGCCACCAAGATCGTCAAAGTACCTAGGCTCTGTGACCTAGATCAGGTACTAGGTAAATTGTTTTACGTAAGCTTACAAAGGGCACGGATGTCCCTACGTATATGGGTACCTATACCATAGGTACTTACACAATCTAGCTACCTACTAAGTAGGTAGACACTAGACCTAAACTTAACTTACCAGACCTACTTTGACGATCTCGGTGACGTGGCTGGCGAGTGTCCAGTTGAGACGCATGAAGTGCGGGTTCGATTCTTGCAGTGGTTATTATGTTTGCGTGTTCTGCAAATAGATACCTAGGAATTTGAAATGAAATAAGTAGGTACCTACTTTTCTATTTGCGATACAATTGCATTTATCGATTTACTAACTAGAATCTAGTTAGGAGAGCTGGTACCAACTTTATATAAGTACAGGTAGGTGTATCTGTAGGTAGGTATGCAAAATAATGAACCTACCGTAACTATACAAGTACCGATAGGTATGATGAATAACACGTTATTCGAATGTTAGTTTTTAGACATAGGTACTGTACCTACTGGTTTCCTCACGATGTTTTTCTTCACCGTGTGAGATAGATCATTGAGAAGCGATTCTTAGAAGTTTTTATCTATATATGGTTTTTATCTTTTTATGGTAAGTAGGTAAAGATAGACAATTAAATTCAATGTCATTCCAGCACCGCTGGACTTAGGTTGTCTTTCAAATTTGGACTCTATTGTCACAGGTTATGGTATGTTATTATTTGCACTTACCGAGCTCGCTAACTCTTGATAAAATCAAAACTTTGAGTCGCCTCTTTGACCTGATGGCATTGCGCACATTATTATTACGAATAAAAAAATCCATTGGTGTGCGACCAACCGTCTTCAAACCCACGACCTTATGGTCGTCGGTCGGTTCGAAGCGCAGCGCAACTCTGTGGCGCAAGCCAGAAAAAAGCGACCGGCGCGCATCGGGCGGGCGCGCCGCGTCGCGCCGCACCACTTCATACAAAATATAGGAGAGGGAGAGGGACGTGGTGCAAAACAGATAGAAGAATAATGTGCGCTGGCCGATGGCGGGGCGCGCCCCCGCGCGCCCGCGCGTCTTCTATCTGGCCTGCGCCTTGATCACAAGACAGGGTCACTCACTACCACTAGAACACCAGTGCTCCGGCCAAATTCTATGTAAAAAAATGTAAACATAGAAACGACCACGGAATGACAAACTCGGGTCAAACCCGTTTTTTTTTCACTAGCTGGGGTCTCTTTCCCGTAAATCATGTAGGTAGGTATTTATTTATTATTATATACTTACTAGTAGGTACCTACCTACCTATTTAATTATTATTAGACTTACCTACCAAAGTAACAACTTATGTAAGTATCACCCTCCCTATGTACTTACCTAGGTACTAATAAAATTATTGACAGGATAGATGAAGCAGTTGTATAAGTAGATAGCCTCAATTTCTTTTGAATCTAATAGAAAACAGAATCCTTTATGGTAAAATGCGAAAGTTTGTGAGTTAGTGAGAGTGTATGTTTGTCTGCGCTTACTCCGTAACGGCTGAACGGATTTGGCTGATACTTGAAATACACATAGTTTATGTCTTGGAATAATACATAGGTTATGGTATGGTATGTTTTGTTTTATGATGGTGTATGGTATGGTAGAATGAATGAGAACACTTACTTAGTTAGTTCAAAAAAAACATAAGCACGACGGTATGGTACGGTATGATCTAGTAACATAGACGTGTAGGTAACAAAATGTCCCCATAAACCCGAAAGGGGGATATCCCGCCGAAGCACGTATAATACACGTCGTCCTCGTGTATACTTTGACGTGTGCAAAAGTTGAATAGGTACATCATAAATTCGTAATTCATTCATTACCTTACAAAAATTAATGTAACATTATTAATTAACTTGGAGTTTACACAGATAATTTATTTATTATTAATTTATGAATGAAAAATCGACGTCGTCAAAAGTCGTTGAAAAAACATTGTTCACCAAGACCTGTGGAATAGCCTCTTTTAGAGTTTATAGGGACATTATGATACACCGTGTATGAAGTAAATACCTACTCTCGAACGCCCTTTGTGAGTAAAATCTAAACGGTTTAAGAGTAGTAGAGTTCTCTGTGATAGAGCTCGTCCGGGGAAGGACTACCACCATACCTATTTCTGCCGCCAAGCAGTAATGCTCGCATTGCTGTGTTCCGGTGTGAAGGGTATGGTTACCGGTGAAATTACTGGCACATGAGGCGTTCTTAGCCTCAAGGTGGCAACCCGCAAGTGATACCTCTCTGGTATTGCAAGCGTCCATAGGCTGCGGTAACCGCTTACCATCTTGTGGGCCGTACGCTTGGTTGCCACAACAGTTGTATAAAAAAAAAAACGGCTATAGATATGGAAAAATGTTGTCGTTTAGATTTTACCCTCAGCGGGCGGTTGAAAGTACTCACTCTGTAGATAGTAAAGCAATAAAAGCAAAAAAAGTATAGCATAGTAGTGCATCAAGTAGTAACATACCTATAGCATAAAATATTAATATACATAAGTACTTCTTTCAATAAAGTACAAAGCAGTTGGTATAATGGATATAAATGAAAATGTAATAATATAATGGATATATATGAAAATAATTGTCTATTTCTTTGTGAAATTATGTAATTACGTAAATAATAACATATTTATGTTTGTAACTTTCAGATTATTCCGAAAAATTCGGTTGCGTTAAAAGAAAAAAAAGGTTTGAAAAACATATTGAAACTTTTTTTTTTATTTTCAATTTATTTGTTATGTACTTTTCGATAATAGTTCGCTGTAGAAGTAGTAGCACTTTGGTGAAACCTTTGTAGTTCAATAAAGTTTATATCAACTTCACAAAAAAAATATGGATCATCATCCAAAGCCCATAAACCACAGCTGAGCTTCCCCATTCATTCTTGGTCTAGTGAGTGCCCAATGCACTTCAAAGCTGTAGTGACCTCCGATCACTTCCAAATTTTCGGAATTTCAGATATTGTACCTAACATTTCTGTAGAATTATTGATTGATTATTCATGAGAACAATGATGGAATGGTTTATGAGAACGACAGTGGATTTATTCACCATAACAATATTGGATTAGTTCAGGAGAAAGATGATGAAATGATCGATGACACGGATGATTATGACACAGTTATTTCGGATGAAGTAATAATAAATTGCATAATACAAGTTGATAGTTATCTGTAATCAGTATATTAAAATCCACTAAGCAAAGGTTTTTTTCGTGTCCTCGATAATATTTTCCAACGTTTAGGTTTCTTCAAGAAACCAATATAATATTGCGTTTTAATAAATACGTTTAATAAATACTCTGTTTATATAAATAGTCTGCGACACAGATGAGGGGTTATTTGATTTTTTGTTTTAGTGTAAAATAACCTTATGAAAGTACAGTCAAACTGTTTTTGTTTATTTTATTTTGCAAGAAAAAAATTCATAATTATTATGAGGTTACCTACTTATTAGAAAAAGAAAATACTCAAGATACAAAATACACAGCGTGTAAAAAAACGACTAGAGATAATTATAAAGTTGTGATCTTATTTTGTTGTACTATGTGTATGAAACTAGAAAAAAACGAAAAGGACGTAAACAAGACAACATTATTTTTTGCGTTTTTTTCCGCTAAATATTTTCAGAATCATGGTCTGATCTTTCACACCTGATTAATCACGGTAGAAGTCTTTTTACACCCTGTATAAGTACATGGTGTAACCTAATGTCCCTCTATGCCCGAAAAGGGGGTATTCATAGGTCTTGCCAAAATTTGGCAAGATCTGTGGAATACTCTGACAGCTTTTGATCTGGACAGCTTTTCACTCTATACAAAGCACAAGTCCGGTCAGGTATGGAGTATTGCTGCCACCTATGGGATGGTTCAGCTCAACACCAGCTGTCTTAGACTCGATTGAGCGAAGGGCTTTGAGACTTGTGGGTGAGCAACAAGTTGCGGACACTAAGTTCCAGAGTCTCGAGAACCGCCACAAAGTTGCGTGCCTATCTATCTTCTACAGATTGCATTTCGGTGAATGTGCCCAGGAACTGCATGATCTTATCCCACCATCTCCTTTTCATCAAAGGAGTAGTAGACGTACGGCGCAGTACCACCCGTACCTTGTCAGCATACCACCCATTCGCACCAAGCGTTACAGCTCAACATTTATTATGCGAACTGCCAAGGTGTGGAATACTCTGCCGTTTTCTGTTTTTCCTGACAATTACAATCCGGGCCTTTTCAAGGCTAGAGTGAATAGGTGTCTCATAGACCTTCGTGCTCCACCGTCGGCCACATCATCGCTTTCCACCAGGCGAGATCGTGGTCAAACGAAGGTCTATTCTCGATAAAAAATAAAAAAAATACCCCCAATGTTATTTCAATTACTTTTTTTTTATACAACTTAAGTGGCAACCATGCGTACGGCCCACAAGATGGTAAGCGGTTACCGCAGCCTATGGACGCTTGTGATACCAGAAGTATCACTCGCGGGTTTGAAGCTAAGATCGAACGCCTCATGTGCCAGTAATTTCACCGGAAACCATACCCTTCACACCGGAACACAGCAATGCGAGCATTACTGCTTGGCTTCAGAAATAGGTATGGTGGAAGTCCTTCCCCGGACGAGCTCTATCACAAAGAACTCTAATACTCTTTTATGCACTATGACTTTTGAAATTTCAAAGTTTTTCATTCATGAAATGCGTACTGTATGCGTAGGTAAATGAAATGAATACTTACTTACTAATTGGACTTTTTAAATACGATATACTAATTCAACTTTTGCACCGTCAAAGTGTTCACGTGCATGGGTGGAATACCCCCCTTTCGGGATTATAGGTACATTATGTTACACGTTTTAAATAATTAGATATCATACATCATCATACCAGATTAATTAAATTATTACTAGCATCCGTTCGCGTACCTACCTGGTTTATGTGTTCTTCCAAATCATAAATTATGGCATGTGTATTGTAAAACATTGGTAGGTACTTAGATAATAATCAGTACGATTTTGTTTTTATCAAGCGCATCATAAAATAGGTAGGTAGGTAATGAAAAACACTAACTCAAATATTTCATGACCATGACTAAAACTGCACTCTCTCAAGAATTGGACTACCAGCGATTCCAAGCTCTATCACAGTTCCCCGAAAGTTTATATTGCTCCGCTCGCATAGTACGGCGGCTATAGCACTCGCGCTTTTCAACCGCACTTATTTACTATGCTGCCGCCCTGGCAGGCAGTTGTATACGCTTCAAACTATTTTATCTCGTCTCGTCTCGTCGAGATAAATAGTTTTAGGTAACTACCTAGGTACTTACTGTTAGTGTGATTTCAAATTAGCCGCAAAGTGCCGCGCGGGCACTTTCATCAAGTCACCCAGTTATTTGTACCTCTAACCACAGAACAGGTATTAGTACTCTCCAACCCCAGCCCTGCCTGTATGGTAGCCGCGCGCTACACGCGCTAATACAATCAAAAGTAGGTAGGTATCATGTGCTTGTAATTTCACCGGAAACCATACCCATCGAAGTAGAGCATCGAACTAGAGCACAGACGCGAGCATTACTGCTTGGCAGCAGAAATAGGTACTACAGGGTATTACCTACCTACCATGTAATGGTTCCTGTTTGAGGACAAAACTGAGAGTAGGTAGGAAAAGAGCGTGTGGTCCCCAGTCATAATAATAGGTAAGTAGGTACCTAACCTAGCTAGAGTAGGTACCTAGGTTTTAATAAAAAAAAAGTAAGTAGGTAGGTACTTACATATATATTTAATATGTATACCTACCTACCTATTTTTATTCACGTCATTATCTGTTCAACAAGTAGAGTTAGGTAGGAACATAAGAGTATGCAGTAGACACCTATTTTTAAACATAATCATCCAGTCGACATGACAAAGGATCAAATGTATTTGTCCTTTACTTAGTTGTGTAAGTTACTAACGCACACAACGGTGAGCCGCGCACACGTAGAGCCTCGCGTCGCGCGCCCGTAAATACCTAAACTTGACAGCGCTGGATCTTGGAACGGACTCTTAAATGATGATAAATAAGAACTTCAATGTTTCACTGAAAAATAAGGTAGGTATATGAATCGTATGACCGCGTCGTATTATGTTATTACAATATTATAAGGCTATGACAATATTAAAGATTTTCCGTAGGCCATAAGTTCGTAGGATGTACATTTCGTATTTTTAAGAATTTCGTTAAATTTAATTTGTATTTTATATACTATTTATTTAATTAATTATCAAAAAAGTAATGATAATAATAAAGTACAGGGTCATTCATTATCAATCTAACAAACTTAAGAAACAGGTTCCACACATAATCGATTTAATTGAGATTAAAAAAAAAGTTTTAAAAAGTAGTAAAAAAAGAAATGTGTAAAACCTGTTCCATATGTTTGTCAGGATTACCCTATATACAAAAAGACGCGTTTTAAGTAAGACCCCAAACACTAAAACAAATTACATTATTTAATTTTATAGAATGCGTACGATGGATGATAAAATTTATGATTTGTTATTAAAATCCCTACTAGGCATTTACTCGTGAGTGAGTAGTTTTCTGAACAATACTTTTAATAAGCCCTTCTCAAGTAGGTGAAGGAATACACCCAACAATTCCTATTCATCTGATTGTGACTAATTGTCCTCAAGCTCATATTTATGTAATTTGCGTAAAGCAATGCCCTTGCGGCTAAGTGCTGCTTTGGATGTAACAACGTAGCAGTAGGTACTACCATGCATGGCTTGCACGATCACTAGAATAACCTACTAATACCTACTCAGTACCTATATGGCATAATACCTGTGTGGTTTATTCTAAGCAATGGTTCTGTAGGTTATATCGAGATTTGAAGCTCTTGTGACGTCACTGACTAAGTAGTTCATACATAGCAGAGCAGATCAACTTTTCCGGTATTCACTGATTGGATGGGTGGCCGCCAGTGGCAAATTCAACTGAGTGCTTCCGTGCATCGGAAGGCACGTTAAATAGTTGGTCCCGGCTTTTTTAAAGTGGTTAAGTTATGACGGAGGTTTTCGGTCTACATACGAATCTAAGCCGGTTTAGTAGTTGTCAAACTTCTGGAAGTAGGTAGGTCAGCTTGCACAATTTCATCCGAGGCCGACGACCGTTTCCCTTTACCCGAGCGCCGTCATTCCGTCAGCTCGTTTTCGCCCGCGCCTCTGTGTATTCGCAGGGAGACGTCTGAGTTATTTGGTTTTTTTATATACGTCAGATTCAATCAGGACAGGAACTATTTTGATTACATTTTCAAACGAACAAAGTGGTTTTGCCATAAAAAACTAATATTTAGTAAAAACTTACTGTCCACTTACTTAGTACCAGTTTTCGTAGCACTTTTACATGTTGGCATCATTTTAATAGACATGACCTTTTACAAATAACTAAAAATAATATGCAATATCTCTGCACCATGTTAGATATACCTTTTTCATTTCATTTGAATTGTATTATTACATTAGATAAAATAGTATGCAATATTTTCTATCATCCGCTGATATGCTACGAAAGTGCTACGAAAACTCTTCGGCCCGGTTTATGCAAAGTTTATCTGCTGAACCCTTCTAATTTACATTGCATCTCTATTATTATATCTAGCTTCTCATATACCTAACTGTGTACAGCAGAGTATATTATCGCATGACAGAGGAATTACCCGCACCGGAGCGCACTGTAACGAGCGAAATGACAACAAAAATGATGAAAATTATTTTTAATCGGGACCAATTGGCGTAGAGCCACAGCAACTAACCACAGGGTAGTGTGGTCCACCACTGGCGAAGCGTGACCTTAATTAAACGGTAGTTGTTACGTACGTCAGTGTCCCTGTAATGGCATCTAGTAGAGTTCCTATATATCTGAGTTCTACATAGATACCTATTCTACTAGCCTACCAATTAGAACAACGGTACAATCTAGTTTACGTAATTTACATCTAAGGTATGATAATGCGTAATAAGTACTGAACTGTGTCACTAGAAAGTGCCTCTTACTCATATAAACTCTTTATTTGTTCTGCACAAGCACAAGTCTGTAGCGTAGGCTGACTAATGACGTGCCCACTGCTCAAAAAAGAGTATTTTAAGGCTAGAGTAGGTGCAGGGAGGGCGGCAGTAACATAGTTGCGTGTTCCTGCCGTCGCATCCGAGGATGTGCCGGAGTGGCTTGCCACTCCCGGGAAGTTTGTGAGAGGGGAACCCCAGAGATCCTAGGAGTTCGGGGATCCCTTTGATCCAAACGAGGCTGGCAACCGAGGAGGTTTAGTGAGTCGTCCGGCGTTTTTTTAGTCGGACAACCTCACACACCCCTGTTCGCACCCTCATGCGAAAGGATGTCTGTTTGCAGATTACTCCTCGTTAATAAAAAAAAAAAAAAAAAAGGTGTGCAGTATCTAACATTTTTTGATGGCTTTTTGTGGCTATTATGTCACTCCGGCCATGTAGGCCTATTATCGTAGTACTAATATCTGTTCTGTGCTATAATTTAATTGTGATCGCCACTTTTTTAAATTTGATACCCACGTTAAAAAGGTTTTAAAATAAACATGTAATTTCAGGGTCCTAATGAATTTACATAAAAAATAAATCAAAAAGGTTAAGGACATAATAAAAAAAAATCTGTTTAAATTTTTTAAACTACGATTTGGCATCGAGAGTCTTCATAAAAATGTGCAGGTAAAAATCAAGACAAAATATCGAATTTTAACTGTCTCATTCAATCAAACAGTAAGTATCTCTTTTTTCAGGAAATCATATGTATTGACGCTCAAATATAGGTAACTATGCAGCTTTATATTACCTACTGACATGTTCAGCAAAAGCTTGGAAACTATCATCACGTTTCAACGGTTCTGTTCGGTTATAACCACTAGCTACTGATACTGAAATATTTCAGTCCACTTACGATAATTTCTCGCATTAAGCCACTATCGCGTGTAATTACGTAGTTGAAACAATACGAAATAATAAAAGCGGATCGAACGCAGATCATTTGCATTTCAGTCGGATTGGCAGGTGGTTTTTCTTTCCCGCAGTGGAAATATGCTGTAGTTAGAGTGAGAGGGTAGTGGGCGTCTCGCCCCTCGATTTAGCTTGGCTCGAAATTATTATTTTGATTACGTTTAATTTGCATACGGCCGCGGATCGACTGCCTCGGGCATCGCCGCCCGACGTAACGACCCCTGTACTTTTCTGTAATGTTTTCGCCATTTTCAACAAAATTCCACACAAATCATATAATTTCAGGTATCATCATGGTTATTACGAAGAAGCGCCCGTGGTCTCCATACCGCCGTAATAGGTTGGTCGATGCTCATATTCTTGATAACTACGAGTAATCGCCATAGAACCTGCCTCGGCAAGCTTAATGACCCGACGTCTTCAATTATTGGTAATATCAGACTCTTAAACGTTCTTAGGAAGCCGTCTGGCGGGTCCAGGCGGTCGGAAAGGACGATTATTTGTTCATAAGGTCATATTAATTCAATGATTGCGAGCACGCTCTTTGAATCGTAGATAAGTTCGTTTCGGACGTATTTACCTTACTACATTTTCTTTTAAAAAAATCTCAAAGTACCTAGGTAAGCTCCACCTGTGTACGAAGGATTTATGAGTTTTATTATTATTTATGTTATTTAAAATGTGCTCAGGCTACTGTGTGCGCTCACGCATTGGCGCCGGCTGGCCCAATAGGCGGCGGCGGACACGCCCATACGCGCACGATCATACTCTGACTCATTTTACTCTAATGCAACATTCAATGCATTTGCTATGCTGCATCCGCTACGCTAGTAATAGTCACAAATAGATCATGCAAGGTTGGATCAAATTCAGCGCACCATTCAATTAACTTGCATGATCTAAATCGAATATACAGATAGTATATTAATATCTTAAAGCGGAAAGATTTGTATTTTTGTTAGTAACGAATAAACTCAAAAACGACTGGTCCGATTTCAAAAATGATTTGACCATTAGAATGCTACATTATCCCTGAGTAATATAGGCTATATTTATTACTGGCGACTCGCCCTGGCTTCGCACGGGTGCTAAGTTTTCATTGCTCCCGTGCGGAGCCGGGGCAGGTCGCTAGTAAATTATATAAAGTATTAAAGTGTGAGTTGGACACTCTCGCCCCGCACTTTTATTATTACAAATTTATCCTGTACCTACCTCCTCCTGTTCGAAATTCAAGTGTTGACAAGAAAAAAAACTCCAATGGTCAACTGGTAGAGCACTGGTGGGTTCAATTCATTGAGTCCATTTTTTTAGGAATATTATAATAATAATGTTATAGTTATGTAATTGCGCCCAACAGTTTTTTTTTTTGGCTATGGCTAATATCTGTTCTGTGGTTATGGCTATATATAAGTGCAGTCATGTAGGACCTACCTTAGGTACCTACTGACAGAGACAATTTTACGTTCAATAGCTATCGGCTTTTCAATCCGCTATCCGGGACTAGAGGTGGATAATAACATAATGTCAGCCCGCGGCTTGACTCAGTTGCGACAGATCACTGTGATTACTAGCGAGGCGGGGAGCGGAGCGGGTAGCGGATTATGTAAATTGATTCATACCTCAGGCGTAGCTTATGCACCTGAACCAGCGATCTTTTCTTGGAAGAATAATACAGTTTTTACCTACGCTGGTTGAACTTGTTGAGAGCTCTAGTGGTCTAGTGGTAGTGAACTCGCCTTTATCCTTATATAATCCTTAAAAAAGCTTGTTGGTTCGAAACTACACTATAGTTGGTGCACGTTAGTTAGTAACACATTAATGCACGACTGTAGTAACTACAGTCGGGCACAATTTTTTTTTTATTTTTTATTTTATTACAAACTTTTACAAAGTATATTTAGGTACATTCCGTGGTCTTATTTTTATATATAAATTGTATACAGTAGATGAGTAGGTACATTGGCTAAGCTCTGTCTAATACTGAAACTAATGGGTTTTACCCAAGGACTTTTGATATAAAAATCTTTGGTTTTACCGCATAATTATGCTATGGTGCACTCGCTACGCAAAATAAACGCATTGCTAAAGTTAACGTAACGGAAACAATTTATGCCATTGTTCATAAAAAAACTGTAATTTCAGCGGCTTGATAGGTAAGTGTTGTCTTTCTTTGTCATTCTTATGTCAATGAACAGGTGGCAATGATAGATTTGAAAGACACATTAGCTAACGGAGTTTTATAGTATGTTTATGAATAAGAACTGCGCTCGCAATGCGCGTAGACCTAACTGTCATAGTGACATAGTAAGTGCTATAGGCTATAGCGAAGTGGGATCAAGTTTGTGGGATCAAAACGATAGTTATCCTACCGAAACACATTCCTTCAAATTCAACGATATTATGTTCGAAATTAGAAATATCATGACCTCTGACTGGCATTTTACATTGCTGGAATACCTCAAAGAAAGACATTAAAACTATCTTCCTTGTTCACTTAAAAAGAAACCGTAATTTTCGCAGCTTGCTAAATAATATATACTAATGTCTTTCCTTGTTATTATCGTTCGTGTTCGTGTATTACCGATGTCCATATTATGTTAATGAATAAAGACTATGACAGATTTAAAATATTCGTTAGCTAACACAGGTTTATAATTATGATTATGAATAAAGGCCTTAGTCCAATCTTCGTCCAAGTGCTTAATTTTAAAATCTATCTTTCAACACCTTTGATGCAAGTTGAACTATAATAAATAATAAATAAATAAATAGCACTTTCTTGAGGACACAAAATATGCACTATACTAAGTATGTAGTCCTACAAAAGGTGGTCATTATCGCGAGGAGCGTTTGCTTACTGACTACCCGTAAAAGGTACAAGGGCTGTGCCAGTGATAACAAAAGGTCAGCAGTGTTCTAAATCACCTTCTCCCGCTCTAGTCTACGCACTATCATTAATTAGGTACTTAGACACATCCCGCGCTTCTGTAAACTCTCCTGACGGAGACGTCTGAGTTATTTGGTTATTCTATAATTAGGTAGTCATGTAGAATAATGTAAGTGTAAGTGTTTATTTTTTCAAACAATGCAAACGTATCAATCAAAATAAATTCCTTGAAATATTTTAATATTATATTTTTCAATATGTCAAAGCAATGATAGTTTAACTGGCATCAAAGGTGTTTAAAGACAGCTATTATGTTCGTCTAATCACCACACATTTTCATTTTAAAAATGACACCCGTAAAGAAAACTAAAACGTTTACCTATCTACAATTGTTAAATTAAAATTTCATTTCAGTTAGTCACAACACAATTTTTCCACAGAATAAAAATGCAGTTTTCAAGGCAGCAGCGCTTGTCATTATAATATGCCTATTTGTAGTAAATAGGTAATGGGTTTCCATTTTTCCATGAGGTCATGTGAGTTTTTTTGCTTTGTTCCTTATGCATAATGGCGACAGATTATAGGCCAACAGTTTGTGCTGTTGTGGGACTGGTAACGGGGACAATAACAAAATAATCAGTTTGATATTACCGCCGGCGATCTATTACTATTTCCTTGGAAAACGACAAAGAAGTGATTGTTAGATAATTCTTCCAAAGTGTAGGTCTAGTCACCGTATCGATCTGGAAATTGCAAATAGCAAACGATTGAAAATGACCGTAAAGAAACAGTCGTAAACTGTGATTTGTAGTTATGTACCTACGTGCTTTCTTTGAAATAAGAAATTTAATCCTATCGATTTATTCTTACCTAGTGTTGAAAATATATTTTTTTGAATATGACGCCTTCTGGCTTTATCTTATATGTACCTACTCGTGAGTTAAAGTCATCTTTCTCCTTACTTGAAGATTTTTAAAAAAAATTTGATGTTTGAGTCCTGCAAGCTAGAGGTGACAAATCTGACCGAAATGCCAAGAGCGAAAAGGTGCGAGAGGTTTTTCAGTCGTTTTTGACTTGAAATTTATTCTCCGAAAGCTTAAAATGTTTTGTCGGAATGTATTTCCGCTAGTAATTTCTGTGATTTTTTACCTTTATTATTCTACCAGAACTAGAAGTGAATAAAGATTTTTTAAATACCATTACCTAGTGCTAGACTTTTTTGTTCATCACAGTTTGGTGTTCGTAAATTAATAAATGCATGTTTCAGAATTTTTTTTTGTTCGGGTTGTAAATACCTTCTTATCTAAGTTTTATAGACATATTATATAGACAATTTATATTTTTGATTACACAGCAAAACAAACAGTTACATATAAAAAACAACATATTAGGTATCTAATCTAAAGCTATAGGATAGAAATATAATACATACAGCTTCGATTTACGATATAGAAGATTCTTATCCACCTTTTTATTTAGTAAAAACCATAATAACCTTGTTTAAAACAACATTCAGTCCAAATTACGATTATTTAGTCATTATTATTTTTAAATTATCAGATAAAGGTAAAAATCCGAATCCCAAGCCAGGAAGACGAGTCCTTTCTTTCTAATTACACGTTATGTCAAACCATAAAGTAAATGCGAAACAAAACTTTATTTTATTACCCTAAATTGACTCAAATTTGACAAAGATGGTATGATAATCAGGTTTTAGAATAGAATGGCTTTCGTATTAATATGATGGTTTCTACCTTATGGGGTTGACTACCTACGAATGGTTTTTTTAAATGCACCTGTTTCTGGTTATATTTTTTGTCTCTTTATTTTTAATGGCTTATTAATAATTTATTTATTTATTTATTTTATTTTTATTTATTAGGCAACGCCAACAGTACACATAGCAAACATTAAATAAACAACATTACAGCTTAAATACTATGAAATGTGTGCCAATTACAGGCATGCACAGCATTTTCCATAAAATTACAGACAACAGCTAAAAATTAAAAATACTTACAACTAAAACGAGAAAAAAGATAATAAATATTAATCAATCAATTATTTAAAAAAATATAATTAAATAGTATACAATATGCACCTGCTTAAGATATAATGTTATGTATATATAAAAAAAAACAGACTAATAATAATTATGTACTTAAACAAAACTGTAACATAATAACGTTTAATTACCTACCTATACAAAGTACTAATAGGCAGGTAAGATGCATACATCACGCAATAATATTATTTAGATATAGGTACCAGGTTCATCCTGGTGAATACTTAAAAAATGTGTGATTAATTTATTTTTATAAACAGGTAACGAGTCACCAAACGGATCTAAATCTGGTATTTTTTGTGACAAGAAACTATATTCTTTACATATTCTTATAAGGGGAGAGTTAAGACCAAGGTTGGTACGTGAGAAAGGAGTGTTAAAAATATTGATGATGGGTTTTCTAGGAAATTTGTATGGAACTGAAAGAGAGACTCGACTTATTAAGCTACTATACCCGGTTTGACCGCTAACGATTTTATGTAAGAAACTTAGATCATGAATAATACGTCGGTTCCTAAGTGTCATCATTTTGAAGTGACTCAACCGTTGTGTGAAATATTCATTATGGGCTTCTGTGAAATATTCCTAGTGAGATGAATGCAAGATATCTGGTGAAATTTCTTTGCAAATTTTCAACTCTCTGAGAGTGAACAGCGTAAAAGTACCTAGTACATGTATTTAGATAAAACTATGTAGAGACTGAAAAAAAAATAGCAGTTTAGATATATAGAGCTAAAACCATGATACCTACGAGCTTTTCCAAACACATTCCTTTAACTATTTATTTACAAGTCATATTGACAAAACTCATATTTTTTAAATGTATTTGTGTGTTTCTTGTTTGGATGTTTTAATAAAAATATATAACTTTAAATAAATTTATATTTTATTAATTTAGGACTGAAAATAAATCTTTCAAATGTGCGCTTTCTCTAAAACAGAAATATAAAAAAAAGTAAAAATTAAATAAATTTACAACAAGCACGGAGACCACACGGAGACGTAATATATTATGTTTTACGTTTTTACAAAATAATACTTAGTTCAGCTACTCCTTCTGAGATGGCGTTATACATCTCGGAGGTGTCGTAGCCCAAGGAATTTAGAAACTATCTAGTATAAAAATTCCTTGGTCGTAGCTCACAATTTTTGCAACCTATAAATCTAATTTATAATTAATATATTATTAAATTCAAAACTAGATCTTACTTATAGGAATACTTAAAGTAGTACCTAGGTTCAGTCTTAAAGCTTTTCAGATAAGATTCGCCAAGATACCATAACGGGCTGAATACGCTCAAGTTTTGATCGTTTTTTTTTTAATTCTGTTGATCGTATATAACTGAAAATATTACATTTATCACACTCAGTGAGATAAACTTCTAATTCGTAATGGGCAATGACCTAAACACGAATTAGTTTAAAAATCTTGATATACCTACCTAACACCATCTAAAAATTTTAACTTATATCCCAAATACTCGTATTACCTAAATTTCAAGATTTTTGTACAATATTCTATCTACAGGTTGTTTGCATCTTCAGAGAGTGAACTTGCAGAACTGTTCAGGAGGGTAGGGCAGAAGAGCGAACTAGTAAGACTCTCAGTGAATAAGTCCAAGACCAAAGTTATGGTGATTGACTAAGCTAGTCAACTTTCACGCACAGGAAAACTATCGGAACTGATTTGTGATTGAGTTCGTCTACCTGGGATCCATGATTAGCAATCAGGGAGGCTGTGAGAGAGAAATACGGAGACGCACTCGAAAGCTACAATGAGCAAGATGATTAGATGGATAGGAATGTCTCCAATGTCACCAAGAAGAGACTAGTAAAAATCTTGATATTCTCGATTTTCTTGTATGGATCAGTCCTATTTTTTTGACATTTTGAAACTAAGTATATCTAAGTACCTTTGAAATTATTGAATATGCTAAAAAAATTGTTTCTACACTACAAACTAATAAAGGTAAATAATTGAACAGTGAAGTGAATTTAATCGTAATCCGAACTGGAGCGTACGATCATCGCGTTGCTAAGCACAATCCAACTTTAATTACCCGTTACTAATAAAAGCAATATGTTACAAATTCATTACTGTCTAATATTGCACATTAGTAATTTGATTACTTGCATTCCCTCAATAGGCGGGCACATAGTCGTTTGTTTCGCAAATGGTGAAGAAAAAACGGCACAAGCTCCGCCCACGAATGCTACGTATGAATTTGTATTCAGCACTTGGCTTCCAGTGGATCGAGCGGAACATATCTAACTGTTCTTGGACATGCAACGTGATGCGACATACATTATGTATTGGACATAATGAGTCATAACGGCTTTGCTGCGTTGAAAGAAAAAACCCCTCAGTGGGTTTTGGAGCGAAAACATTTTGAAGCTACTGCCTTTTTTCATTATGAAATCAGAGGCATTTTTTCTCTTCTACTATCTGCTGCCCGTGGCTTTATTTGCGCGTTACTAGGATAAAATAGTGTGTTTCAAATTAAAATCGGTTAAAAATCAAAATGATGTAAAAATGGGTGAATTGAATTTCAGAAACAAAGTTTGTCCCCAGGAGACAAGACTTTATACTTACTTGAAAAAAGGTTTCTCTCACAACTCAGTCTATTCTTACAAAAGAGTTTTGGCAAAGCCCACAAACTTTTACTATACCTACCTAACCTGGTTCTTTTACCATAAAATAGAATAGAATATTATTTATTTATATATAAAGAGGAGTGACATCTTTTAAACTTAATTAATAGGGTTCGTGTGACATCAGTCTCTCGTAATTTTTTGGGTATACATGTTATAAAGCAATTTAACAATATTTACCTATTCAGTACCTACTAATTCAAACCTTATATTTTTTATTTAAATTACCTAATCTAAAAAGTCACTGCACAGGGGCGTTTTAGTTGCTACATGTTTTAATTAGTTAGGTACCTATATAATTTAATTTTATTCTTGAAATCCTAAAATTTAATTTATCAGAAAGATTCATACAAAATTAAAAAAATTAATATGGTACACAGTAATAACTTAATTTCAAATAAAATTCAATGAAAATGTTCGCTGTAACGAGGCGTCGTCATTTTGTTAAATAATAATATTAGATTATGTCCTGATTATAGCCACTGTAGTCATTTTCTAAAAACTCGCTAACTTTATAAATAGTTTTATCGAGTAGAAGAAGTTTGACTTTTGGCTTATGCCTGATGGGAGTTTATTAAATAGTTTAGACATTTTTTTATAAAATAACTTTTTACGGTTAATTCTTGCGAAATATTATAAAATATGTGTTCTGTTCTAATCACGACTGTTTATCATTGAAAACAGTTGAAATTATTCAATTAATATTCAATTATTCAAGTGATGAGCGAAATTGGGTGACCGACACGACACAACTAAGCGACGCGCGGAGGAAGCCAGTATCTTCCCAACAGCTGAATATAAGTAGGGCAACTTTTCTTGGTTCAACTGGACCAACTAGGTTGAACGTTTATTAATCTATGGTTTCAGCTTTACCTTTTGGCACGTGTGTGTGCCAAAGAGAAGCAGCTGTAGGCGGTCGGGGCGTCTCAGGCCCGCCTTGCTGATTGTGGCACAAACGCTGAACGCCAGCGCACATCCCCGTAAACATTAAACACGTTACGCTTTTTTTAAATTCCCCTGGAGGAATTCCATGTTATCATCATAAAATTGAGTTACAACGAACTTGTTGTTTTCGGTGTTTTTTTGCATTTCGGTTTCATCATCTTAATATACAACATTGATGATGACCTAAACTTCCCAAAATCTTAATACCATTTATGAATTTTATTTTTTTAATCTTGTAATGGATATCCGTAAAGTAACGCCTGAATCTATCAATTACAATTTATGGAGTTAGTGAATTGTAAAAAACTATTGGGTTTTCTATGCTATTTAGTGAAAAATACTAGGGTAACGTCTTCGTTCACGCTGTCACGAAGTAATTTTTTTTACAAATTTTATCACCCCTCTACAAAGTTTTATGGTTTTAATTTCAAATGAGTTGAACTTTGGAAAAGACCAGAAAAAAATTAAGGAATTCAGTACTTCAGTACTTAATTAAATAAATTACTCTGCTTACTTGCAATAATCGATATGACATCAAAAACTAAACAAACAGCGGCACTTCTTAAGGATCTCCGTTTAATTTTTTATTGATTATGAACTAAGAAGCAAACAGTGATAAGAAGGTGACAAATATTTTATAGCCGATTATTACCGTCTTAAACATTCCGTGCACAAAGCACAAAGCAAACATTTATCTGCCTTGCAGAATTTGCAGCTTCAACAATGCAAAACAAAAATTCCCATTTATCATATAATAAATTCGTGAACGACGCCTCTTGTGGGTCACAAGACATAATAAAACCGATTCGCAATTCTAGAGGCCAAAGTGAAAATGATAGCTGACAAAAGTCGTTCGGTGGCTGTAGGCATTGTGCGGGGTTCGACAAAAGAGTCACTCTGGTAGTTCACAATGAGCGGCAAGCGAGAGCGGCAATTTGTCAGCATCGACAATACCTCCCGACATATTGACCATTATTTATGGAACTTTGTAAAATACGAGCACGGTTTTATTGCGGGAACGATCGAGCATCGTGTATTACATGCGATGACGTCGCGTCCACTTTGTTGCAGAGAACTTATGGGCGATTGTTCGACTTGCATTCCGAGTTATGAATATTAAATTAAATGTTTAGTTTGGTGGGCTTGAAGCCGATTTCAATTTTCGTTTTCAGAGAATCATTTACTTAAGTTAGAGCCAATACCTATTAATAATTATTTATCTTCTTTCCTATAATTTCTACAAGTTTTATATATGCGATTAGTCAAAATCTTACTTACCTACTCTTACCTAATACAATGCCAGTATTTACAATGCCAGTGTAGAAAAATATTACGAGGAAACACGCATGTCCATGTATCTACTTACTAAAATTTCGAAAGACGTGCAACCCACTAATTATCATTATTTTATTTATTTATTTATTTTATTTTAGTTTCTTAGGAAAACAAACCGTACTTAAAAACTATTAATTATCAACCCAATTACTCTCGCTTGAGAATTAGCTAGTGTCCTAGCAGTGGGAACGTTAGAAGACGGTCATGATGATGATGAAGCATTAATTATTGAATCATGAGAAAGTTTGATTAGGTACCTTAGAATGCAAACAAATGGCATCGTAGCCTGTCGTAGCGCTGTCTGTCAGTCACCGCACGTGCCACCGTGCCCAACGCACGGTGGCAATTTTTCTTTTTACTCAAATATCGTGAAATAGGTTTTTTATTTTATGCTTTTACCAGCAACTTCATTCCCGTCGTAACTATATTAAAGGTTACAAGTTAAGCTATCCTAAGTACATAGGTACAGAAGGCGAATCAGGAAAAACTCGATTGACATCGTTCAGCTGTCAATTTGTATGAGATATTTTAGAGCGCCTCTTCTCTAGTGCGTAAAATGAACCTCAAAAATCTATGGAACTAATAAGTACTACCGTACAACTATATAGTAGTACGGTATGCAACTACTATATTGTAGCAGTTGTATAGCTTTTAAATTCCTTGGAAAAATCCCATACAAATTGACAGCTGAACGATACGTTAGCGTTATTAACGATAATCAACAGCATTACTGAAGCGATGAAGCCGTTTCCTGAGTAATGCTGTTGTATAATAATGCTGCAAAATCACTGTTTCAAGCTCCTCAAATACAAATATTCCAACCTTTGAATTGACAATATTATTGGGAAGAAATTTTTTTAACGAAATCACTCAACCTCTATACTACACTATATTATACTATACGCTGCACTATATATATTATACATATATAACATAGGTATCACAGAAGTAGCTAGTCAAATAAAACTTATTGCTGATTGGTAAAGCTATTATTAACTTTTTTTTTTTTTTTTTTTTAATGCTGGACAATCCACACAGCATCATCTAGCCCAAGGTAAGCTGCTGTTAAACAGAGCTGTATTATGGGTACTAGATGACTGATATATATTTATTACAATACAATACATAGATAGATATTTTTTTTTATTATACATAGAAAACACCCAGAACACCTGGAACAAATATTTGCAGATCCTACAAACATTTGTCCCAAGGCGGGAATCGAACCCGCAAACTCCCCGTCGCAGGCGGACCTTCGCCCACCGCGCCACATTGGTTGTCAATGTGGCGCGGTGTGTAACCTTTGATTAGGTTTCTTACCAAATACTTGTAAAATATTTTGCACATCAAAAGGGTGTGAACCGTATCCCTAACACTCCTTCAAAACTCACGCATATTTGCTTTAAAATCGAACTGGACAATAAACTTATTGTGTATCAACAAAAGCAAATTACTGTGAAAATGAAATAAAACCCTCTCCTCATCCCCTACTATTAGGCGATGATGTAGCGATACTTTGCGCAGACGCAACTGCGATTTCATACTGACATTTGGTCAATTTTAAAACTCTACCGTATATATAGTGGATCTTATTTTAAGCGTAATAAGTTATAGTTTATATTGTGTTTCAAAAAATATTCTGCTCTTCAGTAACACAATATAAAGTAACCGTGACGGGTGAATAGGGCATAAAAAAGTCATAAATCAAAGTCAAAAAGGCATAGAGAATGGCGGTCGCGGGTAGTTTGTCACCAGCTGTTCTGCTCGAAGCATTATTCGTGTGTTCCCATCAATAATGAGGGTAATTTTCGACATTTTGTCACATTAGCGAGACGTTTTACTATTGTTGTTTGTTATTTAGAGAAATTATACTCATTGTGTGAGAGTTTTAATAATGCCTTTTATGCAATTTACTTAAATATTAATAAAAGTAGTGTTACAATTAGCTAATCATGTTTCGGGAGTTAGTGCATAACATAAAATCAGCATCTATAATATTTTTAAACTTTAGATGTCATCTACAGTAATTATGAATTATATAGGTACTTACCTACTTAGGTATTTTTTTCAATCAAACCCATCCCATTTTATTCACCATAGGATATTATTATCAAGACTGGGTTGGAAGACAAGGTTGACGACCGATGTGGCGCGGCGGACGAAGGTCCGCATGCGACGCAGGAGGTTGCGATTCGATTCCCGTCTTGGAATAAATGTTTGTACGATCTGCAAATATTTGTTCCGGGTGTTCTGGATATTTTCTATGTAAGTGTAGGGGTACGAGTTGTGAGCATTATATAAAAAAATGTCTAGGTATGCAGGTATTGTATTGTACTAAGTATATCAGTCATCTAGTAGGCACCCATAACACAAGCTTTGCTTAGCTTGGGACTAGATGATGCTGTGTGGATTGCCCATAATCACTACTTCCTCAGCACTTCCATGGCAGATCTCGTATTATTTTCTGCGATATGTAGGTAAGTCCATTAAACCCAGGAGATAGTGTTTTTCTCACATGCTTTCATCAAGGGCAATTCACATAATTTCATCAGCTTCGTTGAACTTTCGATCATTGTTCAATAGATATAGTGTGTAACTTTGACAATAAGTTATTTGTGACATAATACGACAAGATCGGAACTTGTTTTTGACTATTTTTATTACGTGAATCGCCTTTCTTATGACAGCTGTAAATCGTCTTCCTATGAGACCTCTTTCCTAATTTTATGCACAATTACAACATTAGCTTTTGTTCTATTGCAAAATATTTTGAGCAGCAGCTGTAGCAATTTGTGGTTTAGCGGTAAAGTTGTATTAGTTCTAAACATTGAAATGTCTTCATTTTAAAGTAATTTAATACTCGTAGGTATTTACCAACATAAATTGCTTATTTTGCTCTAAATGTAAAAGTATTTCATAAAAATATCGGACGCACACATAGGTATCATACGTTCAATATGATTCAAAACGATTATTATTAAATAGATGGTAGGTGGTACAAATACTTTATTACAAAAATTGATCATAGATAGAAAGCAGTGTCATACAAAAATGTTTGTAATTAAATTATAGGAGTGCAAAAGTAAAAATAATAATAACGTGATCCGCAGCTTAATTTAAAATATTTTTCTTTGTGGGTAGTTTACTATTTGCCTACAGTTAGTAGATACTATGTCAACCTTTATCTCGACTTATAAAGGCTACTGTTTTACGTAAAAACAGACAGTTTATTTTCCATAAAACAGGTCACCTTTCAAACATATGAAAAAATGTGTAAAAACAAGCTTCACAAAAAGTTCCTCTTTCCATTGAAGAGTTTGCGGTCGCACTGACAAGACATGCGCCCCATCTGCCGTAGGTAATTACATCCTATGCTTTCAACCCGCTACTGGCTTTTGTTATACGTACTTACCCACGTTTAATTCTATAATGGTAAAAAATAAGAAAGTATACCACACAATGACTCTAGAAAGTCAACGTCTCGGTCGGTATCTGCCGCAGTCAAATGCCGGCAAACTGCCGTGAAATTGGTACCTAACTTTGTTTCTAACCGCAACTTTATTTCCGACCATAAATTTTATTTACAATGCTGTGTAAATACGTCGCCGGGTATTGGCAAAATGATGTAGTAAAAACGTTTTTTTTTTAACTTGGCGAGAGAAGGCAACGACTTACCTTTGTCTAATTACTACTACATACTAGAATTTGACGAGCACTGGTGGTCTAGTGTTAGTGACCCCGTCTTCCGATCCTAAGGTCGTGGGTTCAAATTCGGTCGTGCTCCAATGGATTTTTCGCTACGAAAAATTTATGTGCGCAATGCCAGTGCTCTCATACGGGTAAGGAAAACATCGTGAGAAAACCGGAATGTCCAAGAACTAGAAAATTCGAAAGACATGTGCCATCCACCAATCCGCATTGGGTCCGCGTGGTGGATTAAGACCCAATCACTCTCGCTGGAGAGTAGGCCAGCAGTGGCAACATTAGAAGGCTGTCATGACGATGATGATGATGATGACTAGAATTTGATTTGATATACCAGTTCTTTATTTTTTCACTCATTCCTTATTTTTATTTATAAGTAAAAAATTAGAAACTCTGTTTTACTAAATTATTTAACCACTAAACTGTAGTTTGATAAAGACTCTACATTTAACACTGTGATCTAGCTATTCGATACTAGGTGGCGCTACTTGCTTAAAGCAGTATCGTGTAGAACTTCAAAAGTTTCGTTTATTGTAAGTGTTAGTATTGATATTGTTAGTCTTTAGCATTGATTCATGTTAGTCGATCTGACGTATTTCCAAAATCACTGGTGGTTTAGTGGTGCGGTATTGACACCGCCTTCCAAAACAGCTTCGAAACAGGCGTGCACCAATATATTAATAATGCGCAATGCTAGTGCTCAGCTAAATGCTGAAACCTGCACTTCCAAGAACTTAACTAAAACAACTGGCCACCATCCACCAACCCGCATTGAGTTAACGTGGTGGAAGAAGAGCTTCTAAATAGCTTCGAAGCATCAGCATAAAGTATGACAAAAAGAATAGCCGCTTATATTATTATTTTAAAATGGTATAACGCATTTCAAAATAAAACCCAAAGATTAATAATCATGCTCCGTATTGTGCAATTTTACCCCTAAAACAAATAGAGGCAGGTACCTATAATCAAATCAACTCAAACCACTTAATTCCAAATCTTTTCATGCGCGACTGTCCAAACATTTTACCAACGAACGTGTTGAGTGAAATCATGCGATATAATTCGATTAATTTATTTTGAAGCACCAATTAACGGAATAAGAGAGAAGCGACCGAGCGTAGATTTCGCGAACCAAATGGACTATTTATTATTTTCTCTTTGTGACGCAGCGAACAAACCTGGGCGGCGCCGTCACCACAATAGACTCGGCCATTATTCCAGTAAAACAATAAACCGCTTTATTAAAAAGACATTCAATTAATTTATTTTATTCATATTTTATTACTGGCCGACGCAAAACAAAAGTGTTCAATGCAGCGCGAACAGATACGAACACAATGGGGAGCGCTTTAGATTTATAATCAATTCCCACCTGTTATTGAATATTTTATGGTTTTAATTATTTTAAGATGAAATATTTTTTTTTAAACTGGTCTCGGTTTATAAAAAAAAACATTTCTAACGAGCAGATCAAAACTTTATTTGTTTAGGTAAAATAGACAAAGGAGAAAGGGAAAGGAAAAACATGGGACATTGGAAAAAGTCAGTAGGTAGTTTTAGATAGTGCACTATAATGTTAAATGGCAATGAAAAAATTAACATAATAGGTAGTAGGTATATTTTATTTTAATGTTACCATTATATTTCTTAGGAAAAATAGCAGTGGGCGGTACAAACCACACAAACAGCTGAACTATTCATGGAATGTTTGAACAATGCCACTCGCGCCATCTGTCGACGCGATTGAGACATTTTTGCAAAATAACGCTGTAATTACGCACTTCCGCATCCGGCGCGTGCGACGTCGCCCGCCCACCGCATATTTAGGTCTCTTGAAACTTAACACTTCTCAATTGCGGAATTGTTGCAATAATGAAAGAAATCGCAGTGACAGCTGCGATTTCTTAAGCTAAGATATAATACAACAAATTTTTTACTGATGGCACTAGGTACTTACCTATGTACTACGAAAACTATAGCGATTCAAGTAATCACTACTAGAGCGTATCCTACTTCTCTTGATTCACAGTAAAATAGTTCAAAAACCATTCTCTACTTTTCACTGCATTCAATCTGGCAATAGCTAATGGTAAACCCAATAAAAGTCTACAAATATTTCTAAAAGAATTATTCAAGATTCTTTTTACTTCGTCTCGTTGAAAACTTGAAAGTTCAGGGTTCATTAGTAAGATCTCACATAAATTAATTAAAGGTCTTGACACCGCGCAACTAATAGATTTACGAGCATACCAGAATTAGGTTTTTGTTCCGACACACGACCATCATTATCAAGAAAGGTGTCACATAGCTGCAAAATGTAGACCCATATTACTGTACCATGTGGCCATTGGTACAGTAATAATATGGGCCTTTAAGGCTCGGCGCACACAAACCATTTTTTTCATTCTTATTACTATAGTGGCTTGATGACCACTTGATGGTAAGCGTTTACCGTAGCTTATGCACGCTTGCGACATTAGAGATATCACTTGCGCGTTGCCACTCTGAGAAGTAGTTTTCATGTCTCATGTGCCTGTAATTTCACCGGGAACCATACCTTTCGAACAGGAACACAGCAATGCGATCATTACTGCTATGCAGAAATAGGTATCTATGGTGGTAGTTCTTCCCCAGACGAGCTGTAATGTAACACAAAAAACTCTACTACGCTTAGTAGGTATCTATACTTAAACTTGCGGTTACGTTTACTACTTTACGTCTCAGTCATGGCGTAGAGTGTAGGCGCTCGCTCGTCGGAATTTATGATCGTTACTAATTAGAGTTAATTAATGTTTACAAAATAATTAAAGAACTATTTGCCTTGAACATTGTATTCTGAAGATCTCTATATAAAAATAAGCATAAGTAGGTAATCAAAACTCCCTGGATTTATTTATGAAGCAGTTTCATAAACTTAATCTGATCCAACGGTGGACAAGCTCCATAAGTAGATACTCTTTCTCATTATAAAAATAATCGATCACAGTTGACTGCAGCCTCTTACAATATTCTTAATACACAGTTTGTAATGAAACTTTTTCAACTGCGAATCAAACAAAATAAGGACACTGAAAAATACTTACCCCAAATATAAGTCGTGAAAAAACACGTTCAACGTGTCTTACGGTGTCTTTTGATTGGCGAATGTACGGTTTCTCAACTCGCCGACAAAGCTAACATTTGCATCCACTTTGTCATTCACATCACCTCTCTGCGTGAGCCGTAGCCAAGGAGCTGGATGCAAGGGGTTCTGATCATAAGAATAAAGTAAGCAGATAAGTCTATTATAGGCAAAGACCGTTAGTGGCAATTCATCTGAGTGCTTCCGTGCTTCCGAAGGCGCGTCGCACGAGGTCCTAGCGGCTATAGAGGCAAGGCCTTCACGGAGGCCTTTGAGTGACTGTATGTAAACAAACTTAGGTATATTAGGTGAGTTGCTGTCGATACGGACAACATTTTTTGGGACTCAATGTCCTTGACACTTTTGATTTTAATATTTTCTTTACTGTCGATTCGGACACCATACCTAACTACACTACCATCAGGCATGCATGACTCACACGGTGAAGTACTATACAAAAAGATGATTTACTAAGAATTAGACTTGTTAAGACGACGGACGGTTTATTATTGATTTTACATTTTAATTAATATTTATTATTCTTTAAGGGACAGAGAAAACTGTAAAATGGGAGGCCTATGCCCTGCAGTGCCTAGACCTGAAAATATATAATAATCTCATTATTATTATTAATTAATATATAATATAATATATAAAATTCTTATTACTTATTATCGGCATAATTAAATTTTTATGAAATGTAACTTGTGTACCGGCCGACATGTAACAATTTTTGAGAATAAATACATTGAACTCGAGTTTTGAATATATCGATTATGACGTAAAGAAAACTGAAGTTAAATCCTGGCTATGCCCCTGTCTCTGGCTCATTCCTATTCTGTGTATACTTTGCCGAATGTGCCATGCTAATGAGATTCCCTCGTTTCCGAATTTCTTTAGGAGTTAATGACGTGTGTGATGCTTTCGCTGCATGTCGCGTTATCGTAAACTTTTGCATATTCTTTTATATTTTTTGATATCTGTTGAACAAAAATGTTTGATATTACACACTTGGAGTTTGCTTCTAGACAACAATGGTATATTGACTACGACAACCACTCATAGTTATCCAAAGTGAGTTAGTGATTTGTTGATTTTAGATTAGAAACAAAAAGAAGCGTTTCTAGACAAGCTGCATCCAATTAATATATTTTTGAAATGAAATGAAATGAAATGATTTATTTTGCTAGAAGTACGGTTACATAAGGTCTTATTGTTTACGTAAGTATAAGTGTCACACACTTCACCGTTTAACTCGGCATGCAAAAATACAAATTTAAAATAAAAAAAAACAATTTATAAAGAACACAACGAGAATTTAGAATGATTAATTAGTAGTATGTCAAGTTATATAATAATAAAAATGTCAAGTTTTAAAAATTAAATTATTATTTTTCACTATAGTTTAAAAAATCGTTTACACTATAAAAATATTTTTCAGTCAAGAACACTTTTAGCTTCTGTGTAAACTTTTTTAGGGGTAAATTAGTTATGTCAACCGGTATTTTATTAAATATTCGTCCACACATCACTGTTGATGTTGTTGAAACTGTTGTTTTGATATAAAGTCGTTTTGGGTACTCTAGACAAAACAATCCTGTCTGGGTCCCTGACACTTCTCGGGTAAATATCTCGAGCTTTAGTAAAAAGATGATTATGCTCTTTTTTTAAGTTCTTTATTTTGGCTTCGTGATAGCACGATGACACAACATGTTCTCTTTATGTTGATTTTTTAAAATTTAGAGTGTAACTTGTAGATTAATAAAAACCGAGTTGGAACTGTTTTTTTATTACATACGTCACACAGTGTATTATAAAAATTCAATCTTGAAACCGCTCAGAGAGACGATTTTAGTTTTACAAGAAATTGGTTATTGCCAATGAATTAGAAGTTTTTTTTTAATTATCTTTATTAATTTAACAAAAGAAAATAATAACTCTACTTTTGATAAAGGCCCATCAAAAGAAGCTTTGATGCCCTTTTTTAAATTAAATCAAATCGAACCCAGGTCATTTGAATTCCTTCGATCTATCGACCTTTATTCACGTTATTAAAATCCAAATGAAAGTCTTGATAAACACAAATTAGCATCAACAAACTCGCACAAAGTAGCGCGATTACTTTCAAACATCAAAAGCGCAAAATAAAGCCGAAACTAATAAAGTGACGCAATACGAGATTGCTTTAATGCTTGAAGTCCCCAACGAGGGCCGATTGAATGCTGCTATCGCAGAATATTAGCAAATTACATGCAGTAAAGCAACTTTAGTTCCTGTGGCGTTTGTCGATTAAATGTATGCGTACGATGCGTCGTAAAGTTGCTTTGCTCGTGCTGGGGCGACTCATTCGGTCGAGGCCAAGCGAGCTAGACGATCGGGTGCACGTGTTTAAAAGAATAATAATCGTTTATATTGAAGTCCCATGTTTCTCAATCCTGTAGGATACTAGCAGAACCTCAGAGTTCCTCTCTACCCTCTGTGATTTTTAATACCTTATCACCGTCATGATACGTGGTTACGCTGAATCATTTTTATCACACTGTTTGCTAGGTAAATTATAACAAGGTGTGGCAAGCTGGTCCTAAAAAGGTCCAAAGAAAAGAACATTTATAATGTTCAAGCATTTAATGCTATTCAAATAAGACAGTCATTTTGTTAGACGAAGACACTACGTGCTTCACACAAGAAATTATATTCTCAAAGCTAATAATGCACAATCTCGAAGCAGGTAGTTCTTTTATTTCTTCCAAGAATATAATATACTTAAAATAAAACTAAGGTTTCTTCAATGAAAACACAGTAATTCTTTGGATAAGAAATTTATTTCTCAAGTAAATTTAAACAAAACGTTATTATTCTTAGGTTGAAAATATATATTTTTTAATGAAAACTACAATTTCTTTGGACAAGAAATTTTATCATCACTTGGAAATTAAACATTACATGAAGACAAAACTATCATTCAAATGAATACACAATTATCTTATTTCAAGAATATCATATGCTTAATTGATTGAGAATGAAGATACCATGTTTCTTGTATACGGAGAATATAGATATTCTTGGGAGGAGACACAAAATATGTTTAAAGCTAGTTTTTATGATAAGAAAATATTATTCTGGAACGAAGAATAATATTCTCTAGTTAAAACAGTAAATTTGAAACAATATTATTCTAAAGTGAAGTATACTTATTGTTAGCCATATATAAATCATTATTATTCTTGACCAAGAGGATTATTCTTGCTTTAAGAATAGTTTTTTTTCTGTGTAGATAAAGAAAATTTAAGCAGTATTGGAATCACGTTTAGCCGGGCTCACAGATATTGGCTAAATAAGATAAGATACTACGATGATCTGAAAAGTTAGTAGTAAGTAGGGACACAACATTGTAAAAATGTTGAACCTTGCGCATCGCATGCGCGTTAAGAACTAATTTGATATTTAACTGTCAAACTAAAAATAACATGCGCTTACTTAGTCAAAGCCAGGGCTTGAAAATAAAAAGTACCTACTGCTACGTATGTTACCCATACTGTGCTCCTATGCTCCCTCACCCCAAGCACCCTCAAATGACAGAGCGGAGTTTTCATTTTACTGAATAGATGTGCTAATTTGCATCATCTTTGTGTAAATGTTGAACTGATGGGACATAATCAGAAATCAGTTGGAAGCAATTTCACACTCAAAACTTATTCTTTCAAAAAGGGTGTAGCTATTTTTACAACCTTTTTGGAAATCGTGTTCAAATTTTTTTTGGTGCCATAATAGCATCATTATCAGACCAATTTGATTCAAAGGAAATTTGGCCTGAATATTCGAACTTGGAACCAAATAAATAAAATAAAATATTATTTTAACAAAATTGAGATACGAGTAGCATATAATAAAACTGTTTTCAATCCGTATTAACAGCACTCTCTATAGAAATTGAAAACAGAGTTCAGCCAGGTGCCATTAAAAAAAAACATTGGAAACTATGTTGGACCTATGCGGCCTTATTCCAGAAAGCGAACTAAAACAGGCTTAAACCAGAACTATACATTATAATAACAACGTTATGAAACGACTACTCAATCTACTTATACAAATTATGCCTATTTACGAATTTGAAAAGCATTTTCTAATAATATAGTCTGACAAATTGAGCGCTCTAAACTTCACATTTGACATTTTTTTAAATTTCTTGTCTGTATCTACGTCAAAGCCGACGCGACGCCCCCAGCCGTTATTGGCGTCGTCGTCTCGCCAGCTTTATTAACCAGTGTTTGATTTTGTCTGACGGGGAAATAGATAAATTGTTTGTTTTCCTGCCGATGAAGGCGTCAAACGATCTAGGGGAAGAACTTTTATTTTGTTAAACAAACTCTTTTTACAGAGCCACGCCAAATGGCATATAAGTTTATTTTTGTCACAGACGCGTTGTCTGCCGTTGGTTGGTGCAATATAATAAGAGTTATTTTTGTTTAAATACAACAATTATGAACTGTGCTAATGAATTAATCTTAATCATTTTGTTCGATAGCAATAACTAATTTACAGGTACTTTTATTAACAATCCAGCGAACATTAAGTTATAAAAACAAAAACAAATTATTTATTTCTTGTTTCTAATTTAAAATAGGCTGACAGAATAAAACATAAAACTTGTTAATAAATCAAATCATGAGCAACGAGCTCATATAGGGGCAAATAGTACAGCATATGCCCACAACTGTCATCTCAAAGGAAGAAACTAATCATATTGCAATATCAAGACGTCAACATCCACAACCGGAGAAGCAAATCCATCAAAATGACTTTCTAACCGCTTAACGTCCTCATTTGAGCGGAACATTAAACGCGAACGAGTGAAGGGTTGTTTTCATTTCCTTGATTAGTGCGTGTCGTTTGGTTCAGATTTATCACCTCCGACGCGCCGAGTCAAATGGCGTCAAAATTAAATCGCGAAGTGACAAAGACAGGAGAGCTGGTTCACTACAAGCAACTTTATTGCACAAACTTAACAGAACCATATTCATAACAATCACAAGAGTCATTATTAAACAGACATAAAATAATGGGTTGATCACAACGAAATATTATAAATAGTCTATCGCCCGAATACTGAAACGCTACTCTGCTAATTAAATCTGAAATGATGACGTTTTTTCGTACGATATTGAAAGATAACGATGTCATAAACAGTTAATACACTCTTAAATATTTGACGTTTCAGTATCCAGCCGATGTGTATATGCCAATTATGAAAGTCACTAACAGGCACATGAAGAAGCACAGCGTTCTAATCTCACGATTGTAGTAATCTTCATAAAAGTTTTTTTTTTACAACTGAAGTGTACAAAATGGTAAGAGGTTACTGCAGCCTATAAACAATTGCAATCCCAGAGGTATCACTCGCGGGTTTCCACTTTGAGGCATAGATCGAAAGCCACATGTGCCAGTAATTTCACCGGTAACCATACCCTTCGCACCGGAACACAGCAATGCGTGCATTACTGCTTTGCGGCAGAAATAGGTATGGTGTTAGTACTTCCCCGGACGTGTTGTATCACAAAGAACTCTACTACTCTTCAGTTAGTAAAGTTAAGTAAAGTTTTGTCTCTTCAGATATTACGATCAAAACAAGAACATTTTACCAAAATCAAACTTGTTGTTGTCGTTCAGATGTTAAGCTTGCAGAAAAAAAGAGTGATGCCCACAAAAAATAATTTATATTTCCCAATTTCATAGTTTAAAAGTGTAAACGACGACATATCTATTGAGTTAAGTAAGATCTATTGAAACAGAAATGACGCACTGAACTGTAGTGAGCTGTTTTATTTTTGTTACTGCAAAACAACGGTGGTTTGTGTTGCGGTTTAGCGGATGGCGGATACGCGGTTTGACGAAGTCAAGCGTTAGTGTTACTAAATTAAAATATTTAACTTGGCAGTCTGTTTCACGGTTACGCTCACGTATTTTATTGGATGCCCTTGATATGCTTGACTCGGAGTTTAGAGAGTATCTTTGGGATTGTGAGCAAAAAAAATATTCCCACTCTGTAGATAATAGCATATCATTATTAGGAACCATATAATTTTTTTTACAAGAGTAACTTTTTTTTACTTAGCCACTAACGTTTGACCACTATCTCACCTGATGTTAAGCGATGATGTGCTGGTCTACGTTGGAGCCCCACCTTAAACGTATTTCAGCTGCCAAGCAGCATTGCTAATTGATTAAAGGGTATGGTTTCCGGTGAAATTACATCTCATCATCTCAGGGTGGCAACGCGCAATTGATATCTATGATGTTCCAGGCGTATATAAGCACGGTAACCACTTACCATCAAGTGGGCCTTACGCTTGGTTGCCACTTTAGTAGTAACTTATGAAAAAAAGCTTACTTGTTACTCGAGGATCGTAAAATAGAATAGACAATGTTATATTTTGGAAATAAAAAACGCGTTGCCAGTTCCAACAGACGTGTCGCCTCTTCAAACGAAATTAAGTATCCGTTCTTTTGTTTCGGTTAAATGAACTTCTAAATTGAAAGAAAGCATTACTTAGGCACAAACTCGCATCCCTCATTTTTAACGTTATTTTAACAATCAAAAATGTATTTTTGTCGTTTATTTGTAGCGTTTGCATGCGCTAATGTTCCCGCTTTTGTGCCGCGAGACGTTTCCTTTCTCATATTGAAGTATGGCAGATTAATGCGAGTTCGAAGAAGTCGATATTACTTCTGAAAGGGGTCTAAACGTTGATTTACTGCAACCAAGCTGTGCTGTTAAAAAGTTGTAAACTGCCTGTATTTCCGTTGGTGCAACAATGTTAGACGGTGATGTCTTCAGTGTATGTTAAATAGTCACGAAGCTCGTTCGATTGCCATCTTGTTAGTCGCTCCATGATAGCATCTTGTAAACTTCCTTCTCAACGCAATGAAGATTACACATTACCTAGTATCTAGGTAATACCTATTGCTTTAGAAATAAATATCAAGTTATGCTTTTTACAATTCTATTCCATTCTGGGAGACTGCCAAAAGACCGAGACAGATGAAAAGACCTGGAGGAGAGAGTTATTTATTTATATATAATATTTATACATAATACACTCCACACCAACATGCCCTTTCTCTTTTTAATTTTAGTCTGCTTCATAGATTGCCTGGCAGAGATCGCTTTCAGCGATAAGGCCGCCCATTGTTTATTTTTATGTGGTGATTAATAAAGCCTTATATATTTAGATATATTATATCTCTATTTAGCCATCACTGTCCCACTGCAGGGCAAAGGCCTCCCTCCCTTTCTTCCACTCTTCGCGATCTAACGCCGTGACAGGCCATGAGCTTATATGCGAGTCAAGTTCGTCCCGCCATCTCATCCTGGGTCTTCCACGTCGCCGCCTTGCACTATCAGGGATCCATTCTGTGGTTCTTTTTGCCCATAAGTCGTCAGGCATGCGGCAAACGTGTCCGGCCCAGTTCCACTTTAGGCTGGCGGCTTTTTGACCAACGTCAACGATTTGGGTTTTGGAGCGCAGTATACTGTTCCGCACTCGGTCTGACAGTTTTACACCTAAGATACTGCGCTCCATGGCTCGTTGGCATACCCCAAGGGAGGACTTCTGACGTTTTGTCAAAGACCAAGTTTGCGCACCGTATGTAAGAATGGGAAGAATGCGTACGTCCATGAGTTTCTTTTTAAGAGTCAATGGTAATTTACCTTTCATGAGGTCTTTCATTGACCAAAAGCCTTTCCAAGCGTTTTCTGTGCGTCTTGAAACCTTTTTTTCTGTTCTAGCTTGGAAAGAAACTGTTTGTCCAAGATAAAGATACTCTTGGACATACTCAATCACCACACCTGCCACATCTACCCTGCGCTTCGTGCCGTTAGTCATTTTGCCCTGCAGTGGGACAGTGATGGCTAAATAATAAAAAATAATAATAATAATAATATCTCTATGTATATTTCTTCAGTAGTGGGATACTTTTATATTTTATATAATTAAATTCTTAATCTTAATCGATTTACTCGAGATTTTTAAGACAAAATGTAAAAAAAATAAAGGTAAGTGTATGTAAGGTAAGTAACATGTATTTTTTTGGGATTTGTGTGTGGAACCTATTCCTTGAATATTATTCACTAATGATGAACCTGTTTATAGATCATATTTATTTATTTTCTAAAAACTTTTCAAATTAGCCTGCTACTTACACAGTTCTCGGAAGGTGTCCTCGCTTCTCACACGTGCGCCGGCGGCTTTGTCCCGTCTCCGGATGACACGATTTATGAGCATATATTAATCATAACTTGTTAATTAGTCCATTTAACCAAATACTGTGGTCTAGGATTTTAATAATATTACAAAATTAAATCCGTCTAATGAGTTGCTGTGCAGGTAAAGTTCATTTATCTCCTGACTACTTTGTAAGGTATTCTTTTCAAATTAACTTAATTAGCAAAGTAATATTACTCAATATACACAGTTATTAGTTATTATAGTCGTTCAAACACTGTTTAAATATGTATAATTTAGCTAATTGACATGCGAAAACATTTTAGCATTTAATTATCTTATCTTATCTTATGTGACCCTCATATTGAGCAGTTAATCTTTATTTAACACATGATTGAAAATCACAATAAATCACCTTGCAAGAATAGCTGATTTTATTTTCATATTTATAGAAAACTTAGCGCTGACAAGTCTGCACTCTACATAATACGGTCTACACGGTCGCCTTAAAAATGTTTGGTAAATGAGGATTGAATAATACCAAACATCTGAATGGATCAATATAAGATTTAAATTATTTGTACAGATAGCAAAAACCAAAATGCTTTATTTGCATTCTACATTAGAACGCCAAAGACTCCATAACATAAAAGAGTCATAACAATGTTCTTGTGAACTACCCTCTACTTCAGAAGTAATAAAACTTAGTGTCCCACTTTCGACCGAGCTGAAAAGCCAGTAAAATGTAAAAGTAGGCACTTAAGTTTCAAAGCAGGTTGCTTTAGAAATAGTGCGTGTAATGTATTCCTTTGAAGTCGCATCCTCATCTCTCACGAAGTTGTGTGGAACGTAGCAGGTGTATCGCTACATTAACTTATGCTCAAAGGATTTGCAGCAAAGTTGGTACGAAACCGCTAAAAATGAAAAGTGTCTTGTGATAAAAATGTCTTTGGCACTCACATCTTTCAAACCTGGGTTACTATGATAGTCATCACAATATACGACCACTTAATACTAGTTTAGCTCTATGTGATAGAGCTCGTTCGGGGAAGAACTACCGCTATACACTTACTTCTGCCGCCAAACAGTAATGCTCGCATTTCTGTGTGTGTAAGGTTGTAGTGCCAAGTAGTGCGCCTCCTAGTCGTGTAATTTTAAATTAAACGTAAGTTAACGCTTAGTATCAGATGGGCTTTTTGCCAGTTTCACTATCTAATAATTTTATCTAAAAAATTTCTGGTAGGTAGGTGTTACGTATTGCGTAGAGCCGCGTATCTACTCAAGACAGACTCGCGTCGAGCAGCCTCGACTTGAAGCAAACAGCCTCAGTTTGATGGCGGGCCTCAGGTTCAGGCAACTGGAGACGTGGTCTCAGGGCGAGGCAGCCGCTTGATCCGAGACTGCCTCTGGTGGAGCAGCGTCATAATATTTTTTTCTGTGCACCTATTATACCTACCTTACTTAGTAAGGTATAATAGGTGCACAGAAAAAAGTCCAAATAGTAGTATAGTAATAGTAGGTAGAATACTACCTCACTATCTACCCTATCTACTGTTTTAAATGTCATTTAGTGCTGTCCTAGCGTGCTATGCCAGCACTATACACAATAATAACTTTTTCTTTGTTTCTTTACTTTTTTAATAAACGAAAAAGACCAATGGAATCAATTCTTTAAAAATCAATTTTAGAAAATTGACAAATTCTTCTAACCAGACAGCAAGTGGGGAGCGTAGTTGACTAGAATACATAACAGTTAAGTCTCCCTCATCGCGCGCAATCAGTTTACGAATAATTCGCTTTAGGGACGATAAATCTGAGTTTAGTCCCCGGATAAGGACATTACAGGCACATAATTTGATTACGAGAGGAAAACACCGATAATACTCGGGATTATATTCGATTATAGAGGTCAACTTATTTGTGATTAATTGTGTAATCTAAGGTTTAATCGGATACGGTTGTAAATTCAATTATGATTCTCATGTTTTGTATCGTTCGGAGGCCGGTAACAGGTTTATCGCTGCAGTGGTAGGTATAAAACTTGAACAAGCCAGGTTGAATTAACGATTTATCAAAAACAAATAAGTATCTATTATGTGTCTCGGTTTACAAAAAAATACTAATATTGAATATGTGAGCTCACTGATACTGGTAGATACTCTACAAATTGCTTGTGCTAGGTTTTGCTGGAGGGCGGGGAGCCCCAACTCTGCATTGCACAGGCCACCATCATCGAGGTATGCAAACTCGCATCCACTTCTATCCGAGGATGTGACCCGAGGTGTTCGTCCAAGGCGAACCATCACCGACAGAGTCGCGGTAGAATCCGACCGGGACCCCGTGGCTTTGTCAGGTGCGGATGCAGCGTCGAATCACACATCATCTGGTGATGAGTGGTTCGACGATGCATTGGCACTAAGGTGAGCGCAGAAGATTCGGTGGGTTTTTAGTCGGTATACCGTCAGTTGCTAATGTATTAGTTAGTAGCGGACGGAGAGCCCGACATACCCCCTCTGTTCTCCCCAAACTGAGGGGGATGCGTAATGCATTTTCCCACCGTAAAAAAAAAAAAAAAAAAAAAGGTTTTCGCTGTACACTATAATGTTTGGGTTTTTTGACGAGTACCTAGTAGAGTTCTTTGTGATAGAGCTCGTCCAGCGAAGTAATACCAATATTATTATTATATATTACCTACTTCTAAAATCAAGCAGTGTTTGCATTGCTGTGTTCCGGTACAAAGGTTATGGTTTCCGGTGAAATTACAGGCACATGAGACTTTCGATCTACGTCTCAGGGTGGCAATTGGCAACCTGCGAGTGATACTTCTGGTATTATAAGCGTCCATTGGCTGCGGCGCTTACCGTTAGCTGGTGGGCCGATACGCTAGGTGCCACTTTAGTTGTAATAAAAAAAACATCTTTGTTGGTTGTATTGGACATTATACTATTGCGGTTCACAATAAAATAACCTAGACGAATTATAAACTTCCATAAACTACTGCTAGTAATCTGTAATCTAAACAAATTACTACAAAGTGTGAAGCAATGGAGACATCAGCGCTTCCGTCGTGTCGGGGAAGCCACTGAATCTTAGAAAGCGGCGGCCGTTTTTACGACGGCGAGCGGAGATGTCGACGTAAAATATAGTCACGAGGTCAAAATATAGTCCTACCGTAAGCTAAACTATACTTGATAAAGGCTGGTTATATACAAAGCCATTTCGGATTGACAAAAAAAACATAGAAACTGTTCCGGTTTTTTTTTGTCTGCATGTATAAGTTATTATAATAAGACACTAGGATGGATGCCGCTACACTAATAGGATACCCCGTGTCACTGGAAATCCAATAGGTACTTTGTTCATATTTAAAGTTTCCTTGTTCTGTTTCAACGACCACAGTCGCGCATCTGACAAAGATCGTCAAACACGTCAAATGCCGGTTGTTGTTTTTTAGAGAATCGTGGCTGAAGACCACCTCTGCTAATACCGTTGATTAAGCTAGCTGATGGAGTCGCCGGTTTGCAGATGAGCTCGGTTTTTACGGCACGAGCGCCGGCCACCCGCGGAGGCGACACTTCTGTCTGACACAGCTCAGGTAAGAACCAGCTAAATCACTTGTCACTTCTACACTGGAAAACTCTATTGAGCCATCTATCACCTTGCACCTTCGCCACCAAATTTATGTGAAAAAACTATACTGTCATCGGTTCATTGAATCCGGCTTCGTAAACTTAATTCACCTAAGCTAATTCATCAAGGTGTATTAAATACACTTTTAGTAAACTTTAAGCACCAAAATTACTTTTATTTACTAAGCTTTATTTTCCAGTTCTTGGTCGTTATTTGAGGAACTTTTTCTCCAGCGGTAATTGGTTATAAAAGTATCTGCCCAATAGCACTTAATTTTGCTAATTACAAAAGCTGATTTGGTGGTTAAGAGAGCTAAAACCTTTGGTTCTGCAATGACTTTATTTTTTTGGGTATTGCGACTGACTTAGCTAGCTATTAACCTCCAAATAATAGTGATTATCCCTTGCTTGCATGTAATTAGAACGTAATTTTTCAGGACCAGTTATAAATAAATAAATATTGCTAGACATTTACATTATTATTTTTTATTAGAAATTACCAAGTTCACTACCTATTTACTTTAGTTATAATAATTATCATGTGTAAGATTATTTCACTGAACGGGTAAAGAACACCATCGTAAGGTTTGTCTTTAGACCTGCTTCTAAAGACAATGCAGTATTTCGTTACTTACTGGACTTATCCTATGAGTAGTATTATCTGTATGTGCCCTAAGCATTTTTTGTCGAGCCACAACACTGGTGCTTGAATGATGGGCGCGCCGCTATTCAAAACGTTTAAAGTACATGACTTTGAATATTCAAAGCTTATTTTGCTCGGTCTATGATAATAAAATAAAATATTACTTACTTTCTACTTGCTCGACATTTATTTTTGTTGAGTGAGCTAGCTGCTCTCCAAGCTGGATTGGGTATTAGATCTCCCCTCATTATTTGCGGTTTCAATTCACTTTTTATGAACGTCGCGTCATTCCTCGCCCTTTTTACAGCACTTCTATCGCTAGTTTTAAATTTAATTTAATTAAAAAATATATACTTACTCGTACCAATAAAAACTTGTTAATCATTGCAACTTTATCCAGTCAGACAAAACTCTGTGCCTATACTTTAGCCAAACTCAAGATGCAATATTTACAAACATTAGCAATCAGCTGGTTTCCTCCATTTATTGAATTTCTAGGTAGCAAACATTTGGTTAATTTTTAACTATAATTCGGAATTAACTATAGTTTCAAAAGTTTTTAGAATAGCACTACAAACATACAAATAGCATAATTTAAATTTTAACTTCCACTTTATAAATAGGTAACTAGCGGCCTGTCCCGGCTTGGCACGGGAGGACATAAAGTAGCCTATGTTACTCAGGAATAATGTGTTAATGTGAAAGAATCTTTAAATTCATGCCAGTAGTTTTTGAGTTTATTTGTTACAAACATACAAATTTTTCCTCTTCATAATATTAGTATTTAAAGATAGTAAAAACTGATAATGATGATGATTAATTAGTATAGTATAGAATAATCTGTCATCTAATACTACATTTTAAATAGAACTAATACAGCCATATAAATGTTTTTTACCCCTGCTACCTGCTGATTTATCTGTAAGTTCAATGCTAGTAAATATTGCATCTTAAGTTTGACTAGAGTATGTACTACTAGGTCTAAGTCTCTAGCAGAATTGTCCCATTGACCTCCATCAATGGTACTGTTAAAGACTGTTCAATAAAATCAAAATGTTCCTAACAAGCTCATCCTGCAAATGTCGAAATATTACCAGGAAAACCCTTGAAGTATATTTGGTAGACATTCTAGATCTCTAAAAATTCCTTATCCTAAATTACTTGTGTACAAAATACCTATCTTAAAGTAATGAGAAATATCTAAATCAAAACTTTATGGAGAAATATCTAAATCAAAACTGCCCGCTATTTCACTCATGTGGATAACAAGTATTTAATGATCAGATCTAGGTTATAATCCATCAGTGTTCCGATCGAAATCTGATCTGATGTCACAGTGTGATTCAATAACAAACATCAATCATCCAATTTTTTATATAACTAAAAACATTTGCATTTGTTGACCGAGCAAGCCTAATCCGCCTAATTTGATTTGATTTTGATGGTTTTTATTTTATTTGAAAGGTAAGTATTAATTATAAGTTCGTCTCATATTTGGTGAAGATCTGATGAGGATCTTCAGCGTGATGAGCAAAATAGTTTTTCAAAATGCAGTATGCTGCTCACTTTCAAAGCTAGCTAAAGCGACAAGTCTACTGTTCGGAGAACTGCTACTAATAAAATTAGTTTTCGGAACTCGGGAACCGTACTTTTTCCGGGATAAAAAGTAGCCTATTGATCTACTTCCAGTCATCGAGTTCTCTCTCTATAGAGGAACATACATCCAAACATTCATACTTACGCATTTAGAATATTATTGTTTTGAGAGGATTTGGACAAAACGATTACTTATCAATAGTTTAGTCATATTGCCTATAAAAATGAAACAAGGAATTTGGGATACGACTCATGACGGATGATTTTTTTTATAAAAATCCTATTCAGCAAAAGGCACCACTTATTAAAGTCAATATTAGTAATTATTAAAGTTCATTAATAACACAATATTCCACTCGGAAAAAATATATTTCAATTTATATAAAATCAATTTTAGGCATTTTTGATTTGCACAACTTTGTACAATATACACCTTAAATATTCTTCTAGTAAACATAAGTATTTGCCCTTTATCAGACAATTATTCATTTTGGTTATAATATAAAATAAAAATCCAATACATAAAATATTGCCATCACATGTTGAGCTGATGTGTTTGCCATAAGAATAGCAAAAAAATTATAATTACACTTTTTTTACTAAAATATGGTACTGCATTTACTACTCTTGAAATTAAAATCGTTGCTGTGTAAGTATAAAAATGTATCCAGAATTTGGCACATCAGCCCGAGTGGTGTATACAGGTTAAAATTGATTGTTATAAGTACATACATACTTATATACATATTGTATTGGTGTACAGTTTGAGACTCTACTTGCCTCTAATTTGTAATGTGTACAAAGTGAGAATTATAAAACAAAGCATTTAAGAGGTTCTTTTTGAAACGATTATTATAATGTTTTAGCAATAAGAGATCATCTGTCTTTCTGATTTCATTAATTAATTTTTTCTTTGGGTGCAAGAGATTTGAAGAATAACCTTCAGTTCTGTTCCACAATGTTAACAACAATGCCTTTATCAACTCTTGGACCTTTAAGATAAATTCGTTTACAAAAAGAAATAAATTTTGACACGGCACATCGAGGTAAGTACACAATAAAAATAAATTATTAAAACAGCATTTTCGGACTAAAAGAGTGATTCTACTTATTCTATATTACATTATGTTTCTAGTTTAATAATATGAGATAATTATTTTTAATAATATCTATACTGTACAACACTTTAAGTCTCACAAAAATACGTACACAAGGGGCGCATCAGACGCTTCACTCACTCGTATTCACAGTTCACTTGTTTTATTTTACACTTGTAATGATATGTGTTATGTACAGGAGCGGGCGACGGCATCGGCTGCGGCGCTCGGCGGGCGCGCGGTATCACAGGTACGGCGAGGCGTGGTGCGGCCCAGCGAGCGCCGCGCGCCCCCGTCACACCAGCGAGCTCGGCTTCACGTCCAGACCGTGCTCTGGCGACCGCCCTCCTCCGCCTTCTCCCTGGCTGTTCTCCTCAGAATCTGAGCACGAGTCTGAACTGCCTTTCTTCCCCCCATTGTGCGTTTTCACGTGCTTGGCAAGGTGATCCGACCGCATGAACCTCTTGTTGCACACAGGACACGCGAATCTTTTTTCACCCGTGTGCGTGCGCAGATGTCGCTGCAGCTCATCAGAGCGTGTAAATCGCTTGCCGCAAAATAACCAATTGCAAACAAACGGACGCTCCCCAGTGTGCCAACGTAGATGAGCTTTCAAATGTGACGTTTTACCATAAACCTTTCCACAACCTGGTATGTGACAGCTGTGTATATTTTTTTTCCTAAGATGTGCTCCGGCGGGCCCTAGTCTTTCTGCCTCTTGGCAATTAGGACAGTCACACGTCGCCCGGCCGGCATAGCGTCGTTGTGATCGCGGTGAAGGCGCTTGCGCTGGAGGTGCTGGTGAGCCGGGTCCATGCAACCCGAAGGATCCTTGCGAAGGCAAGACAGATTTGTAGGCGTCTTGTAGGAGATGTGGTGCAGGTGGTAGTAAATGCGCACCGCTTGATAGTGAATGTGTAAGTTGAGAATAATCTTGACCGGTGTAGTTTGCCATTTGACCACCGACGTCTAACCAACCGCCGTGAACGTCCCACCAGGTGCCACCCATTGCTCCAACGCCACTCATTTCGGCGGCCTTTAGCGCACCGCTACCGCCACCGCCTGCAACGTTGAAGGGCCACGACTCGTAAGGATGTCGGGAGTACATGGAGCCAAGGCTGGCGCTAGATTCGCTCTTTCCGAGAAGTTGATCCCCTGAAGATGGGAAGTAGAGATCGTTGCCGTAGGATGGTGCCGAACATGTGGTGGGTCCGCGAGCGTAGGGCCCGCACGATGGCGGCTGTGAGCGCGGCGGCACGCTGGCGCCAGGCGGCGAGTGGGCGCCCGGGCTCTTCTTCCACGGGTGAAAGCCCTTCCCGACGGCAGCGTCGGCCAGCGGAGGAGGAGACTTGCTCGACAGCTTGTTGCACTGTGCCGCCAACATCGCCAGAGGCGTGCCGCGTAAGCTCGGATGTTCCTGGAAAGACAGAAAATAAATAGTTTATTATTTCGAATCGAAAAAAGACAATAACTCTTTATTCGAGTTTAATTATCGGACCGTGTTTAGACCGTGAGAATGTGCTCGGGACGTCAAATCAGATTTATGGCCTAATTTTATATGTGAACTGATGCGGCGGTGTTCCATGCCCGAAGCGTTCACAAACGGGTATAAATAAATTATGAACGGTTTATAGGTGGCGTATTTACAATTAGCTGACGCGGTGACAGCTCCCGGTGGCTACTGCCCGGCTGGAGGACGCGTCCCAATTAATTAATTTTATATTGGCTGTCGTAAAACGTTTGTTTACGTGAGATGATGAGATGATAGTTCGAAGTAAACAAATGAGCCTATAATAAATTTTAAAGTTGTAATAAAACGCTGAGCATAGTATTGAACTACTAAGGTACTCCACTAAATGCATTTACCTATAACCGGTTATACATATATAGGTATCAATGAAGGCAAAGCGCGTTTATTACGAACTTGATCCATTCACAGTTGTTCACTTTGCGGAGCTAAATAAAGGTGAGTGTAGAAGAACATCCGGCCGGATATTTCACCCCAATGTAAGATACAATGGTTTGATAAAAAAGTTCCATTGTACACAATAATATAATCCGGGGATCACGCACGGGGAGAATGAGAGGGGTGCGGGGACCAGCCACGCCCATTTATATTGTGATTGGCGCAGCTGTTGCTCTGCAGTGTGCGCCAGCCCTTACAACTGCTAGAGCTGATCTGGATACTTTTTAGACAGGTAAGTAGGTATTTATTAAAAAGTATGAATCTCACTGAATAAGCTTATAAGCGTAACTTATTATGATGTTATACACTGTATCATATCAACACCTACGAGTTCTTGAGTTGAACGTTTGAAAGACAGTTGGAGATATATATAATTACAAGATATAAGCCATTATTAATTCCTATAGTAGATGTGGGCCAGCGGCGGCATTCTAGCAAATAGAAATAATGGGGCGGGCCGGCGCGCACTATCGCGAACAGATCTCTACAGCCCAGTTGTAAATATGGCTGCTCTCTCAATTAACCCAACGACAATTACAATTACCATAAAAAAATAATAAAGAGCAGCCAAATTGCTCCAGCGAGCACTTATGTCGCCCGCGTACGAGCTGACTTCTACATTTCTAAGAATTATTATTTGTTCTAAATTGTAGAATTGCGTTTTGACTGTATGTAGGCACGTCAATTGCTTTTTATTCAACACAGGTAATTGTTTAAATCTCAGAAGAGATTCAAAGCATTCGTTAAATTTTTATAGCGCTACACAATTTCGAATTGGCTATCGTCAAAATGAGAAAGGAGAACAATAAAATTGATCTTTAGATTTTGATAATACATATGTCACATCGTCAAAAGAATCATAAAATTGACACCGATGCTCATCATAAGCTATTTCGAAGCAATTTAAAGGTATTAGGAGATGAGTGGTCCGAGTGGATGTGAGACCGTCTGCGTCCGCGGCGGCTGAAGTCATAATTACCCTAGGCATTATGCTCCATTTGGGTGCAGGCCGAAACAGAGTGATATCGGCCTGTACCATAATTGGTCGTCAACTCGGCCCGGCTGGCCGCGAGATTGGATCGGCGTAGATGACGCGTGATGCCGACTCGCCGGCGCCACACCCGCATTATACAATGTTGATGGCCTTTTCCTTGTCAAAAATGACGAAGATCTTTTGTCGTAAAAAACACGAGATGAAATAAAATGAGATTACCTAATGTGAGCACGAAATTGTGGTATCGCAGGTCAGGTAGAGTGCCGCTTTGATGTGCTCTCCTACGTGTATTTTTAAAACAAATATGACATTGTAGTTTTTTATAACGATTTAAAAAGCTGATTTTGTGTATAAGCTGTCTAACTTCTATCGAAACTATCTGTAAATATTGTTGAGCATTTTTTTTGTGAAAATTAAACAACTTAGTAATAGAAAATAATTTGACAGAAGATTGGTTGAGTCGACGATTAAGTGAATTGAATAGCACCTATCCTTCTAATTGCATCGACAGTAGGTCATTGAACCAGTTTATCGAACTATTTTTTTTTTCTCTTTTATAACATGCGATAGGCATACTTATTGCATTATAGTTATTATAGTGATTACGCGTTAGTTATTTTAATTAAATTATTGCGAGAAGTAATAAATTGTGAAACGTGAAACAGATGTTGTGAGATGGCGGCTCGGCAGATTGGATAATTTAAAATTATCTACCAAAATTATGATGAACCAAAATGCATATTCAAGCGAACCGCTTATCCCCGACGTGTTATTAAGATGATCGTAAAGTCGTTACAGACGAAATTGTTTTTTATAAAATTCATATAGGTACACTAAGAACTAATATTTTTTCGACAACAGGATAATGCTTAGACTTATTATAGTTTAATTATGAGTATAATCATCTTTATATCCACAGAGGCTTTGTGATAAAATTTATAATGTACTCGTAGTTACCGTTGTAGTTATTCTATAATTTGAACATTGTGAACAAATCATAGAGTATTGTATACTTACTCTTATTAAATTATTAGTACTAAGGGTGGATTCGACCAACTTTTGGAATAACTATTCCGCGGAATATGAAATGTCAAATACAAGGAAACTGACAGTTTACTCGCGAACAACTACGATTTACTCGGAGAATAGCGCCTATAAGAGTTTGGTCGAGTCCAACCATAGTAGTAACAAAAAAATAAAAATAAACTTTTTCCTTTTTACTCGTCGGTTCAAAAAATTTTTTAAAGCAAAAACCAATTAATAGATATTATTTCCAAATTTATTAGGTTTTTTATGTGATAGTGCAGACAGCCTTGCATATAACACTCGGTGCTTTGTATAAAAGAGGCATTATTATCTCAAAAATAAATAAAATTAATAAAATTAATATTTACCTGTATATACAAAAGAGAGCGAGAGAGCACTGGTGGTCTAGTGGTAATGACCCCGCCTTCCGATCCTATGGTCGTAGGTTTAAATCCGGTCGTGCACCAATAGATTTCTCGGTACGAAAAATGTATGTGCGCAATGCCAGTGTTCTCATACGGTGAAAGAAAACATCGTGAGGAAACCGGCATGTCCAAAAACTTAAAATTCAAAAGACATGTGCCATCCACCAATCCCTTTTGCGTCCGCGTGTTAAATCAAGACCAAATCACTCTCGCTCGAGAGTAGGCCAATGTCCCAGCAGTGGGAACATTAGAAGGATGTCATTATAACCTTCTTAAAATAGTCTACGATATATATATTTTTTTAACTTTCATTGTTTTAATATCATTTTCACTATAACGGGTTGTTAACCATGATTTGTGAGTTTTATTGAGTCTCGATATTCAAGTACCTAAACGCACCATGAGTGCTCCCGTGTTTTTGGTGCTTGTAACTCTGCCGGAATTTCGGGAATAAAACAAACTTACGAGTAAGTAGTTTTCAAAGCCAAAGTTCTTCGTAAGCCCCAATGGTTTTGTAGTAGTGCCCGCTTTGCGATCGTTGGTTTAAACTCAATGGTTTATGTTTTTTTTTATATGTGCGCAATGCCAGTGCTTTTAAACCGTGAAAGAAAACATTATGGGCCAGCGTGGTGGATTAAGACCCAATCATTTCCGATCGAAAGTATGCCAGTGTCAGTCGTGGGAATATTAGATTAGGCTGGTCATAATAATGATGATGATAATCAGCACGTCATTTAAAAACAGTACAGTTTAACATAACATTTGCTGCAAAACCTTTAACATGGCCACAGCTTGGCTACACCATTGCATAGCAAATTAATCAGGAGCAAATTGCCGATGGATAATTGCACAATTAGGGAATTATCGAGTTAATTCCGAGTGAAACAGTACGCCGGTCGCGTTTCACGTCCAATAATGCCACCCCAGTACACCCTGTGCCGTTCTAAAGCAAACTATGGCGCGGAACAATATAGAAATAATTTTATCGGAAGCGACTTATGAAAGCGATTCTAAGTGGCTTAGAATAGAGAAGTTTATAGAATGTTATCTGCACTGCTTGCTTAAGAAAATTCTTTGGAAATTCATTAAATCTTAAAGCTATTTCGATAGCGACTGTAGACTATAACGATAGTGTTAGGTAAGTAAGCATTTATGGTAATTAAAGTATCGTCAAATAACTTGGCACCGCCATCAGCCACAGCCATTATAATGCAAAATAACTTGCCTACAATGACATATTCGCTTTGATAATTTGTCTCTCATTTGACAGAGTTGTTCACTGGTTATTATAATTTATGAAAACACGAAGTCCGATCTGTCTGTCTGTGAAATTCAATTTCACATAACGTATGTGCTGTTATTTTATAACTGTACGATTTAGAGTGGTTTTTCAATCCAGTAACTTGATGAGGTATACCTTTATCTAGTTAGTATCTACATAGATAAGGTCTAATGTGGTAAGTTAGTTAATGACCAATGTCGTTATAAGACGCAGTTTAAAGCTATTACAGTTATTAGCATTATAAAGTATATTCATTATTCTGCTTAGGCAAATTGTTTTACAAAAGTTCCACTTTAGCCGCTCATTCAGTAGTTAAGTTTTGAATAATGAGTGGCAATTTACAATTTCTATCGCTATGCCGGGATATGACATCGAATTACGGAATAACTCAAAATGGGTGGTTGCGGCTAATTAATGTCACCCGGCTACTGAAGAAGGGTTCTTGTTATTCGACGCTAAAAGGGGTCGTAGACTTATCGATTGGCACAATTCAATGTTGACTGACTTTTAAATAAACGTGAAATACGTGCTCTCAAAACGATGAAAAACCACGCAAAGAATGTTATACTAAACGGATATTGGATATTGGAATAAATCCTACAACCTCTACTATCGCAGTAGTAAGTAAAAGGGGGTGGTGGGTAAGGATTTCTAATGTAGATTTTTGAATAATTTACTAGGTCAATCAACCAACCAAAATTATTATACCAGTCAGCTACCTGAATGTTGTAACAAGTAATGTGGTTTAAGTAAAAGATAATGACCTCGCAACATTATTTGTACATTAACAGTCTCGGGCGAACACGCGAACGCTGTCGTCGGTGTGTGAAACCCAAATCGTACCGCAGCTCAAGGGCCAAAAAAGGTCAAAACACACAAACTCGATGATACATTGCACTTTCAAAATCGGTGATACCGCCCGTATCCTATCCTATCCTATCCTATCTGCAATGTCGTTGATCGATCTTTTGAGTATGTCCTTTTTCACAAAAATAAGGATTTTATTCTATTGTGTGCTTACAAAGACATCGATTTCAGTCATACTTTTGATAAAAAGTTCATCAAAATGTGTCATGTGTCTCAAACGTTGATCAATTTAATAACCATGACACTCTTAAACAAAACAAAATGACTCGCTCTAAGCTCTATAACCGAAACATTTGTGATCAGAGGCGTGAAACCGCGCTAGTTAGCGCAGGTCATTAGGCCGCTTCACGGAGCCACATGGCCACATTGGTCCGATCGGCTCAAATTGAGCCGAAGCAAATTATTTATTTAAATGGAAATTATGACGCCTGGCCGCTCCTGGTACGCATGTGCCTTTAATTTGGTAGTAAAGAACACTTTTTGTGGACAGATACAAAGTTATATGGTTTGTTGAGAAACATAGCTTAGAGCTTTTTCTCGAATTTTGACTCGATGCACTATGTATTTGTAAATTTATAAATCTCGATACATCGCTTAATAAAAAAATCAATATCGGTGGACATATTTACACATAGCCATTTAGCTCCAAACTAAGCAAAGCTTGCACCAGATTAACTGAAGAGATCGTAGCCGCAACCTCTCGCTTTGATAACGAACACAAATATATCGTAGTGCAAAAAAGTTTTGATTAAGATATTTTTTGGTGCATAAAGAGTGTAAAGTGTAGTGTAGCTACTATTTTTCAGTCAGAACCATTAGACTACTTCGAGCACAGATTGCATACGACCGGAGATTTAAATTATCTTGAAAAATCGATTGATGGAATAACTTTCTCAAAAATGATGAGAGCTCTAATATTCACGGGCATTTTAAGCGTCAATAATGTGTTCAAGTGGATGAAATTGTGTGGTAATGTGTCGGACAAGCGCTGCGCCCACTCGCCGGAATTAGCCCGCAGGCCGCACTAAAACACCGAAATGTTATATCCAACAGAATATTGTTTTATAGATGCAGTTTAAAGTTCATAGAGACTACCTTCAGTACCTACCTACCTACGGCTGTGTCTACCTGGAAAAAGTAGCATAGATAAACTATTCTACGTATATAATAAACTATTTTGAAATTTTATCTAATTTCATTAATGGTTAAACTCCAGTGTGAATGAACTACAAACAAAGATCGCCACCAAATTGTCTTACCTATGGTAATTTTTTATTAGGTAACGGTGGGTTTTATACTAATTAGGTACCTAAGTTCATGTGAGTCAGTGGCCAACTCTGGTGAATGAGTAAATAGGCTGCCTGATGGCCTCCGTCATGGCAGTTATGACTGGGTTTAATAAAGTTAGATTGAAAGTAACTTTACTAGGCGAAAATATTATGGTTCAGTTTAAAATAAGATTTTGATCAAACTAGCATACCTAATCAACAATTATTTGAATGAAATCAACGAAAACCCTCTAAATGATTAAAGCGCGTCAAAATTTGAATCCACTAATATTTTGCGTGTCGGAATCCAGTTGAAAATTTTGAAATGACGACCGACCTTCGTCGGGTTCAGATAATAGTTGCACCAATTTGTGGAACCAGTTCCATTTGGATAAAAAACGAACAACCAACGAATGGAAACAAGGGACTCCCTTCTCCGCCTTTGTTTTGTCTCCTTAATAAGGTTTCGATCTGGTTATTATTCTATATTTTAGCAAATGTGACAAAAGTATTATATATGTATGTATTATATTCTATGTTTTATATTGGTTAACACATATTTTATTACTTACATAAAAAAACTTATATTGTTTATTTTCGTTTTTAAAGTGCTAACCATCACACTAAACTTAATACTCCAAAAATTACCTCGCCTCGGATTTGAACCCATAACCCTCCGCTTGATACGCGGATGCTCTACCATTTAAGCTATTGAGAGTAGACATATTTCGCTTGCTCGAAATAATCCTTGGGATGTCTTCAGCTTGAAGTGCCGATAGATCAGTTGCGATTCCAATCAAATAAACTGAAAAACTAAAAAGTAGTATTTATGTTTAAATTTTCGTCTAAAACAAATCGCTTTTCACCATAGGTAGCCTACTAAATAATAAAATTACATCAACTACTGAAGTTACATTAAATTACATTACATACCTTACTGCATTAATAACTGAATTTAAAATTATACTGAACAGTGAACATAATAATTATAAAACAAGGTGATTTAGCTCAATCCAATAATGCTACAAAGTAACTATGAACCAAATGGGCTGTTACAATCGGCCTGCCAAGGTCACTGTGCCATTGCAAATCCTTGTGAGTAGTTGCGTGTCTACATCCACAGTGCCTTTGGCTGCATCTCTCGCCCGACAGTTCCAAGAAAAAGTCGTTAAACTCACGTATTTTTGGTAGCAACTTAATGCCAGTAATTTTCGATGAAATTATAATAATTAGCTCCATTTATACCATAGTAACAAACAAATAAAATGCTCGGAACACACCGCCCGGGGGCGTTAGTCAGTCAGCTTTTCCATTTCTTGCTTTGATTTATCTGGGTTTCAAGGAATTATGTAATGTTGGCAAGTTAATTGTGTCTGATCGTCTTTCTTATATAAAAACATATGTATTATGTTACGAAACAAGCTAACTTTGTTGAGCTCGCACTGTCAGCGGCGCAAAGCGTTCGCCCAAAGTGCTTTGCTATCAATCAATAATTACAAACACTTTGAAAATATGCAAATGTGTTCATAAAAGATAAAATATAGATTTCTAGCAAAACCACAGTGACACATGTCGATACAATAGGACAGGCTGCAATTATATCCATTCCATCCGTTACACTGCATTCAGCGACAAACTGTATTCAATGGATGTAATTTCCTTCCACTTCTGTTTCACATTTTTTACATTTAACTAATTGAACGACGTAGAATATTAATTGCTGAGAAAATTACCCCCAGGGGCTAAACCACAAGACTCGACGCATAGTGCAGTCAACATAAAAACGAACAATTATGTATTTACCATGAACTCGAGTTTTATAAACTGCATGAGTTCTTCTTCAAATTATTTGAAATAATGTATCTTTCCATTTTACAGGATAAATTTGAATTTAATTAACCTTTTTAATTGTTAATTAAAAAGGCTCTATTTAACTTTATTCTCTTCAATAAACACTCAAAGTTATTGTACTAACACGTGCCAGCTTTCATCACAGAGCATTGTGAAGGTCGTACATTGTATGATCGCATGCCTGAGTTCAATATCAGATGTATCAAATGTAATAGTGTGTCGATAATATAGATTATAACATTCCAGCACTTATTGGGAACAATAGCAACAATTAGGTAATAAAACAAAAGACTGTAATTTTAGCGTCACGTAAAGAGTTGGTGCGGAACAATCGGTGAGATAGCGAGCGATTACAAGGCGCTGAGCGGTCCATCGTCACGTAGTGGGATGCCCGCGCCGGTGGAGAACAAAGCCGAGATATCAGACAATTGAACGCACAACGGCACAAAAAGTCCCATAATTCAATTTGCATCCCGCTAGATGAGCGTAGAGTGTAATCGTTGAGAAGTGTGGGTACGGTTACGAGCCGCGGGCGGTGGCGCGGTGAGAACCGCTTTCGCCACTTTTCAACACTTTTGCGAATCGATTAGATTGCTATTTCATTCTATGGATTTGAATACTAATGTGCGAATCACATGAGTCTGTACCCGTTTAAACGCTTACTATTAGAAAAAGCAGACAGGCAGACTGCTTTTCAGCCATAAATATTGTAGAACATATATATATATATATTATTTTTTTTCTAATGTAACCAATATCCTTGTGGAAATCACCTTTGATCTATTTATTGACGCTTCTCAAAAACATGGGCTTGTATGTACTGCATTACATTCAATTATTTTCTGACATGCATAAACAATTTCACGTAACATTGTTTGTGGACTCGTATAAATAAGTATTACAAAACCGTATCCGTATCGATATCGGTGTCGACAGGCGCGAGAGTCCGCGAGGTGACTCGCTATTATGATAATACGGAGCGATGGTATCACGAGTTATCCGTAGAACTATAGTAGATACTGCTATACTTTCTGTGGCATAACACAATTGAATTAGCATAGAACAGACATCCGCGGCGGGCGGTCTCGCCACGCGACCACCAAGCATCATCGATTCTTTTTCAAAAGCATAGCCGAACGAGATGCTAAGGCGTCTGTTACAGACTACAGTATGTCAATCACGTTTGTTTAACAACATTAGTGATAAGGCTCATTAGGCCATCCTAAAGCCTTTTTTACGTCTTAGCAAGACTGTCAAGACTAACATAACAACTTTATAGACACCTTCCAAGGTACGAAGGTCAAATATAAAAATACTGCTAGCGATCACACCTAAAAAGGTTCAAATTGCAAAGTTAGCGTTTCTAATAGCATCCAGTTGTGGTGTTAAACTAGAAGCATTTAGACAATTGAGTGGAGTAACCGCAGCCACCACAACACATTTCAGTAGTTAGCCAGGTGCAAAATGTACTGTGTAATATGCATCCTAGGTGCTCACTGGTTACCAACAAAACTACCGCTAAGCATAAATATATTAAAATATGTCGAAACTATAACGCAGAGCCTTCTTCTTTAAATAAATGAAGTATTAATTTGTCAATCAATTTTATTTTCTTTAAACAATGATATTACAAAGTTAACAACATAACCTAAACCATCAATTGCAGACTCGTAGCACTCAAGCACCGTGGAGTATTCATGGAGACGGCTTCAAGAGAGGACTTGATGTATGGTTCTAGGGGGCAAATAGCAAGCACTCTCTCACAGTCACAATTTTTTAATTAATTAGGATTTTTGCAGGGAACATCGTGAATTTGATGGGACGTTGACTAAGTATTGTTTGATCTGCAGCAGAGCTAATTTTATGAAGTTTTTCTGTAATCTTTATACACGCTTTGTCCGCACATCCAAAGTTTTGATTTATTATTACTTGGGCATACCTTCCAGTATACCGTCTTTGGCAGTAACAGACCAGTTATGTTTTAATGAAAATCCCTGATACTTTTAATTTAAGGGTATAGGTATTTTTGATAAAAATCCCCAATAAATAAAAATTACACCTCTTGCTCTTTTAAGAATGATTTTAGATTTTCTTTTACATTTTATTAATTTTTGATTATTTTTTTTTCATCAAGTTGTATTGTTTTGAGTTTTAGAAACATGTTTTTTCCGTGTATTCCAGATGTCCCCATGATTTTGATCCCTTTATTGGGGATTCACACAAACATTTTTCATCCTTTTTCACCCTTTTGGTTGTCAGCTCCTTAAATTGTTTTCGTAATGCCACCACAAACGAAACCAACGACCCATTTTATCACCAGCCACATTATACTTCAAACTAACTCCCTTTAAAAGGCATCCGAATTCATAGCATCCCCGCATCCCCACAGAGTGCGTTTAATGGCCACTACAAGACGCGTTTGTTTAAACTCCTCACTAAAATAAATTGCCACCGGAAAATTTACACTGAATAGCCGGATACGACTGCTAATAGTAGCAATTTTCGATGTTTCCTAACACTGCAATAGTACTCGTAATATGACTAAAGGGTTTTTTTATTATTATTTTTATTAAAATTGCTCAGCTGTCACAAAAGTATTTTAAAGAATTTCTTGTTCGGATTTGTGAAATAAAAAAGCTCTGTGAAATAATCTGCGACCGGAAAATTGAAACTTAAAAGCCGGATACTTTAGCAAATAGTAGCAATTTCCGATGTATCTTGCAATGGCGTAATGTGACGCGTGCGATAGTTAGTTAATGCAAGCAGATTTATGGTTTGCGATGATATCACATGGCATTGTAGCATTTTATCCAATTTGTACAGAAATTTGTGCTTAATAGTTTATGAGTGTTGTGAGTTTGTGAGCTGTGGCAAATGGAATATGGTCGGAAGTTTAATAGAAAAGGGGAAACTTACCCTTAAGCTAATTTTAGTTAATCTCTCTTCGGTTCTTGGTCATTGTTCTCGAAATAAGTGTTGTCAGAAACAGTCTATAATTCAAGTGTAGGTACTTATTTAGAACTAGAAAATAATCGTGTTATCTTTACTCTCATTTAAATTCTGCTCTACCTTACAAGAGATAGACCTGAAAGTATACCAAATATACAATTTTATGTTAGTAACATACAGTTTTTGTGTTCCAAAAAAAAACCCAATAAATGAAAAGTTGTCTTAAATGTGACAGTCACGTTATACCAATCTGTTGTTATGTAGATGTGCTGAGTGCGACTGGTCAGGATATGAATGGCGCTATCGGTGTCGGGGCACTCCGGGTGTTCCGGACCATGCTGGGACCTCGCCGGGGGGTCACCGTACCTATCTGTACCTCTTTAAGTGTTAAATTAATTGCAGGCCACACACACCACCAACTTCAGAGTCCAAAAAACTACTCAGATCAAAAGGGGTGTAGACATTTGACATGCATTAGACCAAGAAACGCTTCCAAAAGTGCCTGCGGCATCGTTTTATATTTCGAAAAGCTCATCACATCGGATGTTGACACTAGAACAATGAACCCGCTCCTTACTTTTTTGTGCCCAGTAGAGAGCATTAATTAGTGGTGCATCTTCGAAAATAACCTTCTCTGTTGTCGGGGCATCAAGTATTGACAGGGCGCGATGACGACGCGGCGACGACGGGCGGCGCCTGGGCCCATGACTTGCAAGCCGCCTTCATTATGAACAGGCTCGGAGCACCACTCTACTAACAAGCCCAGCTAATGCAATGAGTTGCAAAATCCCTGACCATCTAATCTAAACAAAAGTAAGCCATTTTCATCTTTGTACAGTCTTCGGAAGATATAAAATGTGTCAGCAGGAGGTGGATCACCAGAAGCTGGATAGAACGATTCCGATGACATTAATGACTATCAAATCGGCCGATAGGTACTTTTAAATCTCGAGGGTTTTGTATTAGTTACCCTTGCGATGCCGACCTCCATTATCCGGAGGCGGTGACTACAAAGAGTCCCTTTGAGAGTAATCATTGACGGTGATTGCGGCACCGATCTGCCAGATCACAGATGCTACGGCGAAATCGTGCTTCGGTTTGTTTAGCGTGCATTGTAGAGAAAAAAAATATTTATTTTGAACCATTACGTTTGAGCATTGCAAAAGTAATTTCTCTAAGGAAGTCACTTGGTGCTTCTTAGATGAGCAAACCACCTTAATAGTACTTTATTTTAATGTCAAGGATAGAAATGAGTTTATTATTTGCTGTTGGTTTATGCGACAGTTGCTTGATGATAATGACACTAGCGATAAAATTCTAAAGCATTATAGCTAGGAACATAAATAATATCTGTAGCTAGTGAGTTTACAGCCGGTTGGTCGTTAAGTGTTGGAAACGACGCCCGCATGGCATGTGGCATGTGACCTATACCTACCACAATAGTATAATATTTACTTACACAATGTGATACACCTTACTCTATTTACTCATCCGTGGTAATACATCTTTTTAACGACTTCTCACATTTGGCCAGGAGGCGGCTGTTAAAAATGAGTTTTTAACTTTGCTTGAGTTAGATGCTTATCTATTAAATTATAAAGGCGTTGCAGATAAATTACTTGAACTTTGTTGATAAATGTATCATATATATTACTCTGTTGATAGACTGACAATCACGCAAGAATAGTATAGCTCTGTGTGATCTATAGGCTACGGTAACCGTTTACGAAGGGGGCATCATGTTTGATTGCTATAAAGTGGTATAAAAAGTGCGTTTTGTATATATTATATGTAATATAGCTATGTGCTTGATTTTTATAATACTAGAATTCTAAAATTTCCTCGTTTACTCCCAAATCTGAAGTGAATTCTACTCTTTAGGCTACGCACCGTCAAGTTGTCAAGTTCAAGAAGAACTTTCGGTTATTTTACTAGTCGTTTTTGAAACACAGGTGTAAATTAATAAACATATAATTGCTTTGTAAAAATGCAGTTTGTGTTGAATATAAGTACCTGACTATGAATAGCTGATAGGTATTAGTTAGACCTTGTGATGTGATTATTATTAGTCACTGTGCATATTAGTCAATTCATTGCATTTCAGAACAATCACATAAACTGTATTATTTACTGACAGCAATTATTTTACCGTTATAAGTATAATGGTAAAAAATAACATTAGCAACAAGTAACTAGTGCAAGTACTTTATTATTAAAAGGTCATTTGTGGTTGTGGCAGGAAACAGTGCAGTTGGCTTGTGGTCGGCCCGTTTTGTGCGATCGCTATATGTGGCAAATAGTAAGTGGCAACTAAAATATAAATGTAAAACCATGTTCAAATGTTTGTAGCGGCTACTTGGTTTAAGTGGAGTACATATAGTTTCCTGGCATAAAAGACCTAAACCTAAAACGCCATTTATCTCGTAGAGTCATTAACCAATAATAATGAAAAAATACGAATTATATAAAATTATCCTTAGATAAGCACCGGTGGTCTAGTGGTAGTGACCCCGCCTTCCAATCCTAAGATCGTGGGTTCAAACCCGGTCGTGCACCAATGGGTTTTTCTGTTCGAAAATGTATGTGCGCAATGCCAGTGCTCTCATACGGTGAAGGAAAACATCGTGAGGAAACCGGCATGTCCAAGAACTAAAAATTCGAAAGAAATGTGTCATCCACCAATCTGCATTGGGTCCGCGTGGTGGATTAAGACCCAATCACTCTCGTTCGAGAGTAGGCCAGTGTCCCAGCAGTGGGAACATTAGAAGGCTGTCATGATGATGATGATGATCCTTAGATAGTTTTAATAAATTCTAAGCCTAGAATACCATTGTTAATATTTTTTATCCGCATTGAGCGAAGCCACGAACATAAGCTAGTACTTGTTTAGTTCAAGTAGAACAGCCGCGGGCAAAATCTAGTTTTTTATAAACCGCGCCGGGTGGTTGACTTCAGCATAATTTGTACCATGTCGCCTTTTCCATGGCTTACTTTGTGGTGCCGGCTATTAAAATTATTAAAACATGTTTAATTCTAAGAGTTTTGTCTAATGAGTCTCTCGCTCTCAACTATCAAGATTCACAACTTGTGAGGTAAAATAAGAACCAGTTTGATATTCTTGAGTATTTTTGAATTGCAATTTGACTATCAATAGTAGTAGAGTTCAAGTTAGTTGAATCCGCCTGACCCGAAATTGTTAGAATAGTAATCTTTAGTACCTATTCCCGAAAACAAAATATGATCAAAACATAGCTTCACTCGCACTACATTATTATTTTATAGTAATTGTTCTTTGTTTTGTGTACTACCGACACTTTTTGTTATCCATGATACACCAAAGGTTATCTGGAAGATAATGCTTACTAGCATTAAGTTTGCCTTTGTACTAGTTTTTTAAGAACAATACAAAATTTCATTCATTCATTCATTCAGAGTGGATTTGTTAACAAATACTTATCACATTATCATTATTTTATGTTTTATCATTATCACATTAAGTTACAGAGAAACTGTAGATACTTTAACCTTTAGTAATTAATCTTCATATTATTCTTTAGACACAGTATGACCGTTTTCACCTTGTTGTTGTTGCTAACTGAATCATTTCCGTGTAGGTACTTCTAAGATCTATACTTTTTCAAGTATCACAAATGATTGAAACCAATTTTGCAGTAGCTGAGCCGCAGAACTGATACACCGCTAAATTGACACAACGCAAAACAATTACCGCAGACGACGGCGAGATAAATTGCAAATACCTTCCTCGCAGACAGATATGCTGTTCATTAAAGTTTGTGTTAAACTATACACGTAAAACAGGTTGCAGCTTTTAAAGCTTTCCGGCACAATTATATCATGCTATAGAGCAGTATGAGGGATCGAAGGGTTCTAGGCTTTATCCAACTTAGGTTCAAGGTGACATCTTGTTGCTTTGGTTACCAGTAATGCAAGTGCACAATAATACCAAGACAATCAGCAGGTCTAATTATGTAATTACGCAACTGTGTTGCAATCTAGTTTCATTCCGTTAACTTTCAATAAGCCGTTATATTCATACGAATAAAGTCAGTTTTTGAATGAATATAGTGAAAATGATAGCGACCGAAATAGCTTAGCCCTGCAGAATATTTGGTAAATTAATTATCGAAGGTAGCTACGTAGTTAGAAAGCTTAAAAAACAAGAGCTGCCTGCTTTCTACGAAAATGTAGGCTTACAGTAAAACGAGGTATACTTGTCGACAAGTAATGTACGACTAACATCGTTAAATTTGTCTCCGGCCAGACGCAGCGTTGATTGATGCCCACCTAAATAGCTGAAGCTGAAAGATCTCTGTATCAAGTTCCTAAGTTTGAGAGTATAGAGAATTTAAAAGTGATTATGACATAAAATATAATCTTATCTTCTTATCTTATATCTTCTTAGAAATAAAAATGAATTGCTGTGCGTTAGTCTCGCTAAAACTCGACAACGGCTGGATCGATTTGGCTAATTTTTGTCTTGAAATGTTTGTAGCAGTCCAGGGAAAGTTTAAACGGTGAAACAAATAACGCGAGTGAAACCGCGCGGGTCAGTTAGTATAATATATTTTACAAAAATAGCAATAACAGAAACCGTGTCATCTGGTGACTGTTACTTGTATTAAATTAGTACCTAGTACCTACCGCTGTTCATACTAATTAAAAAACTAAAGCAATAATATTACAGTATGATTAGTACCTATCTAAGTACTTAGTTTAATGTTACTTTTCATACATTATTCTAGTCATTATTTTAAAAATTTGAAAAAAATACAAATTTTAAAAACGGTTAATTTCTTTCGGAGAATAATTCTATTCACATTTAGAAGTAGAATAAAAAAAAACATATCTTCAAATGATAGCGTACTATTTATCCTGAAAGTATTTGCCCCAAAAGATTACAATATAAAGTACCCTACCACATAAATTTGTCTTCTAATCTGTTAATAATTTACGAGTTGTGTGTCTAATGGTCTCCGAGAATGCTACAGCGCAGCGCAGCGTTCCGGCTGTGCAGTAAATATCAGTAAGACAGCTTCATTTAAATACTTTTTGTCAATGAACGGGTTGAGATAAAAAAGAGTTATGACATGTCGCTACTGTTCCGTTTTTGTTGCAATTAGATCATGCGAGAAGCATTTTAATTGGAAGATTATTTTGGAACGAATTACAGTTAGGCGAATTAACTATGTAGAGTAAACAAAAAAAATGTTTGCGTGATGCTAACATTTTTGATTAAACAAACAAAATATTTAGTAAACACCTACCTACTATAGCTGTAAAAAAATATTTTAAAAGTTAAATCTTTTGTAGGAGCAGGCAGAAACGTTTAATTCAGACAGTCTCGTTTTTAAGATTTATAAAAACACAATAACTAAGTCCGCAACCTTCCTATATTTTTGAACTGTCATCGCAAAATTCTTAATCGATTACAGTTCAACCAGCAGAAAGGTTTTTACGTGGTTTTTACAACACTTCAGCTAACTGGCTTCAAGGTACCTACCTACTTCAACTGATGAAATTGCTAATCCGTTGTATTCACCTTGAATACAAAAGACTTTACTATCAAAAGTGACAGATCTCGAGAGCCCATTGTCATCGAGCTAATGTCATTTCTAGGTGACAGTGACATTACGGCGGTGTTATTCTGGAGATTTGTCAATTCATATTAGACTAGTTGTCACCCGCGGCTTTGCTCTCATGGGAAAATACATAGAAAGTAGATTTATGTTTTTTCTTTGAAACTATTTTCATGCTAAATTTCACCTAAATCGATTCAGCGGTTTAGCCATGCAAATGTAACAGACAAACAGACAGAGTTACTTTTCCTATTACTATTTACTATTTTTTAATATTAATAATATAAATTTTTAATATTATTCATCATGACAGCCTTCTAATGTTCCCACTGCTGGGACACTGGCCTACTCTCAGGCGAGAGTGATTGGGTCTTAATCCACCACGCGGACCCAATGCGGATTGGCGGATGGCACATGTCTTTCGAATTTTTAGTTCTTGGACATGCCGGTTTCCTCACGATGTTTTCCTTCACCGTATGAGAGCACTGGCATTGCGCACATAAATTATTAATATTATTATTAGTTATAAATTTTATAATATTAGTAGTAAGTAAGTAAGTAAGTAAGTAAGTTCGTGTGAGTCAGTGAATAGTAGGTATGTACAAAAGTCATATTTTTATAACACTGTTCGAATCGAACTTTTTGGTAAGTAGGTATTATGCATGGATGATTTTTTTTAACAAAATTAGACGATACCCGACTGTAGTTTTTTATGAGCCACCAGTGTGCTAAATCATATTTTAAACTAAAAGTCAAATTGAAGTGAGACTCCGACCATACAACAATATTCTGAAGATTTGTCCAGTTGTAATGTTAGGCACGATGACAAAGCATGGCACCTAATCCCCACAACAACCATTTAGTGCCATTACAAATAAAAGTTTGTCGGCCGCCACAATAGCCATTGACGGGGACTCACGCTGGGCCTGTGAATGGGCCACCGCCAAAAAAATCTATTAGACACGCATAATAGTCGGACGTATTCGGGAGATGAAAGTTCTTGATACACGGTACGGTATTATAGGCTTATCTCGAGTGGTTGTTTAGGTTTGCTTTATTTGTGCTTGTTTAAGTGCAATTTACTTTTTCGATCAGTAATATCCACGTTGGTTAAATTTTTATTTAAGCAAATTTTTTTAGGGATCGTATTAGGTGTCTACTTTAACCGGGTTCACTAAGGTTTTCCGAAAACTAACCAGAATAATTCAGGTATTCATAATTCATTCTTCTTTTATTATTATACTACCCACAAGGTTTCACTCACGTTATTTTTCTTGTAATTTTCCTTTTCTCACCTTCCCTGGACTCCTACAAACATTTCAAGACCAAAATTAGCCAAATCGGTCCGGCCGTTCTCGAGATTTACCGAGACATTTTTTGTGGTTCCCTTATTTTTTTTTTTATGTTTAAAATCCTATACTGAAATAATATTATGTATACACTAAGTACACATCACGTGACCACAGCCATAGGCAGAAACGAGTATAACATAAATGATTTTATACAATAGAACATTGCATTATTATATCAATAGAACAATATCGCATTGTTCTCGACAGAGTTCAATAAAATCAATCTGTCAATGCGGATATCAATAGGTAATTCGTATTCCGGAAAAGATCAATGGATCTCGAATTTGTTCTCTGACAAATACTTTGGGAACAAGATTGATAGCGGGAGGGAACAATAGGAAATGAACTGTGGCACAGAATATGCCATAGGTAATTACATTGACGATGTGATAAAGGGTGCGAAGTTACTCCTAACTTCAGTAGTTACTGTTACTATTACTACTTACTAATACCGTAGTACTTATTAATATTTTGTTCTCTGTTACTTTAAAGAATGTAAGAGTAGTAGAGTCTGTGATAGAGCTCGACCGGGGTAGAACTACAACCATACCTATATCTTCCGCCAAGCAGTAATGCGTGCATTGCTGTGTTCCCGTGCATGAGATTTTCGATCTACGTCGGGGTAGCAACGTGAAAGTGATATCTCTATGATGTTGCAAGGATACATGCTACGGTAATGTACAATCATGTGGGCCGTACACTTGGTTGCCAATTTAGTGGATAAATATACTCTAAAATTTCTTAATTCTATACGTCCGTGGTCCCTTGTCAACAAAATTATTCAACAATTTGATTATTTGAACGCTCATCTAATTAACTTACTGGCATAGGTTATAGTCATAGCCTTAAAGATACTTACATATAATAACACGATTGTTTTAAGTTATTGTTTGGTGTATTAAATAGAAAAGTAGGAGTAGGTTAGTATCTGCCTAAATAAAGTATATCTAAAAATGAAAAATAAAACTAAAAATGTATTCAAAGTTTTTTTTGCTAACTCATGTATTATAAATGGTGGCCAAGAATGCTTATTTAAATAGATTTTATTCTCTCTATGTTGATTCGTCTTATCACTAGAAACAGCTGATTTGGTTTGCCGACGGAAAACCATTGTCCAAACAAAACCAATGAAGTTAAATTTTTTAGCAAATAAGTAATTTAAAAATTACCTTTTTACAGCCTTATTTATTCATGACTCTACTCGTAGTACCTATATCTAAAGCTTTTAAGTAAAGTATTAATATGAAACCACTTTTTTCATGAAAATTATCTACTAGGTTAACAAACAATAAACCAATAACTCACAATAGTTTTATTCTGGTTTGCCGGCATCGGCGCGTACATATCGGTTATCATCACGAAACACTATCACAGTCAAAGTCCATAAAAACAAAACAATGTTTATTTGTGTACTGTCACAGACAGCGCGCGGCGGGTGCACATGACTGACGTTTGACGCGAGCGCGGCGGGCGAGCCCGACGCTCAGGCACTCAGGCACTCGCGGGGAGCGGGGCAGGGGCACTAGTGGGCGGGGCCTTCCAATCCCAGCCTCTTACCGCGCCCCGCCCACGCCGCCCCGCCCGCAAGGTCGCGGGGCGGGTGTATTGATCGCACGCGTACGAAGACTCCATTTTATTTCGGCTGGTCCGATTTGCATAACCTTTTTTGTTTCAAATTATTTCTGATGTCTTGTCTGTTTTGGGGACGCTGTCGGTTTATGTATCGAGATATTTATAGTTAGTAGCTGGTTTGAGTTTGGTTATGGTAAGGTAAAATTTTATTTTGTTGATTTTCGGAAATAGAGTTTTAAATGAAAGGTACCTATAAAAATCTCAAAAAGACTTTTTTTTCTGTTTCTGGTATAATATTATGATAGTCTTTCTGAGACTTCCGTACAGCAATTTGGCCTTCATTTGCTTTACCGCATGTACAAATTTAGTTTTTCTAGAGACATTAATAATGTTGCTGGTTTACCATCCCATCTTTTAGGGCAAAAGTGTTACGTTCTTGAGTTAAGAGGTTGCTTGCTAGAACCGTTTCAGTTCAGTTATCTGCAATACTTTCTTAATCTACTCAAACCTCATAACACATTTTCTGTTAAAGTGGCAAAACAAATGCCATTAACACATTACCGTTACCCTACTCATAGTCGTGGGTACCTCGACCCGGCAACAAGGTGCTAGAGATAATGAAATATAATACCACACACAAAAAACATCATAAACACGGCCTAATAATTCCCAATGGCACATAAAAAGCTCCATAAAGGTATAAAAGTTTACGTTGAAAAAATATGATTGCGCTCTTCCGCACCCCGAGTTCCTCCAGACTGCTAAACATTCTCAGCGACGTCGTCGCCTTAAGAATAGCTTAAGCGGCTAATAGTTTTATGACACGCATAACACGGAAAATGTTCCTCGTTGTAAAATCAGAATACTGAACTCTATTCCAGAGTCCTAAGGTGGAAGGTTGAGTTCAATAAGGACCGGAAATGACAGTCGCGGGGCATTATAGCGACATTAGACAGGGGTGCCATCGGTTCGTAAAATAGTGAAAACGTAGCGAGGTGAGAGGGTGAGTCGGGGCGCTGGGCGTGTCTGGGATAACGAAATAAAAATGCTCGGGGCCTCATAGCCGTGGCCGTGCGAACTCGCTTAACGCAATAAACATTTTAATTTGAACACGAAACTCATGCTGAGATGCAAAATTACGGTGTGAGGGCGGCGTGCGCAAAAGAAATCAAATTACGGGAAAATTTCACGACAGGCAATATTTTTGGGATCCGCCTACCAATGATAGACCGGTTTAGTTCTAGATTGGTATTTACGAAATTTCAAATACAAATGTCTTTCATAACTGAGACATAAAAAGGTATGCAGAAAGAAGTAGGTACTACCTATCTTCCAAAGTCAAAGAAGAATAGTAGCATAATACTGTTTAATGTTACATGCCTACGAATTTGCTACGAAATATTTTCAATTATGTTATGAAAAGATATCAACGCGAATGTGTTCGATTGGCTAATTTTTAATAGTATACATTATTTTACTTTATTTATTAATTAAAACTACGTTTTCTCAAAAACAATAGACTATATAATTATTGCATTAAAAACCAAAACGAAGGTTTCTCATGTTTAATATGCATCCGGTAAGCATTATGTCTATTGAATTCTCAAGTCTCAAGTTTTTAACAAAATAAATCAAAAAAACTCCATATATTTAGAACGGGAGTCCCAACCAACCAATCCAAGATTTCTTCCTCGAACCAACGGAATAAATTAACAAAAATTATGATAAAAAAATTGTCCCAACCAATGAAGTGCCAAGCAAGTAGGTAGGTATAACAAACATAACTGTATTATTTTACTATACTTGGGCAAATAAATTATTCTGATTCTGATATATACGTATATTGGATTAGAGTAGGGGACAGGTATTACTACATTCAAGGGTTTGACTGTCGTCCGTCCCATATCTAACCTCCGGAAATGGCCGGAAGTAAGAGACGCCGGACTCTATCAGACGAAATCCATTCAAGTTACTTAGATTGCACTCTACCTGTCTGCTGGTTTGATTGATATACTTAATAAAACAAGCGAATAATAAACTGCTTACCCACCTTGCGTGCTCTTCGAAGCACGGATATAATGTGTTATTATTAAATATGTTTTTAATGTAAGTACACCAATATATTCTAAAACTAAAATATAAATAAAAAACTTCAACAAAGTAGTACAAAGGGAGCAATGCTTGCTTTAGTGCTTATGCTAAACGAACGATGTGGCGCGGCGAGCGAAGGTCCGCCTGCGACGCAGGAGGTTGTGGGTTCAAATACCGCCTTGGAACAAATTTTTGTACGGTCTGCAAATATTTGTTTCGGGTAATGTATGATAAAAAATATATATTTATGTATTTTATCGTATTAAGTATAGCAGTCATCTAGTACCCATTACACAAGCTCTGCTTAGCTTGGGACTAGATGATGCTGTGTGGATTGTCCAGTAGGTATCCATTATTAATCTATTTATTATTTATTAATTCGTATGTTACTTGAGTACTAAGTACCTACTCAAGAAAATAAGAAAAGCACTGCTGCATAAAATGATTCGTCATATTACCAGATACACATCTGCTTTAAAGAAACCTAACTTTTGAAACCACTTTTGTTTTTGACTGTACAATTACTGAGAGGAGTGTTGTTGGTAGGTATTGCTGTTTAGTTGTAAAATATAGTAAGAAATAGGCTTTTCAATTATTGCATGTTCTGTCAGTTCAGCTTTCTAATTGCAGTTAAATGATAGTTAGGCACTTTAACATTGTTTACAAGCTTTTATTACATTGTTACGGATATTTATGAGCGATAAAATAGTTTATCTTTTATAAACAGCTAACAGTTGTACCTAGCTATAAAAATAAAATTATATACAGCCGAATACAAAGGAACTTTTATACATGTAAGTACTTGCGAAATTATGTTTTTTTTTTATATTACCTACACAAGATGCCGCCCGCGGCTTTGCTTGCGTGATACCAGAATAAAAAGTAACCTATGTGTTAATCCTAGCCACATATTATTCTTACTGTAAGTTTTTTCACAAACTCACCAATCCACATTAGGTCCATTTTGGGGATTGAGACCCAATCACTCTCGCTCAAGAGTAGGCCAGTGTCCCAGAAGTGGTAACATTAGAAGGCTGGCATAATGAAGTTTCTTCCAAATCAGTTCAGCCATACGGAGTTGAGTTGGAACAAGAACTGCACGGCTTATTATTAATTCACTTAAATTATTCTATCTATTGCCGAAAACCGCATTAAAATCAGTTGCGTAGTTTAAAAAATTTAAGCGTACATAGAGACAGACTTTATTTTATACTATGTTAGGATTAGTGCGATTTGAAAATGTCTAGTTAGTATTCTGAAACCACATTTTTAGGTATGTAATTGGAATGATTTAATTGATCGCTATCAGTTTTGCTCGTAGATAATTTAAAAAAAAATCTTAACTAAGTTTTAGTTATCTACTATTTCATAATTCCGAGTCATTACCATTGAATGGCCTTTTACTGAGCATAATTTCCCTAGCAGTTATTAAGCCATACAATTCGGCCACACGCGGCTCACTATGCTTCGCCCGCGGCGTCGGTCGCTCGGACTGCTCAATGCACATTGTACTCACGCTATTATATCTCGATGGCCTTTTCAATTGGAAATTCAATCGATATTTGTATTTATAAGCAAACCTCTTAGAATAATGCAACAAACGATAGCACGCGAGTTAGATCTGCATTATTGCTTTGTTTGTTGTTTTCCTAAGTTTTATTATATTTTTTCCTAAAAGTCATCGTATTTCAAAAAATACTTTTATTGAAATGAAACATATTTTAATTTAGGTACATATTAACAAAAAAAAAACAACTCCTTGGATAATATTTGAAAATTGATATAAGTTATGTTTGGCATACGGTTTGAAAAAACGTGTATGATTCATAATATCTACATACAAAGTTTGACGCAGCTGAGAAAACGATACGCGCGTCTTAGCTATAAATAAGAACTAAAGTGTGCTCCAGCACGCCCAGAACATGCCCGTATAACTAGTAGAACCCTTGCACAGTTTACAAAAAAATAATAGCAATATGATGCAAGTATCTAAATGCTATAATTTCGATACAATGTCTGCTATCGGCGCGTTTTCACGTGTTCGGCGCACGCGCACCGGACCCGTGTCGAATCCACTGTAACACTTCTGCCAGGGCCGAAATCAAGGAAGTCTGGGGCTGTGTAAGAACATCAATGTGTCAACATATTTATAAAACCTTTACCAAATTTTACAAAAATGCCACCTGTTATTAGTAGACTATTCTACTATAGAAGAATATTTTTAAGAAGGCTGTCGTGATGATGATTCTACATTTTAAGTAAGGTTGGATTCGACCAATCTCGTATATAAGCAGTATTTACAGAATACACCGTAGCTATCTAAAATAACTTGACATTAACTTGTACTTGACATTATCTTATTCCCAGAATAGTTCGGTATTCTCATATTGCGGTCGATTTCACTTTAAAAGTAAGTGAAACTAAAATCTCACATGTAATATTGAAACATTCAAAATAATGTTAGTTCAAAATTACCACCAATTCCCCGTATTATAAGCTTTGGCTACATTTCTGATCTAAGTTACCACAATGACAACTGTGAGTAATGCCCACTTGACGGGCGGCAAATTAAAATTACCGATGTTGACATTCGATATTCGTTCTGATATAATTTTCTGAGTCGTCCCAGAAAATCGTAATACTTGTTAATTTATTAAAACATTCTAAATACTTAATGTAAGTTCAAAATACAACCTAGCCCCCATAATATAAGCCTTGGCTACATTTCTGATCTAAGCTATCACAATGCCAGCCAACTGTGAGTAATGTCCACTTGACGGACGACAAAATCAAAATTACCGATTTTGTCATTCGATATTCGTTCCGATATAATTTTCGAAGTCGTGCCAGATAATCGTAATACTTGATATTAAAAACAACGGCTAGCAAAAGTAGTAGGTAGATATGGGTTATTTATTGCAATCCCCATTACTAAACTTAGATGCCTATATTTACTATCTACTGATTTGTATCTTACGTTATTCTGATTAAAGTTTTTGACAATCGCTAAGGAAGCTTTTATCAACATAAATGAACTTTGAAAATTAGGATAATAGTAAAATCAAGGAAAATCACCTGCTTTACTTATCTATACAAAGCACGTACGTGATTTAAAAATGATGCTGTGTGTGGATTGTCCAGCATTCTTTATTATTTATATCATTATTATGTATATATAAATGTAGGAAGACAATAAAATTCTACGACGACGTCACTTTGAAACGATCGGTAGGAAAATGCCCAGACAACGTCAACGACTGCTGAATAGTAACTTTGCCAGAATATATAAATATACATAATAAAACGTCGTACTTACTAATATTTTCATGTCCTTGTGATCCGCGGACACGGAGTCGATACTAACCTGGAAACCAAAGAAAAAATACATTAGGCAAGAAAAATAACAAATTGAACGGTACTTGTGTTTACCAATTTTGCGACAAATATTACTTATGTCACAGAAAAAACCCTACTTACAATGTATCATTAAAAACATGATAAACGCCTTATTTGATAATCAAATTGTAGCTTATGTCTAATATTTATTGCAATAATGAAAAATCTCTGGTTGTAGATACTATCAGAACTTTTTAATGGGCCAGAAAATAAATTACTTATCTACACTACATCATAATTCAGTATTATCCCGATTGTAAACCTACTGAGAGTTTCGTTTCAGTCTTATTTTTTTAATTGTAGTAAATAGAGAATAGAGAATAGAATTGCCGATTATTTAATTGGACAAGCAAATCCTTAGCTAACAATTCGTCACAAATTAACATTTCCACAAAAACTACTTCTTACAACAGCAGTCGTGACCAAAATTGCCTCAAAATTAAATAAGCCTAATGTTTCCTATTTTCCCATCAGTCAACACGTAAAAAAACATATTAGAAAGTCCCTAAAAAGTTAATATCATAAGTCGGGGCCGGTATACACGAGCGAATTTAATTTGGAGATTTTTTAATTACGGCTGGAGATTCGTTTGGTGCGGGCTTTGCGGGGCGATGCGGGGTGTGCGGGGCCGTGCGGGCTTGTTTCGGCGCCAAGCGGCCACAGCCCTGTAATTATGGGGCCCGTAATTGCGACCCGACAGTGTGCACCCCGCTTTCTTGCCTCCCCCTCTGCCTAGTGATGGTCTAACTGAAAATGAGATTTCGTAGTTTTTAAGTCTCGATAAAATAATTTGCAAAGTAAGCTAGTACTTTTACTAAATTGGATTAATATGTGTTTTTTCGTAATATTTTGCCTTAGCTTTTTAATTTTTATAAAAAAAAGGCAAAAAATATATTCTTAGTATACATTTTTGATTATAATATTTCGTTTTATTTTGGCTATTTATTGCTTTGAAAGATGTACGTTGTTTCTTAAAGAATACTATTTTTTTATGAACTATACCTACCAAAGCCTACCCGTAATATAAACCCACAAACAGAGCTCAGCAGAGAGACCACGGGAGGTGTTTGTGCTCCACAATCACACGTAATCACACCAATTAAATATTTTTATTCCCATTCAGCCTTTGTTCAAGGTGTGCCTTTGTTACCTCATTTTTGTGCCTTTTGTTTGCCCGCCATTTGTGTGCCGACAACGACTTTCGGGCTTTGCTAAGATATTGCTTATTTAGAAAATAAGCCAATTAAAATGAAATGAAGTATGGATTAGGATAATATTTTTGCTGTTTTCAATATTAATATTGACGCTTTTTTTGAGGACATGGAACTTTTCTTTATAACGTCGAAACTTATGCTGTTTTTTGTGTAATGTGAATTGTATTGCATCGAGTAACATAAAGCATTGTCCAATAAAATACAAACTTTATTAAACAAATAATTAGAACACGAGTAAGTAAATTATCAGACCTAACCGATAAAAATATACCTACCTACTTTTTGCTTTCTAATTACATGTAAATTCAAATTATATGTGTTTATTTGAATGATTGTTATTTTTTAAGTTAAACTTTGCTGAACATAAAGTAATTAAAATGATAATTAGTGTTTTATTAAAAATATTTATTTTATGTAACTGTTTAATAGAATAAAATATTTGTTTATGTACTTACCTCATTAAAATAAGGATGATTAACATTGTGGTTCACGGGGTACGAGTCCCCGTGCTGCGGGTAGTATGCGCAATTCATCCCATACGATTCTAATAGGACCCGCTTTTAAACACTGGTGACACAACACACGCGAACGAAAAATCTTGAAAATTCCTCGGAGCAATTATCTCGTAACGAATCGATGCGGCGAACGAATCTCGCCTACTAATTGCAGGGTCGAGGTTTGAGCTGGTTTTTCTAACTCGCTCGCACATGCTGCGTCTCTGTCTAAAGCCGCGTGGTTTTTTCGAAGTTTGTTTACGCGGGGCGGCGCGAGTGACGCAGGGCGGCAGAAGGGCGGGCGCTTTTACGCACACGCGAAACTCGCATTGAAACGCACTAAATAATTTTAATTTAAAAATCACAATGCATTCTCATTTCAAATTAATCCAATTAAAAAAAAGTTTTTTTTTTTACTTTCGGCTAGTATTTTTTTTACATTTGGATAGAAGCAGGAAATATTACTTTTACCATCAGATGGTTATAAATGTTTCCGGCGCGTAATAAAGAATCGGGATAACCCCAGTAACTATTATGAGGAATTGGTTCATTTTTTACCGTCAATCTGTGCGGGGGCGGATACGGCTCGTATGACAGGATACACTTTCCTATTGATATCAGGAATCATGTGATACTGTAACAGATGTTCAGTGGATTTAACGGATATAAAACATGCATAGATTTATTAAATGGAAGTCATATACTTTATAGAGTTAAAACTATAGTGGTTAGAAATCATATTAAATTATTAACGGCTATAAATACGGTTACGGTGGTAAACCACTTGAATTTGTAATTTTTGCTGAAGTTTCGATACTCTCCGAGCAACCGTCGAACGCGGTCGCGGGCGGTGCTCATGAGTCATGAAGAAGAGCTTCTAAATAGCTTCGAAACGTCAGCATAAATGACAAATTCAAGTGGTAAATAGCCGTTTATAATTTAATATCATAATATACTTTATGATAAGTTATATTTATTTATTTTATTCTTATTTAATTGATTAAAACGCTAAAGACATGTTTATTACACAGAAACAATAGCAAGCAATTTTTAAGAGTCAGTGCCCGATACTGAGGATCTGCTCTTGCTGACGAAACCGATATATCGGGACAGTTTTCGTGGTTCAGCTTATATTATGCTCTGAGCTTAGTTGTCACCAACATAAGTTTAACTACGATATTAGCCACAATTAACGTTGGTTGCTTTCAAGAGTAGTGGTGACGGAGAATATAGGCTGCCCGAAAGCCTCCGTCATAACCAGAAAACTTATTTAATTGAATTAGGCAAGGTACTAAATTAAGTTTAAAATTTGACGTCTTTCAGTCCATCATAACCACAACTGAGTTAAAAATTACAATATTCTTAACATTATCTTACTAAAAAATCAAGTAAACTTTATCTAAATTGGACCGTTACTCGTGACGTCACAACTGCTTATGTCACACGATAGGGCAAAACATTTCGTATGAAATATAAAATAACATGTGCAAATGATAGTGATTAGAGCGGGCGGGTGTACGCGTGCTGTGTAATTATTGTAATCTCGGCGTCCGACGCACGCCGCGCGTACTTGACTTACTGTTGTTCTATTGTACTGTGCCTGCGACCATTCATGGGTGCCGGATGAATGGAATACGTTGAGATTTAGGTATGTAGTGTTATTACATCGGATACATATTATTTATGCATAATAACCTATACTGCCCGTGGCTTGCGTCTTAGGTATTTCACACGGTTCTAGTTCTAGGACACAAAATCAAAATAGTTTTTTTTTTATTGTTATTTGTTCTAAGAGTGTGTGGGTTACACTCATGTTTTAAAGGCACTGAGTTGACTGAAAAAAGTTAGAATAATATTTTTTTCTTATTTTAAATGCGCGACCTATTTCGTTATTACAAAGGCGTTTAATCTAAGTAATGTGCTCGCAGTGAGTCGCGTGCGCATCTGGCACGCCGCCCTAGCGCGCCCGAACCCCGCCCAGCCGCCTAGCTATCGAGTTGCAATCACATTACAAATAAACCTTTCATCATTGTTCTCGCCTTTTCAATCGTTGTTGCAAATAACTGTTATTTGGTTTAAGAATTTTTGTAGCGCAGTTGGAAGCCGAGACAGAAAATTGGCGACTTTTCAACCCATTATGATTTTATTTGGGAGTCTTTGTACTGTAATGAAAACATGATGGCCAAGGCGGTAAGTTCGTTCGTTCGTTCGTGTGAGTCAGTGGCCAACTCTGGTGACAGAGTTTCTAGGCCGCCCGAAGGCCTCTGTCATGGCCTAACAACTTTGAAAAAGCCGGGACCGACTGCTTAACGTGCCCTCCGAAGCACGGGAGCGCTCAGTTGAAATTGCCACCGGCGCCGGCGGTCACCTATCTAAGTGATGACTACGCAGAAACGACTTATCCACTACGCCATGATTATTAAGTTAGAACAACTATGAGGTTTCTGAAGATTATTTAATAACCACGGTGGTGCGATGGACTAGTGCACGGTTGAGCATCAAGAAGTTGTAGGTTCGATATATTTCGAAGCGACGCGTGATCCAAAGGCTGGTTCATATCTGGTTCAACGTATCAGCATTGCCATTCAACGTGGCAATACAGCCAGCATGTTGGGAACGCTTCCTACTGGTAGTGATTTGGATCAGTTGAGCTATCTATAGGTCGTTTGTAACGGTCTTTAGATGGCTCAACTGTTTCATATGTATTTTGTATATTTTGTAATGTAATATAATTATATACATATTTTATTTTGTTTAATAAAAATTTTGGTATTTTAAAGGTCATTTCACATTGAATATTTTAAATATGAAAGTCCCTCTCCAACCATGACACTCACACATACAGCGGCACCGTTTACGTACACAAACCATGGTGATCGCGACGCGTTTGATTCATACATTTTATTGAGAATGCTGTCCTTACCATTTCAAGCTACTTTAATTTTAGAAACCCGACATAATAATAATATGGACAAATTGATCGAGTCAGCGTCTTCTAATAGAAGCTTTTTGTTTGACTAACCAATGATATTTTTGTAATATAGTCTATTTCACATAGGAAGGGTGCTGACAGATACTAATAAATTAAATTAAAGTAAATAGCTTAAATTGCAAATAGAAACAAACTTTACGTAAATTTATAAATTGATTGATGATTAGCTGTTTGTATTTTATAACTTTGACATTAATTGATAGATTCAGGCGTTACTTTGCGGAAATCCATTACAAGATAAAAAACAGACGAAAAATCTCTAGTACTATTCCTTATTATTTTTAGTCTGTTTTTTAACTTTGTAACTTTTGTGTAACTTGTCCAACAGCTTGTAGTCCAACAGCTTTGTCCAACAGTGAAATAGACAATAGTAGGTCAGCGTCAATGTAATACCACACCCCGAACACTCTCTAAAAAATGTATAAAGCAAACGGTCGATCTGTTCTGTGGTAATACTATACAAATCTAGCATTATGTAGATACGTTGCGTATAAATGTTGGAAATTCTACTATGCCAAGGTTCACCAATACACTTTAGTCTAGCCATATATCGCATTTCACAATCACCCTCTCGCATTGTGCAATAGTCGTGTAGAAGGGGTGCAACGTTTCCGGCTGCAATCTTACACTGACTTCCGGTTGTCGCCTTAAACTAACGGTTAGTCAAGCAACAGATACTTCGACCAACAGTTTTACTAAAGTGTGTCAGATACACCAATTGTAGATTGGTTTTAGCAAAGGAATTAAGAGTAGGGTTTTTCTTGATCGAGCCTAGCTCGTACAATATGAACGGCTTCAAAAAAAAAAGGTCCTACAAGGCAGGCAACGCTTCAGCAGTACCTCTGGTGTTGCTGAGGTCAATAGGCGACGGTAACTGCTTACCATCAGGCAGGCCGTCAGCCTGTTTGTCTCAATATTATATTTAAAGAAATAGCTTGTTAGGAAAAATTACCACCACTAAGTATGGTGGTGGTATATAACTGCCGCAAAATAGTAATGCTTGCGTTTTTGTTACGGTTTGAAGGGATGCCAGTGAAACTACTTACAGGCAGGTATTTTGATTAAGAGGCAACTAAGGCTACGGAAACCGCTTACTGTTAGGTAGGCAGTATCTCTTATAGCCACATAAGTGGTCTAAAACAGTGGATATAGGTATAGGTAAGTTTGGCTTAACAAAGTTACTTCTGTGAAGCTGTACATAACCACCGAGAAATCTCACAACAATTTTTACTTTTTCATTTATGGAGGACATGCCAACTTTCTCACGAAGCTTTTCTTTGGCGTATTTTTTTCCGCTTTAGATTGAATCAAAATATTTTAGTTTAACAAAAAAAAAAACTATGTTTCTTTTTCCAAAGGTATCTGTCGAATATAATTGGTAAATCATCAGCAGATAAGTACAACGAAATATGAATTTTCGATATCGAATATTGCAAGCATAAAGATAATCTCTGGATTACCATCAAAAACATTGTTCAAATCTCATTCATAACACGTGTGATTCCTTTCAGGTAGAGCCTTATTGTGATAGGACTCAGACTCATTCACGTAGTTCATTCAGTGGAATTCAATGCAGGACATTTGACGACACCTTCCTATGTAAAATTCGCGTAATCCCGGAATAAAGGCGGTCATTTGAATGTTTCCTGTGCGATTTGAAAGTGAACAAAGTGCGAGAGCTCACTTGACGGACATTTAGATGTCTGCACTCGACACTGTTTACGAACATAATAGGATTAAACTTGAAGACGGGATTGTGTTGTGATATATTGAAATGTGCTTGGATGTTCACTTTGACGATATTGAGATTATTTTAGGATTACGCTGACGGTTTTATTTGCAGAAACAATAATTATTTATTTTTTAATGGACAAGTTCAAATGTACTTTTGTAATTTTAGGGTCATAAAATAAGAATAATTAAAGAAGCTTCAGTAGAATGAGGTTTTTCAACAGCATACGGAACAGCGAGCTGCGATCTGACAACACAGACGCGCGCCGCGAGTGCCAAACAACATAAACCAGCGAGCCCATGTAATAATGGTGTTTCTACCCCGTAACAATAACTACATAATAGTTGAGTGCTTTTACGAGCTTTTGTGAGCTTGTCGAAGCTTCTACTTCACATTTTTATACTTCACTTGTGATGGATGCCGCTTAGTGCGCCACGACTGACTTTATGACCGCGTATCTTTTATTGAATACTCTCGTAAAGAATCAGCAAGTTGAAACTGGGTCTTAAATCGATTTTCTGTCTGAGCCTTCGTCGTATTGTTAGGAGAATGAGTTATTTGCTCTTGCGTTTTCTACAACTCAAACATGTCTCTCGAGTACTAGGTTGTAAGACTTTTCATAAAAACTTGCATCATTTATTTACCTGAAGGTACCAATTCCGAAATGTTCCTAATAAATACTGCCGGTAAACTTGAGAGACACTTTGACAATAATTCACCCCGAGTGAAACTCGCCCGACTTGAGACACTGACAAAGCACCGATTACCATATATACGCGTAACCCCTCATGGGTGTAACAACCATTCAGTTAAAAAGATAACTGCATCGTTTATTGAAAAATAATCGAATACGTACAATTTAATAACTACCTTTAAGTATCGGCGCAATCATAAGAAAAATTATTTGCCAGAGACACTTAGAAATAAACGACCAAGTCGTCTAAATGCATATGTTTTGGTTTAACTAAAGATATAAATCAAATTATTACATAAAATATAAATTAGTGTACAAGCACAATTTAAAGAATATATTAATAAATTATATGATCGTAAAAAATATGTTTGAAAAATGTACTAAAGTATATCAAGCTAAGGTTTCGTTTTGATACAAGAGGAGCGGCGAGATACCCGAGAAACACGGAATCAAGTACGAATAAGCGGGTTGCTATCAAAATGCACAATAAGACGGCAAAGCTCTTTAGAACTAGACAAGACGCAGAAAAATTATATAAAATATACAGCACTTATAGCAAAAAACTCCGATGTCAATCAGAACTCTACCGCGACTCCACCATCATGCCACACAAGTTTATCGGCTCGCTTTGCTTACCACTAAGCTCGTACAAATGAACGGCCTTAGCGTTGTTGAGATAAAATTAATCGGAGCTATTAAACCGCGAAACTTAACGGAAGACTTTATTAATTTCTCGCAAAACTCCCCGCCTACATTCCTTAGATAGTCCGACGATAGATTTATTAATTATAGAAGATTGTACGAACAGTTATTTAAATGTTCAATTAATAATATTAACGTACACGATAAATAAACTCGAATTTGGTACTAACTACGACAAGTTATGAGTACCACCTCGATAAACACTTATTTCAAGAATAAACTCCATAGCTGGTTGCGAAATAATCCCTCAAAGAGCGCCATGACAACCGATTTTTAAGCCATTCGAGAACCTTTATTCCCCAGCGGTTATCGGTTCTGCGAGCTATATGGCCTGCCCACTGCCACTTCAACTTACTTATTCTGAACAACATATTATTGTAAAAAAAATTTGGGTTAATTTTGGTTAATTTACTGTTTTTTATGGGTTTAGATTCCGGCATTGCACTCACAAGTTCAGTAATCCGGCATCGAATAACTAAATTTGTCGCAGCTCAAGTGTACCAAATGATTAGTTTGATTGAGATATCATGCTAATTTTAACATGAACGAAATATTTTGATTAAACGAATGAATAGATTGTTTCTCTGCCTGTTGCATTTTGATAAGCACGAATCGATCGGTTATATTCGAAAAGGTTTATTTATAATTGAAATAATTCTTCTAATCGAAAAAGTATTATTGAGGCGTCCATGTAAGAACCGGTGCTAAGAGACAGATGAGTTCAGAGGTGCAAGGGGTATGAGGTAGGGAGGTCGATAGCCGTTATAAATCAAGATAGTATCTTGGCGAGCATTACAGTGCCGATATGGAGGGGCAGAGTCAGACCTCGACCCATGTACAAACACCTACCCGTACCACTTGGTCAGTTTTACTTCTGACTTAGGAATTACAAAAGTACAATAAGAAGTGATCATAAAACATAAAATTAAGGATAACAAATGACAGATGGGAACGTTTCTATAATTACCTTTAGAAAAAGTTTATAAAATTAAAAAACTTCAAATTTGCGAATTTGGTTAGGTATACTTTTCTCTACGTACTCGTACATAGAGAAACGGCCAATAACGTACAAGGCAAACCAAATAACTCAGACGTTTTCCTGCGAGTTTTTCAGAGGCGTGAGGCTGGAAACGCGGACGACTCGATGGGATAGGAAAATTCTACCGCCCGTTTTCCGGGCAACCTCCGTATCATCCACATTTCACGTTCGATGATTTTCCTATAACAACCACCAAAAAAATTACATCTAAGTACATGAATGGAGAATGTAATTTTATTAAGAACCCTAACATGCTTTTGTAGTTGTAGTAGTTTAGTTGTTATTAGGCATGCAGTTCATCATTATTATAAAACGAGCTGACTCGCGCGGTTTCACCCGCGGTTTTTTCAGTTTTTATGCTATCTCACTGCATTTTTTTTCGCGATAAATAATAAAAATAATGATAATAAATAATTAAACCATCTACAATTCAAATTTCATCACAATCGGTTAAGTCGTCACGAAGATACTTGTTAAACCAACATCCACACAGACTTTCGCATTAATATTATTAGTAGGATGTCTGTTTTGATTCATCGAGTTCTTTGGCCAACTTTGATAAAAATCTTAAAAAAATATTTTAACGAACTAAAATTATTTATTTTTCTCAAACCCCAGCAGTGATAAATTCAGATCTTCGTTCTAAAAGCAATAATCAATGCTTACATTGTATATTACACACTTAAAGGTATAATTTTAAAGCCATTAATTAAATTTCAACTAAAGATGGAAACGATGTTGAGTATCACAAATCAAAAGGCACTCGGCGATGGCTAGAGGCAATAAATCAGAGGCGCGCTTAGGCCTTCTTAGCTTTTCTAGATAGAGATTTATCCCGTAATAACATGTTGTTTTTGAGTAAATCACTGCCGAATTATCCGGTAGAGCAAGGATGATTAATCGACTGGCTGCCGATGTAATACCGTAGAGTAGTTCTATGCAAACCTAAAGTAGAACATGACATTTGGGAGATATTGAACAGAGAACTTCAGGTTAATTTACATTTTTGATGTTACAGAAAAACTTTGCACGGACAATAATTTTATTTTATTGTTTTACAAACGAACATTTTATCAAGGTAACATACGTTTTACTCAAATTAATGAGCCACAGCATCCTCCACAGATTACTAGAGTACGGCTCAGTTTTTTTTTTTTATACTACTGAAGTGGCAACCAAGCGTACGGCCCACAAGATGGTAAGCGGTTACCGCAGCCTATGGACGCTTGCAATACCAGAGGTATCACTCGCGGGTTGCCGCCTTGAGGCTAAGATCGAAAGCCTCATGTGCCAGTAATTTCACCGGAAACCATACCCTTCACACCGGAACACAGCAATGCGAGCATTACTGCTTTGCGGCAGAAATAGGAATAGTGGTAGTCCTTCCCCGGACGAGCTCTATCACAGAGAACTCTACTACGATTATAATACTTTTGCTTTGAAATACCTACTTATATTATTTGAATATGCGTTTTAGTTACAAGTTAATATTTTGTGATGTGTAATTACGCGTATTTTGACTGTCAAAATTAATATAGTTTTACTTGGAAATATGTGGGCGTGAGCTGCAGTTACTAACTTTTAGAACATGGTATCAAAAACAGGTTCAAGCATGCCGCTACGCCGACACGAATCTCATCCGACGATCATCTGTTCAACGATTAACTTTAATTAAACTCTATCTTTAATTAAAGTTACATGCGCCGGTCGGTACCAGCATTTCATAAAAATAAAATACGATTGTGCACCTAGGAAGTCTTTATTAAGATTGCGATTGCAAAGAGGCGGGGCGATCCACTTGTAACAGAATTTGAATAATCGGCGAATTACAAGTTCGCACTAAAGATAGAGACTATTCTAAGATCAAAGTTATTTTATAGAAGACAAACTACATTTATTCAGTGAGAATTTGTACTTATACATAACGATAAAATACAGCTCACAAGACTAACCTTGGTATTCAGTCTCGTGAATCATGAGTTTGGTTCAAAACTATTTTTATTTCTCATGCCATTGTAATAAACACAATGATAAACTTCCAAAAGTAAGTCGATAGAAACGACAAACACTATAACTGTGAACAATTTTCAAGTGCATTTACTAACACATCTGTAACCATAAACCATCATTGCCAGCACGGTCAAATATACTGCGGTGTAAACTTGTAATTATCCACGGCACGCAAATCTTTATCTATTACGACGTGGATCTACAGATTATATCTAAGGTGCTATTTTGCCACTTATTTTGGTAATTAATTACAGTTAATTGTATATTATTAATATGTTTTGCCAACTCAATTTCAGATATTTTTCTCTTCAACACATCGTTTGTACAAAAACAAAACTGTAGGAAGATACTATTATAATTTAAATATAAATCTAAAAATTTGACGTACCTAGTAACTAGTATACTAGGTCAGACTTTAAGATACCTACTAATAAGCAAGTGTAGATATCAATAAAAATCTACAACTATGTTTCATATAACATGTTACTACAAAATCAGAAACTTTTGAATAATTACCGTACACCGATTATGAGCAAAGCAAATTCCTAAGTTTGCATACCCGACGCATCGCCCATATTTCAACGATAATGATACCGGCGAGCGTGATAATAATTGTTATTACTATGATCCACATCTGCTATTATTTTATAATTGAAGGCTTTTGGGCGAGACCCTGCAATTATAAAGAGAGCCTGGAGCAACAACATGCAACGAGGCTAGCCAGTTTTTGCCCCGTTCCCTAAATTATGATATATTTTACCAAAATGAATTCGTGCAGTCTGGAGCATCAGAAAACGTGCAAACGGCATCATTTCAAATTACACTGTGATGCTAAATATTATTTGAAATAAATGGTCGAGTCATTTTTATTATCAGCTAAAAGAACTCGTTGAGTAGTATGCAAATTACTACCTATAATCTATATACTTGATACCTACAATATACGAATACAAGAAGAAGGCAAGATAGACCAGTGTCTCAGTGGAAACATTAGAAGGAAGGGCATGACTTCAAAAAACAGGAAAAAATACTGAATGTTATTTTATTTGTGGTGAGCTGGCGAGTGCGCCACACTCGCCAGCTGATCATTCGATTAACTCAAAATTAATCTACAATCTATACGCCGTAATCCTTCGTCTGAGAACGGAGAGTTCATTATTTATTATGAATATTAGTCAATTTTTATTTAGTCAAAAAAAGCGAGCAGCGTACGGCTGGTCTGCAATTAAGTGAGCCAACCCTGTAATTACGGACAGTAAATTTCTGGACGCGTCCTGACCGTCCGCGGGTATATTGTTCTATCTTGGGATTAGCTTACCGACTGGCTTGGTTTCTTTATAATGATTTGTCATTTTTAACGGATGAGTTGAAAATTATTGCAAAAGCAATGACGACCTTGAAGTTTTAAAGTGGTGAGTGATTTTTGCCCAGATGATAGGCATCATTTTTTTTATAAACCTATATTTTCCTACTCCCAATCGAAGGTGTCCCTTAAAATACTAATAATACTGATGTCATTAAAAAAACTTCAAATATATTAGCAAGATTGGATAACAATATTTTGATCAGCTATAACCTAATAATTGTTCAAAATATTGATAATAATAAAAAATAGGAACATATATAATATATCCAACGTGGAAATGTAGGTGCTCGATCTAAAGAAAATAAAATATGTACAATTACATTACAATAAAAAATGGACAATATACATATGAAACAGTTGAGCCATCTAAAGACTGTTACAAACGACCTATAGATAGCTCAATTGATCCAAATCACTACCAGACGGAAGTGTTCCCAACATGCTGGCTGAATTGCCACGTTGAATGGCAATGCTGATACGTTAAACCAGATATTATGAACCAATGATTAATCTAAATAATGATTTTGGTAATTCGATTGTATGAAAAATTAATCCTCCGCACAATTTAACGGTCGTTAGAAATATACTACACTGCATCTACATTCTTAAAAGCAAAGCATTTACTTAATAGCTTTTTAAGCAGGTAATTACGATCAGATGTCCCCCAAAGTAACCGCTGACATGTCCAAAATTTTCAAATACAAAGAGGGTCTTGGAAAAAACTTTAGATAATTACATGCGGCCTCTATCTTCAACTGAATCGTAGCAGTGTCTAATTGAGTTTCCTATTTATACAATTTAGATTTCAAAACCAACTGATACCCATGAATATGATAATTGTACATTTCATTATTATAATAACCGTCTTCGTGATTCAAGGTTATGAGTGTTACTAATAAACAATTTAAGTGTCTTGGAAGGCACTACAAACCATAAATAATAACTCTAAAAAACACGCTTGAAAGAACAACACCATGCGCCATTATAAACCTAGCACGAACTTAAAAGACAGTCGACCTAATCTTTGTTGGACCCGTTTTCTGCCGCTTGTTATATGACTGACTCAGACTATCAAAAATAAACAGGATGCCCAATATCGATTTCATCTTGTAATGGTATTCATACAAGGACATGTAATCTATCGGTGTCGATATAAAAGCAAGCCGATCTCTGACCCCCATCCATTCACAATTAAAGTCATGCCGTGACACAGCGTGGCGTGTCGCTGTCGTGTTCTCGTGATTTCACGACACAATGGGATCCCGTCATGACTTGCAAAATGTAGAACCATTCATGCTCTTGCACCAAGTAACTATTGCTAAAGCTGTGGTATGAAACTAGTATGAACTGTAACCTCAGGCGATGTAATGTTTGACTGAACATAGAGATTTTCTCTATTTAGCAATCACTTTGGATAAAATCAATTCATGTTATGGTTTATTGAACAAGTTCATTTCTTTTGCCATAATATTTAGTTATACGTTTTTATTACAATTATAGAATAGCTCTCGTTTTAACTGACTTCTCTTAAAAACCTTTAATTTGACGCAAAATACGAGGCATCTTCCAGTGGTTTTTCAGGTTTTATTTTCAAGAAGGAGCTTTGGTTACGATTTATAAATAAGAGCCGTTTCTCTGGATTTTAATAAAACAAAACAGGGTAGAGTTTCACCATATCTTATAACATTAGCGAGTTTGTAAAATTGGACCAATAGGGCTCAAGGCGTAAAGGTACCGTCCTGCACAACCACGAATAGCGACCTGCGACCCGCGATTTGCATACAATGCGTGCGTGGGCGACTCGGGCATTCCTGCGTACACGTGTTCCATAAGTAATGTTTAGCTTTATTTTTATATGTATTTCGAACAACTTGTCAGGAACAGGTTCTACTTTGAAGCCTGGACGTATGTAAAGGGCATTGCGAGCCCATTATGTATTTTTTTCTTGAATAATATTTAATGTCTCTACTTCCTACACAGTCTATTTCCGTCATACTGTAACTTCAGCTGTCCTAGAAAGCAAATTTTAACATCATAATAAAAGATGTTTTTCAGACAGGACTCTTTAGCAACAGTTTGACTTGGTTGGTGGATACCACCGCAGTGTTAGATATTCTGCTACCAGGTAGCAATGTGCAAGCATTGTTGTACTTAGGTTTGGAAGGTGCTGTAGCAAATCCAATTACTTGGTGAATAACTATATCTCGGGATGGCGAGCGCAGTGCACTGAACATAGAACTTTAAAGCTTGAAGCCGTTGAGACACTGAGTCATACAACTTTCCTGTGGGTGACGTAGATAGAACGGGATTTTATCCACGACTTTCGCTTCACGCCCCTAAAAACTCAGGCGTCTGAGTTATTTGGTTTCCCTAGATATTAGAGTATTTACCTACTTGATTGATGTATTCAACCATTTTATAAAACTTGTGATAGACAGGAATAACATTATAACAATAGATTTTTCGTAGCAGCAACCAAAAAATCTCCTAATAAATACCCTGAAGCAAGGCCATGTTTATTTCAATCGGTAATTTTTCAACAGCAATGCGGTCCCAGAGTGATTTATCACCAGATCGGCAGTCGCACACGGCGAATCACCCGCGTGATAAATGATGTCGCGTATTTGGCCGCTACGCAAGCTTGTACCATTTTGTATTGGAAAGTAACTAACTATCTACCTACATATAGGTACATGTACACTACTAAAACGCCCCGCGACTTTGTTTGCTTTGAAATTTTATTTTCTCTCTCTGCGTTTTCTAGGAATTGAATTTCGTAAATTCCTCCCTTAGTTCACCTCTACACTTTAATAGGAAAAAAATCCGTTTATGATTAGCCCAATATTTTCCATAAAAACGTAAGTCATGGCCTAGCAACTTTGAAAAAGCTTGAACCGACAACTTGACGTGCCTTAGAAGCACAAAGCGCTCATTTAAAATGCCACTTGCGGTCACCCATCCAAATGGTGACTGCGTGCTTTTATGAACAACTAGTCAGCATGTCACGAGTGCTTCCCCCTATAAAACGAGCATAAAAGTTTCTGTTCCGTAACATCTAGCGCAAACGCTCTGTCTGTGCAATAATCAGGATCAACTAATGCAAATGAAGTGCGTTTTCCCTAAACATGATCAGTTCCCAGGGGGTGCACCCCGCGTTGACCGCATTACGAGCGCGACGCACCCCGGAGGGACTATTTATCAAATGATCATTTGATTTTCTTGTGTTTGATCACTGAACACATTAGGATTTGCAACAGAGCAACATAGCTTCACTGTTTGAGTGCTAAAAATAATGTTCTTCGTAATCATTATCATTAGCTAGTATCTAGTATAGTAGGTAGTGTGCAAACATTTCTGTGTTTACGTGTAAAGTGCTGTAGCTGGTGAGGTGAGGGAGGTAATGAGTGCATTGCCGTGTCCCGCAGAACTATTTAGTTTAAAGCTTTGGGCGACACTGCCAACGACTTGACTTTGATATAAAAAAACCTATGTTTGATATAGAACTTCCGCAAAAATGTCACCATCCGCCGTCTTCTTGCGATCGGTACAATAATCAGAGAAATTGTCTTTACTTTTTATCTTTCAGTTTGTGGTCCACATTCCACTGTTGTCGGTTCTTCAAGTTTTTATAGTTATTGTTGTTCGTTAGTTACAAATTAACCTAATCTTAATAATCGAACCTGCACTTATGCAACAGCTAACTCTGATTCCTACCTCTCCACCCTCACCCTCTTCACGATACGTCTTATAAAGTACGATCTGTTTTGATTGTGGCCTGGGGCACAAATCAATTAGGGCTCCCCTCGGCCTCCCGGAGCGCGACACCCGACCCAGTGGCTCGTTTTATGACACATCTCACAAACCGAAAGCGATTCATTAACATTCACAAACTTTATTAGTACCATTGACGGTTAAGGAACTTAATATTCATTGATTGGATGGGATATTTGTTAAGCTGAATTGGTTTATTGCACCGGTAGTCAGGGATAATGTCGAGGAAAAACTTGTCGGAAATATTATGATTTGCTTTTCGTTTACTTAGTCTTAGCAAGTTGAACTGATAACAGCTAGAAAATAAAAGTTCTGGAATGACGACCGCGAATTAGAAAACGAGTTTAGGCCGCTCGATGGACCGATAACATACAAAGCAGTAGCGAAAGTCGGTGAATGGTGAAGGCTCAAGATAGGACGTCATGGCACTCTTAGAGGAAAGTTTTAGTCACATAGCCAGAAAAGAAAAGAAAATAAAATCTTTCTTCTTTCTTTCTTTCTTTTCTAGACACATCCTTCTACGATGCCTTGTCTATTAGTTAGGAATAGAACAAAACGGCGCGGCGTAAAGAAAAGGATTTAGGAATGAAGGTGATCACACAACCTCACAAATGAATATAGGTTTACGTGTAGGTAAGTATACGTACAAAGGAGTGCTAGTTCTACTTGACGCCTAGGCTAACAACATAGACATTCCATAAGTAGCAGAAACCTGTAAGACAAGAAATTGGAAAAATATGCTCGATATTTTTTTTCCCCATGTTAAACAAAATTGGAAAATTATGGTAATACGGCGACTGACAAATTAAAGACACGATCACCTTTGCCAATATTGACGGAATAACCAGTTTAAATCATTTATTCACATTATGTACCGTTACACCTTGCACAGACTAAACCAATTGGGTCAGGTCAACAACGTACTTTATTAAGTACTTTAAATTGATATCAATTTTGGTTATCAGGCTCGTACATTAATCGATAACTTGGGTACAGGTACACGACCGCATTATTAACCGTATCGATTCTCTATTAATCTTTCATTTAATATAAATTCTAATATAGAAAATAATGACGTAATAGAGGCCGCCGGCGACAGGGTCGTTTCCCACGCAGCGGCGGACAATCTTACTTTTTTTATATGAAAATAAATTAAGTTTTAGTAATCAGACGCCGACCCGATCCTGACCCGCTTCTTTGCAATATTTCTAAAAGCTATTACAAATACATTTATATTATACCACACAAAAAAGCTCTCGGGCAATTTTCGCCACATAATGAGGCCATTATGGGGAATTTTGTTTTACCAACATAATAACGCCGCCTTTATACCTACGGCCGCTCCTGCCCGCGAAGGACTTCGTGTTCTAAAGGACAATAATATTATTCCAGACTTGATGAGATTTTCGTGTTAAAATTTTTAAAGTAAATTGCCGTCATTATGTATTTAGTATGAAGGATTAAGACAAGCGCGGTCGAATAGGTCGTTCACTCGAGTGACCGGTTTAGCTAAATTGCTTGCTAATTTGAAATTCCTGGTGGTGTAGTGGTTAGTAGTTCTATTTTGCGATTGAGTTCAAACCCTGGTCATGGAGCTTAATAGTTTTCCCAATAGATAGATGTTTTTCTCATGTGATGAAGAAAGATATCAAGACGAATTTGAAATTTTATTGTAAAAATCTTATGAAAATTAGTAGGTTAAATACCTAAACAAACCCACGGCCAGAAGCTAGTATTATAATATAGCTTATTTAAAATAACAACGCAGCGAATTGTGGCTTATTTTACGAGAGGTTGTACCGCGAAATAATTTCAGCGCTCACAACCTCAATTAGATGACACGTGACGAAGGGGGCCTCGAAAGATTAATTTACTTTTTACATCAAAACCCCAATTATTGCATACTTGAAGTTACCTATCCGATCCTAAGGAGTTAGAAGATTGAGTTGATTTTGGCACGTCATAAAAGCGGTTGTTCTCTGCGCCCGCGCACCCATCGCTTGCTCCCGACATTATCCTTGTAATTGGCGATTTTGTGCAATTTATGGCGATTCGTGCAATTTACGAGCAGCGGACAAGTGGGCGACGCGGCTTTTCCAACCTGTAGCGAGTTCACTCAGAGTTTCAATTAAAAATTTATGATTCACAAATTACCTGCCAATTATACTCCATTAGCAAAAGCAAAACAACCTCATCATACTGCCTATTTTTTCCTCGCAAATTATAATAATGATGATCTATTCTAATACTGTATTTGGAGTCGCTAGTCAAACCAGTTCAACGGTTTATGGGGTCATTAACAAGACAAGTGTTCTTGATACTTATGTCTTTCTTAAGATTTTGGCAGGTTCTATTCCCACTGCGGGACAAATGTTTTCATGATTTGTAAAAATTGTTGCTGGCTTGGGTGTTGTGTTGTGGTACACGTAGTTTCTGGTATCCACGACAACACAGCGAATCCTAGTTTGAGGTGACACTTACATATAAAATTATTACGTGACAAAAAAATTAATATTATGTATTAAGTAATTGTCGCGTGTTCATTTTTATTGATTCGGTAATCATTATTAACTTGGATCAGCAGTGGGGCGTATATCGCCGGTAGGAAAAAAATCACTACTAACACTATTTTTATATTTAAACTTAGCATTAACAGTGTGTCTGCGTTACTTCACATAGGTGGATAAAAAAACGAGGCCACTAGGTATCTTCGAAATGAAGGTCTAAGTTCCTTATATTCGGTGGTTTCCTTCGTTATGTTATATGCTACCCGATACCAAACAATATAAAAGCAAACCAGTTATCCTTATTATTGAACGGGTAAATTCGATCGAATGAAGAATATTGTGACGATGATTAAATTTTTGATGAAATAATTGTTTGTAAATTACATTACGATAGTATAATGTGGCCCTTGAGCATGAAATTGCACGTAATTTCGTCGAGAGTAGGTAGAGAGCGAGCACGTAGCGTCGCACGTATGCGGCAAGATAAATATTCAATGCGTAATAACTGCACTCTTGTTCGTAAGGCTTCTTAAATAGCGGCGACCGGATACAGTGGGACAGAATATTTGTATTACATCAACTATTTAAACATAGAGCAGTGAAGTGCAATGATTAAATCACAGAACAGATATTAGTAGGTACTACTTAAATGTGGAGTTTTGTTATCTTGAATTCTCATGACGGAGCTGCTGCGTCCCTAAATATAAAGATAAAGCAAGGACTGTATTAGCCGCGTGCGTCATTATGGCGTTCATCGTTTCATGGGCAACAAAACGCCACAGTCTGATTAAATGTCGGGATGGCCGCACGATGTTTTTTTCCTAGAACACATTGAACTTTCATGCAAGGATTGTTTGCGAACCGGGTGTTCGTCACGCAATATAATAATGTTGCGCACTTGAGAAGTTACATTTTGTACATTATTATGTGGCTAAGTAGGTATATGTTTTTTTAAAGATAGAAGTAAGCGTAAGTAATTAAGCTACCAAAGCTTTTGGAAGAAATTCCATAATCTGTTACATTTTTTTACTGAATCTCAACAATATAAAAAAATCAGCCAAGGGCAACTTATAGGTGCTTCCAGGATAGAGAAAAACGACTCAGACAAGTAAAAGTCTACGTCCGTAGTAAGATATTATGTGTGTGTATGATCATGGGTAGAAAAATTACACGAGAGACATAAGTGAAGACAATATGATCATTATATTTTATTACAATTGCTTAGAGACAGATCGCATCGAAGGCGTCACGAGTCCAAAATAGCCGCGACCGGCTCGCCGCTCTTATGACAGCGAGGCCGATATTTATGTCGCGCGGCCCCGCCCACCGCCGTGGCTCCATTCAGCCTGTTTGTATTTATTCCGTACCTATTTATTTGTATTTGCCTTCGGTATGAATAATACATGAGCGGAGCGTTTCCGTCGTGTGTAGGCAGCGTGACGCCGCGTCGCTGCCGCCGCTTGTCGCAAGACCCTACGCGCCGCGCACGCACTTTTTGGCTTGATTTTTTTATAATAAAGCAAAGTAAGAGCGTTTTATGCGTGGTCTACAGTATACTCAGCAACTTTGGCTTCAATTTTACTTGCGAACAGAAAATACCATTAGGATTAAACCGACTCCCTGGTTGATCACCTGGCAGGTGTGAGCTACCTAATGCCAGTTATAGTTCAAAGACAATAACTGTAGCAATCGTCGATTACATAATAAACTTATCTAAACAACGATTACAAATCTCATTTGTTTTTGTATTTGTATCTGTAAGTACATAAACAGAACAATAAATGTACAAAGTAAAACATCACAGCGTTTAATCATTTCTAGCTTTCGTATCGTTCTCACGGAGTTAATTAACATAGGGAGGGGAGTAACAAAATTAATTATCGATAACCGCGTTCGATTGGATGCGTTCGTTTATTATTTGGTGGGTAAATCACGGCTATCGCGGTTGTATCGATTGGCTCCGCCCTCGCGCGATTTACCGCCAGCGTCAACCGGGACCGGTGGTGCCGGTGGTGTGCGGTGATATCACTGTCTTTACACCACAGCGCAACAGTAGTTTACTGTGTCTAATAAAAGATAATGTTGTTGCAAAGCATAGCATATTTTTGAATACGGATAGTCATATACAAGCACTGGCTTTCAGACAGTGAAGGAAAACATCGTAAGAAACCGGCATGTCCAATATAAAAAATCCAACGATCTGAATTGAGTCTGCGTAATGGATCCAATCATTCTCAGTCGAGAATAAACCAAGTCTGTCTTCCTTTACAAAAACCTTGGAGTGTGTGTGTATTGTGTGTCAGCAAACATAGTTCCTCAGCGACGCATGACAGATACCCGCAACAATCTCTCAGCGCAGAATCATAAATCACAATCTGCACGCGACATTAAACGTCTACTTCATACCCGATTACCCCGATACCGGTGTAATGAACTTATGCAGAGACTATGATACCTTTAATTATTCATTGACAACGTGCAATTGTTGACTCATAATAATTACTGGCTGACTGGCTTGCCGCACTTTTACGAAATCGCCTAGGTACCTATCAGCAATTACTAGAACGCAATCGCGCCGTTGCTCATTTCAACACTGTTTTTGATCATGATTTTATTTTTCTAGAGCTTTGTTTTGATTCATTTATCATACTTATTGGTTTTATTTAGATGAGCTTGGTTATGATCAATGTAAGGTATTGTAGCCTCAAGTAAGTAAGTTCGTATGAGTCAGTGGCCAACTCTGGTAACAGAGTTTTCAGGCCGCCCGTAGGCCTCTGTCATGGCCAACTTGACATGAACATGAACAACCTTGAAAAAGTCGGGACCGACTGCTTATCGTGCCCTCCGAAGCACGGGAGCGCTCAGTTGAAACTGCCACTGGCGGTCACCCATCCAAATGGTGACTACGCGGAACAGTGCTTACATTCGTTGATCTGTTAAGAACAACTTAGCCAGCTACGACACGAGCCTTAATAAGCTCTTTAAATATTATGCACTAATAATAAAATACCCTGTATAATCACAAACCGTATAACTCATACCAAAGTATTTTTAAGATGAGAAGGCATGAGCTTTTTTAAAGAGTGAAACTACCGACAATTTTGGGGTGACAGCCACAAAGTGCTTTTCCATGCAAGTATAGTACTGCCAACTGATTTCGGGCATCGTGAAGTTAGGCGTCGCCGGTACCTAATATAAGTAAGGTTAGTGTCAAAATCCCCTTTGAAAATCCCGGGTAATCCGGAAAATCCTTTGACGTAATGTGCAAGCATTACTGTGTTCAGGTTTGAAGGGTACTGTATCAAGTGAAATTACTGGGCGAAAGAGACTTAACAACAGCGTCTCGAGCGCGGTGCAGTGCCACGCAGAACTTAAAAACTTTAAACTTTGGGTGGCACTGCATCTGATATGGTCAGGCGTGTTGCTTAACATCAGGCGGGCGACTTGACCGTCTTGTCACTTACTGATATAAAAAAAAGTCCCTAATCTAATCTTGACTGGATTGAGATTGAAAGTCAAAACATTTAAGGTTGAAACAATCTAAGAGCGTTAATAGCATCACTATTGGTGGCATAGCAACACGTGCTCGCATGATGCCCCTCATCAGCGACGGAGCTGGCTCGTTACGTCTTATTATTTGTTCTCAACCAGCCACAACAATAGCTTTGTCTATTAGCTGAGAAGTTATCTTTAACCTGCGGCCCATGTAACAGTGCACTGATGTGCAGCATTTTATTTCAGGGCATTTCTGGAGCCCAACCATGAAATTTTATAGCGATTCAAATGAAGACCTAAACTAAATTGTCAACAAAATTTGTACCATGACATCAATTATTCAATCATGTCATGGTATAAAATTTTTTGACCATTTTTTGTTAACTTTTGCAAATTCATCCTAAGTAAAAAAAAGCAAAAAATATCTTTATTCCATTATACCACAAGGATCATTTTGAAACGTCTTAAAGCTAGGTGATGAGCCTATTTTTTTATCCTATCCTTTCCTATTCTACTAATATTTAAAATGCGAAAGTCTGTGTGTTGGTGTGTGTATGTTTGTGGTAAGAAACATACACACACATGCATGGTAATGCATGTATCTCCGTGACGATTTAACAGATTGTCATTTAATTTGGAATGTAGAAGGTTTTAAGTTTTGGAATAACACAAAGACTACTTTTTATCCCAAAAAATAACTGTTCTTGTGGGATAGCTTATAAATTTAAAAACTCTTGTACAATAATAATAATCGTCACTGTTGTCGCTATGTTCCTTCTCACTATTTTCTTTCAAAATATTTTTGAGTTCAGGATAATTCATCAAACTCATTCAACTCAACTGGGTAGAGCAATTGCGTATCAAGAGGAAAGTTGTAGGTTCGATTTATTTCGTTTGTCCTCGTTTTTTTGGAATATTGCAAAAAATCTTCAAAGGCAAACAAAAATAATAGGTTAGTTATTATCTTAGGTATACACATTCATTGCGTCACGATCCCACTTTGATACATTCTCTATAACAATAGATACCTACAACCTACCACTAAGTACTCTAAAGTAACTGCAACCCCAAATCGGCCGTCCTGAAACGCGGGGTTGCCATGACAACGGACCTGTCTCTTGGATCGCTACCTCTCTTCAGTTTATGTGTTCATTAAGTGGTCCCTTATTTATATCCCCTGGGCTATTGTTAGGATTAGGTAGCTCTTTGTCTATGCTGACTTCACTCTTGAGGGTGGTTAGCTAATAATTCTTATTTCTGTAGAAGTGCTCTAGGAGTTGCTTATATTTACTCACTGAAACTGATGCACCAGATAAATAATATACAAATTTATTTCAGAGCTTAGAAACTTAAACATTGGTGCTTAATAATGACAGTGACGACCTTGGTGTGCGCCATCCGATTTTGATTTTTTAGATTCTGAAATGTATAAAATAGTATTTATTTATTTATTCAATTAGACTAAATATAGATCAGTAGCAAATGTACGGGTATCTTTAGTCGTATTTCTCCAAAGGTAAAAATAAAATTGATATTTGAGATACCATTGTTATTAGACCGTGTAAAAAACGATTAACAATGTAAACTACCTGCATGCACGTGATAATTTTACTGCAAACACTTTTAACTAATTTGTCAAATAAAGCACACAAGATGATAGCCATTTAAAATTGAACTACAACAAGATGAATTGAGAATTCAAGTACAGATTTTTTGTAGTCGTCGAAATCTTGGAGTGTAACTGTCACAAATGTATGATTAACGTATCATGCCGCTCACATTCCTTGACGGTGGCCGCCCGCTACAAGATCATCCTATTTAAATTTAGCGCGGCGCGTGCCGTCGCGGGTGTCTCCGGGGGAAGGGAGGAGGTGGGGGGATGAAGGGCGGGACGCTCTACCATCACTCAAGTGACGAAAATTGACGGAAAATGGGCGGACACCGGTTGCCCGCGACGTCATCAATTACCGCGTCCCGACGGTCACCGGTGCAGTCGCCGTCGCCAACAGAACGGTGCAGCATACCTAATGCCCTTCTTAAGATGCCATTATTAGCGCGTGTTAATCCGTCACCCGTGACATGTTTGAAATAAAACGTGAAGTGTACAGTCAGTCTCCTGAAAATTGCCGGCCGTCATATAACAGGCGGTATTTAATAAAATAATACGTTTAGTTAGATATATGTATTATTATTATTTAAATTTAACTATAACAGTGACTTTCAAACACTGTGACAATGTTACGCGAGGCAAACTATGGCACGTTTTTTTTTCAGTTCGTAAACATCGAGCAAAATGTGTTCTTTATTTGACGATGTTAAAGTACTAAAGTACCCTATACTTGCAACTGTAATATGCACAAAAACGCGCACTGTTTTTTTGTGACGTCTGTTATTTGGCGGCTGATAACTCTTAGCAAATTCTAGTTTTACCGAGGTTTTGTTTCAGAATCGAGGACATAATAAACCTTTCAGCATTTCATTAGAACGACTCCCGGAAGTCGCGTAGTAGCATGCTCCGCAATCTTTTCATCTCGAGCGGATTATTGAGATGCAATCTAGACGCCATCGATCGCCCGATAATTCGATCTAACTGCGGCCTTCTTCAGTCATCAGCTCCAAGCGCGGTATTGCCATGATACCTTTATTAAATGGTAGCTCGTCGAAGCTTCCATCTGCTCCCCATATTTCACATGATGCACGAAGTTTTATAACACTGACGAAATAAAACTTTACTGTTATTAATCTTCTATTACGGCAAATTTCGTGCCATAATCGTCATTGCCATTAAATATTTATGCACTGCGATAAAATATGCAGTTTGCTCGCCACTCAAGTATTCCACAACCGATGTGGGTTCTGCGAGGTAAATAATCCACCAATTGCCACTTCAACTCGCTTATTTTGAGTAAAATTTCTGATATACAATCATTGAGTCGGATTTCTCTATGAGTTTCCTCGAGTCGATATAAAATTACACATGCAAAACTACACAAAGCTAACGCAGGAAGCCACAAGTAGTGCGAAAGCTCGATCGGTTTTGAAAATTGCCCGTAATTAGCATGTATCTCACTCGTCCGGACGACTGTGCGTTTAACTGGGAACCACAGAGTAGTTCAGTAGCGTTTACCGAGTAACGGCAACCGACGGCGACGGACACAAATTGCCGGAGAAGCTGCCACTACGCAAATTGTAGTTAAAGGCTCGGTTCAATTGTTCTTTAGACCCCTGGCGAGCGATCGAGAGCCTTTGTTTATCCTCGCACTTTTCTTGCTCGAGGCTGTTACATTTTACGATCATGTCTTACGCTGTGTAAACTTTATAACGTTGCTTTTCTACAAACTGAACCTAAAAGCTTTTGAACGACTTAGCCTCTGGATGTGAAATTGACACGGGCATGTGAAGTCGTTGGACATCGGAAGTGAGGACGCTCAATCCCCATTTATAAACTGTCTCTATTATATTTATACATATTTATGACGACGTCGGTGGCGGTGTGGGCGAGTGCCCGGTTGAGAAGCGAGAGATAGCTGGTTTGATCCCCGCTGCGATAAAGGGTTGCATATTCTGCTTATTACTTATATTTGATTCTGGTTTGGGTGTTCCTATGTACCTGGACTTGACTCTGTGGGAGGACTTTTATCTAAAATGTTTTTTTATCCATCATCTGGCACAGCTTCTATCTAGATGGAAAATGATATCGGCAGGGCTTTCCAGCTGTTTTAACACCTTTTCAGGGCAAAGTAGCAATTTAGGTTCAGTTATCTTTGAAATTATACGTGATTAGTAGTAAAAGCTTTGTAAAAATAGATCATGGTTAAAAACTCGCGTCCGGATATGTCCTAGTCCTAGGTACACCCACCCTGTTACTCAGACCCACATACACGCACTGGTTATTGATGTGGCTTTGTACGAAGCCATTAATTCAGGCCCGACACCTTTGAGTCGACGTAATCGTTGCAACATTATCGATGTGATGGCGATTCTTTTGTAACATAAAAAGTAGTTTATAGTGCGTTGAATTACCTTTTAGAGTCAATGAACTGGATTTAATAGGAAGCAAATCAAAATAATTTTATAAGATTTTTTTTAACAAAAGTTTTTAGATGAGTAAGTAAGTATAATGTATTGATATAACAACAAATACTTAAAAATGCAGCACACGACAGTACGATCGACAATGAGAGTTGCTACTAGGGCGAAAATACTGAAAATTCATATACCAGTAGATGCACTTGCATGCAAAAAGCTTGCAGATACTTGCTATTGGATTCTGTGTATACATAAAAATTACATGTGACATAGAGGGACATGACACCACAAGCATGTGTCGTCTCTAAAAAATAAGATTGCACAAATGCAAATCCAATTCGAGAACATAGCTAGTCATATTTTTATTATGCAGTCATTATGAATATCCAGCACTCATTCAGCCCTTGAGGTTAGATAAAGGCGCCTTGCGGTCGCGTTTGCGAATAATTTATATTGAATCTAGATAATGCGTCTCGTATTGGTAGCAGCGCAGTCACGTCCGAGACATTTGATCGGGTAACAAGGAGTGCGGTGTTTGAGCATGCAACGAGTTATAGGGCTGGCAAGATTCGTGTCATTTTGCTATCAACATTGTTACCTTGGAGACCGATTCTACTAATAAATAACGGTGATGTTTTATTGAGTTCCGAGTTTCCAAAAAGCTATTTTACGAAGGGCAAATTAAACAAAACACTATCGATCGTCGGCTTTAGCTGAAACGTAACCGCAACTAGATCGTTGTTCAACAGTAAAATACGAAAAAACTCAAAACAAATGAAAAGCAACGGTTCAGCTGCGATTCGTTGCAATCTTTGGTCACTACCAAAGTCACTATTCCACTGAATTACCTTCTGCTTGTCGCAGTGTAGAATGAAGAACATGCTACGAAATTTTTAATCGAATAAAAAATAATTCAACGTGGTATCAATTAAATTTAACTTAAATCTCATTTAGTACATTCAGTGCGTGTACCCTTGTACACGCACTGAATGTACTGAATGAGACAACTACTTAAAAACTTTTACTATCATGTATGTGTGCTACCTTAATACTAACTAGACATAAGCGTGTGTTATTGGCACTAAGTAGGGTAGGATAATGTTAACTCGTTATGTAGAGAAAGCAAAATGCCTTCTATACAATGGATTCTTATTATCTGAACAATTATTTAATTGCACTTTTCTTAACTTGAATCTTTCTCAACTCTGGCAGCCCTATGGCTGGGTAATAGCGGGGTAATTACGCAGGCATTATCGAGTGACCCCATATTGCGGTTGTCCGCTACAGACTCGCTGCCGGCCAACACTTTAATGAACAATACGTCTAAATATACAAGAATGATGACAGGCAAAATGTCACTTGTTGTATTGCAAACTTCTATGAAGTAAGCAAGTTTATATCAGTCAGTGGCCAACTCTGGTGACGAAGTAGGCTGAATAATACGTCAAATATAATAGATAAAGTAGATTGTGTGATGGTGTTTTACTTAGAAATGTCTTATATTTGTCTCAGGGTCGAATAATAATAATAATTTGATGAAGTGCCGAATGTGTGCGTAAAGACTTTTTTCATTGTATTGTACTTATCTAGGTTTACTATAGCTAATCTGATGTCCTGCCTCCTGCTCTCACGCCTTGCCCGCGTTGTACCGGAGTTGATGTTTCGATTCACGTCATTAATTTCAAGTGTTATAATTGAGAATTGAGTAATAGTAGTGCTTTCATACTGTAAAGTAAAATATCGTGAAGAAACCAGCATCATGCCGAAGAACCAAAAACTCAAAAGACCATCCACCAATCCGCATTAGGTCCGCGTTGTAGATTAACACCTAAAGACTATCGCTTGAGAGTAGACCAGTGTCCCATCAGTGGGAACATTAGAAGGCTGGCATAATGATGATATAATTTTCACATATGTAAAGTTTTCAGGTTGCTAAAGTTATCGGGGGTGAAAGGGTAAAGCAAGTACCAACTATCTTTAGAACTCGTCTTAATCTTGATAAGCTTCGTGGCACACGTTGAACTGCAGCAAATCGTTATAAAAAATGTTTGAATTTCATTTAAAAAAAATCTTAGTGTAATATTGCTCGCCAACAGCAAGTTGATCTTGTTATTGCTAAGTATATGAATAGTATCTAAACGATTAACTATTAGGTATACTACCTATGTACAGGAGGGCGATTCTAGTGCCATAAAAATGTATAGACATTTTGACAGTTATGACGATATTTATCACATGTGACCATTTATCTATGCGCGAGAACCGCCCATCACTGCATTCTCATTTGTTTATGAAAAAATAAATGTAAGTAAAAACGCTCAATATGTTTAACTAGCTTGCGGATTAAAGGCAAATTGAACAAAGCAAAATGATCAAATCGACCCCCGACCGGCGACAGTCAGACGCCAGAGTCTTTGATGTCTCAATTAGAAACGCGAGCGCGTAATTGTGGCGAAAATTAATTTGCGCTCGCGTTCCACAGAGCTTCCTTTTACAAGGGGACTACTGGAGCAATGATTTGTTTTTCAAAAGGATAAAGTAGATGGTGTGATGGTGTTTTACTTAGAATAGTCTTATATTTTATCTCAGGGTCTTCGGTCAAGAACATGAAAAATGTTACTCACGTGTGAATGCAAGCGTCCATGGGGCTATAATTATTGTAACTAATTATTTACTATGTAAGCAGTATGCTTGCTTACTTACCGTACCTACTTGCTAGTGATTCAAGTATTTCAGTTACTTATCATGGTAGACTCTCTGAATTAATTGTTCTCTTGCTTATTTATCACTTTTCTATTTATCTTGATCGGCCGAGAGAGACAACCTTAAACTGCTTTTCAAATGCTTCGACTTCGTCGGGCCAACACTTTTAAATAATTGAGATTCACCTATTTGAAGTCAATAACTCCCGGAAGTGACTAGACACAGCGTGTAATGCATTTCACACTAAGAACGTTCAGAGCCTTAATAAACCAATTACGGTTCATTACCTAATGCAGGCCGGAAGAGGGATATTACTCGCTCATCATTACGGAGACCACAAACTCCCCTTAAATGCATTTACATGTTTGTCGAAATATGCAACGGGTGTAGCAACGGCTTTATCGCCAAGGGTGTAGGGGTGTGTATTTTTTTAAAACACGGTGAAAATGAAAACGGTGCTTGCGGCGCGGTGTCGCGGTATGATGAATGGTCGGTCATTTCCCGCCCGTTCGCCCCATTATGCTTGTCACAGCATATGGCTGATGGTCTTCTGAAGGGGATTGTTGTTTGTTTTGCACGTATAACGAAACAATTGACAACCGCACGAGGTGAGCGGATAAGGGTGACAATATACATGCATGTAGCAAAAAAAATGCACTTAAAATTACTGTTAAGTTATAAAAGTCTTTTATAAGTACCTGAAAATGTAAGTAACCGAGAAAATGCGAGCCATTACCGGAGCTGAAACGTCTGTAAGGGAACACAATGAAGCTGGTAGCGGAATCCAATAAAAGTCGCATTAAGTCAAGAGCGAGGACCTTGGCGACGCGTCACGGGACAGGATATAGATCTTGTACGATAACATGGCATGTCTTCCTTACACCGTACGATTAAGGGTCGTATTTTGAAGTTGTTAGAGTTGATTTTAAAAACTTCTGAAGCTGAAATTCCGTGGATTGAATATAAGAGCCGAAAACACGCTGTGAATTCTTGGATATGAGAGTCGGCGGAAATCTTTCAGTGGCGTAGCGAGTGGCGTGTAATTTTTTTACAAATGAGTGATGAAATGTCATAACTTTATCTGTACTCTAGCTACCGCCTGCGAATTCACTCGTGCTGTACCAGGATCAAAAAAATATTGTATTAATACAAGTAACAGGGTATTCGAAACTTTATCTAAATCAGCCGTTTCGACCATTTAATTAGCTAGGTACGTAAATACAAAGTCTAGATTTAGATAAAACTCTAGATCAATATCTGAAAATGTAACTACAGGTATTAAAAATATTACCAAAGCTACTTTACCGCACCTTTAAATTTTGTATCAGTAGAAAAGCACGTAAGGCAATTATACTTCTACCAATTATGGTCTAATAACTGCTTTTAATTATCAACCTATCAGACACAATTCATTCCAACGAAGCTTATTTCAGGTGTCATTTGATCAAAAATTTAAACTCTCACAATTAGATGTCCACTTTTCCAAGTGGAAGAATAATTTTCCTATATTCCGTACCGAAGACATTGAATTTTAAGTAGGTACCTACCACTGGTCTATAATCATGGATAATAATTCAACCGAACAAATAGGGCAAAGACATAATTATACCCTTACTAGGTTTAATTAGAACTAGTTGGATAAAAGGTGCTTACTTTCACGCGTTGGAAGCGACGACGACTTGGAAATCTAGAGTCAGTATTGCGATTCGATACCCAGTAATTAGACTATGAATAATGAACTTTTCAATCGTTAGTAAACGATAAGGTTTAACTTGAAAGTTATCATTTTAGAAAATTAACTTTAGCGAGATTTTTTCTATTATACATAAATCATCGACACATGTGAGTCCACGATAAATCAAGAATCTTAGATTGTAATTATAAACACGATTTCAGGTAAGATCTGAGAAGACAACGTATAATTATTTTTAGTTTCGTTAGATGAATCACAGTTGATTAGAGTCGGAGCCTCTGTTAGATGCAGATGTTTACATTTTAATTGCTCTTTCTACAAATTACCCTTTCTTGAACCAAAACATTGTTTAATATAGCAATTTGCAGGTCACGTCATAAATTAATGAAACTTCTTTTACTGTATACAACGTCCATAAATCAGATCGTGCTATTCTCCTCAAAATTGTTTTTCGCACGTCCTTATGACTGCGATTATAGTAAAATTATAATAATTGTGCGCGGCATAATTACGTGATGTAACTTAAGGCCAGCGATATATAGCGGCCAATTTGAATTTATGTAAAATATCGCGCAATAAATTTACATTTTATAACTTGCCCTCGCGGTGGACGTGGGCGCAGTATCTCTGTTTAGGATCAAAAGCTCGTATCTGCAAATTGCGCATAAGTATCTATCTATCTATCTACGGGTGACGGCCAGCCCTTCAATGCCATCATCGCGAAATGAGTTTTATTTTTTTGATTTGAATTGTGTCATTATGCTGGGCCACCTGGGCAGTGCATTTCCATCGCGATTTTTTTTATGTTGGATACCTACTGTACGGTATGCTTTTACAGTATTTTCAATGAACTTCATACATTCTTATAAAAAAATTGACTTAATATTTTTCTTATTCTTTTTTATGAGTCAATATTTCACTGAGATAAAAGAACCGCATAAAAACAATACGTACGTTAACATTTACTGGCGTATAACATTCTCAGTATGATAATGCTTAAATTCTTGACATACATAATGCAAGCCTGAGGCGAGTTGGCCGACACTATGTCTAATAAATTTATGGACGTTCATTTTCATGTTGATCGGAGCTCGAAATTATAATCGTCGCGCTTGGGGCGCGGCTCGAGTCGCGTGACGTTGCGCAGACGCACGTCTTGACAACTGGACGAACATGCCAGTTATAAAAAAATAAGGAAAACACGATTGCTGATTAATTTACTGAGATAAAGAGCATGGAAGTTTTGTTAATTCTAATCCTATATAAGCTACAGTTATGTAGATCATCATGGTTAAAATAAAGTAGACGTGTCGTATGTCGTAGAAAGGTCACTAACAACGATTTTCTTTTATGTATGCGTGTTCTTATGGCAAAAATTACCATTAGAAAATGTCACCACTGACAACTAAAATACATACATTTATGTTGTACGTTTACACAGTTGTTTTGTAGTCTATTTTGTAAAAGTTTTCTGATGTGAAATCCTTTGTGTTCGTAAAACTAAACCATAACAGATGATTTCAAAAAATGAGCTTGAAACCCAACGATAAGTTGCTATTATTTTCAAGTTCACACGTTCTCACGGCTTTCCAATAAAAAATATAACGACGGAGTATTACGCAAAAAGTGCGAATATAAATGTCAAACGTGTAAGTGCGGAAACTGTATGTGGGTTAAATGACGTGGAAACTGACGGAGTGAGAACTCCGATGTTTTGGTTATACTCTAGCTGAGGGCGAGCAAATCTGAACGAGATACTGAGTAGGTTAGGTACTCATGTATTTTGCTTTTTTTTGTCATCAATTTGTTTGCAAAAACAATTAAAACGGTACCGCGCGGGTACGCGGTATATTGTCCGCTATTATAGTATATTTCTGAATATACAGGGAATCAAAACGGGGTTGGGCTTATTAACAAGATTTTACTGTTGCATGTGCTATGTACTTATACAGAACTCGCATCAGCTTCATCAAGTGTTGTCGCATTTTTTACTATATTTTAACAGGCAACCAAGTGCGTAATACACTAACCTACAATCAATATACAATACAATGTACATACGTAGCATGATGTAGAGCACTGGTGGTCTAGTGGTAGTGACCCCGGCTTCTGATCTTAAGGTCGTGGGTTCAAACCCGGTCGTGCACCAATGGATTTTTCTGTTCGTAAAATGTATTTGCGCAATGCCATTGCTCTCATACGGTGAAGGAAAACATCGTGAGGAAACCGGCATGTCCAAGAACTAAAAATTCGAAAGACATGTGCCATCCACCAATCCGCATTGGGTCTGCGTGGTGGATTAAGACCTGATCACTCTCGCCCGAGAGTAGGCCAGTGTCCCAACAGTGGGAACATTAGAAGGCTGTAATGATGATGATGACGTAGCATGAGTCAAGCCCTTATTTTCACAGCGATCCTTCTGTACACAAAGGTGCATACACACACATCTAAACCAAAGCTACGCCACGAGAAAAACCTAACAACTTTGCTCAGTTTTACAATGTGAAGAACTGGCAGAACTAAAAGCATGATTGTCGGATACCAAGTGATTGTTATCGACAATAATGCACCCAATTATATCGTTATTAGAACACGAAAATGGGAGAAAATTATAAAAACATGTTGTGTTATCGTGGTTCTCTCACTTGAAGGTCGGAAAGCCGCGTTAGGCAATTTGAGCTTGAACATTTTTTTATGTAGCAGGGTTAATTTTATAGTGAAAAATAATAATAAGCACTTTTAAGTTTTGAAAGCGCATATGGACAATACTCACTGTTATTATTCTCATAAGGAGTATGTTTATATTCTCATAAGAGTGTAGTAACATCGTGAGAAAACCGGCATGTCCGAAAGACATGTGCCATCCACTAATCTGCATTATGTTGGGTCCGCGTGGTGGACTAAGATCCAATAACTCTCTCGAGAGAGTAGGCCAGTGTCTCAGCATTGCGTAGAAGGCGGTCATGATTATGATGATGAAAGGTGATCAACATCCAAAGTTGCAACATAAGTTTCACTTATTATACCGTTATCGCGCTGCCATGCACGTGCTGCGCCGTGCCACGCCGTGCTTTCGGGAGAGAGTACAAAGCAAACTGGAGTTTTATGGAAATCTGTCCATCCACCGGAAAGCATGTAACGACAAACTGACTTGTCCAGGAAGTGAAGCACTCTAAACGTTCGTAGATTTATCTCTTTTGCATCTAAAAAATGCACTGTGCCTGTTTTTGGTTTGTCGCAAAAAACTCTACCCCTCGAGATAGTTGGATCCTATCTTATTTAGACATGACAAAATAGGCAATAATCATTTACGTAGTTGGATCAGGTTTATAACTTTGGGAAACTACACTTTAGTATCTTTGAAGGCCGATTTCAGCAAATAATAGCCTTTAAATTGCTTTTTTTTGTAGTATTTTTAGTTTAGAGTCCCTGAAAGTTTTTAAGAACACATACAAACCGTGGATTATGGTTTTTAGATTTTTAATTTAATATTGAAAATTCAATTTTGACTCTCTCAAACGTTCGTCACTTTTGATAAAAACTATTGTAACTTACAGTAATGCTAAGAAGTTAATTAATATATGCATGATTGTACTGAAATTCAATTCTTACTGAAATTCCGACCAAACATTCTCAAAAAAAAAAACATTTTTAAAATCATAACTCTAAACACAAAAAATCGGGGAACATGGGGTATTTTTAACCCTCATCATCATCATCATATCAGCCGATAGACGTCCACTGCTGGACATAGGCCTCCCCCAAAGAGCGCCATGACAACCGATTTTGGGCCTTCACCATCCACCGACTTCCTGCGACCGCTTTAATGTCATCGGTCCATCGAGTGGGGGGCCGTCCTACACTTCGTTTTCCATTTTTAACCCTGGATCTGAGGAGTTATATTTATAATAATATTTATTGTTAATGATATTCATAGTTTCCTTTTAACTAGCTGGAAATAGCTGCATAGTTTTTCAGCGTCGTGATGAGATCGTGACTTGATTAGGTACTTGACGTTCGTCATGAGCGCTACAAATGTCAGTTTCACACTTATCGATGATCTCACAGGGTAGAATATTTTATGCTAAGCACTTTGTAATAATGTTATCTGTGTCTCACAGACTAACATTCAGATGGACTGCATGTATGCAGTAAATTACAGCTGAACGCTCACAAGCAACAGTTGCCCAAACGTCTTACTTTTTTCGATAGGTACTACTAATACTAACTACTTACTAGTACTAATTTACAGAGGTGCAGGGTGCAAATCGCGGACTTATGTTTGCGGGGAACGGACCACAGACAGTGTTGGAATCACGCAAAAAAGCGTTATTTGGACTTCCTGTCGCACCTTCGCATAAAAGAAGCATGGAATAGTTTTTTTTCAAATCCTGGTGGTGTTGAATTTCCAGTGTGATACCAGACGAAATAGGTGTATAGTTTATGTAAAACATATCAAGAAACAATGAAGAAACAAAGCTCAATTGAGTAAACTGCGGTTTGTTTGAATGCACAGTGCAGTGGTGAAGTCCGTCTGTTAGCTCCCTTAACTAGGCCACGATTATGCACTCGGTATCTGAACTGCAAGGTATATTATTTACTGTATCTGTAGGTATTTTAACGGTAAGCTTCAAGCGTAAAATTGGACAATCAATTTTATTACAATAAATGATAGAGTATAAGGAAACCGATAATACTGTAGATAATTCGATTGATTCATATTCTTGCTTTAAAATACCGTAGGGTATGATCCTATCTGCCTATTTTATGGAATGAAGGAAGTTATTACCTTTGGTAAACTTACATTGATAATTCTGGTTAAATAATGGTTGTAATAATCTTAAACTTAAGGTTTTCCAGCATCATGAATATTTCGAAACTGAATGATGATAAAGTTGGGTTAGTGTCAAAATCCCCTTTGAAAATCCCCTTTGAAGGGGAATTTGGGAGTTTTAGTGTCCCCTTTGAAGCCTCAAGCTCAGTCTAAAGGGGATTTTGAAACAAAAAAATCCCTAAATCCCCTTTGAAGGGTAATTCTTATTTACTATTCTATGAAATCTTTCAATAAAATACCTAAATTATTGTTGGACCAGTCTCAAATTATTACTTTAAAACTTGTGTCGGATACGATCTCGGATTTAATGAGTAAATTAATTGGTTTGCGAACGATGGCCAATGGTGGTTGATGGTTTTGGTTCGTTCACAAACACAGTTATGCACGTGTTTTATATAATCAAACAGTAAATTTGTTTTTGGTTGTAGAAGAACCTCATCCGAATTATTAAAGAACTTCCTTTGAATTTATTTAATGTAGAAAATCTCTAGGCCTCACAGCTGAGTTAGCATTACAAACATTTGTGTGATGAACTCATGAACTGTTTGTTCTGTGTTTGGGTGAATGTATTATAAGTACTTAAAAAAAGTATAATTACAAGCATTATATTAGTGATCTGGTAAAAATGTCTAACAAGTTTTATGGTTATAGTACCTACCAATGGAATTCTTACAAAGCATTGATGTTGATTTAGAAAGCGATTTATTTGTTTGCCAGGTGCACTTTATTTGATGGTGTTTTAAAATTTCGCTATCTCGCTAGCTCATTGTCTAAAGGCTTCTTATGATGACATTTGTTAGCAAGTTATTCAATTAACATTTAAAAATAAAAAAGTTACAAAGTTTTCATTACCAGCCCGTATCATGATGCTATTTTTCCAACATTAAAGTAATATCTTAACTAGGTAACACCTTCGTTGTAATTTACCAATCCGATTAAAGCAAATGGCGGGATCTTCAATCCATTATCATTATAAAAAGTATAATCATTATTATAATTAAGTAAAGATTAGGTATATCTAGCACCTGTCAATTAATGAGCAAGGTAATTTTAATAGTGTGTATAAACACGTTACCTACTATTTAATTATGCTTTTTTCTGAAATATTTATAATGTGGCAGTAAGAAAGTTTAAGTGGCACGAGTGCTGTAGCTTTCAAGAATGATTATAAACACGATTATAATTTATAACAAATAACTATCAAACTTCAGTCGGAATAAAGCATTCTAACAAGAGAATAGCTGGATCTGTGTGTTATGAAAACACAACCAGGGCCTGTGTGTTATGATTATGAAAAAAACTTGTTACAGAAAAAAACACAGATGTAAAGGCGAATGTTCCTAATATTCTATATAACCAATTACTTATTCACTATATACCTACGGCATTAGCAAATACCTGTTATATCTATTAAATTATTTATCACTAATAATAAATTCAATAACCACCTTTAAGTCATGTGATACAAGTACATTAATTATTTTGTATAACAAGACTTCGGAACGAATAACCACTTAATTAAAACATAAATTTTAATCCTGGTCACGTCTTTCAGAAATAAATTGTTTTAAGCCCACTACTCGTAGCAATAGGAGTTTGCAAATGTCAAATGGCTGGTGTGGCGCCCGAAGCCGCATGCGCACGCACTCGATGTGTTCGCTATTAATGTGAAATAACTATAATTTAGGCGACTAGTGGCTAGCCAGTGTTGGCCGTTTAACCGCTAGCATCTCGAAAGGCGACGGAAGCCTGTCACAGCCGCAATTACAGTACCAAGAATCGGCATTAGTTCAAACTATTTATGTATGTAAAATAAGAGCAACCTCTCGTACGGGGAAACGGCGATTGCACGCATCGCTCATTAAGCACTTTAGAGCAATTTGAGGAGGAGAAAAAGTCGGACGGGACGCGGTAACATCGCGTGGTCAATTAAAATGTTGCCGCGCACGGCTGCCGAGTGCCACTCCGACCACTCCGGCTTGCAACGGTACACTCGCGTACAAAACAGCAAAATAACACAGTCGACTTGCTCTGAATTGCTCGCATCCTCTACTATCTAATTGCTGGTGCTTCTCGGTTGACGTGCAGGTATTAGTAGCGTTAGACTTGTGGTCGGTAACTGGTTGACGAGACATTTGAATTTGTACCCCCATCCTTTTATATGAAACCAGATTTCGTTGAATTTTTACACGCGATATAAAACAATTAATGTTATGTTAATGTTTTGTATTCGTAAAAAATGCTTCTGTTTTTTATAGGGCCGAAACACATAGACGCGATGCGACATCGCCGCACAGCGTTATGGCAAAAATAATGCACAGTGGCATGCATGTAGCTTGCAGATACCAACTACTGAGTTAATATATATACCAAAATTCTATAGTATAAATATGAAATGTAGAAATGTAAGTAACATAAAGTGAAAATCATGAAATTATTAGTTGTTTACTTATAAATTCCTTGGTGAATTTACATGAAATGACGTAGCATGCCAAAAATTACTTATTTATTTATTATTTATGAAAGCCTATGTCTATTTCCGTCATTTAATTTGATGCCAGACTCTGGTTGTTCTGCACAAAGCTTATTTTTTTCAAGAAACGTGATCTACAATCGTGTTTCACCTGAAATCACAGAATACCATGAGCCTACAACTCCTACAAGCATATGCGTGGGCGATTCAAGATTTGCTAGTCATTGTACCGCGAGTGAAATACGCCAACCCTTAGTTTGTTTTACAACGCTACCAAGATGACTTGCTTCGTATAGACAAGTAAATGAGCGATCTTTGTTTGAGGAATGGTGGCGGATGAGTAGGTATGTTTCAATGAACATCGCAGCCGGTAGGAATGCTTGAGTAAGTAGAGTATGCACGTAAATCTTTTGTATTTTGTTGAATATCTTAAAAGATTTTTTTACATATATTTTCAATTAAAAAACATTTTTTTTTGGGAATGTTGCTTTCCTTTTTTGTCATTAGACACTTTTAAGTTTTTCTTAAGCATGTCTTCAACGCATAATTCAAAGCAGCCTCATGAAGACAGCCACTTTACAATCTTAGTCCACTAATGTAAAACAAAACTTTGTTCCGTACCTACAGCTAATTGCAGCCGTCTCAGCGCATCAATCACGTGCCTGACGCAACAACGAAAACACTGTTAGTTTTGCCGCCGAATTATTAATTACAATCCCACAAAAAACTCACACACGACGCCGAAAAGCATAAATTTCTTCCTTTTTCACCGCACAAAAGGGCCGGCGCTCTACAATATAACGTTAAACAGATTAGCCTCGTCCGACACGGCCGTCGCGGCATAATTTTTGGCGCCAGTAGTCCTTGCCTCTAGATTAAACTAATATGAAAAGGAAATTGAGTAGAAAATGGACGAAGGCTCTATGTCATTAAGGATTGGTCACGGTGCTTCAAAGCCGGCAAGGCCTTTATTTATTTGGCTTCATTTATTGAATTAACATTTTAGAGGCTTTATGAACTGCCGATAATGGTACGAAACCAAATGAAATGGGCTCTTATAGGTAATAATGTTAACGTTTATGTGACAGCTATCACTTCGTTAATACTGCCTGCGCCTACTGTATATTTTTATGTTGTTTTGGGAAATAAATAAAATATGTTTAGAAACAGAATTATTGTTGAATAAAACCCGGCTGGTTTGAAAAACAAATAAATTGCATCTTCGAAATATATAATAACAATTTGTTGCAGCATACTCGTACCAATACAATTTAGCACAAAATTGCAATGTTGCAAAATTGAACTACTTTGTACGCTAAACGTTTCAAACGATTTAGATAGTATTCAAAAGCATGACAAAATAATGAAAAATCCATAACATTCTCTACTTCTTTGGGTCTCAGGTCATTTGGACCCGCGGGGGCGTTTGCCATGAATAGTAAGAGGCCATAGGGCTCTGGGGACCCGACGTCGCAGAGTAACTCGCCGCTTATGGTCCGTGCTAAATCGACAATACCCTAGGGCCAAGGGGCGCTCCGACAACAAACCATTTCACGCGCTTATTTGGAAAGGTTTTTAAATTAGTCTGAAGCGTGAAAGGTTATTTAAGGAACTTAAGGTAGATATATTATTAATCAAACGTTTAAAGTGCACATTAACAACTCTTCAATCATCAAATGTTCAAAGTTTTTTATCTTTGTTGTTTGTTTTGGACGCTGAATACATAGGTAGGTTGGTACGGCTATTCTGTCTGTATTATGTACCTATTTGGTTAAATCATAATAAATGTTAAGCACCAAAAGACCAGCCAGTATAGCAGGAAAATATGATTTTCAAATAGGATTAGGATTTCAATGTTATCTTCAATAAAAGTAGAATGCGTAAGGTTATGTTTATTGTTAGTAAGCAGAAGAGAGTGCTGTGAAGAGATAGCGGTGGTGCGAGTAAGCTTGTTTCGGCGGCATATCAGCTGACTCACATTCATGAGCAGGTCCGGTGAGGAGGAGCCCTTGCCGCTCATCTCTGTCGCGGAGGCATGTCACAGTCACAACACTCGCGAAGCAGCGCAGGCGGCGCGGGCGGTCTGCGTGCGCCGAGCGGCCGCGACTGCCGCGCGACCGGCCCCCACCACCGTCCCCACCGCTACCGGCTGCCTCATTTCTCACTATAATTTGCGTGCTGCTCGTTTTTTACCATTATTACTCCCTCGTTTTGTTTTACGTATTATCGAGTGCATCCCGCTCGCACCGGCCGCCATGCGCGCCGAGCGCCGCCGCCCAGATAATAGGCCGCGCAATTACGCACAAGTTACTGGTGACGGACTACTTGCGCCATCTAGCGTTGAGAGGCGACACTAATGTTAACAATAAAATGAATTTTGGGTCATCATAATGCAGATAAATATGTACCTACGTATTTCCATTTTTGCCCAAGTTAAGATTAAATTATATTACCCGTTATGTGAGACAACATATGAGGCACCAAAACTGGAGTGCCTTCAGGATAAAAGCTATCAAATGAACCTAGCAACCGGTTATAGAGCTTCTTACCATAAGATCTTACCTAAGTTTAAGAAAGTTTCATATTAATTGATATTTTCATATAAAATATTTTTAGTTCTTGACAGAAGAATCCAGTGCATTTGTCGCAATTTTACAAGCATATAAAATAATAAAAAACACTCTAAAATTAAAAAGATAATAAAAAAAATTCACAACTCTACAACTTTTTTAATAAAAAGACATAAACGCGCTGCCGTAGCAGTGACGTAGCGCGTAGCTTGTGTGCCGTAGGCCTAGTACTAGCTTGTCGTAGCGCACCACTTTACTTTTGTAACTTTTTATGTAGCAAAAAATATTATATTATACCTTAGAACTTAGTATAGTATCTACTAGTACGTAGTACTCGTATACAACTCTACATGTAATATTTACTAAAACAACCACATGAAATTTACAATCATTTGACTTTCTGTTTTGTATTCGTAATAAAATTAAGTTTTTAATTATATTGTCTGTGCGTCTCGCACCTACAGAGGAGATAAAACTAAAATAATAAAACTATCTATAATAATTTTAAAAAATTATCCATTCCAGATTTGGCATACATTCGTGCCTGCTGATGCTCGATGCTGCCAAGCCTGTTGAAGCCATTGGCTTATGCCAACTTACTTACCATTACTTACTTTTACTTAGTATTTTTTGTAGAGTTTCTAAAAAATTACAATCAAAATTATATCGTAGAAATTGTTGTAGTACTAATTATCTGTTCTGTTACTTACATTGTTTTGAGACCTTCCATTATTGCTTTATCATAAGAACTATCCTTTACCCTTTAAACTTCTATGCTAATTTGATTATAATCGATTATTCACAGTGTCACGAGTCTTCGTAAATCCGTAGATGTAACCTACCGCTTAGTATGCTAATCTCAGAAATTGAATGGTGCTTTCCCCGCCCACAACCAAATTTCGTAATTGATAGGTAATGTTGCCGGGTCAAAGGCAACATTATGGTTTATAATAATGTATTTAAGCAAACATTATAATATCTCTAAAACTGTGATTCGTATTTAACATTTTGAAAGGTCAAGTAACGGATGTTAGGTCAAATATAAAGCCAGTGTTCTTGTCATCATTTATTATAAATTTAGTTTTACAGAAAGGCACTTTTCTTAAACTAAATTGTACATTAAAATCTATCTTAAAGATAATCACATTAAATGTTTGGTAACTCAAACCAGAAACACTTTACACTTATACAATGTTTTAGATCACCAGGATAATTTACGACGCCACCGACTCAAAAAATGAAAGTTTTTATAAAATTTACAATCAACTTTTATTGTCCAATAGCCATTGGAGGTTGCAGGTTGTAGTGTCCTTGAAAAACGGCGTAGTTGTCCTTCGAGGCACATTGGTAACCAGTTATCGGGGTAGGGTACTGCTGGTACCGAGGGTCTCTCATCGAGGGGCGAGGATACAGCCCGTCTTGTCTCATCTCAGGGTACCAACCAGACATAACGCCACTTCCACTGAACATAGTGTTGTTATAACTCGGAGCACTTGACATAACTGGAGCAGCGTAGCTCAAAGACATAGGTTTAGTCGCTGCGGTAGAAAAAGGCACTGTACCATAGTTTATGCTACCGACAGAAGATGGAGGTTGCACTGCTAGCTGCTCGGCTTTTTCTTGAACCACGGGCGAAGGGGATTGTTCTTTCTCATCTTCCTTTACTTTCTTGGTTTTACGCGATACGTTTGCGTGTGTCTTTACATGTTTCGCGAGGTGGTCGGACCGCATGAACCTTTTCGAGCAGAGCTGACACGCAAATCGCTTTTCGCCAGTGTGAGTGCGCAAATGTCTCTGCAACTCATCCGAGCGCGTGAAGCGTTTCCCACAAAACAACCAGTTACAAACGAAGGGGCGTTCTCCAGTATGCCAGCGGAGGTGAGCTTTAAGATGAGAGGTTTTCCCGTACACTTTCCCGCATCCGGGGACGTGGCAGACGTGTTCGCGTTTAGCGCCATCTTTTCCGTAGTTGGGGCCGAATCCGGCGGCTTCGGTGAGGCAATTGGGACAGCGGCACTTAGCACAGCGGCGTTGGAGTTCCCGAGCGTCTTCTGCAGTGGCTGTTGGAGCCGGTGGCCAGTACGCCGAGTACTGAGGGTACGGGGGTAGAGTCGGCTCCCGCCACGCTACCGGCCCGCACCAGGCACCAGACGACGCACTGCTGCAAGACGATAGATCCGAAGCAGGAGATATGGCTTCGCCTCGGCCGTAACCACAACCATAACCGGTCATCATACTCATCATCTGTAACAAACAGAGATAAAATTAGAACAATGTTTCTCACTCGATTCATATTGAAGTACTTATACACGTTAAAAACACTATTTAAATTTGTTTGCGCTGTTAAACTGAATTTGTTGAACGCTTGCATTAAATTAAACACTTCACTGAACTTCAAAATAAATGAACCGGCAAATTTAATTACGGCGAACCAACAGTTAATGTAAATAAAGTGTCAAGAGTTTAATAGTGCCTGTGTGGGCGGGCGGACGGACCTGTTGCGCGGGCGGATCCACGTACTGCATTTCCGGCAACGGTGGTGACAACGTAGCTGCGATACCTTCAACTGGATAATTACAGGGCGGCGCACCGCTCGCGCCGAGACGTTTTTAATAACTGGCTTGGGATAGACGTAACGAGCGGTTGTCACCTCTCCCCCCGCCCCGCGGCCCGAGGCGCACCCTGCCCCGCGCATGCCCCTGCGCAGCCTCCGACACACCCCGCCCGGACCATAGAATACACACCAGTCCCAACCCCATGAATTATGGGCTTTGGCTCCACAGTTCACATAGAGAATGGGAGAGCCGTGAGCGAGACGCCACGACACGCTTTAAAAAGGTTATGTTTACATTTTGCTTGGCCCAATTCGCTTGGGAACATAATCAAATTGTCGTCGCTACAATGCATAGCAAATAACATGTTTGGTTATGAGATTTACAATGTATAAAGTGGCTTAGTAACGGGTCCACGCTAGTCGAAAAAAGAAAAAGACAAATATTTGTAAAACTTCCGCTTCCAATTTTAAAACAGATAGTTTTGCTAATTATTAAATAGGTACGTAGAGCGTGTTTTTTTATTTATTTAAAAGAAAAATGGTTAAGTACCTATTAAATATAAAATTATGATTACTATACAATAAATTACTTGTTGCGAGGGCTACGAACTCAAAACGTGTAAGCTCTATCTTCTTAGTTTTCTCCTACTAATTAACTGACCAATTAACTTCATCTAGCCAAACCAGAAATGAGCATCTCTTATTAAATATAGATTTGTAGGTAGATACTCCCAGCCGCTTAATGTATTTAATTTTTTCTCTATTTCGGTCGGCAGTTCGCGGCAAACGTATGATTTATGCATATTCGACCGAAACCAAACCTTTAATTACACGTTGTTAAAATATGGCAGTTTGTTATATCGTTCTCTGCTTTTGTTTTTAGACGCCGCTTTTAGGATATTTCCTTTTCTCTCTCCGTATATTTTTTCAATATACTTATTTATTTTGATTTCCCACAACCGCAAGTTTAGGTATTTTTAATATTAAATTAATAAGGCATACATTTACCTGGGTGTTAAATGTAAATAGTAGGCACTAGTGACAAAAAAAATAATACTTAGGTATAACATTATCAATAGTAAGTACACACTTTGACTATAATTATGACATAATTATAGAAATCTTTGGGTACACATATTATGCATAAGATACTACAAAATTAAAAGCTCTAGAATAAAGGATTTTTTAGAAACGATATCGTAAATTGCTACTGTCATTTTTTTTTAAATGCATACATATTCGCTAACCTGTCGACAAGTTTTACAGCATAGAACAAAATAATACATCGACTGGACATTGCTATCGGCTACTGCAGTCGGGGCGACAAAGCCCACATGCAGTGGACAATGTAGCCTACTAATGCCCAATGATCGTTTGACAACGCCATAAATCTTGAGGGACGCTACTGTGTTTTTGTAGTGAGCTGAAAAAATACGTCTCTTGTTCCTTTGATGTCCGCTGTCTTCGAGCATGTTCCGACGATTTAAATAAACAATACGTACAGAGTGGGTCAGTTTGGTCTTAGCCAAGATACAAGTAATTTTATTAAACCTTCAATCTTTGTTAGAAGTCCAAAAAAAAACTCTACCATCCCAATACAAATAAATGAACTGTGTTTGAAGGACCTATTTCCTACTTCCAAGGTCCGTAAGATATATAATCATCACCATCACATACGTTGCTGATGTTAACCAGCAGCAGCTAAACCCATTTTTTGAGACCTTATTCTAGGATATAGAATTTGTCCTTGTCCTTTATAATATTTCAACATATTATCTTAAAAATCCGCAATACAATTTGCCACACTCATTTCCGTCTCGGATATTTTACACTAATTACAGGTTTCCTATAACGTGGGCGGGTAATTGGCTCTATCGCACGTTGTCCTTCACTTCCTGTGCTTTGCTGGGCGCTCGTCAATGGAGCCAAAGCATTGAGTTGCTTTCAAACTGCACAAAGTACCCGGCGGACGGTGTCAGGTTGCAGTCATTGTGGAGCAGCCAGCATGGCACCCACGCTATCGAAGCAGGATCTTGTGAATGCTTTTGGACAATATTGATTTTGTTGCACATCGTGGGAAAAACTCTTTTATGCTGTCCATTCTAACAACGAAAATGCTCTTCGGAAAAGCTATTTTCTTCAATTTCAACAACCGTCTAAAGTAAATACCAAGTAGAGCTTTGGGTAGCTTAGGTACTGTTCAGGACTGTCTAGTAGCAGTTTTTCTAATAACCATCACATTAGTTTTTTTCTCTTAGAAAATGTATTGTCGAGCGGATATGTAAGTAATATAGTCAACACCAAAGACACAACACTAAATTAGGATAACATAAGAACCACGAGCTGGAAAATGAAATAACGGCCGCCCACTTGATGGATCAATGACATTAAAGCAGTCGCTGGAAATCGGTGGATGGTATAATAAAGACTACAACAGTCGACATGGCGCCCTTTGGGGTAGGCCTAATGTCCAGCAGTGGACGTCTATTGGCGAATATGATGATGGTATAAGAACTTTAATAAGAAATAAATTAAAAAAAACAACTTCAAAAAAGTTACAGACAGGTACTACCACATACATACCTAGGTAAGTACTTAATGTTACCTAATTGAAGCCATTTTACCTACCCGTTAGTCAAGTGAGCACCCTGAAAAAATAAAACAGTTTTTTTAACTTTGAACAAAGTTTAGCAACTACCCAACTACCGTGTTACACAATGCAAAAGCCAATTTCAAAAGCTTCACGCTGTTATCTGCGAACCTGTGATGCATTGTCGAAAACAGGTAGGTACATTAGTGATCTTGTTACATTTCGACAAAAGATCACAACCGCTGTTCACTCCTTTAAAATCTGTGTATCTAAGCGGAATTCCGATCAGATAACACCGTCATCCGTTCTGATACAAAGCCAATACAAAGCGTATTCGCGACAAGTAACTTTTTATAAATATCAAGTTTCCTTAAAAAATCAAATGCCGTCGCAAATTCTGATTTTTATAGACGAAACTTGAAACTTTTATGAGATAATACGAGTAGATCGATCAAGGCGTTAACCTGCTGTTTCTGCCCAATTTATTTGGTCTATGTCCATATTTTCAAACTATAATACAGCACGATCTTTGAATCTAAGTTCACATAAAGTACTCGTAAGTCCACATAGGTAATCGTAGGTGGGTGCTCTTCCTCATTATGGTGGATTACCTGCATTTAGTGTTACGTACCTATTAGGTAGGCCGGCCTACCAACTGTACCTTAAAGTGCCTACAATAAACATTTACAATGTCCCTAAAATTATCAAACACATTTTTATACCTACCATACCTTCGAAAAATTGGCAAGAAATTGTAACAAAGTCAGCATAAAGTCAAGTTAGTCCCGACCAGTAGACACAAAAAAATTAGGTAAAGAAATTCCGCGTATCGGTGGCGCCCCGGAGCGCGCGGCTGCCCTCAAAAGATCCTGCCTTTCTGTCCAGTGACAGCCGAAATTACTCCACATCAGTAAAATGCTCAAAATCGTCATAAAAAGTTCGAAGCAGTTTGTTTTACACAACAAGCCGTTGAGGACGATGCGAGTGTGACACATCTGACACTGGCTGCATTGCGCTCATTAGGTTTTTACAGTGTTATTGGAGCGAAGGTCTGTGCGGCTAGTTTGATACGCTTCACTACAGTTTTGGAGCTTTTTTTATAGCATGTATGAGTGGAACGCCAGTTTGTCCGCGCTTTTATCTGCCCGCTGCGTCTTTGGGGAGTAGAATTTCGGTTATTAATTTTTAATTGCACACCTACACAAAAGAAACACAACTTGGAATTTCAGGTCTCTTAAGACTTACGTTTTGGCTATGCGTTGATTGGTAACAACGCAACAATTTTATATTTTAGATGGTGTCTAGTAAAATTAAATCTACTTTTTGTAGACGCTACATTTCAGTTAGATCGTTAGATGTATGTGTGTACGAAGTTATTTATAATCGGATGTGACATGTTAAAAAAAAAATTAAATTATATTTATCCTACTGAACAGTTTCTTGTTAAGTTGAAGCTACTCTCCACAAGCTACTTTCGGTTAGTCTAATTTGGATTCAGCTAAAATAAAAAAACACAATGAAGGCTCAATAAATTTATTACACCACACGTTACAAGACACACATTTGTACAAATCACGTTTACATAATATACATAGTAATGACTATTAGGTTAAGATGAGGAATGTCACTCATATCAGGAAGATACGGATTGAAAGTGTAGGTATATTATTTAACATAGTGCTACAAATATGAAACAAGATATCGAAAACATTAAATCTAATAAATCAGTTTTCATCAGTATTTAAAATTATTATAAGTAGCACTCATTTTCTTTCACTAAATATTAGCTTAAAACAAATGTTACTCATGTTAATCTGCATTAGATTTGAATTGTTACAAACGTTACAAACATAGTATAAGGTAATCGACATAGACTGGGAATGTGTTAGTAATAATCAGTAGCAAAGATAAATTCTTGCCTCTCTGGCCGCCAACGCCCTAGGGATGGTTTGAAGCTTATAATAATAACACGGAGAATGATAATTTCATTCAAAATGTCTTCAAAAGTGTGTTCACAAAAAAATTGTTTGCGTAAGCGGCTTATAAATACTTTTTTATTTGTGGTGTTACAGCCACCTTTCACCACACAATACTTCATGTTTTTAATTATTATCGTGTGTCGTCTTTCAAGATGACGAATATTTTTGAATGTTTTGTCATTAACAAGAATACAAGTTGATAGTATTAACCGGGGAAAAGTGACCTTGTCAACCTTTTTGTGTTTATTTGTGGTGTTACAGCAGCCTTTCACCACACAATACCTACACCATATTTTAATTATAATTGTGTTAGACGTGCGCACGATCACTTGACATTGACGACTGACGAGCCGATTGAAACCAGGTGACAATTTTGTCACCTTTTGATTAATTTCAATTTGCGTGCGCGTACTTCGTTTCTCCGTGTTATTATTCTAAGGTTTTAAGTATTTTTAGAAAATAATCTCGTGTTTTTTACGTAAAACTTTTAATATTAAATTAGACTTAACTTAGGTTTATGTTTTTCACGTAAATTCTGAGCCCCATTTTAGGCAAAAACATATATTCTGATTTAATACTAGGTAAGTATACGTTTAGGTAGAACGAAAGATGCAAAAACCGAAACAATGATTATAGGCAGATCAAGTTATCAAAATATAAATACATAAACCAGGCATGTGAGCTTATACACGAAGCCAAAGAGAACTTGATTATAAGCACCAATACAATCGCAATTATATTATGTTTCTATTATTAATGGATTTAAATTAATTTAATTATTTCATGCCACTTTTTTATAATATGGTAAAAAACAAAATGAATGTAGTACGTAGAGGTTATTTTGTTATAAGAAATAACTGTGAAACTATGGTTTGTTCATTCAAAACATGATCATGACTTTTGTAAAACAATTATTTTTCTCAGATATAAATAAATACATAATTATTAATTATTAAATACAGAATAAATAAAATACATAATTTAAAATTTTGTTTTTAGTTATAAAAAAACATTAAAATCTAAGAATCAAGTTATGTGCCTGGACCTAGGTTTAGTCCCAGCCAACACCATAATGTACTGTGAAATGAGCAGAATATAGTGAATACAATTGTATAATAGTATAATCATAATAAATTACTAATACGTTACAATAAAACAAATTATTACGAAGAAAATTAAGCAATGTATTATCTCTATAGCTGTCACCTCACTTGGCTTATTTACTCAAATGTTTGACGTATTCCGTCAATACAAAGTTAACTCTGTGAAAGTGTAATAGAGTTTAGTTTGTATTGATAAAATAACGCAAACATTTAATCAAATATGCTAAGTGCCCGAATAACAGTTAGAGAAATAGACGTATACCCCCCGCTAAAACACACCAACCAAAGAAATGAAAAGAAAAATTGCATATTTTACAAACCAATAGTAAATGCGTGCAGTAAAACAACAAAACAACAATTGCAAATCAATCATAAATAAGTCAACAAAATGAGATTACACGACAAAATACACAACTACATAAACTCCGTACATTTTACAATTAAGAAAAAAAACAATGTGAATTTCCGAAAGAAATTTATACAAACAGTAAGTTATTATCATATAAAAACAGCTTACTTAATAGTAGTTGAAAAATATTTAGAACTGAAGTTAAAAGGACGAAAGGTTACGCCCAAAAACTAGGAAGTTCGTAACAAGCCGCCAAGGCTTGCTAACAGCAACCAACATCGGGACATAGTGCCACTAGCGGCCACCCATCCAAACAGTGACCACGTTAACTTACTTTTTATCCGACTATCGGTATTTCAAACGAAATTCAAACGATCGATGCACAAGTTTTCACAATTTATTTTTTACAGTTCTCTATAGAAAACTTTTCAAAATCGGTGCTTGGATTCACGCTCAATGAACAGAAGCCTTGAATCAAGAAGTCATTACAGTACAGCTGTAGAATATGGGCCTTAGGCCCGAATACCGAAACGCTACTCTAATTGATGACGTTTTTGAAGTTTTTCCATACGATTTTGAAAGAACGAAATTTCTCAGACCCGTATTCAAGAACCATATTTGAGTGTTAGGCTGCGTTTTCACCAGAGCTGAACGAGGATATGTAGCGATAGATGTGTTTGTTGGAACCAATAGAATCACTTCATTGAAGCTGTCAGAGCGAGACTAGGTAAATGAAGTGATTGGTTCCTAATAAACACATCCCTCGCTACACATCCTCGCACATTTCTGGTGGAAACGCAGCATAAATCGTGACTCAAGCATAGATTTTTCACAGTTAAATTTTTTTAATTATCTCTCTCGAGTCACGATTCACACTTATTAATTAATTATGGTTCTTGAATACGGGCCTATGTTAATACACTCTCAAATATTTAAATGACGTTTCAGTATTCGGGCTTCTGTTAGTTAACGACACGAGCGTTCTACACTAACTACTAATTAGTATTATTTGATACCATAACACCAACCGAAGCGTTACTCAACAGAACACTGAACAGAACGTGACAAAGTTTCACACTCATGAAACATTACCACGGGTTTTGTATTTGCAAAATTAACCGCTAAGTATTGAATATAATGGTGAAAATATTGGCGTCTTGATAAGTTACCTTATAAAGGCGTCGACATTTTGCTCATAACCGACACTTTAGCTAAATTTTATTTAAACTAGGCTATAAATAAGTTCATACATCTTATAACTTATAACATGTAATGAAACGCATCTTTTCGTTCGTTTCATAAGCCAAGAGCCGCACCCAGAGACTTTCTTACTACTATTTTCAATATTTGAATCTCAACATAGTACATAGGCCCACTTGATGGTAAGCGGTTACCGTAGCCTATGTACGTTTGCAACATTATATATATGTAAGTACGCTTAGATGTTTTAATGCAGCTTTAGTGATTCAAGGGAAAGATTTATACGTTTATTGCACCCATTCGAAGCCGGGGCAGATCGCGAGTTTTTTTATAATACAATTTCAGTACAGCTGTCTATATATTTTTAAGGCCTCTCTTCAGGCGCCCTTATAAATTTGAAAAAGCCGGGCTATCGGTCCCGGCTTTTTCAAACGTGCTCTCTAAAGCACGTAAGCACTCTATTGTAATTGCCACTGGCGGTCACCCATCCAAACGGTCATCCCGAGGTACGTGATTAACTTTTGCGGTCTTCAATATTCTTTAAATCAGTAAAGGATTAAATATTGAAAATGGCATTAAATAATTTACTATGTAATTGCTATTAATATAAATAAATATCAATCCAAATTGATGACCAGAATATAAATCAGAAGTTAGCGTAATTATCGGTTTAAAACGTGCAGAGCCTCTGACAAATATCTCGAAATACTAGAGGTGGTATGTTTCCAATACAAATGTATTGATTAATATTTACTAGAACAGTAGAAATGCAAAAATGTATGCGTAGCGAATTACTTCGGTGTAGGTATTTAATATAAAAAAAAATCAAAAACGAACACTTAAACTGTACAATATTTATTATTTCCAATATAGAGTGGTTTATTAGTTTTACGAAACATACCACCTTGATGTTTTTGTAAACAGTTGGATTTGAGTACCTAAATACAATTAGCGTTCCTAAATTAAAGGAACAACATTGATGGGAAAAGATTGCCAATAATGTTCACACTAAACCCGGAAGGCCTAGAGCCCAAAAGACCCGGACTTGATAGACTCCAACCCTCTTATTCATATTCACTAGACATTTTAAAAAGTTTGATAAAGTACAGTCTATTATACTAATGTCAATGAACAAAAATGGCAACAGTTTTTAACGCTATATTAGCTATATCACATCAAATGACATCACACTTAATAATATTATAATTGCGAAAGTTTGGATGTGTGTTTGTTTCTCTATAACACGACCACTGCACCGATTTGGCTAAAATTTAAAACATAGATAGGTAATGACCGGGAATAAAACATAGGCTACTTTATATCCCGAATACTGTTCCCGAATTCCAGGCGTACGAAGTCGCGGGCAACAGCTGGTGAGTTTCATAAAATGATTATAAATAAGAGGGTAGATGTAAGTAAAGTCTCTGAACACCGACCCGCGTCTTTACTACTATATTGCGCGACCGATACCTTAGTAACCTTATAACTCGTCCCTCAGTAAAGTGTAGCGGTTTTTGGACGGTGCCAATTTTTTAAATGTAGATTCCGGGGGCGTTGTCACTTTGATGTCTGACTTCTGGTCAATCTGGTTCGGGTCGGGGCCGTAATGGAACTCCCTGAAAAAAAAAAGTAAAAAAAAACATTTACACCGCGAAGCAATTATGCTCACATTGCTTTGTTCAGGTTCGAAGTTTCCGGTGAAATTACAGGCACATGAGACTTAGATCTACGTTTTAGGGTGGCAACGCGCATAAGACATCTCTGATGTACAAGCGTACATAGTTTACGGTAACCGTTTACCATCGAGTGGGCTGTACGCTTGGTTGTCTTTTAGTGGTATAAAATAGCATTATAAATATCGAATTTTCTTTTCTCCGTTATGTCAGTCTCTAGCAGTTTATCAGCGGCGATATGATTGCAGTCACATATGACACTGTAGAAGGTTACCATGCAAAATGGCGCAATAAGTGTACAGTATAATTTTGAAAGGTGCCTTTGATCTAACTATCCGCTTATACAGCCTAGAGGCTCTCGACTTTTATTGAGAGGTTACCACTGACTGAGTTACTCCCTAGTATCGAAAACGTGTAAGATTCTTAGTAAACAGACGCATTCGCGTTATCGCTGCTTGCGAATCGACAAGGATGCAATATTAGATATCGCGACAGAGTAAACGAGACACCTAGCAATAAAATAATTTATCAAGATCGACAAATAACTTTTTACTGAGCACGGAAATAACATAAAAACACTTTACTTCAAAGGTAATGTAAGATTGTCTTTGACGCAATAGATATCTGATTTACAAAGATAAAATCAGTCAACAAGTTTAACTAGCAATTTGTTTGATTCCTAAAGATAACAGTTCGGAATATATGCATGTATTCTTTACTAGTATAAAGTACCGTTTGTCCTCTCTTTTTTTTAACTATGTATGCTAAAATCGCCCGAGGAAGGACTGCCACCATACCTATTTTTGCCGCCAAGCAATAATGCTCGCATTGCTGTGTTCCGGTTTGAAGGGTATGGTTTCCGGTGAAATTACAGACACATGAGACTATCCATCTAACGTCTCAGGGTGGTAACACGCAAGATATCTTTGATGTTGCAAGTGTACAAGGGCTAGGGTAACCGCTTACCATCAAGTGGGCCGTACGTACGCTTGGTTGCCACTTTAGTGGTATAAATAAAAATATATTTTAGACTACGCACGCAACGGATTTCAATGCTGTTTTCATCAAACGTATATACGTATAGTTTACACCCAAGCGAAGCCGGGGCGGGCCGCAGCTACATTATATACATATAATGTAAATATCTATTATTTCCATACTATAACTTGCTACTAATGACTCACCTGTGTAATTTCCCCGAATACAGATCCTGCAGAAACTCTTTCAGCTTGCCGGGTATCTCAATGTCCTTGTAGTTGGGGAACAGGTACATGTGCCTGAAGGAGTCTATCGCGATGAGAGGCAGATCAGCCGTTGACTTGCCGAGGTGGTGTAGGGGATGCTCGAAGCGCTTCCCATCAGCGGTCAGGAAGTTTATGTTTTCTGAAAGAATTAGTTTATTAATATTACCAGCCAGTAGCTATTCAGTGTTGGATCGCCATGCCGACCAATCTTGAGCCTTAATCCACCAACTTCCTTTGACCGCTTTAATGTCATTGGTCCATTGAGTCGGCCGTCCTAATACTTCGTCCTTCAGTTTGCGGCCTGCCTTCAGTTGATTATTCTAAGAGCTATATCAGTGACCTTGGATGTGTCAACTTCCATGCTTATCTTAGTGGGTAAAAAAAATAAAAAAAGCGTTCTTACGTTTCTCCGAATCCAAATCGTTTGCAACAAGTTCCTTGTACTTCTTAACACTCTCTGTGTCAGAGGGAAGATGGAATAGAATCAGGAATGGCAGTCCTTCCTCCGTCAACTCCTCTGCGTTTTCGAATGTGATCTCACGGACTATCGGGATACACTTCTGTTGCACCCATTTGTGCAGCTCGTCGAAGTTAGTTAGGGAGCCAGTGTAGGTTTCATCCGGCTCGGTGGAGGTCTTTCTGTCTGTTCTGAACACAACTACAGGATGACCTGTAATAGTTTTAAAGCTGTGTTATGATATGCAACTGACAATCTATATCCAATCAATTTAAAAAAAAATGAGCTGGAGAACCTGCTCCGCTTTTCGTTGGTTAGTAAAAATACGAACTGTACGATTTCTGGTGTGCGTCAAGTTGGAAGCCACACGGTAGAATTTGGCGTTTTTAACTATGCCAAAAAACTTAGCCAGCTACGTCACTAGCGCTCTAATATAGCGCGCTATCACCAGTGTGGTGAGAGATGATGATACCTTTTGTAGGATGTTAGTTGATGGTAAAATGTCGACCAATAACTATGACTAAATAACAAAGAAATTGATTCCAATCAATGAAGTTGTGATGCAGTTGTTCCAACAGTTGGAATAAACAGCTATTCATACAGTTGCCATTCTATAGCTGTTGTCTTTAATGAATATTTGTTGATGCATAAGTTATGCAGTCTTCTTTTATCTGTATTTAAATAAATACCTACCAGATATCTGAATAAGGCTTGTTTTTGTTAAATTAATATTTTAGTTGTTAAATAATAAATAAATAAATAATGCTGGACAACCCACACAGCATCATCTAGCCCCAAGTTAAGCAAAGCTAGTGTTATGGGTACTAGATGACTGATATACTTAATACAATACATAGTTAATTATATTTTTTATTATAGAAAATACCCAGAACACCAGGAACAAATATTTATAGATTTGTAGATCATACAAATATTTGTTCCAAGGCGGGAATCGAACCCGCAACCTCTGCGACGCAGGCGGATCTTCGCCCGCCGCGCCACATCCGTCGACAAAAAAATAATAATACTATACCTGGTGGATGCATTTGCTGTGAAGCATCACCAAACCCAGCATGGAAGAGGCACTCATCTTTCAAGGTATTAGCTACCCTTCTCAGAGTTTGGTACTCCGGTTGGTCCCTTCTATCCATATAGGCAATAATGTGCCTTTTCTCATCACTGATTTCATGCAGCTCTTTCAAGGCTCCAAACACATTGATCGGATCAACTAACTGCTTTTTGATGAAATCTGCAAATGCTTCTACTGAGCGCTGGCCTGAAATAAAATAAGGTGTTTTGATTGATTACATATATTGGCATTATTGCCCTTATTCAAAAATAAAACTGTTATTTTAGCAGCTTGCTAAGTATTGTGTATCCCTGTCATTTTTATGTCAATGAACAATTATAGTTTTGAAAGACACATCACCTAATAGAGGTTTCAAGTGTTTATGACTAAGGCCCTTAGTGTTTTTTCATAATAGGTGTACCTAGGTTAATAAAAGTTTATTATTAGTTCCTTCAGCCCTAACTATTGAGATTTTATACAAAAGATTTTTATAGAGCCTAGATCATTTTTGACTATGACTTACACAGTACCTAGTTAAACCAAATGGATACCAGTCCAGGATATCTGTATGAAGTCTGTAAAAATGTTTTATCCCTATTTGTGTTTTTTTTTCTTTACCTCTATATTCTTTCTTTGCAGGCAGGCCATTCTGGAAGAGCTTGAGTGTAGGATACTTGGTTATATGGAACCTTGTTGCAATGGCAGCTTCCTTGTCACAGTCCACTTTACCCATCACAACTTTACCAGTGTCATATCCAGCCTTCGTCACTTCATCAGCCGCCTCATCAAATATAGGCATCAGCATGTTGCTGAATTTGCACCAATCAGCATAGAAATTTATAAACACAATCTCATTGGATGCTGCAATGTTCAAAATGAGTAATTATTAGGAAAAAAATCATAGACTATCCAACAGAACAATAAAACTATCAGATAAATTATATAGTTTTATGCGTAAAAAAAATTGTTGAAATCAGAAGAATCTATTTAAAAATGTTACTGTACGCGATTAGGAAGGAAAAAAGCGTGTTATTTCCAGAACATGTCAATGGTACTCACCTAATACCATGTCCAAATTACTTTGGGTTATTTGAACGGCGCCGCTATCGGTGGGGTTGTAAAAACTGTGGCATAACTGAAACATAACAAATGATTTAATAACAATAATTACTTACACGTAATTCACCATAAAAGTCAACAATCAAGTCAATTTTATGGCATGATTCGGTCTCCTGTATATTGCAGATTTCACGACAATTATGTTAGTAGAACATTTTTACTTACCAATATTAGTAAACATGCTGCAAATTTGTAATTAAATATATTGGGTGAATTCCAATTCATGGTAAAAAATCTGCCGAAATAGGAAAACGAAAAATGGTGCTGTGCGTGCTGTGCTGTGTGCTGGCTGCTTGATTGAATGATTGAATTGAAAAAACTGACGTCTGCCGTAAATGAAGTATGGTATGATTTACATTGAGTCAGTAGTAAAGTCAAGTTCGATTTACATTGGGTCAGTGACTGACTCCAGATGAAGTCAGTGCTGACTTTGAGGACTGACATTGATTTACACTGAGTCAGTAGCAAAGAAAGTGCTGACTCCAAATTCGAGTAAAGTCAGTGTTGACCCGCTATTCCGTAAACACTGTCGGGACAGTATTGACTGATCCTTTGTAAACAAGGAAAGTCAGTTCTTGAGAACTGACTTTCTTTGTCAGCACTGATTTCATTGCCGGGTCGGTGACTGACTCCAATCAGTCACCGACCCGGCAGGGTTTATGACTGACTTGCTACTGACTCAATGTAAATCATACTTATCTATAGCCGTTTAGATTTTAACCTCAGGTACTGGTACAGGCGTTGACTGTAGGTTTACCTGCGTGATAAGATACCGACATCAGACTGGTACTAGGAGTTGACCACGACTTAAACAAGTACCACTGAGTTTGTCTGCCAAGCCTAAACTGGTCGCAAGTGCGAAAAAATTGCCCACTTCCGGTCGCAAAATTCATCGGATTTTACGTCATAAAATACCGGAACGCAACATACGCCAAAAGCTGATCGTATATTAGTAGATGCAATATTTTTTTGTCTGTCAGTTCCTAGTAGGCCGGAAGTACTCGGCAGACACGCGAAAAGGTGGACGTTTGAACCCCTCCATCTACGTCATCAGATACCGGAACAAAATTAATGTCAAGTGATAGATATTGATGTTTTTTATACGACTATATTTGTCTGCCAACGCTTAGTTGGCCGGAACCCCCCGGCGGATCCTTGGGTAATGACGCCGCGGATGAGCTAGCCAGAAGGGGCTCAGAAACAACAACAGAGGGACCGGATTCGTTCCTTCCCCTGCCTTTCTCCCAACTACGCTCTTGGATGCGGCTGCATACCCAAACCCTGCACAACGAACGTTGGACAAGGACGACGGACTGCAGACAGTCAAGGACAGCGATACCAACTGCCTCTAAACGACTGAAACGTCGTCTGCTCCAACTACCTAGAATAGAACTCAAAACCATCGTGGGGACCTTGACAGGTCACTGTCCCCTGAATAAACATCACTTTAACAGGTGCCACAGACAGCCCACTCTGCAGAGGCTGTCTAGCCGAAAAAGAATCAGCTGCCCACGTAGTCCTGGAATGCGTGAGAGTAGCCACTCAACGCACACAAATCCTCGGAACACCAAGGTCACTCCTCGAAGCCTGCGAAGACTCCAGGAAACTTCTGTGCTTCTGGGTTTTGGAGTTAGGCTGGCTTCACACATAGCCAGCTCCCCACGCATAACGGACCAAATGCGCGTCCAAATGCGAAAAAAGGAGTCCACATAAATAAATAAATAAATAAATAATGGCGACCACAAACTAAAAAAAAAAACGGTCCCCACTTGATGGACTGATGGCATTCAAGTGGTCGCAAGAAGTCTGTGGAGGGTGAAGGATCAAGATCGGTCGTCATAGCACTCTTTGGGGAGATTTATGTCCAGCAGTGGTTGTCTATGGGCTAGTATGATGATGATGATGATATACCTATTATGGCTAGATTGAAGCTTACGACATCGTAGGAGATAACCAGTACACATTATAGATATAAGCTGTATCATTTTAAAATACACGATAATTATTTTATCTTGTCTGCCGGGGGGGTTGAGGCCAAATATATTCGTATAAAAGACATCAATCACTTGACATTAATTTTGTTCCGGTATCTGATGACGTAGATGGAGGGGTTCAAACGGCCACTTTTTCGCGTGTCTGCCGAGTACTTCCGGCCAACTAGGAACTGGCAGATAAAAAAATATTGCATCTAATAGTAAACGGTCAACTTTTGGCGTATGTGCGTTCCGTATCATAAGACGTAAAATCCGATGAATTTTGCGACCGGGAGTTGGCAATTTTTTCGCACTTGTGGCCAGTTGAGGCTTGGCAGACAAACTCAGTGGTACTTGTTAAAGTCGTGGTCAACTCCTAGTACCAGTCTGGTGTCGGTATCTTATCACGTAGGTAAAACTACAGTCAACGCCCGTACCATACAGAACAGATATTAGTACTAACTACGTACCTCAGAAGGCGGTGTCGAGAGTAGGTACAAAAAAATACTCACTCTGTTTGTATGCTTCTAAGCTTTTACGCTACTTTTTATCCCGGGTTCCCGTGGTAATAAAAAAAAGTTTAACCGCGGGTAAAACCGCGGGGCGCAGCAGCTGGTAGTATCTTAGGCAGAGAATACCATAAAGTAACTTGAAATGACTGTGGGTAGTGGGCAGGTATCTCGGTCATGCTAGAATAAAACTAGGGAGGTACCTATTTATAGTAGGTACAGTGGACTCCACTATTAAGTATCCTCCCTAGTAGCTAAAGTTTATCTCAGCCGTCCTCACCAAACAGTAATATAGAAATTCTCGCAATCACAAATTAAATGCAAAAATTATACTGTCGTAAGGATTCGATCTCGGAACAATCATGTTTGCACACCATGACCGACCGCTTATCTAACTCGGCTGTCGTGTTGAAGACAAACGCGTTGAAATTATAAATCACTAGCGTCCAATAACCTGTCCTTGTCTAGCAAACGAATGCAAAGCTTTATTTATTATTTGAAGGGTGTGGGTAGGTCGTTGATTTTTAACGAACGAACAAAGACAACGAATAATTCTTATTGTCAGGCTTGACGTCATATTCTGTGCTGCTTACTTGTGTGTTCTTCGTAAGCTTTTGACTTTTTATAAAATGCATCATTTATATAATTTGATGAAAACAAGAATTGAAATTTGCGATTAAAATAAAAGCAATGATAAATAATTTGCTCGGCAGCTTCATATAACGGTAAGTTTAACTTTCTACCCAGTCAGTTTTGTTCACATCATCACTTAATAAAGTAGTTATTAATAAAGTGTTTTATTTTTAGATTATTGGGAATGGATATCGTCCATGGGTCCAGGAGAACTTGTGGAAGTCGATGGGCGCATGAATTGTCAGCAATAATAAGAAGTGTTGAAAGAAGTAATGCTACCATCTGTATCGTTGTATACCTATCCAGAAGGACAAACTCTGTGCGGTTCATCGAACAAGAACTGTGAAGAAATGGCTGATTTCTCATACTTCATAAATATTTATTTGCATAGAGAATAATGTGGAAATGTGGTGTCAAGTGGTTCTTGGAATTGAAACTCCAGTGATAGGTCTAAGTGTAATTTACGCCAAGATAAATTTATAGCTAGTGAAGGTTACTGTTATAACTTTAGTAGGAAAAAATAGGTAAAGTACCTAGTATACAATTTTATAATAGTGTAACATACTCGTTCATCATGACAGCCTTCTAATGTTCCCACTGCTGGGACACTGGCCTACTCTCAGGCGAGAGTGATTGGGTCTAAATCCACCACGCGGACCCAATGCGGATTGGTGGATGACACATGTCTTTCGAATTTTTAGTTCTTGGACATGCCGGTTTCCTCACGATGTTTTCCTTCACCGTATGAGAGCACTGGCATTGCGCACATAAATTTTTCGAACAGAAAAATCCATTGGTGCACGACCGGGTTTGAACCCACGACCTTAGGATCGGAAGGCGGGGTCATTACCACTAGACCACCGGTGCTCTCTTACTCTCACACTCGTTCACTACATAATAATATTTTACTTGGTATTTTTTTAAGTGAATACCTAACCTACTATATTTTTTAATAAGAAGATATAACATTTGACCCCACATTTCTTAAAAACGGGTAAATAATAGATTTTAATCACGAGAGATCAAAATTATTAATACCTTACTATTAACATGTTTGTTCGCCGGTGAATTATGAAAAATTATTATTTACCAGACGTAAATGGCAATGTCATCTTGTATAATTTTGTAGGATTAAAAAAAAAACCGTTTTATCTTGTAGTGTTGTAAATCGGCTTATTAATAAAATAACAAAGTTTTCACTAACGAAGAGGTTTTATTTTGACAATTATTATTATTTGAATAAATTCACACGATAATAAAAGTAAGTCGTTTAAAGGTATTATTTACTGCAAACTTCATTGATAAGGTTGAAAAAAAAAAAAAAAAAGTAACCCAACGCTCGGAATCGAACTCGGTTTCTCAGGATTGAAAATCCAAGTATGATACCACTGTTCCAACACTGCTATTAGCAAAGCAGTTGAAATTATGATTACGGTTCCTTGCATGGTTATTAAATATAATTTATTTGAGCAAAACTCCATAGTAATCCAAATGGATTTGAAGCTAGTTGTCTTAGACAAGGGGGATACTTATCTATGGATGGAACTGTACCTACCTAGGTAGTACGGTTGGTTAGGTAAAGTAGGTTCAATGATGTTTTAAATAAGTGGCGCTGTGCTAGTTAAAATAATAATTGTTTAGCAATAATAAAGTACCTACCTACCTACCCAGGTATACTAAAATCTTCGGATTGAATGGAATGTAAATTGTTTGCTTCTAGTAGGTAGGGTATTATATTTTTTTTATACTTAATTATTGAAGTTGAGATCAAAAACAAATTAGAATGTTAGTCTATCTATTTAATAAGTATCGGCATTTCATGTAAATAAATAAAATAACGAAAATAAGAAGACATAATAAAATATCAATTTAACTTAGAACTAACTATTTTCTAAGCATAATTAGGTGGGTACCTACATTTTATAAAAACACTTCATAATGTTACCTAATATACAAACTGGACGGAGTAGTTATACATTATATTTCAGTACTTAACGTGGTACTAAACTTAGTAGTAAAACACTAAACCTTAGTAGGTCGGAAGTTTAATACATAAAAAACTTGCAACCATCTATTAATAATAAGCTAATCTATACTAATATTTTATAGAAAGAAGATTTGTATTTTTGTATTTTTGTTTGTTAAGAATAAACTCAAAAACTACTGGTCTGATTTCAAAAATTCTTTCACCATTAGAATGCATATTTTGGAAAATAATAAGAATCCCTACTAAAACTTCAATAATGTAACCCAAGGTGTAAAAAAATTTGCCATAAAATGTCTTTCATCGCATGCGCTGCGGAAACTATTGATGATAGAACAAAAAAAATTTCTACAATATTAAAGAACATATTGATATCTACAAAAAAGTCAGTGGTACCATATGTCCAACTATTGTAGTTATGTAACTATAACTACTTTTTTATATTTTTAAAGTTGATGGAAATGCTGACCAAATTCAGACCATATTTTCCATACCTTTATATTAATCCTTATTCAAACAAATAAATCAAAAAAATAAATTTGGTATTCAAGACTGTTTCAATACCTGTAGATAACTGTTTGAATTATTGAAATCAGACATTCCATTGGCCGTTTTTTCATGGACCTACTATTTTCTCCTATTAGTAGGACCACGAGGGAGAACTATTTCTCGTAGTCCCATTCCTATGCTCAGTAACGTATTTATAAATAAATACGTATTATTACGTATTTATAATAACGTTTTTTAAATACTAAATTTCTGGCGCTTCGGCGGCCGCTGCCGCGGCACGCTCGCTACGCTCGCTCGCCTCGCGCGTAGTTTTTCACTAACCTAACATAACGTAGCGAGCGTGCCGCGGCAGCGGCCGCCGAAGCGCCAGAAATTTAGTATTTGTTTTTCGATCTAATGAATAAGTGACATCCGCTTAGATCGAAATGAGTAGGTTACGTTATGTTAGCAAGAAGAATACCTATATACAGAAGGATAAATACTTTACTGAGCATAGGAATGGGACTACGAGAAACAGTACTCCCTCGTGGTCCTACTAATAGGAGAAAATAGTAGGTCCATGAAAAAACGGCCATTCCATTCAACAGTTATGATGAATTATGAAAATGTCATTAAACAAAATACAAAAAAGGCCCGCGCGCGCGCCGCGCCCTGGGGCCTGACAGAGGCGTGCATAATATATGAAATAGGTAGTCGCGCTGCTAAAACGCTTACTACTACTAGCGACCCGCTCGGCTTCGCACGGGTGCTTAAGTTCTCATTGCACCCGTGCGAAGCCGGGACGAGCTGCTAGTGTGTCTTATAAAAATAAACACAGTGTGTGTTTGTGCACACCAGCTTTCAGTGAAACATTACACTTCGTTTTGTTAATAATTAAATTAGTTACGTAAGTATAAGCTTAAATTTTCGATACATTTCACACTTATCATTATTATTATTATTATTATACTACACCAAATCAGATCTTTTATTTTATAAAATATAAATTACTTGTAACCTATGTTATTTGTGTGTAATGCAAAATAAATGATGTTTGCAACTAGAATTACTAATAAGTATGCAGAATGTTTTTTGCTTATTTGGCTAGCTGAACCTCAGGCTTAAGATTACTCAAAAAAATTCTAAAGAATAAAAATGAATTTCTTTGAACACATAATATGTCATATTTGTCTACTTTTCCATAGAGAACTGTTGTCTTCAGCATCCGTGCTAGCCGGGCTAATGCTAATTAGCTACCAAAATTGGACTAATAGATGCAGCAATATCACTCCTGCTAAGGTGACTGAGACTGGTTTCTGGATTGTGCTTCCACTCTGGAAAAAATTAACACTTAAATTTTTTAGATCAGCCTACTAATGTTTTAACTGATGGAACACTGGCTTACTCTTGCTCAAGCATGAATTTCTGATATTCTGTTCATACTTGGTTGTCTTGTAGGTTCAAGGGTGATGGCAATTTTTATTGGTAATCATGCTTATTAGAGGGGGTAAATTATATATTATGAAATAACAATAAGAATGCTCACTACATAAAGCAAAACATATAACTTTTTGACAATTGGCGTAGAACAGTTATATGAGATTTTTCATACTTTTCACAAACTTACAATAACATAGTAATTGCAGCGGTCTCCAAGACAGCAGTCAGAACACACCCAGTCCTGGTACCATATATGTGTGCATAAAGGCATGTATCGCTGTCTTGTCATAGCACAATCTGTTTTATTGGAACAGCGTTTCGATATGTAATACTGCTTCTTAGCTCCTTGGGACCAATAAGGCATGGTGCCCCATTTGATCTCAGTCAAACAAACGTCTTGACCATAATCACAGGTTTTTATAGTTTTAACACATTTCTCATTGTTGTCTTCCTGGTTCTCACATACATAGCACTCAAGAGCATATACTGAAACAGAAAATATAGTTTATTACCTACCTACTTGAAAAGACGAATAAAATAATGTTCTGAATAAGTTTGGAACTGTTTATTTTAGTACCAACCAACCTGTTGCTATCGTAGCTATAATGAGGAGTAAATAATTGAGATATTTAACGTCTGCCATTATTTATGTAATTATTTTTTCAATCTATGTGTAGTATAATTAAGAACAAACTCGCGAAATGAAACCAAACAAAACAAAACCAACCGAACTTGAACCGAACTCACCGAACTATTTTATTTTAGTGACGTGTTGCCAGCTCTGCCAAGAAAGACTTTACGGATGTATGGTTATATTTAATTTTTTACTAGCGACCTGCCCACCCCGCTTCGCATGGGCGCGGGTGCGAATTGCAATGAAATCTCTTAAGAGGCCTTTCCAAGATTTAGCGATATAATTCATGAAGTTTGTCTGAATATATCTTTATATAGTATAAGTAATAGTAGTAGTAGTAGACGGGTCACTAGTAATAAATATAGCCTTATGTAAATGATTTTTCAAATTACCAATATCCGGCTGATTGAAATTTTATTAAACTTTATTATTTTGAACCAAATTTATTGCATGTGTCTGTAGCGATGGTTTTCAGTGGTCATTATGGATAACCAACGAAAGATACACTGCTACACTATAATTTTACAGAGGAGGCAACATCTCTGACTCACACACACAAACAGTCATCTAAGGATAATAGGATTTATATAAACAATAAGTTGTTGCTCACGTTAACTCGTCTCATGATTTAGAAATTAAGAATAGGGAAGTTCAATCGGTTTTGTGGTAAGTCATTATGATGACAGCCTTTAATGTGCCCACTGATGGGACATTGGCCTACTTTCGAGCGAGAGTGATTGGGTCTTAATCCAGCACGCGGACCAAATACGGATTGGTGGATAGCACGTCTTTCAAATTTTTTTATTCTCGGACATGCCGGTTTCCACACGAAGTTTTCCTTCACCGTATGACAGCACTGGCATTTGCGCACTTAAACTTTTCGTAGCAAACATCCATCCAAAATCCACAAACGACCGGATTCGAACCCATGATCTTAGGATCAGAAGGCAGGGTCACTACTACCAGTATCGCGAATACGAAGCCATTATACCTAAGTAGGCTAACCTAGCTACTAGCGTGAGTATAGCGTTGTGAGCCTGAGACGTCACACACACTTGACGACGGATGCGCCACCCGCTCCAGCGCTGGTCCTGCGGGAGGTGGCGAGAAAGCGGAGAGCAAAAGAGGGGTGCGCGGCGCACCCCTCCCCGCACCGTGCGCCCAACATTAGCCGGTAGGACAGCACGAGCGTGACATGTGAGTGAATTCAAATTAAACTGTGCATGAGATTACTGCTGTGTGTTGTCCATAGAAATTGCCAATACGTTGGCTAGTTTAGCGAACACTTAGAAATCAGATAATAGAGATCAGTTTGTCCGGTATCGGTACCGGACCAGTGAGCGAGGCACGGGGTGGCTATAGGGGAGGATGGAGGCCACACTGGGGGAACACCCCCCAAACTAACTAGCAGCTAGCTGGGGGTACAGACCCTCACATAGACAGACAGTGATACAGTTGAGAGTATAGGCTCTCAGGTCACTACAGCGGGCTGGGGGTAAAGACCCTCAGATAAACAGAGTGATACAGTTGAGAGTATAGGCTCTCAGGTCACTAGCAGCGGGTTGGGGGTACAGACCACAGTAATGAATCTAGATTAGAGACTTGGTCTAGTGAGTGTATGTACCTCGCGTGCCGAAAAGACGAGTTAGTAACCTCATTACTCGCCGCGACAAGCAGTCCGCTCCCAACCGCTTTCCGTGCGTGATGTCTGAACAAAAGTAACAACAAAAGTATATAATCCATAATTAACTGTAGAAACACTACGAAAAAAGTTGGAGCTGGTAATCGAGGTATTTTCTTTCATCGGTAAGTACTCTCGGTCCTTAAATATCTGTTTTTATTTGGAATCTACATATTTTGTTAGTCTGTTTTATTTTCACCAAATAATTTGCCGGCGATTGTGTGTCCAATGCTGCAGATCATCAGAGTTACTATGCCGACATAACTGAACTTAAACTACCAGACAACAAGTAGAAATCAGTTAACAAAATGTTGTTATTGTTTTACACAGTTTTTACCGTTTATGAATAGAATACAAATCAACTCAGATAATATTCGTAGCACCTCGTGCCAATTAGGTACTTGGCGACAACTAGTGCTCCTAGATCACCAATAAGTACGACCCGTATAAATAATTATGAGTACCAATAAACTGACATTTTTTTTTTTTTTTTTATACAACTGAAGTGGCAACCAAGCGTACGGCCCACAAGATGGTAAGCGGTTACCGCAGCCTATGGACGCTTGCAATACCAGAGGTATCACTCGCGGGTTGCCACCTTGAGGCTAAGATCGAAAGCCTCATGTGCCAGTAATTTCACCGGAAACCATACCCTTCACACCGGAACACAGCAATGCGAGCATTACTGCTTGGCGGCAGAAATAGGAATATAATACATACTTAGGAAAGCCATTTTTTGTCAGACTTGAACAGACACGTTTCGCTTGCTCGATCACTAATGGACTATTAAGCACGTGTGTTTTTAAAAATACAATATTTTCAACAAATATACTAAAATATTTTTAAACCAAGGAGAACATGAGTTGGCAGCACTGACCACACCCCAAACCCAAAGCACAGATTACAACATTACTAGGGTGTTTGCCTGTGCCTCAGACATTCAAATTTGTCTGAGGACTGTGCAGTGCAATCCACAAACAATGTAATGCTTTATTTATATTAAACATGCTCATCTTTACTAAGTGTGTTGGTTTTCTCTTCCTTTTTTTGATATATTGTCGTAGATTTAATAACAATGCTGTTGTTCGAGCAGACTCCCGATTCTAAATTTTGTAGCAACTCGATAATGCGATTTACATTGGGTCAGTGACTGACTCCAAATGAAATCAATGCTGACTTTGAGAACTGACTTGTTCTGTTTTTATAGGTTCAGTACTCAGTAGGAAAAGTAAATCATACATGAAAAAGGTGTAAATGAATGAGTTATTGGCTGGCATTAGTTATTGGCTACTTCATACTCAAACACTTCCTAAAAGCTACTGATGCTAAGTACAATATCTCCCTTCATTCTAGAGAATAGTTTACATATTTATTAGCTTTAATATTTGTGCCGATTTGTACCACCTTTCGAATAATTTCGTATAAAAAAAATCATAATTGATTGACAATCGGCAATCCGGCTACTATGGTGGGGTTTTTTTGTGAAAACGGTAAGGATTGCGTTTGACTACAATTCGAATGAAACTTGTCTCATACCTCATATCTCTGTAGTTGATCCATATTTCGTTACTATTTAAGTTATTTTATCTTAATTTAAATGTATTTTATAATTTTTTTACTTTAAAACATTAAATTATGGTATAGCCAATAACAGATACGAAAAAAACAAAGTTTTAAGTTACTGGCTATACATGTACATCACCGCCAGTCACTTACGAATTCAATTTATAATTTGTCAAATTTGGCGAAAATGGCCTTCTTCCGCCAATCTGACGTTTGCTGAAGAGCACAGCATAGATGCCCAGTTGAGTAACAACCGCATGCAGAGATCAGTTCAAGATCCGATGGCCTGAAATAAACTTGTGCCGAAACCGATACTAATTCAGTTTGTCTGGTGAACTTTATACTGTAATTATTTATACAAGGGCTTCGAAAAGTTCGTTTATACCAGAGCTAAGAACTCGATAATTATGTTCCTTGTATTTCTTAAAAAAAATGACTATAATATGCTGTGTTTCGTAATAAATGCTACAGCCAATAACTGAAACCAAACATGCCAGTAACTAATTCTGGGGTGCCAGTAACACAATTTTTATTTGAATGAATATTATAACTTTATAAGCAATGTTAATTATTTTTATTGTTATTAAAATGATACTAGAACTTTTTCCGTCTCCACTAACACCCTAAAGCCTGACGATGATGACGCCTAAAGAAACTATACCAATTTAAATTGACCAAGGCGCTTAAGTAGCTAATAACTGGTGCTTTTACCCTACTTCACTTCTTTGTTTAGGGCCTCTGTTGCTTGTGTCTCAGTCATGCTATAAAGTTGAAATGGAGAATAGAACAAAATATTATGACCGATGATGATTGGGATTTGGGAGCTATCGAGTTGCTAAAAAACTTAGAATCGGGTTTTCTGTTCTGACAGACTTTTACCCCACGCCACGCCACGTTGACAATTGCTTGACACTTGATATGACAGACGCCATAAATAAAAGAAGAAAAAAACCTAAATGAAGGAAATTATTTGAAAAATGAAAATTATTTCTTTACGTTTTCGCGGAAATTAACGAATAGTGTAAAGTGTACAATTATAGCGTCATATAAAGAAATTTGAATCACTTGGTTACATGGAAGGCATATTATGGAAGTGGACGAATTATTGGAATGGTATGTTTATGGAAAACATATTGGAAGTGAAAGGAGACAGTCAAACAACTTTAATTTTATGGTATTTTTTATATTATTTACAGGTTGGCAAACCAGATGGTTTGTATTAGAAAATGGCATTATATCATATTATAAATCCCAAGATGAAGTTAGTCAAGGATGTAAAGGTTCGGTGAAAGTTTCTGTTTGCCAAATCAATGGTAAGATAAGTTTTATTGCTATGTTCTAATTATTTAAATGTATGTATGTTTTATGAGTAGTCAAGTTGGAAGTAAGTACTTGAAATAGTAGTGAAATGGTATTCAAATATTTATTTTAAATTTACCTTGTGGCAATTTCATCAGAGCACTGTTGGAGAGATGTTATGCTGCGTTTCCACCAGAGATGTGTGAGGATCTGTTTGTGAGAGATGTTTGTTAGAAACCAATAGAATCACTTCATATACCTAGCCTCACTCTGCTCAGCTTTAGTGGAAACGGCTCAGCGGAGCAAGGTTCTTGTACATGCAAAACAAAAGAAAAATGTGTGCTAAAGATGTGTTGCGAGGGATGTGTACGAGAAATGTGTGCGAGTGATGTGTGAGTGTGCTACTGGAACATAATAATTTACCTAATTTACCTATATCTATATTATTGTATATGGCTGTCTCACATTTATAACGGTCTTTGGCTTCTTAAAAACTGCTGTAAATTCAAGAGTATGTTGTATTGGTTAGTATAAGCTCAGTGCATATGGTTTAATACACAAAAAAGAAAATTCTAAGCCAAGTATTGATAAGGATCTAAATTTTAATGACTCATTATTAGACAAAGAGAACTAGTTACCTAACTAGCTAAAGGTATTAAAATTAAATAATTACCATTTTAACTAACTAAATGATACAAATAATTAAATAATAATTTACACTTTTTTCAGTAAACAGCATAGATACTACTCGGCTTGACTTAGTCATTCCTGGACAACAGCATATGTATTTGAGAGCTCCCTCTTCACAAGATCGACAAAAATGGTTGGTTGCCTTGGGTAGTGCTAAGGCCTGTGTTGACTCAAAATCAGATATCAAAGGTAAATACTACTGCTTCATCATCATCAACTCATTTGCGCCATAACTACTGGACTATTAATGGATTATGATTAAATTTGCCATGTAGGAAGTAAATAGTACTTGCATACCTAGCATGGAGAAATATTATACTTTTGACCATGTTTTTACCCTGTAAATCTATGGGGTCGCGTCTTCGCATGGGTGCAATAAAAACTTAAGCACTCGTGCGAAGCCGGGGCGGTCGCTAGTCATTCATAAGGTAGGAGCCGACCGCACGTTTTAGCCGCGCGGCTACCTATTTCATAGTTCATGTGCACGCCCCTCTCTGGCCGCGGCGCGCGCGGGGGTTTTTTTAGTATTATGTTTAGATTGACATTTTTATAATTCGTCATAACTTTTGAATGGAATGTCTGATTTCAATAATTTAAACATTTATCTACAGGTATTGAAACAGTCTTGAATATTAAATTATTTATTTGGATAAGGATTAATACAAAGGTATGGAATACATGGTCTGATTTTGACGGGATTTCTATCAACTTTTAAAATGTAAAAAAGTAGTTATAGTTTCATAACTACGATAGTTGGACATATGGTACCGCTATTTTTTTTGTAGATAACAATATGTTCTTTAATATTGTAGAACATTTTTTTGTTCTATCATCAATAGCTTCCGCAGCGCATGCGATGAAAGACATTTTATGGACATTAATTTTTTTACACCTTGGGTTACATTATTAAAGTATTAGTAAGGAACCCTATTATTTTCTAAAATATGATATAGCCTGTGTTACTTTGGGATAATGTAGCATTCTAATAGTAAAAAAAAAAATACCAGCAGAGTTTTTTTTTTTTTTTTTTTATACAACTGAAGTGGCAACCAAGCGTACGGCCCACAAGATGGTAAGCGGTTACCGCAGCCTATGGACGCTTGCAATACCAGAGGTATCACTCGCGGGTTGCCACCTTGAGGCTAAGATAGAAAGCCTCATGTGCCAGTAATTTCACCGGAAACCATACCCTTCGCACCGGAACACAGCAATGCGAGCATTACTGCTTTGCGGCAGAAATAGGTATGGTCCTTCCCCGGACGAGCTCTATCACAGAGAACTCTGCTACTCTTATTCATAACAAACAAAAATACAAAAATACAAATCTTCTCTCTTTATAATATTAGTATAGATATTGAATAAAAATGCCCTTTACTTTATGACTAACTCCATTATGTAACAATTTTATAGGTATTTTGACCATCAGTATCATTGATAGCAATAATTTAGGTACCTAGTACTGAAATAATAAATAGAATAAATGCGCAGATCCGCCTGACGCGGAGGTTGCGGGTTCGATTCCCGCCTCGGGTCAAATGTTTATACGATCTACAAATATTTGTTCCGGCTGTTCTGGGTATTTTCTATATACAATATTTATCTATGTATTGTATTAAGTATATATCAGTCATCTAGTACCAATAACACAGCTCTGTTTAACAGCAGCTTACCTTGGGGCTAGATGATGCTGTGTGGATTGTCCAGCATTATTTATTCATCTTCATCTAAGTATCTGTGTACTCAGAGGAAAGATTATGTCGTTGGCTGTGTATGACTCCTTGTTGTTGTGATAAACATGTTTCTAATAACTAGGTACCTACTTATTTGTTCAAGTGTAAGTAGAGGTAGGTACTCCTGTTTTTTATTAAACGGCAAACAGACAGCCACAATAAATAAACAGCTTTTATTCAACAACAACTTTTATTCTTCTGACTAAGTTCTGTTTGTTTTTTGTACAATGCAAATCACTACTTATCAAAAAGTGACTTCTAAAGAGTGAATCATCATTATATCAACCAATATATGTCATGTCCACTGCTAGACACTGGTACTCTGTGACACGGGCCTCTTACAAAGTGGCATTCCATGTGGACTGATCTTGAGTTACTACAACTGCCTAAGGCAGCCTTAATGTCATTGGTCCAATGTACTGGGCATCCTACAATTCGTTTTCCAAATAAGCCTGTGAAAAGTAGTTTTTATTATGTTTTCAGTTACGGCATTAGAGGATCCCAACTCACTCAGCCACAAAAAGTCCGAATTAAGATTATATTGCGATCTGATGATGCAACAAGTTCATGCTGTAAAAAGTGCTACTACAGCTGAAGGTGGTCCTGAAATTCAGGTGATATTTACTTACTAGATAAACATTTTTTTTTTTACTAGAGAAAGAATGAGAAATGAATTTATTATAGATCAATCATAAGCTTTAGCTACTTCTCGATAGATGGTGTCGTACACTAATAGTGTTATTTTACTTAGAAATTGATACATATGCATCAGCTACTTGATAGATGGTGTTGTAGGTACACTAATATTTTACATTTTTTATTTCAATTACACTGTATATTATTGTTATTTCTTTAAAAGTGTAAAAAAGAAAGTTTGTTTGTTTGTTACTTCTTTACGCTCAAACGGCTGGACGGATTTGGATGAAATTCGACACAAAGATAGCTTATGCTCTGGATATGCACTAGCCTTGTTTTATCTCGTTCTCATTCTTTTTATCTCTTTTGTATTTATTTGTCTTTTTTTTTTTCAGAAAATCGATGATGCTTCTATCCTTCTTACTGCAACATGTGATACATTTATCAGAACTCTTGAAGACATTATGAAATTGACTTCTAATTGCAGCAGCAGCATTGTCCCATACGAAATGCCCATTCCAAATATCATTGCTACTAAAAATAATGTTTCAAAAACACCCAGACAGAGTATAACAAGATCCATATCTCAAGAAAACAGATGAAATATTTTGTTATCTAAAAAATGCATAATAAGTAATGTAAAATAAAATTGTATAGTTTGTAGTTGATGCAATGTAAATTTTAGAATTATTGTATTCTGAAGACTTCATGTGTGTGTGATTGAGAGTTTCAGACAAGTCTTTGTATATTTGTTACTCTAATAAAACAACCTACATCATAATACATACATATTACTATTATCATCTATCACTTAAAAATCAATTTGTAAGACTGCTTAAAAATCTTTATTATTTAGAATGTAGGGCGTTATTATGTTACATTTAATTGAAAATTTCAAATTTTAATTTGATAGAGATATCTATTATAGCTTCTCAGAATATTTAAGTTTGTACTCCTGTGATATTATTTTATTTGTGTATCTTTCTATCTTATTTAACTATCATAATTATATTAATGATTTTCCTAGAATGTATCTAACTTCTTTCTTTTACATTACCTAATGATTTTGTGCTACATGGAGCCAATTTAATTTGGTAATGGTTTTAATATACCAATATTTGAATGAGACAAAACATTCCTGTTAGTACCAAAATAAAACATAAAAAAAAAACTAAACAGTCGATTTATTTGGAAAATCTTCTAATTGTGTAAATTTAATTAAAAATCACCATATTGGTTCTCCAAATCTTGACATTGTCTTTTCTTGAACATCTAACTCCATTCCGATTTTCTTCCTCATATAGAAAATAGTGCAATCTCTATTTGTGCACAGGACCTCTTCATGCAGACTCCCTTGACATCTTTGACATTCTGTCCAAAGTCTGGAGAACTTCTCCTGTAATTGTCTCAATTTGAATACCTCTGTGATATACAACTGTCCTTCTTTCTCCATGCAATGGTTACAAAGAGCTTTTTTTGTATCATTTGGCATGATCACTTTGCATCCAATGCACTTTTCTTTCTTCTTAGTGAAGGCTGCCAAAGCTCCGACTTTGGAAGTCACCATAGCCTTTGTTCTTGTATGTTCCCCTTTCAGCAAGAGAGATTCTGCCTTATCTCCAAGTATGGGCTCAAAAATTCTCAAAAGAGGTTTTGATAATTGGTTTTCTAGGTAGTGATTAAAGTCTATTGGAATGCTGTTTTCTAGTACATAAATAGGGTCCTCTGCTTTCATGTACGCTGGTGTGTTTTTAGCAGCACAGCATAGGACATAAGGCACTCTATCTCCTAGTTTTGGTGCAGTACCAGCATCACGTTTTCTCATTTTGTTTGCCAACTCTACATGAGCTTGTTTAGCAGCATAGTCACTTTTAGCAAGCTCCTTAGTAATTACTAGCTGGGATATGTCAATACGATTGCATAATAAATCAGATATAATTTGCTTGGCAAAGTTTACAGCACCATCTGGATCTCTATCAATAAGAAGTTTTTGGAGGCATGTGTTCATCATATTGGAAACAAGTGGACAGTTATCTCTCCTCACAGTTTCTATACCTTTGCAGTCCATTTTATCATACTTGTCAGGCCTGGTGAAATACAATCCTGCATATCTTTTTTTGTTTATAAGCAGGTAAGGGTAATAAACTTTTTCGAACTCTAGTTTGATTGGTTTGACAAACTTTTCAGTTACAAAGTCTGCTGCCTCTCTTCCCAGCTCCATACTTTCTTCAAGTGTTTTAACGCCAAACTTGACCATCACTGAGTCAGTGTCTCCATAAATGACTACAGCATCTTCCTTGTATCCATTAGCTTTAGTATATTTTTTTTCCACTTCGGTTTTTGTGAATTCAATCATTGTACGACCATAAGCTGTTACACTCCCAGAAATTTCAAGACAAGGTAGCTTACCTACTTGTGCCCCGGTGAATCCATATACCGAATTTGCGCTTATTTTTAGAGCCAGTTGTCTACCATCAAGCACTGAGCGTTTAAATGGATCTTTTTCTTCTTTTAATTCTGCCTTTGCTTTTTTTCTAGCAGTCAGCAATGATTCCAGAATTTCAGGCAGCAAACCTTTCCTTACAGTTGCTTTTACAAACATATTTTTGGAAGGAGTTGTTGTCACATCATCATTGCTTATTTGAAGCTTACTCTGCAAATTGGGTGGCACTAAGGTCGTGTAACATAAATTATGAGCCATCATAATACTAGGATACAGAGAGGCAAAATCGAGTGTTGATATGGGATCAGCGTAATATCCTTTTTTTGGTTCAATAACAGTAGCTCCTTCAAACTGGTCATCCGAGCCAGTGCCATGATAAGCTGGCATCAAATAACCTGCTTCTTTAGCTTTTCGTAATAACTGGCTCACTACTTTTATTTGCTGACCCCTTGTCAGCAAACATAGTAAGGGAACTCCAGTAACTCTAGCCATTTCCATGTAATTAATGATGCACATCAGCTTATTTAACAGCTTCAGAGGTAAGTATGCATCCTTGAGACAATACATGGCCAACCTTCTTCGAGTTTGTTCACTTTCATTTTGCAAATCAGAGATGATACTGTGATGTACATCTTCCTTTTGCTCCTGCAAAAAGTGATAACTGACAGCATTCAATGTATAGGACCTAAGTTTGTAGTCTCTCAGAAGAACAAGAAGTAAATCAAATGGCACTCTGCCTTCGAAATTGACACTTTTGTTTTCTCTTCTACCCATCTGTTTGGATTGTATTATTGAATCTTTGATCACTGATCTAATATTCTTGATTCTACCCAAAAAATCAAAGTTGCCAACTTTTAAGTGCTTTGCTCTATTTATGAGGTAGGGCCAATCAAAATTTGTTATGTTATAACCAGTAATAATGTCAGGGTCTAATTCACGGAAAAAATCTGACCACTTTGCCAGCATTTCAGATTCAGATTGAAAGCTTAGAACTTGAGAGCCTACTATGGGAGCACAGGTATTGAGTGTAAACACATTTCTCAGATAAGGCTCTTTTTCCCCTTGTCTAATGACCATCGAAGCAATTTGTATTACAGGATCATGGTTTGGCTCTGGAAAAATGCCCTTTCGACCAGCACATTCTATATCAAAGCTTAAAATTCTAAATGGTGCAACTCTAGACCATTCACCTTCAGGTTGATGAGCAATAAAAGCATTCCAGGCTACATCTACTTCTATCTGACATCTGGACTCACAATGTATTTGTGAGTTTTTTGATCTCAGGGACCACTTTTCTTTTGGTAGTTCAATCCAACTGCAGCCCACTACCGAAGTATCAACCATAAAGCGAATATCAAAGTCAATGTTTGATTCATAGAAAGATGGATCCATTAAACTAAAGGATGGGGGTTGCCTTTCTATCAGTCGCTTGGCTGCAGCAATTAGCTTTGGTAATGCTACTGTAACCCTAGCCAGTGTTATGTCATCATCTCCTTTGTAATACATCAATGATTTAGCCTTAACCATTCTTATTTCTAAAACAGCTTCTTTGATGCTATCTTTGTTAGATCTCATGTCCTCTAAAACAGCTTTATTAAGAGCTGTTTTCATTCCATTGCATGAAGATTCCGTAAAGTTTACTGGTACTGACACATAAAAGTAGGGTGTGAATCCATGAACATGGCAACATACAGAATTCCCATCCATTGTAACCCCATACATTCTCATTATTGGGACCGGAGCTAGTTGTGATCCGGGCATGCCTTGCATTGGTTGTCCATTGTAATGATCAATATCCAACTGCTGAAATACTAGTGAATCATTCTTAGAATCGATAGCTGGAGGAGGCGGGCGGGACCATTTCATATTAGTGGCTTGGTTCTCTGGTCCTTCACCAAATACCTGAGTTTCTTCAAAAGTATCCATTCCAGCAAGTTGTTCTTCAAAACTTGATGGCACTTCGGCCTCGTTGTCATCGTCGTCATCTTGGGATTTAAACCTTTTTGGAGGTGGACCTTTGGATTGCTTCCGCTTATCCATCACTAACAGTCACACAAAACTTTTATCACGTAGGTAGGTAGTAGGTAAGAAGAACGAACGTGTATAGTTTCTTTCAGACTTCAGTCAGAGAACTCAGAGACACAGAGACACTGGACTGGACCTGAAAAATAATATGTAAAGTTTACCTGGTTACAAACAGGATAAGCTACTGCTTTAATTAGCAAAAATTAAGACTTTAGAGGTACGTAATTTTGCACTAACTTTTTAGATTTTATAGCTAGTATTCCTGTTTATTCTGATAATAATTATCATATCTGTGAAAAAGTATTTTTATTGAATTAAAAATTCTAAAATACATTTGGTTGCGCGAAACCGCGGCAAAATAGATAAAGCAAGGAAACAAAATGCTACCAAGCAAATCATTTTAAAATAGTAGCAAGCTTGAAAAATGCTGCCAGGTAGGTCCGTCCTGTGCTGTGGTGCGGGTGCGTCCGATCATTCATTAAGACGCACCGTGCCGTGTGGGACTATCTTATAAAAAAAGAATTTACGATTTTTCTACAAAAATTTCTAGATTTTTGTATGCCAATCAACAGAGCCTCTTAATCTTCATAGAAACTATTATTATAACATTTTGCCATATCCTCAAAGAGAAAAAAATAAGTAGGTATAGAATGACATTTAGCATGCTAGTTTTCTGCGTCTTCCTCGGCCTGCCTTTGAAACGCCATAAATATTATAAAATAGTTCTTTAACTATCATATGACATACACCATGTGTATCTATCTGCTACTTTGTCCGATAAAAGTCTTCTTTTTTTTTCAACATTACAACAAAATAAAAGCATTGTAACGCGTACTAGGAGATATAAAAAGCAGTATTAATGTTTTGAACTTTTGAATATTATTTTTGAACTTAATGCCATAAGTTTTAAGATTTTTTAAAGTTTTTGTTATAAAACTCAATGGATTTTTGTAGGTTAATTACTAAATATCGACATTCTAGGAAACAATTAATTTTAGAAATGGTGAATTGGATGGAGTCAATGGAAAATTTTTGGCAAGACTGGTAACATGAGGACAACGAACTATGATGAGGTTAAAGGAAATAATATTATGTTTTTCATTACGCTAGATCTACCAATAAACTAAATGACATTACAATGGCAGCACTTACAAACAACTAGCAAGCAAGCAGTCATCAGTTAGACATGTTAGGAATGTTACTGTCAAATTTGACGTTGACAGCCGGTCGAGCACTATCAGTAGAATACGTAGTCGATTTGACATTGGCAAAATTGTGGCAAACTCAGCCGCAGACGCCCTAAGTAAAAGAAAAAAAAGAAAGAATACGGTAGGTTCTGTGAGCACTCTTTTCTTTTTCCCATGCCATGGAACTACCTACTAGTTTTTGTTAGTTGTGTGAATCACAGTCCGTTCCCTCCCTATAAATCATTTTATTTTGAGAGGTGCAGATTGTCAAAAAGAATAGTAATAAGAATAAGAAAAACACGCAGAAAGGTAGTTAAGTCTAATAATTATTAAAGATGATAATAAGTAGGTAGGTAGGTACTGGTAAGGTATCTTTGATAGATTACGAGCATGTGTGTAATGTGCACAAATAGGTTTGTGCAAATCACCATCGTGAGGTTAGACGGTTCCATTTGAAAACCAGCGCCGCTACGTCTACATGGAACGGCATTAGAGCTGAAATGGGACCATTTCTGGCTCACCTAACTCAGCGCGGACTAATTTGGCACCTCTAACAACCAGCCTATCTATTAAGTAAGTAGGTAAATGTGTATAATTATTGTGCGTTGTTTGTTGTGTGTGTGTCCAGAATAAATGTATTTTCTTTCTTTCTTTTTTTCTGTTTATTAATTATATTTACTCTCAGTTATTCTTCTATCTTTATTTGCGAGGGAGATGGATGTAAGTAGTTGAACATAAAACAAAACAATTTATGGCTGAGTAAAATGGTTATGAATAACAATTAACTTTGGACTTTGCATGGTTCTATTTTACTCAGAGTGCGTAATAAATCGGACGGTCGATCGACTATTGTGATTGTGACTCTGGTGAGAAAGAAAGCCGTAAAAACAGATTGCTAGTAAAATAAAACGAATCAAGAAATACATCAATACTGACACGCTAGATTTATGTGTCGGGAAATAATAATATCTAAGTACCTATAGATAGGTAAAGTACCTAGGTATATTCTTTGGACAAAAGAAATGGTAGACTCTAAGCCGGTGCGGTGTCACGATCGTAATTGAGATAATAAACCTTGACTGAAGGCAGGAGTAAGATAATAATCAACGAATCACTAATGACTAATTAATAGGGGAGCGGGGGGCTAGTAGTAACAGTTAGTAGTAAGTTTACTCAGCAGGTTTCGAATATATTTTTTAACTTATTTAATAGTCTGCTCCATAATGGCCCATTTACACCATACAATAATTGCATGCAAGAAGAATTGCCTTATCAAATCCATTTTCGAACATTTTTGTTCCAAAATCAATTTGACTAGGCAATCACCCAATCACGATCACCACTGCTGGGACACAAATACTTCACCTGCTCACAACCCCTTACTGTTACTGCGCTTTTCTGAGCCTCACCAGCTGAGCTGACGTCCGTCGTAGCCCCCGTCTTATGGCCCATTTACACCATACAATAATTGCATGGAAGAATTGTCTTGTAGAGAGCACTGATGGTCTAGTGGTAGGACCCCGCCTTCCGATCCTAAGGTTGTGGGATCGAATCCGGTAGTGCACCAATGGATTTCTCGCTACGATTAATTTATGTGCGCAATGCCAGTGCTCTCATACGGTGAAGGAAAACATCGTGAGGAAACCGGCATGTCCAAGAACTAAAAATTTGAAAGACATGTGCCATCCACCAATCCGCATTGGGTCCGCGTGGGGGATTAAGACCCAATAGACTGGGACACTGGTCCACTCTCGAGCTAGAGTGATTGGGTCTTAATCAACCACGCGGACCCAATGTGGATTGGTGGATGGCACATGTCTTTAAAATTTTTAGTTCTTGGACTAAAATAATCCATTTGTGCACGAACGGGTTTAAACCCACGACCTTAAGATCGGAAGGGCCCCTGCCTTCACTACCACGAGGCCACCGGTGCTCTCAGAATAATGTAAAATAAGATAATTGTTATGCCTGATCTAGAGTTTCAGTTGCTCTAATTCTTAAATACCTATCTACATTGTAACGATGTTCACACGCTAATTTTTGCGCCTAGCGACATACGCCAGTAACATACGGATAGTGAAAACATAGAGCAAAATAATGAAATACCTGCTTGATAAGTAATTTATTTGGAAAAGTAAATCAGACTAGGTGGTAGACAAACAAAACAAAAAAAGACAACCTACTGGTAGACAACGGTTTTATTTACAGAGAAAACACACTTCAAAGTTCAAAGAAAATTGAACTTTTTCTCTACATTTGCGTAGAGAGAAAACCGTAGCCTCGCATAATCTAGCATAATCTTCAATTCTTCAACGAAATCACGGTTTTTAAATAATTGTCTACCTACAGAAACTTTACCTATGTATAAACGCGTCAAACTGTTTTTCTTAGTCGGTCAAAAAAAAACTTTTGAAAGCCTCTTAGAATGCTGCGCCGTATGTTTCCAATGTTAAATGTGGAATATACATGACAGGAGCAATTGGATGGTGACAAAACCTGACCGACTGACTGATTCGATTTTAAAAGTCGGTAGATACCTATATCTTGTATTCCCGAGTGGGATTTAAATATAATTATTAAAAAACATTCCCGTTGTCCCCATTGGCAATTATCTATTCATGGGGTCAGTAACATTTAAATAAATTACAACTGACCAAAGTCTTACCGTGTATTATCAACTTCCTAGCATTATTAGTGCAAGTTATAAAAGTTTTGATAAAAAGTGAAAAATTTGTTTTTGAGAGAGTCAAAGTTGAATTTTCAACATTAAATTAAAAATCAAAAAACTATAATCCATGGTTTTTAGGACGTGTTCTTAAAAACTTTTAAGGACTCTAAGCTTTCATAATATTACAAAAATATTGCAACTCAACAGGCTATTATTTGCTGAAATCCTTTATTGATACTAAGGTTAAGATTCCCAAAGTTAGCAACTCATGCCTATTTTGTCATTCGTAAGGCTAAATAGAGCACCGGTGGTCTAGTGGTAGTGACCCCGCCTTCCGATCCTAAGGTCGTGGGTTCGAACCCGGTCGTGCAATGGATTTTTCTGTTCGAAAAATTTATGTGCGCAGTGCCAGTGCTCTCATACGGTGAAGGAAAACATAGTGAGGAAACCGGCATGTCCAAGAACTAAAAATTTGAAAGACATGTGCCATCCACCAATCCGCATTGGGTCCGCGTGGTGGATTAAGACCCAATCACTCTCGCCTGAGAGTAGGCCAGTGTCCCAGCAGTGGAAACATTAGATGGCTGTCATGATGATGAAGGCTAAATAGGAAAGGAAATGCCTTTCCAATAAAAAAAAACTATATATTAAAACAAAAGAAAAAATAATAATTTAAAAAAAAAATGACGCGCCGCGCCGTGCCCCGTCTCTCTCCCGATATGCTGGTAGAGATACCTACTAGAGTCTAGACAATGCAGTCCTGATTCTGATTGTCTGTATGATAGGCTTTGGCTCGTGACCTAACGAAGCATTGGCTAGGTGAGGAAGGAGACCAAAAACTTATCTATCTGTCAGCACTTTGGCATTGAGATCATGGCAAGTACAGCATCGTAAATCACTCATCACCACGACATTGGTTCTCGGTACTGAGGGGTAATTGCGAGTTGCGAGAGAAACAAAATAAAAACTCGCAATTACCCCTCGTTCGAGTCGCTCTGTCAACAGTAAGGTGTAAACGTGTATGTCTATGACATTTTAACTGTATTGTCAGTGTTTTGGTAGATTTTATTTTATTATTAGTGCGCTGTGCGCAACATTCAAGGAATATGTTCCACACACAAAAAAAAATACATTTACTTACCTTTTTATTTTATAATATTGCGCATTAGTAATAAAATACCTACCCTATATACCTATACTAGCAGTCCGCACCAGCTTCGCGCGGGTGCAATGAAACCGCACCCGTGCAAAGCCAGGGCAGTTTATTGTGAGATTTTGACTTCTAACTTTAAACATAATGACGATATAAAAAAGTTTGTAAGAAAAAAGCTTAACATGAGCAAAGTGGCGGGCTTTCCACTAGTCACTGACTGAATAAACTCCTTCAATGTGGTAATAATATGTAAGCGAACAAGCGTAACTATTGTGTGTTTTACGAGCCTGCTCGTCATCCAGCTTGTAAAGCTCTTGAAGTGACGATGACATCTTTATTTTGTTTGTAGTACCTATCGATACAAAATATATAATCATCGCTGCCTCGATGTATCGTTATCTCAGTGGTTTCTGGAGCGCTCGTGACGTAGCTGGCTAAGTTATTCCTAACAGATCAACGAAGTTAAGCACTGTTCCGCGTAGCCATCATTTGGATGGGTGACCGCCAGTGGCAATTACAACTGAGCGCTCCCGTGCTTCGGAGGGCACGTTAAGCAGTCGGTTCCGGCTTTTTCAAAGTTGTTAGGCCATGACAGAGGCCTTCGGGCGGCCTAGAAACTCTGTCACCAGAGTTGGATCGAACACGAACGAACGAACGAGTGGTTTCTAGATGCTTTTAAGAGTTTTTTTTTGCCTTTTAACACACAGTATACACACACATATAAGGAATGGAAGCTTAGGTGTCAACTCGCTAACAAAAATTTACCAAACACAATTTCTTTCATGGGTTTAGGCGACAACTAGGCCTCACAAAACTATAGTAAATCTCAATTTGATGGTATATATATTATGTAGTCGTTTTTATCATGATCTTCGAGTAAGGGTCTATTTATCGAACTTAGAGTAGGTAAGAGCTAAGTAATTTAAATCTCTCAAGGCGTTGTCGTTCGATTGTGAAGTAATTAAATAATATATAATTTTTTAACAAAAACAAATAATAAGGAGATACTACTTAACGTAAATATATAAGTAAAAACAATAAAAGACGATAATATCAGCAGAAGTTCAGAAAGCTGCTAAAAGTGATAAAAAATATATGAAGAAATTATTGGCATTTACTTATACCTACTGGAATTCTATAGTGCATTGGTGACGCGATGACTGGACGGATCGCAATGCAAGGAACGAGGATAGATTATCTTATCTCGGAATGTGCCATCCCTCCGTGGGCTGCCACTTAACGCGATGCCGCAAAAGGTTACCATTGTTACTCAAAATCAATAACACTATCTTCAGCTTTGTGTGCATAACGGTTGTGTTGCACATTCAAAGAAAACTTGAGTCTGTGCTTGAGTCATTAATCTTTGACTTCTGACAGCACTTCAAGACAGCAGTACCTATGCAAGGGGTGAAACAGTTAGTACAGTTTTCGTTGTCCACAAGAGTTACCGAATTACGGCGGTAACTCTTGTGTACGGCGCGGCGCCTTATTCATAATTTAATTTTGATTGCAACCGAATTACACAATCGCTTTTCTGTAAGCAGGTTGGGGCTAGATGGCGATGTATAAAAATGTCCGACAATATTACATATAAGTAGGCACTCAGTACAAGAGCATTGGTGGTTTAGTGGATTACCACTAAATCATCACTCGGGGTCATTGGACCCCGACTTATGGTCCTAAGGTCGTAGGTTCAAACCCGGTCGTGCACCAATAGATTTTTCTATTCAAAAAGTTTATGTGCGCAATGCCAGTGCTCTCATACGGTGGCGGTGAAGGAAAACATAGTGAGGAAACCGGAATTTCTAATAACTAAAAATTTCAAAAGACAGTGCCATCCACCAATCAGCATTGGGTCCAGAGTAGGCCAGTGGCCCAGCAGTGGGAACAAAGAAGGATGTCGTGATGAAGTAGGTAGAGAGTACTTATTTTGTTCACAGACATAAGTAGATAGATGTCTGTCTGTCTATGGACAGACATCTATAGGTATACCTATGCCTAAAAGTAACAAAGCCAATAATAAAAAAAGAGGGCCAAAACTGAATGAACTCGCCCCAAATGATTATAGAATTAGATCAAGTTATCGCAAAACACTGTAAATGAAAAACATTAATAAAACAATTATCTGTACGAACAATGGACATATCGAGCAACGACTTGCAGCGAGAGGGCAATGCACCGTCGAGGGTGAATCGATTCGTTTTCTCTTCAAAACGTTGTTTGTCTTCATCTATTTAGATAACTGGTAGTACGTAAATACACAATATGCTAATTTATAAAGGTTTCTGATCTCGTTGTTCAACACGAGAGTTGTGCACTATAACATTTACACGTAGCCTTCTTAGCATCCATTCATTAACACAGTCTGAAATATAGTTATCTAGTCTTTCGCTTTTCGCAAAGAAAATGGCTCTTTGAAAATGACTTTTTAGTTAGTACCTACTGACCTACCTAACTTACTCAAAGCTTTAAGTTTCCATGAACGGTAGACACTTCTTCGTCTCTCTTAAACAAGGCACTATATTCATAAAAGTTAGATATTATATTATTTATCATCATATTCACTGGAAGTAAAATGTTGTCTCTGCTTCGGTATGATTTATATTTTACAATAAACAACACAAGCCCTATTTGACCTCGTGTTTTGAAGTGCACAGTCACGATAACCCTAAGTTTGCGTCCGTATCTTTGGCAATTTGCCGGATGTATCAGATAATGTTCTAATTAGCTTTGGACACCCACGCTCTGACGCAATTACTATGTTCCTTGCTAAGGTTTCGTTACTCACAGGCACTTCTAAATTTTTTTTACATTCTTCTATTAATTATGGTGTATTAATCAGCATTTTTTTATTTAACTTATTATGTCCAACTTATTGAATGTACCTACTTATAGCTTCGTAGCTTTAGAACGGTTCCAGATTCCAAAACATTTTTTTTCATTATAAGCTGGTGTTTTTCATGAAAATTGGTGCAGCCATTTCTAGGATACTCAGCTCTCATAATAATTTGTTGAAAGGATCTTGAGCATAGCGCCAGCTAGGAACTTTAGTTTGAAGTTGAACTTAAAAAGTTCAGTTTTAATTGTGCAGAGAGTAATAGAGTTTCATACTTACAAAGAATACTCGGTTAAGTAAAATTTAAGTGAGATTGTAAAATGAACACATCAGTGATAATATGATGATAGGTTAGAATATCGATAGGCGAAGTATCTGTAAAAACCTTTAAGCTTATCAAATGACGCAAGCAAGTTGTCAATGCAGTGAAAAATTACTTTTATCATGTAGGTGTATAAAATTGTGTGCACATCATAAAAATTGCCTCTACGCCATAGACTTCAGTCACTGACTATGGGAGATAGTGTTACTAAAATACTCTCGTGAAGTACTGTGTAGGCGTTGTCATTAGAGTATGTACCTACTTATTCACCATCGTGCGTCAATTTACCTAGGCTAATCTGCGATTGTCGTCATAAAATCGTCGTAGGAAGAAATGGGGTTCATAGTCCACAACGCAGATTTAATATGGAATGGATGGAGTCTTTCGAATTTTTCAGACCGGTTTTACGATGCTTTCTTTCACTATTTGAGAGCACTAAGGCAATTTGGCATTGTGCAAATACTTTTTTCGCAAAGATAGATTTATTATTTATTATATTATTTATTTTTTCGATAAGAAAAATCGAATGGTGTGACCCCGATCTGCATTTCGGTACATCTTTGGATTTTTCGTTTTTATGATAGTTCTATAAATCCATAGAGCTCTGGACACTAGCTTTGTAAGTTTAATAAAGTACCTACTGAGCATGTATTTATGGGGCTCTCGTTTAGTGACGTCATTGCTTGCGCAACAGATCGGTGTGTATGAACAAACATTTTCTTTGATAAACGGCATTAGGCACACCTAATATTACACATTTACACGGTAAGCTGGGACTTCAAATGCCAGTCCGAATATACATAAACTACATCAAAATGGAGATTGTTCAAACCAAACTGAAATTTTTGTGTACTTTTTCGTGGACGTGGAGAATATGTAGGTGAATAAAAAGGCCAAGAGAAAGTCAAGAGTAAGTAGTGTGTAGAGTCCATCTTTCACTCTGGAATACTTTTAACATTCATTCAACTACGCTTCGTAAGCTAAAATCTTACGCTCGGACCGACGACATAGAAGCGGTAGCAGGAAGTCGGTGGAAAGTAAAAGCTCAAGATCGGTCGTTCTGGCACTCTACGTAAGAAGCATGTCCAGGAGTGGTCGTCTACTAGCTGAGATAAAGCCAACGTGTCCACTTTATTTATTATCCAGGCTAAGACTAGAACGGACGTTACAACTTTTGTTATGGCTGCAATGGGCATAATTGGCTTTTGTTTTAATAATAATTGCATTGTTATTTTGAAATGTCAAATAAATTTGCTTGTTGCACTTTACTAAGGTTGAATTCGACCAAACTCGAATAGGCTCTATTCTTCGAGTAAATCGTAGTTATTCGCGAGTAAACTGGCAGTTTACTTGTATTTTAAATAACTAATTCCGCGGAATAGTTATTCCAAAAGTTGGTCGCATCCAGCCTAAGCCAATTATGATTTCATTCGTCAGCATTGTTGGAAAAACGTAAGTAAGTAGTTCTTTAATAGTGACTGTATAAACTTTTGAAATAAATACTTTAGTACTTTAGTTACGGCGTAAACTCAAGTTTTTTATTACAGTCTATTTCACATAGGAAGGGTGCTGACAGATTTGGTATTTTATGGTTTTAGTGAATAGTTTATAGTTTAAATTGCAAATTGAAACAAACTTATCGTAAATTTATAAATTGTGGTTAATTGTTTGTATATTATAACTTAGACATTGCTAAATAAATTATCCAAAAAAGGAAAAACTGAAATGTGTAAGGACCCTTCTTATGTGAAATAGACTATAGATAATTAGCAAATAGCCTAGCAAATTTACGTAAACAACACAAACGTCCTAATCTAAGCAAGAGCCAAGGATGCAATGCTCTCCATTATACTTAGGCTTATTTATACTGGTAGAGACGCTGATGTACTCTTTGGCAAAGTAAAATTACTTATACTTAGCGCAAAAAATACTTTGCTCAACTATAAGATAAGATAAGATAAATATTTATTTCAAAATGGTCATCATAGTACATGAATAAAACATATTAACAATGGTAGGTAAGGTGCAGTTAAGTTATTATACAAGTAATGTATTACTGTGTGTAAGAAATAACCCGCTACCGAAGGATACGTTGAGCTCCTCGTTCTAACGAAGTTTAAACTTGTATGTAGAAACGAGGTGATCGCTGTTTTAGCTGGTTTTGGGTAAAATTACCTTTACAAACACAATATAAGGAAAGCTTACTCATTTATGACATATGAAGCAAATGAGTTTAAGTTTAATTTAATTTAAGTTTAATTTACTGCCTTTTGTTGTTTGTATATACTTGTAGGTGGGTTGTAATACAGTGTGTCTATTTGTGTAAGTTAATGAGCAAGGGTAAGTAGATGTGTAAGAATGTGAGTGTGTGCGGGTTTATGTGAGGTGAGGGCTGAGGGTGTATCTGTGCATATGTGTAAGTATACTCTGTTGTGTGTGTCTTGTGTCGTGTGCGTATGTTAATGTGAGTGGTAACTTATGCTAATTTAGGATAATGTTGATATTTTTTAATCTTAGTTTTAGTTTAGGTAATGTGTTCATTTGAGCTTATCTATTATCTAGAAATTTGTATGAGTTTTTCAGTCTGATCATAGTTTAATGTAAGCAGATACTTATAGAGTTTAGTTTTCACTTCTTTGTAGGCTTATTCACTTATTATTAGAGCTTTATTTGTTTTGTTATAAAGGAAGGGTTCAAGGAAACCACTATGTTTCTGAGCAAAAGAAGTTTTACATTTTACATATAACTGTTTTTAGGTCACTTAGTTACGAGTCTAAATGCGATTAAATATTTTTAGAACGGGCAGAGTTCGAACCAATTTCTCTAATTAGAATACACCACTATTACCAGTCAACATTCAATAAAGTATTTTTTTGTTTAGTTTTCCGAAGCATTTTTCATAATCATAGTAAATACAAGTAGGTACCTATCTCATTCTTATTGAAAAATAAATTAAAGTCAATAATAACTAACTAATGCCGTGCAATTTTTAACTTATCTAGATGTTACAATATTATGAGGTACGACTATCCAGTTTAAATCCACAAAATCAATTAATTCAACTATGTAAGTACTGTAAGCACAAATAAAATAAACGAGCAGTGACAACAACTGACATTATCGGCAGCACAAGGATAACGAAACGATTTTACATAATTTTCCTATAAGCACTACTACAGCATGTATCTGAACTACGATTTATATGAAAATTACGTTGTATAAAGGTGCTAATAGAGACTTCACTTAAACTTTACGGTAGTTATTGCGATAAACAGAACTTCTAGCACTAGTTTCCTGCCCTATAAAAAAATATAGGTCTACTGTTTTTTTTTTCACCATAGAAGTCCTAATTTGCTATTATGTTGTGCACTCGTATAATTTTTCAGTTCAACTTGTATTCACAACTCGAAGTATGATAAGCATTGTATACATGTAGGAGGGTGCTAGGAGAGAAACAGAATTTTCTTATCTTGCTTCTCTTTTACTATTGTGTACCGACTTGCTACACCAACTTAAATTGGTTATCTGCTATAATAATGTACTACTAAAATGTTATATATGTGTACTGGTGTTGTTACTCAATAAAATATATATTTTTTTAGATATGATTTGATATAATATTATCTGCTGGTTTTAACAAAGAACACTGCTCGTATTACATTGACAAAGTCAAAGTCAAAAATGATTTATTTCAATAAAATCACAAGGATCATTTTGAAACGTCTTAATGCCAGGTGAATTTACGCCAGTTCCACGCGCCCCAGACAGTACTGCAGCATTCGATTTTGAATAAACTTAATAGTTGAGGATTATTGACAGAGGGAAATATAAACCAAAAAAAATATTTATATAAGAAAATAATCTGAGAGTTGACCTGTAAATCAATATTAGTTTACGCAAATATTGAAACTTTATGTTTTTTTTTTAAATCTGTATATATAATAATAAAAAAACTATTACAAATAAATGAATAAAAGGAAATTGTTAATAACTGAGATGATAAAAACAAATGGAAAACCTCAGCTGAGTAGCGCGTACAGTACCTAACTACTAGCTGCGCTACATTCATAAAAAACTGTAATTATTTGCAATCGCTGTCTATCGAGACAACTAAGTAGAATGATCCCAGACAATTGAAACGTATCAAGACGCAGCATCAATTATATGCTGAGTGACAGGAGCGCGGGGTTAACAAGGCCAATCAGCCCTTCAGCGTCTGCTAATGAGGTGGCATGCTCACTTTCCACTCGGCAATAATAAGTTGTAACTCATAAAGTTGTAAATGCGAAAGTTTGAATGTCCGTGTGTCTGTGTAAGAATACAGGGTCTTTCATTATTAGTGCATAATATTCCAGGAATCCGCCAAAAAAAACACAAAAAAATAACAATGTAAGTAGTAGGTACTTACATTTTTTTTTAACATTTTGTCTTCAAAATCTCGTGTTAATTGTTAGAGTTTATTTGATCAATTAATTTATCCTTGTTGGAAATCGAAAGAGCAGCTCGCGGCGCGTGTCAATGAACCGCGCGTCAATAACCCGCGCGATATTGACCTGCGCGTGTCAATGACTCCACGGTAACCAAAAAAAAGGTGCATGTATTATATGTTTTTTGTGTGTGGAATCTAAATGCCTTAAATATTATATAGTAATAATAACAAAAGACCCTGTATGTTTATTTGTTCCTACTCAACTTCAGGATTTGTGTGAAACTTCAAATATTCATACTTAGTTACTTAGTTCGTGCATCTAACTAGCATAAATACGTAAATTACATAGCCTACTTCTTTATCCCTAAAAAATTTATAGTTTCTGTGTGTTAACATAAAATTTACATAACCGTGGGTAAACAAAGCGATTCAAAAATATGATTCGAAAAAAAAAGTTTTCATATCAATTCACTAATTAAATGTTAGTGAAATATTATTCTATACTAAGAGTGTTTTTTTAATATGAAAGAATGCGAGCGAACAGTTTTACGACAACATTATCAAGCGGAGTTATCTGGGTCTAATTTAGTGGACTTTATTACGTACCTTTAACTAGGGCATTCCCAATTCACTCGAGCTCGGGGTCAAGACTTCGTCTGACTGATAAATATCATTCAAGAACTCTGTACTATGCTAGTTTAAAGTTATACTAGCTGGTCAACCGAACTACGAATGGTATTACATCATCATAATTGCGAAAGTTTGTCTGTTTGTTTCTAGTCTCACTCAACTCAGTAATGACCCTGGTAACGACTGAACCAAATTCAAAATTCAAACTAAATAAGAAAAAAAAACTGAAGATATTTACATTACTTACGATGAGCCAGGCGATGCCGATCCTCACAAGTTATTACGAATTCCCATTGCACAGAAGTTCACAGAACATATATTAGTTGTTGATGGGCGGAATGAATGAGAATTTGTGAACGAACCCAAAAATATGCTCTTCATAAAAATATAACTTCCGAAAGTCTAGACTATCGTCTTGAGATCTTTACAATTTCTATGCTTGAGATCCAACAATGTGTTTAATTTTATTGCATCCCTAATAAATTTTGAAACATGAATGCTTGCGTGAAATAATAATGGACTTATGACTCCATTTACACTAACCAAAACTGTGGGACGAATGCGTTATTTTGCCGCAAATCTGATTAAATCACAACCTAGACAAATATGTGAAATAAAAAAATTATAAGTGTTGTCAAATTGCCTTTATGTCGTAGTTATAAGAAAAAAAAATGCAAATCAATGCAATGGGTCACGTCTTTTTTATAAAATAATTGCATTGCATTGGATTGCGGTCTGTCTCTTGAGAAAAAAGTAACTAGAGTTAAATGGTCAAATCATTGAAGGATTTTGAACTGTGTTTGGGTACGGTAACTAATGAACGGAAGTCTGCTGTAGTCTTATCTATTTTGTGCTTTTTATAGCGCTCGTCTTGTCGGTTTTGTATGAAAACATATAAAACTCAGTAGTGCTATTAGAGCTCAAGATGGTAGGGCCTCTGATAAACCACAAATTAAAGGTGCGATAAGAAAAGTAAAGATGACGTCACACAAAATGCATTGTAGTCGGCCCGCACCCAATCTCGCATCCGGCTCTTGTATCGGAGCCTTTATAGTTGGTTTCAGTTTGACCCATATTTTAGCTATAAATACTGACATAAAAAGAGGCTTTTGGACCGTGACAGCGAAATGGCGTCGCTCCAGAAAGTTTTTTTTCTTCGAATGAATTATTGCGCTACGAAATGCTACGAACATAAGAAACACATTCTACTGGACGATCTTTGTAATTTTATTAAGAGTTTTAGCTTATACCACTGGATAGAGTATAGTTTTAGCAGTAGCCATCATGATCAGTTTATTGATCTTGGGAACATTAGAATACATTGGGGACACTTGCATACTCTGCTTGTGAGTAATACACGGATTAAATGTGCATGGGCGTATAACTGTATATGGCATGTGTCTTTATAATTTTCAGCTCTTGGACGTATGCCGGTATTCTCACGAGCTGTGAACAATAGCACTACGCACATACATTTTTTGAATAGAAATATCCATTTTTTTACGGCCACATTTTTACGGCCACACAGCAATGCGAGCATTGCTGCTTGGCGGCAGAAATGGGTATGGTGGTAGTCCTTCCCCGGACAAGCTCACAAAGAACTCTACTACTCTTGGTGATAGACTCGAATCTACGGCATTAGAAATGAAAGACAGACTGATACTACTAGGCCACCAGTGTTTTATAATAGTAGTACCTATTTTATAGCCAATTGAAATTACTTTTAAGCAAAAAAGTCAATAAAAATAATTAAGATAATAAGGCTCCATAATTTGTCATATTATACCGTTATGAATCGTCATATTTTCTGGCAATCAAAATGACAAATATAATAGAGACTCATTATTATTATGATTACAGGAACCCTGTGCAAACATGAAGAAAATTCCAGATCTGAAGCAAGAAGCTCATCAGTATGCAATATGGGTCTGGTGTGAAAAAATGACAGTACAAAGGCCCATCCCGCCCATTCCTCGGCCTGCAGTTTGCAGCATGCATGCCAGGCTTCTCAGGGTTGCCAGACCATAGATGAAATCATCAATATTACGATTCAGCGATAGAATGTGATATTTCGTAGCACTATATTCGTAGATCTTCTACGAATACGCGGCGTGTCGCGTTTGCAGCCAAATGTAATAGAAACCTAATGGTGTTGCCGTATAGCCGAAATTGGCCTATAGTATGTTATCGTAGAGACGTTTTTGCAAATTATAATATAACCTATTATAAATCTAATAATGAAAGTTATGGTTATTAATTCACTGTTATTTTACACTGTTAAGTACAAAAATCCATGAAATTATAAAATTATCATAGTATGGTACCAACACGTTTCAATATTCAATACTGCGTGTGATTTAAAAAAATAATATTTGCGGATTAGTATTGGCAGCCCTGTTATCCCGCGTGACAAAAACTTAATTTATAAAAAAATATGTTCCAGTACCAGGTACGTACCAGCGTTGGTTTTGCTGCACGGTCATTATATTTATTATGTGTTCAATAGATAACAAGTCAACACTCATCCAAGTCCCAAATAGGTAGGCTCGTCACATAGTCTACGAGTGATAAAATCCCGCCAAGGCGACGCCGAAGGCTTCGTCATTATGAAAATACACACCACATTAAATGAATGAAACTAAGGGGCACCCACGCGTTTACACAATGAGACAAAAAGCTCTTGAGATGGTCACCGCACCATTATCCATAAATGGCATTGTACTAAGTAACCTTTTACAGTGACGTGTGTACAGAATTAATTAGTCAATTACGTGAATTATCGCTTTATGTATGATATAATTTTTACCAAGAAGATATCGAATATTCTATTGCAGTCGGATTTAATAAGCATAATTGGTGTACCAGTGTTTTAAATTGATGTAATTAGGGTGTTTGCGATATGATGGTGTGTGTCGCGGTCTGACACGTAGTACACTCAGACGTGGCTTTGAAGGCCTATTCAGTAATAAGCCGTCGCGCGTCGTCTGTGTAACAAAAACAAAATGGTTCCATGATCACACACAGCTCACAATAAATTTACAAAGCTGTGACCGGACTATGGATTAGATTAGTTATTTGTTTTTTAATGTAAACGAAAAATTCCAAAATATATATTTATGCGGAAAGACCTGCAACCTTCCCTATATTATGTGGTGCATTTCCATACAAAGGGGAAGATTATGAGTTCAATCCCCGCAAATCAAATAAATATTGAAATAATCTTTTCACATTTGATGTTTGAAAGTTACATTACTTATTTTTGGTTTTAAACGATTAATTTAACAGTGTGCAGATATTTACTTAACATTGATATAATGAAATAATGATAATTTTTAGTTATACATCTATTTACCTAAGACTGACCTCCATGAAAATAGCTGTTAATTTTAATACTTCCATATAGCAGATAGTATTGCCAAGTTTTAATATGATTTAGTAATAACAAAAGCTAATTATGGCAACTAATATTAGATATCAACTCAACGGGCGGATGCGATAATTATTACCAGATCCATTTAGCATAGTTTCCGTAAACATTACCATAGTATTTAATATCTATTTCAAGTTATTTTCCATATTTTTGCAATTTCGTATCGATCCCGGCTTTTTCGAAGTTGTTAAGTAATCATCATCAGTCATCATGACAGAGGCCTTCCGACGCACCCTAAAAACTGTCACAGAGTTGGCCGAACATACTTTTTTACGTGGTCCGGAAAAAACTTCTTATCTAATTGTAATAGCACTAGAAAGAATTACAAGTATACGTAGGTATTTATTTTACGTGTAATAATAGGTTGGGGAAAAAGTTTCTTCGCTTTTTTAAGAAAATTCAAAACATTTTTTAATATGGTTTATTTACATTTAACTAAAGTATGTAGGTACCATTTTGTTCAATAACATTTTGCCATCTTGTAGGTAGGGACATGATCCCATTGCTATAGAAATTTTGGGGCTTCTAATCAAAATACCGCGACAAGTGCTTTTGGCAGTCCTCTCGTGATGTTAACCTGACACTGCCTAAAGAATTCTGAAGAGACCAAAACAGGTGGAAATCTGAAGGTGCAAGGTCAGGACTATACGGCGGATGCATTAACACCTCCCAGCCAAACTCTCTTAATTTTTGCTGAGTGGCTAAAAATGTGTGAGGTCTAGCGTTATCATGATGAAAAACCACACCCCTTCTGTTGATTAATTCCGGCCGCTTTCTCTCAACTTCTTGCTTTAATCTCATCAGTTGTTCGCAGTAGAGTTCAAAATCGATGGTCCTGCCTGGTGGTAACAGCTCATAATGAATAATGCCCTTCCAATCCCACCACACACACAGCATCACCTTGTTGCGAGTTAACCCGGGTTTCGCCACAGTCTGTGAAGCCTGACCGGCCTTTAACCACGACCTTTTTCGCACGTTCTTGTCGTACGTGATCCACTTTTCATCACCAGTTATCAGCTTCTTCAAAAATGGTTCGGTTTCATTACGTCTTATTAAAGAATCACAAATGAGTACACGATTCATTAGGTTTCTTTCAGTGAGCTCGTGAGGTATCCAAATATCGAGCTTTTTTGTGTACCCAGTTTTTTTCAAATGTGCCATAACTGTTTTGTGGTCAATTCCCAGTTCTTCAGCTACGTCGTAACTACTGATATGCAGATCTTGCTCCACTTTTTCAAAAATGGAATCCATTTTATCCGTAATAGGGCGACCAGAGCGACGTGCATCTTTGACATCATAAATTTCCGGATTGAAAACGCTTAAACCAAATTTGTGCTACTCTCACAGACACTGCATTAGGTCCATAAACATCGCAAATTTTTTTCGCGGCTTGCGTTGCATTTTTACCTTTTTTGTAGTAAAATTTTAAAATGTATCGAATTTCTTTATTAGATTCACTCATCTTGACAGTACAAAAAACAAATATAATAAATCACACATTTTCCTAATTTGAATTTGGAATTATGTTCTTAAAATTTAAACTTTTAATGATATCTAAACCAGCCTACCAACCAGCCAGATACAAATAATATAGCCAAAGAGATTTTATTACAAGTTCATACATACTATAATGCGAAAAGACGTTTTCCCCAACCTAATATATCTGTCTGCTAAGTGTATTTGCAGAATGGGTGCAATAAAATATATACAGCTTAGATCTAAATATTAGCTTAAGTACATGCACCCTGGGGCCCAACCATGGACTCTTATATTAAAAAAAAAAAATTACCATGACATCAATTAGACAATCATGTCATGTTATACATTTTTTTGACAATTTAGTCTAATTCTTTATTTGAACCGCTATAAGAGTTCATGGGTCCCTTTAGGGCACTGCAGTTTAGTCTGAGTCATGCATTTTTAAATTACAAATTTATCCCTTATAATACAATTAATTAAATGAAAATTAAGTTACCTACTCGCTTACATTCTTACTTACTTAGATTAAGTTGTTAATTTTATTGTGAGTTAGTTAATAGCTATTAGACGGAAATAATAAATTCTAAAATAATCAAATATTGACACCTTTCCAATAGATATAGGCAATTCAATTTGAAAGTGAGACTATTTTTTTTAGGTACTTCGTGTAAATTATGCATGCAAGTCATGCATAATATATTCAATCCGTAGTGACCGGAGTTGTTAAATAACTACTGGTTAAGTTGGCGTGAATACTTGCGTAACCTTAAGCCTGGGTTCAACAGACCGCAAGCATGGTTTGAACTTCAACTCCAATATCATACACTTTACACTAACACACTAATTACACTAATATTTAATTTTCTTCTCAGATGTTTAATTTCTTATTTCTTTTTTTGTTTGTATTTTTAGATACATAAATATCTTAGAAATTTTTACACGTAAGGTATATATTCAGCTACCTATTCTATTTTAACTTTGTTAAATAAGTATCCAATTATTTTTTTTGTGCTTGTTTGCACTTTGTTTTTGCGTTATTTTCTATCAGTGACGATCTCTAATTGGCCACCTATTGTATAAGATGTTTTTTGTTAATTTTTTATGTGCTGTTGGTTTTCCTTGAACATATAAATAAATAAATAAATTATAAATGCGAAAGTTTAGATGTTTAGTTGTTTGGATGTTCGGATGTTTGTTCCTCTATAACTCGATAACCACTGAACCGATTTGGCTGAAATTTGAAACCTATATAGATAATGACCGGGAATAGGACATACGCTATTTAGTTCAGAAAAAATACGGTTCCCGAGTTCCACGCAAACGAAGTCGTGGGCAACAGCTAGTTTTAAATAATTTTAGTTGTAATAAAATAATATCCATAGTAGTAATATTACCCATACCCCGCCACCCGAACATTAGAGGTTAATGGGACTAGGTATAGGTACTTATAGCTTAATTTTAGCAAACAAAATGATTGTAAATACCTACTAATTTCTTCATCATTCTAATTTATCTATCAACACCCAAAGCTATATGAATTTAGGTGTTAAAGACACATCCAGGAAATAACTATATGGTGTTGACAAACATTCGACTCGAAATGTTTGGTAACCTACCTTATGGAGCTCTGCAAAGACTTATGTTCGGGCATTTACTTTTCATTCTTCAAGACATTTATTAAATTGATGATTACTTACTCTCTTAATCTGAAATTGGCGTTTCGAGACTAATAGTAAGTATTAAAATTAAAATAAAAAAATTCTTAATATGTTTGTTTTCAAACTGTTGCCCCTTTATTAACACAAGCTCTGCATATAATTAAGATTCAATGAATAACTGGAACAAGTACCAACACGATCTGTAGGTTACATTAGATCTAGCGTATTGTAAGAGGCGACGATAACCTCATTACTGGGCTGTGTTTTGCATGTAATTTTCCAGTAAATTAATCGGTAGGAATCTACTCGTATTATACATTATACTTGCATAAATTATAATTTTGCTCATTTAATAGACATTACTATAAACTATTAGATACATATATCTCTAAACCTGATTGACTGACTGATTCATCATCGCCATCGAAACCGCTGGAGCTAGAAAGCTACCATTTGGAAGGTAGCTTTGTGTGGGAACTTTTTAATGTGATTGGCATGAAACTTAATTCAAATACTCTCAATATAAAATATTTGGACACATGTTTCAGGGTTTTCTAAAATAAAAACCATTTAACCCCTTTAAATATATGGGGTGTCAAACTTTTAGTGAATTTTTAATGTAATTGGTTTACAACTTAGTTTGAAAACTTTAAATGCAAAATAAACGGATAATGTTTCAGAGTTTTAAAATACATGCCATAAAGTGCTAGTCAATCATATAACTCTTTAAAGCTAAAAGAAATGAAACTGTCCATGACATTGCACCTTAGCCTTCAAGCAATGTATTGTCTTCCGTAGTCACGTCTAGTCAATGGGTGATGTAATTTCGTCCGCCGTTGATAGTAACACATGTACCCGACTGGTTATCAGCCATTTGTATGTAAGACACACGTTTGTTAAACCACAATTTGAGGCAAAGCAAGCACACATTGTCCGCACCTGGTTTAAGATGACTGCTAAAATGTTCTGCCGCCAAAGCATTTTCTAACTTAGTAACTATATAAACTAAAAACTTACTACTTATGATGTAGAGTTAGGTAAATACTAAGGTATAGTGGATGATTAACGCCCACCTAACTTTAATTTGAAGTATTTTTTGGTATTTACATAAAAGTTAAAAAAAACATGGCTATAAACAACAGCATTTATCTTTTATAAATAAATAAATAATGCTGGAAAATCCACACAGCTTCTTCTAGCCCTAAGCTAAGCAGAGCTTGTGTTATGGGTACTAAATATTTAATTAGTACCTCGTTGTACTTCATATACTCAATAGTAATAGGAACGTCACAGATACTTAGGATCTCAGAGGAGTCATCGCTTTGGAACGAAGATGTTTCATTATGATACAACTAAATACTTTGATGCTGAATGAATGGCTATCATTTGTTAATAAGATATTAACATACAGTATTTACATACAGTATTTGCTAATCGTTTGGTGTCTGTCTAAGTAAATTGGAACATCTGAAGTCTAGCAAACTTTTAGCTTTGACGAAATACATATTTTATTGTTTTATTTGCACAAAATACTTAAAAGTCACTACATTTACGTAATACGTAAGGTTTGTACGTAACGATAAACCTCACAGGTCCCCTTAAAATGTATTTTGTAAGGCATGTTTTAGCTATATAAAATGTCACTTTAGGACAGTGTCATATATCAATTAGGATTACCACCCACGACTCGCAATTAAAAGACACAGGTAGATGACTATTGGAATGTTAAGTGTGACAAAATGCGATTGTGGAATAATAAGAAATAGAGAAGGATGTCAGCGCACTATTTTCACTCAAAAACATTAGAGCTAGACTTGAGAAGTTAGAAAAATAAATTATCCAAATTGATGAAGAGTTCTTGACTATCATCTGATTTCAGTAACAACTAAGAAAAAGCGGCGGGCGTTTCTGCAGCTTTTACACGTGTTACAGAAGTCTTTAAAGAATGATTAATACGATAGAAGCAATTACAAATTATTAAATAATTTATAAGATGCTGTACTGACTAGAAAATATAGTCTGCACTGCAGTGAGACCGACGTTGTTACTGGCTGATGAATTAGCATAAACGCTCTTTGCAAGAAGCCGACTGCTATGGCGCCTGTCGCGCCGATCACATTAGATAGAAACACGGGAAATTACATAGCTCGTTGAAATACTGCGAATAAATAACTATTTACTAGATAATTGTGCTCGTTTACCTACCCAAGATACATAATATACACCACCATTTCAAACCAATATAACTTATCTAAGTATTTTACTTGCGTTAAGCGGCTCGGTAACTTAACAAATGCACTGTATCAATGTATAAAATACCAACATAAATAAATATCGTTAGATTATTGCATTGTAATTGGCCGATTTATCTGCGTTGTGAACAAAAGTAATTTGCAGGTTGATCATAATCCGCTGTAGGTCGACGGTGTCTGCTCTATGGGTTATTACCTGCGCCATTATCACTTTAGTTAGTAAATCACACCGATCGATAATGTCAGATAATGATCTGAGTCTCGGGCGTCAAGTGTGCGTTGGGAAACCGCAGCCTTTGCTGGCGCCGCGTTGTAGTGTGCGTATGCGCATAGCTTTATTAAATTGTCACAACACAATTTATCTAATATTAAAACTCAAGTCACACTGCGAGCTATGTGAGCTAAAATATTGAGTATCCACCGAAATCAAGAATAAGTTTAATGGGACGACCAGCTCCCCTACCATGAACTCTTAGAGCGATTCAAATTAGGACCTAAACTGAATTGTCAAAAAATTTTGTACCATGACTTCAATAATTATTGAATTTTTTACCATGACTTCAATAATTATTGAATTCATGATACAAAATTTTTTGACAATTCAGTTTAGGTCCTAATTTGAATCGCTCTAAGAGTTCATGGTATAATGTTAGTCGGCGCTCTCGAGAGATAAATAAAATAAGGCAACACTATGTTAGTTTCAAAAAGTTCAGTTCAGTCAGTTGTAATAAGTATGTAAAATATAAAGTTAAACATAAAATAAAAAGATAGCCCCTGCTTTCGGTTAAAAAGAAGACACAGCTATACGTGAGCTAAGCTATGTTAGCTAGCTGTTTGGCTAGTGCTTAATATATAGCATAATATATCCAATAACAACTACGATATATTTACTGCAGATACTAGGTCAGATTCGGAAATTGAAATTAGTTATTAGACCACTGACAAGTGCTATGAAAAACGTTGTTAGACCAACTAGTTGAATAAAACTAGATTATATCTAAATCACAGGTGCCAATTTATTCTATCATTAACCGAAAGCTAACAAGATATTACTTACCCAGGTTATTTATTACAGGTGTACGTGCGTGGAGTATGATGAGAGATCAAAAGCTGTTTAGGACAATAAACTTGTTATACCTACCAGAATACATTAACATGAGAAAATTTGGCGAACGCTTGATAAAAATATTGCAGTACATTACAATTCATGTCGCAATCTATGACTAGGACTGTAATGAAGTTGACTGTTAAATTGAAGCAATAAAGAAAATTAGACCCCGGGGTGCTAATGGTCATTGGAATAGCTCTACCAATTGCATCATACTATTGTCTAGACTGCATGGTAGCTGTGTGTTATCTAAAATAAACAAATAAGCAGGCATATCAATATGAACATTAAAATAATCTAGGTGTTTAGTAGGTACTTTTAGTATATATACTCGGTTTTTATTTCTGTGGTAGTGGTTTAGTAATAAAACCTCGACTTCTAATTTTACTAAATGGAAAAATTGGTAGGTACCTACCTAACTTCAAATTAATGTCTTAAAAGGTTTAAGCTTTTTCATGTTTAATTTAATAATTTGTAAAAAAAATATCTACGCGTCATAGATTTCATAGATTGGAACCTTTTCTACTTTTCAACGGCGTCAAACAAAGCTCCTATTAGGGCTACCTCTGTAAAAATTATGTGGATCCTATCAATATTAGCCATCTATAGGATTATTCCCATCTGATCATTATGATCTGATTTTGGTTGCATCTGATCATATAAAAAGTCTCAATTATAATTAATCAATATTATACCTATCAATACTAGTCATCATATCCCATCAATATATTAGCAGATGTAGGTAAGGTGCTTAAAATGTTTATCCTAACCGAAGTGTAATTTCGTTGTTTATGCGTCTCGTGAATAATCCACACAGACTTCTATAAATTTTTGTTCAAGTTCGAACCGTTTTAGGTTTATTTATTGATACTGATCCTTTAATAAAATTATAGCCATTAGTACCATAGCCTAGAACTTATCTACTACCTATATAGATACAGACGTAAGTCTACTATAGTATCTATCTCACCTCTGTGGTTAGCTGTCCTGATTGATTGGCTAGATTAAAATCATATTTCTGTCTATGTTTTGACTTGATTTAACATACGATCAAATTACCAACACCATTAAATCTAGGTAATTACTTACAAAAAAAGTTGTTTTATAAATGGGTATTATTGCAATAAAATAATTAAGTAAATATTGTTTATTTGTCTTTTGTATTTCGCGATTTTTGACTATTAATAAAGGTACCTACTGCTACGATGTATTTAGATTTTTTGTTTCTGTAGCACCTGTCGTAGCAGGTTCTACAGAACCAAAAAATCAAAGCCAAGATGATTATTTTATATTATGAGCTCCATTTTATTTTATAAATACTTATAATTTTTTGAGGATCAACGATGTTTTTAAATGAACAGATTTATGAGATTAGAGAGGATCTTGAAAAATAATTAGCTTGCATTACGAACTACGAATTAGCCCTGCAAATTGCCAGTAGCCTTATCTATTTGCATGAGACCGCAGATAAGATTATGTGCCAATGTAATCGTTTTACTTAGTTGGTAATTTTGATTATTGGCTGCAAGCGTATCAAAGTCAGCTAACAGATAAAAAAGATCACGGAGGTTGCATGTTGTGGTGTACGGGTACGCCGACGGTTAGTTGGTTGCGGTGGCTGGCTAGCTGGCTAGAGGTGGCACTGGCAGGTTGAGAGGCTGCGCGGAGGAACAGGTCCGGCGCACGCGCGGGGCAGAGTCGCCGCGGCCGGCCAGCCTCGGCACTCAGGCCACTCAGTGCACGCGCTGCCTCGCCGCCGCCAGCCTGCGTGCTCCACACCCGCGCAACACTCCCGACTATTCGTACTATCCCGGCAAACTTTCCGCGACCCTCCTCAACTTTCAGAACATTTTCCCCGATTCTGCTGTTACCTCACGTGTGCTCGCTAGTGAATCGCGTGTGTAGTTAATATTTTTTACGTGTGCTGCGGTGACCACGATCTCGATTCTAAGGTAAGAAACTATAACTTGTAAGTCTATGCAGTTTGCTAATGATAAAAAAATACTGTATGATGTTTTAGAAAGTCACTTGCATAGCAACGAAACAAGTTAAAGCCATACACGTATCCACAGTAAGTGCGCGAGGTAGGTACTCGAGTTGATGTAACCTCGTTATGTTGGGGCAAGTTAAATAAAGTCTGACTCTTATAGCATCTCTATTTTGGACTGGATGCAAATTAAATGATAGATATCCAACCAATCCAATGCTTATGTGAATTATAGTTGGTAAGAGATAAACAATCGATGTGTCGAAGTATGTTATTTATATGATCATACCAAAACTTAAATCTGGTAATATTTATTTATGTCAGTTCGAAGTGACGAAGTATCTCATGGTAATACAGATACCTTACTGTTAAGGTATCACAAATATTTAAACCAGTTAATGATGTGGTAACTCTAATATGATATTCATCCACGGGTACTACACGCGCTCAGGTCCAGGCATGGCTTTGGTTATGTGAATGCCACTTATCATACTCGTCGAATAAATTTAGAAAGCTATCATCATAAATAAAATAATAATAAACTAATTTAATCAAGTCACATTTTGAAAATAACTGTAATTTAATTAGTCAAACATTGTCTTGAACCGGAATGTTTTACGTTTCGTTGTAAAATGTGATGTCCATTGGTCATCAATATGTAAACCATCACTTTTAATTAACCCAAGGTTATATGGCATCCAATAAAATGAATTAAATGGTGGCCCTGAATGGAAATATTCGTTTCGTCAAATGATGTCTGATCTACTCACTAAGGTATAAATTATTAAATTGATTTAAAAATTTACACAAACTATGAATTGAATAATAATTAATAGTTTGAGTAAATTTTTCATAAAAAGTTACATGGAATTTCAATACAATCCATAGACTAACAGGTAGGTATATTTCTTAGAATTAAAAAAGTAAGGTGAAAAACGTAAAGTTTCCTTAAAAGATACACGAAATATCAAGTAAATTGGGTATGCGCATAACATGTTTTTACAAAATAAATGTATTTTCACCACAGTAGTGTAACTAGATATTACTTCTGTGATTTTTACCATACTTACCTACTACAAAAAAAACACGTCATTCGCTCTGGATTCAATATATTACACTCATCAAGAACACAATACTGTCGTTGCGTTGTTGTGACTCGATGATAATGAGACACAATCAATTTACACACAATTAATACAATTATTATATATTATACAATCAATTAATACAATTATTATATTTTAAAAGTATCTATAAATCGTATTTTTTAGGAAAGTATATGTTTATAATTTATAATGTAAATAATATACTAAAAACACCACATTGAGAGATAATTGAAAAATCGCCATCCGGATAAAAACCCTCGTTTTACGTTTCCTTTTATTATCTCTCTTTTTTATTATATCGCAGGTAGGTCTCTTCTTTGTTTTTTATATAACTTAAGTATCGTTAAAAAATACATAAATAAAGTGGATTAAGTATTTAACTTTATTTTAATCTTAATTACCTTTTCAGAACAGGCTATATTGTAGTTTTTTATAATATTTGCGGGATTTTATCGCGTTACCTTTTTATTTCGCCCGACGTCTAAAAAAGTAACGCGATAAAATCCCGCAAATATTATAGGTAAAAACTATGAGTCCTGATCGCGAAAACTTTAATAAAGACTACAATATGCTATATTGTTTATATCTTGCATATACACCCTATGCAATACATGTTATATCAATTTTTTAAGAGCATGTGTATTAGCTACATAAATATATTTTGTGGCACAATTTAACAATTTAACTAGGCATTTTCGGATTAGACTACTAAAGTTAGTCTTATAGGCATATACGAGTGGGGTGACGAAGATGAACAAGACAGGCAATAAGCCACGTTATTTATTTGTCTGGACTAGCCCTATGACGACGCGATGTTTCATCGCTTCAGCGAAAGATGGCATGAGTCAGCAGAGCCATTCAGACGGGCGCTTCCCGTGTACTCATTCATTATTTATTACTAAGCTCGTTGTGGACATTTCATATAGCTAAGCAAAAAGTCCCATTGCACCTGCATGAACAGGAAGCCATTCTGAAGTACTGAATTTCTAATGCGTATCGCTAAAAACTTTAAAATACATATGTACATAAAGAGCAACTTGGAAAATCTGAAGCATTTACTTTCTTTCTGCAATATGCAGCTAAAATTTAGCGTTAAATTTTTAATATGCACTTATCCCGTCATCTAAAAATAACAATCATTTGGATATTACACTTGTCAATTCAATTTTATTGTGGTCATGTACCACTAATTTGAGTGTCATTGTAAAATAACATATTATAAGTATATGAGTATATTCAAAAACTACTTACAATAAACTTTTGATGATTATTGAAAAAAATGATTACTGGATTTCATTTTGATAGTTATTTTGGGCAATTAAAAAAAAATCCAGTCCCGCTTTCCCCTAACTACATACCCTAATTGAGCTTCAAATTCATAAACGGAAATATATATAATTTCATTTGCTGTATTTTTTACGCATTTTTTTTTTATAGAAATAGCACTTCCTCAAAGATTACATTTTTAAAGACATTCTCTACACCACACAGAAAAGGCTATTGAAATCAGACCAGCAAATATTGAGACGGCAGAAATAAATAAAAGGTGCCCCACAATATGATGGGTATATATCATTATCATCATCATGACAGCCTTCTAATGTTCCCACTGCTGGGACACTGACCTACTCTCAAGCGAGAGTGATTGGGTCTTAATCCGCCACGCGGACTCAATGCGGATTGGTGGACGGCACATGTCTTTCGAATTGTTAGTTCTTGGACATGCCGGTTTCCTCACGATTTCCATCAACGTATGATAGCACTGGCATTGCGCACATACATTTTTCGAATGAAAAATCCATTGGTGCACGACCCGAGACCCACGACCCTAGGATCGGCAGGCGGGGTCACTACAACCACTACAACTAGACCACCAGTGCTGGGTATATATAAAAACCCGAATCGGAGTAATTCTGCACCACAGAAGTCATACTTCTGTGCTCTGCATATAATCGGGGATATTTCCATAGTGTCGCAGTATTAGAACATACATTACAAACAATGAACACACGCTTCATTTGCGTCGCAGGTTAAAGGCATAAGGATGTATTAATTAAAACAAAGTAAACAAAGATAACCTTTAACTGGTAGATAGAGGGAGAGCTGCCTGTAGTGATTTCACTGAAAGCTTCTCACGATGCTCATTAGCCAGAGCTTCTTGGTAAGGTAATTAGTGTTCAATACGTGTTTTTCCTAGATTGGAACGTTACATATATGCTGTAAGTAACACAAAGTAGTATCTAACATTCAAGTTAGTAGTTTTTACAAAGATTACAAACATAAGGACATACTTACTACTACCACTACTTTAACTATCGACCAACGACTGTCCGTTTTTGTTTTTAGTTTTTTGGTTTGCGACACGCTTGAAACATTTCTGTTATGCTAACTCTTCACTTGGCATAATATTTGCTCAAATGTTTGTTTAATTCGTCAAAACAAAGTAAACTTTGAGAAAATATTACCTATCAAAAGTTAAAAAAAAATTATAAAGCAAGTATTTGAGTTATTAAAATATGTATTTCAATTTCAATTCAATTTCAATTCAATTTATTTATTAACCATAAGTACAACATTACAGAAGACATACTTATGTGAAATGCCAGCATAATTTTAATGGTGCGGAAATTCCGCATGTGATCAGATTTTTCTTCACCTAGTTTTAAAATGTTTCAAACTTCGGTTTCAAAATGATCTTTGTGTTTTTATTGAAATAAAATATTTTTAATTTGAGTTTAAGAGTTTCGCAGCAGATTTTATCACTAGTCTCAGTCTATCCACTTATGTTCAAAATCGATCAAATTAAAAAACATCAATTGCTCAAATAAAAAAAAAGTTTCACAATTATTAATAATAGTTTCCTTTGCAGAAACAAAATGACGAACAAAGATACCGATTGTAAAGCGATCAATACGAAAGGCACTATCAGTTATGACGTCACTAAACTCTACGTAACTTGAATGAAGGAATCGTACAATCTTGTACCTAATCAGAGAAAGAATTCAGTTTATCGGAGTATTTACCGGAATGACAGCATGACTGTCTGTATTCATCAATAATCATAATTGGTTGATGGTTTTATCATTACATTCCATTGTGATGTATAACCTATAGCTACATAGCTTTGATAATCCAGGCAGGTGGAGATTATTATCCTTTAATCCATTTTGATTATGTAGGTATAACCCTGTTTAGGTATAATTTATTAGTTTTGTTCTATGCAGCTTTCATTTGGAACTAACTATATATTTTTATTGCTGTCTAAATAATATGGTGATTTTTGTATGGTTATTTTACGATTCTATAAGTAGGTATAGATTTTCACTTACTTAGATATATTTTTACCCCTCCTTTAGAAATATAAAAACGTAACTTTACTGACTGCCTGACAAGCTTTGGGGTCCATAATAAGTGGGCATTACAATGTAGTAGGTACCTACTTATTGAAATGACAATTAATAAACTAGGTACATAATGAGAGTTCTCTTTTATGACAATAACAATCATAAAATTATGGAAGTTTGTCGAGCCATTCATTTATTTTAATTACAACTTCAATGAATAACTGGCGAGTAGCGACCCTTGTTATCAGAAGTCATGTCGAGTGGTGGTCGAGCTGAATCCGACGACATGTTGTGAAACTCAATACGTCATACCGATAAAGGGATTTCATTAAAAAAATCATACCTACTTTATTATACTATTACAAAATCGTTAATCTACTCATTCATGATGCGCAAATGATATTTTTTATCCTTTAGAGGAAGTTTTTATCAGGATGGAAAAAAAAAACAAAAATCAGCTTCGATCCCCGCTATGAACAAAATGTTTGCATGGTCTCCAAATACTCGTATTTGTTCTGGGTCTGTGTGGTCTGGGTGTTGTGGTATCATAAGTGGTAAATCATGTCTTAAACAAGTATTATTATTCTGGACAAAGGTTTATTTAAGATTTGCATGTAATTATAAATTATTTATTATTAAGAATATTTGAATGTAATTATTTTATTTTTATTGATTTTTCTCAATGACATTTGTATATTTTGTTAACTAATTTGCTTATTATTTAATAGATTTTTTGCTTTTAGACATATTATTTTGGTAAGATCCCTGAAAACAACCAGCATCCATAGATTACGGCTTTTAGATTTTTAATTTAATGTAAAAATTCTACTTTGACTAGAGTCAAAGTAAACACAAACACTTAAAAACACAAACTCGTCACTTTTTAGAGCTAAACTTTTATTACTTGCACTAAGTAATACTAGATTGATTACTTTATGCATGTTAGTACAATTCACTGAGATCAGTATATTTTTTTTATCAGTTTCAAGAGTTCCGATCTAATTCTCAAAAACTAAAAAAACAACCATAACCCTAAAAATATTAAAAACCGGGATCATACTCGTCCATTGGGTAAATACCCAATGGATTCTTAAATAAGAATACCTACGCCTGGGTCTGAGGAATTGTTTTTTGGACATCACTATCATAATGACATCTCTTACCATTGGATAATGACAGACAGAGACGATGCTAATTTTAAATAATGTTGAATTTAAGCAAGGGGATAATAAAATTGTTACATAAAAATGTTGTAATAAAAAATCGGAAAGATTAATATCTTAGTAAAATAAACTTGATGAATTACTTATTATTATGAGGTATCAATATGAACTGGCAAACACTTTCATACGTCACGTTATCACGTAGGCACACGTAGGTAAGAGCCACCTACCAAGCAAGCTATATCAATATTATATAATAACCAAACTAACATAAACGATTTGAACTTTGAATGCAATTTTCTCAATTTAGATAAGATAAATAAGGTATTAGGAATATAATGGCTTAAGTTCCAGTAGGTACATAGTACTATAATATCTGTTCTGTGTTTCTAGGACAAAATATGAAAATAATTCGTCAATTGAAATTAATTAATTGGTTATTTATTTTTTCTATTCAACCAAGGCATAATTTTGAACGATAGCAATATTGCCAAAGAAGAAAGAATTGTCTTACTCATGACGCTCTATTCTCTACCAACCAATGCGTTTTGATCTATGTAACAGCTATGACGCTGTGCATGACAAACTAACGAACGAGCAGACGGTGTTTTATTGACCAGTTCTTTGACGGTACCACGAAACCCAAAATATTCCAACCGGTAAGTATTTGAGAGACGTTGAAATAATCCGTGTTGAAGAAGAGACTAACAAAGTTGTTGATTTGTGCTTGAAATAAACCACTAATCTTAGAAAAGATTCGGGATGAACCTGCATAACACACGTGTTCTAAAGTTCACCATATAGATATAGCTATAATAAACATTTCAAATAGATAACAGAATGAATGAATAAAAGAAACCCTATGCGAGAAAGTAAAATATCAACAGCTGCTGTGAAATTGTGTTCTTTACATTGTGTGATGCTACTGCTGTGATTGTCACGTGTAAAGAGTGTTGGTTTCGGGTTGTTGGCGACAATCAGGCTGTGGCGTGGGCACTATCGCTGGCGAGTGCGAGGTCGCACCGCTCACCCCGTTATCGCACCGAGCACGCCTTGCCTTATTAACTCTATTAATAATTCATCTCATATCTTGTCAACCCTATTGTTCTGCAAGATTATTTTCCACTCGTCATGCACCTCGTATAAACTTGACTACGACATGACACTTTGTTGCGATTTCTGATACTTTCACATTAAAATTGGCATAATATAGGTACCTACGCGTTATGGGGTTTTCCGATTGCCTTGATATAACATTTGTGTTGTGACTGGACCGGAATCGCGAGTTGTGATTTAAAAGGATAAAACAGATCCTGTTAATTCGGCGAGTTGTTTAAATCTTTTAGGTAGGTAGGTACTGGTTTGTTGGTGGCCTTCTATTGTTTATGTTCTTCGATTCTTACGATAACCTATTACAGGTTTTTATAACTCGCGTATAAATACTTTAAAAGTCATGGGCAAAAAAGGTGCTGATTTGTTTATTTGGGTTGCTGTCATTACCACAAAAAGTTTTATAACCTGATAGATCTAGATCTAGACAAGTGGTTAACTGTCTATTGTATTGTCACACAAATATAGCAATTAGCAGTCTAAATTTTATCTATTGCTAGTTACTTATTATTTAACCAGGTAGGCAGTAGGCGTGACCAGGTAAAGGGCGTGGCTACCACCCCGCATCGACACCAACCATGACTCCCCCACCCTTTAGAGACCTTTACTTTTCCCCAGTTTTGGAACAAAGAAACCTTTAGCAAGAAAGATTCAGTTTTAAAAGAACCTGTTTTAGTAATGCATTCACATAGGTACTTTGAGATGTATCAAAAATATAATAATACTAGCTGACCCGGCGCGGCGCGGTTTCACTCAAGTTATTTTTTCACAATTTATCCATAATTTTCCACTGTTTCAAGTTTCCCTCGACCTTCTGGACAAACATTTCAAGACTAAAATAAGCCAAATTCAGCACAGTAATAAATTTTTATATGATTTACATTGAGTCAGTAGCAAAGTTAGTGCTGACTCCAAATACGAGCAAAGTCAGTGCTGACCCGCTACTGACCTAATGTAAACGCTGTCGGGTCAGTACTGACTTCAAATTCTCGCGTACCTACTGACCCTTTGTAAACAGAGAAAGTCAGTTCTCAAAGTCAGCACTATGACTTCCTAATTTGGAGTCAGTCACTGACCCAATGTAAATCGCACTTGAGATAGTAAAAATAGGTTTATTCTTTATAGATAAAACGAGATTTTGCTCTCTCTACTAATCTACTCTACTAAATCTACTAAAATCAACACATTAGACTTAAGTTGTATTGATTTGTATTAGGTAGGTATGTGACAGGACAGACGATGCTTTTATTAATAAAATTGGTTTAGCCATATTTATAAACGACGATATAAGAATAGCATTGCTTTTCTCCAGAGAAAGAAAAGATACAGTGCTTTTTCAAACCTAATAATAAAACCTTCTATCCAGAAAGCTAATGGGCATGTTGTGTGTTCAAGCCTGTTAATTCAATCAGCCGTTGTGAGCCAGACGGTCGCGTCGGTTTGCCAATCAACTAACTCTTTGTTTTTCACGCCACAATGAAATACTTAATGTACTTACTAAATCATTCAGGTCAACACTCTTCGATACAGGTAAATATTTAGAACATTTTTGATCATCGTCATTTTGGGTTCGTCATTTGAATAATCAAAGACATTGAGAATAGTCTATTTCACGCTAGCAAAGTTTATATTGAGAATTTTAGTTTAAACTGGGTAAGCCTAGAATTCTCAAATAAAACTGAACTATCATGCAGGTGCTACTTATAGTAGTCACAATAAAATTTAACAAACGCGGAGGATTGGAGGGGCGTAAAAATTTAGACTGGACTGGATTTCCCTATCTATAACTAGAAAAAGTAGGCATTCATTACACGCGATTCAAACTTATCTTAGATCTGCAAACAGAAGACATTACAAATTTAGCTTCAATATTTGCTAAAGATAAATCGCAGTACAGTGGCATAACCATAATCGCCGTATACCTATATGAGATTATAAATTACGTACATAATCAGGACGAGATCATTTACGTACTTTGTGTATTTATAAATACAGGTTCCTAATACACTTACCACTGAATGCTCAAAGTGAAAATGCAAGATCATTACAAAAAATTGTGTATGAATAAGAATGATAATCGAAAAAATAACAAAAACAGTTACTAACAAAGTTTGGTAAATCAGGCTTAGGTGTAAGTATACTCTAAATAAAACCCAAAATACAACAGAAACCGTTAGTTAAACAGTATGTTATTAGGAATAGTCGTAAAATATCTCTTAAAACGGTCGCAGTGTTAGTTTCGTAGCTGGCCGGCGACAACGACACAGCGACGGTATCATGACCCTCTCTCTATCCGAACTGCACCCCGAGCCCGGGTCTCGCGATCGTCGAACCTGCAGCGAAAAAACCTGATCTTGTTACTCTCCGCTTGTACAGTTAGCCGCGCATTAAGTAATCGGAGCCGAGAGCTACGAGATAATGTTGCGCACGCGTGAAATATATCCGAGCGTTTTTATTGCGACCGCGTTCCGCACACGGACTGGTATGCGCGTGTCTTTGCGCCGAAGAAATTCTGTTCACGAGTGGTTTGCCTCAAGCGACCTTGCGGCCCCGCTCCCCGCTCCCCTTGTTCCCCCGCGGTTTGCGGCGCTCCTCCGACGCTGCCTCCGTGAAAGTAGGTGACTATGACGCCGCTGTCCGCCTCGGTGGCACCCGTCTACACATTCGCTCAAACAACTTGCGGGCCCTACGACAGATTACATGTGGCTTTCTAAATGTCTACTGCATGTTACGATACATGTCAACATCACCTATTAAAATTTAAACATGCTAGAGCTTTAAGATGCTATTTATATTATTCTGACATTTGTGCTTATTTTTAAAACTATTCTTGCTTACTTATCATACACTGGCACTGTGGTATCTAGTGGTAGTGACCCCGTCTTCCGATCCTAAGGTCATGGGTTCGGAATCGTTAGAAGGTTATGGTTGTGATATTCTACTAAGATGAACCGCGATCTTTTAATATGAACGACTATTTTAATATCATCAGATACTTCACCTTGCATAATAGGTATGTTTGAGTCACTCACGTCACGGCTGATTTTACCTTATCTGTGCTTGCTGTCCTTAAGTGCAATGGAAAAAAAAATATTTAAGTCCTTTGAAAACTTGTCTTATGAATTACACATGCAATTAGTTGTAGGTCATGTATTATAGATATGTATTTTATGTGGTCTTGTCGTGTGGTATTCAATAATAATAAGGTAGAGATTAGATTTAGTTCAGTAGGTAAGTAACAGCTACAAGTCAACTCAGACAAACAAGTACCTACCAAACAGATCAATAGTTCACAGTACTTACCTAAGTAATATTGAAATAAATAACATAAAAGAGTCGTCGCATCGCATATTTGAACGAAACGCCGATAAGCGTTTGTCTTTGTAATATTTATCAGAAGGTGGATTACTCAACGCGTTCGAAGAAAATGTGCATATTGCCCGCGTGGATGAAACTGAACACATTCAATCGAATGCTTACAGTGGCCTTCCAGGATTGTAATATTGCTCACTGTTCGCTCATCTCTTCACGGAAGTTGTCGCCCAACCTGATTTTATTCCTCAGTTGTTCTTGCGAGGCAGTCTTTGCTGTGCCTTGAGCGGTTCCTGAGATGTCTTCAGTTTTACAAGTTAGTAAACTTGAAATAAAGTTTTATCAATTAGTTTACAAACTAGGATTAGTTAATTTACATTTTCAAGTCAATATTGTACTGTGTACATATTGAAATTTTATTAAACGCTCATCTGTGAGTAGTCGTTAATAAGTAACAAATCAATTAATGCGATAGATACCATTCTGAGTAGTGAGTATGAGTACAGACAACTAGCTAAATTATGTTTGTTATTTATATAGTAACTCGAACTTTTTATCGCTTCTATTGTCCGTTCGGTATTTACTCGATTAATAAAGAGTTGATTGACATGTGGAACAAAAAATATAACGATATCGGAACGGATACTGCCGCCTACTTCAATGACAATATCTTGAGTCTCCGCTTTTACAATTTCTTCTAGGTACACCTGCTTGAATTTTTTATCTATCAATAAGATACTTTAGTGTAACCATTCTAATAATTGGCAATGCAAAGGCAATTTGGGGGTCATCAGGAATAATCCATTTTTTCAATTGATATTTTTTTTTTCTAGTTCTAATTTCAAACTTATTGCTTGAGTAGGTACTAAATAATTATGTAATGAATTGCTGTATAACAGTGTTGTTAACCATGTTCCGCGTTATAAATTGCGCCAAATAAAATTAACCTCGTCCGCTTTATTTAAAGTAGAACTTCAAATATTTCAACTACATTTTTTTAATAAGTATATAATTTACGGTTAGACTAATAAATAAATTTCCGAGAAGGATCTAGAACCGGAACTTATAGTATTGACAATGTAGCGATTTTTCACGCGCGTGTAAGTGTAAACGCACTAAATATGAACCACTTTTTGCGCCACTGTATTTATATTGACGAATAAATACATGGTATATGGTACTGTAATGTATGTCCGAGTACTCGAGGTCAACGTACGAATGGAATGCTGTAAAAAAATGCGTTAAGGACATCAGTCTGGCAGTCTATTAACTGTACGATCCACTAGTTCGGGGTCATTAGTTCTGTGATTAGCATTCACTAATTAATTATGGCTACTTGGTACACTATTTACCTTGATGACTGGCTTGGTATATTTTTAATTCTGCATGTTTATTAGAAGAAATATTAACGATTTCAAGAATTTTTACTTAAATTATTACTTTATGGTATCAATGTCAGCTTTTAACGCTTTAGCTATCAATGCAAAGTACTACATCAACACCAATGAATATAATAATGTACCTTACAACTTCTATTGAACAGGTATACTTAATTAAAACTAGTGCCTGCATAACATAATTTTATTATAGGTATTGACGTTTCAAATGAGATTAGTTTGGCTAGCTTCAAAAGTTGCGTGATTATCATAAGTGTTCGATTTGGATACAACAGGAAAATCAATGGAATGATCACTTACCGTCGTATTTTTACCTGTTTATACAGTTATAATATCGTTGTTATGGTTGCAAGTCAACTCAACATTGTTGTTTATTTAAACGTTCATACCTAGCCATGGTATGAAATTATTTTGTTTAGTTATAAGGAAGTGTGAGGCCCGTTATTCGATGGGTTTAATTGATAGATTTAGTTTACTGTACTATATAAAATATATTGTAGTTAGTAAGTATTTATACTTGTATTTAAATTTATATCTTTACAATGTTCTATTGCACGTTTATTTCGACAGTTAAATCATAAATAACTATCCGTGATTAAACAGAGACGAAGGAAAATTGAATAAACATGAAACGTAATGTACTTATGTAGTTGTACCTACTTACGCAATAACATGAAATTCTCTCCGTAAAATGAACATTGCGGTTAACTTTTTTTGGGGGTAAGTACTACCTAGAATTTTTGTTTTCAAAACATGGATGTTTGATACTTTAGAGACAAAGGTATTGTGTTTATTTGCTCCGAGTTTAAAGAATGTAAAATTGAAAAAATGTAGGTATTAGGTATAACGTTCTTAAAAAATTAGATTAAATATGTATTATGATCATTTTAACATTATATTTCTTATTTTAACATTATACCTGCTCAGCATCTTATCTTATTTGCTAATGACTTCTGTGATTCATTGCCAAAAATAGATAAAAATATAGATAAAACAGATTAGTACCTACTTACCTACCTACCTACATGATTTGTACATCTAAAGAAAATGTGAAATTAAGTAAGGTGCCTAAGTATTTTATGGCGATTTAGGTATTGTCAAGGAGAGGCCTTCGGGCGGCCTATAAACTCATTACTGACTCTAACGAGCTTACGTACCTACTGCATCATTTTAGCTACAGCAATCTAATAAAAAAAACGTACCTGACGGACACAACTAAACGTAGGTAAGGTAAAAGCGGAAGAGCCTTTGTACTACCAGGCTAATGCTGAATTGGTTCCTGTTCAATTAAGATCAAAATGTCTAGAGAAAATAAATACTACGTGCATTGCAGTAGTTAGTAAAATAAACCTAGTACTATAATGGGTCAATGGTTTCAAAGAAAATAATATGCTTAGTTGGATTCGACCAAACTCAAATAGGCGCTATTCTCTAGAGTAAATCGTAGTTATTCGCAAGTAAACTGATAGTTTCCTTGTATTTGACATTTCTTATTCCGCGGAATAGTTATTCCAAAAGTTGGTCGGATCAAACTGATAACGACTGTCTTGTATGACGTCAGTTTCTATAACTGGGGGTCTACTCTTGCGGACAAAAGCTATATTATCGTGACAGTTTCATAGTTCAGCTCTAAGTCCGTGAATATTCGAACTCAGCTGTCACCAAAGACGTTTATATTTTCGAAGGTCCTGTCACCGACATAACTACGAAGTTTGCTACGGTTATCGTTTCTCGCCTTCTGTTTACTACGAAAGCACGATTTGCATATCTTATTCTGCACAAGTGAATTGTGCTCATACTAAGAGTGTTAGATTATCATTTCAGCCGATAGACGTCCACAGCTGGACATAGATAGATAGAGAGATAGATGGATATTTCTTTATTGTAAACCTTAAAAATAAATACAGAAAGGATAAAAGCATTTTCATAAAAGTGTAACAATAGGCGGCCTTATCACTAAAAGCGATCTCTTCCAGGCAACCTTAGGATGGACATAGGTGCTATTGTATCCTTGTCTTTATTTAGTATTCGGTTATTTAGAATTACTTAATAATGTGTAGGTAATCATCAAGCGTAGCGTGTATTGCTAAAGCTCTTAATTTTATTTTTTTACTTAGGTACTTACTTAAATCCTTGGCATGAGCCTCACCTAGTTTTATTCGCACCACACTGTTACACCACACACATTTTTAATTTTTATTATATTTTAAATAGATATATTTTTTTACTTTATTTTACTTTGCTTTACTTTACAATTTAAAGTTTCCTCCGTGTTGTTGCAGCTGTTGCGCACAAGTGGCGTGGCGCGAGGGTGTGATGCGAGGGCGGCGGAGCGGCTGGCGCAGGCGCCGCGAGTAGCGACCATGCGGAGCCCGCTGCACCTCGCCTGTCTGCTATTCCTCGCCACTACTGCCTCAGCGTCCACTGATGTCATCAGCTTAAGTAAGTATTTCATCTTTATCAGCATAGCCAAGTTGGTCTACACTACAGGTCTCCCACAATACGCGCTTCGAAGCCCGATGTTATCTTTAGCCAATCGTCCACTGCTGGACGTGGTCCTCCCCCAAAGAGCGTCATGACGACCGATTTTGAGCCTTCACCATCCACTGACTTTCTTCAATGTCATCGGTCCATCGAGTGGGAGGGATGTAATGTACCATATTTATATGACGATGTTATAGCACAACCGTAATAGTACAGAACCAAAGTCTCTTTATTGTTACTGTAGTACCTACTAGCTTCCGTGCCACCAGAATTGGCCCTTGACTTATACAAACTTACCTACTGCAGATAAAGCCAATGGACCATCATTGATATTTTGTCAGTTCAATACAACGTTGCGTCCTAACGCTATGAAGCGCTGCGATCATTAACGACAAAGGATGGTAATAGGTACTAATCATATGACGTCAATTACAACGCAATCTCACTAGTTATATATAACAGACTAGTTTTTTGTGGTGCGCGAGCTGCAGGCAGCTCGCGTGTGGGTTTGAGGCTGGGACTTGGACATTAAATATTTTCAAATTGAAAAAAGGTATAAAATGTTTACATTTGGACTCCTACAAAAGATATAAGTAAAACAAAGTAAAAAAAAGTAGTAAAAGGTTTAAAAGTTGGGTATTACTTGTACGAATAAAAAATATAGGTCGCGTGGTGCGCTCGCTGCAAGCAGCTCGCGAGGGGTTAAAGTTTCTATAGAGGTAGCGTGGTGCGCTCGCTGCAAGCAGCTCGCGAACGGGGTGTGCTCCTGTAGAGGTTGCGTGGTGCGCTCGCTGCAAGCAGCTCGCGAACGGGGTGTGCTCCTGTAGAGGTTGCGTGGTGCGCTCGCTGCAAGCAGCTCGCGAACGAGGTGTGCTCCTGTAGAGGTTGCGTGGTGCGCTCGCTGCAAGCAGCTCGCGAACGGAGTGTGCTCCTGTAGTGGTTGCGTGGTGCGCTCGCTGCAAGCAGCTCGCGAACGGGGTGTGCTCCTGTAGAGGTTGCGTGGTGCGCTCGCTGCAAGCAGCTCGCGAACGGAGTGTGCTCCTGTAGAGGTTGCGCGGTGCGCTCGCTGCAAGCAGCTCGCGAACGGGGTGTGCTCCTGTAGAGGTTGCGTGGTGCGCTCGCTGCAAGCAGCTCGCGAACGGAGTGTGCTCCTGTAGAGGTTGCGCGGTGCGCTCGCTGCAAGCAGCTCGCGAACGGGGTGTGCTCCTGTAGAGGTTGCGCGGTGCGCTCGCTGCAAGCAGCTCGCGAGGGGGTTAACTCCTGTAGAGGTTGCGTGGTGCGCTCGCTGCAAGCAGCTCGCGAGGGTAAAAAGTGCTCTCCATAACAGGGGCAAAAATATAAAAAAATTAAAAAAAAAAAAAAAAAAATCATTCTGAAAAAAAAATCCCAAAAAAAAAAAAAATTTTTCATTGTCGATTCAAAGTTAGTCTGGGATATATTCGACATTCAGTTGTACTTCCATGGACAAAACCTACACGAATCTTGAAAAAAAATTCCAATCCCCTCAATAGTTTCAGAGATAATACGAAAAAAAAAGAAACGGGGGGATTTAGGGGGGATTCAAAAATTGATTTCTACCAATCAGGACACCCTCTACACGAATCTCAAAAAAAAAACGCGACTTTTCCAACGGCAAGTAGAAAATCCCCACAAAGACCCCCTCAAGGGAGGGGAAAATGGGGATTTTGGGATTTTTCTAGAAAGTTTCAAAACACCCTCTATACGAATCCGTAATCAGTTTTACCCCACCCCTAGCGCAAGTGCCTCAACTCACATGTCAATGAGTGAATCAGTGAGTCAGTGGTAGTTTAGCTATATATAGTATAACTAGTTTTTTGTGGTGCGCGAGCTGCAGGCAGCTCGCGTGTGGGTTTGGGTCGTGGACATGGACATTAAATATTTTCAAATTGAAAAATGGTATAAAATGTTTACATTTGGACTCCTACAAAAGATATAAGAAAAACGTTATTAAAACAATTAAAAAGATTTTAAAGTTGGTTATTAATTGCATGGATAAATAATATAGGTCGCCTGGTGCGCTCGCTGCAAGCAGCTCGCGAGGGGTTAAGTTTCTGTAGAGGTTGCGTGGTGCGCTCGCTGCAAGCAGCTCGCGAACGGTGTGTGCTCCTGTAGAGGTTGCGTGGTGCGCTCGCTGCAAGCAGCTCGCGAACGGGTGTGCTCCTGTAGAGGTAGCGTGGTGCGCTCGCTGCAAGCAGCTCGCGAACGGGGTGTGCTCCTGTAAAGGTTGCGTGGTGCGCTCGCTGCAAGCAGCTCGCGAACGGGGTGTGCTCCTTTAGAGGTTGCGCGGTGCGCTCGCTGCAAGCAGCTCGCGAACGGGGTGTGCTCCTGTAGAGGTTGCGTGGTGCGCTCGCTGCAAGCAGCTCGCGAACGGAGTGTGCTCCTGTAGAGGTTGCGTGGTGCGCTCGCTGCAAGCAGCTCGCGAACGGGGTGTGCTCCTGTAGAGGTTGCGTGGTGCGCTCGCTGCAAGCAGCTCGCGAACGGGGTGTGCTCCTGTAGAGGTTGCGCGGTGCGCTCGCTGCAAGCAGCTCGCGAACGGGGTGTGCTCCTGTAGAGGTTGCGTGGTGCGCTCGCTGCAAGCAGCTTCGCGAGAAGATTGGTTGCTGTAGAGGTTGCGTGGTGCGCTCGCTGCAAGCAGCTTCGCGAGAAGATTGGTTGCTGTAGAGGTTGCGTGGTGCGCTCGCTGCAAGCAGCTCGCGAAGGTAAAAAGTGCACTCCATAACAGGGGCAATAATATAAAAAAATTGTAAAAAAAAAAAAAAAAATTCATTTCGAAAAAAAAATCCCAAAAAAAAAAAAAAAACAATTGTTCATGGTCGATTCGAAGTTGGTCTGGGGTATATTCGACATTCAGTTGTACTTCCATGAACAAATCCTATACAAATCTTGAAAAATATTTCAAATCCCCTCAGTAGATTCGGAGATAATACGAAAAAAAAAAAAACGGGGGGATTTAGGGGGAATTCAAAAATTGATTTCTACCAATCAGGACACCCTCTACACGAATCTCAAAAAAAAACGCGACTTTTCCAACGGCAAGTAGAAAATCCCCACAACGACCCCCTCAAGGGAGGGGAAAATGGGGATTTTGGGATTTTTCTAGAAAGTTTCAAAACACCCTCTATACGAATCCGTAATCGGTTTTACCCCACCCCTAGCGCAAGTGCCTCAACTCACATGTCAGTGAGTCAGTGAGTGAGTGAGTGGTAGTTTAGCTTTATATAGTATAACTAGTTTTTTGTGGTGCGCGAGCTGCAGGCAGCTCGCGTGTGGGTTTGAGGCTGGGACTTGGACATTAAATATTTTCAAATTGAAATAAGGTATAAAATATTACCAGTTTGACTCTTACAAAAGATATAAGTAAAACAAAGTTATAATAGAAAAAAAAGATTTAAAGTTGGTTATAACTTGCTCGGATAAAAAATATAGGCCGCGTGGTGCGCTCGCTGCAAGCAGCTCGCGAGGGGTTAAGTTTCTGTAGAGGTAGCGTGGTGCGCTCGCTGCAAGCAGCTCGCGAGAGGATTAAGTTTCTGTAGAGGTTGCGTGGTGCGCTCGCTGCAAGCAGCTCGCGAACGGGGTGTGCTGCTGTAGAGGTTAGGCGACACGCTCGCTGCAAGCAGCTCGCGAACGGTGTTCTCCTATGGAGGTTGCGCGGTACGCTCGCTGCAAGCAGCTCGCGAACGGGGTGTGCTCCTGTAGAGGTAACGTGGTGCGCTCGCTGCAAGCAGCTCGCGAACGGGGTGTGCTCCTGTAGAGGTTGCGCGGTGCGCTCGCTGCAAGCAGCTCGCGAACGGGGTGTGCTACTGTAGAGGTTGCGTGGTGCGCTCGCTGCAAGCAGCTCGCGAAGGTAAAAAGTGCTCTCCATAACAGGGGCAATAATATAAAAAAATTGAAAAAAAAAAAAAAAAATTTCATTCCGATAAAAAAAATCCCAAAAAAAAAAAAAAAATTTTCATGCTCGATTCGAAGTTAGTCTGGGGTATATTCCACATTCAGTTGTACTTCCATGGACAAAACCTACACGAATCTTGAAAAAAATTTCCAACCCCCTCAATAGTTTCAGAGATAATACGAAAAAAAAAAAAACGGGGGGATTTAGGGGGGATTCAAAAATTGATTTCTACCAATCAGGACACCCTCTAAACGAATCTCAAAAAAAAACGCGACTTTTCCAACGGCAAGTGGAAAATCCCCACAATAACCCCCTCAAGGGAGGGGAAAATGGGGATTTTGGGATTTTTCTAGAAAGTTTCAAAACACCCTCTATACGAATCCGTAATCGGTTTTACCCCACCCCTAGCGCAAGTGCCTCAACTCACATGTCAGTGAGTCAGTGAGTGAGTCAGTGGTAGTTTAGCTTTATATAGTATAATAAAAACACCGTTCAAACTAATTGAAAAGAAATGTAAAGATGAAATAATGACTTTATCATAATTGTGGATATAAAAGCGTTATTTATTGCGTCCGTATGGATGGACGTTATGAGCTTAATTATGGTTGTGTTATGGTTCCGTGGAAGTTTCACAAGTTGTGCAGCCTTACAATAAAAGACAGAACGGTTACCTTACCGGTTGCACAAGCTGCGCTCGGCGACAATTCTTCTCTTGCGAAACAGTTTGCCCGGACCCGGTTCCCACATAGATCAGGCATACGTTCTCCGTGCTCGATCGACGCATCCAATCTATTTATATCTAATGAATATCGAAGCGCTCGTGGCTAAGCTTGTTAAGTTCTCTAGTTCTTATGAGTTAAGAAGTTAAGAGTGTACTTCCCTTAGCATTGCCCCCCTGGAGGGATTATTATAAATAAATAAATAAATAATGCTGGACAATCCACACAGCATCATCTAGCCCCAAGGTAAGCTGCTGTTAAACAGAGCTGTATTATGGGTACTAGATGACTGATATATACTTAATGCAATACAATACATAGATCGATTTTTTTTATTATACATAGTAAATACCCAGAACACCCGGAACAAATATTTGTAGATCGTACAATTATTTGACTCGAGGCGGGAATCGAACCCGCAACCTCCGCGTCGCAGGCGGACCTGCGCCCGCTGTGCCACATCGGTCGTCAAATTATTATTCCCATCTGTCACCTAATTTTGTCCCCTCAAGGTGACAGATCGCACTTTTATTTTTTTGAAAAGTGCGATCTGTTACGTCACCCTGTCAATAACGAGAGGAGATAAACTTCTGTCACCCACCCGTCACTAACAGAGAGAAACAGACCTGTTTATTCCTGCTGTATCGATTTTTGTACTAATCGCTTTATGTCTTAGGTACCCTATTCATTTGGATGGGTGATTCAGTAGTAATTATTTAAACGCTTTTTTTTCTCTCTCTATTCTTCTCTTTTTTTTCTGAGCTTTGCAAACATGGAAATTGCAAATTCAGATTTAAATAGTTTTATTTAATAAAATCACAAGGATCAATGTGAATCTTGAGCTAGGTGAATTTACACCAGTTCCACGCGCATGTTAAATTGTTGATCCTGGTATATTAGTCGTTGGTCAATGAAGAAGGCCTTCGGGCGGCTTATAAACTCCGTCACCATTAAATACTGTTGACCATCTGATACGAATCTCAATATTCTATTCAATGTACCTTTGTGATCAAAGATGCGGCGCATAAAACCATTCTCCTATATCAATGTTTAATTTATTCTGTGTTTTGGGGCTCTCCATACTATGTTTTACTGTAAACATCTCCGTAATTGAAACTTTATATCTTCCAAGCTTGTTATGTCTCATCATAGATAAACCATTTTCATTAGAACGCCTTTCTTTTCAAATTGTAATGGCAGTCCACATAATATAACCTCTATTACCCTATTTATCCAATTAGAATACATACAAAACGCAATGAACTTTATCTGTTCATATTAACATTATTTTCATCAGGATCCATTCAAATAGTAAGTGCTAGTTGTTAACATTACATCTTAGCAATATGTTGTTGCCAACAACATAACATCTCACTCACTCCCTGAGAATGAGTACCAAAGTATTTTATTTAGGATTGACTTGCAAAATAATACCATAAACTGATTTTGTTCTAAATAATTAAGTACATTACTGTTCACATCACACAGATGACGGTTAAAAAGTATCATAATACTTGAACTTGTCTAAACAAGTTGATTTTAAGCGCCACGTCTGTCCATAACATTTGCCGTGGCACTGCACTGCGCTCGTCAGTTCCGAGACCATATCACCCACTAAAATTAACTTCTATAACAGTCATCAAATTCAAATCTAAATGCCTGCATACTGCTGCTTGGAGGCAGAATATCTGACACTACTGCATTTAGCTTCTAAGCATAATACCTAAGATACTTACATTTTAATTATTTTTTTAATAAACTTGCATACCTTCAATTCATAAGCTTTTAGTTAGTAAATAAATTACAAAATAAATGCATACTGTAACGAACCAAATATGCTTAGTTTCGTTCCGTTCACAAATAAAAACAGTAAATTAAATATAAGAGTAGTAAAATAGATAAATACGTAAAAATACGGTGACCGTTTTTGTAAGAACATTATAATAACGTTAATCTCTAAATTCGGAACGCTACCTTTACAAGCGCATTCCATATTTGAAAGTGTTTGCGAGTCATGGAATGGTCTGTGATTGGTCTGATTTTAAATGTGGCGCCATTCTGTCTGGCTGCGAACCAATCACAGAGCAGTGTCGAGATTTGTAGATAGATTTGTATCAGAAAATGTCTCCAGATTGCGGGGTAACCTTCCCCCTCGCCTATAAAAAGGAAAGCGTGCGCTGACGCGGGGTCATTACGATTATTTTAAATTCGAGCTAGGACGTTTTGCTGCCCGTGCGTGAAACGATTATTTTCGGGTTATCTCACCATAGATTCCTTTCGACACGCGAGTGATTGTCTGCTTTTTATGGTATTTACTTACCAAAGTTTATCATATTTAGCTGGTACTTCATTTGTGTGAGTGAACGGAGTTTGAAGTTAACATGGTTTAACGTCTGGTTGGATACTCACTGTGACAACTAAAACTAGATTTCCTCCCTTGAAAGATTAGGCTGAATGTGTTGGAACGACTTTCAGGATTGATTTTACCTTTTCATAGGATCAATCTAATTGTTCCCTGCTTTGGGTTGTACTTAGTCTATGGAGGCGAGATTCGTCGAAGTGGATCACATTCGTTTATCTATATTCTAAATCAACTCAGACAGTCTTTGCGGCAATTCCCCGTCTTGATTCACAACCCTGGACTCCGGTCCGTGATGACAGACCTTAGGGTGTTTTAGGGAGTAGGTCAAAATCGAGAGTAACGCCTCGTGACACTATCTTAGATTAGTTAGATATTTCATCATTGCACTTCGATGAAAGACACACGCAATTAATGTAAATGTGAAGTAGTGATATCTACTTTTAGTTTGTTTATAACACATCTAGATAGCTAGTAGGGATGTATTCTAGGTACACCTTGAACATAGGTAGGAGTCAGTTGAAAACAGTTAGAAGAGAATTAGATACCTACTTACTTCGTACCTACTTTAATCCTTGTTTACGATATTAAACTTTGTTACTTTCTTGTCTTTTGAATGACTTTAAAGCTTAGATATTTAACTTTAACTTATTTAAAGATTATACCTATCACCTGAGAATATTCATGGTATTGCCAATAGTCAGACTTAGAACAAGGCTGAAGCAGTTCGTAGTTATTAAGGATCTGTACACGACCCCAAAGCTACTCTACGACAAGTCTTAGACTGGTGATGTCTTGGGTATCTAGGTGAAAAAGATATATATCTATCTACTATCAAAACCTAACTTCAGGGTCATTCTTATAGATAAGTTAAGTTATTTTAAATAAGAATAGACAGACATTAAATTTAATAAAACATTTGAATGACTTCAAAGTATTGATACTTACTTACTTTTTAACTTTGTGACGTTTTACCTATTTACTGTGAATAATCATGGTATTTCCTATAGTCAGACTTAAGGGCAAGCTGAGCAGTCCCTATAGTTAGTAAGTTACCGTACAAGAACTGAAAACTATTCTACGAAAAGTCTTTAGACTGGAAATGTCTTGGTTTTCTAAGTACAATGGGTATAATTTCTATTTACTTAGCAAAATCTTACTTCTTGGTCATTCTTATAATTAAAGTACAAAATCTAGAAATAGGACCGATAGGAAAGTTAGGTAGGGACCGTCCGAACCAAGTGGTTCCAAATGGGATCATCTAAGTGCCAAGTAACACTCGAAGGTGTGGAATACTGGATGATACCCGCGATGAATAGTTTTGACTATTCCTATCTACTTGCTAAAAGAATAAGCCCTCTTATCCCTTGCAGACTAACTAAGACGGACTAAGACTTGGAAGTTGTAAATTCACAGATTAGATTCTGTTTCCCCGAAATATTGTGGGCATCCATGATAGATGGATGTCTACGGAAAATATTTCAAATACGGAAGAGGGTTAGCCCAGTCAGGAGACGAAACCCATTGTCTGGTGCGGGGCGGGGCACCGAAGACCTATGGAAAGCATTCCATAGCCGTTTATAAAATAATATACATAAATGAGTATAAATAAATCCTTCATTGACTTGATAAAATACAGAAATCTAATGTAAGTTTAGTACCTTAGAACAGATACAATAAATTATAGTAGATAGGAGGTTTTGCTTAGTGACTCACACTTGGCTTTATAACCGATACAATAAATTATAGTAGATAGGAGGTTTTGCCTAGTGACTCACACTTGGCTGTATTTGAGTTTAGGTAAGCTACGTAGGTATTGATAGGATTCTATAGGTAGATTTAGATAGACTTTGCACCCTGAAAAGAATTTGAGTTACGCGGACACAACGTAGAGGGACTAAGTAGGGAACTAGACGATCACCAAGGCCAAACAAACAAACAAGCATTTATATCGGCTGACGATGGAGAAGTGGAGAGGGGGAGGGTACAATTTGGTGCCGTGACCAGGATCTGAACTATTAAACTTAAGTAGATTTAAGTAGCAATATTTAGTTGTAAGTTAGTAATATTTAGTTGTAAGTTAGTATAGTAGTGCGGGGTAACCCGCACAATTTGCTGCCGTGGATGGATAGGGGTGCAAAGTCTTTTATAGTTAAGTTAGGTGATAGGTATTGTACATAGATTGTTAGTAGGTAGGTAGGATTAATAGGTAGAAATAAGAAGAAAGTAGATAGTTAATAAGACTAGTTTATGATTATATTACAGTGTATGCATAATAAGTACTACTAGAAGGTGTACCTATGATAGTTGGTAGATAACAACTAAGAAATATATTAGGTAGGTACAAAGAAAAATATTAGTTATAATTCCTGTTTAGATAAGTTACCCACTAAGATTATGAATTAATTAGCAAGTGAATAATTCAGCAGGCACCTAGGTATCTACTTATTGTGTTGAAATAAAATAGCCAAATTTGTAGTATTTATTTAGGTTAGAGTATGTATTTACATTACAATCTTAAGTATAGGAATTACTTTGAATAAATACGATGCTTTAACAATACTAAGTTATTGTATTGTTGCTTTTATGTTATATTCAGAGTTCATTCTAAAGGGTTTAATCGGGGGGGTTGTTGAGTGACTAAGTAATTAAATAACGGTAATATTAGAAATAAAGTAAGTTCGTAAGAGTCAGTGACATCATGACCTCATCATATTATTAGAGAAAAAAATATGTTATTTAGATAAAATCTAGTAGATTTGTAGAAATTGGGGGGGTCGTAGGATGATTAAGTAGTTAAATAACGGTAATGAAAAAAAAAATAAGTTCGTATGAGTCAGTGACATCATGACCTCATCATATTATTAGAGTAAGAAATATGTAGTTTAGATTAAAAAAAAAAAAAAAAAATCTAACAGAATTGCAGGAATAGGGGGTCGTAGGATGATTAAGTAGTTAAATAACGGTAATGTTAGAAATAAAGTAAGTTCGTATGAGTCAGTGGCATTATGACCTCATCATTTAGAATAAGAGATATGAAACTTAAATTTAAGTTAGTGAATTCATAAGAATGGGGGGGTCGTAGAGCAATTAATTTGTTAGTGTTGGTAATGTTAGTAGTAAGGTATAAAGAGAGATCATTCTAAATAAGTAAGTTTGTAGAAACTGGGGGTCGTACGTCAAGAAATTAAAATAAAGGGGTTTAGTTGGGTATCTTAATCAAATACCTTAATATGATTATGAATGATTAAATAACATTAATTCAGTAGAATAAGTTCAGCTTAAATTAGGACGAGTTGATGATGAAATTCTTCACCGTTGACAGTACAGGTAGTAATCGGCATATGAATGTGTAGACCTGAAATTACAAGACAGCAATTAGTATTTAAAAATTCAGATTTGTTAGTTATGGTAATTAGGTAGTATAAAAAAAAAAAAACAGTTAAGAAGTAATTGCCATATGGCATTATTAAAATCAACTAGTATAATAAAAGTAATAATAATGTGGGTTCGATTCCCATGCAGCATTGCTTTTGATAGGTAGATACAGAATCGATACCAATGTCAATTTATTATAATAAGTAAGTTTGTTTAAAATCGGTGGCCAGCTCTGATGATGGAGTCTCTATCGAGGCTTAGGCTACCTACTAAGATTACCTACCTTATTGGGGGATTTTCTGAGAATTTTAATACATGCAAGTATTGGACTGGTTGATGTTGGTTAAAAAAGCGGCTATTTAAATAGTATGTATGTAAACTAGCTACTACTAATAGGTTTACCTACATTAATAAATAGGTAACAGTTTGACATCGTAGGTCAACTTTGTGGGATGAAATCGCTTTCCTAAGAAAATACAGATAGATTAGTGTACTCACAGTATCTATTGTTTGCGATTTGCAAATAATCCGGTCATCAAGGTGTCACTAAAAACTTTATTGACACGAGACGTTGTGCAGTAGCCGACTTGAAACTCTTTTATTCTTACAGCTGCTACGTATATTTCTTGTTAGGTATCCACAATGTCGTTAAACGTTTTCACATTGAGAAAACTTTCAGCACTAATAGGTTTATTGATAATTGAGCGGTTGTTAGAAAACATTGACAAAAACAAAAGCTAGGTTAAAATTAAAAATCTTCCGACGATAGCGATAAAATTGACAATGATAGTCCATGGTTCAATCGATCAATCGAATCGATTTGATCGATCAATCAATTACTTTTGTTTGTTATTCAGACACTGACATTTTTGCACGGTAATTGATTGAGGAAAAATTATACGAATTTGTTAGGATACGGACTTAGGAAAAAGGTAGACCTACCCAGCAGTTTAGGGCAGCGAGTTGATAGCTCATCACAACCATTTCCCATTTCACTTCTTAGAAATGGTAAAAGTAAATCACAATATTAAATGTTTGTTAGAAGGTTATTGCAAACGCAGGTTATCGCAAAAGCATAGTTAGGAGGAATTGTTAAAAATAAATTACAAAATTAAATGTTGTTAAGAGATTATTGCAACGAGTTAAGATAAACTAATTCAAAAGAATAGTATTTATTCAATCCTTAATACAAATTAATAATAGTTACTGTTATAATTGAAAATAATAATAATAATAATAAATACAAATTAATTAGTGTGATGATAACACAAAGCTAGGGTGATAATGGAGTTAGGAAATTGATTTTTAGGGAATTTTAGACAGACAATTTCGTAGTTTCTTATTAAAATAAATTTATTGGTTCACCTAAGTGGGGTGAATAGCAATGCAAGGGTGCTTTGAATGTTATGAAGGAATGTTGGTATGAAAAAAAAAAAAAAAAAAAAAAAGAGGCTTAAGTGAATCCATGATTTTTTAGTAGGAAATGGTTTATTGATGTTTGAGGTTGGATAATACAGAACACGCACAAAGATTTAATATGGAGGAGAATTTTGGTGTTAGGATAGGTCAGCTGACAGTACATCAGTGTTAATCCCTGATTCCATAGAAAATCTTACTCTACATGCAGGAAGTAAATTTTCCCCACACTACACATGCTCCAAACAATACATATTGTTAATTTGAGTTTTGTGCCAAGTGGAAATGTAACAACTATGGGGTATTAGGCTTATTGCAAATGGATTTGCCATTTGTTGGGGTCAGTGGTGTGGTATTTCATACGTTAACGGAATGTAGGTTAGGGTATCAAGTATCCACACTGTGCCATTAGGGCAAATTGAATTCACAACTCAGTTCTGATGCTGACACTTGTCGAATTCGTAATGGGCATGATAGTTCATAAATTGTAACATTAATGAACCTTGGTTACGGACTTAAGTAATCAATATTTATGATTTGGTATAAACACACTTACATAATAGGTATTCACTCACTTTAACATACAAAACATTAGTATTCAAAATCAAATATTAATAGATTAGAAGTTGAACTGTTGCAAATAAAGCTATAATAATAAAATATAAAATTAAAATTAATAGCAGATATAAAATTATAAAATTATAGTTATATAGTAATAAAATAAAATATAAAAAAAAATTCAAGAATATTTTGGAAAAATTGGAGTTTATATTTGTGAAAATTATGAGAATTAGAAAAGGTTTCCTACGGTTAGATATTTGAACACCTACGTAAACCTTTGGGGGTCGAGCTGTAACGAACCAAATATGCTTAGTTTCGTTCCGTTCACAAATAAAAACAGTAAATTAAATATAAGAGTAGTAAAATAGATAAATACGTAAAAATACGGTGACCGTTTTTGTAAGAACATTATAATAACGTTAATCTCTAAATTCGGAACGCTACCTTTACAAGCGCATTCCATATTTGAAAGTGTTTGCGAGTCATGGAATGGTCTGTGATTGGTCTGATTTTAAATGTGGCGCCATTCTGTCTGGCTGCGAACCAATCACAGAGCAGTGTCGAGATTTGTAGATAGATTTGTATCAGAAAATGTCTCCAGATTGCGGGGTAACCTTCCCCCTCGCCTATAAAAAGGAAAGCGTGCGCTGACGCGGGGTCATTACGATTATTTTAAATTCGAGCTAGGACGTTTTGCTGCCCGTGCGTGAAACGATTATTTTCGGGTTATCTCACCATAGATTCCTTTCGACACGCGAGTGATTGTCTGCTTTTTATGGTATTTACTTACCAAAGTTTATCATATTTAGCTGGTACTTCATTTGTGTGAGTGAACGGAGTTTGAAGTTAACATGGTTTAACGTCTGGTTGGATACTCACTGTGACAACTAAAACTAGATTTCCTCCCTTGAAAGATTAGGCTGAATGTGTTGGAACGACTTTCAGGATTGATTTTACCTTTTCATAGGATCAATCTAATTGTTCCCTGCTTTGGGTTGTACTTAGTCTATGGAGGCGAGATTCGTCGAAGTGGATCACATTCGTTTATCTATATTCTAAATCAACTCAGACAGTCTTTGCGGCAATTCCCCGTCTTGATTCACAACCCTGGACTCCGGTCCGTGATGACAGACCTTAGGGTGTTTTAGGGAGTAGGTCAAAATCGAGAGTAACGCCTCGTGACACTATCTTAGATTAGTTAGATATTTCATCATTGCACTTCGATGAAAGACACACGCAATTAATGTAAATGTGAAGTAGTGATATCTACTTTTAGTTTGTTTATAACACATCTAGATAGCTAGTAGGGATGTATTCTAGGTACACCTTGAACATAGGTAGGAGTCAGTTGAAAACAGTTAGAAGAGAATTAGATACCTACTTACTTCGTACCTACTTTAATCCTTGTTTACGATATTAAACTTTGTTACTTTCTTGTCTTTTGAATGACTTTAAAGCTTAGATATTTAACTTTAACTTATTTAAAGATTATACCTATCACCTGAGAATATTCATGGTATTGCCAATAGTCAGACTTAGAACAAGGCTGAAGCAGTTCGTAGTTATTAAGGATCTGTACACGACCCCAAAGCTACTCTACGACAAGTCTTAGACTGGTGATGTCTTGGGTATCTAGGTGAAAAAGATATATATCTATCTACTATCAAAACCTAACTTCAGGGTCATTCTTATAGATAAGTTAAGTTATTTTAAATAAGAATAGACAGACATTAAATTTAATAAAACATTTGAATGACTTCAAAGTATTGATACTTACTTACTTTTTAACTTTGTGACGTTTTACCTATTTACTGTGAATAATCATGGTATTTCCTATAGTCAGACTTAAGGGCAAGCTGAGCAGTCCCTATAGTTAGTAAGTTACCGTACAAGAACTGAAAACTATTCTACGAAAAGTCTTTAGACTGGAAATGTCTTGGTTTTCTAAGTACAATGGGTATAATTTCTATTTACTTAGCAAAATCTTACTTCTTGGTCATTCTTATAATTAAAGTACAAAATCTAGAAATAGGACCGATAGGAAAGTTAGGTAGGGACCGTCCGAACCAAGTGGTTCCAAATGGGATCATCTAAGTGCCAAGTAACACTCGAAGGTGTGGAATACTGGATGATACCCGCGATGAATAGTTTCGACTATTCCTATCTACTTGCTAAAAGAATAAGCCCTCTTATCCCTTGCAGACTAACTAAGACGGACTAAGACTTGGAAGTTGTAAATTCACAGATTAGATTCTGTTTCCCCGAAATATTGTGGGCATCCATGATAGATGGATGTCTACGGAAAATATTTCAAATACGGAAGAGGGTTAGCCCAGTCAGGAGACGAAACCCATTGTCTGGTGCGGGGCGGGGCACCGAAGACCTATGGAAAGCATTCCATAGCCGTTTATAAAATAATATACATAAATGAGTATAAATAAATCCTTCATTGACTTGATAAAATACAGAAATCTAATGTAAGTTTAGTACCTTAGAACAGATACAATAAATTATAGTAGATAGGAGGTTTTGCTTAGTGACTCACACTTGGCTTTATAACCGATACAATAAATTATAGTAGATAGGAGGTTTTGCCTAGTGACTCACACTTGGCTGTATTTGAGTTTAGGTAAGCTACGTAGGTATTGATAGGATTCTATAGGTAGATTTAGATAGACTTTGCACCCTGAAAAGAATTTGAGTTACGCGGACACAACGTAGAGGGACTAAGTAGGGAACTAGACGATCACCAAGGCCAAACAAACAAACAAGCATTTATATCGGCTGACGATGGAGAAGTGGAGAGGGGGAGGGTACAATACCTAACCAATATTTAGTCACGGTAGATTAACTATGCATTTAAGGAGTCTTTCATTTTATTGAGCTTTGATTTAAATAATCTTATCTACATTGTATTCTTATGAGCTCGGAAAAGGTTCCTAAAGTGCTTAGAAGAGCAAAGTAAAAACAAAACAATGCACGTTATAAGTATTAATAAAAGAGTAAGTTCTTGAGCAATCTGCTTTTGACTAAAAGCTCAGTAGGCGGGTGCGCCTCTAATGAGGTGCTAACTGCAATCCGGTGCTTTTGCATTATGATGCACACTTGCAATGCACTCCTAGGCGTGAAAGTCAAGTCCACAAATTAATTCTATAGTGAACCAATTAAAAAAAATTGTACAACGGGAGAACTTATTAATGCTATGCAGCATTTTGCACAATAAAACTGCGCTTCTAACAGTGCTGACATTGATGCACGATTACCTTTATGCTTATCTGAACAACCTTTACTAACAAGTCATGTATTTGTGGACGGTAAAGGTATAAGTACCTTTGTCCGTTAAAGAAACTGGGAACATCCAGCGTATTTTCCGCTCCGTGTTTGCAACAAATAGAAATGTTAATCATAATAATGAAATACGCCATAACTGAGCGGATAAAACAAAACACACACTTCAAACAAAAAAATCCAAGCATCCCAGAATTACTGTCTAAAGCAAAATACTGTCCTATCTAAGTAGGTATATGTAATAAGAATCCAAAAGTTTGGATTTGTATTTCTACGTTTGGGTTTCAATTACGCCTTGGTTTAGGTACCCTATATACACTACTATTTATTTTATTACCACGCGAGCAAAGCCGCGGGCAGAAACTAGTAGACATAAAACAGATTGTCATTATCCAAAACATGTCAGCATTTTGTGTGTAACTTTTGAGTATTTTCGATAAAACTATCCATCCTCCAACCTTCTGACCGAATGCTGTAATCAGAACTGTAAATCAAAATCGGACATCAGGAAGTAGGTCAAAAACAGCTGGAAATATATGAACTAGCACACACACAAACACATAACGTTGCAAGTTAAATAAAAGCTTGTAAAAATAAATAATTTACAAGTCCAGCGGACATTAATGAATTCGTTCGCCTTGAAATTCTCCGGTTGCTAGGAGATTATTACCTATGAATGTAAATAAGGCAAGTCCACTAAACTATGAGCGTTTCGATACTGCTTAGTTAGTATTTATGTAACTGTTAAAAATGTTATTGATTTCTCAGAAACCCTCCAATAGCACGCTGATATTGTAAGTGCGACTACATAACACACACAGGCTTGGCCGATAATACACTACGCAAGAACGTTTGTATGTGTGCGTGTAAGTGTAGAATGAGGAATGTCATGTTCAATGTTCACGTTTGGAGAGGAGCTCATTAATTACCAAAATATTGACGCGGATCGCAAGATAGTGTGACCGGTGGCGCCCGCGGCGGCTACGTAAGAATGCGGATCTTCGGATCTAAATCAAGGTAACATAATATCAGATGGTCCACAAGACACGAGCAACGAGGCGCAGTGTCGATGTCATCTCTATAAAATCAATCGGCATATCACTAGTTTGTTGATAAACTATGAACTAATAATGGGTTGATATGATTGACAAAACCGGAAGATCTGATGAACCATAAAACTTATTGTGGACAGTGAATCTTACCGTTTTAAATGTTGATGATTTTTAGTTCCGGTACTTGTACTAATTAGGTACTTAAGTGTGTTTTGTGTGGTGCTAGCCGCCTTTTCGCTCATTTAAAAATACGCATGTTTTACGAAATATATATAAAAGTAATGCATAATAGAATAATCTTGAACGCGTGCTGTAAAACTTTTGATGATTCCTCCAATTATATTGGAATTCGGCACAACGAAGGACGACAGCATTGATTAAGCTGTCCCATCAATTTGCCAGATATAAAATTATTTATAGTTTTATGCTCGGTTACCAATACAATTCTACATGTAGACGTGATAAGGAAAATCAAAGATAAGTAATTTATTTTATTTGCTGTATTTTTTTATATTAAGTACTGCAATATATTATATTATTTGTATTGTTTATGTATAATATTTTTCCAAGATTTAGTGGAGTTAGGTACCTATAGGTAGATACTACTCAAACCAGTAAGCATATAATCATGCCTGTCTTTGCCTTCTGAACTTTGATCAATACTTGCATCGATTAGTCAAAGCTAGTTAAGCGTGATAGTTTAATCAATAATAATGTTTTATTTCAAAACGAATTCCAGGACAAAAATATTCAATCTTCCACCCAAATAAAAAGGTTTTTTCCAACCACCCAAAGATTTCTGTATATCGTCAAAGCAACCACCCAAAATACAGATGATTCATCGAGTAGGGTAAAGAGGTGTTTTTTGTGATTTGCAATGACGAGACTGCCAAGTCGACTAAGACTTTGACATGAGCAGAATTGTGGCAAATAAGCCACAAAACCATAAACGAAAAAAATAAGAAGAAACCACAAGTCTGACACATAACAGTAGTTTTGCAGGGATTGAGAAAGAACGCCATCATTACTTTCAAAATTTTGTTCGTCAAATTCAAAATTCGAACTTGATTCGTATATTTGTGTATACGTCGACATTACTTTACACTCTGGCAATATTGTTTAGACACTGCCATTTAAAAAAAATACCCCAAAGCTTTAAGTTTTTCAGTTTTAAGTGGCACAGCCTACGAACAATTTGTTTGTTCGTAGGGCACAGCACTGCGCTCTTGATCCCGGGACGTATTATTGTGTTTCAGTAAAGAGTAACCACCTAATTAAATAAAGTTCCATATCCATACTGAACGGTTTCACTAAAAGGCTAATGCGATTTTTGCATTTGCAATGGCCTCGCTTCTAGAAGGGTTTTATCACGAAAACAAACCTCTGATCAATATATTTTGTGCATTTGGTTGCACGTGCAACGTTTATAGGACGGTCGGTTCCCACGCAACTTGCATAATCCATAACTCCTCCGCTCTGTGGTCACTGGTCACTCTGGCAGGTATTCGAACCTTTAAGTTAAATTTGCGTCCATAGTTTAATTTTAATCGATTGTTTATTTATTACTCTTTTGTATTGAAAACGTATTAATATACAAGTGTTAAAGTTACTCATGAACGTTTAATTGTTTCTAGGAGGCGTACGTGCCCCGTGCTCGAACGAGGGAGAGCCCGTGAGACTGCAGGACGCCAGGCTCGAGCAGGACTGGAGTAGTTGCTTCCGTTGTATTTGTAAGGTAAGATGCTTTACTTGTTATTTAACATGGCGGTTGTAGGTGGCTAATCGTAGTATTTAATCATTCTTTTATAGCTTTTACAAAACAGTTGCGAAAACCGCGAATCTCAATTATTTGATACTTTATTTCACTTTATTTTTTTGACCCATAGTCCAACTTGCGTCGTATTAGTTATTAGAACTCGAAGCTGATGAAAATGTGCCCAAAAATGACCTATGATGGATAGTATCGATCAAAGAGTTCCACTGCCCACCCTCCGATCAGATCAGCTAATCAGCAGGGAATTCTTGTGTTTTGAGCATGGCAGACTAAGGGTGTGACCAAAACGTCGTCTAACATTGTAAAGGTTATGTCATGAGCAGTGGGACTTGTCATCGTCGTCATCAAAACATGGATGGGTATTTGGTATTTGGACATCGGGATGAAGGCCAAATACACTTGAAAAAAAAAGGATCTTTATCAGACCGTTTCTACAATAAATAAATAAGTATTTATTTATGAGCGCTGCAGAAAAATAACCTGTTGCATATAACCATCTAGAAAACTTCTAGAAAAACATCTGCCATAAACAGAAAACCATTTCTCCGAAAAGTCTATATACGAGTTTGTAACGTAAATCATGTTTAGGTAGAATTACGGTCGACCTTGTTCTTATTCGCTAAACTGCGCTTCTTCTCTGAACGCTGGAACATGCTGTGAATGATTTTCTCCAGGTGCCAGTTGTTAAAATGGTAACATGTTATATAAAATAGGCTGTTACTACGACAAAATATTTTGCAATCGAAGCATGATTTCCATAATTCTGTTGCAAAACATATTATTTTTTTACTACGGAACGGACTCGTATGTCTGAATTTTTCTAAGCATACGTATTTTTTAATATTCGTAATCCTATCAGATACTTTTTTGGTTCCTAAAGCTTTTCTACTTATTCTTTGCTTTTCTTAGTTTGGGACTAGATGGAGCTGTATGCAATGTCCACCAATATTTATTAATATTTTATTTTAGATTAAATTAGCATTAAGTTATCAACTATAATGGTTTTCAAACGATAGAATTCTCTATTCCCTAATTGGCGCCTCTCATTTGTTTTAACAAAAAGTAGATAGGTAGATTTTATCTGCAAGTGTATACCCGGCCTAATTATTATCGTTAGGTGGCAACTACTCGCCGCGAATAGAGACGAGCCTACTCGCCCACTGTGATTTATTAAAATTCCAACAGAATCATGTTTAGAATTATATAAATCCTTAATTCAACTTGAACACACGTAAGACCAACATACCAAAACGATGTTGATAAATTACATTTATGTAATGTAAAGGTCAAAAATAGAAATGTTATATATGGATAATATTATACCTACTAGGATATTCGGAAAAAAACATTAGCAATTAAAATTTTTGAACAATAAAACACTGCTTTATTACTAGCTCTAAAAATTGTTTGATTGCTTTTTTATGTAGGTACCAAGGTTTCTTTCTTTAGAACATACGGGTAGCTATTAAGTGATAGAGACAGTCAAGTATTATTAACTTAAGGCCAAATTACACGGTTCAATAATTGCAGGCAAGAATTAAGTATTTTAGATTAAAAATTTAACGTTTGTTCTGAAATCGATTTACCATGCATTGAACCATGGTAAATGAGTTTTAAAGGGTGATTAAAAGAGGAAGCTTAGAAAGTCGCGTGCTCAAGTTATAAACACTTAAAAGCAAGGTGTGAACTGTGCGCGAGTAATTGGCCTCTATTTATGGGACGTTTGTATGCCCGCGTGGTGTCTGTCACAAAATCAATTCACCACGCTCTGAACACAGTAAGGTATAAAACCAGTAAGATCATTACGAACAAACAACAATCTCGGTACCTAACCAATATTCCCGGTCAAGACTCCCGTAGTATTTGTAGCAGGGATGAAAATTACTTCATATTACTTACAGGGATTATTAAGTTTCAGTACAGTTTAAATTTTTCTTGCGCATAAATCGTTACAACTGGAATTTCACAAGACAAAATATTTCATTTTATTGTTTTTTATAAGATTCAAATTGTAACGATTCACTTTACGATCGTTATTATTAAATCTATACAGTCAAATAGTTTCAGCAGTTGCGGCGCCGCAATTAAAAATTCTAGCTTGGTTTTTCAAAATGTCTACTTCTCAAAATGCTTGAACATTATTGCAAACATTATCCCGCAACGGGAATTGAATCCTTAATTTTTATCGGGTTTTTAATGAAATAATGTTGCGTCACGGCAACCCTTCTACGAGTAATTGCCTAGCTTTCTTTCATATGACATAACAAGCGCCACCTATGCAAAATGTCTAAAAATTGTTTTTTAAAAGTAGTAGTGTTATTCATTGTATTTGTTTCTAGAATCTTTACTGCTTGATAGTTGTACTGCGCTCCATGTTTAGAATAATAATTCTCAGCGCGTGCGACCAGCTAGCACCCAGACAATAACTGAATAATTTGATTATTAGACATATTTCTTTACGGAATATCCAACTCAAGCCATATTATAGTATTAAATAAAACGTAACCAGAGTTTGAATTAAGTACCTGATGCTCTTCTCTGTTTAAACTTAAATTTTTAGTAGGTACTAAATTGAATAGTCCAGTCCAAAATATTACGACTGAATTATAATATAAAGAAGTTACTAAATATGTAAAGTACTGAATGATTATCGCTTTCCACCAGGCGAGTTCGTGGTCAAACGAAGGTCCATTCTTAATTATAAAAAAAAACCGCTTTGTCCTAAAAACCCTGAAGTATATTATTTCTTTTATACTAAGGGTGGATTCGTCCAAAAGTCAGGATAAGATAAGCTATACTAGAGTAACTATCTAAGTATAAATTTACTTAGATTCTGTTCTGGCACCACAATCGAAAAGCAGGGACGCTATATAGGTACCACTAGACCACAAGTGCTCTCAGTGCTTTTACAACATGATCATATGCAGGATTTGGAATCACTGTCATGTTATAATTATGTGATCAACTGGATAAATTATATTGGTAGGTAGAGGTAGGTACCTAGCTACAATATGAAAATAATCAGCAATTAAGAAACTACAAAAATAACTACAATATATTGGCATAGAATCCAGAATTATTAATCACAGGTCACAATGTTTTGATGTCAATGCAATATTTTGCATGCAAAATGATCACTAAATTGCTGTGCTGATTCCAAGCTCTGCATTTGTCCAAGTTGTGCCATCCCATGGAGCTGGCAACTGAATGTCTGGGTCATAGATGAAAGTTTTTCTCCTCGACTCCGCAACAAGTTATGAAGTAGGTACTGCAGCAGCCATGATAACAACCACTGCTTTTTCTAATTTTATTCGAATCCCAAGTGTACAAAATACAAAAAAAAAAAAAAAAAAACGCACCGCCTGCATAATGTAAACAAACAAACAGCTGTGTGACAGCCGCCATTAAATTACTCCAGTATAACGTTTTATACCGTCCATTTTGGCAGTATAACGATTTACTATCGGATATGGAGTTACCCTTGAATTGAGATTTGGACAAACGCAAAGTAACTTTACTCTAGAGTAAATATTGATATTTATCGGAGTATAAGACTTATACGGCGTATAACTAGTTTGGATAAATCCGCCCTAAGACTACTAAGATATATTATAATTTCTAAAACTCAACATCTAAAGGTTTGATGACTCCTTTTAATAAAAGGAGAGTTTTTTAAAAAACCATGTTTTTGCATCTTTTAGAAAAATAGTCCCTGAAGGCCCTAAGGGCTTTTATAATATGTGTTTTCTATTCTAGTTTTCATTAAGGTTAAAGCCAGCATTTCAGTAATAAAACCTGAGTGTGCTAATTGTTCATACAACTATTATGACGTTTTACATACCGGCAGAAAAACCAGTCTCGTTCAGTTCGCGTCATATTTGCTTGGACTATTGGATGTTTTTGATGATCAAAATTATTTTAATGGCGTTTCTTAAAAAAACTTAGCTGTTTTAATCACGTAGAAGAGATATGTCTCTTTTTGTTTTGCATACTACCATAAAAGGTATTTCATTATTAGTGCATAATATTCATGAAAAAAGTTCCAAACACGAAAAAAAATAAGTACTTACTTAAATTAAATCTCAAGTAAATCGATAAAAATTATTTGATGATATATTAGTAACCGCTACGGGGCGCGCGCTTGAATATATTATTGACCGAGCGAGCGAAGCAAGCGAAGCGTCTCTGTTTCGAGATTGGCCAAAAATGCTTTTGGTTGTCAGTCAGTTTGTCCGGTCAGTACATAATACATAAAAAAATATCTAAGGATATCCTTTTCCAAATTTTAAACTATCTCCATACCAAATTTCATCCAAATCCCAAAACATTACACATATATTCTGAAACAGCACTATTTTTTATTATGGCAAAGTTTTATGCGCTAAATAATAAAAATACTTATCAAGATCCGTGTGTTCAGCGAGTGTTTGTCAAAATGTTGATTACGAAAAAGAAGTAAATAAGCAATTGGCTAAGTATTTTAAATAAAATAGCGAGACTAGCTAGAGTCTTGTCTAGAGTCACGTGCGTGTCCGTAAATATGCGAAGCGAACATGAAGTAGAAAAACATGTGGATGTGGTAGGTACAAATGTAAATAATTATTAAAGTCAAAAAGGTGCTGACAGATTTGGTATTTTATGGTTTTAGTCAATGTTTATAGCTATATAACTTGGCAAATTGAAACAATCTTTTCATAAATTGTGGTTCATTCATTGTTTGTACTTTGAAATTGCCGAATAAATGATGCAAAAATGGAAAAACAGAAATGTGTCAGCACCCTAACTTCCTATGTGAATTTGACTGAAGTATTCGAATTTACGAAAGTAGTAGGTATTAGTAGAATAGTAGCTATAGGTGGAGCGATGACCTGATGATGCAAGGCTGTGGGCAAAAGGTGATGAGAAGAACCGAATAAGGGGCTCAGTGGCGTGTTTTGGGGAAGGTCTATGTCCAGTAGTGGACTAAGGTGGACGGGCTGGTGTTAAGAAGTTCTAAAACTTTATTGTAGTACCTACTATGCGCAATCTCAGAGGAAAATTCGCAATCTTAAAGAACCTTTGACATACCATTTTATGAAAAAAGTCTTATGAAATTAAAAGTTTACAACTTGATCGGGTTATATACGTAATTTCTCAAAAAAGAGTAGTTATGTGCATGAACAAGAGCTACCCTCAATTTAATACCTTTTCTATATTTCTTGTGCTCCTTGAAACGAGTGCAGCCGGCGGGCGCGCCAGGCGCCCACGTCCTGCGCAAAAACGATAGCCAATGCGGAACCTAGCGACCAGCCGACCACTGCCCAGGAATCCGGCGCACGCGCAACTGTTCCTTAGCATTCCATTATTATTCGCATTCTTCAACTATATTACAGTTTTTTTCCGTATATATTTTGTTGCTATTAAGCTTTCGTAACTTAAGCTTACGAAAAATTTACGTTCTTTAAGCTAATAGGTATGTTATTGCCGTTGACACAACACCGGTATGTGTATGTAAAGCTATGATGTAAAGTATGTAGGTACGTATAGTAACACGGTATTTCCCAGCCGATCTCACCTCGTCGGATGACTTGCGCGGAATTCGAAAGCCCATCGTAAGATTTATCGCCTATTCTGTATTAAAATATACATTTGCCTACTTAATGGGCTTTTTTGTCGCGTGCCAAATAACGACTGTGGGATAGGTACGGTCTCGATGTTGATGGAATTTTTATGATTTATCAATCTTATTTGACAGCTATTAAAATGTGAGATGAGAGATAAAATATGTTGCTTGAAAACTCTGAGAGCTTATTTTTTAATATGGAATAAATAATTCAAACTTAATATTTTTGTTTTATCCTTTACTTATTTATGAGAGGTAGTCAGTCGAGATGTTGACCTGGGGGTACTCTGCGTTTCGTGTAAGTCGGTAGCTGCTTGATAACATCGCTGCTGCCCACCGGTTACTTTAATGAGCATGTCATTTATCGGCCGTCGATTATGCAGAAAACTCTCAGGCTTGACTGGAGAGATTTTTTGCTGTTCTCAGGATTCGTGTTTTCTCCGGAATAGCGTGTTGCGGCCTCATTGGTCTATTTACTGTTTCCCACCGAAGCTGAGCGGAAAATACATGTAAAATCTAATACAGTTACTAACGTGCAAAATTACGTAACGCAGCATTGACAGTATTCTTTAATTTAACTCTAGTGTATCTTTTCTCTGTCACTGTTAACCATTTGCTCAAGAACTAAGGTGGGTAATTTGGTCTATTCATTTTACCTTAACCGCTGATACCTAACGACTTTGTGAAACTTTTAATTACCTTTACAATATAGCCTGGACATAAAAAACTATGATTTTATTGCTGCTAATTCAAGTCCTAGTAATACGGGCTGTTTTATGTTCGCACAAAGTAAATATAAAACAATTATGTAAGTACTTGTAAATTTTCCGTGCTATAAACCGTGCTTAAATAAACCACACGCCGTAATAACGGCCCTTGGGAGCCTTCATGACAATTTAATTGAATCGTGGTCTGTAATTTTCTAATGTAAGCATAGAATAAATAGCAGATACTGGCAGGGTTCTCCAAGGCCTCGATACACTGTAGTTTGTAAAATGATAATTAAATATGAGCTACATGTTATCTGAAGAACAACCAAGGGGGTATTCAAGAGGCACGTCTGAACGGTCTATGCGGTACATGCCCATATTTTGCACAGTAGTTAGTATTACGTACATGCTACTAAACTAAAAATCCATAAAATCAACCGCAATCCTGAAAGGTTGCGTGCTTCAGGTTTTTTATAATCGGCACGTTTGTTGTGCATGAAACACTATGGCGCATTTTTATAGAAGCCGTCGTCGGCGTCGCTTTGGTACGAAGTCTATTACCGTCTCACCAGTGCCATGTCAGGTGAATATTATGTTCTTTGACAAACGGCCCGCGAAAGGGTTTTGGAGAAGCAAGCCTCATATATGAATTACCTTTCTAAGAGTTCATTTTCACCCTACGAACAAATTTTTCGTAGTCTAAAAATAATGTTTATGCAGATCTGTCCAGAAAAGATGACACACTACTCGACCCACGTGATTGCTTCCAGGTAAGCAACTAGAATATTTTCCTAGTGTAGAACCTGAATCACTGGAGTTAACTACTTCTATTAATAGTCAAAAAAAATTATTGCGTCACCATAACCATACTGACTTGTGTAAGAACATTGAATAATGTAGTCTGGTTTTTAATTCAAGTCGGAAAGGTAAACAAACTAATGTCAATGTAACATTTTCTGTATCTCAGAAAACAAAACGTTTGAATTGATAATAATTGTGCTTGTATCAACAAAAGGATACAATTAGGGTGAACTGCGTTTGGCAAGTTGGAAAACATCTTGAAATCAGTTGATACTCCACAGTGTCTGAAGACCCCTATATAACCAATGTGTATTGCCCACCATGACTTATGGTGCTGAGACATGGACGCTCATACATGAGGCTGTGTACAGAATGAGAATTGCACAGAGAGCCAGCGAGCCATGCTTGGCATTAAACCTATTGATCGAGTTCCAAGACAGAAGTTCGAAGACGGACCAAGGTCAAAGACTTCGGGAATCGGATGAATGAATGGAGTAAGGCGACAACTGAGTTGTGGCCGAGAAGTGGCTACAGAAACGTCGGTCGTCCGTTGGCGAGATGGGTAGACGACATAGTGAAAGTCGCGGGCCATAAGTGGATTAGATCAGCACAGGATCGCGGTAGATGGCACAAACTAAGGGAGGCCTATAGGCCTCCCTGCTGGGTATACCCAGCAGTGGGTGAAATCAGGTTGTGGATGATGATGATGATGATGATGATGTACCTGCGCGGTTTCGCTTGTGGTACTAATCAGAATCAAACCTACTATCTGCCAACATAGATCAACAGAATCAACAGATTGAAGCTGAGTAGAATAAAAAGCTATTAATAGGTTCCATTCAGTTTCTAACAGCAACAATAACAAAACAAAACCACAACAAGATTACATAAACAACACAACAAAAACTCAAAATACAACTTTAACAACGAACAAACTATGAATGGTACGAGAAAACACAACAAGAAACCTTCCAACAAGCACATTTGGTATACGAATGAAAATGAACCAAATGTGTAATAGCAATACAAAACCTTACAGTAGGTACCCTAGAATGTGACAAGTACCACAAAATATTTACCCAAAAAAAGTTTTGTTTTGTTAAGTATTTACTTAATAGCAAACAATATCTAAACAAAACTATGCCGAAATAATGTTTTTTTAAATAAGTTTTACAAGTCTTGGTTAGAATTAAAATTTCTCACTCAATATTTAATGCCTATGTACGCTTGCAATACAGATGTCACTCGCGGGTTGTCACCTTAAGTCATAGATCGAAAGCCTCATGTGCCAGTAATTTCACCGGAAACCATACCCTTCACACCGGAACACAGCAATGCGAGCATTACAGCTTTGCGGCAGAAATATGGTATGGTATGGTGGTTATGGTGGTAGTACTTCCCCGGACGAGTTCTATCACAAAGAACTCTACTACTACTCTGTATCACCATTGTTTACCCTTTCCGACTTGAACTAAGAGGGGGCTCTTCTCACACAGGTCATTAAAACTTAACTGAAGAGCCCCAAATCCTGTAATATTTAATAAGTGTAATTTAAATAAAACAATTTTTTTTAATTAAAAATCAGACTATAGAGAAATCAATTTATTTAGGTAAGCAAACAGTCATCGTCTTTGTCATTGACAAGAAAATACAATACTTCGCAAGCCGATTAGGCTTCTTTAGGAATAAAAGTATGTACTGTCTGTATGAGTAAAAAATTCAGAGACCCAAAACCGTACCTATAGCTGTCATATGAATGTGTCTCAGTAAATAACATATTAATATTTTTATTTTCATTGGTAACATAAAACATGGGTAGACAAGCTACCGATGAGGTATTCCTGTTTCTTGTATCCTCTCGATTAATATCCCATAAATTGCGTAAAGGCACCAGTAAATTGCTAAGTCAAGTAGCTGTTATGATCGTGCACTCCTTCCAGAGGAATTCAGTAACAAATTAATGTAATTATTTATAAACAGAATGTTACTCATAATTTTGCGCTATCATGAAATTGGTTCAGTTACTATGACTAAGTTGGTTAATTTTGGCCGAAGTGGAATCATAAGCGGAACAGCTCTGCATGCCTGTAGCTGGGATCATCTTTGATTATTCATAAAAGTTTGGTAACGTTACTCATGGCAACATCTGTAAAGGCGTAGTCCCACCACTGCGCACGTGAGCTACGCTACGCACATTACGCGACAAACATGCGGTATTTTCGCGCAAATATATAATACATTTATGGTTCGCGCCTTATCTGAGCCCATAACACAAAAATCTAGTTTTTTGTTCTTTTTATTTATGTCATTTGTAGGAAAACAGGCTTACGGTAAGCCTGATGGTAAGCGGTTACCGTCGCCTATTGACATCAACAACACCAGAAGTACAGTTGATGTAAAGATTATAATATCCCAAAAATTATTTTGCCTCAAGCGGGATTTGAACCCGCAACCACCGCTTGATACGCGGGCGCTCTACCAATTGAGCTATCGAGACATATCTCGCTTGGACGAAATAATCATTGGGATGTCTTCGGCTCGAAGCGCCGATAGCTCCACCTACAGGGGAAACGTTGCAGTTATCCAAGCCTGTTCAATGACTAAAGTTAATTTAGTTCATTGACGAGAGGTATCGCATTGCTTATTCAATTGGTTATTTTTGTTTTTATAGTGTTAACCATCACACTAAGGGAATACTAAAGATTATAATATCCCAAAAATTATTTTGCCTCAAGCGGGATTTGAACCCGCAACCACCGCTTGATACGCGGGCGCTCTACCAATTGACATCCCAATGATTATTTCGTCCAAGCGAGATATGTCTCGATAGCTCAAGCGGTGGTTGCGGGTTCAAATCCCGCTTGAGGCAAAATAATTTTTGGGATATTATAATCTTTAGTATTCCCTTAGTGTGATGGTTAACACTATAAAAACAAAAATAACCAATTGAATAAGCAATGCGATACCTCTCGTCAATGAACTAAATTAACTTTAGTCATTGAACAGGCTTGGATAACTGCAACGTTTCCCCTGTAGGTGGAGCTATCGGCGCTTCGAGCCGAAGACATCCCAATGATTATTTCGTCCAAGCGAGATATGTCTCGATAGCTCAATTGGTAGAGCGCCCGCGTATCAAGCGGTGGTTGCGGGTTCAAATCCCGCTTGAGGCAAAGTATTTTTTGGGATATTATAATCTTTAGTATTCCCTTAGTGTGATGGTTAACACTATAAAAACAAAAATAACCTACAGTTGATGTGTTACCTGCCCTGGATGACTCTTTTTATATTTCCCATATTGTAGCTCAGCGGAAAGACAGCGGAAGGAAGCTCATTCCACAACTTGCACGTATTGGGAAGAAAAGTTCTCGTAAAGCGTGTTGTGCGAGATACCCACGTGTCGATGAGATGTGGATGAGCCTTGTTCCGCATATAATTTAGTGCATAGATAAATGGTTACATGTGATATATATCGTCAAAACTGTAAAATATCTATATATTTTTGACAGTTTTGACGATATATCACATGTGACCATTTATCTATGGCACGAGAATCGCTCTCCAGGACTTAGCAGAGCGGGTCCAAAATCACAAGGCTCTTTAGTCAACTTATCCCGCTCGAACAACATGTCAAATAAATGTTTCGTTCTAGAGCTCAAAACAAAACAAGCAGACAAAACAAAAAATAATAGTAAAAATAAAAAAAACCTGTGCGCGGTGGTACGTCCACGCTTTGTCAGTTTGTTTGAAAAATTAAAATACTTGCCTGGAATATAAAAACATTTATTTCAGTTAACTGTATTAATCAGCAAATACTCTTTATTGGTTAACCTTCGAGTGTTTGCTCTACTTTCTGCAAACAATGAAAATTATGTCATATCAGTCATCTCAATGTTATCCATCAATTACACCATGAAATGCATTGAAGTAGGTAGACCGTGAAATATTTTGAAATCTTTGGTGTAATAGGTATTTACCGCTTTTAATGTATGCAAAAATGTGAAAAGTTGAATAGTTACCAAACCAGATTTTTTGTATTAAAAAAATGCAATTGAAATTAGACGCAGATTCAGGCTTCAAAAAATTTAACACTTTTGCCACCATCAAGAATAAATAAATACATTGTGATGTTCTGAAGAGATCATTTATGTTATAAAAAGTAGGAGTCTCGCAAAAGTAAAGGTACTCTAAAACGAACCAACATTATATGTCAGCGGGCAACTCCGGTGACGGAGTACGACGTAGACGGCCACCCAAAGGTCTCCGGCATGAACCAAACCAACACTGCGCGTTTCGGCATTCGGGAAATTAATGAAAAGTGTAGTTACATGATGTGGTTCGGCTCTGATTGTGAAAGTGGGTTGGTTCGGGTGCTGCGGGTGCGCGCGCGCAGGTGCCGAGGCCTTGCCGCGAGCGCGGTATGCGGTCGCACCGGTTCTTCTAGCATCGCGTATTTTTTACACCACACATCATTCCACATTGTTCGTATGTTTGCTATGATGCAAAAAATATCAATACTAATGCAGACTAGAGAGTTAGCCGCTATAAAATTACAGAGAATTTTGTTCCGTGTCCGCGTTGATAAGTCATTATTATTATTTACAGCTAGTTTCTAGCTAAGTGGAATGGGCGAGACTGACACCACGTCACTCTAAAAAACTTATACTTCTGAGTAGAGAAAGCTTATTTTTTTACTGTAGAACTTACAGTACTAAGTTTAAAATAAATAAAATCAGATTTCAACAGAATTTCTGATGTGTTGTATCTCGGTCGTTTTATGCAGTCATTAAAAAATAATGACTGAAATTAAAAGATCAACATTTACAACTTCTTTCCACATCCTTTATAGCTTTAATAATCTAAACTCTTATAAGGTTTAATTAAAACATTATTGACTATATTGTTACAGTCTAGTACGTCCTGACGCGTGTTGCGCGCAAAAAGGTTGGCAGGCGCCAGCGCTTGCGCAGCCCACACTCGGCCTTGCGTCACAGAACATAATAATATTCACGTAGTAGTTTCACTCTGATAACTATAATCTCTTGTCTCAAAGTCGTGCTTGTTGATTTTCTTACAATCGGTAGAGTATCAGTCAATGAATTGACTAAGACTAAAGCAACGCGACTTATCGATTTAAATATTGAATTAAGTTCAATTATTCCTAAATCCTAGTGTACGTGTGGGCACGTAAATAAACTAATACTTTTTTTAACTCAGCACAAAACAAGAATGTTTTATTTTAAATATTCGAGTTATCTTCTCTTGTGTCTCCTGTTTTAAACTTCTGCGGTTTCGGCTCGGCGATCAAATTAAAACGTCTTAGGTTGGATTCGACCAAACGCGAACAGACACTATTCTCTGAACAAATCGTAGTTATTTGCGAGTAAACTGACAGCTTAATGGCATTTCTTATTCCGCGGAATAGTTATCCCAGAAGTTTGTCGACGATCCACCCTTTAGAGCTAGGCGTGCCAGAATAAACGCTAGCACATAAAGTTTATAAAGTGACGCATGCTGTGTAAGCTGCTAGCTAATCTGCTGCATTGTCGCTTCGCCCCGGGATCATTTACGCGCCTAGATACAATTACACTTGGTGCTTGCTCCACCTTAAATGTTACTGTATAATTATTAGCATGATGTATACTTAGATCTTGGAATAGATAAACGTCTATCGAGAGTAATGCGAACAAGTACAACATCCGTTATCCAACCGCATCTACCTACGTCAGATTATAAGCCTTTAATTTTGCTTACTGAAAAGTTTTATTTAATTTTATATTTATGTGGTAAGTACCTACATAGGTATACCGGTTTAGCTAGTTTGTTGGCAAATACAGAAAGCATTCCTCATTTGCAAGTAGGTACCTATCAGCAGGGAGACCTGTCTTATGCTGTGTCCTCACTAGGCTAACTTCACCATGCAAAAGTATTTGACAATGAGTAGTATTATTTGATCATGTCTAGATTTGCACTTGCACAATAATAAACAAACGCTTGCAAAACTCGTCAGTTTTCGTCTTTGTTTGCTTCAAGCGACTAGGTGTAAATTCGACCAAGTTTCTCAACATAACTTACCTGTAGTCATTTGTGATGACTAGCGAAGACGCGGCCTAATAGGTGCTTAAAGCAAACAAGAATCCTCAAACGAAAGTCATACAAGTCCCCGAGCAGTCTGTTGAACGCGACTCCGTTATGTAAATGAAGAGATAAACATTTTAAATGAATGTTCACGTCCACATATTATACGAATCCAATGTGTATTTGCTATCCGTCTGGGTTACTAAGCGATTTAAATTGATATTATTTTTATGGTAAAAAGATGAATGCGTTCTTGCTCTATCAAATTTCAATCCAATTTCTTATTATTAACCGGCTTTTCAAAGTTTTTTGGCATGACGGAGGTCTTTTAGTGGCCTCTAAACTATGTCACCAGAGTTTTTACATGCTTATACCACAGACTTATACTTTTACCTGTCGGGTTTATATGAAGAATCATTCAAGTCGTTTTCTATAGTATTTAGACTCTTGTCAAAATACTTATCCCTCATGTGATACAAACTAAACTCACCATGTAAATGTTTCAATGCGCCTCTGTCCGTTATTTATAAATTGTCGTTTTTAAATCGTTAAACACCAATAAGTATGTTATAAAATCTTAAAAGGATTTCAATGTTTCTCTAGTAAATTGATTGATGTTTAGATTTTGTAGACTTCAGAAAAAACTTTTAATGAAACATAAAACGCGAGTTTCGTTATTTTTAATAGTTTTGGGATAAATTTGGGTTGCTAAAAGACGTTGAATTAAAATTGTAGGCTAAATCTGTAATTATTATTAAAGGTTTTAGTAATACTCATCCAATGACACATAATTAGGGTACCTACACTTAAAAACCGTTTCTAGCAATACTTATGTCGAAATATCTATATGAACGAACAATCAACGCACAGCCTAAGCCGTAAGTAAGTCAGAGTCCTAAAATTTAGAGAGTGAAAATATGAAATGAATTCTGGTCTGGATTCTAGACTAAGAAAAAATTCAAAGGTAGTACTCAAATAAATCAAAAAGTATTTCATGTTTCTCAGTTATTTTTTCCTCGTGTCTGCAGGGTAGATAATAGTTTCTACCTACACTTAATGCCCAACCAACGCGTAGTATTTATTGTATCTAAATGTACTTTTCCTACCTATATTTTACATGCCTATACCTATTTTTTGGTATTTATACTGAGTTGTGGTTGACAAATTAATTTTAATTAAGGTCAATTAATTTTGAAGGTGTTATTCTGGCAAAAACGCAATCAGTTTCCAGGAAACGTGCGGGGTATTTGACGCCCGAATGCTTTATCAGTTTAACGGGAAGTGGTTCAGCCACCAAACCACGATAGCTGTGTTCTACAAGAGATTGATTTATTAATACCTAAAGTATTTTTCAGTGTTGTGTTTCTAAAAAAGCTGTGTTCGATAGATTCATATAATTTTAAGTTCGTTCATCGTGTCGATTTTGGAGAAGAACTTATAAGCAATAAATGTCTACTGACTGAAATGATGTATTTAAATGAAACATTTAAATTGAATACAAATAAAAAAAAATTACCCATCCATCTGGTGCCAATATGATCAACTGGATTATTGGATAACAGGTTTTTGTTTTATTTTATAAAATAATCCAGTCACGTAATTAATTGGTTTGGTTTTCCACTTATGTATTTAATTCATGCTTAATTATGTTTTTGCATATAAGTAACTTTTTAATATAATTATATAGAGATTAAATTAATTTATACGAAAGAAGAGAGGCATCTCCACGAGGCATCTTCAGGAAACATGGACTAGCGACTCATAAAGCGAGTCAATATTTACTCGCCAGATGTGTTGATTTGATGAGCGCTGTAAACAAAGTACTGTAATATAGTAAAGTAACGCATGAATCAATAAACTCTATCATGACAGCCTTCTAATGTTCCCACTGCTGGGACACTGGCCTACTCTTAAACGAGAGCACTGGTGGTCTAGTGGTATTGACCCCGCCTTCCGATCCTAAGGTCGTGGGTTTGAATCCGGTCGCGCACCAATGGATTTTGATAATCGAAAAATTGTTATGCGCAATGCCAGTGCTCCCAAACGGTGAAGGAAAACATTGTGAGGAAATCGGCATGTCCAAGAACCAAAAATTTGAAAGACATGTGCCACCCACCACCCACTAATCCACATTGGGTCCGCGTGGTGGATTAAGACCCAATAAGCACTAGAATACTAAATAATTGAAGAATTAAAAATTTAACTTAAAATCACTTTCATTTGTTTAATAAATATACCTACTTGTTAGTCCCTACCTAGCTAATATTAGAACTGGAGGTGTGGTTACAGGTTGTCTGTTCGATCTCTATCAACACATGATACGAAAGTACATTAAATATACAAAACGAGAAGATTTTACAAGAAAGAAACCCTTTTTAACAAGCCAGGTATCATCAAATCTTTATACTAATCATGAGTCTACGTGATGGATCGATAGGCGACTTTGCGTAGAATAATAGACATTAATTGCGAATCAGTACTCCAACTTTTTTTTCATGTCAGCAAGTGACTAGACCGCCACGCCTGACTGACACCTGACATTATAGATGCAGTGCCACCCAAAGCTTAAAGTTTTTAAGTGTTTGCGTGGCACTGCACTGCGCTTATCACCCCGAGACATTGTTGTTAAGTCTCTTTCGCCCAGTAATTTCACTTGACAGTGCCCTTCAAACCTAAACACAGTAATGCTTGCACACTACTGCTTGGAGGTAGCATATCTGACATAGCGGTGGTACCCAACAAAACGGACTCTTACTGAAGAGTCCTACCACCAGGTACATGCCAAGATCAATCATACACAACTCATTAGATACTGGATAAGTTTTTCTATGCTTCTAGTGCGCTTTAGAAATGTTAGAAAAACGTCTTAAGTATGTTGTCAGTAGCCTCAGTCTTTACCTATAAAATGCACGTACAACTAAAAATAATGCTATAACTATAGGTATAAATAAAAAAATCATGATATAAGTTATCATGATTTTTTTATTTATTAAACTATAATCTAGGCGGATCAAGCTACCGTAGAATATCTCTACGCGGTGTAGACGATCGTAGCACTCTCGTAGACATCACAATTTTGGGTCGTCATGCTGAATGCATGCATTTTATATTTTAGTAATCTTATCAAGACATTGTTTTAATCTTTAAAAACTCATAAACAATTTAAATCGATTCACAAAAACCAAAACAAACAAACAACAGTCAAAGACGACAAAGTCAGTGTGTGTCGGAGCGCATTTAACAATGAAGTTTTCATTTTTTAGCGCACCCGCGTAGATTTTTAGGTTGTTTGGTCATGTGCTAAGTGACGCGAGTGCAACTAAACCAGCGACAAAGGAATGTCAACTTTGAATCGATACCTGTTAGTTTTATTTTTTATTAATCGAGCGCTTTGCAAACGTGTCGAGTCACTCGACTCGAGTGACATCTAGTATCGGCAGTGCAAAGTGTTCGATAAATAAAAAAATACTTCACTATAAATTTAAAGTAGATACCCTGCTGGTTGACGATAAAGTTACTTGGTGTTTCATAATGGGCGAACCGCCCTAGATGTACATGTACTTAGGCTAATAATAAACTTTAATCATTAAATGATAAAACACATTATTACTTGTGAAATTCGGTCTGATGCTCTCATGACAAGGTAAGTATAAATCGTACGTTATTCAAATCTATGGCCTAGCAACAATCAAATTATACCTAATAATAATTGTTCCGAATAATCAGAATAAATGTTTTTTTTTGTTATTATCTTAATTACTTAGACTAACATTATTAGGGTAACTGTACGATACAGAACTAATTGTGCGTTACGAAAGATAACTTAGGTATTATTTTACAAACGTCAAATTATAGCAATTAACAGTCGTTAATTGCTATATGTATGTATAGTCATATTATATCTACTTACTTTTTTGCACTTTAGGATAATAGCTCTATGTGTCAAGGACTTGTGTGTGTGTGTATTTACTGACTTGAAATCGATATATTAAGAACTAAAGATTTGAAAGACATGTGCCATCTACGTTTGCGAGTAGCCATTGTAGGCATGTTGATAGGTGATGGCTATATTTCTTTCGTACCACTAGGTACTCTTTAGATTTACTAGTAACCTATTAGCGATCCTCTCTTTTAAGCAGTGGAGCGCTCGTGATAGCTGGCTAAGTTGTTCTTAACAGATCAACGAAGATAAGAACTATTCCGCGTAGTCACTATTTGGAAGGGTGACCACCAGTGGCAATTTTAACTGACCGCTCCCGTGCTTCGTAGGGCAAGTTAAGCAGTCGGTCCCGGCCTTTTCAAAGTTGTTAAGCCATGACAGAGGCCTTCGGGCGGCCTAAAAACTCTGTCACCAGAGTTGTCCATTGACTCACACGAATTTACTTACTTACTTTAGCAGTGTAGGTAACGTTCAGTGCATGTAAAGTTAGTACCATTTTGCAAAAAAATACATAAATCAAAATAACACTTTATTTATAATAACGCACTACTGTTGACTTGACGCACGCATGTTATCATCTTCTTTTACACCGCCACTTGTTTTTTTAATGTAATTATCGTAAGTATTTCAAATATTTCTCAAAATACGTATTGTAACGAATTTTATTTAGATTTAGGGATTTTGCGGTTATTGTAGCTAAGATCAAGCAGGGTCCAAACTTGAATGGGACTATTAAAAAAATAAAGGTGCTCACTTATTTTATTCATAACATTTACTTATACTATATAGTCAAGGTTACCAAACGGTACCCCAATTAGTCGAGCACATAATCTATATCTGTTCTATTTTGTTCTGTACACATTAGAGCTAGTAATGGGCAGTCGACAGACTTACTGTTATTAACTGACGCGTAACGTAAATACAGCCGTGCTCAAAGAGAGCCGCTTGTAAAATTCAGTCGAAGTAATGAAAAACAATAAACATCACAGTGTGTGACCTCGGCATGTGCTGCCAGTTCACGAAAAATAAGGAAAAGTCACAAAAGCTATAAAAAATATTTTTAACATGACAGGTAGGCCAAAACTCGCAGAATCGATACCGCGGAGTAATAAAAGTTTTCAAAATGGTGACCGTGAACTGGAAAACGACGGCCCCTCACTCGATGGACCGTCATCGGTGCATCGAGTGAGTCCATTAACGTCGCAACACGTTTGTAGGAAGGCGGTGGATGGCGGGTCGTCATGGCACTCCGTAATCATTAACCAAACCAAAACATGGTACAGTGAACACAAGTTTAGGCAATAACTCAGAGATGCCTGAGTTGTTTGGTTGTGTCTTTTAGTGGCGCGGGGAGTGAAAAAAAAATAGTACTGTGAGGGTAAAAACGGATGAAGCGGGGGAAAAGAGGACAGACTTATTGGTTTGCCTATACGATCGCATCGCAGGCGCCACAATACGATAACACGATGATTAATCAACCAATTATGCATTCAACGTAAAACATTCCTGATTGATATTATCAAGAACTTTCCTTTTGATAAAATCACGTCATCGGATTATTGAGCATTCCATCATGCTAATATCGCAATATATTGTAAGTAATTACTACTAGCTCAGTGAAAATAAACAAATTTTTCTAGTCCTCGACTATTAATAACCTACAGATTAATAACAAAGAATAATAATTCCCCCGCCGCACTAGTGACCCTGCCTTCCGATCCTAAGGTCGTGGGTTCGAATCCGTTAGTGCACCAAGGGATTTTTCGCTACGAAAAATTTATATGAGCAATGCCAGTGCTCTCATACGGTGAAGGAAAACCGGCATGTCCAAGAACTAAAAATTCGAAAGACATGTGCCATCCACCAATCCGCATTGGGTCCGCGTGGTGGATCAAGACCCAATCACTCTTACTTGAGAGTAGGCCAGTGTCCCAGCAGTGGGAACATTAGAAGGCTGTCATGATGATGATGAATAACTCCCCCAAATCTGGTACGGAACTTACCACGTAGAATTCCCGCAACATTTGCTAGGATTGCATTTACAATTGAAGCAATAGTGTTTGATTTTGGCATTTGGCATCAATTCACTATTGCTCCGAATGAACTAAAAATTACTAACGTCAACATCATTCTGTCTGAGTTGTAGTAGCTCTTTTTTTATCTTGTAGAAGTTTACTTTATCTATTTTAAAATGATTACAGTATTAATCGAGATCGTAATCCTTGCAGACTATTATCTCATCCACCAGCGTTGACGTTTCTTTGCTAGTCACTCTCACTATAGAATAGGCCAGTAATCAATAGTGGGATCATTAAAACTTGTTCTTGACACAAATTATGTCGCTCTGTTCGGTCTTAATAAATCATAAAACTCTGATAGGTACACTGATATGTGCAAATGTTTGCAGCCAGTATTGACGGTGTCTGCCAGTTTAATGCTAATAAGTTCCTTGACTTCATGGATTGTTTAGAGAGACTGCTACAACTAGAGACTTGTTAACTTTTTCTTGCTAAACTTGGGGCTAGATGGTCGGTAGCGATGTTGTGTGGATTGTCCAGTATTATTTATTTATTTAATTTCAGAGTGCGCTTTTTGAATGTCACAATCGATTATTCACCTACGTGTGTTTCACTTGGCATGATGAGTCAAAGTTTTTGTTAATAAGGTTTTTTTCGTTATTTTTGCATTGTGCGTGTACGTTTTTAGTGTTGCAAAAAAATGTATTTAATCAAAAACAATTAACTTTTATTTCATAATCATTTTACAGGTACGAGTAAGTATTACCAGTTATTGCGAGAGTATCACGTGACATTTCAATAGATATGAGAACATACATGTATGGCACTCAAAATCTGACACATAGCATTGAATCATGAATGATCTATTGTGTGTTGTAGTATCGAGTAGGTACTATGTTGAATTGAAAAACAGTTGGCAATTTTCACACGAGAGGGTCGTGCTTGAGTGATACAAAACTAGGCATCTATAATTGAATAACTCACCGCAAAAACAATGGCATTATCATTGGTTGATGCAAGTTCCAAAAAATAAAATGCACTTTGAAAATATTGAATCTAAGCTTTGGATTTCGAACATTATCAACTTGGGAAATATTTATAAATCGGTACTTTAGTCTTAAGTCTCCAAAAAGTATAGGTATCTGTTGTACAATCCGGAATAATAATTGCAAAGCTTGTAGGTACGAGTAATATTTCTATGGAATCAATGAAAAGAAAAAACTAATGGAAAAAACTTTGTTTGCATGTATATCTAGGTTATTCGCGTTGCTAACAAACAGAATAGCTCATGATATTACTGAGAATTCTCTATAATTAAATTATATTTTTAGATTGGTTTGCCATATAATGTACAGATTTATAAACATTTCCCAAGAAATTAATTAAGTAGGTAGGTACTTATTCCTTCAATGGATGCAGGGTTATTCACGTTAGTAGGTGTGATTCACAAGCCTGACCACAAAAACCTTAAGTGTATTTGAGTTACAGTTATAGATACAATATTATAATACCTACAGTTTTGTTGATTCATCCACTTGCATTAAACAATAATAATATCTTACTGATTATTGTGCTTCCTGCAAATTCATCTTTTTACAGTCAGTTGTCTTTCCTTGTTAGAGAAGAAAGAAGAAGAAAAAATTCTTATTGTGGACAACGTGCATTATGAATAAGTCATGGGCAGTTCCTACAACCTAGTAGAGCACCGGTGGTCTAGTGGTAGTGACCCTGCCTTCCGATCTTATGGTCGTGGGTTCAAACCCGGTCTTGAAAAATTTATGTGCACAATGCCAGTGCTCTCATACGGTGAAGGAAAACTAACGAAACCGGCATGTCCAAGAACTAATAATTCGAAAGTCATGTGCCATCCACCAATCCGCATTGGTTCCGCGTGGTGGATTTAAGACCCAATCACTCTCGACCGAGAGTAGGCCAGTGTCCCAATAGTGGGAACATTAGAAAGCTGTCATGATGATTAGTTCCTACAATTCAAAATTGGAATCATCATCATGACAGCCTTCTAATGTTCCCACTGCTCTTACATAAGTCAATAATTTTATTGTTTATTTGCGACAGTTAGCTTCAACATCTTTGTTCTTTATTAGAAGGAATTCAAGCTTTTTATTATGTGATTATGATCTTTCGATTTATCTAGGGTGTATTTTAGTTGAAAAAGTGTAAAAAAAACAATAACATACCATTAAAATGCCAATAAAAAGTCTCGTCTTAAAAGCTAATAAAAAAAGCTCTATCCAGGTATAGCTAAATAAGCATTTCACGCCCCCCCCTATGGTAATATTATATTTGCAGAGCAAATTATGTGAATCATTGAAATTATGTGACTTTATTCACTCAGGTGATTTGCAGATGCATTTACTTTTTAGACTCGATTCACCCAGGGGCATTTCAGATTATTTATGCCTAGCGACCGGCTTCAGCTTCGCACGGTTCCTCCATCTGTACCTGCACTATAAACTATCATTCTCTTGAATGACTATATTGATGAAAACCACATCAAAATTCGTAGCTTAGTAAAGCTAAGATCTAAATAAGAGTAGTAGAGTTTTTTGTGATAGAACTCGTCCGGGGAAGTACTACCATCATACCTAATTCTGCCGCAAAGCAGTAATGCTCGCATAACTGTGTTCTGGTGTGAAGGGAATGGTTTCTGGTGAAATTACTGGCACATGAGGCTTTCGATCTATGCCTCAAGGTGGCGGCTCGCGAGTGATACCTGGTATTGCAAGCGTTCATAGGCTGCGGTAACCGCTTACCTTCTGGTGGGCCGTACGTTTGGTTGCCACTTCAGTTGAATACACAAGAAAAAACTTATTATATGCAGAGGACCAGACGGTGGGATGCGACTTTGTTTTTATATGTAGAGAGAGATATGCAATTTAATTTATTTCTAAATGCTAATTATTTTCAATTCACAGAACGGGTTCGTAGAGTGTCGTAGCGGCGTAGAACAGTGCGGGCAGATGGACGACTGTGCAGTGGTGATGCCTAGGGAAGGCTGCTGCGCCAAGTGCAAGGGCTGCTGGTACAACGGCACCGAACACGCTTCTCATTCAGAATGGACCGAGGAAGCCAAGACGCTACGCTGTGAAGCTGGTGTCGTGACGATCTCAAGGCCACAGTGCTATGCGCCCTGCGACACTCCTAAGCATCAGAGACATTACAACTGCCCAGTCTGTGACGGTAAGAGTTTTTTCAAACTACAGCATGTCAGTGCGGTTACAGCTAAAATGCTGAAAAATCTATGCTGTCTTTTTTTGTATTGTAATGTCTTTTGAATACCCATAAATACAAAAAAAACCATTAGATAACAGCCAGACACCATGCATAACATAACCTGCATACATGCCGTCAATTTAAAACTTTTCTACACAAATAATAAATTATTTTACTTAAATAAAATTTAATTGCATTGAATTGAATTGAATTGAATTGAACTGAATTAAATGAAATAAAGGTAAATATATCAGAAAGGCCATTTTTATAAATTAATTCAAAGCAATAAAAACTAAAATGACTCTAAACAATTCACTGGCCATTTCACGCTGTCTTTTCCCACAACTGATGATTACTGCTCAACGAATATAATTGAGCAGGCTGGCGCAGCCGTGTCTCGCGCAGCGCCCACCCAGATGCTCGGGAGAAAAGAAAAACGAACCAACAACCATAATCCTTTACAAAAACAAACACAAGCCGACTCGCGAACTTAATAAAAGCATAACAGCAGGCAATTTACATCCACTTCCAAACCTTAACAAGTTTATTAAACTCTAATCAAATAATAGTAATTTACAAGATGACGACTCGAAATCGCTTTTGAATATTGCCGACGCATTCCAACTATAGTTTTATTGCCTGTGTTTAAACTTTAATAATTACCATTTGGTCAGCAAGTTAAATCGGGACCCCCACGTCTAGTTAGGCTTTTATGGTCAGAGATCAGGCGTAGTTTGTTGTTCCTTCATTTATTTTTTATAAATTTTCACCATTCACTCACTGCTTCTACAATGGCACATTATAAACAGCAAGTGTTGCGCAGTAGCATACCTCCATACAATGGACCAATCTGCTATTATAACCCGTCTCGTTTGCAACGCCATAATCAGCTAGATGACTATTATAAAACAACGGAGTGATTTAAACGTTTGCCCATTAACTAGGAGTAGTATCTACCTATATTCGATTCCAAGGCCACTAAAATTTATACTTATATGAATTGTGTTCACATAAGCACATTTACGTTCTCGAACTGTGTACATAGAAGTGGCGCCGAAGAGTAATCGTTTCGTACGTTAGCTCTGAATAAATAAAGTTCACGTGCAATAAAATGTTGATGAACCGCGAACAAGAGGCTATAACTACAGAGATTTGATTGTCTCAATCTACCGAAGCTAATGAAAGTTTTAATGCTCATTGTGTGTTTATTTACCAAAACATTTAAAGAAAAAAATGGACCACCCAAAGCAGACTCTATATTTCGCGATTGACTCATGTTCTTTGCCTTAGTGATTTCATCGGATACCAATACCATAACAGGAGACAAAAAAGACAGTGGAATAAACTTATTATACATCCTCGGGGGTCCATTAAAATTATATATTTTTGTGGTCAGTCTCCCACGGCGTTGCGTCTCTATTATTGACCATAAATCAAAAAGTTAACAACCTACTTAAAAGGTTGGGGCGGGTAGGTTTTTGTGCGGTGGTCAAAGCGACCGAAGACGGCACGGCTGCGGGAACTCGGCCCTACCTCCGATTGTTTGTTTTACGATCCCAACAGTGCATTAAGTTTTTTTTCTATTTCTTATTTCCTCACGATTCTCTCCCTATCAACGCGGGAATTCTTTGTCAATAAATGAATCACATACAGCGATTGCTTGCGAGCGAAACCCAAAAGTCATTTAAATTCGTGTAGCAACTTGGAGAATCGAAAATTATGTTTGCTTACGTCAATGACCTGAGAAATTGAAATAATTGTCTGGAGATGTTGCTATCAGAAACGTTTTTTATTTATATTTATGCGTATCAGTAACAAAAAAATTTTATAAGCTGTAAGGAAGAGGGAGATTATGCAAGAAATCCACCTTACGTTTATAATGTCAACAAATTGAATGTCAATAATATAAGTGTTTCAAATAAGCGCTTTGTTCTTCGAAATCGCGTCGCACTATGTTATGTGGTACCTGCACTGACTATGCAAGCCTACGTGATACTAATAGTACTTGGTTTAACTACTTGGACTGTATACTTTGTATTTTACGATAGACACTTTGCCTGTTCATCGTCACAATAAAATTATAAGCGACAACGTGGCTGTCCACTTGAGAATGTACCGCATAAAATTGATCGTCCGTGCGTCCACTGAATGAAACTTCAACTCAAACGCACTCGTAATGAATGTAAACACTCAAAGCTGTAGTATGTTGATCATTATAATAAAATATGTCGCCATGTTTGATTTGAACAAAGTACCTAACTTGAATGACGTCAGTTTGTAAAGCTCTTTTCAAGTTTTTCTAGCTTTCTTTTGTAAGTTATTTTGTTTCTGCTTTTGTATAACAAAGCCTCCTGTTTTTATCTTGGTTAATGATGCATGAAGATAAATTATTTTAAGGTACCATCTACCATAGTCCAAGAAACTTTCATAAGAACCAGTCAAGACGGACGCCACAAAAAAAATCAGTGTACAACAATCAGTTTTTTTTTTTTTAGAATTGTAGAGTATGGAGGTACCACATCATGTCATGTACTCTTAGATGATTTTTATTAGATATATTATGCTGAGTTTCAGTATACGAAAATAACATAATTTAAAGGTAGCTTACAAGTGCCAATAAGAGGCAAAGGGTAGTTGTAAGAGATCGCCATAAACGTTGACCGTTGACCTTATTGAAATTCCCCAATTTAGTAATTAATTTTTTCTTGAGTAGCAGTTGATTAAAACAATAGTTACCTTCTGTGACAAGTAAAATAAAGATCCCTGGCGGTCGCATCACCCAACAGACACTTAGCCGTTATTATATCTTCAATTGTTCGGAGAAGGCATGAGATACGTTTGTCTCGGAGCATTCGTTTGTCCGAGAATTAAGATCATCTACCTTCAAACTGACACCAGCGGTGGGCCAATCTTTCTGTTCATTTGCTCTCCCGATTGATTCATCGCCCATTTTCACAAATTAACAAAGTTTAAGGCTGGCCGCACATTTGCTGCCATTCCGTGAGCCAATAATCAATACTTGGTTTTAGAGGTGAACCCTTTACCCTATAAATAAGAGGCTATATAATACCTGCTTAGCACTATAAATAAACAGTACCTAGTTATATAAATAAGTGTTGCCTATGGGGTTGGTATGTGGCTTAGATACTACAATACAGGGAATCCTAGTGTGGGGTCACGGTTATATGCCTACCGCATGAACACTACATTTTACCCCTTTGCTAAACTAACCTACTGTAACAAACTTGTGCTAACAAATCTACTTTATATTAGTGTAAGACATTGCTTTTTGTGAAAATAAATAAACTTATAATTATTATTATTATATTAGCTCACAAACTTCAATTTTAGCGGTTCTATCTGAAAAGTTGCTCACTTTTAGATTAAGTTGTTTGCAGTCGTTTCGTTTATGTTACGTATATGCATACACGCGTATGCGATACATCGCTTTATACAAAGTAATCAAACTTTATTTCACCAGAGTGACATACCACCGTTCGCTTAGTAGAGTAACAGGATTGGCCTATCCGAAAAAAAACTAAGTATGTGGTGGATCGCTTCAGCAACCGATAATGAAACTATCGCTTCTGACTATCTCTGACGCGGCAGAAGCCAATATGCGATGAGGCTAATCGCTTTGTCACACAGCCCTGCGCTCATTCCGAACGACACACAATAGCCAACAGTGATATATTTTTGTTTTAAACTTTTACGGTTAATCTGCAGAATTTCCGAGCTTGAAAGCATCTATTTTGTATTCCCATTGTTTTTAATTGCGCATAATAAGTAAGGACCGCAAATAAACGCTTAAACGCTTCATTGTATTTAAAATTTAAATGAATCCGTGCATTGAATTTGCAAAGCTTGCTTGACGTAAGGTACTCGTACCTACAGATATTTTAAAGTAAGAGTGTGGTAGACATGTTGTCGGCATTTGAGACAAAGAGTTGTTTGGTGTGGCTTTTCTAAGTTTATAATTTGATATGCAAATAACTCTTCTATATATATATATATAGGTACTTGATGACTGATACACTAAATACAATACAATACATATAGGTAGATAGATATTATTTTTTTATACATTAGTAAATACCCAGAACACCCGGAACAAACGTTTGGTGATCATACGAACATTTGTTCCAAGGCAGGAATCCAACCCGCAACCTCATCCACATCGGTCGACTTGATTTTGATTTTTGTTTCTTTCAGAATGTGTCATCAACGGTCAGCGAGTCGGCGAGGGCAGAGACGTTCGTATACCGGAAGAACCGTGTTTGTCGTGTCGGTGTGTGCGCGGTTCTCTGTCGTGCTCGAAGCGCGCGTGCCCTGTGCTGCCGTGCCACCGCACGCAGCAGTTCACGCCTCCTGGTGAATGTTGTCCTCGATGCTCGCACCCTACCGCTGATAAAATTCTTCCGAGTGAGTACTTTTACCGTCTCTATGGCGTGTCTTTTTACCAAGCGACACTTAGTGACAAGAGTCTGATGATGAAGCCGGAAGTTGGATAGTGGAACTCTTTGATGACTAAGTGCTAGTAAACTCATCGTATTAATGAGCTCGTTTGTTTGAACGAGTCCCTTATATTATATTGTCACACTTGGAACTTTATCAGAAGATGGATAGTGAAACTCTTTAATAGCTACATAGTAAACCATTCGAGTATAGAGGCTCATTTGACCAAGCTACAGGGCGAAAAGAGAACTTTCATAATGTGCCTGTTTATCTGTCCATGTTTCTTCTAATAAATTAAAAAATAGTTGCTACTCTCTTATGGCTCATTTACAACATACAATAATTGCATGCAATGCCTTATCAAATCCATTTTCGTTTTATTGGCTACCTACTGTACAAATTAATCGAAATCGTAAAGTATCGAAAGGAGGTTACCACATTTAGATACGTATATCACATAATATGGGTAGTTTTAGATTTACTAACTGTTACTCACGCTGTTATTGTAATACCAGTTGCAGGTAGCAAGCCCTGCATCATCGGTAAAGAATACCACGGGCACTTGAGTGTATTCCGAGTGGACCCCTGCACGGACTGCACCTGCTTGAACGGCACGGCCGTGTGTATGCGACACACATGCCCCGTGCTGACGTGCGGCGGGCGTGCTTTACCCCCAGGCCCGGGCAAGTGCTGCCCCGAGTGCCCGCAAGTAGAAGAAATCAAGTCTGCCTGCGTTATTGGCAGAAAAACTTACCGGGTACGTTCAAAACTTATTACTCGCATACTCGCATACAACATTTTCGTTTAATAAATTTATTGATTGATTTTTATTTGATTTTTTCAGGATGGAGAAACGTGGCAGTTGGATGCGTGTAAATCGTGTGAATGTCACAGCGGTGAACCAAGATGCGCAATGGAAAGATGCCCATCTCTGACATGCCCGTCTGACCAAACTCTACGACAACTATCAGGGCAATGCTGCCCTAAGTGCGTCGACCTCGATGGTATCTGCACAGTCTTCGGAGACCCTCACTATAAGACTTTCGACGGAAAGTTCTACAGTTTTCAAGGATCGTGCAAATATCAACTAGCTTCGGATTGCGTAAATAAGACGTTCTCTATTAGAATTTCCAACGATGCTAGAAACACTTCACATTCTTCGTGGACTCGAACCGCAACTCTTCGAATTGGATCTACTAAAATCAATATGGGAAAGAGAATGCGTATCAAAGTCAACTCAACTCGCGTGCAGCTTCCTCACACGATAAATGGAGTAGCTGAGATAGTTCGCAGTAACGGGTCCGTTTTACTAAAAGCCGATATCGGCATACAAATGCTGTGGGATGGTGATGGCTTTTTAGAAGTGACCGTGTCAAGTGCCTACAAAGGAAAACTGTGCGGTCTGTGTGGTAATTTTAATTCGGTAGCTAGAGACGATATGAGAACCCGCGATGGTAGGATGATGGCTGACACGTGGCGCTTCGGGTCCTCGTGGCGCGTAGGAGGAACGAAAGCTTGCACGCGACGAAAGCGCAGACCGAATATGAGCACATCATACCGGCAGTCACGGGTTACGAAGGCTCGCAGACTATGCCGTGGTTTCGTGAAGAACGACGCGTTCACAGATTGTGGTACGAAAGTGAACCCTCATCATTACCAGGAAGCTTGCGAGCTGGACGCCCGGAGTTGCAGTGGCGTGCGGTGTCACTGCGCGGCGTACCGAGCGTACGCGCGGGAGTGTTCGCGGGTGGGAGCCGAGCCGCGAGACTGGCTTGGCAGCATGTGGTGCGAAGGTCCTCCGCCGTCGTGGCTGAACCGTGGTCGCAAAGGGCTCCACCGCGGCGCCAAGTCCAAGGAGTCCAACCTACTGGACCCAAGCGCGATCGCCAAGCCGATTGCCCGCTCTCGCCCTCCGCCGCCTATTCTGCATTAGCTTGCTTACGGCGTCACCTTTACTAGTCAAACCAGCCAGTGTGGCAGTGTATGGTGAGTTTTTTCTTTATTCTAACTGAAGTAGAGGTTTATGTAATAAATAGAGCTTGAGATAATTTACCAAGTAGTATTGGTGTGCTTGTTGCTCAGGGTGATGAGAACAATCCCATATCTGCGCGCACTTTTTGTGTGTCTGAAGTTTCTGTTTTGTTTTGTCCGCTCATGGCGCGTTTGCGTAGAAATTCCTGTGTGGCGCCATCGTACCTACTGTAAACAAGCACACTGATAATGATGATTTCACTTCAAGCGGGATTTGAACCCGCAACCTCCACTTGATACGCGGGTGCTCTAGTAGTTGAGCTATCGAGACATTTATACATAGGCTTTATTTTATCTTGTAAATCCATGATGGTTATTATTAACAAATAAAAAAAGAAGTTACATAAGAATATTTTTATTTAACATTGTATTCTAATTCCAGAGTATTACAAGAATATTGCAAGTGGCCACTGCGTGGGTTGCATCTGTAAGGCGCAACCAGCTTTATAAGGAACGAAGATCTATCTACTAAACAGTATTCATAAAACTACTTTTAGTTAGGTAAACTTTAATTTTAATTTAACTTTTTTAAGACCACCTAGCTCACAATTGCCTCGCAAACTCAACCAGCACCTTTTATAGTTTCACGGTCAGGTAGATTTCAAACTTTATAATGATGAGAATTTGTCGTAAAAATGATAGAGAACTGCAGTACTAAGTAAGCTGGTTGAAATGAATAAGCAATGGGCAATCACGCTGTTCACTCGTTAGGAAAAATATAATTTATTGCGTGTGCTAAACGTTTCTTTAAAATGTGATAATTAGTTTTGATTACTCCAGGCTGGTGAAGGACGTTTGGTAAACATAGTTCAAATTGAGATCTCATCTGTAGGTAGTTCTTTACGAAATCTTAGATAAATCTAGCTATCCGAAGCCAAGAAGCTAATGAGATTGTGAGGGGCGTGTACATAACACAGAAATGTTGAATTAGTTAACTGTATTTTTTAAATGAAGACTCTTTTTAAAGCTTAGTGTTATATACGTTACCAATGAATTTTAATTTTTTGACTTTGATGTATGTTTTTTAGATAAGTTTTAGCTTAGCTAGCAGAGATTGAGTTGAAATGTATCTAAATGTTTGCTAAGTATTTATTGTAAGGCGTTCGCTACGTATATTTTGGCGTCGAATTCGTTGAGCTAAATTAGTGTTTACATTATAGTTATTAGCTCAATGTTGAAAATAGTTTTTTTTACCAGTGCCATTTAATTACGGCTCCGATTATAATGTGATAGATTTTACGATTTATTTTATTTTTAATTCAGTTTTAATTTCAGACATTTTATGTTTTTCAATATGACATTCATTGGTTGTTTGCTACATTATTTTAAACAACGCCCGTATCGTTCAATTTAAAGATTATTTTTCATAATAAGTACTTATCAGATAATTAATTCCTGCTAAATCCATTCCCAATCATTTATTTTAAGTTCTACTTACTTTGTATTAGTTAGCAGGGTCTACGTTTTATGTAGACTTTTAAGTTATTTAAGATCTATCTGGCTTAACTGGCACTTAAGGAAAAGCGTTTCCCGTAGAAAAATCTTTAATAAAACCTCACTGAAAACTAAAAATACCCGAACTTAATTATTTCGTGGTAGGTTTGTTTTTGCAAATTCAACAAACAGTTAGCTATTTTATTGATTTTTATTAAGGCAACGTTTTACCATAATAAGTAGGTAATCTATAATATTAGTACAAAACAGGTAAAAGGGTTCCCATACCACATTTTTTTGGCTCAAAAATTAAATATGGCAAAATATCATTATTACTTTTATCATGTTATCTTTAACAGTAACCAAAAGATTAGTAAAGTCATTGTGTTTGTATTTATTTGAAAATATTATCTCCTGATTATTTTAAGTAACGCTTCGTTGACCTACCAAATTAAGCAATGCCTGAAAATTCCAAATAACATACCTGCCTACTGACTGATTTGTTACTTCTATTTTTTGTTGATAAAATAGATTAATTGTGTCTGTAGCTAGTAAGTGTAAGATTTTTTTTTCTTTTTCAGAATTGGCCCAATCTTAAATGTTTTGTAGTATTTTAATGGTAAAGTTTATTAGGTAGCGTTGTTATTTCATTTTATTTAAAAATGGCCATATTTAATTGTATTTATTTTTGTACAAAATGTATCTGTGTGTCATAAAGTGCTAAAAAGTAGTAGGTGTAGATGGTAATTTGTGCTTTCGTGCTACTTGGAGAATAAACTAATAATCTTGTTTGCGGTACGGTTATTGCAAACACGATCAAACTATGAACGAACAAAGAATTACATAATAAACAATTATTTAATTCCAACAAACATGAGTTTTTTTTAATATTAAAACTTTTCTTTTAGTCTCGTGAGTTTTTCTATCCGACTTTATTTTTTTTGTAATGTAATTCTATTTACTGTAGCAGTCATGGTACTGGATATTTTTAATTTTCGAATTATTATTTGTTCTAGAGTAGTAGAGTTCTTTGTAATAGAGCTCGTCCGGGGAAAAACTACCCCCATACCATACTATTTCTGCCGCCAAGCAGTAATGCTCGCATTGCTGTGTTCCGGTTCGAAGGGTATGGTTTCCGGTGATACTACCTACAGGCACGTGAGACTTTAGATCTACGTCTCAAGGTGGCAACGCGCAAATGATATCTCTGATATTGCAAGCGTAAATAGGCTACGGTAACCGCTTACCATCAAGTGAGCCGTACGCTTGGTTGCCATTTTAGTGCTATATTAAATTATAAAGCTCATGTGATGACCACCTGCAGTATAATTTTTAATTGTTTCCACTTAGATAACCATACTCCTAGATATTACCTAAAAAAAAAAACAAAACTCAACTCGGACACAGCGGGAGTAATAACAAAGAAATACTAAACGCGACAAAAGCCGCAGGACGTTCTACTAGTTATAAATATTCCTGAAACTAGATTATCTATGTCAGCAATTTTATTGTGAACACTTTCCTCTTTTGAACCTGGCTCGAATCCAATTTACTAAAATTTCATGTCATCAAAATTATGTAGGACAATTTGGCGTCCTCTTTAAAAACAGCGCATTCATTATATTTATCTCCAACTGAAATCTTAAAACGAAAGTTATATCTAACCACTGGAAATATTTTAAGAACTTTACATCATGCGCGCTAAATCTGACTCGTTTTCAGAATGAAAAGAGGGATAGTAGAATAAAAGATTTATTATTAAAGATATAAACATTATTCGCAATCACACACATCAATTAAACAAAATATTATTTTATACAAAACATACATAATACTTGATTAAAAACCAATGAGTGAGATGTTCCCGCATAATGTTAAGTAATGCTGTCCAATGTTCCCAAGGGTCGAAAGGTTGAAGAACCGAAATGTAGAGATTCCTTATATTAAACATAAAATAAAAAAAGCATAAGTAGATATATATAATTTATTCTCCTGTCATCATCTCCATGAATTCTGAAACAACGAGAACATGACGAGTGAAAAAGAGTCCTGTATCCTCGACGAAAAGTTTGTTAGCTAAGGTCTAGTGTAAAAATATAAGTCAAGTTAGTTGGTAGAGAACCCGGAACTACTTATTAAAAACTGACCTCAAAATAAAAAAAAATGTAGGGACGCAGAGTAATATTAATTAATTAAGTAGATAAATATTTATTTACCATCGAAGTCGACGGTGCCGCTGCCGTCCGTATCAATTTCTTGAATGAGGCCATCGAGCTCCTCTTCCGTCAGCTGCTCATCCAACTCGCGAAGGATCTCGCGTAGGCTTGAGGTGGGAATGTAACCGTTGCCTGGAACCAAATAAATGTTCCTATGTAGATTGGAGTTCACACTGGAATGTTTCGTAGAAACGTGGTTGATTTTACGTAGACTTGGATTTGGTCTTTAAACCTTTTTCTTAGCAGAGTCCCATCTATGGTAGCGAGCACAGAAGTATAAGATATACTACTGTGGAAGCGAGACTTTTATAAATGTTTACTTACAATAAAAATATTTTGGATCTGATTAATAAGAAACAGCCTTGCTTCTTTAAAAAGCAGCTTAGTTACTTCACCAAATAGTTTGTAATAAGGTAGGAATATTAATTTAATATCACCTAAAAATTTAATCTTTGTAATTCATAGTAGGTTAGTATGTAACTATCTTCGTCATGAATTTAATTAGGGAAACGTCAATAAATAAAAACAACAAAAAGTATAATAACATGCTCAGTAGACTCACCTTCCTTGTCGTATAATCTGAAAGCTTCCCTGAGTTCCTTTTGCATGGCCTCAGCATCTTCTTCAACGATGAACTTAGCGGCAAGGGTTACAAACTCTCCAAATTCAAGACGTCCAGACTCTGGAAAAGAAGACATGGATTGATTGATCGCTTTTTTAGCTAAAAACTTATGACAGAACATACGTTAAACCTTAAACTCATGACAGAATATATTAAAATGATTAGCGTTGGTGTATATTTTGGACCATCTCAACCATTCAGTATATAGTAGAGTCATCCAACCCTAGTGAATAAATTAGCCTCTACTTACTATCTGCGTCGACTTCTTCGATGAGTTCTTCAAGGATCTTCTTGTTGAAGGGCTGTCCCATCATTCTAAGGATGTCTGCAACGAAGTCACATGGGATACTGCCCGAGCGGTTGTGGTCGAAGCCATCGAAAGCCTTGCGGAGGACTGGAACAAACCACACTTCCATAAGAACTTGATATTACGTAATAAGGAGTTCGTGAAATTAAACCGTACCATCGATATTTATTGACGACATAGTGCTCACGCAAGCTAACTGGCAAACTAGGATTAAAAACTGCGTCCTGTAGCTTTCTCCAAAGTTTAGTGCTGAAACGTAGTGCACTAGCAATAAAAAATGCTAAACTGATCGTTCGGCGGGTTAGGTTCGGATTAGGACAGTTCAATGCACCGAGATGTAGTACTGTGAATATTGTGCAATGCATCTATTTCGGTGCAGCAGTGTGTAGTGCAGCATGCTGGCCTGCGGCGCGTCCCGCGAGGCATTACCCGAAATTAGGTCACAGACGATCAAAATATAGGTACGTAAAAACTTTTATTAAACACAAAACACAATCACAAATATTAATAATCTGTGCATAGCTAATAATTGTACCTTCTTTGTGGCGAGCTACATTTCTAAAGTAGTAGATCGGACGCGCAGAAATACTGATTCAATCAAATAAATCATAACATCGAATCTCAATGAACCTTAAACTGGGCCACATCCAAATGGGAACCATGGAAATTCTCTGGCGTCTCCAAGTCTGTTGTATAAATAGAACTGTTTGGATGTTTAATGAAACGTGTTATTTCGAAACATGCAGGATAACGCGTATGGTGGACGCGGTCGAGCTAGGAGAACGAAATGCTGAAATATTGAGGTTTATACCCCCTGTCTGCCTTTTTTTATGTTTTTTTGTGTAGGTAGATGAGTGATGGGCCAGCAATTGTCATAAAATGTTTATCATCATTCTCTCATTTCATCCAAAGCTTCGAAAAACGAACTTGCGTCATAATTTTCCCCAAAATACATGTTTATTTGCGTGGAAAATAAACTCTTTCTCGTTTTAATGACTTGCCTGATAGACACAGCGCTGGAATAATTTTTCACTTATATTATTAAATTTAACGATTATTATTCTTTTGATCTTTCATGAAGATAAAAAATTAAAAAGATTTACTGTTACATATAGTATCCTAGTAGCCTACGTATGTACGGTCTACTGCATAGCCATTTCTCAGTTTCACTTTTTTATTGCTACCTATATGCGACAGCGGCAATAAATAAAAATAAAACACTACATACTGCAGAATATGGACGACATGGTAACGTGTATCTAACTTTTTATACATTTTCAGTATCAAGTACTCAAAAACAACGTTCTTACTTACATAAATAAAGTTTTGGCTGAAGATACTCGTAATTAAAACAAAAATATAAACACATCCGCTCAAAGCACTAAAGCATCCGGCACATTAGCCGTGGCATAACATTAAAGTTTCCTCAATTATCGCTTGTTGTCGCTATGATACTTCTAATTAAACTCAAGAATCTCACGAAAATACACTCACTGATTAATGTTTTACTTTTTCTTGTTTTCTTTATAATTACCTACCAGATACACTTAACTCATGATAACCGTCGGTGTGACAACATTTTGCAGCTGTTCCATGACATTTTGGCAACAAAATAGTTTTAAAAACATGAATTTTATTTTTGCCGAGCTTGTTGTAAATTTTAATCATCAAGACGTCTTGGCAGTTTTTTCAAAGTTCCATGGAACTTTATAACGTTTTTATCTTCTAAAATTCAGCTGTATCTTTAATAATTATAATTTCACGCTGGGCTGGGCGATACAAAGCAAAGTGTACAAACAAATACTAGTTCATTGAATAATATGTAACTAATGTAAAATGCGCTACCTTAGCTGCATAATGGCTTTTGCTTCAAATGTTCAAAAAATCTGCAATACTTTCTGTAGCCCACTGTAGCCCACTGTAGTCCATCTACAGTAAATAATAAGTTCGTATGAGTCAGTGGCCAACTCTGATGACAGAGTTTTTAGGCCGCCCGCCCGCTGTCATGGTCTAGATACTATTTGTGACGATCAAGTATTCATTACGTACTTTCGGAAACGAATAAAAATATTATTATTAATTTAATACTATTTACTTTTAGTGTGTTAAAACAAAGCTAAAGCTTTCAGTCTCTAATAACATCGTTCTAATCTCTATGGCAGAAAAAATAATTCAATTTAGCGCTGTATTCTAGTGTAGTTTTTCTAATGTGGGCTAGCAATAAATAGCAAATACGTTGCACTAGAAACTCGAATATCTTACAATCGTTACGCCTATTAATAATTAGCTTCTGTCTGCGGATTCGTTCGCATGGTAACTAGAAAAAAGACCTAGGTATAGTATGCTATCTTTCATCTATGTTCCACAGAACTATTAATATTCTTTATTATACACAATAATATAACAAACAAAATTAAAAGAAAACAAGGGAAAAACTAACAATAGGCTAGACCAAGTTAAAGTTTTTTTTTTTTTTAAATAATTAATGCTGGTAAGTTACTGTTAAACAGAGCTGTATTATGAGTACTAGATGACTGATATATATTTATACAATACAATACATAGATAGATATTTTTTATTATATATAGTAAATACACAGAACACCCGGAACAAATATTTGTAGATCGTACAAATATTTGACGCGAGGCGGGAATCGAACCCGCAACCTCCGCGTCGCAGGCGGACCTGCACCCGCTGCGCCACATCGGTCGTCGAAGTTTCATTCTTTGTTTACCCGTTACAACGTCGCGTCGTTAAACATATAAATATCCCTGGATTTTGTGGGTGGTATGCTAGAGGATTATTACGTTGACATTTAACCTTTTTTTAAATATTTTGTGAATGAACCATTATTAAACAGTTAGTGGGTACCTACTATACGGTTACTGGTATACGTAGTTGCAGGTATAATCATCTTTTGAAGTAAGTTGGTATTGTTTCAAAAATAAATATGATAGCCATGTGCAATATTATTTATTATTTGCCTCTACATTCCCTTAAATATTCAGGATGGATAAAAGTAGAGATGCTTAGTGATATGCACAAGAAAGAAATACGGGATTGTGCGGAGGATGACAGTGTGTTATTTACTGAGATGAAGGATGATATAGGGAGACAAAAGAATATGGTTTACCAACCCCACTTTCTAGGGACACGGCAAGAGTAGATAAATCTCCTAATATTATATAAACAGGAAGTAAGATTATTGTATACTTACAAATATATTTGTAATTGAGCACGCTGGCTGTAACGGATGTACCGATTTCGATGACACTTGGAATAGTATTAGTTTTGGACTTGGAATAGCATACCTTGACATGTTTCAATGGCTCAATTTGTAGAGCAACCGCGTATCACGCGGAAGGTTGTGAGTTCAAGTCCCGCTAGACACGAAATAGTTTTTGGGATTTGGTAAGGTTTATGCCTAGTACTAGTAGAGGCCAGTGAATTACGATGCAGAACTTACCTACTATGCATTGTTATTCACACCTTTTTTACTTATAAACATCGCGTGGTAATAGTAAACCAACTAATTGTAAACTTGCTGCCAGAAATAGGGCTGCAAATAAACATAATCCGTGGCGTAGCGAAGTGGCGAACAGTAAACCACTGGTTTACTCATCGGTTGAATTTAGAAACATCAATTTGGTAAATTACGAACAGTAGGAACGGAATTCTGGGAAATATTCTCCATGGTCTAAACATAGAGACGTGTGGATATGTGTTTGATAATTTAAGTATACCCAGAATTATTTTTAAAAACTGATTCATTCCTAATGTATCAGTACCTATTACCGTACCTATTACACATTCAAATATAAATTTCACGATTGTATTGATATAGATAGATATATTTATAAGTTTTTGACTTGGAAATTATGCCACATGTTGACACTGAACGTCAACGGACATAGGATGACTGCCGCCTTTTTCAACCGCTTTAATAGCATCGGTCAATTGAGTGGGAAACCTCTTAGAAGCATACTAAAAGGGGTTCCCTATAGGAGTGAAGCCGTGGTCAAGAGCTAGTTTATATTAATCTCTCGAAAATGTTATAAAGTTTAGACATCTCGCTAAAACCATGGCTAATATTTTTACTAGGTATATGCATAGTATTTATTTGAAAATCTTATTTACCTTAAAACAATTAAATTAACAGTCTCAAAAGATCAACTAATAAATAATTAAAGGAAAATTTAATGCTATTAGTAACAGGGACAAAATGCTCTGTGATGGAGTTTATATTATATTGATGTGTCCATTCATGCCGATATCTCAGTTAACTTAATCGTACTTATAGTTCATTGAGAAGCATCACATCACTACAACAATGACGATAGCTATCTGATTACGGTACACGGTAGCTTGGCACGCGTCCAGCCGTGGACGCGCCCGCCCGCCCGTTGCCACGCAGCCGCCCAAACGCGATCGCTTGGCCAGATTTATTTGATTTACAGATTTAAAGTTCTGCCTTTTTTCTCGGCTATGTTCGCGGCCACAAGATACATTTTGTTTATTTCTAAAGAGCGCTTAAACGCTTGAACACTAGTTTATTCGTTAGCAGACAAGATGTTGGACTTATGCAGCGTTTTTAGAACACATTTACTCGCAAGAACTCAAGTGCTTCTCGTAAAAAGTAGAATAGTTTAAACTTTACCCTGTCATGGCAGTTTAAATTTTATAAATATATAATTCCAGCAGTTATGAATTGATTGATGAATTTCCATCGATCTGAATGACGTTTTTTAGAGCGCCTAATGGCCGCCTAATATACACTTTGTCAGCATTGCTATAAATATAGATCATGATGAATTTAGATTTCAAGTAAATTTAACTCAAATTAATTTAGCCATGAACCCAATGACTTTCTATCGAAATGTCATTGCATGAACCGCAAATAGTAATACATTCTCTATATGTGGAGTGACGTAAGATAGTAGGGTGCACCGCGCAGAGACGACCTCTTTGAGTGAGAATGGCTTTACATATTTTAGTAAATTATTTGAAATTAGATATCAATTATTTGAAACAAATGCTCGGAATATTATTAAAAGTTATACCTTGGCTGTATGTTCCTTTACTTTAGTTATCGTGGACCACACCCTCTTTGTTTGCTTTGTGCAATATTATCATAAAACAAATTAAACCCGCAAGAGTGTTAAATATTAATCTGGCCTCTATTTTTTATTAAGTCCACCATTGTGCAGATTGGCAGCGGGCCAAGACTGAGCTTGCGTTTTCCTCATCGTTTCATGTAAACATTACAACATTAATGTTGTTTAAGAATATTGTGAGGTTGAGATGTAAATAGTTTGAGTTTCTAGCTATTGCAACTATTTGCAGTGGTTGGGGAGTAAGAAAGTAACAGCAGAAATTTAGCAGTTTTATTAAATCGTAACTGTAATCAACACACTTGTCTCACCACTCTTAGGGGATCTTCCCCACGCTGAAGTTCTAGCGCTATGAATGATTTTAGAACTAGTACCTACCTACTGCATTTCAAAACCTCGTGCTATTTAAGTCTGACCATCAATCTGACCATTGGAAAATACGAAAATTTCAGTCAATAAATTGAAATAAATTGGGTCATGACCCGATACAAGGTAGCCAAGAAACACCATGGTTATGACTAAAATACATTGTACTATGTAAGAGAATGGAAGAGCAAATTCGATCTCATGTTTTATTGAATTGAAAAGCCTCTCCAGTACTTGTTGCCTAAGCATCTTTTCCAAACAAAACATAGACACCACACAAGAAAAAAAAACAAATTAATGAAGAAAAACGTAGCGCAAGCAGCTATACACTTAGGCAAGTTAGTTTCTCGTGGGCGTCCTGCCTTAGATATTAAATACCTACAAAAATAATAAATAAATGTTGATGTATGTTTTTACATCTGTTCTGTGCTCGTATGTGCTACGAAAACTAGATAACTGATGATTAATACATAGGTAAAAATGTATTATGTATGTGTGCAGACACAATACATTTTTCCCGGGACAAATGTATGCAGATCATTCATGCAATAATTTAATCCGTAGGGAATCGAACCTGTAACCTCTCGCTTCTCACCCGGACTTACTATCGCGGTACCGAAGTCGCCGATATGGTTTTAAATTAATGATAAGTTGATATTCTTACCGGCAATCTGTTCTGGGGGCAGCTCATCGGCCTGAAAATATTAATGGAAATAATTTAATATTAAACTTTAGCCTCGATAATGATGGTTACCCTATAGCTTTCTAAACTTTTTCTTTCAATAAAGAGACAATTAAGCATACCTGGGCAGTAGGTATGGTACCTATTGGTAATCGGTTACCGTGATCTAAGGATACTTGAATTCATGTAAATATTAAGTATATAAATCGCGCGTTGTTTCACAAAGCCATACGTAGGTACCACAACAGTATTGAATACTGAAACCACTGAGAAGTCTCAAGTGCCTACCTAAAAAAATTAATAATCTCTATACCTTCGCCAGTACCCACAGTACACACCCCAACTTAAAACATAGCAATGCATGCATTACTGCTTGGCGGCATAAACGAATATGGCCATAGTAGAAGAGCTCTATTACAAAAAGTTCTGCTAATATTATGCTTTAACTAGAGTAAAATGTTTGATGCAACCTAAACAGAGTGTAATATTAATACAGAAGCCTAATAAATTTATTTTATGTGCAATTTAAACTAAATTAGATTCTTTGGTTGCGCACTCTGAATCAGCGTGGGCTATCCACGCTGATTCAGAGTCACTAGTTTCTACCAAGTTTCAATCGTGCTACTATTATATCCAAATCTTGTCCAAACTTTTCTGTTGCCAATACAAACTCGCATGGCATGCAATTCATCTTGATTTTCGTAGACAAACTAAAGCGTTTTAAAAACTATTTTAATTTAAACTGTAGGGTTCCATAGTCCGTTAAGAAAACCTTACAAGATCATTTTCTCGTCTTTCTATTTCGTTTTAGTCTGTCATCACGTACCCACAGAACAGGTTTTTTCTCTTCAGAGGGCTCATCATGAAAAACTCGTTTGACAATCGTAAACGTAACCGTATCGCACAGCTGTCAATTTGCATGAGATTTGATAATTCTATTATAATAATTATTACGCACTAAAGAGGCACTATAAAAATCCCCATACAAATTGACAGCTGGACGAAACGGTTTACGATTGTCATACGAGTTTTTCGTGATGGCCTTCAGAACACACTCGCCTGTTCATAAATTGCAATTTTTGATTTACATACAATTCAAAGTTCAAGTGAAATGACAATATTTTAAAAGTACATAATATAATCATATCAAAGTTTGTAACGTTTCGCTTTTTCCCGAAATGAACTATAAATCAATATAGGTCAACAATATACCTAGTTGTATAGTATTGCCAATACAACTTTTACATTTCGGAGACCAAAATGCATGAAATACGAGTATACTTAGGCCACAATAATTAATGACCTCTCTTACAAAATTTGGATGGCAAAAAAGAGCTAAATACTCCTATTGGCAAGTTTGACAAATGTTGAAGGAGTGGCTTTGGAGTCCTTCGAACAAATGATAGTGTGTACAAAAAAAACTCATCCACCTCCTTCAAGCTTTGCCATTGTCAAGTAAACACTGACTGAGTACTAACCTAATTAATACGAAACACTATCCTATGCGTGCGACACGTGCTTGGCCGAAATGCATGAAACATTGATTATTTAGATTTTTTTCAAAGTTTTTTTAAAGGTAGTGAATTATTGATAAAAATAAATTTTAACTCTACCAGCAGTATTGTAACATCTCGGTTTTTTCGTAACAAGCTTTGGATTGATGTAGTTTATGGTACCGCTACTTATGAACAGTGCTTTTCTATATTGTTTTAGAGGTTCCCTGTTTCTAATATCCTAAAAAGTTGGAACATTATAAAACTTGAGACAACTCAGTTGTATAGAGTGCTCATCCTAGCCAGGCATCTGGTAGTGTTTTATTTCAGTTGACAATTTTCATCACATCCAAAAAATAATTAATGTACCTGCATAGGTGCCCATTTTTTCCTCTATTTATTTGTTTTTCCTACTTTTTTACTTTTTTGCTAAGGTTATGGTAATAATATTATGGTTGATTGCTTCGTCACATTTTGGCGAGGTAATCATGATGATTGATGAACCATCAGTAGTGTACAGTGGTGACAGACGAACATAATGACAACACCTGTTAGCAGCGCCAACATCTGCGGGCGCCTCAGGCGTCAACTCAACGCATCCATTAATCAAATGTTAAATAAACCAAGTTATTTATTTTAGAATTGTTATTCCAAGTTTTCTAATGCAGAAGACACCTACCCAGTCAGTAGTGTCCAGAACCATGTTTGATATCACTAGTTAACACTTTGAGACGCACAACACGACTGACGGGCAATTTGATGTTTCCAGCGTTCTGGGTTATTTTCTGCTTCTCCGCGATATTCGGCTTTCTGATACTTGCGTATAAATGGGGGGTCAGGGGCGAGGAGGGTGGGGGGAGAGTCCTCCCCGGCTTCCTTCCTGCGCTTGCGTCGACCAATCGCGTTACCCTCAAACGGCAGGATGCTACAGTATTTTTAGGTAATGTGGTTACTCAGAACGTAAACAAGCGGTGTGTGCGTTGCCGATCGCGCGTCCCGCCCGCCCCAAGTAACCTCGCCGCCTAATGACCCCAGACTTTACTGTCTTAATGTGAATAATTAGAATTTTAAAGTTGTTTGTCGTGTGTAGGCCGTTATAAGTTATGACGTCAAGGAATTTCATGCAGATTAAGAATATTGTTTTATGTTATTCGTAAGTCGTAAATGTTTTATATGATTTTTTTAAGTATTTCGTTTGCCTCGAGTTTTGAGAGCCATAGAGTGTCTTAAACGTTCGTTGACGTCATATTAATACTTACTATGTATTTCCAAGTACAAGTCTTTGAACCAAGCAACGCGCACCTGCTCTAAATCCTAATTTTTAGCAGCAGTTATCTTTTGTTACGACTTTCAAGTTTCTTTTTTTAAATTTGAGATGGCCTAGTCTAGAATATCAGCTAATGATGTCACTTAAATTAATTTATTCTCCTAAATCTTTTGACTCAGACCGGACGTACTTACTTTATTTAATATGCATAGGTACCTGTATTCTTGTCTATAAGATCGGTATACCAAATTCTACAGATGCCCATTACTACATTTTCATTATAACAGAATCCAATTTTTACTGATTCCCGATTTTACAGATTGTGGCATTTGTATTTATTAGCTAAATTGAAAAAGTCAAAAACAAAAGAACTCAACTCAATTGGCGAAACAATTGTGTAGGTTATTTATCACTATAACAAGCGGAAGGTTGCGGGTGTAAGTCCTACATACTTAAGTCTACTTTTTTACCAAATGGTAGGACTCTTCAGCAAGAGTTCGCCTTGGTAAGTTGTACCACCACAGTTTCAGATATTCTGCCTCCTAGTGCAATAAACAATAGTGTGCGTGCAAGCATTTCTGTGTTTGAGTTTGAAGGAACCAAGAGAATCAGCAGGTGAAAGAGACATAATAACTACATCTCGGGTAATGCATGAGCGCAGCGCAGTGATACGCAAAATTTCAGGAGAACACCTTGACCGTACGTCATTATAAAGACACTAGCCGATGTGCCCCAGCTTCGCACGGGGGCAATGAAAACTCAAGTACCCCGAAGCCGGGGCGAGTCGCTAGTAATAAAACATAGCCTATATTACTCAGGGATAAATAGTCTAATGGTGAAATAATTTTTGAAATCGGACCAGTAGTTTTTAGTTTATTCGTAACAAACAAAAATATAAAATACAAAAATAAATATTGATGAAAATTGCATCTTGCAACCCCCGATAGAGACATAACCTACATGTCTAACTAAAAGTGGGATGAAGTTATTAGGTGCTAAAATAAGTAAAGAGTGGGGTGACGATGACGATAATAAAATACCTACTTACAAATAAATCTTTTTAATAAAGGAAGCTTCCGCTCAATTTATCATCACGCCAGATGATATGTGACCGAAATGATACACGTCGAGAAAGTTGGCACCAGGCAGCAAGAACGTCCTTTCTACCAGGACATTGCCCTTGCTATTGTTGGTAAACAATATAATGTAACAGTAAATCAGTACTAGGTATTTTACCACAAAGAAACTATACTTGATGCATCTACTACATACTGTTAAATTTATTTGATGATACCTACAAATACTCAAAGAAAATGAGGCTACTGGATAGATAGATCACCATCATGGTCAGTTTTATAATGTTACCATTGTTGGGACACTGGCTTACTCTCAATTGAGAGTAATTTGTTCATCATGAGTCACTAAGCAGAACTAATGCGGATTTAAGGCTGGCTCACGTCTTTTGCTTTTTCAGTTCTTGCACTTGTCGATTTCTTCAAGATATTTCAATTCTCCTTTTTTTTTTTTTTTTTATACAACTGAAGTGGCAACCAAGCGTACGGCCCACAAGATGGTAAGCGGTTACCGCAGCCTATGGACGCTTGCAATACCAGAGGTATCACTCGCGGGTTGCCACCTTGAGGCTAAGATCGAAAGCCTCATGTGCCAGTAATTTCACCGGAAACCATACCCTTCACACCGGAACCCAGCAATGCGAGCAATACTGCTTGGCGGCAGAAATAGGTATGGCGGTAGTCCTTCCCCGGACGAGCTCTATCACATAGAACTCTACTACTCTTGCAGAAATAGGTATGGCGGTAGTCCTTCCAGCTCCTATTGAAAGCTCCTATTGAAAATAAGAATATAAAAAACGTAATTATGTAAACGTATTATGGTAAGTAAGAATAGGTAGTAGATGTACTGCTTATGTAGTAAAAAATATTACGAAACTAATTTAAAAATGGATAGAATAAGCTTTGCACTTTACAAGCTTGTGGGGTCGAATATCCGCCCGTCCTAAGCTGATTTTTAATGATAGGGCAGGCGGCGCGGCGCTGGTGCCGGCGGCGGCGTGCCGTGCGACTACAAATCTAGATATACTCGTAGATACTTCTGTGGTCTTCACAACGTCGTCGTCGGTTTTCACGTTGTCACTTGGGGAAGACGACACGCAGAGTTGATAAAACTTAAATTTAAACGAAATTTCACTTACTTAGGTAAATAACTAGAAAAACTTATTTTAATCCGCGACCCAATTTATTCGAAATCACGGCGTTAATAAAATTAAATAAAGGCTTATTTTTGGCATTTGTAAAGCTTTACAACAGCTCTACCTAATTAAATTATGGATAGTTATTTTAGTTTAGTTCAGATGTGTTAATTTTCAACTTCCTTCATGGCAAGTTGTTAGTAATAAAAATAACGGTCGCTGTCGCCATAGTGGCGGAAATATAATAATGCACACTAATCTAAAAACATTTACAATGTTATAAAATTGTGATATCAGAAACTTTATTGTACCATGTACCTACTCATAATGGGTGCTTGCCAATACAAACGCCGGTCATCGTAAATCAATCGCATTTTTATGAGCACTGGAAATCTCTAGACCGACTATTTTAAGAAACAGTTATGAACTCGCCGGTTCGTAAAACAATTTGGATCGAGGGCGGTGTACCTTCGACTGCACTGCTACACAACAGCTTTATTTCCTTGGACATTTTATGTGGGCGCTAAATTCGATTCAAATAGACTAATATATGATAGGTCTGTACATTTACATACTCATTGTAATGCCAAGCTAATTTAGAACTCAAGCAAGACGCAACTCTTGACGCAAGTTCACCAGTAGGACAGTAGAGGTATACCTACATAAAACTACAGTTCTACCTACTACAGTCAGTACCTCATCATCAGCCCACATTAGTCCACTGCTGGACATAGGCCTCCCCCAATACGCGCCACTGAGCCCGGTGTTCGGCTCTTCGCATCCACATTTTGCCCGCCGCCTTTCGTAGGTCATCGCTCCACCTAGCCGGGGGGCGCCCCACACTACGTTTGCCAAGACGCGGTCTCCACTCAAGAACTCGTTTACCCCAACGGTTGTCGGTTCTTCGGCATATATGACCAGCCCATTGCCACTTCAGCTTGCTAATCCTCTGGGCTATGTCGATGACCTTAGTTCTCTGTCGGATAATCTCGTTGCGGATTTTACCCTTCAGAGTAACTCCGAGCATAGCCTGTTCCATAGCTCGCTGTGCGACCTTGAACTGGTGAATTAGCCCTACTGTGAGTGTCCACGTCTCGGTTCCGTAAGTCATCACGGGTAGAACGCACTGATTAAACACTTTAGTTTTCAGGCATTGTGGTATAGGCGACGAGAAGACTCGACGCAACTTTCCGAACGCTGCTCAGCCCAACTGAATCCTCCTCTTGGCCTCCTTCTCGAAATTGTTTCTACCCAATTGCAATATTTGCCCGAGGTAAGTATATTCCTGGACAATTTCGAGTGGGTGGCCTTGTACGACGACTGGTTCCGGATTTGCGTGACTATTAAACATGACTTTTGTTTTGTCCATGTTCATCCGGAGCCCAACTCGTCAGTCAGTACCTAACACGAAAGAACTCAAGTATTTTTTTAAAACCTTTAAACGCTCGAGGCACTTTGATATTTTAACTCAACACCTGCTAGGCATAGAATGGAGTTGTCCTAGTCCACGTAGGCGTTCCAAACAAAATCTCTCAACTCAACTATGTATCTACTTATCTATAGGTACTAATATTATAAATAGGAAAGATTTGTATTTTTGTTTGTTACGAATAAAATCAAAAACTACTGTTCCGATTTCAAAAATACTTTCACCATTAGAATGCTACATCATCCCTGAGTAACATAGGTTATAATTATCACTTGCGACTCAGTAGCACGGGTGCGGTTTCATTGCACCCGCGCGAAGCTAGGATGAACTGGGAAACTCACGCGCTGAAAGTTTCGTAGGTAACCAAATGTAGATGCTGGTTATTTTTACCGACTTCAAAAAAGGAGGTTATCAAAATTCGACTGCACGTATTTATGTTATTATAGGTTTGTTACGTGATTTCTAAGCCAATTATGAATTTGATGATTCATTTTTGTAGGTATATATATATATAATTCGTTCAGTACTTTTTGAATATATCATAAAAAAACGTGTGTCAATAGTTCAATACCTACATCGCCACATAACACCACAACAACTTAGCGAATAATTATTTTTAGAATTGAGTCTGTTTTGATTTTTTTTCTAATAAATCGCACCTAAAAATTTATAACCTCACGGGCTTGTACACCTAATTACTGTGGTGTAAGCCTTAAAAAATAAATTAGATTGATTTGAAATAAAAAATGATGCACCGATCGACAAACTAGCCCACAATATCTCATTCTGCTTGCCTGCTCACAGATTGCATGCTTGTGGAATGTAAATTTTCAACGTCAAATAGTGCTCCCGAACTTTATGCCAGTTCGTGTTTTATTGTTGCGATTCCGAATTTTATCTCGTACAGCTGCTTGCCGGATAATCTGATATAAATTATAAATAGCCTATGACAACAAAACGTCAACAAATCTTTAGCGTATCGGATACTGCGTTTACTGTCGAACGTTATTACAAACAGACGAACCGCATTTTTACGTGCTATTTTATGTTATATTTTTTATGAGGTATTTTTGGATTGCGAGATAAATGAGAAGATTAGGCGTGTTAGTATAAACTAACATTATATTTTACAAACTTTAATATTGCTTGCGAGTTGCGACGTCCACCCACGATGATTATTATCTTAAACATTAGGTTTAAATACCTAAAGGTAGGTAGGGACGTATTTTATATAGGTAGAGTCATTCAGGGTAAGCGTGCGCAGTGGGTAAGTATGCGCACAGCCCTTAAGTTTGTTTTGGTAAAATGGCAACACCTATGCAGACAACTAGTTGCGTGCGATGCGTTGCTTGACCATACTGTGCGTGTACGAATTATTAAGGTTATAAATAAAATTTTGCCTATTCAAAGTAAGATTTTGTCGGTTTTACGAAGTGCAGTCTAAGTTGTAATCTAAGTTGCAGAGCCAATATTGGTAAATGTTTTGGTATTTATTTGGAACTTAACTAAGCGTGTTATGCAAAAGTGAGTTCGGGACTCATTAAATAATTTTCTGATTTTATAAGCATGCATTCGTAATTTATCTGTTTGGGGCAAGTGTACGCGGGTAGGTGTACGCACGCGTTTCAGTACTACTTTCAGTGTATATCATGTTTTATATTGATGGTTTGTTTAAGCGTAAGTTCATAATGTGTTTCAAATGTATTTATATACAAAGGAAACCCGAAATTGCACCCGTTTAGTAAGTAACTTTTAAAAAACTCTAGAAACTAATTAAATATGCAGCTATAGTCGGGATCAGCGAATCTTGTCTAAGGAAATGACTTAAGCTTGGGTCACTGGCATCTTCAATGTTGTATTTTAAATTATGTAGTCTGAACAAATAATGTTTGATTTAATTTTAGTATGCAACGCGAACACTTACCCTACAAGCGTTCACTTACCCCATAATGGTGCTCACACTTTCCCACAAGTTGGGGCAAGTGTACGCATTCCGATTTCTCGTCTTAAAACGCATTTATTTTCTAAATATAAATAGCTGACAGTATAAATTTGATTTATTTTATTTGGCAGATAATTTTTTTACCTAAAAACAATACTTTTACTCTCCTAAATACTATATCTTGAGCATAGTAAGGTTTCAAAGTAAAAAGTGCGCTCACTTGACCCGAATGACTCTACATACTATACTAATTATATAGGTATCTAGGTACGTACTTTATATAGGTACCTACATAACTATATACATATTGTTAGGTACCTACTGCTCTACTTTTCATAGCAAGGAATAGAATTACTAATTAAAACTTCTAGGAAATTCCAATCTCATTTTTTAATTTTAACTCTATTATTTAGGTAGGTACCTAACTACTAAAAGTATCTACAGTTTTTTTGTGTCAAGCGTTTCTATGTCAAGCATTCCTATGTCAAACATTTCTGTGTCAAGCGTCTCTGTGTCAAGCATTTCTGTATCAAGCATTTCTGAAACGCTTGACACAAAGACGGACGGACTCTGTACCTAAATCGGTCAAAAAACTTTATTGGTTATTGTTAACTCTAAACGTGTTATAGAAGACGTTTTTTTTTTATTTTATTTTTTTATTAATAAGGATCACCAACGAACGGTACATAGGCATACCTTCACATTTTTAAATTACTGAGGTAGGTACCTACTAGGTAAGTATACCTATAGGTACCTAGCTCAGACTAATTTGTCTGCGGTACCTAGGTTCATACGGACCAAAAAGAATGTATGTAAGTACGCAAGTGTGCAAGCGAAAACATGGGTTATTTAAATAGGTTTTCGAGTAGGTACTATTGATGGTTTCTTTATTATTCTCGATTTCTAGCAAGGAACATAACTATCCATTTCTAGCCAAGCAATGGAGTTGGCAAGGAAGGGTTATAAATTAGTGTCAAGTCTTCTTCTTCTTCTTCGTTTATGGACTCTGTGGCTTATTTTCTCCAATTTTGTCAGTGTCAAGTGTATTAGTTTGATTGTCGCTTAGCAACGTAAGCAAATGAAGGAAAGAAATGGTGACTTTTCTTTCAAAATTCCCTTGGACAGCCTTTGACTAAATTACCAACCAACATGGAGCGCTCGTGACGTAGCTGGCTAAGTTGTTCCTAACAGATCAACGAAATTAAGCACTGTTCCGTGGGGTCATAATGTGGATGGGTGACCGCCAATGGCAATTTCAACTGAGCGCTCCCGTGCTTCGGAGGGCACGCTAAGCAAACGGTCCCGTCTTTTTCAAAGTTGTTAGGCAATGACAGAGGCCTTCGGGCGGCCTAGAAACTCTGTCACCAAAGTTGGCCACTGACTCATTCGAACGAACGAACGAACCAACCAACATTTAAATTATTTACACTTGTACTAAACAAGTCAAATTGGATAAATTGCCACCAAATTTACGCATTGAAACTCAAATGAACTCGAAAAAATTATTAAAATAGGAGGACCCATGTCGTTTTGACATGATAGCCAATAAACGTAGTGCTTAAACTCTCTTGGATAGCCAAAGACAATCTAGTGTCAAGTCACAGAACAGATGTTAGTACTGTCAAGTGTCAACTTCTAATATTTTAGTACTGTCAGTGTCCAATGTCAATTGGGATTTGTTTGGGTCTAGAGATTGTCGCCATTCTTTAGAATCCAAATTTGCATTTTGTATTTGTTTGTTTTTGTGCAAATGTAATGTAATGAAAAGTGTAAAAATCTGGTGTTAATGAAACGGCAAAGTGTTGCTAGAAATAAATAATGAGTACTTAACTCAAATCATTTCAACTGACTCAAAATAAACTGATTGATTAGAGTTATGGAAAACTATGTAGTTTTATCGTTTGTTGGAGAAGGTTCTTTTGGTCGTGTATTTAAAGCAAAACACAAGGAAACTGATGATATTGTTGCTCTCAAAGTTATAAGAAAGGTTAGTTTTAGTAATAACATGCATGAAAAAACAGTAACAGATCCTTTAGCGGCTAATATCAAATTGTTTATTGTTTTAGAAAGGACGGTCCTCAAAAGACTTGAAGAATTTGAAGCAAGAATGTGAGATTCAAAGACAGCTAATTCATCCAAACATCATACGGATGATAGATAGCTTCGACACTGAATCCGAGCTGGTTGTGGTCACAGAATATGCAGAAAAGGAGCTTCATGGTTTACTTGCTAAAGAAGGGTGCTTGAATGAAGATCAAGTAAAAAAAATTACTTGGGATTTGGTGTCAGCTTTGTATTACCTTCATTCACATAGAGTTCTACACAGGTATACATCTACTGATATTACTCATGTACACTATAGTTATTAAAATCTGAACTAAGAGCGGCTACGCACTGGCGACCATGGCGACTAACTGGCTGCTGCGACCTGACCGCTCTGGCCATCGCCATTGCATAGATGCTCAATATATACTTACTTAGTATTTTTTGAAATCCTGCTTCATATTATAATTTTTGTAATCTAATTTGATGTCTGCTTCTTAAACTGATATAAAATTATTTTATATATTATATCTTTTTTTACCAATTTAAAGTTGAAGCTAAATTAGTACATTGTATAAACACACCAACTTTTATCCAAGACCACATACTTATTTTCCAGAGACTTGAAACCACAGAACGTGTTGTTGGATAGTTCAGGATGTGCCAAATTATGTGACTTTGGATTGGCTCGCATAATGACTAATGCAACGCACATATTGACATCTATCAAAGGTACACCACTCTACATGGCCCCAGAACTGATTGAAGAAAAACCTTATGACCATCAGGTAAAACTACATTGTTAATCTAAAGATTTACTGTCCCATCAAGTTTATATGAGTCAGAAGCCAACTCCCATGGCAGACTTTATAGGCTGCTAAACAGCCTTTTTTTTTATACAACTGTAGTGACAACCAAGCGTACGGCCCACAAGATGGTAAGCGGTTACCGCAGCCTTTGGATGCTTGCAATATCAGAGGTATCACTCGCAGGTTGCCACCTTGAGGCTAAGATCGAAAGCCTCATGTGCCAGTAATTTTAACAGGAAACCAACCCCACATACCCTTCACACCGGAACACAGCAATGCAAGCATTACTGCTTCGCGGCAGAAATAGGTATGGTGGTAGTCCTTCCCCGGACAAGCTTTATCACAGAGAACTCTACTACACCTAAAACAGCCTAAAAACTTATAGCCGGAACGAACAATAATATTTAAAATAAAAACAAATTTAATTACTTGAAAAGTAATGTTAGCTTGAAAGTAAGTTACACAATGTTCCCTTACATGCTTTGGTTCTTCCAAAGTTTCTAAGTTACTAGTCTAATTAATGTCAAAACTTTGCCTGTATTTGATTTTCAGGCAGACCTTTGGTCACTCGGCTGCATAGTGTACGAGTTGATGGCAGGCCAACCGCCATTCTGTACCATGTCCATATGGCAGTTGGTACGGATGATAAGGCAGAAGCCTGTCCAATGGCCTAGCTTTATTAGTACCGATGCTAGATCATTCTTACAAGTAAGTAATAAAAAATAATAATAGTAAATAAATAATGCTGGACAATCCACACAGCATCATCTAGCCCCAGGTAAGCTGCTGTTAAACAGAGCTGTGTTTTGGGTACTAGATGACTGATATATGCTTAATACATTACAATACATATTAAATTTTTTAACAATATCATCCATAATTATTTATATTTTAAATAAGTAACACTGTCAGTCTGTTACGTTTACATTGCTAAGTCGCAAAATTGCTTGAACCCTGAGGAGCTACATAGGATCTAGGTTACGTTTTATATTAGAAAGCTAGGTACCGGATTAGGAAAGCCGCGGGCAGCAGCTAGTCATAATGTAAACATGTCATTTAATTTTGTAATGTTCATGTAACTTATTTTTCTTTAAGGGTTTACTCCACAAAGACCCAATGAAACGGATGAGTTGGCCAGAGATCCTGGAGCACCCATTTATATCTGGCCACGTGCTGATCCTTCCTGAAGATGTGCAGAGTGAATCACCCTTCACCAAACCCTTAACTAGCAGTCAGCAGGAGGCAAAACAACTCCAGAGAGCTAAGATTAGCAATAACTCAAGGTATAGTAATGTTTAATACATGCCACTAATTAAAATCAATCTATAAAAAATACCGTGAGGAAACTGGCTAGTGGCTAGTAATTTGAGATCAGACATTTGAGAATCTCACCTTAATCTAAGATAATGCGTGTATTAATTCGCACGTATATTAATGAATATGTCTGGAATCTATTCGTAACTGGGAACAACAAATATACCTCTCTCTTTATAATAAATAAATAAATAAAACCTCCTAATATCTAAATAGACAAACGCTCTTCAGTAAGACAGAAAATCTTGATAAAGAAATTATATCTGCAACAGTTATTTAGAGTCAAAATTGTGTCCTTTCAGAACAGCAAAACTAGAAAACGAGCCTCCCAAACCGGAAACGAGAGAGCACGATTTGCGAAAAGTCCGCGTGATGCAAGTCTTAGAATGCGTACCGATATCAGACGACGATAGCGTCCGGGCCACCAGTGCCTTCAGCGTGCGAGACAGTCTCAAGACAGACGACGAAGACCAATCCAACCTCATCACAGCAGCAAACGCTAAACTACTCCGACATGAATACAAAGTAATGAACAACTCAAACCTAGTGGTGTGCAATCTTGAAAACAACATGGCGCAGCTGATGGCGGCAAACAAAAAACAATCAGATCTTAAGAAAATGGACAAGATAGACGAAGAAAAGCATGTCGCTGAAAAACTAAATGATGAAACGAAACTAAAGGAACTGAAAAAGGATAATATAGAAGTGAAACAGAAACCTAAATCTGTAGACACGGCATCGCATAGCCTGGAGAATCCGAAGAGTTCTAAATGCAGCAGCGATGTCAGTTCTGGACTTAGCAAAAGCGTTCCTCCATCATACAAACAAAAGCTTCTGCAGTTCTCGAGAGATAAACTTAGGTTTGGTAGCGGGAGCAACAGACTTACTAGAAGTATTAAACGTTCGTTTCACTTTAGCAGAAGCTGGGATAAGAATAAAGGGGATAGCCAGAGAAGGACTAGCGAACCCAGTTTAGAAATACCGAATATTATAGATGATGAAAATAAAGATGAAAAGTGTTCCAAGGAAGACAGAGACGAGGATATTGAAAAGAGTGAGATAATAGATGAAACTCTTGATGATAAAGATATCGCTGACAATGACAAATTGATGCTTGTTGAAGAAAAGACTGATGGTAATAAAAAATGAATATTTAAATACTACATACAATAAACATTTACATAGTACTATTTCAAGCACGCAATAATTTTTCGAGTTATAACAATCGCCTCGCGATTCGAATCGGGCGAGGCGATGCTAATACGGTGCTGTTAAAGGTGTGCACTGGAGTATAATAGAGTTTCATACAAAGAGTAATGAACCGCTCTTTTGAGACGATGTTAATCAGTTGTCAAGGCATACCTTATATTTGAATTTATTTTGCAGTAAAAGAACCTTCGACTATAGAATTAGAAGAATGGGAAGCATTTCTGAACTCGAATATTAGTGAAGTCATGGACGGTGATGTAGAATCTCTTACACAACTAAACATGGTAAGCAAGATTACATTTTTAACCAAAAAAAGTGAAAAATACTTAATTAGTAAAAACAAAAACCGACATTAAACTAAAAAAATGTATCGATAGAGATTGTGTGGTGATACAAAGGGATGTAGTTATTGACACGTTTTTTTATGATTTATTCAAAAAGTACTGAACCAATTCCGATAAAATGTATATGGGTAAAATGTATATTTGGCGGAAAAATCGCGTAAAAAACAAACAAAAATAATTATAACCTCCGTTTTTTTAGTCCGTTGAAAAAAGTCTGCAAATAAAATACCTAAACATTGTTTTCTCCGAACTACCAGGTTAGCATGGTGATAGGCGTTGTGGGAAGCGCGGCCAAAAGCGCCGGTGGAGGGCGGGTGTGCGGCGCTGTCGCGGCGCTGCTGGCTCTACCGGCCCTTGTGCACACGCTGCCTAGGCACACGCTCTTGAACATTCAGGATGTAAGTCTTTTCCGTTTATTGTACATCAGATCGGCCTGGGGACTTTAACATTCTTATTCAAATAACTATTTCAACATTCAACTCATTAGCTATTAGTTTAGCTCTGAGAGGTATAAACCTGAGTGAAACCTCTATATGTCTACGAGTAAATTCTTAATGAAATATCTACTAAAATTCAACTCATTAACTATTTTAGTTTAGTTCTGATAAGTGGCGTCAGTGTCGGCGTCAGACTGACGGATACGCACCGTAGTGAGATCTTAATATGGTAACTACCTACTTTCAGACCTTCAGTAACTTCACCGTATTCGAACCCGTGGGTTTCTTAAGACGGGAAGGCAAACTCTAGTTCGAACTTTAAAATTCAAAGATGGTTAGAGTCTGCCTTCCGAACCCGCAGGTTCCGTAAAACCTTATGACTGGAAGGCCAGCTCTAGTTCGAACCTTGAAGTAAAAGGTAGGAAGGTCAAAGTCTGCCTTCTGAACCCGTGGGTTCCAAAAGAAACTAAGACCGGAAAGCGGGTTCTATCTTTACCTACTTACTTATTTTCAGGTGTATCTTGAAGCAAAGGTCGTGTACAACTTTGTCGCAGCTATCAACACACTCATGAAAGACAGTAAAGATAATGACGAATCGGCCGAAGATAGGTAATAATCCTTTTAATCAGTTTCAGTCAGTTTTTGATTGAAACCAAGTGAAATCGGGAGGATATTAGTACTCTTTCACTTATAGCATGTTGACAATACGTATTTTATTTTAATATTTTAAATGGAATAAAAATCCGTTTGTGTCACTCACTCTACCGGGATTTGAACTTGTAACCTTTGGATCGGAAGGCGAGCGTAGCTGCCGCTCGGCCACCACAACCTGTTTATATAGCGTTAAAATATTGCAACACATCTGCCAGGTTGTAAGGAGTGGGACGAATGGAGGTGAGCTCGTGGCTGTGCGTGCGACACCTTAACTTGGTCCTTAGCGCGTACGACGCATACACTGTTTTCACGATACTAATCCGCATTGGGTCCTTCTCTCTCGCTCGAGAGTAGGCCAGTGTCCCAGCAGTGAGAACATAATGATTGAGTGTCCAGGGTGTGTCATAGTATTTAGTTGCAATTCATCTGTCAGGTTGCAAGGAGTGGGTCGGATGGTGGAGGTGTGCTCGTGGCTGTGCGTGCGCTCGTGCCGCGGCGTGCGACAGCTGGCGTCCGCTCTCAGCGCGTACGACGCATACCCTGTCTTCACGAGACTGCTCGTTTTATGTAAGTTTCAATATTTTCACCACAACTTTTGAACTGGAGCTAAGATGCAAAATGCAGGCAAATATTTCCCGTGAAATTACAGGCACGCGAGACTTTCGATACGCGCTAGTTATACTTCTTGGCTCTGGTTCTGCAGGCATTCATAAGCTACGGTAACTGCTTACCATCAAGTGGGCCGTAAGCTTGAGTTTTGTTTTTATACAACTTAAATGGCAACCAAGTGTGCGGCTCACCTGATGGTAAGCGGTTACCACATTGAAAACATAGTAAAAAAACTCACCTGTTTCGGTTTTTTTATGAATTACGGAACCCTAATAATACTGCCCTTGAGATTTTGTCCGATAAGGTTGGCCCCACACTCGGATTATGATAAATAACATTTTCAATGCAACTCGTATAGTATCTAAGATATTACCAGCTGATTCTGAATCAATCGATGGTTCTAGATAGGCGTGTGTACTCAGAGTAGCTCTACTATTTAACAGACCCCTCAGCCGATAATTGACCTTATTGGTAAAAACGAGACAAGCAACCGCATAGACGAACGGAGGTCGATTTCTCAGCATTGTTCAATATCTAGTTCCTACTGTTTTTTTATTTTCTAGAAAAATTTTGAAAACGTATGAGATTTCTACTCAAAACTCAGTGAGTTCTTAAGCCTCCTAAAATTAGTGTTTCCGTAATTATACCTAGTGGTTTTGAATGTGTAGTGTAAACCTGTGGTGTCCTATTTTATAAAAAAATAAAATATAATAAATACATTTTTGCGAAAAACAAAACGTCCGGCGTAGCGCAAAAAAAAACAGTAGACAAAGACAAACAATAAATCGCAGTAGATGAACTGACCAAAGAGATTCGATGCCATAAATTATACTTAAAGGTTTGCTCACTCGGCGGTTATCTTCGTTTTGTTAACTTCGCATTTTCGGAGATCAGCTAATGGCCAGACACGGTTTAAAGGTTAGGTTACATTGTATGCATCGGTAGCGTAGCGATAAACTCTATGCCCAGTCTCTATGGCCAAGTGGCTCCTGTAATTCCAAAGAATATATTTCTTAACGAGCTTACCCGCGCGGCTTCACCCGCTTTTTTTGCAGTTTTTATGCTATCCCACAGACACAGTACATTTTTGCAGGATAAAAAGCCTGTGTGTTATTCCAGGACTTGAGCCATCATTTCAAATTTTCATCACAATTGTCACGGAGATACGTGGTAACAAACATACACACATACACATACACATACTTTCGCATTTATAATATTAGTAGGATAGGAAAAGCTAAATATATTAATAGCTAGATACTACATTTCTGTAAATTATTACCTGAATAAGACCTTTTTCAGGCTAACTTCATCTTGCGTCCATAAAAGTTGAATTACGAGAATTCCTTTTTAGTGCGCCTCTTTTAATGAATAGAACACACTCTGAAAACCCTACCGTTTTGGCTGTGCGTTGAATATCAGTCAGTTAGTAACGCAATGATTTTATAACAACTTATTACGCGGCTGTGGAAACTCTTTCTTTTTCGTTTTTACCTCGGGTAAAAAAATGAAGTGCCAATGTAAACACACCTTTAATGCTAAGCATAGCTTGCGCATCGTCTTCTCAGAAGTTGCTGATAATGAACTATCTCTCAAAACAATTTAATAGCTTCAGATAAAATGCCTATATTTTTTGCTAACTTCAATTTTTGCATCTTGCAACAAACAATTTTTCTTAGATGATTCATAACGCCCATACTATATTGCTGACCAAGATAACTGACCATGCGTTTAGTTCATTATTTTCTTAACGCTTTTTTAAAAAGTATGTCTAAAGTTATCAGATAGAAAGGTTCGAAAAGGTTTCGCAAAAAAACGAAAAATGGGTATATTTAATTTGATAGAAGGTACTGATCCCGGCTGTCGTAAAGTTGAGTAATAGAGCTTTTTCAAACTAAATTGTTTTTGCGCATCGCAAACGGCTAACTTCACGATGGTCGAGATCCGTTGCACGAGAACTCTACTCGGCATCCATAACAATAACAATGAGCAAGCCAAAAAAACGATAGGAACCCAGCTGGTGTTGTTGCCAGTACTTTTACAGCATGGGCGCGTTGGAACTGGCGTAAATTTTCCTAGCTTGTAAGACGTTTCAAAGTGATCCTTGTGATTTTAATGAATAAAGCACTTTTGATTTGATTTGATTAATTGGCAGTGAATCGTGTAGTCACTAAAAGTAGAAGTATCTTGTGTAATATCCAGTTACTGAACATTTTATTTTCAGATACAAAAACACCGCGCATAGCTTTAAACATAGTCGGGCTACTCATCGCGATACTGCAAGATCTACCGGAACACGCCGATGTAGTAGAGAGGATACTGTTCGACGACAAAACATTCAATTTCATGGAGCTCTTAGAGCAACCTAACGATGCTTTGAGAATGAGAGTTTGCATACTCATCAGCCTACTATGCACATTCTCTTGCACAGCGCTGTCAGCGGCTATGGAATCCAAGTGGAGTAGGAAAGAGACAGACTGCTTAGAATCCCTCCACACTCACTGTAATGTGACTTTGAACAGGGCGGCTCGTTTGGCAACTAAAGAGCTAGGCAACATGCCGTTTTATGTAAGCTAGGTGAAATAAAAAACATACGCGTTGTCTTGAAAACCTCCTCCGTTTTTAGTCGGTTAGAAATGGTAGAAATTAAGAGCCTAAATACCTACATTTTCATGCAAAACTAAAAGAAAAGTGGAGTTCGTGATAGAGCTCGTCCGGAGAAGTGCCATACCCAGTTCTGCCGCCAAGCAGTAATGCCTGCACTGCTGTGTTTCGGTTCGAAAGTTATAGTTACTGGTGAAATTAATGGCACATGGGAACGCGTGAGTGATACCTAAAGTATTGCAAGCTTCCAGAGGATACCCATGAGGTAAGCGGTAGTCTTGATTGTCATTTAAGTATTAAAAAAATTTAATAACAATTAGTTTTATGTTCCAAAACACGATACCCCATACAATTATATACGTGTTCAGAAGTATCGACTATATGCAAAAAATAACATAATATTCCAGAAATTTATGGTTTAGTAGAAACGCGAGTTAAATTTGAATTTTAAAATTCACGCCAAAACGCGTCCCAAGTCACGGCGGCGTAGCAGTAATATGTCGTCATAGTTGAGTTTTCAATGTAAAATTTTAGCAATAAGGTTTAAAATTCTGCAATTCTGTTTGATGCCACCAATCAGAGAACCAAGATTCTCTGATTGGTGTTCAACGTTTTATGGCGGATTGCTGTATTTTGTAGTTTTATTTTATTAAAAATATTATCAATCTCACATCTAATGTAATAAATATATGGTTTTTATATTCCTTGAATTATTTTTCATAAGGTGAAGACGTAATTATAGTGATTCTTGGTTACTGTCATCGTGTCTACTGTGTAAATTAGGCTAATATAAATAGACTGAAAAGAGTCGAGTACCTAATGATGATCTTAAACGTAACTAGACTTAATCGGGACTTTTTTTTTTTTTTTTTGACGACCGATGTGGCGCAGCGGGCGCAGGTCCGCCTGCGACGCGGAGGTTGCGGGTTCGATTCCCGCCTCGGGTCAAATGTTTGTACGATCTACAAATATTTGTTCCGGGTGTTCTGGGTATTTTCTATATATAATAAAAAATATTTATCTATGTATTGTATTGTATTAAGTATATATCAGTCATCTAGTACCATAACACAGCTCTGTTTAACAGTAGCTTATCTTGGGGCTAGATGATGCTGTGTGGATTGTCCAGCATTATTTATTTATTATTATTATTATTTATTATTACTTTAAACTTTTTGCGTAGACAAAATCTCAACCACCCCGGTTCTCGAAAAAAGGGGCCTGATTATTTGTCATCATCATCATCATTTTAGCCAACACACGTCCACTACTGGAAACAGGCCTCCCCCAAAGAGCGCCTTGACGACAGATCTTTTGTCATATATTGTAGATATTTTTTTATTCAATAATATTTAAAAGGATTTTAAACAACATGTTTAATGTCATAGTTTTTATAATATTTGCGGGATTTTATCGCGTTATTACCTTTTCTATTTCTCTGACTGTTACCTATATGCTTATGTCAACAAATAAATTGATAATTAGACAAAGCAAACGTCTTTTTGCTGGTATATGAATGATAATGATGTATGTGCTTAGAAATAATGTGATTAATATAAGTTAGAGGTGCTTTTTTGTAAACTAATGTAGTATAGATTCTCTATAATGTATATAGAGAATCTATAATGCGAGAAATACGATTTGCGATCATTGTTTTTACTGCATTGAAATATTGTTATTAACTAGTTTAGGCGATACTTTATAAAGTTTGCTTCTTTTTTATCATCTGAGGTGATTGTCATTGGGTCATTGTGAAGTTGTGACCAATTATTGTAAATGAAAACGTTGGCAATTACTTACTTATATTATAATATAAAAAACTTACGCCTGAATACTTAAACGCTATTTAAATATCTAAGTATTTTAAGATCCTGTTAATTGTTTAAAAGGTCGTTAGTATTCAAAATTAACAAATTATTTGTTACAAGTTAAAGTTCAAAATTAACAATTAAGTTCAGAAAGACATTATGTTGACATAGTTTGACAGATCTATGTCTTATTCTTCAAAATACGCATAAAATTTTACCCAAGTCAGTTATTTTACTAATATTAAAGAATTTTCGGTTGGCAAAACCACCCCGTTCAAAGTTACCCAAAAGTCATTGCAACTTTGAACGGCCACTAAAACACGAACTTTTCTTACACATTTTTTTTAATTTGTCGTGGGAAGTTAAATTACTATAAACTTGGGTATAAAAAACACCCATTAATCAATAAAACATAAGTATATCCCTACAAATTTATTTAATCATCTGTAAAAATCTGAAAAAAGTGTTCAAAGATAGAGGTAACCAACATGACTGCAGTTGAGTAGCGTTTTAACGTAGACAGAGTTGATCCGTCTACGCGTTTTAATAACTTTATAACTAATTTTTAACATCCACTGCCGATGATTCTAAATTTGAATTTAAAGAAAATTTAGCGTGTAATTTATTACGTCATTTTGTATTTCTATATTATTGTGCCATAATGTTGATTCAAATTTTGTAACGCATTTTTTATTAATAAAATATTTTCTAATTGACTTCTTTTTTCTTTTCTAATAGTTGGTTGAAAAGATACCTACAATACAATACGGCTTTTATATTATATATACTTATTTTTATTTCCATAGCACCATCTCCAACTTAGCGAAATAGCAAAACCAACGAACTTATTTTTCTTAAATCTTTCTAAACGACAAAGCAGATACTGCGCTTCTTAGATAGCTTAGTTCCTCTCCTCAGATTGTAGGTACTTATTTTTTTTATTGTTTTGGTATGTAAAAAGTGCCTTGACGACAGTCCCGGAAGTAAAACAATTGAGCACATCATCGTCATTACGAATTCCGTGTTCGTAATTCAGTTACTGAAAGGCATCAATCGCATTCCGGACACAAACGTGTCCAACATCCCAACTGCCGCAATCAGTCCACTACCTACCTCAAAAGTCAACGACCTGTTCAGGCAACATAAATATAAACATGCTACTAATATCTGCATTTGAAAGTTGGTCTGTTAGTTGCTTCGTCCATTTACGTAACCAAGAAGTAGGCACCGAAAATTTTGCAAGGTTCTAAAAATTTTCAAGTTTTGAACTGTTTTTTTACTAGATCTAATCTTTTTGACTTATGGTTCTCACTAAAGCAATTTAACTGTAATTTGGTGTAGGTACTTACCTACATTTAGGTTATTTCATTCTATGAGCTTTCATACGTAGTTATAGAAAGCGGGTTTTCGGATCCACGGGAATAACCGCGGGTGTAAGCTAGTGTAATAAGTAGGTTTATCGGTTGTGCATTCGCAAGATCAAAGACCTGTCTCGTAGTATTTCGAACAACTGCGCTTTATGGTGGTTACATAAGGCAGGTGATCGGCCGGCCTCGCGCGGATCGAGCGTTCACTGACACGACACGGTATGCACCTAACAAACTCACTAATATGCATTATATGCATTCTCACGGCTGAGACGCCAGCATTTTTTGAGGAACAAAGTCCGATACTATTAATTTTATGCTGATAATTCTACCTGTCGCACTAAATCTGCGAAATGGCAGGTTTTAACTGAAAGCCCAAGGACCAAAAAAATCGATTTAATAAATGTTTAGTAACTAAACTAAGTATGTTTCTATGAGGTCTAAACAGTACCTACTTATAATCTGTTATTATTTGAATTAAGACTAAAATGCTGTAGAACGGGCAAATATTATGATAGGTAGGTTAGGTACTCAATTCGTGTGTCTGTGTGGTCTATGATTTTTGTGTAAGATTTAAGAGGCTAGCGTGTTTTAGCATCTCATTATTGTATGAAGCCTTTTATCTACTTATAAATAGTGTGGCAGATTACCTCCTGCAGCAATAGATAAGTATCCATTGTGTTGTTGAACTTTTATGCACACGAAGCTACTTACTCCCATTCCACAGCATTGACGTCAAACCCAATTGTTCCTGAATAACAAACACCCGTATTCCGGTCGGTATTGTCCTAGAGGCTCCTAGTTTATGGCTAAGCACTACCGCATTAGGTATTTTTAATGATTGTGAATATCTAGAATTTGTAACTTTTAACAAACTTACTTTTATAAATTATCCAACTTAGTTGTTATAAGCAAGACAGTTTTTTTAGGTAGGTAGATAATAAAAAAAAATGTTATATCTGTAAGTAAGTACCTTAATAATATCTACCTACTGCCATAATTATGTTACCTACAGGTTATCGTACTTGTTGAAAAAAAAAAAATCTAGGCTAAGCATAACTCTTATACTTACTCAGATACGAAAACGATAAAAATAATAATCTCGAAGTCACAGTTTTATCGACCGATAACGATTTTCCAATCGAAATTTCAGCTAAGCAATCGCGTAGCGCGCCCGAGATCTGGAGTTCAACGACCCGCGTATTCACTGTACCATTGGGTCATGAGTATTTTGACAACGAACTGCGGAAATTATCTAATCGGCACACGACCGCGAGGACGGCAGGTCGACGACACCGCGACCGTTCGTAGCGGGGCCCGCCTTGGACCGCATCGACGAAAGTGAAATGAAATGAATATTGAACCAGCTGTGCGATGACTCTCATGACCGAATTTTGTTCATTGATACTAACGGCCGAAGAGTGGGTGGTCAGTTGCCAGGCTGCCACCGACGGGACGCTAGCTCTACATTTTGATTGGGACCTGATTGGGACTAACAATCCTAGCATTTCCTCTTTAGGGAGAAAGTGATTGTGTCCGAAAATTGATCTTTCTAAATTGATCTAAGTAGATGAACACAGCAGTCATCATCTAAGCCAGAGTTCTCAAGTTTGCTCTTATTAGAGTTGGTATGCCGGTCTGTATTAATATTTTAATATAATATGGTAGGATTTCAATGCTTGGATTCAACATAATCTGAAAACAATAAATAAAAAAGTCATGTATTTGGTATAAAATGCAAAGTGCTACGGTTCTCGTAGCACTTTCGTAGGAGGGCTACGCGGCCATTCCCGATTAAAAGATGAAGTTTATAACGATTTTAAACTTTTTCTGTTTATACTAGTGTTATGGTTTATTCAAATGTAAGCACACCGTGTACCCAAGCGAAACTAGTTTCGCTTCGCTTCGTTCAATAAACACTAACAAAATAATAATATGAGTGTTAATATATTCTTCTGAAAATAAATTCCATTAATATTATTACCTATGTCTGAACGAAATTAGAACCCTACGGTACGTATAGTAATAATTTTTAGAATTCAATAATAACTAATAAATGCAATAAAAAATATATATTGTTACCTGTCTCAAAGGGTCAATGACCGAGCATTCATCTATCGTTACATCGTTGCAAATGACAGGCATAAGATAAAGGCAAAGATTGGCGGCCTACATACTGGGTGAACTAGATAAAAAAAAATTGTATAAGCATTAAGTACTTAGTAGCATAGCTGCAAGAAATTTGACCGAATTGCATATCGACTTAATCGATGACGAGAAAATATTGATTGGAAATTGCTTTAAGTTCGTGTGAGTCAGTAGCTAACTCTGATGACTGAGTCAAAAGACTGCCTGAAGACCTAGGCTCTTCCTATTTGCCCTAACATTTTTGAAAATCGGATCTGCTGCCTGACTGCTTAGTGTGCCCTCCGAATTCCGATACCCGGAAGAGTTCTCTTAAAATTCCTCTGTCGAATTCTCTGAAAATTTCCAATTTCATTCTTGCGTACGAGTTTGGTAGTTGGTACTCTATACAAATGGTCACGAAAACTTACATATTACTGCAATTCTCTATCTTCCATCAAGCGTTACAGCTAGGTAGATATTTCATTTCGTAATCATGACATGTGTTTAGATAAAAACAAAAAACATGATTTTACTTATGTAACTCCTTTTGTTGGTCGCACTCTGGCACTATATTGCTACCGATGGAAGGGAGGGAGGCCTTTGTCCAGATGATATATAATTTATTTTTCTACTTTATGTTTACGATTTCGTAGTTTAGTCGATATTTATTTTATCTGAAACCAAAACAAAACACAGGGTAAGCACCGAAAATAACCGCAGATAAGGTTCTATCACTACGTGAAATACCTGCTCTACGTAGGTGCGACGAACGATGCATCAGAGTTCAAGCAGTTCATTACCACAGGTCGCCGACCGATAGCTTAATTACTATTTCATAGTAAATTTTCTATCAATCTACTATTGCTTTATTAGCATTTTTAATGAACAAGCAATTGTGGCTCTTAATCACTGAGAATAAAGTCGAGGCAGTAGCGACGTAAACGCTTATATTATTTTGCTGAGCAAAACTAGTCGTCATCGACCGTCCTTGCTAGATCGTTGAACCCGGAATTCTATCAGCGATAAGGCCAATAAACTTTATTATCCAATCTTGATCACTGCTTATGTAAGTCCTTGGAGATAATGAGGTGACCTTCGTGTCGTCGACCTTTACATATTATGTGTCGATGGCACATTTACCTACTGCGCAGTAACACGTGAAGCGGTTAGATAATTTTTATGGTTTTTTCAAACTACAAAATAAATACATAACTGCCCAGTGTTGCCTAGTATGCATTTAGGTGATTGTAATCTTCTTCTTCTTATATAAAAATAAATTGCTGTGCGTTAGGCTCGCTAAAACTCAAGAACGGCTGGACCGATTTGGCTAATTTTGGTCTTGAAATGTTTGTAAGAGTCCAGGGAAGTGGTAAACGGTGAGAAATTATGAAAAAGTTGCAAAAAATATAACGCGAGTGAAACCGCGTTGGGTCAGCTAGTGGTAAATAAATCAACCTAGTTTTATCACAAAATAAAAATATCATCATATTTTTTTTTTTACGTATGTATCTCCGAAGCGAGGTGTGGAGTGGACGGGTATCATGTCACCCATCCAAACTTGTCAATCGTGCATGATACGTGTCAGTGATACGGATACGGCAATTGATTTCAGTAACGATATCATGTTTGAATTAGTACCCTCAGGTAATAGGAAAAAATATTTGATTGAAATCGTAACATAACTCAGCCTTTTTGTATAAAGTATTATACGAGTAGGTACGTCACCTTTTTTAAAGTGTTTTAATATCCCAATTTTTCTTCAACTCCACCAGTTTACCAATTTTATTAAATTTTTACGTGGAAAATTCTACTGACGTCTTTTGGTTTATTAAAATGATGATAATGATGAAAGTAGTACTCCAACATTAAAGTGTTTCTCGTGGTCAATAACCTTAGATAAATATGCAAACATTCTCGCACTATTTAGGTTATCAATGCAGTTTTTTTATCATTATAATGCATTAGATAATAAATAGAACTAATCATCCGCAGTTTATACCGACGACGTGATCACGATAAGTGACGACAGCTGTCATATCTGTTTGTTCCATATAAATAGCACCATGTGCGACCGCGTCTTTACATTTGACTTGCTTACAATCTCCGATAAATACCTAAAATATTGTCTAAAATAATTTTTCGCGCAAATTTAAATATACATTTTATAGCGCCACATATTTAATGCTGTAGTAAACTGTTAACTAGTTTTAACTGGTTAATAATTCAAGTTGATTGACAAGCTCATTTGTTTAAGTATCAGAAATTACGAGTATAGTTAAAGTATTAATCGATCAAAACATTGTAAATCGAATCAAAAGGATTTATAATGTTAGAGCTACTCTACAAACTGTATTGGCTGTTGACTTCTCAAACTTTTAGTGATTTATCTCTAGATAAATTAAAATATGTCGTACTATTCTCATTTATCATGTGGATTGTAGTTACAAAAATTAATTATTACCGCAACCTTCCCCCTGGTAAGTGCTTACATAATAATACCTCATATTTAGTCTAGTTCTAAAGTTTATAAGTAACTTTACGAGTTCGCTTTTCCAGGGCCATGGGGCATACCATTACTTGGATACTTGCCCTTTATGAAGCACCGCGGTGCTCCACATTCGTGGTATTTAAAGAAATCTGCTAAATACGGCGATGTCTTCTCTGTGAAGTTGGGCAGCAACCTTATAGTGTGTATCGGATCAGCAAAGACAATGAAAGAGCTTTTCTACAGGCAAGACTCTACCGGACGCCCTAATACTCCTTTGATTAATTTGATGGGCGGATTTGGTAAGCCTGCTTTGGCTTTAATATTAGCTAAAAGGTCATATTCGTTCATTAACACTTCGTTTTTCATAGACCTTGTTTGCTAACATTACGAGTATGTCATTAGATGATAGGAAATTACTATATAACTATGAATCTCTAAAGCGCAACACACACAGCGAGCGGGCGCGGGTCGGGTCAGATCCGCCGCGGGAGTTTTTTGTTTTAATTTGTATGGACGACAAGGATGACATCACACTGAACGCGGGAGCGGCTGCCGCGCTTCACCCGACCCGCGCCCGCGTTTAGTGTGTTGTCATCCTTGACGTCAGTACAAATACAACAAAAAACACGGGCCCGCGCCCGCGCGCTATGTGTGTTGCGCGTAATTGTTATTAGTGGCTAGTCTAATAAAATCTGATGTACCTACGTAATATCATCAGCTTCATCATTATCATTTAGCTTTGAGTAAGCTGATCTAAATATGCTACTTTTTATAATTTATATATTTTTTTGTAAATAGGTATCATTTTAAGCGAAGGTTGTTTGTGGAAAAGGCAGCGCCAGTTCCTTCACGAAAAGCTTCGCACGCTAGGAATCAAGCTTTGGCCTAACCAACGTTTTGAAAAGTTTATTATGGTAAGTTAACTTATTTAATTTTGATATTCGCAGTAAGATATCTTAAAATATCATTTACTTAATTAATATTTTATTCTACAAAAATATAAAACATATTTATTTATTTCGAAACTACTGTTGTTAATGCAAAAAAAACCACTCACTCAAGACTCCAGCTTCTTTCTGGTTAAACAAAAGTGAAACGATTTTTCACCTTTTTAGATGGAGTTAGGAGAACTTCTAGAAACTTTAAATAAAACTAGGGGAGAGCCAGTCGACCCAACTTTTATACTGGGACGTCACATGCACAACATTATTTGCCAATTGATGATGAGTTTCCGCTTTGAAGAAAACAGCAAAGAGTTCAAAATGTTTAATGAAAGAGTCACACGAGGCATGCAGTTGTATGGGTCGGTTCATTTTGGGGAACATGTGAAGGCTTATTTGGTAAGTAATACCGTGTATACTGCCTTTAATTTGTAAAGTACGTCTCAGGGCCTATCTGAAATTATTATCGTTTAAGCCTACGAGAGGAAATATGCAAGTTCTTTTCCAAAAGGCTAGTTTACCATCTCTCGTGAATTCTCACAGACTTACGAAAAACTAAATTTGATTTAACTACGATTTTTATTACGATTTGATTAAATTATATTGTTATTATTATATATATAAACTGAAATAGCTTCCAGTAGTGGTAATACTAGATCTACTATCGTCAGTTGTTACTAAATTTAGGAAATCACGAAGAATAAATTTAATATTAACGATTATTTTACAGAAGTGGCCTGGAAAGCAAACTGTTATTAAAGAGATAAAAAGAAACCTTCATGATATCAGCAAGTTCCACGCGGACAGGCTTACCAAACGGGAGAACCTACGTAAGACCACCTCAGAATATTACGAACCCGCAGACCTTCTCGATTGCTACTTGGAGAGGATGGAGTTTGAGAAGAAGGAGGTTAAATGTCAAGATGAGGTGATTAGAAATGAGGCTATGACAATTTTCCCGGATACTGATCCAGGTTAGTAACGAAAACTTTTTCATAAAACGAGTTCGGTTTAGTTAGTATTATACATATTTGTTAGCGACGTTCTCGAAAATAAGAACAATCCTTTTTGATGTAACTTCTTGTACGCATCTTTTTTTTCAGTTAAAACTACTCGAAATTTTTAGAATATGTTGGACACTTTTTACTGAACTTATGTAAGAAAAAAGTAAATGCTAATAATGAGACATAGTGCAAATGAGACAGGATGGTGCGCGTTTATGTCTTTTGTATGGTGCTGATTGAGAGAAATATATTTAAGTACTTTTCTTGTTTTGAAATATACTTATATCACATATAAACACTCAGACCCGAAACAAATATTGCAAGATCATGCAAACATTGGTCCCACAGCGGGCATCGAACCCGCAATCTCTCTCTCTCTTCTCAACCAAGCACTCGCCCGCCGCACCACCTGAGGTAGTTGTTTGTTTTTTTTTATTTTGTTAGTTTTTAGTTCAAAAGTTAAAAGGTATATAGGTATATATAAAGGCTCATACAAAAATCTATTTTTAGGAAAGCAAATTGTTCAAGTTATGAACGATCTCTTTTCCGCTGGCATGGAAACCTCCCGTACCGCTCTGGTATGGTGCCTGGTCATGATGATGAGAGAACCTCAGGTCGCTAAGAAGGTCAGAGAAGATCTTCGCAAGCACGTGGGGACAGGGCAGATAATCACTTTGGAGCATAGGTCTCAGCTACCATATGTTGAAGCGATTATATTTGAAACTTTAAGAACTGTTTCGTTGGTGCCATTGGGAACTACTCATGTAAATACTAGGTAAGTCGATCCGTGTTTTTTTGTCGTTTTTAATAATAATGTTTTTTTTCAGCTGTAATCATTCGTGATAGATAATTACAAAAGGATCTACATAAAAAGCCTTACTTAACTTCAAATGCCGTTTTACGGTTGACGCAAAAGTATCGACTGGGCAACAGATGAACATCTCGAATAATTCAGTATTCTTTGTATGAAATTTCACACTGCAATGCTTACTAACCAACATCGTTACGGCATCACCCCACCCGAAAAACAAGAAACTATGAGCAAATACAAATTGTTTTTATTTAATAAAATCACAAAGATAATTTAAAACGTCATAAAGCTAGATGAACAAAATGTAGAAGTAGCTGGCAACAAATTCGGCTGGTGGCCACACAACCTTATAATAAAATTAAATAAGGATCAACTCTGCTCTACAAACATTACATAAAGTAAGTACTTACTTTTAAATAAATCTGATTAGATTTTTTTTTTTGCAGAGAATGGAAAATAGACAACTACACTATACCGCCTGGAACACACATAATTCCACTCATTAACAAAATGAACCTGGACCCTGAAACATACCCTGAACCTTACAAGTTTAAACCTGAAAGATTCATCAAAAACGGTCAACTAAGAGTTTCAGAAACCTTTGCTCAATTCGGTGTCGGGCAACGGATGTGTTTAGGGATGCAGTTGGCTAGGATGGAATTGTTCTTGTTTTTCGCCAATCTGATGAATCATTATGACTTTTACATGCCTGTGGGTCAGGAGGTACCGGGATTGGAAGGAATATTAGGGACCACACATTCTCCAGTACCTTTTGACTTGTGTTTCAAAGAGTTATTATAAACCTATGATGGTTTGCGACAACACTATTTTGAATCACCTAGTCTTCCTAGCAGATTTTTCTACTAAAAAAAATATCATGATAAGAGGGCAGATAGTTGTGTAAAAAAATATGCTAGTTAGCTACAGCCATTATTATTAGACTAGTGGAAACAAAGTTAGACTTTTTTTCCTCAAGCCTTTCGCACAAGTTTTTTGTTTATTTATTAAGTTAGAGTAAGTTCTAAAATTAAATGAATAAATTAAAAGTACGTAAACTTAGTAATAAGTATTCTTTATGAAAGTTTAGAGCCGCCTACGCATGTTTTTAATTCTAAGTAATGCTGACTTTTTAAAAGTCAAGAAATGCAACGGTTGTAAAAAAAATTACTACTAATTATAGTTTTTAGTACCTAACTGTTGTTTTTTTGTTTGGTTATAATTCTGTTGGCCTAGGTTTCAAATGAGTAAAATCTCGATTGGGTAAGACACGTTAGGAACCCATTTTAGGTATAACATTTTTAAAATTTTTGATTGTTAATTACGGTTATTAGGCCCATTTACACATTAATATTTTCAGAACAAATGTTTAGTATTGTGTTTGACAAGGCAATACTTGGATGCACTAATAAAACCGTGCCATTGGAAAGTTAAAATCCGTGATAGAAATGCATACGACGTTTCTTAATTTTTTAAATGATTATTGCAGTCGCCTTAAGTATTTTTTAGTATTTTTATTTATTAAGTAAACAATTCAACTCATTGTTTTTTTATTAAAAAAAATACTTATTTTTAAATGCTCCAACTCTTTTTTGGAAATTTTAACACTCAACGTAGACATGTAACCATACTTAGACATTGACAGTTAATTTATCAACGAAATATAAAACACACTTTATAAAATTTTATAAAAAGATTTTAAACAATATGCATGAAATTTTGTCCACATTATTATACTGTATAGGTCTCTCGACGGATCTAGGCTTCCGTGAAGTTAGCCGTTCCGATGCGCAATGGAGCTTTTTCTAAATAAATTGTCTTTGTGCATCACAAACGGCTAACATAACGGAAGCCTAGATCCGCCGAGAGACCTATACCCACTCGTGTCTAGGTGTTTAGTCGCACATCACACAGAGACTGGCGCCTGTTTTTTTTTGTTTCAGTACCTACATACTTTTTTAAGCGTCTTCTGATTTATCTCTGTTTTATCATCATAAAGTGCAAACTTGAAGCTATTTTCTGATTCATATCTGACCCACAACTGCACTCTGCTTTACTTTTTAACAATAACATTCCCGGTGGCCATCCTATTATATAAATTATGATAATAACAAGATCTAAATCATGTTTTCTATTAACACAATTGACTGTTGATTTTAATCAAACACTTATAATATTTTATCACTGATTACTAAAGTAAAGGTGCATACCTACTGGTTAATTATAAACACTAGCCGCTGATCTGAAGCAAAATAACATCAGAGTTGTCCTAATATAATAAAACACGTTAACAGAACCATTGCTTATTCAAAATTCAAATACTTCGCGAAATTTTAGCGAGCTCCAAGAAAACTCCCACCACACTGTAAAATCGTTGCCATAATATATTTCTATAAGAATACAATAGTATTATAATATAAATATAAATGTAATAAGATTAGAAAAAAATATCGATATACCTACTAGGTACTCCATCAGTTTATACCTGCAAAGTTTCATTCCAAATTGAACATTCAAATCTATACTAATATTATAAAGAGGAAAGCATAAACTTAAATACTACTGGTCCGATTTAAAAAAATATTAGAATGCTACATTATCCCTGAGTAACATAGGCTATATTTATTACCAGCGACCAGCCATGGCTTCGCACGGCTTGCTTGTTTAAAATAAATCGAAAACTATGATTTGAATTAACAGCCAAAATCGTCAAATCCAAGACAGGTCTTTATAAAGACTCTAACTAGACTCACTTACATATATGACTTCTTGTTTGACTGAACAAACTTGCGTGGTTGCATTCTAATAGGACCACGTCTCGAATACTTCACGCGATATCATTATTTATCTCTCCTCAGCTTCCAAGTAGACCTTTGTACTTCGAAATAAAAAGACAATAGCTAGGCACTACAAACTTATTTATTCGTATCTACGCATAGGTATTGATTAGTATACAACTGCACTCAGTGTGCTCTACCCATAACAGTTAATAACCATGACATTAGCCATGGAGTTTTCAATGTTAATGGTTTTCCGAGGTTATGTACTTTTATAGCATTACTGGTTTATAGGTTTACCTCAACCGATGAATCATTTTATATACCTAATCATACCATAACTTTGTTGATAGAGGCATAACGACAATTACCTATGACATGTCAAGTTTATGTAAGATGGTTGTCTCACATTATTATATTATGTACTAGCGGACCCGCCCCGGTTTTGCACGGGTGCCATAAACCTATCTCTTAAATTATTCTATCTATTGCTGAAAAATCCATTGCGTAGTTTAGAAATGATTATGATTTACCTAAAAAAAATAATTTTATATTATTTATTAATATTATTTCTCTCTTTTTGCTAAGGGTCTGTCCAAACATTGCACGGCGCGGCCAGTCACGTGCAGCAGTCGCATGCTAACGCCGCGTTTTACCTGCCACTCACAAATGCTGCTAGCAGACATTATAAAAAAAACAACTAAACATCGTTAAATTCGTCGGTGTTATGTTTAGAAAGATGAAAGAAGAAGAAGTTATGTCATCAATTACATCAATGTCGCGTATTGCTGCCGCGCTCTTGCCGTGCAACGTTTAGACACACTAAAAAAAACGGTAGAGAATATTTTTCTAGGAATTATTCGACATATAATCCGTTGAGCAAAAAATATTTATCCGCTTTCATCATTGAAATAAATAAATGATGGTTCTTCTAAGAAGGCAATAAAAGGAATATACCTACGTTCCCACCCTAAAATAAACTTTTGGCAATTTATCTACTATTGAAAGCTTACAAAGGGATGAAAAAAAATCGTCATTTCAATACGCTTATTATTTAAACCCCTACACGTGATTCGTTCAAACTGGTCGTTCTTTTATGAAATTGACCTCGAGATCATAAAGCAGTCGTACTTAGTATTTCATAGGTCGGAAGGGAGAATCCATTCAATTCAGTATTTTTTAATCAACACGATACGTGACCGCATCAAGTTCAAGGCTATAAGCCGGAGTTCCATTGCGACGAATGGTGAATATTTTGATTTTACTAATAGATTTGTAGGTCTAGATAAACACATCTAGATAAATAAATGCACCCAAAGCGATTCCGAAGAACCGTGGTAAAAGCTGTCTACGTTTTAGAATACCTGTAAGTACACACCTAAATTTCAATTGTAATTTATTTACTTGCGATACACAAGTTAATAGGTAAGAGGTGTTACCTACACATCGCGTCAGTAAAGCGATACATCACGAACACACTGTGTTCAACACGGCAGAAGACATTAAATAGGCAACTAAAGTAATAGTGTATTACTACTAAAAGTACTTATGTAAGTAGGTATATAAAAGTGTTACGGGAACACAAACATGAAGTGTCTTCCCTTTAAAGAGAATGGAATAAAAAGACACATTTGTAGACAAAAACTGACTAAGAAATATGACTTATCTAATAATCTATGGATTATATGTATACATGGCGAGATTGTACAAATATTAGCGTTCATTGTTCAGTAAACAACTTACTTTAGAGAAAAAAAAGAGAGTGAGGCGAAGTAGAAGTTGAGACACATTTCCGCCTCTATCGCTAGGTGTGGCTAATTTTGAATAATCGCATTGAACGTCATAGAAATAAATTATGAATGGAAATCATTTAGTTCCTTGACACAGTTTAAATTTGATTTTATATTTAGCACAGTTCATGGTCTTTGTTTAGCAAGGTCAGATGACTTTATTCTGATCTTAGACCTTCTGTTTAAATACCTGCTGGAATAACCAGGTAGGTATATAACTTAAATCGTGCTAAAAATTAAACTACGCGTGATAACTGAGTTAGCTACATTACATTATCCGATTTGCGGAGCGCTGGGGTGAGCTAGTAGGCTAAATTTGTATTGTGTAAAAACTGTTAATGATCAATCTGGTTATGGTTGTATAGGCTCTGCTACGCTGTCTTAGGGCTAAAAAGCCACCGACTTTGAAGAACTCAGGACCGATAGGTTAAAGTGCCCTACGAAGCACGGAAGCGTTTAGTTGAAATTATCCGACCTCGTAAAACAGAACGTTCGTTGATCTCTAAGCAACAACTTAGCCAGCTATGCCACATTCGCTTCAAATTAGCGTTCTGAATATTGGACAATTTAATGCTAGGATCTCGTATGGAATCGCACCTTAAGTTCTCCACGTGTAAGCCTACGTGGACCCGAGCGTCAAGGCTACCGGGATAAAGTGGTAGCTACGCTGCGTCCGCGCATCCACGAGAGTGCTTACCGGCTATTATTAATCAGCTTGCAGAGCTGCCAAATTTCACTTGCCAACAACAGGGGTAGAATTTTAACGGTTAGCTACAAAATACGAAAAGGGCACACACTACATGCATACCTGGCTACTAAAATAATGACAGAATAAATACGCCACTCGGCCGCTCCACTTCTTCGTTTATAGCCATAAACGAAGAAGTGAAGATTTACTATGTCTCACAATTCTGCCAGTGGCAAGTTATAGTGTAATGCGACTTGCGCCACGTTAAAAGATTTTTGACAGTTTGCCATATTAGGTAGTAATGGAAGTGTCAGAAAGTGTCATGATTTGATCATTATTATCATCATCCACAGCCTGATTTCACCCACTGCTGAATATAGGTCTTCCTTATATTTTGTGCAATCTACAGTGATCCTGCGCTAATCTGATCATTACAAGGCCCGTGACTTTAACTATGATGAAAATTTAAGTGCTTACTCGAGTTTGGTTGAATCCAACCTTGGTGATATTAATTAGTAGTTCGCCTCGAAGTTTATGTGCGCATCATTTGCTTAAAACAGTGAAGGAAAACATCGCGCGAAAATCCGTTAGGTTACTCCGGTCACACACCTTGCGATAAACTGGTTCAAGTTAGACTTGCGCAAGTTAACACTAACGTGTGTTGGAGGATAAATTGCGCAAATTTGTTTTTTTTTGCAAATTTGACTTGTGTAATTTATATACTGAACTTGTACAAGTTAGCGCTTGCGCAAGTTTATCTAAGCTTGTGTGGCGTTCAACTTCAGTAGGTAATTTGCGAATGATGCTTTCATTGCATAAATCAGTACCTACCCAACCAATACCGCTCAATAGAACACACCACATCTTGACCGTGACTTTCACAGAAATGATATCTTTCAAGCATAATTTGAGCCGTCTGTCACTTGCCACTTCTACATTTTGAGTAGGTATTTGTGCAAGTCTAAACTTGCGCCAGTAAATCGTAGGTGTGTGACCGGCATAATATTGCAATAAGCGGTGTTCAGCTATAGGAACTTGTCACTGTTTCGTTTGGTGTGCTAACTATCTACTGTGAGTAGATTTGTCTCTGTGACCTAGTACCTTTTAGGACATCCTCAAATAATGCGTTCAATGATCTAATCTTATTCTAAACTACGAAGTCGTTGAAACTAACAGATGGAAGCCCGGTGTTATTAGGTATTATCCAACTGAGAAATTATGAATAAAATAAAATTGTTTTTTAGTATAAATATCTCGCTTCAATTAGTAGCACCAATGGATAGATAACCTAATAAGTAAGACATATTTTAATGCTATACACTTATTAATTTGCCACTTGATTTTTACGAAATAATCATTCAGAAATCAGGGTTAAGAGCGCTGGGTCATAGAATCGCTGCCCATTGTCATTTAATTCGTATCAAGGACTTAAAACTCACAACCTTCCTAGCAGGCTGTGTAAAGTAGGTACGTTTATTAATTAACTATAAGTATAGCATTGTCAGAATATATCAAATTGTTCATGCCGCCTTGACAGACAACAGGCACAGAACAGGCGAGGAATATTGCTTTGTTCTCATATTCATGTCAGTATCGTTGCGAAAACGTATAAAGTTGGTGAACTTACGCATCGTTCAGGTTTTTAAACCTGAAACCTGAACGTTAAAGACCAACGTGATTGTAGTGTTTGTGTATCTATTCAGTAGATATAGTTCTCTGTCTCACGTGCACAAGTGTCAATGTAATTGTCAACGTCACGAAACTGTCAATGCCTGAGACACGGCGGGAAGAAGCCTGTGGTGAGAGGATTGATGGTGGACAGGACATTGAGGAAAGACGCAGGAAAAGGCATATTATAAGCGAGGGAACTTGGTGCAACATGAGCCAGTAGAAATTACAGGAGAACGAAGGATTCTACAAGTGGCGACGAGGATACAGGTGGGCTAAAGCAACCCATTAATGATGAATCATTTACCACCCCCGGATAAGTTTGATTTGGATGGAGACAGTGCTTCAGTTGGACTAAGGTGGGAAAAGTGGAAGAGATCCTTAGAAATCTACTATGAAGCAGCTGCTATAAAATGCCCAACTAAAAAAAGAGCAATATTACTACTACTGGGAGGATTGTCACTTCAAGAAATATTCTATAGTCTACCAGAGGCTGATACTGCGGCAGGTGCTGATATTTATAAACTAGCAATAATAAAGCTTGATGAACATTTTCTTCCACAACAAAATAAAACATTTGAACGACACATTTTCCGCCTTATTAAACAAGGTGAAACTGAAACATTTGAAAAGTATATGATAAAGCTAAGAGACCAAGCAGCAAAATGTATGTTTGAGAAACCAGATGAACATATTATGGATCAAATAATAGAAACATGCGCTTCGTCTGAGCTACGGAAAAAGATTTTGACCATGGGAAATGAAGCTACACTGGGCAAAGTTATAACCCTAGCAAACACTTTACAACTTGTAAACCATCAACTAGGGAGCTATGAGAAAAACAACAAAACAAGCGAAATAAATGCAATTACCAAAAATGACAAAGAACCACCCAGATGGAATAAAACCGGGAAAAGAACTTATGATGACAATCGTTGTAGTAGGTGCGGCAGTTTTGGACACGGTGCTACGGATACAAGCTGCCCCGCTAAAGATAAAAAATGTAGAGGGTGTGGTAAGCTAGGTCATTTTCAGAGGCGCTGTAGAACACATAAACAATACAAACGAAAATTTGAAGAAAACAAATTTAAAAATGGAAATAAGAGTTACAAGAGACAACGAAATGAGCCTACAGTAAATTCCCTGGAAGATGACGAAGTCCATTACATCTTTAATGTCACTGATGACGCTACAATAGAATGCGATGTAGGAGGCGTCAAACTAGAAATGTTAATTGATTCCGGCTGTAAGTTAAACTTGATTACTGACCAGGCATGGGAGCACTTAAAGTTAAATCATGTTGGTTGTTACAAGCAAGTTAAAGAACCGAATAAAACTTTAATGGCATATGGAAGTCAAACACCTTTAGATGTAATCGGTTCGCTAGAAGCTGACATTCAAATAAACGGAAAGACAGATCGCAGCACTATTTATGTCATAAAGAGAGGGTCAAGGAATTTGCTGGGCAAGGACACCGCGATGCGCTTAGGAGTACTGAAATTGGGAGTTGATGTTAACCAAGTTAAACAAAAAATAACAAAACCATTTCCTAAGTTTAAAGATGTGCTAGTAGAAATTCCGATTGATGAGACAATAAAACCAGTTATGCAACCTCACAGGAGAATACCGATACCAATTGAAGAAAAGATCAGGGAAAAAATAAAAGAACTTTTGGATTTGGATATCATTGAAGAAGTACATAAACCATGTGCATGGGTCTCGCCCATTGTTCCAATAATGAAAGACAATGGTGAAATAAGATTATGTGTTGATATGAGACGTGCAAATGGAGCCATATTGAAAGAAAACCACCCCTTGCCCCGCATGGAACAGTTGCTTCCTAAGATAAGAAAAGCAGAATATTTTTCAAAACTTGATATAAAAAATGCTTTTCATCAAGTAGAACTTCACCCAGATTCGAGATACCTGACAACCTTTATAACTTCCAAGGGTCTCTACCGATACAAAAGGCTTATGTTTGGCGTTACCTGTGCACCTGAGCTATTTCAGAAAATTTTAGAAAAAATGCTGATTCGTTGTGAAGGAGTGATCAATTTTATAGATGACATCTTGATTTGTGGCAGCAGTGAAGAAGAACATGATATGCGATTGTCAAAAGTTTTAGAGGTGCTTAAGGAAAACAATGTATTGCTGAACGATAGTAAATGCATTTACAAGGTAAAGAAAGTTAATTTTTTGGGGCACGAACTAACACCAGAAGGAGTAAAACCATTACCGAAATATATTGAGAGTATCGCGGAATGTAGAGTGCCTAAAACAGTAGAAGAATTGCAAAGCTTCCTCGGGCTTGTTAACTATATCAACAAATGGATCCCCAATCTGGCCACTATGACCGAACCACTGAAAGAAACCTTCCAGGCTTGTCTTCTTTGCTAATTTATTTCTTAATAGTTATTAAGAAATAAATTAGCAAAGAAGACAAGCCTGGAAGGTTATTGGACAAACAAACAAAGCAAAGCATTTGATAAGTTAAAGAAAATACTCTTAAACATAGAAACCTTGGGATATTATGATGTTGGAGACAAAACACAGGTAATAGCAGATGCTAGTCCTGTGGGATTGGGCGCAGTGTTAGTACAAATTGATAAAAACGGTGCTAGAATAATTGGATTCGGAAACAGAACATTAACAGAATGTGAACGAAAATACAGTCAAACAGAAAAAGAAGCCCTTGCCCTGGTTTGGGCGATTGAGCACTTCAACACATTCCTTTTTGGAAAAGAGTTTGATTTGATAACTGATCATAAGCCCCTGGAGTTTTTATTCAGTCCAAAATCGAAACCCTGTGCACGTGTTGAGAGATGGGTCTTGAGGTTGCAAGCATATAAGTATACTGTTAAATACAAGCCTGGAAAAAACAACATCGCTGATCCCTTATCACGACTTTGCAGAAATACAAATAACCAACAAGTGAGTGTTGACCATGTACAACATATAGTACAACTAGCAAAACCTCACAGCATTCCATTGCGAGACATAATAAAGGAATCAGAGCGTGACATTGAAATTATGAGTGTGAAGAAAGGCATCTACAATAACCAGTGGGATGAGTCAACAAAATATTACAAAGTATTTGTAGATGAATTATGTTTCTACGAAAGTATCCTTCTAAGAGGAAATAAAATCGTAGTTCCACAAAAACTCAGAAAAGATGTCCTAGATGCTGCTCAAGAAGGTCACCCTGGAATTGTGGCTATGAAAGGACGGTTACGCTGTAAAGTTTGGTGGCCAGGAATTGACAAGGATGCAGAAAGGTTGGTAAAAAGTTGTAAAGGATGTACACTTGTAGGGTTACCAAACCCACCTACGCCAATGAAACGCCGAGAGCTTCCAACAGAACCATGGGTGGATCTCGCAATGGACTTACTAGTCCCGTTACCGAATGGCGACTATCTGTTAGTAGTTGTTGACTATTATAGTCGTTACAAAGAGGTTAAAGTCACTAAACCCATTACAAGTACCCAAATCATAAAAATTATGAAAGAAATGTTCAGCCGCCTGGGTTATCCTGTTTCCATCACAGCAGATAATGGCCGTCAGTTTGTGAGTGAAGAGTTCAAAACTTTTTGCCAAGAGTGCAACATTATGCTCCACAATACAGTCCCTTACTGGCCACAGATGAATGGTGAAGTTGAACGTCAAAATAGAGACATCGTGAAACGTCTCAAGATAAGCCAAACTGAAAAGAAAGAGTTAAAAGAAGCTTTGTATGAATATATGATGATGTATAATTCCACTCCTCATTCTGTAACAGGAAAGACACCATCAGAACTTTTTTTCAAAAGACAAAATAGGGATAAAATTCCTATGTTAAAGGACATAAACAACTGGGGAGATGATTCTGAAGTAAGAGATAGAGATAAGTGGCAAAAAGAAAAGGGGAAGGAGTATGGTGACCGGAAAAGAAGAGCAGAGAATTCACAATTATTAGAAGGAGATAAAGTGTATGTTAAAGAGAGGGAAACAAATAAGATGACACCAAATTTTAACCCTACGCCACACGTTGTGGAAAAAGCTGTCGGAGGAGATGTAACGGTGAGAAATGAGGAAACTGGGCAAAAGCTAAGGAGAAACATAATTCACCTCAAGAAAGTAGAAGGAAAATGGAAGTCTGCTGCGACCGAAGAGGACGGAGAATCATCAGTAGACAACTCCTAATTTTGCTTGTGGAATTTATTGGTTTTGATTGATTTTTATAATATTTAAGTTACCTAACTGCGAGTTTTTATATTCACAATAAAAAATAATAATAAGAAAGGGGTTGTAGTGTTTGTGTATCTATTCAGTAGATATAGTTCTCTGTCTCACGTGCACAAGTGTCAATGTAATTGTCAACGTCACGAAACTGTCAATGCCTGAGACACGGCGGGAAGAAGCCTGTGGTGAGAGGATTGATGGTGGACAGGACATTGAGGAAAGACGCAGGAAAAGGCATATTATAAGCGAGGGAACTTGGTGCAACGGTGAGCCAGTAGAAATTACAGGAGAACGAAGGATTCTACAGTGATAAAGAACAAAACTGATTTCCAACCATTGATTTAGCTTCAAAGAGAATAAATAGGTAGGTACACTTATCATGTCCATGTTTACATCAGCCCTGTATCTGTATTGACGACCGATGTGGCGCAGCGGGCGCAGGTCCGCCTGCGACGCAGAGGTTGCGGGTTCGATTGCCGCCTCGGGACAAATGTTTGTACGATCTACAAATATTTGACCCGGGTGTTCTGGGTATTTTCTATACATAATAAAAAATATCTATATAAGTATTGTATTGTATTCAATATTATCAGTCATCTAGTACCCATAATACAGCTCTGTTTAACAGCAGCTTACCTTGGGGCTAGATGATGCTGTGTAGATTGTCCAGCATTATTTATTTATTATTTATTATCTGTCACGTGACCTTACAGGTATTTTGCTCTCGGCTATGTGTCGCTCGTTTAACCTTATAAGCTCACTTGCACTTACATCTATTGCGCAAAAGGGTGACATCACAAGGATAATGAATGGTTCACCTTGACATTGTGGTCCGAACTGCGCCAATCACGCAACTGATGACAGGAAATGCACTTCCCGTTGCTATTTCTATGACTATCCATGACATTGATCTGTTTACGTAATGCCCCGGTACTTACGGGCTAATAAAGGGAAGTTGTTTTCTGTTTCTAGAGTTAAGCGATGCCGTTCATAATGGTGGTGTAAGAAGGTAGAGATTATAGGTATGATATGATCTTAAGATTGTAGGTATGATATGACAGCAATATTGTGATAGCAATCGAAAGGCTATGAGGCCTTCGAGCGTTCTATGAACTCAGTTGCCAGGGTTTGCCACTAGCTTTCGAGCTAACTTGCATTTTTATGGTTGAAATAAAACCACGCATTGTTCTGATACAGTACCGTTTACCGGTTTAGTCCTACTACATCATTTCTCACTAAATCGATCCGTCCATCATCCAACAGTCAGTAGAACAGCACGAACTCAGAGAATTACTGTAAACTTGAGTAGAAAAGAGGTTTACCATCAAAAGATGCATAGCTTTAGAAATTATAAATTTAGAGTAACTCCCGACATCTCATAAAGCCAAAGTTATATCTCTGTATCAAATAGGAAAAGGTGATGATCTTCAAGATGGTTATGATCGACTGGGCAGATTTTCTTGAAAGATAGCTAAAAACATTATTAAAAGTATTTTATATACTTTGTCATCAAGGGGTTTTTTAGCATATATTATTATACCTACCGTAGACTTTATATAACAAGATTAGTAATCAAGACCTTGTAATAACAAGGAAGTGTTTATATCCAGAAATAAAATAATTAAGTGTCTAGTTTTGGTAGTTTAATGGTCTATTGATACTTACATAAATAATTAATTATCTACAAAACGTGTAAAAATAAGTATTACATAACTAGGCAGCTACTAACACACTTTAGTGATACTAATAACAAAATCTTAAACAATAAATAAAAAAAATTGTTTTATTACAGTAGTGTGTGTTATATATTATATTTTGATGTGGTGAGCTTTTTATTTCCTTATTCATCGTATAGCACTAAGTTATACTTCAAGGATTCTGCTTCTGCTATGCCTATCTGCCTGACAAAAACACCACCTATAACTTTTATTCGTTTGTTTTCTTTCGGGTCGTTCATTTCTTTAACTCAGCGCTGAAAAAAATAACGTTTCGCGTTTGTTATGATATTATTCGCAGGAAAAGAGCGCAAACAAATAAATAAAACTTAATCCAGATAAGTACCTACCAACTTACTTCTTCGGCAATAACAGATCTGATAGATAAGCTTGTAGCTTTTGCTATAAAAGCTTGCTTACTATAGTTTTTATAGTGAAAAGGTTGATACTAGAGACGTAGTAAGTAGGTCGGTATATTAGTATAAGTATAACTTTGTTTCAGTGGTAATGGTAAAACCAATTAATATCCATAGTATAACATGTTACGTTTCAGTTTTTCGCAGTAGTCCTTTTACACCATGAACCAGTATAGAAATGTTAGTAAGTATATCTACCTACGCGCCAATACCACAGAATATAATAGTACCTACTTACTTACCTATTCTTAAATGGCAAGAACCGTAGGTAACCTCTCAGGTGTAGGTACAAGTCTCACGATTAATAATTTTGAATTAAATTGAATAATATTACGAGTAACTTTAAATGTCATGGTTCGCAAAAATACTTTAAATAAAACGAAGAAAAGCATAATGTAGCACGTTTTATTTTTCTGTTTGTAGAAGTAATAGAACTTTTAAGAACATGGCTGTTTTATGTAGGAAATACCTAGCAGCACAAGCTACTCTACTCGTATTACTTAAGATTTGGTAAGACCATTACATCTTACTACGGAACGTAGGGTTTAGGTACGCCCGGCTTCGAAATCTAATAGAGCTATATAAGGATTACAGTGAAAGTAATTTATGTGACGCAATGTTACAAGCTCATTGGCGAAAGCTTTTACTTTTTATTATACGACGGGTAGCCAGAGCAGACAGGTCAAGGTCGCTAAAGCTTCGCAAGCTCGCAAAAAATCGTTCGGTGCCGCGAATACATTCTTTATATACCGAGCGTAACCAATAAATTGTCGACATAACGCGAATAATCCATTATTAATTACGTTTTTATGACCGGTTTCTTTAAAAAACATCTTTAATTTACGATCATCAAGTGACACCACACGCCCATACAGGTGTCCATTAGAACGTTTATCGAATATGTCTGGGATATTCTAAGAATAGTGTGAATCGTAAAACACACAAGGCGATTGACTTTCCGTCTGATATCCGATTCATAAAACCAATAAATTAAAATTATTGCTTTTGAGAATAAGATCGCCGCTGGGAATGGAATGTATTTAATTTTAATTAATACTTATTCTTAGAGACCGGTCAGTGGGGGATGTCTGATATTATATGCGATATACTTAGACAAAAATCTAAGGAACCATAGCGTCGATTTTAGAGATAAAAAAACTACACTCAAAGATTTTCAGAATAACTCTACGCAACTCGGGAAATAAACCAGCACATTTTGTACATAATTTACTCGATTTAGAAAATAAATGATTTTAATTTTTTTTTATGAGCCTTTATTTTTATCAAAATTAAACCCGTGACTCCGGACAACATTTATCATAACCATAGCCGTTTAGATTTGATCCTTAGAGGGTACTCACCCTGTATAAAGAATTTAATTTGTAGGTCACTTTAGTAAACAATCCGGCAAAATGGCCCAAGGAAAAATGCTTTGTTCATTCATTACGCGACAAATAAATGCTTCTCACATTTCAAAAGCAGTTATTTGCATAGCAAGTATGCGAGTAGGTTTTAATGTATTGCCAAAAATGAGTGCGGCGCCTTTCCACCCTTGACCTGGCAGGATTGTTGCGCAACGGACTCCGAGGTGCGCAAACTCCAAGGCTGGCTGAATTGCCCATCTTTTTCCTTGCCAAAATATACCTTCAACTACTTATATTGTTGTGCAAATATTGCTATAATTTGCATATTTAATTAGATAAAGAGGGATTGTACCAATCTGTAAAGATCTCGCTACGGTACAAGATTGAAATACATACTTAGTGCAAGCAAATGTTTGCATAGCAAATTTTATAGTTTCATGTTTTACTTTCATAGTTTTAATCAGTGTCGTACGCACACAATTAATTTATTTCTCGATATACTAAATTATCAATGAAATACTTATAATGTGTAGGTTATTCAAATATTGCACTCAACCATTTTCAAATAGTGCTTGAATATCGTAAGCAGCCAAAATGCACAAACATTTTAGGTTATCTTTGGTTCAAAAGTAATAATGGGTTATCTTTGCACTTAGCACATGATTTTTTTACGTTCTTTTTAATGAGTCAGATATTCATCGTCACATTAGTTTTACTCGATATCTTTCACATTCACTCATCACTATACCGTGCAGTTATTCAGTTTTTTAAACTTGTACGAGTATCAGATTGAGGTAATCTAAACCTGGTTATCTTCAACCCCACTAAAATACAAATGTAGGTAGTATGTATTTAAAGCTATTTTAACTTAGTTCCGCAGTTTCAGAGCGTTTCTCTCTCGATCACTGTAAGCTTTGGTATATTGGGCGTCGAGATTTCCAGCAAAGTCCAATTCGGGGGTCACTTTGAAGCGAAGGCTGTATTTAGGTACTTCCAAAAAATTGAGAACCCCATTTCACGCCGACTACAAAGCTCAAGTGCGGCCTCATATAGAATACTGTTCTCATTTATGGCACGGTGCAACCAAGTATCAGCTGCTTCGCTTTGACTCCCTTCGGAGAAGAACCGTAAGAGTTTTCGTGAAATAAGTCCCCTGGTAATGGATAGGACGTTTCATTTTTATAGATATAGACGTGGTTTTAGTCTTGATTGAAACACTAGCATGATAAGGCAGAAAGAGAACCACAGCTTAATGCATACTACCCAAGTTTATGTAAAAAACCAGGTGTAAACATGTTGACTGCTTTAGCCAGCATTTTAGTCTGCGTAAACATACCTATTAATTTCGGGTTTTTTATTAACTTTTTATTTATCTTTTTCATTTTGTTTCACGACAATGACACATGTGTTTATTGCAACAAATTATTCTTACAATTAGATATTTTACATCCTTTTAAACTTTGTCCCTACAGTTATACCTAACTCTTTTGTGTCTATCTCATTGTTTCATCGATGACTAAATTGGTGTTTAAAATTGCAAATGAGTCAAAATATGTCATATGGTATAAGAAGGTTTACATTCTATTAAGTTATTGCAAATGTAAAAATATTTGTGAGCTGATAAGTTTTTTTTTGTAAGTAATTAAAAAAAAAAGCATGAGACATCTTATTAAGTAAGCGAAAGTTTTATCGAAAAATACCTGATGTCGAAATATTTTTATCGACCTTTTACCGATAGTATAGATTGCTCGGTAGAATAAAAATAAATAAATAATAAAATATTGCTAGACACTTATATAGATATAGATTATAGCATAGTATGTACTCTCTAGGCTAACCGTAGATTATAACATACTTTGTATTGTAACGCAGATATAAACATAAATACTCTAATCATTACTTCGAACGTCGAATCACATTAACTAATCATGTAAATACTTTCATCTTATAATTATGTAAACAACTAGTTAGGTTAAAGTCTTTGTTATTGTTTTCTGGATCTTTCCATCCTTAATGTAGTGACCATTCCCTAATTATGTTTACCTATCTCACGTCCCTTTAGAATATAAGCTCGGTGTCCTTACCATTCAAATCAGTTCTAATTCAGTCTTAATTCGTAAATCAACCTCTCTAAATCCTAAGTCTTTGTAATAAGTTAAAAGTTTAATAAATAAATATTTTTATAAAGTGTTTTTGCTCAACACCACGTAACACATTCTACTCAGCATCATCTAGCGGCTAGATAATGCTGATGATGATGATGATGATTTTATTTTACCTAGAAAATACCCTGAACTGGAACTGGAACAAATTATATTGCAGATCGTACAAACATTTGTCCCAAGGCGGGAATCGAGCCCCAACCTCCTGCGTCACAGGCGGATCTTAGTCAACCGCGCCACATTGGACGTCATAAAGAAATAAAAAATATTAAGAATAAAATAGGAAGAACATAAAAGAATTAATTACATAAATAATAAAAGCAGGTTAAACTAAAAAAAACTGTTCCCATTCTTGCCTCTGATGACATTGGCAGTTTTTGCGGATTTGTAGTTATAGGCACGCGAACACACAAAGGCTAGTCCGCGATATACACTTCATACTTGAGTTTCATTGTCATTGATTTGAAGACCTTGGAGAGAACACGGTTGCGTAACTCAAAAATCACTCAGTTCCGCCGTGGTGCTTACAACTTACCGGGTTCATACACAGACCGTGATCGTTTGACAAAAATATTATTCAATACTGTGGTTTTTTTTGTACATAAATGATGTAACGAGAAAAAACCAAGGTTAATCGATAATACCTAACGTTAAATTACTCATAACTACTTATATGCATAAGCACATACTTAGATAAAATATTTTAACTTAACCCAAATAAAAGATAAAATATAACTTAACCTGCCTAGAGTCGCGAAAACTAGCGAGATAATTATTATGAGTAAGGCATTAATCCTAAACTGGTATTTTGAAGGCCTTAATGAACTAATAGTCGTCTTCAGACCTGGCTTCTACTGTATTAAATTGATATTCGTCAAAATTGTTGACAACTAAATTTACCTATATACATTCCAATATTTGCTACGGAATTCTACTAATTTACAAATTTAGCCTAAGCTGCGTTTCGTGTGCAATCGATTGAAAAAAATGTTAGCAAAATCGGACCTCTATCCCTTGGATCAAATCATCGCATCGGCATTAACGTACTTCGGAACTTTATGTATCTTTGGTGACAGACAATGCAACAAATAGGTTCGCTAGCTTTAAGGCGCATACAGCACCTAAACTAGCGCCACCACCTACTTTATGTTATTATTCTGTTTAACAAAGGAATTTTCAAAAATCCATCTTTCAGTTTGTGATACCTATCATAAGCTTTTTTTTAATGCCTCTGTAATAGTTTTATTCTATTTAGTTTAGGCAGAGATACGAAGTTGCCCTTGGTGGCCACCAAAATCTATTTTCAATATATATTTTAATAATAGAGATAAATAAGGTGGCGGCGCCACTTTAGGTGGGGTATGGGCCTTAACTAGAGTAAAACATATTTTAGGAAGTTGGAAAAAAGTATACAGGGGCCCACAGACGTACATTGCCTAGGGGCTCCGACATGGTTAATCCGGCCCTGTATACGTTTGTTTACCTTTTATTTTATCAGTACATAGTGGAGAATTTCCAATTAGTCACCTAGGGATAATGCATAATACTATCAAGAGTTTCTTGTGAATCGTTAATACGGATGACTATTTATAGATCTTACCCACGTCTACAAGCAAGTTCTTATCTGAATCTGGGGATTTATTTATTCCGTAAAAGGCATTACAATCTATCAATACGTGGATATTTGCATAAACTTAGTGGAGCGCTATTTTTCCATTTTTATTTTTGGTAGAGTCGACTAGCAAAGTGTCAGTTTTCAAATTCAAACTTAAAATATTTTTAGTAGGACTTAGAAAAAAGTTATTAAAAGTACCTATCTGTTATTTTATATCCCTTTTTCTATTCATAAAAAAATCTGTTAGTTTAGGGGCTCGCTGTATATTGTCTTTCGCCAATTCACCAATATTTATAATAAACATAATGAAGACGATGACAGATTTTAAGAAAGAACAATAAATTAATAGTATGATTATGATTTATGAATTAGCTCTTAGGTCTCTGTAAAAAAGGTCCTTCCCCCTTCTGGAATAGATTAACTCATCAGTGAGGTCATTCTCATTCCTTATACGTACATCGCATAATATTGATTTGCTTTTTGTAAAACGACCGTGAATAGTAAAACTACTACTTAAATTATCATAATGAGAATACGATAGCCAATAGTGACGCACATGTATACAATACAAATATACCTACGAGTGTTTCTAAGAGTAAGGCTGCGTTTCCACTAGAGATGTGTTAGGATGTGTAGCGAGGAATGTGTTTGAATAGGAACCAATAGAATCACTTCATTTACCTAGTAGAAACGGCTCCGCAGAGCGAGGTTTTTGTACATGCAAAACAAAAGAAAAGTTGTGCTACGGGTGTGTTGCGAGGGATATATAAATAATAATAATAAATAATGCTGGACAATCCACACAGCATCATCTAGCCCCAAGATAAGCTACTGTTAAACAGAGCTGTGTTATGGTACTAGATGACTGATATATACTTAATACAATACAATACATAGATAGATATTTTTTATTATATATATATGTACGAAGGATGTGTGCTAGGGATGTGAGCAAGGGATGTGTGCTATAGGGATGTGAGCGAGAGATGTGTGCTAGGGATGCATGCGAAGGATGCGTTGCTAGGGTTGTGTACGAGTCTGTCTCACCCCGCGCGCATCAGAAACGAGCCCATTACACATTCTCGCAACGCTCATCCGCGCATCGTTTCACAGCCTCGCTACACATCCTCGCACTGCTCATTCGCGTACCTTTTTACAGTCTCGACTCTCGGTACACATCTTCACACTGCTTATCTGCGCACCGTTTCACAGCCTCGCTACACATCCTCGCACCGCTCAGCGGCCTATCACATCTCCAGTGGAAACACTCACCGTTTCACAGCCTCGCTACACATCCTTGCACCGCCCAGCAGCCTCGCACTTCTCTGGTGGAAATGCAGCCTTAAGTAAGCATCTAAGGTTGGATTCGACCAAACTCGAATTGGCACTATTCTCCGAATAAAACGTAGTTATCTGAGAGTAAACTGACATTTTACTTGTATTTGATATTTCTTATTCCCAAGAATAGTTATTCCAGAAGTTGGTCAAATCTACACTAATTTAAAAATATGGAAGTCTGATCTTTTCCTAACATCACTGATTTCCCAGAGATTGTGTTCCGGGTGATATTACAGGCACACGAAACTTTTCAACTAAGAGTAGTAGAGTTCTCTGTGATATAGCTCGTCCGGGGAAGGACTACCACCATACCTATTTCTGCCGCCAAGCAGTAATGCTCGCATTGCTGTGTTCCGGTGTGAAGGGTATGGTTTCCGGTGAAATTACTGGCACATGAGGCTTTCGATCTTAGCCTCAAGGTGGCAACCCGCGAGTGATACCTCTGGTATTGCAAGCGTCCATAGGCTGCGGTAACCTCTTACGATCTTGTGGGCCGTACGCTTGGTTGCCACTTCAGTTGTATAAAAAAAAAAAAAAAAACCTCTGAGGATGGCAACACGCAAATGACATGTAGGTAGGTATTGCAAGCATTCATACGGTAATACATTTTGTCTTTTTTTCCTAATTTTCATGCACAAAATGTAGTAATCATTATCAAAAACTATTAGTATATTATTTACTGACCGCTTAGGTACATTATTCAGTGCTTGTCTGAAGGTACTTAACTTGTACTTTGCCTTACTGAATTTTGTCATCAGGGTTCTCACCTGCGAGCTAATCACGAAAAACTCGATTGACAATCGTAAACGTTTCCGAAATTAGCCCTTTGTAGTGATATACATCGACTTCGCCTTTTAAAATGAACGCATGTGTAACTGCGGGGAAACGTTAGTAGGTAAGATTGTATTTCTGTGATCTGACCGTGAACCGGCCGTCCTCAATAGCGGTCGTTAGAAGCAATTGTGAATTGCCGACTAGGAATAGATAAATAGATAACCGCTTGCTACCTGAGTTGAATTTATTGCACTTCCCGATCGAGGCTGGCCGCGCCAGCGCCATTGCGATCTGCATCCGTGTCTTAGGTACCTATAGAGTAGCTCTAGCATGAATCTATTATTGATTGAAGTCATGCCTTGTTTTAACTCAAGTTATTCAAGAACACGTTAGATGGCGTTAGTTAAATTATTAAAATCAGAAAAATCAAACCACTGCAGTACCTACTAATGTCTGTTCTCTGCCACAGCGCTTCTTACCAAAAAGTAGATGCCGCATGCTGCTTGGATAAATTATTTTAGGTATTTTACAGGTAATAGTCACTCTCTATAAGGTGTGGCCTGTGTTTATTGGCTTGTCCTCTTCGCAGGGGATTCCTGAACTTTTTGTTCGCAAATTTTTCGGTTTTGAGGGGGCACTTGAAGGTTCTGGCTTTCTGAAACTGAACAAGGTGGAGCGTTTGGAAGCAGAATATCTACAGAATGCACCATAAATGGTCCTAGCATTCCCAATTGGTCAAAAAAGAAAAAAATACCTGTTCTGGCTGTTATTTTATTACTTAGTTCTAATAATGATTAATTCATAACGTGCACGTTGGAGTAAACTATATTGTTATTGTCAACAACATTTTCGATGTCGCATGGGAAATCTGATGCGGCTTCCTTTAAATGGACTCTGTTTCAAGTTTATTGAACTGGACGTAAACAAGGTATCCACAAAAAATAATATAAAGTACTTCCTTACATAATTATGATGTAAATTGGCTAAATAACTTAATTCATATTTAAATTATGGTTTAAAATCAATTCGGTGTTTTTCTTACGCTGTGTATTAATAACAATATATATTTCTTACATAATTTACTCAAATCTAGATGTCAATAACCTTTAGTTTTATAAGTGACGCACGAATCGTGGGTTATACCTACAGCTGAACCGAAATCCATAGGATGGCGTAAAATAAACCCACGACTGTTGATTCATATCCTGTGGACGTGATACCTATTTATTTATCAATACTCTGCATCGCAAAGTAACTTAAATATATCTTCATGTAAAACTAACTATATAAGTAAGTTACTAATAGATACTTTATCAAAATAACAAAGTAAAGTAAAAGGTTAAGTAAAGGTTAAACCACCCACATAAGTAGGTAAAGGTTTTCGAATGGCGACCACGAACTGAAAAACAAAGTGTAGAACGGCCCACTCGATGATCCGAAGACTCTGGATAAAGGCTCAAGTCGGTCGCTTCCCACTGTCTGTCTGTCCCTATGCATGCTTAGATCTTGAAAACTACGCAACAGAGTTTGATGCGGTTTTTTTTAATAGATTGAGTGATTCAAGAGGAAGGTTTATAGCACCCGTGCGAAGCCAGGGCGGGTCCGCTAGTGGTGTTATATAAGGAGAGGCTATGTTTATAAGTGAACGTCTATTGGCTGAAATGGTGATGATGGTGATGACAATAAAGTTTTAACAAGCTGACCAGCGCGGCTTCACTCGGGTTTTTTGCAGTTTTTATGCTATCCCACAAGAACAGTTGATTTTTCCGAGATAAACACCTATGTGTTATCCCAGGACTTCCCAAATTTTATTACAATCGGTAAAGTCGTTACTGAGATACGTGGTAACAAACATACACACACAGACTTTCCCATTTATAATATTATTTTTAAATTTTGAATAGTATAATTTGAAACTAACTAAACTAAATGAATAAACCATTAACATTTTATTGTATTTGACAATAAAATGTTAATTATAAAACATGTTAATTCTTTAATATTCAATTATTCTTTAATGAAATATAATTTTAGGTAAATTGAAACGACGTAAACTAAACTTGATTGGTTAATCATAATAATATGGTCAAATAATAATAAAATTATCTGGAAATATACACTTACAGCGGAATTCCATCTGCGCAGTGCGCTTGATATTGCCGAATTTCATGTCACCTTGGATATAATCCAGTTATCTATAAGTAACAGGGCATCTATGACATGACATTCGGAAGGTTGTCAGAATTTCAGTGCGTGCCTACTGTGATGATAACAGAAAGAATGTAATTTGATAAAATGTAGCAATTTACGATTTATTTGACTTTGACTAGGTCTTACGCCAACGCGAATTTATCAGAGGCCGTATCCGGAATAATGCTTTTGACAAGGGGTTTTTGTAGTTCGTTTTACGCACGGCAGAGGCGCTTTGCAATATCCCATACAAATAGATAGCTAGACGATACGTCAACTTTTAGAGCTCGTTCGCACGAGCGTAAATTATTCGTCGTGGTAAAGCCTACCCAAGTACTAATATCTATTCTGTGGCCTAACACCCAACGCTAGAGCACTGCGCGATGAAAATACGTCGTGTTTTCAGCTACTTGGATATGTGTAGGTACCTACATTTGTTCTAGTTGAGCGGATTTTTAACGCGTGGTATAAATACGATCGTGCGAACGAGGCCTTACCAATTTCAAAAGCATTATTTTGGATAAGAAGAAAAACAGCTAGACACTTATAGGTGGATCCACATTTGTGACATTTCAACGCGCCGTGGCTGCGTTACATGCTACGGTAGGTACTTGCTGCGCTAAATGTTGACCCAGGACTGTGTCATTTTTAAGAAATCTTGTCGTTTTGCCGTGTCTTTAGTGTTGTGCTCAGTAGGTACTCAGAAATTAGTAACTAATTGTTGCTATCAACTAAAAGTAATCTGTACGAAAAACATGCTCAATTATGTATGGCAAACTGAATGAATGAACTAAGTAGCTATTTGCAAATCAGTAACTATTTACGAATATCAGAAATATAAAATTAGACTTTATTGTAGGAGTAAACAGTTAAATTTTGTATGACAGAGTGAATGAAAGAAAGAAAGAAAGAAAACACTTTTATTTGAGACAGTAGATAGTCATTACATGAAACAGAAGGTTTAAAACTAAATAGTAAAAACACGACACAAACAAAATAATATAGTTAGGCAACTAACTAAATAAAGAGACACAGAGTACATACAGATAACAAAAAACTTTTTGAAAAATAATTTGACTGCGTTTTTACTTACAATTGACTCGCGTCGCGAAGCCGAATTTATTCCAGCGGTCATCTTCGATTATATTGTACGCATATGCTTAGAATAACAACACGTGTTATTATTTTAAGCGCACATGCATACAAGAGTGGAATCTGCCAAGACTCCAGGAAACATACGAGTACCGACGCTGCCTGCCCTTTTTCTTACTCTTATATTAATTTTAGTCCTACTACTACTACTACCTACTAGTAGTCTAAGTAGTGAGTGGCGCCAGTCGATTGTATTATCAACAAGGTGACACAGCGTTCTGCCAAAATTTTTATCTTTTCGTAATAATAACTACATTTATATGTATATAAGTATATTTAAATTGACTACTTACCTACCTACTTGGAGATACTTAAGTATTAAATTAAAAATACCTACCTATTGTCTTCGAATTAGAATTACACTCGTAAACTGTTTTATCTTATTCAAAGTTATTTTTTTATCGAATCCATTTATTATACTTAGCACGAGTAGGTATGCACCCTACTGGATACTTCCGGCCGTTCCGCGGCACGTCAATCTGTAACAATAACAAGGCTTGTTATATCAACTAGGTATATTAACCTGCAACTGCAACGGTTCACTTTCCTACCAATATCCATTAATGAATTTCCTAAAGAGAGCAGGAGATTGTGGGCATGACACTCAAAGAGGCATCATCTGTGGGGCTCCACAGTCACAATTAACTTGGTCGGAGTATCCCCGTTTTATTAGGTTGTGTCTGCACCGGCCCAGTTGACTTCGATTTTCGTACGAAATTCCGTAGCTAAGCTAATAGAAAAGAAATTGAATTAATTATTCGTTTTATACAACTTAGTTGTGCCATAAGGTACAACTTGTATCACTAGGAAAACCTCGTCTATCATCATAGTATTATTTGGCCCTATTTTTGTGATACTTAATGAATAATTGCAATAAAATTATCATAAGTACCTACCCAATTATTAATTAATATTTTGATAATCATTATAATATTCTGAAAAGCTTTGTCTAGTAACATTATTAGACAAAGCACTCAGGATAATAATCCTAATTTTTGAACGCAGATTCAAGAAGTAGGTTATCAGCTGACCTACGAATTGCGTCTTTGATAGTTTTGTTTGAATGACGTCACATACAGTGTATATGGTTATTAATTATTGATCTAACAAAGATCAATGAACAGAGAGAGGTACCCACAAGTTTCAAACCATGGACCCATTAGTACTTATATAAATACATAAAAACAAAAAAGTTACCATTCCTTACTCAAAAATAAATATAACAAAGTGCGTCGGCTTTGTTACATAATGTGGAAGTGAACAAAACCAACACGGAAAACATAAAGTTATCTAGAGTTGCAAAGCCTGCAAATGCATTCAGCCTATCTCGTTTTAAGGCGTGATAAGTTTGGTGGCGTAATAGCTTTTAGGGAAGTAAAATAGCCCGTATAATTATAACACTGTGTTCGCTTAGTTTATGTGGTGGCTGTTGAGCGTAATCTACTTCCCAATAGTTTCTTAAAGCAAATCCCTTAGAGGGCGTGCAAATCTTACGCAAGAGTTTATCGATAGTTTGCGCCTGCAGCGCGTTCACTCGACTCTAACTAAACGGGTCGATAACCCCAAGCCATTCACGCAAAACACGTAGATTTGGAAACATGGACCAGCCTGCAACTGGGCAGCTGCATACGACTGACATCCTTGCCCTTTGTAGCACAATGCTTCGCTTTCCGCTTCGAGCGATGCCGAGATCATATCGCCTAGCCTTTTACACTGTTTCATCACGATGATAGTTAAATTACAACTTTGATTACGCAATTGTTATGAATTGTAATAGTGATATTATCGCCGGATTGAGTAAACACCGCAGGCGAAAGAAACAAACAGATAAAACATGTGCTGTAAATGCTGTAATTAATGAGACTGGTATTATAGCGTGCGTAAACCAAGCCGGCGGCGGGCGTTGTTTGTTGTTTATTTATTTTGGTAGAAATTAAATGAAATTACCTATTGAAAAAGAAACATTTACATTACCAAACATACATTCGTAAGACTTTTTTTTTTTCAAAATTATCTGCTGACAGCTGGTCATTCTTTTAAAATGATGTAGGTAAATTAATTATTTAAAAATATACAATGCAAATATTGCAAATAACATATCAATATAGTAAAGGAATTTCCTAAGAATTTAATGCTGTAATGTAAAGAAGAACCGTCATTTAAATGTAAAAATAATTGCTTCAACAAATAAAAAGTATATTAGTTAACTAGATCAAATAAAAAATAGAAATATGATTTATACATATTTGAATGAAGAAGCTATACCTAAACCTTCTACCATTAGTTACATAAGATAACATAAATTCCACGTTACATGTAACACGAGTTACGGTTCTGGTTACATTGCATCGCAATCCAGGGAAGACATTACATTTCGTCACGGCCCGAAATGGACCCAGCTCGATATTATTGCTTCCAAGTAAAGACATACGAAACTTGTGACTACTACCTACTTATTCAATACTTGCTGAGCGATCACTAAGTTTGTTACATTCCACAAACTTATTCTGAATTTTCATTATTAGAAAAAAATCAATCAAACACTTGCGAAATTGTATTTTGTTTCAAAATAAAGATATTTATTTATTTATTTATTTATCCTGAAATTAACCAACCAGATCAATTATTACAATACTAGCCTACCTGCGCGGTTTCACTGGCGTTAATTTTCCATATTTTCTCACCGTTGAAACTTTCCCTGGACTTCCAAATGGGTCCAGCCCTTCTCGAGTTTTAGCGAGACTAACGCACAGCAATTCATTTTTATACAGGTTGGTCTAAACATACGTCGACGTCGACGTCAATAAGAAAAAAATTTATACAGGGGTTTCCGAAAATACCCCATCATGTATGTTCCCAGATTGTTCGTATTTAGAATAGAATAGAATAATTTATTACCAAAGACGACACATTAAAATATTAAGATTAACAGTACTAACATCTTTGATTCGTCAAGTAGTCTATTTCACAGATTTGGTAAATACTAATAAAAAAAATAAAAAAAAGTACACAGGGTCATAACATAACATTACAATACAATTGATCAGTCAGCAAGTATTTTGATTCAGCGCTGTATAGGGGCGGCATTGCTGTCACATTGTATCACGCAAACCAGTTTTATTTACTCGCCTTCTAAGTGGCTATAGTCATTGTGTAAGTACTCACTAAAAGTTTACAATGTTTTATCTAGCAAAATAATTTTTACATTATGTGTAAACCTGTTGTCGTTATCGATTGACTTTAATTTTTGTGGAAGCTTGTTGTATAGTTTTATGCGTATTAAATTCGGAAGCTTTTTTGATGAATTTAGCCTATGATATATTGCTGTCAGACATTTTGGATTTCTGAGACTCCGGTCGTTATTATTGCTTCTAGTACTGTAGCTGTTTAAGTTTCGTCTAACATATTTAATTATTTCCATTTATTCGAGTTATGATTTTTAGAATATTTGTTTTGAGAATATTTGGTCGGACCGTTTGAAAATAATAAAAAAAGGACTCCGGGTAATAAACGCCATGATGTCATAATGTGCTAGGAGCCAGATGGGAAGAGTGTCAAAATGTACAAAATCCTCACGACAAAATGGCCAATACATTAAATGCCATGGAGACATAAAGCACGACTGTAAAAATGTTCTAACTTTACCAACCTATATTATGTACATATCTATACTAATATTATAAAGAAGTAGCGTTTGTGAGTTTGTGACGTTGTAAGGGGTAATCTCTGGATCTACAGAACTTCTGGCGCTTCGGTGCCGCTACCGCGGCACGCTCGCTTCGCTCGCTCGCCTCGCGCGTAGTTTTTCACTAACCTAACATAACCTAACCTACTCATTTCGATCTAAGCGATGTCACTTATTCATTAGATCGAAATCAGCTGTTTAGGTTATGTTAGGTTAGTTTGTACATTTTGACACTCATACAAAATTACATTTATGATTTCTGTCGTCACTGCATTCCTGCATTATATCATTATAATAGTTATTGACATAAGTACATTTTGACACTCTTCCCATCTGGCTCCTAGCACAATATGACATCATGGCGTTGTGCACCGTAACCGTTAGTTTTTTTTATTATTAATACAAAAATTAATATTTTCAATAGTTACATAAATGACTTGTGGCGCGTTCAAGAAACTATTATGGATTCAAGTACTTAAGGATGTAAGATACACTACGGAAAAATTCATGCCCTAAATAAGCGCACCAAAAGATTCCATTTTGCTAAATACGTTATCTTCATAGAAAAGTTCCGACGACGTTTTTATCAAACACTGTTACATAAAAACAAATGACACAATGCCTGCGTGCGTGCGTCACTTTATTTTTGTTGTTTTACTATACCCTATCTAAAACAACTCGTTTCAAGAAATTTATTCTCGCGCGACTATCTTATTAGTGACGCGGACGCCAGTAACTTCTATTTTTATTTTCATTACAATTATTATATACTTAGGTACATTTTTCAGGTCGCTCTGCTATCTCATCAAGCTTTCAATTAGTAAAGAATTATTAACGACTAACATCGCTTTTTTAGTGCGGTAAATTAACTACCAAAATCCCGTGTACAAATTAACAACTAAACTTTAGTTACGTTTACGATTTCCAAATGTTTTATTGTAATAAGCCTTCTGATCTCTGATTGATGATTGACTAAAAAAAAGAAAATGTTTTTTTCTTTATTTTACTGACAAGAGCTATAATATCAAGAAACATATTGGTTCTTTTTAATTTTAATTTCTTATTATGATACAGTCATTTACGCAAACACTGAGTGTCGTAGGGCTCCTGGTTATCATCCGTTATCGTCCTGTCAATTGTATAGGTATTGCGAAAAATGGTGTCACCTACTTTTTACTCGCTCAAGGTCGTCGATAAACATTACTTTTAATAATATTTTTTTAATCACCAAATAAATCTTCAAACCAATGCGATCTTGGTGTCACGGACAGTTAGATTACACCTAATCTTTAAAACATTTTTTTATAAAAAAAAAAATTTGGTGGTGTAGGTACTATTAGGTACTTACTTATAATATTGTACCTAGTAAGTAGTGCAACATTTTCATTTACAATGCATAGAGGTAAATGTATGGCCTTTGTAGGAATAAGTTTTTCAAAGATTTAACAACACAAAAATATGCTAAAGTTTAAAAAAAAATAAGATACGTTTCAAAGGGCGCTTTGAAACGTATCTTAAAACCGCTTATCAACAATAAAATATTGCCTGTTATACATTGTATGTATAAAAATGCTTAAGTTGTGTCTTCTAAATAAAAGTAAATAGGGGTAATTTATCCGCTAAAATATGCAATAAAGTTTGGTGATAAAAATGAAAAAGATAAGCTGCATGAGATAATAAAAATAAAATACTTATGTTAGCATATCATAGATAGTAAATAAAATAACAGTTTACTTGTGGAAGCACTACATTTAAAATCAGAATTTTAAATGTAATTAGTGTAATAATTACTTATTTAGACTCATTATATTTAAGAACAGAATTTTCAAAGTGTTCGACACCAATTAAGTACCTACCTATCTATATCTAAGTGTTACTCACCACTTGTGTTATTCATAACTCTTCACCATCAGTAAATCCCACACAATCTGTTTTGCAATTAATGTCATGTTTTTGAATTTTAGCTGTTTGAAAAAATGTATTTAAATAGTCGAATTGCCTAGACGTACTTACCCTATTCTCCTTTACAACTCGTACGTTTGTTATGACTCGGGTTTTGCGGCGCCTACAAAGATATGATGACGAAACGTAATATTCGTAATCGAGATCACGTAGAAAAAGTAAGTACATTTTCTCTTAAGTAGGGCATACTGGTTTTGGCTAATTTCACTTTTACTATTGCCTAATCAGCGTTTAGCGAACATGTGTAACAATGAGAGAGAAGATAGGAAATACAATGATGATTAATCAAAATGGTAAATCGAAGGTCACGCAAACGTGGTGGTAGGACTCTTCAGCAAGAGTCCGTCTTGGTGGATACCACCGCCGTGTCAGATATTCCACCTCCAAGCAGTAGTGTGCAAGCATTACTGTGTTTAGGTTTGAAGGGCACTGTAGCAAGTGAAATTACTAGGCGAAAGAAACTTAACAACAATGTCGGGGTGATAAGATCAGTGCAGTGCCACGCAAACACTCAAAAACTTTAAGCTTTGGGTGGCACTCTATCTGTGTTAGTCAGGCGTGGTGCTTAACATCAGGTGGGCGCCTTGATTGTCTTGTTGCTTGCTGACATAAAAAAAAACCAAGAAGAACTTATCTAACTAACCTTACTTTATTATAAACCCTTAAAATAATGCTCGTAATTCAATGTTCTTGTATATTATGCTCCTTTGGTACTTAATTTGTAAGTAAATAGCTAAAATATTATGTTTAGTTTTACATCTTTCTTGTTCAAAATCTTATTTGATAAAAGAACCCATCCGTTATCGAGTAAGACTCGGTATGTCATCACGTGTTTTTGATATAGGAAGTAAGATTGTGAGTTATAAACAATAATTTAGGTCAATGTAAAACGATTTTTTTAATCATTTAATGCTTAATCTTTTTGGGCAGTAGGTACCTTATAATGTATTTTTGTGATATTTTTATGTGATTTTAAATTTGAATATATTGATTATAATTTTCCTAGTAGGTTTTATTTTAATTCACTTAATTAATATGGAAATTTATGATTAGGGGATCATAAAACTATACAATATAGACTTAGGTAAATGAGTTTGATGTGTTACTTTGTACCTGGCCCTTTTGTATTGTTAATATACTTAGTGAAAATCAATTAAATACCTCATTAATTTATAACATCAGCCTCGCTTGCTAAAACGTCAATGATATTCATTATCAATCGACCGGTTTCAATAACCTCTTGTTTATTTGATTGAATTCAGCTATCGGCTATTTTCTACAGAGGTCGATAAGAAGCGATTACATAAGCCGGCAAGTCGTAACAGCTTAACAAGCCAGTTAATATTTTAACTGCAATCATATATAATACACTGAAAATTCTATTCGTTTAAATCTTATTCTGTATTTTTTCTAATTATATCTAAGTACTCAATTACAAATTAGAGCGAGATAGAAACTGAAGCTGTCTTTCTACTGTATATACAGAGGGATAGAGACGGCGGGAAGTGACTCTGTTTTCTATACTAATATCGTCGAGGATATAAACAGATATTATATAAAAATTGAATTTTTTTATGTTTGAATTTTTGTTTGTTACGTATAAACACAAAAAACTACTGTTTCAATTTCAAAAACTCATTCATCATTAGAATGCTAGATTATTCCTAAGTAACATAGGCTATATTTACTACTAGCGACCCGCCCCGGCTTCGCACGGGTGCGGTCTCATTCACACCCGCGCGAAGCTGGGACGGACTGCTAGTATACTATGCAGGACATAGTGTTGACTGGGTTGTTTAGAACTACATACCCTACTTTTGATCCACGCACTGTTTAAGATTCAGATTTGCTAAACGCCTGTGACGTCTCAGACATCTATGCGTCGGTATTTGCAATTGTTTGTGGTCATTATTATCTCTGTAAGGTACCCGCTATTGTTACTTCAGCTAGCTAGTTATATACGACGTGCTATAGAGGTCGATATTTCCGATAAAAAAAGAGGAAGAAGAAGTCGAAAATAATACCTCGAAAAACAACATTTTTGCTAGGGTCACCTTTGTTCGAAATAAGAATGAACATGCTTAGAAAATCTACATCCACTAAATCTCAATATATGTATGTATTACCTGCCTCACCTACCTAGTATCTACCCGAACAGGAAAATTATAAGCATCGCTACTTCATTATGCATTGAGTTGTAAACTAATGTTTATTTTAATCATGTTTGGTTATGTACTACTTATATCTAATCATACAAACTATCGCAGCAGTTATTTCACAAATTCGATGCTTGTTTTCCTTATATTTTGGGAAGTACTCATTGATTCTTCTAATTTGAACTAAATTACTATTTTTAAAAACACTAATAGCTATGCTTTTTATGGTATTTTGAGTAACATTAAGCAGTGAATGCTTTTTGCCTAGTCATTGGTTACGTTAAGAAACATCTACGATATAAACGATTTTATTAAAATACAAAAGTTTATTTCGGATCTAAGGACCAGGTTAATTAATAACAAAAAATGTAATTCAAAAAATGTGAGATACTTACGAGATTACCTAGTACCTAATGTCATAGATTTTGAAACAATTTATTTACTTATTGAGATTTATTTAAACCTTTCTTACAATTAGGGCTCTACATCTACATCACCGGGACCGGTAGGATTTTGTAAGTCTGTCGTTGTTGTCTGTCTGTCGTCGCATCGGTCAGTTTCTTACACGTTACACGTAGGTACGCACAATAGCTTTACTTACTTACTTACCTATCTACTCTGTAATGTAACACTTATTTATGCAAATAAATATCTTGAATCTTGAATCTACATAATTACAGACGAATGGAAAAAACTAATGTTACATTGTAGCAATTGAAGACTTTTGTTTGTTATAAAAAAAAATATTATGTGATATTTCCTGCAGTTTTATTTATTTTAATAATTATTATTATTCTGTTGTTTATAAACCTCTGAACTTTTTGTTTTTCTCTATATTTTTTTTATTTACTTACCATTATATTTATTTACCATTTTATTATTATTTACCATTTTATTATTATTTACCATTTTATTATTATTTACCATTTTATTATTTACGTGAAATTATTATGTAGGTAAATAAATATTTTTTGTTATTAATTTTATTCTAGTGTTGATTAATATTTTGAATTCTATGATGCTGCATTTTGTCTTGTAAGTACCTATGTTTTAAAATAATAATTTAGTGTAATTAGTTTTTTAATTAAATTATAATTATTATAATGCCCGACGGGTAAGGCTATGTTGCTGGCGACTCACAACAACGACGACGAAGAAATGGATTGGCCTGTGAAGCAGATCCCTAACAACCAAATGATTGGCATTTATTTATTTGGCAGTCTTTTAGCTTATATATCATGATTTATATGTGTACTAGTGACATAGCGTGAATTGTGAACACAGCTCAGCACACTGGGTCGAAAGATCAATGACCGTATTGACCGTCCCTTTTATCATAAACCCGATTTACTGAGCCACGTCACAATAGTTTATCGCTCCATGTTTCCTATCAGTAGGTTTACAATGTTAGATTAGGTTATTTTATAAAGTTGATACCTAATTACACAATAGGTAATATAATATAGCTGAAATTACCTTACTTATATAATAAATCGTAGTATACTAAGAAAGGATGACCAAACAAAGTGGCGGGTATAGTTCCACTCGTCTGACTCTAAATAATAAAGAAATCGTTGTTATTGACTGACAAAACGGTGAATCCTAAAGCCCTACAATGTTCACAGTAAGTCCCATTTAATGTTAGCGTTTCACTAAAACAGGCATTCCCGAAGTTGACGCAGCGAAAAGCTCTATCATAAAATATAACTTTACTAGTCTCAGGCAAAAGAAATAGTACATTTCATTTCATTTGTTTAATTTATTGCGGAAAATTATTATTTATCACGCATCTCCAAACATGTCGCACGACATTTTGTTTATTTTCTATTATTTTCCTTCTAATAGTTATTTACATGCGCAAACGCGGCCCCGTGAAGGTAAGGACGGACAATGGCCCTACGCTCAAAGTAGAATAATAAAATTAGGTTTAAAATGACTTAATTTCTATAATTCAACATCATCAGTGATAATAGACGTCTACTGCTAAATTCAATTCCCACAGTGTGGCATAACGACCGATCTTGAGGTATCCCTTGATTGATCTAGTACCTACTATTAATGGACTTAAAAAACGAAATATATAAAGGTAAAAATTAGGAGCACTAATTATAAGATACAAAAAAATAAGCAACAGTTAGTTATCTATCTTCGATAAAATAGTAGCACGTTGTAAGAATGAGTAGAGGTTTCAGTAGTATATTAAGTTTTCGCTTTCTAAAAAAATCTATGGATGAGTGAGTAAGCTAGTACCTACCATCAGAAGTCTAGAAGCTATCATGCTCGTTAAGATCGCTACGTCGGGCATAGATAGGTATAAGTATACATAGCTAATATATAATATGTTTATCGTTTTCGTTCCACCGGCCACCTACAAAGCCAATCAATTGTAAAAGTGATATTTAAGTGTCGTTTAGAGGTCGGTCCGCGTAGTTTGTCCAAGGCCCAGAATCGCGAGTCGTTGACCCGTCACCTTGCCTCGCGCAACTTACGCAATCCATAATCTTATCATCTGCATGCGCACCCGCGCTACCTCTCCCCTCACCCCTCCCCGAATTTGAACGCATGCATGCCTACCGACGTTTTCACACGACACAATGCAGCATGGTTCATTGAAATTAATTGAAATGTATGAAACTTGTGCCCTTTTTTTAAATTAAAATATTACTTTTCATTCTGTTTATACTTCAGATTTTAATGGTCTTGCTAAAAATTTAGAGTTATAAGTAATTTTCATCATTCAACTACTTTGCTTGAGTATTTACTGTAACGTTGGTTTATAATTTACCCACGCTAGTTACTGTCTGCTGGTTTAAACCTAATGCGTCCACAATAAAATATCTTAGAAAGTTTTCTGGCGGATATAGTGTCAGTGTTCCGCAGCGTGAATCGAACCTACATCTGCTGCGTGTCAGCCGACACTCGCCCGCCACACCACCGAGGTCATCAACTCTAAACATTCGAACTAAGGTCAAAACTATAAAGACGCTTATTGAATTAAAATCAAACAAGCCTCTGACATAATTAAGCTTCTAAGCGCATCGCTGAATACAAAACGACTGAAATGAGCTTTATTTAGTCTAGGTCACCGAACAGATATTAGTACTAAGCTTAGCTACCAAAATAAAAGAAGATAGATAGATAGATAGATAGATAGAAAATACTTTATTGCACAACTTAAAATACGCTTACAAAGGCGAACTTAATGCTAGACAGCATATCTACCAGTTAACCTGTGGGTAGCGAAGATACATAATATATAGGTAGATATTTTAAATATTTTCATAACAATAATAGGCAGGTATTATACTTTAAATATTTTCGCTAATGATAACATGATAAACCGGCCGGTTTGTGTAGCGAGCGACATTATATCACAAATTTTCTATTGCATTATACGTCATGAATTTATCTAGAGAAAGTATGAAACAGCACTACAGAACCGAATTAATATGCCAAATACAAAACATAATAGTAGTAATTATAATTTTCATAAACAAGATTACAGATTCAGTAGTACCAATGTTTTTGTCCATTTACTCTGTGACCAAAAGATTTAAAAAGGTTTCTATATGTTTTTTGTTTTGACGATATTTTGCCGCAACATTTTTTGCTAATAAATATACGAGTAACAAATAGAGTTTAAAACAATATAAAAACTTTATTTTCACTGCATTTCTTATAAAGATCATGGTACTGTAGTAAAAGATGCATTACAAGTGATTAAAGTGAAAAACGAGAAATGCAAGCGGTCTACGCTGCTACGAATCTCGTAGCGCTGGCAGCGGCGGAAACCGCTTTTCCGAGAGAGGCTTCAGAAAGAGGCATCGCAGGTGGGACGGCCCGGCGCACGCGCCACCCCTACACTACTGAGTGAGCCTGTATTTATTCGCAAGGCCACACCGCGCCGCGCCAGTGCGCAGACGTCGCTCGCACGCGATATACTTACAATCACTTCATTTACCGCATCGCACTGTTGCGATTTACGTTCGCGTACTAATGTTACGTTTCGTTCACAATTAAATATACACGCTATCATACGAAAAATAAACAAACATGTTAGCGATGCTTTCAAACTCGAGGTTGTTGTGGGGGCTATGGCAAGTGTATAATTATTGTGGTTCGCGAATATCGTTGCCGCTGGTGGTGCTGGCCGGTGCGGCGGTGCTGGCTTTGAGGGTGGTGTCGCTGATGCGAGAGATGCGCAAGCTTCCTCCGGGGCCGTGGGGCCCGCCCGTCGTCGGCTACCTTCCATTCCTGGGGGTGCGGCACAAGACGTTCCTGGAGCTGGCTCGCAACTACGGCGCGCTGTTCTCGGCAAGACTCGGAAACCAACTCACGATTGTGCTCAGTGACTACAAGCTCATCAGAGAGGCATTTCGCCGCGAAGAGTTCACCGGCCGCCCCAGCACCCCTCTAATGCATACTTTGGATGGTCTTGGTAAGTTCAATATTAATTCAGAAATTTTCAGAAAAATGAACTCCCGAATCTAAATTAATATTTTAAACTGTATTTCCCGTAACTCATTCATTCTGTTTTGCTCGTCAAAAGAATTTAGTGCTATTTAAAGTAATCTTTTGTTGATGGGTGTAAAAATATTAGATGCTTTAAGCTTGCATATTATGTGTACGTGGGCGGCACGCACGCGCCGGTAGCGGCCCTCCCGGTGCGCGTGCGCCGCCCACTTGTCGAGCCTTTGCTAAAACGCCTCCCTTTACACAGGCATCATCAACAGCGAGGGTCGCCTCTGGAAGAGCCAACGCCGCTTCTTGCACGACAAACTCCGTGAGTTCGGGATGACCTACATGGGAAACGGCAAGAAAGTTATGGAAGGAAGAATCAAGGTTCGTGCCAAAGTAACATAAAAATCCTACAACAAAAACTATGTTTTTGATAAATTCCAACACGTTATAAAAGTCGAATGTTAATGTAAATTGAATTATTTTATTCTTTAGAATGAAGTGCACGACCTTATCGCAAATATTCACCGGTCGGAAGGCGCCCCCGTAGATGCGAACCCCCTACTAGCGCTGGGCGTGTCCAACGTTATCTGCGGGATCACGATGTCGGTGCGGTTCAACCATGGAGACGTGCGGTTTGAACGTCTGAACCACCTAATCGAAGAAGGCATGAGGCTGTTCGGAGAAGTGCACTACGGAGAATATATTCCTCTTTATAATGTAAGTAGTAAATCTAAAAAAAAAGTTAATCTAAGAGTAATTTTTTTTTCTCGAATCAACCGATTAACAATTAATATTTTCAAAAATACGTGCCTACACCAATGTTGACAATTTTTTTTTATCGTAGTATCTACCCGGAAAAGCACAAGCGCAAGAAAATGTGGTAAAAAATCGCGAAGAAATGTTCGCTTTCTACCAAACTCTTATCGACGAGCACCGTGAGACTCTGAACCTAGATAATGCAAGGGACCTCATTGATGTCTATCTGATCGAGATCGAGAAAGCTAAAATCGAAGGCAGGGAAGGAGAACTTTTCGAAGGAAGAGACCACGGTAAGCAAAAGCATTTTCTCAAATACATACATTTTTAAACCATAAAGTATTTTATTTCGTTTTTAACCAACCAGCATACTAACAAAATATATTATTCTTCCAGAACTACAAATAAAACAAATTCTCGGAGACCTATTTTCGGCCGGTATGGAAACCATCAAATCCTCCCTAATGTGGATGTTGGTTTTCATGCTAAGAAACCCTGATGTCAAAAGGCGAGTCCAGGAAGAACTCGACGCAGTTATCGGTAGAGACCGCTTACCTACCATTGAAGATATGCCCAACCTTTCATTCACGGAGACTACGATTCTGGAAACTCTGCGTATGTCTAGCATTGTTCCTCTGGCCACCACACACTCGCCTACAAAGTAAGTTCTTATTCAATGAGCCGAAATTTATTCTGCTTTGTTTCATTCATGATTCTAATATTAAATTTCCTTCTATCAACAGGGATGTCCACCTTAATGGCTACAGGATCCCAGCAGGTTCGCAAGTGGTGCCTCTCATCAACTGCGTCCACATGGACCCAAAGTTATGGGACGAACCGAACAAGTTCAACCCAAGCCGGTTCATCGATGATACAGGCAAAATTAAACGGCCGGAGTTCTTTATGCCGTTTGGCGTCGGAAGGAGGATGTGTCTGGGTGATGTGCTGGCGAGGATGGAGATGTTCATGTTCTTTGCGTGCATGATGCATCAGTTCGACGTGCAAATGGCTCCCGGTGATGAACCCCCTTCGCTGGAAGGTACGGTAGGCGCTACTATATCCCCAAAGGCGTTCCGTGTAAGGTTCATTCCCCGGACAGCTCCGTCAGTGCCTGACCACGCGCACCTGAGACACGTCGGCGCACACTAATCATGCCGCGCCGCGCCCGCGCCCCGCCGCGCAACACCCACCAGTATTTAAAGATCACTCGTTTTAGAGCGCATCGAAGACCGTTTATTTAAGTCATTAATATTTAAGTGACGACGTCGCTATCGCGATGGTCGAGGCTGTGCATAAAGTGTTCAATTTTAATAGTAACAAAAGGTTAGATGTACCTACTAAAATTTCCCATCGTTGAGATTATGATTTATGTACGTCTGCAGTATTAGAATGTTTGGATCGTTGTAATGCTCGATAAATCACAGTTCTAATAAATTCTAGGATAGGCCTTACCGCGTAAGCTTTATTACCAAAATAAATTAAGATAATATTTGATTATTTATTAGTAGGTTCCACTTGCGAGTGTTGTCTGTTGTGTGTGATCTCATGATTGTTGCGTTACACGTAGGTAGCTCGTTAAGTAATTACAAGTGTTCATTTAATTTATCTAGTTTAAGTATGTACCTATCGGGATGAGTAACATTCCATGGTAGAGTAAACCATCAACTAGTCTAGTGCGATACTATTATTAAATAGATATTACATACTTTTAGTTTTGGGATAGTTATAACTAAATTTTTTTGTTTGCAACCAAGTTGCTGTGAAATTCAATTTCATTTTTTATCTAAGTCTGTTTGAGCTTGAAGTTGCAGCTGCATGTTTGTAACATACGCATTATATAAAATCACACTGTCTTTAAAATCTGAGTTATTTACAGTAACCTAGTAAATTTCGTTTGAAATATTTTTCTATTTTATTTACCTTATCCATTCCTAATCTAAAACCATGCTGAGTAGTGAATGAGAACTATGAAAGGTTCTGCGGCAACTTTGCTCACGTAACGTTGTTATCTTACAAACTTTGAGTCCCGCACCCTATTAGCTCTGTGCTATTAGTGTTGACTTACCTAACTGAATATTTTACCGTTAACTATTCTCATGTACCCGCCTATGCGTTAATTAAGAATAAAGGTGGGTTACGGGCTAAGAAATAAAACGGAATACTTACATTTTCAATCCGAACTTATAATCACGATCACCTTATAATAACACAATTACAGTTTTTACTTTAGATTCACTTTTTCAACCTTTACTTTCGAAAAATATCACTCGACTGCCCTCTGTTCGTCTCCATGCCACCTCCGATCACAATCGGCATTCGGCAAACGTCGTGTCGGCCATGATCGGCCGAGACAAGGAAACGAGCAAGGCAGTCGTTTAAATTCTCGAAGCCAAAACACTGCTTTTACATTAAAAACAAAGCGGTGTTTTGGGTACATAAATACATAAACCAAAATATAACAAAATTATTATATGATTAAATATTAATTTACAACAGTCGGCCATCCGAAGCTCAAAAGTATGACCTCATGCTTTTTTTTTTTTTTTTTTTTTACTAAAAAAAAATATGTATGTTAAGTAACAAATCTTAATATATTACAGAACAATATCTTTGAAGTCAAGTTATCGCTACTTATTTTGTACAGAAAACAATAATGACCTTACAATATACTTGAGTTATGATTATAGAGTAGGTATACCAACGCTGGACATTTTGTCCAGAGGGTACTATGATGTATACCAACGCCAGACAATTTGTCCAGAGGGTATGATTTGATAGTGTACCAGCGCCAGACATATGTCCAGAGGGTATGATGTAATGTTGTACCAACGCCGGACATTCGTCCAGAGGGTATATTATGTAAAAATGTACCAACGCCGGACATTTAGTCCAGAGGGTATGATTTAATTTTGTACCAACGCTGAGCATTTCGTTCAGAGGGTACCCATATTAAGTAAAACTGTACCAACGCCAGACTTTCGTCTAGAGGGTAACTAAGAAATTCTTTATGGTAGTCGACAATTCAGGTATTGCCAACTCACTTCAAATATTAGTATAACACCCTATTCGCCTTCACTAGAAGAATCATGCGGTCTTTTGAAATTAAGCCATGGCTTGATTTTGTCTACTGCTACGACAGTAGAGTATAGTCTATTGCCCTTTTTTGTGAGTGGTGTATCTTCAATTTGATACCTGTCCAAGTCATATATTTTTGTTATCCTGTACGGACCCTGATATTTAGGGATGAGTTTTCTACTACTACCCGTTGCAGGAATTTGACGTTCGATTCTAATTAAATCCCCTACAACATATTTCGGAGATGGATGATGTTTATCATCGTATGCCTTTCTCTGAGCTTCTTGATAAGATTTAACATGATCGTTTATTTGTTCTCTCAATTCTGGTAAACTCTGACTGGATGAGTTTGTGATATCGTCTGCTAATTCTGCTCTAATTCGACTATCGCTAGTGCCATACGGCCTGGTTCCAAACAATGCTTCAGATGGTGTGCAATTTATGCCTCTATTAAAAGTGTTGTTCAACCCCCATTGCACATCGGGCAGGTGTTCGTCCCATTTATTTTCGGCTGTGCCTATACATTTTGCTGTTAATGACTCTACGAGAGTCCTGTTATATCGCTCCACCTGGCCGTTTGCTCTAGGGGTTGACACAGCATTAAGAACATGTTTGATGTTTCGTTCAGCAACAAATTGTTTAAAAGATTCGCTAGTAAACGAAGTACCACGATCTGTTATAATTCTACGCGGAACACCAAATATGCCAAAATACTCCCTAAAAACTCGAACTGTAGTTTGAGACTTAGTATTCTTAACGGGTTTTAAAAATATGTAACGGGTGAATGCATCAATTAAGACCAGCACATACATGTTTCCTCTTGAACTGCGAACAAAGGGGCCAACATGGTCGGCATGTATCGTATCAAAGGGGTTATCAATTTTTTCGATTGAGTGAAGCATACCAGGCTTCTTTCCGCCAGCAGATTTTGAATAAGCACATTCAAGACATGAGTTCACATATTTTTTTACAAATTTGCGCATTTTCGCGAACCAGAAAGTAGCTTTAATTCGCTCTAAAGTTTTATCGAGGGCAAAGTGACCAATGTCATCATGGTTTTGTTTCAAAATCTGCCAGCGGACACCTTTAGGTACTACCCACCTATCCCCATCGGGAGTGATTCTAAAAAGTTTATTGTTTTTCACTTTAAAGTTGCTCTTTATGTCGACCACATTGTCCATTTCAGGGTCTTTCAAGATCCCTATGATTCTTTGTATTTCATCATCAGCGCTTTGTACCGTACATAACCAATCTGAATCTGTAACTGAAAGAACCATAGGTGCATCTGGAATAGGGTTGCGGCTTAATGCATCGACATGTGCCATACGTTGACCTGCCCTGTACTCAATGCTGAAATTAAACTCTTGCATTTGTTCCCACCACCGGGCCACGCGAGGAATCATGTCCCTCTTTTGAAAGGTAGCGCGCAAGGAATTACAATCCGTGATAACTTTAAAAGGGACCCCAATGAGGTATACTCGGAACTTATGTAATGACGCTACCACGGCAAGAGTTTCTAGGTCATAAGATGAATAATTCTGCTCTTCTGGGGTGGTTTGCCTACTGAAATAGGCCACTGGCCTGAGGGCCTCGTGATCATCCCTTTGGAACAGAATACCAGCAACTCCAATCTTGCACGCGTCAGTGTGTAGCTCTGTATATCCCTGAGGATTATACAACGCCAGGGTTGGTCTTTGCGAGAGCAGTTTCTGAAGTCGACGGAAAGAATTCTCCTGATCTTGATCCCAAACCCATTTACAGTCCTTTTTTAAAAGCTGTGTTAAAGGTCTTGCAATTACAGAAAATTGTGGCACGAATCGCCTAAAGAAACTAGCAAGACCAAGAAATTGTCGAACATTGTGTTGATTCTGTGGTACTGGGAAGCGCTCAACAGCTTCTATCTTTCTCGTACCAGGGCGGATACCTCGAGAAGACACTTCAAACCCTAAATACTCTACGCAAGAACCAAAGAAAACGCATTTTGACAACTTTAATGTAAGACCAGCCTGTGAGAAAAAGATTAGAACTGCTTCCAACCTTTCCATCCCTTCATCAAAAGATGTGCTCGGAATTATGATATCGTCAAGATAGGCTAGAGCTTGCTTGTGACGAAGGGGTCCTAATACTTGATTCATAATCCTTTGGAACGTGGCGGGGGCATTTGCGAGGCCGAATGGCATACGGTTGAATTCGTAATGTCCATCCGGCGTCACAAAGCCAGTTTTGTGCTTGTCAACCTCATTGATTGGTATCTGATAATACCCTGAAGCTAAGTCCAGGGTAGTATAGAATTTATTCCCGGATAAAACATCTAGCTGATCGTCGATCAGTGGCATTGGGTAATTTTCTTTTATAGTTTTCTTATTAAGTTCGCGGTAATCAATGCACAACCTAAGTTCACCCGTTTTCTTCCTGACTACAACAATAGGACTGGCATAGGGAGAGGTTGATGGACGAATTATGTCGTTCTCTAATAATTCGGAAATCATCTCTCTCACCTTCGCCTTTTCACTAAAAGCAAGCCGGTAAGGCCTGTAGACGACCGGTTCATTATCATAGAGGTCAATGGACATATTTCCTACTTTTGAGTTTCCTAGTTCTGACAAAGTAAACGCGAAACATTTGCGGTGTTTATTAAGCAAGCTCAGGAGTTTGTTTTTCTGCTCAGAGGTTAATTCATTGCCAATACTGACGTTAGGTTCGGCCAAATCTTCAACATGCTTATCAGCGGAAATATGTCCAGTAACTGCCATAACCTGAGAGACGTTCTCTGCATGGGCTTCTCTGCCGCGAGCAAGGAGGAGATTTTTAGGTAACACCAAGTGTGTATGAGAAGTATTATTAACAACTATGTGCCCCTTGCCGTCATCTCCAATGTGGTATAACCCAGACATGACGTAATATCGCACTCCCTTGAAAAACCTAACACCACCTTCTACGTAAATTTCTGTGCCAGAAGATAAATCAGTCTGGACGTGAACTATAGTAATTCCAACAACTTGAACACTATCGCTACAAAAAATGCTGACTTTACTACTAGCGGTGACATCTGAATGATCAAGCTGTGAAATTTTCAAGCTGTTGCTAGTTTTCTGCACAACCACATGTGGCTGTTCGGTGAAAGTTTGACCGATTATTAAAGGAACATGCATGGCATCATCAGGAACAATCAGCAAATTTAAATGCGCTTCAACATCGTCAATCCTAATTTGAACTCGTTGTTTACCTATACAACTTACGATTGAGTTGCCAAAACCCCGAAGGGTGGGAAGATTATCAACCGAATAATTTATTCCAATATTTCTAAATTCAGTTACGCGCATCATCGAACATTCACTACCAAAGTCAATATAAGCCATGGTCGGATAACCATTAATAATAGCAGTTTTATAATATTTTAGATTAGGTTCAGAACCAACAGATGGCTTTACATTTTCAAGCACTAAATGAGAAGATGTGGTAGAAGGTAGTTTTTCCTCAAAACCTACACGCATAACTACCTTCTCGTTAGAAGAGACCTTTTCGTCTGAAGGGGGTGTTTCCTCTAAATTGACACGCATGACGGCTTTCTCATTTGTCTGTATCTTGGCATAACACTGCTCAGTTTCATGACCGACCCTATTACACCGTGTACATTTTTTTATGGGTTGTGTGCAATTTGACGTATAATGACCATCTTTTTTACAATTTGAACAACGAGGGGTCCTAGATGGAGCATTTGGTTGTGGTTTAGACGGCAACCCTTTAGGGTTTCTGCGATCAGCGTTTGCTTTTATATTTCGAGCATTACGCAAAAACGACAACAACTTATTAGGGTCATCAAATTGGGCAGCTTCTGCACCCAACCTGACGGAACGATCGTCAATGCCATGTAAGATGCATTCAACGGCTCGTTTACCAAAAATGCCACACCTGTTGATTAGAGCTAATTTGTCATAATAATATTCTTCTAATGAGTCGGTAAAACGAGCTCGCTTGGCTAACATGTCGCTTAACATTTGCCCGTAATTTTCTTCCGAAGGGAAAGCAGCTAAAAGTTTGTCCTGCCATTCAGCCCATGTAAACAAAACAGACGGAAGACCTTCATACCAGCGCTGAGCAACACCTTTAAGTTTTGGTAGGGCAAAGTGGACGGTTTGTTTCTCTGTCCAACCATAGATGGTTGCGCATTCGCTGACTTTATGGATCCACATAGTCATAGTCTGTTCTTTTTTACATGGGTCAAACTCAGGAACAGTATTTTTCATAGACCCTAACCTATCTAGACTATTATTGGACATTGACTTAAGAATTGTAACAAGATCAGCGAGACACTGATTGTTACTTTGCGTTTCGTTAACAATCACGTGTTCAGTATTAATGGGACTATTTATGTGTGGTAAATGTAAATGCCTAGAGTCAAGTGGTTGATCGAGTGGCGGATTGTTGCTTAAGTGTGACTGACCATTATTACGATAATGCGGGCTTCTTGACCTATAATTATTTGCGCATCCGTCACGACGGCTGCTCCCAGCATGATGGTGGTGAGTGTGGCTGCTAGCGCGCTGGCTGTCACGGCTGTTGGCTCGCTGGCTGGCACGCAGGCTGTCGTGGCTCATAGCACACTGGCTGGTTTCCTGGTCAATGTGGCTGTCTGCACGCTGGCGACGGTCGCGGCTATTGGCATGCTGATCGGCACGTTGGCTGGCATGCAGGTTGTTGTGGCTGATGGCACGCTGGCTGGTACCGTGGTCAATGTGGCTGTCTGCACGCTGGCGACGGTCGCGGCTATTGGCACGCTGATTGGCACGTTGGGTGGCATGCAGGCTGTTGTGGCTGATGGCACGCTGGCTGGTACCCTGGTCAATGTGGCTGTCTGCATGCTGGCGACGGTCGCGGCTATTGGCACGCTGGTTGGCACGTTGGCTGGCATGCAGGCTGTTGTGGCTGATAGCACGCTGGCTGGTACCCTGGTCAATGTGGCTGTCTGCACGCTGGCGACGGTCGCGGCTATTGGCACGCTGGTTGGCACGTTGGCTGGCATGCAGGCTGTTGTGGCTGATGGCACGCTGGCTGGTACCCTGGTCAATGTGGCTGTCTGCACGCTGGCTGTTGCGGCTCTCAGGGTGCTGGCCAGCACGCTGGCTGTCACGGCTATTGACACGTTGGCTAGCACGCTGGCTGTCGTGGCTGATAGCACGCTGATTGGTACCCTGGTCAATGTGGCTGCCATCACGCTGGCTTCGGGCGTAGCTGTTGCAGGCTGGCTGTGGCGGCTGCTGGTGCGCTGTTCATGGTGTCTGCAGGCACGTTGATTTTCATATTGACTGGGTGAGCAACGACTCACGCGTCCCCGAGATTGACGGCTGGAACGGCTGCGAGAACGGTGCCTGGCTGTGCCACCTGCTTGCGATCTTGCGAAGCTGCGAGACCTTCGTCGAATGACTCTTGATCCAGGCAGCGTCGGGCTTATTGGTGGCGTGTGAACTACACGCTCTTGGGAGCTACGTGTTCTTTCACTTCTTTCCATGATGGAGTACTGAAAAGTGACAAAATAACACGCAAAGTATTTTTGTTACCACAAAATAGTAAGCGTAAAGGATCAGGACGATCGAATGCAATGTAGGTACATATTCATTGAATTATAAGACCCTGTATGTTTCAGGCATTCAAATAAAACCATTGATTTTCAATGAAAGCGTTAAAAAGAACGACCAGCGGTAAAAGAAGAAATTTAAAACAATAAATATTTTATTTATGAGTAGGGTACCTAACCCTACGTTTGCTTTCTATTTTTTTTTTTTTTTTTTTTTTTTTATTGCGGCACAGATAATGTTTAGTGTGGGCATGTAACAATGATTTACGATATGTTTAGTATCCATTTGTGGCACTAAACAGGTCTTTCTTCACCTCATGCAATCGTTATTGGTATTGGGCAACCAAGTTTTATTCATATTTAACGCATGGAAACTGATAGGTACTACTTAAAAGAAAAAAAATAGAATCGGGAAAAATATCACGTTTGTAGGTAGGTATCGTTTACAACTGTAATAGTTCGTATCCCAATTTCTGAAATGTTGACTTACCTAACTGAATATTTTACCGTTAACTATTCTCATGTACCCGCCTATGCGTTAATTAAGAATAAAGGTGGGTTACGGGCTAAGAAATAAAACGGAATACTTACATTTTCAATCCGAACTTATAATCACGATCACCTTATAATAACACAATTACAGTTTTTACTTTAGATTCACTTTTTCAACCTTTACTTTCGAAAAATATCACTCGACTGCCCTCTGTTCGTCTCCATGCCACCTCCGATCACAATCGGCATTCGGCAAACGTCGTGTCGGCCATGATCGGCCGAGACAAGGAAACGAGCAAGGCAGTCGTTTAAATTCTCGAAGCCAAAACACTGCTTTTACATTAAAAACAAAGCGGTGTTTTGGGTACATAAATACATAAACCAAAATATAACAAAATTATTATATGATTAAATATTAATTTACAACATTAGTCAACGTCGAAGTGGAATTTCTATAGAAAAAAAACTAAAGGGGAGCTCAAGCAAGATGCGCTCAAAAGGTGCGCTTTCTATAGAAATTCGACTCAAAGCCACGCGCGACTATTAGTCAGGTCAAGATAGAATTTTAGGAATTCTCAAGTAAAATTCCAAAGACCCTATTATAATGATAATTAACCTCAAAATGTCAAATCTTACACTTTAGACTATGCGTTGATTATCAGTTAGCAACGTTTTGGTAAGTATATTTGGTTTTTCGGAATAATTATGAAGATGATGATGTTGCATGTTGTGTACAGAATGTATGAATCTCTGGCCATCATTATATTTTGCCTAGGTGCCTACCTGCATGTTGCAGTTTTATATTTTCATTGATTGGTCATGCAAATAGGAGGTGAACGACCCTAGGTTTACCGATAATGAAGTCGTTTTTCTATAGGTATGCAATTACCCTGACTCATGGGTTAATAATGGGATTTTCCTTGAAACTATGACTTTTCGCATCGAAGTCGATAGAAAAAAATGACGTTTGGTGTAATAACTAAGCACTTACTAAGTAAGTATTTATTATTTCATATATTTTATATTAACGCTATTTTTGACAACAGCTTTTCTTTTATTGAATAAATATTTTTACACAAAGTTAGGTCTGCAAGACTACATTCCCTACCAGATTCGACAGAATTTAATATAGGTATAGGTATTTTTAATCAATACCATGGTCAGCCTTCTTATGTTTCCAATATTGGGACACTGGCTGGAGACTCGATCACTCTCGAGAAAGAGTGATCGAGTCTGACTTAAAGTTAAACTTTCCGTTTTATTTACCATACAAATCAGCTGACAGATGCTATGCAAACGGATGATCATAAATTAATGGAACCGACTTTAGAGCACCCGCTGACGCTAAATCGTTTACATAAATAACTTTATAATACAAATTGCAGTAGAACATAACTCTTTAAAATCATAAAAAAATAGTTTAAAAAATTCAGATGCAGGATTACCTACTTACCGTATACTTTATACATATAGGTACCTTATTAGACAATAAAAGAAAATCCAGGGTTTTCAGTTTCAACAATTTCAGTTACCTACTTACCTACCTAATTCTTGTTAAGGAAAAAGTCTCTTTTCCTCTGTTAAAAATTGATAAGAGTGTACACGAAGGCGTATAACGCATCTCTCTATAAACTAGAAAACATAAAAAAATGATTTTCAAAGTTGTTAGGCCATGACGTAGGCTTATTACCTATGTCACCAAAGTCGGCCATACTCATACAAACTGAATTACTTTGTTGCAAAAATAAGATACAAAACTAGGATACAATTTTATTGTAATTACAAATCGGATTTGTAAAAAAATGTCCTTAGTTTTTACTTGAATACGGATTAAAAGCCTAAACTTTAGAGCATGAGACGGACGGGCGAGGTCGCGAGCTCGGCCGGCGAGCGCGGCGGGCGCGCGCGAGTGAAGGCCGGTCAGCGTCCGCGCAGCCGTTATCGCACCAATAATAACGATCAGTGCCCACGGCGCATTTACACAGAACACAGACTGGTGGCTGTCTTCCGTCCTGTTCCTTCAATGAAGGACTATGATTTTTCCACGCAACAAAGTTACCGCGTCGTGTGACTAGTTTTTCGTAATAAGCTCTCTGTAATGCAGTTAAAACAGAAAGCATGAAGCTCCGCCTATAATATTTTGTAACTTTATCTGAATTATAGTGTATTTGTAAAGCGGTATTTTTAACGCACTTTTTTTTGTTTTTTCACCTAAGTGGCAACCAAGCGTTCGGCCCACTTGATGGTAAGCGGTCACCGTAGCCTATGTACGCTTGCAACATCAGAGGTACCACTTGCGCGTTGCCACCTGAGACGTAGATCTAAAGTCTCATGTGCCTGTAATTTCACCGGAAACCATACCCTTCGTACCGGAACACAGCAATGCGAGTATTACTGCAGAAATAGGTATGGTGGTAGTCCTTCCCCGGACAAGCTCTAGCGCAAAGAACTCTACTACTCTTAAAAGCACTATGATCTCAGCCTGTGACTGAGACTGACTGAATAACTGATATCAATCTGAATTTGACGAATCATTATACGTGTGCTACGGTATCTTCGTTTACCTGACAACTACGGGCAAGTCGGGTAACCTGCTTTCCACGTGAGTCCGGTCTAATGGTCTACTCAATACCCACTAATGAATGCCCGACCATTCTGACAAGCATTAGCACCACGTGCCACCATATAACGTATAGAGTTATGTTACGTGACGCAATTGCTACAAATACAAATATCTATTGAATGAACATTTGCTATGCACTCTACGCAGGGACCTAAATTTCGGAGTTTGAACTATTGTAACGTAGATTATAATATCAGGGATAATGACTATTATTACTAACTACTAGATAGTAGATACTAGTATTTCTTTGGCGCAACAATAGACAAATGTTAACAGGCAGTAAGTACCCAGAGCAAATTCCCAAGCGTAAAAAACAATGGCGGATTAACAATTAGTCTATGGCGTGGGCCAAAAACTTGGGACGAATATGGCATAATCCTACACCATCAATCAACCCAAACGCCAAAAGAAGGGCGCAGTGCCATAGAGTATTTGTTTCTCGGTGTGTCTGTGAAGGTCTGTCCTGAATAGGGTGCACCGGTGCGGTTTTTTTGCGAGGTGGTTCTAGGTTAAATTAAGTGGAAATTATTGCAGCCAAGTGCCAAGTACTATTATGATTAGTAGAGTTCCATAAAAGAGATTCCGTCCGAGGAAATAATACAACCCTATCTATATATTACTGTCCTCAAACCGGTTCGAAGGATATAATTGCCGGTGATGATGTAGAAAACCAAACGCATTGCCTACAAAAAAACATTATTTTAAATAACTGATACAAATACTAAAAAAGCAATCTAAATATAGCCAGATACAAACAATCATCTCAGGTAAGGACAACAACTTCCCAACGTGGAGAGCAACTGATTAAATTAATCAATTAAGAAGGCAAGTTCTGGCGAATAGATTTACTTTTATAATCAGACTGTAGCAATTATTCTCTACTTGGCGTTAAGATTCTTCAGATAAAGCCAGTGCTACATCGATGTTTTTATTATTGTAAGCACGCGTGATATGCATACTTATTCCTTTTAAAATGGCATGCCATAAAATAAATAAAACGTTTAGACGCATGATGTATGTTTTCCCCCGCTGCCCTTGCCGCACGTTGCACGCCAAAACTCAAACTCAGTGCAATTTATTTACATGCCTTTTGCGGGCAAACTGATGTAGGTACATCTAAATCTTTAGTCACATCTATGTAAAAGAATTCTCGCAAAAATGCACTTGCATGCGTGCGTGTGGCGCTAACAGACACTCACAATCTGTTATATAGGTATTTTTTTATGTCAGCAAGTGACAAGACGATCTAGTCGTCGCCTCATGTATCTAAATCCACGTATTAAAAGAATCTTTGTCCACATTGACTGATAACAACGCACAGCCTAAACCGCTGGTCGTAGAGACTTTTTAGGGGATATTTAGGGTATCCGTCTTGGTGCGTAGGTGGTACTAAGAAGGATTTTATGATATTCAACCCGAGGGTGAAAAAGGGTAAAAACATTTGTATAAAAAATCCAATTTCTGGCACTTTCAAACTTGAAACTTGAAATTCAATCAATTTGATAAAAATTGGTATTAAAATATTTTTAAAAGTTTGTATGGGAACTTTGTAACGCGTCGTACGATTTGTAAAACTAAAAAAATATATTTTTATTTAAACTTTATCGGTATTTTTCATAGCAAGCTATAGACGTACTAAATTATTGCATTACCGGGAGTAGGGGTGTAGGGGGGCACAGTCATAGATTATGGTCTGGAATAGCATATAGACTACTTTTACTCGGGTTCCCGTGGTATAAAATAAAACTTTTTTAACGCGGGTAACACCGCGGGGCGCAGCTAGTTAACCTAATGAATGAAAACGCTATAGAAAACTGATCACATATTCCACAGTTATATGAATCTGTATGTTATATAATACTAACACTGTAGAAGTCGAAAAATCTACATTGGTAATATTTTCATGAAAAAAACACGGTGCATTTTTAATTTCTGTCAGTCTGTCTGTTCACGCAGTAGGTATCACGCAAAAACTAGCAAAGCAATTTTGATAGAACCTTTAGCGTACCTATGTTAGCAGATTTGCCAACTTAACACATAGAGTTAGATTTCAATACACCCATCTTTGAAAAAGGTGAAAAAAGGTTGAAAATGTATAACATGCATCGACTTAGAACTTTGTTTTCTGATTGAAGTGAAGACCCTTAAAAGTGGTATCTAGATGAGAGTCGTACTCTATTGTGCAACATTTCTAAATGGTACCGAATGTCGTGGGAATTGTAGAACGATTATGAATTGTAAATGAACTGTACGATTGTAGTTTTTATTCGAATACCTGCGTACAAGTTTCGCCTATCGTTATCCCTACTCAACCACCCACCGGCAAAGCAGGTATCTGACCAGTGTTAGTGGACAACGGAAGGTTAACCAGAGGTGGACGCCCGCACAACTGCCTGCGTGAACTCAAAACTGACCATTTAATCGTTCCGAAAGGAACAATCTAAAAGTCAAAATCCGCTTCAATTTACGACAAAAGATAATTGTTGCACTATTTCCTTCACCACTTATGAAAGTCAAGTCACGTGAGTCAGACGCTAGTGCAACCTTGAATTGGAGTGGAATTTTCCCTGGTATATTTTTTAAATGGGTCGCGAGTTCTTGATACTTGAGGAAACTGTTATATTAACAGAACTTAAAATTAGCTTTAAATTCAGTTAGTATAATAGGCTAAATAAAAATTTACCACACATGGTATCTACTGCTTATTAAATTTTTAAAAGAATCTCAAACGAGATGTTCTACACCTAGCAGATTTTGCTGACACGCTATATAGGTTTTTTGGAGTTTACCATTGCTCGAAACAATATAATTATCTATACTTAGCGTGAAATAGTGCATAGAGCGAAGTAGTCGGCCGAGCAGCAGGTCGTCCACTCCAATCACCCTAGGCCACTGTACTTTCTACATTATTTTATTCTTTTTTGCCCGCTAGTGCGCCGGCATCGTCACCGCTACACTCGTACGTCTAGAATGCCTGCATCCCATGCATTCGTCCTTCTTTTATTTTTAATTCCCGCAAAAGTGGTGGTCGACCAGTCGCGCCGTGGGTCAACGTATTCGAGGCTTTTTACCCCTAGTTGCAGCTGTTGCACAATAGTCGAGAAATTTCTGGAACGTACATCGGTGAACAGGTAATATTAATAACTTTAACAGGTAAAATGTAAGCGTGTGGCTAAAAATAGTTTTATATTGAGTGTTATGAGAGTTTTGGGTTTTCCATCCACTTTCACTCACCGTACAATGAAAAAACTTAAATGTTTTTGATAGTGTAGAGAGAGTAAATTAATTCTAAATGCCCGGCTGTCTTTATTCGATTTGATTTGTGGTATCCATAAGTCTTTAGTTCACTGTCAAGTGATTTTTGAATTATATTTATTAGGAAATTATGAATTATGAATAACTCTGCGACTCGCCCCGACTTCGCACGGTTGCTTAGCTTTTCATTGAATCCGTGCGACACCGGGGCAGGTCATAGATGTGCACCACACCCCTCTCCTACACTTTGATGTCCCCTTAGTCGCCGCGTGTCACAGGATGTGGATTTTGTTTGGATTACCATTTTGAAACAGGTAATAACTTTTGAATGGAATGTCCGATTTTAATAATTCTTAAAGTAATCTACAGGTATTGAAACAGTCAATGATTTATTTGGATAAGGATTAATATAAAGGTATGGATATCATGGTTTGATTTTGGTCGTCATTTCTATCAACTTTTAAAATGTAAAGTAGTAAACTACAATAGTTGCACCTATGCTACCAGGCCTTTTTTTTAGATGTTCGTTGATATTTTAAAACATTTTTTGTTTTATTATCAATAGTTTCCGCAGCGCATGCGATGTAAGACATTTTATGGTTAATTTTTTTACACTTTGTGTTACATACATTGTTTTAGTAGAGATCCCTATTTTTTTATACTATTAAATATGGTCTATTATTTTCAGGGATGATGTAGCATTACTAAATTACTAATAATGAAATAATTTTTGATATCGGACTAGTAGTTTAGTAGTAGTAGTTTTTGAGTTTATTCGTAACAAACAAAAATACAAATCTTTTGTCTTTTAGATATACTTACCTACATACTTACTTAGATTGAAAATATGAAAATTTAGTCATAATAGTGAGTTCACGCATAAAGGTACACCAGAGTGTGACCAGAGTAAGTTTAGGACTTTGACTTTAAAATATTATTGCGTACTATAACAATATTGTACCACATGAGATATTGCATGATGTTTGTCTCATTAACCCGATCATTAAACAAACTTACCAACCCAGAATCCGCAGAATTTCTGTATGGTACGAAAACAAAGTTATGTGCTTAAAATAAGCTTTTATTGACTGTCTACAAAGTACAGCGTCGTCGTGTAGCATTTAAAAGGGAATTTCGAAATATTTGTGCTTTGTGGTAAGTCAACAGCAATCACGCAACACATCTTTGCATTCAGAGGCAGGTAGAGTGTGTCTGTAGATGGTAAAGATAAGACAAAGGACAGTAACGCTGGGCTGGTCGCAAACGGCCGCGGCCGGCGGCGATCGAGTCGGATCACTCGCTCAGCGGTCCATCGATGTCCTTGCATTCTTCGAAGGAATAACAGAGTGTTACCGGTTCAATGACCCTTGATAATGTGAAGGGATCAACTCGCTCTTGGGCCATGAGGTGTGGCTTTACGTAATGAAACTAATCGTGAGGGTCGAGACCGTTTGGCGGTCGCTCGTTAGATTGCATTTAAGATTGACAAAGTACAAAACACTTAGGTAAGGCACTCTACTTGCATATTTATAGTTTTTAGAAGTTTGTAGATCTAAGCCTTTTGCATTACCACTTTAAACAATTCTCAAACATTGGATATTGTGAAGTAGGGTAATGCCTAATCGAGACCAGGAGCCTATTTGTAACATAGGTACCTAGCTGCTCTGTAATTGGGGTATATACATTATACAAAAAATTGTTTGAGACAGCAAAGCGCAGAGTTGCAGAGTGGTTACATAAATAGGATTGGTAGGTAATTTTAGGTCTCTGGTCTGGGACTCAATACAATATCCAATTCAATGAACCAGTCAAGAATTACAGGTATGTACATATTTCTTGTATTTCATGCAAAAAGGTAGAACTACAAAAATAGAGGTGACCGGTAGGTTGTTGTAGATAGTTACATATTCGTATTAATACCACAGCAAAATTGGTTGGCAAACGGAAATTGGATCTGCGTTCTCTTAGCTTACAACGCACGTCAAAGATTAAAGTTTTACGGGTTTCATTTAATGAGTTGGTGAGTGTATCGTAAAAATATCGTGAGCACTTATAATAGATGTAAGAGCAATTATTTTTAATTTTTTACGTATTCTTACTTTACCTGCGTATTATTTGTCTTACTTGCCTGTGTATTTTATGATGATGATAATGATGTTTTTTTTGCCACTTAGGTGGCAAACTAATATGGCCCATCTTATAGTAAGCGGTTACCGTACCCCGCTTTGTCATATCAAAGGTAACATTGCCCTTCGAACCCGAACCAGGTTTGATAACAATCATGATTAAAAAGAACGGAATTACTTATAAAAAATTAAATAACGAAATAAGCAAATTATATAATAATGCTGGACAATCTATACATATAATTGTTACTTATTTATTTATTTTTTATAAGTATACCAATCTTTTATAAATGATGCTAGACAATAAATAAGTTTTATTATTTGAATTACCTACTTATAAAAATAAAAAAGAATAAACATTGAAAATTATCACTTTTTAGTTTATTTTGTTGCAGTAAAAAAACTCATTGATTATGTATTAAAAAACAACGTTTTTTTTTAATCACTTGATTTTAATCGAGATTCAGATCACTGAATGAAATCAGATGATTTAAATCATCACAACCCTGACCCTGACACAGCAATGCAAGCACTACTGCTTGGCGGCAGAAAAAGGTATGGTGGTCCAGTGACCTCCATACCTTTTTCTACCTCCAATGCGGTAGTATGTACTACTCATACGAGCTCTACCATCACAAAGAACTCTACTACTCTTTAGGGTCCATAAGCGTCTAAACAAATTGATACCAATCACTTGAAATACAACTATAATAAAACTCACTTTTATAACAGAACGGCGTATAATTAGCATAAATATCACCTCCTTAACACCGATACAATGTTTACACTCTCTTTCATAACTTAAATCTAGTGAACAATCAGTAAGTTGTTTCTCGAGACAAAGCCGAGCAAAGACTGCCCGCCTGTCATCTTCCGTCGATTTCGGGTGGCGCTACTGGCGCTACTTACCCGTATTCTTTACAATACTAAATTAACAATAGTGCCCTCTTTGAATTCGTTGATGAACCAAAATGAGTTCTATCAATTATTTCATCATGATTGAATTACAGCCTTTAATAAATACAAAATAAATATAAATAATAGATACATTTAAACTAAAACAATTTAAAATCATGACATTCGGCCATCGGACATCGTGCTTTCTCCCGGAGCACGTACACCGCACCGCACTACACATAACTTTACCTCTAAGTAGGTAACTAATTTATAACAACTTGATATGTAAATAGTAGGTATAAAGTAATAAATATTATACTGAGTGTATGTTATTGTTTACATCATAAAAAAAAACAAAGATAACCAAGTATAACGAAAGTTTTACACAAATTTACTCTACTATTACTAAATAAATAACTATGTTTAGCAGGTCTCATGAAAATAACATAACATAATAGACATATAACTTAGGTTTCTAATAAGTATAATTAATAATTATGTAATTATGTATGTAAAATTTAAGTAATTGAGATATAATACTCTGAGAGACTAAAATAATACGCACCTTCTATCAAGTTTGTTATAATTGAATCATGACATTCGTATTTCTCTTAATTTAACTATAGAACATAATATCACAAAAAGATATTAAAACAAATACAAATACAAAATACAAAAATATTTATTAACTGACGCAATAACATGGAATTAGGTTACCATTGGTTCCCGCACAAGGCTGAGCCTGAATCGCGGGAAGCGGGATTACAATTACAGATAACCGTATAACTGAAGAGATGACACAGTAACAGGGAGAGCAAAAATTATATTTTTTATTATTATTATTTCTATCAAATTAAAAATAATAAATCAAAAACAAAAAACCAAATAAACCAAACAAAACACATAATTTTCTCAAAATATTTTTACAATGTTGTTAAGCAGTGTGTGTGTGGGTGTGTGTGGTTAATGTGGGTATGTGTGTAGTATTATGAGGTTGTGTGAAGGTGGGGTGTGTATATGTAGGTGTATGCAAAAAGGGTGTGTGATAGTATGTAGTAGGAAATGTTTTGGATATGAGGGTAAATATTAGAGGTTTCCATGTTTTAGGTCTCATGAGAACCAAGCATTACTAAAAACTACTAAAGTAATTATAATTTTACATATTATATAGATAAAACCAGGCGAGTACTTCACCAGCGTACACCATGGTGCGTAGTAGTGAAGCTTTTTTTTTTTTTTTACAATAATGTTGATAACTAATATTAATTTAATTAATTAATTTTATATTTAATTAATTAACTTTAATTTTAATTAATCAATTTTAACTTTAATTAATTAATTAATTTTAACTTTAATTTTAATTTTAATTAATTAATTTTAATTTCAATTAATTAATTTTAATTTCAATTAATTAATTTTAATTTTAATTTTAATTTCAATTAATTAATTTTAATTTCAATTAATTAATTTTAAATTTAATTAATTTCTAATACAACTGTATGTGTAATTGTAAATAATTATTAATTAATAGTAAGTTAAATAAGTACATGAACACGTAACTATAAGTAATATCATAATCTTACAATTTTACTAATACCATAAATTTAAAATTTAAATTAAATATCTGAAGCTCCAAACTTTTAATTTTCATATATATTTTCAAATTTAATCCTTAAGCTTTATCTTCAAATTTTAATCCTTGAACTTGACAATCAAATTTAATTTTAAACATTACTCTGCAAATTTAATCATCTTATTTGATTTTTAAATTAAATCTTCAAGAAAATCAAGGCTTAAATTTAGCTCATAATCTAAATTATCACATCTGATCTTCAAATTCAATCGTTAAACTTGATCTAATTCAATCACTAAATTTAATCCGTAATCTTCATTTTAAAATTAGTCTTTAAATTAACAATGTTTATAAACAAATTAAAACAAATCTTTACAATGTCACTCCTGATTATAATCATCAAATTTACTTCTTAACATTCTGTAATTTTTAACTTTGATCTTTAAACGATAAAAGTTTTAATCGTTTAACTCTATTTATTCTATCGAATCTATTTATTTTATTTACATTTATTTACTTAATTGAAAATAAAATTTACTTTACTAAATTGGTTTAATAAATTTTATTTATTTATGTATTTTTATCTTAATTAGATCATTTCAGTGATATTATAACATAATTTAACTCATTTAATGTTTTTAATTGTTGTAGTCTTAGAACTTAACATCTTTTAAATAAATTTAATAGTAATCATTTATAGAATCTATTTAATCCTAATTTATCTATTTACGTAAACTTACTATTTATATAACCTATTGAATTTTCTATTTAATTTATTTAAATCTGTCCATTTAATATATTTAATCGATATAAACCTTTTATCTATAATTTGATCTACTTATAATTATAATTTATTGCCCTAATTCATAACAAAGTAAAACTGTCATAACTGCTGCTTGCCAAGTCTGTCTTTCCTTGTCATTCCTATGTCAATGAACAAAGACGATGACAGACTAAAAATGCACATCAGCCAACCGAGGCTTAAATGAGATTACGAATAAGGCCCTAAGTCTATTATCATTGCCGTGATGATTTAATGTCACTGAGACTGTTAACTGACTGTTTGTTAACTAACTATTGTTCTTATTAACAAGTCTTTCAACCAACTATGGAAAGAGCTGTGTTAGGATAAAATAAGGTGACGAAGTTAATAGGCCGCCCGAAAACCTCTGTCATCTTTTATCAACTTAAACAAAAAAAACTGGGACCAACAGCTTAACGTGCCCTCAAAAACACGAAAACGCTCAATTGAAATCGTCATGCTAGAAGTTACACTACGCGATCGAATCAGTAAGTGTAAATTCGTGAAAGAACTAAAGCCACCGACATAGCTTTTATAGTAGGTACGTAAAATAAAGTGGCATTGAGCCGACGATATAGCTCGTAAAGCCTAGGACCAGTGAGAAATAAAGCTTCTTGAATAGAGTCTACGAACTGGAACAGGTATAGAACAGCTCCCAATCGATGGACCGATGACATCGAAACGGTCGCAGAAAGTCGGTGGATGGTGAAAGATCAAAATCGATCGTCCTGGCGCTCTTTGGGGAGAGCTAGCCTATGTCCAGAAGTGGACGTCTATTGACTGATATGATAATGATAATGATGAATGAATGTATGAATGAATGAATGAAAACTCTTTATTGTACAATGTACACCTTACAACTCTAGATTAATAAGAATAAAAGACTACACAAAAATATACAATGGGCGGTCTTATTGCTAAGTAAGCGATCTCTTCCAGACAACATTTGGATGGAGAGGAGCCTCTAAAAATTGGTCGGAGTGCACTAAATAACAACATGTAGAACAATAAAAATAACAATTACTTACATTGATAATACATTTACTTTATAATAAACTACCTACATACACTTATACAAATAAATGATGATGATTTTATTAAAAATAAACTTTTCTAATTTAAAGATTATAATATACTTTCTAATTCTTAACTGGGGCTCCCCAATAAGCAGCTGTACTCTACCACTGATAGAAGTGAAGTCACGCAGCAGGTGCATATTATTATGATATAATCTAATAAAATGTATCAATAACTACGTGGTCACGAAACAAGCACGCACTTTCTATGCTGTGTCCGAGACTCACAATACATAATTTTTACCTACCCACGGGGCTATTTACTAGTTACTTAAAATATATATATGCCAATATTATATACCTATTATACGGATACCTATTAAGTTAAACTGTCGATTCTGGATTTTCAAAAATGGTAAATTATGACGTATATACCTATTATACGGATACCTATTAAGATAAACTGTCGGTTCTGGATTTTCAAAAATGGTAAATTATGACGTATGGTAAACAATCATTAATAAAATTCCATCATTAAAGGCTATTTACTCACACGAACTTACTTAATTATTTAAAAGCAGTAAATCATCATACATAGTATAAACAAAATCGCTTTCCGTCGTCTTTTATTACTTATAATATGTAAGTACGAAGGTAGGTAGGTACGATTAAATTTTATAAACTGCGCTACTGATTTTATAACGTTATTATTATTAGATAGAGTGATTCGAGACGATACTTTATATTATAGTATAAGCATCCGTGCGAAGCCGGGACGGATCGTAAATAATAGACAAATTTATTATGTATCATTCTTCACAGAAGATCACGTGGTCACGAAACACGCACGAACTTTCTATGCTGTGTCCGCGACTCACATAATCGTTGGTGAAGGCACACAGTAGGTATTATAAATGTATCTAATATTAAAATGACCACGTGGTCGCGAAACACGCACGCAATATGTATGCTGTGTCCGAGACTCACATAAGTCAATATAAAAGTTCCTCAATTACGTAGCTCTTCAATAAACAGTGGGAATTCGCACCACTAATATTGGTAAAGTCACCGCAAGTAGGTAAGTACGCTTTAATAATCAAAAGACTACGTGGTCACGCGAAACACGCACGAACTGTCTATGCTGTGTCCATGACTCACATAATCGTTGGTGAAGGCACACCATAGGTATTATAAATGTCTCTATTAGTAAAATGACCACGTGGTCATGAAACGCGCACGAACTGTCTATGCTGTGTCCATGACTCACATATAAGTCAGAAAAGTTTCTCAATTACGTAGCTCCCCAATAAACAGTGGGAATTCGCACCACTGATATTGGTGAAGTCACCGCAATATGTAGGTTGGTATACTAAATGATGCTAATAGTCAGAAGACTACGTGGTCACGAAACAGGGCACGCACTGTCTATGCTATGTCCGAGACTCACATAATCAACTTTTCTCAACCATGTGGCTCCCCAATAAACAGTAGGAATTTGCACTACTGATGCTGGTGAAGTCAACAGGTTCTGACTAAAAAATAATAAGTAATAATAATAATTCGAATGATAATTGCAAATGTTCCGAATTCATTAAGTTTTATCTTTAACTAAGTATGAGGCTTTATTCATAGTCTTACTAAAATATTATAAACTATGTAACAGTTTGTCTGTATGTAATATAGGTAAGTACTCATCTACGCTCAAACGGCTGAATGTATTTATATGAAATTTGGTATAAGTACCTACATAAGTAAATGTTAATAAATTCGATGTAGGTAGGTACTTATTAATATATAAGTAGGTATGTTAAGTAGGTAAGTATTTAACTAAGTAAGTACTTAGAAAGATGATATGAATAAGTACCTACCCTACTAATTACATAATAAGTTACTAAAAACAGTAATTTTATCTTTTATGAATAAGGGGTAGACTAGGTACTACGTGTACCTACTTGTATTTACATAGATAGGTATAACTCGTAGGTACCTGCTTATAAAAGTACACAATAAAATGGTATGTACATAAGTACCTAGGCAGGCACCAAGGAAAGGCAAGCACCCAGACCCATAATACATAAAGTACTACCTACCAAGGTAGGTAGCCCTTGTCAAGTGGGTCTTTTTTTAGGTAGTCAGTGGTAATGTAGGTAATAAGTGTAAGTAGGTATTATCGATAACCTATAATACAGATAAAATAAAATAGCCTAGATATAAAAACATTGAGCTGAGCCTTTCTTATTATTTATATTGTGCCATCAGCATCAAGGTTATTTCTCGACTATATAATATATATGCCATCAGCATCAAGGTTATTTACTAGTTATTTACTATATATCTACATACTAGCTGTGATACTAGGCAGGCTTAGAATAATATTCTAAGTAGGTAAGTAAAAATGAAAAAGCTTGCCGTTTGCATGCACAGAACTACCTAGTAGGTAGGTAGTACCTAGGATAATCAGTTCTGTGTTTGATTGTGGGAGCATCACGCCCAAACGACTAAACGGAGCTAGGTAAGTAGGTAGGTAGATAGGTACCTACCTATATGAAATTTGATACAGGCACAAATCGCCGCGGATAACACCGCACGCGCAGGGTGCAGCTATTAGTATTAAAATAATAGTAACTCTTACGCTACGACGCAACAAAACGTAATTTGACTCATCTAAGCGACTAATGAATGCGTAATGAATGTAAAACTAAATATACACCTACCATAGGTAGTGTCTCTCAGCTCTCTTTCCTATTAGATAGGTGTGTACCTACCGGAGGCACTCCTCCGGAGCACTTCTAGCCTCCGGAGATTATGCGGAAACTTTATTGAATAACCGGAGATTCTCCGGTTTTTCTCTGAATCGTCAAAATGCTCAAAATGTAAGTGATGATATAAAATGAACAACATTTTATGAAATATTAGTTATTAACTTAATTTTTAAAAAATACTTTAAATTTACTGAAAACTGCACCGTACAAAGCCATTAAATTTACTAGATGCATAATTTCGATACCACCAAATACTTATAGCATCGAATCATCCTTGTGATACCTATTTGGTACTATACCTAACTTTTCTTTCTTGTAGAAAAGAAAAAGAATTTGCCAAGCAGTCAGCAAGTTTTCTCTATCTACGGAATTATTTGTTCAAAAATTTTGACACATTTGAACGCGTTGTGCAACCAATCAAATAACCGGTAGTTAAGAAAAAAAAACACTGATTAGGCTCCGGTACTCGTTCTAACCGGTGATTATCCGGTTTTTCAAACTGGTACACACCACTATTAACTACGCGCAACTTTTATCTCGTCTGTCGCGCGCGGCACGTATAAAAATAAAAACCAAACTGCTTTCTTGCAAAAAAAAAAAACAATAGGTATTAAACGTGATAATAAATACGGTAGACATACCTAGATAATGATGGAAATACTTTGCCCAGCAGTCAGACAGTGCGGGCCCTTTTTCCTTTTCGTTCTCTGTCTGGTCACACACAGAGTACGTACCTACTTACTAGGTAATCAATCTGTGGTATTCTTTGCACTTCTGAAATATAATAAAACTCACTTTTATAACAGAACGGCGTATAATTAGCATAAATATCACCTCCTTAACACCGATACAATGTTTACACTCTCTTTCATAACTTAAATCTAGTGAACAATCAGTAAGTTGTTTCTCGAGACAAAGCCGAGCAAAGACTGCCCGCCTGTCATCTTCCGTCGATTTCGGGTGGCGCTACTGGCGCTACTTACCCGTATTCTTTACAATACTAAATTAACAATAGTGCCCTCTTTGAATTCGTTGATGAACCAAAATGAGTTCTATCAATTATTTCATCATGATTGAATTACAGCCTTTAATAAATACAAAATAAATATAAATAATAGATACATTTAAACTAAAACAATTTAAAATCATGACACAACCAGCTACGTAAGTAATACGAGCTCTACTTTTTATAATAACTTTATTTTCCGATCATGATCTGCAACTGCGCGTTGGAGAGAACCTATAAAATAATTAATACACACCTACGCATTCCTGTCAGCTCGAAGAGAGCATTATTTAAGCCATTAGCAATGATAGGATCATTCAATGCTCAGCAAGTCATGTAGAGGCGTCGTCGTTGTGAATAAATATTCATGTATTGAGGTCGTATCACGCGCAGTGTTGTTAGGTACCTATAGGTACTTGCGACTTCGCAAGGAGAGTCGGCTCGAGTGGCGTGGTGCTAATCGAAATGCAATATTTGCTGAGCAAAACGAACTTTCAACGGGTACGAGCAATCAGAAAATTGCGATAAACGTTTGTGACGTACCGCATAATTTTTTTTATTAAAAAACGCTAATTTATAAAGGGTAAAATAATAAATATGAAAAGAGTAATCAAATCGATTTCACGTTAGAAAGCAATCACCGATGGCATGGCAATGATGGTGTGAAATTAAAAACAAATCTAAGTAATTATAATTATAACTACGCCTAAGTAGGTAACTTCTTACATACGAACCTAAAAAATATGTGTTATATTATTATCATCTATCACTGCACTACTGTAGGTACTATAGTAAAAAAAATAAAAAAAGTAGGTACTTAATAAAACATTTTTATTTTTTTCATACAGTAGGTAGACAATTAATATAAACTTATATCATGGCAAAGTTTCAGAGTAATTTTACGAGTATTTTATTAGATACTTTTTTTAAGGTAGAGGTACAGAACCGTCAAAAGTTAAAGTGGGAAAGGGTTTGGTGCGCGCGGTTCGCCGCCATGTTTACAAACAAAGAGATCAACGCTCTGCAAGTAGGTTAGTTAGCGCAGCAAGCGTGCGCCTGAGTCCATGCCGCCTCTCGCCTTGTTGCGCGGGTCGTGGTCTCCGCCGAGCGCTTGTCCAAAACTCACTAATCAACCAACATAAGTAGGTAAAAGTAATATGACCATTCCAATTCAACTTATGTTGTGTTATTGTTTTGACCTCATTACTAAAGTCCTGGAATTATCACGGAGATCCTAAATTACATTATTTGTATGACTCAAAGCTGAAGTAAAATAACTTTTTAATGGTAATTTTTTAAGTATATCTAATAGTTTACTAAAGTAATAAGTAGGTAGTCAATTACAAAAACAAACGAGGATGTGTAAGACCGTTTATTGAAAAGCTGCTTCGTATTATAATATCCTTGGTTCTAAAAGTAATCATACAAAACCCGAATCCGATTATAGTCATTAAAAATTTAAATACCTAACGGTTAAATTTTGGCCTACTCAGCGATAAAAGAAACTAGCCAAAAGCACTTTAAAGTTCTACGTCAAAATAAAAACATTGAAAGCTAAATTGCACTCTGATTCATAGGTCAGTGTCCCAGTAACACAAATTTTCCCAAGTAACACAATATCATGACCACGCTAAGTTTCGGGAAGGCGAAAATCGTGCGGTTGCATCGGAGAAATCGTTACAATGGCCTCTCGCCGCCACCGGAAGAAAGTTCCTAGCTATTTGCATAGAGTGCTGTTGTACTGTACCTACCCCGCCGATGGCCTACAAAGACACGCTTGTAGTTTATGGTCGCGGACCCATTTCCATGGGTGCTCGAATCAAAGCTCGGCAATGCACGGCGCCCGCAGGCTGACACACTTCGTTCACTCCGAAAGTTTCACCGATAGAGAAACTCACAATATCTAATAGCACCAACATCCGTCTATGCAGATTTCCAGAGCAAGCCTTCACTGTGACCTAAATATGCTTCTCACAATGCCAATAACACGTGGAGAGAGGCTGCATTTTGCGGCCACTTAATCATAATTATTTTATTCAACAGAGGCAATTTATGCGTCTATTTTACACGCATTGTATAAAAATAAACTGTAGATTTCATTTGACATTCAATCATTGAATAGCCATCTAGTAAAGTTTAGAATCAAGTAGGTTAAAGTTTAAAGCACAAATAAACCAATAAACTATTGCCACCATTAAAATAATAATAGTGTTCGTTTTCATTTCATCTCCAATGATAGGCGATAAGAAATCTCGCACTATGTTACGTTAGAAAGCGGAGACATTTCACCATAGCCTAGAAAGTGTACAGTGGAAGAAAGTGAAGAAGTAGGAAAAAGTGCAATGTAAGTGCATATAGGCGCGGGAACGCTGAACGCAGTGATTACACTGAGACAATACAAGCTCGTTCTGAATCTACGAAGTTACCAGTGCCATATGCCATCATAGGTATAGTAAGCATCACTTTTTCTCCTTAGATGAAACCGTTGCATTTCGCTTGCATAGGTACGTTTATAGCACACGTTTGCCTAGTTCTTATATCAATGCACTCATTTTTACTTTCTTTTCCGTTCGCTCTTGTTAGTTTGTTTCTCCGCTTCCATACCAGTGCCAGATACGGTGCAAGTAGTATCTTTGTATCATCATTCGGACTCGAGTGAAAATAAAAGCACCAAGCAAAGTCGTTCTAATTTTAGATTTTCACATTGGTGTATTGTGTTTGATCCGCAGTAGCTGGTAGGTAGTGTAGGTACTATTCTTACTTATGTTGGAATACATACTTATGTTTCCAAGGAAGGAAATATTGAAATGTAAAAAATTTAGTACTTGCTTACTATTTTGTTCGATGATCTTTGAGATACATTAGTGTAAAACAAAAAAGAAAATCTTACAAAAATAAATATTTCAAAAGAAAGTATTGAAAATTAAATGTTTTTATTAAATTTTGCACGATACATTTCTAAGTTCCTTTAAAAAAGCAATTTCCGAACCATTTCAATGTAATTTTTCGTCCGAATGAATAACGGTGGTATAGATTTTGTTTTATTTGTTATTCATTTTTTGTTTTGTCAGTTTAAATATACAACTAATAATTGTAGTAAATCTATTTCCGACGTGCGTTAGACTGATTGAGGAAAATTGAGATTTTCTCGCCTGAAAGTGAAAATCGTGCATTGTTCACACAAATCTGCGTTGGTCCGTGCGTGCAGAGGCGTAGCAAGCCACGCATGAGTAGCACATGCCACGGTATATCACAGCACATACGTTTTATTTTCCAGTAATGTTCCCGTCTCACTGACGAATATAGGTGGTTAACTGAACGAACATCGAACATTCTCGGATTTTACTTGATATTTAATGACAGTTTCTTGTGTCAGTTCCGATAAATAGTTCGGATGGTCACATGCAAGCCTGCGAGAGAAAACAAATATTATACTGTCTAAGGCGCACGCTCGTTGTTTTGTTGTAGTAGGCATGCATGCAAAATATCTTTGTACAACTGAAGAAAATGTTGCTAAATCTATTTATATTATAAGCCATTTTCAATTACAAATCTTTTCGATGATGATACAACGCAACTTTTGGACCGTATAATATAATGTTTCAAAATGTTTATTACACAAATGAACAAAGTTGCAACCAGGGTGTTATCTGGTCTTGACTTTTCCTGTTAGCAAACAAATATCAAGATTACTAATCTTGACACTGCTCAATACAGTTTTAGGAAAATGGAAATCTATTATTGTTCGGGGAAAGTAGCGATAAAGTTGCTTCATGTTTATTTACACTCAAAGTTGCTTTTATCGAAATAACATTTTATATTATTTTATTTGATATCAGTGATATCAGCAACAAAAGATACACAATACACATTTGTAAAATAATCAAAGTACTTAGATCAGGTGCTCTCTCAAGGTGACAACATCATGCGCATTTTCAGCATGCTAACTAGATTGCTTGATTCGTTCACAATAAAGAGACCATTGGTATCATTTCCTTTGACAAGACGTCTCAGTAATATGATCGGGATTCGTTACAATCAGTACAAAGTAGGTAAAGTATGGTGTAGGTACGTGGTAGTTTGTTAAGAAAATGAATAAAATAAAATAAAATAATAAATAAAGAATATGTAGGTAATGCAATAAATGCATCACATTATATTTTTTATGCCTAACTTGGTAGGTAGGTACAAGTACTACCCTACTTCAGATTATTGAATAATCTAGAGTTAGACAATACATTACCTACCTAAAATCATTAAGTATTATTTTTACTCATTACTTATTGTGTTACTACTTCCACTGTTTGTCTGTCAAGTCTAATTTAAAACTGGCCTTGCTTAGGTATTTTAGCGTCAGATCAATCAATCTGAATATGGACATAGTAAACATAGAGATAGCTCAGGTGTGGATTGCGGTGCGTCACGTGGGAGAGCACGTTCGGGAAAGCCGCGGCTCGCGACGTCGAGAGAAAGAGTGTAAAGTGAGATGTGCATTTCACCGCGAGGGGTCAACGCACTCCGCGTACTGTCGCTGATTGTGGCCCAATTGCGGGATGTGGGTCTAGGCCGGCGTTCGTCGACCCCGCTGACACACTTAGCGGCGCCCGCGCACGACCGCGCGCCTGGCTTTCACGCCCCGAACAAGGGTGGGGCAAAGCACGGAAAGCTGAGAAAAGTTACCGGTGCATGTACTGCTGGGCGGACTACGACAGAGATCGTTACATACATGGTGTCGGCTTCAAGAAGTCAGGAGTTTCACTAAGTACAATTACAGTGCTTTGTTGTGGAAACCCAAGTGGAGACCGTGATGAGATTAACTATTTTTCTCAAACTATCACTTTTAAACCTTTTTACATTTTCATAAGTATTAAGTATAATTATATATGTAATGCCATGTATGCCAGTGCTCTCATACGGTGAAGGAAAACATCGTGAGGAAACCGGCATGTCCAAGAACTAAAAATTCGAAAGACATGTGCCATCCACCAATCCGCATTGGGTCCGCGTGGTGGATTAAGACCTAATCACTCTCGCCTGAGAGTAGGCCAGTGTCCCAACAGTGGGAACATTAGAAGGCTGTCATGATGATGATATATGTAATGTAATTATGTACATATTTTATTTTGTTTAATAAAGATGTTTTCCAAAAGATGTAATTTTATCGTGAATACAGTTTTTTTAAGTTATACTTGATACACGTTTTCCAGGGACATAATTATTAAAAATTATAGGCCGTCATCAAACACCCGGAAATTGATCATCAATGTCTGAAATTCATAATAATAAAAACGAATTACTTGCCTCGCATCTCTCTGGAAGTTCAGTTCGATCATAGTGATATCACGCACGTCAGTAACATATATTTAAAGCCGGACTTAATTGTATACCTACCATTTGTGCCTTTCTGGAATCATATTATGCATTTCTGTTCTGACCCACCGTTGTCAGAGGCCGGCTTTAAAGTGATCAATGATACAATGGTATCAAGGTAAAAGTGATTTCTAGACTACTTTTAGAAAAAATGAATTTGTAAGGTTTGGTTTTTGTAATAAATAATTTGATAGAGGCAGTACCCAACCCTGACGTGACGAAAGCGTTCGCAGATCTCCCAAAGCCATGGATTACCAATGAGTAAATTGCTACGGATCTGTTTACATAAATTTATAGCTATTGATTATCAATGGTCACGTTCTACAGGAATGCTTATCTGCTGGGTTCTGTTACAATTGCATAAACAATCAGCATTAACAGCAGTTTATGTCATTATTATTGACTTTGTCATTTCATATCAGTATGCTCTACAACGCTATCTGTATTACGAGCAAGGACACTGCGTGACCGTGGTCTGGGGTGATGTGTTTGGAAGTGTACACACTAAAAAATATTGTTTTTGACTTGAACAATAAGTTGACAACTTAATAAAATTCAGACAAAACACGCTTCGAATTTCATTCAAATTTTGAGTCCTGCAACTCGGCAACCTGGTGATGTCCTGGGATCCGAATGTAAGCCGAAGTGAAATTATTTCAAAAACAAGACCCGGGTTCATTGTTCATTATCCATGTAAATTAGTAATTAGTAAAAAAGCCCAGCAAATGTTATGCGTTAGTTTTAAGAAATTCTCATGTAAGTGAAGTTATTCTTATTGAGAAATAAGTATTCTTAAACCTGAAATTGGCTAGGAATCTCAACGGTGTGTGAGCCAAAATAATCTTTTTTTTATTAAAGAGACAGTTTGGTTACTGATTTATAAAAATCGAGTGTTGCAATAGAATTGGTTGTAGCTATGTTGGGCTGCATTCTAGCGGCGTTTTGTAAAAAGGGTCTCGTCTTTGTTTCGTTACTCTTTCTCGATGTCGTGCTAAGTCTTCAATAAAGCGATACCTAGTAGTTTTATAGCTATAAGTAGGTATTCATATTTAGATTGATAGATTGATACTTTGTTATTGTTATATAATTCTAAGTTATTTTATATAGGTATTTGAGTATTTTTAGTTTTCCGTGTTAGTTTTTATGTAACTTAGTTTTAAGCACGCCAACCTCTACTTTTTCAGTAGATAAGGATGACTGGTAGAAAACGCTGCATAGCATTAAGTCCTTTTGTACAATTTTTTTTTTTGTGCAATAAAGAATTAAATAAATAAATAAATAAATATCGTGACTAGAGTTTGACGTTTTGCCGTGTTTTAGCGTCATTCGCAAAGTCGCGATGGGTGCGCCCGGCTACAAGCATTCCCACGGCACGAACCATCTCTTGCCGAGGCAAATCACGGCGAGACATTTTTTTCGCTGCACAGCTTTTTATATGCGTGGAAAATTGATTTCAACGATTCGATAATGTGTGTTATTTATAATATGTAGCATCCAACGTTTGAATATTGTTAGTTTATTTTGAACCTTTTTAAAAGTAAATTTTGTAGTTCGATTTAGGTATTTGTATTGTCAAACGAAAACCTAAGTTTTAATAATGTAAGGTAAACTCTGTCCTTTATTAATTAATTAATTTATGCCAATTAATTATTGCTTACTTTATAATCGTGACAAACAAACGCATAGCTGAACATTATGCAAAACAATATCGTACATTTAAATAAAATATCACTGCATTATACAGTTATAACTAGGCGTCACAATAACAATCACAATAATGACCTTGGTATGCACTTGTCTCTTGCGTTTGGACCTTGTCTTAGACACATTGAAATAGTTACGTTCAGTCGCCCGCATGACAGCTCAGAATGTATTATCACCATCCCCTATGACTTCATCAACTATGTTATGCAACCTTCCGGAGTAATAACTATCGTGTTGTTTTATATCAATAATTGTGATAGCGCAAGTTGATCTCAAATATCAACGGATCACGGCTTCCATGCCTGTTTGAATAAATAAATAATATTGCTGAACATTTTACAAAGCGCCAGCAAGACGCTTGTAATAAGCAGCTTGTAGAGATTTTATTTTTATTTTATTCATTTATTAGTAAGTATAGATCACCAACGAAAGATAGAAGTCATACTTACAACACATTAATAAAATATAATATTACACAAATATAAACCGGTGATTATTTTTGTTATAATAAGAAACCATAACCTGCAGTTACAACGTAGGGTAAGTCTATAGTAAAATCTAGTCATTCAACATAAAGAATGAAATATTTTTGGTAGATAATGATGAAACAAAAATATATTTATTAACTGTTCAATAAAGTTATACCTAAATAATAAGGTGTATTAACCTTTTCATGGTTAAAGCTGCCTTGCACTTACCAGGATTAAGAATTTTGTAATACAACTCCGAGTTAATTTGACATTTAGCTTAAGTAAAATAACGAGATAAGTGCCTGCTAATAAGATACTACCTTTTCTTGGTTAAAGTTAGTCTCAGTTGAAAACACGATTTAAATGTACCTTTAATAAAAACAAAAATCATCAAAGCGTAAAATGACAAATTGGGATCCTTATTTATTAAAGTAAATACTTTTGTTGCATCTGGTAGGTCTTTTTGTCGGTGAGTAGGAACGAGTCATTGGTACGAGTAAGATAACCTACCTAAAGAACGACAATACGAATGACATTGATCCTTATGGGAATGCAGCTCAATTAAGCGCAGTGGGCCAACAAATGCGACTAATGAATAAGTAGAGTTCATACAATACAAGCGTTTGTTGCTCGTTAGCTGGTGAGAACAAGGTCAGTGAGGAACTGGAGCAAGGTCACAATGGACGAAGTCTTCGAGTGATAGCGTGACCTCTGTATGTTATCGATAGTACACGTACGTATACGAAGTATATAAAATATGCGGTGTTATGCATGTCAACGCATTCCTCCTCATGGTCTACGTATAAAAAAAAAATAAAGTCTACGCATTATCTATGTGAAATAAATGTGATAGGTAATCCTTTGCATTACTTATCATGATTGTGTTATACTTCTACTTACCTACTACTAAGGGCATCACACATTATGCTATGCCACATGTCAATACGTGGTCAACTTGTTAACCATGTGTCCAACTTGTTAACAGTCACTTCATCAAAAGAATAGGACTGAAAATTCAGCCTTCAAAATCCGGACCGAAGTGGTTTTAGTTTGTTTTGCTAGTGTTTTAGAGTTATGTTGTCGGGTGAATTTCGTTTTACGTAGTAATTTAGAACTAAACGATTTTTAAATAAGTTGCTTGCCCGAGTTCAAAAGTACAGTGGCGAGACAGTCTTCTCGTCCGAATGCTACCATTACCATACTGATACCATTTTTCTACTGGTGCCATTCTCCCACTGGTACAATTTTCCACTGATTTTTTTGGCCATGACAGAGGCCTTCGGGCGGCCTAAAAACTCTGTCACCAGACTCATACGAACTTACTTAGTTATTTTAATTTAATTCAATTCTTAATGAATTTATTTAATTATTCTAAAGTGTTATTGCAATCTATTTTACTTGAGTTGTAATGTTTTTGGAACGCAAATATTTTGTATCTGTATTTGCTATAAACAAGTAGTATAGAATACCTTATTTATTTATAAAACAACACAAATCTTTGCTGTGTTTTTATGACTGCTACATCCTAAAACTGACACGGTGATTGATAGTAACATTAATTATAAAATATTAAATTACGAGTAAATATTAATGAAAGAGCAGGTGTGCAAACTAAATTCTGAGAATAAAGGTGGCGTTCCAAAAACCTGTCTCGCCCCGACATATTTTTAAGTCAGAGTGCGCCTTGGTGCAGTCGGGTGACGTCATTAAGGATCTTGCTAAAAAACAGACTAAAAACGATTCGCTGCATAGCACTATACAGCGAATCGCTTTTGGTAAAATTAAAACCATTAAGTATATGTAGGTACTTTTTTTTTTATACTACTATAGTGGCAATCAAGCGTACGGCCCACAAGATGGTAAGCGGTTACCGCAGCCTATGGGCGATTGCAATACCAGAGGTATCACTCACGGGTTGCCACCTTGAGACGTAGATCGAAAGTCTCATGTGCCTGTAATTTCACCGGAAACCATACCTTTCGAACCGGAACACAGCAATGCGAGCATTACTGCTTGGCGGCAGAAATAGGTATGGTGGTAGTCCTTCCCCGGACGAGCTTATATTGTATATATATTATACTTATTTTATTTACAGATAATGATAATTATGCTTTAGTCACTAAAGTTTAGTAGACAGCGCTAACTGTAACCAGCAAAGTCCCTTGACGCAGCGCAATCTGTTGCGCCATTTCCAAAAAGTCAAAGTAGAATAAGTATTAGATTTACTATCCATTACATGCAAACTGATAAATAAAGGAATAAGTTTATCTAAAAGTTATAATCATTTGATGTAGGTAAGAAAAAAATTGATCTGAGCGAGATTGGTAGCGTTGGGTCATAGAATCGCTATATCGTAATCGTATTCGTGCGTGAGACTGCCATAAAAGTATTTTCATAGAACTTGCTTAGGTGCCAACATAGTACATTAAACCTTTATAAAATAGTGGATTACAAGCAGCTACTTACATAGATTAGTTAAAAATGTTTAGGTTCTTTACACGAAATGATGCAATCAAAATAATACGCTGCATTCATGACCTACGATATCCTGAACTGTATCGCGAACATGACGTCATTTTAGTGCAATTTTCCTGTAGCAGTTACTACCCAGACCACTGCAACATTCCACTCAGCAAAGCTCACAGCCTCATGCGTCAGTCAAGAAAAAACAACAAAAGCAATCAGTTATAAATGGCGCCCGTTTTTCATTCATCCCTCGCCATGGACGCAATCGAAAAGCGGTTTATCGGCGCGTTGTTTTAATAGGTTTCGGCACCGGTACAAACAACATGTGCTATTGCCCGGTTTTTAAATTTTTTATCGATTTGGTATTACGAACATTTTGGTTCTCGACAGTGCACATATTTTGAACGCGCAGTCACAACGCAGCAGTTTGATTTCTTTGATACATGTCCAAATAAGAGATAGGATTTTATTCGCTTAGTTGTTTATTTTATATTAGTCGTTTTAAATTTTTTAAAATGGATTTGGGGTAATTTTTTCCCAGCTGTGGGAGCAATCAAACTGGTTAAAAAACATTGGAAAAAGATTAGATTTTTTATTTTTATCTATTTATAGCGTCTGCCATTTTTGTCAATTTGCTAATGTCAAAATAATAATTGTGTGGAGGAAATGGCGGCGTTTCTTACAATAATTTTCCGAGTCTGCGAAAAAATCTTACCAACAAACGTTACCTTTACATTTCAATCGCCTACAGGGGCCCAACCATGAACTCTTATAGCGATTCAAATGAAGTTCTAAACTAAATTGTCAAAAATTTTATACCATGACATGATTGTCTAATTGATATCATGGTACAAATTTTTTTGACAATTTAGTTTTTTGTTTTGTTTGTTAGTTTAATTTAGGGGGGCAGTTGTCCCAAGAAAACGTAACGTTACTTATATTGGATAAACCTTTACACAATATAACACGAGAAAAACGAATGGCAAGATGGCAGGAGAGCCGCATTAATGGATAGAGAAGACGTCTGATCTTTTTTAGAATAAGTCAAGAATGAATGACTTTTTTATTTTATAAACAGAGACTTTTAGTTTCTGCCTGTAAATTGCGGGAGACAGCCGATCAGTGACAACAACCTGCTTTCTAAGAAAATGTGCCCTTGGGCTGAGGCGCTACGTCAAAGGCTGAGTCACGAGTATTTTTAGCAGCATCCCTGAGTGAGCTCGCTCACTTTATAATGGCGCATTGTAAAAATACAAAACTTGGTAAACCATCAGATGTATTTGGGAATTATTATTGTCATTAACAAGTCTTTCGCCTAATGTTTAGAGCTACGCCTGACCATAACAGCTGCAGTGTCACCCAAAAATGCGAGTTTTTTTTTAAATCCTTACAATTTACCATCAGGTGAATTATTTAGAATTTTTGTAGCATAGGTTTTTTTTAATAAAACACATATTGACATGGGCCTTATTTTTATATTTTCATTTTTCTTCTTTATCAAATCTTTATAGAAACGTCGGAAAGGAAACTGATGTCGCTCTTCGTTCGGAACGAGTTGTTCCATCCGGTGACCATTAACATTTGCTGTACCAACTGTATTATTAATCCAGTATATTTCCTCGGACAAGATAAGTAAATGCTAGTAGAATTTACGCGAGTGGAAAGCCTGCGCAGGAGTCGATCTAGTGCATGCAGCAATGGGTCAAAACAATCACGGAAGGAAACAACAGATAGGCATAGAAAAATGTAAAACAAGTAGGTTTTTTTTTAGTTTATAAGTTACTATTTATAGAAGTAGTTTAGTAATAGGTTGGTACTATTGTTTTCGATACTTAATCAAAAATTATAAAAAAAACATTAATGACTTGTCCAAACTGCGTTGTACTTACATACACGAATTGCAATATTAAATTTTGTTTACGTACTCTGAAAGTAGTAAACAAAGTTATCGAAAGAATGCTGGGATGTAGGTAGGTATGTTACGGTTCTCGATATCATTTTAACTGCATTCGAGTCGTAATTCTTATAAATGCAAAACAGATTGTCGTGTCATATTGTTGAGATTTTATTGCAAAAGCTGCAGTTCTGCGCCCTATTTCAATAGCCTGCCCCGTGCCCTGGCACCGGCCGCGCCGCACTATCACGTCACGCGTGGAAACTGTGTCACGTCTCTCAGTAAAAGTACTTTCTTCTGGCCGCTTTCGGAAACTCGTCTAGAACAAATTTCCTCGGTATAGTTAACCTTGTACGATGTGACATAAGGTGTTCGCTGAACGAGCACTATAATAATAACTCTCGGTAGTTTAGCTGTTCTGAGAACTGGCAATCGATATGCGACAACACCGCCTCGCCTTACATCGTGAGAAAATAAAGCTCACTTGATATATCTACTGACTAAGCAATAAAAGTAGCCCATTCTGATGTGTTCGACGAAAATGTAAGCAGTTACTGTTACAATGTATAGCTTTGTCCTGTATATATGTGGGACAAAAGCGTGATTGTAGAACTATGTAAACAATTCTGTAGTGTGAGAATATAATAACTTTTATATTGTTGAATGTTTATTTAAATATAGGTTTGCACGGAGTAAAGCTCATAGAACGACGACTATTCTATCTAATAGTAAGGTCCTGGGGCATATATAATTACTGTAAGGTACAATTATTTTCAGGAGCACTGGTGGTCCAGTGGTAGTTACCCCGCCTTCCGATCCTAAGGTCATGGGTTCGAATCCGGTCGTGGATTTTTCGCTACGAAATATTTATGTGCGCAATGCCAGTGCTATCATATGGTGAAGGAAAACATCGTGAGGAAACCGGCATGTCCAAGAACTAAAAATTCGAATGATTTGTGCCGTTCCCCAACCCGCATTGGGTCCGCGTGGTGGATTAAGACCCAATCACTCTCGCTCAAAAGTAGGCCAGTGTTCCAGCAGTGGGAACATTAGAAGGCTGTCATGATGATGATGACAATCATTTTTGCATTATTACTCGGGAATATACTTCTAGACCTTCCTCATATTTTGTGCCTAATGCAATGCCTAAATTTTTTTATGTTATTAAGGCTTTTGCACCTTAATAAATAGACAAACTTATCTTTTAAATGTTTGTTTCTCCTGTGCCTTAGGAGCAGAAACGTAAAATAACAAATGCAACAAAACCTAGTTTACAGTTCCAAAGATTCCGAAAATAACTTTATAATGTTTCCAAACATTCACCGCAGCTAGGATTTGTGGTGAACATGAAACATAGCAACCGTTGACTCGATATATCAGGCGGAAATCAAAACATGTCACGACTACGAGCCACGTCCTGTTCGAGTGAACCTAGATTCGTGTGCCAACCTCTGCCACTTGGAAGTGAAGTGAATTAAATGAAAGTGGAACTGAACAGCTGAATACCCCACTATCATTGCTTTTGTGCACCAAACCGCATCGGTACCGTGAAGTGTATTTATGACCAATTCAGTTCCGATCCCAACAGTGGGAACATTAGAAAGCTGATCATCTAATAACTTAGATCCGAAGACCTCTAGTGTCAGTGCCCTAAATGCCTATCTTAAATAAACGGATCGACTAGCTGTCTCTATGTTTTTTTATAAGATTTAGGTCAACCAACTTTGACTAAATTAGAACGTGATAAAAAATAGCACCCTAAAACTAACAATAGAAACTTTTCTTTTATTATTTTTGTTATTCGTTTGTTTTGTTATGAACAAAGATAAAAGAAGCTTCGCAAAGCTCCATCTGAATTCAAAATCTTTCTAATGGGATACCACTTAAATAGTCTAGACAGGGTGGTCCCTAAGTACCTAGTATCCTAGTACCAGACGTCTGGCGATTCTGTGGTTGTTGAGTGCATTTTCCACAAAAATAAACACAAGAATGTCGATATGACAATGATATCTTCAATTAACATGTTGTAAATGTATCAGCAAGTTATCGATTAGTCTCGACTATTACCTATAGTGATCCATGCCGGAAGCCGAAGGCCTAAGAGTAGGCCTAAGCAGTCTTTCAATAGAACATCGACTACGCATTGCTTTGCTAGATGAATACAAGAAATTCAAATATTTTTTTATTTTAAAGCACTTTATTAATTCGTCTTATATTAACTTTAAGTTGGGCCATAAAAAATTGGTAAGGATCTGATGAGGATCTTCAGCGTGATGCGCAGAATAGCTCCTCAAAATACAGTAAATTGCTCACTTTTCAAAGTTTGTGCTCGCGAGGTCTTCTGTCCAGAGTACAGAGAACTACTAGTTTAGTAGAGTACCTCTACATTACTGAAAACTTTTTTACCACTGCCGACGGACGCCATATTTTAGATTGGCATCTCACAATAGATTTATGTTATGTCCGAACTCCGAAGGCTTGACAACATGCCCGTTATTCAAGGCATCGTAAAAATGTTCCTTCGGAAATTCGGCTGTTTTATGTGTCTGGACTCGGACAAAGAGACGCTTAACTGCTTCCAAAAGACATAAAGAACTTTCCTTAATATCGGACGAATTGTTTCCGCACACGTGCAAAATCAGGTCAATCTACTCTAGAGCCCCATTCGTGGAAAGCCTATATAAATCTGCAATACATAGTCGACGACCGATGTGGCGCGGCGGGCAAAGGTCCGCCTGCGACGCAGCAGGTTGCGGGTTCGATTCCCGCCTTGGAACAAATGTTTGTACGTACTGCAAATATTTGTTCTGGGTGTTCTGGATATTTTCTATGTATAATAAAAAATATATATCGATGTAAGTGATTATTGTATTAATCAAATCAGTCATCTAGTAGTACCCATAACACGAGCTCTGTTTAGCTTCGGGCTAGATGATGCTGTGTGGATTGTCCAGCATTATTATTTATTTATTTACAACATATGATACACTTACCTATGTAGGTACTTAGTAAATATTAATATACGAGTAGCTGCGGGTTTTTGTACAAATTAAGTGGGTCTAAGACTCGATCTCTAAAAAGCGAAACAATACTAGTTGATATCCAAATGCTCAGAATTTGGGGTTAGTATTTATTCTAAGAAACCTATAGGCTTCTAAAGACCAGATGTATTTAGACAGGCTTGCAAAAAATCTCTCATTTCAAGCAACGAAGATTCTTTAAATTATATAAAGGTTATCAACCTTAGTTTGTTTTAGTAAGAAATCTGAGTGGGATTTTAAGGCAGGTAGGTACTTAATCTAGTAAAAAGCGAAGTTTTTTAATTTTGTCAAAACGAAAATAATAAGTAGGTAGTACCTAAGTACTCTTTTTTCATAACATTTGTTTTTTTGTTATCATCTTTAATAAAACCTAGGTATTGTAAAGATTTGTATTAGTTTTTTTTTGTAACGAATTACTTAACTCAAAAACTACTGGTCAAATTTCCAAAATTCTTCTATCATTAGTATGCTATTATCCCGGAGGTACATAGGCTATATTTATTACTAGCTACCCGCTCCGGTTTCGCACGGGAGCTTAACTTTTCATTACCAGTGCGAAGCCGGAGCAAGTCGCTAGTTTTTTAAGTAGGTACAAACTAGAAAACATTTTATTAAAGTTACATTTTAAGAGTAACCCTACTAATACTTTAATATTAAAAAGTGAAAGATGTACTTATTTAAATTTTTATGTTTGAAATTTAAACTCGGTTTCGTTTTTCGTTGTTTATGTTTGTCTACTTTTCAGACTAATTTAATTTTCGAATAACTTATTATTGGTATAATTCTATATGGTAAGTAAAAACTAAAGTTTTATACTTACAAATTTTTAGATTCCAAATTCAAATTACATTATTGACCAGCGGGTTACCTTAGCTGTTCCCCGATTTTCCAAGATTTTTTTGCAACATAGTACTCAATAAATTGTACAACTCAATAAATTGTACCTACCATCATGCATAAATTAATGAACATCCTAGCATTAGTTACAAAAGTTCTAATCGAAAGTTTGTATTTGAGAGTCAAAGTTGAATTTTCAACATAAAATTAAAAATCTAAAAACCATAATCCATCGTTTGTGTGGGTGTTTTCAAAAACTTTCAGGGGCTCTAAACTTTCATATTATCATAAAAAATGTGGTACCACTCAAATTAGGCTATTATTTTCTGAAATCGGTCTTCAGTGGTACTAATACTAAGGTGAAGATTTCCAAAGTTAGCAATTTGATCTAAGTACCTAGGTAAATTATTATCGCCTCCTAGTAGACCTAGCACGGTTTCACTCGCGTAATTTTTCCGAAATTTTCCCATAATTTCTCACCATTTAAACCTTCCCTGGATTCTTACAAACATTTCAAGACCAAAATTAGCCAAATCGGTTTAGTCTTTCTCGAGTTTTAGCGAACCTAACGCACAGCAATTCATTTTTATATACTAAGAGAACATAAAAAAAAGAATATAATAAGAAGATTGTCGTTCGGCTAAATAAGATAGGAAATGCCTTAAAATTTTATCCAATCCTATTAAAAAGACCGAACAATGTTAAATTGAAACTAAGGTTAGTTTTTTTATAAGTATCAGCAATTTTTGGGTGTTACTGCAGCTATGGTCAGGCGTGGAGCTTAACATCATACAAACTACTTCTATCTAGATTTGCAAGACATAAAATTAGACATTGCGAGCAGGTGATGTGAAAAAAAAACTAAAACAACGAAATCCCCGACATAAACCTTCGTTAGAACGTAAACGAGTAAGCTGACGCACGTCGTCGTTGTGGTTGCAGCGAGTGAGCAAGCCGAAAGCCTGCGCAGGCGCCACGCGCAATACCCACGGCGAATTTCGCAGCTCTCGCCCACTGATCTACATTTCACCTCCAATATAGGTCGATAACTGCCCACGCTCAGCCCCTCCGAGCGAGGCCATTCACCTCGCCATTCCAAATCATTGTTCGCCAAATGTAAAACGTTGGCACTGTTGGCAAAGTTCAACGAACTCTCTGTTGGTGCGGCTGCTGCCTGTCAGTCTTCTCTGAATGACACTCGACACGACATCATCACCTAACACAAACATCCTCTGTCTATTCATTATCGCTCTTCTGAAAATATTCCATGTATGATTCGAGAGGTATAAACAAACCCATCTTTTTGCTTACTCCTCATAAAATTAGATCGGTATTATTCTAAGATGAACCATTAGAATTATGGTAAAATCACATCTATCCTAGTAGGTAAAAGATAAAGCAATAAGTTTTGTATCGCAATGTATTGTACGTCAAAAATCAATGCTGTGTACGTTCAGCAGCCACATTAGGTGATATATCCTATATCATAACTTAAATACAGAGATTATAATCAAAGACAATGTAGGAAGTATATACCTAGTATGAAGAAATTAATTTTTGTCATTGTAACAACATTGCAACTATGGCAAGATTATATTTTAAAAGTAAGAAATATATAATAATATGACATAAGAAATACTTGACGAAAAATAAAACAATTACTTAACCAAGACCAAAATACCTTTGCTACTTGTATATAAATCACATCTACATAATACTTAGTTCACTTTACGCACACATATTTTGAAAGTTTACAATGTATTTTTGTAATATGGGCAAGGCACCACCTCAAATCTCAAATTTCAAAGACTCAAAATGTCGGTTAGCCGCGACTTTATTTTCAGTCAAATGAAATTTATACGCCTAAATGCTTGACGAATCGGCCGAACCCATAGAAATTTATATATGGAGATACAATGATTATTTTAATTGTTGTAATACCGGTTGTAATAGCCCTCCTAAAATTTACAAAAAAACTGACTTTCTAGTATTTCACAGTGCGATGGAGCGCAGAACTATCCAAATATTTGTGCGCAAGGAAAGTGGCGCGCTGAACGGGCGTGCACCGACTCTGCCCAAAGTGTCACGTTGAACTCTTACATAAGGACTCGTTGTGCTTTCGAAAATATCATCAGGAATTTTGCTTTTCTCAACCAAACAATGCCTCTTTTGCATTTAAGGCAATACAAAAGAAAGTTGCTAGTTACGCGCGCATTTGAAGCCATTTTTGATGAAATCAGCGGACGTAATTTGTTATAAGCCGTATTTAGTCATTATGCACTATATTTAACGTTTTTATTTGACAACGCAAACGGTATTTTGAAAGCTTACATGTTAGCTGACAATGTTTGGGTAAGTAACACACGAAGTGGTGTAGTGTGAGCTCAATATTTTGGCCCGGGGCGGTAATGGCACAGCACGGTCAGGTAACGCTGTCGTGGCCCAAGGAGAAACATCGGTTGCTCTACATTCGTAGTTCGAAGCCGATGACTCCTCGTGACCGTGTCCTCCTTAGCGAGTGCTGCTTTATCTCACCGAATTTCTCTCTTCTGTTCCGCATCATCACGAACAAAAAGTCGAGACCCGTTTGGTGGCAACGCGGCCTAGTTGCAGCGGCCTGCCCACAAAGCGCCGCTCAATGCGACTCAGCCGAACCCAAACACGAGTTAACTTGAGTAGGTAAGTACTTTCGCAGCGGGCCAGTGATAATTGTATAGGTACATGAAGATGGCAGGATGACACTTACAGCCGCACCTTGCGCCTCCAATTAAATCGATAAGTGCTCTGGTTAAAGCACAAGTAGTTAATTAGCACACGTGTATATACAGTATAATTATATTTTATTACTAATGAATTATGCGTAATAGGTTAAAATAGTGCAAGTACTTGATCTACAATAGTTTATTGCGGTTAAACAGTAGCAACTTAGATAAACCACATAATTTTTTACAAGGTGTGCTAAGGTTTAACTTAAGTACTTATTTTAAATTATACTTTTATGTATCTTAGTTATAATAATATCGCAATTACTTAATAATGGATCGCTTTTAGTATAGTATATAGAATTTAATTGTTAGCAAATCGTAATATTCATTACTGAACTACAGAATGAATGATTAAAGGGAATGATCAACGGTGAAATTACTGGTATATTTCATATACAAGCAACCATAGACTATGGTAACCGCTTACCACCTACAAATAAACAGTCTTGGTTCTAACAAACACATCTCTTGCTACACAGCTCTGGTGGAAACGCAGCCTAAAGCTAGGCAGAGCGAGGCTAGTAAATGAAGTGATTCTATTGGTTCTTAACAAACATATTCCTCGCTACACATCCTCGCACATCTGGTGGAAACGCAGCCTTAGGCACAGAGCAGATATGTATACTACTTAGGTACAGAATGCCACTCTTCACCTCTTACCAATAACCTTAATTGCGAGTTTTTAGGTACATTCGAGGGCACTGAAGAAATATCGTTTTTAAAAAGTATAAGTATTTCTAAACCTCTATTAAAAAAATTATTGAAAAACCTCTATGGTAAATGCAGATTTGTATTCTAAAATTTGCAATGCCCTTATGACAAAAATCAAGAAAAAAAGCTAAAAAATAAATTTTAACGATAGACTTCTTTACCCTAAAATGGAATGGAATAGGGAAGTTTGTAAGAAAAAATAGCTGAAGCTCGAAGAGGATTCAACAATTTCGAATTAATTTACTTCTACAGTACGGAACCTTAGGGCCGCGAGTCTCGCTAGCACTTGTGTTATTTTGGCATGGCATGCGTATAACAACTATTTTATTGATTTAGCTAAACTTAAAATGAAGAAGACGTAGACTGGCACAAGACAGAGTCGGCACAAAATAAGGAAGGGCAGCAGTTGGTCGAGTTGCAGATGATAATGATGATCATCATGATGAAACTAAAACCAAAAGATTTTTCAATGTATCAATAAATGTACTTACCTAAACTAATCGTTTGTCTTTGAACTGAACACTTGAAGTGCGATCTGCGCTAGATGCAGCGCAGTCGCGTGCGCATGCACCGATCAGCTAATACCGCGCGCGCGGCCTCAGCACTCACAAACGGCCTTTGCAGTTCGGCGCGGTCGACGACCCGTCATAAGTTCGATGACCGGGCCCGCATTTAGGTTTCACTTTCGTTCACTAAGGATAACTGTACCATATACGTCACGTACATGCCCACAATTCAGCCCACGGCCGGGTTCCCGTAGCCTGCAGAGAATACGCAATATTGGCACACATTTTAGGCAGTAAGCACCGGCCAATTGTGCACAATGAACATTAATTCGTATTGTTGCTAGCCGCCAGTACTACGCATTGTTTTTTATGAGCAGTTCGATCATCGCCAAGCATCCTCCAAACACGGCTCGGCTCAGGTACTTGCACAATCTATTCAAGAGATTAGCTTAAACGATCATGTTTCAATTTACATATTCCAAATGTTAATGAACAAGCCAATTGCTGGAAATACGTCGTCACCCGCCTAGAAGGTTGTTGCACTAATTATTGCCGGTGTCGCAACTCGGGCGTTGGACCGGTGTCCTTTTGATGCATTTTGGGTACAATTAGGTAATTTTGTGAGTCGGTGGGGCCCCTTACCACCTCGAAGGCGCGGTGCGTGGGGTTGCGGGTTCGGTGGTTGCGCAATCAGCGGTCGTCGACTCGGTTATGTCAGCGGTTTACGTAAGCGTCACCTCGCAACGCTCTTGGGCAGCGCTCGCGTTTCGCACTTCTCGGACTATTTGCGTACGGCCCGGGCTAGTTAGCGATCTGTCGCTTCGCATCTCCTCACCAACTTGCTGCAGTGTTCCTTCAAGCCAAGTGTTAATTATTTATGTTATCCATAGTAAATTACACGTAGCATATGCGCGACGCAACCACAAGTACTTACCACAACAGAAATAATAATCGAGCCAACAATAAAGATTGAAGGTGAATGAGTTATGCATGAAAAGCCTATGCTTGCTCGAGTTGCATCACTTCCAAAAGCATGTAATTAAGTTTAACCTTTCATGAATTGATTAGTTCTATCATCATATCGCTCATTGTAGAGAACAGGTGTGCCCTAAAGGAATAATTATGCGATTATTGCGGTTGGAGCGTAGAAGGGGGTGGAGCGGTTGCGTCAGCGTGCGGAGAGTGGCCGGACTCAACACACAAGGTTGAAGGTTCAATGCTCTAGAAATAAATACGACACCCGACCCCGGCAACCGCGCTTTACGGGTCGAACCTGCGTGTGCGTCCACCGTCAGCTTACACCGCTTCAACCAAACTAACAACTCGTAAGTCTCGCAACTCACGTCGTCGACGCAGTCTCATCAGTGCCTGTCAGCCTCTACGCGTAGACCAGCGACTACGCTCGTAGGCGACCGAAACCGAACCGACTCCAATTCGGTTTACTTTACAACCAATCTAAGCGCAATAAAAAATTTTTAACAACACCTGTTTGCGTTTTATTGATCTCTCAGATGAACACGTCAGTAGCATAAAGATTTTTATCTCTAGGTGCCGGAAAGTGTTGTTTTATTACATTAGATGTGTACAGACAGTTACAATAAAATTGCATTGTTAAACTAGTTCTCCTAAGTAATGACAGTTTTTTTTAACGGTACCTACACGCAGGTTTGTGGAGTAGCCTTCAAAAGAGAGAACGTGGTGCTCGTAATCACGTCCAATGTGCCAACTCTTTTTTTATGCGGTGGTTTCGCAATTTTTTTTATAACTTTGCCTTCGACCTTTGTAAGTCGCCCAATTCAGGCTGATTGGTATTCCTGTAGCGGTATTGGCGACGTGTGATTTTCGTAACTTGTTGTAGAGGTAGATCGCGGACAGAGCACGACGCATTTCACAAACAGCTGGCGTAGGCAATCATTCTCTAGTGATGTAGAATTTTAGACATTATGTATGCTGCTAGTTTTATTCAGACTCTAGGATAACTAGACTAGTGTTTATGCATATTTGTCCTTTGCTACCCATAATCAAGTACCTAAGTATATTAATTCTTATTAGTGCTTTTAGAATATTATCAATCGCCATTTTTAATAATTAAAAAAAAAAAATTGTCTATTACAATTGCTTATGGTTGGTACCTACATGGTACAATACCTAGTACCTGAATAATTGGGCACAATGCGTATGTCGTAATTAATAGTGTGGTACTCGTTCACAAATAATATTTCTATCTTTAGCGTTGTCGAAAAATAAACAAAGGTTTCTGGTTCGCTACAATTCAAATTAACTTACAAAGAATTTTTCAATTCTTCACGCACGCAATTAAAATATCTTACGAAGTTTAAAATTAGCAATCATCAACATGAGAGATCAGATTAACAGCTATAATTTTAACATACCCACTGGCTTATCTACAAATCAGGAACATAATGTAGGTAAGTGTACCGCACTGCAACCAACATTTCTCGTTTTATTGTATTTTTAAAACGAACCGTTACGACAGTGTCCACAATTTCTCCGTTCACTTCATTCTGATTACAAAAAAGCGTAGAAAGCGTTGAAGTGCTTATACAACAAACATCGCGCTTTATCGACACCACCATATCGGCTTGATTCGTTTTGCCAAAACTGCTTACGATCGCAAGTTAGCCTGGGTTCACTAACCTCGACGAACAGTTCTACGAAGGTGGGCCAGCACTTCTGTTGTTAGGTGCCAAAATTCAGCAACGGGACGCAGCGGCGCATTGGAAGGAATCGGTTTTTAAAAGCGATTCGAGTATCGGTTAAACCGGTCAGATAAAGATAGTAACAACATATCGGAAGCAGGTCGACCAGCAGGAAGGCCCAGCAGCGGTACTTGCGGCGTTACCGGAACGGCTGCACGCAGCCTTTCACGCACTTAATTTGGCAGGACCCCCTTCTCACCGCTACCTCCTCGCCCCAACACTGAGAGAAAGTAGCTAGCCTACGCAATGCTAAGGTCGATGACCGTACTCAAAAATACTAACTTCTGACAAAAGTGACACATTAACTGCGTGCATTTCATATTCAGTATGTGTGGTCAGTTTCTTGCACGGATGTGGAATGGCCTATGTGATTGGGTCATGTGTTGCAAAGTGACTATTGTTCCTGTGGAACATTGAAAGCTGGCACGTAGGCAGTTCTCGATTATTGCAGTGCCGCTAGTAGTTTTATTATCCGACGGCTTGGACATAAATATTCCAATATTTTTTATATGGTTCAAATTTAAAGCTTTTAAATTTAATACACTACAACTGGCTTGATTGGTACTACCAAACATAGTTTTTTTAAATCTCTCAAAATTCAGTACCTATCCCCAATGGAAGCCATATTTAATAAGGCGCTTATGAAATAACTCCCTACATGCTCAACTTTTAAATTGTCTATATACCTTTTGTTTTAGATGTATTTGAGCAGATAAACAATTTTAGACATCCTAGTAGGTATATTAAAAGCCATTACTAGAAGCTATTGTCGACACGACGCCGCGACGATTCCATTAGAGTTTACAATAGAACCAAGCTGCTCATTTCTAAGACATATTATTCATATTATTATTTTAATTGTTTCTAACATTATACAATAAGCCGTTGTAAAATAGTCTAAATTGTGGCCAATGGTTTTTTTAGAACTGGTAAAGAAATCACGAAGGTATGCAGCCAGCAGTACCTAAGTTCATAAAAATTCAATCAGATAAGCAAGGGCTCAGCCTAAATCTGGACATGATCAGGGTCATCAGAAAAAAGTAACCGTATAATTAAACATAACTGAATAGTGCTCTACTACTCTACTAAACGTATACCAACGCAGCACACCTTGAGGTCATGGCGAACCAACACATTTGAAAGAAGTACTTACTGTATTTATTTATGTTATTATAATTTTGGATGGAAGATACATCACACAAAATTAAAGTGTCGTTTGTCACTTGTTTATGCCTAATAATTTAAATTAATAATTTACTGAAATAAAAAAAAAAAATATTACTTTCATGTCACCAAATGACGAAACGGTCGTCGCTTGATTTTAAGCGCCACGCCTGACTATAACAGTTGCCGTGTCACCCAAAGCTTTAAGTTTTAAAGTTCTGTGTGGCAATGCATTGGTCTCATCACTCGGGTCTCTTTCAGCAACCTATTAAGCCCTAAAATGTAGGAGTAGAGTGAAGCAATACAAGCATGCAAGCGACTTGGAAACGTTTCAATGATTAGACTAAAGAAGAGCTGTAGGAAGCGGAGTGCCTTGCTCGTTACTGCGCAGTTGCCCAGCTGGTCGAGTCTAACTAAGTTATAATTTATTGATTTAGCTTGCATTTGAAATGAGATGTCAAAGTGGGCACGTGAGGAGTACCATCCACAAGCAACGCCCGCGTGCAAGCACGTGCCATGGAAAATCACAGAAAACAAGGACACGATGCAATGGTTCATTCAACCGAACGTTATTATTCAACGAGCGCACTGTGATGAAACTACGCAGATCTTCATTATTATTAACAAAGACTAATGTTACGAAATATTGGACCACGTACAACGTAGGGCTCACGTACGGAGCCCTAAGGCACCGAAATATGACACGCTTACGACCGACACGCAACGAAATCTACGCCATGTTACTTGAATACAAGATTATTGATGATAGCCTTTTGGAGTTGCTTCTTTGCCTGAACAACAATGAATTTCAAGCGTGCGCGATGAAACTTTTGAAAAAAAAAATATTTTATTGCTTGCAATGGTAATAATAAAACAGTTTAATAATATATATTTCAATTTTCATAATAAAAATAATATTGTTTGTTGCTTGTGCTTTTTTTCAAAGATTATTACCAAAATGAAAAACCCTCAATGGTATGTGCGGTCAGAAAATGTATTGGTATGTTAAAACTAACTGGAAAGTCACCGACAAGTAGTACTACAAATTATACTAGTGCAGTCCAAAAAATTATGAATTTTGAGTCGGGCAAACAAGATGGTAAGCTTCGGAACAAAGTAGATTTTTTGTAAAATCCCTACAATTCCCACATTCAAGATAACTATTGCAAAACTATTAAAATAATATATTCGCAACTCAACAGGTTAGAAAATTAAGTTAGAACTTTACAATCTCACCAAAGCAATATTGCTACACATCTACGCTTAATTTATCCGCTCCTTTCGACAATGACTTCATCAAGCTTAGATCATGACGTAGTCTCAAGATTACGAAATCCCGCTTTTAAATTAGAAGCTGATATGGAACTTTTATTATTAATTCTATAGATTACGGAATCACTAATAGGTTCCTTCGTCATTGTAAGTTTACACAACCGTTCATAGGTAATCTAAGAGTTAACCTTTCACGAATCCTGATTGTTAGCAAACTTCACTCGTGGTCTTAGAGCATCCATAACGGAAGATGACATGCTCACGTGTTCGTAATCTCAAGTATTATGATCATACACGACACGACACAGGGAATCCTAGTGGGGTCTAGATTGTTATGTTTTACACAGTACGTCAATTATGTATGCATAAGTAATTGTTTTGTGTTTGTATGCATCTTTTGTTGGAGTGTGCATGTGTGTTTTTGGACTTTTTTTAGCTGAGTCGAAGCTGTTGTGGTCGATGATAGCTTTATCTACATTTTTTGAACAATAATTGTAGCCTTTTTTTGTTGCCTAAATGAGACATGAAATAATATTTGGCCGATTGGAATAATTATACAAAATTTCGTAACATATAATCACACTTTCTTTCGTATACTTACTTAGCAATGTTTTTTTAATTTTTAATTTATTGCAGATTATATAAAACAGTTTAACAACAAAATAACCGTAGTCACATCACCGTGGTGAAATCTAAACAAGACCATCCCGAGTAAGTGTGCTATTAGTATGCATGTCGTAGTGACAAACGTAGCCAAAACCGAGTTGCATGGTGTAACATCGTGAGTGAGGTAGTAATGGGCCGGGTTCGTTCGCCGACAAAAGCGAAAGTGCTGCGTTCAGTGGGACGACGACCTGAACCTCCTGCAAGCCCTATCGCCTTCCTGCAGGCGCCATCGCTGTTGCCAACGGAGATTTGCTGGCTACCCATGTCGCCTAAGATATGCCCATTTTCAAAGATGTTTTCACTTGAACATTGAATCCATTGGTGGATTTGGTATATTTATTTTATAGCTACTATACCTACAGGGTGAGTTTTTTTTTCAGGAACGCTGAGGGAAAATCTTAAACTGTGAGAGTTATCAAAAAGTCATGTTAGGAGTTACAAGCTCAATTTAAAACATAATAAGTTGAACATTTAATTACAGTTTCTTTAAAAATTAAAAAAGTGAGTTTGTGAAGGAAAATTCTGCATTTTCGACTTCTTTGTTTGATAACAAATGCCAGAAACAAGTTCTTATGTGGCAGGTCTTAGGTAACTGTCAAAACGACGTGTTTTATTTGAATGAATATAACAAAAAAATATAAAAAATTGAGATTGTTTTTTCTTGTTCATCATCATGACAGCCTTCTAATGTTCCCACACTGGCCTACTCTCGGGCGAGAGTGATTAGGTCTTAATCCACCACGCGGACCCAATGCGGATTGGTGGATAATAATTATTATTACTAAACTAAAAATTCAAAATACATGTGCCACCCACCAATCAGCATTGGGTCCGCGTGATGGATTAAGACCCAATCACTCTCGCCTCGTCATTCATTATCAACCTGACAAACTTAAGGGGTAGGTTCCACACATAAAAAAAAATATATATGTATAATTTTTTTTTTAATGTATATTTTGTCTTAAAAATCCCAAGTAAACAAAAAAAAACCGATTACGTTTTTCCGCTCAATTATTATTTATCATAATGAATATTCATATATATATATATATACAATATGTACATATATGCTAGATTTTCATATGGTGCTCTGTCAAAATGATGGTACGAAAGGGCACGCGGTTTACTCCCACATAATATTTATTACGTGTAGTAGAGCTTTACTCTATCTATCTCAATTATATTCACTTCACCGTACCGCCTACCAAATCATGCAAGCAATTGTAGAAAATATGAATACATAAAACATTAGGCGTTTATTTACAGTGCATACCTACTAAGATTATTGCTATGAGAAAACCGATGTTAAACTTTAGTTGAAAATATTTAGTTCATTTTATTTTAAAATAAGTTCTAAACAATAAATTATTCGATGTACTTGGGAAATCTTTATCTACTCTGAATTTAGCGTTCTTGTCTGTATCATAAACAATCAATATCTGAGTATCCACAGACTGTTGATAGAGGTTGCTATTATTAACGTTTACTAGACTCTAGGTAGGTACTAATAAATAAGTGCACTGCGTGACTGTATCACCTTGTTCAATAGAATTGCTTTTTTACTTTAGTTTATTTATCTATGAGCCCACTAACTAAAACGAATACCGCAGAATAAATATTAGTAAAACCTATGGATGTTCAACACCTTGAATCCCTCGTCAGCTAAAGAGCTCAGAGATCATCAGTATCTAAATAGATACGCAGGCTAGTTTGCTTGGTTTAATTAGGGTGGAACTAAACCAACGTTAGATAGTAGTGACGCATTCGTTTGTTTGGTGCATTGTTTAATATCTCGCTTTGGCGGTCGGTGGAGACAGCCAGTCGCGTACCTGTCTGGGGAGCGCAATCGTTACCCAGGCACGTCGGTCTGCATCGCCAGACATGCGCACTGGAGCCTCCGCGCCGCCGCACTCGCGTTCGACCGAGTCTAGTGCGAAGTGAGGAGGAACCGAGGAACGCAGTGCTCGGCTTGCCGCCTGCGAATGGAAGCCGAGCCCGCGCCGCCCGCACCCGCAGTCCTCCCGCCGCGCCGGCTCTGCGCGCTCCTCACCAAACCGCAACATGGTGAGTCATTCCTAAGTGCGAAACTATTCATTTGAGACGGCCTTTCATCATTCCATCCGGACCAATATAAACTGAACCGACCCACTTCGTTACACCAAACGCTAATTCACTAAAACCTCTTACATAAAGCCCATGGAGATCGAAGCGCAAAATACCTTAACATGATTAAGTGTAGATTGAACATAATAAAGGAAATCGAGACTGCGCACCGACAATGAAGGTCAAACATTAGAGGCACGCATTACAAACGTATCAATCTCATTTTCAGGTAATGGACAACCGCATTAATGATGAGTTTGAGAATGAGCACAATTCCTCCATATTCATAACGAATTTTCAAAATGGAGATGCCATAAACTATTCTCTAGTTCTTTTAAAAGGCTTCATAACTAGAGGAAATTCAAACAATCAGGACAAAATACTTTGTGCGATTAATAATGAAGAAGAACAAAATAAATCTGAATGGAGTGTTCATAATGGAGAATTTAAAGTTTTAGTTGAGCTGAAAAGGGGTCAAAACATTATAGAGTTTGAGTATGATGAACATCAAAAACTAACATTTCTTTTAGATTACACTCCAAGAAAAACGAATCTCAAAGTAACACCGGTGTATATCATATGTCAAGGTCACGACGGTTGTTTCCAGAGCCCTCCTGATATTAACAGCTCAATAGAAAGTGCTTGCGCTCGAATAGCATTGGGAGCGAAACTCATACAAAGTGTAACTGCAGAGAAGCTATTTGAAAGCGGTGTTGGAAGAAAAACATTTCAACTTGAACACGAAGTGAATCCAAAAATGCCAGAATGCATAGTTTTCAGAAGTGCTCTCAATGTGAACAAAGCCAGGAAAATGAAACAAGCAGAACTATGGTCGCATTTTGGAAGGGAATTAATGTTATCCGATCTGGGCAGCAATGAACGTAAATTCTTGGGTTTTATATCGTGCACTCGATATAAAGGAACAGATATTGACAAGCCAATGTCGCATGATGAAATAGTTTCAATAACAGAAGCATATGCGGCACTCGGAGGCGGAGGCTTAGCGTTATTTGGTACCGCATGCCTATATACTTGGCCATCACGTGTTGCAGAATTAATACCAAAGTTTATGGATTCTACTCCAGTAAACCCAAGACGGTTCATGGATGATAGTGGGTACCGAGGAACTTTAGGCGCTTGCTTCGCAACAACTTTAGGATCAGTGTTTCACGAGCTCGGCCATACTTTTGATCTCGGACACACTAAAGACGGTATCATGGGAAGAGGATTCGATAACATAGACCGAGTTTTCATTGTTGGAGATAAAAGATCAGTGTTAACCAAAGACAACATGAACAATTTTAACGGCAAACCAGTACAGCATTCTACTGTTTCTCTTCAACGTAACATAAGTGTAACAATGAATGTGGCAGAACCACTACGAGTATTGGGTCCAAGAAGCAAGACAACGTTGGGAAATTTTGCCCAAATGTCCAAATCGGACATTGTAAGAAGAAGTCCAAACATAACTCCGATAACAAGGCCATCAAGTGTTTATTCAAGTATGATAAATAAGTTTTCTGATTCAAAGAAAAATATAAATAAAACGAACGGTAATGATTCTGTATATTGGACGAGAAACTGTGCAGTAATGTTATCTTATCATAGATGGTTCAACAACGAGTATGGAAGAGAGAGGCAAACAATAACAAGGTATCTGAAATTTGATACCAACAAGATGATGATTATATCCACAGCTGGATTGCGAATTGTTGAAGTAAGAGATGAATCCAATGGGATGGTGTTAGATTCTTATGAATTCACAAATCTTTTACCAGAAAAAAGATTTTTACTTCCGTTCACATTTTCACCAAAAAGTAAAGTTTTGACAATAGTGGTAGAGGACGATTTGGGAAACGTTTTAAAACAAACATTTACCTATTAAATGATGTTAAAGAAATGAACGATGACAATAAAGTGAGAAAGGAAAGAACATTTGAAAGTATTATAAAAAATAAGTTTTCTAAACTTACATATTAAGAAGTAGGGTATTTAAAACTTTTTACGTATCTACCTAAAAAATATTATTTTTGGTATGGTCACCCTGTTTTGATGTGGGCAACTGGATGTTTTGACATAAGTTATTCAGCCAAAATATTTTCCGTGTAAAAGTGCTTGTTATTTATGCAAATATTTAGTGATTACCGTGATATTTATTGTACTATGTAATTTTGTGTGATAAATTTGCTGTAGTAATACAGATATTGTGAAACTGAAAACACTTGCGGCTGACTAAACAGCGTTGAAATGGCAGACTGCTCTACTAATGAAGAAAAAGCTAATTTAATAAATACGAATGCTTTTCCATCAGTCATCAATGGACAAATAAATACAGTACAATTTTTAAAAGCATCGATTGATTTAGTAGCTATTGTGGGTAAGTTAAAAGTATTGGTATGTATCTATTACGTTACGTGTGAGTAAGATGGAGATTCTTATTTTTTGGAATTCCAAAACAAATCTTTTTATAAATTACAGAACGACTTGGCACTGTGTTCGCGCCTGTGAAGTATGATATGCAAGGAAATATTGATGTAAGTATTCAATTAATAGAAGTAACGGCTACGATTTAAAGTAGATATTCCTGAGTCAGTTATTAAGTCACACACGCCTCACGTCACTTTGTGCTCCTTGGATGGGCGAACCTAAATGTTTTTGAAATATGAATAGACCTATAACAACAACATGTTTCAAAAACATGTTTACATAACATTAAATGAATATGAATACATTCTATGATTATTGTTTCAGAAAATTCAGAAACATTACAAATATAATGAGAACTCCTGTATTCTTGAGTTAATGCTTGCAGAGGCAGCTACTGGAAAAACTACTGCAGCTGAAGCTGTGCTATGGCTTAATAGGTAAGCAGATACCCAGTAGGTACCCCTGTGTAATAATTTATAAAATTTTAAAAGAGAATATGTATATAAGGTATACTTATTATGGTAGTTTTAAATATTCTTCAAAATCTAGCAAAGCTACCTGCGTATATTTGATTTTTTGAGCACCGGTAGTTTTGTGTTTTCGATCCTACGTAGGTCAATTTGGAGGAAAAATGTAGTGCTCTTAAACGGCAGGACAAACATCGAGAGGCATCTCCACGGACTAAAATATTTAAACATAAGTTTTAAAAATTTACCATTATAATAGAGTCACACCCCAATCAGTCAACAGTCCCAATCACATTCGCTCGAGAGTAGGCCAGTGTCCCAGCAGTGAACAAAATATAGATCTATATTTTGTATATCATATCCACCGGACCCAAGGCGGATTGGTAAATGGCTCTATTCTAATGGTATAATTTCAGACATATGTTCTTATTTTCAGAGCTCTACTCTTTTTTGAACTGGCATTTGAAGAGGTGTTAAACCATTTAAGATCCGGCAACTATGAAGTAAACATGAAAAAAATATTTGCTGTGGCCTACGAAGGATCTGTCAAGCAATACCATAATTGGGTTACTCAGCAGATATTTGCTGTAAGTAGTGTGCCGCTGTAACCTATTTTAAATCACCTCAGCACGTTTGTAGGTTCGATTACTTTAGTAGGTATGATAATAATTAGATTGAGTAGTTTCATAACATCGCAATTCTTTAGGATATAGGTCTAAAACAAACCAAGAAGGGTAGGTATAATGATAAAAATAACATTTCATTTAACTTTTGCTTCACCATGTTCAGCTTACAGCCCATTGACACTACCTAATCTCGAACGAGCTGACTTCATGCAGATTGGCTGATGTCACGATGTCATTTGAATGTTTAGAACCACGAAGTATGCACCTGTGTAATATTTTGTATGTCTTATTGTCTGTGGTAGTCGGTAAGCCTTAACATGTAACCCTAGGATACCCCTACTACTCTACAAGAATCCTTAAAAGAAACCTATGAAGAGTAATGCAATACCTGGATTGTTAATAGTTTTGTTTTTGTTCTAGCTCATATGCAAAATGTCGCCAACGCTTCATCAATTAATGAAATCATTTGAAGTTGATCTTAACGTAAATCATTTAAAAACTAAACTAGAAAGTTTTATAATACCTCTTCATCTAGTGAGATGTAAGATTGATGATTTTTTTATAGAAAGCGATATAGTAAAAGGTGCTTCCCAGCGTCAATGTACTCATAGCTAAAACGAACACAAAGGATCTGATAGAAGGGATTCGGTGCATGCTCAGCTTGAGAACTGTCTCTGAACTAACTACCAGCCGAACGTAAGAGCGCAAGAGTGACCGAGACAGCTAGAGCAAGCGCTGTGCCACTTTAAAATCAGGATCAAGGGTTGTATTTCAGAACGTTTCGTATTGTCGTTTTTGTGATGACAAAACTTTGTACAACAAATAATAAAAAATATTTATTTTTTACAAATAAATAAGCTGTTCAAAAATCTACGCTTGTGAGTTGAGTATGAGCTTCGATCTGGAGTACGGATCTAAGTGTTTTTGCAAAAAATATGGCTATGCCTACTTCAATATTTTACGTGTGTGTATTATAGGATACCAAAAACTTTTCAATGGATTTGAATACCCAAAAATTATTATAGTGATTCTAGTGTATTGCAATTTATTTAATTTCTACTCTAAGTAGTGACCGAGATGTTTTAATTTATTTATTAATTTTATTTTGTTTTCTTAATAATATCCCTCCCTACACGTCCATAGCATATAAGGTTATTTTATTAGTTTTATTTCTTGACTAGCATTAAATATGGGCTTAGCCATTTGAAATTATATGAAGATGGTGCGTTTCCCATATAAAAGTTTACAAAAATCAATCGACAAATCTCACTGAAAAGTAGTAAATACATAGAAATGTCTAAAATAATTATAGGTAGTCGAAATAATCGGTACGTATTATTCCGGGATATTTTACGCAAAATTAATAAAAAAAACACCTCTACAATATTTATTTTATTACTAGTACCAGTGGTAATAAGTAATGACAGCAATCTATATATTATGGTATTTAATTTGATGTATAGAGATATTTAATAAATATGCGTAGACGATATTCCCCGAAACAGTTTATTATATTATGTTATATAATATTAGTATAGATAAGCGTTTCTACTATTCATTGAGCCAGTATTTGTCATTTTAATTTTTATATGGAAAACACGTCACCTTAAGGCCCATACCCCACCTAAAGTGGCGCCGCCACCTTATTTATCTTATTATTCCGTTTAACAAAGGAATTTTCAAAAATCCATCGACCAGTTTGTGATACCTATCATAATCTTTTTTTAATGCCTCTGTAATAGTTTTATTCTATTTAGTTTAGGAAGAGATACGAAAATAGATTTTGGTGGCCACCAAGGGCAACTTCGTATCTCTGCCTAAAGTAGGTGGTGGCGCTAGTTTAGGTGCTGTATGCGCCTTAAAGTAGATGAGTAAGTACTTGAAAGAATAAGTTACAAGTATGTGAAAAGTCAATGAATAGGTATCTAAATAATTAATGTAAGTACGTGGGCTCTCAGGATGGTAGTATACCTACTTTGGAAGTTTATCAAGCACAGTTTAGTTTCAACATTAAATATCCAGTGCCTTGAAATGTTTCGAAACAGAAAAAAAGTGTATTCAAAATGCAATATGTTTTATTAAAACCTATATTTGATAACAAATTATCACTATAATAAAATAATTCATATTTCGTAGACACTAATGTATTAAAAATAATTAATACTAAGAATACCTGCAGTACCTATTTTAGAATGTGTGTGTAAACTTTTAGACTAGACTAGGCTATTAACAACTTAAAGCATTTTAAATTATTTGTATATTATGTTAATTTATAACCAGTTTTATTTATATTAAAAGTTAAGAATATATATTAGGCAGGTAGTCACTATAATTAATTAATTTAACAAACCAAAGCTTGAACTGTCGTCTTGCAGTAAATTTAAAGTAAGTTAACACGTCTATTCGCAATACACAATGAAGCCCGCAATCTATGAGACCAATAAATAAATATAATACTTATTACAACATTTTTGTTAAATAGATCAAATACATTAGAATGCTCCTTAGACTTACGCCTAAAAAGAAACAGCAAACATTATATTTTATGTTTAAAAATTAATTGAAACTATTCAGGACGAGGCCGAGGGCTCGCTCAATGCGTTGAATCGCTATTTAATAATTAGGTGCTTATACCTATTATGCTTCATATTATTACATGTATGAATTTTATTGTTTGTATTTATCACAAAAAAAAACATTTTACAAAAATGTAAGCAGTGTGAGTAACGTTTAGCCTTTCTAAATAAATTATTTTGAATAAGCTACTATTTTCTTTTTTTTTACTGAAAACCAAACGACGTTCTCTAAAAATAGGAACTTAGTTATACTTAAATAAAAACTGATATCTATCACCAGATCCATTTAAATCTACTTTATTTAAAATTCTAATAAAGACCACAATTGAGTTGTATTTTATTTTAACTAAGCTGACATACAGAGCACCGGTGGCCTAGTGGTAGTGACCCCGCCTTCCAATCCTAAGGTCGTGGGTTCAAATCCGGTCGTGCACCAATGGATTTTTCGCTACGAAAAATTTATGTGCGCAATGCCAGTGCTCTCATACGGTAAAGAAAAACATCTTGAGGAAACCGGCATGTCCAAGAACTAAAAATTCCAAAGACATGTGACATCCACCAATCCGCATTGGGTCCGCGTGGTGGATTAAGACCCAATCACTCTTGCTGGAGAGTAGGCCAGTGTCCCAGCAGTGGGAACATTAGAAGGCTGTCATGATGAGATACTCAAATTGACATTATCATAGCGAAATCAACTTAAAAAAAAACATACTTCCTACCAATATTATTAATTCAAAAGTGGTGTGGTTGTTATGTTTATTACCACGTATCTCCATGACGACTTAACCGATTATGATAAAATTTAGAATGCAGACTGTTTAAGTTATGGAATAACACATAGAATACTTTGTATTCGAACGGGGTACCATAAAAACTGAAAAAGCCCGAGTGAAACCGCGCGGGTCCGCTTGTCCAATATAAAATTTACATGGTTGGTTTGGTTGGTATGTTAGTACCTATGTACTTACCTAATAAGAACTAAGTACAGTACCAACGCTTCCGAGTTTTTATTTTCCTAAGTAAACAAATAGGCCACACGAGGTAATGCTTTTAAATATTTATTTTAACATAAGCAAAAGGAACACAATATAAACGCCAAACAAATTAAAGTTTTTTGTTATGGCAATTTTTTTTTTTTTGTTTATACAACTGAAGTGGCAACCAAGCGTACGGCCCAAGATGGTAAGCGGTTACCGCAGCCTATGGACGCTTGCAATACCGGAGGTATCACTCGCGGGTTGCCACCTTGAGGCTAAGATCGAAAGCCTCATGTGCCAGTAATTTCACCGGAAACCATACCCTTCACATCGGAACACAGCAATGCGAGCATTAGGTACTGTTTGGCGGCAGAAATAGGTATGGTGGTAGTCCTTCCCCGGACGAGCTCTATCACAGAGAACTCTACTACTCTTAATTATTAAAACAACAATCAGCAATCAATTCGATTCGAGCGTTTTTAATTTTATAAAACGCGTACTTTTGCACTATCCTTACTTATTAGGGTATAAAAAAAACTGTACGAGAACGTTAGTTAAGTATATCTACGTAGGTGCTGTAACGCGAACTGCGTCAATTCTTATAACGCTTCAACGAGGACGCTTTGCGATCAAACAAGCTAGATCACTAAGCTACTAGTAGAGATCAAGTAGCCAGGTACTGAGAACATGGGGAGCACTGGGTCGAAGCATGTTTCACTGCTTTCCAAACTGCTATGAAACTTATCGCACTTTCGAACAATGTCACAAAGAATAGTAAACCATGAAGGCAAATTTCTACTGGCGTACACAACAGAAGAGAATAAGAAATTAAAAAAAAGCTTACAAGCGGCATTTGTATCAGAATGGTCAGCAGGAAGATCCGAGTCAACTTAGATATCTGTAAAAGAAACATTTAAATTAAGTATTTATGTAAAATCGTTACGATACTGAATGACAATCAACGCATATCCTAAGTGGATAACGAGGAGTAATCTGCAAACAGACATCCTTTTGCATGAGAGTGCGACAAGGGGTGTGTAAGGTTGTCCGACTAAAAAATGCCAGACAACTCACTAAACCTCTTCAGTTACCAGCCTCGTTTGGGTCAAAGGGATCCCCGAACTCCTAGGGAAAGAGACCGGGGCCTAACATAAGCTTTGATAGTAATGTTGAAATAATATTACATTGACATGTCGTTATAAACAAAAATTACTGTTTGTGGTATATGGGTGCACTAAAAATACAATTCTGCAGAATGATTGAAACATTAAAAAACTGTTTTATGAGCAGGGGTGAGTTGTCTTAAAAGCACTGGTGGTCTAGTGGTAGTGAGTAGTGACCTCCGATCTTAAAATCGTGGTTTGAACCAATGCGCAATGCCTGTGCTCTTATACGCTGAAGGAAAACATTGTGAGAAAACCGGCATGTCCAAGAACAAAAAATTTGAAATACATGTTCCATCCACCAATCCGCGTTGGATCCGCAAGATGGATTAAGACCCATCCACTCTAGCTTGAGAGTACAGGCCAGTGTCCCTGCAGTGAGAACATTGGAAGGCTGTCATGATGATGATGAGTATCCAATCCGAAAGATATAAATTTTCAGGAACCTGAAATCTCAGTCTTTCATTTTTTTTATGTAAAGTATAAAACATTCTTACATCAGATGTGAAGTTTCTGTTGTGGACTAGAAACAGTTTTATAGAAAATGTGATAATCATTGTAAGGTATGCTGTGACCACCAATAGTGTAGGAATTTTCATAAGGTCCAGCTGAAAGTAAGAAAGACAAAACATAAATAAGACTCACTTTGTTAAGAAGCCTAGGCTGATTTCAAAATATTAAAAAAAATATTAGAAATACACAACAAAATCTGAAAAGAGTTGGCGGATTATAGGTCTACCTGGTGGTAGGACTCTTCAGCAAGAGTCCGTCTTGGTTAGTACCACCGCAGTGTCAGATATTTTTCCTCCAAGCAGTAGTGTGCAAGCATTACTGTGTTTAGCTTTGAAGGGCACTGTAGCAAGTGAAATTACTGGGTGAAAGAGACTTAACAACAATGTCTCTGGGTGATAAGCGCAGTGCACTGCATCTGTAATAGTCAGGTGTGGTGCTTAACATCAGGTAGGCGTCTTGATTATCATGTCACTTGCTGACATTAAAAAAAAAACAAGTAGGTAACTACACTACCTTGTAATTTATGAATATTCCATTGCATCCTGCCCATGTTATGTAAATGTAGTAGTTAAAATACATGCCCTTGTGCAGGATGAGTCCATTCAGGAAATCCATTTTAGCCTGAATTTGGTAGGTTTTGTAGGTTTGGTAGGAACCTACCTACCAAACCAGGTATCTGAAAAAGAGATGTTATTGTTTAATTATTTTTATTTTAGCTTCAAACTAAATTTATTGTGGCGTACATTTTTATATAACTCTACCCAAATACATAATACATAAATTAATCCATGATCAAACAAAACAAAACATTAAAAAAAGGCATACAGGCATACCATAATAAACGTAGTGCTTACATTATCTTGGTACCTCTTGGTACCGCATACCAAACAAAACAAACAACAAACAGCTGCTCCCAAGAGAATAAAAGCACTCAATCAATTTTGGTAATTATTCTGATATGAGATCTACACCTTCGACTCTACCTTTATCTGTGGACCTACGCCGCTGGCGCTGTTGACTCTACCAAACTCTACCGAGAAGTGCGGCTAAAGGCTCTGACGATGAATCGTGAAACGACGACAAACTGCCTAAAAGCGATTACACCTTGCGATTTAAGCTCCCTGCTTCAAATCGTCACGATGAATCGTGAAATATAACCGAGCATTTTTAGAACGAACATTTAGTTTTTTTTTTTGGCACAATGCCAATGCAATGTTATAGTTCGCACAGCGGATCTAGGCTTCCGTGAAGTTAGCCGTTTGTGATGCGCAAAGACAGTTTAGTTTGAAAAAGCTCCATTGCGCATCGAAACGGCTAATTTCACTACGGCCGAGATCCGTTGTGAGACCTATACCCGAGTCGCTGGGTATTGTCTTGAGTGCCAGCTTGACAGCTTGCCAGCCAGATATGCTAGGCTCATAATCTAGATGTTGGTCGAATCCATGATTCCAAATGTACGAATACATTTTTGGCGGTATTCACCAAGGAGGACCGAGCGAGCAAAGCGAGCGAAGTGTCTCAGTTTCGAGATTGGCCAAAAATGCTTTTGGCTGTCAGTCAGTTTGTCCGGCTGTTCTCGCATAACAGGTCGCATTTATCAACCAATGTGGTTGAAACTTGCTATACAGGTTAAAGGACTTTATAGAGTTTGATTGTCGTCGGAGATTTTTGATTGTGGTGATGAGGTGGCGTGCTTTTTCCAAAAAAGGACAAAAAGGAGCTGCTGGATATCTTTCCGCTTAATGTGATTTTGATGATATTTTTTTTATTTGAAGAGTAAGTAATAACTTTAAATTGGTCTGATATTTGGTGAAGATCTGATTAGGATCTTCAGCGTGATGAGCAAAATGTTCCACAAAATGCAGTATGTTGTTTATTTTCAAAGTTCACTTTACAAGTTTGTGCTTGCAAGGTCTACTGTTCGAAAAACTGCAGCTATTTATAGTCTACTTCATTTAGAAAGTACTCTATTGTTATAAAGGCAAATTGAAACCCCGATTGTGACCATCGACCCCTTTTTGTATCCATCTAGGGCTTCAACGATTATTATTATTATTATTATGATTATTAAGGTCCATAAAATATTGAACTATAGCAACACTGATATCGTTGATAGATGCGATGTATTCATCATTTAGCATAGAAAGTGATAAAACAGGCGAGCGGAAAAATACTAACCATCATTTCTTTCAAAATGTTCATCAAACGAACAAATTTTAATAATAGGTATTCCTATACAATTCCTGATCTACCGACTACCTGCTTTGATATAGGTACCTACTTCCTTGTTGACTGCCATTTTACCTTTGCTTTATAAAACTTTCTTAATGCTGCACGTTTAAAGCAAATTAGGCCCCCTTGCTTTAATTTTGAAAACTATAATGGTTTGTTTTGGTTACTTTCCCGAACTTTTGAAATTGACATTAAAAAATAAAATAAGAATTACATAGATTTGTTAAAACTAGTAAAACCACATCAAAATAATATTCTAAAGTAAATGTATGTACAAATATTTGCCAACGAGCTTTGTGTTACGAGTAACGTAGAGCTGATGTTTGTTAGGGAATGTAACTAACTTCTTTCTAACCAGTTTGTATTAAAAAAAAAAACTAATGAAAACAATAGGTGATTTTCAAAAATATACCTTATTATAACTTATAGAATAGGGTTGATAATTCAATATTTTTATCATACGTCTCTATAAGACCAAAAAATGAATTTTCCGGAAAATAACTCATATTCTTCGTCTTCATTTTTTTAAATTTATAAATGGCACAATAATGGCAGTTTTTCTTGTCTGTCTGTCTATCTATTCGACTGCCAGTGTCAAGTAATACCATCATGACAGCCTTCTAGAGTTCCCACTGCACTGCTAGGACACTGGCCTACTCTCGAGCAAGAGTGATTGGTTCTAAATCCACCACGCGGACCAAATGCGGGTTGGTGGATGACACATGTCTTTCGAATTTTTAATTCTTATTCTTTTTAATTCACGATGTTTTCCTTCACCATATGAGAGCACAGTAAAAAGTTTTGACAGCTGTCAGATAAGTCCGCCATTTTGAAATTAATACACTTGACACTGGCAAAGTTGTGGCAAATATGCCATGCCATGCCACAGACACAGAGCAGAAAAAGAAAAAGTTCGGGAAAATCTATCTCGTCGAAAAGAATATTTTTTTAATATTACTAAATATATCAAATCAAATACCTAGAAAGAAAAGATTTAAAATATGTCCAAAATGTTTTTACAAGGATTCCGAGTATCTGTTGGTAAGCTTATCCTTTTCTAATAGGTAGACGATGTTGTATTTAGAAATCTTGTCTCTCTGAATTATCATTATTTATTGTATGATTACTATTTTAGGACTTTTACGGCCAGAATGTATACAGATATCGGCTGCTGCAGGGCTCAAATATTTTCCACCGCCCAAAAATTATGACCGTAAGATTTTACCAACAATCCTCTAGTAGTAGGTTAGGTTCACAGCTTATAAGAATAAGTAGTACTTATAATCTATTGCTTTGCTGCTATTATTAAATTTGGTTTGTATATAAGCAATACTATTTTGTTAAAAATTTATTATTATAAAAGCATAGGCATAGTAGGTACTAGTTACCGAAGATTGATTTATTAACATTTATAAATATACCTAAAAAATTGATCTTTTTCAGATATTGAAATACCTGAAAGACAGAGATTGCGTGTCTTTGATAAAGTTCCAACATATCCACCAAACTTGAAGCCTCCAAAGATGCAGAAAAGGTTGAGATACATGAGAGGACCTGAACAGCTACACACCTCTTTGCAATTGAAACAATATGGTATTGTTGTAAGTTTCATTGACTTAGTGTAAATATAGAAATGAAAAAAATTTCACCTGGTGGTAGGACTCTTCAGCAAGAATTTGTCTTGCTGATCAAATTTCATCCTTCCAAGCAGCATAGTGTGTAAGCATTAATGTGTTCAGTTTTGAAGTGCACTGAAATATCAAGTACCTCTAACTGTGTTAGGATGACAAGTGCAGCACAGTGCTGGACATTTAGGAAATTATGGATGCATCTGTAAGAGCTAACCTTTACAGCCCTATGGGTCTCTTGACAGGTTTTTTTTTTTTTTTTTTTTTTTTATACAACTGAAGTGGCAACTAAGCATACGGCCCACAAGATGGTAAGTGGTTACCGCAGCCTATGGACGCTTGCAATACCAGAGGTATCACTCGCCGGTTGCCACCTTGAGGCTAAGATCGAAAGCCTCACGTGCCAGTAATTTCACCAGAAACCATACCCTTCACACCGGAACACAGCAAACAGGAAAAAAAAACAGGTACTAAACTTATGTTTTCTTGTCTTTCAGGCTACTGGTGGAGGCAGATTACGAATTGAGCATATTGAAATGATCCGTCTAACTGTCGCCAGACATCTTGACCAGAAGATAATGTTTGCCATTTGGCGTATAGACCCCCCCTGGCAACCCGTAACTAAGAAAGGCCAAGGCCAGAGAATGGGCGGTGGTAAAGGCGCTATTGACCATTATGTCACTCCTATTAAAGCTGGAAGAATTATAATTGAAGTTGGAGGAAAGTGTGAATATGCTGAGGTACCTTATACATACCAAAACATTTTTAAAGCTTCTATTTTATAATTATATTTTTATATTTTTTTAAGCTTCTGCCTGTTTGCATAGTATTAAGTAACCATATCAATCCAACTATTCTTCCTATACATACCAAATCTCATTATAATAGGTTATGCTGTTACAGTTTCATTGAATAACAGTTAACCATTGACTGATGTACAACAACAGCCTTTTCACCTGGTGGTAGGACTCTTCAGCAAGAGTCCGTCTTGGTGGGTACCACTGCAGTGTCAGATATTCTACCTCCAAGCAGTAGTGTGCAAGCAATACTGTGTTCAGGTTTGAAGGGCACTGTAGCAAGTGAAATTACTGGTCGATATGTTTGGGGGTGATAAGCGCAATGCAGTGCCACGCAAACACTTAATCTGAGCTTTGGGTGGCACTGCATCTGTTATAGTCAGGTGTGGTGCTTAACATCAGGCGGGCGTCTTGATTGTCTTGTCACTTACTGACAAAAAAAAACAGCATTTGTACTAAGCCACGACAGTAGCACAGCACTGCCGTTAGATCATGCCCCAAGCCATGAAGCTACAACACCGTATGCTGCTTTTGTAATGTCTGCAGCATGCAGCTATTACAAGACATATCTATGGCCACTTGTGTTCTAATAACATCATCATGTATTTTATTGTCTTCTCATATAAACTTTACCAATAATTGGATAAACTCTCTAAATAAAATTAGTGAGATGCCAAACAAATACATTAGATTTTTAAACATAATTAGCTGCTACCGACCTTAGTCTCAATTACTCATCAATAGATGGCGTTTTGCAAATTGGCCATGCAATCATAATTTTTTCTACTTGTTAGTAAATAGCAGTGTATGTATTTTTTTGTTGTGTTTTTTCCAGGTAAAAAACATGCTAAGGATAGTTTCTGAAAGATTACCATTCTCAGCAGAGCCTGTATCACAAGAAATTCTCGAGAAGAAAGCTGCCAATGAAAAGTGGATAGAAGAAAATAACAAAAATAAATATACCTTGAAATACATCATACAAAATAATATGGGTGGATGTCATAAGATGCTATCGCCGTTTGACCATCGCTGGTATGGAAAACATTTGTAAATACTAGTTAGCTTATTAAATATTGATAGATTTGGATTAACTTGATTATTTCTCCACCAACCTATCATTAATATGTCAATTGAATATGATTTGTAATTAAAGTAAGTACAGAACACAGCAAGCTATCAGTAGTACATAAGTAAGTTCATATGTGTCAGTGGCTAATTCTGTTGACAGAGTCAATTGGCCTGAAAGCCTCCGCCATGACCTAGTCCATGGTATTCCGTAGCACCATGGACTAGGTGATGCACTTAGTTGAAATTGCCACTGACGGTCTCACATCTATTGGTGAATGGCAGTGCTTAAATTCGTTGATCTATTACGAAACAACTTAGCCAGTGATGACATGATCGCTTCGTACTTGATTCATACTTGAGGAAGTTATCTGTATTGTTTTTTGAATGTTATGGGAAGCAGTTTGAAATACATAATTACATTATTTTGACTACCTCTGTGGCGTGGTGAGTAAGTGCTGAGCAACGCGCGAGATTCTAGAGGAATGTGGGTGCGATTCTTGCACGACCTGCAAATATTTGTTCCGCGTTTGGGTCTTGTGATAATAGTAGTACTTGTAGTTTCTGATGCTCAGGACAAAAAGAGGCTTAGTGTGGAAGAAGAGAGAAGTCAGAACTATTTAAATATGCTGTTGGTTAGTGTGTTAAAATATATTATATATTTTTTGGCTATTATATATTATTATATATATATTATATATATATATATTATTATATATATATTATTATATATTTATATATTAGTGGCAAACAAGCGTACGGCCCACAAGATGGTAAGCGGTTACCGCAGCCTATGGACGCTTGCAATACCAGAGGTATCACTCGCGGGTTGCCACCTTGAGGCTAAGATCGAAAGCCTCATGTGCAAGTAATTTCACCGGAAACCATACTCTTCACACCGGAACACAGCAATGCGGGCATTACTGCTTTGCGGCAGAAATGGGTATGGTTATAGTCCTTCCCCGGACGAGCTCTATCACAGAGAACTCTACTATTAAAAATAATTAAATATCATCTATTCCTGACAACTTCTTTAATGATACTGCATTAAATATTATGCATTGTTTTGCAATTGCATACTTTAATTTTTAAATATTTACTGAAAACTACTGACTGAACCCATAACGAAAATTGTCTACCTTAAAATACCCTAATTTATAGTTTTTTTTTACTGCTCTTAGAGTATATCAAAGATTGGACTCTACCTGTAAATGTGCGTTTTACGTAGGTACTGTCAGAAGTGGGAAAGGATTCAGAAATAAAAATATGCCAATATTGATACTTTATAATGGTTTATTTAAATTTGACATTTCTTGAAAGGATTGTCGTGATAAGCATCAGTTTGCATACATGTATAAATCTTGTTGCAATAATTTATAAATTCCTTTCTTACAATTACGGCGAAAACTCAACAAAAACAAATGTTATAGTAACAAACACTACAGCGTAATAGTACTTAGGACCTTAAGACTCATTCCTAAACCTAACGACAAAAGCCAAACATACTATTTGAATATTTTATTGTAAAATTTAATTTACGGTTTTAATTTTTGAACAATTTGTTAGGCAGTTTTGATATTGAAATTGCAGCTTAATAAATATATTCGGGCTTCTTATAGTTTAGGATCACATCAATACACAATACTAGATCAAAACATTGACTATCCAGTGTAAATATAATAACAGACAATTCATGATATAGTGCAGGGCTACTTTGTCCATATTTCTATGCGTTCTACCACATATATTCTCTAGGTATATTCTGTCAACTCCACATATTACCTATAAATTATATAACGTCATAACAATATTTACAAAGCCTAACACACTAACTTACAAGTAAATGCAATTTACATTCAATAAATTAATAGTGTTTACAATATTATACAAGCGCTAGGTTTTATATATGATATGGCATTTATTTTAAATTGACTGCACTCATTTACGATATCCAATCCCTAAAAACAGTCAGTTATCACAAAACAAGAACTAATTGTGGAAAGCTCCCATGCTGTGTAAGTGTGGCTGTAGCTACCTACAGACGCGTGTCTTCTGTGTAAAGACTCTTACTTGTTAAATATTTTAATTACTATCAGAATGCCTTAAAAGTTGTGCCAGTAGCAAAAGTTGTATACACTTGAGCAAAATAATTAGCTCAGATTAAATACAATTAACGTGACTAGTACCGGCTCTTAACTACAATTCTTAATCTAAATATATTTTCCTAGACACTGGCTTGTTGCAGTCTTAAACTATTGTTTAAAATTTAAAATAGAACAACACAATTCTCCCTATTTTACAAAATAAATACTTACTACCATAGTTACATTACACTGCATACACAAGGGTATATTAGCTAAGCTATAAGTTAAAAGTGAGGTAGCGTTTTTACCTTCTAGTGGAAAAATATGTACAGTTCTAGAAGAAATGAAATTTTAGTTTATTTGGTATGGAATTTATATTAAGCGATATCTTTTTAAAGATACCAGTTTGCTTGGAAGGAAACATAGGTACACTTTGAAAAAAAAAAACATTAGCCCGTTAATTTAAAAACTTAGCAGAACAATACACATACTTCACTCAGCTGAATTTGTAATCTATATTTGAGTAATAATTATTGACATACATACTTAATAATTATTAAGAGTATTACTACATGCACACAATAATTTATATCATAAGGTACATTAAATATGTGCTGCTTTGTAGTTGACTAGAGTAAATATGTTTTAACGTTAATATTATATAAAACAGTTACATTATATTAAGTATTTCGTTTCCGATCACTGCAAGGATCCATAATTAGACACATATTGTTATCTACTGAGGATAATACATTGACAGGCAACATTATTCGTACGCTTCGCTCAAGTTGTCTAACAAGAACTTGAGCTGTGATTTCATGAAAGTGTTATTGTGGGCGATGGAGTCGCACAGCACCTGTGTGGGTGCGGCCTCTCGCCCGACAACGTTCTCATAAATGTGCGCGTCGCTAGAATACGTGTTGTTGTTGCGTGTGTCAACGGTACTATCCCCGAGCCCGGCGAACGTATCGCGTGCATCGTATACGTCGATTGGAGCTTTGCTGATATGCTGATAATTATACGTAGACAATATCTGCCGGATCTTTGCAATGATCTGCTCTACTCAGGCGTTTGATTCCTGCGAAAAATTTGAAAATTTATCAAATATCCGAATCTATTAACACAATTTCTAGAATATCGTGAAGTCACTACGCTAGTGATAATAGATTGCTCTAGCACTCTACGTGGAAGTATGAATGGTTAGACAGAAGACAGGGTGAGTGTGTGTTAGGTGTACACCCGAAACTGTGCCTATTATGTACTTAGTGAAACTTAACATAGATAATACTGTACGGCGTTATGTATAAAACGTATAAAATATTAATCTAGATTAAATGCATAGAATTAGGCTATTCATAAGAGAGTACATCGAACATCCAAGTGATAAAACCGCTCGTAGCAGGCACGATGTAACTTGCAAGCGAGTCAGCAACACTACACTAGAAGCGGGTGGGTGCTTATACCTTGAGGTTGTGGAAATAGTGCATGATCTGGTCGTAGTCCATGTGCAGTTCGTCGAGGCCGAGGGGCTCCGCGCCGGAGGAGGGCGCGGGGGCGGGAGCGGAGGGCTCCCCCCCGCGGGAGTACATCGGGTTACCCACGATCGTGGCGCGCTTCACCTCGGGAGAATTGCTGCCTGGATATACAAAGTAAATCTTATTAGTATCATGCAAGCGTCTGTTAAATTGATAAAGTAATTTCAAAATAATCACAAGGTTTGAGAATTTGTAATAGGTACCGTTAATCGTCAAGTTTTAATAAACAAACATGGTCAACTAAACTGCAGGAACTTAATTTCTTCTTTCTTTTCGGTAATCTAAAACGGTTTAGCACCGTGTTAAAAATGTGAAACAAGAGTGTTAAGTCGGCGTCTCGTCGCAAATTATCGTTTCTGCATTATCGACCTGGTAAACTGTCGTTTCTGGATAATAATCAAATTGTTATAGTTAAAAGCTTCGTACCTTTGTTCTGGTTCGTAGCATCGACAAATTCTCCCTTGGGCCTACTTTTGTGCCTCATCTGTACTTCCGGCAATCCTGTAAAAAGGCAATTTATTTGAAGTCAATTAAAACAATAATAATAATACGATCAAACTAAAACACCATTGGTGTATCGTTTTTGACACTATTAATGAAGGTAATACTGTGTTAGGTCGAACGCAACGGATTGCCTTACTTACTCGGGCCCACAAAAAGGTCAAAATAAACTAGAAAAAAATGTTCAAATCCTAAAAATAAAATCGGTCATCTGCCTTCGGCACTACTTCAAAGTACAGTACTACGATTTAATCAAGATAAAGATAGGCAGTTGTTCACTAACCTATTCCAGAGTCGTGCATGTAGTCAGGGCTTTCGGGCTTAGCGAAGGTGCGGCGAGAGTCATCGGTGCCTCTGTTCAAGCCCACAATCTCTCTATAATCCTTATTCTCCATGATCAGAGGAGCGTCGTTGTCGAATTCGAAGAGGCGAGCGCAGTCGTCCTTGCTAGCTAACTTGTCTACGGGGTTGTCGTCGAAATCGTCTCGGATCGGGGTGGAGTCGCGTTTGTATGGGTGTATGTCTCGATTGATGTATGGGGACTCGGTCTTGTTCAAATCAATAATTCTGTAACAGGATGATTTCATTAATAGGCTTGTTTACGTGTAAGTAAATATCATTATACTATTTACGTATGGAGACGGTGAAGACTCGAAATCGGTTGTCATGGCGCACTTTAAGGGAGACATTATGCCGTATTTGATGTAATAAAACCTTCTAATTTGTAAAATGTTGTTAATTTTGGATAAAATTAGCGAACATAAAATTAAATCCAACTTTTAGACCTTATCGGGAAGGAAACATCTTTGCAGCAGTGTTAAAGTTTAGAAGAACCTTCTTTACTAGTATAAAATAAAGTCGCTCAGATCTTTTAAACTACGCAACGCATTTTGAAGCAGTTTCAGCAATAGATAGAGTGATTCAAGAGAAAGGTTTATGCGTAGTTTAACTACACGTTCGAAGCCGGGGTGGGTCGCTAGTATAATAAAAGTAATAAGTAATAAAAGTTGTCCCTATGTTACCTGTCTGATCGGCGGCCATTTTCCGGAGATCGTTTCGACTCATGGTCGCGCTCGTGTTTTTTGTGATGATTCCGCGAATGACTGCGCCGGGATGGAGGCATGACGGTATCTGGCAAAATCTGCAATTTTTTAATTTCTAAATTTACAAATCTTAAAATTTGTTATTGTTTGTGTTAGTTTTTTATGCTCAAAAAGTTGAATGGATTTGGATAAAACGGCAATATACATAGTTTATGAACTACTTATAAGTTTCAACCGCGGTTATGCAGATTTATGATATTCCACAAGAACCTTTAGTTGTATATAAAAAAAAGTAGCCTGTATGTTTTTCATAAGCAAAATTAAAAAAACATTGGCTACTTTTTATTTCGGAAAAAAATATGGTTCCTGTGGAGTATCATTACTGCATAACCGCGGGTGAAACAGCGCCGCTAGTATTGAGTAAAATTGATCAGGTACTCGTGTGAGTTCGTGTTCGTGTGCTGGTATAGCTTACTTTGGCTGCGTTCCTTGGGGGCACTGGGATCTGGGGTTGGAGGAGTCGAGGAGTTTCATGTGCGGTATCGAAATATCCAGTAAAAGTAATTATGAGTTCGTGTTCATGTGCTGGTATAGCTTACTTTGGCTGCGGTCCTTGGGGGCACTGGGATCTGGGGTTGAGGAGTCGAGGAGTTCCGATGTGGCGGCACGGGAGGTCGGTACTCCTCCTGCTCGTCAGCGTCCGCCCTGCACACCGAATGTAGGAAATTATACCCTCATTATTTAAACACACATTAAACAAAACTACTTGCATTTGTTTGGGATTGGGACTAGTTTTAACTAATCCGGACCATTAACTTAGATTCCCATTAGATTCGACCAAACTCGAATAAGCACTATTTTTCGAGTAAATCGTAGTTATTCGCGAGTAGACTGACAGTTTCCTTGTATTTGACATTTCTTACTCCGCGGAATAGTTATTCCAAAAGCTGGTCGAATCCACTTTTAGCCACTTCAGTTACAAATATTTTAAACATAGTTCACGTCAATAAATTGGCAATAGATATTTCTTTGTAACTGTATTATGTTGAGCTTATTCCAGAAATCCCCTGCTATGATTCCTGCGAAGGGAATTTCTGGACAAAAATCCGGAAACAAAAGCCATTGGTAGTATCATGTTAGGTAGGTATTTTGTAAACGTTTGTAGTCATCTCGTTTCGATTTCAAGTTGCTGAATTTTAAACTAGATGGCGTCATTAAAAATGGCGAACGCGCAATAACGATTCATTTAGGAAGAGCTGGAAGGCCCAGGGACTGTTTAATACTTACTGCCAATGCCCATCCCCCGACTGAGTTCTGGTATGGCGCGACGGCTTCTTGCAATAAGTCGTCGAGTCAATCACTCTCTCGCGCCGATCGTGTTGCGACGGCAGTTCTATCGAGTTGGGGTTATCGAAACTCGTTACCATAACGTTCCCGTTATCTTTGATAGCGTCATCAGGGTCTACATAGTTGTAGTTCAGGGGGTTGGCGGTGATTCGCATCTCTTTGCTGTTGTCTGGTTGCTGTGAGTTGCGGTTCGCTGGGACTCGGTTCCCGTTCCTCTCGATTGTGGCCCGCCCTGTAAAGAAGTCTGATTTGAACCTAGACGAATCTTATAATTGCGATAGCTATAGATTTATGTTTTGAGTGTTGACTTAGAAGTTTTATATACTGCTGCAAGAATGAAAAGCTTGATAAAATATTCAACAAAACGAAGCTGAGGAGAAATTTACTAGCACTAAGCACTCACCCTGTTACAAATCAGTCTCTGACTGACTCTATTTCTGACTCTAACTAAGCACTCTCCCTCCCATCAGAGTCAAACAGAGTCACTACCCTGCTCTTTCGTTTTACAGATCATAACGTTGATGAACTTACCTAGCCAGACCCAGTCATGTGCATTAGTGGTCGACTCTCTCGAAGGTTTCTCTCTCGCAAGTCCTAGTGTTGTCCCCACTAGTCCTGCGACTTGTATCCTGCCGCCTTCGGCCATGGCCGGCATTTTTTTTCCGCCGTTGACGGCTGTGTCTGCGGCTGTCGGCTTTAGCCGAGAGGCGTACATCACACACGATATTACAAAGACCTAGAAAAATAAAGTAAATTAATGCTAAACTTGCTACTGCGATTTTTCAGTATTATCGATAATCACTAAGATTTTCAGGTACCTACTGTGTAGTCCTATTAGCAATAGATACATCTCGAGATCCGCTTTCTTAGCATAAGCAACCAAGACAGGGATTTGGTCTACGGAAAAGTAGACAAAAATACATTTTTCTTTGAGAAATAGGTATTTTTTACTTTCTCATAATGTCTGTAAACAAAACCGTTTGTCTCGGCTGCTGATGCTGAAATGTAACTAAAGTAGATCTGAAATGTAACCAATGCTATTGTGGAAATTATTGATTATGCATTAGGATTAAGTAAGATAGGTATCTTAGAAAATGGTAGCAAAGACCGTTAAATGCTGAATTTGATGCACATGTAGTATAGTAACTTACCAAGATAGCAAGGCAGAAAGCTCCTAGTAGAACGTACATTCCTGTAATCAAAGGTTGAATTTAGTTCTGTACCTTTTTTTGAAACTTTTATTACCAAAATGAAAAATTGAATTACCAACATCTTTTTAAAATGTTATTTCTTACCAATTTCAACAGGTGTCATATGAGGTGGCTGTTGATGTCTAGGATGCAGGTTGTTGCCGCGGTAGATTGAGTTGTAATGTTGGGCTTGCACTGTGGGCTCGTGGTTGTTTTCGTCTTTGAACGGGGATAATCCTGGTAAGTTAAGTAGTTTATTTATAATCATATCGTTTATTGCTACATGTTGTTACAGAATAGTTCTTTTTAATGAGTTTTTACGCGACTACTGTGAGTTCTGGCTTCATCTATGCGAGTTTTCTTTGAGTAAGTATGTGTGTGACTCAAAATAAATCAATAAATCCTTTCTTGCAAGATATCCGTATAGAAGCGAAGTATCGTGGACCTATCCGAGGTATCATTAGATTTATTTTACTTCATTTTATTTATTCTAGTAAAACACATTCCGTACACAAATTGTGTGCAAAACACACAGCTAAACGAAACAAATGCAACACATGTGTCACTCAGAACTGTGATGTGCGCGTAGACTTAACTTAAACTTTGAACTGAAACTTGTCGCAACCAATTTACCTTTGAGAACATCACCAAGATCAGATAAGCCGCTTCTAATCCCTCCTCTCGCCATGATATCATCGTTTTGCGGTGTGTCAGGCCTCTGCGGGGAATCCCCCCCGCTGAAGTCGACATCCACACTGGCTGCGGCAGTCGCCAACGCGCCGGGTATATTCTTGATATTGGCTGGTGTTTTTGTATCTCCTTTGCCGGGTAACGCTACGCGACGAAGCGGACCGGAGCGGCATTGATCAGGAGTCAGTAATGTAACGCGGAGTAATTCGCCACTTCCTGAAAAGGTAGAAACTTGAAATGATATTCTGTTTGATTGTCACTCGGTCGTTAGCAAGAAGTTTTGTTTCGAATCTCATACTCTAATTCCCTTAATCATAAAATAAACTGTCATTTTATTAGCTCGCTAATATAGTCTTTCCTTGTCATTCCTATGTCAATGAACAAAGATAATGATAGATTTGAAAGACACATTAGTTAACAGATGTTTATAGTTAGATTATGAACAAAGCCCTAATAGTGTTAGTGTTTTTTTTCATACTACTAAAGTGGTAACCAAGCGTACGGCCCACTTGATGGTCAGCGGTTACCGTAGCCTATGTACGCATGCAACATCATAGATATCACTTGCGTGTTACCACCCTGAGACCTTAGATGTAAAGTCTCATGTGCCTGTAATTTCACCGGAAACCATACCCTTTGAACCGGAACACAGCAATGCGAGCATTACTGCTTAGGGGCAGAAATAGGTATGGTGGCGCTACAATAGAAAATAAATAAATAATAATTAAAAAATTGTAGCTAGTTTTGGGTGAACATTTATTTACCTTCTCCCACAGCTATAACGCGGGGGTGTCTCGACGCGAGCATAGGAGCGAACGCCACGACTTCAGGGTCGAGACTCTCGACTAGTAGGTAATAGTCAGACACGGCCACGTCACGTAGCGCCGTGCGACTGCCGTCTGAGAACTCCAAGTCTATATCTAGCAGGCCTTCCTAGAAAACCACATATAAAACCACTTTATAAATGAAGGAGTTTGAATCTTTGTTAGTCAATCTCGTATTGGCTGAACCGGTGAATTTTGATGAAATGTGATGGTTACCAATTTGACCACGGATAAAAAAACAGCTTCTAACTGATCTAAGGCTGCGTTTTCACCAGAGATGTGCGAGGATGTGAAGCGAGGGATGTGTTTATTAGGAACCAGTAGAATCACTTCATTTACCTAGTTTCGCTCTGACAGCCTCAATGTAGTGATTCTATTGGTTCCAACAAACACATCTCTCGCTACATATCCTCGCTTAGCTCTGGTTGAAACACAGCCTAATACTAGAATTCCAGACTTAGGCCCGTATTCTTGAACTGCTCGTATTCGAATCGAGAATCAAGTATAGAGTTTTATCATGAACTGTTAAAAAATTCTTATGAGTAAAGTTCTGAGTTGGAGTATCGTTTCTGAATATTGGCAGGTTTTAACATTTGTAATTTTTGAGAACTAACCTGGTACTGGGCGGTAAGTCGGCGCGTGACGGTAGTTTCGGAAACGTATCCGTTCTCTATAGCGGTGTCGGGCGAGATGTTGAGCTGCAGTCCGGATATAACGCGCACTAGCAGTCGAGATATCGTCACTTTGTCGTTCACCACCCGCACTTCACGAAGACCGATCACGCGACCTGTGAGCCAGAAATAAATGCTGCTAAGAACCGTAGTGCGAAATCTTGGAGAGATTTGACGATTGGATGAAATGTTAACAGCTTTTAATGTTCACTTGAATGGATTGGTTCTGTTGGTATAACTTACGAATAGATGATTCTATTCATGTTGCCTATGTCCAGCAGTCGAATAGCTGATATAATGATGATGACGACTGTCTAAAAATATGTAGATGAATCTATCAATTACCTAGGTCTACATAAGAGTAAGACTAGGTATTGGGAGTTTTGTTTTACTGGTAAGACTACTGGGAACAAATTTCACAGTAGTCTTACTAGTAAGTCTGTTGGGAAGACAATTCCCAGTAGTCCGACTGGTAAGACAACTCGGTAGGACTACTGGGAATAGCCCGATAAATGTATAAAGACAACACTAGATAATAAAACTATGCTTGTCGAGTTTAAAGAAGGGTGAAAGAAGTTTTCATATCAGTGATTGGAGATAACGTTTTTACACCAATGCAGCCAGCTCTCTTGCAGTGACTCTATCTGAAAATACTGACGCTCACATCAGAGATGTCACTAGTTCAATCCCTAAACCAGGTTTTATACAATGACTTACCAGTGATCGGAGACAGCACTTGTACTTCAGTGCGGCCAGTGCTCCTGCCTTGTAACGCACGTCCCCTAAGTGACGCTATCCGAGGATCGGCTACTCGCATCAGGGACATCACTAGCTCTGTCACTTTGAGCCAGGTTCGACGGGAAACGAAGTACGACACTCGACCCGAGTCGTGGTCTTTCGCGAGGAAACGAGCGTAAACCTATGAACATTATGTAAGATTAGTACAATGCATGTATCAATCAAAAAACATCTACCAATCTATCCTTAAACCAGGGTCCACGTGGTGGATTAGGACCCAATCACTCTCGCTTGAGAGTAGACCATTGTCCCAGCATTATGACTACAAGAAGGCTGTCATGATGAATCAGTCAACGCATAGACCCACAGTGGGGTAATCGGACTGAACCAACTCAGGGGGCTTATTCGCTATGACATTGGAGATTCCTTACCAATAACGAGTTCTATAGCTGCCTTGGTGTGACATTCTAAAATGATTTTCCGTATTTCTGTTGTTTCAATAGCGATAGTTTCGCTATCGATAGGTTGACTTTAAAAAACAGTCAGACGTGGCGTAACGTATATCTGCGTGGAATCGTTGTTGACCAGCCACGTTTTAGGGCTCGTCTGACTGTTTTTTAAAGTCAACCTTTCAATAGCGAAACTATCGCTATTGAAACAACACAGATACGGATAACAATTTTACAATTTCACACCATGGCACGTATAGAACACGTTACTAAGTTACACGTTATTGGTACGAAATCTTCTAGGTCATAGCGAATAAGCCCCCAGATCAGGTTCCGGCTGTGCAAGAGCACGTCTTATTGCAAACTGACTTTGGGGCTTTACATTTGAGGTGTCATTCTCTTGTGTACGTGTTAGCGACCGTAACAACATGACCGCTTTATGCATACATAACGTTTTGAAGATTTAAAGAGGAAATCTTGGGGGTTTTCAGAGGAACGTTTCTACATAGTTGGCACTTATCTTCTTGGCTATGAAACGACGTACTTGATAGAGTACAAATAAAAACGAAGTATCAAAGTTTTATTAGATTCAGTTTTCCAGTAAAGCCATCTTCATATCGAAATTCACAAAACTGTGTCTTCCTTCCTGCTTACCTTTGAAACGTGAATAAAGTTTGTAACGACCGACACGCGACGACTATAATAATTTCGGTAGGATTGATGGCTTTCGTTGCATTCATTATTACCACAGGGATTTTTTAGTAGCACCTGTTATTTTCTTAATAACAACAACCATAGGTACCTTGTTAAAAATTAAAAGAGTTTTAAAGGTGGCCCAAGGTAGAAATATTCGAACTCAGCGTGGAATTTTCCTTTACCCAAAAATCATGACCGACAACTTACCATGCCCTCCGGAGTACGTAAAGCGTTCAGATAGAATACTTTTTAGTAGTCCACTAAGTTTCCCATCTGACCTCTGACCATGACCGCGCTGAGTCGATTTGATAGAACGACTAAGCGCTTTACAATTTAACATCCTGTATAAATTGCTACAATCTCTCCTTTGAGAGACTCATTATTTCTCTTATTCATTAGGTTCTTTATTTGCATATAATACCAACCTCGACATTACTCTGTTGGTATCTCAATCTACAGGAGCGTTGCTCCGACAGCGAGTTGGTCGCGTCGGGCCGCGAGCCGCCCCAACCGCGTGACGACAACGATCGCTTCAATCGCTCCTTTGAGCTTGCATCGTCAGATACTTTCCAACCTGCACAATGATCAAAACATGTCTTCATGTGTCACACCTACATTCAACATACAACCGAAGCGACACCGATATAGAGCACAATTTCCGTTCGATAGAAGCGTACAGATACAAATGTGGGAAGATAAAAATAGATCAAACCCTGGGGGTTGTTGTGTGAATTTACGGTAACGGCACAGAATTGGACAATAACCTCGTCAGCAATTGATAGGAACGGCCGTGATTGTAATCTATCGGATCTGCTGCGAAGTTATTTTCGTTCTCAATTTAGGTGTTTCCTCGAATTCGAAAACGAATTGAATAAAATATACGTTTCCCTAACTAAATGGACGATTCATTTGGCGTAGGTACCTAATTAATTTTACGCTTTATTAGATTCTGTCATGACGATTGCCTATAGGCAATGGAATATTTCTTCCGAAACCACATAGCTAATTGGATTACATTTATAGATGGAAATGACCGAGCGAGCGAAGCAAGCGAAGCGTCTCTGCTTAGACAATAGACATATAAATCTTTGCGTCTCTGCTTTAAATCTTACAAAATTTGCAAAATTTGTTGGTAGGTAGGTACTCCTCTTCAGGTCATATTTTACAACTGGACAGGTTTTACGACTTTATAGATTTTTTGTCGTCGGAGATTTTTGACTGGAAAAAGGGGCAAAAGGAGGACTACTGAATATCTCATTTTTACGTCCAATTACGATGTTTTTTTTATTTGAAGGGTAGTCATTTTAAGCTGGTTTTATAAAAAAATTGGTGATCTGATGAAGATCTTTGGCGTGATGAGCAGAATAGCTCGTCCAGATGACGTAAATTGCTCACTTTTAAAAGATTGCGCTCACTGTCGAAGAACTACTTGTTTTATAACACAGAAGCTTATCAAACGATCCGTACCTTTGATCTGTGATAGCCTGTTGTCATCCACATCGATCTCGAGTGGGTACTCAGGCATCCACACGGTGAACCGCGCGAGGCCGGTGTACGTGCCGTACTTGACGATCACTGACGCGTTCGAGGACCCGCGGATTTCAGATCCATCGACGTACACAGAGCTGCATGATGATGAAACCTGTCAAGCAAGCAAATCAGTTCGAGTGGCCAACTCTGTTGATGGTTCTAAACAAATTGAGCAGTTGACATAGAGCTCTATAGTTTTTAAAAGATGCAATGGGAATGGATTTTTTAACGTGATTGCATGTTATTTCAACCTATTGGTGACATGGTGATCTTTAGTGATCTGTAGGCCTACCGTAAGCTCGTTTAAGCATTGCAGTTAGGACTGTTCATACAAAAATGACTAAAATAGTATCTACTGCAAACCTCTGTTCACTGTTCAGTTTTTTTTAATCTCAGCTTAACTTTTTCTACTTGACTTACTGGTCAAATATTGTGTAATATTAAGAGTTATTGACAAGTGAAGAAAAAGCTTACCTTTAAAACGCTCTCGTCTTCGGAATGGCAAGAGCTCTGCAGCGTGACGTCAGCGACCTGCCCCGCCTGCGAGACGATCAGCACCTTCATGGCTTGTGACACCTGCCGACCCGTTAGCACGGCTGTGTTGAGGACTTCCCAGTTCTGCGTAAATAACTTCGTGTGAGATATTGGCCGAAACTGATGACCGGAGCTTATGAGCGCCATAACGTTTGTTTCCATATTCTTCTAGGCTGGGCGCGTGGAACTGGCGTAAACTCACATATAGCTTTACGACTTTTCAAAATGATTCTTGTGACATTTTTGAATTAAAATATATTGAATTTGAAGCAACTGTAGCCAGAACCGACAATAAATGTGGCCTCCGAAGAACAAAGGTCGGATGCAAATGCTCTGCAAAAACTACGCTCAATTAGCTGGCGCTTAATTTGTCGGGCTAGTGTTTTACTGAACAAGGGCTAAAAATACACACTGACCGTCTATGCTAGTAGTAATAATATGCATAATTAATTCAATAGAAATCTTTATTTAATTTTATAATTGATTAATTATTTTTGCGATATTTACAAAGAAAACTGAAATCGACCTAATTAAAACGGAAATATTTTTTAAGGGTTTAGTAATTTTAGTCTCGATAAAATTGTTTCCATCCATGGTTGATAATTTACTTTTGAACTTTGAAGCAAACCCTTTAGGCTCAAGGGAAAATAAAGAACCTTTTTAAATCGCAAGAATTTTGTTAGAATCAGATTTCTCTAGCCAATTACGTGCCTGCAAAGTTCAGATAGAGCCGTATCTCCGTTTAATTATAATCGCGTTGCCATAAATTGTTCCGGAGATAAGTTTAACCTCCTAACTAGATAATAAGATTATTCTACGGCGGTTCTAAAGCGGTGCGGCCAAATATTGCTTGCACAATGCACTTCATCACTCACGTTGGATTAATTGGTTCTAGCTGGCATTTAGAGCAAGCGAGCCGTCAGTAAGCGGATATGAAGAGGCCTGCCCGAGTAGGCCCGTGACGTCTCGCCTCGGGCATAGCCCAAGGTATATCGGCTAGCACTGTTCTAACAGTGAAGACCTAAGTATATTTGCGTCGATTTCAGGCACCGGTATACGGTTGGAAACATGATGTCAATTTATAGAGATAAAAAAAAATCGACGCGGTTCAGGAATCAAAAGTTATCTAAGTAATTTTCCAAACAAGCCTCTAAGGCTGTGATATTATTACAATAAATATCTAATAACAAATAGCATGCGTGTCTTTAAAGTACCTACAAGCGTTTGATCTTACACGTGTTATAAAATGTTCTGCCTTTAGTAAGCCGGCCGTTTTGATTCGACTGCCTCGGGGCAACCTCACAGGTTTATCTCCACGCTAATATTAAGATAAACTAATTGCTTTATAAATATCCCTCTCTTCATTACGGCTGGCCCGCACACGATGGCTTAAAACGTTCCCTTCGGTATAGTTATACCAATTGTGCTTTGCATTTAATAACTCAATGCTTCCGTTCTGTGATCAGTCTCAATTGCTTTTGAAATGATTGATGATTATAGTACTTACTCATAGATTTAATCAGCTATCTTCTTAAGACCGATAGCTTATTAGTTGTTTCATTTTTGTATCTTGTTGTAATTATCATAAAATTCTTTAAGTAGGTTACCTACCTACCTGCCTAATTCTTTTCGTGGTTATTATGACGACATTACACCTACATTATTTTTGTCTGGTAATGGACAAGTACCTACCTATGTAATAATGGTCGAGTAGAGTTCGGATATCCCCAATCAGCAGTTTAGATCACTATGACGAAGTTTGAGCCAATTATCCGGCAAATACATCGAGAGGCGCTTTATAAAATGCGCAGGCAATGTGGGCGTTTCCGTAAGGCCTCCATTAGGCGGTGATAAAGCTCCCATTACACCACTTCATTCATGCTAAGAGTACACCATTAGACGATAATCTACACCATTTGTTGCGATCACGTCCGCTCTGAGACCTCACAAATTAATAAAACATGACTGTATAGTGGCATTTACATTTGATACAAATAGTTAGTCTAAAATAACTCTTTTAAAAGTTTACACTCGTTAACTATTGGTTATAATGGTTCAATGGCAACAAAAGTTTAGACCTATTAGTTAAAATGATTTATGGTTTGCGAAGGATCTTCTGGGAATACCTAACTACAAATTAACCGTGTAGGTAAAGGCAATATAATAAGGTCAGTACCTACTCTATTTCTCTAGGATAAAAATTCAACGGATGTGTTAATTATTGTGAGGCTTGATTTAGTTGAGCGAGCGCTTTCATCGACAATGGTAAGGCACTTTAACAGTCGTGTGAACGTTTCCTACAATCGAGTCTCGACCGACATGCGCTCACCATCAATCGGTCGAGCACTAAAATGTCCCTAAAGATGCTTGGACGTGATACGAGTAGACGCACACGGGCCGCCCTGACCGAATGTATTGTAAGGTGACTATAATTATGTAAGGTAAGGTATGTTGTCACATGAGCTGTAAAGCTAAACCCGTAGGCGCCAAACGATACAATCAGTCAGTAAATTACGGTACAACTCGCAAACAATAGGTAGTTGTCGAAAGCCCTTTGAAACTTAATTAAGATAATTATCGTTATATCAATGAAAGAGGACTCCATTAATTACAATGAAAATACCTTTCGGATAATAATTTATTGTAGCAGTCGATGTCTCAATAAATTCTTAAATTTGGCCATCTCTTATAATATTGAGTAGAGATCGTTATCAGTATTATCATTTGTAGGTATATACAGTAAAAATATCTATTAGGTACTTTGTCTCGGTACTTGCCTCCTATTGTAATACTGTATACTGTATATTAGTAAAGATGTCTTGTAAGATATCTTTGCAAAGTAAGAAAAAGGTACCTGCTTGGGTACGTGGGAGGAACCTGAACGAATTCTGATAAGGAAGTAGCACAAAAGTATATTATTATATTTCTTACCTTAGAAATTGGAAGTACTGCTTGTATGTCATCCTTTTCGATATCCAGTCGGGTGTTGACTCTATGTTCATGCGGAGGTTCTTCAGTTGTCGAAGCGGTGCTCGAGGTGGAAGAGACTTTGGCAGACCAGCTGATCCGCGCCGTCCCGCGACCGGATTCCCCTTCGGAGCCTTCGCCGTCTCCTTCGCTTTCTGCGCCGACTTCCACTAACCAAGTCAGAACTTCTTCCCAGCCAGGACCCGCCGCACCACTGTCCTCCACGTCTCTACAATTTAATTCATATAATCAAAGGTGTCGCCGTAAATTATTACCAATTAAAGCCAAGTAAGCTAACCTTTGGTTCGCAAGGTTTTAAAGGGCGTGGGTCGTGCAGGGTGAACAGTCAGAAAGGGGAACGGAGTCACAATAAATCAATAATTCACGTAGGCCGTACGGCGGGCGAACCGCGGTCTCATTTTCGGTGAAACTATGAAATTGTACAAACAGAGATAAGTCTGTAAGTCGTGACGCAAAGTTTCATTAGCCGCGCGAACTCGCCCCCGATTTATAGCTCTCAGCAAATGCAAAGTGGTCGTGAGCGAAATTGTGAACAAATCCCGGCCGGAGAAATGAGAAAGGGGGCTTTATCTCATTACGAAATACACGGAATAAGAAATATGTTTTCATTTCGGTACGGATAAAAAACTGTAGGTACAATAGAATTACCTCCGGTTCGTATATGAAGTAGGTATTATCAAGTTTCTTCGATTTAGATGTATTTCCTGCCGTGAGAAGCATACAGAAGTTGATATTACGGATGAATGAATAGTAAACAACGAGCTAGTTCGTCTTATTTATGAAGTTATCTTTCATTGTTTACAATGCGGGAATGTAGTCTTTGTTGATTATGTTTGTATAATAAACAATAATATCGACGGGAGTCTAAATGTTGCATGACCCACTTTTAAAGACGCAGTTAGAATATTAAAAAAAAAAACGAGTATGTACGAGTTATGGGTAGGTATCTCCTATACTTGTATGTTAATCTTCGAGTTCTGAGCTTGGAACTTTCCCATACAAACTGTGAATCAATGTTTTAGATGTTTTTATAGATACACAAACAACTTCTAACCCCAAACGCATATTACGTCACTGTTCTGTCGTGTGTAAAGATCGAAATGGAATGAATCCTGCAAATCCACTCGCGATGCAATGTCCGGATGGTCGGTAGAGCGCAGTTCCGAACTGCCGCACTATCTCCTTAAACCAGATTGCAATCTCGTTTCATATGCAAAACATGGATCTACCTACCTCTCTACCTTCGCATATTTGGTTTTGAATTTTATGCGCTTACACTAGGTTCCTGTATCCGATACAGATTCTTATTTCATGAGAGCATCTATCTACAAGAGTTCTTGACTTGGCACGAATGCTTCGTGCCAAGAACTCTAGTAAATGGGTTGTGTATGTTGTGTAGCGCCTCTTAGTCCCCCTTAGTTCGCCCTAGGTCGTTATTTTGAATTTGTTGTTATGAATGTTAAGGATTTTTATCTCTAGGGGACTGGGAAACCGCAGATACCTGATGTTTTCTAATTAATTCATTTTAAAAACATTGAACATAATGGATGACAATATTATTCAACTTTTTATGTTTTGTCACGTAACAGATAAACAATTTAAATGTTATTATATTATAGTTCCTTCGTTTGCTATACGTGCTGACTCGCGGTTTTTCAGTTTTTACGCTATCCCACAGGAACAGTATTTTTTCGGGATAAAAAGTAGCAATCTGTTATTCCAGAAGTTAAACCACCTACATTCCGAATTTCATTTTAATCGGTTAAGTCGTCACGGAGATACGTGGTAAAACAAAAATACGTGGTAGGTATTAGTAGGATATCAGGGAGGACCCTGATATTCGTCACATATCGTCAACAATTGGCTTTGATGGCACTAGAAACAATATTTACAATCTCGTTTAAAACGTGGATGGCGCAGGTTCATCACTCTGCTGAACTTGGTAAACCTGTCTAAAAAAACCTGATTCTATCAAGGGAATAAAATGACGATGATAAGCGAGCGCTCAGTTTTCAGTCTTATTCCCTTGAGGTCAACTGTTTTGAAAAATACATTTTCTAAAATTACCTATGAAATATACCTCCCAAGAAACTCATTACCACATAAACAGTGTGGGTAATAGGTACTTACGTATCAAAATCGTCGTCATCTCGCAAAGGCTGTTCTAATCTTGTGGCTGTCACGGTGGCTGCGCGGGGCTTCACCTCAGCGGTGACAACCCACTGGGAGTTCGCGGCTGTGACGCTAACTAACCGCAGTCCTGACTTTACTTTCATCCTGTTGAACAAAAACAGTTGGATAAAGCAATAAAGCACATGGTGGTTTTGTCTAGTTTATTTCCTTTAGTGCCTAGCCTATAAGTTTTTTTTTTTTTTTTTTTTTATTAAATTGGTTCGGCTACTATAACACTGCGGCCATGCAGGCCTATTGTGTTCGCCACTTGTTTTGTCGCCCTTTGGGGGCGTTTACAGTTCACCTCCAAGCCCTGCCGATACTAAGAACTGGAGGATTTGCTTGGGGGTGATGTCTCTTAGCTCATCTGGGCTGAGGATGTGCCTCCCCAGATGTATGCTACGTTTTTGCATTAGTGGTCCACACTCTCCTAGCAGATGCGCAGGCGTTTCGTCCGCCTCATTGCACAGTCTGCAGGTTTGAGTGTCACTCAGCCTCAGTTTAAACATGTGCTTATTAAGGCGACAATGTCCAGTTAAGGCCCTGACCACAATGCGTAGGTTATTCCTATTTAGCGCTAGGATTTGGTTGGTATACCGTTTATCGAAGGCTATAAGTTTGGGGGAGAATACAAAATTTATAACTTTTTCAGACTTTCAGTTCAGACCTACCTACATTACTAATATTATCGTATTGCTTTTATTAGGTTATTTATATAGCGGTTTTAAAATAGGATGTCGCTTGGGACGCAAAAAAATCCGTGTAAAACTATAAACAATGGCCAAACCGTTTAAATTTTGTAAAAAACAATAGGTCAACGTTATGTGACGGCCATCTATGAGTAACAGACGTACGATGTTTTGGTTTTTAGTTTCTTAAATGCTCACAACCAACAAATTCGTTTACGGCTTTTTACGAAAGTAAGACTACACGGAAGCATTTCCGAAAAACCAGTTAAATATCACACGTTACTGTATAATAATATACTTATTCCTAACTTTGAATTTATTTTGGTGGGAAGCGAAGACGTTATAAATTTCCATTTATTTAGGCACACGCGGCACTACCCAGCCCGGGCCCAAAGCTCGCTCGTACAATCGTAACTCAAAAGTAAAACCCAACATATGTATCTATGAAGTTTGGAAGCAGGTGGCGCAGATAATGTATGGGGTGATTGGGAGATTTCCATCGACACAATAAAAGAAAAGTTTACTAACGCGAAATAAACGTGCAGCGACTGCGTGACAAAGCGGAGCAATCGTTTCGAGGTCTGATTAATGTCCGCGATTAACTGGATTCTGATATCGATTGTTTGTGCTCTACTTGGCTTCTAGTAGAGCTCTGATAAAAAAAAATAACAAAAATATTTATGAAAACAATCAATACTTACCGCAAACCGTCAGGCAACGTTTCCGAAAGTACTTAGTAATCACGCGATTTCAGAAGTCCCTACCTAACTAGCAACCACCCTACTAAAATATTAAACTTTTACAAACTTAGTAGAGTTATCCACGAGCAACAAAAGAAGAATGTTTTATAGGAGCAATGAATTAAATTAACGGTCAAACTACTACGCAGGCTGGTCATTTCGAGTTACGGGGCTACGGGTCCTAATTTATGCACCACTCGGCGGGTATGTACCTCGTCCAAGTTAGCTTTTTCCACGTTCTGAAGCTTCGTTACCTTCTGCTGATGTTACAAAGAGTGTGAAAATTCACTGCTTATTGTAGACCGGTGCATTTATTAGGGGCACGTACGAGAGGCGTATATCAAAATTTGTGCAAGCTACTATTCTTTGGAGTGCCGTTTCGCAAATAGCTTTGTGGAAATAGAGGTGTAATTTACTATGAATGCAGGTAGAAAGTCGGACATGAAACCTAGTCCTACAGCGATAGTATAAATCTGCGCATATAAGACTATTAACGGTAGTACCTAAGCTCGAAGTTTATTTATGTTTCGTTTAATTTTGACCATAATTTTCTATTTGAAAAAGCCAGCTGCCAAGTTTTCATAACTTTAGCGTGTATTTTAGCGGTTTTTTTTAATCCACTAAAGTGGCACCCAAGCGTTCGGCCCACTTGATGGTAAGCGGTTACCGTAGCATAAGTATGCTAAGTGCTATAAAATCCAGTTTTAAAAATATAAAAAACATTTGCAATGTACATAATGCAGAATACAATTTTATGGACGAAGTTTGGACCAAAACTCTACCACAGAGGCTTTTAAAACCATATTGTTTGTAATCTAATAAAACCTCATCACTAGGACGTGATGGGAAAAGTTTTAATTGGTGCATCGGGGTCGAAAGCATCGTTCAAAACTCTGAAACGGACCGCACAGGCCCGTACACTTTAACGTAAATGTGAACGTACCTACTCTGCAGGCGTCTCATTCATTCTCAATCCACAGCCGCTAGTTAAAACTTTCCAAGCTGTTTCAAAGTCAAGAGCCATTACCTTTACACAGTGGTTTTATATTTTCATTTTGCATCACTCTAAAAGGTTGAAGAGACGTTATTTTCTTGTAATGACTTCCATAAGCAAACAATATACACATCTAAAGTTACATCCTCCTACGCGAGGTGTGTTTACCCAGCGTATAGTTGACATGCAATAAACCAGTCAAGTTAGATGGAATACCAAAGCAATATACAGACAGGTTCGACAAACAGAGATGTTCATTCAAATCGTTCAATCGAAAAGCTGACGTGAAGTGAGTGTTTGTCGTACGGGCTGTGATGTGACACGCTGCCACTGCGAACCGCTATCTCAGGTCTCTCTCAACGCGGCCTGGGTGGCGATGGCGACATAACAACGACGATTGCATGTCAAGCTTATGAGTTCAATGACATGCTCATCTATAATTTGGAGACAAACATGTTTGAACAGAATTTTAGGTACATTAAGGTAACTAACCTGATAACAACATGTCCTATGGTATGGCTGGTGTCACGGCGCACTACAAATGGTAGATGTAGCCGAGAGTGAGGATACAACGGGGCTCGGGGCAACATAAGAGCGGCATCACCGGCTCGAGCTTCACGATATCCAGCACGCGCTCCCGCCAGGGTTACAAAGCCAAGAGGCCAAGCCGGTTGAACAGAAACACGACCGCATGCGTCTTCTCCAGAATCACTACTGGCTTCTGCTGCACTATATGCGAGTCGCACAGTTCGAGGTGGTCGTTTTCCTTTTCCATCAGCTGGCCACCATGCGGCCGGTACTGTCAGCTCAGCCAAGCATGCTCCTTCTTCGCCTTCAGGGCCACATGTTGCCGTCAATGTCCTTGAACCCAATGTAGCGTGCAGAGTGATGCACACGCGGCGCGGTCTCGCTGCAGAGCGTCGCGCCCCACCTTCTCCACCTGTATGGAAGAGCACGCGTAACACCGGAGCATCCCGGGGCAGCTCACGAAATACGAGATGAGCGGACACGTCCAATCTATGCGCAGTTGCATCTTGCAGTTCCGTTAGCGAAGCATTTCTCTTTGGCGGTTCCAAGGGATCTGGCACCGCATATCGAGCAGGCACTGTTTGTTTTGTGGAAAAGGGTCCGTAAGTAGCTCGAACCGAGGCCGGTGCGGAGCCTTGGAGGACCGTAAATCGATCTAGAGATAAGAGAGCGCCCGGTAACGCGGTGCCCATAGGCTCGGGAGGCGGCCCCGCTCCGTTCCATCTCGCTGTGTGTTTCAAAAAGAAGCCGCTATCTTTATTTTCGAAGTGAACTTCAACAGCGAGTACCGTTCCTGTAACAACAAAAAAAATGCAATGAGCTCACGCCCTGAAGAATAAGAACGCATAACTTATTGTGTAAAATTTTATTTTGTTAATTTGACGAGAGATGGGCATCGAAGGACAACATTCTGGCACATTTCCAACGGCATTCATGTTCTCTGAGACATTAATTATACCCTGTTGTGTTTATAAACACATTGATATTTTAATTTATGTTAGAGATTTATACATTTTCTGAACTCTTATTAAAATGAGAGCATGTGTTGGTAGGTTAGTACCACAATTGATGTAGGTAGTTATATCACTACAATTTTTTTTCATGCACGCGCATAAGGTGAATTTAGCAACGGTGTGGTGCGAATAAGAAATTCATATTACGTAGGATTAGAGTGAAGGCGAGAGTAGGTGCTCTCGGTATATATGACGGATGGGCTTCGTCACGCTTCCTGGGCCTCTTCTCGTTTATTGGGTCAGGATTTGTGTCACGTTTCTGTTGTACGAGCCCTCTAGTGGAATTTATTCTTATCCTACTCATAATGCGGTCGGTCCTTTATAAAATATTTCGATACTTTTGTTATTGAGTTGTTAGGTGTTAGGAGTGTTTGATCCGTAAAGCCGGTACGTGATGTTGTAAACCGGCGAGAGATATTCCATGAATCTCGAGGGATGGATTTATTGAAAACAAAGCCAAACATTTGTACATTTATTTATTATACAAATCTTTTGGCGATTATGGGTAATGCTTACATGCGGTAGCGGGTAGAAAGCGATCGCTTCATTTGCAAGTAAACGGCACTGTTCCGACACTTCCAACTCGCTTTACTCCTATAAGTGCAGATGGAAGCGGAGTACGGATAATAAAATGCTTTAGCACGTGACACTTTTAGAACAAAGAAAATTCAGAGCTTTTATGTTGGAGCAATTTCACATATACATTGCAGGCACGACAAGACAAAGATATTTTTTTTTAACAAGCTAAAAGATCAAATTGCTACCGCTAGGCCGTAATTTTCAAAAGCTTTTCAGTCAAACAAATACTTTAATACGTAGTACATTCTTATAAGTAATAATACGAGCTTTATATAATTATATAGTAGGTAATATATTAACAAACGTTTATAATAATAACAAGCAATATGCTGGTCTTCAACAATAACGCTCCCCGACGAATTCCCTTTTTTAATTTCCCGCGGACCGCTGACTCTACAAAAAGAGAAGTTTTGCAAATTGATATCGCATTTCTAGATCGTACCCTCAATTGCGAAGGGATGGGAGCGGGCGTAATAACTGCCACACAAGTAAATTCTTAGATACGGGTCAGGCGTCTTCTACCAATATTATATTTTATGTATCTTTTGAATAAGTTTTAACATCTGGAAATTCAATTGATGGATAGTTTCCGTACAGTCTTCGTATAGCGATTTATATTTAGTACTTTTAGAATCCAGATTGAGGTTCACAAAATATTTCTGAGAATTCTTTTTCTTTTTATAACTACCATGAGAATTATCCCTTATTTGTAATTTTGAATATTTTATAAAATCTGGTAAGTATAAAAGTAGACAAACATGACTAAACCACCTCTCGTTTATTGCATAAAAAGTTAACTTATGAAATAAGTGTATTTCATCTATTTGACATGATAATGTTATATTGATACCTAACTTTGTGCGGCTGGGCACAAAGTTATCAATATCCTACCTACTACTAGGATACCTATCATATCATTATCTAAAAATTATAAAATTTTGTCAGATTGTGCAGATTTTATTCAAATCTTTATTTCTTTGATTAGTCAACTAATAAAATAACATACCTACATAGGTTACAAAAGAAAACGTGATATATGGGATGTATTAATATGTCCACTACTCCCGAGTCCATTATCAGGTAAATATTTGATCATTCGTCATGTCCCATATCCGGATACCGATGGTGTTTTGACGTCATCCGTCCAATGAATGTATACATAGGTCTGTTACTTACAAAATAACCTTATTAAAGTATATTATTGTATGCTCTTGTTGTTTCGTAGTTCAGCGCTCGTATTATTATGATAAATCCTAACATAGGTACCAGGTAAGTTCATTTAGTCATCAGGCACACCAATACACATTACATACATACATTCCTACCTGATTTATGTTAGTGTTAAGAAACTGTATGGTTTGCCTTTTTGCACTTTAAAATGTACGTGTGTTTTGAAGATACAAATAAATGATTTATCTATCTATCTATTTATCTACATTAGATACGGGTACGTATGAATCTATAAACTCCGAGCATTCTTGCATCAGAAAGTTCTTATACAAGCGTTTGCGTTATTTTTTTCAGCGTAGTTTACTTCAAATGTTTTGCAAAGACCACTGCACGAGCAATGTACTCAGACCATTGGTTGTCCCGATCCGATTACCTAGTCATCCGAGGATACCTACGCACAAGTGCTTTGTATTGTGTAACCCGATTTTATCGAAATAAAACGTCCGAACTCGAGGCGCACAATTTTTAAAACAATGCTATTCCTGTGTATTTATTTATAGTATCCCAAACAAACGAGCCTTTTCACAACCGCATATCTCACAGGCAATTAGCAGCGCCAAATATTGGAATTGTTAAAATGGGCTTCTGGTTTTTGTTTCTTTTATGGGTAGGTAATTTACTGTCTTAGATATTCCTAAACCATATTGGTGCTTACACAAAGAGAACCTTTTGCTCTACTGCTCAATAAAATGATATCACGTAATAGTATCTATTGCCTAATCAGTACATATCGCGTTTATTATATATTGTATACTCGTAAGCAGGCAGATGTGATTCTTTTTGCACCTAGACCCATATTTTGTTTATGTATAATAGTATAACCGATCCAAATTGCCTCTAAAATTTGTATGAAATGACGATAAACTTGGAAAAATTGAGGTAGGTACCAAAGTGTAGGCCGCGTAAAAAATAATGGGCCACCCTTCGCCGAACAAGAGGGTGGTCTGGCAAATAAATTGTTTGCCTTTTTCAATTTTGCAAAGCAAACACACCTAGATAGGTTTATATTTATGTACTTTTACGTTTCCGGACCATCATTTGTAATATTTTTGTAACCAACCATAGATCATATATATATATACTTATACATAATTATAATAATTTGTTATTGTTCATTATATTCGGTTTAAATACAAACCCCTATAATTATTTTAATTACTTACCAAACTACACCTACACAGTTTTTATACGCTCAAGTCAAGGGCTATTCACGCTTTAATTAAACCGATATGAAAAAGCTTTGGCAACTTACAAACAATAACAGCAAGTCTCACGACCTCTGTTTATTCTTTGTCCTCTCCGAAATACTTCGGTAGGTATGGCTATTGATTGATTAAGTTGTAAAAATTTCTGCGTAAAAGCTCGCAGGAATTTGTGGTACTTTGTTGCGGACAACGCAAAGGCAATAAATGCTAAGCCGGGCTGTCATACGAATCACTAATAAAAACTGCAATAAAAGGAAGCATGCGTGTGTTCCGAGTAACGAGCGACGAGACAGACGCAATCGAGGAGGAATGCGCAATGTCTACGGACACAAACTGGAGACTATATACCTACTACACGATTAGAGGCTGCCTCGAACAAGTGAATAAATTAACTTGATAAACGTCCGGTCATGATAACTAAACAGCGATGCGATCAGTACTACCATACTCCTTAGAGCTTCATCTGTAAAATGTAATTGTTAATAACAATAATAATCCGCTTTGCTTTAAAAAACCCAATAGATAAACTCATTCACTAAAGGGAAGCCCACGACTATGGATCTCTAGGGCGCCATCTGTTTGCTGTTTTGGCAGAAATGGCTGGATTTTAGAAAGTCGAGAGAAAAACAAAAACACAGTCGACCACTCGAAAACGAAATCACAACAGCTTGAAACTCTACTACAATATCGCAACTAACCTTTCCAGTCGTGCACAAATGCCACCGATATTTCATATAGTTACACTGTCGCCTCTAACACATATTATGTCAATGGTGTTCGTAACTTATTACCGAAGATTCCCGGAACCTGACTCATGTAGCAAAATATAATTCAGCTAAGCTCGATATAGAAGCTGGAATTTGACAACTGTAGCTATAAGATGTACTAAAGTATGACCGAACGTGTTATGGTTGGTAAGGATTTACTAGTTTACGCTTTTGCTCGTTTATTTAGGATACGAAATTTAATTTACCTAAGGTACTTAGGTACTTAATATAGTACCTATTTCGAGTATAGTATAGAGCAAAGACATTAAGAATAATTGTTTATTTTGTTTATATTCTCGAAGGTATAGAGTAATATAACACACAATATGGTGTTTTTGTGGCATAATTTTATCATGTATAAAGATGATGTGGAAAAACACCATGTCTTAGTATTAGTAACTTATCCCACTCACGTGGTTATTCTATTTTTTTGAGTTGAAGTAGGTAGTAGTCTCCTAACAAGAACGTAAGGGGGTACAAAGGGTTGAGATCATGACTTGATATGTACTTCGCCCTGCACACGGTAAATGTAGCTGTGATAGCTCGTCAGGCACTCGAAGCGACCTTCCGGGACGTCAACCACTTATGCAGTGCTTCACTCGAGAGCTCTTATAGAAAGCTATGCCCTACACATCCCTTTTAGATCATTAATGCCCCACTACATAATTCAGTTACGTATACATTCTATTCACACAAGTGGGCACGAAAATCTTGTTTCGCATCCCAAAGGAAATCTGGTGAAATCGGAGATATTCCACTCTGAAATATTTTGCAACATCGAAAGGCTTGGCGAAAATATTTTACGCCAGCAAAACAGCTTTTAATACCTTAATATGCGGTTCGTAGATGGGAATTAACCAAAATGGGTCACAGGCTTGTTAATTTGCTGAAACTGAATTTAGTGGAGCGGTAAATTTAGCGATAACTCACGCAACTTCTAAGTTTAGAGCAACTTCATCCTTTGTAGCATTTGTAGATGGTACAAGGAACAGATTAAGCACAATTAGTACTTATCAAGAACCTTTCGCAGTTTCAATTTCGTCGAAGTAAGACGAAATGCTAACGCACATTCCTACCTCTTTTGGTACAATGAGTTTACAATCTATTTTATATAGGCTGAGGACAACGACGACGGTGCGCGACTAAGCTATGTTGCGCTTTTCCTTTTGCATTTCTAATAGCAAGCGTGGCCCAAGCTGCCCGACGGCATCTGTTATGGCCCAACAACTTTAAAAAAGCCAGGACCTACCGATTTCCGTAAGCTGTAGTAGGATATAGACAACACAACAAAACATACTACAATAGTTCATTCCGATCTTTTAAAATAGATAAAGGGCAATTAGCAGCGCCAAATATTGGAATTGTTAAAATGGGCTTCTGGTTTTTGTTTCTTTTATGGGTAGGTAATTTACTGTCTTAGATATTCCTAAACCATATTGGTGCTTACACAAAGAGAACCTTTTGCTCTACTGCTCAATAAAATGATATCACGTAATAGTATCTATTGCCTAATCAGTACATATCGCGTTTATTATATATTGTATACTCGTAAGCAGGCAGATGTGATTCTTTTTGCACCTAGACCCATATTTTGTTTATGTATAATAGTATAACCGATCCAAATTGCCTCTAAAATTTGTATGAAATGACGATAAACTTGGAAAAATTGAGGTAGGTACCAAAGTGTAGGCCGCGTAAAAAATAATGGGCCACCCTTCGCCGAACAAGAGGGTGGTCTGGCAAATAAATTGTTTGCCTTTTTCAATTTTGCAAAGCAAACACACCTAGATAGGTTTATATTTATGTACTTTTACGTTTCCGGACCATCATTTGTAATATTTTTGTAACCAACCATAGATCATATATATATATACTTATACATAATTATAATAATTTGTTATTGTTCATTATATTCGGTTTAAATACAAACCCCTATAATTATTTTAATTACTTACCAAACTACACCTACACAGTTTTTATACGCTCAAGTCAAGGGCTATTCACGCTTTAATTAAACCGATATGAAAAAGCTTTGGCAACTTACAAACAATAACAGCAAGTCTCACGACCTCTGTTTATTCTTTGTCCTCTCCGAAATACTTCGGTAGGTATGGCTATTGATTGATTAAGTTGTAAAAATTTCTGCGTAAAAGCTCGCAGGAATTTGTGGTACTTTGTTGCGGACAACGCAAAGGCAATAAATGCTAAGCCGGGCTGTCATACGAATCACTAATAAAAACTGCAATAAAAGGAAGCATGCGTGTGTTCCGAGTAACGAGCGACGAGACAGACGCAATCGAGGAGGAATGCGCAATGTCTACGGACACAAACTGGAGACTATATACCTACTACACGATTAGAGGCTGCCTCGAACAAGTGAATAAATTAACTTGATAAACGTCCGGTCATGATAACTAAACAGCGATGCGATCAGTACTACCATACTCCTTAGAGCTTCATCTGTAAAATGTAATTGTTAATAACAATAATAATCCGCTTTGCTTTAAAAAACCCAATAGATAAACTCATTCACTAAAGGGAAGCCCACGACTATGGATCTCTAGGGCGCCATCTGTTTGCTGTTTTGGCAGAAATGGCTGGATTTTAGAAAGTCGAGAGAAAAACAAAAACACAGTCGACCACTCGAAAACGAAATCACAACAGCTTGAAACTCTACTACAATATCGCAACTAACCTTTCCAGTCGTGCACAAATGCCACCGATATTTCATATAGTTACACTGTCGCCTCTAACACATATTATGTCAATGGTGTTCGTAACTTATTACCGAAGATTCCCGGAACCTGACTCATGTAGCAAAATATAATTCAGCTAAGCTCGATATAGAAGCTGGAATTTGACAACTGTAGCTATAAGATGTACTAAAGTATGACCGAACGTGTTATGGTTGGTAAGGATTTACTAGTTTACGCTTTTGCTCGTTTATTTAGGATACGAAATTTAATTTACCTAAGGTACTTAGGTACTTAATATAGTACCTATTTCGAGTATAGTATAGAGCAAAGACATTAAGAATAATTGTTTATTTTGTTTATATTCTCGAAGGTATAGAGTAATATAACACACAATATGGTGTTTTTGTGGCATAATTTTATCATGTATAAAGATGATGTGGAAAAACACCATGTCTTAGTATTAGTAACTTATCCCACTCACGTGGTTATTCTATTTTTTTGAGTTGAAGTAGGTAGTAGTCTCCTAACAAGAACGTAAGGGGGTACAAAGGGTTGAGATCATGACTTGATATGTACTTCGCCCTGCACACGGTAAATGTAGCTGTGATAGCTCGTCAGGCACTCGAAGCGACCTTCCGGGACGTCAACCACTTATGCAGTGCTTCACTCGAGAGCTCTTATAGAAAGCTATGCCCTACACATCCCTTTTAGATCATTAATGCCCCACTACATAATTCAGTTACGTATACATTCTATTCACACAAGTGGGCACGAAAATCTTGTTTCGCATCCCAAAGGAAATCTGGTGAAATCGGAGATATTCCACTCTGAAATATTTTGCAACATCGAAAGGCTTGGCGAAAATATTTTACGCCAGCAAAACAGCTTTTAATACCTTAATATGCGGTTCGTAGATGGGAATTAACCAAAATGGGTCACAGGCTTGTTAATTTGCTGAAACTGAATTTAGTGGAGCGGTAAATTTAGCGATAACTCACGCAACTTCTAAGTTTAGAGCAACTTCATCCTTTGTAGCATTTGTAGATGGTACAAGGAACAGATTAAGCACAATTAGTACTTATCAAGAACCTTTCGCAGTTTCAATTTCGTCGAAGTAAGACGAAATGCTAACGCACATTCCTACCTCTTTTGGTACAATGAGTTTACAATCTATTTTATATAGGCTGAGGACAACGACGACGGTGCGCGACTAAGCTATGTTGCGCTTTTCCTTTTGCATTTCTAATAGCAAGCGTGGCCCAAGCTGCCCGACGGCATCTGTTATGGCCCAACAACTTTAAAAAAGCCAGGACCTACCGATTTCCGTAAGCTGTAGTAGGATATAGACAACACAACAAAACATACTACAATAGTTCATTCCGATCTTTTAAAATAGATAAAGACATGGATTAGAATCTCCACAATTTGAATTCTTTGGTGAACAAGAGAAAGCTCGCTTTTGTTTTGTAATTAATCTCAAAACAAGCAACTTAATCTTCTTTTACATAGAAACGAATTGCTGTGCGTAAGTCTCGCTAAAACTCGAGAACGGCTGGACCGATTTGGCTAATTTTGGTCTTGAAATTTTTGAAAAAGTTCAGGGAAGGTTTGAACGGTGAGAAAATATACAGGGTGTAAAAATTTACTTGCTTGTAATATAATAAAGAATAGAATAATCTTGCTTTTATTTTGTGATTTTCAAATCGTAATTATTCAATCAAAGCCATATATTTTTGGTCTGACCAAGAAGCTTTGTGTCTGACCAATGTTTGTTTTAGAAAAAACATTTATTTATATTAAACCGTATAATTTAGTGAACTGTAGAATATTTTTGTGTTTATTAAGAATGTCTCTACTGTCGATGTGTGGTTGGCAACGCGGGTGTATAATATCCTGACAATATAGAATTATATAATATGTAACTATGGCGTTACCGAAGTACTGTATGGAAACCTATCGGTCAGATATTATTTATTATTATTGATAATATGTATTATTAGGTACCATTAAATATATAGGATATAATAAAGGTACCATTCAAAATATAAAGCGCCGCTACTTGAACTACATTTTTATCGAAGCGCTGTTTTTCCGTTGGAGCCGAAACAATATTATCAGTCTTACTTCTAGTTAAACAAATACCTAGCCAGTTTATTTTTATTCCTAACATACAGTTCAACAATCACGCAAAGTGATTGTAGCGAGTAATTAGCAACAGTGTGGTGTTGGGTGCTTGGGTGCGGTTGTCGCGACGGCCGGCTACAAACAACGGTAGCTTTACAATAACACTTGTCGCACCCATCTAAATGCAAATAAAGGCGCCAGGCAAGGCAACCCTTCATTTTTGTTTGCGTATCCCTCATTTGTCTACTTTGAGGCCTGTTAAAAACGTGCAGTGGGTTTAAAAAATATATAGCTATGCTCCAGACGCGTGTCACATTATGATAAGACTTTTTCTACCTCGTAAAAAGTAATCTGTTAGATGCTGTAAACTTATATTACAAAGACTCGCAAATGTTCTTACATTGAAGCCTTTCACATTTGTAAATGTAAAAATATAGCCTGATACTTAGTAGCAAAATTATATTTTCATTTTGCGTGAAAGATGATTCGGGATAATAATAAATCATTAAAAACTGGAACAAGTAATTTGATTCATAAAAAGGTTCAAAGTTATAAAAGACGGGTAAAATAGGATAAGGCATGACAAGAAGCTATTGCCTGTCGAAGACCGCTGGCTCTTTGTTCAGTGAAAATGTAAATTGAACGAAGACCCCGTATGTATGCGACTTTGACAATACTTCACATTTTCCTGCTAACATTGTTTACATACACATTACTGCCTTCTATGTGTTACGTGATCTACCGAGCGGCAAATATAAGCGTATTCCTTTATTGTGAAGAAAGAGACGTGTGTGCGACACGACACGGAAAAGTTTCGAGATATACTTTGATATGATGCGGCAAACAGAAATGAAGATTCACAAATATCTTTCTCGTTCTTTATTATACTATGTAGCTTCCGTGTTTTAACAGTGCCTAGCACTTATTATTTCAAGAGATTTTCTTTTCTACGAAATAATACTTTGGTTCCTACTATTTTATATCATTATTTTTTTAGTCATAAAATACTGGAGTCGTTGACAAGAGTATTAGGTCTTTCCTACGAACACATGCTTTATTTGTTCGTAGGGTCTTTCACTGAGATAAATATATAAAAATATTTAGAAATCAAATAAGTTTTGCTTTAACGAAAATTTTGTGACCTACTGTGTACCTATATACCATAATTACAATGTCTAAAAAGACCGTCCTTACAAGTTTTATATATCTATGGTTTTTTATATGCAATGGTTATTCTGTAACAGTTAAATCATGTAGCCGTGAAATACGGTTTTCCTAATTATCAAGACCGCCAAAGTTTGCCAACAAACCAAACTAGCCATCAGAAACATTACGATTAGCTGCAGGAACAGGAACTGCAAAGTCAACTCTGTAAGCTCGGAACAGGTAGAAGCTTAAATTCTGTTAGCGGCGAGGCAAACTAATTTAACTTCGACCAATACCTGACCAAAGTAATTCAGGCTGTAACAATCACCTGATTGTATTTTCAGACCACGGTAGGTTTAGTGATAAATTAAATGAACGTCTCTTTGCTTATACCTACTTAAGAACCGACTGATGCTTATTTGTACTAAGCCATACGAGATAATGTACATAATTAGAGAAATCTATGCTTTTAAAATTCAGCAACGAACATTTGGTAGAGTAAATTATGAAACATGAATAACGCGTCTTGACAAATTATCGAGCTGCTGAATGGAGCAACATTTATGTTCTGAGATACGATATCAGCTTACAAATTACTACTATGATAAACTGCTACGACCTTTAGAATAATGCTTTACCTTACCCGCTGTATTTATGTGTCATTTGTATTGTCCTCGGTAATGTAAGATGCATTTGTGAATAAATAAGCGGATTTTTAGAGTATGATTTGACAAGTATTGTCTGAAATAATACGCCGTAACGTGCCGTATCATAAAAATGTGATCTATGATATCTTAAATTAGACTTTATTCGGTCAGTGAAATGGTTATCGTGACCAATTGCAGTATGTAATGTGATCTCCCGCTGAGACGTCGGCGCACGCGCAGCGGGACGGCAACGCTGAATGTGCAGTCGTCACAGCTCATGGTGTACCATCATTCAAAATATGTCACTGTATTGTCGTCTTTAATATTTGATTATAAGGTTGAACTTAGCGCAAATGTTTCTTTTTCTCGTATGCCCTGACCCCTCAGCGGTCAGTTGTATGAACCAGGCGCATACATTGCCCGCAATGAGACAGGTTGATTGTAAATCGCATGATTACTCACGATTATTTTATAACATACATGTCGTCCCGACAATACTCATTCTTTAGTTCTGAAGCGCAGCGACATAAATAAGCTTAATAGCTTGAACACGAAACAATACAATTGAAACGTTACAAATAAATAAATAACATTACTTATACATGTAACAATTAAACACCTACACATTTTATAACTGTAATTTATAAGACTAGGTATAGGGAGAAATAACTTGCTACAAACTTTATAGTAATACCTACTTATTCAAGAGTGCACGAACGTGTGGTTTATAAATCCTTCTGGTTTAAAGCGACGAGAAAATCTTTACGAAATTTCCACTTCAACACAAAAAGAACCAAGAAAACTTTTGTTAGATCGTGCTGAATAAGATAAGTACCTTCTTTATAACAATTTGCGCCCTGACCAAGAAAAGGTATATAAGTAAATAAAATAGGTCATCGAAATACGTTTGAAGACTTGAAATGGTAAACCAATTCAATAAAAGTGGAGCTAGATAAGCGAGATAGCGAATTAGGGCAACCTAAAATGTTCATGAAACGTTTTCATCAGTGTGAACTGTTTCATCCATTTGCGGCGCCGCAACTACGTCACGAGGTTGACACAATGCAAAGCAAGATGCAGTGATGCACTCTCTTTGCTTTTAGAGATATTGTCGTTGGGGTCTCACTCAAAACTTTCCTTTTATGCAGGAGCTCTATTGTTGCTTACACGGGGAATACGAGACGCACCGAAAGTCCCTGCATTAATATTCACTCTGATTATCACAATCCCCAGGGCACAGACTTCCCAACTAGCATTTCCTTAATTTTGAACTTTTGGCGCAAGACTTCAGAAAGTCATACCGACTTGGCAGTACAGTTGCCACTTAACATTTTCACTTCATTAATGTTCTTGCGTTGCATTGAGTTTATAACAAACTTTTTTTGTCTTCAGATCATCGTGGTTTTATGAGTATTTGAATATTAAAATGCTTAGTTTTATAGCTGGCTGCTTAAATGTCACACTCATTGCTCATACCAATTGATTGCGCAACGGCAAAACGACGGCCTTAATATGTATCGAATTGGTATAATGATTGAAATACATTCAATGGACCCAGTGAATCATAGGTATATTATATAATATGATACTCGTACAGACAACGTTGTATTTAAAACCACTTGTTCTCAATTGAAAAATTAATGTGCACTGGACTATGTCATTTTGGAGCATAATTTTTTTCCTATCGTTTTCACATCCTATCGACAAGAGAACGTATAAGACGAATTGAAAGCTTTTAGTGTGAAAATAATCTGTATTATCACACGATTAAATTCAATTGGTTTGATCCCTTGTTGAGACAAAAAGTCGATTGCGAGTGATTTACTCCTGCTCGACACATTTATTAACAAAACGAACAATGTCTTGTCGAGCTAATGTTGTCGAATGTGTGGTAATTACAGGGCAGCGAAATGGAGCGCTCATGACGTAGCTAGCTAAGCTGTTCTCAACAGATCAAAGAGGTTAAGCACTGTGCCGCGTAGTCACCATTTGGATGGGTGACCTTCAGTGGCAATTTCTGCTAAGCTCTCCTGAGCTTTGGAGGGAACGCTAAGTAGTCGGTTTCGGCGTTTTCAAAGTTGTAAAGCTATGAAAGAGGTCTTCGGGCGACATAAAAACTCTGACACCACAGTTGGCCACTAACTCATATGAACTTACTTACAAAATCCTAACTGAAAACCATAGAAACTCAGAGCAAATGTTATTGTAAAAGGTTTCGGTTCTTATTCTATGATTCGTGAAGCATCGACCGACGTAATGGCCGTTTGCGATCACGGAGCGGTACTTCCCAGCTCCTTTGCTCGCGCCACTCTTTGAGCGAGCCCGGCTCGGATGCACATCTCGATTGCTTGGGATGTAATTTAATTAAACCAAGAGAGCATTAGAGATGCCGAAGAGGTAAACGGGAACTTCGCTCCGCCGCCGCTCCCGGCGTCCAACCCGGAATTTACTTTTATTTGAACGACGAAGAATTCAAGCTCTTCCCTTGTAGACACTCGAGATACTCTAATTACGAGAGCACTAGTTTTGTTAGGAAAACCGCAGTGAAAAAGATTCGTAATCGTAAACAACTAGTTTTATCTTTTGATATAAGACTTTGAGTAAGTATTTTGTCGAAAAGGTTCTCGATTATTACTTTTTGAATCTTTCCGATCACGCACGGTTTTATTTCCGCTGTGAATGCATATAAAGGGAGTTTTAATAGGTGCTTCCATTAGCATAATTGCTTTGTTTGCCGCCGAATATACAAAGGTAAAGTTAATCGGTTTATCAGGCTTTACCCGAACCGCACGGCCGAGGGTATTTGTTTGTGCAATTTGTATGAACGAAAACAGTTCTGCGGGATCACTTTATTCATAATATGCTTTAATTTACGAGACATCAACAATTCGGAACTTGAAAACAACGAGGGGTTTAACGAAACCAGTAATTTTCCTGGCTGATGGTTTATAAGTTTAATTTTTTTTTCGGGCGGCCTGAAAACTCTGTCACTAGAGTTGGTCACTGACTCATACGAACTTACTTACTTAGTTGAAATAACTTGGAAATGTCTAATAAGGCAATGACTGTAGAGAGTCGTATGGTAATTTTGTGCTTTGATTTTGCTGAAAGCCTGCCTGCCGTGGTTCTGAACTAATTAGAGCCATTTACGGCTTCAAAGGGTGGGCAATGCAGCCATATTAAGTGTGCTTATGGGAATTTAATGCATTACATAAGAGCCATTAAATGATAATAATGTTACATCAACATTAAGCTTATAGGTCCAGCAAGTTTATTGAAAATCAACAAAAAATGGATTCATTGAAGTTTTTTTTTTTTTTTTTTTTTTTATGTCATTTGGAGGCAAACAGGCTTACGGCCCGCCTGATGGTAAGCGGTTACCGTCGCCTATTGACATCAACAACACCAGAAGCACAGTTGATGCGTTGCCTGCCCTGGATGACTCTTTTTATATTTCCCTTAAAGCGGCCCATATTGTAGCTCAACGGAAAGACCGCGGAAGGAAGCCCATTCCACAACTTGCACGTATTGGGAAGAAAAGTTCTCGTAAAGCGTGTTGTGCGAGATACCCACGTGTCGATGAGATGTGGATGAGCCTTGTTCCGCTGACGTGAGGTACGGTGGTAGAACCTCGATGCTGGTATGAGGTTAAAAAGCTCTTCAGAGCATTCCCCATTATAGAGGCGATAAAAAACGCAGAGCGAGCCAATGTCTCGGCGCTGGCTCAACGACTCAAGTTTGCTTGTGAGTTTGAGGTCGTCGACGATTCTTACGGCTCTTCTCTGAAGTGAGTCAAAGCGAAGCAGCTGATACTTAGGTGCACCGTGCCATAAATGAGAACAGTATTCCATATGAGGCCGTACTTGAGCTTTGTAAAGCATTAAGCGTTGAGAAGGCGTGAAATACTGTTTAGCACGGTTGAGAACCCCAAGCTTTTTCGAAGTTAGTACAGCCTTCGCTTCAAGGTGACTCCCGAATTGGACTTCGCTAGTAATCTCGACGCCCAATATACTAATGCTCGCAGAGATGGAGAGAGGAATGCTCTGAAACTGCGGAACAAAGTTAAATGGAGTTTTTTTCGCCGTAAATACACACACTTGTGTTTTAGTGGGGTTAAAGATAACCAAGTTTTGATTACCCCAATCAGATACTCGTTCTAAAGAGCACTCCACTTCAGTTACAAGTTTCGACCTATTCTCATCCACTTCGATACGAGAGGCGTTTGCTCGGCCAAAGTAAGAGGTATCCCCCGTACTATCATCCGCATAACAATGGAGACCGCTAATTTGTAGCATATCATTGATATGTAGGATGAAAAGAGTGGGCGATAACACTGAGCCTTGAGGTACACCAGCATTGATAGGCATAAAGTCTGAGCAAGATCCGTCAACAACGGATCGAATGCTTCGCCCGGATAGAAAACTGGCAACCCAATTTATTAGCCTCTCGGGAAGACCGTATGATGAAAGCTTCGAAAGAAGCGCCTTATGCCAAACCCGATCGAACGCTTTAGCAATGTCCAGGCTTACAGCCAAAGCCTCCCCTCTACTCTCAACGACTTCAGCCCAACGATGAGTTAGGTATACTAGGAGATCACCAGCTGATCGCCCATGACGGAAGCCGTATTGGCAATCACTGATTAACTGGTGCTCCTCTAGATAACCAAGAAGTCGAGTGTTAATTACTCGCTCCATCACCTTACAGAGTAGGGAGGTTATGGCTATGGGTCTGTAGTTGGACGGATTCGTTCGATCCCCTTTTTTAGGGATAGGGTGGACGTGTGCTACCTTCCAAGAAGACGGTACGATACCAGTACTGTAAGAAAGGTCGAATAGATGTGTAAGAACAGGACAAAGCTCAGGGGCACACATTTTAAGCACTGTAGCCGGAATGCCATCAGGCCCACTTGACTTTCTCACGTTGAGGGATGAAAGTTCCTTGCGTACAGCCTTTTGAGTAAAGTGTACTTCGGGCATGGAACTAGAGCACCGAGGTATTGACGGTGGTGTAGCATCCCCGTCGTGAAGAGTCGAGTTGGAGGCAAAAAGAGAACCAAGGATATCAGCTTTCTCTTTTGCACTATGGGCCATTGAGCCGTCCGGCTTAAGCAAAGATGGTAAAGAGGACCGGCAAAAGTTACCCTCAGCAGCTTTAGCAAGAGACCAAAAGGCTCTGCTGCCAGAAGGATAACTTGCAAGTTTATCCCCAATTCTGCTGATGTGCTGATTTCTTGCTCTGACCATAACCTTTTTACTAAACCTAGAGACGGCGTTGAACTTTTGTAGTAAGTAGTAGCAAGGAAGTAGTAGGTACAACATTAAAGCACTTGTTAGTTTTTTTTCTATAGGTATCACTAAAGTGGCAACTAAGCGTACTTGATGCTAAGCGGTTACTGTAACCTATGTACGCTTGCGACATCAGATATATCACTTACGCGTTGCCACCCTGAGACGTAGATCGAAAGTCTCATGTGCCTGTAATTTCACCGGAAACCATACCCTTCGAACCGGAACACAGCTATTCGAACATTACTGCTTGGTTGCAGTTATTGCATAGTTAGTGATCAAAATAAGCTGTGAATGATGTTACGGTAATATAATGATTAGGATTTGGATGCTGATAAGTTTGTTTTTCACTCACCAGAAATTTCGTCTCATTAATGTCATTCTTTGAGTTTTGATATTTTTGTCGAGAAAAAGTGCGCATGTGACTTAGATTGGGTATGTTACATTATGTATATTATTATTAATAATATTTCTCACGCCGATCCTATTTTGCAGCATAACTTTGTCGTTTATATCGGTCATTTCTTTTGGAATCTCCTTAGCACCCGTGCCGTGCCGACACTTGGCACGGGGAGCATTTGCATAGCCGGACGTGTCACGAATAATATGGAAATGACCTCTGGCACCCGGTTTCACTCAAGAAAAGCCCGGCTGCAGTGCGATCCACGACTGCCTCGATATTGCTTCGATTCAAATTACGATGCAATCTCGACGTTGACTGAGAAGCAACACTCAAGGGCATTGGTTTGGTCAAAGAACTTATACACTTTTATACACAGCAGAATTTTGCCGATTGACAGATGTAAGGAATGCCACTTTTAGTTATTTGAAGTGCCTCATCCTGAACTTTTGAAAAAGCCCTAACGACTTGCGCAAATTACGTGAACTTGACAGCGTAATTTCAATTAATTATCTCTTTCCCTTGTGTTGGCAGATAAATGAGCCTCGAGGGCGTCGTTTGTGGTGAAAACATGAAACTTTGCACACATCCACGCCCGTTCACTAGCTTTAGAACCCTAACTTTTGAATAATGTATTCTTCGAGTGAATTTCGCTCAATCCCAAAGTACGAAATGAAGTTGACTTTCTGCGAAGCTTTCAAAAAGCTGTAACTTGTTTAAAAATGACACCGCCGTGGATGCTGTTAAATAATGGAAACTCTAGAAGTCAAGTCTAAGTTCTGAAAACGGCTGTAACACGTGAAAATCTCTAACATGTGGGGTTCTAGCGCTCCTGATATGTCGGACTATGGGCTGGCAGGCAGGAGCCTGTTTCCGAATCGAAAAATGACTTCAGCGGGTCGAACTCAATTTCACGCGTGATTTGTGCACTTTTATTTCATTTCCACTCCAACTGAACTACTGTCGGAACAAGCGATCTCAGGCTAGATTTATATCGAACACTTGCAGTATGTTAGATTCAAAACTTAGGAACCGAAGAATGCTTTACAGAGATTGATTTTCTTCGCTTCGGTTCTGACTGTTATTTATTACTTAAAAGGTTTCTTTTAGTTCTAGGGTTTAAAAAAATAAGATATGTGTATCAAATGGGTACCTAGTGTGAGTTGACATACCGTGGGCGGTGTGGCAACATGTTGAGGCTCACGGCAAAGTCGCCTCGACAACTTGATATATTGGGCTGCTTTGTGAGGGGTCTGGGTAAACACACGCAGAGAGCGCAGTCAGATAACGTTCTTCAGCAGGAGGCTCCTAAATTATTTTTATCTTCGACTTGCACGAGTAACTCGCACACAAATTAGGGGCGTGTTCTTTATGGCGTGCTTTTGTTTTAAAGAGAAAAAAAATGTTTTCTCAATCTCGTAACGCCAGCTTTGTAACTCTTTTGTTTTTCTTTGCTTTTGATTAGTTAAAATACAAGCTACACTGACTCGTAACTTCGAGACATTATGGATACTGCAATACTACGTTCGACTAAACGAACAAAATCGTTGAGCGGGGAATAACCCAAATACAATTGACTTCATTGACAACCTGACTTTTCTATACGGGCTTTCTTTCGTTACATGATGTTTGGTTTTTCTTAGTGCTTTCTTTTTTATAAACATAACCATTTAACTTGGTTCGGTAACAAATAGAAACTCGTAAGTCTCATTTTTTATAAGTCGTGTCTGTTACTTATCGATTTTTTCGTTAAACAAATATATTTACAACAAACAAAACAGTACCTACCTAGATGCGTAAATTGTATCGAGCGTACGTAATCTGGATAACATTGATAAAAAATCACTCAGCAGACAAAACGAGCGGAACATCACAAAAGATGCTAAAACGGTACGGCTCAGTAGCCAAGCAGCTCCGAGGAACTTTACGACCGCCAAACGATGCGTATGTGCACGACAGAAAAAGCGGTATGCCGATAAAAAGTCCATTGTCGACACCGGGACGCTCAGGGGGTTCGCAAATGACAGGAGCAGGGTAATGCGATAAAAACTGCGGACGCCTGAGTCCTGACTAGGACGAGAAAGGAACGGCATGTTCAAAGAAGAGTCGACGAGCGTGAAATTTCGGCGTCAGACTACCAAGGTGACGCTGACGCAGTGACGCTCTCGTCTGCGATCTAACTAATGCCAAATATTCACGTACACTTTTACAACCTACTATAAAGTTGCCAAAATAAATCGATTACGATCTCTGTCATTAAGTTTATTCAAGCTCATAAAAAGGAGCAACGTTTCAGTAAGCTCAATTTTCTGTGCCAATGGCACTTTTACATAATGGGCAAATGCATATTGCAGCTATAACTGTTCTGGTACATACCTGAAAATACACGGTTAATAAAACAAAAATATGCATAAAACTAAAGTCCTAAGACGGCTTTATAAACTTTTCAATGATGCTATTTGGAATAAAAATTACAAATTCTATTAGCAGAGTTTTATCTCGATTTAATTTAGGTCGGATCAACGTGAAATATTACAATGAGGTCCTGATTTACGAGAAAACTTCAATAGGTTATTTCTTTTCCCAAGAGAAATTTTCCTTAAAAGTATGCAAATTAATTCGGAAGTTTGACTACAAAAAGTAATAGCGTGATTGTAACTCTACGAGGCATCACGCAAGCGTTCACACTGACATGAAACGAAAACTAAAAACCAATCCTAAATTATAAAGGTAGTGTCGCAAGAAAAAGCTTTCGTGTTTTTTCCTCATCGTTTACATGCAAAGTGTTAAAAATGTTCGCGAGTTCGTTTCTGCTTGAAGCTGTTCGATCTGTGTTGCATCGGTTTAGACGTAGCTTGTTCATTATGCAAATGGAGGCTCTGTGCAGCGTTCGAATTTAGACAGTCTATTCACAGCCTCCGCGGCCAGGACAAGGCTCTGAGCACGAGTACGTGTTATCAAATCGCTAGCCTACGAATAATGCAAAAGTTTGGTAAAAAATCATTTTTAACAGAAATGCCGTAACTGCTAATAGGATCGGGGTGAGGTAAAGTTTGACAGAAAATACCTTGGATATAAGCTATTTTTTATATACTTTATGTAACTTTAGCTACTAAAATAGGTTAGTAAGTTACCAAGTTTGAATGAATAATTTGAGCAATGCCTTCATTCGTGGAATAAGTTTAGTGCTTTTCGCTTTTATATAATGTTCAGATCTCACTAGATCATTAAAAACCAGTGCTACGAGTAGGTACTACGGAATTCTGAAACGTTGATCGGAGTCGGATTGTAAATAAAATAAAACGCAGACCAGTTTCCATGTTAATACTGAACGGACAATGCAAATTTTTTCGGCTTCAAACTGTTGAGTCGAAAACAAGCTCTGCAATTTTTATGGTTTTCATTTCAGATTTAAAATTCTCTGCGAAGCGTAGCGTTATTATCATAATGTAACTGCATATAACATGTGTATAACACAGGTACTATATAGCGTTGAAACTGTTTTTGAAATCAGTGTAACCGTTATGTATGTCCCATAGGCGCGGCTCAGACGAGAGTGGCAACATGATCTGACATGTGATGATACCGCGCTAATGTGTGTCGGCATGATCGATACTCCTCTGCAAAGCTCCAGCTTTTGCAGAAGCGTCGATCATCATCTGAAAGCCATAATTATCAGCCGTTTTTCAACCGTACATCAAAGAACTTGCTTTATTCCACAACTTTCAACTTATAACGTTTCACAAATATTTACAAAGATCCAACTTTAATTAACTTTGATATCAAGAAGTCAGTTTGTAAGAAACTATAATAAGTTCGGAACACTTCAATCATATCACCTATCTTAGATAATCTAGTTAGATGGCTTTCATACAAATCAATTGAGATAGATAGGTATTTAGGTTCTGTATGCAACAGTCTTTTAAGTATACCTACTTTGCCATCGTAAAAGGAGACCTAATAATTTGCCTTCTTTTGTTCAAATTGTATAAGAAATGGTACGAAGAAAACAACATTTCCAAATAAAAAGCTTAGAAGTGTTTATTGGCAGAAAGAATACTGTTTATGTATTGTTGAGAAATCATAAACATTGTAAGAATAAACTTCCCACGGTCGCGCCCTACGGTTATTTAAAACAAGCACACGTTATTATGCAACTTATTTATAAGAACCTGTGAAGTACCTTAAGTTTTTTATTTTCTTAATAGTTATAAACAAAATTTTACTATCTAATAGATAGAAAAGCCAGTAGTCTGAAATATTTATATTAGAAAGTGTATTCTTATGCCTGTGCGAGCGAACACACACGCTTTTTTATATTTCTCCAGCTATCCGTTTTCCAACAGCGAGAAAACTAAATAAAATAGTTTACAAGGGTTATTCCCAACGGACGCCACACCCTTGTTACGTTTATGTGACTGGAACGCGGTCCAATATTACTTTTGCTGAAATTGAAAACATCGAAGAAACAGTAAATTACAAAATCAGAAATGAAGCTGCATTTCACAGCGTCAACAAAGAGAAATCTAATCCAAGACGTTTATGAATTTTATTTTTAGAATCTTTTGTGGAGAAAACCTGAAAAGAATTCCTTGATCTGTAAGCTTACTTAAATATAAATTAAGAACCCACTCGTAAAATTTTATTTCCGTTTCTTATATCACAGAGATTGAGAAATAACACGTTAAAGTGAACCTTACGGAGTAAGCAATTTCAGAGTCTGCCGAAATATCACGAGCGTCATCAAACAAAATATTTAATTTGAACTTGTGTAAGCAGCCATGTTTAAGAAGTTTTTTTTCAAATTAAAACAAAAAAATCAGTAGGTAGGTGCAATTTAGAGATATTTAAAAGATATTAATCGATTTAACCAAAATAAAGTGCAGTTTATAGATATTTTATATTACAACTAAAAGTCTGAACAGCCAGCTAATAAGTTTACGAAGTACGTAAGTTCAAGGCACAGGGTATTGTAATGGAGCGAGGACAGCCATTCGTTCCTCGTCACGTTCACCCGGGGAAAGTTCATGATAAAACTTTAATTGAAAAATATCTCTTAGGCCACATGGCTCAAAGGACATATTTTATAACTGCTAAATGTTATATACAATAACAGATATGTGCTAATAAAACTAATAATATTTGCTATCAGTTTAAATAAAAAATATCGAGTGTATTTTACAATTACAATATATAAAAAAGGTTCACGATTATATCCTTGAATAAGGAGAAGACTGTTTATTTCGCTGCAATTTATGCTCTAACTATGAGCTAACGTATGGTTGTGAATTTCAACGGCCGTATTTCAAAGAAGTCTGCACCATCTGTGCAGAGCTGCTCTTCTATAATGCAAGCCTCCTCTAATAACGAGGTCGAATAGAAACCACGGCCACCACACGCCAGTAAACTTCTTCGTTTGCTATGCTAATTGGCTGGATAAGCTGCCAACACATGGCATCATCTAATTAGATTTGCAAAATTACCCTGTCCATAGGCGAACGCTATACATACACTTTCAATATTTATCATGATTCGTATCACAACTCCTATCAACATAGGTTTTCATTGATCTATCCGAATAATAAATATTACTATCTTACTTTTGTAGGCAGGTAACTTAAAATAAATACAATACAGTTGTCACGAAATATTAGTTCGTAAACATTAAATGCAATGTGTATATGGGAAAAAGAAAGTGTATATTTAATACTACTTTAGAAAAGAACTATACATCCCGAAATTATCAACATCTGAGACACGTGCGTTACATAGGTATATTCTTCCGCGAAATCTGTGTACCTAAGCAAACCGAGTTAGTTAAATAACAAACTAAGGCTCAGACTAATTGAGTTCGTGCGCTATCCTCGGCATCAAACACTAATTAATGGTATATCGGTTTACTTGATCTACTCTCTCTATTTCTCTAGATGCTGATTTTGAAAGTTCTTTTCAAACTGTCCATATCCAATAGGTACTCAACTATTAGCAGCAAAGAGATACTATTTTTAATACGGTGACAATGTTTGATCAGATATTTAACTAACATTTAACTAATAATTAAAACAAAATAGCCCCATGAGGAAAACGATATTCATTGTAACACTAAACTCATACAATATTTTCGGTACCTACTTATGCAGGTAGGGCTTGTACGAAGGTAGTACAATTTATTCAAAAGCCCAAGGCACCTGGGGAATACCGGACTGGACAAAGGCTGGAATTGCTTTTATAAAAGAGAATCTCAAAAAACGTATTCTATTTTTAAATAACAAAAGTCGAGGCGGTTTTATATTTAGTAAACCTTAACTAAGTCGGCAACGTAATGATCATAAAAAACGTTGCTTAAATGCACACCAAAATATGGTAAATATTTAGCAAGTCAGGCGATACGAACTATTGTTATTTATTGTTTCCGGTATAACTCGACTTCGAACCTTTTTGATTTTAGAAATGGAAATTTAAAACCTTTATTTTCATTAGCATTTAGCATGATTCTAAGAGAGTATTAGGCTACCACTTTAGGCTTAAAACGTCCATAAAACACTGCTTTAGGAAACTTGCAGCTATGAGCAAGCATAGAGTAAGTTTGTCAAAATTCAAAGTGCGTTTTGGAATGATTCAGCTAGATGGAGCAAGCTACGCAAAGGCGTAGCAAAGTTTAATTGGAAACGTCTTCTTCCAAAATTGATAGGCGCCTCACGAAGTTTAACCAATTTGCTTTGGGAATTCAAGAACCACTTGGGATTCCATTTCCGCGATCCCTAAAAACAGTCCTTCAAATTTTCTGCTAAGCTGTAAGTGGGTACTTGGCTCAAACATTTGAGAACAATACGCCATCAAGTTAAACCAATGTTGAAGATTATTTTGCGTAGATCTAGTATCTTTTACATAAAACAAGAGACTAAGTTACCTACTTCGTCTACCACGAGGTAGGTAGTTATTCTCTACACTTATTCTGTTAGCGTAAACTTATAATAATATATAGCTTTCACAATTTTATTGTTACAGAGACTGTACGAGTTAGATGGAATGTTTATCGTATTTGCCTAGCAAATACCACGAAAATCTTGTTAGGATAGCTCTACCCACGCGCTGTTTTGACTGCGGATGATTGAAATTACATTGAGTACCTACATATAAGTACCTCCTTACATAAGTTGGGTGGAAACACGGTCCATCGACGGGGCAGCCAAGCGCAACGTGTCGAGTGGTGCTTCAAAACGCATTAGCATTACTCGCCTGATGAAGCTTATGCATGGCTCTATGGAGTATTTACTTTGCGTCCAGAGAAAGACAGACAAAGTGTCCGAGTGGCTTTAACTGGCCCCTGTTTCAACCAACTTCCAAAGCCAATGTTAGCTTTACTCTTCACCTGTTCAGAAGTCAAACAAAAGTGATGTGAAATTACGCATTCATTACTTATCTACGAATCTTTATATATTTAAATTATTTTATAAATAAAAATAGAGGAATTAAGGAGCTAAGTGAATAGGCCAACAATAAATACGTAATAGAATAAAAAAATAAATAAATAATACGTAATAATAAGTACATGGAATGTTTGTGAAATCCTAACAATGTGCTCGCTCACTGTCCGTGAACTATAATTGTGTTTCCAATCGCACGATTGTAGGTACACAAATAAAAGCTCTCAAGATTTACTGACATTTACAAAAAATTATATACCTATGTATAGAAAAATATTGGCTATTGAATACCTATAGGTGTGAACTATAACAATACCTACGTTCTGTCTGACCTCAGTACCATAAAATCATACCCCACCTCTATTCCCTTGTTTTGTACAATGGAAACGTTCTGCAGCTGGACTAGGCACTTCGAAATGATAATCGTATATTTAAGATCTGCCATAATTTACATTTTACAAGCATTCGTAGATAGAAGTACATTATGTCAGAAGCTATGCAGTATTTTTCTGTTTTTGAATAATAACAAAACTAATTTTATAATAAAACACTGTTCTGAACTGCTGTCAAAATTATCTCATTATTTATTTTGTCAATTGCATTGTTATTTGTTAGTAGGTAACATAAAGAACCAAAGCCTGTAAACAATGAATTACTTTTAAGTTATCACAATCTTTATAACTAGTGCTTGCGGCTAAAAACACAATTCAATCTTGAGCTCAAACTGAAGGTGTTGATTTAGCTTCAATACTTACAGTGTCATCTTAGCTTAGCGGGTGTCTGCAGATGACGTCCTAGAGATACTTACTGACAGCTTTATGCCAGTATTTTAAAAGTGATTCTTCGCATATCTATACTTTTGATATAACTTCGAAAATAACTTACTGGTAAGTATGGTATGTTGAAAGTAGAAAATTTAGATTGATGACGCGACACGCCTTTTCATTAGAAGATCCATCAGTTACTTAAGTCACAAAATCGATTATCGCCGCAAAGGTGTATTAATGGCGAACGTCGAATGACCTCATGCAAGATTCATATTACTGTAACAGTTAAATGGCATCGACCAATCGAACTGTTCCAATTAGCAGAACAAACGATTTTAATTAGTGCGCGCTCGGGTAAAAAATCGTTACCAACTATCCGAGAACAGAATTACGAATAATGGGGAGATGGTAGATTGTTTGTTAGACATGAGGACAGCGGGCATGTCGCCTGTCCCGGAAGATAAGTTTTATTACATGCCTTACACTAAGAAGGGAAGGAATTACTATGGTATTTAAACTTATGCTCAAATACTGCCTTTTTTACTCCGGTCATCACAGTGCACTATTACTAAGATAGATAGACTAGAATAATGGGGAGATGGTAGATTGTTTGTTAGACATGAGGACAGCGGGCATGTCGCCTGTCCCGGAAGATAAGTTTTATTACATGCCTTACACTAAGAAGGGAAGGAATTACTATGGTATTTAAACTTATGCTCAAATACTGCCTTTTTTACTCCGGTCATCACAGTGCACTATTACTAAGATAGATAGACTAGAATAATGGGGAGATGGTAGATTGTTTGTTAGACATGAGGACAGCGGGCATGTCGCCTGTTCCGGAAGATAAGTTTTATTACATGCCTTACACTAAGAAGGGAAGGAATTACTATGGTATTTAAACTTATGCTCAAATACTGCCTTTTTTACTCCGGTCATCACAGTGCACTATTACATGTTTCTATAAGAATGATAAAACACGTAGGTACGAGTATTTTGTTGTAAGAAGCGTAGTCAGCTACTTAGATAGCGCCGGGCGCCCCAATTCGACTCGAGATGTAAGTAATTTCCTGTGACTTATTTGAATGCACGACGAGAAATTACTTTACACTATCAAGATCGTGGTTTGATTGACTTTCAAATGGTTTATTTATACTTCGGGTTCGGGGAAGAAGGTAAGGATTTGAGTTGAGAAAAATGGTTTAAAATTACATACGTAGACGACTCTATAATAGAGTCCATAACATACCTACACTTTATGCAGTGGCACTTTACGTAGTAGGTACTAATATCTCGACGACCGATGTGGCGCAGCGGGTTCGATTCCCGCCTCGGGTCAAATGTTTGTACGATCTACAAATATTTGATCCGAGTGTTCTGGGTATTTTCTATATATAATAAAAAAACATATATCTATGTATTGTATTGTATTAAGTATATATCAGTCATCTAGTACCATAATACAGCTCTGTTTAACAGCAGCTTACCTTGGGGCTAGATGATGCTGTGTGGATTGTCCAGCATTATTATTATTATTATCTGTTCTGTAGTAGTGGCACAGTGTGGAAGTGGCGCGGTGGGCGAGTGCTCGGCTGAGAAGCGATAAGTTGAGTGTTCGATTCCCGCTTCGGGACAAATGTTTGCGTGATCTGTGTGTTATGTTATGTTCTCAGCTAAAACCATAATTGTTTATACAATACATACACTCTATAAAAATATGACGTATGTGTTTCATTCATGAACATGTACTACAACGAGGCATTGGCCCTAGGTACGAGTACGAGTCACTGACCCACAAAGCACTAGAAGGAATGTTTCATTAATATTTATGATCGTAAAATTAACATTAAAACATATTTTGACCCACGAATGTTATATCACCGATACCCTGCTCAATTATTCTCTACAAGGGTCGGCTTATTGGATTTCTTTAATAATTTGAGATAAATAATTCTAAATATACATAAAACGAAGCAAATAAATTAATATATACGACACTCCATTACTTTAAGATTATATCTTTCATTGTATGGAGACCGCTATGACTGGTCTTTATTTGACCGCACCGACGACGGCCATTTAATAACCCATCACACATGCACGTTTAACGGCTTGGTGTTTGAATGTTCCATGTAAGACAAGTAATTTTGTACTTATATGGTTGAAATACTTTTATTTCTGGCGTAAATTGCAGCCTACATAAAATGTTCACGGCTCGCGCGCCGGTAAAAGTTAGTACAAGGCATATTTACGCTGCCAGTTTATTAGCTCAGAAACTACTATAAACAACCTCCACGGATGCCAGAGCACACCATACCCAATTTGCTAAGCATATGTATCAAGTGTTGAAATTCAAATATTTATCGTCGGTTCCCAGGCACATGCAGGGCGACCGTTGACCCTGCGCCCGCGTTGAGAATGCGTCTGGTTGCGCCCGCGCACCCGGCTAGGGACACGCCAAACAACTACAGGTTCTCGATAGCGCAGCCACACACAAATGACTAATAGTTATGGCACTTGATGCGATAACAGAGACGATAGGAAACTTTAGCAGGTATTAGTAGCTACAGGTTTGTTTGAACGGCCGCGGCCGGCGCGGCGTCAAAGCTCTGTGAAATTGTAATTGGCCTCTACTGCTAGAAAAACAAGGTGCTAGGTTACTGGAAATACTCTAAAGGTTTTTTATAGGGACAACAAAGTGATTTTTCCTATTGAATTACGCAGGAAAACCCTAAAAATATACGATTGAATGTACCTATTGTAACCTAATATGCCGGTTTCAAATTGTTAGTTATTGTGCTGCAGATTAAATTCTTTGAAATGTTAAAAAGTCAACCAAATGCCAAGGTCGGCATAGTGCCACAAAATCGTTTAAACATTTAGAAACCAGGGACTCTCCTGTTTCACTACTTTGCAGAAAAACCCTAAGAGTAAAGAACATACTCCAAACGTAAACATCTAAATAAAACGGTGAGAAAGGTCACCACGGACTACCCTGCCTGGCTAGGCACCTGCTCAGTTTATAAGGCTATTTGCTGTCTTTAGGCAGTAGAACTTTTGACTCGTAGTCTACGAACTCTACGAAATATTTTATTTATTTATTTTATTTTATATTGTCCGGAAAACAAAAGTATAATATTAAACAACTTAAATAACTTTACACCAATAATATGTTTTCGTTTATTTAAGTACAGAAACCCGCATTTCAGAAATTTGTAGATTTATTATCAGCTGGTCTGGTAGTAATAGACGTTTTCTTCGTTTAGAATGTGGACAGTGATCAGTCTAGCAATATAAGCAATACTCAGATTACAAAAACAACAATTGTTCTGAGACTAACTATAAAGAACCAAATTAAATTTATTAAAATCGTTTACCAAAGTTGCCAATCAAAATGCTCTATTAATAAATTAAAAAGTAACATAACCTGATACAGAAATGTTAGTTTGCTTTACAAAAGAGTCCCCATGAATTAAAAATATTTTATAAAAAGCCTATGTAATGTACCTCTTTTATAATTAGTTATTAAGATTGTGATCTGCCGAAACATTTTGATATAGGGAAGAAATTAATATTTCCACTTACTTTTTGGTATCACTTAAGATAATTACTAAGTAATATGAAGAGCTTCCAAGACGAGTAAACAGAAGTAGATTGCTAAAGGACGTTAGATGGAGGCGCGTCGTTTACACAGGAAAACTAATTAATTAGGTTGTTAATATTTCCTATATCAACTCATTATCATATAAATATCATAATATATTTAAGCTTGTGCATTCCATTACTAATATTTTATATACGCGGCATGTTATTTTATTAAAAGTCTTTAAACACATTTTATAATGCAGTTATGTTACAGAACTTTATTTTTATCATCATGCGTGTACGGAATGAGTCGGCATCAGCAATTCGCGGCAGCCGGTCAATTAAATTAAATGTCAGCGCGGTCGGCGCACCTAAAGTGTCGAATGCATTGGATTAATACTACAGGAACTCATTCAGATAGACAGCCATTTATATTTGTTTATTCGTTCAGATTCTTTTGTAGAATGGCACTTTATCGAAAAACAGAGACTATAAAATATAAAATCAATACGTTCAATGTTCTGCTCGGTTATTGTATCAATATTATTCGTAACAATCAGTAACATATTTGCATACAATTTCAATATTGAAACCGATGTTTTCATTTCCATGGTAGAGAAAGTTTCGCCAGGCACGCACCATGAACGATCAGTCGATCACAGAAGCAACAAAAATAAATGTGAATGGTCCTCGACTGGAAATTAAGGGGTACCCATTATTAATATCGAGTTAAAAAGGGCTCTACCTGAAGAGCACTCGACATTAGGTCGCTCCCATTATGAGGAGCTCGTAACGAAGGCGCCTTATGTTACGTTACGACCGACGCTCTCCTCCTTAATAGCGTTAGCCCCTAATGCTTTTAGGAATCTTGATTAAGACATGCTTAAGTCGTTTGAATAGTTATGTTCTGTTAATTAGATAATTAATCTGAAATACGAGCGAAGGTTCTATATTATCATCACGGATTACAGAATAATCGAGAGATCAGAAATTAACTACTAGTGTAGGTAACTACATTTTGTTGGTTCCCACCAGGCTGAGCTACAAGTTGGCTGCGACTCAAGTTGAACAAGTTTCAAGAGTCATCAACAAAACTAACATAAGATAGGAAATTTGAAGACTGATATGGAGTTGGAAGAAAAAAAAGAAGTTGAAGCAAAACATTGTAAACTCAATTTACATTTACAACTTGTGTGGAAAATGTGTGTTCAATACAAATTGAATACGTTGTGAAGACAGTGCTGGCTCAATATACAAAACGATGAGAAAATATAAGCAGAAAATAAAAAGTCCATTTCAAACAGAAGCTTAGTGTAAATCCTGTGGCAGCTTCCGAACTCGCGTGTGGGTAGCATCAGTTCCAATTGATTGGGCACCCGTTGAACTGAGCCGGTTAATCAAGGTTACACGCCGTGTTACCTCATTATTGGCAGATTGTTATGTGATTTACTGCTAAACATGCTGATATATAATAGACCTAAGCCTCTGGGCATGGAGGGATAAACTAAGTAGACCTGTAACTGGAGAGACGCGAATAGTAATCTCATACTGTACGCCGATGCGACAAGACGTTGACAAGGTAAGATCTGAGGGACTACTTTTGCGGATTAAATGCGATAAATCGTGACACTTTTCGTGGTTCAGCGTGAATGAGTGTTGTTGTGTCTGAACTGTGTGAGTTCACACTAAGTTGTCACCGACATAAGTTGAGCTACGATATTGGCTACGATTATCGTTTGTCACTTTCTAGAGTAGACCCACTGTATATTTAGAAATAACTATCTTTTTAGGGATTACTTCGGTAAAGTCACAGAACAGATATTAGTTTCTCCTTTCTACTACGTAAGAAAATGGAATTAAGAGCTTTAATTGTAGGTATTGAGTCCAATCATTAGGCACACTGCACTCGATTCAACTTTTGATTTCAAATATGTGGTAAATCAAAGAGTTTACTTGGCTTGGAAGAAGGCAATATACTAAGGTTCGATTACACTGTTCAAACTAAATAGCGTTCAGCTCTAAGCTGAGTTCAAGTTTTGTCAAACTGATTGAATTGACAATATGAAAACTGAGATTTTGAACAGTTTAGTTTGATGTTTAGTGAGAATAGTGCAATCGGCTCTAAGTATAAACAAAAACTGGATTGAGTATAAAAACACGTCATAAGAACTTTTCAACCTAAGTAAGGTTGAAAAATTCTTATGTCGTGTATCTTAGTCTTCACTGAAGTTGTACGTAGAAACTTCTGACGTAGAGTTTCCCGACCTAATCAAAACCAAAGTTTGCAGAAAATAGTGTCAAAAGTTTGTCTACAGTGCAAGCGCCTGTACAAACTTGACGCTCGCTCGAGACGAGAAAATGTTCTTAACTAGGCAAAAACAAGTTTTAACACCAATGAAGATGACGGATCAAGAATCAACTTACTTACACTCGTTAGCAAGCTTTGCATGTACGTAAGTAATATGAAATTATAGAATACCATGATTAATATGACGACTGATGTGGCGCAGCGGGCGCAGGTCCGCCTGCGACGCGGAGGTTGCGGGTTCGGTTCCCGCCTCGGGTCAAATGTTTGTACGATCTACAAATATTTGTTCCGGGTGTTCTGGGTATTTTCTATATATAATAAAAATATCTATCTTATGTATTGTATTGTCTAAGTATATATCAGTCATGTTGTACTCATAATACAGCTCTGACAGCTCTGTTTAACAGCAGCTTACCTTGGGGCTAGATGATGTGATGATGATGGCGATGCTGTGTGGATTGTCCAGCATTATTTATTTATTTATTATATACTACCTAAACATACTACATACTTTATATTCATTAAGCGATCCTTGCATGCTATATTGAATCGTTCACAATTCAGCTCGTTAACAAATATTTATAGACCATGCAAACATTTGTCCAATACAAAAATATCAAGAGGTTACGAAAATGCTGTTTTAATAAATCTTAAGTTCAAATGTTGAAGTTCTAGGTGTAAAGTAAAACTTATGAATCATGCACATAATAATTTATGAGTTACATTACAAATAGAATAATTCGACACACATAACTTTATAATATATAAATCTTCTACTCTTATTGATCCAAAAGATATGCTATAAAATAAACCGTAAAAATTTACACCCGCACTGAATTGTGGGTGTACAATACGCAAGCTTTCCTAGTTTAGATTTTATAGATGAGGCATTGCACTTATGGGAAAACAAGAAATACGGATAACATAGAAGGTAAATATCAAGGAAAAATTACTACTAATGTGGCGCAGCGGGCGAAGGTCCACCTGCGACGCGGAGATTGCGGGTTCTATTCCCGCCTTGGGACAAATGTTTGTACAATCTGTAAATATTTTTTTCGGGTGTTCTGGGTATATTATAGATATTGTACTTATAATAAAAAAAAAACGATCTAAGTACGCGTATAAAAGTCATCTAGTGCCCATAACACAAGCTCTGCTTAGCTTGAGGCTATAGGACGCTATGTGGATTGTCCAGTATTATTTATTTATTTAAGTTTTAACTTTAAAGCTCCCAGCGGTTATTTAAATACACAACAACTTTTACCATAGATAGCCAAATTGTTCTAAATTAGGCAAAAAAAGGCCCAGTGAGTATTTTTAGCAGGCTCCAAACATTACGGACGGTGTTTCGACGACCCGGTAATTATGTTTCAGCTGCTGTAATGTCCTCAAGGAGGGTGTCAAACGCGTCTGTTTTTGCGACAAATATAACAAAATTAAGCTGTTTTCTCAAACAAAACGTCATAAAGTTGTTAGAATCTGTGTAGCTTTGGGTCTTACGACGAGTCGACCACCCCCCGTTATGCCCCCTTCCAAACGTCTCGGTGTCACGTCAGTGAATGGCTAGACAGCGCGGCACCGTAGCTACAATACACATCTTAAGAGACACTACATTCACTATACTTACGAAAGAAACATCTCATTATTTTCCAAGAACGTATTAGGTGTAATTTGATGTTCTTATTACAAAGTGTAGGCGTTGTCAATGAAATATGTTTTCCGGGAATATTTTGTCTAATGCATAAAAGACGAAGCAATAATACGAAATGTGATTCAATAAAAAAATTTATATAGATATTTACTTACCTACTATATATATATATTATAAGCATAAAAAAATAAATTTCAACATTAAAGTCAAAATTATTCAAGTTAATGTTGTACTCGTAAGTGGATTACTAAAGATATAGACAAAAAGTTGTTTTTTTCACTTATTTCGAGAATAGAATAAGAAATTCAAGCGAGATGTCTTCACTGGCGTCCTTCAAAGGTTAAATGGTTAAAAGGTTACAGCCGGTTCAAACGAAAGAATAGCCTGCATAGGCATTCAGTATTTAGTAAACGAAACTGGTTTCAGTAATTCGCAAAGCCGCAACCGCTGTTTGACCTGTTTTCGGACGACAATAGATGCCAACTCTAAGTTACGGACACGTCGGAAATTATATTACAGCTAACATTATTGTATGTTGTCTATTTCAGTTTCAGCTGTACCTCCAAAAAAAAACGGGATAAATATTCACTTCTGCAACAAGTTACCTAAGTTAAGTATTAGAGTTACAAACCAGTTATTAACTACAAAAACTGGTAACGTTAGTTTTCACGACAATAATTAATGAAAGACACACATAACTAGCTAGACATTGATATATCCCGTTTCGTGAAAGAAAAGATTCAAGTTTCTAATCTAGGCTATCGACGTAAATTTTTGATTATCAGACTTTGTCGCTCGACCTAAATATTTTATACAAAATCGAGATTTGAGATCTAGCAAGACTTCGTTACGTATGGACAGAAATAAGCTTATACAGTTGCGTGCGGTGTTTGCGGATGTTTATATTTTTTTATACCTTAGAACAAAACGAAACAGCAAATATCTGATCTTTTTAGTACCTATGACTCTGCTATGACAACTATTCTAACTACAAGGAGATGTACTCGAAAGCTCCTGTTAAACTTTTATTTTAAAAGAATATGTCTGAAATTGGCTCTTATAAACTTTGATCGCAGTGTTTCGCTTATTTAACAATATTTATACCGTTCTAAGACTCTCTGAATGTTTGACTAGAAAGACACGCCCCGCGAATTTGTCCGCACTGACTTTTCTTGGTGCACACTTATCGTGTTCTACACTACACACCTTGAAAATTTTATACCTTTTTGGGGTATCATGTGACCATTTTTTACTCTGCCAGTTTCGGTTACCATCATATTGGCTGAATAGCTCGCCGATTGAGCCGATAGCTGATCGTTTCACTAACAAAAGAAGCTGTTTTATGTTACGGCACGCACGCGTCGCTTTCACACACATTTCTATAGGCGGTTTCGTATATCAAGTATCGCCAGCTTTCTGGATTAGCGACGATCGATGGAGGTATGAAATGCACGCACGTGCAAATGCTTGTGAGGTTTCAAAGCTAGATATACAAATAACCTTAACTAACAGGAGTTGAACATTTTTTTTATTTTCAAGGCATCGGTTTACTTTTAAAGGACGAAGTTGCTTGACTTTCAATCTCGTTGCTTAACAAAATGCAAATGTCAAAAACTTTTTCTGTTACGACGCGATTTTATTAATAAATCACTAAATATTACAATAACAAAGTTATTAAAAATAAAAGTAATATTCACATTAATTTTCACATATACATTTCAAAACGAAAAGTAAGTAGAAGTATTAGCATACCCGCAACCCACGTTGAAATTAGTAACATCACGTTTCATTGTTTATTTATTGAATCTAAATTGAGCACTTGAAAGGATTATTATAACTTGGTTATGTGGGTTATTTTACGCGAGTAACAGTAGAGCTGGAGCCTATTCTTGTTTCATTAGCAACGATTTTATCTACTTACTTCACAGAAATATGATTTTGCAGTCCGCGCGATTATACTTATATAGCTGCAGCTGTTCTTAGTAACATTAAAACTTAATTTTTCGCCTAAAAACAAGTTGAGCGGCATCGGCGCGTGTCTCGAATGGTGGGCGCGTCGTTAACTTTGGCGAGGTTATAAATCTCGTGAATGGCCAGCTTTAGCGGCTTCGTCCGTCCGCTAGACGACTCCCACAAACTGGCTTCAAAGCCATATCAAAGGGAATTTAATTGCTTACTCTACCAGAGTTTACAAACATTAAAATTTAAATATTCATCCTTTTTATGATGATGATAATTACGAACTAAAAGCTACTAAAGCCCTCAAAGTCTCGGATTTTATTAGGTCTCAGTATAATTATTTCAACTCTTTATAGAGTATAATTTCTGTGGTTTCGTTGATAATAAACAAATCCGCAAGCTTTGTGGATCAAAGTAAATAAGTGTTTCACCCAGCCAGACTCGTTGAAAACTCATTCGTCTAAAGTTGTTTATGCTCCAGATAACCTTACTTGAAGAGATAAGAATTACTCAAGTACAGATAAGGAGAAACAATCCCGTTTGTTGAGTACTACTATCTGTCTGGATGTTTGTGGGCTGAAGGACGTCTTTCGTAATAATTTTTTTTATGTCAGCAAGTGACAAGACGATTAAGGCGCTTGCCTGGTGTTAAGCACCACGCCTAACCATAACAGATATAGTGCCACCCAAAGCTTAGTGTTAAAGTTCTGCGTGGCACTGCGCTCATCAACCTGAGACGTTTTTGTTAAGTCCCTTTCACGCAGTAATTTCATAATAATTAATTTTTTTTACTCTGTTTATCATTAACTATCCTTACCACTAACTAAATTTCAAAATATAATCGTGTCCTCCCATAGTAAACTGCAAAGCACACGCTCACAAGTGAGTAAAGTGGCAAAACAGCTTGAAAAAGATTAATGGTCTTAAAATTGCATCGCAACAGCGCAATAAAAGCAACCGGGTAGGTGCACCGAATGCTGTGTTTTATCACTTAACATGGAAGAGTAGTTTAGCATTCGAGAATTCGAGCTATTCCACGAGAATTAAAAGGATTTTAAAGATTGTTGAGTCTGCTCTACACTCGCTTCGTGCAGTGCATTACTGCAGGAATTACGGGATTCGCCTTATGTCTCCGTGAAGTCTAATCTATTTAACTTCATGCATTTTAGAGATTGAGGACAGACAGCTTTATTACTATAAAATATATAAACTTCCAAGTCTCAAGAGCTTAGAATATTTTGCGCTTGAATTTACTTTATTATAGCGAGTAATTGAGATCATTCGGTTTAATAAACTTTCTCGTAATATTACAAGGCGACTCTATGGTCAAGCGCTATCTATATTACTTATTTTTTTATTATTATTCAGTAAATCAAAACACGCATTTTCATAAAAGTCAAGCGTGAGAATAATTGTATACTATATTTTTTGTTTAATTAAAGCAACTAGTCACTCTCGCTCGAGACTAGGCCAGTGTAGTAAAGGGTACATACATTAAAATGTTGTCATGATGATGATGATGATTGAAGCAACGCCGGAGTCAGTTATAAGCTAATGTTGGTTCAATTAGCAGTGGCGTGTAATCACACACGTCACGTAAAAATACTTTTCACAATTGTTGTTTTTAAAAATTTTCTTAGTAATAATTTATAAATCCGAGCAAAATCGATGACGCTGGATCGTAGAGCGGTTATTAAAATTGTTGATTCTAAAAACTTTCAAGAGAGGTGATTACTGGTGATGGTTCGTTCTTCTAGAGATCCCATCAAGTTTCTGGGGGAATAAGGTGGTGGCAAGCAATTAAGTTTACGATAATTTACTTAAGTAATTAACCAACTATAAATAAGTTATTAAATTGGGCCTATCGCAATTACGTAACTCACCGATAGTTTTGGTATTATGGAAATACTATAATTGTGTAATTTGTGTCAATCTATAATCTATGTAATAATTTATGCGTTTTAATTTTCGAAATGTTTTGAGCACCAACATGGGTTCTAGTTTTTTTAGTAGTGTACTATCCTCATTGCGGTAATTTTGTAACTTTGTTTTGTTCCAAACTTTCAACGAAAAAAGAACCGTCTTTTAGCGCATAATATTTAATCAACAACCCTGTATAACTATCCCAGTCTTTGTCCGCACTGACTTTTTCATTAAAACTTCTTCCTGCTGCGTCTTTTAGGAGTTGAATTTCGGAAAAACTATTTCTTAGTTCCCCCCTACACATTAGGAATAGACCCTGAAAATGTCAGGCTTCTAGCTAGAACATGTCTGTTAGTCTGACTATAATAATAAAATATGTAACACTACAATTTTGTATTTAGTTATGCGAGATTTATAATTGTGACAATAGCTGGTAAACACTTAACTCATGAGTAGACAGATAGAGAGGTTTTACTACCATAGAGGTTTGTTTTTAACAGTTAAATTAAAACAATACACTTTTAATATACTTATAGTTATCTAGAAACTAGTTACAAAAGGATGGATAAGTTCAAATTCAAAATATTTTTATTCAATAATATCACAAGGATCATTTTGAAACGCCAGTTCCACGCGCCATGCTCTAACTAAAAGAACATTTGAAACAGAAACTGATATTGACAAGTTGGAACCGCAAAAGCCGACAGATAGCTTCGAGTAGGTATGTTCGATATCCCTTTGAGAGGTCGGCGATAAAACTAGCTCGAAGTCTATGAATGTGAATTGAGTCTTCTGTGACCGAGCATTCCTACAAATAAGGTTGTAGACGCTTCAAAGTTACGACGTTAATAATATTGAACAAATGATAGGATTATGCTGTGTGGATTGTCCAGCATTATTATTATAATTACTTATAGGTACTTTTGCGAATTTTAGATTACCGGGCAGAAGAATTTCATGAATTATCCAACCACACGTGTTAAATTTATTTTAAAATGAATCATGATGGTTATGTAATAAGAAAAATATAATTATGAGTTCTCGCATTCAAAGAAATTTAATAAAAACGAATAATTAAGAACTGTATTTTTGTTTAAATTCCTACAACTTGGTTATTATTAAACAGGTTTCTTTTATATTATAGGAATTATCGGCTTTTTATTGTCATGGAACACTCATTTGCGACACCCGAGTCAAAATTATTAACGTACTTATTCTAATGATAATAACCCAAATAGATTAATATCGCAAATACTTATCTTCAAAAACAACACATAGCTTTAATAGTTGTTCAATATAATATTGCCCTGACTGAGCATCAGCGAGGAACACTGAAAAGAAAAATAAAATTTCCAAGATTCAGCAAATAGTTTCCGAGCAGGAAAATTAACAGACATGCCCGATAGTTGAGGTCAAACAACTTGCGAACCACAAAACGAAACACGTGTTACAACCGGGAAATAGACAATAGTTGGCGAGATTTAAAAAATGCACTGAACATTTCTGCAAGAGAATTTTTTTTCATTAAGTAGGTAATTGTGCTTGCTCGTACTACGAGTATTGTCTTTAGACTGTAACTTTAATTTAATTTCTAAACTGGGTCAAGTGGAAGCTCCACATGTCAATAAACAGCTCATATCAAGTGAGATATAAGCAGAATTTCGCTTATATTATTGCGCAGTCAAACTAGTCATAAACATTTTACTATTACTTTATCAAAACAATAAACAATATTTCAGTATATTGTATAATAACTAACAGTAACAATGTAATTATTATGTAAACTTCAATATCGTGTAAGTCTTTCTAAAATTTTGTGAATACAAATAATGTCCAGGGTCTTTGCTTGTAAAATTAGACAGCATGGAATAAATTTAGTTCTATTATATTAAGAATTTTAGAAGAAAAATGTTTCAGAAAAGTAAGAGTCTAAATTAATGGTGATTAAAAACAAAATAGAATTAACAAGCGAATCTCAAGCCAAATGAATGCTTACAGTATAGTTCGGAGTCATACTAAAACAGCGTCAGCTCATAATATAACTGAGTAAGTACCTACCGAAAGATTATATAGCCAACGTAATAACTGGAACTTTATTCCTGCAAGCTAGCACTAAGTAAACTGTACCACAAACCTAAAAGCGTAGTGTTTTCAGAGATAATGAGACCTGGCGCCATATAATTGTGTCATTCGTATGCATAAACAGCTCTGTATTATTCGCTCTAGCGACGCAAATGAATGAACAACAATCGATTGACATCAATATGAATGGAAGCCTATCGGCATATCGGTATGCATTTTATTTATGGACCTATTGACGCAATACGCACTTTAATCAAAGGGGAAAGTTTGGATGTTTGTATGTTTGTAAGAGCATCACGCCCAAACGACTGAACGGATCTATGTGGGCATAGATATGGTCTGGAATAGCATAGAGGCTACTTTTTAACCCGGGTTCCCGTGAGATAAATAACTGTTTAAACGCAGATAACACCGCGGTGCGCAGCTAGTTTATGATAAAGTTGAGTCACGCAGATCGGTATTCCAGTGAATTTTATATCGGGGTAGATTCTATTGTATTTAGTGTTTATGGAGTATGGACATGTCTGCATAAACAATAGGAACCCAATACGTATCATACCTAAAGTTTTAAAATTATGCTAAGTTACAAGGTCATCTTGTCGTCACATAAAATTATAGCTAAAGTACTTTTCACCTTCAGTTGTTCCTAAGAAAAAAGGGTCGTGACAGAGCGACAGACAAGACAACAACGTGATCCTATAATTACCGTTTGCGTTACCGGGTTCCCTTTCCCCTTTTAAAAACATTCCTCTTCTTTGTTTAAATTCAGGTTCAGCTGTACGTGTCTACGGTTATGATCATTTATTTATCACTGCTGAAATCATACACTAAGTGGCAAACCCAGATCCTAAAAGCTTTTAGCCACTCCGCTGTATCTAGCCAATTGGTCCAATTCGCTGACTCGGATCGATAGATAAACAACTTGGGGACACTTAGGGTGGGGCGACCCCTCAATACTCTTGAGAACGCAGATGCCCATGCAAGGCACGAACGTTACGAAAAATCACAGCTAGTATAGAGAAGCTTGCCTTCTAAACGGTACAAATACGTCGCGTAGCACGTCAGGGCAAAGATAAATAATGTGTGCATCTACACACAAATACAACAGCCGATACAAACATAGGCCATCAAGCCGCCTATTTACTCCGACACTAAAGTTGGCCACTGTCTCATACGAACTTGCTTACTTTACGAACATAGGCAAAATCAAAATAAAACTTAATAATAAAAATGTGGAAGCTGAAAAGTGAGCTAGCTTTGTCATAGTTAGTGTGGCAAATCTGGTCCCTAGACGCCAGATCTGGGTACAGATTAGAAGATATATAATGAGACCGCTCTGGTTTCAATTCTATTGTTATTGAGGGTACGTCTGTACTGCACACAAGTGGCACAAACCCTGACATTAAAATAGCGTGATTCGCATATGGGTCAGATCTTTCCCATAGATTAATATCTTTATGGCAATCGGTTCATTCGAACTACATAAGTGATACATAACGACATAAGAGTTGTTTTATGATAGTGATTGCATGAACTATTTAGCCAGAGTTAATTAAATCTAAGAGTGAACATTATTTTAATGTAGGTACTGTCACGTTTGGTGGCAATCACATTTCAAATTAATGTTAAGAATAATACTTTGCTTATATTTTACTTTACTTTAACGTGCACCGAGAAATTTATTTAAAAACATGCTCAGAGCAAGAAACTTCAGTAGAATTATTCAGAAAATCCAGCTTAGACTAAAAGAAATTGCCAGTCAAAAACAATACAGAGAAGAGTCGTAAAATCTAATCGAAAAAGTTGAATACAAATTGCTTTACAGAAGCCAGACGCGTCGCATATATTTATTTATAATCCCGATATCATTATATGTGATACAAATGTTTATAGGGGAATAGTTAGATCCCCTAGAGATGTGGCGCCAGAACCACTGACGCCACTTTGTTCAAATAGTAAACCCCTACCCTGCTCTACCCTCTCACATCGATTCGCCAGATAAGTCTGGTGGAGTAGTAAGTATCACAAACTGTTCATCTAAAGAGTGATTCGAGAGTAAATCAAAAATGTGGGTAAACTCTTCTTGAAGATTGTTTTGCTTTTGTAAAAGAAAGTAGGCAGGTAGGTGGAAACTTGTGGTGGAAATAATGAAGAAAGGCCCAACCGTAAGTCATTTAGCAGTGACACTAAATAGTTAGAAGAGTCATGATATCTTACGTTATAAATGAGACCTCTGGGTCTTTAGTTTATCCTCCAAGAGCGAGAATTTCTGAGAACGAATTAGAAGATACTTCGGAGGGCAACACTGAACCCGTGGCCTGCCCTCTCACATCGATTCGCTCGCTCCGCAGATAAATGCTGTAGCGAATTGGATCGTTGAGCGATAGTTTTCAAGATAGTTTGACAGAGGTCTTTGTTTTATTTAGACTCAAATATATCTTAGTTATTATAAGATTATAAGAGCACTTCGTTCAAAGTTCAACTAGTTCAAGAGTCTTAGTGGCTTAAATAATACATTAGCTGCCGTGACCGCATTTATACATTATTATTATACAATACAACAAAAAAGAAATAATAAGTACCTACCTTCCAGCAATAAGCAAAACCTTGACTTTGAAACAAGTAAAGTCGTGTAGGTATGTTAATCACAAAACGGTATCACGTTCACACAAACATTTCCACGACAAGAATGTCTTTGCATTAATCTACAGTCCTACCAAGTTTGCAATTCATGAGATTTATCGGACTGGCAAGATTCAATTCAGAAATTAGAGATTTATTTTTTAAAGTGGTTGTCTGAAAGGACGTCTCCGAAAATAATTGAGGGGAACGTGATCAGTGAAACCATTTTCCTTCTAATCAAACTCTCGGTAGAATAGCTGAAATTCGTTGTAAATGGGACCGTTACTTTACGAAGGTTAGAAGTTTCAGGTTACACTTTAGATCAGATAGCTTACATGCCTACCGCATTATGTGGCTTCGTGAGCCACCGCAAACGGTACCCTCAGGTTATATAGTACCTATACGTAGGTCTACGTATAGGTAGTACCAATTTAACTTCATACTAGAAAGGGTGTTTGTATCGACCTACGTTTGTTCACTTCTGTTTAGGCATAGTTTCTATTAGCTAGCACGACTCGTTATGTGAAAATAAATGACGTATTTACCATCGATTGACCTACGGTTAACCACAATGTGACTTGATGGTATTGTTAAACCGACAGGCGAGCGTTTCAACATTAGCTCTATTCTCGTTTATCGAGCTCACAAATTGATAATACTTTTCAACAAGATTTTTGTAAAAGCAAAGAAAGAAACTTGCAAAAGCTTAACGGAAAACAAAAAATCTTTCTGAGTATTTAAAATACTTGCCTACCTATTTACTTGGCAGATAAAATTCATGAATTAGAAATATTAAGGAGTCCCGAACATCCCTCCAATAAAGCGCTATAAAAACAAAGATTATGAGATAATGTCGCTCGCCGAAAACAAAGGATCGATAGGTCGTGCTCAAAATAAATGTAACAATGGACCGCAGTTAGGGGTTTCCGCAGAATAGTCGGACAAAGCTTTCGACAAAGTCGGACAAACGAATTATGCAATCTTAGCATTTTTTAAGGTTACACCTTTGTCTATTAAAATATTATGTAGGTGCGTAAGGTAGGTTTTAAATAGTTTAGTCTGCTTACACCCAAATACTGAAACTAGATGACTTTTTAACGTTTTTCCATTTACTAAAATATCGATATAGCTTTTGAGTATTCGGGCGTTTCTGTTTCATGTCTGTAGGTACTGTTAAAGTCGGTCATGTGGATTAGAGTGGAGACAAATAGGATGTCCTAAAGCCGGGAGTCAAATTCTTTAGGCATCCCTACAGCAGCATATTGCGGGACGAGCGCTTAAAATGCTTTCCGTGTTCGCCTCATCCGGCGGTGACCGGTGCCGTCGCCCGGAAGTAAGACATGGAACTCTAATCACCGCTTATCTAGAATCAAATGTTTGTAGCCTATTTTAAGCCTCTCGTGCTGGGAAAGTTGAAAATTCCAAAGCATACACAATAAATGTTTTTCATTATAACCGCTTTGTCAACGTTATTGCATTCTTGCGCGGCCAAGGCTAAATAAAACAATGTTGTGGAAATTGAATTAAAGCCCCAACATGACAAAATATCATTAGTTTCACTTGAAAAGCAGGATGTTAGTTGAAACGCGAGATCGTTTTGTGATAAGCTCATTGCACTTAATAAGGTTTACGAGCTATTATTAAGCTTGGTTATAGCGTCACAACGCTTTGAGCATTTATTTTACGACTGCGCCAACGTATAACTGTCATTTACCTAAATAATTAACCTATAAACTATATAACACTTATATACTCGCATATTACCTATATCAATCAGGTATGCTCAAATGTAACACGCCTTAGGTGAGAGAGCAAGCCTCCAATACTATCTTTGGTCATGTGACTGAAATTCTGGTTATCATTATTATTAGAAAAAAAAGGGAAAAGTACTCATTCACTCACATTAAAATTAAATGTATGTATAATAAAAAGATCAAACGATTTTACTAAAATTATCTTTAATCTAAGTATACTGGAATCAATTATACTTACGACCTAGTACCTACCTACTGTTGATGAAGTATGAAAAACAGAAAAATGGCTGGCAGTTATTGGATGGAACATACCTTTGTTGGAATATACCTATTTATAACAGACAGAGATACACACTACTTGCATTATATATTATGTACTTGTTTACCTACTCAGCAAATTCGTTCTGATATAGATACATATATATGCGTATAAAATATCAAAACCCGCTTTACAAGAAAGACGAAATATGCGTAAAATTAAATCGTAAGATGGAGTGATAGGTAGCTTAAGCAAAAAGCGAGCGTGATTCGGCAATGTAGCTAATGGAAGCCCAAAGGATGACTCATGGATCCCACATGTCATTCATTGTACTAAGCTACGGACGGACTTTATAGAGCGGGCACGATCTGTTATTTTTGGAACTAAATAGAAAGGGGACGAATAATGATAACAAAAACGTCAAGACATCATAAAATAAATAATTAGTAAAAAAAAAAGTATATACTTAAATTAAAATGTAGGTAAGAACATTGTAAATAAGCAGCTGTAGTTGTAGGGGCTTTCTCGGCTCTATGTGATTGGAAATGAACACAAACATACAAACTTTCTTGTTTAGAGCATTAGAATCTACTATTATAAAAATCTTTGTCCTGATTGACTGTTGACAACGCACAGCCTAAACCGCTGGTCGTAGAGACTTGAACTTTTTAGAGTACCTATATCTGTCTTGGTGTGTACATGTAGTGTAGTATAAAAATATTTTTTTTTAAATTCAACCCTTAGGGGAGTAAAAAAGTAAAAACTTTTTAATGAAAATCGTATTCCTATACTTACAATCTTGAAACATAGCATAAACCTTTTTCAATAAATTTGATAAAAGTGGATATTAAAATATTTTCTCCTCTACATTGATAAAATTAAAGTTTGTATGAGATCTTTGTAACGCGTCGTGCGATTTGTTTTAAATTTAGTATGCATACTCTTTACGGCAAGCAATAAAAGTATGGACTTAATTAATTGGAAAAAGGTATCAGTGGGAAAAAGGGTACCAGTGGGATTTGGCTGAAATTTAAAACATATATAGATAATGACTTATGCTACTTTATATCCTGAAAAGAAATACGGTTCTCGAGTTCCACGCTTACGAAGTCGTGGGAATCAGCTAGTTGTTAATAAAAATAAATAACAAAGAGATAGAAAGTGATACAGAAGATGATACAGAGAGATTATCGACACCGAACCTACTATTAACCAGTGTAATTTTCAGAGCTACATTTGTTAATGAGAGATAAATAATAGAACAGTGTCGTTTTCAGTTACATATATTGTTGTAGTTTAACATTATTTTATTGCCTAATATGAAATAGGTCAATGAAAGCGGTCATGTCATCGGATCTATAAATATAAACACGGATTCGGAAATGGCACGACACCGATTGCGATTGCGTAAACAGCAATCCCAGCTCATAAGCACATGTGCGCACTTCATAAAGACTATTTAAGTCGGGTAAAGGCGACATTGTGTCATAAACACAAGTACAGTTGGAATGTGTCTCAAAACATAGGGATTTGGGTGTCGCCCCGTCTGTCGCTCACGGCCCGGACCATGATGCGAGCCGAGATAATGAAAAAAAAAAATGATTTATGATGTTCGGTAATCAAATTTTATTACCCTTACGCGACCCCTTGCGCGTTGCGCCATAGTTGAGTTTCATTATCGATTTGTTGTTTGTGGTGACATCGTGATATTCGTCCGGGTAGCGCAAGAAATAGAGCTTAGTTTTATGATGGCAGTAAGTAAATTAAAAGTATGAACAGTCGAACCGAAGCCAAGTTTCCTCAGCCAAAGGGGTCGTGAGTCGCATTTCCATAAAGTTTCCAGCACGGAATGTGGTGTTGTAATATAGCCGGCAATATATAGCCATTTGTACGCAACGTGGAATAACGCTGGTGGGTGCCGGGTGCCCTCTACCCCACCATAGAACCGTCCTTCACCTCCTTGACCCAATTATGTTGGGTATATTGTTTTTTAGCTTAAGCCGCGCATAACATTTGCTGCCGCGATGTCCATTGAATTACTACACGCGTCCCTGAACTTGAACTCTGTATTAGGTAATTTTAAGGTTGATAACTTTTTTGCTGTTCAGTCATACATAACATATATAATAAGTATAAGTTTATGATCATAGTAAGATCTATATATGCTTCTTTCAGTCAAATTTTTGCGAAACAATTTACTTAAGCTTAATGTAGCTGCGCATAATATATTGCAACACTAACAAACTTCGCAGCCAATACAAATCTAGTTTAGTTACGAAAACTACAGCAAGGTGATCCTTCGACCTTTAAAGTCAACTAACCTTTTAATACCCAAAAGTTATTCTTTTGTCATTAACTTTTTATTGGTAAACTTACCCTCAAGCGACTGTAATTAAAACCAAACAAGTTCCCAACACAAATTACGGACCCAGTTACCTATTTATTCGGCTATTGAATAAAGCAATCATATTGAATGCCAACTACTCATTACTCAGAAAGCATTTCAAAATATTTTGCACAAGATTACTTGGGCTTGACCCTTTGATATACATAAATAAGAGCAGCGGGTGCCACAAAAAAGGCCCATTATACAAAAGTAAAGCGCAATGACTTGAATTAGTTATTCAGTTTTGCCTACCCTCAGGCACTCTATCATTATCGTTTTACTTGAAGCACGTGCCGCCTTGTGCACGACAAAGACAACCCTCCCTCATGCTCTCTCAAGGTCGATAATTATAGACTGGGCTGACTAGACTATACGGCCTTTTGTTCATTACTTGTACCCTTTCTGTTTATCTTGGTTATACATACTGTTTTTCTGTACACCAGCGTACTTTCGGCAACATCCTGAAATTATCTTTGTTTGCGATATATATTTACCTACTCGTATTCTTTTACATAAAGCGATTGTTGGCCTAAAATGATATAATTTCTTGTGGGTACTATTTATAAGGCGCGTTTCTTATTTCTCCCTCGCTCGCCTTATTGTCAGCCACTTTTGGCTTCGCTCCTGTTTTGGGCAACTAAGAGTAAATTGAAGTATCTGGCCGTTTTGCGAGGTCTTGCATTCTGTAGAGTGGAATTTTAATGTCTTTTAGAGTAGCTTTCCAGTTTTATACTAAATTCGTTTTGTAATGAGAAAATTTGAAGTATGCTTGAGTATGTTTACCATTTTTATATATTGTTTGCTCTTTTGGAAGCCGATTATTTGGTATAATATAAGCCAACCGAATCTATGTCGACCCTGTGCATGCCACAGGGGAAATAGCTTGCCCACTTGTCAGATTATACGATGGGAGATAGTTAATTTTAGATAACCGAACAAAGCCAATTAATGTTGCCGCAATGTTTGTAAAGGATTTTAAGTTTAAGCTTCATGTAACATTTCACAACACTTTCAAAAAGGACAATAGGCAGGTATGGTAGTATTTGTACCTTCCTAACAAAAAATTGAAAATAATCATGCTTGACCAAGCTTTTAGGCTGAGAAGGTTAGGCGATTAGATAATACAAAATATTGCCGTATTGAAATGTAAAACACCAAAGTCACAACTATAGCAGAAAAGTAATAAAATATCCCATTTTCCAAGATATTTTTATAAAGTGGCTTGGCTTATAATAAGTCATTGTTAAAAGAAATAAAAGCAAACTAACCAAAATTAGTCAATATTTTTTAAATATTGCAAAAAGACGCCATCTGCCATTATTAGTGGTTTACGGTAGGTACATGTAACGATAAGTGTTCCTGGTTGAAGCGAACTCAGTAGGATGGCGATTCAATGCGGTGGCTTAGCGGTTATGACCGCTGATATCCAATTTATAATACCTACTTGTATTGATTGTCACATTTGTCACAGAACAAAACTTTGCAACATTCACATTTAACAGCTCCCAACATTTTCTTGTTCTTCATCATGGCAGCAAATGAGGAAATTTAACTTTTGTAACATGCTTATTTATTCTTAAGACAAGATATTTCTCGCGATCCTAGACCCTTTAGGGAAATTTAAAGCAGCCCAATTTACACTCGGGAAATCTTGGCAAGAAAGTTGACAAGAAGTTTTCGCCTATTTAGTAATTAGGTATTTTGGTCGTTCTAAAGCTTTTGTATAGGATACTATACACTTATCTGTGTCTTTGTAATTGACAGAGAGAGAGCTCTCTGATGTACTGTGCCATAATAGTACATAATTTGAGATAGCACTCAAGAAATATCCTATTAATTTACGCCTAATTTAAATAAAGCAGATTCTTTTAACTGATTAATACAGTCAACCATAACTCTAACTTTATCGTCGATAAAAAGAAAGGCGCGACGCTGGGAACGACATCGTAATCAAAAAACGCATAAATAAATGTGGCGACCTTTGAATTGCAGTTGCGTTGGCGCTGCCGCTGCCACAGTAAAAAGAAAGTATAACTGCAAACTTATCACTCAGACGAACTCAATAAAACACGCTACGTTTGTTTGTACATGATGCGGTACACACATACGCAAGCAATATTGAGAATCATAACCAGGGTCTGAAAGTCTTTTATTTGGACAAAACTAAACAAGCACGTAGTTTTAGTTGTACATGCATTTCAGGAAATTCAAACTGTTTGCATTCAAACTATATTGAACCTAACCACTAACGCATTAAAGCTCAATTACATTGAATGCTGATTGAAAGTGACACGGGCCTGCTGCAGCCGCCTGCGCACCCGACGAGTGTAAATACACATACAGACTGGTTCACACAACCAAAAGTGAGATGAAAGCCGGCGCCTCGCCACTTATCGACTCCTGCACCCGTTTGATATTATGCCTTCTCTGTCATCAACCCGAAATAGACGTAAACACACTGCATTCTTTTCCACCACCGTCAGAGTAGTATCAAAACTAGCAGATAATAGAATTACCGATTTATGTAACTAGGAACAGAATAATGACAAACGTATACGAAGTCACTGTAGGTGTGGATAATATTTCTGCGAAAGTAATGTTTGCGGATAATCATATTTCAGCAGAGCTTTGAAACAGCTCATAAAGCGGCGAGATGAGAATTTAGCGAGCCAGTGTCCGGAAGCGTCGGGATTTGCGACGCTCTGATTGCTATGTTATTCATTTAGCTAGGATGTTTATCAACCTTTGAAGACCCGTTGGATCTTTTGGAGGACAGTATCAATAGACAAACTATTGTGTCTAGAATGCTGGTATAGACAATTTATAGGCTACAAAGTAACAGTTGCGTTTGTTTGTCAACAAAATTCATTTTTTTTTTAATTTAAGGTTTAATATTAATGAGATGGGTTTGTAATATCAATCGAAAAAGTTGTAAACTTGTAACCGATGGTAAAACGTTAGGACAAACAAAAATACACCGGATTAACCTTAGATCAGGTTCAGGTTCAGATCAGGCTTTTTAAGAAACTGCAAAATACAGAATAGGAAGGATGAAGAATCTGAGTTGATTGGTTGGTACCTTATAGATTTCAGAATAATACAAACCTAAAATCTGGCTAGACTGCTTTTTACGAAATACACATCCTAAATAAATAAGCAAAGTATATAGAGTGAACTAAAGTGTGTTCGATTTCGAAACAGGATAACAAAAACACCATTTTAGCTAGAAGGGTCTTGTAAATCGGAGCACACGCCAGGTGCATGCAACATCCGTTGTATACAAAAAAAAAGGAACAGCCGAGAAACTCGACTCGCCACAATATTGCACCAGACTTGCCTAATAACTTGAAAGCTGAGCGAAGTTCGGGAACTAAAGTTTTAATCTTTTTAGGTATACGCTATAACTTAGTCGATAGCTTTAAGCTTAAAGTCTAGCAACAAGCCGCGCGGATTTGTAAGATTTTACACGTTAATACCGCGAAATTAAAACTGTTTTACCCCAAGAGCAGTAATAAGACTGGTACTTATGGGCATAAGCCCTTATTCAAAAAATACTATTATTTTAGCAGCTTGATACTTATGTCAACGAACGAAGACGATGATACATTCGAAAGAAACATTAGCTAACAGAAGTTTAGAATAGGTCCATTATGAATAAGGTATTTAACCTCTAAATGCGCAATTTCTTAAACACAAATTAAAAACCGTTCGAAAACAATACACCACCGATAGATTAATGAAGATAAGGAAGTTCTGGTATTCTAACTTTGTGTAGAGGTACTTTTTTGCTCGAAAACTTTGTGATTTATTAAAGCTTTCAAAGACATATCGCTGTCAAACAAATGTATAGAATGGCTATTTCTTCAATATAAGCTATAAAAGGAGTAAGTAAAGAACTCATTAAACTTTAGCACGTTTCGAAACTAGAGAGCAGAATTCAATTTCGATATTCCTATAAAAATAAATATGAAGTAACCCAAACTGCTCAAAGCTCAGGACCCGAACAAGGATTGAATTGTTATTGGCAATTTGCAACTCGCCAAATGGAAAGCCGAGGTTTTATTCCACAAATTCATTTTTCCAATATTGCTGGTGCAGCACCTATTCGACTCGTGCAGCGATTGAGCGATTTCGCTTTTACAAAAACGGTTCAGTCTGACGGGCGATATCTGTTCTGGCTCTACCTGCATTGAACACCTGTCCGTGGTTCCCATAAATAAAAACCTTAATCCTAGCAATTCGTATGAATGCGATCGGAGGATTTTCGAGCTTAGCATCTGCTCTGCAACGTGAATATTACAAATCAGCTCTACAAATCATTGGAAAATCGATTTGAAAGCTGATACTAGTCCTACTCGTAAATTACTAAACCGATGGCTAGAGCTACGAGCGATACCAAGAAATAATAAACAATATAATTAATATGCCGCATCATGGCCAATTGAACAAAGCGGAACCCATTCCTATAGAATCATAGATGATACCGGCAGATGTCCACGCAACAATAGATGTGCTTTCGTCAATAATATCTACATCTATAGATACGCTATTTCTCGTTCGGAAACCTTTGTGAATAGATGAACCATTATCTAGAAACATACACGAAGCAAAATTTGATGCGGTGAATTTAAACAGGGGTTTTTATAACAAGAATTAAGTTTACTTAATTAGGAATGAGGACGAAGGAACGTTCAAAAAATTTAAAAAATATTAGTACAGGACAAAAGCAACCGCAATTGTTCGCAAAAATGAGTCCCTACGCAAAAAATACCCTTTTCATCTCAAACCGTCCCATTTGTTCCTTGAATCGCTCGGGACGAGGGTCTTTTGGCTGTCTTATAACTTATTTTTCTTGGCGTGTGATATATGGAACTTGGAGCAACATGGCAATATTAGGAATGTGAGCGTTGCGATGAGAAGCATACTGTTGGAATTTTTGGATTGTAGGGTATTGTGATACCGAAGATTTAAAATTATGTTGGTCGTTTAATAGGGATGTCTATAATCTAAATCATCATTTAGAGTAGCATTAACTTTAAATTACATAAGTATATAAAAAAGATAGTGGATAAAGCAAACTACAGAAACGTATATCAAAAGGTAATTACAAATGCTAATTTACAAAGAAAACTAAGCGCACTACGGTCTTGTTTGGATAAACCACTTCCAAACCGGCATCTCGGTAGGTGCGAGAGAAAAAGCTACCGAACGGGCAGAAACAGGTAGAATATGCAGGGTCTAAGCTACCAAGGTATTGATTTAAACTGAAATGGCCATGTATTTTACCTGTTAACAGGAACAGTAGAGTTAATCGCCGCATCTTGGTGTTTTCGAGATCTGTCGTTGTCTAAGTGCGTGCGTCGGCCGTACCCATCGTCAACAGTCAGTTAGGCCAATGTTTACGCGTCTCAGCTGACGATCTCGACTTATTAGCGGATTAATCACACACTCGCGCACTGCGGGATCCGCATGCAGAGTCAACGGCCACGAGATAAACCAGAATCGGCGAAAGCTGTCCCGGTGGGTTCGCGTTCAAAACGTCTTTTCGCGATTTATTTGCCTAAGTCGCTCAAACTACTCATTCATGGGTTTGTATAGAGTAAGCTTCTGTGATGAAAACATGACACATGGTTGTCGCGTGTGGGTGCGTCGGGCGCACGCGACAGCAGCGCTCGGCGGCTGACTCGCGAGTTGCGTGAGTTTGAGTGGGCCGACCGCGCGGGGGAAGAATCCGCCGCCACGCCTGCGCACCGCTCCGCACCGCACCACCTCCAGTATTGACCGACGACGCCTCCTTCCTACATTTCACATCCTTAACTAGCTACGAATTCTCCTTCGAAAAATCCCTTAATTCCATCCTCCGGATTGAGATAGCCCACGTCTATGCCTCATGAAAATATACCTCTATTTCTATAGGTTATACCTAGTTATATTACCTGTTATCCCGATAAGATCTTTTATACAGTGTCTTCGCTAGCTTCTTGACACTAAAATAAGAGGGTAAGAGAATTCAGTCGCAAACGTTCAAAGTATGTTCACAAGTTATGCAATCAAAATTCAAAGGATGAGTGGGAGAGAAGAGGATACGGAATGTTAGCTAGCAAGCATCCAAGTTGGAGCGAAGTTGTTTTAGCGTCCGAGATCCAATTCATTTATGATTGAAATTTTAGTTTTCGTTTTACCATGACCATTTTAATTCATTTTATTATTTTTCATTTTATTTTATTCAACTAGCTGTTGCTCGCGATTTCGTTCGCGTAATATACGTACCTACCTATAAACCTGTCTCTTGAATAACTCTATCTATTGTTGAAAACCGCATTAAAATCCAATTACATTACTACAATTGGAGGATTTATTTGGAGTTTATGACCAAATAGGAAGGTATCATTTGAGCGTAGTTAACTAGTCGATTTATCAAGGCATATATTTTTTTTTTTAATTAAATACTAAAATACCTACTCTACAACTACTTGCACCAGAAGGAAATCATTTTCATAAAGTTATTATTACACCGCGATCTTCATAGTTTGATCAGGGTATTCCCAGTTAACTTTTGCGGTTTTGGGGTAATAGTTCGATCAACCACAAACCTCAAAGTTCACCCGGAAGTGGTAAAATAGTGGTAAAATTCCTACAATTTTGCCAGGAGTGAAGGAGAAAAGTGGCCCATGGGAGCTCTACCTACTCTGTAAAAATATACCGATTACCCGACTGTGATATGGCATGGCAAAGCTTCGTGCAGTTCAGAGCAAAATGTTTGGCTTATGTTCCGAAAACGCTAAAAAACAAATGCAATACTAATTTTGCCCGAGAACTTGGTGCCTTTAATATCTATAAGCTAAAGGAACGCCCCACGTCCACGTCTTTGTCCGCGCTCATTTTTTTTTACAAACATAGGTAGTTACTTCTTCTCTTCAAGGCTACTTTCGTCTCAAGGAGTTTTTTTTTTTTTTTTACACCTTGGGTTACATTATTAAAGTATTAGTAATTAACCCTATTATTTTCTAAAATATGATATAGCCTGTGTTACTTTGGGATAATGTAGCATTCTAATGGTAAAAAAAAAATACCAGCAGTTTTTTTTTTTTTTTATACAACTGAAGTGGCAACCAAGCGTACGGCCCACAAGATGGTAAGCGGTTACCGCAGCCTATGGACGCTTGCAATACCAGAGGTATCACTCGCGGGTTGCCACCTTGAGGCTAAGATAGAAAGCCTCATGTGCCAGTAATTTCACCGGAAACCATACCCTTCGCACCGGAACACAGCAATGCGAGCATTACTGCTTTGCGGCAGAAATAGGTATGGTGGTAGTCCTTCCCCGGACGAGCTCTATCACAGAGAACTCTACTCTTGTTTTTTTTTTAAATCAAATCATTCAGAAATTCATGAATTTCAGGAATAACGTTCTTTTTCTGCTTCCTAGGACTCAAGTGCGTTGGTTCAGTCAGTCAATAACGCAACAGTTCTATATACGTACTTAGATAGACCTTTAGCTTTAGATAGCTTTTTCTGTTAAAAAGGATGTCAACTGCTAATTTATGCTTCATGCTTATCTCATGTAGCATGTAGGTTAGCCAGTATGACGTCAGTATTAATCCAGTGATTGATGTAACAGGCAGCCTCGTCGCGTCGACCATCCGGACTGCAGGCTACGCAGTTACGTCATTCAACTTGGCAACAAATAAAGATTCAATTCAGCAAATGGAACAGTTCGTTAGTTCTAATTATAATTATGAGGAGGTTACGGTACGGTTGGTAATGTGGGGGTTTAAGATCTGCACTGACGTCCTGTGTTGAGGTGTATTGTGCATTGTCCATGTGCATTGTGATACTAACCTGAGGGTCTTCTCTTGATGTGAAAAGCGATAGATCATGTAAGTTTCAGTGGTTCAGTTTATGTCCGTGAATTCTTTGAACTTAGTTGTCACCGACATAAGTTGAACTTCGAAAGCTGCTGCGATTATCGTTTATCGCTTTCAAGACTAAACTCTCTGAGTTAGTAGCTCGCGTCGCATCGTCTCACTGTATTTCACTTATGATCACACGGTGAGTGAAACCTCACCTTTAAATAAAAATACACATGCCCTTGGAACTTATTATAGACAAAAAAAAGTTGTCTGTAACTTTCTTGATTAACTGTTTTAGTGTGGATAAGGAACCAAAAAATAAGAAAAGATTGTGATGAAATTGAGATTTTTCGAGCTCTTAATTGGGAGGAACAAATTGGAGTAGGTAAATACACGGCATTTTTTGGTAAGTAATTTAAAATGTGCTGATAAAATCTTGCCTGTTATTTTCAATTTAGACATTTGAGAAGACGGCTCCACAGCAATTATAAACTGCTATAGAATTTTACAAGTAAAACTAAGCGTCTCTGTGCTTCGAAGAACATGCAAGTTGTTGAGTAAGATTGAGACCACAAGCTCTTCGGCAATTACATATCGTCAAGTCTTTTTTCGATTCGGGAAATTGGTTTGGTCTGGAAATACCCATAAGTATAACATAAAGTTGAGGGGCATACTCTTAATTAGAGCATTCCTATCGTGAGGTGCTACAAGTACGCTTAGGCCTTTCCCTTTGATCATCATTGCATTCCTTGTATCGTTTTGTTGATGTGCCGCTTAAATTGAAAAGTGTGAGAGTTTTAGACGTCATAAGTTTGTAACTATGGGAATGTGTAATGTTACCTGCATCTGTTTACATCGGCTACAAAAAAATCGATTGGCGTCTCTTGAGCTCCGATAAACGACGCAAGATGAGAGAAAAAACTTGGCAAAAAATTTACTTTATTCTAGGTACCTAACCTACACGTTTCATTTACATTAAAGATGCCGATTTCGTTCATGAAGACTTCGAAGATTCAGATGAACTAAAAAATGAAAGTGTCATCGCGCCTTAATATAACTTGATAAGTCAGGGCGAGCGAATGGATCTAGATTCCCAGTTGTAAACTAATTATCTAACCTACAACAGGGTCTAATTCAAACCTGATACGAAGGTCTAGGCTCCAATATAGAGCGGTTTCTTTGAGAGACTTTATCGTAGCTTTTAGTGCCATATTCTTTGACAAGTACCTCCTACCTACGTGACGTCTCCCGTCCTACATCGAAGACGCAATGACGTATGTACCTACTTACGATTCTACAAACTCTCGATATAAAAGAGGCTTACAAATAATTGCTTTTTTACTTTGATCTTTATTTTCTTATTCAAAAGGCAATTGACGATCACAACTCGAACGAACATGTTAAAGTGGTATCTGGCTGTAATATCAGTAAGTATTAATTTTTGAATAGGTACTTATTTTCTTTATTTCTTGCTACCTATCTGCGTAACTTATCTTGTAAGTGTACTTTTAGGTAATAATAGCATAAAGATTACAGCAAAAATAAGCGATGACATTGTCGTTTGACTCACGAACATGATAAGAAATTGGTTCTCTACAACCTGTGATCTTTGATCATTAGGCTACAACTCTCCTCGTTTCTAATATATTTGTTACTTTTTTACAGACGGTGCTATACCTACTATGCACCATACACAACACAAACAATATTACTCTTTCAATGTTCAATTTGGATGGGTGACCGCCAGCGGCAATTTCAACTGAGCGCTCCAGTGCTTCACAGGCGGTCCCGGCCTTTTCAAAGTTGTTAGATCATGACAGAGGCATTCGAGTGGCCTAAAACCGTTGTCACCAAAGTTGGCTACTGACTCATCATCATGACAGCCTTCTAATATTCCCACTGTTGGGACACTGGCCTACTCTCGGACGAGAGTGATTGGGTCATAATCCACCACGCGGACCCAATGCGGATACAAGCTGTTAAATTTTTCTTTTGAAAACTGATCCCGAAGTTACATCAATTAATTCTTGCAAAAGTAGGTACTCTATTCGAATCAACTTGCTACACATGTAGTAGTTAAATGTTCAGGTAATGGCGGCATTTACAGCAGACGAGCTGAACGCGGCTCCAATTACCTATAGAGCAGGGCTGTAATCGAGGAAATGGGGTTATAACTACCCTCTGAATGAGAGCTAGCCGATAAACCCCCATCAGTGGGCGAATTCGGGCTGTAATTAATTATGAATATTGGTGGTGGTAGTGGTGGATAATATAAGATCAGCGGATTAATCACATATTTTTTTTATACAACTGAAGTCGCCACAAGCCCACAAGATGGTAAGCGGTTACCGCAGCCTATGGACGCTTGCAATACCAGAGGTATCACTCGCGGGTTGCCACCTTGAGGCTAAGATCGAAAGCCTCATGTGCCAGTAATTTCACCGGAAACCATACCCGTCACACCCGAACACAGCAATGCGAGCATTACTGCTTGGCGGCAGAAATAAGTATGTAACATAACTCTGTTAGCGACCAATCACCATTGATCTCCATCTCAAACTGTCTAATAAGATAGCTAGAGCTGAGATGGAGATCAATGGATATTGGTCGCTAACAGAGCTATGTTATCAACCCGCAGGCGTGACGTAACTTTAACGAACAACTTGACCGCATCAGTTGCTGTCATAAAAAAAGTTCTTGTACTGTCCATTTACTACTAAACTCTAGTCATTGGCGCACACATAAATATTGTTGTTGCCCTCGCACAGCGCCTCGGAGTAAGCGTATGACAGAGATAGTAGTGAGGGGTCACTGTACGAAATTACTTCAGCATCGTGACCGGGATTTAGCAGAATTTTATTATAACGGCTAAAAGCTCACCAAAACCAGTGAACTTCAGTAAAGAACTCACCCGAAGCCCCTCTCTCTATATCAATACTACCACGCCCTCGGTACTGCTTCAGAGTTCGCTACATTGAAACAATAGAACCTAACATACTGCTAATTGCAGATACCTATTACGCTTGTTGGCGAATTACCTATGTAAATTGAGCACAATTACTGAGGAGGACAACAGTTCGTAGGTAAGGTCCCTATTACTGGAAATGTGCACTGTAAAAGGAGCTCGTGACAATATTGATAACATTTTCGTCAAAGTACCTAAAAAGAACGGGAAAAGTGAACCGAGTTTTCGCATGGTAGTGCTTTTGATTTTGAAAATAATCAAGAGGTACTTATAGAAAAACAGCTCATGTGCCTGTAATTTAATCGACAACCATACCTTTCGATCCAGAATATCGCACTGAGAGCATTACTGCTTAGCGGCTAGAATAGGTGTATGGTGGTAGTACTTCCCCGAATGAGCTTTATCAGATATTATATATTATATAAATTATTAGATTATGTTCTTAATAGTTCTTAGTCCTAATGACTCTTTGGTAAGGTAGAAATTGAATCCGCGTTCTGCGGCTTACCACGCCTGAGACAGTTAACTTGAAACCAAATTAACCAATTAGCATTTTAAAGCCATACAATTGTCGATTGGAATTGCAAAGCTTTTAGGAATTGAGTCTTTATTTAGCAATGCTAGAAATTTCTTTGATTTGTCCCGAGAAGGTATGTTTTTTTAGTGTGGTAGGCATTAGTAGTTAACTTAGAATACATACTGTTTTAATAATGATATGAAAGTAAGTACCTAGGTAACGATTTATTTAAATGTTTTGATAATAATAATGTGTATATAGTATGTTTCGAATTACACATCATGGGCATCATAGACAATAATCAACATTATTTTTACCGTATGTTCTGGTTACGGATTCAGTACCTACTTACTTGTGTGTAGTAGATATTTTTAAAATATTTTTAGATCAAAGAACCAATTTCACACCACAAAGAAATTGGAAAAAAATATAAAACTAGCATTATAATACAATTTTATTTATATAGGCCCGGCTCCATACATCGAGAAACAACTCCTTTATATTGGTAAGACTTTTATATATATGTATAACCAATACATATATCGTTATATCGGTTATATCGGTTATACCGTCACGGTGTAATACACCCTACAGTGTGTATATGTATTAGAAAATCTAAGTTTCATAGCTACAATCTACCTCTAAGGTATATCCTTCTAGCATGAGCAACGAAGACAGTCATCTTGTCTACGGAGGGAATACCAATATAACAAATGTAAGACATTACGGCATATACAGTGTAATATAAACACAATATTGCTAGAGAGCTTGTGGTCCTGCTTTCTACAGATCTTTGTCTTTGGTGTTTCCGCTAGATAGAGACAGGAATTACTTAACAATAAAAGATACAAGATTCAAATCAACAGCTATTTTATTATCTAACTACTTCTAATTACAATAATTAAGCAATATATACCTATTACTATGGAGCCACTCCTTAGCTTACGCAGCCACACCAATAAGCTTATCTTGTTTTAACTTCGTCCAAGCCATGATGAGCTGTTTTCGTATTTCAAACGCGATCACCGCTGTGGCCATGCCAGTGTTGAGGCTGTCAACCCCTCTTTGTAGGGGAATGTTCAGGCGCAAACCATTATTTTGTGCTGCTAATCTGTAAAAAAAAACTCAAGTAAGTGGGTGAATCTACACTGGCCTCCAAAAAAACCGACCCACCTACGTTTTTTCGCAAAAAAAGTGTCAATGGGTTTTTACTACAATCGATAGATATTTTTTATGTTAATATTGAAAAAATGCAATTATGGGGTTGTAAAAAACCTAAAACTCTCGCGTGGTATGGGATATTTTACATAAAAATGTGATAAGATAATGAAACCATAACATTTGGCAAAATTAACGATTTTATTGTAAATGGCAAAATTTATGTTTTTTGCCATTTAAAAACATTTTCGCTTCACCTTAGTATGGGATGTTTCCTCCTCTTGCTTTAATGACTGCTGCCATACGCCTATTCAGCGAACGGATCAGCTTTTTGATGTCTTCTTGGGGTATCTGTTCCCATTCTTCCATAAGGGCGGCTTCCAGCTGATCTAACGTCTCTGGAACTGGATTTCGGGCTCTAACCTTCCTTTTTATCTGGTCCCAGAGATGCTCGATCGGATTAAGGTCCGGACTTTAGGCTGGCCACTGCATAACTGGTATGCCAACCTCCCTAAGATATCCGGTTACAATTCTGGCGACGTGTGGCCTTGCGTTATCATGCATGAGCTGGAAATTTTCACCAATATATCCCGCGTATGGCATCACATGAGGTTCCAGAATATCCGTTATGTAATTTTCAGCATTAACCGCACGATTACGAAAGAAAACCAGCTCCGTACGTCCGGTTAAAGAGATGCCTCCCCAAAACATTGTAGAGCCTCCTCCAAACCGGACTGTTTCTCTTATGCAGCACTGAGCATAACGTTCTCCTGGTCTTCTCATAACGTTACGACGTCCGTCAGAGTCTACAAGGGACATCCGGCTCTCATCACTGAACAGAACTGTCTCCCATTGACCAAGATTCCATTGGATGTGTTGCCGAGCAAATTCTAACCTTGCTTGCCGATGAGATGCAGTGAGTTTTGGTCCCGTGGCAGGCTTGTGTGGTTTCACGTTTTGCTCCCGAAGTCTTCTTCTCACCGTATTCTCACTTACAGCCACTCCACGAGTGTCCCTCAGCCTGCCCTGCACATCAACAGCAGAAAGATGCCGATTACTCAAGGAAGTCAAGGCAATAAAACGGTCATCCGTCGTGTTTGTGACACGTCTTCTTCCAGATCCTGGTCTCCGGCGGTACTCTTCCGTCTCTAAGTATCGTTTATAAACTCGACGCACTGCTGATCGACTCAAATTTAATCTTCTTGCCACATTTCGCTGACTTAGCCCTTCACGAACGAGAGCTACCACTTGAGCGGCTTCTGCTTCAGTTGTATCCATATTTTATGGTTAAAAGCAACGAATATGATTGCTCTAACAAAGGATTCAAAGATTAAATCACTACGATGCACAAAACCAAGAATATTCCGCGACAAAAGTTCGAAATAAACTAACCTTGTACTATGCAAAAGTCATTAATTTTTATCAATGCTTTTAAAATGTTACAAATACCCACAATAGCACTTGTATTCGTCTCTAAAACAATGTCAAGTGGGTACTCAGATGTTTATTTATAAAGCATAAGCAAAACATACCAATATGACAACGCATACTTAAGATAACAACTTTGTTACTCAAAATTAGCGGGTGGGTCGATTTTTTTGGCGGCCAGTGTACTTTTAAAACACTCTTTTTGTGTCCCTGTCATGGAAATAGCAATAAAATCTGTACTTCAGTTTAAAATGTGGTTCTTTTGATGTTAACGTAATATTAGATCCTTTGCTAACATGCTAGTTTCATATATTTTATAGTTAATAGCAAGTTTCTTTACCTATATGTCTTGATAGATCTCTTCAAATCTAAAAACCTTAAACAAAATGCCTGTATTCATAAAATAAACTTTCATTTTCACATCATGCAGAAAGAAATAGTTTTTTTTACGTAATGCCTGGATCTATTAATTATCTTATTCAATAATATCACAAGGATCATTTTGAAACGTCTTAAAACTAGGTGAATTTACGCCAGTTCTAGATGGACCGACGACATTGTATCGGCCGTTCTGCCACTTTGTAGGAGAGGCCTATGTCCAGTAGTGGACATCTATTGGCTGATCTAATGATACTAGAAATAAGAACAGATAGGTACTTACGCATAGCTCTCGTCGCTTATCCCCTCAGTCTCTCCGCCAATCACAAGCGTTATATGCTTCATAGACGCGAACTCGACTCCGTAATACGGCAGCACTGGAATCTGCGAGCCGATTTCATCTTCAACGCTGGAATCATCTTCCGAGACCTTTAAATTAATAATTAGATTTCTTTTTTAATAATTATCATTGTGTTAGATGAAGGTAGCGTGGCGTGTCTAACTTATGCGAGTGAGGTGTGGGTTCGATTTCCGACAAGTATTCGCATAATCGTCAATCTGCTGCAAACGGGTCTACAATGATTTGACAGGAAAGTATCAGTGTCCATTTTCGGAGTTGGAAGATAAACTTATTCAGAAAACAATGTCGTCATGAATCGAATACGGTAAATATAGATTATTCCCATCTAATATTATTGTGATCTATGTAAAATAAGGAGTAAACCCTAGTCACACCCCGGACACTCTCAATAAATGTATGAAGCAAACACTCTGGCATGCGCGCGCTGTGGACCTACACAAAATCTAAATAAACGTGCCTTAGCCCTTAGCTTCAGTGCCGGCGAAAGGTACCATGTGGTGCCGGCAAACTCGCAACCAGGGTGGGGTGAGTAAAACCGGTGGGAGGTAGGGAGCTGCCATTCTGTACATAGTACCTACTAATATCTGTTCTGTGCCCCAGTCTAAAAAAACATGTCACAGGAATGTAAAATGTAAGTGTTACACAGAAAAGTAACATGTAAAATTACATGTCAATAAGAAGTATAATGGCAAACCACTACACAAAAGCTTCACTTGGCGTGCCTTCTATTTGGGGTTCTGAAGCAGAATGAGCCCAGATATCTCTATGAGAAGTTAAAGAGGGTGTCCGACTCAAGATCCTGCAAACTTCGACAATGCTCGATGCAGCTCTTAACACAGCGGCATAGGTCGACTGCTTTTAGAGGCAGTTTCCGCTACGCTGCATCGAAGTGTTGGAATAACATACCCCCGCCGATTAGGAACTTGCAGAGTAGCTATGGGTTTAAAAAAAAACTAAAAATTTATCTTTTTGATTGTCAGAAAAAGCAGGAAAGTCTTTTACATGATATGAGTGCTATATAATAAAAATAATAATATATAACTTATGTAACTTAGTATTATATAATTTGTTTTTTCCTTGTATGTTTACTTTTGTATAGTTTTATAAACAATGATAATTTGAGTGCAGCTGTTCATAAGTACCTATGTATTTTTTGTTTAAACTTTGTCATAATTTTTTTTTTGTTACTATTATTATTGCTTTTTTTTTTATAACACATATGTAAGTATTTACTAAAAAAACATGGCCGCTACACGGAATCGGTCCTAACGGAAGACCAGCGTGGGTTGTTATTTAACAATCCGCATTATGCTGAGTTAGTGTCCATTTTGCAGCATCACGACTACCTATTTTATGATAACTTCCTTATTGTTAACTTGAGTAGGTTTTAGTTAGATACTATTTCTTTTGTTATCATAAGCACCTACTTAATTTAGTTTTATTATGATTATGTTGTTGTGAATTGTTGCAAATAAAAATAATTCTATTCTATTCTACATACATTTGTATGGTCAGTACAAAATACGTAAGATTCAACTTCATTTTTATTCTATTCTGCAGGAGTGCATGAAGCTGTAAAAAAAATTAATGAATGAATGATTTATTCACAGATGTGATAAGGTTGAAATAAAGTATCAGGGGCCTAACCATGAACTCTTATAGCGATTCAAATGAAGACCTAAACTAAATTGAAAGCAAAAAATTTTGTACCATGAAATCAATTAGACAATCATGTCATGGTATAAAAATTTTTGACAATTTAGTTTAGGTCTTCATTTTAATCGCTATAAGAGTTCATGGTAAGGGCCCAGTCCCACAAATTCAACTGTATTCATAACATGTTTATTGTGTGTGTTAGCTTTCTTTATTCAAGATTTGATTCTCAGGTGGATTGTATAATTAGTATGCGAAGTATTAAAAAATGAAGTTTTACCTTTGCATTACTATCAGCTATGAATAAAGATGACTCCGGGTTCAGATGATTGGATATTTCATTCCAGTCTATAGAGTGATGGATGGGCAGTCTGAAGTGGGCTCCTGCAGCACTTCTGATCACTTTCGGGTCCCAAACATCGACACAACCTGGGAATGTGTAAATACATACCTATTAGTTTTCTATCATTACTGTAAAAGTAATTACTGGGAGTTATGAGCGCAGAGCGAGCAGAGCACTTTCATGTGATGTAGTAGCAATCTAATGGTAAAATCATTATTTAAATCGAACCGTAACTTTTTGAGTTTATTCATTACAAAAATAAAAAATACAAATCTTTCCTTATTTTTTTTTTATACAACTGAAGTGGCAACCAAGCGTACGGCCCACAAGATGAAAAGCGGTTACCGCAGCCTATGGACGCTTGCAATACCAGAGGTATCACTCGCGGGTTGCTACCTTGAGGCTAAGATCGAAAGCCTCATGTGCCAGTTATTTCACTGGAAACCATACCCTTCACACCGGAACACAGCAATGCGAGCATTACTAATTGGCGGCAGAAATAGGTAATAAAAGTATAAATAAAAAAAATCAGTTAACTTGTGGCAGCATGTTTTGGTAGAACATTAGCTAATTTGCATCATTTATGCTTCTTTACAAGCAAATAATAAAGAGCTAATTTCAGTGCAACCAAGTCATATTGGTAGATTTGGTAGTATTTTAGCTAAGCTGCATACCTTTTGTAAGCAGCACTTTTTCACAGCCTGCTCCAACAGCTGCCCTGAGTATAGCCCCCAAGTTTCCAGACATTCGTATGTTGTCACATAAGAAATGCAAGGGTAGAGTGTTTGAATACCTTTTTACATTTTCAGCTGTTGGTGTTTCAAAGATACCTGTAATTGAAATAATAACATCAAGTCAATGTTGTGTTTTACTTATTGAAACATATTAATGTGACCAATTTGTGAAGTTTTTTTTTTTTTTATGTCAGCAAGTGACAAGACAATCAAGGCGCCCACCTGATGTTAAGCACCACGCCTGACTATTACAGATGCAGTGCCACCCAAAGCTATTATGTAAAGTATTTGGGGTGAGGTGACAGTTATGTCGATTCTGTTGTAGCATTTTCTTAACTTAGCTAACTAAAATTATAGCGGTCCTTTGTATTTTAATTCATTACAAAAAGATGGCAACAAGTTTAGTTAAGTTTAGTTTAGAAAATGTTACAGCAGAATCGACGCCACTGTCTATTTTATTTCAGCTCTCTTGAGTGCACATGAAATTGTGGGCTATGACAATCATTAGACCAAACTTTCAGGGGCTTATATAGTCTTCATCATAAGAGATGGTCACTGAGTTAAACAAATTTACTTAGTACTAAATCACAAACACTGAAGATTATAATAACTTGCCTTAAAAAATGTTCTACCCATAAAATGGATAATTATTATAATAATGTTACAGAAGACTGCAACAGTGTTGCAGGATTATAATAAAACAACAGAAATATAAGGAGTTTGAAACCTATGTATTTTTTATGTTTTAGAAAACTTACCAAATATGCCAGGAGCTGTATTAACATCAGAAAACAGCTCAATTTCTTTATATGGTACTTTATAGAATACAACTCCAGTTTTTGGCAGAAATGGTTTTATTTTCTCAAGCTCTTCAGTGCGGCTAAATATAACATACTCGAGTTTACATTTTGCTTCAAGCCCATCTACTATGAGCCTCCAACTTTCTACCAGCATCCGACCGGACCGTAATCTCTCTTTCCTAGACTTCAATTTCACTAGCAGAGTGCTGTAATAAAACATTTTTATTTAAGTTTTCCTCTCTAATTATTTTTTAGAATAAGCATGGTAGCTTATAAATACGGTGATTATGGTAAATAATCTATTATTGTTATTATTTAGCCATCACTATCCCACTGCAAAGCAATGACCTTAAATGGGCTCTATGGACTATAATTATAGAATGTGTAGGATGTATTACAGTGGTGCTGTAGTGCTATGAACATTTAAAACTGTATGTGTACTCATTAAAAAAGTTACCTAGTTGCAGCGCTGATTAATATTAAAAATTCCAATATACATAATTTTTTTAAGAACTGAAGTAATTTGGTTACATATAGCGACTACCTTTTTTGTTGAATAGTAAGTAAACCTACACATACCTGATTCTTCCATCACTTTCATTCACCTTTTCATAAATGATGTCACCATTATCATCAAATACTTTTTTCTGGCTAAGATAAAACTTGCGTTTCTTAATTTTTTCTTCTCTTTCAGTTATAATTTTTCTCGATTTTATTGGATCGAGTGTGAAGGCAGGTCGGTCGTCAATGATTTCATCTCGACTGTCAGCATTTATTACCTTACTGGTTTTAGGCACAAGTGCTTGTGTTTTTTTCATTACACTAGGATCTAAGCTTATAACCTTCTCCTTTTTCAAAGAAACTTTACCCGTAGGCTCAAAAGGAAGGATAACTTTTCCTGGATTCCTGTGCACCCATCTACTGTAATATTTAACCAGTGAGTTTCCAGCTGATTTTTGAAGAAGCACTTTAGAAAATAAGTTTTGTATATTTCTTGACATGTTTAAAATCAAATAACAAACAATCACGTTTGAAGCAATCGGTAAAAGAAATTCAAAAATCCAACCAAACTTCGTAAATACATAACCTCAAAACAAAAAAATACAAACAAAACACAAAACAAACGCAACGTCAATAATTATGCGTATGCTAGTGTCAAATGTCGAACTGTCGACAACGTAACTTTCATTCAAAAATCAAGACTACAGAGCGAATATCTGGGGCATACCGGACTGGTGGTCGTCGCGCGTCGGTCGGTCGTTGCGTCCCCGTCTGTCGGTCGTCGTGCGTGAAAGGAATAGAAAACTTTCAAAACATTATTTTGAGCTTCTCGGATGGAATTCTTTTGAGTGTTGTATTGACGACCGATGTGGCGCAGCGGGCGCAGGTCCGCCTGCGACGCGGAGGTTGCGGGTTCGATTCCCGCCTCGGGTCAAATGTTTGTACGATCTACAAATATTTGTTCCGGGTGTTCTGGGTATTCTCTATATATAATAAAAAATATCTATCTATGTATTGTATTGTATTAAGTATATATCAGTCATCTAGTACCATAACACAGCTCTGTTTAACAGTAGCTTATCTTGGGGCTAGATGATGCTGTGTGGATTGTCCAGCATTATTTATTTATTTATTTATTTGTTCATACATACAAAAATTGTATATTTTTTTTACACGATCCAACTTCGCTTGAAATCTATGTATAAATCTGGTTCAGTCAGATTTCAGCCATAGACAAGAATAACGATTTGTCAAAAGTAAATTCATTCTCGATCATTTCCGGTTCCGACCGGCTGTCGTGGGCTTACATTTTAATTTCATTCATTCATTCTATTCTGCGGTACCTTTCGTTCGTCAGCTCAGTCAGCTGAATTTATTTTGAATGCGTAGTATTTCGTGTTTTGATAGTAAAATCTAAGAAAATAAACGTTGTAACGGTTGAAACAACATGGCAACGGGTGTGAAACCTCGTGATGAAGATACCCAGCTCACAAGATCAGACCTAGAAGCTATTCAGGATGCCATGAAGCAAAAGAAATTTCGAGACTTACTCGCCGAGTACTGCGAGGAAGTACGTGACCCGGCTAATCAAGCGCTCTACCAGAAAGAAATGGTTCAGCTTGAGAAAGAACGTGGCTACGACATTAAATTCATCAATCCAAAAGGGGGTTATGTTATAAAAACAAGTGTCGCAGGCGACAGGAAAGCATTTATAAACATTTGCAGTAACGAGAACGTAGGCAAGCCCTCCTATCAGGTCCAGGAGGTCAATGGAAAAAGAGGCATGAACTGGCAAATTCCGTATTCACTTACACCGCCGCGGGAAGATTTTGATGGTAAAAAACAGCGCTGCGTTATTTACGACGTAGTTTTTCACCCAGACACGGTGCGCATGGCCGAGGCCAACAAACAGTTTCGGGAAATTGTAAACAAGACCGCTTTTGATGGATTACAGACGACGTACAATATCCACTTAGATAATAATAATTCCCGGTTTCCCAAATCGTATTATAAGGGTATGGTTACCCCGTCGGTTATACGAAAAGAAGACCCTGATTACAAGCCGCCGCCTGAAGAGGAATGTGAACACTTAACCCAAGACATGATGGACAAACTGTACCCTCAGAAAAATTATTCAGAAAACAATATCAAAGAAACTATTACACATAACCAGCAGAATGAGATGCCTAGGAAAACGAATAAAATAGCTACCGAATTTTCTCACAAATCTGAAGAAGGTTACACATTACCTAAATATGTGTTAAAGCAGCAGAAGAATGTTGATTTCCAAGAGTTCACCTACCACAGGGACAGTAAACAGCATTCTGCTATTCCTAGCCACCTTATCATAGACATAAACCTACCTCTTCTCTCCTCTACCAGTGACTGCACTCTTGAGGTTCAAGAGAAGTTCCTCAGTCTGATCTCCGAGAAACCTGCCAAGTACAAACTCGAAATCCCCCTGCCATACCCAGTGAATGATGAATGTGGAAGTGCAAAATTTGATAAATCAAAATCAAAGCTAATTGTGACTTTACCAGTGATCAGAAAAAATCTCACCAGTGATAAAAACAGCTCTTTAAAAGTTGATAGTGGTGTTGAAAGCGAAGAGTACTCCGGATCCCAAAGTGAAGAGGAATGCACAAATTTGATTGTAGAATTATCTTCAACTGATGTCAAATCCAATCCATCAACGAGTGTGCCTGTAATAAGTGAAGAAAGTGACTCTTTCTTCGAAAGTTCCTTAGGCTACATACTGCCACCTTACACTCACAATGTTTTGGATGATATTGTAGCATTCACCTTTCATGTGAAAAACACAGAACCAGATTCGGTCCAAGTAAAAAATGTTGGCAACAAAGTATGCATCAAATTCACTTCAATTGGATCAGGGTTTGTGCCTGTGCATTATGCAGCTAACATCATATTTGATGAGAACATCAAATTTGGAAATTCATCTGGAGAAGCATGGGATAACAATGTTATCCTGCAATTAGAACTGGCTGGAGTCATTCCTCAGAAATTTCAGATTGGTTTATGTCAAGATACAATGACTAGTGAATACTTTGATGTGTCCCAGATATCAAAATCCCATACAGAGCCTGAAGAAAGTTCTGAAAAACCTGATGACATAATTCGAAGTGTTGAAGTTACCAACTTGGGTAGTCAAACCAACATTGTGGTTTCTTCTAACCATGATGAGGAATATGATGAGGATGATGACTCTCCAACTGATGAAAAAGATATTGTGTGGATGGAATCAAACATTGACTATAATGCTAAGAGCATACTTCGGAAACCAATTTCCATGATGAGAAGCTTTTCCGAGTCCAGTGCTGGAGACATGGCATCCTCAATTGACTACATCAGTTCAGACTGCATCCCTGAAGAATCGAGTTTGAAGAAGACTGTTAGGTTTAATGATGTTATTTCAAAACAATTTTATAGGTAAGTAAGAATTATTATTATTGTAGTATCTACCAACTTATCTCAGTGGGTTATCAATAATTGAAAAAAAAAGTACAAGTTTCAATAACTGGTACTTGGCTGAGTGAGATACCTACCTACATGAATTATTTTTAGCCTAGCTGCAGTCTGCCTGTATTGTGGCCAACATTAATTGGTGACTCCCATAACTAGGCACACATATGCTCCCTATTCCATCAATTTATTATGCTTACAGACTTGTATAGATACCTAGTTAAATTTGTCAGGTTGATAATGAATGAATATATATTCAATATATATTCAAATGATTATATTGTATATTCAAATGACCTTGGTAATAAGTTAATAATAAGTAATACTTGCTATGTTTATTTACATAAGTGGTTGGTAACACATTGTATCAACAACCATGTGTTATTGAGTTGTGGCATAGTAGCAGAGTAGAGCCATAATGATCAATGGTAGAGAACCGAGGGTGAATTGATTCAAGGTTTATTCCTATTATTCTAGTACAATCTACAGCTAATCTTTGATAGCTCACTCTTTGATTAATTTTACACTATCCGTCACAAGGTCTGTGGTCCACGATCATCAAGCACATGACAAGAGACGCGATGTTAGATGGTATCACAGGGAAAAATATGTCAAAGAGTATCAAACATTGTACATTAAATGACTAGGTATGCCGCGTTTCTATAAAGTACCTACGACATCCGTCAGTTAATAGTGTAGGAACTCGATTTGAATCTACAGAACATTACATTATAGGTACCTACCTACATGCATTGTCTTGACTTGTCTCGCTCGACAGTGCGCTTTTATGAAGTTTGGTAGGTGGATACACAATAGTCTTGGACGATATACGGCTGTCGTGTCGGATAATATGAAAACGCTCTTATCATGGCCATGACTTGTGTTATCTTTCATGTAAGTTATGAAAACATCGATAGTAAAGCTATTTTTCCACAACAATATAACATCACTGTTTCTCCTCTTACAGCAATGTTTGCTAATTAGGAATGTGTTGGAATTCTTGTCAGCTCAAATTGCATTTATAATGTGTAAGCAATTGCAATGTTTATGTATGCACAGAATGATTGGAAAGACCAAAGTCTGCACAAAATAGGTAGTTATACTTGTAGACGCAAAGTTTAAAATTTGTGCCAACGTACCTAGATTACTGCTGTGGGAACAATATTTGCAAGATCTGCAAATATTTGAGGCTATATCTTACTAAGTACCAAGTAGTATCAAAGTAAATTCTAGTGCGCTAGTCCGGAGTCCGGGCTACCTAAGTAGGTGACTTTTGGATGTTTGATTATTTAATAAGCAATTATTTATTTCTAATTTTAGGTATAACTCGTCTATTGAGGGTCAGAAGAAAAAAAATCAGCGTAAGAAGAGTAAAAAGCGTAGCCAGGACCGGAGAAAGAGCGAGAGCGAAGCTGAGGATGACGTGCTCACTTCTATTCCGGTATTTATTGCCTTTATATCGCTAGCCTTTAATTAGTTAGACCAAAAAGAAGATAGGAGGTATATCATTTCATTTCATTTATTTAATAACATTTATTATAAATCGTATTTAAATATAACTTAAACTAAAAAACATCATCATCATCAACCTATAGTCCACTTCTGGATGTAAGTCTATTCTAACGCGCGCCATTGAGCCCGATCTTCGGCTTAAAACACAAAACAACAAATAAAATTTAATCAAACATTTATGCAACTATCATAAAGTTTGTGAGCATGCATAAGTTCCATTGGGCGTACGTGCTACGGAGGGTACGTTAAGCAGTCGGTCTCGGCTTTTTCAAAGTTGTTAGGCCTAGTTGTTAGGCAAAGTTGTTAGAAACTCTGTCACCAGAGTTGGCCACTGACTAATACGAACTTACTTACTTATTGGACATACGCCGCGTCTAGTCATCTATGACTCTCTAGAGCTTATACATTGACTCTTCACATTGATTCTGTATCACGATTGAACAGCTGCTAATGACAGTAAGTCTCTGTTCTCGTAGCCAGTTGCACATTTACGCTCCCACGTTTAACCTAATTACGAGTCAACGGTTTGGTTTTATACACGAGATAAATACCTACTCTTTTCTATTGATAATGTGTTTTGGCATGTTTTCAACTGACCGGGAACTAGCGATAGCGGAAGATATTTGAAGGTTTTCGAACCATTATTGTTGTATTCATTGAGCGCAAGAAGTCGTGCATGTCAACTAAAAAATACATGGCTTTAAAAAAGACCACGGATTTAAAAAACATTATACACTATTATAAGGGTTTTTTTCACTAGATTTTGTTTAAATTAGACACTGGTGGTCTAGTGGTTAGTAACCCCGCCTTCCTAGGATCGTGGGTTCCAAACCAAACATGCACCAATGGATTTTTCCATCCTAAAATACTATGTGCGCCATGCTCTTTAACGTATGAGGAAAACATCGTGAAACAGGGATGTATAAGAACTACTAATTCGAAATACTTGTGCCATCTAATCCATATTGGGTCCGCATGGGTGGGTCTTAAACTCTCGCTCGAGAGTAGGCCAGTGTGTCAGCAGTGGAAACTTTAGTAGGCATGATAATGATGATGTTTAAATATTATTAGAATGGCGTTTCTATTTTTCAGACCTCAAAACCCAAGAAACCTGTATTGAAACAAAGGCGAGACAGCGGCCTAGCGGACACATCAGATGGTGACACGGACTTTAAAAACACTCCAGACGAACGGTATTTCGTCACTCCCACTGAAAGGAACAACAATGCAAACCCGCAATCCATTTTCAACATCGTAGAGAAAAATGACGCGAGCAACCATGATGCAAACCCACCATCCAACCATAACGTCACAGACGAAAATCACGAACATTCATACGACAAACCCACAGAAGGCAACGACAATAATGCGAACCCGAAATCCATTTTCAACATCATAGACAAAAACGATGAAGCCATAGATAAACCAGAACCCGGCCTATGGGAATTTAAAACTGATAGCAAGACTACTTGCGAAAATATCCAACACAAAACAGATCTCTACAACCCTGATAAGTTAAACAAAGGTCAATACTTAGATGTTATGTTCAAAAATGATCTCATATTCGACTTGGATATGTGAGAACGCCATATTTTATTATTATGATAAGTTTGTTTGTAAAAGGAAGTGTTTAGAATGTTTCCACGAGTGGTACAGTACGCGCCAAATAATTTTGCGGGTGTTATATTAGCCACAAAGGTACTTCCTCTCTTGTGGTAGGTCAGTGCGGATCGTAGCGCCAATATCTCCTGCCAAAATCATATGCATAATATTATAATGACATTTATATGCATAAGTTAATCAAACACGCCAATATTTATGCTCAAATCACTTGCATAATATGACATCTATGAGCAAAACATTATTAAATCAAGGCAATATCTGCTCAAATCACTTGCATAATAAAGCACGAGCAAAGGTTAATTAAACCACGCCAATATAAGCTCAAATAACTTGCATAATATGACACCTATTAGCAAAAATTTATTAAAACCATGCCAATATCTGCTCAAATCACTTGCATATCTATGAGCAAAGATTAATCAAATCAAACTATTATAAATGCGGGAGATTGAATGTATTTATCCGAAAATATATTTGGCTAGTATTGTAATTTTAGCACCTAATAATAGGTTTTTTGTTTGTGTAGAAGTATTTTAGAGGTATAGTATTATTTCCTTAGTGATTTTATTGTTCCTTCCATAGTGTCGAGGTAATTAGAGTGTTTGCATTTTACTTGCTTTGTTTATGGCCATAGTTTTATGTTCAGTTTAATATCCATTCTCATTATATAAAAAGGCAAGAGTAGCTTTCTATGAGTCTTTGGCAAACTCTGGTGACATGGCTAATAGGCTGCCTGATAAGGCCTCTTTCAGCGCCTAACAACTATGAAAAAGCCTATACACTCATTAATATGTATATTAATAATGCATTTGGGTTACATTTTTTTAAATGATTTTCAATTCTGAATCAGGACTTGTTTCACATTACACATATCTTATTTTTTTACAATTGCTATTGACTTGCTCACTTTAGAGACAATATTACAAAGACACTGAATGGTACAAATTATATTACCACCATGTATTAGGTATACAAAATACTGTTAGGTATTTAATTGCACACTGATTTACACAATTGTCAGGTTTTTACTAGTATCATTAGTCATCAAATCGAATACAAATTATTAAAAAAAAAATTATAAACTCAAAATTATTTGTATTAATATTAATCAAATGAGTAATGATCAATTTGTTTAAAAAAAAAAATTTCTACACTGTTTAATGAAATTTTATTAGTAAAATGTCTATAAAATATTATTAGTTGCCCATACGCATTTGAACTAAATCAATTGCATGCAGCTGCAGCATTTGAACATATACCGTCAGATAAACTTGTAAGAAAATGGCTCAAGTGAATATATTATTCCAGTCATCAATTATTTTTTGTTGAATAAAAATAAATGAAATAATCAAGCCATGCAAGCGCCAGCGGAATAACTGTTGTCATAAACCAAGCATTTTATTTAATATTAATTATATTTTATAAGAATCTTAAAAGTTAGGTGCTTATGTTTTATTTAAAGTTTATATTTAAACTAAAACTGATTTGGTGACTAACGAATAAAATTAATTGAAATAAAAACAATGTTTCTATTTGATATCCCATTTTCATGAGTTCTTTCTCGGTTTACCCATCTTATTTATTATCATATAAATCCGATTTTAGTATAATATCTTATCTGATATGACTTTTACGCGCAACTAATATTGGTTATTATATATTCGTATAAGTCAGTGATCAACTCTGGTAACAGAGTATTTAGGCCACCCGAAGGCCTCTGTCATCCTAACAACTTTGAAAAAGCTAAGATCAACTGGCTCCGAGGTACAGGAACGCTTAGCTGCATTGTCACTTCACCCATCCAAATGGTGACTAGCGGAACAGTGCTTAACTTATGTTGAACTGTTGAGAACTTAACCAGCTCCGTTAAGAGCGCGAGTTATAATAACAATAGCACATTTAAAAATATATAATATAGTCTTTTATTCGCATGAGAAGTATGCTAAAAGATTTGGTATTTCATAGTTTTAGTTAATAGTTTAAATTGCAAATTGAAATAAACTTTTCGTTATAAATTTTGGTAATTGTTTGTATTTTATAATTTTGAAATTGCCGAATAAATGAAGCAAAAAAAAAGAAGAAATGTGTCAGCATGATGATATATTTTACTGTAAGTTCTGTTATCACGTAAGTACATGTCTTTCGACTGAATGCGCTAAACTCATTTTTATGGTTTGGTCGAGTCACTCAGGGCGGGAAGGGCCGGCAGCCGTGATTAGTTCATCTGTCTCCCGCGCTGTCATCATACTATTGCGTAAGCGAAATCGCAATACTGATAGCACGAAATTAATGTAATACCCTAGTAACATAATTTATATTATCAATCTAAGCGTAGAATCTTATATCTACTTACTCGTACCACGACAAGAAATAGTTATTACAAAATGCTGCTTCAAAAAAAAATTAGTTCTCTTAATCTTAGACAAATGTCCCTTATGCGTAGCACCTTATTGCAGACCTTGTCTAGCAAGGGTTTAAAAAAATGGGTCCTCAATCTAGACGTACGACATCTTTTACAATTAACAATTACACAGAGTAGACAAAAAAAGCGTTGCGTTGTTGGTTGCTAGGATAGGATCGTAGAGGCACCTACGACCCCTACGCGACGTAGCCTCGTAGAGCTTGCTACAGCAAGTAATTTGCTTAGTTTTTTGCTCATCAAGCATATCATAATATTCACAATAAAACTTGAAAACGTTATATTACGTAGCATTATTAGAGTTTTATGTATGTATTCATTTTAATAATTTTTAGCGAGTCTACGAATGATCTGCACCTACGACCCCTACGCGTCGTAGCCTAGTAGAGCTTGCTACACCAAATAATTTGCTTAGTTTTATGCTCATCAAGTCATAATATTTACAATAAAACTTGAATACGTTACATGTAGCATTAAACATGTAGTTCAAAGTATTCATTTCAACAAATTTCTAGCGAGGCTATAAATAAATTGTGCCTTCGTAACCTAAGCCTCTAAGCTATGTAGCGTAGCCTCGTAGAATGCTACGCCAAAACTAGTTTTGAATCAAATAAACAACAAAAAGTCCTTTGCATTTAGAATAACATTTAATTTTCTCTGTACCATAACGCTACGAACGCATGATAAAGGTACTGTCGACCCCTACAGCCTCGTAGTCTCGTATAGCGTGCTACGCAAAAGTAATTTCTGTGTAGTGTTCTCTCTGGATCGACTTTTATTATAGGTAGTCAGGAGTTGTATGTACAATAGATACAAATCTCAATGGATGTAGATAGGTAGGTATCTCGTTAAATTGTTCAGAAGAAGAATGATTCGGCTGTATTTTAGTTCGATAAACATTCAATTTTATTACTTTTCTTGGAAGCTATGTAAGTACATACTGATTGATCGGCTTCGAATTGTTCCCAAGGCGAGCGACGGTAAAACTGAAAAGTTTCTAAACAATTATCGAGACGCGAAATTCCTACTTGTATCTTTATTAAACAATTTACCAAACTTTAATAATAAATTAATAATGGTGGTCATACACAGCGCTATCTAGCCCGAAACTAAACAAAACTTGTATTATGAATTGAATAACTTTTGTTATTACACACTACATTATTATATAAATACATACGCGTAATAATATATAGCGTTGGGTGGCACTGCAACTGTTATGGTCAGGCGTGGCGCTTAAGAACAGGCGAGGGAGTTGACCGCCTTGTCACTTGCGGAGATAAAAAAAAACAGCCAAACCCGTGTCTTTATTACGTAAGTCTATTACTGTCAAATTGCTGTCGATCGCTAGTCGATCCCTTACGCGCTTATGGTACGCACTGTAGGTGTGAAAAAGACGGCCAGACGCAACAACAAGCGATGGACAGCGATAGACTTATAGTTCGCACAGTAGATCCGCTGGCTTTGGTGAAGTTAGCCGTTTGTGATGCGCAAAGACAATTTAGTTAGAAAAAGCTCCATTACGCATCGAAACGGCATACATAATCAGGGGGCCGGATATAAAAATGGCAGATCATGCAAAAGCCTATTGTAAATAATAATAAAAAAAGTTTTAGTATAAAATCAGACATTTTGGGAAAAGGTGATTGCTTTAAAATTATATACCATACCTATTTCTGCCGCCAAGCAGTAATGTTAGCATTGCTGTGTTTTGAAGTGCGGTTCGAAGGGTATGGTTTCCGGTAAAATTACAGGCACATGAGACTTTCCATCTAACGTCTCAGGGTGGTAACACGCAAGTGATATCTACGATGTTGCATGCGTACATAGGCTACGGAAACCGCTTCCCATCTAGTGGCCGTACGCTTGGTTGCCACTTTAGTGGTCTAAAAAAATATGTATATTAGTTGAAAAAGTTTTTTTTCAGGTCTGAGTATTGCTATAGTATAGTAGGTACTGCATTAGTTCTGTGATACTAGCTAGTGCTTTACTTACATTAGGTACATAATAATGTACCAGCTTTTACAAAACTAGTCTAAACTTACGTAAATGGGTTAATTAATTTTGGACCTTAGGCTGTTAGTTACAGTTACAATAACTTCTGTTGAAATATTGAGTTATTTGTTGTTTACTAAACGAATTAGGAGTACCAGGATCGTATTCAGAGTATAAAACGAATCAATGGCTTATCTATACTAATATTATGAAGAGAGAAGTTTTATATTTTTGTTTGTTACGAATTAACTCAAAAACTACTGGTCCGATTTCGAAAATTTTTGCACCATTAGAATGCTACATTGTCCCTGAGTTACATGGGGTATATTTTATTACTAGCGACCCGCCCCGGTTTTGCACGGGTGCGGTTTCATTGCACCCGCGCGAAGCTGGGGCGGATCGGCTAGTACAAAATATATATCATTTGACTAAATTATCATCCAGCTAGGTAAGTAGGGTATAGACCTATATCTATACCGTACCTGTACGTTTGAAATTTTTGTTATTGTTAAACGAATTATTTGATCAGAATATCCCCATCTCCCCCTGCGTTTTCTACTTTTGACTTGCTTTTCATTGTATTTTCTGTGGTTTCATTCAGTAAGTAAGTTCGTATGAGTCAGTGGCCAACTCTGGTGACAGAGTTTCTAGGCCGCCAGAAGGCCTCTGTCATGGCTTAACAACTTTGAAAAAGCCGGGACCGACTGCTTAACGTGCCTTCCGAAGCACGGGAGCGCTCAGTTGAAATTGCCACCGGGCGGTGACCCATCCAAATGATGACTACGTGGAATAGTGCTTAACTTCGTTGATCTGTTAAGAACAACTTAGCCAGCTACGCCACGCGCGCTCCGTTTCATTCAGTGACAATCGTAGATAATCAGGAAAAACCTTTTTTTATCGTTACATACAAGCGTTTGACTACCCCTCACCTGATGTTAAGTAAAATAAAACTAATAAAATAGTGACAAGTTGTGTGAATCAGTGGCTAACTCGGTGACGAGGTTTATATAGGCCGCAAGAAAGCCTCTGTCATGTCCCAACTATCTAGCTGAGACAGACAGCCTAAAGTGTTCTCCAAAGCACAGAAAATACTACTTTGTCCACCAGTGCTCTTCTAGTGGTAATAATTTATTGCTTGAAGCCACGACCTTAGGATCGGAAGGCGGGGCTTTCGATCCTAAGGTCGTGGGTTCAAGCGCGGTCGTGCCAATGGATTTTTCTATTCGAAAATATTATGTGCACATTGCCAGTGCTCTCATATGGTGAAAGAAATCTGCGTGAGGAAACCGGCCATGTCTGAGAACTAAAATTCGAAAGACATGTGCCATCCACGCGAACCCAATGCGGATTGGTGGATGGCAATCACTCTCGCTCGAGTGTAGGCCAGTGTCCCAAGACTGCCATGATACCTACATTCTAGTTACAACCCTGTAAGGGAGTTAGTTGGGAGGAAAAGCGAGTTCCCCCGCATTATTGATTTTAAGTTAAACTCCGCGTAGGCAGGTGGTAAACGGTTATTGCATTTCATTGTTATTTTCCGCCAACACCAAGTAGGTATGTAATCGTCGCAATAAATTTACCTCGAATTACATTCAATTTTATTACTATGGTTATGTAATTCGATTGCAATCGATTTCACTGAGATTCAATCAAAAACTCCCGTATTTTATGATTATGACAGCTCATTGTTTACAGGTTTCCGATTGAAATATGATTGGAAATTAGTTACGTAATAGGCCAACTAAGCATATTGACCTTACCCGGTCCGTAAACTTTAAAACTTATTTATTTGAACCGTAGGTAGAGTCAAGATAAAGCCTACCTAAGGCGTGTTTTCCAACGGTTTAACTAATGGAAATAAATGAAGCTCCACCAATTACGTACCTATTGGAATCAGCGCTGTAGAAAAACCGAGGAAAACCCTTTTCAAAACCGTTTACCTACAGGTTTCGCTAGATTATCGAACATTCAAGCAAAAAATCCTGGTAGCGACAGATTTTCAATGTAAAAATTCAATAAAAAATTCAAATATTTTTATAGTTTATATAGTTATAAAAATAAAACCACTGTATAATAATTATATTTTTCAACACGTACATACTAAACACAATACGTACAACAGTTTTTGCTCAAGCACAGTAGCGTTTATCTTTCCTAAATACATAATCCAAGGTGGCTCTGCCAGGAAGCATCCTTCCTGGCAGAACCACTAGCGAAGTCGATTTTCTCAGTACCTGATAAACGTACAGCAATAAACGGCATACGTACACTATGTACGTCTAACGTACATTCTTTTAAGATATAAATGATCGGATTCTAACGTGGTGGCTCTGCTGGGTACCACGCGATTTGAAGTCACATATTTTGACTAAGATGTAAGTAGGTAGAGTTTGTAAAGTTAGGATGTTAGAGTTAGAAGCTTGGCTTTACATGAGATCTGATAACTTTTTGATAGTGTAAAAAATATGGTCTCGTCTTGGCAACATTTTATATGAAAATGTTTTTGGTGGAATTTTACTAACCTTTGATCAAAATATTTGCTTTGTATTCTCTACAAAAGATAGAGCAAAAGAGAACCAACAATATAAATTCAAACTGACAACGCCGCTAACTTAACCAAGAAAATCCTGCAAATGTTCGACACCCTGTAAGTGAGGAAAATGCCTTACAACTTAGGGACAATATGTCTACCCTGGCGGGGCAACGAACGAAATATTAAGATGTTCGTCCCACGGTTTAAACCAACCTGTAGGGTATTAAATATCAGAATGGTTTTTACGGGAGATAGTAAACTTTTGCAAGGTTTGGTCGGAACTTTATTGCTTTTTGGAATAAAGGTACACAAAGAATACCTTAATTAACCCCTTAAAACTAAACCATGCCGCTGAAATGTGGGTATTAAATCAAGTAAAAAAAAATCGTTTTTTAGAGGCACGTTGCCACGTGATTTATGCAATTGTTGTCAGAAGGACAAATCCACGTAATTCTAATTAAAATTACTAATTTTACTTCTAAAAGTTAGGCACGTATCGCAAATGCTTAACCTACTTGTGTACTACTAGGTGTACTTAGGTATCCGTCAGTAGACGGCTTTCGTTCGGCACAATAAATTCGTCCAAGTGCGATGAACCTGTCCCACGGCGAACAAGTAGAAATCGAAGCCCACAAATCCTGAAACACATTGGATTTCGTCCTATTTTCACGAAACACTGAACTGATTCCGGATCCGATAATTCAGAACAAAGGACCTCATTTAGCCGCCCATTAAATGGGCGGCCCATTCGGAAATTATGACAATAATTATTTTAAAGGGCAACATGAAACAAAAAAAAGACACAGAACAGACATTTTGAAACTGCTTAAAAAGTCTGTCACAAATTCCAGTGCTGGTAGAGGCAAGGAAAGTAGGCCACCCACCGGCAGGTCCAAGAAAAAAAAAACTAAATGACATGTGCCATGCCCCCTAGCGACCATAGCGACGATAAAGAGAGACGTTTAGAATCTTATCAATGCTATGGATGATCCAATCCTAATTGAGACTAATTCCTAATACATAATATCAAAAAGTGCAGTGACATAAGCCGGGAACTGTAACGAACTGTCGCAAAAGAGTAGTAATCCGTTGCCAGCTGGTATTGTGGCTGTAACAATGTAGTGATTAATGGTACATGATGAAGCAAAGAAACCCTGTACAGACTCTGGCGACTGTAGAAACACGTCACGCTATTGTGAACTTTGTAAACTCGCAACAGTGTTTATAATGGGGTGAAGGAGAGAGATATTGCGCGTTAAGATGATTACTCGATGCAATCTCAGAGCCCTACCTTACCTACTAACCTAGTTTTACCTCGACTATTATTTGTAAGGTGTATAATGAGACAAGATTTTACATACTTGGCTTAAAACCGAATCTCCGTACTTTCTTGTAAGTTGACACTTGTAAATATATCGTTTCTTCTTGTTTCATTAGGTACCGCATGAACCTTGATAAGATCTTACTAAAACAATGCTGAAGATTATGTCAAAGTTAATAATCGGCCTCAGCTAACTTTTGGTGTAAAGCCAGCGCTGCGTAGGTACGTTGACATGCAGCGAGCTTCAGGTAAGTATCACTGAGCGTCATCTACCCGACCGCATGGTTTAAAGTATTTGTGATTGAAACACTATTTCGACGTGTGAACGCAGATTTAGTGCGTTTTAAAACGTTCCTACAACAATAAAACGATTAGGTATGTTTTTTTTACGAGTTTGTATGCTCGAATCAATCTGAATTTGTCAGTATTAATGCTCTTAACGTCGGGCATTGGGTCCATTACTGTGTTTTGGTAATGGAAATCAATACGAGCACAATCTTGTGAAGAGCCTTTATCGGTGAGGGCCGCACAAACACTCGCCAAGAGGACTGAGCTAAGCCAAGTGCCCGCAACGCAAAGGTTTATTATGGTGTGTATTGTGCCGTTCAGCCGTAAGAAAACATAAAATCCGCTACATTTCAGATTTACTCACACTCGCTTTAGTTTATAATGTAACAAAGTGTTATTTAATAGTGCCTCATTTAGAAATATTTCATTGACTTGGAAAATCATCAACCAGTCACCGTGTATCCGTATAGGAATGAAGTGAGAGCTCGGCCAACGTGGCATTGTAATTCACAATCATAACATAATTTGATTACAATAAGGTTCAAATTGAAAGACAGATGTCCTTGAACAGAAAGGCAGTGTCCGTGGACCTTCAGTTTTTTATCTTTTTGAAGGCCTGCATCTATTTTGTAGCAGAAATGCGAGATCCCAAATATCTACTATCTTAGTCATCAAGGATTCCGTCCGTTGTCCACCTTTTGTCTCCATCCAGCTGGTAAGGAAAAGGGTTTTTCCTAAAAAAAAATATTTCGCCTCTCTCGATTTTGCTTTTTCGTAGTTAATTTGCTGTAAAAAAAAAAATTACATCAATATTTTGCTTGCCTTTATCTCGAGAACAGAAAATTATAATATAATAACCAGAAAAGAGCACCGGTGGTGGTCTAGTGGTAGTGACCCCGCCTTCCGATCCAAAGGTTCAAACCTGGTCTTGCACCAATGGATTTTTCTGTTCGAAAAATGCCAGTGCTTTCATACGGTGAAGGAAAACATCGTGAGGAAACCGGCATGTCCAAGAACTAAAAAAAATTCGAAGGACATGTGCCATCCACCAATCCGCATTGGGTCCGCGTGGTGGATTAAGACCCAATCGCTCTCACTCGAGAGTAGGCCAGTGTCCCAGCAGGGGAAACATTAGAAGGCTATCATGATGATGATGAACCAGAAAATAATAATTTTATTGCTTGTGGTGCAGCAGCTTTTTGTTCATAATCATAACATAACTATTAAGCTGTCGATTTTAGGCTTTACGGTTTACTCTTTAGTATGATCTTCGTCACCAGAGTTCATGAATCAAAAACCTTGAAAAGGTTCACTTACCTACGTACTTATACCGTTTTTAGGGCAACGTTCAAATCATGCACTTTGTTAGACGTACAGACGTAGAGGCAGGTACAAACAGGGCCGTTGCAACTCATGAAGGACGATCGATGATGCGCGCGATTGTAAAATACAGTGCCGCCAACTTCAGAGTGATGTAGCGTAATAAAAGTGAATGTGTGGTCGTGAACCACAGGCTGGTCTGTTCTTTGAGAGTGGTGTCAGGAGCCCGAGGAAAATAATGAGTATGTAAATTGGTCCAGGGTGGGGCGGGTGGCCCGGGCTGGCCAACCTGTGGCGTATCTGTTGCGCCGCCCGCGCCCGCCCGTCCGCGCCCTAGCAGCTGTTGCCAACTTTTTTATATTTTGGATCGATGTAGCTACTTTTTGAGCAAGTGTGGTAAAATGTATTTTTTTTTAATAATGTGTTCCGCCGGCTTCTAGCTGCTAACATAGGGGTTGAGGAAGCCCTGGAGTTGGCAGTCAAGCCCTGGAATCAGATTCCAATCATCAACGCTCCTCCTGATCCTAAACCAAAGCTCAACAAAAGAGGAAGATCAGAGGAAGAATCACCCAAGGAACAGCCTAAAAAAGCTCCCAAGCTTGAGGCGACCCGCAAGTCGCGGAGACGAAGCGTGTGGGTATTCGCGACGCAACCGGGAGTCATACACAAAAGCCTTGACAAAGTATAACCTTGAGATTAGGAAGGCTAAGCGAGCATCGTGGAGGAAGTTGTATGAGGAAATCAAAGGATTGCCTCAAGGAGCAAGACTCCATAAACTGGTGACCAAAGCCAAAACTAACCAAATCGGTCTTCTAAGGAAAGGAGACGGTTCCTTTACAACCAATGAAAAGGAAACTCTAGAGCGCAACAACCCACTTCCCCGGGGCACAGATAAAATGTGCGGACCCAGTTAGAGCAGTCTCGCTACACAAGCCTCGAAATGAAGACTGGAACAGGGCGGCTGCAATAATTAAACCTAGCAGGGTCAGGTGGGCGGTCAGCTCTTTCAAGCCACACAAAGCAAGTGGCGAGGATGACATCTTACTACAGAACGGAGCTGACATCCTTTGTCCCTATCTGGTCAAAGTCTTCAGGGCGAGTTTCGCCTGCGGGATTATACCAGAACCTTGGACCACGGTCAAAGTTATATTCATACCTAAGGCTGGGAAAAAGGACTACAGCCGGCTGGCTGTCGTTCAGACCCATTAGCCTATCTTCCTTCTCTGGTGATCATTCTGGTGGAAGACTGCCTGTCGCGTCTAAATACGCTCGGTTCATAAAACAGAGTTGTTCTAAGATGGGTTCCAGGGCACACGGGAATCGAAGATAACGAGTTTGCCGACGAGCTGGCTCGCGCAGGGGCTGCTGGTACTCAAATATGCCCAGAGCCTTTCAGCGGTATTCCAAAAAGCCTGGCACAAAGAACCCTCACAAACTCATGCTTCGAAGAATCAACCAGACTCTGGAACAATTCTTCTGGTATGAATCACTCAAAATCCCTAATAAAAGCCTTCGATAAACGGTACACCAACCAAATCCTAGCGCTAAATAGGAATAACCTACGCATTGTGGTCAGGGCCTTAACTGGACATTGTCGCCTAAATAAGCACATGTTTAAGCTAAGGCTGAGTGACACACAAACCTGCAGACTGTGCAATAAGGCAGACGAAACGCTTGCACATCTGCTAGGAGAGTGTGGACCACTAATGCAAAAACGTAGCATACATCTGGGTAGGACATCCTCAGCCCAGATTTGGAGGATTTGCTTGGGCCAATCCTCCAGTTCTTAGTATCGGCAGGGCTTGGAGGTGAACTGTAAACGCCCTCTAAGGGCGACAACACAGGTGGCGAACACAATAGGCCTGCATGGCCGCAGTGTTATATTAGCCGCACAAAATTAATAAAAAATAATAATAATAAAAATGTGTTAAATAAGAGAAGACTTAAAAAGTTAAAACGATTATAACTTAAAAATAATGGACATTTTTAGTAAATTGCTTTAGTCGTAGAATTTATTCATGTTTATGTTGTAAATTTTCTAAAATATTACCACCTCACTTTTAAACAAAGTTTAAACATTATAAAGGTAATTATTAAACCCAGTTTTTTACCTTTGGTCGGCAATGATAAAAAGGAACAGCAAATTTTAAATATTGAAATATAAATACTTCGTTATTCTTATGTAAAATGGTATGTAAGTAGGTAATTTATTTTCCAATTAGAAGTAATATTTACTTATTAAAACCCAGGGCTTAAATTTTTAAATGACATTCAGACAAAAGCTCCGTTATGCAGTTGGCAACACTATCCGCCCGCCTAGCCGCTGTTCCACGCAGTCCGTGTCAGCGCGCTGAAACCGCGACTCGCGAACATCTATTTTCCGCTTCGAACACGTGTGAATTTAAAAATCCCGCTGTTTAGCTAACTGACACGTTTTTAAACACCTATCCTTATTATTATTTTTTATAAGTACACAACCTGAATACTTGACTATTTAAAATTGTGTTATTTTTTGTTGAATCGTTTTTTTTCTTACAACTCTATTGTTTTGGTTTATAAAAAATAACAGGTGAGTTCTGATTTTTATTAGTTCGTTCTTTTTTTTTTAAAGCTTTATTTTAATAATGTAGGTTATTTATCTGATCACATTTATATTAAGATAATATATTATATTAGTTAGACTAAAAATATTCATGCGATTCATTCATTTCTATGTTTAAATTTGAAATAATTAGTATGGTACATACGTAAATAACTACAAATTTATCGTGTTCCTCGTTTTGGAGAAATATAACACCTTGGTGACTCTCTGATCTCTGTGTCTTTCCGTTTATGTGTGTGTGTACGAGTATGTCTGTCATCACGTCCCGGATCGCTATAATAATAGAGAGTAGAATTTTGGTTAACTAAAGCTTATGAACCACTGTGAGGCTTTTAATATGGATAAAATATGGGTAAAATGATAATGCCCAATCGTGGAATAATAAAAAAACCACTATTAAATATGGTGTCTATCAATTAAAGCTGAATTAACTAGATATTTAGTATTACTATTTTATATATATACCTACACTGTGGATTTGGACTTTTCAGACTAAGTTTATTCATCCAAAGCATGTGAATTTGATTCATGGCTTTGTTAAATAAAATAAATACAAGACAACATTGTAAAGAATAATAAAGCAAATGTGAAATCAAATAACAACTCACAATTTTTTTACAAAGGAAAGAAGCTCATTTTATATTGGTATAAGTGGGTACTTTAATTAGCCTGTACTTTTGGAAGACCAGGTCCGACTCGCACTTGGTCTTTTACTTCTTTAGTAAGTAATATAATGCTCTACTTAATTAAAAACAAAAAATGCGTATAATACATTAAAGTTAGTAAGTTCGTATGAGTCTGTGGCCAACTCTGGTGATAGAGGTTTAAGGCCGCTCGAAGACCTCTGTCATGGCCTAACAACTTTGAAAAAGTGTACATTGTACATTTACTAACCTTTGGTATAATTTTAATGTAGGTAGTAGGTCTGATTGTATATTTATGTATCAAAGTGCTTACCCACATCTTGCCCACATCTCATCATGTTTAATTAATCAATAGAATCTGCATTAGGTGTGTCAGATTGATAGCAAGGCAGGTATATGAGCGATTACGAGTAGATAATTATTATTAGGTATATCTGAATAATTTTACTAGATGCTCGTATTTCCGATAAATAACGTTTCAAGGTTTCTCAGGCTTTTTATTAATGAATTACTTAAATGCAAACAAATTAATACAATACCTTTCCAAATCACTTTTGTATTGACCAAAACGAAGTAGGTAAGGATATTGTTTTTTTTAATAAGCTTTTATCCCGTCTCTGGCATTTATTGGATTAGCTCACAGGCTTTAGATAGAATCAACAAGTCGACAAAAATAAGCCCAAACACGAATTATTAACTGTTAATTGTTAATAAGTTCCGTGGAACAGCTCTTGATTTCCTCATCAGATCAGCTCACTGCTATTGGGTGTTCTGTTAACAACTCTTGACTCTATCAACAGATCAGCTAATTTACCTACCTATATGTAAAGATGGTATTGATGTATTGTCACCAAATTGCTCGCTCAATAGGCTGTAGGGAATGTTTTTTTCCAGTTCAGTCATTTCGATGCAAGACCTAACACATTTAAAAAATTGCAAGTTAGCTAAAGGCTTTTGTATAAAAACACACCACCTACTGAAATTAGATATAATAAATTCATCTTGTTACTGTCTACGACGTACCTACTTTTATTGCGAGTTATTTCAAAATTCGTCAACATTTTATAAGCTATGTAATTACACAATTATCTTACTACTTAATTATAAATTTGTTGAAACCTTCATAATAAAATTACATAATATGGGATCACACTATGTATCGTATTGTTTAAAAATGAATAGTAGTGTGTTAACCCCCAAAAAAAAGTTTGAAAAAAAGATTTAAGCAAAGAAAAGAAGCTGTACTATATTTTATCTTCGATGTTCAGGAAGTCGTTAGGGAGCATGCTCTACCCAAAGGTTCACAAGATTTTCATCATTTGCTGGCCACTCTATTTACATTTACACAATAGAACCCTTTCTCTGAGGTCCTACGGGCTTAAGCCCGTATTTTAAGTGTTTCTTCTCGTGAATTTGTATGATAAAGCTTCGAGTGTTAATTATTTACATCATATCGACGACTTAGCATTATTTTTATTTGCATTTTCCGTTTTATTGTCTTACACAAGATATTTTAAAAATATTTTTCGCTTATTCGCGTGAATTTATGAGATTACTTTCATCTCGACGCTCTTTAAAAAACGCGGTACATATCTGAGATTAATTGTATCTGTTTCTCACCAAGAAGCAATCTTATTAAACGACATTAGCCTAGCAACTATTAAAGTTACGGTTTGTGAACTCCACGATGAAATAGTTAAAATCAAGGCTCATATCCCGATATAAAGTGAACTTATCATCGATAACGTTATCTACACTAATCGAAATCAATACATGGAAATACTATTCGCACTGAACTGCCACTGTTGAATGCTCGTAGATATTAAAACTTGCTTTGATTATGTAGATCGAATGCGTAAAAAAATCTGATATTTGCAATTCTCCTGAAAGACAAGCGGTGTGCGGTACGCTGTGCGAATCTTTTGAATCACATATTTTTTGTTTTAATTTTGTTTTATTAGTGAGTGAAGGGTGTTTGAAACAGTGTGGTGCTGGATAGTGTCCGTCGTCAGATGGCAGCGAGTCACCGGCTGCTCTAAATCGATCCCGCCAGCAGCGGGCTCTAATAACCACGTAAGTTTGTGTGCTCTCTCTCATTTACCAGAAGCTTATATATTATACTTCAAGCCTCTGCTAGCTAACATGTTGTTAAATCTGTCGTCTTCATTGTTCATTGACATAGGTACTACCTCAGCGAGTCTCTAAAACGACAATGTTAGATGAATAATTATAATTGTAGGGCATAAGTATTGGTAAGGTAGAGTAGAAGTTAATATAGATATGATTACATTTTATGTACTTACTTATACTTATATTTTGATCGGTGGTAGTGACCACACCTTCCGATCCTAATCTCCTGGGTTAGAAAGCGGTCGTGCACCAATGGATTTTTCTGTTCGATTCATCTGCACAATAGGCAAAGGAAATCGTGAGAAAACCAGTGTGTAAAAAATAAAAATTCACGCATCAGGTCCGCCTGGTGAATTACGAACCAATCACTCTGGCTCGAGTAGGTTCGTTTTTTTTTTATACCACGCATACGTACCGCTTACCATCAAGTGGGCCGTAGCCCACTTAGCATATGTACGCTTGCAACATCAGAGATCACATGCGTGCCTTACCACCCGGAGACGTTAGAACGAAAGTCTCATGTGCCTGTAATTTCACCGGCAACCATACCCTTCGAACCGAAACCCATCAATGCGAGCATTACTGCTTAGCGGCTGAAATAGGTATAGTATATTATGTCCCAGCAGTTGGAATAATATAATATACTACAAGGCACGCGTTTTTTAACCATCTAAAACGTTCAAATGATCTAGACCCTGATGAATACCAGAATTTTAAAATATTATGGTCGAAGCGACGCGAAACCAAACAGCTGGCTCAAATCTGGCTCAGATATAAACTAGACTCTGTTCTAGACGAAAATATATTTTCAGTGGGCCGTTTATTATTTATAGGCAGAACCAGCTCTATCGATATAATAATTACCTGCTACAGCTGCTGAAGACACTATTATAAGATAAACTGCGAGTACGTTCGCAATCGCATTTGCGGGCGCGATATCTGAAATAACATGAATTCAAAAATTATGGTTATCACTGTACCAACCTACTATACTAGCCTAAGCACTTGTGGTACATACGAAAGTACCTACCATTTGCATGTCTGTTGAATTGAACGAGTTGTACCTAGGAGTTGAATTTCGGGAATATTTTTTTAGTGCACCACTATCACCCCACTACACCATAAGATAAAGGACCAATTTCATAGTGGCCTAGGTCTTTGTAACACCATAGAAAAATTGTATAAAATATAAGACTCACAGTAACAAACCATTTTATTTTTAAGTAGACAAACAAAGTTCTAAAGGAAAAATGTTTATTGTGTAAAGTTTCCTAAAACGGGAACACTAGAGGTCCGCCATGACAGCTATTAGTCAATGATCGTGTCGCATCTTGACTTTGACAGTACCTAACCCAGTTGTTCGTTAAACCTGCCATGTCTTTTTGCATTGTGTCGCACTCCTTCACAAAGATAAACTTACTTTAGATTATGAAAGAAGCCATAAATATGAAATAATAAATGCCATGAATAAAGTAAATAAACAGTCTACAAAAGACCAGGGCCCGGCTCCATACTACGTAAAACAACTCCTTTACCCTTCAAATTTTTGTTTCTAGGACATATATTAGTTTATAAGCTTGTGCGATGATCTGTCAGTGAGTCACGAAAGCCCTTTCAAATATTCTTATAACCAAATATTTTGCTCCTCAAGTTATGTAATAATGAGTACTTGAGTAGTACTTACATAATATTCACTCTATTAATTAGGCGATGACGTTATATTATAAGACTTTAGAAAAAACAAAAGTAGACTAAAATAACAATAATAATATTGGTAGAAGGTACTCTACAAATACATAGGTATGTTATAATTACATTCAGTTCAGCAAACATGCAGGTAAACTTGGTGCACAGCCAAACTGTGGTGACTTCTGTTTATTAATCAAAAAGTTTATCTATAAATTAGACTTTGTTTGAAACAAAACCCGCTGTTTCTGACATAACAACCGCTGATTTTGAGTGAGTTTTTCTCACTGACATACGTACAACCGGACTTCGCCGGAACGCTTAAATCTATATCTATACTAAATTACTAATACTAATAATAATATTTTAAAGAGAGAAGATTTGTATGTTTGTATTTTTGTATTTTTGTTTGTTACGAACAAACTCAAAAACTACTAGTTCGATTTCAAAAATTATTTTATCCCTGAGTAACATAGGCTATATTTTATTTTAGAAAATAATAGGGATCCTTACTAAAACTTCGATATTGTAACCCAAGGTGTAAAAAATTTTGCCATAAAATGTCTTTCATCGCATGCGCTGCGGAAAATATTGACGATATAACAAAAAAATGTTTTACAATATTAAGGAAAATATTGATATCTACAAAAAAATTTGCGATACCATATGTCCAACTATTGTAGTTATGTAACTATAACTACTTTTTTACATTTTAAAAGTTGATAGAAATGCCGACCAAAGTTAGACCGTATATTCCATACCTTTATATTAATCCTTATTTAAATAAATCATTTCATATTCAAGACTGTTTCAATACCTGTAGATAACTGTTTGAATTATTCAATTATCAGACATTTCATTCAAAAGTCATGACGAATTATAAAAACGTCAATCTAAACAAAATACTAAAAAAGGCCGCGCGCGCGCCGTGGCCAGAGAGGGGCGTGCACATGAACTATGAAATAAGTAGCCGCGCGGCTAAAACGTGCGGTCGGCTCCTACCTTATGAATGACCAGCGACGCGCCCCGGCTTCGCACGGGTGCTTAAGTTTTTATTGCACCCGTGCGAAGCCGGGACGAGCCGCTAATATAAAATAAAAAGATAAAAAAATATTAAGCGTCCCGGTGATATCTGCAGTTATACACGGGTTGTATAAAGGCTGTAAACTAAGTTATCGTGCTATAATTTTTTTTTTTTATTAGCAAACATTCGAATTTCGATAAGTACTTAGAAAAACTATGAATCTATGAAAGAGGAAACAAAGAAAATATATTTTGTCCCACAACATAATATGATATCAGCGAGCAAGAGACAATATGACGCGGAATATCTCCGCGTCATTGTGACAAATATATTAGAAATGTTTGAAGGCTTAGAATTTGAAGGTAGTTCGTAATACGCATAAATCTCTGCAGACTTGTGCAGATTTGTCGCTAGTCTAATGCTTGCACCTCACTTGGCTTATTTGCTCAAATATTTGCGTTATTTCGTCAATACAAAGTCAGCTCTGTGTAAGTAATAAACAAAGATAAGATTGTATTGGTGAGATAACGCAAACATTTGAGCAAATATGCCAAGTGAAGTGCCAGCATAATATTTTTACAAAAATGAGTAACCGTATCTAGTTTTTTCTGTTCTGTGGTATTTAGTCATGATTAGGCCACGTCAGCTCATTTGCAATAATAAAATTGCAAAAGCTCTGCAAAATGATTAATGTAATCACAATGTTTAATTATTGTCCATTAGTTTGTTTGTACCTACTGGCATACATAAACAGTTTTCACTAAAAATATTAACATAGGAACCTTCATAGGCATATTATATATTGCACCTTAAATATTACCTAATTGAAATGTTAATCTCCTTTGGTTTGGTTTTACATAAGTTAAAATAAAAACAGTTATGTTATAACACAAAAGTCTCTTAGGTTTGTGTTATCCGCCTTTAAACTCTAATCTGACTCATGTTTCGAGTTTGATCTGTAATTTCCTCCATGTCGTCGACCTATATTGATGGCTGACTCTTTTTTTGTCTGGAATATTCTATTTCTCAGCAGCCCTACTTATATAATTATCCAATTAGTGTATTTTTAGACAAAGTACACACCTTATTTCAATGGCAATTGTTAGATACATCATTTGGTAGTACAATTCCGTGCTGGGTTGTTTATCAAATTCGAGTTACGAGCGCGACCGAAAGCTATTTTTCACAAAACTCCTCTCCACCCATCCCCTCATTATACACTGTCAAGTTGATGGCTGTGACCCGGATCACGGTCATCAAATCTATACAGAAACAGAATGTAATAATTTGGGCTATTCTAATTTAGGTAATAATTTAATAAAAAAATGTGATACTCATTGTAAGGAAAAAATATTCAATCACGGATTGTCAAAAATATGTCGCTAATAAAAATATAGAGCTAACCGCTCGTTTAGAAATCCATCATTATTTAGTTTCTAAAGTAAAGATGTAGAGCGCCGGCCGTTTATTATCTACCAACGTCAGCTGACGGCTTTTCCGGCCGAGTAACATAGATTGTCGTCACATGCAAACCCAAAATGATGTCATAGATAGGTAATTTTTCGATATACAGGGTCATTTATTATCAACCTGACAAACTTAAGGGATAGGTTCCACACATAAAAAAAATATATATAATGTACCTATAAATTTTTTTTATGTATATTTTGTCTGCCTCTTCGATTTCTAACAAAGATAACTAATTATTAAACAGAATTACGTAAATATTTTTTTTAAATATAAACAAAAAAAAACGTTTAGAAAAACAAGTACAAGTATTTTTTTTTATGTGTGGAACAGGGTAGGTTAAGTTTGTCAGGTTGATAATGAATGACCTTATATATCTTCTATTTGATAATTTTACTAATTCAAATTGAAGCTGAAATAATTTGATCTCTAGCCGTAGGTATTTTATTTATTTTCGTTTCTTGAAGAATAAACAGAAGATAAGTTTAATAACTTATTTAAAATGTAACTACTTACTGGCTATTTACAATTTACATTATTCATCTATACTTTGAAGATGTGTTTCATTATATAACTAGTTAGTAGTACAAAAGGTATGGGGTCCTGAAAAGGACCCCCAATTGCATGTTTTCAACTGAGTTGTATAGTTGAATTTGTGATCAATAAGAGTAGTAGAGTTCTTTGTGATAGAGCTCGTCCGGGAAGGACTACCACCATACCTATTTCTGCCGCCAAGCAGTAATGCTCGCATTGCTATGTTCCGGTACGAAGGTTATTGTTTCCGGTGAAATTACAGGCACAGGAAACTTTAGATCTACGTCTCAGGTGGCAACGCGCAAGTGATATCTCTGATGTTGTAAGCGTACATTAGCTACGGTGACCGCTTACCATCAAGTGGGCCGTACGCTTGGTTGCCACTTAGGTGGTATAAAAAAAACTCTTTTGATTAATTCACTTTTGTAAAAATAAGTAAATTAGTGCTTGCTTATTTTACTTTTAAATTAATTAATTTAGAAAACTTCGAGTACAACTATCAAATTATTCCCTGGGGACAGTGACATTGAACGGGAAAATCTAACGTAATCCATAGTTGATTAGGTCCATTCAGCAGTCGATGCGAATAAAAATATTCTTACCCTAACTTTTACTGAAATCAAACCGCTTCTTATCTGAATCCGGTTAAGAAAGTAAATGATCTATTCATTGATTCTAATTTTTCACCACATAAATATTAAAAGTTGGAAGATATGAGATAAATGAGTTCCTTATTTAGATTGGAATTTTGGCGTAAATCTAAAATACATTTTTACTTATAAAGCGGGAAAATAATATTTTTATTTTAACAAAAATTTCATATGATTTGTAACGACTATAGTTTTAACTCTTTAATCACATCTATGTGTTACGTTTTATGACATTTATATTCATAAACAGTTATATTCGTTGACTTATTTGTGTATTTTTGGCTTTGACCACAGATAACATAATACTACTTTAGCTAAGGGTTGGTACTGTTGGATCTTTCTAAAACTATGCGATATTTCAAGCACCTATGTAAACAATTAACTCGAATGAATTTCACGGGCTACCTGTGAAAATTAATTCCAGTGATCCAAAAAGCTCACAGATTACTTCTCGCCGCATGAAAATACCCGTCTATTTCAACACATTTCGTAAGCCATATGCTTGTAAACAAACTGCACTTTTAAACCAATTTTTATTGCCTCCAAAAAAGTAAGCCAATTAACGTGGAATGAGTCAAGGCGAGCATTGTTCAGTAAGTTGGCTTTTTGCCAGACCACGCGGACATAGACTTTTTATTACTAAGTAATACCTATAGTATAAATCCTCATATTATGATACACAGATTCTTATTAAAAATACCTAAGGCAGGTCAATTTTACGATTCGTTAACTCACACCAGTTGGGATAAGATTCATGATGTAAGTTGACGAACGACTTCAAATTTTTAGCATATTAATAATCCTTAGATAGTTTCGTATAAATACGTCTATTGTAGATACCTATTCGTTATTCGATGAATGTGGGTGGGTGGGACACTTGACAGCCAGTTACAGAGGTGCCTTGATTAAGGCCTTGGCTATACATGCATGTACAAACATAGATGCATCTGATCCATTGATCTAAGTACTTTGTTCTGCATTAATTTAAATTTTACCTAATCACGCTAAGCAATATTTGCATGATACACACAGACACACCGCATCCAGAAGATTGTAGTAGACTCTACAGACCGTTAATTTTTTAAAAACCTGTTTTATGATTAATTAGATTTGAATTCAATCAATATGACGAGCTAAATGATACAAAATAGGAAGTTGGAGCTTTGCCAAAACAGTGACCACTTTTTTGATAGGATCTTTCACCGTTTCGAATTATATTAGTTTATTCACCTCCCGTTTAAACATAGCATCAAAAGCATGAATGTCGTATGTATTTACATAATTTGAGGAACAAAATGCAGACTAACTGGCGCTGTCTGTTTCGTTGAATTGAGTGATTTCCGACATCAATGAATGTGTTATTTTAGCTGTTTAAACCTATATTTAGATAAATCTATATTTGACCAATAATTTGGGTTAGCTTCGTTATTCCCCAGTCACGTATATTCACCCGGTCCGTTCTTACCCGATTTTAATAAAATTTATATCAATATTTTTTATCGCTTTTGCGTTTATTTACATTAAGTATCAGCGAAAACTAAAGTGTAGTATTTTATTCTCATTTTAATTGAGTAGGTACCTATTACTACTACTTATTTAGTTTTTGTTTGTTTTATCATGTTCGAGTATTTGCATTTTTATAATAATCGTATCTACTAGCATAACTTGTATACTACCTACTTAACTATTTAAGTAAGTACCTACTCACCTACTGAAAATTAAAAAAAACCAAAGCGTTTGTACCACTTAGCCTAATGACCTAAGAGCCATTTCTAATATTTTTTTGTTGAGTAAAGAACAGAAGGAAAATTACGTCTGTAATAAATATTAACATAGATTTGCCATCAAAACGCGAAGGGTTTTATGTCAGCCATTAAACGATTATATCGTGCTGGATGGACCATTCATGTTTGTCAAGTTCTGTGGTAATTTTTTCACTGACTGTCGGCTATTATTGCTCCGGCTTGACATAAATTATAAGCCAATAACTATGTTTAGCTTAATTATGTCACAAATCGCTTCTTTTTAGTCTGTCACTAAAAAGAAGCGATTTGTTAGTATCAAGTACTCGCACATAAAATCAATGATAGCAGTACGTACCTACTTAGTACTTAACTCAAGCCTACCTTTGGTGTAAATAAAATCGTTGTTAGTAGAAATTCATTATTCCATCTGTGTGCTGGTTTAAATATTCTTTTCAAACATTTCTGATGCGTAATGAACCATTTTTACCTTTTTAAATTAATGGCTTTTGCGCGTCAGAATAGTAAATGTGAAAAAAGGGTAATTTTAATAACAAGTGTACTTGCAAGTACCTATAATATTTATAAAGGGTTGTATGATTCAATTAGTTTTTTTGTACTTTATCGTTACCTACATTATACTTGTCTAAATATTATATAGGTAGGTGTAAATTGCGTATGAGGGTCAGGAGGTTAGCACCAACTGAGACGATTTTTAATTCATCATTACAGCCTTCTAATGTCCCCACTGCTGCAATGATACCATCATTTTCACTTGCCTACTGTATACGGTATACAACATGGGGCGAAAGCATATTTTTTTTATCGGAGCCGAACTTCTGCGCGTGACGACTATGGCATAAATAGTTTTAAAGCACTGGCATTGCGCATGAAAATGTTTCTAATAGAAAGACGAGAACACTGAGAACGAGGTTACGGATCTCAAGTAGCAAGTACTACAAGTACATTACTAAATATGGTTGCGTACGTCTACCGCGCACCCCGTTGCAAGTTGGTCCGAAATAACTCTGCATTATTTATTTAATAAATGGCAGATACAAGACAAAAGTCCTAGCAGTTAAAAGTCAAACTGATTTAAAAATATGTATAAATTTATCTAATTGAATCTGCGAATCTTATTACAAAGAATGCTCCGAATAATTTGCCTTTTCATAGGCTCTTTAGGTACCTAACACATTTGAAGAGAGAGAAGTAGCCTATCTCCTCAAGCCACTGAGTCCTCATTCAACCGATAAAGGAATTATAATATTTCTATTCAAATACAATAAACGTTATTACGGGAAGAGAAACGTTGAGAACTTGAAAGCTATCATAGATCATAGCATAGCTGGCATAAATAGGAAAACATTTTTCAATGGAAAATAAATGGTCGATTCGATATTGCTTTTTTAATAGTAGTAGTCGTTCGAGGAGAAAGTTTTCCAGGTTTCAATTGTATTATGCATGCGTTCATGATAATATTGTGTAAAATAGTAATATTTCTAATAGGAGAGAGTTATAAATAAAGGCTTAGGTCGAGGCTATAACGTAGGGGCAGTTTGTAAGACCTGGCGTGAAATTCAAATCTTTGGGCACGACATTAGGACATTTCACATGCTATCATCTCATTTATACTAATATAATGTTTTTGTATTTTGTTAGTTACGAATAAACTTAAAAAATACTGAGTAACATAGGCTATATTTATTACAAGCAACCCGCCCCGGCTTTGCACGGCTGCGGTTTCATTGCACCCGCGCAAAGCTGGGACCACAGAACTATATCTAAGTAGAATTAAAGAGTTCGTCGATTTGTATTTTGGAGCAGAGTGAGTTTCGCGGCGAGTAAAGAGGTTACTCAGCCCTTACTTACTTTTCGGCACGCGAGGTACATACACTCACTCATTCTACTTAAATATAGTTCTGTGGCTGGGACGGACTGCTAGCACAGCTAGTAAGTCATAAGCTATATAAAAATATTTACGTAGGTACTTACATCTATCCCTAAACTAAGCAAACCTTGTACTTGTTGGGCCGATATTTATTATTATTTATTACTTATTTAATATTGGAAGAAAAATTGTAGGAAGGCTGACCAAACCACCATGTGGGATAAATAGTCAGGAAGAGAGAGAGAGATTACTTATATAATATTATTAGTATAAAAGCACCAAATTCTATTCAACAACATAATAATATTTCTAATAAATTATTAGCTTAGTAAATATTTATTGTCCATGTAAAAAAGGGTAGGGTATTTCATCAACATAATACCCCACCAGCGAGTATTTGCTTTCTCTTATTTGTGGATGGTATCTAATAAATCGGCTCTACTATTGAACTCTTCTCTGATTCAATATTACCGTTACCAATTATCTTTAGGCACGTTTTTTATCACTAGTCAAGGCAAACAGTTGTCGTTTAAAAGAAGTAAGCCCTAACATAAAAAATTGAAAGTGGATCGCACCAAGTTTCAGGTCAGAGGAATAGAGATTGTTATACGCTACGATTTTTTATATTTATATATTTGAATGATCCCAAAAAATCTTATAACCCGCCATGGGATATCTAAATTATGCTGCGAATGCATGTATGTACAGTAATAGGTACCTACTCCACAAAACTTTGTAAATCTCAAGTGATTTCCGTAATCCTATAAAGCTCCATTGTTGCATGCAGCTTCTTTTTTATCTTTTAGTGAAATCAGTTCTGTACCTACATGAATGCTGTTAACCGCCAATATAGATGGTGAAAAAACGTTCCTTTCCTACAAGTAGTACCATCTACCATCGCTTATTTATTTCGAATAACAGTCGATGATTGAGCTCAAGAGGAAAAGTGACTGACGGACGATGTAAGCCTAGTAAAATAGGGTACCGTTGGCACCCTTTGGGTACGGAACCATAAAAAGCAATTTTGTGTTTCCACTTTCCATCAGTACAAATGCTAATGTGTTCGGTGACCGGAGTTATAAAGGTCTAAATTAAAAAGAAAAATAGCCGCGGACTCCGAGATAAAAGAAAAATAGCGAAATGCTCAAATAAAAAAGTAAACTGAATTTCGTATTTCTTTTTCTGATTTATCAGGAAGGCCTGAATCTGACTTTCATCTAAAATGTCTAAATGGACATAAATATTTAACAAGTAGGTTCAAACGAGGATCAAGGGACGAGAAGATCGAAACCTGATGAGTTGTCATCTTCCAAAGTTTTTAACAGCTTTTACTTTATATATCTTTTTGAAAAAAGGGAATTATTTACCGCAATCTTATCGAAGGTCATTTTAAATGGAATTTCGTAAAATAAACTCAGTTAAAATGGCTAAACAGTAACAGTGAATTCCTTTCTCCAATATTCATAACGACTTGTAAAGTCCACTGAAAACTCAAACAAATGCGAGTAGGTACGCTGCCGGTTATGGAAAAAGTTTTCACGAATTCTAACTTTAGACACTTCACAATACAATATGAAACTGTGATGACATTTCATTGAATACAATTATGAAACAAATTACGCTCTACAGGATGTTTTTGAGATTACAACGAATTTTATCTAAACAATCTTGATAGGTAGCTTGGTTTTATTTCTTGATGAGCTTCATAATTATTATTTAATCAAAAAACGGCAAGGCCAGTGTCTGTTATTTTGGTAGGCTTGACTACAAATCAGGTAGGTACTTACTCAGAGATTACGATTGTATGGATTCGAGAATAGGGTCTTTGTTAATCTTAAAATACCTAACTTCAGATAGTTACAAACATACCTGCCTGGTTCTCTTATATACTTCTCTATAAAGTGGTATCAGAGACAGGAGGCAGCCTTCAGTCCTGTTCTTCAGAAACACTTTTCTCGTACTTATGAATGATCGCATTAATTTAAAGACTTGGTCCATAAAACATCAATGCCTTTATTGTCTCTGATTATATTTTCACTCACGTGCCTCTATAAAAATTATCTAAGTATGTTCTTAGAGCAGTGCGTCATTGCCAAAACTTTGGCAACACAAGCACTAAATTTTAGTTGAGCTTTCTCACATAAAATGTCACAGTAACAAGCATAAATAACTCGTTCCAAAACTTTGTTGTTTAGAAGCCTGCAGAGACGAAACAATAGCCCGTGATTTTTTTAGCATAATGACTCCATCCGTTTTGTTATTAAACTTTTACGAGGTTGAGATAAGGAGTGACTTGGAGGAGTTGGTTTGGTACTGACCTGTATAAAAAAAATAGATTTTAATCAAACTAAAAGATTTTACTACAGTACAGTCAATGAAAAAAAGCCTAATTGTTTTGATTTTAAAATAATTTATTTGGGAAAAAGTTTTAATTTTTAGATGTCTATCATTAGATGTCAATATTTTGAATTTAACTCGTATTTTCTCATTTTTTAGGGGACAAAACTAGGTGACAAACGGGAATAATCCGGAATATTTCAGATTACGTATCTTATCCACAAGCTAGTTTCTCGTAGATAAACATGCGCTACATCAAGGGGCTAAAGCTAACTAATTTGTGAGCTTCTATCAGGCATCTAATTGGACTACTTGATACGTAGCAGGTATGTACTCGTATTTGAAGAAAACTGTGCGACTGTGCGAGGGAGTTTGCAAACATTTGAATTGTAGAATTAACAGTGATAGGTATATCCTGTGGGTGTATCTTATTTATTACTTATCAGAGAGGGAGGAGGAAGTGGTATATTAATCCGAATTATACAAGGCCTTCTTTTTTTTACATTTTGTCTTGAATATCTCAAGTAAATCGAATAAGTACGTTTTTCTGGTCAATTATTATTTATCATTGTTGGAAATCGAAAATGGCGGCTTTATAATAAGATATTCGAGAATACCTGCCACGTAGTGGTTATAGAGGGGGTCATTGACGCGTTGGTCATTGACACGCGCTGCGCGCTGCCCTTTCGATTTCCAATAAGGATAACTAATAATTGACCAGAAAAACGTGTTCAATTCAGATTTATATGACAAAATGTAAAAAAAAGATATACCTGTAGTATTTTTTTCTATGTGTGTAACCTATTCCTTGAATAAATTATGCACTAATAAAGAAACATCTAATATAGATATATCGATTGTGAGTAGGTAACCATTGTACAATAATTTGAGATAGGTACCTAAATATGTAGGTAATCCAGATAAATAAGCTACTTCCAGAAAGTACACTTCTTGCATAATAAAAGTGTTCATTGCGTTTGCGATCATTTGCATTTGCTAGCACGTGAAGAGAGAAAATTACGAGGATTGTTTGTTTGAGCTTCACATATTGCTTTACTAATCAATCTTGAAATGGTTTATCAGCGTTGAAATAGTAATGTTTCGATTCACTGTTCAGTTGTATCACTTAGACCTACATGTTGATTTTGTATATTGTATTTGAAAACCCCGACTATTTTTACCTAGAAAAGGTATTAGTAATAAATAATAAAACTAAATCCTGTTCATTATTCGCTGGACATCATCAGACCCTGGAGTCCATACTCCATGCTATGCTAGATGTAATCATTTGAATATTACTTTCTAAAAAAAAAAATATTTGGCGCTAGCAGTTTGTGTGATCATAATAATTATGCATAAACTCAAAGTAAAAAGTTATTTATAGGCTTTAAATATATAATGATAAATTCGTCTGTTAATGTGATATTATGTTTGTCGTTTTTAAAACCCGAAGCTATAAAAGGAAATGACATGAAGGTATTTAAGATTAACAAGCACCTACTCGCATAATTCAAAATTTGGCTAATGTAATGAAACATACATGCTACCACACATGCTACCTACCACTACTCTATTGTATTTTACTTATCCAAAATATTTGATCAGGATAATCTGTACCCAATCCTTCCACTGCAATAATACAGTAAGCTTCAAATCTTCAGATATTGAAATCAGTGAGCTGAAATGATCGAGGTTACCCTTCGCGGTCTTGAACAAACTAACAAGTAGCAGACCTTTTATAGGATGAAAGTCAATGCTAGGTATGCTGCTCACATCACAATATTATAGAGCAAGGCATACTTTTATTTATATGTATAGTAACCAAGTACTTACCTACTCGTTAGACATTTTAATTATATAATTTGCTGATCTTCTTGACTTCATGAGTCAGGTGTCAGATTAGTTAGAGCACAGGTAACATAATACTACTATTAGAGTAATGATTATAGTCGTCTAGTGGTTGTGACTTTACCTTACTACAATCTTATGGTCGTGGTTTCGAAAACGGTGTGCACCATTAAATTTTTCTATACAAAAAATTAATTTACAATGCTAGTATGTACTACTTACATGAACACCTGCAAGATGTGGAATGAGCTCCCGTCTGGTATTTTCCCACTAGGTTTTAATATGGGCGTGTTTAAGAGGAAAGTTATGGGCTTCCTAACAGGTAGGCAACGCTTCTGTAACACCTAACATAGTGTTGCAGTTGTCTATAGGCGACGATGACCGCTCTACACATAAACAATAAGGGTAAAATTTGTTTAAAAATGTTCCTCAACTGAAGAGGTCAGACTTCACGACCAGTTATCAGCACTCAATTTCGGTGGATTGACTGGGACGAAATTTTGGATTAGCTGGAACTAACCCCCGATATGCCAGCTTACGTGCAAATAGTTTTTGTTATGTATTAAGTATTCAGCATGGGTACATAGTAAACTGCTCTCTCTCTTGAATATATAAAATTGAAAGTTCGTGATTCTGAAAAACTTACAGAGCAAAGATCTCTCCTGTGAGATCTTTTACGTCCTAATAACTTTGGTACACAACGTGCGATTGAGTTTATTCAAGACCTTCAGCTCAAGCGTGAAATAGAAGCAAACGAAGTTACAATAACTGTGTACACAAAATATGTTTTGATATTTTACCAAAAAAATGTGGCGGGAAAATACATTACACCCTACTCTGTCGATCTTGCAAGACAAATGTAACCAAACGAGACATAGAACAACAAGCAGGCAAGATTGATAATAAGAGATGAGCTTCCTTGCTTTTAAAAATAACGTTTTCACTGATAGAACTCCGCGTGAAATGGAAGATCGACGGCAGTAACCTCATTTGCTTTGTAGATCAGTAGGTAGCTGGCAAGTCGACACTTCAATTTAAGATCAAAGGAAGGATAACAGTCAAGAGATACAAAGCGCACGGTTAATATAAACTTTGATAAGACTTGCGTCGCGAATTTATAATACCAAACCGATAGATAGATCATTTTAAAGTACTGTTTGTACGCCCGCGGCTTCACTTTCCCAACGTAACCAATTTAATTAGAATGCAAACTTTTTTACTTCTGTCGTAGTATAGTACTTAGCTTTGACTATTTGGTACCTACTTAGCTTGATTTCTCAAATTATTTTTTGTAATGTAGTTTAATTAGATACCTATCACTACTTTAAATTAGTATTAGTTAGCCTCGGTTCGGCAAAAACAAGTGAATGTCACGCAGTAAACTAACGGACGCTTCGCTTACATCAACGCGTTGCGTTTGAGGGAGTAGCGTATGTGGTCTCTGACGACGTTAAGACAAGACGTCAAACAGACGTCGATCGACGTCGTCATCAACGTGCGGTTCCCGAGCCGCAACCGGTCTGGTGTGGGGACGAGCTTATGTTAAATTTGAAGTACTTTGGGGCAAAGTCCTTGCCTACAGCGCAGGAGGCAAAGCTTCTACCAACTCTGAGGCCAGTAGTACATATTTTAGTTTTAAAAGGCTTCAATCCATCACATTGGAGCGAACACTCGACATGTTTTGATGGGTTAACGAGCGCTTGCTAGTGTTTGTTTACATACATTGCGAATACAAAGCCCAACAATTTGTGTTATGAAATGAGTTTATTTTTAGTGTAGTGCATTGCGTAGGGCGCTGTTATATCAAACCATCTGGCTTTCAAAGCTAAAGTTTAGAGCTAAAACGACCTAGACATAGACATCACTTGATATTACAGAGAATAAGGGCCGAAGCATATAAACACGATGCGACGTCGCACCGCCTTGATGGGCGATGCCCGCCCGTATGACGCAAATGGGTGGCGCATTTGAATTTGTTTCTTTTTCTATGTTTTGGCTAAGCACATATTTAAACACAAGAAAAAGTGAGACACCTAAAGAAATACTAAACATCGATCATCCTATTAAGTTATACAGTGTTATTTCATTTTATCACCACTTTTTTGATAAAAAGCTAAAATAAAAGGAAATAAATATTTTAGAGTGAGTAACTTTCCGCTTTTCTACCCTTTTACATATCTGTACTGATGACGCTCTCTGTGCTTCCATGCTAAAAGCTTCTGTTTTACCTAAATAGAGACAGTTATAATCTATCCGCCCCCATAATAAACGGGGTGGAGGCGATAGACACAAGTGTTATCATCTGCCCTTGTCCTGCCTCGAAGACAAGGCACCTCTAAAACCCGAATGAAACATAAATCTCGTTTCAGATTTCTGTGCGTTGATTGTCAGTCAGTCAGTCAGTAACAGTTTTATGTTATTTAGATAAAACCCTTATTATGTACTTACAAAATTTTCGTTAAGATCTTTGTAAGGTCTGGTGTTTGACAGGTGGTAGATAAACATCAGAGGGATCCTTGAAACTACGAAACCCCAGTTACCTAAATTCCACACACATCAAATGAATATTCAGGTAAATACAATGGATAATTAATATGCTGAACAGCATAACAATTTGCTAACATTATATGAATTATAACGTACACAGTGGAAGAAACATAATAATTCCTACCTGTGAATCTCCCTGGGTCCGTAAACTTAGCGAAGAACGAACGTTCTTTAAAATACAAATCCATTAAGGTTGAGTTTATGAGTAGACTTTTCAATGAGCCTTGTGTCGAAACATAGGAGGATAGGAAGGGGGAACATGCAAGCGACATAGGAAAACGAAACCGCACAAATGTGGAAACTTGGTAAATAAATTCTTATAGTGCTGGACTTGAACAATGGAATATAGATTACATAAATCTAGGTACCACTTAAGCGAAGCCGTGAACAAAAGTTAATTTCAACGTTTAAATGGTATCAAATCACAAAAAGTATAAATGTTATCATAAACAAGAATGAAAAATTAATGAACAGTTTTCAATAGCGACCGACCGACAACGGGAAAACGATCACTTTTCAATAAGGTATAGTCATCGCGAGCGATATTAAATTCTAAAGGCATTATTGTTGGCAATATTGCATGTATTTATGGCAAAGATATTGTTTACTTACCTTAAAATTTTTTTGTAAAAGTATGTTTACACATACTTTTACAGTCAGTTAATGATGACACAACACAGAAATAGGCCCCAAGTGCCCGGCAGCTTCAGAGGCGATGCTGATGACGGAAGGCAGTCAGCCTTTGTAGCTAGGGGTGCTAAGAATCTCCGGGTGGAAACGATTCACCGTCAAACGACCCAGGCTAACGCTAAACCGGACACTGATAAGCTGCTTAATATCATCACATTTAATGTAAAGACTCTGAAATCAGAAGAACGCTTGCTGGAGTTAGAAAACGCACTCAATTACATTAACTGGGATATAGTAGGCTTATGCGAAGCGAGAAGACTAGGAGAAGACACCATAGAAAGAAAGGATTGCATATTTTATCACTACGGAATTTCAGGAAGTTTATACGGCGTAGGTTTCCTAGTAGCCAAGAAATGGAAAGACAACATACAAGAATTTGCCGGATTTTCAGACCGAATAGCACTGCTTAAAATAAAACTTACTAATAAGCAAACACTTACTGTGATACAGACACACGCTCCCACAGGCTCACATTCTGACGATGAAGTGGAGGAGTTCTATGACTTGATAAACAAAGTAATGGACAAATATCGCGGCACTTACAACATAGTATTAGGCGATTTTAATGCGAAGATAGGTATTCGACAAGATTTGGATAATTTTAATATCCTAGGGCCACATGGTCTAGGCGTCAGAAATGAGCGGGGTACACGCCTCCTTCAATTTGCTTTTGGGCAAAGTCTTCACATCGGCAACAGCCTTTTCTTTAAGAAACCGCAACGTAGATGGACATGGGAGTCACCTGGAGGTTTATATAAAAATGAAATTGATTTCATTCTAACATCTGAGAAATCAATAATCAAAAATGTAGAAGTCCTCAATAACTTTAAATTCAGCTCCGACCATCGTCCTGTTCGTACTACAATTAAATTCAATCATAAACTTTTCCGTCAAAAGACTTTTAATAACAAAATAAAAAAACTAAATAAAGATTCACTAATGATTAATAAAGATGAATTTAACATTGAGCTAAAGAACAGTTTTGATCTATTAAACACGGACTCTGAAGAAGTCCAACAACAATTTGAAAATATAGAGAGCAGTATTAAACAAGCATGTCAAAAAATTAAACCAAAAATTGAAAAACTTAATAAACTGACTATAGAAACTAGAAAATTAATAGATGAAAGAAACAATCTTATGCATAATAGAGCGGACTCAAAATTCAGATTGATAGATAAAAAAGTAAAAAAGAATATACGTAAAGACATAAGGAAATTCAATGAAAAAATAATAGAAGTGGCCTTAAAAAATAATAGTTCGTTGAAAATAGCCAAACAAGGTATTACAGGTGGCAATTCATGGATTACTAACTTAAAAGACGACACTGGTAAGAAACAACAAGATAGACAAAAAATACTAGAAATTTGCTCAAACTATTATAAGCTGCTTTACTCAAATTCACATTCTTCTAATAATACCCCTGAAGAATACTCATGCTCTGATAATATCCCTTATATAACCGGCAAAGAAGTTTATTTAGCACTCCGCCAAATGAAATACAATAAAGTGCCGGGTGAGGATGGAATTAGTTCTGATGCATTAAAAATTGGTGAACCCACTTTGCTACCCCATTTAACAAACTTATTCAATTCAATTTTAAGAACCAGAATTTTCCCCAAAAACTTTTGCCACTCCAATATCATTTTGATCCACAAAAAAGGAGATAAATCTGACATAAACAACTATCGTCCTATTAGTTTGATATCTCATGTCTATAAAACTTTTATAAAAGTGATCGAAAATCGAATATCAGGCCAGCTGGATAAAGAACAACCCCCCGAACAGGCAGGATTTCGCCGAGGACTATCCACTACTGATCACCTTCATACCATCAACCAAATTATCGAAAAATACTCTGAGTTCAATTTGCCATTATACCTAGCATTCGTCGATTATAGAAAAGCATTTGACAGCATCACCCATACTTCTATATTAAAAGCATTAAAACGCCAAAACATTGAACCCACTTACATTAAACTTATTCAAAAAATATATTCCAACAGCACTGCTGCTATTAAATTACAGTCATCAGGTACATTATTCAAAATAGAAAAAGGTGTCAAACAGGGTGACCCGCTATCCCCCAAGCTCTTCACCAGTACCCTGGAAGAAGTTTTTCGAACTTTAGCGGCTAGCTGGACTGAGAGGGGTGTTATCTTGGGCAAAGCAAGGTTGACTAACCTTCGGTTTGCCGATGACATCGTTCTTTTCTCGACTTCAGCTCTTGAGCTACAAGGAATGCTACAAGATCTAGCAACGGCAAGCCTTGAAGTTGGACTTCATATGAACATGAGTAAGACCAAACTTATGACAAACAGTGCCAAGGTGGGAATCGTTGTAAACGGTGGGAATATGGAATACGTTCATGAGTACGTTTATCTCGGCCAATTAACTTCTTTTGAGGACAGGCAGGATAAGGAAGTCGCTAGACGAACTGAAAACGCCTGGAAAAGTTATTGGTCGATGAAAGAGCTTTTTAAAGGAGAAATCCCACTGTCACTCAAGCGAAAACTCATGGACGTCTGTATTCTTCCTATTCTCACCTACGGTGCCCAAACATGGTCACTAACTAACATCCAGAAGTCCAAACTCAAGGTGTGCCAGAGGGCGATGGAGCGAAGTATCCTTGGGGTTAAATTAATTGACCGAATCAGGAACTCTGTTATTCGCTCCAAAACGCAAGTCACCGATGTAGCTCAAAAAGCTGCAAAGCTTAAGTGGGACTGGGCAGGGCACGTTTGCCGCATGCCGAATGAACTGTGGGCCAAGACTGCCACTGAGTGGAGCCCTGAGACAGTGAGGCGGCGTCGCGGTAGACCACGCAAGCGATGGCGAGACGAACTCAACACCTTCACTGATCAGTGGAAGGTATTGGCGTTAGACCGCAAAGTCTGGAAAACTCAAAGGGAGGCCTTTGCCCAGCAGTGGGACAGTGCAGGCTGACAACAACAACAACAATGTTTACACAAATATTAAAGCTCATTATCATGCATAGATAAAACAAAGCGCAAACCTTTTCAGTTATTGTCAAATCTGATTCTAAATGTGGCGGCACGGAGCCTCTAATCCTAAGTTCTTTTTTCCATTTAAAAATGTACATGTGCGCAATCCCCATTGCTCTGAAATAGCGATTAAAAACATCGTGAGAAAACCAGCATGTCCCAAGTAAAAATCATACGTAAAAATAATCTAAAGAAACATACTGCGCTATAGGACGGAATGTGTATTGGAAATGTGATATTTTATGATCATTCTCTAAACTGAGCTACCTACTTAGCAAATAGGGACAAAGCATTGAATTCAATTTACATTCCTCTTTGTGTGAGTTTAACAATTAAGATTTAAAAATTTCTTAATTTGATTCAGCAAGATCAACATTGCAGGTGTTTTGAAACGCCAGATTTTCTGTGAAATCTTTTAGATTAAAATATAAATTAAACATTCCCGAGTCTAATCCTACCTAATATAGAAACCTTATGAATTGGAAGAAGAAGGAATAACCTAATTAAAAATTCCTTGTCAAAAACGCCATCTATAGCGTCGCGCTAGGATACACTACACCACAGAAAAAACAACTGTTCTGTGCACTACAAGAGTACTTGTCAGTACATTGGCACCGTACTGACTAGTACCAAACCAGTCACACTAAGCGAGCATTTTTCGAAACGTTTTGTTATTCGTTTTAGTGCAAAATCAAGCAGCACGTAGCAGCTTCGTAGCACTGCACTAGAGCAGCGCTAGACTTTTCTTATAACATTAGCGCAAAGTCAAGATGATAACACTTGATTAGAGTCATAACGTGATGTTAACACATCTGATGTTAAGCAGTTACCGTAACCTTTGGACGCTTGCAATACCAGAGGTATCTAGAGATTATAATAGCATGCTCATTACTAGCAATGCTTTGACACACATGCCAATGGCATGCCAATAGTATGCTTTCGGGCCAGTAATAAGCAGGTGTATCAGTAGCCTTAGGCATTTGCAGCAGTCGATCAGTCGTAGCGTAGCGTCGCGGTAAAAACTATTTAGCGCTAAATCGCTAAAGAAATGTATCGTTTACCACGACGCTATAGCAATGTCTGAGTCGCAGGTAAATATCAAAGAAACACAAAGACCTCGAATGTGAGCTTACAAAGCTACGAGAGGGATTAGTTCCTGGGACTTCGTCGTCGGATGTATAGAATTACGGAGATATCCCAACATTAGCTGCCTAATCCTACCGAGGATTGGTATGGCCTTCATTTTATCACGTGCGCACTTATAACTATCACGGATAAGTAGTAGGTTATTATGAGCCAGCGTCATGTCAACCTACCTATGATAGTTTTGCATCGCCGCCTACAGTTTTAATCATAGACATTATAAAGACATCAACATTAGATATTTATTTATGCATAGATTATTGCATAGATGGAATAGCCTCAGCTTCCACATCTTTACGCTAACATAGGTAATATTTTTACAGGGATATTTTTTACCCACAAGAGCCAAAAAACATAAAAGGGAACGTCACACCGTCAAATAATCTTCCATCTGCGAATCATGCGAATCATTGTCCACCTTGTTAGTTCTCCTAGGTGTTTCACGGGCACATTTATTCGCCCGTGGAACCCCCAGGTGGACTAAAGGTGGACCACGGGCATTTTAATTTCAATTTAGGTTATTACATATGAACGTCAAACCTACCGAGAGGCATGTGAACCTAATTTACTTACGTGAAAAACTAACATACGAGTGCAGTGCTCTTCATGATTACCGTAGATAATTAACACTTGAAACCTAGACCCTACGTCTAGGTTTCAACTGTATCACACGAGTTACCAGTTACCACCCTGAGACACTTGTAGCATTACCGGCAGCTATACATTATTTTAACCCGGAACACCAGTAATGCGAGCACTAGTAGGTACCAGTAAGTAATAAATCTGTTCTGTGGCACTATAAGCAGTAGTGCAAGACGACATTACAAGAATCATCATAGTCATCACAAAGAATTACTACATAATGAACCTTTAAAAATCATAATTCAAAAATCAAAACGTTTGTTATTCGATCAACTATTTAATTGGCAATGAATGAAGCTTTCATGTTCGCTTCATTTGATTGGAATTCGTGGTCCAACAAATTCAATTAATTGAATTCACTTGAGGCTATTAAGTTGAACTCACCCATATGCAATGCGCCCGTTAATTTATTACCTTGGTAATTTGAATGAGGCTATTTTCGGTAGATAATTTGACCTCTGACCGAATATAACAGACTTGAGCAAGTTACATTCTAGCAACAGGTGTTGTAAAGTGTAAACTACTTAAACTTAGGTGCAAATATTGCAGAAACAGAAGCTTTCAAACAAGGTAGGTTATATAACACACAGGTTTATAAGGTGTTTACAGATCATCGTTTTTTTGTGTGCATGAGCTCATTGACGTGACACAAAACGCCTAGCGATCCTATAATGACATAGTATATCGTTAAAAAAATCGTGGTATCTCAATTCAAAGGTGAGGATAAAATTGTTTCAATTTTTTTTTATCACAGAACAGGTGTAACGTTTTATCTCAAAACGGTGACGTCGGTGTCGTCTCCGACGAAAATTATGATTGTCAAGTCTGTTTTGGGTATGAAATATCTCTAGGATACCTAGGATCTAGGTAAAGTACAATTGCATGGAAAGTAAGACCAAAATACACTCAGCGGACCTATATGCAAGTGTGGCGTCTCATAATTCGACACAGCAATCACGACCTTCTCGGATAAACCTACGGTGATATTGTTTGCAGTTTTACAAATTATTTATTGCTTGTAATTGTATCTTCACTATCGTAACGACATACAGATACTCTGATAATATACCTACTTTACTTACATCTTAGGTTATTATGTACTTACGTATGAGATACCTAAAGCACAAATATTTATCATACTATTATTATTATCATTAAGAGATATTGTCTGTTTTAGTAAGTACCTTCCCACTTCAATTATCCTACTCAAATATCTCGGCAGCATGGTCTAAAATATGTAAGGTATCTATTTGAACTAGATATTTAACAAACAAACAGTGATATGAGCTTTTACTGTAGGTACCTATGTTATTATCCATTTGAAATGATTTGGCCTATACCTTATTTTCTAGACCAACTTTTTTTTTGTTACCAAGTAATACTTGGTAACAAGTATTACGAGTAGAGAGTGGCGCAGTGGGCGAGTGCCCGGTTGAGTAGCGGCTTTGAATCCCGCTGCAGGACAAACGTTGGCATGATCTATGTAATTAAAAAAACAATAGGTACCTACTTATTTAATTTTTTTATTCAATATTCGCATTGTCCTAACTCTTACGAGAGCGAAAAGAGCATTAGCCATCAGTCTACGTTATATGGGCTTATGGGCTACATCGGCGGTATTAGACGACGTCGCATAACGTTTTTCTATGTCATGTTAGTCACAAGCACAGAACAGATATTAGTACTTCAAAAGTCACAAAGCAACAATCAGATGCGACTAGTATCAAATATCAAAAACATATATTAGGTAGCAACAACTTTCACATGACCTATGTTGTCGCGTATCAGTTTGTCCATTTCTATTGTGTCGCGTCGCGTTAGTCGCGTAGCGTCGTATTTGACACTCTTATGGATCAATGCGAAACATAGGTGCTAACTGCTAACATCTAGCTACCAAAATCAACCGCCAAAATAAAAGAATAACAAAGTAACGTTAGTACCGCCACTACCGCACTAATAAATTACTGAAACCATAATAACGGATTTATGTGCGGAATATTGCTTTGGCCAACCTGCAAAACCAACACGTCTTGTTTATGTCAAGCTGAATGAACGTGTGTATCAAAAATACCTTGCAAAACCATAAATTCATATTTTTACTATTAGCCCGTGTAAGTACACACCATAAGTTTTTTTACTGACTTTTAACCGACGAATAACGGGGGAGGTTCTCAAGTCGACGCGCATATACATTTTATCATCATTATAAACATCACTGACGTCTATACATTATGTATATTTTTTGCATAACCACACATACATTTTAGTATGCATATTCTCCTGTCAAATAATAATAAGCATGTTTTTTTCTATTTTATTGGTCAGGTAGAGTCATGAGTGGAAACATTGCTACGAACAATAAATTACTAAATTTTTAATATATTGGGAATCCTTTGCTAGGTGCAAAGGATTCCTTTTATCTACAAGTACAGTGCAGGTGTCATGCAGCATTTGTGAGGATTAGATCAGTTCAGAATGACACTCAAGTTTTTTTTATAAATAAACTCTTGCGCGTAAAGTATTGCTTAAAAAACCAACGCGCTACACATGCATGTTAGACAAATTTACACATTTTATGTTATGTTTATAACGCAGCATGGAGTGGATAAGTCCTATAAGACGATATCTCATTCATCTTACACCTTGAGTGAGAAACGATGTAGTGTGAACGCATACTACGGCATATTGTTTATGAAACATAAAATGCTTTACGACTAGGTGGAAAGATAAGCATATTTTCACTACGTTTATGGGTCACCTTAAATAAAGCTTTAATTATAAAGTAAGATTTTACTTTGGTAGTTAGTTAATGAAATCTTAGATTATTGGGTGTAAAGTTTTAGACAGTTAATTTAATTTTCATCAACTTGCTTGTCTATTTGCTATAAAGTTAAATTAAACGTGAACCGGTATTCTTTGTAACTCTGTGATATCAACTAGTTGATTTCATTCTAAAGTGAATAAGATAAGTAGATTTTTTTTTCTTAGCATGCGTTGAATGTATTTTATTCGCATAGCATCATCGCTGGTTCGGCGCCCAGCTCTTGGCCTAGCAGCGCACTGGTTTCATTGTCTTACTAATAAGCCTGGAAAAAATCGCTTTCAAGCAATAGGCTCACATACATATAGTTTGTGTACAATAAGGTATTGTGCTTAGGTAGATATATAATCTATTTAAATAATTAGCTTTGTTTCTAAAAATACTCCAGGCGTTAATTAGGCAGACAAGCATTATAATACGAGCAGGAGCAGACAAGCAGTAATACCTTAGAAATAATTTTATAACACCAATATATACCCACGGCTCGGTTATTTTACTGCCGATAAAAATAATATACCTACTTATAAGTATAAGCAATAAACCAATACTCTGACGTTATTATAAAAAAAAACTTATTTTTTTTATAATAACGTCACGTCAGAGTATTGATTTATTGCCCAATTAGAATACAGAGGTCAAGTACAATGCAAATGCCGTGGAATTGTAGGTGCTAGCGAAATCTGGACGCTATTCTCGGATTTCTTGTTAGATGCACGATCTTTCAAGGCACTGAATACCGACATTCACCGTTTCAAAAAATGGAACGCGATAAGTCCGAAATCTTTCAATGTAAAATCATTGAAAAAGTCTTAGCTTAATATAAGCGAAGACTATTATCTATAGACTGATTTAGGTCTGAAACACAAATATGCAACGCGACGTCAAAAATCGATGAACACGCGTAGTATTATGAGTGTCGCAGTCAAGGACTTTTTCGTCGGAGACTATGGCGCTGTGACACAAGGGTGTGATGAAAGGTAGTGCTGCGTCCGTAACGCGTCTTTGTCTTGCGTCTATTTGTGTGGCCAGCCCCTAATATACAAATGCTACTTACTTTAAGCGCTTGTGCACTAGACTGTGTCCGGATTCAAACGATAAATTGCAGTGAATAAATTACATGCGGAGTTTAAATTGTGAAGGTACCCAATTTCACAAACTAACTTTATACATGATCGAAAGTTCGCCCACTCCCATAATTCGAGTTGTCGTGCGTGTAGTTAAAAATGTGCCTTAGTACCTACTCGACAATTGTTTTATCTTGGTTTATCTTATCATTGTCGTAAAAACGTCAGCTTTTACTATTTTGTAGAGCAATACTGACTGACAACGCACAGCCAAAACGGTAAGTTTCAGAGAACTAAAATTTTAAGTTTATTATTTTAATGTTGAGAGGTGCACTATTCCCCTAATACAAATTCAATAGCTCAGTGGTAAGGTGCATTCCACTAGTCGTAGATAACACTGATCACTTTAGAAGTATGATAATGATTCAATTCAACAAATAGTGCAAATCCTGTAAACCCAATAGGCCGCGTGGGTAGTTGTTTGAGTTTTTGGTTGGCCTATTTAAGAGAGAGACTGACCACTATGTTTAAACAGGATGTAAAAAGACGACTGCCGAAAACGAAAGGGAGTGGTACAGCACCCCAAAACCCAACCATATACTTATATAGCCACTAATGTCCAGCAGAAAACTGTGATAGGTTGATGATGATTATGATAGGTTTATTATTAAAATTATACATAACTTTTAATTAATTTAATTAATACTTAGTTTCCGTTCTAGCACGTTGTAGGTTGAACAAGATTGTGGCAAGTATTAATCCAGAATTCCATGCACGTTGAAATAGGACACTTGCAGATAATTAAATTAATAATAAATAATGCTGGACAATCCACACAGCGTTATCTAGCCCCAAGCTAAGCAGAGGTGATTGAATAATTGTTTAACTACTTGATTTATATTTGTTTTCAGTTAGTAATTTTCTCGAATGCGGCTGTTTTGCATTCTAATTATTGATCTGTCTAAAAGTGTCGCATAAACCTACGCATACCACTTGAGCCTGTTAGTTATCGTGACCTAGTTACAAATGTCTACTCATGTAAATGAAAATAATTCTGCCGCTGCATATAGGCAACTATATCGTTTGTGCGAGTAGCTGCTCGCATTATTTATCAGCTGCTAGATCAGCCAGCCACATCACAATTATTTATTATTCCATTTTGATGGCGACCGACCGTCCTTTTGCAAGAATGACCCGAGCGGTATAAAACGAACGAGCCTTTCAAAATACTCGTATCATGCTTGTGTGCGGAGTCTACAAAATTGAGTAAAGTAAACACGGAAATCTAAATATGTACTATTATTTAGATTTCTGTGAAGTTATTGCACCATATATACTCAACTTAATATGAAGCTTCATTACTATAAGTTATAATAAACTGCTTGATGGAAAATATGCAAAAATTTTAATTACGAATTTAACAATAATCTACCAATGGGATCCTATTTTATTGGCAGATTGCTAGTAGGTAATATAATTTACGAGCACCATAAGAAAACCATTTCTCGTGTTAGTGGATTTTTACGGCTCCACTTGATGAAGGCAGCTGATGCCTTTATATCCGGAAATCAGAGACGGAAAACAATAGGAGTGTTTTTCTAATAAGCCGTATATTATAGGCTGTATTACAAAGGTCGTATGTTTCATGATCGTGTTACACATCTTCATATAATCAGTTCTGATGAGATCTAAACATATAATAGCCATGTACATAACTGCTTGCTTAGTGGCCATGTGCCACAAGACGTGCTAAGGCTCCCGGTAGTAGGAACATTTGCTACATTTTGTCGAATAGGCTCTACTTTCGACATATTTTATTTCAGAAAGCGTTGAGTTTTAGAATCAAAGTTAATACTTTTCGACCCTTAAGTCACGTAAGGTAGTCTAAAAGCTTGATGGATCTTCCACTAATCCACATCGGGTCGCATAGTGTCCTTGTATTTACCAAACTTGTATTAGTTTGCACTGTTACAGAAAACCGGTAGAAAATGTCAAGGACTACTTTGAGTCGTCTTTCCAATTAAAGCGGTTATATGATCAAGCATAGGTTCTCTCTTGCTCTGTTTCTAAATTTTGTAACGAAATAAAAAAAGCAGCATTCATAAAATAGTTTAAGCTGGTCTTACTTTTACATTCTTTATCTATAAAGCGACTTCAACTCTAACACCAATATTCTAAGATAAGACGATTCCTCAAGAATTCCTTGACTCGACTTAACCTCACTCAAATAAATCCGTATTATTAGTTGCAAAAATTCTCTTCCTCTTACTCCCACTTGAAAGTTTTTCTTACCAGAGGTGAGGAAATGATTGTCAAACTCAAGGTTCTAAATCTACCTTGAGTCTAGTGGAGGAAAATTCGAGGAAACTTCTAAGAATATGGGTGTAAGAGATGATAAGTAAAGTAAGACCGACCCCGTCTTTTTTCAAACCAAAAGAAAAATAGAACCAATCATCCTCATTTCAAAATGTTGACAGCTTGCACTGATGTAAATTAAAGTGAGATTGCCTGCCTACGCCTGTTAGTCGTTTCCATTAGAAGGCTGTCCAAATGATAATCTAAATTGTTGTTTGCTTGTTACAGGTGGTGGGGGGGTAGCGCGGGCCGCGCGGCGGGGGGATGCCCGTGCGCAAGGGGCTGCTCGCGCCCCAGAACACCTTCCTCGATACTATCGCAACACGCTTCGATGGCACACGTGAGTATACTTATGTATTCTTCAAACGAATTGATCACAGCCTTATTAAACATATTTTTTGCATGTGATGGTACGGTGTAGAAAAAGATCGTAAAGAAAAAGCCCATTAACTAAAATATATAAAGAGAGGTTCCAATCCGCATTACTCTCGTTTGAGAGAAGACCTATGTCCTAGCAGGGAAGCATTAATGGGTAACGATATATATATTTTGATATTTTTTTATAGTGTTAACCATCACACTAAGGGAATACTAAAGATTATAATAATCTTTAATGATAATATTAGACCTATCGAAGATGATTTATACGGCGTCTAGTGGCTAGTTGATTACTCTTTTTAAATACCTACTACCGTCCTCTCAACTGAATCTACAGGAAATAATATAACCAATATTGATGAATACCTGGGGACTTGGAGCTAGCTAAGCCAAGGGAATTCTCTAATTTTTTTTTTCATCGTTTCAAGGCTTTTCAAGGCAATGTAAATTTGCATATATTTTTTGAATATGAAAATCTATTAATGCATGGCCGAGATTCAAACCTACTACCAAGCTCTACTATTTCGACGACAAAGTTATTTGCTAATATAATACTCGATACGCACGCACGCACGTTTGGTGGAAAGGCGACCTATCGTCTCAATAATATTATTATACATACTAATATTTTATGCCCTTAGTCATAATAACTGTAATATTTATTTGTGTGGTAAGCAAGTATGTTTGTAACTCTCACGTTGTAAACGGACTAGGGTAAAATTGGCAAAATGTAAAAAATTGCCTGTGGTATGCTACTTTTAAGTACCTAGTCCCATAAATCATCCACATTATGAGTCAAAGTTTCTTTAAAAAAGTTTTATGCGGGAACTAGTCAGGGATAACTTTTAACTACCTCCGTTCATTATGATAAACATGCATTGAGCCAAACGTGGCCAAACCAAAAATTATACACCGTGTACATACAAACTTACATAGTTATAATTTACGCTATTACAAATTAAACATAGGCTTTTAATATGTGATAGAGCCGTATATTTCATGTAAATAAAATGTGAACCATTTTGCATACTAAAGCAGTGGCTGCGAATCCGTCTAACAAGTTATCTGTAAATCTCTAGAGGGTCTTCAAAGTGAAAAGTAATCGGATCCATAACGGTATCCGGCTGACGGTCGACAGCATCCGGCGATCGCTTTTAAATGTTTCCTTGTCACTACCATTAGAGCTGTGATTTGTGTAGGTACTCATTGGTTTACTAGTGAAATGCCTCGCTGCTTTGTCCACGATAAGCTTTATATAAACTTTAATTTCGCACTGCGTCGTCTTGGAGTTAAATTTTGGAAATTCCTTTCTTAGTTCATCCCTATACTATAAGAGAAATATAAATATAAAACTCTGTCACCCGGAGTTGGCCACTGACTAATACGAACTTGCTTGCTTTTTAGAGGAATAAACTTACCAAAAATAAGTTTCAACTTTATAGCTCAACCTCAAGCGATTTAGGCTCTGGCATGTGGGTCAGTCACCAAGCATTTCATAATACATATATTATTACATATTATACTGATAGTGATTTCAGGCAAGACATCTTTTTCTAATAAAATACCATTCTAAATAGAATATTCACCAACATTCGGCCAGCTATATAGCATATAGCGGTGCTACATGAGTTTTAACTTACCTACATATTTTATTCAACATTCATACTAAAGCTTTCATTTCAGACTTCCGAGATTTTCCTCTTACTTGAGGATTTTTTGAGTAACTACTTTATTTAAAAGCTGTATCACCTAAGGCACCCTAAGGTATATAAACTATGATGAAATCTTTAATTTATATTGTAAGTAAAAACATAAAAAGAAGGGCACATTTGAAGGCTGAGATGATGATGATGTCACAGAGTACATTGATATACAGAGTGTAAAAATACTACTACAGAAAACAAGGGGGTGCAATCAGACCATGATTAGGAATGATGGTTAGTTTTCTAATTTGTTCACTTTTGGATGCTGGCACCAAAATGAGAGCAATTCAACCTAATTCACCACGCAGACCTTATATGGAACATTGATTTTTTTATCAATGACGATTAACATTTAATTAAAAAGTAAATTATGTACTATTTATTACAATTAATTAAGGTCATATGAGTTAATGGCCAACTCCGTTGACTGAATTATAGTGCCGCCTGAAAACCTCCGTTATGGCTTGATGTTTTTTTAATGCTGTGTCCATAGAGACAAGAATTTAAAACAGTTGTTTAGTTTAAGCGGCACGTGTATATTCCCTAGTCGACCTTTAAGCGCTTCCCGTAATACACACCGGCGCGGACCAAGCCGCTAAACTTATTATCCTCCAGAGTTAGATTATCCTGAGAACCACGTTTAAACGAAATAACGTTATATTTTAATACAGCTGTTTAACTGATGTTTTTAAATTAATAGGTAAGTATTTACAAAGTGGTAGCGTGCCGATTATTTTGTTTATAATCGCATGGTTTAGTTGAAAAGTTCTGTTTATCTATCTCAACTTAAGCTAGACATTGGCGCAGAACAGATTTAGGTAAGTACCTAAATAGGTATATTATTATACCTATTTAGGTCTGCAGCTATTTATTTACATAACTTAAATAAAATTATGCACATAATCCTAACAAGTAGGTATGTATGTTCAGAATATTATTATGTTATATTATACATAAGTACCTAACTAATTTTGGCCAAAATGTCCCTTAGAATTGCTGTCCGTTAGTCTCGCTAAAACTCGAGAACAGCCGAACCGATTAGACAAATTTTGGTCTTGAAATGTTTGTAGGAGTCCAGGAAGGGTTTGATTAAGGAAAAATTTCGAAAAAAATAACGCGAGTGAAACCGCGCCGGTCAGCTAGTATATTATAAAAACAGTTGAGCCATCTAAAGACCGATACAAGCGATCTATAGATAGTTCAACTGATCTAAATCACTACCAAACGGCGGTTCCAACTGCTGGCAATATTGCCACGTTGAATGGCAATGCTGATACGTTGAGCCCGATATGAACCAACTTTTCGATACAGCTTTAAAAAAAAATGCTGTCAAAAATAGCGAAGAAGCTCACTGGTATACAGTCAGAATCGTGAGGTAAGTGCGTTTCTCTTAGCGTGAGGAATTTTTGAGTAAGCTGAGGCAGGCTGATGTAAAATCTGACATATCTGACAACAGAGTTGAGAGAAAGTTGAAAAACGTCCTCACCGGAGCGGAAGGGTAAAGGCTTACCAGGAGTGGACGCGAGATGGGAAGCGGAATCGGAGGGTGTCATAAATATTCGTTTAACATTGTGAACTGGCTGTTAAGAATTTTCCCGTAAATATTATGTTCATAGCATTCAAGATTTTCGGATCCTTCGGCGATTCGCACCGCGAGTGATTCGATCCGCGGTGCGAATCGCCAAGAGCTCTTTTTGATTGGGTCGATTTGAACCGCGGTGCAAATTGACATAGAAGTTTTTGTTATAGGTCGATTCGGACTGCGGCGAATCCCAAAGAACTTTTTTTAATCGGTTGGTTATTGGGGATATGGCGTGATCAAGGGAAATAGGGATTTTTGCCCAAGCTAGTGTGATCTAGCTGTCATGGTTTTGCCACCTCAACTTAAGACTCAGACACGGGTTCGATCATGCCCAGATACAAACAACAATAATAATCTTTATAAAGTATTCGCGCCGTTTATTTGGCTTCTCTCTCGGGTCCCGCGCCGTATCACATCGGTAAGCCCTTCTCAGACCCAGGTGTAAATAAACGAAGCGTGACGAATAAAAATTGCTCTGACCCAACATTAAGTCCGGGTTTCAGATTTTTTTAGAAAGATGCAAAATTATTTTGGTTAATAGTCAATCATCGCTTTTTCAAGGGATAAAAACAGAAAGATGAGAGCTGGCTGTCAATTTTAACTATTAATTGCGTTGTCAAGCGATCAAACAACATGCCCTTGGTAGATGCCACTCATCTCAGGCTACCCAAATGGTTGTATTTAGAACATGATTAACAAGTTAATTTTATAAAAAATACATAGCATTTTTTTACGCAAGCCAAGTAAAAATTTTTGCGGGTTTGTTGTTATAATTGGTTTATAACTTCGGTTGTTTTTACAACTGACCCTCACTGATATTCGCACGACATGGCATACACACGATTTTTTGTAATATCAAGGGCTGTGTGCCAGAGAAGTACTTAAAATACTAAAATGTTTTTCAGCGCCTAGACTACCGAGCAATAAATGTGTATGATACCATCCTTGGATTATTTATTAAACATCCTGCGATCATAATAGTCGTGAGCTGAAACGAAACTCCCTACTCAACAGTCAACATGTTGGGTAGAATACAGAGAAACTGTTCTGGAAGCTTTTGAATACAATTCACACTAAAAAACTTACGAAGGAAGAAAAAACTCAGGAAGAAGTATAATGCATATACTCAAAAAGCATTAATTGATTGCTAAGCTAAACCATTACAAAACTACCAGTGTTTTCATGCTTTCATTAACTCCGTCACTAGAGTTTGGTAGGTATTAAACTTACTTAATTTAAAAGTTATGAACATTTAATTTATGTTTGATTCGCAGCAAGCTTCAAACGTGATTACAATTTGAAAGAACTTTGAATATCTAAATAAAACTCAATGAGTGCGTAACATCAATTTAGTTTAAATTGCTGGGATCATGACTAACACTTCGTTCCTATAAACTTGAAAAAGTCCCCATCACCTACTTATTTGGTTTTATAAAACTACGTAAGGAAAATTTTTTAGAATGTGTTTTGCAACAACTTAGTACTTGGTAGTAAATTTTGGGACCCTGCTCTTTTGTATCATAATATTATTCGTTCCTCTAATCTAACTCATTCGCATCATTCAATGCTTTTGATTATGAATATCCGTATCTGGTGGTCTAGTGTTTGTGATCCCGCCTTCCCATCCTGAAATGGTGGGTTCGAAACCGGTCATGCAGCAATTTTCCACTCGAAATACGCACACACGTATTTCGAGTGGAAAATTGCGTGCGCAATGTCAGTGCTCTGAATTTTATCAAACAATTTTTTCTTTCGCCATTTCATTTTTTTTGAATCATCATTAGGGTCAGCTTCGTGAAATGAGACCCAATCACTCTTACTTGAGAATAGGCCAGTATCCCAAGAATAAGAAAACTATTCCTTTGAAATCTGTCAAAACTAATATTGTTTGATATCTTCAGATTTGACAGTAACTGAACTCGCCTGTATAAAAGCAATTTTGATTATACCCTTAAAGAATTAGCGAAGAATTACTGTTCAAAGAAAGCCGGAAAAATCTTTAAAGATGTTAAAAAAGCAATAAAAATCGTGATTACGCACCTCAAAGAAAAATGGATTGGGTGTGACTTATAAAAGCATCTATTTTCTCTGTAAATAAATCCGGTGGTGCGAAGGTGAGTGCTCGTCTGAACAGACATCGTGACCATTATGTTATCCTCAAATAGGTATCCAGAGAGGAGAGGATAAGATCTTCTATAAATAAATTTAAAAAAAAAATATTTCAGGCATCAATTTTTAAGTACCGATCTTAATTTACTTAATCTTCGGCCCATAGAAATATATACCTTGGAGACTAACATAAATATAAAATATAAAACTTATAAAAACAGCATTCTTTAGACAGGATTCTTGACGTATAATTTGCCATACAATGTCATGGTGTTTCCATAGTACATTGTCACTAATATTTTCGCCGCACTTTCATCTAGTTTTCACGATCACCGATTTTGTCGTTCAACAACATTGCGGCTGGTATGTAGCGATAGTATTTACAGACGGATTTTGCCATTGCGTGCCACGTCATATTGCGTTTATATGTTTCGGTTTTGGCCTTTACAGCTGCCACTATCACAGTCTATAAATCCATATGCTGTCCTATTACAAGCCGGCTTAGCAAACAAACAATGGATGAAAACCCAGAAAAGCATTTATTTCAGCGTGATGAATGAAATACAATTCTGCACAGACAGTTGTTTCATGGTTTATTATGCCTAGCTCGCTGAGCGAAATTTTCACTCCGTATCAACCGTTGGTCGGTCGTGTCACAATAATTAATTATTTTGCATTACATACGGAGTCCCCGAAATGAAGGGGTTATTCAGGTTTTATAAAACTTAATTAAGTAATGTTTATATATCGATTAGTTGCTTCCCGAAAACATATGGCTTACAAAACATTTGTAACACGAGTTTCGCTCAAGAACCACGAACGCCGTATTGCCGTAAGCAGGTTTCGTCAACTCAATTCAATTTATTTACCGTTATATATATTTGTATTTTAACTTCTGGTTTTACCGGGTTTGCATTAGGGATTCGTATTGGATCCAGTTATGCTAACAAACTGCTGGGAACACAGAAAAGAACAGTTACATTGATATTCCGACAGATCTAACATTTTGTTGTATATCGTCAATTCTGTCTAATACGGCTTTCGCTCAGAACTAGTGTTCGCAGTTATTTTTCTTTTTTTATGGAAAGGTTTTTTTCTTTTTGTGTATTAGATCACTAGGTAGATATTAATACTTATATTATATCTACCTAGTATAACTATACAAATAATATCCCTAGCCTAGAAACCGTACCTACTATGAAAAAGTAGATCTGTTTTTTTGGTCAAGTTTATTCTCACAAATAGTAGGGGTAAATGAATGAGTTATTGGCTGGCAGTAGTTATTGGCTACTTCATACTCAAACACTTCCTAAAAGCTACTGATGCTAAGTACAATATCTCCCTTCATTCTAGAGAATAGTTTACATATTTAGCTTTAATATTTGTGCCGATTTGTACCACCTTTCGAATAATTTCGTATAAAAAAAATCATAATTGATTGACAATCGGCAATCCGGCTACTATGGTGGGGTTTTGTTGTGAAAACGGTAAGGATTGCGTTTGACTACAATTCGAATGAAACTTGTCTCATACCTCATATCTCTGTAGTTGATCCATATTTCGTTACTATTTAAGTTATTTAATCTTAATTTAAATGTATTTTATTATTTTTTTACTTTAAAACATTAAATTATATAGCCAATAACAGAAACGAAAAAAACTAAGTTTTAAGTTACTGGCTATACATGTACATCACCGCCAGTCACTTACGAATTCAATTTATAATTTGTCAAATTTGTTTACAAAATGGCCTTCTTCCAAGTAATGCGAACGAGTGGAACCTTACTCCGCAATAATAAATAAAAACGACTTAGTTAGTTTTTGGTGACTCGGTTCAATGAAAAATTTTAACTCAATCTGACGTTTGCTGAAGAGCACAGCATAGATGGCCAGTTAAGTAACCACCGCATGCAGAGATCAGTTCAAGATCCGATGGCCTGTAATAAACTTGTGCCGAAACCGATACTAATTCATTTTGTCTGGTGAACTTTATACTGTAATTATTTATACAAGGGCTTCGAAAAGTTCGTTTATACCAGAGCTAAGAACTCGATAATTATGCTCCTTGTATTTCTTAAAAAAAATGACTATAATCTGCTGTGTTTTTTTAAAAAATGCTACAGCCAATAACTGAAACCAAACATGCCAGTAACTAATTCTGGGGTGCCAGTAACACCATTTTTATTTGAATGAATATAAAAACTTTATAAACAATGTTAATTATTTTTATTGTTATTAAAATGATATTAGAACTTTTTTCCGTCTCCACTAACACCATAAAAACATCATTTGGATGACGCCTAAAGAAACTATAGCAACTTAAATTGACCAAGGTGCTTAGGTAGCCAATAACTGGTGCTTTTACCCTAGATTGCCGATCAGATTTTAATAAATTCTGGGATGAACCTCACTTAGGTAGGACATTGAATACTTTTTGACACAGAAAAGCTTTATCGAGAGCAAAGCTGCACTCAGTAAAAGCTAGTAGGTATGAAAATTGTCGGTTCTTTTTTTCATATAGCTACATACTTACTAGACTCTAGATAGATTGAATTTTTCCAAGATATAAAAATATAAATAAAGAACTGTCGATGCTGGAAATGACGTATATAGCTTCGAGACAATTGTGTCTTGGAATGTATTGTCTGTCGTAGTAGGTATGTATCCTCTATCTGGATCCATGGTATCGTCTATATTGGGCTTCTTCTTCTTCTTTCATCTTGTTGTTAACTTCAAGTTGTTAACAGTTTAGCGCCCATAACAAGCAAATAGTTTGCGATGCTTGAAAAAGGCGAATAAGTTTAAAGTGCAATACTTTTATACTTATAAAACCGTAAAGTTTTTTATTATTATTTTTTATTACTTTATGCAAATAAATATTGTGAATCTTGTATCTTGAATATTGTTTCCTTAAGCGCACTAAACTTGCGGGCTCAGAAGAAGAGTGTTCTGATGTCTTTGCTTGCGGGAGTGTTTATTTTACAAATTGTTATTTACCAGAGAGCTGAAAGAATATTAAAGATTTGCGATGTTGAATGATTTGTAAAATTAAACAATGGAATCGCGCGTGGGCGCTGCGATAATTTGAAGCGACTATTTTGGTTGATTTCACACTTTTTCTTTTCTCTCACCTTTGAAGGAAATCGAACGACCTCATGAATACAGAAGTGGGTTCCGCGCGGTTCTTCGAATGAAGAAACTTTTTTGTATAAATATAGTCTCTATAAAAAGTCTAATTTGCCTGCACATTAGCTTATCTGATCAAATTGGCGGGCGCCAGTATCAATTAAGTGTTATTTCTGGTTAGCTTGGAAACAGCGCAACGACCGCGTATAGGGTTACCTAATACCAGGTGAATGAAATACCCAAAGACTGGATTAAATCGAATATTAGTTTTAGTCTTATTGTGATTTAGAGAACGTTTTATATCTAATACATTTTTTTATTAAAATTACTCATAGGTGATGCTAACCTTTTTGGATTAACAAATTGCTTTGTTTGTTCGTAGTAACAAATATTGTAACAAATATATTAATTAGCGTTAATGAGTTGTAAAAATGGTTTTTTAAATCAATTATCGAATTGTATTGATTTCATAAATAAAAAAACTCACTCACAAGCAATGACATTGAGGACAAAAACATTGAGAAAGTATATGCTCGAAGCTCACAAGGTTGAGTGAACAAAGCCTTTACCATCTATTGAAGATAAAAATACAGCATCTAAGATATGAGAAAACGTATATAGTAAAACTTCATATTTAGATTAATCATATTGCGCGTGGGTTCTACCATCAAGTTCAAAAAAAGTTGAAAAAGCCTCAGCTCACGTCTATGAGTATACGCATAAAGTATTAAAACATTTTTTTATTAACATAAATAAATGTCAACTTATTTTAACTGAGAGAATACGGGCTGTTTTCATGAGCCTCACTAGTTTCGGACCAGCACTAGAATATTATGGTAAAATGCAAAGTTTTATAAGTACATAGTTCCCACCATACCTGACCGGCTAAAATGCGACGTTAGTTAACCCTAAACCGCGCATCAGTAAAATTAGCCACAAAATGCCGCAGATTCGCGAGTGCATACTGCAGTCATGACCGCAATAAAGTTATTTTTAGTTAGCTATACACGATGGAACTATTAAAACAATAGTGGTTTTGCAATGCAAAATTATCTAAGCTGCCTAAAGAGTCAGAGGAAAACAATTTGCCCTACTAACGAAATAGTTGAGGTAGTGACAGCTCAACTATTTCGTTACAAACTGAATTTCAACGTGAACTCAAGCTTTCATACATAATTACGAGTAGGTAGTTATGTAGTTGTTGATTTATTTCGAAATTAAACGAAATTTACTTATCGATTTTTGTGGAGTTTTAATTTTTCGTATAATCAAAAATATTTTTTTACATGCGATACCTTTGATTATTTGATTATGCCTTCAACTTTAGTTTTAGCTTGATTTTTTAAAATCAATTGACAATATAATTTCAAAATACGGTCAAAAATTTTAAATCCGAGAAGGGTTTGGGCCTCGGGCCCCTCTTAATATCACATTGACTAGAATATCCAAGGGCTTTTAACTGAATTATGCGTGAATTGAAAGCCTTAATGCGTCAGGTAAGCGTCTTAGATGAGTCTCCAAAAACTCAGATTATGGTAAACCTATTCAAATCCTACGAAGCACAAAAAGGTTTGAATACCGCAGACGCAGCGGCTTTCACCGCATACTATCATTCACTCAACTGGTAAATCAAAAATGAAATGATAAAGCTCTATACATTCATTCATGACTCACATAAATCCATGTAGATAAGTAAAATCAGCCACAATCTTTCTTTTTCTCAATTTTTACTCTTGACGGAAATCAACAGTTTTTGATAAACTAACAAAATAAGTCTTTATAATATTTTTATTATAATTAAGAGCCTGTGGTGTCCCGCTGCATCAGGGTAAAGGCCTCTCTTTCTTTTCTCGAATCATCTCAATTATTGTATTTAAAAAAATACATAACTTTTCTGCGTCTGCAAAGCTACTAAAGCTTTAGAAGACGCTATATTTCCGTTTTGTCTAAAGCGAGACTAGTGTGGAGACCTTTATGCAAGACCTTTATGCAAAAATACCGTTTTGAATGAATGCTTACAGAGCTCTTGAAAAGAAAACTTTCTAAAGTGTCTAGACTTAGAATAGAACGTGGAAAGTGGGAAAACTGTTTTAGATTTACACACACAGATGCAAAGGTGTTTCCGTAGTCAACCCGTAGGTACTCAGAAAAGTTATATGAAAGATAATATGATTACCTGTACAATCAAATAGGAGAGAAGAAACGCTTTGGCGATGAGTAAACATCTTTCGTTAAATTTATCTTTAATCAAAAAATATTGAAATACTTAGATTTCAATTTGAAGATACTCTTTTCTAGCATATTTTTACTTCTGTTTCATGATCCATCATGATAGCCGATGATAGGTCTGTGATGGTAAAATTATTATACCTACAGGCGTTTGTTCTGAAAAGTTTTTAAAAATTACCTGATGAAAAATACCAGCACCACCGAGACAAGCTTTGAACTAAATTAGTCGAACAATTTTGTTCTCAAACAAACTTTATTAAATTAGTCTCATAATGAAAATATATAATTAACAGTTTTATTAATTACTCTTCAGTAACTTATTGAGATTTATTAAAGAATCAGTATTGTTGGAAACAATAGTTGCAATTTCGAATATTAATAACTGCTCCAAAAAGGTTTTCTGTAAACTGGCATCCAACGTTCGTCATTTATTGACGTAGATACCTACACGTCGCAAATAAATAAATAAATAAATAAATAATGCTGGACAATCCACACAGCATCATCTAGCCCCAGGTAAGCTGCTGTTAAACAGAGCTGTGTTATGGGTAACTAGATGACTGATATATATTTAATACAATTACAATATATAGATAGATATTTTTTTTTATTATATATAGAAATACCCAGAACACCCGGAACAAATATTTGTAGGTCGTACAAACATTTGTCCCGAGGCGGGAATCGAACCCGCAACCTCTGCGTCGCAGGCGGACCTGCGCCCGCTGCGCCACATCGGTCGTCAATATTTAGCATATGCCCACTTTTGACAGTAGTACATATCATGGTGGAAAGACCACAGGAATACTGGTAAGTCCTTGAATTATTTATTTCTGAACGTGCATAGTTGCTTCCTACGTTTTTTGGATTGAAATTCACAGCCATCGCTGTACCAATAACACCCAGATACATAACAATGTTCAGCACACAAATGGGTGGGGATAGGGAATTGAACTCACAACACCTAATTATTATTTTCGTCTAACTAATTGCTGAGAGAGACCGTGGCTTAATGAATATCATACTTATAGACGTTTTAAATTAGGATAATTAATTCATAGCACAAGCTGTTAACAACTTAGCATTCATCGGGGATGTGCCTTTGGTAAGTTCGTACGAGTCATGAGCCAATAACTCTAGTGTCAAAGTTAACACGTATATTGCCTTCTTAATTCCCGCATTTATAAACGTAGTATTTGAGATGATGCAAATATTAGCATATTATGCAAATATTTGTCCTGCACTTTTTCACAGGGATTGAGTGCCCTTAATTTATGATTACAAAATACAAAACAAACCAATATAAATAATATTATTATCCAATTTCGCAACATTGATTGCTTATCAGGTTTGTATTAAATTCCTGTTTGTTACATAAGCATTCCAAAGCCAGGTAGCTATTTCAATTAAAAAACTATGCTGAAATGTAGGCTGAAATGCGAAAGTTTATTTTGAATTTGACGTACGCTTTCAGGCAACGTAAACAATCTATCACTGATAAACAATTTAGACTGGCAAACTTTTGCTACTTAGCCACTTCTAAATTGAGTTTGGTGTGTTGTGGTGTCAACACTAAACTTGTTATTACTTTACCAAAAACTTGAAAGAAGTTTTTTTGAAGACTTTTACGAACAAATATTTTTGCTTGGAATGGATAAACTTGTGTGACACTTCATGACATTAATTCTTGTATTCTAGTATTATGTTAGTTTCATCATCATCATATCAGCCGATAGACGTCCACTGCTGGACATAGGCCTCCCCCAAAGAGCGCCATGACGACTGATTTTGGGCCTTCACCATCCACCGACTTCCTGCGACCGCTTTAATGTCATCGGTCCATCGAGTGGGGGGCCGTCCTACACTTCGTTTTCCAGTTCGTGGTCGCCACTCGAGAACCTTTATTCCCCAACGGTTATCGGTTCTGCGAGCTATATGGCCTGCCCATTGCCACTTCAACTTACTAATTCTAAGAGCTATGTCGGTGACCTTGGTTCTTCTACGGATTTCCTCATTGCGGATTCGATCGCGTAGTGAAACTCCCAGCATAGCTCTTTCCATAGCTCGTTGGGCGACTTTGAGCTTTTGAACGAGACCTAACTAACTAACTGTGGTCGCTAACTATATATAGTTAGCGACCACGTTTCAGTGCCATAAGTCATCACTGGCAACACGCACTGATTATAGACTTTCGTCTTGAGGCTCTGCGGTATCTGTGACGAGAAAATATGCCGTAACTTCCCGAACGCTGCCCATCCGAGTTGGATTCGTCGGCTGACCTCTTTATCGAAGTTGGACCTACCTAGCTGAATCACCTGTCCTAAATAGACGTAGTGGTCAACAACGTCGATGATATCGTTCCCAACATGTACCGGCACGGGTGCAACATGAGCGTTTGACATGATATTTGTCTTGCCCATGTTCATTTTGAGACCCACCTGTTGAGAGACGGTATTGAGGTCGCTGAGCATAGTGCCAAGGTCTTCCAGCGACTCCGCCATGATGACTATATCATCGGCAAATCGAAGGTGAGTGATGTGTTCGCCATTGATGTTGATGCCATACCCGTTCCAGTGCAGAAGCTTAAAAACATCTTCCAATGCAGAGGTGAACAGTTTCGGAGAAATAACGTCTCCCTGTCTCACCCCCTTTTGCAATTGGATAGAGTTCGTGTTCTGATCCTGAAGACGGATAGACATGGTGGCCTTACTATACAGATTCTTCAACACTTCGATATACCTATAATCAATTTGGCATCGCTGCAAAGACCGCAACACTGCCCAGGTTTCGACAGAATCAAAGGCTTTTTCGTAATCCACATACGCTAGACACAGCGGCCGATTATACTCTTCGGTCTTCTGTATAATCTGCCGTAGCGTATGGATGTGGTCTATAGTACTAAAGCCTTTTCGGAACCCGGCTTGTTCGGGAGGCTGGAAGTCGTCAAACCTACGAGCGAGACGATTGGTTACTACTCTAGAAAACAGCTTATAAACGTGGCTCAGAAGCGAAATGGGTCTATAATTCTTCAATAGGGTGTTGTCACCTTTCTTAAAGAACAGTACCACTACGCTTCTGTTCCACGCCTCTGGCGTTGTACCTTCAAGGATAACGGAATTGAAGAGCTTTTGAAGGACCCTAAGTACCGGTGTTCCACCCGCTTTCAAAAGCTCAGTCGTTATTCCGTCCTCCCCTGGTGCCTTGTTGTTCTTAAGCTGTTTTAATGCAGTCCGAATCTCGTACAGGCTGACGTCCGGGATGTCTTCGGTGTAGTGTCGAGTCAAACGGGCTCTGGCATCGCTAGACGTGCTAGGAGCAGGGTTTTGCGATGAGGTATACAATTGTCCATAGAACTTCTCGAGCTCTCTTAAAATCTCTGGCTTTGACGAAACGATACTGCCACTGTCGGTCTTCAGTTTTGTCAACTGACTCTGCCCAATAGACAAATCTCTTGCAAACACTTTGGAGCCTTTATTACGCTCTATTGCGTCTTTAATACAATTAGTATTAAAAAGACGCGTCTTTAATACAATTAGTATTAAAAAGACGCAAATCGTGTCGCATGGACTTGGAGATCTGTCTGTTGAGCACGCCGTATTTCGACATATCAACTGAAGACTGCAGCCTCATTTCGCCTCGTTCTGCCAAGAGTTTAAGAGTGTGCTCAGAGAGTTTCTGATTTTATGTTAGTTTAGTTTTCTCAAAAAAATACTCGGGTGAGAAAAAACACGATCACACCAGAGTTACCTCAAGACTATGCGAAGCGCAATGAATTTAGTGCGAAAAAGCTCTATTGCGCATCGGAACGGCTAACTTCACAATTACCTAGATTTGCCGTCTATACTTTACACTAGTATTCAGAAAAATACCTAAAATTTTTACACACCACAAACATAAATACTTATAGGTACATAATTATCTGAGACAAATGACGTTAATTAGGCTTAATTAAAGCTTTCTCAAGAAATTAAAAAACAGACCTTACCTCACTGGTTTGAATACAAGTGCAAACACACAATAATATCATGCAAAAAAAATGTGTAAGAAGGTACCATCTTCATAGAAGTCTTACCTACCTGTCGATGTCGTCTCTAACACATTGATAACCTCCTTTTTTCAAATCGGTTAATGAACATAAAATAAAATATCAAGGTGTGCATTTGTTGCACGAACGAGTTCTGTTTTATAAAAAGCTCTACTCGCGTGAATAACTCTCATCAGAATCAGCTCTTATTTTAATTAATTCCTATACGCTTGAGCTCAAAAAGAGCATGTGCCCATCCAATTACTTCCTACTGAATTTGAGAAGTAGACTCAACGAGTGAGTTTCGTGCCTCGGAATAAGATAGGAGTGTTTACTACGCTCAAACCGAGACTTTTCAATACGTCGTAGATAGGTAAATATGAACAGGAAGGGTGAAATTCCGCACCAATAAGCCCCTCATCAATCTTGGCTTTTTTGCCGAAGACGTATCAAGTTCGTGGTCGTCTATTACTGAATCAGGGTACAGATTAAGTAACTGCTCGGTACATTTCATCGCATTCCTTGGCAGTTGAATGCGATTATTTTTTAATACTATAACGATTTAGCCATAATTGTTTGATAGCTAAACAAGGCAAAAAATAGTCAACATTCACAGCGAACATAAAACTTTCTGTGGTAAAAAAATTTAAGAATTCGTGTTTAGCCTTTTTGACCAATGGTTAGAGAGTACACTACAGAAAAAATAATCGGGCCTAGCCGAGAGTACTGTGAATTTGAATTGCTTGCTCAACATTCTCTATAACCCGAGTAGAGGATGACTCACAGTAATTTGTATTGACCGAGTGTTGTCCGTTGCTCGGCCGTCACTCGGTATAGTGTGAGTAAGTCAATACAAAATAATGTAACATTAGTTGACCGTGCCACGGCCGACACCCGGCGGGCAGTCGGCTCGGGCCCGGCACTCTAAGTCAAAAGGTAAGTAAGTACGGTAAGTCATCCCTAGTACTGCGGTTGTCGAGCAATCATCCAAGAGTTATTTCATCGACCGCCTGAACGGCTGAAATTAATGTTCATAATATTTCATGTGAAATCGTTACGTACCTCAGTACGATAGTTTTTTTTGCTGAATTCGTTACGTCAGTTTGAAATATAACTCGTCATCAATTTATGTCAGTGCTATAAGCATGTTTTTCTTTTAAGTTTCTTTAAGCTTCTTCTTTAGAATGAAATCTTTGAAAAGAAAAGCATTTGTTAAGAATGCGAGCACATTAAAAGTTTCCTGATTTCAGTTCTCATTAGGAAAGTACCTAAACAATAAATAGTACCTAAGTTTGTTGCTTCTATCTAGAAAGAACCGTATTTGTTGAGTATACGAACTTTGTAGAAGAGTGGAAACTTATCTTTATCGGTTTCTTGCTAGTCACTATTGCAGTTGTTTGATAAAAAAGTTCGTGAAGGTCTGAGGCCAACTCTGGTGTAGGAGTTAGTAGACCGCCCGAAAGCCTCTGTCATGCCCTTATGACTTCTTAAAGCCAGGACCAATAGCTTAACTCGCCTTCCGAAACACAGAAGTGCTCATTTGAAAATGCGACTGGCGCTGGCGGTCACCCACCCAAGTACTTACTGACCATGCGGAACGTTGCTTACCTTTGTTGATTTACTGAGAACAACTAAGTCAGCTACGCTTTGAGCGCTATAATTCGATAATACCGATGGTTTATTGCAAAACAACTTTTAAAAGTGAAAATGTAATGCGTAGAGCCGGGATCATCGGACGCACTACGAGAACTTTTCAGGCTAACAAGGTTCAGTATTCAGTTTAATTTATTTGAGAAAAGGATGGTACGGCCCGGCCGTGCCCGGTTTTTTGCTCGACTTGGCGGGGTTCTGCCGTGCCCCCAGATCACATCAATTATTCTATACAGGCAAGTCAATCATCAACTACCTACAGTACACTACTACTATAGAATAGTAAATAAAATTTTGCCCTTCAAAGAAGATTTTGGGATTTTTGTATCAAAAGTAGGTCAAATTCCCATTTACTGTTCTGGAAGCTTCAAAGGGGATTTTGACACTAAAATACCCAAAATATCTAACAGGATTTTCACACTAACCCATATTTATAAGGGTAATACCTACTGGTCTATACATATTAAATTAATCATAACTATGTATGAGTGTTGCACTATAAAATTGAGTAAGAGCGGATTCATTTAAGTAATAGTTAGGTACTTAATTCAACTTTAGATATGTCTGTGTGTCTCACGTAAGCCCTCCGATTTTATAAGTGACCGTAGTCCGTAACACAATAGCAATAAAAATAATTAAGAATGTGTCTCGTCGCGTAGTCATAAGTCGGGTTCGAACAAAGATCCGAGATTAAACGCTCGAAGTCTAGCTGGGGTCAGTAGCGGGAAGGGGTTGGGGAGGCAGAGTGGGAGGTAGGTAGAGGTTCACAGCAATCAAAACTTTATCCTCTGCTTAATACCGCTTCTATTGTGTATTACCGTGCATAACCACCGATGCATATTTACGGGACAATTTTGCCGGACATAACCTTTTCTCTTGAATATGGTAAAAGTCATTCTTACCTTTATTGGTGCCTTTACTTTTGCATGTATGAAAGTTAGTGTTGTTTTAGTTTTCAGATTGTGCAGAGCAGAAGACAGATTTTGCCGATACGACATAGGTCCTTTCATCTTTGTTATGTAATTTTGGTGGCAGCTTCTTCTTCTTCTTTTGTTTTATGGCCTCTGTGGCTAGTTTGCCACAATTTTTCCAGTGTCAAGTGTATTAGTTTGATTGTCGCATAGCAACGTAAACAAACGAAATTTGGAAAGAAATGATGACTTTTCTTTCAAAATTCTCCTGGAAAGTCTTTGACTAAATTACCAACCAACATTACCCCTCCATTTCAATTACTTACACTTGTGCTAAGTAAACAAGTTAAATTGTATAAACTGCCACCAAATTTACGCAATAAAACTTAAAATAATACGAGAAAAATAATTAAAATGGGAAGACCCATGTCGTTTTGACAAGATAGCCAAAGACAATCCTGGTGGCAGCTTATCCAAAGGACAATTTACTTGACACTGGCAAAATTGTCTAAACTGACAGACTGCCATAGTAAAAAAAAAGAAGGCGTCCTTTCCGGAAGAAAATGTGGACTAGAGTCTTCTAGACACCCGGAACAAATATTTGTAGATCGTACAAACATTTGACTCGAGGCGGGAATCAAACACGCAATCTTCGCGTCGCAGGCGGACCTGCGCCTGCGCCCGTTGCGCCACATCGGTCGTCAAAAGAATGGGTTCGGCACACAAAAAAAATCGATTACGTTTTTCTGGTCAATTATTATTTATCATTGTTGGAAATCGAGACGGGCGGAGTAATAATAAAATATTCGAGCGCGTGCGCCCCGTAGCGGTTATGCTACGCGCTGCCCTCTCGATTTCCGACAAGGATAACTAATAATTGACCAGAAAAACGTAAGAGTAGTAGAGTTCTCTGTGATAGAGCTCGTCCAGGGAAGGACTACCCACCATACTTATTTCTGCCGCCAAGCAGTAATGCTCGCATTGCTGTGTTCCGGTGTGAAGGGTATGGTTTCCGGTGAAATTACTGTCACATGAGGCTTTCGATCTTAGCCTCAAGGTGGCAACCCGCGAATGATACCTCTGGTATTGCAAGCGTCCATAGGCTACGGTAACCGCTTACCATCTTGTGGGCCGTACGATTGGTTGCCACTTCAGTTGTATAAAAAAAATGGTTTTAAAAGTTAAGTTTTGTTTTTACTTAGTTCAGATATGGTGCGTTCGGAGCATTTATATTTGTTACAGTGGCTTCTAGTTCGACTAGTTCGCCTCTGGTAGAAGACAGTAAGACAAGATTGTCATTTTATTATTATGATGAAGCTACAGTACTTTCAAAAAAACTAAAGCGTTTTGTGGCGTTCGACAATTTCGTTTGGTTATAAATTCAATTACCTTCATGACCTTTTAAATAATACAGAAACGGTTTTAATACGTGGAAACCCATATATAGCAAATGACTTTCTACTTACCTATTGCGAGGTAAAGGGTCAACAATGAAAACCTTTCGCGCAAAAATACTCAAAGGACTTAATGGACATGCATGTGTGAGCAAACGAAATAATTTAAACTCAAAGGTACGACATATTAAGCTGCTTTTACAATGTAATAGGATGATATTTTTTAATTCAAAAGCTATTTGAAACTGAGCAAAACAAAAGTTTTCTCTAGAAAAGAGTAGACACTTTAACACAAATGCCATTCTTAATTGATCGCGTGTGAGATTTTGATTGTTTACGGCAAGTACACAGTTATTTCGTTTTTGTAGGTAAAATAAAGTAATCTCGACGAATCTTGGCCATCGTGAAGTTAGCGGTTTGTGATGCGCAAAGACAATTTAGTTCGAAAAAGCTCCATTGCGCATCGAATCGGCTAACTTTACGATGGCCGAGATTCATCGAGAGTACTACTCGTATACTGGATTTTGCATACTTATTGTGTTACTTTGATAGAAAAATAGATAATATGAATTATATCTTTATTGCACACGTTACAATAAAAAAAATACATTGGAGGTGACTATGTTTACAGTGTAACAATGGGCGGTCTTATCACTAAAACCGATCTCTTCCAGAAATCTTTGCTGTTTCGTTGTAAACATGTAAGATGATTATCACTTGTCTTGCTCTGCTGCAATAGATCCTTTGATACCTTCACTGAGCCCTTTTCAGGGTCACGTACAGTCAAACTAGTAACTAAAGTAAACCAAGGTGTTTCAAAAATCCTGTGACACAAAGAGGCTCTGTATGGATTTAATACCAAAAAGCGTCCGCAACACATTCCTATGTCCAAATCTAATCTTCTGATTTAAGTTCTTCGTTATACCTAAGCCATTTAATAAACGAAAAACTTTCTTAAAACAAAGTTTATATAATTATAATTATTATTTCCTTTAGTTTGATTCGACCAAACTCGAATAGGCACTATTCTCCGAATAAATCGTAGTTATTCGCGAGTAAACTGACAGTTTACTTGATTTTGACATTTCTTATTCCGTGGCATAGTTATTCCAGAAGTTGGTCTTATCCACCCTTAAAGAATGATAAATGTAGAAACCTACATTTGTATACCTACATTAACAGAATGAGGGAGCAAGTAAGTACCTAGATTATAAAATAACGTTCCAAGAATTTGTATTCATGCATTGAAACGTTATGAGCATTAAGCATAATTGGCTAAATTAACATTCCCGCGTAGAAGCGTAGCATTTTAGTAACTCGTAGATATGTATTTAGCACCCGTAGTACCTACAAATTATTAAAATTAATCTCTACCTACTACAAATACAAAATACCTTATTTAATACTACAAATTTATTAGCATAATACAATATATCTTATAATCTACGCAACGGATTTGAATGCAGTTTCATCAATAGATAGAGTGGTTCAAGAGGAAGGTTTATATGTATAATTTACGAATACGAAGTTGCGGACAACAGCTGGGATGTTACGGTGTTTGCATGTTTTTTTTTTATTCACAATAGGCTTGCGCTTGACCACTATCTCTACGGTGGAGCACGCTTGCCTAAGAGCAACCTATTCACTCGTGACTTGAAGACACCCAGGTTATAAGTATCGATGTTATAAGATGTTTGTTCCTCTACAACTCGATAACCACTGAACTGATTTGGCTGAAATTTAAAATATAGATAAATAATGACCGGAAATAAATATTATTATATTATATATATTCTACAAGCATGTAAATTCCAGTTCTCGAGTTTTAACGAGCCGATCGCACCGCAATTCATTTTTATATATAAGAAGATAAGATAAGAAGAAGCGTTGCGTTGCATTGAAACTGGAGGATTAAGGCGCTATATATATATATAAAAGTCGTAATTATGTAAAATTTACAAATCTTTCCCCAAAGCGGAATCCATGGGGGTTTGTGAACTAACCTATTTGTCAAGCGGAGGTCCGGAGAAGAGCATCACTTGGGGTACTTGAATCACCCCTATGTATGTTTCGAGATTTTTCATAGTTTTCGAGTTGTGATTTTCTTTCTGAATTTTTGAGAACTTTCGACCTGAACAACTTAAAAAAAACACCTAAAAGAAAAGTAGAAGACTATTTATATTTCTTTTTTTTTGCAACTGTGTCTATGTGAGTTTTATTATTATTTTATTAAACAATCAGCTTCGTAACTTTGATAAATTTTATGAAAATATTGGTGTATATTGAAAAATTTACTTGCGATGATTTATGACTTAAATTTTTAACTTTTAATTAAATATCTAAACTGGTGATTTCATGGTTTCTAAGTAGGTCTCGAGAATTCTACAGACTCTTAGCTTTCATAATCATTTAAAAAAAGTAACACTTAATGGACTAGGTATTTTGGCTAAAATCGGCCTTCAAGGACATCAGGTTGGATAATTCTTAAAATTTGGTTCGTGCTTTTTGGCCATTTTAGCATCATAAACAGTTCAGATAGCTAGCCAAAATAACTGCAAGAAAGTAAGATTGAATCTTTGGAGGTTAAAAAGGACTACGCGTTTAGTTTATTCGTAGTTTAAAACTGAACATGATAATTTTATCTACTTATCTGTTGTTGACTGATTCCAAATATATTATAAATTATCGTATAAGTTTGCCCTTTGTGTTACGGAAGTTCCCTTTCGCCATAAATGATTTCAATATTTGTGTAAGCACTCTCTAAGTAGAGCAAATGATATCCAAGTTGTTCAGAGTTGCTATGGATTGTACAAACCATTGGCAGTGAAATTAATATCTGTACAGATATACAATTTCCTATGGATGAGCGACTCTATAAATGGTGCTAGAAATATTTGCTATTTTGTGGAATAGGAAAGCTGGAGTAAACAGTCAATATTGAAAAGTTACCTGCATTTTCAAACTGTATTTTATGATGACGTTTTATCAAAAGCTCGATTTTAATTTGCAAAGAAACTAGTTTGTATTACTTACTAAAAATTCTTTCCTAGTAAAAAAAATTATTAAACATGCCTCTTATTTACGGTAATCATTAACAATATAGAAATAATGTTTTTAATAAGGCATAAAAACAATTATACTTGATAGTTTATAGGGGTAATACGTAAACGTTACCATTAGATTTTTATTAATATATTAGTTGTATAATGATCATACGGATGAGACCATAAAATAGGTCGTCTCAGTAATTAGTTCTATGATTTCAAAAAATCGGATTAAATCGCCTTTTTGTTCGATATTGAATAGTTTGACAATTGTACCGAATAAAAAACGGTAAAAATAATACGATCAGTGGCTAAATTAATCTTGCTAAACAATTAACCAAAAGTACCACTATGTCTCCAAGCCGTGTGGATTCTCTATGCAACTGTTAGGCTAGCAAACACCCGCCCAGCAAACACGCGTGGAATTGGTTCCTTAACTAACCATTATCTATAGCACTATGCAAATATATGAGTGTGAATATAGTCACTATAGAGCTATTACCTCTACAAATTTATCGAGCAATAAACGTTGTCTCAACAGTTACAATTACCTGAATATCATACTCAATGTGCCAATGTGCTATGGTTAATTATCAATTACTATATATAAAATGCAGTAATGCTCGCTTTGCCAGTTTAGTTGTATAAATATATTGTTTTTTCTTTCCACAGATAGCAACTTCGTCCTGGGCAACGCGCAAGTCCCCGCGTACCCCATCGTGTACTGCTCAGATGGTTTTTGTGAGCTAACGGGCTGGGCGCGCGCGCACATCATGCAGAAAGGTTGCGCGTGCAAGTTCCTCCACGGAGTTGATACGAGGGACGAGCATCGAAAGGAGATCGACTCAGCGCTAGATTCGAAAAGTGAACTGAAGCTTGAACTAATCTTTTATAAAAAAAATGGTGAGTGAGAATTCGTAAGCCGGTGTGTTTTCAAAATGCCTACGAACACACGATATTCACGTACTAATAGTATCCGTGTTTATAAATGCTCGTGTCGATTAGTTACATTTATGTAACGCAATGGGTTTGCCGTTTGCAAAAATCTAACCAAGTTCATAATGCGTTCATGATTGCCGTTTTCGTGAAATTTTTCAATAAAGCAGCTTATCGATATATAGAGTACTTTTTGTATATGACACCCGACCCGACAAAGTAAAAAAAAACCTAGAGCTCGTCTGTTCTTAAAAAAAAATATATATACCTATTCCAGACTGTACTTACCGCAAACGACTGTGGCAGAAGTACTGTATTTAGTTAATCCTGTCCAAAATTTATTCACGCCTTTGTCTTCGTAAGTTGACTCTCGCACATTTCAGTGCACAAAAAGCTAGTAACCTCGAGATTGTGTTAAGACGCTTCTCGTAAACTCCTTAGTAATTATTGGGTACTTTTGTGTGCGCTGTTTGATGACAGTTGATTATATTGAACTTTGATGATGATGATGCTGTCATCCAGGCTGATTTTGGCCACGTCGACTGCTCTATTGCTATACGGAATAGCTACGTTTGTGTGCTGTTATAATATTGCATGCAACATAAATATGTTGCAATATTGCATTTGGAATTAGCACAGTGCATGATGCTATATTGTACGTTCTTGTGATTGTTGTTATGAAAAACTTTTTACGAGACTACCTCATCGATCGTTTGCAAACTATTTTTGCATTGCAGAAAAAGAAAATGACGGCCTAGATTATCTCTGTAGGTGGCTTTGTACTGTGTTCGATCTGAATCCAGAAAAATACGATGAGAGAAAAATGAGATTTTGAGCAGAATAATTGTTTACGCTAATTACCTAAGAAGTTGAGTTGATGGACGCAGTACAATAGTCCAAAACTGACACAGTGTTCACTGTTATGGTTTGATCAAAATCTATCAATGTTTTAGGTTTAACCTTACTAGGTTGTGTGTGTGTGTAGTGTGCTAAAATTGTGCAATAGTACTCTATTGCACAATTTTAGCACACTGAGAAGTATATACTTTCATTGTTTAATGAAGCGCTTCTTACGAGCTAATCTTGCATGCGTTTAGAGCTAAAATTAGTATGTAGCAAAATCGATCGCGCATCTGATGCTCGGTTCACGTTTGACCTGTATTCGCTTCTCTAAGGCTGGATTTGACTAACTTCTGGAATAACTATTCCACAGAATAAGAAATGTCAAATACAAGTAGACTGTCAGTTTACTCGCGAATAACTACGATTTTTCAGGAGAATAGTGCCTAATTCGAGTTTCGTCGAATCCAACCTAGGACAGTACAGTACAATGAAAGTCAGTTAATGAGAGCCACGTCGTAGGTAATTATGCTCAATGTTCTTTGGGAGTTTCCTTTGATTAGATGTATATGTAGAGGTAGGTAATATTAGTAGGACGGAGACTTGAGATAAAGGAAGTTAGTTTACTTGTTTAATTGGATTTAGTTTTTACAAATGGTACGCTTTTGACAGTACCTAAATAACGAAACAGAACTTTGATTTGAACAAGCTGTCTTTTTTATCTAACACTTATAGCCTTAAACTTAATTAAACCTTAATTGAGCTATCTATAGATCGTTTGTAACGGTCTTTAGATGGCTCAACTGTTTTATATGTACCTATACATTTTGTATATTTTGTAGGTAATGTAATTATATAAGTACATTTTTTAATTTGTTAATAAATGTAATGCATAAAGCATATTTAAAAATAGTCAGGGGTTCAATCAAATGAAAATCTAAAATTGGTTTACTAATAAGTGCTAGAGCCGCTTTTTAAGTTTCATACAAAAAAGTTTACACAACACGGCTCTATAAATAACTTTCATAAGTCCTTTGGTGCAGACTTTTTTATAAAACAATATAGACAATAATAATTTATAGGAAGAACTCATAATTAATTCCTAGTTTGTTTAAAAAGAATGTAGATAAAACCAAATAAATCTTTGCCCAAAACAACGAAAATTTCTTTCGTAATTTACTTATTTTATTCCAAGATCATATTAAATTACTAACTTTTATAATATCTGCACTCCGAATACCCTGAAGGCTCTTGGCTGTACTTTTGAACAGCGTTTGGATTAAAAGGGGACGATTAATCCAGTAGCCCTCGAAATATATCAGTGATCCTGATCAAGAGAAGAAGTTTACAAAACAACGTCCACGCCGCACTCGTAAACATAAACCAATAAGAACTTTACGATTGTATTCGACAAAATTAAACTTTTACAAGCAGATGTTCGTCACTGGGCGTTTACTGCCTCCAAGAACTCCTAGCAATCGAGCATTAAGTAAGCACCACTTCAAAATAATAGGCGTATAACATTTCAACTCATTTGGGACTTTCATGATTAAATACGAATCCAGCGTTGCCTACTTCACTTCATGAATTATGTTTTATTTTATTGTACTGACTGATTATTTTATTCGATCTTTATAGGTTTAGAACTAAGGTTCAGATTTAATGCCTACTACTCACCTCTATAAACCTTTTTTACCCCTTTTTTAAATAAAAATGAATTTTTGAACTTGCTTTGCTTTCATATTATGTGGGCAAGAATCGTAATTTTTAACACGCATGCGCCCATTGTTCGTTCGAATAACAAAATCTGTGCAAGATTTTTATTGAATAAACAAAATAGGTTGAGTACCAGCGCAGCGGGGGCTAATAATCGAGTTACGATAGTAACATTTAATGAAATTGATGCTGTTAAAACGTGTTTGTCAAAAAAAAACATTAATATTATCGATAGTACCTACTACAGTTAAGCGATTATATTGTATTTTTACAATAAGATTCAGCTGTGTCTGCTTTTATACAAAAATGTTCTGCAAGTAATTTGAAATAAACTATTCTTATGCTTTGTACCTTTTTTTTTAGGCTCGCCGTTTTGGTGTTTACTCGACATCGTCCCTATTAAAAATGAAAAGCGGGAAGTGGTTTTGTTCCTTGCTTCATTCAAGGATATTACAAACACAAAGATGGCTGCCATGAACACTAATGAAGATTTCGATAGCGGTAAGCTTATAACACTTCAAACATCAAAGAAAAATGAAATTAATAAAATATGTTTTTTGGCAATTATTAATATTTATCAAGAATCGTTTCATAAACGCTAAGCATATAATGAATAAATCGTAAGTACCTTACTATACATTTCACCAGTATCTTGCTTGCAAAATTTAATGATAATGCGTCTATGCAACGATACTTCAGTCGACTTGAAAGAGTTATTACGCTAGCGGCTTGCAAGCGTGATTTCAGCGTCTGAACTTGCCGCGGGTGCGCTGATAGCTCGTTGTGGTAACGCAGCATACGCTATGTTCACCATAGAAACTATTACTCCGATTACCGTACCGGGTAGCCACGATGTGGTCGTATCACATTCGCGGTGATTTTGCCTCACTGAAAACAAACTCCCAAGCCACCAGTGTGATAAGTCTCTTGTATAACTCTTTTTAAACTAATCTCAGGTTTATAACAGTAACCGAGCACGTTGTTCTAGTCATAGGTACACATGATAGCATTAGTGAGCTAGCTCCTTAGCTCCCGGTTGGTTGCGAGTATCACCGCACGGTAAAGTTCCTTCACGACTATTTTGTATTGGTCTTTCCATTATTTAAATGAAATAGATTAGAAACTAGTGCAGGCAATTGGATTGAGTAGAATACTTTGAGGTGTTTGTCTGCGTAAGTATTAGGCTTTAGAGAGATCGGGGTGTGATTGGGTATAGCAATTTTTTCTCATTTTCTTAATATTAAAGTGATATTACGGTATAGCATAACGCGCGTAATAAAATATCCATATCTCACATCACACCCCATTCTGCCTCTAAAGCTAAACGTAAAAACAATTAGCTAGCTCTAATACTATTAGTACCTACCTACTACTAAACACTGCAACGTTTTTCTTACTAACTACATAGTCATGCGCACTAGCACAAACACAGATTAAAGTTATAAACGGTTTGTTTGCAAAGGACCGGAAGGTATTTATAATATAATAGGTAGAAATAGGACGGAAACGATAATACTCATAAGTTGACAAAGACTTTGTTTACCTTCCTACTCGTACCAGCTTTCACAACTTTTACACCAGCATTTTGAGCTTTAGTTATTTTAAAAGGGAAATACCTACTAAGTTTTAGTAAATACGTTATTGGGAATAAATAATAATATAACTCGTGGTCAGCAAACAAACCAAAATTGATGAGTACGAAAATACTATTTCAATATCCCTCTTTCTTCGCATCTGGTTCACGTATAGAATAACACTCTGAAGAAAGGGTTGTTTACTATAATTAAATTAGGCTAATCAAGTAAAAAATAGTATTTGAATTGACGCATGACGTCAATGAAGAGGCTATGAAATAATATCATAATATCAATGCTAAAAAATAAATTGAGATAATTTTAAATACAGATTTAAAATTTAATTCTAATTACCCTTGCTAACCATGATAAATAGAAAAACCTACAAAATATACATACTTACATACCAAAATTATATACATAAGTATAAAAGTTAGCAGTAGTATGTTAGTGTTAGTAAGTAACAGTAGAAAATTCTAAAGAAATATTTTCTTGATGGTATTTAGAATGTAAAAACTAGGCATATATAGTTCTTTTGACGGATCTCCAAATTGCTCCATTCCACATCGAAACGGCTAACTTTACGATGGCCGAGATCCGTTGACAGAACTATACCTATGTAAAAAGTTTCAATCAAATATGGGATTTGTATGAAAATATTTTTTTACTTCCGTTTTTAAATACTATAGTAGGTTGTCTAGATAAAGAACATTATTTCTGTAATGAGGCTAAACCACCCTGTTTTCTAATTTTTCTTTAGGTACGTACTCGTAGCTACTAAAATAAGTTTCAAAATTTATGTCGCCAGTTGCGATGTTCCATTGCCAGGCAAAACTTTTTTCTCTTTTGCACAATCATTTTTTTCCTAACTTTTCAGTCGGTTTTACCCTTCACGCTATCTATAAGGGGTGAATCCTTACATTATTTTGATTTGAGTGCATGTTACTGCATGAATTTCACAATAGTTTTGATAATAACTTATATATTTGAGCATAACTTATTAATTGTTATACATATTTTATTTCTTCTTCTCACTATCATTAGTAAGTCATTGCGTATTTAGACTTAAATGTTGTTACCTCTCGTATAGTACCTATACACAATTCTACCTGGTTGTGTTTATGTCGCTAAGATTAGTTATTTATCTTAGTTATTTTCCTATCCAGATGTCAGTTAGCTTTTCTTGTAAGTTCATAAATGTTTTAATTTTAAAATTAGTTCAGTTTTTTGCGTCGCTTCATCTTTGCTTCAAATGCTGGCGACATTTTCGTAATTGATACCAATTTGATATCTACAGATAAAAGTGTGTTTGTTAAGGCCATTAGACGGCAATAACTATGATGATTAACGGCCGTGTAACGTGGTGATTGAAATTGACTGATCAAAAATTAAATATTTTAACTTTAGTTAGCTTGTTATTTATGCATTTCATATAATAATTGGAAACATATTGCTAGAGCTTTTAAGTAAGCCTAGACTTGTTTGGCTCCTTTTAGTTCTTTAACTTTTTTGTTGCTAAAACTATTCAGTAAGTAAGTTAGTTCGTATGAGTCAGTGGCCAAATTTTATGCCGCACGAAGGCCTCTGTAATGGCCCAACAACTTTGAAAAAGCCGGGACCGACTGCTTAACGTGCCCTCCGAAGCACGGGAGCGCTCAGTTGAAAATGCCACTAACTATTCAGTTAAAGTTTATGACAAATACTTAGTTTTATAGACTAAAGTTTATATTTTTATTTATGTGGAAGTTATTTAAATAAAAAACAGCCAGAATACTTCCAGTTACCTCACAATGCTGTAAGAAGAGCAAGGTCCAAAATTAGGATATTTTCTCCAACCTCTAAAAAAGTTGTGATCAACAATAATTCGCACTTGACCTAATTATTTTCTTCATTATTTGTAGTACCCGTCACTATTGGTATCAAATTACTTGTGCGTCTTTACAAGATTTCCCAACTATTGTCGAAATATATCTCTTAAATTCTAACAATATTTTCGATTGAACCCTCTTGAAAAGCGAAGAAATATATCCAGTAAATTAGAGTTACAAAAAAAGATTATTTGAGGTTCGTCGGGTACCTATAATCCCATATTTAAGAGATATGATTTTGGGAAAATTCTGTGCTCTAAGAACCTAGATTAATGTTTAGCTGGTTGTGCTCGCTAGTAACAGGGTGGTTTGTGCTTCAGGAGCCGCGGTGCGGCCGTCGGCTGGCGTGGTCACTCTAGCGTTATCCCCATTTGTACCCGCAGCGGCACTATTGGGCGCCCGGTTTCGAGCTGAATCTAGTTGCCTACTTCCAGACCCGAATGGCAATCTTGACCCAGAAGCGCCCTCGCCCGCCAACATGGGCAGGCGACGCTCCCGGGCAGTATTGTACCAGCTTTCAGGACACTATAAACCGGATAAAATGAAGACTAAATTAAAACTCAACAATGTAAGATAAACATCATTCAGGTGTTAGGTCATCATTCGTACTATACCATCACCATTTATTTTTATTTAGTTTACAACCTACCTACTAATTTATAATATCTCAAACTTGTGCTACGCGCGTAGCAGCTATATCGTAGCCATGCTACGAAATACCAGCTCCGCGCACATTATGCACCTACCGACTAAATGATATATCTAATTATTATCGCAATACGAAACATTTTCCAATAACTGATATTCTCTACATAAAGGGTATGTTTTCAGAATCTTCTCCATTCATCGGACCCACCGCTACCTGAGTACAAAACCTCAGCCATAAAAAAGTCCAGACTCATCATATCACATTACGGAGTATTCAAAACATTCTGGGACTGGTTAATTCTTATAGCTACCTTCTACGTGGCGGTCGTGGTTCCATATAATGCCAGTTTTGTTAACGAGGGTCATCCGAGGATAAGCGTCACGAGCGATGTGATCGTAGAGGCTCTCTTCATTATTGGTATGATTTTTTTGTTACGCATATTCATGTTAGGTACTTATCAATTTCAATTAATTCAATTAGTTGTTCAAATTATTTGATAATTCAATTCCATTCAATTTATTTATTTTAGACTACAAAATTTTATAAAACTACATAGTCCAAATTTAAAATAATACTTATAACAAAATAAAATAAATTTATGATCAAGAGAGCATAATATGCGCTCTTGTTCAGTACTTCATGAAGTGGCTAATAATTGTATAAGTTTTGATAAGCGCCTATAGCTTAATTTACGTTTAATAATAAGATTGTTACATTCTAGGATCTAAATTTACACTGGAATTTGTAATAGATAAGATAAATTATGAAATAAATTGAACTTTTAAAATTGAATTGAGTCGGTGTTTAACCTCTCTGCGATGAGGTGCAGGTAGCTATTGGGGCTATCGCGCATCCGGCGCATCAAGGACTCTGATCTTTTGCGCATTATCGCCGCGAACCCGTCCACTTGCGCGTCAGTAAAAATTCCTGACGCGTTGTAGAAAAATATCAGTTACAGTTGAAGAAAATTATTAGTTTATTAAATGAAAAGATAAGGTTACACTTACAAAATCAGAGTGGAAATAAATAATATAAATGGGTAATATTTAAAATAACTTGGATTCCTTTAAGTTCAACAACCAAATTCTTACAACCAGAAAATGGCTATTGTTGCAGTCTTAAAAGAATAACAATATAAAAATCGTTTCTCAATAAAAATGAAATATACGTACTAACTTTCCACAAGTAGATAAACAACGAAACCGGTAAAGCTTGACCTTTTTGAAGAGCCAAGCTCTACTACATGAGTTAGATATTGTAAAGATGACCTAGAATAAATTGCGATAATAGGCATGATGACTGATTTTAAAAAAAACTGTTGTATTGTGTTCAGAAATATCGACTGTAAAATAAAATAAAATAAAATATTTTGCAGAAATTAATGGTTTATTGGAAACTAGTTGACCCGCGCGGTTTCACTCGCGTTACTTATTTAGCAATTTCCATAATTTCTCACCGTTTAAACCTTCCCTGGACTCCTACGAATAGTTCAAGACCAAAATCAGACAAATCGGTCCAGCCGTTGTCGAGTTTTAGCGAGCCTAACGCACAGCAATTCATTTTTATATACAGGGTCATTCATTATCAACCTGACAAACTTAAGGAACAGGTTCCACACATCAATAAAAAAATACAAAGTACCTATGTTTTTTTTTCTGTATATTTTCTCTTAAAAATCTCGAGTAAATCGATTACATATATCTGGACAATTATTATTTACCATTAGCGAGCGAGCCCCGTAGCTGTTATAGGGGGGTCATTGACATGCGCAGGTCATTGACATGTGGGTTATTGATACGCGGTTCATTGACGCGGGGGGTCATTGACACGCGCCGCGAGCTGCCTTATTGATTTTCGACAAGAATAACTCATAACTGACCAAAAAAACGTAATCGATTTAAGAACTTGAGATTTAAAAAAAGGTAAAAAAAACATGTAAGTACTTAGATGTGTTTTTTTTTGTTTGGAATCTATTCCTTAAGTTTGTCAGATTAATAATGAATGACCCTTTATAAGAGAAGATAAATGCCAATTTATTTCTCGCCTAGTTGTGGTGGCGTCTAATACTTCACTTCTAGACTCAACTTTCTGCTGCAGAATTTTAAATTTCGAATTTCGCAGTGCAAAGTATTATATCGTTTTCAGTAGTAAACTGTATAAGCATTATACCACTACGAATTCGAAATTCAAAATTCGCAGTGTCAATCGCTCTGAATGGTGTTTAACTTATCAGCACAGAATCTAAACAGATATTAGAGTACCTACTACGTACCGGCACTTTGCATTTTGTTATAAGTTTTGTCCTAGTGTTATCTCTAGGTGGGTATCTATTCATTCACTAAAGTCTAATATAATATAAAGTATAATAACTTTGGTGTACCTTAAGATCAATTGTGTAAAGCCTCTTTTTCAGTGGTCGCTGCTAAATAATACCGTTGCATATTTTCTGGGATTAATGTGTCTGTTACTTCCAGATATAGTCCTCAATTTTCGCACCACGTTTGTGAGCAAAAAGGGCGAGGTGGTATCGGATTCGAAGTCAATTGCTCTTAATTACATCCGGTCCTGGTTTGTGGTGGATCTCCTGGCCGCGCTTCCGTTTGACCTACTTTATGCCTCTGACGTCTATAGCGGAGCGGTAAGTCAGATTATGATTAATACAAGAACTTGGTGCTGTACTTTTTTACAAATTAAAATTAAATGTAAGTTAACAATAAACAAAATGAAACAGTTGAGCCATTTAAAGACCGTTACAAACGATCTATAGAAAGCTCAACTGATCCAAACACTACCTAACAAAAGCGTTCCCAACATGCTGGCAGTATAATACAAGACGGAATTTATTCACTGTTTTATGATGTTATTTTAATTGTATATTGAATGGGTTTAGATGTAATAGAAAGTAAGATAAAACGTTCTCAATAAAAGCGTAACCATCTATTATTTTGTTACTCTAAGTTCAACGCTGAACAATATGCCTCGCCTAGAGCGATGGCCCTTGTATTATCCCAATTCCTTAGATTTTCGATAACGGTCCATGTTTTCGGTCCTATTCGCTGTTCATCATAAACATGTGTCAGCCTCACCCTGTACTAAGGGGTTGATATGCCGTGCCGTCTGGATGTGTCAGGGGCTAATCTTAGTGGTATGGAGTCAGGTTTTTGCATTTGTCATGCTGTCATGCATTCAACTTGGTCAATTTATTATTTTTCTCTCTAGAATATAAAACGATATATAAAATGAATTTATGACCTAATTGATTTTTTGTTAAACGGTTACCATGTTTAATGTCGAAGGACTTAAATACAAGTTTTAAAAAAATATATGAAATGAGTTTACAAAGTTACACTTGCATTTTTAGACTCTTTGCAGCTTGCTCGCTATTACTCTGAGAAATGGGTTCAATTTCAATTAGATCGGAAACTTGAAGTCTGAATGGGTTTGCCAATTAGTCAGGACTGCAAAAAAAACTGTATTTTTTGTTACCGAGAACGCATTACAAGATTGCAATATTTGACCTGGCAGGTGAAAAGGTTATTTGAGTTTATTAATGAACAAATTTGATTTACTGGTCAGTAAATTTTAGACTTTGACTTTAAAGTCACAGGTATAAAATAATCTTTTACTTATCTCGAAAAACCTCTGTAATTCTATAATTTTTCAAAGGTAACGTGTTGCGTGTGATTAATTAGGATTATAAAATAAGGTTATTTACTGAAACGTCACTAGTAACAAGAGAGAACCGTTTTCATAACACCATTTATTATACTTTTCACGTACAGGCTCCAGAGCGGGTGGTGTGGTTTAGTTATTAATTAATTTACTACGTTGCAAGTTTTACAACGATGGTAGAGGTTTAATTTTAATTAGAGAGTTTAAACTAAATAGATGACTGTTAGCAGTTCATTGTTTTGAACATACTATGTTCTGTTTTGTTTTGTGTTTTGTAGGTACCTATTACTTACATAATTATTTAATTTAAGGGCATAAAGAGCTTAAACCATAACAAAGTGTATACGTTACCTATTTGCAAAAAGTTTCTAAATTAGGTGCCATATTATTTTCGTGCTAAGTTTTTGTGTACAAAACTTTAGGTTGGTAAAATTAAAATTGTAAAATTAAAATCTTTCCATGCTTACCCAACGGTCAGATATCATGACAAGAGCCCCGAATTCAGCTCAAAGTAGGTAATCACTTTAAATACATCTTTTTTTCTAGTTCAGTAGTATTTGCATCTCTTTCCTAGATTTTTTTCTTAGTGGTTTCTGCCTATTTTTAAGACAAGCGTATGGTATGAATTTTAGCTTTGTTTTTTAGGTGAAAAGAGTATTATTAAAGTGTTTTTAATTGGTTCTCATTATGCAGGAGTCGACGCATGGAAACGTTCACCTAGTGAAGTTGACGCGGCTGCTACGTCTGGCGAGGTTGATGCAAAAAATGGATCGATACGCACAGTACTCGGCGCTCATACTGACTCTGTTGATGCTGTCATTCACGCTCTTGGCGCACTGGCTGGCGTGTATTTGGTTCATTATAGCTGATAGGGAAATCGAGGTTCATGGAGAGAATTGGGATTTAGGTAAGTCCACGCTTCCATCCAATAGAGATCTGCTAGGTAACCACAAGCTCGAAGGCTCAATATTGAAACAATGCTAGACTGACATTTCGACATACAAAGAAAACAGTGTAATATTATTTCAATATTGCTTTAGGACCTTGTGGTTACCCCCCTGGATTAGTTTAGGTAACTATAGTTCTAAAGTATTAGAACGCAAATTCATTTAATTTTGTTTGAAATAATACAACATGTGCCTATATATTTTACATAAAGACGAGTAAAATTTAAATGTCATATTATTTCAAACGTCTCTGCATAATATAGTGCAATAATTGCACAGTATTTTTGACTTACACGTTACAACATCGGAATGAAACATTCAAGTTAGTTTGCAAACTCAAATTCATTGGCATTCAAAATTGGCTCATTCCAGCAAAAGTGTATTCGTACCCACTGCAAATAAATGCAATATTCAAATACCAGCGTGTTGTACCTGCTGAAAGGCTCCAAACAAAGTATTTTTTTGCTGTGTTCATAAAATAGGAACACTGAAAAATATCTTTAAGAGAATAAAATATATCAGGTTTTTTATTGGCATTCTTTCCTTGTCACTGTGTTGATGTATAGTTACTGTAACCAGCGGCTATTCCATCATTAGAGTTGGCCACTGACTCATACAAACTTACTTATCTACAAAAAAAAATACTATCAGCATTATTAGATAATTAGGCGCTGCAAGTAAATAATATCAAAGTCAAATATCGCATAACGAAGCAGTATCGATTGGCTTTTGTTCATAGAACATTCGGCTTTTGTTAGCCGAATGTTACAATTACAACACGAGTTTCAGTTAGGAATGTAATTATTGTTATCCACGTAGGTCTGAAAAAAACCTTTATGGTACGTTTTCAGGTTAGAAAACTTTAAAAACAGGAAAACGAAATATAGGACGGTCCTCCATTCGATGGACCGACGACAAATATATATTAAAGATATGATGATGATGATGACTCTCTAAATAATATCATTATCATGGAGTCCACTAATAAAAAGCGCGAGCGCCCCGATCAAACCTCCGCAGTTTTTAGTCATTTATACAATAATTTAATTATTATTATTATTTATTATTATTATTATTATTAAAATCAGATGATTACAAACTGAAGTTTTATCATTTCCAATCCTAAAAATGTTTCGTATCAGGAGGAAGGTTGCGGGGTCAAGTCCTGTCTGAGTCGAAACAATTTTGGGATATTTCAAAACTTTTAGAGCTGTTTGTAGCGTTTTGATTTTTTTAAAACACAACCTGTGTGTTTTACTTGATTGTGTTTTTTCGATAAACTTTTTCTGATTACATCTTTAAATTTAATTTTAATTGGATTTGTAATTTCAAAATAAAATTATTGCTAAAATTCAAACGTTCAACCAAGAGAGGTTCGAGCTACTCTGCTTTGAAAGTACCTACGAGCACAACTAATTACTTTAACTTATTGGTAGCCTTCTCCATTCCACATCCATTAAACATCAGTGCCACAGCGCCGGGGCGCTTCACACTCAAATAACAGTGCAACATTTTGCTCTAGTTTTATCATGGATTAAGAATGTATTCAAAATTTAATTTAGCAAACTAGTCTGCCACTTTTTAAAGTAAAAAGAAAGAACAATGTTTCAAATTAGAATTACTTTTGTTTGTGATACATTTTAAAGTGAAGGGGGAAAGGAGTTACAATCTTTTTTTGTTTTAATAAACATTAGGTGGGTACTATAAGCAAAATATTCACAGTGACATAATATTTATAATATTTATTACATACTTTATTATTAAATAAGGTCGTGTGGCGCGATTGACTGTCTTACCATGGCACCAAATACGGCTTAATAATGAATATCCTCAATGTGGAGGTAAACATGTAGATAATCTTATTTAGATACAATTGGTTATTTTTGTTTTTATAGTGTTAACCATCACACTAAGGGAATACTAAAGATTATAATATCCCAAAAATTATTTTGCCCCGCGTATCAAGCGGTGGTTGCGGATCCCGCTTGAGGCAAAATAATTTTTGGGATATTATAATCTTTATTTAGATACAATTCAAACTTGTCCATAGTTTACATCAAGTTTACTCTGCCTAACTTGTTAACGTCTTACTATGATGCAAATGCCGTGTATTTTCGACCAGTTAAGCCGTCAGTGCTGGCCACAGTCTCCGTTTAATTATGTCGTAGAATACGTAATCGGTTTTAGGAGAGCTGCAAAAGGGTGACAGAGAAAGGTGGTATAACCAACCCCTTTCTCTAAAAGTCAACGTTTGGAGCTATTTTCAATACGTATGTTGAGGTCAAGTGGGTAACCACAAGCTCAAAAGCAATATTGAAACAATGTTGGATTGTCAGTGTAATAGAGTCAGTTGGGACACTGTGTCTCAATAAATTTTGTCCGAATCGACAGCAAGTAATTTTTTCATATTGTTATGAGAGCTCGATGGTTACCACCTGATCACTATTATTTATGGTTCTTAGGAGTATAATTGAGATTTCAAAAAAAAGTTATACATCAATCTTTCATATAGCTTTGGCATATTATGTCAATTAAAATTTTAAATATCGTATTACTTAGTTGGCTCTGAGCTCTTTGCTAAAGTCAAAATTTCAGATAGTCGCATTACTCGTTCCATAATAAATAAATTAAAAACAAAGAAATACACAAAACAGTTAATAAATTAATTTTATGTCGTAGAACGCACAGTATATAACGCACACATTATCAACCTGACAAACTAAAGGGGTAGGTTCCACATATAAAAAAAAAATATGTACCTATAATTATTTTTTTAATGTATATTTTGTCTGAAAAATCCCAAGTAAAAAAGAAAAAATCGATTACGTTTTTCCGCTTTTCCGTTTGTCAGGTTGATAATGAATGACCCTGTATAAATAGTTTTAAATGCCTCAGTCATTTGTGAGCTGACTGATTCTTAAAAAAGTATCGTATCTTTGTTTAGTCACAACCACCGACCGTACACAATACTATTATGCTGAAGTGGCTGAGGCATTACAATAAAATACTGTTTGATGGCACGTGGTTGACAATGAGAAAGTAAAAAGTTGTATATATTTTATGATACTTACTGAGTCGGGTGGGTAAGAGGGCTTGTTCATGATACGGCGGCTTCGGGTGTTACATACATGAACAAATTTGTACAGTCAGCAAAAAATGGGGTCTACCACCCTAAAGTTGAGATTCATTTGAATGTCCTAGGATTTCACAGAAACTTTTGTCAAAAGTGATACACCACTTTCTTTGCTGATTGTACCTAGTGGTTTGTTATAGGCTGACATCAAGCTGGCATGCATGACTGTGCGCTGGGTGTAGCCGGGCCTAAGCAGCGCGGTGACGGAGATACACCGAAATGTCGTAAACTCTTTGTTATTTCTTGAATAATTGGCGACCAGACCGGCGCCGACTCGGTACCGTGCCTGATGGAATCGGTGTCATGAACAAGCACCCTGAGACTTTACAAACATTTGCATAGAAACCCTGGCTACATGTCTCTTTCAGGATGGATAAACAATCTGGCGGAGAGACTAAAGGTACCGATAATCAACATTTCGCACAGTGAAAGTTACGTCACAGCACTTTACTTCACATGCTCTTCACTGACTAGTGTTGGTTTCGGTAATGTGTCGGCAAATACTCTGCCTGAGAAGATATTCAGCATTATCACGATGCTGATTGGTGGTAAGTGACCGTAGAATACTTAGAAAATACACTAGAATATTGAGAGTATAAAAATCGACAGATTGTTTTTTTTTTTTTTTAAATCATTTTTATTTGCAATGCCAGTGCTTTAAAACGGTATAAAATATCATGAAGAAATTGGCCTGTCAAAGAACTTGAATTTTGAAAAACATACTGCATCTTCGTGATTGGGTCGGCTATACCTAAATACTCTCACACGAGACACACGAGAGTATACCAGTGTACCAGCACTAGGAGCATTAGAAAGCTGGACTTGATGATGCTGGGTAGAAGGATCTGGATATGTGAAACTGACGTAAATTCACCTAGCTCTATGACGTTTCAAAATTCGGGCGGCCTAGAAACTCTGTCACCAGAGTTGGCCACTGACTCATACGAACGAACGAACGAAAATGATTCTTGAGATATTACGAATAAAAATATTTAGACTTTGACTTTGATCGTCCCTTCGTTATCTGTATTTCTACCATTTCAGGTAGAACATTTTTACCCAATTTAACTTAACTTAAGTATTCTTACTTAAACACAAAGTTGACGGTCACGTTTCTTTGTAATGCCTAATAAACACTGAACAAGATTAAACGTTGTATTTTCCAAGATCATTTGCTATGACTGGCTGACAAACAAACGGCAAAACTTAACTGTTCCTAATGGCTCCCTTGGCGTCCTTTGATGAGCTCCATAAACAGAGGAATTGATAGCTCAATTTTACCTCAAGATATCTATAGTTGACGGCTTTGTAGCTCCCAGAGTATAAGTAATACTCAAGAACTTGTAATACCTTATCGCTTATACGGGTCGCTAACAGTGTGGTGCGGCGTCGAGGCGAATTTCTATAGAGTATTACAGTTGGGGCACGCCTTTGAGCGCCACTTGAGCGCCTCTTTAGCTTTTTTCTATACAATTCCAACTCAAGCCTGCCTCGCCTCCGCCTGTTATCGCTAACGTTAGTTGGGAAACATTATTTCTATTGGCTCCAACTATTTACAAGAGCGTTAGAAACTTTCGCAGAAATTCTTTGAGCAAGTAATACTTACGTATTATAGTTATGTACTTATCTTCTTATTTTTATGAAGAAACTTTTGATTTGACTTATTACAAAAGGTATAATACGAGTACAACGCTCTTCTAATGATGGTTTTATTTCTAAGAGGCTGCGAATTATTTTAATGAGTACTTATTTTATTTAATAAAATAAGATGTATTACATCCGGACCTTTTATTTTCAAAATCATTATTATGGATCGGATTGTCTCTAAGTATGTAATAGATTTTATAGTTATATTTTAGGAATCAGCTTCTCAATTTATTACTATGTACCTAATTATAATCAGCTTACACTCACTATAGGCTTTTTCTTTATCGCGTTACTCTTTCCCATCTTAATTATGGTCTATTTGAACCGTTTCGTCTTTTATTTCAGCTTTAATGCACGCCGTCGTTTTTGGTAACGTCACAGCAATTATTCAGAGGATGTACTCTCGCCGGTCGATGTACCAAAGCAAATGGCGAGACTTGAAAGATTTCCTCTCTTTGAATCAAGTACCTAAGGAACTGAAACAAAGGATGCAAGACTACTTTCAAACGATGTGGTCTCTTAACCATGGGATTGATATACACGAGGTAATCTAGCAAACATCGAGTGTATTTATCACCTTGTTTCTTGTTATATATTTATGGTATTTATATATACGCTTAGTCATGTTTGCTTATCAGAACTGTTTTTCTTTACATCGGCTGCCTTAATAGATGCCCGTAAGATAGCATAAAATTGTCCTTACACCGCCTTAAATCACAACGCAAATCACTTACACTATTATAATGATTTTACGTTTTTATATAGCACTTAGATGTTTAAATTAAATAACGCGTCATTAGGCCAGCATGAGCTCTATTAGATCGGTGAGCACGGTATCTAGACACTGCTTCGAACTCATCCTTAAAATACAGTTGAGCTAAATGGCCTGGAAATAAAACAAAACGTGATAAAACGTTTTACTCGTATTTGAATAAAGTAATAGTGATAGGTATATCACACGATCGTATCGATGTATTTACGAAACTACTTTATCTTTTGTTATTTTTAGACGCTCAAAGAGTTTCCTGAGGAGTTGAGAGGAGACGTGTCGTTACATCTGCATCGTGAAATCTTGTCTCTGCCTATATTCGAGGCAGCATCGCAAGGCTGCCTGAAGTTGCTATCGTTACATATCCGGAACAACTTTTGCGCGCCAGGAGAGTACCTCGTCCACAAAGGAGATGCTCTAACATACATTTACTACATTTGCAACGGTTCTATGGAAGTGATGCAGAATGATATGGTCGTCGCTATCCTGGGTAAGCAATTACGCGGGCGACCGGCGGTATGGGCACATGTGCACAGGCAAATCGGTCTAACGAGCGCCCACTCCATTGGTATTGATTAGTCTAGTCCATTTGGCTGAGAGGGTTATCGGGCAGATGTGTAATCGGTGTGATAGGTTGCAAGCTTTTTGATTTTATGGTAAAATGTTTGATAAATTAGTACATAATTTAAAAAAAAATGTTAAACGCCTCTGGACTTTACAATAAAATTTTGACTGTTAAAATCAAGTGCTCGTGGCATGGCCTGGCTAAAGTCGTTATAATCAATCAGATCAACACAGATAGGTACGCAATATTTTTAGAGGGGGGGTTGACTGCTATGCAATTGCATTTTCACCTGAGCGTTTCAGAGCTTCGGAGGGCACGTTAAATTACCGGTTTTATCATAACATAATTAGGCTCTGACGCAGGCCATCACGCGGCCTATAAATTATGCTAGCCACTTACACACTTTATCTAATAAATAATATATAAATAATGCTGGACAATCCACACAGCATCATCTAGCCCCAGGTAAGCTGATGTTAAACAGAGCTGTGTTATGGGTACTAGATGACTGATATATACTTAATACAATACAATACATGGATAGATATTTTTTATTATATATAGAAAATACCCAGAACACCCGGAACAAATATTTGTAGACCGTACAAACATTCGACCCGAGGCGGGAATCGAAACCGCAACCTCCGCATCGCAGGCGGACCTGCGCCCGCTGCGCTACATCGGTCGTCTTCTATTTATAAATATTAATTATTCACGTCTTATTATTTATTTTCTTATTATCCTATACTATTCACGGTATTTTTCAACCCAATTATCGAAATTTTGCAAGCCTAGTCAAAGTTTAGTTGAAAGAGGGGTTGGGTAAAACAATGAGTACTTAGGTATTCTAAAGAATTTCAAGTAGTTACCCTACCCACTTCAAAACAATTCAGACGAATTATACTAATACAATTTCAAATGCCAATCTAAAGCAAACCTAATGTTATTCAAATTAATTTTAAACTAACACCGTTTATCATAGGTAAAGGTGATTTGGTTGGGTGTGATATGAACACCCATTTGCAAGCGTACAATGGAACCGGCACGTCACAGGGCAATAGTCCCGACGTCGTCGTCAAATCCAGCAGTGATGTTAAGGTACCTACTATATACTAAATTCCCCCTGATAAGTGAAGCACGTATTGCGAAAAAGATTCCAAAACTATCACGTTTCGTTTAAAGACATTAACATCAGGTTTTTTTTGCGATGGGGCGTGGCAAGGGCCTGCCTGAGTTGTGAGAGAAATCTTTGCATGGTCTGCTAATATTTTTGTCAGGTCTGGGTGCTGTAGTACGATAGCACGATTGTACATTTGTTTCTTATAAGAAACAAATGTACAATGTTAATGTAATGTTCTCTTTACATTAACATTGTACATTTGTTTCTTAAAGAACTCCAGTGTCAGCAAGGCGTTTTGCTATTAATTTAATTCGATGTTGTCAATATTAAAACAAAATATTTTTGTATCATTTAAAAAACTGAAATAAACGAGTGATTATAATGATTTACAGAATGAAGTTCCTATGTAAAAATTTGATATTATTATAGATTCAATCCCTGACATTCTTCTTAGATTAAACAACCGATATACACATCCAAATTGCCACAGCTTTTTCGCAGTGCGAGCTAACACTTAACCTTAACTAGTATTCGAGTGTACGCTAATAGGTTTTCATTTGCATAATTCCGTGCACAGGCGTTGACGTATTGTGACTTGAAATCCGTCCATATGGGGGGGCTAGCTGAGGTGCTTCGGCTATACCCTGAGTACCAGCAGGAGTTCATACACGATATACACCACGACTTAACCTATAACCTGCGAGAGGGTTATGAGGCAGAAGCGGAGTCTGACGGTAACGGTCACCCGTCGCTGACGTTGCCTTCGATATCGGAGGACGATGAAAACGGCGATGAGCATCCGTCGCCGAAGAAGCCCACTTCTAACACTAATAGCCCCCGTCACGCGAAGTTTAGGTGAGTTGGTGTAACTACGTGTAACGCGGAAGCCCACGAAGATAATCGAACGCGTTTCACATGACTGTTAATACTCAATTCGTTGAAATGCGAAATGAGTGGAGCTGTTAGTTAATAAAATTTATATTTGTCAATACTGAACCGAGAAAAGTGGAAGGAGGGGGAAGCCTTTGTCCAGCAGTGGGACAGCAAATGCAAACTCAAAAAAAAACAGATAGCCCCGAACATACATTTAACTTTTCATTTCATACAATCGTAGTTGTCAGATGGGGACCTAAATTGTAGCGTTATATTTCCAAGTGAATGACAGCAAAACAAAAGATGGGAAAAGGTAATGTCGTGGTAAATGTAAAACCAACTTATTTACTTCAGTTTGATAACCGGCTAATTCCGTAAGCTTTTAAGTCTTAATGAGGTTGCTAGTGATGCCTTTGCCTTTATTACTTTATTTTACAAAACTAGGGTGGTGTATCCACTTAGACGAAGCGGTGAGGATTGTGTAAAACAAAATATAATCGTTTCAAAATTGCATTAGGTACATAAATCACGCTTCGTTTAGGGCCGAAACACATAAACGCGACTCCGCCTATTATAAATTTGATTAAATTTTGAATTTGAATTTATCCATGATGTTCACCAAAATCCTCGATGTCGCATGTCATCTATTTTGGCCAATAGATGTCATGTTGCAACGCCTTTATGTATAATTTCGGCCCCTAGACCACCTCTAAACTTGTAGTTTAGCCAATAAAGCTTTACGAAATAGACTATAGTAGAGCACTTAGTGCTATGCACTATATAAGTTGTTTTAGTTTGTTCTTCGTGTTTAGAACGGACGGCCAACCGCGACTCACTCACAGAGAGCTGCGAGAGAGAATAGAGCGGCAGCGCTCGGTGGCCACGCCCAAGATCACCAGAGCAGACTCCCTGGAAGGACTTAACTTGGAGATGCACAACACTAGGTCATCAGTAGAAAGACTGGATACTCAAGTGTCGAGCCTGCATAATGACGTGGCAGCTCTGAGCCATGAGGTTAGTCCAACACCTATAGCTTAAGCCCCAGTCACTCAATAAAATGTATGAAATAAAAGCTTCATTCAATTTGTGTCCATATACGGTGCCTTTAAATGTGTAAGTGTTACCTATTACCGCAAGAGCGAGATAGCATTATTCGCGCCATCCGTTTCTAGATATTATGATCTACTACACAAAAACTAAATACATGCGTGCGTAACAGCCTTTAGCTTCAGCGCCCCTGAAAACGCCTTCGAACTTGCAATCGGAGTGAGGTGAGTAAAACCAGTGGGAAGTGCCTATAACACAAAAATAAATAGACTTCAACTAGGTAGGTGTTTCCTAAATCTAACTTTCTTGTTTAGTTTAAGCTCACAGAGATGGGTTAAAAACTTATACCGGACCATAAAAACAGCAGTTCCATCCTTTATACTGAAGTTGCAGAGCTTAACAACAAAATTGACCTTTCAAAACAAAGACCTCTAATTACATCAGGAAAAAATCTCCTTGGTCTGACCTAAACCTGACCCCAATTTAATCTTACTAATTACAAACAGAAAAGAACGTTAACCATTTTACTGTTATTTGTTCTAAAATCAATGTGCTTTTATTATATAAAACGCTTAGTTCATTACTTTCTAAAAGGGTTCAACGTTTCAATCCAAAGTCAAACAATGATGTAAGTGGTTGGCCCATTTGCCGGGACAAGGATTCGTTATTAAGATACGATATCACTCTGATAAGCGGAAAAAATACACGTCACTTTGTTTATTATGGATTTACTACAAACCAGTTACATACTGGCTTGTTTGTATACCTTTGGTGTGACAAGATAGTGTCGAAAATAGAGGCGCTTGGCGCACGACACGTGTTTGTACCATTTTAATCTGGATCGAATGTCAGACCAAATCGAGGCCAAGTTATAACGACTACTGCTACTATTATTTGTTTTTTTGTCGTAAAGGACGAGTCTGTTTCGACAGTTCTTTCTTCGTACAACTGTCTAACGCGCAACACACACAGCGGGCGGGCGCGGGTATCGGCCGCGGGTGTTTTTTACTTTAATTTGTATGGACGACAAGGATGACAACACACTGAACGCGGGAGCGGCTCCCGCGCTTCGCCCGACCCGCGCCCGCGTTCAGTGTGTTGTCATCTTGGACGACAGTACCTACAAATACAACAAAAAACACCCGCGGGAGATCTGCCGCGTCCCGCGCCTGCGTAATAATCTTTTAATTAAAAAAAAATATAGGAGTAACCATAAATATCTTCTTAATATCCAATAGACTGCAGCGTGCAGGACAAATGCTTTCACCATTCAGTGAATTTTTGCGACCTCTACAAACGTCATCGGTTCATCGAGTGGAAGTGGAGGGCAGTCCAAAACTTTTTACCGGAATAGCCAATAGCCAAGCAAAATATCAATTTAATAAATAAAATAATTTGGAAAACCACCCGGACGCTGCCTTGAAAAATAAAAAAGTAGAGCAACTACCAAAGTTTATAGTTTGTAGCCAAAGTTGGAGCTACCTCGCATGTGCCGTTACCGGCTACAAAACGATTTCATCGATGTACAAACTCAGAAATTGAATGAACTGTAAAATCACAAAACTGCAGTTACTATATAGTATTAATCTGTTCCGTGATTTTATTATTGTCTCTTAATTCTCGTATTCGCTGTAGCGTTGTCGTTATTGGATTATTCAATTGGTCTTTAATTAAAAGAGTAATACAAGGTGACAATAATAATTATTATTCAGGTCCGAAGCGCAATCCAAGCTTTACAAGAGATGACGGGCCCTCCAGGGTGGCAGTCAGCACATTCCAATCCAAACCTGCAGTGGAACACCCCTCACAACCAACAACTAGCGAGGAGCTGCAGTCATCCACCAGATGTCTTCTGCTGGGATCAGGTGAGTGATAACTAACATCACCATCAAAGTAAGTAAAGTAAAGTAAAAAATATCTTTATTCAATCATATCACAAGGATCATTTTGAAATGTCATAAAGCTAGGTGAGTTTACGCCAGTTCCTCGCGCCCCAACCTAGAAGAATTTGGCAACAAACTCGGCTCTGTTCCTATCAGCTATTAGCTAGTAGACGTCCACTGCTAGGCTACAGGCCACCCCCAATTCATCGAGCCATACTTCGCAATCTTTTTATACACATTTTAATTGATTATTTATAATTTATTTCCTACCCTTCTATGGATTATGGATTATACTTTTTAAACAGCCGTCAGTATAGTCTTAGCCATAAAAAAATCATCTCAAAAGGCTCATCTTTTTTATTCCGAAATTATAATTCTCTGAATAAAGCTATTAAACACAAAATTCAAAGGGTTGACGGTTTGAATAAACGCTTATTGAAGGACTATCTTTGTAAGGACTATCTTTTTAAGACTTCTAGGTAGTGAAATATTTTACTTAGAAAATTTTCTTTATGCTAAGGCGTATCTACCATCTATGAATATTTACATAGGCATGCTCATTTTTAGATTTCTATGAATATAAAGCAGGTTGTCATTGTAAGAACTTCGTTTTCCTTCTACAGCAAGAGAGGCCCATTACTCCGGAACGACCAAAAGTAAACCGATATACACAAACTGAACCATTGCTACACTGTGTCACACAGTACATCATGGAGCATCCAGCCACTGTCATGATCCTCCTCGGCCTCGACCCCATGGCCAATCTAGCCCCTGTTATCACCCCTACTGTAGACTTCTACGAAACTAGAGGGCGTAGACAAAGCGTATTAGAACAAATCGCAGAATCAGAAAATGGCAGCCAAACCCCTTCCAGTACGGGCAGCGAAAGGTATGAAACTCGAAGTCTCACTGGAAGTGCCAAAGAGCTCGACACACAACCGGAAACCCAGAACCTTCTTGACAGAGAAACGAAAATTACTATTATGAGGCGAAGTAGGCATTCAGCGAGCGATTTGAGCGAGGCTTCGGAGCGACTTCTGGCGAACAGGTCGTCGCATCCCAGCTCTCGTAGTCTTAAATTCAACATGAATAGTTAATTACATTTCATCTTTTGTAGTTTCCAGAAATATGCTCATTAGTGATAAATGTTATTTATCTAGGTAACTATTATAATAGTTCTGTTGTTTTTTGTTTATTTGCGATGAATCGTTGTTTTTTTTATCAATGAAATCAACTGTGTTGTATAGAAGTTGTGTTTACAATAAAGTTTTGTACATATCAAATTTCTAACTTTTATATTAAACTATCTAGTCAATGTTGCGAGCTAAGAAATTTTAGGCAAGTGTTTTGATTAAGCGAACACATTTTTATATAATCATAAAATAAAAGTTTGGTAGCAGCCCTTTGTAAGTTTTATTCCAATAACAACCAACATCTAGTACCAATAGTATTATAGAATGTCTATTAGACAAGGTGGTTCAAAGATAGACGTCAATAAGAAAAAAATTGATTCCTCAGCTCCGAATATACTTCATGTACGTTCCCCAAATTTTGTATATTTCGAGTTATGTTTTTTTAATGTTTTTTGTGAGTTGTACAGTCATGTAGAAAATAATCAACTTTCTAGCATTAGTGGAAGTTACAAAAAATATTTATAAAAAGTGACGAATTTGTTGAATGAATTGAGAGAGTCAATGTTAAATTTTTCTACCTTTGGACTACTCTGTATTTATTAACTCTTTAAAAACCCTGTTTTGTGATGTAAATATTTGTTTATCGATATATTACCATTACAGTATTATTATGTATGTATTAAGACAATACCTATCGCTATGGTAAATTAAATTACCGTACAAGAATGAAAATAGTGTAAATGTATCTTAAAACTTTTCTTTTTGTTAGGTAACTGTTAGCCTTCCTCTAGGATGTTGAACTTTGTGACTTTGTGCCAAATTAAAAATCTGGCTAATTAGGCGTCGGATCAAGATCCAGTATAGTATTAATCTCGTGTAATCCGACTACGGGAAAAACAAAGAGTTATTTTTGAAGTTTATCCGCAGAATTATCTAACAAAGTATGCCCGAGATAATAAAAAGACTACATATATATTAACTAACTTAATATAAGCTATACGTTCTAGCAAGCCTAGTGTGATGACAAAATCACGTATTTGATATACTTAGCTTTTTTTTATCCGAAGAATAATACAGTCAAAAAAAACCTGTTCTTCTCCTACTTGTTTATATCACTAGCTTAAATATAGACAATAACGCAAAGCGTTGCTGAAAAACAATATTTTAATATAATAAAATCTTATTCTCAAAAGGTAATTAATTATTTAGTAGACTTTCTTTAAATATGTATTTGAATTAAATTTTAAATGGTGTGGCAAGTATTGCGCAATTATAGTTATAAGTATAGAACGTGTAAAATCATTTTTAAAAACTTTATTATATACTAAAGAAACGTACATTAACTAGATATCATTGTTTTTTAATCATATATTGAAATGTACAGACATAATAATCGATCTATCCAGTTTTAAACGCCTTCGGCGGAATTCCACGTAAATAAGCAGTTAGGTATTAAGTGATTCTATGAAATATAATCTTATATTCCCACATTGTGATCTGGCGACGCTTCTTTAAAGCAATTTGTTATGGTAAATACCCATTTCTTACTATCTATCGTTCTTTGAACCTGATAAATATGTGTAAAGACTTAAATCTAATAGTTTCTAGTACCCATTGTGTATTTTAATGCATAAAATATAACGTAGCGACGGATCTACAAGCATTTGGTATAATATCTTTATATACTTGTACTTTCTCGAGGACTCTTGGCACACTTGAATTTATTCACTAAAATAAAGAGAATTTCGATGAAACATGTCAACGCCCTTTGATGCTTATATTATAAAATAATTGTAATTTTATTATTACTTGCTCGGGATTGTGTACCGGATGTTAGAAAAATATTTTCTTAAAAAGTTGTGTTTGTTTGTTAATAAAAAATTGTTATAAGAACGGTGACGCTTACTAGATTAATGAATCTTAATCGTGGTGTAACTTGTATAGGCCAAGTATGTGATATGATGTAAACACGTGGAGTGCCTAAATTCTCACTTAATTTTGTTTAGTTATAAAAAACCTTTTTATTGAAAATCTAAACTATTTCAGCGAACAGCGTTATGAATGCGTAGGTAACATTATTTTGTATGCATTATTTTGTACATACATATTAAGTTTAGTACAGAAACTTATATCATGTAGTACAAAATATTAGTTATCAAGTTTAATAAAGACAGATTGATGTTGAAAAGTTGTTTAATTTTTTTAATTAATTATTAATAAGGGACGCAAGGACGCTGCGAACGGACCGTTATCATTTGTTTCCTAGAGCTGTGAAACGGTAACAAACTCAATGAGCTTACTCAATTTACTCGATGAATTTTTAACTAGATTCCAAAATTGTATTTTTTTATAAACTATTACCAAAATAGTACTGTAATATCTATCTTAATATCACACTATACATCTGTGCACGTTTGAACATGCAAAGTGCAGCAAATAACGGTCTTTACCCGGCGGCGTAATAAAGTAAGTAATGATGCAAAATGTAGGTCGCTACGGGGCTGTAATTCGCTGATGCGACGAGAACGCCCGGCTAAGCGAGAGCTCGCCCGGGAAATGGTGCTCTTACCTTACCCGGATACAGTATGTAATTATGAAGTTAGTCAACAAGTCGGGTGTTCCGTTCGGAAATAAAAGTGTTAACTACTAGCTGACCCACGAGGTTTCACTCGCCTGGACTTACACACAAATAAGATCAAAATTACTCAAATCGGTCGAGCCGTTCTCGAATTTGAGCGAGATAACTAACAGCAATTTATTTATTTTTATATGATGGGGGCGTAGCTTTACAAGTTATTCCAACAAAAATAGTACGTTTATGTGAATTATTAAATTACTAAATCCTTATCGTGTAGGGGCTCATCATTTGCCTATACTAGCACTAACTTTTTGGATTGTTTATCTAAGCATTTGATATACTTTACTCGGTCTAAAACTAGAATTTCTATGTTTAATTATTTTTCGACTTAACAGTAGCATACCAAACGTAGAATATAGGTTTGGCATACTCAATTTAAAACCCAGGCAACCTTAAACTTTAAAAATAGCGAAAACTGGAATCCTATCGGGTCTTTGTGTGCAGTTTGAATGGGTGGATTTCAGTATAGAGCAGCCGATTAATCAATATTTGGTTCGGTTATCGCTCCCAACGTTCGAGCTTGCCAACGTACCGCAAGAACAGAATAGAGAGGTGATTGTGAATTCGGTTGCAATCGATTTCACTTGGTTTCAATCAAAAACACATATTTTGTATGAATTTGAGAGCTTACTGACAGTTTGCTGATTGAAATCGGATTGCAGCCAAGTTACGCCATCACCTAGCAGATATTAAACCTTGTCGTAGTACTAATATTTGTTCTAATGTTTCCACTGCTGATCACTCTCGCTCGAAAGTAGGCCAGTGTGCCAGAGTGATTGGGTCTTAATCCACCACGCGGACCCAATAATGCGGATTGGTGGATGGCACATGTCTTTAGAATTTATAGTTATTGGATATGCCGCTTTCGTCACGATGTTTTCCTTCATCGTATAAGAGCACTGGTATTGCGCACATGCCGTGCTACGCTAAGAGCACTCATTTGCATTGGAAATAATACCAACGGCTATTGATTTATAGTGGGTATTCCTTTAACGGATTTGATTTGGTATCACTTATATGAATAAGTTCAAAATAAAATAATCTCAAAATAAAATATCAAAATAAAATTATCTCGTATCAAAATAAGCGATACGCAGGTACCCGAGTCCCGCCAAGTGACTTCGTCGTTAGGGAGTTCTTTATATCCGATTTATCTGATGTTATTACATTTGTTGGTTTCCGTTTCCGCTGCGCAACAAATGACATCAATAAACGTCGAGTAGAGGATAAAGGTAGGAATTATCTCAAAAGTACAAGCAATATAATATTCATAAAACTAGGTAGTGTTTGTGTTTGTTAACCTGGTGGTAACCCTTTCAGTAAGAGTCCGTTTTGGTAGATTACAACCGCAGTGCCAGTTTATTCTGCATATAAATGGTTGTGTAAAAGCAATAGAGCAAGGACTCATCTGTAGTTATAGCATACCTGGATTCCATGGCGATATGGCTAGCTACGTATTCAAACAATTCGTATTTAAATTTGTGACAGATAACTTACTTGGCTACGAAATTTGATACGTAGCTGGCGACCGACATCGCCATGGCATCTCGGTGTGTTATGGGCATGGCACTAACTATGTATTTGAAGGGCACTGAAGTCTACTGGGCGAATAAGACTCAACTATGTCTCAAAATATCGAGCGAATAACTTCTAAAACTTAGTTTTGGGTAAAACTATTGTAGGCAGGCGTGGTACTTAACATCGGGCAAACTACAAAACTTCTCGTCATCAGCGGAGGATAGCTGATTAAACTTCATCTAAATAAAAAAAATGAATATAATTACTAAAACGTCCCAACAACAGTTGCTTAACTATTGAAAAGAAAAAGGTTTTGTGAATTTTGTCTGTAAAATAACTAAAAAATATATAGGTAAAAGGCCCCTTATTCCGAGGAGTTCTAGAATTGGCACTATACTCCGAGGCATTTAGAAAAATAGCGAAGATTTAATCGACTTATTTTACTGTAAGATCTTTTAATCAATTAATAAAATATTTTGGCATAATTATATCATCAAAAGAGTAGCATTATGAGTAAACGTTTTATAATAATCGGTAAGTATAAGTTCCATGTTTTTTTAATTAGTGTTTTTTTCGTTATTTTTGCATTGTGCGTGTACGTCTTTAGGTATTTAGGTTAGCTTAACTTTTGTGGGGTTTTGTGCTAAGATAAAGTTTAATACATTTTGAATATACCACGGCATTAGGCACGTGCCAAATAATTCCAGCCAGTTCCTTATTCCGATGTATGCCGCGCCGCGGAATAGCGATTTTATAGATTTAATTTGTTTTTCTATTTTCAGGATTGTTTTTAAGATCAGGTATTTCTCACTTTGGAGTTGTCAACTTACACATTCAATGAATATTAAAAACTATTTGCAAGGTTCAATTTCGCATCGCATTCACTAATGTGATGCGAAAGTGAACTAGGGGTAAATGAATGAGTTATTGGCTGGCAGTAGTTATTGGCTACTTCATACTCAAACACTTTTTAAAAGCTACTGATGCTAAGTACGATATCTCCCTTCATTCTAGAGAATAGTTTACATATTTATCTTTAATATTTGTGCTGATTTGTACCACCTTTCGAATAATTTCGAATAAAAAAAATCATAATTGATTGACAATCGGCAATCCGGTTACTATGTTGGGGTTTTGTTGTGAAACGGTAAGGATTGTGTTTGACTACAATTCGAATTAAACTTGTCTCATACCTCGTATCTCTGTAGTTGATCGTTATTTCGTTACTATTTAAGGTTTAAGGTTTTAGATTATTTATTTCTCATAAGATTTACAAAATTGCTTACTGAGAAACATGATAAAAACTTTTACAATATTATGCAATGAGCAGGAAAATAATAATTACTTAAACTTACAATTCAATACAACTAAGCTTACAGTCACGAAATATAAAGATTATCTGCACGAAATTGTGGGTATTTTTGTAAACGTACGACGATTTAAGTTATTTTATCTTAATTTAAATGTATTTTATTATTTTTTTACTTTAAAACATTAAATTATGGTATAGCCAATAACAGAAACGAAAAAAACCAAGTTTTAAGTTACTGACTATACATGTACATCACCGCCAGTCACCTACGAATTCAATTTATAATTTGTTTAATTTGGCGAAAATGGCCTTCTTCCAAGTAATGCGAACGAGTGGAACCTTGCTCCGCAATAATAAATAAAAAGGACTTAGTTAGTTTTTGGTCAATCGGTTCAATGCAAAATTTTAACTCAATCTGACGTTTGCTAAAGAGCACAGCATAGATGGCCAGTTGAGTAACCACCGCATGCAGAGATCAGTTCAAGACCTGATTGCCTGAAATAAACTTGTGCCGAAACCGATACTAATTCATTTTGTTTGGTGAACTTTATACTGTAATTATTTATACAAGGGCTTCGAAAAGTTCGTTTATACCAGAGCTAAGAACTCGATAATTATGTTCCTTGTATTTCTTAAAAAAAATGACTATAATCTGCTGTGTTTCGTAAAAAATGCTACTGCCAATAACTGAAACCAAACATGCCAGTAACTAATTCTGGGGTGCCAGTAACACAATTTTTATTTGAATGAATATAAAAACTTTATAAACAATGTTAATCATTTTTATTGTTATTAAAATGATATTAGAACTTTTTCCGTCTCTACTAACACCATAAAAACATCATTTGGATGACGCCTAAAGAAACTATAGTAATTTAAATTGACCAAGGTGCTTAAGTAAGCCAATAACTGGTGTTTTTACCCTAATTTTTTTTATTGTTTTTAAAATGATATTAGAACTTATTCCGTCTCCATTAGCACCATAAAAACATCATTTGGATGACACGTACAGAAACTATAGCAATTTGATTTAACCAAGGTGCTTAAGGTGCCAGTAACTAGTGCTTTTACCCTACTTGGTTATTTTATTATTTCAGTAAAAGTAAGGCAAGGCAGTATGGTCTAAAGAGTATAGCTTGATGGTCTTTGGACAAAATGAAAAAAAAGGTAATGTGTCATTTTTTGGTTCCCGCCAAATTATCTGTTGCGAGTTTTTTTCTTCTTTTTAGCATGCCGTGTGTCATCAACACGATTAACACTACGTGTTTGTTCCCGTGTCATTTCAAATATTATTATTGTATTTATTGTTCCATGGTAGATAAGAGTAATCTTTTCCTCAATCCTAAATCCTGGCAAAAATACTGATTGTTTTCATAAAAAAAGTGAATAAATACGTAGTTGATTTTTTTACACCTTGTATCATTCTTCCTACCATTTCCTTTTGCATTTTATACACTTGGAGATAGGAACCAAATAAATCGCAGTAAGAATTTTTATATCGGATTAAGGGGCCTTAGACCTTTTTCATATTTAATACAAATGAACACATAATAGTCAAACTTTTAGTATATTTCAAGAGTAAAAACAATAAAGCTTCTGATAAATGCAGCCCAACTTTCAGAAAGGTTTAGTAAATGCTTAATTTTTGATGTCCTTTTGAGTTTTAGTGAAATACCACGCAAATAGGTGCCAATACCTTATCTACTTATGTTGGTACATCTAATTCGTCTTAGGGTGGATCCGCAGAGAAATCTTAGACACGGCTTAATGACATGAGATGAGATTACCCAATGCGAAATGTAAGTAAATGAATTTTCAAGAAGATTACAGGTAAATGAGTTTTCGAAACCTAAATAATGCAGTTAAGTACATTTTAAATAAATTAGTAGTTAAAATATAATATAACGGACAAGTGCGAGCGAGACTCGAGCCCTGAGTTGTTAATTTTCCATAACGTTACTTACGTTTTGACGTTTTTTTACTCACTTTGTGAAGAAATTTCACACGACCCAACTACGAAGTGCTACACGCTACGGGGCGTAGCGACACGTAGCGGCATAGCGACGTAGCGGCATAGCGACCTGCCTGTCACTAGGAGATTTGTACGAAACTAAACAATATGTAAATAACCTAGATCGTGCCGATGCCACCGCGCGCCGCTGCACGCCTGCGAGCCGTGATATGCAATTTTCCATTGCTACAAGCTACGAGCCGTTGCTAGGCCGTAGCATATTTTACATAAAAAGGAAATTTGTTCGAGCCTTAGTGCGTAGAAATAATGTCTTTTTACTAACGCAGTCTACTTTTCTGTTAAAGTCAAAAACATGAAGTTAACAGTAAAGTAGAATCCATTATAGGTTGGTTGTGTATAGAAAAAATTTTGAACATTTAATCGTTGGCAGTGCACTAACATTGTATATATTGTTTAAAAAAATATATTAGGTTATTTTAACTAAACGGTTGATTGGAATCGGAATACACTATTCACTAGACTTCTTTAGACCGAGAACATGGTCCTAATTTGATATTTCCTACCCTAGATCTTATTCATCGTTTACTGATCATTGAAAACTCTAAAGTCTGAACTCCAGTTTGAAATTATTACCACACACACACACCACAGAATATATTGCCACAGAATAGATAATTAGTACTATTACGTATAATGCGTAGCGAGAGATAATTAGATGCCATACAATTTTGTAAAGCCCGTTATTCATTCATTGACAAGTTAAGCAAAGCTGTGAAAACGAAGAAGCTTATTGGTAGGTTTCACACACCCAACTTATTAGGAGCGACTGTGACGTAGCTTGCTAAGTTGTTCTTAACAGATCAAGGAAGCTAAGCACTGTTCCGCGTAGTCACCATTTGTATGGGTGACCGCCAGTGGCAATTTCAACTGAGCGCCCCCGTTCTGCAGAGGGCACATTAAGCCGTCGGTCCCGGCTTTTTCAAACTTGTTAGGCCATGACAGAGGCCTTCGGGCGGCCTAAAAACTCTGTCACCAGAGTTGGACACTGACTCATACGAACTTACTTACACACCCAATTACTTTATTTATGTATGCTTGTAAATCTCATAGAAAGTGAAACAGCTGACCGCTTTTATAAGCTGTGTATAGATTTTTACTATTTTTAGTATATTCTTACAGTATTGTTTGTACTACGCCAAAACACAGGAGTGATTTAGTAGTTGTTATCCCAGGTGTCATGTTGTGTTTGTTAAAATCACAGCTTCACAACGGTTTGTTATTGTTAGAACAAACGAACGTATTTGTTACAATCAGCACGGACGCTACGTGATTGATTGACTTGCCAAGTACCTAGCAACTCTACGGAAAGGATTGCCACATTCGTCTGACGGTGTTTAGTTTAGTTCTGTCATACTTACGAGTACCTCAATCATGGCTATATATTATAGAAATCGTTTAAAAAGAGTTTGTATAAATTTTGTTATAATTACATATTACAAATGCGAAAGTCCTTGTGTGGGTGTGTGTGTGTGTATGTATGTTTGTTACCACGTATTTCCGTAAAGACTTAACCGATTTTGATGAAATTTGGAATATAGATGGCCTAAGTCCTGGAATAACACATAGCCTACTTTTTATCCCGGAAAAATTGTCTGTTCCTGTGGGATAGCGTACATCTCCACATAGTATAAAACCAAGTCGCTTCCTGCCGTCTGTCCCTCTGTCAGTACCGGATTAACAACGTAGCAAGAGTAGCAAATGCTACGGGCCCCGCGTATTGGGGGGCCCCGCAAGCCCGCGCCTACCTAAGCGTAAAAATTGTTAAAAATTAAGATAGGTATTATACCTCATAACTTATAACTTAATTTTAAAATTAAGATAAGACATACGCACGAATAATCGCTACAACAGGCTGATGAAAAGATCTATTAAAAAATACAACGATAATTTAAAATGTTATCACATTTAAACAAGTGAGTGCTGGCCACGTGGCCACACTACAAATTTACTGCTGAGTTGATATCAATTTTTTTTTTAATTTTGAACCACATGCGTAAGAACTAAAGCAAGCCAAGGGCCTCTTGATAGAAATGATGTACGGGCAACAGCGGTTCAAAGCAACTGAAAATTAGCATGTAGGTATCTCAGACTAATAAAAAAAGAAATTTACGAGTTGTTTTTAATTTTCACACTGATATCCTACCTACTTAGTATACTCCGTAGCCTATGCCGTATACAATCTTCAAATACATTATAATGCAAGCCGTGTTGAGTGCACCGATATAAGTTTTTGCTCATTTCGCGGTTCAACAAGATAAACACCCAGAATTTTTCGTGGCTCGCTACGCTCGCCGTTGAACTGTCTATTACAGATAACTAAGGGCTTGTACACAAAACTGCGACGTTCGAGGGGCCCCGCGCGGGCATTTGCTACGGGCCCTACGCTGGCTTAATCCGGCACTGCCCTCTGTATGTATATGTACACTACGCAACGTATTTTAATGCGGTTTTCATCATAGATAGAATGCAATAAAATAAATTAATACAAGAAAAAAATTCAAACTTTTAATTCAATTTACTACATTTTGTGTAGCGGCTACGCTAGTACCTACTACTACCACAGAACAAATATTATACTACAACTACTATACGTAAGTATAGCCTTGCCTCGTATTGTGTAAAACCTGCCTAAAAATGATATATTCCAAAAAAATCTGGGACTATACAAAATAGAAGGGATACGAAAAATTTCCTACACGGTAATAGTAGCAAGGAAAACATTTCCTTGTTAAGAGGATTGGACTCACAAAGTCTCTTGCTTCTTTTGTAATCGACTTAGTAAAGTTTATTTTCGTATTTTCTTCGTATCAAGATTCGTTCATGTAAACTTTTATGTATTTTATATTTAGGTGTACCTGTACCTATAAGTTAATAGTAGGTTAGGTAGCTTATCTATTGAGTTTTATTTGGTTTAACAAATTAAAATTAGTGTCTACAAGATGATGCGTGATTTTTTCTATTTGAATTTTAATATCTATACCTACCCCACTACGTAAAACTACGTTATGTATTTTACTATTAAACTACGTTATGCACGGAAATGTATTTATTACTTAAAAATATTATGCTTGCAAAGATAAACTGTTTGTGCCGATTTTGAATTAAGTATGTATAGATTTAGCTCTTATTTGCAGACAAAGCTACAAGATAATGTAAATTCAAACTGGGATCTAGTTAGAGGTGTTTAAAAATGGAAAATATAAATAACTTTAGAAAATAGCTTTAGTTTTATGTTCTATACAGGTATTTTTAAGTGTTTCCTAATCTGAAAAGCTTCTCCATGTCTATCTGTCTATCCGTTCGTCTGGAGAGTCGTTTTACTCGCAGACTTTTACTTTTTTTCATGTAGTTTTACATCATCGCTTAACATCAGGCGAGATAGTGGTCAAGCGCAAGCCTATTCTGAATTTAAAAAATATTAATTGGCGGCTACTATATGAATAATGGCGGCGGCAGTGCATTTTGGTGGCAGCTAGGCTACAAGGTTACAAAATAAAATGATTGTTATAAAGTGTAAACGAATAATTTACTACAGTTACACTACCTACGTAGCTTATGTAATAGGTACTTACAATATCGATCAACAAACAAATGGGTACTAAAAGGTGCCAGCAAGCTTCAAAATATAAGTAAACTCTAGCGCGCTACGTAAAAGAACAAAAAAAACAATGGAAATTACATTACGTCGAGCGAGCTGACCACCCACAGTTCACGGAAAGCTCGGGAAATGATGTTAACGCCTTCACAACCTACGGTCTGATGCACATGCCACAATCAATGTGCGAAATTTATAATGCAATACTAACATCACCACCGTTCACTTGTGAATGATGGATTCGTAAATGGTGGAAACGTTATGTTTTTTTTTTATGCAACCAAGCGTACGGCCCACAAGATGGTAAGCGGTTACCGCAGCCCATAGGCTGCGGACCATGGACACTTGCAATACCAGAGGTATTCCTTTGCGGGTTGCCACCTTGAGGCTAAGATTGAAAGCCTCATGTGCCAGTAATTTCACCGGAAACCATACCCTTCACACCGGAACACAGCAAAGCGAGCATTACTGCTTGGCGGCAGAAATAGGTATGGTGGTAGTCTTTCCCCGGACGAGCTCTAACACAAAAAAACTCTACTAATAAAATTATGTATTATGTAGCCTTGCGTTCATCTAGGTACTCAGGCAGTTAGCAGAATATTTGGCGTTGGCAATAATGCGCCTCCTAAAACGAGCCAGTTGATGTTGATGAAAGCTTAATAATATCTAAACGGTAACCAAAGTGATGACCTCTTTACTTTAATAACAGCAGGTACCTAGGTAGATACATGAGTACCTAACCCAATTGAAGTTACTTCCAACATTCCTACGCTTCCCCTAATCACGTGGAAAATTCTTAATTTTGTAGGATTATACTCAGAGCGTCACAGCAAATTCTCAATGTATTTGGATTTATATTAGTCTAAGTTTAATGAGTAGTGATAGTTGATATTCGTCGTATTTCAGACTTATGCGGTAACATACACAGAAGGTACGCTCTCCATGATATTTAATTTTTGTAATTGATGGCTCGACAACGAGTGGTGAACTGGTGATAAACACTGCAAAAAGTTTGAACCTTTTACGTAGTACTTAATATCTATTCTGTGCTTTAGTACTAATATTTGTTCTGTGCCTTTAGGTAGGAATGTACAGTCAGCAAAAAATGTGATCTACCACCATAAGGTTGAGATTTGAACGACATAGATTTCACAGATTTTTTTGTCAAAAGTGATAGTTGACATACGTCGTATTTTTCGGACATGAGCGGTAACATACACATAAGGTACGCTCTCCATGATATTTCATTTTAGTAATGGTTGGCACGACAACGAGTGATGAACTAGTGTTAAACACTGCAAAAAGTTTAAACCTTCATGTAGGAATGTACAGTCAGCATTTGAACGACATAGATTTCACAGATTTTTTAGTCAAAAGTCAAAAAAAGACTCTCTTCTGTGCAATCGTAGACAAAAACTATCAGGTATACCTACAGAAACCTGTCATTTGTATATCTCTATTTTTCCATTAAGAAACCGGTGGCTATAGCAGGACACAGGATGATAGTTCTTTCACTTTGCGCTTTGCGTCTCTTATCAGGTCAGGTCGTAAACTCTCGCATCACAAGTTTGATGCCTTCTTTTTCCACAGCCGTGCAGTCCCTCAACATGACGAGTTATGAATAGGCTAAGTGCCTCTATGGAAGTTACTGAACCGTAAAATATATTATCATCACGACCATAACATTAGTATAGTTCTCACGGCGGATCTCGGCCGTCGTGAAATTAGCCGTTTCGATGAGCAATGGAGCTTTTTCAAACTAAATTGTCTTTGCGCATCACAAACGGCTAACTTCACGGAAGCCTAGATCCGCTGTGCGAACTATAGGTACCTAAGGTATCTATGAACACTGGGTAGGTACCAGTGTACCCACTCGCTTGGGGGCCTAATTATAATTTAATTGACTTACAAAACTACACAAAGTTGCATTGTAGAATTTTAACACTTTACTTAGTACTTTAGTAGGTACACCAAAAATGTAAAATTCAATTCTACAAAAATACAACTCTAATTTTAGAAGTCATTGTAGGTATTTAGTAAGTATACTGGGTTATGTATGACTAAAAGGGGCTGTTATAAATTTAGACATGTTTAAATACATAAGATACATTGCTACAATACTTTTTCCGGCCCTATCATATAAACACATAATGCTGGTAGATATTCTACCAGCATTATGTGTTTAGGTTTGAAAAGTAGCAAGTGAAATTACTGGGCGAAAGTAATGAGCGCAGTGTAGTGTCACGCACGCTGCATCTGTTAAGGTCGGGCGTGGTGCATAACATTAAGCGGGCGACTTGACCGTCTTTGCTGACATAAAAAAAATGATTTAAATAAGGTACCCAAAGGTACCTAACTGCCTACCATTTTTAAAACTATAAAGGGATGTGGGTTGACACCTGCCACCATTGGTCACCTAGAAAGCATGACATGGTGATGCTGATGCCTATCTACGGCCGGACAGGTGGACACATTTCACAATCCATGTTCACTTCAGAATAAAATCGCGTTTCAAATCTGCTCGTTATTATTTTTTACTTTTACAATTTACAATCGCGTTACAATCTTTTAGATAATTAAAAAGCTCATAAATTTAAATTAGTGAAAGAATAAGCCTGAGATTTACGATCCAGTTAGAAGTTGTTTTAATTTTTTGACGGGTCAAGGGCTTTTTGTAAATTATTGTCTTATTCATACCATACCAATAACTAATGATCACCATTCACTAAGTATTATTTATTAGATGATACCTAACGACGTCGGTAGTATGGTGGGCGAGTGCCCGGGAGGTTGCGGGTTAGATTCCTGCTCGGCGGGACACATAATGTTGTATGATGTAACACAGATCTGTAAATATTTTCTTCGGATCGCCTGATGTAAGTAAGTATTTGTATTGTGGTACCATTGTAGGTAGCACTCGTAATTTTTGATACCCACGACGACATAGCGATTCCTGGTTTGGGGACAGGACAATCTTACTACTTACAATATTATCTAACAAAAATTACAACTTAGTTAGATCATCCCCATCAGCAAGTAGACGTCCACTGCTAGGCATAGGTAGGACTCTCAAAGAATGCTATAAAATAAACCTATTCTCTACCTATTTAAATAAATGCCAATCATCATCGTCATATCAAATGATAAGACGTCCGTCCACTGCTGGACATGGACCTTCCCCAAAGAGCGCCACGGCGACCGATTTTAAGCCTTCATCATCCTCCTACTTCCTGCGACTACTTTAGTGTCTTCGGTTCATCGAGTAGGGGGCCGTCGTACGCTTCGTTTTCCAGTTAAAGTAATCACTGGCACCACGCACTGATTATTTATAGACTTTTGTCTTGAGGCTCTGTGGTATCTGTGACTAGAATAAATAATTAAATGCCATTAAATGGCAATAACTCGAACGAGTAGTGAGAATAAAATTTTAATTTTAAATCTCCAGGTCTTCATTTTGTTGCCAAGAAGGTAGGAAACATCTCTACATCTAATAGGTGTTCGATTAAAATGCGAAGCGTCCTTACCGCCTTCCGTGCGTAAATCCTCTCTAATGGAAGTTCTGTGTACCTAACCTACCTATCAATGTTTATTGTAACTTTTTAGATAGGTACCTAAATAGGGTAAATATCTACCTTCATTGAATATAATTATATTAATTGACAAGACATGCAGATAGATTAGGTAGGTACCTACTTACAAAAATTCAATATATAGGACATTAAGGTAAGAAGATAAAGCTAATCAGGCAGAGAATACAGTAAAATACTCCAATAATATTATAAATTAAATATTAATATAATTTAATAATATTAATATAAATTAATATTTCTTATCTTTTTTTCTCGTTTTAGTTGTAAGTTGTAAGTATTTTTAATTTTTAGCTGTTGTCTGTAATTTTATGGACAATGCTGTGCATGCCTGTAATTGGCACGCATTTCATAGTATTTAAGCTGTAATGTTGTTTATTTAATGTTTGCTACGTGTACTGTTGACGTTGCCTAATAAATAAAATAAAAAATAAATTAAAATATATATCATTAAGTATGTAAAACTCTTACGGTAGGTTACTGACTGTTATACCTAAGTATCAACGCAAAGCCAAAACGGCAAATCGCTCGTAAAGACCTGAAATTTTTAGTGTTTTTCAGTAATTTAGGCTAAATCCAGCTTTGGAACTGCTACAAAGAGAATAATATGACACGCAAAATAATAAAGCTCCCCTTTTCCAATATCTAGTACCTATATACTAGGCATAGCTCGATATACCTACACCAGCATTGATAAATCGTAAATCCTAAGTCTTTGCCCGCCGCCGTAACTTCAATTTCATGCTACCAAAAACATAGCTTCGTTTGTGTAGGACTATCCAAAATAAACACCAGTGTTAGCTTTATTTTATGCGGATTAGAAATTGCCACTCTAAAACAAAAACTGATTATGTCAGTGGTACAGTTTTTTTTTATTTAGAAGAGCAGCAACTTAGTACTATTATTTATTAGGAACAAAATCTAGTTCTAAAGGTAGCCTGTGTCAAAATCAAAATAGTATAGATAATGCTTATTTCTTTATTTTGTACACTTCTCAAGAACGCAAGTACAGATCTAACCAGTTATTGATAAGCCGAAACGTGAATATTTGTACATGGGTATTATTAGACACTTTAACAGCTACAACACACTATAACTATTTACATAGAACTATGACATGCATCGTATCAACATTATTATTAACAACATTATGTAGAGCCAAAATAGTCTAATTTTGGGCACATGCCAAGTACTTAAGTACTTAGACCAATTCGATTTTTTTATATTCTTATAGAAGTAGGGACCTTACAAAATAAAGAGCGGGAACCACAATACTTGTTCAATTACAGTCCTTTTAATCCGGTAGATGAGCTGATGATTTTTAAGGTATTTGGGATGGTACACTAGGAACTTTAGGTCAACCTGCTATTGCTATGACCTTTCTTACTGTTCGCAAGATAACAAATTCTAGGTAGATCAGATATAGATTACACTTTTAGTTAGGAAAAAAAGTCCCGTTTTAAAACCGGTATTTCCCTACCACGTTACGGAAAGATGTAAGTATTGTGTAAAATCAACCAATGCTAACGTGCTTCAGAGGGCACGTTAAGCTGTCAGTCCCGGCTATAGCAGTTAGGCCACGACGGAGGCCTTTGGACGGCCTATAAACTCCGGCTCATGCGAACATGACTAAGATACGTAGTGCAATTTTGACACGATTATAAGTCTCTTTCCGCTCCGCTTAGGTGAATACACGCTCGTCCTTGGTATGTGCCCGCTAACGTAGATAAGTATCTCTAAATAATAGATTATACAAGTGTTGCAACATATACAGATAATAAAATAGACCTATGATAAATACCTATACCATTGATATTATTATATTACTACGCCTATACAATACATTCATACTATCTATTTATTGCATGTATATTGTATGAGCAGAACTTCCGCGAATAACCCACTTCCAAGATTCATTCAGGCGTAGGTCTATTATACGCCTTAACGAACTTTTGTTCTCTCGTGTTTATAACTTAAAATTTTTAATGCTTTTGACAATATTTACGATTGCTTCGTTGTCTGTAATAGTTTTGTAGAACATTAGCTTTAGACATGCAAAATCATAAAACTTACAAAAATAAAAACTTTTTTTAGTAAACTAAAGAGTTGGTTTCGTGATTGGAATTGTTAATATACAGGGTTACATAAAAGTCACTGGAAAAACTCACAGGCACTTAGCATTTGGATCAATATGGTGAATATGGTGATTACTATTGGTCTAACTCGTTACAATTCCACACACGTTGATTGGTAACTTTCTACAGTATCGGCACATTAGGAAGTAGCTACACAATTAACCTATCTCAACTTTTAAATGAAAAAAGTAGACTTTTATTACATTGTTTGATGTTAACTTGTCAAGTTACTTCATAAAAGCCGATAATGTATTATAGATATTATTATGTGCATTATACGAGTACGAAGGTATATATTATACTAGTCTCTGCCCGCGGTTTCGCTCGCGTTTTTATTTAGAAACTTTGATACCCTTTCCACGCAAATTAAGGGAGTAGATTTGTGAGGTAAAAGTAGCCAAATTTTTCCAAGCTATTGACTACATACATGACAAATTTCACCCTAATCCGTTCAGTGGTTACGGCAGCGTAATAGATTAACAACATACAAACTTTCGCATTTATATTATAAGTTTACCATAGAGACTAACAGAGTTTTTCCTATAATTCTACGTAACAACGACTCAAGATTGCATTAACAATGATTTACAATTTGATAATTCACTTCACAACTATACTTATGAATGCAAAACAATAAGAATACCTCGTTAAGTATTCCTTGGCTGCGGTTTCAGTGGAACGGGTACAGGGAATGGCGGGGGCTGTGTTAATGTTATGTAGTAAGTATGTCACTGTCGTCCATCTGTCGCCCTGTCAGCCCGTCTCGCCTTCATAGTTCTCACGGCGGCGGCGGATCTCGGCTGTCGTGAAATTAGCCGTTTCGAAGCGCAATGGAGCTTTTTCAAACTAAATTATCTTTGCGCATCACCAACGGCTAACTTTACGGAAGCCTAGATCCGCTGTGCGACCTATACATACGTAGTCAATAGAATAAGCATGATGACTGATTTTGAAAAACTGTTCTATTGTATTTAGATATATCGACTTTATGCAAAAAATAACTTATTATTCTAGAAATTAATGGTTTAGTAGTAGAAAAATGCGATTTAAAATTTCACGAACGCCAAAACGCGCTAGCAGCAGTGACGTCATTATGTCTGTCTTCAATTTTTTTTTTTTCAATGTTTGTTTGATGCCACCAATCAGAGAACCAAGATGCTCCTGATTGGTGTTCAACCTTTTATGGCGGATGGCTGTATTTTGTTGTTTTATTTTATTAAAAATATTATCAATCTCGCATCTAATGTAAAAAGAAATATGGTTTTTATATTCCTTAAATCTTTTGTCATAAGGTGAAGACATGATTTTAGTGATTTTTGGTTACTGTCATCATGCCTGTTGGCTACTGACTCATAGTATGAACTATCACACTACTACATCTGCACTTCACACATCTATTGTGGGCAACAAGAGTAACCAGTTTTTTTTATACCACCTAAGTGGCAACCAAGTGTACAGCCCAGCCAGTATAAGTGTGATGGTAAGTATATCGATGGTGTATTATGTGCCACTAGAGTCTAGGTAGATCATAACCAATAATTAGATGGTAGTAAAGGTCATAGTTTTTTTTATAGCTGCTTATTGTGTGATGAGCATAAAATCTTCGCTTACCGAAACCGCAGCCAACGTAATGTGCAATCCCTATGGTATTATTTCACGTGCTTCATTCATACATTTAGACTCTAAACCACGTCGCTTGTTCTTAGAACTGGACCCAGTTTGGATTGGCTGGTGTCGCCGGCTTCTGACTGGATTGAGCACTGTAAATTAAATTACCACGTTAACAGCGCATACAAACGTCGCCAGACAGAAAGGGATGGTGTGAAATACTCATCTCGTGAGTGAGAAGTACAGCGCGATATATTTTCAAAAAGCGTAAGCGCTTATCTTATTAGAACTATATAAATTAAAGTAACCAGTCGAAAAATAATAGGTGAAACTTAAGAACTAGTTACAACTAAATAAATAAGCATTACGCAAACGTATCGTGCTGTACTTAGGAACTTTCTAGAAAGACTCGTAATTGAGTTGAACATTGTTGATGGCCACTTTCACTTAACAGTTTTTTCCATGTCCTTATTCATTTATTTTTATGATTATATAGCTTTTGCTGGTGTGCCTGTGTTGTCTATGTATTGTCTTTGTTAATACTTCATTCACCTGATTTTAATTTCGTAGCCAGTCATCGAGTTTGTTCTTGAATGAGGAACTAGGAAAACCACATGCTGATAAGTATTAAATAGTGTGACTATGTTAACTAAGTGCTGTTGATTCTGTATTGAATTAAAAAAAAAAACAAGGTAGCAGTTACAACTTCAGGGAATATGTTCCAAATGTGCACTACTCTATTTGCTGACAACGAGTGTTGTTGTAGTAAATGCTTAGATACCTACTTACTTTATGATGTAAGGTGCTGTTATTGTGTGAGCGTGCGCTTTTTAAAATAGTTTAGATTGTAATATAGATGTATATATCTTCCTATTCAATGCAATCGTAAGGATCACTTTAAATTGTCTTTATAGACTTATTACTTTGTTTTGTATGATAGCGAAAACCCAAGTGTCTCGATAAACCTAACATAGGTTTTTAGGCATTATTAACCAGTATTGTAAAAAGTTTTTTGTGATTAAATAAATTATCTATCTATCTAGTGCTGGAGAATTTATAATTTACGAGCTGATCCGCGCGGCTTCACTGCATTTTAGCAGTTTTTATGCATTCCCACAGAAACAGTAAGTAATTGATAATCAGTAGCCCGTGCGTTATTCCAGGACTTAAGCCATCTACATTCCAAATTTCATCACAATCGGTAAAATCTTCACGGAGATACGTGGTAACAAACATTCACACAAACACACAGACTTTCACATTTATTATAGTAAGATAATTTTCAATGTCATCATTTAAAACTTAGATTTAGTTGCTAGCTGAATGAACATCAGACAAGGCTAACATGCTAATACCAGTCCATATATTAACTAATTACAGATACAGCTGGAATGGGTACAATAGATTGCCAGATCTATTGTACCCATTCCGTCGAAAACCGATGCAAAGTTTCCAAAAAGTTTTATCTAGTCCCACTGCTGAGCAAAGGCCTCCCCTGCATCCCTCCACTTATCCCGGTCCTGTGCCATCTCCTGCCAGCCCTTGTGGAAGAGGTCCAGGTCGTCACCCCAGTGCTTTTTCGGTCTGCCTCGGCGTCGTCTTCCACCTTCCGGGATTCAAAAAAATTTAGAGAGAAAAATGTTTAAGTACCTAGCGGAGCTGAAGTCTCCCCACTCGTTGGCTGTGTTGGCAGCAGGGGCGGGCGCGTGCTGCGGGGATGGCGGGGGGGGCAGGCGCGAGGTGCCCGTGCCAGGGGGCGGGGGCAGCAGACTGCCCACTGCACCGCCGCCGACACCGCGGCGAGGCTTACTGCCTTCGCTGCCATCTTTCTTCTACAGACATTTTTTTTTTACACATTCTCATCTAGCTAATCCAGCTCCCCATCAGTCACCTAGTTTATTCCCCGGACAAATCGCACAAAAAAGTGCGATCTGTCACCCTTTTAGCAATAAGGTGACCCTGTCACCCTGTCAACGAGAGGAGATAAAACTATTTCAAAACTAATATTCAATCTATCCCTCCTTCATTAACAGTAAGACTGATAGACATATTTATTCCTGCTCTCAAGCTAAGCAGAGCTTTTGTTATGGGAACTAGATGACTGATATATACCTAATACAATAGATATTTTTGATTATACATAGAAAATACCCGGAACAAATATTTGCAGATTGTATGTACAAACATTTGTCCCAAAGCGGGAATCGAACCCGTAACCCCTTGCGTCGCAGGCGGACTTTCGCCCGCCGCGCCACATCGGTCGTCAAACACAATAAAATGACATTTTGGTTGGGTTATTAGTTCTAGACTGTGAGCTAGGTATATCAATAAGGCCAAGATCAAGCTTTTTAGTAGCTGTCCCCCATAGGACTATCTACTTTTGTTGTTAGTTTAAATAGTTATTAGTGTTGGCTTTAAGGAGGGCTTAATAAAACTTTAAATCAAAACGAGTTTATGTTAGGATGTAGGTCTGATGTTGGAAAAAAAAAGGTAGCCTCTAAGGTTGCTAACACATACATGCCTAATAATATCTGAAATTTTCAAAGTTTATCTCTAATTGGAATAATTTATAAACTGAAACCTTTCATCTTTAACACAAATAACATTATGTTATTACAAAAAGATTATACAGCGATATCCTTCACAGCAATTACAATATGAAGGTTACTTTGTACAACTTTGTGGATTTTTTCATCTATAAATTTTACACAATATTTTATATTATAAATATATATATATTACTACAATATTATATATTATAAATAGGCAGAAATAGGTATGGTGGTAGTCCTTGTCCTTGTGTGTTGTGGTGGACAAGCTCTATCACAAAGAACTCTACTACTCTTGAAGAACTTTACTACTCTTGAAAGAACACTACTACTCTTAAGAACTCTTGCACACTTACAGTAATTTTCATGTTAATTTTGATAGTTTCTCCCTCCTTGAATCCAAGATCTAACTGCTGTGCTGGTCCAGCCTGTTCTCCTTCCTGTTCTTTTCTAAGCCATTTGAAGTGGTCTTGTAACGCAACATTAAGGTCAAAGGAATCTGACCTGTCACCAAATCCGAGCCCAATGTAGGCACTGCGTCCTGAAATTGACAACACAGATTTGCTAGAAAACAAGTAAGTACCCAACATTATTTTACTTTGACTCTGGAATGGTAAAATGGAACTATGAAAACTGTCCTGAGGCTTAGTATTGCTTTTAAGGGCTTTAAAAATTCTAAAAAATTAAGAAACAAATATCACTATAGATAAATAAAGATTATACAGAACATATAACTTATAACAGAACTAAAATAGAGTTCGGCAAGACACCTAGCAAGGCGAGGTGACTACAGGTGGAGTAAGGTGTTAACTAAGTGGCATCTGAGAAATGGATATCTTTGGTTGACATAACAAAAATGGCAGGCCGAACCTAGCACAAGACCAAAGGAGTGGCACATACAAAGGGAGGCCTATACCCAGCAGCAGTGGGTGAAATCGGGCTGTGGATGATGATGAAAAAGGATAACTTTACTTTTAAAACATTAACTATAAACTACACAACAAAGTTTGGAAATTTCTCTTACCATTTTGTTTTTATAAAAAATAATCAGGAAAGCTTCAGTTAAATGACTAATTGAATAGGTACCAGATTTCTCACCATTATCATCTTGAATCTTCACGACAAAGTACCTAGAGCTATCAGTAACAGATTCAAGTGCTACTCCAGGATATTTGTCAATAGGGCATTTGGCAAAAAGCTCTCCAGATGCCTTATCTTCAAGCTTCATTATGAGTTCTTCTCCTTTAGCGACCAGTCTCATGCGCCCCGTCCATTGTGGCTCTTGTAGATTCCAATCAGCTGCCCTAAAACGCCCACAATTCACATAAAAATACTAAATACAACAAGAACAATGTTCAAGATACTTTTGTTACACACCTATATCCCCTGTTAGTTGTCCTGGGTGGTATTTTAAACACAAAAACCTCGTTTTTTACAAGAATTATACTCTCGTACGTATCCATTTTTTATCAAAATTGTTAAAAAGAAGAGAAAGCGAAATCTTCATAGAATTTGATAAACACTGTTTTTGCAAAAGGCACAGCACAGCACAGCACAGACTATAAATAGTTGCATTGCAAGAGGGTTTATAATAAACATGGACTTAGGGATGATGGGTTTATATAAGTGTTCTGTGGTTGTAAGTAAATAAGGCGCATGTTACACGTAAAGTATTTACTGTGATCCATCAGTACAGTATTTACTATTGCCATAAACTTATGGCACTATAATATATTTTAAATTAAAGTAAAAAAAAAAAGAAATTGCCACTCCTTACCTCCCAGTCCCACCGGTTTCACTTACCCCACCCTGGCCTGGCCGCGAGTTCGCCGGCACACACACACGGCACCTTTCTTGACTAATGCACGTGTTTGCTACATACATTTTATTGAGAGTGTCCGGTGTGGTAGTACTACGTCAGGAGGCGTAAACAGAGTATAATATAAATACTCTGTCTTCGAACGTCAGGGTAGTAGGGGAACCTGTGGTACCTTGCTGAGCCTTGATACACATTGCTACCTTTCATTTTTACAAATGTTCCCGCTTGTTCATTTTGAATGATTTGTTTATAGGTCAGACAATCCTCATTTAAAATGGATCGATGTGAAGTTAGTTGGCCATTTCCCGGCGTTTTGTAATAATGAGGCCTGCATCGTTTGAAGTGCGATTTACATTGATTGGGTCAGTAACTAACTCCAAATAAAGTCAGTGCTGACTTTGAGAACTGAATTTTTCAGCGTTTACATTAGGTCAGTAGCGGGTCAGCACTGACTTTGCTACTGACTCAATGTAAATCATACACATGAGAAGCGCTAAAGTAAGTTTTTCTGTTGTGATCATATTTTTAAAAGTTGGTTTTAATAAATAGGTAGATCTTTAATTTATTTAATTAAGTGATTTACTGCAGAGTATCTTCTAAAAAATTTATCACAGTTTTTATGTCAATGGTTAATCCAGGTCTTCTCCTAGCCAGTGCCAGCGGTCAGTAAAAAACTGACCGCGTCTCATCGTCATTTTTGATGTCACTGTCATTGGGGACTCCTCTTAGCCTGCTCATTGAACGAAAAAAAAAAAAGAATGTTCTGATTGTTGTGTTGACAGTTGACTACTGTAATTTTTAATTGTAGAGCTTACATTCTCTTGGTTATTTATTTTTTGGATCAATCAACTTGAGTTTGTTCGATTTTTATTGTTTTTGTACGTAATTCTAAATAATTCGTAGCAAAAAGCAGGTAATTGAAATGAAACTTTCTTTCTATTGAGTTGTTAGAAATTAAAGTATATAATTAATGTGTAGTAGGTACCTACTAAACATTTCATAAAAATTCCAAGCTTGTAATAATTTTTTATTAAGCCTATATTTTTGGCACTCGCTTTATTACCCAAACTTCTGGCATAGAACAGACATATATTAGTACTTACTACATACCTATGGTTTACCTTTCCGATCCATCCACGGTACACTAATAATATTGGATCATGGGTAATTAGTAAACCCAGTAACTGTGTGATTACAGAAATCTTTGCCCAGTAGTATTAAACTTATCATTTAGTGATATAGGTACCTGCGTACAGTTATTTTATATCTTTGCTACCTACTAAAAGTAACTAAATGTTTTATCCATAAGCACTTGTTAGTTTTTTGTAAACAATAACATTCCATAAAAAGATACCTAACTTTTTTAAATATATACAATTAAATTTAACTAACTATATTTTATTTGTTATTATAAAATCATAATGTTATTTAACCTTTTTCCCGCTGCTGGACAAAGATCTCCCTCAAGGCTTGTCATGTCCACTTGTCCCTGTCCTTGGTGGTATCTCATTCCTTCTCGAATGCAGAAAAATCATCTGAATTGAAAGATTAAATGGGAATATAATTTTATTATTACGTATTACATATTTATATTTCATTGCAGATTTTTGTGGAGAAGTTACTATGGCATATAACGTAAGTATTGAGTTACTGTAACAATCTATTTATCTAAATTAAATTGAGCAAGCAAGACTTTCTGAACTTGTTTTTGTGTGTGGTTTTGATTTCTAAAACAGACACTGCAACTTTCTGCAGCACTTCCGTAATTCATAATTAATTTGCAGTAGATGCAGCATGCAGCATCAATCCAAAATACATTCATGTAAAAAGTTGTAGTGTATTTCCATGCTTTGATTTGATTGTCTTAGCTGCTTTCTGCCCCTCAAAGTTACCTATTATGAAAGTTACAATTAGGATTTTTCTAGGTGTTACAATAACATTAGACCTATAGCTATTTTTGAACTTCAAATTAAACTAGGTACCAGTAGTAAGTAACCCTTAGTAAAAAAGTAGGTTAACTTTTAGGCTGGTTAATAATGTTGATATTCCTAAATACATACTCATTGTCAGTTTTCAGAAACTAGCATATGCATTGTCTAACACTGTAACGCACACATTGTAGGTAAGAGATACCTACATAGTTTGACCTGTTGTTTTGCAATGTGTATTTTACAACGCTGAGTCTAGACAAGTAAATAGTCAAACACCTACCTACTATTATAATGTAGTATTAAATATAAGTACCTACCCCTACCCGACCCAACTTTAAGCAATTACTTGTAGGTAGAACCTAAAAAAAATCTTTGTTTTTGAATGAAAGAATGTTTAAAATATCCGCTGCGCCATGCATTGCTGTGTCAATTTATTTAACCCTTAACTGTAGTGGTCAAAAAAATATCACTCTTTTTTAGTTGTGGGTCTACTGGACCCACCTGTTTTAGATTTGAAATAAATCAAAAATTTTACACTATTTCTTTTATCAAACTTTACATTGAAACTAACAATCATAGTAGGTATTACAAAAAAACAACTTAAAGTACTTTTGATCTTATTTACGTTCGTAGGAGTCCAGGCTAAACATACAACATCATTCAATCTTTACTAAATGATATTCCAGATAAAATAAAATTGGAAATTAATAAGGAATTATAAAAAGTATAGTTCGCACAGCGGATCTAGGCTTCCGTGAAGTTAGCCGTTTGTGATGCGCAAAGACAATTTAGTATGAAAAAGCTCCATTGCGCATCGAAACGGCTAAATTCACGACGGCCGAGATCCGTTGTGAGACCTATACTTAATCTGTAACTGGGTGCATGGTGGATTGGTGGGTGTATCTATCTATTTCTTGGCTACCAACTTAGGTAGGTACCTACTTTTTATATCAACACTTGAATATTTATACATAATACATGGTTAGTACCTACATAACCTACTACCTGTAAGTTAAAAACTTAAGACGAATGTAAGTGCTCAGACAAACCCTAGATGGTTTTTAAAGTACACAATTTTCAGATTCATGTAGAATAATTTGTGGTTTTAATAAAAAAAAACGGTGAGAAATTAAAAAAGTATTTTTGCGAAAAAATAACCGCGCCGCCGCGCCACGCTGCGCCGCGGCAGGTCAAAAAAATAATTGCAGTGCGCTAGACGTAAAACGGTGAGAAATGCGAAAATAATAACCGCGCCGCGCCGGGTCAAAATAAAACCTGTGCTTTAGTTAGACTCTAAAACTCTAGAACGGCTGGACCGATTTGGCTAATATTGGCCTTGAAGTGTTCGTATGAGTCCAGGGAAAGTTTAAGCGGTTAGAAAATATAGAAAATTGCGAGAAAAATAACGCGTGAAACCGCGCCGGGTCAGCTAGTGTAGAATAGATTAACGCAATAAAAAAGTTTTTAGTTTCACAATTTTTTTTAGAGACAACTAAAGTAGCAACCAAGCAAGCGTACGGCCCACAAGATGATAAGCGGATACCGGATAGGTATAACCTATTATACCTACCGCAGGCTATCATAGATAAATAAAAAATTCCATCTCCAAATGATGAGCCAAAAAGCAAAAATTGAACACAGCTAATAGTACAAGTCATGTAAAAAAAGTAAAATCATTTACAAGAAAAATATCGAGCCTCCGAAGAAATCCGTATTCTCGATTTATTCTAAAGTGATATCAATTAAATAAAAAACATCATGATTGACACAGATTCTCAGATTATAGTTCTTGTTCCGTGTAGTCATTATTCTGAGCTTGTTCCTGCCAAAACGTTCCGTTTTTACGTTCTTGTGACTTCATAACAATAACTTGAAAAAAATATTTTTTACTAGCCTAGTTACTTCTAAGTGTCATGTAGGTAGTTAATTAGATAATTAAACAAAAAATTGTAATTTTTTTGTGAAACAACCAAGACAAGATGACGATATGCATTAAGAATCCTATCCATGAAAGCCCGTGAAGATCGAACACGATTGTGGCTCGTGTGTTGGAGATATTTTAACGAAAATAAAAACATATAAAAGCTTCATCGCTTAAAATTTAAGTAAGTAGGACAAATATTAATAAACACAAGACACAACTGATTAAAAAAATAATTAGTAACGCACATTTTCGTAAAATGAGCATTTTCAGTCAACTTTCGATCATGATTTCTATGAAACAACAAGGTCTAACATATTTCCAAAAATGTAATTCAAATAATCATAGTTTTAAAATTTAAGTAAGTAGGTAAAAAACATCACGTTAGTTCAATATTTTTGAAAAAAAAAGGTCTAAAAACGCGTACTTTTCCCAATTTTACGCTAGTTGTTTCTTCGAAATTAGAAAGTTTATAATAAAAATATACCTACTACATTAAAGTTTTGATATTTATTTACAAAATAAAATTAAAAAAATGGTCTAAAAGTTTTAATTTATTTTTATACGAATTTTTAAAGAATCCTCCGAATCCACTTTATAGCTTGATGCAAAACGCGGCTGCTCTCACTACGCGCTAAGCGCTCGTGGAGGGAGGACGTATCGCTGTTTGTCGCGCGAGCTCTTACGTATAATCATAGGAAGCTTATACAAATTATAAAGCGATCGTGTGGTTTTGATCCGTGATAGTTAAATCTCTAAGTAAGTACCTATGATATAATAATGTAAGTAGTAAACCACACTGGTTCTAGAGAACTAGTGATACGAGTAAGTAGCTTAGAATGTAAGTAGTAGTACATAGTAGTAATACATAGTATTATTAGTAGTAAACTTTTATGACATTATTAAAATTACCTTCTTCGTGGTAGGTACATAATCTAGCACTAAGTAGTAGGTAAAATTTCTACCTAGATACCTACCTACGTACCTACTTAGTAGCTAAATCGTGGGTATCAGAAACTCTAGTACCAACCTACCATGGTAATACAAGACCCAGACAGAAAAAGCAATTACGTGTCAAGTAAAAGTATTTATTTCATTTCAAGTTCCTAGTAAGTTCCTAGGTGTTTGCAGGACACGTAAATATTTTTACCACTGCAGAATTCGAACCCGCACTTCTTGCGTCCCAGCTCAGCTCAGCTGCTCAGCTGGATACTTGCCAGCCACGCCACCAAGATCGTCAAAGTACCTAGGCTCTGTGACCTAGATCAGGTACTAGGTAAATTGTTTTACGTAAGTTTACAAAGGGCACGGATGTCCCTACGTAGATGGGTACCTATACCATAGGTACTTACACAATCTAGCTACCTACTAAGTAGGTAGACACTAGACCTAGACTAAACTTACCAGACCTACTTTGACGATCTCGGTGACGTGGCTGGCGAGTGTCTAGTTGAGACGCATGAAGTGCGGGTTCGATTCTTGCAGTGGTTATAATGTTTGCGTGTTCTGCAAATAGATACCTAGGAACTAGGAACTTGAAATGAAATAAGTAGGTACCTACTTTTCTATTTGCGATACAATTGCATTTATCGATTTACCAACTAGAATCTAGTTAGGAGAGCTGGTACCAACTTTATCAGGTAGGTGTATTTGTAGGTAGGTATGCAAAATAATGAACCTACCGTAACTATACAAGTACCGATAGGTATGATGAATAACACGTTATTCGAATGTTAGTTTTTAGACATAGGTACGTACCTACTGGTTTCCTCACGATGTTTTTCTTCACCGTGTGAGATAGATCATTGAGAAGCGATTCTAAGTTTTTAACTTTTTATGGTAAGTAGGTATAGATAGACAATTAAATTCAATGTCATTCCAGCACCGCTGGACTTAGGTTGTCTTTCAAATTTGGACTCTATTGTCAGAGGTTATGGTATGTTATTATTTGCACTTACCGAGCTCGCTAACTCTTGATAAAATCAAAACTTTGAATCGCCTCTCTGATCTGATGGCATTGCGCACATTATTATTACGAATATTGGTGTGCGACCAACCGTCTTCGAACCCACGACCTTATGGTCGTCGGTCGGTTCGAAGCGCAGCGCAACTCTGGCGCAAGCCAGAAAAAAGCGGCCGGCGCACATCGGGCGGGCGCACCGCGCCGCGCCGCACCACTTCATACAAAATATAGGAGAGGGAGAGGGACGTGGTGCAAAACAGGTAGAAGAATGATGTGCGCTGGCCGATGGCGGGGCGCGCCCCCGCGCGCCCGCGCTTCTTCTATCTGGCCTGCGCCTTGATCACAAGACAGGGTCACTCATTACCACTAGAACATCAGTGCTCCGGCCAAATTCTATGTAAAAAAATGTAAACATAGAAACGACCACGGAATGACAAACTCGGGTCAAACCCGTTTTTTTTTCACTAGCTGGGGTCCCTTTCCCGTAAATCATGTAGGTAGGTATTTATTTATTATTATATACTTACTAGTAGGTACCTACCTACCTATTTAATTATTATTAGACTTACCTACCAAAGTAACAACTTATGTAAGTATCACCCTCCCAATGTACTTACCTAGGTAAGTACTAATAACATTATTGACAGGATAGATGAAGCAGTTGTATAAGTAGATAGCCTCAATTTCTTTTGAATCTAATAGAAAACAAAATCCTATAAGGTAAAATACGAAAGTTTGTGAGTTAGTGAGAGTGTATGTTTGTCTGCGCTTACTCCGTAACGGCTGAACGAATTTGGCTGATACTTGAAATACACATAGTTTATGTCTTGGAATAATACATAGGTTATGGTATGGTATGTTTTGTTTTATGATGGTGTATGGTATAAGTAAGTTAAAAAAAAACATAAGCACGACGGTATGGTACGGTATGATCTAGTATCATAGACGTGTAGGTAACAAAATGTCCCCCATAAACCCGAAAGGGGGATATCCCGCCGAAGCACGTATAATACACGTCGTCCTCGTGTATACTTTGACGTGGGCAAAAGTTGAATAGGTACATCATAAATTCGTAATTCATTCATTACCTTACAAAAATTAAAGTAACATTATTAATTAAGTTGGAGTTTACACAGATAATTTATTTATAATTAATTTATGAATGAAAAATCGTCGTCGTCAAAAGTCGTTGAAAAAACATTGTTCACCAAGACCTGTGGAATAGCCTCTTTTCGAGTTTACAGGGACATTATGATACGCCACGAATGAAGTGAATACCTACTCTCGAACGCCCTTTGTGAGTAAAATCTAAACGGTTTAAGAGTAGTAGAGTTCTCTGTGATAGAGCCCGTCTGGGGAAGGACTACCACCATACCTATTTCTGCCACCAAGCAGTAATGCTTGCATTGCTGTGTTCCGGTGTGAAGGGTATGGTTTCCAGTGAAATTACTGGCACATGAGGCTTTCTTAGCCTCAAGGTGGCAACCCGCGAGTGATACCTCTCTGGTATTGCAAGCGTCCATAGGCTGCGGTAACCGCTTACCATCTTGTGGGCCGTACGCTTGGTCGCCATTTCAGTTGTATAAAAAAAAAAACGGCTATAGATATGGAAAAATGTTGTCGTTTAGATTTTACCCTGTAGATAGTAAAGCAAAAAAAGAAAAAAAGTATAGCATAGTAGTGCATCAAGTAGTAACATACCTTTAGCATAAAATATTAATATACATAAGTACTTCTTTCAATAAAGTACAAAGCAGTTGGTATAATAGATATGAATGAAAATGTAATAATATAATGGATATAGATGAAAATAATATTCATTTTCTTTGTGAAATTATGTAATTACGTAAAAATTAACATATTTATGTTTGTAACTTTCAGATAACAATGTCGAAAAAAACAACAAAATCAAAAATTCGGTTGCGTTAAAAGAAAAAAAAGGTTTGAAAAACATATTGAAACGAGCAAGAGAGACAAAAAAGCAAAGGTTTTTTTTTATTTACAATTTATTTGTTATGTACTTTTCGATAATAGTTCGCAGTAGAAGTAGTAGCACTTTGGTGAAACCTTTGTAGTTCAATAAAGTTTTCATCAATTTCACAAAAAAAATATAGATCATCATGAGCTTCCCCATTCCTTCTTGGTCTAGTGAGTGCCCAATGCATCTAAAAGCTGTAGTGACCTCTGATCACTTCAAAATTTTTGGAATTTCAGATTTTGTAACATTTCTGTAGAATTATAGGTAAAATTATAAAACGAATGTTCCTTTATAAAATGCTACTTGTATTACAGACTCTTGGCCCCTGATACTGTGAACTCTATAGCCACAGAAAATGTGTGCAGATTGACAAATGAAAACGTCGATAGATTGATTATTCATGAGAACAATGATGAAATGGTTTATGAGAACGACAGTGGATTTATTCACCATAACAATATTGGATTAGTTCAGGAGAAAGATGATGAAATGATCGATGACACGGATGATTATGACACAGTTATTTCGGATGAAGTAATAATAAATTGCATAATACAAGTTGATAGTTATCTGTAATCAGTATATTAAAATCCACTAAGCAAAGGTTTTTTTCGTGTCCTCGATAATATTTTCCAACGTTTAGGTTTCTTCAAGAAACCAACATAATATTGCGTTTTAATAAATACGTTTAATAAATACTCTGTCTATATAAATAGTCTGCGACACAGATGAGGGGTTATTTGATTTTTTGTTTTAGTGTAAAATAACCTTATGAAAGTACAGTAAAACTGTTCTTGTTTATTTATTTTTGCAAGCAAAAAATTCATAATTATTATAAGGTTACCTACTTATTAGAAAAAGAAAATACTCAATCTACCACCACGAATCACATAACGTTTGTAGATTACATCGCGTCTCAAATTGACGCTGGTGGTAGACAAGTTGAATCTATATTTCTTGATTTTAGACGTGCGTTTGATATGGTGGATAACGACATATTATTGACCAAACTATCGGCACTGGGTGCTTCTCCTAAGTTAGTAGGATTCTTTGCGAATTACTTATGTGATCGCAAACAGTATGTTCAAATAAAAAACTTTAGATCAAGGCAGTACGCTTGGACCGACTCTCTTCTTGATGATGATCAATGACCTTCCTGGAGTCCTAAATGCAGCTCAATGTTTAATGTTTGCAGACGATTTAAAAATCTACAAATCTATCAGTACAGACCTAGACTGCATTGAACTGCAGAAGGACATTGATTCGGTTGAAAGATGGAGTTGGTCAAACAGGCTTGCATTCAATGTAGACAAGTGTAAGGTAAAAAAGTAACCTTTACTAGATTGCAAGTGCCTAAAATGGTAGCCTACTCTTTATCCGACTCTACATTAGAAAGGGTACATAGCATCCGTGACTTGGGACTCGCTGAAGATTCATGTCTTGATTTTCGTGACCATATTAGGTCTATGTGTAAAAAAGCCAACAAAACTCTAGGCTTCATAATGAGAACGGCTTCTCATTTTAAGGACTTAGGTGTTGCAATAATGCTATATAATGCATTTATCCGCAGTAGGCTTGAGTTCAGCTCAATAGGTTGGAATCCGCGAGAGGCTAAATATACGCTAATGATTGAAAGGCTGCAGCGTAAGTTTGCTAGATATATATATAAGCGAAAATATGGGTATTACCCTTATCTTTATCCTTCCTTATTTGTATCCGGTATGGTTGGATTAGATACTCTAGAGCTGAGGCGTAAACTTCAGTTGGCTATGCACTACTGTCTTATACTGCGCAACAAAGTTTACAATCCCTCCATATTGGGCAGTATGGCTATATATGTGCCCAATAACTATGTGAGATGTGGCCGTCGTCGACACCAGTTGTTTGCTTGTCACATAGCAAGAACCCAACACGCTAACAACGCACCTACTCTACGGGCGCTCACACTTTTGAATTCATTTTTAAACGACTTCCAACATGTCGACATTTTCAATGATAGTATTAGTTCTATTTATAAGTCGCTAAGAATATATTTAAGTTTTTAGATTAATTAAGTTATGATAGTAAGCGTTTTGGTTATATACTGTAAGTTAACTATCACATTAAATAAATAAATTCTAATTCTTCTAATTCTAATTCTAATTCTAATTCTAATTCAAGATACAAAATACACAGCGTGTAAAAAAACGACTAGAGATAATTATAAAGTTGTGATCTTATTATGTTGTACTATGTGTATGAAACTAGAAAAAAACGAGAAGGACGTAAACAAGTCAACATTATTTTTTGCGTTTTTTTCCGCTAAATATTTTCAGAATCATGGTCTGATCTTTCACACCGATTAATCTCGGTAGAAGTCTTTTTTTACACCCTGTATAAGTTCATGGTGTAACCTAATGTCCCTCTATGCCCGAAAAGGGGGTATTCACAGTATTCAGGTATAATACCCCCAATGTTATTTCAATTACTTTTTTTTTATACAACTGTAGTGGCAACCATGCGTACAGCCCACAAGATGGTAAGCGGTTACCGCAGCCTATGGACGCTTGCGATACCAGAAGTATCACTCGCGGGTTGCCACCTTGAAGCTAAGATCGAACGCCTCATGTGCCAGTAATTTCACCGGAAACTATACCCTTCACACCAGAACACAGCAATGCGAGCATTACTGCTTGGCGGCAGAAATAGGTATGGTGGTAGTCCTTCCCCGGACGAGCTCTATCACAAAGAACTCTAATACTCTTTTATGCACTATGACTTTTGAAATTTCAAAGTTTTTCATTCATGAAATGCGTAATGTATGCGTAGGTAAATGAAATGAATACTTACTTACTAATTGGACTTTTTAAATACGATATACTTATTCAACTTTTGCACCGTCAAAGTGTTCACGTGCATGGGTGGAATACCCCCCTTTCGGGATTATAGGTACATTATGTTACACGTTTTAAATAATTAGATATCATACATCACCATACCAGATTAATTAAATTATTACTAGCATCCGTTTGCGTACCTACCTGGTTTATGTGTTCTTCCAAATCATAAATTATGGCATGTGTATTGTAAAACATTAGTAGGTACTTAGATAATAATCAGTACGATTTTTTTTTTATCAAGCGTATCATAAAATAGGTAGGTAGGTAATGAAAAACACTAACTCAAATATTTCATGACCATGACTAAAACTGCACTCTCTCAAGAAATGGACTACCAGCGATTCCAAGCTCTATCACAGTTCCCCGAAAGTTTATATTGCTCCGCTCGCATAGTAAGGCGGCTATAGCACCCGCGCTTTTCAACTGCACTTATTTACTATGCTGCCGCCCTGGCAGGCAGTTGTATACGCTTCAAACTATTTTATCTCGTCTCGTCTCGTCGAGATAAATAGTTTTAGGTAACTACCTAGGTACTTACTGTTAGTGTGATTTCAAATTAGCCGCAAAGTGCCGCGCGGCCACTTTCATCAAGTCACCCTTATTTGTACCTCCAACAACAGAACAGGTATTAGTACTCTCCAACCCCAGCCCTGCTTGTATGGTAGCCGCGCGCTACACGCGCTAATACAATAAAAGTAGGTAGGTATCATGTGCTTGTAATTTCACCGGAAACCATACCCATCGAACTAGAGCACAGACGCGAGCATTACTGCTTGGCAGCAGAAATAGGTACTACAGGGTACTACCTACCTACCTGCCTACCATGTAATGGTTCCTTGAGGACAAAACTGAGAGTAGGTAGGTATACCGTTGAAAAGAGCGTGTGGTCCCCAGTCATAATAATAGGTAAGTAGGTACCTAACCTAGCTAGAGTAGGTACCTAGGTTTTAATAAAAAAAGTAAGTAGGTAGGTACTTACATATATATTTAATATGTATACCTACCTACCTATTTTTATTCACGTCATTATCTGTTCAACAAGTAGAGTTAGGTAGGAACATAAGAGTATGCAGTAGACACCTATTTTTAACATAATCATCCAGTCGACATGACAAAGGATCAAATGTATTTGTCCTTTACTTAGTTGTGTAAGTTACTAACGCACACAACGGTGAGCCGCGCACACATAGAGCCTCGCGTCGCGCGCCCGTAAATACCTAAACTTGACAGCGCTGGATCTTGGAACGGACTCTTAAGTTGAGGTTATCATATTATAGGGATATTTTGACAGTTTTTACGCGGGCACGAGAATCGCCCTCCAGTAGCTTAGCTAGAGAAACGCGTCCTTCCTTTGCCTTCTTATGTACGAGCGGGAGGCGCTGAGGCATAGTGCATAAGTACACCGTCTTTTTACACTCAAAGATTGAACCTGAAGAGATAAAACATGTTTAGCGGAACGTTATTGCGTTGTTGTAGGCGTAAGAAGTGTATGATTTGAGCAACAAACTGCTTTTTTTACCAAACTGCTCTTAGACCAAAATATGTTGTAAAATAAAACTATTCACGACAAATTAGTCAAGTAAAAAAAAATTGGTAGATAATGTAACTATGAAGAAAGTATTAAAGGTTCGAGCACATTATGTCGGGCCGCAACAGGGCAGAGCGGGCCGCAGCGCAGCGCAAAACAGTTAAGTACTTATCACGTTAGTGACGAGCCGGGCGGGTCGCAGTGCATTGATGGATTTTGAGTACAGTTTACTGCCAGAATTTGCGTGCAACTGTACATTATGGATAGCTCTGACGATAAGCTTTCTTTTTTTTTCCTGCTGCTATAGCGCACTGTTGACGGGGCGCAGCGGGGCGGGGCGGGTCGCATCGCCCGGATGCAAATCTGCCTCGCAATAATGCGAGCCGCTGCGATAATTCATACAAATTGTATTCAAGCGATCTGATCTGATCTGTATTTTTGCGCTCCGCCCCGACACGCTGCTGCCCGGCATAATGTGCTCGAACCTTAATAAGACTAAAATCTGACAATGTGGCACAGATTACTAGGAGTAGGTAGAATGCTATGTAGGTGGTTTTGTGGATAACGTAACGCAACGCAACGAAAACCATAAAGCAAAAATGGCGGACAAGCAAGTCAAGTGTAATGTGTTGCGTTGTTTTACAAATCTTATTCACCAAAATGCAAACTAACCGTTCAGTGAATACAAGTGCTGTACTTATAATATAAACTTTTCTTGTGTGGTGGGTGATTGAACCTAAAATTATGTAAGGAGAGACTTGAATCTTCCGTTCAATGTTTCAAACGAAAATCGACACAGATGCATGAAAATGGGAGACTACTATTTGTTATTGTTTTTATCTCTAATATTACAGGCAGGCTATTTTATAGTGGCAGAAAGCAACGAGTGCCCTCAAAAATGTGATTGCCTGCAATTGTATGTTGATTGTTCCAAAAAGAATTTCGTGTTCGTGCCAAAAATTCCCAAGTGGGTGGAACAATTAGATCTCAACCACAATAGGCTGAATGAAAATGTTACTGATGCTTTCGACAAATTGACGAACTTAGAAGAGTTGAAATTGGATAAAAACATATTACATAACATACCTAACCTCCTAAAACATGAACAATTACAAGAACTGAGTTTGAATAAAAATAGTATTGAATCTATTGATGTGGGCAAGTTTCCTGAAAATAATTCTATCAGAATATTAAATATAAACAGCAATGTGATACAATTAATACAGGAAGGAGCACTAAACAATTTGACTAATTTAGAAATACTAAAGTTAAATAGAAATGAAATAAAATCACTTCCTGCCCACCTATTTAGTTATCAGAGTAATCTGAAAACATTGGAGCTAAACCACAATAAACTCACTAATATAACAGGACTGTTATTTCAAGGATTATCTAATTTGACAACTTTGAAACTGAGATTTAATAGTATTGAGAATTTAACAGATGGTGCCTTCTTTGGTTTCAAGTCACTGAACTCGCTGCAATTAGATCACAATAGAATAAAGAGTGTTTCTAAAGGATGGACTTATGGCTTAGAGTCAGTGATTTCATTATCACTTTCACACAATCTTATATCTGAAATTGACTTTGGCAGTTGGGAGCTGTGTACAAGTCTAGAAACATTGAACTTATCGCACAACTTTTTGACCCAAATAGAAGGCCGAACTTTCCAACACCTAATAAATCTAAGAACTCTTTACCTTGGCTACAATAAAATATCTTCTATATCGCAAGAAGCTTTCAGCTATGTGGTGCAGTTGCAGTCACTGGATTTGAACAACAACAAAATATCATGGACAGTGGAAGATATGTCTGGACCATTCTCCAAGTTACATAACTTGATAAGTTTTAATCTAGCAGCTAATCACATAAAATCAATTAACCCAAGAGCTTTTGAAGGATTAATCAATGTGTATGAGTTGAATCTAAATGGTAACAACATTACATCAATACAACAGCATGCCTTTGAATCAATGGCAAAACTAAGAAGGCTTCATTTGAACTCTTCATCTCTTCTTTGTGACTGCAACATACTATGGATTGTGAAGTGGATGAAGGAAAAGGCAGAACATAAGCACATCAATGCTAACTGTGCATACCCTGCAGAGGTCAGGGGGACATCTATCACAAAACTGAAGGAAGATAACTGTGGGGATTCCCCAAAGCCTAAAGTTGTGGAACATCCCAAAACGCATCTAGCTATCAAAGGTCACCCAGCAAATTTAGTTTGTTCTGCAACGTCCAATCCTTTCAACAATATGACATTTTTATGGCGAAAAAATAATGGAAATATAAGCAACCCATTGGTGTATGAAAATCTTACAGTATCTGACAATGGACATCCTCGAGCAACATCAGTACTTATAATACCTAATGTTACACATGCTGATTCTGGAAAATATCAGTGTGTGGTCAGCAATAACTTTGGAACCACATATTCATCTAAAGCTAAGGTGAACATTGTCACATTTCCTCGATTTACTCAGACACCTACCAATGTTACTGTAAAAACTGGTGAAACAGTTACTTTAAATTGTGCCGCTTCAGGTGACCCGCCGCCAGAAATTTCCTGGAAAAAAGATGGTGGCAATGACTTTCCTGCAGCCAGAGAGAGAAGAATGAATGTAATGCCTACGGATCATCTGTTTTTCATAGTCAATGCTAAGACTACTGATATTGGTATTTATAGTTGTGCAGCTAAAAATCCTGCTGGAACTATCATTGCAAATTCTACATTGACAGTATTGCAAGAGCCATCCTTTGTTAGAGTTATGGAAAACAAGGAAGTAACAAGTGGAGACTCTGTTGTATTACAGTGCATGATATCAGGCTCACCAAAACCTGTGTTGAAATGGTTAAAGGATGGAACACCAATAACACCATCGGAACGTTACTTCTTAACTGCTGAAGATCAATTACTAATTATTATTGGGGCTGAGGCTAATGACGCTGGTCGCTATGAATGTGAGATCACCAATGAACTTGGAACAAAAAAGGATATGACAGAGCTTCGAGTACTACCACCGGTTGCCATAATGGTAAATGAAGAAGATATGACCGGTATTATAATAATAACTGTTGTGTGTTGTGCTGTAGGGACTTCAATAATATGGGTGGTAATTATATACCACACAAGGAGACGTATGGCTCGTGCTGTGCCTACTTTTCCTGCAGAAAGTTTAAAAATGACACATGTAGTGCATAGTGAAAGTGAATCGCCTCAAATGTTTTCAGACAATTTATCAGAGCATTCATCTTGCAAAGATAGTGGGACTGGTGATTCTGCCAAACAAACAAGCTTTGACGGTGTGCCTGCTGATAAGAGTGAACAAGTGCACTTTGACAATGCTGTGAGCAGAAGTTATTCTCCAGTGCCAGAAGCACACAAACTTCTTCCATCTTCATTTAAGCCATCTATTCAAGTGTGTGTTAATACATCTGTAACACCAGCTACTTACAGTTTTTCTAGTCACAGTAGTAATGTTTAGGATCTTTATATATTGCTTAATTCTATTAAGTATTAGTTACACTGCAGTTTCACTAATTACATTATTTCAAATCCCTTTTAAATACAATACTGTTCTTTTCTATTTATCTTTATGAAGTGACTTGTACAGAATGGATGGCTTAAATTCATTATCTTTGTAATATATCATTTTTATTAAGAGTTATGTTTAATTTAATTATTTTATTGTTTTTGTTTCTGGAACCAGAAATAATTTGTTATTAATCATAAGTAACACAATGTAAATAAATAGAGACAATACTTTTTCTAAAGACCCATTGTATTGTAGTTAGTGAAAAAGCAATGATCAACCTTGCTTAGTACAAAATAAAACAAACTTGCCAGTATTGGTTTTGATTTAAAGACTGAATGTCATTATAGTGTAAGTTAGTACAGTTATTGTTATTTTTCATAATATAATGTTAGGGCAATAAATTAATTACTGTTATCAAATACTATAATTAAGGTATCTCAAAAATATGGACTAAGTTAAACTAATTTTGTGATTTAAGTTGCAGCTTTTTATTATATACATAATGTTTGTTATAATAAATGTATCAATATTTTGTCAAATGTATCAGTTAAAGGTACTTTAACATAATAAAATATTGTTTGGGTTTAAAGATACATTTGTGAATGAATCATAACAATTAAGTATTTAAATTGGCAGCTTACATTTAATAATGATTGATTAATAAGATAGATAAATCAATGTATTTTTTTCATGATTGTACATAGTAATATTGCCATTTATTGTACCACCGCAATATGTTAGTAAACTACCTCACTAAAGTCCAAACTGATGAACTGCATTTAGGTCACTAAACTTACTAAATTGTCTGGATCAAGCTATTTATACTAGCTTAACAAACAAATGACGAATTTCTTTACAAATTGGAACTTCATTTATTTCTGTATGGATTTTTATGTTTTAGATAATATGCATGTATGTACTCCAGAATATCAAAGACTTGCAGATAAATTAATATTATTTAGGTACTATCTATCTACTTAAATTATTTATGTTCTGTAAATTATAAAGTTAATATGAAAATGAGTAGTACAAATTGTTATTTGCCTTGAAGAAATTGCATTTGTCATCTTATTGTGAACAGAACATATTGTCTAAAAACTGATGAATTACCACTTATAGCAAGTGAGAATTCTGGATTGGAATCTTTGATTTCAGTTGGAGCCAGAATATACACATGTATTGTCTGCATATGCAATTATCATTGATAATTTATTCAATAGTTAGTCTTACATAAATATGAAGGTATGTATTGTTATAAAGAGAGCAGCTGATTTTATATATTATTAAATCTAGGGAAAGAATGATGATCAACTATGTTTAGTTTAACAGTCGGAACAGAGTAAGCAAATTTTTTTTTAAAATTAAAAGTGTGGAAAGAACATGGTTACTCCATTAGTTTATAATCCATTAATTTATAGTTGATTTGTCACGAAATTACCAATACAAACTCAAATGGAATTTAATTTTAAAAGTAGGTATAGTTCTCTCGGCGGATCTAGGCTTCCGTGAAGTTAGCCGTTAGTGATCGCCAAGACCATTTAGAAAAAGCTCCATTGCGCATCGAAACGGCTAATTTCACGGAAGCCTAGATCCGCCGAGAGAACTATACTTAGGGTACAATTTAGAAGAGGTTTTGATCCTTGAAAAAAAAATCAAACAATGATTACTGTTTTCCGAGAAATTAATACCTAATACAAACAAGATATATCTGCAAAATTTCATTCCAATTTCAAACAAAGCAACAAAAACATGTGAAATTGGTCGTAATCGAGAGGTTCGGGCCTCTCCTAAGGCCTACTTTAACGGTTAACGCTGAATAGGGTAAATGTTGCCTTTAATAATTTTAGGTAACCAGTGTAAATATACAGTACATAAAGTACCTACCTAGCATAGATTTTTGCATAGAAAATATGCAGTTTTGTATTGTTTTTAAACTTACCTACTACTTATTTATGTAAATAGATACAGCAACTATTTATACACTAGAATAAAAATTTGACAAGATTTTTTTTTTTATTTATCAAATATTTAATGTTTATTTCTCTCTGTGTCAGTAATATATTCTATAGGTAGGTACTTAAATAAATATTTAGGTTGTATGGTACCTCCATATTAAAGTACGATGTTTTCCTTCACAGTTTGAGAGCATTGTCGAACGGTGAAGAAAAACACCGTGAGGTAGGTATGACATCACAAAAAATCGATAAACGTCTTGTGCCAAGCAAGGTATTCGTAACATACCTAAACCACCCAGTCAGTCTCGCTGGAAAGTAGAGTAGGCCAGTGTCCCAACATTAGAAGACAGACCATTAGGATGCAAAATGTTTTTTCAGTGAGAATCGAGCAGGCGCGCGTTTCGCATCTCAGTGGATCATTCATTTATTTAGCTTCAACTTCTTTTTTTTTTTTTTTATACCACTAAAGTAGCAACCAAGCGTACGGCCCACTTGATGGTCAGCGGTTACCGTAGCCTATGTACGCATGCAACATCATAGATATTACTTGCGTGTTACCACCCTGAGACGTTAGATGGAAAGTCTCATGTGCCTGTAATTTCACCGGAAACCATACCCTTCGAACCGAAACACAGCAATACCAGCATTGCTGCTTGGCGGCAGAAATAGGTATGGTGGTAGTCCTTCCCCGGACGAGCTCTATCACAAAGAACTCTACTACTCTTACTTCTGCAGTAGGTCTTGTCTTTATTTTTTTACATTTTACATTTTAGCCCGGTTATGGACAGCCTGGCTACGGCGGTCACCCGCAGCAGCCTAGCTACGGCCAGCCGCAGCAACCTGGTGGCCAGCTCGAAATCGGTCATGGACCTTACCCGTCGATCGGAGCCGGCGGCACCGTTTCGCCTCAAGTACAGCAGTGGTTCCGAGCTGTAGACAAAGATGGGTCGGGCTTCATATCTGCTCCAGAACTAAAAGGAGCGCTGGTAAATGCGCAAGGACAGACTTTTTCGGAAATTGCTTGTAATTTGATGATTGGTAAGTCAACCATCAGTCTACTTTCCATACTGGGATCTGTGACAAGGGCTAAAATTACCGCCAAGTTTAACGTGTTTAATTGTTAGTTATTTGTTAGCTTACCAGTAAACTGGTTAAAGGTCGATGCAGAAAGAACTCCCTGGTAGTACCTACGCATAATATTCTGTTACAAGGATAGACTGTTACTGCTACTGTAGGTGTGGTAGTAGTACTGTAAGTAGATAGATAGCGTGAACAGAACATCCAACTTGCCCTTCCTAAGTCCGATTGAACTACTTTTATAAACATTGTGTCTCATGTTTACAGGAATGTTTGATAAAGATCGATCGGGCCACATAAACCTCGATGAGTTTGACAAACTCTACACTTACATAAACCAATGGCTGACAGTGTTCAAAACTTACGACTTGGACCAGTCTGGACACATTGATGAAGAAGAGCTTTCTAAAGGTATTTAAAATAATAATAGACAGGCAACCAACAGTCAAATACATACCTTGGTATCCATAGTTGTGCTCTCAAACTTTCCTATGGATTTCATGTGATTCCTGTGTCATTGTGGGTCCAAATACAAATCAAAATCGATTACTGGGGTGACCTATCATGAGTTATATTGCAGCATTGAGATTAGACTGTTTGTTCATACAAACTAACAAAAACGGGCGCTACAATAAATAGAAGTTCATAGTTAGTGTAGGATTGTGAGGAATAACGCAGGTTTTGATTACTTTAACATAGTTTATTCTACGAAATACGGGAATCAGAACAAGGTACAATTAGACGACGCGGGTTAGAGATCGCGACTGCCTATTCATGCTTACTATAGGTACATAGGTAGGTATACTATTACAGCTAACAACACTTACATCTAAGTAGGCACAACTCACGGTGCTTCGGTATTTCCAACACCTCCCCTCGAAGCCGTGAGCAATCTGTTCATCCCTTACATACATTCATCATACCTAGATTATGCATGCATTCTTGATGCTTTGTGCCATTCAAACCCTTGGTCAAAACATCCGCAGGCATTTTCTCCGTACATAAGTATTTCAGATCAATAACACCTTGCTCGCACATATCTCGAACGAAGTGGTGCCTCACGTCGATGTGTTTTGTTCGTGGGTGGTAGTTCCTACTTTCAGTTAATTTTATCGCACCCTGGTTGTCGTTAAATAACATAACACATTCACACTCCATGCCTACATTACCTAACATATCTCGTAAGTACATGGCTTCTTTAGTAGCTTCGGAGATAGCCATGTACTCGGCTTCTGTACTTGACAATGCAATACTCCGTTGCTTCCGTGCTTCCCAGCTAATTGGAGCACCCGCTAAAATAAATGCAAAACCAGAATAGGACTTACGATCAATCGTATTCGAACCCCAGTCTGCATCAACCACGCCAAACAACGGTAAACCAGTTCTTTCATACACTAAACCATACTTTGACGTACCTTTCAAATATCTTAGCACACGTTTTGCCGCTTTCCAATGCTCAACATCATAGTTAGTATTAAATTGGCTTAGATAGTTTACGGCATATGCGATATCTGGCCTTGTTGTCACAGCCAGGTACATTAAGGCACCTATCAAACTCTGATATGGATACTGATTCATCACGTCATTTTTCACGCATTTAGGTTTCTGTAATTTTACATTCACATCAATAGGGGTCAATGTAGGCTTACACTCATTCATACCAAAGCGATCTAGTACCTTATCTAAATACAAACTCTGATTTAAATACACTCGGTCTTCCTCGTCACGAGTAAATTCAATACCCAAACAATGACTTATCCTTCCCATATCTTTCATCTCAAATGCGCTAGATAATTGCTTCTTTACATCACATAACCATGCATTATCATTCGTAGCTAAAATCATATCATCAACATATATAGCTAAATACATTACTCGCTCACCTTTTCGTGCTACAAACACACATGGATCCTGGGGCGTTGCTTTGAAGCCAACATTCTTCAGCTTTCTCACCAGTTCCTTGTACCACTGCAATCCAGACTGACGCAAACCATACAAGCTCTTTTTCAACAAACACACACTATCATCACATTCACTCAGAACGTTGTTCCAGCGTTTAGCTGTTTCCATGATTTTCTTATCACTTATGACTTTTCTTTGTGTTCCAATCTTTTGGTTTGTGAGTACTCTGTCTAGAACCTCACTTAGCTGGTCCGGTATTTCCATAAACACTTCTTCATCTAGTGAACCGTTTAGGTAAGCTGTCACTACGTCCATTTGATGGATTTCTAGTCCAAATTCTGCGGATACTGCAGCTATTAGTCTTATTGATGATGATCTTACGACTGACGATGAGGTTTCATGAAAATCCTCCCCTGGCCGTTGAGAGCATCCCTTCGCAACCAGACGTACTTTCTTCCCAGTAGTTTTGGTACTAAACACGAATCTATTTCCGATCACCTTATGATTCGTTGGACGAGACACTACTTCCCAAGTGCCATTCTTTATCTGTGCCAAAAATTCATCTTCTAAGGCACTTCTCCATTCATTGTCGTCGTCGGTCATTTCTATTTGACTCCATGTCAAAGGTTCAACTGTCGCTATTCCTGCTATCTGGTCATCTGATTCTTCATCTTCTGACTCAGTTTCAGTATCAGTCGATATAGTCTCTCTAACTGATCTATATTCTTGACGTGGTCTTCCCACATTTACAGTGCGAATTAGTCTTCCCCTTCCCCTCTTTGAAGGTTCGACTAACCTTTCCCATGAAACTGTCGCAGTTCTCTTTCTTTGAGGTATTCCTCTGCCTCTTCTTATATCTGGCTCATCAACACTTTCAAGTGATCTTCTCGTATTTTCTCCACCTCTTCTAGCTTTCAATGGAGCTTTACGCTCTTCTTCAGGCTTTTCATTATTTGCGTTCGGTATATTTAGGTCCACAACTATTTCACTATCAATACTTTCTTCTTCATCAAGTATTTCTTTGTATTCATGTCTAAACGCCGTTTCGTTCATGAATTTTACATCACGCGTAACGATGATTTTCCTCGTCTTAGGATCATATATTCTGTAGGCTTTGGATTGAATATCATATCCCATGAATATTCCCAATTCCGAACTTGAATCGAACTTCCCCTTCTGGGAACCTTTGTCTTTGTAGTATGCTTTCGCTCCAAACACGTGCATAAGATTACGGTAGGTTTCTTTCCTTTCCATAATGTAAAGGGTATTTCACCATTCAACGCAGTAGTTGGGCAACGATTTCTTATATAATTCGCAGTGTTAACTGCCTCGGCCCAAAACGCAGGAGGGCTTCCTGCCTGACGCATAATGCAGCGCGCCATTTCAATCAGCGTTCTATTCTTCCTTTCAGAAACACCATTCTGCTGGGGTGTATATGGCGCTGTCAACCTTCTTCTCATTCCTTCTTTCTTCAAGAAATCATCAAACTCATTGTTCACATATTCTCTGCCGTTATCAGATTGAAGGTTCTTTATTTTCTTTCCAGTAAACTTCTCCACATAGGCCTTATAATCTTTGAATACTCGCAGGACGTCACTTTTGTTTGCAATAAAGTAAACTTCACACCATCGAGACTTGTCGTCGATAAAAGTGACAAAATACTTTTTCCCGCCAAAAGACTGCTGCCTCATAGGGCCACATACGTCAGTATGCACTATTTCAAGTAGCTCGCTCGTGCGATCAGCACTGCCCTTGGGAAAAGGAGTACACGTCTGCTTTTCACTGATGCAGATCTCGCAGTCAGACAATTTTTCGCTGTCTTTAAATGTCAGGCCATGTACTAGGCCACTCTTTGACATAGTTTTCAAGTCATGCTCATTGAGGTGTCCGAGACGCTCGTGCCACATATCTATAAGCTTTTTCTCAACCTCAACATTATTAGCACAGTTCTGTCCCATTCGCACGTGGTATAGGTTACCAACACGGTCAGCACGTATGTGTATCTTATTTTTCTTATCGATCACAATTGCATCGTTCTTTCTAAAACGAACCTCGAACCCGCGATCTGTCATTTTCGCCACCGATAGTAGGTTGGTTCGCAAGTCCGATACGTAGAACACTTTTTCAATGTCGATGCGGCGCTCTTCGCTACCGGTATCAACTGAGATACTGACTTTACCTGCTCCGGCAATATGCGTAACTTCATTATTAGCCAAATTCAGCTCGGAGTCCAGCCGCTTGAAATCCTGGATCATGTGTTTTTCATTGCACATATGTCCCGTGCATCCACTATCGATACACCAAATAGGATTTCTCTGATCACCAAACATCACCTCTTCGGTGGTGCTCATCAACATCGTCGTCTTCGAATCACTATCCCGTTCCAATTTTTGCGCGCTTTGCTTGTTTTTATTGACATTTTTCGCTTTGCACTCTCTCGCCAAATGCCCCCGGCGACCACAACGATAGCACTCAATTTTGCTTTTATTATTATGGCTTTGGTTCTCATTTGAGCTTTTTTTTTGATTGGCATTTGTGTTTGAACGTCTGACGAACATAGCTCCCTGGTCAACTACCTTTGATTTACGGCCCTCAAAATCTTCGACAATCTTCACTTTCAACACTTCCGTTGATGGTAAATCGTCTCGCGATTCCATTGCCGTGCGAAACATGGCGAACGAGTCCGGCAAGCTATAAAGTAGTAAAATTGCCAGTAGTTCATCAATTACTATCAAACCGATTTCTTTGAGATTTTTCACGGCATCAAAAAAATCCGCGATGTGCTTTTTCAAGTCATCTTCTTCGTGCATACGAGTCAATACGAGCTTTTTCAATAACGAGGCTTTTCGCGCAGGTCCGCTTGATTGATATAACGATTTTAACTTGTCCCATATAGCTTTAGAAGTTCCCAATCCATCTATTGCACTTAACTCACTTGGATTGACGGCCAACAAAATGTCCGATTCGGCCTTCCCGTCATTTTTAATCCATTCGGCATACTTTCCATCCAAGTGCGACTGCCTTGGCAATGTTCCTGACACATATTCCCACAAGTCATTTTTCTTCAAAATAGCTCGCATTTGAATTTTCCAGGTATCATAGTTATCACCACATAAAGGTTCAATCTTAATAGAAGCAGCCATTACGAAGTTTCTTCAACTTCAAAAACACTCCAACACGCAAAAAATCACGCACTGTTTTATGATATTTTTTTTACCGAGTATCATGGTTAAAAATAATGCATAAACTGGGCGAATTTGTAGGTATTCACAATCACGGCTATATCAAGTTCTAGGCTAAGTATCGCCCGAACGCAATGCGCTTGCAATGGAATGCACACACAATTTGTTTACGTAAAGTTTTGAATTTACAAATATCACTGCAAATCCTTTCAGTTTTTCACCGAAACATTTCACACACTGGGCCCATAACCTGTAGGATTGTGAGGAATAACGCAGGTTTTGATTACTTTAACATAGTTTATTCTACGAAATACGGGAATCAGAACAAGGTACAATTAGACGACGCGGTTTAGAGATCGCGACTGCCTATTCATGCTTACTATAGGTACATAGGTAGGTATACTATTACAGCTAACAACACTTACATCTAAGTAGGCACAACTCACGGTGCTTCGGTATTTCCAACAGTTAGTATGCCTACCTACAGTAATATTATTTACTAGCAGTCCTTCCCAGCTTCGCGCGGGTACAATGAAACTTCACCCGTGCGAAGCCGGGGCGGGTCGCTAGTAATAAATATAGCCTATGTTACTCAGGAATAATTTAGCATTCTAATGGTGAAAGAATTTTTGAAATCGGACCAGTAGTTTTTGAGTTTATTCGTAACAAACAAAAATACAAATCTTCTCTCTTTTTAATTATAATATTTAGTATTAGTATAGATAGATCATCTAAATTTTTTCATTCATTTTCAGCATTGAATCAGATGGGATTCCGCTTCTCTCCAGAATTTATAAAGTTCTTATCGAAAAGAAGTAACCCAAAGGAGGGCAAAATTTCAGTAGACAATTTTATAGTTCTGTGCGTGCAAATGCAGCGCTTCACAGAAGCATTTAGGACTCGAGACACGCAGCAAAACGGGACAGTCACGATTGGGTTTGAAGACTTCCTCAATGTTGCGCTGAGCTGTTCTATATGAAATTCTACCTAATAAGCTGAACATTCCATACACTACTTCTTGCCTTCTGCTAATGGATTATTCCCATCTGTCACCAAGTTTTGTCCCCTCGAGGTGACAGATCGCACTTTTATTTTTACTTAGAACCTTGAATGAATCTCCTAACGGATTAACGGCATCATTACATCACAAGAAGTGGGTACAAACCACCGATATACACTTACTAAAATGCCACTAGCATAATGTATGAGTCTCCTAAGTTGGCTTGCTAAGTTTTGTCTTTCCAGTCATTCTTGTCAATGAACAAAGACTAACAGGCAGTGCTTTTCGCAATAATAAATGCAATAAAAACTTTGAAAACTACCTCAGCTTAGTTCTAGAAAATTTAATTAATTAATAGTGATGCTTTGATTATATTTTGTATGCATGTAACAATGTAGTAGGTACTTACTACTTACATTATTTTAATATAGTTTTGACAAGAATTTATTTTCGCATTTTACTAACAAGTTGTTCCAGCTAATAGTGTATGTATTATTTTGTAATAAAAGATTATATTTTTACAAGCTTCTTTTTATTTGTGATCTTAATCACTTTTGAACTTTTGAACCTCCTTACTAAAACTCCATTGACGAACCTGAAAAAGAAAAATTCAATTTTTACGGGCAAATTATTGTAGGTACATTCATAATTCATAATTCATTTATTTGAAACCAAGAAATACATTGTTACAATATTTACTTAACCACTAGTTCAATAAACATAAATTCATGCAAAATCATATCATATTTTATATAATTTGTCATGCAAAACATGGCTATTAGATGTAATAACTACGAATATTATGACGTTAGTACCATATACAAACAAATAAATAAATAATGCTGGACAATCCACACAGCATCATCTATGCAATGTATGCAGCATGCCTTCTCTAACATTCTTACTGCTGGGAAAGGGGGCTACTCTCGAGCGAGAGTGACTGGATCCACAGGCTGCTCCAATGCAAATTGGATGGCAGACATTTGGAATTTTAGTTTTGACATTACGATTTTTGGTAGCAGTCCTAATATCAATTTACTCTGTGAGTAATGGCTTGCTGTGAAATGGTGCAGGACTATGGTACACATCTTTTTCGAAATAAAAAATCGATTGACGACTAAAGAACCAATTTCATAGTGGCCTAGGTCTTAGTAACACCATAGAGAAATTGGAAAAAAATATAAAACTAACATTATAATACAATTTTAATTTTATGTAGACAAACAAAGTTCTATATGAAAAATGTTTGTTGTGTTGAGTTTCCTTTAACGGGAACACTGGAGGTCCGCGATGACAGCTATTAGCCAATGATCGTGACGCATCTTGACTTTGACAGTACCTAATAACCCAGTTGTTCGTTAAACCCGCCATGTTGTTTGCATTGTTGCACTCCTTCACAAAGATAAACTTACGTATGATTGTAAAAGAAGCTAAAATAAATTAAATAAACAGCTTATGGTTAATTATAATTATAATGGTTTCTTTATTGAATATCTAAATATCTAGACCCCTACAAAGGACCTAGGCCCGGCTCCATACATCGAGAAACAACTCCTTTGAACTTGCACACAACTTGTTTTTAACGGGCGAAGGTCCGTCTGCGACGCAGGAAATTGTGGGTTCGATACCCTTGGAACAAATGTTTGTACGATTAGCAAATATTTGTTCCGGGTGTTCAGGTTATTTTTTATGTACAATAAAAAGTATCTATTTAAGTATATTGTATGTTATTAAGTAGGTATATCAGTCATCTAGTACCCATTTATTTATATTAACTTACATTTATTATTACAGCTTTGTCTTATATCTTTCGTCAATATACTTACTTGCATCATTTTTCCTTCTCAGTGCTTCGGACTTTTCAAGTGAAAACACAACTTCCTGAAAGTTCTTCACAGCTGCTCTCATATCTGTCTGGTTCTGTGCATTATTTGGTGCACTATCATCTAATAAAGTGTAGATTGTAGGAACTTCATCTAACTTCATACTCTTTGCATTGTCAGGCTTGAAAACTATAGATACCTTGCCAGTCTTTGGATGTATACTGAAGGGTGATTTCAGTAAGTGGTTGAACCCTTTTGTGACATTTACATCAAGTCTAGGGTAGATGAATTGAATCTTGATTTCTTCTACTAGGTACTTTATTTTTCGAACTGCATTGATACTCTGAGGAATATAAAATAAATATTGGCAGACATTTCACAGCGCCATTCAGCCCCAAACATAGCTTGGAAGAAAGTTAGCAATTAACACAGAAGTAGATCAATGAACCTTGAACATAGAGAGATTAGATTCAAAAACACAGGTTCTTTTACCACCTTTTTTTTATGGTGCTCATGCTGGTCTGACCTAACAGAACAGGGTAATAAATAATTTGAAAAAAATGCTCACTTCTCTGCAAAATAAATCATATTCCCGTAGAAAGGCATTCCACCTATCCAAAGATGATTCATGCATTTTCTCCAAAACTTTTTCAACTTGTGACTTTAGATTTTCAATTGGTATCATTTTCAAAAACTTATTCAGTCTTTCTGGTGTTGATAGGAATTCTTGATCACGCAATATTTCTTCAAAGTGTTTGTCAATTACATTAAGGGCTCTCCTGGAATTAATAAAATTTTCGTTATTCTCAGTACATTCCACATAACCAGGCATGTATGTATGTCATAGAGCAGAAAAAATCCTCTGCTAATTTAAGTACATTTTTGTCACTTATGCATGAATGTATTATCATGGCTCTATAAAATATGAAAATTATTAACTAATCCTAATCTAAAATGGTACCTGATACTGGAATGTATATTATCCCCTCCTAAATGCACCTTCTTATTCTGTGCATCCCCACCAGTGAGCAAACAAAGGTAATCGGCCACTGCTCCTCGCCCTGGACTGTCAAGGGTGCGAGCTTCATAGTCTGACACCCAGCAATGAACTCCTCTTCTTCCGGAGAACACCCAAAGTATACCATGGAAGCCAAAGTCCTCTGTATTTCATAAAAATATGTTTTTAGCTTTTTATATTAATTAAAATTATATAATTTTTTGGTTGGGGTGTAGCAAACGGGGTGCTGAGGAAAAAAGACTTAGAATATTTTTTACGAAAAATAACATCCCTAATTAACGTATATATTTTATGATGTCACCGTATAGGTCTTGCCGAGAAATGAAACTTTAGTTATGGTCATTGACATCTAAGTTCAATGACCTTGGAGCTAGAGATCTAAATGTATCCTTCATTTAATTTGCTGCCAACCCCGACATGGATCGGTTAGGTTCGAAATATATGCCAAAAGCCCGACGCTACACGGAAAGCGCGGCCGCCGCGAAGCCCGGCCGCAAGACCGACACGGGGACAGAAGATAGTAGTGCAAAAAAATAGTGCGGGAGCCAGAAGCTCAGGGAGGTCCTGGGAGGACGACAAACCACTCTTAGGGGCGACCGTCTAGAGCTTCTGGCGGGAGCACACGGGGTCCAAAACAGAGTACCTCAACTTATATAGGTTACTTTAACTTCCGCAGACACAGCATTGGTTATGACCTCGAGGTCAAAGGTCATGACATCGAGGTCAAAGGTCATGCACTCGAGGTCAACAGTCATTACCTCGATGTCAAAGGTCATGACCTCGAGGTCAAAAGTCAATGACCTCATAAGTGACCCGTCGTGGTTCCCCCCCACCCTAATACTCCCACATCCCCACCTCTCCCTATAGTGAGTTTTGGCAAGGTTTTTGTCAAAAAATTTATATTTTTCCATAGCGCCCCGTTTGCTACACTCTGACCTAATTTTTTACTTTAAAAAATAATGGCCACCATGATGGATAAAACTGGAGCCAAGTTTGAATTGTATTTGTGTCTGGAATCCTAGTTGAACCAGATTTATTATTTAAATTTTTTTAGACAAGCAACATCAAAAGAGCAAAAAATAACAGCAATAAAAAGTACCTTTTAAAGCCTTATCAATGATTTCACAAGCAACCACCATAAACTTCCAGCACTTCTCACACACTTTGGCTTCCTGGCAGCATGTTCTTACTTCGTCGTAATCAGTGAGATCTATATCAAAGACCAGCTCTCTAGACAGTGCTACTGCATCATGCCGACCTATGGAGGGCCTGAAATAAATATTTTAATAACTCTTATCAAGGTATTAAATTATTAGATGTGCAATAGGGAGCTAATCTTTAAGAACCAAGTGATGTAACTTAACAACAGTCACACCTTATCAACACACATCACTGTCCTGCCTGATACAGGAATATTACTACAAATTGATATTGATAGAAGTGTTGTTATATACTGCAGATTTTAGCTTCAGATCATGCTGTATGGTGTGTTCATTTTATTTTGTTGAATTGATAGGCTAGTTTGCTTATTGTTTCACTTGATAGAATACTCACTTTGTATTATAAACTGCACCAATATCCAGTTTGTGAGGGCATTTTTTTTGTAAGAGAGTCTGTAGTTCTCTTTGGTTGCCAATTGTCAAATATCGCAAGTACACATCATCAGCTAAGGTAAAGGACAGCTCTCGATTTGAGAGGGGCTGAGGGGCGCTGCCACATGCAAGCCATCGACAGAAAATATTTTGAGGAAACAGCCTTGTGTAGTATATTGGCAGCATGTCGGATAGTAAATTAACATCGAAATTGTTTACCTGGAATCATAATGGTTATAAACATTCAGACAATAAAATTACATTGAAATTTGTGCAGAAACAAGCAAATTGAATTTATACGAAGACATAGGTACCATGATTAGATTTAGATGTGCGTTTTATTCCAATATTTCCTGAGTAGTTTTCAACTTTTATATGGTGCTAGCTTCGAGCGAACTGAATGTGTCTGCCTGCCGGCGGCGGCCCAGATGTAGTGCTTTGCTTACTTTACTTTACTGATACTTTCTCACTTTCTTTATTTATGTGCGTGCGGACCGCTCCAGGAGCCAGGTATAATATGTAAAATGACCGCTGACGTTGAGTTGAGTCTGATCGGCTGAGGACGACCGGCACTTTTCTCTTTCTCAAAATCAAGTGCTTCTTTCCTTCTTTCTTTTGTAATAAACATAATTAAACGTAGTGCTTACATTCTCTTGGCATAATACTATAATATTTCTGTTCTATCTGTGCTATTGATACCCAAGAGAATGTAAGCACTACGTTTACTTGATACTAAAATAACAAACAAGCGCATGTGATGTGGTCACAGAGTAAATGTTGTTAGATGTTAGACTAAAGCTGCGTTTACATTATTGTGTCGTGACGCGTCATAAGCATTTCGTATCTTTACATTTTGTATGGTTAGAATTATAATATTAAAGCGCAGTTAGCTATTTATTCATGTAAACTTAAAATTAACATTACAGAATTCCAAATCGTTAATCTAATTAATTAAAATAAAATGTGTTGTGACACATTCTGTAAACTGTATGGATACGTTAGACTTATTACGCGTCACGCACGACACTCCACGACAAAATAATGTAACCCTGGCTAAACGCTGGTAATGAAAAACTGGTACTCTAGTTCTCCACTATCTCCATGTTATTGTGGTGTAGACTTTCCATACCATTTTCCAGTAATTCGAGCTTGTTTATATTCTGCCTGTGTCAAGTCATTTTTTAATTTTATTGTTGCTTAGCAACGTGGACAAAAGGGAAGATGGCGCACGAGGTAGTCGACTAGACAAGCAGTTTTAACAGGTTTTATGGGTTTCACCTTTACCAACCGTACAGTGGCATATTACTGGCAAGCATCTGACAGTAACAACTAACCGCGATTTTTTGTCAGTAATGTGATGTACAATATTGATTTCATGCTCAATGTTTTTTTAGAGGCATTATTTGTTTGTGTAATTTTGATTAGCCGGTCATTGGTTAATCCTGGTATTTTTGCATACCAGGACCTAATAGTCCTGGTACTGGTACACTGACACTAAATCCTAGTATTTGTACCAGGACAGGAAACTGGTACGTCTAACACCCCTGGAGTAAATTGATGTATATTAACGGACTATCATCGGTAGGTGGGTGGGTTTGGCTGGAAACAGTAACTACCCACATTATTATAAATTTTTAGCCAGTTACATTTTACAGGCATTTATTATTTTCTCTAATCATGGAGGTTAATATAGAAAATGCATTTTTGTTTGCCGTAAAATTTTCTATAGGTAGGTAAGTCAATATAAAAGTATCGTGATAAGTAGGTAGTTATTACTAAACCTTAATAATGTATCTTAATTGATTGTGTTATTATTTTTCTAGGTCCAATTGTTTCTAGCTTGGATGTTGCAGCAGGTAAAATTCAAGAATTGATCTACCGGCAAACCTTTAATATTTTGGAGAAACCCTTGGTATCTACTTTAGTAATATCATGGGTTTTTGTGTTAATGATTACAACCATTACACTATCAATGATAATAACGGCTGGAGTATTATGTGTTGTTGTCGTAATAATAGTAGTTGAAGGTAAGGCTAATTTTTTTTTTCTATGATTTCACCATTGTTTACCGTTTTAGACTTGAATTAAAAACCAGATTATAAATAGCTAATTTTATTTTTTCTTACATTTTCAGGTTTTGCATTGGGTATGATTATTTGTTTGACTGCAACTGTCACTGCATCTAGTTTCGCAGCTGTAATCATTGTGATTGGACTGGTTCTAGCGTATAAAACAAAGGAATGATTTTTTCAGATTTGACGTTTATGTTAACTTAAATATCTATGAAGGTCTAGTATAGGTAGGTACATAGTTAAAATTATGTTACCTATTAAGTAAAAATTATATTAAATGTGTAGGTATGTTGTGTGTTTTGTATATATAATATTTTATAATTTGATGTGTGTAGGTAATTATTAATTAAGCAAGTCCTTAGTAAATCTGTAATGTTACATTTTTTTTAACTTGAAACTTGAAACACCTTGTGCAAGACTAAATCGTATTGTGTAAACTGCAACCAAACCAAAACACAACAAAACTCAAAACATGGGAGGCCGTAATAATAATCAAAGACCCTGTATCTACATGCCTAGTCATAGTATGGTCACACCCCGGACACTCAATAAAATGTATGAAGCAAACACGTCGCAATCACCACACGCATTGTTGTGTAGGTACGTAAACGGTGCTGTTGTATGTGTGAGTTTCATGGTTGTTCCCACCCTACTATAGCAAGAGTGTGTGTGGTATGGTCATAGTTTATATACTTATTATTTATTTATTTATTATTTATTCTTGGGTCGGTCTTAGCGGCAAAATGACCGAACTCCCTTTTCTTCTTCTTTTATGGACTCTGTGGCTTATTTGCCACAGAGTCCATAAAAGAAATTCTGCCAGTGTCAAGTGTATTATTTTGATTGTCGCTTAGCAACGTAAACCAACAATGGACATGTCTACATTTTCAAGGAGTTTGGTTTTTTATTCCAGAATAAATTAAACAAGTAGGTGCCAAACCTGCATTGTACTCAAAAAGCAATATTCAAAAACTTCAAAAATATATATGATATATTAATTTTAAGAACCTCCGTTTTTATTTAATTCTGTTTTTTTATTTCTTAGCAGTAGATTTACCTTAAAATACTATTAGTTTAACTGTCAATGTCATTGTCTAAATGTATAAGTTGTTAAAGACTAAATTCAGGGTTGCCATTAACATGACAACTGCCGTTTTTTAGGGTAGATTGATTATCTTTAAAAAAAAACATTAACGCAAAAAAAATAGCGAGCATGAGTGTAAACGTGAATGTTTGTCACTTTTACGTCTCTTAACGGCTAAATTAATTCAGACGTAACATGAAATGAATAATATGAGTAGGTAGTTAACCGTCTTTGTTTAGGTAATAATAATTTAGAGTAGGTAATGAGGAAACATCGTCTAATGCTAATATAAGACAAAATGATGTAAGTAGATAGATAGGTACTAGGTACGTTACCTATTTATTTATTCATTTGAAATAGGGCCGCCAACAGATATACTATGTAATTATAATTATATATATTATGTAATTAATTAGGGGTTTCCGTGTCAAGTTATTAAAACTGTCACTGTCTGTCATACCTCTGGTTGGTGTCAAAGTCATAGTACGTACTACGTAGTACATTAACTTTACTGGAGTTAAATTATTTTGCCTCAAGCAGGACATAAACCCACAACTTTTCGCTTGACACGAGACGAAACAAAAACGGAGTTACCACCTTTTTTCTTGTTTTGATAACCTTTCCCAGTATGGCAGTAGGCCAGATAGTGCCATCTGTTAAAGCAATCGGAACTACTTTTTTTTTTTAATCTCGAATCGAAAAACATTAATTATTTACCTCACATAGACAATCATGTTTTTTTTCTCTGTATGGTCTTGTTCACAAAATAACCTAGCAACCCTGGGACTACTGCCAGTCACAGATGACCGTTCGTTTCGTTAGAGTTTGAATTGTTCGTTATACACCGCTCGGGCTTTCAGTATCGGTCCTCTAAAAACTGAATTATATAGGTGCCCGCTTTACCTTTATTAAATGATGAAATCTAGTATTTCAAACACATTTTAGAAAAAAATCATGTTTGTTTACGTTTTCGTTAAACGCACTGGCCTACCGCCGCCGGTTTTGACGGACTACAGAGTTTAAAGACACTGAAAGTCTCAGAAAATAATGACATTTGACCTCATTTGACGGATTTCATTTTTTTAGTATTCAGTTTTGTGGCGACAATTTCGCAATAATTCTGCCAACAGTCTGCCTCTTGTTTGTCAATTTCCAAGGCGAAGGCTAGTGAATAATAAGCTCGAACTGTCAACTAGCCTTATTTATTGGAACTGGGACCATTTTCGAGACATCCGGAACAAATGGAAACTGTCCTATTTGTTCTATAGAACTAAGTATTAATTTGTTCTGTAAAACTAATAGTATTAATAGGTATTATACCTTGTCAATAACTGTTAAAACTTTTTTTATCCTTGTAGCCTACTCGAACAAGTACTGTTATATAAATACAAATAGGGGACAGGAATGCTTCGAGAATATAAACAAATTGCTTAGATTACATATTTCTAATGTCTTTGCAGGAATGTCTAAAACAATATCAGAAGAAAATTATTTAATCAAGCCATCCGTACAATAAAGTTTAACTGATTCTGTAAGTATGTATAGTTCTCTCGGTGGATCTAGGCTTCCGTGAAGTTAGCCGTTTCGATGCGCAATGGAGCTTTTTATAACTAAATTGTCTTTGCGCATCACAAACGGCTAACTTCACGGAAGCCTAGATCCGCCGAGAGAATTATGCCTATGGCTAATGTGCGTCTTTAATTATTAAATTATGCTCTAACCGAATTTTACGTTTTATTTTCATTGTACATTATTATTATTATTTTCGCCCAATGGGCAGGCTAGAGTTCTGAGACCATACCGCCTTTTCTTACGTTAACTAATATGTTTTCATAGGTTATAGTTTAAAAATATACGTCTATCGTCGGATCCATTTTGAACATGAATCCTTTTCATTGTACAAAATTAATTTTATTCACAATACAAAAATATACGATAAATTTAAATTGAAATATGCAAGAAATCATGTCATTCATTCACTCATTCAATGTTTTAATCCCATAATTTTTTGTTGGTTGCGTCTGGCTTTGTTGTTTGAATACAAAATTTGCAAGAGTGTGTGTAAAAATGAGTATGTGTTGTCATTTTTATTTAAAGTGCTCGTGTAGCGATACAAAAAAATAAATGCTTACGTGTGTGTAAAATGCGTTTGGCAATGGCGGGTCCATTCTAATTTGTCTGAGCCGGGAGCGGGAACCCATTGTTTGCTCGGGTTGGCCAAGAAGAGACATTGACATTGACAAAATAATGAGTGAGTCAATATTTGGTAGCTGAAGTGTCAGATGTGTCAGAGAGAGTGGTAGTGATGGGCGTTACATTTGTGAAACATGGACGCGCGGACGCGACGAGACGTAACGAACAAACGAATCCTAAATGTGTATGAAACTGCCCAACCAAAAAATGCTACATTAAGTACAGGCCAGACATAGCTTTAACTATGCAAATATCTGTTTAAGTACCGACAACGCGTGACGTGTGGCATCAATTAACAGTCAGCAAAAAAAAGTGGTCTGCCAGTTATGACAAAAGTTTCTAAAGAGTCTAACTATCGCAAGGTTTACTTTTTTACCTTGAGATGCCTGACATTAAAATTTAAAGTCATGGAATAATTATGTTATTTTGACCTTTATTATCAGCACTGGCAGTCTAGTGCTAGTAACCCCGCCTTCCGATCCTGAGGTCGTGGGTTCAAACCCGTGCACTAATAGATTTTTCTATTCAAAAAATGTTTGTGCGCAATGCCAGTGCTCTCATACGGTGAAAGAAAACATCATGAGGAAACCGGTATGTCCAAGAACTAAAAATTCGAAAGACATGTGCCATCCACTAATTTGCATTGGGTCCGCGTGGTAGACTAGGACCGAATCCCTCTCTCGAGCGTATGCCAGTGTCCCAGCAGTGGGAACATTAAAAAGCTGTCATGATGACTTTTATTAGCAATGTAAATTAGGCTACCTAATAGGTATTTCCTTTAACTAACACCAGTTTGATCTTTTTTGATAAAAAGTTTTTGCAACTGAAAAATAAAATATCCTATCGAGTAACAGTTCACCGGTTTCATGACTTACCTTCATTCATATAATATAGAAACGTGTGTGAATTGGTTCTGTGGTGTGTATGTGTACAATGTGATGTGTGTTCTCTTGGGTGTAGTACATGTACATCACTATTTGAGTGAGAGGATGTGCAAGCAAAATGCAAAATTTGTATGTAAAAACCATAAAAGTCACTAAAAAATGAGTGAAATAATGTAGTGTGTCGGTTGTTATTTAGAATTGTGTTGTGTCGTGTTCTATGTGCTTAATCAATGTTTAATTGAGGATTGTTTTGGATTGTGCAAAATTTAATTCAAATAGGTAACCAAGGCTGAAGTGGTGACGTTTTTTTGGATTTTGAACATTTACGGCAAGGTCACTATGATGTAAAGTAAGTTTTTACAACTATTTCTAGCTTTATCAAGTTCCTGCCTAATCTCGTCTGCAAACTATTTTAATTAAGGGTAATTATTTTTCATAAAAGCCCTAGCTACTTGAAAGTTATAATTATTCTGGATCAGAGTGTAAGTTTACATATTCTAAAAATCCATACTTACCTACATAAAAACATTTCCTATTTCTTTGGCTTTGTCAATTGGTGTAAAAACAACATCACTAGTACTTACCTACCTACTGTAACTTGAAAATAATAATATGATTACCTGTTGTGTCCCACTGCTGGGCAAAGGCTTCCCCATGATCTCTTCAGTCATCTCGGTTTTCATGTGAGTTGGACCGAAGCTCTATTAGAGTTGTTGAGATCATCTCACCATCTCTTTTTGAGTCTGCCACTGATTGAATGATTAACATTAATTTGGCTAACTGCCTGAGTAACAAAAAAAAAGTTTGTTACATTACCTACTTGGTTGGATAGATAGGTAAATAGTTATACAGCTTGTCTAGACATGAGATAGGTCAACATCAAAACCAATTCCCACTAACAATAAGGCTGACAATATTCAAATAATGATGCTGACAATATTCATGAGAATTGATAAAAATATAAATAACTAATTTATATTTTCAATTAAATTTCAGTTTTCAAGTACTTAGGGCACTTGGTAACTGAAACCATGTCCGATGATGAAGACATTGAACGTGAACGAAGGGCACTTGCTACCAGAGCTAACATGGTGGCTCACAGGTTTAGTTGTTGCCAGTAAAAATAACATTATTTCAAGCTTACTGTACCTCACTATACACATGTTGTCTTTGGACAAGTTATAGGAAGAAGTCATATAGTGCTCTTCGAGTACAGTTTAATAACGCATTCAGGGGGCTGTTGCGGCTGCCACAGTGGTGCAGTGCGTCGGGTATGTTTGCCGATGCGGGAGTAGACAGCTTCCCAGCTGTGGTACGCGCCCGCTGCGGCGCCGCACTGCGCCGCGTGCGTGCCAGCCGCAACACCCTCCTGTCCGTGGTGGCCGACCGATTGGACGGCTGCTTTATACGCCATTGGACAGGGGTGCACTCAGTTCTGGCAACTTACACCTGCTGCTGAGTGGGCTTTTGTCCAATACAATTACGTTAATATTACCTTGCTAAGTTGTGTTAAATATGGAATATGTTCTGAAATAAATAATTTTTATTTTATTATTTTTTTATTATAATATGTATTTGTTTCTGAACTTGAGACATAATATAATCTAAGCACTATGTGTCTGATAAAATTATGATTGCTTCATTGATAATGGGTATTTTCCTGAAATTATCATCCATTGTTATATTAACAAAAAAAAAAAATTGATCATGTGGAGTTACCATCAGGGACAAAGTCCGAAATGAATATATAAGAGGGAGTTTCAAAGTGGCACCCATCGCAGAAAAAGTAACCGAAGCAAGATTGAGGTGGTATGGCCATGTTATGAGAAGACACAGCGATCATGTCGTCAAAAAGTGCCTTTCCATGGCTACATAAAAAAGAGGGAGAGGACAACCACTAACAACGTGGATGACAAATGTCCAAAACGACATGAAACATCTAGGCCTTTCAGAAGATGATGCTCAACAGCAGAACATGTGGCGCCTCAAGATTAAAAAAGCTGACCCCGCATAACGGGAAGTGGCGAGGATAAAGAAGAAAAACCCTCAGGGGTCTGAATGTCTCATTGCGTCAATGCCACCAACCCACCACAGACCTTTCTCAATCCATATATAATTGACCAATGATATTACACTGAAACAGTTTTACCTACTGTTTATGTTGTGCCCTATGCTTTGATTCTCCATTAAATCACTTAACTGAAACATATGATTGCAGGTTGTATGTCTCCCATTAAAGCTGACAAAAGTCTACAAAATTGATTTTGTAAGTACATACCTAAATGCCTATTTTGTAAAAATCCACTAGGATAAAATAAGATTGATTTATCTTTAAAACTCAGACAAGACATCCTCAATTCTCCTTTATTTATACTTAGCTCACCTATCCTCCTCATAATTATTCACCTTTATTGAAATGAATAAAGGAAATAAATTATTCATAATTTCCATACACAAGAAAAAAACATTAATTTTACTAAAGAAATTCCAACTATGTTTTTTTATTATGTATGTGTTTGTACCTGTTTACAATTTTAACTAAAGAAAAAAAGTTTTCCAGAAAAACATGCAATAAGCCAGAAAATACCTAAATAACATCCACGTCATATTAGCTCGGACTATTCCTATCCAGTCTATGCTATCATTTCTAGCCTGGCCTTTACCACAAAGGCTAATGCTTGTGTGTGTTTGTAGATCAGTCCGTCAAGCTGGCGGCCCTCCAGGATGCGTTTCGCGCGCCCTCGCTAGCACCGCGCACACGCACTGTGTCTACTATAACTGGTGAGTACCTATTTAAATGTAATTTAATTTAAGTTAACACAAAAATAAACACTGAGACCAACCATTTTTCTACTTTGGTATAAACAGAACCCTCATTGTTATAGACTAAGACCTTTCTGCTATCTTTGATGAACCAGCTAAATCACTTGTTTTAGTGGTAGTCAACTACCACTCAAGACAAGACCTCACAGTACTCACGCTCGACTTTCAACAATTGAAGCTTAAACAAGCGAATCTTAACTGTACACGTACCTGTAACGCAACTTCGAAACCAATAAAATAAAAGCCAAAGATAACTAGTTACTAGTTCGCCTAGTTTCAATTTAGACAATCTAGATCCCAAAATCGTGGTATCCAAACAGATTATTTGCGTATTCTAGAGTGAAACTCTAAGCGAAGCGAGTATTTACAAAAAAAGGAAAATAGACTTTTAGGTATTTTTAAATGTTGGGGGTTTAAAGCCTAGGGTTTATGAATGGGGTGAACTGTCGGTGTGATTGGCTGCTTGCCAGGATGTGCTATTCTGAGTTGGGCGGGCAGCGCGAGAGTTTTTCAGTGTATCGCCGCGCTTTCCTCGAACCGCTATCGCTAGCGTGAACTCCGTTCATGGTACACGTTTCGGCGGAATGTTTAACTAAAATTTAAAATCTATTGACAATCCTATCGTGCTTATAAACAAAACTATTTAAGTCAACAGTCCTATGTTTAGTTTCTTACTTCGGGTCGTAATATTTCTTTCTGTTTTGTATTCTCTAATTATTGATTAATTTTAGTATTATTTATATGATCATAATAAAATAAATTAATAAGACAATTAGTAGTAGCATTGACGATGTAATTAATTTAGTGTAATTTATTGTTTGTTACTTACCAATCTCATCCTGCTTCTTCAATATTCGACAAGAAATAAGCAATCAATTAAAGGTATTTGAGTCATTGTAGCATGCTCTCCTCAGTTATGCTGTTTTTCTTGTTTAATTAACAAGATAAAATTTCTTGGAATTCCAATAAGCATATTATAATATAAGAAAGAATAAGAATTAACCCACCAAGTTATGTACTTGCTTAACATTTTATGTAAGCCTGTTGCCAAGAATGCAATGTAGGTGATTGACTGCTAATCCACTGAATTACAGGTTTACTACTTGTGTTAATCAGCTTGATTAACGAGATCCACCAATTATGTTTTGATATCTTTTTATAAGCTTTTAACTGGTTGGGTAGGTTAATTTAATGAACCCATTTTGAACCACTTTCTGTTTTTTTTATGTTTTTACCTAATTGAGCTGATGTGATGATGGAAACTGGAGACTTATTACGTACATGGCGATGCCAATTCGGCCATTCTTTGAGGACGAAGCTTGAGCTGAATCTTTTGAAATCTTATTCGAACACAGTTAACTTGCAAAACTTGATATAACTGTTTCTTACTGTCTTTCTAGTTCAGAAATTTAAAATTAATTCTTAATGTTAGACTGATTGGCATAATTGAACGCAACAATAATAAAAGGCAAAGCGATGGTTAAAAGAACTACATAATTGCAAACATATCTTAGTAATCAATCTATCTTTTGTGCCTTCAGTCGCATGTCACTGGTAACAAGATATGAAAACGAAAGTGAATTGAAACGAAAGTGAATTTACAACGCCCAGAAAAATAGCCAATTGATCTCCTCCCATCTATCGGTTGTGTCATGTGTACGATACGATGTTCTGTTGTTACGAACAGCAAACACCTTACATAATCTGCTTTTAGCATTTGGCGTGCAGTTCTTAGCACGATCCAGGCATATGTTCGTGGGAGTCGCTGACCTAATTGTGTGAACCGTGAACGACATGAAGTAAAGCGAACTCTTGTCGTTCTTAAATGTTAAGCATTATTAAAACTGAGTTCGAAAGGTTGTTCATTATGTAACATGGTTGGCTGGTTGCTTATTATACTTCCAGTAATTATGATTTATTGGTCCCTTGATAGTACAAGGTCGTCAACAGGGTTACGTCAGCCGTCAGTAGCGGGACAGCCCAACGCCGAGGTGACCCCGCTATGGTAGCGATGCCAACTCATTGACGACATCCTTATTTTTATTGGTTATTCGAATGAGTGCGTCGACCGAACGCCTCCACGAACTATGCGTGTGGCCTCGCTCCGTGTCTATTTACAGGCTTTTCTCTGAAGTACAACTTTTTCACATCCTAAAAGCAGCAGCTGTTCTCAGAGTTTAGCAATATTGTGTTTACTGACAGGTACCTTTGTAACATTTTATAAATTTTTTTTTATGTTTTACTGGCATGGCTTTGCTAAACTGACTACCTCTAATTTTGAAGATTTATGCAACTCAAAAATAGGTTAAACTAGCTAGGATATAATGATTATACATAAAACAAGAGGTATCTCATGCAATGCATCTAAGAGAAAAATTTAAAAGGCACGTACGAGTATAATCTCCATAATTATATTGTACCTAACGTGTTTCACGTTTTTGGCACTCAATTATAATGCGCCGCGGCCGAGATGGTTCTCATTGGTCTAAATAGAGAAGAACTTAGCAATCAATTAGTAATTTGCGCATTGTAATAGCAACCTGGATGAGCTTTGTCAAAAAAATATATTCAAACATCTTTTATGAATCACTCAATTGATGAAAAGAAAGTGTTTTATTATTATTTATAATCTATTACATTCAAAATTCGTGACCTGTGTATCTAACTGTTGTATTTACTTAGGTGGCTCATTGTCTTCGTTGTTAAGTCTGACTCCCGTGAGATCTTATAACAGTAGATACAGTAGACTCTTATTTCCACAGTCATTGTCGCCAGTCACAAATCATCGGTTTCGCTAACTGTTATCGGGTTCTATGACGTTTTCTTTATCTGCTATTTGTAGGCAAAATCGATTGATTACGACGACCGCGTTCGTTACACAGTGCACGTCCGCAGAATAACAGTGCAGTTGACGATTCTAGAGGATTGTTTGTTGTGATGTGACTGAGATATTTGTGAACAGTGATTTTGAGTGTGACCGACGATGTCGGGGAGGATAAAGCGGCCGCGGCCGCGACGTAAGGATGAAATGCATGAGAAGCGCCAAGATATACTCATGGATTGGAAAAATGGCAAGTATACTGATTGTATTGTGAGCATTGCTGACTTCTAAAACATATCTTGAGATTTATGCGTGCAAAGTGTTTACAGAAACATGCATCAAAATTGATAGGTGAATGTACCCGTTTCTCACGATAAACTTTCGATTAATCTTGTCAGCTTTAGAACGCAGGTACCTTATTAACATGCCGTGGTGCAGCCAAACGCTGCTTAATTAGCGCTATCGCTTTCTACTCATGTTAGTCTTTAGTATGGCGGACGTTGTTTTAATGGAAATTACTGTGATGTTTACGAATTTTACTACTTCTAACGTTGATTGGGTTTGTATGTGCTTATTAACTCGCACTCGCAGTCATAAAAAGTGTTACCTCAGTCTTAGTAATTATTGTTTAGACTGTTACAGACGTACATATCACTAGCAGTCCGTCCCAGCTTCACGCGGGTGCAATGAAATCGTACCCGTGCGAAGCCGGGGCGGGTCGCTAGTAATAAATATAGCCTATGTTATTCAGGGATAATTTAGCATTTTGATGGTGAAAGAATGTTTGAAATCGGACCAGTAGTTATGAGTTTATTTGTAACAAACAAAAATACAAATCTTTCCTCTTTAGAATATTAGTATAGATTTAGCTGTTCTTATACTTATTTAATAGTCTTCTATTACACACTGTCTGTACACTGGTGGTGTATTAGGATCCGAAGATGGTGGGTTAACAGTGTCGTGTTCAGTCCTTGGTTTAACCTGAACGACATCTCATTAGAGATGTCGACAACTTTTGTTTTTCTTATTGTATGAGATCCATTGTAAAATACGCTACGAGTGAAACGTGCGTGTGGGAGAAATAATGCCAACACTATTTTTTTGGAGGCACATAATTCTTCTCTACCATATTCACATAATCATTAATATTTGGATACTTTCCAACGGAAATTCAAAAATAAATAGCGACGTGAAAAATGTGTTCTTTCTTTATTGGTTTAAAGATCTATTATTTTTATTATTTACAAAACATATCGCAAATTCTGATCTTGATCCTGATAAGTATATATCAGTCATCTAGTGTACATAACACAGCTCTGTTTAACAGCAGCTTACCTTGGGGCTAAATGATGCTGTGTAGATTGTCCAGCATTATTTATTTTATTATTTTTTATTTTGAGTTGCACGTATAAAATGAAGTCTGCCTCATGTATGTACGTTTTGATCATTTAAACTACGCAACGTATTTTAATGTTTAATCTAGGTTTTCAGTAATTTAGAGAGTAACTCAAAAGGAAGGTCCACACTACTCCACGGGGCGGATCCGCTAGTGTTACATAAAATTCAGCTTTAAAAAGTATTGAATAACATGTTATTCAACTCATTCTTAACTAACTGGGGAAAAGCAATCAGCTATCTGCTAATTAGAAAAGTTGCCGCCAACTTATAAGACGATTCATAAATAGTTTATGGCACATGATAAGGTTTAATTTTCTCAACTAGATATACCAGTCTTGGGTTTCCTCATTAATTTAAATTCATTATGTGGGCCGTAAATTCTAACGCGGTAACTGAGTGCATTGATCGATCATACAAAACGCCTCTCTACACTGAATGTAAATTAGCCGCAGATCTCGCAGCTTCAAAAACTTTCAAATCTAAGTTGAGCTTTAACACTATCAAAATAAGCCATGTTATTCTAAACATTAATATATTCAAACTTGCTGTAGACTTGGATGGTGCGGCATTCTCCGAGTGCTTGTCCCTAGAGGCTCGGTTCGTTTGCCTCGTGTGGCTCGGTCATCCGCCGCAGCTCCGTCGGGCGGAGAACTATCGATTCTGTCTGCAGTTTCCATACTAAGTACGAAATGTAGACGCCTCTGAAGCTGTACTGTGTACTGTACCGCATTGCGAAGTTCACTACTCTGATTTCTGACGGCATTCCGTTTGAAACAGCAGTTTCGTACAACTGTTGTTTTGTAAGAAATCTAGACTTATTTATTTATAGTAAAAAACAAATTATACTTACATGATTTCTGTGATAGTTGTGTATTATTGATGGTATACATATATGGTAACTCAAACACAGGGTTAATAGGACATATAAAATATTGTCGAGGGCGCATAAAAAGAGCTTGATACATTTAGCACAGAAACTCTGAGAAAGCAAATAATGGCTACGATTTGAATACGAGGCTTGACCTGTGTGACCCATATTATGCAGTATATACCTACTTGAATGTTGCAGTATGTTTTGTATCATATCAATGTAAATAATATTGTACCAGGCTATTTATTTTAAAGTTCCCCTTTCTAAAAAAAAAAAATTTTGCTATCGATACATAAGAATTTTTTCATACTATTTAAGTTTTATTTTTTACTTAAATATAGAAGAGCTAAAGCTCAAGCAGAAAATATATAAGTAGGTTTAGCTAAATATTTTTTCCCTTTATATTTTAAAATAGGAAGTTGAAAAAAATCCTGCTCTAAATATTTATTTGCAAAAATTTTCCATTGTATTTATTGTATGTTAATTTTCAACTAAAATACATTATATTTGTCCACAGAGGTGTGCAATAGCGAGGAAGTGCCCGAGGTAGAGATCGTGAGCCTTCTTCAAGAACACATACCGAAGTACCGCCTGAGAGCCGACAGCCTTACGCAATTTGGAGGCAAGTAATTCCAATAAACCATCTGAATCTACAATCGAATTAATACAACAAAGCGTTTGTTGTACTAAGATGTCTCTTTGTTCGTATATTTTTGTTTATTTACTGTTTGAATGGTCCTCAGCTGCGTGCATTCGTTCGAATAAATTGGATGATAATGGAATGCGCATCGCTTTGTTTAAAGTTTTATTTGAAAGGAAGCTGTTTTTCATCAAGGCTATTAAAGGACCAAGCAAAAGCTGTCTCGATCTAATTATTGAATGAGCTCTTTTGGTCTCAAGTTATTAAAAAAAAGCTGTCTATTTAGATGGCGGTAGCTAAACTGGCGAGCCCAAGAGAACGTAAGCACTACGTTTGGCGAGGCAAAAAGTAGCCCTACAAAAAAACAAACATACAAACTTTTCTCTTTATAATATTATTTAGAAAAATTGATGATGGATTTTCAAAATCTTAAAGTTTCCGCGTCTTATTCTATTCTCTATTCATTGGTGCAAGCTGCTAATTAAAGCGACGACGACGTCAGCTTTAAGAGAGATAATTAATGTTTCCATTTTTCTTTTTAATCTTCATCTCTTAAAATAAACATCGTCGCTCTAATTAGCAGCATGAAGTTTATATTATACTAGCGACTCGCCCCGGCTTCGCACGGGTGCTTAAGCTACATATAAATAAACCTTCCTCTTGAACCACTCTCTATAAAAAAAAATGCATCAAAACCCGGCGCGTAATTTAAAAGATCTAAGCATACATAGGGACACAACAGAAAGCGACCTTTTTTATATTATGTAGTGACTAGCGGCTCGTCCCGGCTTCGCACGGGTGCAATGAAAACTTAAGCACCCGTGCGAAGCCGGGCCGGGTCGCTAGTCATCCATAAGGCAGAAGCCGAGCGACCGCGCGTTTTAGCAGCGCGACTACCTATTTCATGTACATATAATATATCACGCCTCTGTCAGGACTCAGGCCACAGGACGCGGCGCGCGCGGGCGTTTTTAGTATTTTGTTTAGTGACATTTTTATAATTTGTCATAACTTTTGAATGGAATGTCTGATTTCAGTAATTCAAACAGTTATCCACAGGTATTGAAACAGTCTTGAATACCACATGATTTATTTGGATAAGGATTAATATAAAGGTATGGAAAATATGGTCTAAATTTGGTCGGCATTTCTATCAACTTTGAAAATGTAAAAAAGTAGTTATAGGTACATAACTACAATAGTTGGACATAATGGTACCGCTGACTTTTTTGTAGATATCAATATTGTAGAACATTTTATTGTTCTATAATCAATAGTTTCCGCAGCGCATGCGATGAAAGACAGTTTATAGGTAATTTTTTACTCCTTGGGTTACATTATTGAAGTTTTAGTAGGGAGCCTTATTATTTTCCAAAATAAAATATAGCCTATGTTACTCAGGGATAATGTAGCATTCTAATGGTGAAAGAATTTTTGAAATCAGACCTGTAGTTTTTGAGTTTATTCGTAACAAACAAAAATACAAAAATACAAATCTTCTCTCTTTATAATATTAGTATAGATAAGCACCTAACCTTTCACGTTTGACTTTTTGTAAATTTCTCATTTGGTTATTTCCTAATAATTCACATGAAAATGAGAACGAAATAGTCTCTAAATAGTAACTTAGTCCTAAAGTTGTCTTATTTTTGCTGATCGGCATCTTCGGTAGGCTGGGCTAGGTCTATAAAGTATCATCGGGATTTTGGCTGTTCAAGTTGTATGATACTTATCAATTTGTCACTGGTTTTATTGGTTTTCTCAATTAAAAGTATTGGTGTCAATCATATTAACAAAAATTACTGTTAAAATTTAATTGGCCTGATATTTACTGATTCAACATTGACACTGTGACCTTTACCTAAATTTGGACTGCGTTATCATTATTAGAGAAAGGCACAACATGGCACCGACAACTACAATACGACATTACGCCGCCGCAGAAAACTTTATAAGCGCTTTTGTTATGAATTGGTATTGGGTAGGTAAGTTAGGTATGTGCTGTAGAAGTATTCGATTTATTTTATGCTAGGTACTTGAAGATGAGGATGCCGTAATTTTAAATAATCTGAATAGTGAAAACTTCTTAGGGTTTGTTGCTTTTCCATTATTTTATACCATACTTACTAGGTAACAATTATTACATAATATAACATTATTATTAGTAAGCCTTTATTTACTGAAGTAATTAGGTAAGTATAACAATATTACTTATTAACTAATATTATAAAAACACTTTAGCACATCGGTTTTAAACTTCAATACGTCCTATTGACGCAAAGGCCTCCTCCAGCTTTTTCCATGTGTGTCTGTCTTGCGCGAGCCTTGTCCATAGTGGACCTGCAGTTTTCTTTATTTCGTCTCCCCATCGCCTTATTGGCCTACCTCTTTTCCGCTTATGATCTGCCGTTGGTGTCCATTCAGTTATTATTTTGGTCCATTTCTCTCTGTTACAAGAGACAGTAACAGAGAGAAATAATATAACATAGTTTATTATCATATTACTAAATATTGAGTATAACAATATTATAATTATACTTAATATTTTGTATAATTATTTATTGAATAAATTATATTTAATCATGTAAGTATATGTGAGGTATATTATAAGAACCTTGATGATTAATTCATCCGGTATCGGGCTATCCATTGATCCGTTGACAGTGATTATCTGCAAATCAGTGCAATATATATCGCTTTTTATAATATATAAATATATTATCTGATTTGAAGATATTAAACATATGTAAAAAAGGTAAGTAAGTTTGTTAACGTAATATCACTGGCAGTCTTATCCTTGATATACTAAAATACGATAGCGCTTAAGAACTGACAAAATGCAAACATTACTCAAAATTAAATAGGTTTTCTTTTATTTTGAACTGCTCTAGTTTTGCTTTTAGTCGTTCTTAAATTACGTACGCTAAGTCAATATTCCAAAAGTAGTCCGCGGTCCATTACTCACATTTTAAATGTTACTAGAGATTGTTTATCTGTTGAATTGAGCGAATATGTCTGTTTTTATTAAAAAAATGTATGTAGCAAGAAAGGACATTATTTAGTGACAAGACAGTCAGTCGTTTGCCTTATATCTGTTCTCATGAGCAGTCATGGGCACACACATGTAACTTAAGTATCGTATGTGAATGCTAAGTTGCCTGTCTACATTAAATATAAGGTGCATTTATCTTATTATTATTAATTTAATTAAATATTTACCTAAACTAGATGTAAGCTCCCCTAACACTTGCTCAAACTTCAGTGCAAAAACCGCACCCGTAGCGGGTCGTTAGTATAAATATAGCCTATGTTACTCAGGGATAATGTAGCATTCTAATGATGAAAGAATTTTTGAAATCGAACCAGTAGTTCAAATACAAAGATACAAAAATACAAATCTTTCCTCTTTATAATATTATAGTAAATAGTATAGATGAGTAAGTATCGATACCCATAATACAGTGCACCATAGTGCACCTCTAGATTGTGTGATTAATGTTCGATCAGCGGTCTCTCAATGTACAGTTATACGATTGGTTTACAACTTGCTTATGACATGATTATGTTCACCGTTTGCTCTCTTCGATGCATTCTCTTTCTCTCAAGTTGTTGCCCTAGAATGCTTCTCGATCAGAATTACAAGGTCTTTAGCGAGACATACAATGTCTTAATCGTTGCTCTCTAAAACACCTGTAAATGGTCTTTTGATTACTCTTCTTTGAGCCTTGATAGGTACATTATTAATCTGGCCTCTTTTATTCTCTTATCTATTTTTTATAAATCGAGTTTTCTATTTTGTCGACCGCACCACACCACAGGAATTTTAATTCGTCACAAGCGTTACCGTAAATTGAAATGATATTTTGTGGTAAAGACAGGGCCATAACCAGTGCGATGAATCGGTTTCTGCAATGGCATCAGATCCTTGTTTATTTAAATTTTTGCGTGGTTATTATAAAGTATCAGCTTCTTCGTGTTTCTTAATGCCCAAAATAAGTTTCTACAAACGTTTCCTGGATCCAAAAATATATATATTGACTAATATAGTCAATCCGCGCTAAGCTTGAGTTTCCCTAATTGAGATACGTGTTCTAGAAGTAGGTATGTAAATAAATAGGAAGGAATCTTCTTTAAATTTGTGAAATATCTTGAAAATTTGACATCATGAAAAAGGTTTATTTGTCGTTATTTGATATTTTCTTAGGGCAAGCTTTTTGCCCAAAATGCTACCCTTTCAAACAAAATAGTTACTTAGCTTACAACAAAGAAGAAGTCTATATTGGTGGTTCCGTCCCAGTGTTTGAAGCACGGTTTCCGGCGCAGGCGCCGCCGCCGTCCGTTTACGCTATAAATAATGGTGTCTCATAGCTCGAGTCATCGCCCGCGTGGCTGCTGCCTCTATATGCACACCTTTATAATGCGACAAATCTGCGATTGTGAATGACCTTTTTAATCGTGTTGAACTTAGATTCAGAACGTTTGAGCCAATCACGACAAGCGTTTCAGATATCTTAAGCTGCTGCGCGCATATTTGATTTTTAACATTGTCAAATTTCAATCATACGCTCTGGCGTATTAGTTTGGTTTTTACGACATTCTGGACATAGATAGATAGATAGATATCTATTTATTGTTACACCAAAGAAACAGTTAAAACTAAAAATAAAATCATACAAAACATTTATACTTAGCAACGCAGTCGTTAGAATACTCATGTTGTAATTGTATCTAGGATCATAGATGAATCAAATATTGTTAGATCGAAGCTTTTATACTACGCAACCGGTCGGTACATCAGATATAGTAAGTACATGGTGTCGCAACTATCTAGGAATCTATGGCTCTTGGAATGTAATATATATCTGCATCTGTAATAGTCAGGCGTGGTGCTTAACATCAGGTGGGCGCCTTGATAGTCTTGTCACTTGCTGACATAAAAAAAAATGTATATCTCAGATAATGCGGAAATGAGAAACACGCAAACGCTTTTACGAGCAATGGAAATGAAATGTTGGTGTTGCGTAATGAAGAAAAACTTGAACGGCTTCTAAACTGTGACGTTATTGTTACAACTATTAGTCATAACATAACAGTATAATGCATAGGTATTGAAAAATGAAAATGAAAGTGAATATCTCGATTCGAAGTTGAATGTTGTAAAACTAGTCATCGCTGTTTTGTTAAGGTGTGGCTCAATTGACATCGAACTGTATTATAAACTGGTCCAGGAATGATTCAGCGGTCCCATGACGTCACTGGCTTGTTGTAAATTGAATCTTAGAAATGAGAGAACGCGTTTATAAGTCGTTATTATTTAGGATTGTTTCATCACTGTCATGACTGAAACTGGACTGAAAGTGTACGATCCGTCTACCTTTCATCTTTCCTTAGAAACTACGTTACTATCGAGTATTTGATTCTAGAACTTACCGGTTTCTTTATGTTTACGCGGTTATTTTTAAGAAGCTTTTTATTGACTATGCTCAAATTAAATCATGTTTAAATTTCAGGTTACGAGAACCAAGACTGGTTTATACCATCACCAGCGCTTCCAGTCAAGCCTGAAGACCTAGCACTAACACCTGATCAGATCAGGGAGACTCTTAATTACTTCCGTGAGTATCTAGTAGTTTGCATACCACTCGCATTAATAGTATTTTGTTATGGACGTTATATGAATTAGACAAGCAGATTCCAACATATTTAAAGAAAGAGTCATCAGTTCATCACATCACATCAATCACATTGCTCGTCTTGCTTTTTTTTCTGAGCAAGAATAGACACAAGGCGAGCAATGTATACAAGATTTTTTGCAACTACAACTTACGAAAGCGTAAAGTTACATTGCGTTCGGATGTCTTAAATCTTGAAACTTAAGAAAGAGAATAGAGTTAAATACTAACGACCTAAAAGTCCGTGTTTATCAATAAAAATGTAAAGTATTTAAACTTCGTCATGTGTCTGATTTCCTCACAGATGTTTAACGTAACCTCGTGGGAATTTTACAATAAGCGATTGTTATAAAGCTTTAAAAAATAGATATGACTTGTTTAACATACGACGATGTTCAGTCCGAAACGACGGTCTTTGTGACAGCAGATAAAAAAACCTATAATAGCTAGAAAAATAAAGGACAAACCTGTACCAAAATGATGTCGTTCTTAATTGCTAAAAAGGATTTTCATAAGGTTAAGAAATAATAATTTAAGAACATTTTTGGAACTAAATTGAACGTTTTGATAAGTATTTACTTGGTAAATCAATATATAATATAACCTTGTTATTGCTATAGAATTGGTTGGGTATTGTAATGGCTATCTAATAATAGCTAATGACGTCTTTCTTAGCGAGTTAGGCTAGTAATAAATAATCAGATGAGACATTTATTCGTATCATAATGTATGTATTACCTCGTTTCTTAATATCAATCTATACCTTTCTACATAGACATAGTAAATTCTTAAAAAAAAATCGGTGTAAATTATTAAAATAGAAGTGTTACGTTTCGACTACAATGTCTCGTCGTGACGATTCGAGTTTCTGTTGGTCCGTTGGTCGCTATCGGCATTCTGTGGTAGGTATGTGGCCGGCGCGGCGCGCATGCGCGTTGCTAGCGCGTCCAGCAGTGCCGGTCGCGCCGGTAGCCACGAGGCACGCGTGCGTGTCTCAATTCGCCGGCCCTCGCCGAGCTCGCTGGCGATCGATACACCCGAATCCCATGCGCCGATCACGCCGCGCACCCTAACGCCCCAAACCAAACGCTAAACTTAAAAAAGGTGCACCGCTGCACCCATAAACTATTCTCCGATACACGTGCCACGGCAAATATTGTCTGGACCTTCCTAAATTTGTTTAAAACGTAGATTTAATGTCAAAGGTTTACCTGTTTACCTCTTGTGTAAGTATAGTTGTTTTATCAAGTTGCTCGAGATGGTAAAGGGGCTGTAAATTCGCATTCTCTGCGTCATCGATCGGGGTGGTTTTGGAGTGAGGGAAGCGTCGCGTAACCACGATTCACCCGCGTCGCAGCAAGCAACAGCTGTGAGCCAGATCTTATCTTGACCGTGAGACCATCAATTCATTATTTGTTTACGTAGATATTGAACTTATAGCATATATTGTTACTTAAAAGTAGTCTACATAATATTATATCTATGTACAAAATTATATTGTAAAATGTGAATTGGCTTCGAAGAATTGTTTACTTTCATAATAATGTGTATTGTATTTAATATAACTGCTCTTTGTACTAGACGCTTTCCGGTAGGCATCCTAGCTGCTTTTGTATTACAATTTGTGTTTTGGCTTAGTTAAGACCTTGAAATACAAGCACTGTTGTTTGTGTTTAGGTCTGCGCATGACCGAAGTGAAATCTGACCTCAGGAAGTCCTTACGATCGTTTAATACGGTAAACAGAGAACATTTCTGTTCTTGCAAAATTTTCAACGCCATTTTCGTCTGATGCTCTAAATGTAGCCTCTGTATTAGTTTGTACTTTCGTTTTCTCACCAAATGTCAGATCCTATCAATGTCCTCGGAATACCTTTCAACGCCATTTTCGTCTGCTGCTCTAAATGCAGCCTGTGTATTGTTTTGTACTTCGTTTTCTCAGCAAATTTCAGATTCTATCAATGTCCTTGGAATCCCTTCGCTTCTATTGCCTAACAATTTATGTTGTAATTCTTGCAATAAGTAAAAGGTTGGATTGGCAACTGGACAAAGTTATTGGGTGTTCGCATAAATCTGAAAAACGTATGGCTAGGAAATGTCAACGTAACGGGATCGTCATGCGGAACGAACCAAATTTCTTTCCTACTTCTTAGATTCTAGACCAGGCAGGCAGTCGGTTGCATTACAAATTAGTATTTACATTATTATAGTACTTGCTTCCAATTATTATTATTATTATGTTTTTACATTTTTCTACTCGGCTTATAAAAGCCGGAAATAACTAGAGCGCACGGGCCTAAGCCAAGTGCGCCTCAGTGCTGGTGGTTCGAACTTCACTAGGACGTTCAGTTTGCAGAAACTTTCTCACTATTCTACATGTATTCAAAATAACAGCTTTCTGTAAAAGAATATAGGTGTGTTTCGGCAAGTCTAAGTGATCTAAAGATTGGAATAGCTGTTTAGGTATAACACCAGTTGATGACAACACAATTGGGACTATGGTAACCTTTTGCAGACGCCACATGCGAGCAATTTCGTTTTTAAGGTCAATGTATTTTGATAATTTCTCTGAGATGGTGTTTTGTAGGTTGTGAGTGTTTGGGACTGCGATATCAATGAGGATTGCTGTGTTGTTGGTTTTGTCTACAAGGGTCAAGTCTGGTCTATTATAATGTGTAGTTTTATCTGTCAGAATGGCTCTATCAAAGTACAGCTTGTGTGTTGTGTTCTCTAGAACAGTTTCAGGAGCATATTTATAATAGGGCGTTGGTCTAAGGGTTGTGTCTAAAAGTTTATATTTAACTGCTAGGTTTTGGTGAATAATGTTGGCGACCTGGTCGTGTCTAAATTTGTAGTCAGTTTGGGCGATTGCTTTGCAGGCTCCCGTAATGTGCTGGATAGTTTCGGAGTTGCTGTTGCATCGTCGACACATTTCAGTAGGTAAACGCATTTTCATAATATGTTTCTGGTAGTTGCGTGTTTCAATAACTTGATCCTGTATTGCTATCATAAACCCTTCAGTCTCAGGAAAGAGTTCACCTCGACTGAGCCATTCGTTCGACGCCTGTATGTCGACGGTGGGTTGACTCAAGTCGTGGTGGTGCCTTCCATGAAGAGACTTACGGGCCCATTCGGTAATTAAAGTCTGTCGGTCTGTTAAATTCTCATTGTGTTGTTTGTTATGGTCTCCTAAGTTAAGTGGTGTTAGTTTTTGGTCTAGCTGTACAACTGACTTGTGTAAAGAAGATGTTTCAGATTTACTATAGAAGTAAGATCTCAATGTCGTTATTTGTTTGTTGTGTAGATTAAGGACATCAATAATGCCCCTACCTCCTTCAGACCGTGGTAAAACCTGTCTTTGAATGCAAGCTCGCGGGTGATGCTTTCTGTGCTTTGTCATGGTGACATTAATTAGGCGCTGTAGATTTTTTAGTTCTGTTTTGGTCCACCTAATAATTCCAAATGAGTAAGTTAATATAGGGATGGCATAAGAGTTAACTGCTTTGGTTGTATTTTTGGAGTAAAGCTGTGATTTTAAAATTGAATTCAGCCTGTGTTTGAAATTTTGAGTAAGTTTGGTTTTAGTATCCTTAGAATTAATCTGTTTAGACTGGTGATAGCCTAAATATTTGTATGTCTCGTTCTCACACAAAGGATCTATAGTTTCCCCGGTTTGCATTTGATATTCGTGTTGGTAGGCTTTCCCGTCCATAGTAGAGTTGATTTTACATTTGTCAATGCCAAAATTCATTGCAATGTCTTGTGAGAACTGCTCCGTAATTTTTATCAGATGTTCTAAATCAGTTTGGGTAGAGGAATACATTTTTATATCATCCATATAGAGTAGGTGGTTGAGTTTGTATCCTGTGTTGTCAGTCCGTCCGTGTTGTGTTTTGTCAAGAGAATATCCTATGTCGGTTGAGTTTAGGCTGTTAGACAGGGGATTTAGTGCTAGGCAGAACCATAAGGGGCTCAGTGAGTCTCCTTGAAATATGCCTCGTTGTATCCTTATTATTATTATTATAAACGATCTGACCCGCGCGGCTGCACCCGCGTTTTTGAAGTTTTTATGCTATCCCACAAGAACGGGCAGTTTTCAAGGATAAAAAGTAGCCTATGTTCCCAGGACTTAAGCCGTCTTCATTTCAAAAACGTGTGGTAACAAACATTCACACACATACACACACCCACAGGCTTTCGCATTTATAATATTAGTAGGATGCTAATTTCACGGTTAAACCGCTGAACCGATTTAGATGAAAGGCACAAAAAGTGTTGAAAATTTGAAAAAGAACATTGGCTACTTTTTAGTACTACGCAAGCGAAAGCGTGGGCGGCAGCTAGTATGTAGTATAATTAAGCAAAAAGTTTTAATTTATACGCTTAGTTTAAATTCCACTATTAATAAAATTTATTTTTATTGGCATTTTAGAAACTCAAGTCGACAATAAAAATTAAATATTTGACTAACCAAAGTATCTTAAACGTTAAAATTATATAAAACTTTCGTTTAGGTATAAAATTATATATAAACGGTAGAACTAGAGGAATTAATTTTATCTCTTTTGTTGCAATATTAATAATAATATTTTTTATTATTTAATTTTAGCTAACTTTGTTGTTTGTGTCTAATTCTTGATTTGTCGAATGATTGTAATTTCTATAGTCTATTGAAATTAATCATCATAAGAAGGTCCATCTGACCAAGACAAACTGGTAAATTGTTTCATAAACACAAAAACATGCCTGCTTACCAAACCTACAAACATTGTAGCTGTCAATCTTGCATTCGAATGGTGAAAGGTCGAAACAACAAATGTCTTGTAACATCATTTTGTATGCCCATTGCCCATATTGTATTGAAAAACCAACATAACTCATATTGCACTGTGGGTAGGTAAGGTGCGGTTTGATGTACCAAAGATCAAGTCGTGGTGCTATCTATCGTACACCCAATTTGCTATGCTGTTAGTATGATTGATATTTAGTTATCGGTACGGCATCGGCGGAAGTGGTCGCCTCGCCGCCGCGCCTCGTGGTCCGCGCATTGCGGATTCGTTCCGAGTCCGGTGTTACTCATGTGTCGCGCGTTCTTGTCGTACAATTCGCGTGATAACTTCAAGCAGACTTTGCCTCGACTTGATCGTGAAAGTCTATTACCACTGGCCTCAAACACGGGAACCGTTACTAAAAGAAATCGCCTTGTTCTAAGATTAAGGTGGTTTTGTACGTTTTAGCGGTTATTGTAAAAATTTGTTTCGTTTCCGGGCATTATCGTCTGTCAATGTCTATGGTTATTGAATTGAATTAAGTCGTTTCAGTTATGTTTAAACCACAGTTCATTCAGAATCTATTTGCGTACGATGTTTCCGTCTACCTTGCCTATCTTAGATCTTAAACTATTTTCGTAGTGCATGTTGAATACGGACAGGGTCGATATTTCGTCATATGTTTGGTGTATGTAATTTAACCTACTTTCGTTTATTGTAAACAGAATCAGGTATTACGTGCCTATAAAGAATAATCAAGCTACATGTAAAATATTATCCCTTGAACATGATCTCTGTGGTCTTTTGTGATATAGCTGTAATCGTTAATAATAAATTAGTAACAATTGGCTATTGTATTTGTAATGCTTCAGTCACATGTTTGGGAATAGAATTCTTATAGTAAATTGCTCTCCGGTCTAGTGACTTTACTACGAAAAGTAGCCGTTTCACTTTATTGAGCATGCACGAAGTTTAGATTTATCTTAAGATTTGAGCTCATTGCGAGAAGTATGGACATACCTACCTTCTCATAAGATTAATTATGTTGTGTGACTTGTGTGTGACGTGTATGTGCTCACTCAGTCAGTACCTCTCAATGTTGTATCGTCTTTTTTATTTTGCTTACAGAGGTCGGTATAAATTTTTACCTGAAGCGAAGCGTATTTTTGTTGGAGGAAACTGCCCATGGTCAAAGTGTCTCCTTTTATAGCGTTAATTATATTGAGCTGGTTTTTTATTCATTATCAGTAGCCTTGAAGCGGTTGTGAAAATATACAGCCGACTTACAAAATTATCTTCTATTTTGGTAAATACCTCTAAATCGCCGACATTATTAGATACTCATAAGTAGGAAGGCATTAGAATATTATAATGGATACACATTTTCAGTCGTCATTTCGACGTCAGATTATGAATCACGTGCTTGAGCGACCTTGAGACCTCAGCTGGCTTGAACTCAAGTCTCAAACCCACTTTGCATAAGTAAAAAAACCTCTCACATATAGGTACGAGTAGATGTAGTGGTTCAAAGACCTTGACTAGTGATTGCTATCTTTTTAATACAATTTTCTAGATTAAACATTTTCTTCGTAAATAGTAAACTAAGTTATCTAAGCTCATTACGAGTTCTTGGAGATCTTAATGGAGGCCAGAGCAATAAAAACCTATGCGATAATTATGTTTTCCCTGACCGTGAAAATATTTTTATTGAAAACTGATGACCAATTCATAGCGGTGAGATCATAGTAGATTGAATAAAACTTTCTCGCCTTTTGTCAAACCTTATTTATTTACTTGGATTGACTGTGAATTATTTCTATTGAATAACCACAGGTTCAACTGACTATTACAATAATAATATAGTATTTTATATTTCTTCATGAATGACTGACGTCTGACAATAATAATTATGTTGTAACCGAGCCTCGTTTTTATTTATACTATAATCCTGTGTTAGCTTAGCTGTTGTGTCTTTAACATTTTCACCATCATCACAGAATATTTAGCGAGCTCCTAAAATTACATTTCATTTTATGAAAAAGGCTCAAAGGGCAAATAGAGGCAAACAACCAACACGTCGAGTCGGTGAGCGAAATACCGCTAGCTGTTAAAATGTATAGGCATGTACACATCACACTGACAGCATCAGGCAAAGCAAACTAAAAAAATATTAAACTCATGTTAGTTCAATATTTTTGAAACTGTGATTATTTTAATTGCATTCCAATGAAAACATGATTGAAAGTTGACTGGAATTGCTCAGTTGTGTCTTGAGTTAATTAATATTGGTTCAAAATACTTAAATTTTGAGGGATGTAGCTTTTATTTGTTTTTATTTTCGGTAAAATATCTTCAACACACGAGCCACAATCGTGTTTGATTCTTCACGGGCTACAAAAAAAATCAAGGATGGTCAAGGATAGGAATTTTAAATCACTGAGTAAAATCAAATGATTTAAATCATCTCAACCCTGGTAATATCTGCAAAGGGTTTATTAAAAAATTGAGCACCTTCTGTAAATTTTGACAAATTGGTTACAATGACTAGCTATGAGTTATGTATGACCGAGGCGAGGCCGAGGGGATAAAGATCATGGGAAAATAAGTTGTGCGTGGGCGGGCGTTTTTCTTGTCATTCATTTATTTCAAAATTCAAAGTTTATATCCTCAAGTTATTCTTGTTGAAAACTTAAGTAAAATTTATATGAGGTCACTTTCCCAAGTGTTCTATGGTGTCAGTTTACATTTGATCGATCGACTGACGGTCATACATTCTCTTGGAGACGTTTATGGAAGAAACCAAATTTACTTTGTAGGTACGTTTATAAGAATAAGAGTAAGAATAAGAATTTGTTTATTTGACACAGACAATTAGAAGAGCAGTTCAGTAAAAATGCAAGAAAAAAAAGATCAAAAACAAAAACAAATAAATTCAGGTCCAGTCTCAGCTTTATGCCACTCCCGAACATAGTAAGGAAGTGACGCTGATTTTTTAGACTGAGCCTTAACAGGGTGACGTGGGTTTATGTTGTTGATATGTAAGCAATTAGCAATTAGCTAGGCAATTTTTAAACTATTCAGTAGTTCGGAAATGGTAATCTAGCAATGTACATTGTACGTACCTTCATACTAAAGTAAAGTCAACGCACTTAGTCAAAGTGAAAAATTTTGATAACTGGCAAAAAGCCCAGTAGGTAGGCGAAACGATAGGTGTGTCTTCCTGGCGTTTTTACAACTTTTTGTAAAACAGATTGAAGGTTTTCAAACTGATATTTGTTTCTCCTATACTTATTTTAGTAATGTCGTGTCGGGGCGTTTGGCTCGTGTTTCTCATATTATTGCGGATTTCATAAGAGAGTTAATTTAAACATCTCGCTTGGCCACCCGAGCGTGTTGCAGCTACCCGCTTACGAACTAGTTGTAGGTAGGCACCTATAACGTCACGTCTCGAAGTTATTCCATTTCATCTCCAAATTAGTATTCTGCACGATTTTACAGAGTTTGCGTCATGGACCTTATTTAAATACTGGTGTTAACGGAGTGTAAAATGGTTTGCCGATGCCGGTTCAGTTTGTCCAGTACTTTTGTATGGATACGTTGTGACTAGGATCTTTGAGTGAGACTGTAGTCTTGTGAGTGAGAGAGTGATCGCCGATCGGCCTGTCGCGGACAGAGCCGATGCTCGAGGCTCGGGCGCGTCACGGCGGAGGGGTCAGAGGGCGCGGGCGCGGGGTGCGCGGGCGGCTCGCGTGCCTCGCCGCCGTCTGGCTTCGATCCCGAGCTCTTCCAGGAGTTGAGCACCCTACCCCACGCGGAGCTCCAGGAGTGTCTCGGCGAGTACCCGGACTTTATCTATCACGTCGCACGAGATAGATTTGGGAGGCTCTACTTCCGTGTCATCCGAACCTTGCTCCTAGATAGAGGTAAATGGCCGGACACGGTGCGACTTCCATCCTCGTCCGCTTTCTCGTTTCTGGAGCTTAAACATAATTATAGCATCGTTCGCAGACCAATACCTAAGCTAATTTCGATTGATATTAATTAATGTTCATTCCTATCACGCTTACCTCCTAATTTCATTGTAACACCAATAACACGTGCCGCTTGTACAAAATTTAATTTACTAACCATAACCTAGTATATTTTCTATCGTTAGGTAGCTTGAAATAATTATTTTATTTTATTTTTATTTTTTTATTTCACAGGAAAACAGTCGTTAAAAACAAAAGTATTAGTAATCTAAAGATACAACTATAGACCATTTAAAAGTTTTCGCATATTGCAACTAATTTAAGCTTGCTTGTTGAATACAAAAAGGAATACAAGAAAAAAAATATGTGTTATTTTTTATAAAAAAAAAAAAAAAAAATAGCTGACTATAAAAACTGTTACGGAGACGTGCCAAACCATTTATTTGCTAAAATGTTTTTAATCCTTAAAACTTTGCAGTCAAATAAGTCAAGTTCAGAGACGTCATTATACCATATTACATGCAATTTAATACCCGCCCGATCGTTATAAATATCATGTTATGATGTTGCCTGTGGGTAAGTTTGTGAAGTATACTCTCATTGGGGTCGAAGAGCTATGTTTAGTACGGGAAATGTTGTCAACAAAAACTGTGAAAGTCTTTCGTCTTCGCGTGAGACGTAACCGCGAACAATCAATATCCGTTGTAATCGCAATGTGAGGTAAGAATGGGAAAACTGACATATCTACCGCATTCAATGCAGCTACTATAGCTGTATGTTCCCATAGCTTTTTGTTCAGGCAAGCACTTGTTACCACTTTTATACGTAATCTAGAGAAGTACATACTACTTTAGTTATAGTCATTAAAATTCACGTAATTTGATAGTTCAATGTTCCTGATTATAAATTCATCTTCAGGCGTGACCGCGGCGTGTAATTTGTGAGTGTGATTTTTATTCCTAAGGAAGTATTTTTAAGGAATGCTTTCGTTTTTCCACATTGCCCATAAAATAATTTATTAATTAACAATAATTATGTTACACTCTAGTACTAGGCTTCGAATAGAATTTATGCTAGTGTTTTTCTATACAAAAAAAGAGTAATCACATAAAAATAGTCGATGCATTTTTGTTGTCTTTTGTGATTGAGTTTTCCCACAAACGTGTACAATAGAATCGTTTGTTTAGCTTGTGATCTGTAAAAGCGTTGCGCCCGGGGCTCGTTGCACGGTGCGTACACCAGTCGCTTACTAGATCGGTTACTTCGCGCTCGTATTGGCCGATTGTCGTCAAAGTTACCTACAACACCTTTATTGATACAACATACGACCCGAGTATCCGCGTCGTTCTGGGAAAAGTCAGTTCAACCAATGCCAGTCAGTGCTAGTGAGAATCTCATTTCTAAAGGTTCGATGAACGCACCGAGCCAGTGTTTAGAGTAGACAGTTTCTCTGGTCAGTACTTTATAGTACTATCGTAACAGTTTATCGTGATTGGTGAATAATTTAAACACTATTACTTGTATACCTGCGGTATCTTATCAGCACTCAAGGCGAGCAAGCTTCGAACTCCCTAGCTCAAGTGTTAGTTCATAATCATCGTGCGGTATTGAGATTTGTTCGTGTATTGAATATACGTGTTTATTGTTTATATTTTATTGGTCATTTACTAGATTGACCTATGTGAAAACCTTGTGTTAAATGAACAATGATTTGTGTATATTAAAACATTCACAATGCATGTTTCGCGAATTAAGAATAAACCTAAACTGGATTCTCGTTATTACAGCGGTCAGTAAATATTTACTATTTATTTATAGTTCTTATCTCGAACTAGCGTCTACTATTGTCTTTTCTACATTGCTATGTTAACATAACGTTGATGTTATGGGATGACCCATTAGAACAATTTGTATTTTTATTATGCAATTAATTTGCATGGCACTATTATTATGTGATTTTATAAAAAGCTGACGCAGTGTAAATATTTAAAACTGTTTGCGTTCTGTAATTAGTTTATAGTAATTCTCTTTCTCTTAATAATTTCTGGGTGGGTAATCTGAGGCAATTTTAAAAACTATACTTGACGTATACTGATTAAGGATCAAATATCAGTAAAACAAATCTAAAGTCTTCCATAAAACGTTATACCAAAGTTTCACTATAGACATACTTTTTATCGCGTTTTACTAATCCGTCTTAAAAAAAACCTGCAAATCGTTGATTGACCAAGTAAATAATTAAGATAAGTACGTATCAAAAAAAATTACAGCAAAAAAGTAAAGTAAGGTTTTCTTGACTTCATTGACATCTTATGAAACTAATAATATGAGTACCTACATGAAAAGCTATTGTACTTCAGTTTACAAATCATATCTATTGTAAAGTATTGCTATCTATTGCATTGTTCGCATTGTATACAAACAAACTTGTGAGTGATTTCACGATAAAGGGTGAACGTTAGAACTTTTTCTAAATAATATTATTGTTTCGCAGTTCTATGCAGCAACAGGGTGAGCCAAATGACAAAAACCTACAATGACATCGAAGCGGTAACACGGCTCTTAGAAGAAGTAAGTTTTGTTTGTTTGCATGAGGTCTTATCTATACAGATATAAGCGAATACCGCTGCCATTGTGGGTATACATATATACATATATATATATAGCAACCTTCTATCAGCCGGTTTGTTTTTTACTATTTGAGTTAGAAAATATATGTTAGATTATACATATTTTCTAACTAATCACTCAAAAAACCTATGTTAAAGTGCATATTTCTTGCATACAAGTCTAAGTAATTGAATCTTCGTCTCACTAGGGTCTACTCATAAAAACGACAAACGATAGTTGTGGTAAGCTCTTCACTAGCATTCAATTTGAAATGTTAATTGCAACAATAGTTATTTGCAAACAACAAAAAAATTAACGCATGATCTCCTATGGCGTACAGAAAGAGAAAGACTTGGAGTTGACAGCGCGCATAGGCAAAGAGCTCCTGACGACCCAGGGGCTACTAGAAGCGCGCGTCAGCTCCCTCGAGGGTGACCTGCGCAGTGCCAACGACCAGATCACACAGCTCAGGCACGACCTTATCATAAAGACTGATCTGCTGCAGGTAATATCACAACACTTTGATATAATACTTATCTACAACTAACCAATAATCAACACAGATCAAAACAGATATTGAATTATACCAAAGTCAGAGAATGAACGACTTTACCGTCTCGTAATACTACTTCGGGCGGCCTATTAACTCCCTTCCAGAGTCGGCTACTGACTCATGCTCTTACTTACTAACTAAATATGCTCCCGCTGACCACTTTCCAGCTCACTCCCGCGAAAATAAGCTCTATAATGTTTCCCCTGCTGCAGCAGCTGTAATACAGGTTTTACCCAGCACAGCTGCTAAAATACTTTTAATCGCTCTTTATTTCATTTAAAATGTATTTGTGTGTTACTTGTTTCTGGGTGTTTTTAATAATAAATTTATTTCTATTAAAAAAAATAAAAAAATTGTAAGATTTCACAGTTCAAACTAAACAGCGTTTAGCTCGAAGACGAATTTAAGCGCTGTCAAATTGTATAATCGATAACTGAGATTTAGAACTCAGTTCAAAGCTAAACGCCGCAGCTCCGGCGCCATTCAGTTAGACTGGTGAGATCGGTTTTTAGTGAGCTGAAACATAACTGGGAATATTTGTCAGGTGTTGACAAATGACACAGAGGAGCCGCTCAGTCCATCGGAGCAGGAGGAAGCGTGCGCGGCGGCGCTGCGGCGGCGCACCGGCGCGCTGGAGCGAGAGAACCGCGCGCTGCGCGACGAGGCCACGCGCCTCGCCGCCGGCGCCGACACCGCCGAGCTGGCCGAGCAGCAGCTGCTCAGGGATATTGCACATCAACTGGGTAAACAATCTCTAAATCATCATCATCTTATTAGAATATTGTCGCCGTAGAGCGAAAAGTCACTAAGTCGGAGAGTGGAGATTCGCTTTTATTTTCTGCAAATTTCAGTCTTACTTCCATACCTTTAAGTATCATAGTTTGAAAGTTCACTAATTTATGTTTTGACACTTTCTGCAAGTAGAGAAATAACTAATTTATTTAATAATTTTTTAATAGCTTTTGAATTAATGTAAATTCATTAGCGTAGATTTCAACACATTTGCTAACGTGCAGTCAAGCTCATTAAATAACTTATTACCAAAGCAAGTTATAAATTGTTTTCTTTTGTAAAACTTTAAACCTTCATAACTCAAAACGTCAAATATCGACTTAGTGACTTTTCGCTCTACGGCGACGATATAAAAGTTCTATGGTCGTGCCTGACTGACCATAGAAACATAAAATTTGGAGTGTACAGGGCAGTGTGGAGGGTAGTGTCCAACACTTCGTTTTCCAGATAGCGGTTAACCTGCTAAACTAGTGTAAATAACGTGTCTATTAATTTTATTGGTGTCTATTTCGCGCCAAAGCTTTCTGTAAAGTTTAAAATCGAGAGATTTTATGTTGTAGAGATTTTATGCTGTTTTAGCAATAAGGTTTTTATTATACATTTCTTGTAATGTAATGAATGTTATATTAAATAACATTGCAGTATTATTAATTTTAAGATTACAACATCGTTTTGACTGTATATTCAATAGTCACACACAGATTTTCGAGTGACTATCGACTGACTAATTTATATTGTTGTTTCGTCTTCTATAGCCACAAATCAAAGCCAATGAACCATTTCTGGGACTGACATTCGCCAATAATACCTGCTATTGATATGTAAATAGGATGCATACATTTTATTTATGCTATCAATGATAGTATTGATTGTAAAATCAGGTTATATTGATAAAACATAAACAAATAGTAACCAGCTGCCATATTAAAGATAACTAAACTAGTTTTTCGTTAGATTGGGGTTGATTTACTTACACAAATGGCGTTATACATTATAATGCTACTAAACTTACTTTGGTACGCATAGGTGCGTCATGCATGACCTACTTGTTAGTATGTATCTACTTGGTACCTTCAATCATAGTTTCTGATACCCATGGTACATGGAATTAAATGTGGTGTGGCTGTTGGGAACTTCACTATTTACCAATGAAAGTACTTATGTGAAAAAAAGTCCCAAGTTCTTTTTTAAAATTAATGCCAAAAAATCACTTGTTAATATCTTTAGTTTGTGGTTTGGAATAAATAACTAAAGCTAAACGTTGTCACATCTCCACTGTTTTATACAGTATCGTAATTTGTGCGGCACATAGTTGACTGAATCAACTAGGTATGTGCCGGCACTAATAAAGATAAATCTAGAGAAAATGCGTTTAACGTTTAGAAAATTTCAATATTATTTCATGAATATTAAAGACATTAAAGCATTTGCAGAATGGATTGTGAAAGTTTAATCTGTCGTGTGTCCCGTCATGGCAGTCTTTGGGGAGGCCTTATGTCCAGCAGTGGACGTTTATAGCCGATAAGATGATGATGTACGGCAGCGGCGACATTCGTCTCACTCTGGATTTGCAAAAATAGCATCAGCCTTTGCAAAAATACCTACCTTTAGACCCTTGATGTTGATTTATGTTGCCGCAAAAATACATGAGTCACACTTTAGTCAAAGAATAGCACGCGATATGATAATGTAATATCCAAGTATTTATTTACATAATTCCATTGGTACCTTACATATTTGTGATAAAACATCTTTTATCGATTACGTACGATTAGACATACCTACTGTTATTTAGGTATTTTAGATTACAATAGGTTATTGTGATTCCGGCGATAAAGAAGAAAGCAAGACATCGGCTTGGTGGCACAAGGTGGTCTAGCAGTGTGTTGTTCTATAAATTCACACCCTGTCAGACCATACTTGTTCTAACTTGCTGAAATTCAACTGTGCGACGAAAGAAGACAATTTTGCATCATTATATATTTATTGTATTTATTAGAAGAAATGGACCATAACTTATGAGTCTGAAAATAATGGAGAGACTTTGCCTAGTCTGTATGGTCAGCGGATCTAGGCTATCGTGAAATAAGACGTTTGGATGCGCAATAAAGCTTTTTCGAGCTTAATTGTCTTTGCGCATAACAGACGGCTAACTTCACGATTGCCTAGATCCGCAGACTGTATTTAAGTTAAAGTTTTTTTGAATCACTATTTTTATAGGTGCATATTCGTTATAGTTAGTGTAGACTCAAATGCCAGTGTTGCACATTGTACCTAATATATTTTTTTTAGATCACTATTTTCATTGCTTATTCGTTCGTTACAGCTAATGCAAACTCAGAGACCAGCGTTGCACATTGTAACCATAAATAAGTTTTTTAGATTACTTAGATTACTATTTTCATAGGTTCATTCGTTATGCCATTGTAGCACATCGGAACTAATCTAAGTTGATTTTTTTTGAGTTCACTATTTTCATTGCTTATTTGTTACAGCTAGTGCAAATTCCGAGGCAACCGTGCTTGGTTCCGAGCTGTATGAAGAGAGACACCGTGCTTCCGACCTGCAGTGTCAGCTCGACTCCGCTAACGCAAGACTCACCGCTACTGAACGGAACTACCAACAGGTGAATAATGTAAATTTTATTATTATTACCAGCTGTGCGCCCGCGTTCCACTCACGGTTTTGCATGCTTTAAATTATGTTTCCCATCCCACGAAAATACTTTACTTTGTCGGGATAAAAGTAGCCAATATCTTAACCCAGGGTATATTCTACATTCATACGAAATTTTTCCAACATTAAGTAAATCATTTATTTTAAGTTTTTTTTTTTAAGAGTAGTAGAGTTCTCTGTGATAGAGCTCGTCCGGGGAAGGACTACCACCATACCTATTTCTGCCGCCAAGCAGTAATGCTCGCATTGCTGTGTTCCGGTTCGAAGGTTATGGTTTCCGGTGAAATTACTGGCACATGAGGCTTTCGATCTTAGCCTCAAGGTGGCAACCCGCAAGTGATACCTCTGGTATTGCAAGCGTCCATAGGCTGCGGTAACCGCTTACCATCTTGTGGGCCGTACGCTTGGTTGCCACTTCAGTTGTATAAAAAAAAAAAAAAAAAAAAAACCCTTCCAGTCGTTTGAGCGTGAAAGAGTAGCAAACATACATACAGACAGACAAACTTTCGCATATATAATGTTAGCTCGGCACGTGTCAGTGACCCGCGCGTCAATGAACCTCGGGTCAATAACCCGCGCGTCCTTGACCTGCGCGTGTCCTTGACCCGCTACGGGGCGCGCACAATCGAATATTTCATTATTACGCCGCTTAACTCGATTCCCAACAATGATAAATAATAATTGAGCAGAAAAACGTAATCGATTTTTTTTTGTTTACTTTTTGATTTTGATTTTTAAGACAAAATATATATAAAAAAAAAATGTATAGATACATATATTTTTTTTTTATGTGTGGAACCTATGCCTTAAGTTTGTCAGGTTGATAATGAATGACCCTGTATAGACTCTAAAAAGTTTAACCGTTGGGAAAAAAAACAATAAGGGAAAAAAGACAGTCTCGTCTAAAGCTTCGTACGAGTCTTTTAAAATATGTATATCGATTATTATTTAAATAGATATAATGAGTCGCGTTCAAAAGCATTGCACTGAATGGAAACACAATTGTTACTGGGAAACATTATATCAATGTTGTACTGATAAGTGTATCATTGATCGAAAATTTGCAATGATATTATTTACCACTAATTCATATCACTTTAGATACTTATACATAAATTAAGTAGGTAAACTTTAATTGACAGAACATTCGAAATCCAGTTTGTGTAATATATTAATGGGGTAGTAAAAATAAAAATAAACTATTGACAAATGTTTATCTTTTTTAAGATCGAAAGTGAATATCAGTCATTCTTCGTTTGCCTGTCTACAGCTAAACGTTGTCTGTCTGACATTAGACCTTGAATCATAAGCGGATCAGATAACTCTACAGAATTCTCACCGATAGGATTACCATTTCAATGGTGAAGGTAGACTCCTTAAATACTTTCAGTTTTATTTCAGTCGTAATAAATAATGCGAGAGTGGGTGGATCTACTCACATATGACGCAATATGTTCAAATGTAGCTAGAGTGAATGATTTTGTGAAATATTATCAAAATTAGTACTAAATCCACACTAACCATACTAATATTATAAATATGAGAGTAACATTGTCTCTCTGATATGTTTCCACGGCTAAAACGCTGGATTGAAAGAGAAGAAAGAAGAAAGAAAATACATTTATTCTGGACACAAACACAACAAACAGCGCTCAATGAATACACATTTATAATATATTTAAGTAGTAGATCCTTATTCACTAACATACTGATTGATTACGGATTGATACGGATTGATTTGGATGCAATTTGGTACGGAGATAGTTTAAAGTCCGGGGAAGGCTACTTTTTATGTATGCACCACGTGGTCGAAGCAGCGGGAGGTAGCGGGAGGCTAGTAGACAGATATGAATACCTAACGCCCAATAAAATACCGTGGCTTTTTAACCTTTTGAGATAGGTATTATGGCTTAAAAATTTGTGGTAAGGTGCAGCGTCAATTAAAAAAAAAAGGTTTATTATAAAACAATTTCTTTGTTACAGCTAACTGCAGAACATGAACACACAACGCGGATATTAGAAATAACTAGGGATAACCAAAATGCACTCGCCTCGGAACTGGCGGATTACAAGGTAACTTTATTAATGATTGAATTAATTAATGATTGAATGATAATACTTTATTGTACACCTTACAAACTACATAACACAACAAAATAACTAAAACTTAATGTACAAATGCTCGTAATAGGGGCTTTATGGTAATGCTTGAGCATGCGTCGATCACAGCGTCTCAATTCAACAGCACTTTATCATAATACTAGCGGACCCGCCCTGGATTCGCAAGAGTGCTACAAACCTCCCTCTTGGATCACTCTACCTATTAAAAAACCGCATTAAAATCCGTTGCGTAGTTTTAAAGATCTAAGCATACATAAAGAAAGACGCAGAAAGCGACTTTGTTTTATACTATGTAGTGATTACATAACATTATAAACCCAACAGACACACACAGTCTTAAACCCACACTAGAATTACCTGTGTCAAGAACTAACGAGTACTTGGTACTACAATACCTAATTCAGCTACAAATATTTGCAGATCTTGCAAACTTTTCTCAGTAGGATCTTATGCTTCTCAACTGAGGTCGTCATTTGTAAATGAACTTAATTTGCTTGAACGCAGAGTGCATATTACAAAGACGCTCTGATTTAAACACGCTCAGATACATAAAAGACGTGGAAAGCTATCACATGCGGGAAATGAGATTTCTTTGACCTCGCTTCACTTCAAACATTTTGTTTACGTCACGGCTCGGCCTTGACCTAGAAACTACTAGGTCAGACAATGCTCTTGAGTTGTATAATAGCGGGTAGGAATAAACATGGAAACACTGATTTAGCTGATAATATTCCAATATCCATTAAGTAGGTTAATAAATTTTACAGCGACCTTATCACGTGGCTTTTAGGTAAATGAAGTTCGTCGTGCGTAAACGTTTATCTGCATGATATCAACATTTGCAAATTGGTCCGGTAATGAATGTGTGCTATAATTTTCTTTACACACGGCAAGTGGTACTGGACATGCTGTGTTTTTTTTGTGATTGGTGCTCGCTCAGTGAACTCTTTCAAAAATAGACTGGACAAATTGGTATATCGTATAATATGTGATATATACACGCATATAAACAATAACAAGACAAGGCGAATAAGTGTGGTTTTAACCTTGAAATATTTTTTAACATAATTTGTTTCCTTTGATACAATTTGAAATGGCAATGACAGTGTTTTATTGTATTGTAGGAGCGCTCGTGACGTAGCCGGCTAAGTTGTTCTTAACAGATCAACGAAGTTAAGCACTGTTCCGCGGGGTCATCATTTGGATGGGTGATCGCCAGTGGCAATTTTAACTGAGCGCTCCCGTGCTTCGGAGGGCACGTTAGCAGTCGGTCCCGGCTTTTTCAAAGTTGTTAGGCCATGACAGAGGCCTTCAGGCGGCCTAGAAACTCTGTCACCAGAGTTGGCCACTGACTCATACGAACGAACGAACGATTGTATTGTAGCATTATAAAAGCTAAACTAAATAAAATTTCGGTTTATTCTAATCACACTAATATTATAAATACAAAAGTTTGGATGTTGGTTGGATGTTTGTCCCTTTATATGTCGTCGACTTTTTTTTTGTCTGAAATTTAAAACAGTTAAATAATGACCGGGAATAAGACAGGCTATGTTCTTTTTCCATGACTAATACTGTACCTTTATTTGACGTTTCAGGAGCGATACGCTGAAATCGCAGGCCACCTGGCGGAAGCGCAAGACCAGCTACGCCAGCTTCGGAAGCGAGGTGAGCCCACGCGTGGGCTTATGCCGAGCGTCGCGGCGGCGGCCGGGCTACTGCCTGCCAGCTTGCACAGAGAGATGCACTCGTCTGTCTACTCAGAGTTCAGCCTCGACTCTGGCATTGGTGACCCTCTTGCACAGTAAGAGCCTGCATTAAAACATAAAACCGTGACTAATGTGTCTTTAAAATCTATTATCGTCTTTGTTCATTTGACGACCGATGTGGCGCAGCGGGCGCAGGTCCGCCTGCGACGCAGAGGTTCGATTCCCGCCTCGGGACAAATGTTTGTACGATCTACAAATATTTGTTCCGGGTGTTCTGGGTATTTTCTTTATATAATAAAAAATATCTATCTATGTATTGTATTGTATTAAATATATATCAGTCATCTAGTACCCATAATACAGCTCTGTTTAACAGCAGCTTACTTTGGGGCTAGATGATGCTGTGTGAATTGTCCAGCATTATTTATTTATTTATTTATTTATTTATTTATTTATTTATTTATATAAGAACGACAAGGAAATACTTCAAATCAAATCAAATCAAATCAAATACATTTATTGCTGTCATATGGTACATTATGTAGTTGTTACAGAATAAGTAGTATCACACATGAACCCTGTTATTAGGGTATTGCAACATGGAGAAAGGCCGAGGTTTATGCATTCGGTATTTGTAAAAAAGTAGATAGATAGGTAAGTATGTAAGATTTGATTAATGTTAATATGTTTCTAAATAATAATAATTGTCATGTCATGTCAGAAAATATGAACAATAATAGTCATTGGTCAATAAAATCAATTAATAATAGTAGCTAATGTCATTAAAATAATTATGTTGGTATACTATTGAATTCAGTAGGTAATTAGTCTAGGTATTCTCTAAGGTCATAGTAGCATTTGTCAATTAGATATGTTTTTAAAGTTTTTACAAAGAGTGAATATTTTTTTATTTCTTTTATATTTGTAGGAAGTTTGTTATATATTGTTATTGACATTATGTAAGGACCATCGCTATGTAGCTTTAGATTAGATTTGGGTTTTACTATTTTATTTCTACCTGGTCTGAGTACATATCTTCGTGGAAGGTCGTCTAAATTTACGTACAAATGTGGATGTTTTTTAACAAATTTGCTTATTTCTAGGATGTAGATAGATGGTAATGTTAACATTTTTAGGTTTTTAAAATGGGGTTTGCAACTATCTCGTTTTTTTATATTGGCTATGATGCGCACGCATTTTACTTTTACATTTTACTTAGCAAACCGCTGAAATAACAGTTTCTTTATGATTAAAAGCATATCTTGTATAGTTGCCAGCGGATCTCGACCGTCGTGAAGTTAGCCGTTTGTAATGCGCAAAAACAGTTTAGTACGAAAAATCACCATTGCGCATCGAAACGGCTCAAGATCCGCAGCTATACTAGCGTAGTACCTACTTAACACCGAAAATGCGATAATTGCAAAAAAATATATATACTCAGGGCTATTATACAGCCCCAAACTAAGCAAAACTACGAACTAGCTAACTGATTGAATATTTACATAATTTTAAACTTTTTTTGTAAATACTTTAAATACATTCGTAACTATACATATTAATGTCCTTAGGTCGAGCATGCAGAAAGTGTTTGAGACGGTGCAATGCGCGACGCGATGGTCAAACGGGTCGGTTCCCTCCATCCCCGGGTCTGACGTCGCGGACGGACTGCCGCCCCCGCCCCCCTTGTACTTCCTGCCGCCGCTGAACCCATTGTCACACGACTCCTTCCTAGACGACATGTCTGACGCCGAATCTGACGATCTCTACCCGTAAGTATCTGTGACGTCATTGCAAGTAGGATGTCCTTCCGTTAACCAACGGTCAGACGTCGCGAAGGCCGCCTCCCACTCGTGTATTTCCTACCGCCGCCGCTGAACCCACTGTCACATGACTCTTTCCTAGACGACACGTCTGTCGCCGAATCTGACGACCTCTACGCGTAAGTATCTGTGACGTCATTGCAAGTAGGATGTCCTTCTATCTCTGGGTCTGACGTCGCGAACGGACCGCCTCCGTCCCTAGGTTCTTGTTGCCGCTGCGCTGTAAATAAAATAAATTGAAGCACGACCATTTCAAAAGACGATAAAGTTGTTAAATGTAAGTCGATTAATATCACACAAAAATAAATTATTTTATTTACGATTTTACACATTTCATGGTAAGAACTAGTGGCGTATGAACGCCCCGCGACTTTGAGTTTTTTATACAAACTTCATCTTCCTGCTGCGTCCTCTAATAGTTGAATTTTGGGAAACCCTTTCTTAGTGCACGCCTACACCATAAGAGCAATGCTTCCTCCAAATTTAATGTTTCTTGTGGTTTAGGCTTTCCGTTGAACTGTCAGTCACGAAAGCCTTTTATTATATCATAATAATTTTTGGTCCTATTGCCTTATAACATACGCTTGCGCGCCAATGAATCAATAAACGGTTGTTTGTATTGCACAGCGGTGAATGCGGCGTGGGTGTGCCGGGCGCGCCGGGCGCCGCGGAGCTGGCGGCGGCGCTGCGCCGCCTTACCCCGCAGGAGATCAACTCGCGCCGCGCCTCGCTAGCTGCATCACACGTGCTACGGCAAAGGCGTCATACAGGTAACCATTACTTTTAATTCTGTTTTTTTTTTAAAGATAAAGTAAGATAAATGTACTTATTTTATAACGGTCATCATAGTACACGAATAATACATATTAACAATGGTAGGTAACGTGCAGTATTACTGTGTTTTAGGAATGACCCGCTACCGGAGGATACGTTGAGCTACCGTAGCTATGTACGCTTGCAACATCAGAAATATCACTAGCGTGTTACCACCCGTTACACGTTAGATAGATCATGAGCCTGTAATTTCACCGGAAACTATACCCTTCAAACCGGAATACAGCTATGCGAGCATTACTGCTTGGCGGCAGAAATGGTAGTCTTTGTCCGGACGAGCTCTATCACAAAGAACTCTACTACTCTCATCAATAGATACAACAGATGCTCCAAGAACTGAACACGTCAATTCTTGAGGTTGGACTTCAAATGAACCGGTCGAAGACTGAAATAATGACCTATAGCACAAGACGTAAGGTCGAGTCATGTAAGAGGAAGGTTTATACGTACAGAGTTTACGGTGCGGGTAGTTAAATAATAATTTGTTGATGTTTTCAGAGCGGGATGTGAGTGAAGAGAGTGCGGTGTGGGGCGCGGGCGCGGGCGGCGGCTACGCGCGGTTTAGACCGCCGCACAAACTGCAGATAGTCAAACCTATGGAGGGATCTCTTACTTTGCACACGTGGGCGCAACTCGCAAAGCCAAATATGTCAGGTAAGATCGCCTATTATGTGTACCTGTGGGACAAATTAACGATTTTTTCTTACTTTCTTTCTATTAGATTGTGAACTAAAACTTAGCCATTCCTTAGCAAGCTCCCAAAAAACATTTGATTTGGGTAAAGGTCCCTTTCTATCACCTATCCACAAATTCATAAAACAATATTGAAATAATGTTATGTAAGTGTAATTTTTTTTTCAACGTTCCACATTCCACCATGCCGAGTAATATTACTTGATATCGGGACAGGCCGTGGTCTTGAATTTAGATTGTAGAGTGCATCAGGCCGATTTATACGTATATTCAAGTTTGATAAAGCTCATTTTCAGTTATCTGCTTGCATGGCCTTTACTCTTGATCTTCACATAGGTTTTTTTCAAAATGATCCTTGAGATTTTATTGAATAAAGATTTATTTTACTTTGACTTGCAATCTTATTACAAGGCGAATAAGGACTAAAATAGTAACATTATTGCAGGCTTGTTGGAGGAGCAAGAAGGCGTGGGCGTGCGCGGCGCGCGGTCGGTCGCCGCGCTCGGCGTGCGGACCTACCGCCTGTCCGACGTCGAGGAGGACGACGACATGTTACGACTACCGCAATCTAGCCTCATCTACACCTTTACCAATAGGTATTATTATTATTTTCAGCCTTTATCATCCCACTGCAGGGCAAAGGCCTCCACATCCCCCTTCCAAGTATGTTTCTATACTTTTATGGACCAATCCTTGTCGATTGTGTCTAGGTCATTCCCGCCATGTTAGTTTGGGTCTGATATAGGTGTAGCATATTTTTATTGTTTCTGTTTTGAGGTCGGTTAGTGCACGACTTTTTTGTTTTTTACTAACTTTCCTTTAATATAGTTTTTAAAACTATCATGGTTATTAACATAATTTTCACTTAAAACGGGATATTTACCATGATTTGTGAGTTTTATTGATTCCCGATATTTCGGCGCAGTTACATGCACCATGATCACGGGAGAACTGACATACAAAAGTCAGCCGTAGCAGAACACATTTTGGAATCGGGTTCGAATCACTGGATTGAACTACACAATCCACAAGTAATCTCGACAGAACGCCATTACATACCAAGAATGGTTCAAGAGGCTATCGAGATTACTAAACACAGGAATTTCAATCGAGAAGATGGTTTTAAATTGTCTGGAGTCTGGAATCCTGTGGTGAGAATGTGTAGGAGACAAAAACCGGTGGTACCGCCTGTGCGCCCTGATACTGTTAGTGTCGTGTGTCGAAATCGAGTTGTGTGTGAGAATGAAACCGATGGTAGTATCGGTCGCAATAAAAGACTAAGAAAGAGGGTGGACAGATTTGTCTGTCAATAGTTATAAGAGCTACCCGCAAAGACTTCAGTTCTCTCGTGATCATGGTGCATGTAACTGCGCCGAAATATCGGGAATCAATAAAACTCACAAATCATGGTAAATATCCCGTTTTAAGTGAAAATTTCCTTTAATATTTTAAACGGTAAAAGAGGCATTACCCAGTCGCTTATATTATGATAGGAGCTATATATAATTTAACGTAATCGATGTCGCGTCGCTGTACCAGTGCGGCCGAGGTCTAAAAGTAAAGTTGTAGACAAACAGTTCATTACTAAACTGCTTGTCTAAGCTTAGGCTTTGCAAAATTGTTGTCTTTACAACGATAAATTATTCTCTCTGATGTAAATATCAATCATAATATAGCTTAATTATATAATATTCACATGTGTGCTTATCGGGGACAGCATAATAACTAGCTAAGTTAAAGATTGCATCCCAAGATAGCTATTTATTATGCTAACCTTTGCCGCAATAGGCGTAAGGCATGATATACAACAGAGCATGCAACAGACTGTTTGTTTCTAAAGCCTGGAATACATCAACAGTACGGTGTTACACCCGAGCGACGGCAGCGTCTCGGGCAGCGGCGTCAGCAGCGTCTGCGGCAGCGGCGTCAGCAGTTTATCCAGTAGCGTGCTCGGCTCGGCTTGGAGCTCGCGGATGACGTCACGACGCTCTTCCGCAGCAGTCTCTCCCGAACGATCGCGAAGAGACTCCCTCGTAACTCCACCATCCCGACCGCACTGGTCACCCACGGCAACTCCGGCTAATAGTCCACTTTTGGGCTCGCCGGACTCCTCTCCGCCATCCACGCCCCGCCCCGGCGACGCTCCACCCTCGCTACACGCTCTGATAGCATCGGGCACGTCGATATTGAGGCGAAGGCATCTTGGTGCGGGATCGCCGGCCGGAGAAAGTTCCCCCGCGCCTCTAGCATTACAAACCCCCGGCTCGTTGTACACGGGGCTTGTTCACCGCAGTCCGATGGAGCAGCTGACGTGTCTAAAACGAACGTTGCGATCCCCGGCCGCGCCGCCTCAAGAGAGAGTTCTTTCGGATAACTGCGAGCCGCCTTTAGGCGTCCCGGCGCCTCTCGGCTGCGGAGCTTTAGACGGTAGTCCGGAAAACGCTGGGTGCTCGCGAAGGACGAGAGCGAGAGCGCCTCGGCCCCGGACGGACTTAGGCACAGTAGAACCTAAAGCCACGAACACACCTACCGCGCACACCTCCCCTTTAGGCACGTTCAGTCTACTATTCGGTCGAAAGGGCGGCTATTTGTAGTTTTGTAAGCGTAAGTTTCAGCTGTTTATGGTGCGATGATCGCCCGTGATTTTATATTTTGATTCTCCTTCTATTTATATCATTATGATTGTTTGATTTTATATATTTTGACGTCATTTATTTTGTATTTTTTTTTGTTATTTGTTTGCATTTATGTGCCTCGCTGGGGCGGACGAGTCGAGTGTGCGGTCGGCGCGGTCACACTAACTATTCGATAATAAAAACTAGCTTTAAATGTGACCGCCCAATCCACAGGCATTATAGTATCTCTTTCTCTGTCTTAGACATTCCTTACATCTAGGAACTCGTTTCTTTAATATTTTGTACCGTTGAAGATACAAAATAGAACCAAAGCGTGCTAAATGCACTAAGTAGAAATCAATTTGATATTTAGAAAATCAATATTCGAAATGATAAACGAAACGAGTCGATGCATCACACGAATTATTATGAATATGAATATTTTTAATACATTGAATAATCATTGTGGTTGTTTTTATTTTGTAAGTAGTTAGTTACTTTTTTATTATATTTGAATTTACGGAATAAATCATCCGGTTATTGAAAGTCTGTAGTATTATTTTGTAAGGGTTGTAATATTAATGATAGGTTAGTTTGTAGGTAAAATAGTGAGACTTAATTTTAGTTTTGTAGGAGCTTCTACGGAAAGTAAAAATCATTTTGGATTTAATCTCATCATTGCGAGCCGTCTTGTATTTTGCTTAGTAACTTGTGTATTGTGTCATTGTAAATAACTGAATTTCCATTAATTTAGCAGAGTACAAATTATTATGTTTAAAATAACTTGATTGATTTTTCTATTCGTAACAAATACTCAAGATGTTTATGATTCTCGAGGTTTGATTATTCAGGATTGCCAAATTTTCACTGCTTTAAATACTATACATTCGTTTAATTTGCTGTCATACCTTGCTTTGAATTTCTTAAAGACTTGTTGTACTGACATAGGGTCTGAAATATAAAATAATGGTGCATATGGCATTGGTTAGGTAGAATTGAATTTGTGAAGCTGCATATTAAAATGGGGTCCGGGTAATGTACACAACGATAATATATATTACAAATTGAGCTAAGAAGTTATTAAAAACTTCTCATGCTGTACACAAAGACTTTGTGGAAAAGTCCTTGGTTGTACATTAGCGGGACTCTTAAAATGGAGCCAATAGTGAAGTTTTCAGGTACTGTTTTTTGTAACAACCGGCATAGTTTAATTTACTAATCATAGGTTATTGAAATTGGTGCTAGATAGTATATTATTACGAGTACACCAGTGATTCTGTTGATACTTAACAACTTATTCATAATCATTTTATAAGCATTCAGCTAAAAATGGTGTTAAAATCTCTTGCAAACTATGTCAAATTTTATCGTGAAAATGATAAGTGATTATGAATAAGAGTTGAATAAGTTTAAATAATTTGTATTATTATGCTTGTGTTGTCTGTGAATTATTTTGTCTATTTGTTGAATAGGTGTATCTTTTTGTTTGTGACAAAAACAAAACAAACAGATCGCGTGAGAGAGATAGCATGTTGTGGCAAACTGTTGGCGAAGGCTGTGATGCTGCGATTTCACTGGTCATATTTGCGTTATTTCATCAATACAAAGTCAACTCTGTGTTAGTACTATGCATGTTTGCTTTGTATTAACGAAATAATGTAAATTTTGAGCAAATAAGCCAAATGGAGTGACAGCATGAAAAGCGAATATAATGTCTTCGCATTTAAATGCAGAGAGGTAGGCACAAATTGTTTGGTCTAAGGGCAAAATGTTGAGATTTTGACGATTACAACAAAGCGATAATGATTGTTTATTGAATAATATCAGAAAAATATAATTTATTCACATAAATCGTTTTTGTTTTTCTTGAACATCACCACTTTGACGGTGTCTAAGTTTATGCGTAATTCTAGGATGTACGCACCTAACGATAAACATGCGTTGCAATATGACTGCGACTAAAAAATACAACCAGCCAAGCTGAGCTACTGAAAAGTAGTGTTTCTTGTACAATGCAAACAAGTCACAGTCGCTTATAGAGTAAAGAATAATATATTATGCGAAACAGTCTATGACGTACTATGTAGTAAATTCTTGAGTCCACCACGTTTTCACACAATGTTTTGTTTACAGAAAACTGACTTATTTGTTGCTTAGCAACCAGGTCGTGGTTGTCTTTATGGTTTTTATTGAGACTTGTAAGATTTATAGGGATAGTGCACTGTCCATTATTATCCCTACTTGTACGTATCAGCGTCCTGCATCTTAGCTCCAAGCAACCATAAAGCTATAGTTACAGGCCATAAAAGTCTCAATAAAAACCATAAAGACAACCACGACATGGTTGCTATGCAACAAATTAGTCAGTTTTCTGTAAACAAAACATTGTGTGAAAACGTGGTGGACTCAAGAATTTTATTGCTTTATTTACTCATATACTAAAATGACGGAGAAAATGAAGTACATAATCAAGGAACTAAACGCTACGCTGAGCAGGAACTACGATTTAATAAAGTTCGACGCACTCAACGAGAAGCAGTTGCTGCAATTACTAGTTGAGTTGTTGGCCAACTTCGACGCAGGAGAAAAGGTAAGTTTCAACGATTTTAAACTCACTAAAGCATGCTTTTTACTAAGTATGATTCGGGGGAAGTTTGCTGAAAAATTATAATAAGGTATTTTATGGCAGTCAGCGCCACCCGCCATATAACTTATGAAGAGTAGGTTACTTCAATTTACACAATTTACAAGAACACCGATGGTGTAGTGGTAAGCACTGCATAGCCTCCTAAGGATCGAAATCTCGCACCAATAGGTTTTTCATTTAATATTGTGAATAAACCGGCATTCGAACTAAAATTCGAAACTTGGTGCCATCCTCCAGTCCGCATCGAGACGCGTGGTACCAGTATCCCAGCAGTTGGAATATTAGAAGGCTGGTCCTGATGATCAATTAGGACTAATAAAATTATTGTTATATGTAATCACGCCTTGAAATTTTATTGAAATTCTTGTTATCATATATATTTTAGTTGGATATAAATGAAGATGACACTGAAACCGTATCGTTACGCCTTCTTGAAATGTTGGGCAGCGTTAAATACCGTCCGCCGCTTGGAGTCGAGCCTGTCCGCTTTAGAGCTCAGCTACTGGCCGGAGACGCCAGGACTATCCACCACGTGCTTCATTGGCTTCTGCACAACAAGGATCAAGTCAAGAATACGGCATATCTTGCGAAGTAAGGTCTACCTAACTAATATACTTTCAGAAAGTAAGATTGCCAACCTTGATGACTGGTTTTGTTAGGTTTACGTCGTCAAAATGATCTATGTTGCCATGCCTGATTTAGCTTTTGGCTATGCGTAATGCCTGACGCAGCGTATCAAAAGAGTTCAAAGTTTTTAATGGCTACGCTTGCCGTAGCTCTAGGCTACGAGTTACACCGGACGTAGCAGCATCAAAGTGGAGTAGCTACGCTTATCGTAGAACTTGGCTACGTACTACGCCAAGCGTAGCACTACGTAGCAGCATCAAAAGTTTTTGTTACAAAAATGTTTTCACAGCTTTTTGGGTTTGGTTGGGTTGCTCACGTTCAGATCCAAACTGGCTCTAACTAGTCTAATCAAACCCTTACGTGGTTAATCTGTTGTATGTGTAATCTGCTGGCTTAAAAAAAACACGAATACTGAAAGTATTTGTTTAGTAACCTACTGTTAATCTAAACCATGATAGGGGTTCGAAGATACCCCTAATCCTTTTGACAAGGGGTAAGAGGATCCCATATCTTTACTCCTTGGCCCGTTTTTGTTATCGGCAGATTAAGGGCTACGTATACGTAAGTGACCAAAGGTCTGGATTGTTAACGTAAACAACATAATTTATTTGTTTTCGTTTTAGGAGCATTTTCTAAAAATTCTGAAAGCAGTAAACCAATATGAATGTAGTATTTTAATATTGATTGAGAGGTTAGGCCCCTGTACTACGAGACACTCGTAGCAAAATTTGTTCTGTTTAGCAAATATTATGGTAACGCATATTCGTATCAATCTTATTATTATCATCGTGAAGCATAGTTAACTTGTCAGTCGAAGACATAATATTACAACAATGCGAACCTACCTATCTATACCCACCTAAGACAGAAAGTTATATCATCTGTAGCTCTTTCTAGATATTTGAAATTACCCGACATACCAACCGACGTAGCACGAAATAACAATATCCAAGATCTTCTCGATTTATATCAGAACCTGATTGACGAATTCAAGGAGGTACATAAAAGGACGAGATTACTTCAGAAGGAAAACGCCTCTGAAATTATAAATGACATCAAGGAGATGGCGGTCGAGAGAGACATCGGTAAGTATTTAGGCATAACGACTCTCAAAACAACACTCATTAACAAAGCGCTTGTCTATGGTGAATTGTCCCAAACTTCAGTAATTATTAAGGAGTTTTGACATCTAAATTTAAGCACTCATCAAAAAATTTGACCTTAAAACGACTTTGGTGCTCCTTTTCCGATAAGGGTAATTATTCGTCCGTGACTTGTGTTCCAGTGATCAAACGATTAGAAAATGTTCAAGTGAATCTAGTAGACGTAAGCAATAAAGAAGAACTTTTAAGTGTCAGTAAATCGTTGAGGCTTCAGCAGGAAAAGGCTAAGGAGCTAGAAAATCAAGTAAGTAAATAATAAAGTAAATTCTCGAACTCAACCAATCAGTATAGCCTCTTAATTTATGAGTTTGTAATTTACCGACTTTAAATTGCAGTGAGACTTTATATTTTATTTTCTTTTAGTATGAAACTCAGCAATCGCAGTTAAAACTAGCGTCAGATCAGTTGAAAAGATACCTGAACGTGATACATGGCCAAAGCGCAGCTCCTAAAACCGCGAGCGACGTCATAAAACACTTGCAAGAAGAAATTCAGGTTAGAAACAATTTAACTTTAGTAGAGAGCTTGTTACAGTGACGCTAAAAGCGGACACTTACCGTAGTTTCTCTTTTAGTTGAACAGTTACCTCGTTAAGGAGAAACTGCCGCAAGAAAGTTCCCATCTGCAAAAAGAGCTTAATATTATGCAGATGATAGCCACGGAACAGCATCCTACTCGAGCCGACCTACTTACTGTACAAGATAAGGTAAGAGCCATGAGACTGGATGAGATAATCCCTACGCTGTCTGAAATACATCGCGGACGGGAGTTTTGCAAAAATACTCCAGTTAACTGAATTAACAGGGAATTAATTCACTTAGTTAAGTAGAGCACCGGTGATCTAGTGGTAGTGACCCCGCCTTCCAATCCTAAGGTCGTGGGTTCAATCGTCGTCGTCGTCGTCGTGAATTTAAAGAACTAAACGACTTACTTGTTTACTTAGGCCTGTTTTTTTAACCGTGTTCAACTACGCAATTATTTAAAATAGTTAATTGTCACTTTTACGAACTTTTATAGAAATGTGCACATGTTGTCATTTTTGACCATTGGTTGCGGTGACTATAGATAAAAACCCACCCTTGGCATAATTGACTTGATCAAAAGATACTTGTTGTTTATTTATTGTCGTACACCCACCAGTGTTCTCAAACGACGAAAACATCGTAAGGAAACCGGCATTTCCAAGAAATAAACATACATAAGATTTATATGCCATACACCAATCCGCATCGTGCCCGCGTGTTGAATTTAATATAACTTTTTAAATTACTTAATCCATAAGACCTCGGTGGCGCGGTGGGCGAAGGTACGCTTGCGACGCAGTAGGTAGCGGGTTCGATTCCCGCCTTGGCACAAATGTTGGTTCGATCTACAAATATTTGTTTTGGGTGTTTGGGTTTGTTCTATGTATAATAAAAATATCTATTTATGTATTGTAATAAGTATATCAGTCATCTACATAGTACCCATAACACAAGCTCTGCTTAGCTTGTGGTTAGATGATGCTGTGTGGATTGTCCAGCATTATTTATTTATTTTGGCGCTGTGTTAAATATTCACCTCTTATAATTTTTTTTTTTAATTTGATATAAAGTTGCAGGTTTTTTATTTTTTTATTTTTTTATAAATAATGTTTCTAATATTAAGTAACTAGTGTTACTGGTTTTTGGAAATCGTGTTTGTTATTAAATTAATAAATACAAATATAAAATACAAATTCTAATAGGGATATTACCAAACTAGCCACGATGATAATGATTATTCTATATAGCGGTTATTTATTGTATAGATAGCAGTAGTTAACGGAGAAATGGAGCTGCTGGTGCAACGGAAGCTGGCTACGGCCGGTCCTCAGGAGGATAAGCTGGCTCCGTTCCGGCAGCAGGCGACCGTCATCAGGCGGAACAAGGAGACGAGCGCGGCCAGGGTGCACGAGCTCACTGCTGCTCTGAAGGAGCATGAGGCTACGCTAGCGGACTTGCAGTCTCAGGTAGGCTTTAGAAAATAAAGATTAAGAGCATCACATCACGCTATCATACTAATATTATAAATACGAAAGTTTGCGGATGTTTGGATGTTTGTTACACTATAACTCGACAACCACTAAACCTATTTGGCTAATATTTAAAAAATATAGATATAAAAATAAAAAATATTTATTTCACATAGATAAATAATGACCAGAAATAGGACATAGGCTACTTCAGCTTGCTTGCTTTTTATCCCGGAAAAAGTACGGTTCCTTAGTTCCACGCGAACGCAGTCGCAGGCAGCAGCTAGTTATTATGGCTCTTTCGCCTAGTAACTTAACTTGCTACAGTGCCCTTCAAATGTAAACACAATATTGCTTGCTCTACTGCTTGGAGGCAGAATATCTGGCACAGCGGTGGTACCCACCAAGACGAACACTGCTGAAGGGATAGTCCCAGAGTCTTACCACCTGGTAAATGTTTTGATGTGCACTAGAGAAATCAGTACAATCGGAAAAGAAACGATATGGGTCGTGTTATTTTAGTACGTAGGTATATAGAGTTCATGCATTCGGATTGTTCGAAAACGAAATCTTATTGAATATTGAATTGCGTGTGCTGGTTATGAATACATCGGTTTCTAAAATAGAATAAAATTTTCTTTTGCTCAACGTTTTCTATGCGATATCTACTTCAAGTATTTCGTGTTACCAACACAACATTTTAGTAGTTATAATTTTACTAAAAACGGGATATTTACCATGATTTGTGAGTTTTATTGATTCTCGATATTTCGGCGCGGTTACATGCACCATGATATCACAAATCACAAAGTAAATATCCCGTATTTAGTGAAAATTATGTTAATAACTATGATAGTTTTAAAAATTATTTTAATAGTTATGTCAAAAGTATACACTGAATAAAGAGAAGGTATTATTAAGTATTTACCTTCAAGGTACCTATGTGCATTAGCATTTTGGAATTGCTGAGTTTTCTAGCAAAGTGAGAGCTGAGTCGGAAAACGTTTGATGAGTCACTCGCGATTTAAAACTGTGTTAGAAAAGCATTTGAGGTGGAACCTGCCGATTCGCTAAATCAGCAGATGGATCTGAAAAGATAATAGTACCTATGAACTGTATTTTATAGGATCAAGTCAAAATTACAAACTGAGTATCTCTGGTCACGGACAGTTTTTAAATGAAAATCACAGCTTAGCAAAAATAATTAAAATGTTGCCAGCAATTTAGCGTAATTAATGTGCTCATAAAACCAAATTAAATCCGCCCTTGATGACTGTGGTAATTCATTAATGGAAACGAGCACGGATCCTCATCAATTTTTGTCACCTGCGTGAAACACCTACGCTTCTTTTTAATATAAACCACACGCGAGAAAAAATACATTATTTTGAACGCAACTTTAGATTCGATGGTCAGCATAAACGGAATCAATTCGATGTCCTTCGCCGATGTTGCCGGCACGTCATGAAGATCAGATAAAACATTTTTCTCGTTTCAAATAAATCGGTCATTATGTCGGGAAGCGCCAGATTGAACTCAGATAATACGCTGTGCCCTCTGAGATTAATGCCCAGAGAAATGCTTTCATCTGATTTATGGTAACGAATATTTTGGTACACTTTCATTTAATTGCGTTATCCGTCCGCCACTTCTAAGATAAATGAATGGTGTCTATACCTAGATACAAATACTTAGTTTGAGACTTTTAAAGTGAAATAATGAACCAACTTTCGGAAAAACTGAATGACAATCTTCTGTGATTTCATTTGATTAAAACGGAAATACCTAAGTCGCGTTTTTAATGTTTATTTTCTGTTTCATTATCGTATTTAATATTGTATTGTTGTAATCAGGTTAGACAGCTTCTCGGAGACACGGTTCTAAGGGGAGAAGAATTGAAGAAGTACGTTAATTCTTTGCGTACAAAGAGCACCGTGTACAAAAGGCAAAGAGCTAATCTCTCAACATTCAAGGTGAGCTTTCATTTGCATAATGACTGTTTACTTTTAGAAAAATACGACGACAAACATGTTCATTCGTTTCATGCCACCTTTTGGACAGTTCATACAAATTCCGTTTGGAATGTTAATGTCGTTTCAAGGAATATTTTTTACATAATAGGACCTTGCTTACAAAATAAAGAACAATAAATCAATAGTCATTGACAAAACCATACAATAGGTAACTTCTGAGCACTTGCTTATTATTATTTTTAGGTAGAAGTTGGAATTTTAGCCAGAACAATTCAAATTATCAGCACCGCAGACCCTACAGTCGAAATGGCTTTGGTTAACCACAAGAAAATGAAGATCGAGGATGAAGATGCATTAGAAAAAGAAGCCAATAAAACAGCTGATTTGGCCAAGAAATCATTACACGATTTATCTCAGGTACCTTTTTACCACATTAAAGTTACTCTGTCTACTTAACTGCTTTTCCGATATATTGGAAAACTATTAGCACTGACATAAAAATCATCTTACTCGGTTTTTTAGATTTTTCACGTATTTTTATCAAACATACCCGTTCTCGTACTGGGATAAAGAGTTCTTTCATGTCTGCTTTTTCCATTAAATCATAAAGTCATCGCCATAATATATTCATTTGAATCCCATAAACTAGAATACGCGATTGCTTTTAGAAAGCTGGTAAATATGTAAGTAACAGTAACTTAATTACCTACAAGTAACGAAATTAAAACTTTTCAAGATCCAAATTGAAGGGTTGTTTGTATTTACTTAATGTTTACAGTTGGTCGCGCAAACCGCCCAAAAGTTGTCCCAAGTCCGTCAAGAAATTCAACCTCTCGCCGACAAAATCAAACCCGTAAAAGAGGATTTCCAAACTGTTCAACAACAATACGAACAAAAGAAGAGGGTTTACGAAGCAACTTCTATAAATATAACCTCGCAAATGGAACCCCTCAAAAACCAAGTGTTAGAGCTGACTGACCAGTTAAATAGTAAGGAAGTTGAATGGAAAAACTTGCGGCAAAAAATAACAAAAGCGGAAAGCTTGCAAGAAGTCGTGATGTTTGAAATGAAAAATGCAATGCAATCGCCCAGGAAGCCGTCCAAAATGGAGGCTCTTAAAAAGAAAGTCGCCGACGTGGAACAAATCGTTAGAAATTTGGAAGAGGTGAGTTTTAATAATATTTTTTTATAGTTGTTTTGTAAACCGTTGTTTTTTAGAATTTCGCATCTCGAAATGGAAAACAAATTTCACAAATGCAACCAATTCGTGGCATTGTTTGTAAAGAAACCTAGTACCTACACGAGTTTTATTTCAGGAACAAAGAGCCATCAGCTCGCGACAAGGGCTGGTAGAAGAGCAGACTCGTTTGTGGGAGAACACCCTGCAACTGCTACGCTGCAAGATGCGCGCACGCACAGAGCCTGCTGCCAGACAAGGAAGGATGCATATCACGCAACATTCGCAAATGCTAACACTAACATAGTAAATTGTTGACATAATAACTGCTGTATAATTCACAAAATTTCGGAGGCACTAAAACACTTTTATTTAGGTAAGTTGACTGGATGTACTAATCATTCCTATATTATGTACCTAACTTAGTTTATTTCTCTCTGAATAAAATATTTGTCATTTCCAAGAAAGCGTTTTCAGTAAAACTCTTTTACGATTTAAACTGTTCAGATATAATGTCTATAAACGTTTCTAAGTTAACAGCGCAACGTATTATCCAACTACGAGCTTCGAGCATTTTCACTATCGGCGACAGCCGCACCCTAGATATAAGATAATCTATTCTTTTTATTTTGACGCTTGTTGTAAAACGTTTTTATTGTATCTACCATTTTAACTGCATTTATTTATTTAACTATTTGTATAAATACACTTTTGCGATAAGTTAGGAAGGGCCTTTACTTTGGAATTTTAATGAAAAAGTTTCAATGAGCTCTGGGATAAGACAATATTAACAAGGGAAGTTTTTAATAAAATCTTTTCTTTTTTCGTACTTCGCACTCTTACATTAGTAGCACATTTTACTTACCCAAGTGCGATGCACGGATGCGAGGAACCCAAACGTATAATGCAAATAATTATAAACTTTAATTTCGATTGAATAGAAACAACGGTTTCAACTATAAAATGTTTACGACGCTTTCCGCCAGGTCTGTATCGTACCTTCCTCCGCAAGCTGAGGCTGATTTGCATTTCTGATGAACTCGTTTTATATGAATAGCGTAGCAGCAGTTTCACATTCTGCACACGAACACAATGCGTTGCACAGATTTTTATTAAAACGATTATGCCTTTCGCGTAGGAAGGAATTGAATCGACTTTTATGCAACTCAGTATGTCGGTTTGTAGAAATTGCATTAGTAACGAACTATTTAGATCATTTTTAAAGGTCAAAACTGTTTTACCTACTCGATTTTTTTATTATCTTTATGGACATTCAATAAATGTACCTACATTTGTACCTATGAACATAAAATATGACGGAAAGTCCTGAAAAATATTTCGTATTAAGTAATTAAGGTAATATTTTTGCGTGCCTATTCATCGGTGTATGTGGAACGAATTTATTATATCATTGTAAAAACTGTAATAACTTCAAGCAAATAAATAGTTTACTTAATATAATTTAATTTTAAAGCATCTGTTTTAACATTAAAACTGAAACTACATGAATTATTAATTGTTTTGGGCCTACATAAAATTAAGTTTTGAATTTGGCAGCTGTTATGGGTTCAGAAACTTATCTAGCTTAGTCAAACATGCTTATCAATTCCTCAATATTATAATTTCTGACATACGTGAACCCAATTTACAAAAGCAATACTTAGTATACCTACTTATATTAAATTTTCAACAAATATTTTTTCTAACTTACCAAATATGTTTTGTTTGTTGACATAAACTTGAAAGCATAGGTTACTTGGGTGTTTGAGTTGAGGTGAAGTGGTTAATTAAAAACAGCTTCTCTTTATTCCTCGGCACGCAATTTAACAAGATTGTCGCCGCGGTTTGTGTGCTCCTCAAAATATCGCGTGTAAGATGTTCACTTTGATGAAATTTCGATTGAAGTTTAAATTAGCTTGTAGTTGCAGGAAAGGTTGAAGATTGACATTCAAGGTTTAGCATAGCAAGCATGGCATTAAGCCATAATTAAGTTTATTTATAAGATTTATTTATCTTCTTAGCAAATTAGAACTTTCCATCAACCAATCCACATTAACACTATGTAATTAGAGATACGTAAATGCTTTTCTATTTCGTATTCAGAAGTTCAAAAAGCATTTCCATCAACATATCGTATATGGTCAGAACGTCTAAAAGTTAGAATCGGATATTGACTGCAGTTTGAAGTGGTGCGGTTGGTGATATAATGCTACTGCTACTAGCTCTGTGACGCTGCCACGACTGTCGAAACTGGACTGACCCTCCGACGCGATCAAGGGTCAGTCCGATAGTTTGACAATTTATCCGCAAATATCTTCTCTAACACATTATTATGGTGCACATGGTAAATAACTGTCTCTGAACACTTTCAGTATCGGTTAACACTAGTTAAAACTAGATATAACAGTGACAGCATATATTTTATTAAAAACGGCGGAAGTCTTTGCCAATTTTGTTACATGCTCTTCATTCGCAATTGCTGAGCTGACTGAACTGCCACAACTTTTCGAGGCTGATGGTAAACTTTTAATGTGTTGTCATGAAATTTTTATTTGTATTACGTCCGCTACAAGCAGATACTTCATTAACGAGTTGAGGAACTTCTGTTAAATTATATTTGTTTAATAAATTGAGGAAACCGCTTGAGTTAGCAAAAAAGTAAACAACAGAGAGAAGTGAAAAAAATAGGTATTTTTATTGTAGCAAGGTTTGGATACTCAGTTGATAGTATCTTTGTCGTCTACGCTGTTAGTTGTGGGTTTGATTCCTGCCCAGAGCATAATTTGTGTGGTTAGATGTTTATTCTTTGTTCAAGAAGAGATAAGTACGTATAAGTATTCTATCAGTAGGGTCATGACTTAATAACTTACTATAGCTCTAGTGAGTTCGGTAATAAATCCAAATGTCAGCCAAACATATTCAAAGAATTTTAAATCACACTTTTCCATCAACTCAGTCACGATGTAGTAGCGATACAGTATCGATGCATTATTACTACTTATTGCAAAGAATCTCTTACACTACTGTAGAAAAACAGGCGCGAAGCAAACGCGATTAAGCATCGATGGAATAAGTCATAATTATAATCATAATCTCATTCATCATTTAACTCTCAATCAAAAATTTAAATAGCATGTTTTGTTATAGATTTTATTTGAAATTTCAACCTTGTCATGGTAGACAAGGTTGTAATTACAAAATAAAACCTTATGTTTTTAATAAATGAGATTGAGCACCAACCGGTTTGCAAACGTGAACCCGTAACACTTGTAAAGCATGAGATGACAATCATGATTGACTGCAAACTGCTAACCCTAACAACTAACCGTAAGCGACAAAATGTAAGGTGAGGTCTCTTATAAAAAGAACCATCCTGTCTGAAGGCTCCTTTACAAGTTTTTGTTTCAGCTCCCAAACTCATTACCCCGCTGTCAGCTGTCCGGAGTGGTACAACCAACTTGAACTGGTCTGAAAGTTGGTTTAATGACTGACAGTCGAGCCGAAGTTCAGCCCAGCTTGATGGTTGTGCTACGCAAACTTGTGGCGTAGCGCCACGCCGTAGCGCCGTAGCGCTGTAGCGCGTAGAATACTTTGCGGAAACTTTCCATTTTCGCGTGAAAGTTTTAAATAAGAATTGTTTTAAACGTCCCGGCGTCTTAGCTTAATATAATGTTATAACAGGAAGGGTATTTTTACGCTGTTTATAAATATGAGAATCCTATCACTTTAAACGCTTAGTGACTGATGCGGTTGGTACGATATTTTAGTAGAGCATTGTCTCCGTAAAAAAACAACAAAAGGAGAATGTTGCACTCGCAAAGTTAACCTAACCATCTGTCTTAAGTAGTATTTATTTCAAAACTAGCTTTTGCCTGCGGCTTCGTTCCCATAGTACTAACATCTTAGATAGTCTTTAAAATGGCTGCCAAAAACTTTTTTCAAACAGCAAGGGCTTTATTTTTATGATCATGCGTAATATGCATTAGTTATGCACTCTATTTACATTAACTATTCGTTCGTTCGGTTGTATGAGTCAGTGGCCAACTCTGGTGACAGAGTTTCTAGGCCATTATCTATTAACTATTAAGCACCCTATTTACTTAAAAGCTTGACTTTTTATTCTACTCTGCATATTTTTTCTACTCCCAACCTGTTGGTATGTTGGCTTAACTATAATGAACACAACACGTCATGCTAACTCACTTATTATTTTTACTCGAAGCCACAACATTTATCACAAAGAAGACCTATAAATTTATGATTTAAGTTAGCCTTTTCAGAGTGAGAATATTACCCCAAGCCGAATTGTTTGGCAAAGGAACAATGAGAGATAATTACACGAGAAATTTAAACAAAGTCGTTGGTATACAATGCCGCCCTATCGTGGCTTGTACACAGATTTTTCGTTTACTTGGTGATCTGAAGAAAATATCGTATGGAATTTCCAATGCGTCATACAATGTCAAATGTATGCCGCGTGGCGTGGTATACGCCAATCCGCAATGGGTCAGCGCGGTGGATTAAGATATAATCACTCTTGCTTGAGAGTAGGCTAGTTTCCCAGTAGTGAGAACATAAGTAAATAAATAAATAATCGTTTATTTCAAAAGCAAGCATTTACAACATAATATTATAAAACAAGAATGAGACAATTTGTGACTTGTGCAAAGGCTTATACACGTAAGATTGGTTTGCAGCATACACTAAGTACATGACTTGTACTGTAGATGCCGAATAGGAAGGCGGTCATGATGATCATGATGATGGTAATCTGTGTTTGTAGGTTATGAGCGCGCCGTTTGTTAAGTACTGGCAAGCCGCACCGCATTGGTTGAATCTTTTTGACATACATTATTGCACAAAGTTTTCAACCTCCGCTTTTATTACGCCATTATAATGAGTTTTTAGAATTTAAATTTTAGCAAAGGCGTATAAAAATAGCTAGTACTTTTCATCGATCTAACAATTTATATTCAGTTCTATTATGGTGCGGTGCTACTCTAACAAATATATAAGAAATTCACTGGCAGGATTCAGCGAAGGTGATGTAAAACGCAAATCTGAAACAGACAGGATAAAATGCATAAAATATTTATTTGGCACTCTATTTTCATAGTAAATAATCTAAAAACAAAAAGTCATCAGAATATTACGCAAACTAAAAATTTATGTTAATATTCCTCTTGGACCAAGTTAGGTACTAACTACTTGGTACTTGCAGGCATAAAAGTAAATTAAGAAAACTTGGTTTTTCAGAAAGACGTACCTATGTGACGCAATATGTAACTAAGGGCTTCCGGACAGAGGTCTCTAATTAAAAGGCTCGCGCGTCGGCACGAACCCTTTTCTCATCTCTTGATAATATGGTGTGTTTAAGTATAACTAAAGTACACATATCGTATCACTGTGTTATGCTACCATGTATTTAGTTACACTTTTTACCTTATAAGCTTGTGCCTGTGGTGTCACACTGGAGTGTCATCATCCTTTATTTTCTCTGCTCATCTAAACATATAAAATCTTATTTAACTCTTAAACAACATGTGATTACCCATATTTTTTTAAATATTCTACTAAAACTGTTACATACTATCTTTCCTAATCACATAACATGAGCATGACAAATGATTTGTTGCATTCGACTCAATTCAATTCAATTTATTTATTTAATATTTTATAACTACCTACTGCAGTTGTTAGTAATTTGAGAAAAGGTACGTTGATTGCATTGTCATTGTAAGTAATATAAAATTTAAATTGAAGATCGTAAAAAAATAACGAACAGTATTAGTCTGAAGTTCTGTGAATTGTATACAAACTGAAATACCTAAAAAATTTCATCATGTACAGTAGGTGCCTTTTCTGTAAAATATTAAAACGGTAATGACACAGAGCAGATATTAGTACTGTAATAATACTGTGTACTCGCCTACCGGGACCTATAAAAACATACAATAGACAATAGGAGAAAACAAAGAGTTGTAGAGAACATATCTACTCGTATTATTATGCCAGTTATAATAGCCTCCTAGAAAATAAACATGTTGTTATTGCTCTATTACCAATCCATAACTGTTTCCTCTAAAATATGTTTTGTACACGCTTTTGTTGCCATCCAAAATAAACATGAGAATCAAATTTGTGTCACTAAACTTTTCAGTATTACAACAACTGCAGTATTATAACTAAACTAAGCTAAATGAACACTAGTACTAGTAACCTTTTATGAATACATATATTTGTCTAACAAGTTAATCGTTTCTGAGCGATATTTTTAAAGTAAAACAGTATTGATGAAGATAGTAAACAAATCGAATGTGCCTAAATGTAGAGGTTGCGTGTGTTATGCTATTACTTACTTCCGAGTTCCGAGGTGCTTCACCTTGCTCGAAACGGAGGTCGATATAAAGCTGCGAGTAATTTTATTTTAAGGCCAAAGCTGTGGACGTAGTGAGGACACCTTGATTTTGAGGGGCACAAAATAGCAACAAAGCTCATATCAACGTAATACTATAGTATAACTTTGTGGCTGAAAGTTACATTGTTTTGATCCAGCTATTTATAATGAGCTTTAAGACAACACAGAGCTTTTAGTAAAATGATGAGAAGATACATCAAGATCTTTTAACAAAAAATGAGGATAAAACGTTTCAGTGTTATAACTCCTTTGTTTTACGAGACAAATGGGTGTGGCACCCCCTGCCCTTGCTACGTCTTTCACCGTGACCTTATCCTCGGAGCAGTAGGGTATTGGTTTCCATGTATTCGCGAGTAGGTAGGTACACCACTACCTGAATTAACGATGAGGGGCTCAATGCATCGATTTGAGCTCGCGATACCGTTACGTGCTTGTTTAAAGAGAGACACGTTAAGGTACGAGTATGTAAAACAGTTCTGCTATGCGAAATTTGAATACCGTTTACCGAAGATTTGCATGGTCGTGTTTCTACATGATGTGTACTCTTCTTCTCAAAAGCTGACGGAAAAGCTGATGTACAATTAAAATGCAAGCCTATATGTAGTAGGAAGCTTTTTAATAAATTACCCTCAAATATAAAAAAAGTGAGCTCATTCAACGTATATAAGCATGAACTATCTAATCACTTAATTAAAATATCTAACTTTTAAATGCAAAAATGCGTTCAATGGGCCTATCCCTAATTTTGAACATGAACAACGTACTTTTAGATAATTTTAAGATTGTTTTGTTCTCATATAACTGACATGGTATTTTGTCTTTTTGAGAATAAAAATATTTAAACCATAAACCATAGTGGTTTGTAATTTGGTGAATGTTTCCGTTTACCATCATAGGAGTATTACTGCTAGATCCATCGTCTATCAAGTTTAAAAAGTACACAGTTCACCTGAACACATCAATAATAATACCTACACATAGACACATTTTAAGTGCAGAGTATCATATTGTTAAACTTTACGAAAGTAAAGTCACCCTCAAATTAACTGAATGATAAATTTCCTGCTAACCGAATTTTATGACAGACTGTTCCTCTCATTTATTAGCTTTTTCATTTTCAGATTATGATCATTTTTTATACCATCAATCTAACATAACATTGTGCCATGTCATCGTTCAATCCTCAAAACATCGATTCACTTGAGGCTTGCCTCCCTCTCCTATTGGGCCGGAAGATCGCGCTCGTCGCTGAATTGTTACCATCCATCACCGAACTGACAAGAGCCCATATTCCATTCTGGATTGGATAATCTTTTAATCGGGTTTGGAATAATTACTTTGCATTTATATAACGTCTAAATGTTACTTGAAACAATGTTGGATGATACAGATTTAATCGAGCTGTATGTAGTGTAAAGTGGATTATATTACTTTCGAAAAATGCATTAGACATTAAGATGGTGCAAACGTAATCATGGCATATTATCTATGCGAACAAAAATTAGACGAAACCACTCTTTTTGTTTATATTACCTACCTCACCTTTTTCAATTATGTTTCTCAACAGGGCACTCGCCCAGTGAGGTCGTCAAATATGGGCATAATGGGCTGAGTTGCTAAATTCGCGAGCTAAGGCCGCGCGTAAAACCAAAATCATATTTTTTTATAAGCCATGGGGTAAGTAGGTAACCATTTCTCATAATAAATAGTTAACTTTAAAATATCTTGAAGGATTTAAGACGTTAAATTGTTAAATTAATAATCGTTAAATTGTTAATTATAACGATTGGTTGCGTTGACTAGCGTTAAAAAAACAGGCCAAAGCTAAAGTGTTGGCGCTCATCCAAAAGCTCATTATTTGTAAGTCACTACCTAGTTATTAACTGGGTATGCCATATAGGCGCAGCAGGCGCTCATTGTGCTCGGCCGGCGACGCGGCGCGGCGGCGGGGCGGCTCATTTGCCGTCAATTAACTGCAATTAACTGGTGACGTGCCATTTGCTACGTTTTCTACTCTACGAAGACTCTACGCCAGAAGCAAAGGATTAATATTATAGAAATTAATTCTGAGGTCTCAGAATTATAAGTAGGTACCCGTTGAATTTTTTCAATTGATGTTGCGTTAATACTGTCAATTTGACTTTGTGTTGTTTATTTTCACTAAAAACGGGATATTTACCATGATTTGTGAGTTTTATTAATTCCCGATTCCGATTTCGGCGCAGTTACATGCACCATGGTCACGGGAGAACTGAAGTCTTTACAGGTAGGTCTTATAACTATTGACAGACAAATCTGTCCACCCTCTTTCTTAGTCTTTTATTGCGAACGATACTACCATCGGTTTCACTCTTACACACGACTCGATTTCGACACAACACACTAACAGTATCAGGGCGCACAGGCGGTACCACCGGTTTTTGTCTCCTACACATTCTTACCATAGAATTCCAGACTCCAGACAATTTAAAACCATCTTCTCGATTGAAATTCCTGTGTTTAGTAATCTCGATAGCCTCTCGAACCATTCTTGGTATGTAATGGCGTTCTGTCGAGATTACCAATCCAATCGGGTTCGAATCCAGTGATTCGAACCCGATTCCAAAATGTGTTCTGATATGGCTGACTTCTGTATGTCAATGTTCTTGATCGCGGGAATCAATAAAACTCACCAATCATGGTAAATATCCCGTTTTTAGTGAAAATTTTGTAATATTATTTTTAAATCGATGTATTTAAGTTTGTATCCACCCCATATGCATTCGATGGTGGCACGTTATATCTGCAGACATTGAGCGTGTCAGACACGTGGCGTGGCAGACATGGCACAGAAGTTTTGCCGAGAACGCTGGCCGACACCGGCCCGTGTCTGTGCGCTATATGTGAATACACCTATGTGAATACCATACCTGGATTCACAAACAATAAATGATTTATGATTTATGTGAATACACCTATAAACAGTCTATAAAAATAATATTATTTTGTCTGTCATGCCACATGTCTGACACATGTAGGTAATGCCTGCAGATATGAATCCACCTTTATAGGTGAAAAGACCTTCCAGATTGTTAACATACGCTAAACTCCCCAATCTGTTTAGGTAGTTACGGCGTGGTTGAGTAACAAACATACATACTACTTACAAGCATCTTTACAAACTTGTGCACTTATAATATAAGGTATTATAGTTTAGATCGTTTTTGAAGCGGAGCGGTGGGGCGGACTGGTCGATACCATATTTTAATTCTTGGTCTCATTGTTGTCATTAAAAAATTATGAACAAAATAGTACAAGTAGTTATTATTGTAAGTAATTATTAGTTCTTGTATTTTGTACGTACGGGAAAACGTCTTTTTATAGTTTTTGATAAAGAAAAACTTAAATTTATAAAGAATCTGTTTGACTGCTACAAAAGAAACCAGCGCGTATTACACCGTTATATTTTTCTTATGAAACAAAGGACATCATTCATTCAAAAACCAAAAGTGCCGGCCAACGAATAATTTTAGTGTAGTCGTATTTCGGTTAAGCATAATATTAGCATCATTTTTTGTTATGAAGGCTAAGTTGTAGGTGCAGCTTATGAATTGTTATTTCAAGTCAAAAATCGATATTTCTGTGTATTATTTTTAAGTTATTATTGTGTTAGTAAATGATATCTTGATATATTTTATAGTGAACCTAAGGCTCCGCACGTAAATCACTTACCTTATTATTTGATTATTGAATTAACTGAATTCGTTACGACTTACGAAATATAAAATCATCTTTGAAAAAAACAACAACCCGCAAAAAAACATTTAGAATGGATTGCCCCTACTGAAAGTATCTAGAAATAAATGAATTATGCATTTAAAAGGGGACATTTTATTTACTCATAAGTCATAGATATTCTTATAAAATTTAATATTTAATACAATATTACTCATTTGGTTAGTTAGTGAAATATCGACTCTTCAAAAATCGATATCAAAAATTACGAATTTTTGACCTTAATTAACCAGTCAAATAATAATAGCACAACATAGCCGCCATAGCAAAAAATTATCGAGACGTTATGTTCTACCGAAATGTGTAATTTTTTTTAGGCCGGCACTTTCAACTTTTGGTCCAAAAATGTATGAAACGTGATTGTTCTCCTATAAACCGTTGAACCCTAGAATTTTTTGCTTCATATAAAAAAAAATATAGTTAATATACTAACCCCGCTAATATATTCGTAAAATACATGGATGTTTTCGGTGTGTGACACATATTACCTACTTCACACGTACAAAATAATCCTGCCTAATTAAAATGGGGGTGGGATGAGGCACGCACGGTAGGTACTCGCACTTCTTAAGCTAATAATCGCTGATTCGTTTCCCTTTGCCGTTTGTATACTCGGCTTTGCTCCCTACGGAAGTATTATCCTCAGAATCCGTACTTCTGTTTATGAGCATTGAACAACGATATCGGGCGGCGGATTTTATTTTTGTCACGTCTCTTTTATTATGAAATAAAAAAGAACTCCCTATAATATTATGAACCTTGCTTTAAGCGTGGTATTGTTTTCAACGTAATTTTAAACTTTCTTTGGTCTTGATTATTCCGGTTAGGTATAAGGCATGAATTCTAATAGTGATTTTAAAAAAAACCTAGGAACCCAGGAATTTGTTGCCAGATTTTTGTAGGCTGGGGCGCGTGGAAATGGCGTAAAATCACCTAGCTTTAAGACTTTTTTAAATGTTCTAAAAACTTTAATTTAATTTGAATAAAGTTTATTACAAGATTACCAGTTAGAGATATTACCCAATTCGTTCTATGACACCGGACATGATTCGCGCACAATTTCACTGTGAGCCATCTATTACATCTAAGGAGTTTCAGGAGATGAGGTTACTCGATCTGGGTACAGGGAGTACAAACTTTAGTATCCTCTATCGATTTCCACTTGACATTTTCATTTGATTGCATGCTTCATCCGTGGAAGACGTACGGTTTTAGCTGGGGTTTTAGCATTTTTTACGTTGAAATACTTTGATCACCGAACTACTGAAACGACAAAGTCTCATCAGTCCGATCACAGGATTAACTAACCGGACCGGACCACTGATACTAGGCCCTTTGAACTCACATTACATGGCAAATATAGCTTGATAAACATATTGATAAAAAAATCCAAGGCAAATCTCTTAGCAATTCTCACTCAACGCTAAAAAAGGGCATCTTTAGATCATTTAAGAACGACATAATTTTTATATTTATAAGTGAAATGGATCCATCCACCTACGCTGAACATTTACATTTACTTCTTGCAATTCACGAGCGTGTTATAATCATTGCATTTTGAGTCTTATTTCATTACCATAAAAGTAAATTTAAATGTTATCGAACGAGTAGTCACGTTTTTTAGATTAAGTATGCTTACGACTATTTCAAGCTTGACAATCCATTTTTCCGTTTTGCGTGTTTATTTTGGTAAGTAGGTGCCTATTTAATCATACGGTATTTACATTCAGTCGCCAAGCTTCTCGATCGCAAAAGATTGCGAACGTGTATTGAATACTGGCTGACGTCTCAAATCCACAATGCACAGTCATCTTTTGATTGCTTGCCTCAATGGTTCCCAATATTGCTAACTTCTGCCCGTGGCTTCGTACGCCTGGAACACATTTAGATTCGTATTTTTTTTCACAGACCGGCACGTAAGTGTAACTTAAGCAGACCCCGTAAATAGTAACTACTATAATAATATAATTTTCACTAAAAACGGGATATTTACCATGAAACTCACAAGTTTTATTGATTCCCGATATTTCGGCGCAGTTACATGCACCATGATCACGGGAGAACAAAACTCATAAAACTCACAAATCATGGTAAATATCACGTTTTTAGGGAAAATTATGTTAATAACCATGATAGTTTTAAAAACTATAATAATACATTGTGCTGTTTCAGGTTTATAATTGTATTTATTCCCATCACGATAAACAAACAATCAAATATTTATATTTTTTCTATAATAGTAGTTGGAAGTAGAATAGAAGATGATATCAAATTTGAGATAGTTTCGTTCGAATAAATAAATAAATAATAAATAATGCTGGACAATCCACACAGCATCATCTAGCCCCTAGGTAAGCTGCTGTTAAACAGAGCTGTGTTTATGGGTGCAAGATGACTGATATATACTTAATACAATACAATATATAGATAGATATTTTTTATTATAAATAGAAAATACCCAGAACACCCGGGACAAATATTTGTAGATCGTACAAACATTTGACCCGAGGCGGGAATCGAACCCGCAACCTCCGCGTCGCAGGCGGACCTGCTACCCGCTGCGCCACATCGGTCGTCAAATCTTTTAAAGTCTTTCCAACTTCATTTTACTATACAAATGCCAGCAGCTACGAGTCGTAGGACGCATTTGTAAAACTTTGCACTACGCCGTCGTGGCAGGTATTCGTGGAACATCTTCTCACTTCGCCGTCGTAGCAGGCATTCGTTGACCATCTTACTACGCCGTCGTAGCAGGATTCGTAGAGCATCACACTACGCCGTCGTAGCAGGCCTTCGTACAACTTTGTACTACGTGTTAGGGAAGTTGTAGTATTATGTGACATTTTTCACTCCATAAATCCACAAAATAGAATGGTAAATCGTAATTTATGAGTATCTTAGTACATTTTACACGATAATCCTTTGTCGATGGGACGATGAATACAGGCTTGTGCAATATATCAAGATTAACCGATTATATTCATATCTGTAATAAATTGATAAAAGGCTTTATCGGTTCGATAACTTTAGAAACAGGTGCAGGTTTTATAATGTTGGTTACTACTACTTTTTCGTTACAGATGTAGCAAGCAAAAATAATGTATATTTTCATCTAAATTATCTCAACCAGCGCTTAAAGGGGAAACTTTTCTATAGATCAATGTAGTTACAGTAATTATTATATTAATTATTTTTATATTCACTTCACGCAGTATTTACGTAGTACGTACGCTTCGTTAGAAGGATAACTAAACCGCAATCTGTGTCCTCGGGTGCGAACTCATAAACGGAGCTAATCAAGAGACGGTAAGTGAGGCACGCAACGCAAGTGATTGACTAAATAAATATTAGCTCCACGTAGCGGCACAAGGTAAAAGATCAGCAGAGCCAGATCACAGTAAACAGATAGTGCTGTTATCTTGTCCGGCTAAACCAGGTACAAATCGAAGTGTTTTAACGTACTTCAAAAAAAGAGATTATCAATTTAACTGTATGTTTTTTTTGTATGTTTGTCACGCGATTTCTCCGCCATTTATGAATTGATTTTGATAATTTTTGGTTTGATAGGTCCCATATAAATTTAATCGAGTTTATGAATAAAAGATAAAAGAACATGTTAATACTACATCGTCGCGTATCTCCACAATCTGCTGAATCATTTTTTTTTGTTTGAAGTCGGTTTTTTTTTCTAAATATAAATTATTTTTTATATTTTTTTATGCAACTCATGTGGCAACCAAGCTTACAGCCTACCTAGATGGTAAGCGGTTACCGTAGCTTGTGGACGCTTGCAATACCAGTGGCATCACTCGCCACCCTGAGAGAAATGTGTCATTTTGTTCGGGCGACGTCATGCTCCATAAAACAAAATGCTACTGCCATAATTGACCGAACGAGCGAAGCGTCTCAGTTTCGAGATTGGCCAAAAATTGGCTTTTGCATGTCAGTTTGTCCGGACTTTTTGTGTTGTCGCCTACAGGTTGCATTTTTCAACCAATCTGGTTGAAACTTGGTATACAGGTTCTATGACTTTATAGAATTTTATTGTCGACGGGGATTTTTGATAAGGGGCGTACTTTCTCCAAAAAGGGACTAAAAGGGGGCTGTTGAATATCTCCGCCTAATGGGATTTGATTTCGATAATTTTTATTTTATATGAAAGGTAAGTATTAACTTTAAGTTTGTCTGATATTTGGTGAAGATCTGATAAGGATCTTCAGCGTGATGAGCAAAATATATCCGTTCAGAAGTAGAATAAAAAGTGGATTTGTTCATTAGGTAGGTAAGCAACTATGTAGAAACGTTTTTCATAATGTATTTTTAAATATTTAGAAAACCTACCCTATTATCTTGTACCGCTTTACCACACTTCAAGCAAATAAATATATATTATATATTTCATTTCAAATAGTTCCTCAAAATGCAATATGTTGCTCACTTTCAAAGCTCACTTTACAAGTTTGTGCTTGCGAGGTCTACTGTTCGGAGAACTGCTAGTTTAAAAGTCTCATGTGCCATTATTTTTTTTCCAAAATTATTCTTATATGGTCGACGTCGACGGACACCTACAAACCCTAACTACGGGAATATGCTGAGAATAGCGTTTTGTTTGCTGTTTCGTATGATGTTATCTTGCAAAACTGTATTTCCTTTAGGCTGCGCTGATGATAACCCATATAGGATCACATCAGTGTGTGTTGTTATTATTGGGGCCTTATAGAGTTCAAGTTATATATTTTAGTAAACAAGTTATTTTAAAATTATTGCAGCGTTCCACAGGTATAACAATTATTATAATTATACCGTAGACAATCAGTAAATATAAGAAATTTAAAAATACATTATGAAAAACGTTTCTACATAGTTGCTTACCTACCTAATGAACAAATCCACTTTTTATTCTACTTCTGAACGGATATATATGAGCATTAAAATACGGTACTTAGTGTCATTCAAACCCTAAATAAACTAGTAACTCGGTCAATAATCAATGATATCTAATAAAATCGATGGCCATTCACTGTATTGTTTCGAGCTAGCATGGGGCAGGGGGCAGTGGAGCACTTTATGTAGATGTATCGGAAGCACCGTTGTACGCTGTAGTCATAACGATGATAGACGATATCACTTTGATCTCGCCGTTTAACTGAAATGGGTTTATTTCTGTCATGTTTTATCGAAAGTGACTTTATGTTTCATCTTAATTGGAACTTTCTTTAGAAAATTCACATGTTAATAAAACGAACAATAGAAAATAGACCCTAAAAATAACTTAATTATATTTGCCTGAGGATAACGAACCACACATATCCCGTATATTTGAGAATATATCTTAATTTATAATAAAATTATATTCCTTCAGAGTAAAAATAGTTTCCATACAAAAGTAAAACGTGAATTAGTCCTGTTTTCCTTGGATATTTGCTTATAGAAAAGTAATGAGCTTACATTGTCGTAATCTTCGAAATGAAAAGTAATGGCCAGACAGAACAACGCGTATACCTCTATGATTATTCACAACCAAGATTTATTTTGAGATTTTCTTATCGCGTCGCTCTTGGTTTTCCAAGACCCAAAATACTTATACTATTTTATATCACATTTGCTTGGTAACACATTGTTGTCAAGTTATTGCATAAAGTATTATGAATTTATTTTTTGACGCTGCTGTACATAGTAGCTTGTTACATTATTGTTCAAACATTAGTCTAGATTAATAAATAATGCTGGACAATGCACATAGCATCATCTAACCCCAAGCTAAGCAAAGCTTGTGTTGTGAGTACTAGATTAACTACTCTTAAAGATGAACATAGAAAATACCCATACCCGGAACAAATATTTGCAGATCGTACAAACATTTGTCCCAAGGCGGCGGGAATAGAACTCGCAACCTCCTGCGTCGCAGGCGGACCTTCGCCTGCCGCACCACATCGGTCGTCAATCTTGACATGGAAAAATAAAACTGAACTCTTTTTTTTTTTAATCTACGTCTAAGAAGATATTTCTAGCGAAACTCAGTTGTATATTATAAAGACTATGATAAACCTGATAAGTTCCAACAAGCTCCTTTCTTCCAAGTTCCAACCAGTTGTCCAATTATTGAGGTCTCAGAACAAATCTAGCTTCATACGCCAAAGGGTTTATTTATTTTAAGGCTTTGTTGTACTTTAAATATCCACCAAAATGTATGCCATTTATGATGTTTTAATTGGATTATGACGGCCGTGCTTTGCGGAAATTTACATAAAATGTTCGAGGTGTTCAGGCAGCTCCGTTATTTAATTAAACGCTCGTCGTACGTCTATCTAAATCAGGATGGGTGGTGTTGGGATGGTAACTTGATTTAAATACCCTTAAGTTATTATAACATGCGTAGAGCAAGGCCGACAATAAATATTACTTACGCTTTGAAATATTTAAAACATAAATACTTTGCATTTTTTTTATATTTCCCTGTAAGGAAACTAGTTTATAATTAAAATATTGTGTTTTAATAATCTTTAACTTTATTAAAATGAATTAAACTGGTATCTGCAATGAAATGCGCGCGTGTTTAAATTCCGATATTTCATGTCGGAATTTAAACACGCACGTTTAGGCATTATTCCGCTAAACCCGAACAAAGCCTTCTATTATCCACTTACACCTTATACATAGAGAAGATAATATTATGCAGATAATTTAATAGAAAATGAGCATCGTTGCGATTTTCTTTATTACAAGAGACTGCGAGATATATACATTATGTAGGCGTTACAAACTTAGAACATTTAGCCACCGCTGCTGCAGCGGTCTGTTCTGTGCTTCTAGTATAGTCCGCACGGCGGATCTCGGTCGTTGTGAAGTTAGCTGTTTGTTAGGCGCAAAATTAATTAAGTTCGAAAAAGCTCCATTGCGCATCGAAACGGCTAACTTTACGACAGCTGAGATCCGCCTTGCGAACCATTCTAAATATAATCTGTTAATTTTTGAGAGAGGCGAGATAAAGAATGTACCTATTTACCTCCATTTACATATCTATGCCAACCCATGACGTCTCTACAAGAGCACTTCTAATAAAAGCAGCACACAAACAGAAAACATGCACTCATCTAAATAATTTAGGTACGTATGATCTATGATCATAAGGTAAGTTTGTATGAGTCAGTGGCCAACTCTGGTGACAGAGTTGGCCATTTTATTGTTATTATCATAATGTTTGCATTGCGCCGGAAAGGAACGAGTAGAACATCTCCTGATATGAAAAAAAAATATCTTGGTTAAAAATAATAACTTTGAACACCCAATCACTGTCAGATTTTTGCTTGTTCAATATTATAATAATCAATTTATTTTTGTTATCAACTCGTCTAAAGAAAATGGGGCTCGAGATTGCTTTTAAAATAAAATTAATCCTGAAAATATGCTAGGAAAATACCATATAATTCTTACGTTATACATAAGTGTAGAAATTGTACCCGTCTCATAAATTATTTATGTTATGCCCGGACGGAATCACTTAGGGGTTCATTTGAATAGTTTCAAAGTGTTTCATGCGTTCCTAGCTTTGAATATAATTACATATAGGATTGTTTGTTCAACAACGCTTTATTTCATTTATTTCAAGGTTTATAAGGAAAGTTAATAGCTTTAAGTACTTAAACGTGAAGTTACGTTGCAACCGAACATAAGTAGGTAGGTACACCTAACTAGTTATGCTATCCCACAGGAACAGTACCTACATTTTTCCGGGATAAAAAGTAGCATTCTCCGAAGCTCGGTAGAGATAGATTAATTATTTGTTCATCTCATCTTTTCTTTGCCTCTATATACCCATTTTTAGATAATATCAGTCCTCCAAAAGCAATGTCGTAAGTGTCTCAAAACATAACCAAACTGAAAATTTACTTTTAGTATGCATTACCTTACACCATTGATTAGTGTTCTGTGACACAATCACAAACAAACCTACTTACTTTGACGGAAAATAAAAAAATATATGAATTTTTCATCTTCAAAGTGTGGTGAGTCAGATTCATCAAGCACTTGCTGTGATCCTATCATGAAAAACAGAAGCTGTAGATATATTTTACTCATTTTTTTCTTGAAAACCAAGCAGTCTGTTACAATTTGTTCACAATATTCAAATAACTACGTATCTTGACAATGTGATAGTGTGTTACTAGCAGACACGAGGCAAGGTCATATGTTATATAGGGTGTAGTGTACTTACGGTTGTACGAGATAAATTCAATTTCAATGTTTTGGATCCAAAGTCAAGCTTGGTAGAGTTTTATCCAATAAAATAACAATGGGTTAATTTCACATTTCAGTTGGTATCTAGTTCATATTTTGTAATGAAAAGTAGCTAACTTTGCATCTAAGTAATAACCGCATAAAACATGAACAGGAGAAAAGTACCTCCAAAAAAAATTGTACTCTCACAGATATTCAAATGTCAACGAACTTCAATAGAACCTTATTGACCTTAATAGCCAGTTATTTTTAGCTCTCACCTTCATTAAATTTTATGTGAATATTATGCGTTTAAATGAGTATCTAGTTCATATTTTCCGCTTATAAATACCTAAGCACTTATTGAATACCTAGGAGAAAAGGACCTCCAGAAAATTTTACTTTCAGTTATTAAAATATCAACGAACTTTATCAGGTCAGTCAGTTATTTTTACCTTACCTTAATTTTTTATGTAAATTTTAAGTTTAGTATTAGATTTTAAGGTGATCCTATGGCTCAGCGCTACACTTTCCTGCAGAAAAATGTGGCCCAAAACTAAAAGTCGAAACAAATAAAAAATATTTGCAGATAATACTGTAATGTTGTAAACTGTTTGACAGTCCCTCACCCACTACGTGGGAATATAAATAATTGCCTTCCATAATAGGTGACAGACTTTCGAAGATTAACTACTCTTAAAGTAATAACCTAAGTTCGCATGAGTCAATGGCCAACTCTGGTGACAGAGTTTTATGCCATACTCAGATCTAATTATAGCATAGATCTGAAAAGTTAATTTACGTCTGTTTGAAAAAGCTAGCAGGTTAGTATTATATATTAGACTGTGTGCATCTTTGCGTCATCATGTGTGTTGCGTATTGTTTTGCAAAGTCTTGAATCAATGTCAAAAGATAATAAAAACTTATTGGTTTCTGGTTATCAGAAGTTTTTTAAGAGCGTGTGCGTGTGTTTTTATAAATGCGTAAAGTTTAATTTAAAAAAATATATCTATGCCCTTTTTTCCAAAGATTAATATTGCAAGACACTGTTGCTGATTAATTAGCTGTCAAATTATTTAACGCATTGCCCGTAAATATTAAAGTTATAGATGACTTGACTAAATTTCAAAATAAATTAAAAAACTATTTGTTAAAAGAGTGTTTCTACTCCATTGATAATTTTATGCGTAAAAGTGACATTGAAATTGAATAAAACTTAAGTAGGTATCTAATATTATTTTCTATTGACATTATTATTTTATGTATTGTTTTACATGTTTTTTTTTTCTTGTTTTTTGTTAATTATGTTTCAGTATTTTGCATGTCAAATAATTGTAGCCTTAATTTGTACTTATATTGCATGTATTTTCAGACACAATTGTAAAATTGTTATTGAAATAAATAAATGAAATAAATTAAATGAAATATGAAAAAAGTATTTTTACGGGCCAATACCAATAAATAAATACCATTAAATGTACCTCGCTTTGATACGAATCGTGTGTAATGTGCCCATCAGTGTCCACCCTCTATATCGTCTTCTTGCGAGGTGTCTCGTTGAATGTGAGCTGCCAAACAAAGTGCCCTTTGCCGCCATTAACCCGCGTCCATTAACTAATGGCTGTAGCCTCTTAATGGCGCTCAGCAAACACCTTGGCTTAGCTTAACTTAGCATGCATTTAGTTTACCTCTCAAGTTACGTTCCCTTTCTGTACATTATGTTTTCATAGAAAGCTAGCTGTTGCCCGCGACTTTGCTCGCTTGGAACTCAGGAACTGTTCGTTTTTCCGGGATTAAAATTCCTATTCCCGGTCACTATGTTTTAAACAGCCAAATCGGTTCCGTGATTTCACTTATAGAGTAACAAACATCCATCCAAACAAACAAACAAACAACCATCTATATCCTAACCTAAAGCAATTATATTAAATATTAGAATAATAATATTAGATGATATAGTTTATTTTTCTTCCTATGTAAAATTTTAATATGTCTAGAATTTAACAATTTTTATATTATATAATAGCTGTTATCAACTTAAATATTTGTTTAAAATATTACGAATCTCAAAACGTTCTACATATTTACACTTATTCAACTACAATGGGATATAATAATTGTACATGTCCTAAAAACTCTTCTATGGGTCTGGTTCTACGGTTTCAAATACAATAATTTCTTCCTGAAATCAATCTGGTGCAAAGCTTTGTGCGAATAATTTTCTTAATTGAAAAATACCAGCAGCAATTGTCTGTATGCAATATTCCGGAGACTCAGAAACAAAGGCAATTGATTTCTGAGCAAAGACCAACTCAGATATTTCGCAATTAAATCTTCGCCAAACGCTGGATATAATTGGTTGTCACAAAGTTCCAGCGATACAGAGCGGTGGCAAAGGTAAGAGTAGCGTAGGAAGAGCGAAATTGGTGGAGCTCTTTTTTTAAATTGGTAATGATTAAATTTATTTAATTGCAACAGTGCTTGCAGGAACAATATTACATAATGTTATTCGTTATTTTTTGTTATTCACTTACTTCGTTTACTTAGATTCTTCACTTTAGATTTTACTTTTTACACATTCAATGTGCCACTACGATTTTCATTATGTATTTACGTACACATAATGGATTTTGAAAATAGAAAACACTGAATTCGCAACGTGAGTCGCCGCACTGAGAAAACTAAAGTAAACTCGCGAGGCGAGTTGGTGCCACTGAATTTATCTGCATCCAAGAAAAAGAATTCACATTTATTTCTTATAGCTGGCTATGAGTTCTAAAGAAAAGTCTACAGATGAATATGAAAACGAATGTTCATATGACGTAAATACCTAAGCATAGATATGTCACTTACGTAGAGCCTGTACTTTCAATGAGATGTTTTCGATTCGAGATAAGTAGTTCCGATTGCTTTGACAGATGGTGCTATCTGCCCTACTGCCATACTGGGAAAGGTTAATAGAACAAGAAAAAAGTTGTTAACTCCGTTTTTGTTTCGTCTCGTGTCAAGCGGAAAGTTGTGGGTTCATGTCCTGCTTGAGGCAAAATAATTTAACTCCAGTACGACCAAAGTTAATGTACTACGTAGTACGTTCTATGACTTTGACACCAGCCAGAGGTATCACAGACAGTGACTGCAGGAGCAACCAATTTTGAATTCCCTACACATTCACCATAGCTCGCCAATCGTAGTGCTTACATTCTCTTGGGCTCGCCAGTTGAGCTACCGCCATCTAAATAGACAGCTTTTTTTTTAATAACTTGAGACGAAAACTCCTAATTGTCGCTTTGAGTTCGTTCTCTGTAAGCTAAGGACTACTTGAACTGCCCTAGTTTCAAGGGAAAAAGAGTCTTACTTTTAAACAGAACTTGCAGCCTTATGATAAGTAGGTACCTAGTGCGTCTAAGTACAATGTATGTAAGTTAAATAAAGTTAGTTTAGTTATTCGAAATCAACATTCGAATAATATTCATGCCATCTATAAAGCGGAAATTCGGAGGTTAAAAATATGTCTTTATAGAAATTTGATTTTATTTTTATTGAATTAGTTATACTTAAATGACAGAATTGGCATTAGAATTTGGTGACAAGGGGCTGCTCTTATATTGGCCCTCAAAAGAAGGCACATCTGGACGGCCACCGCTTATCGTTTTTCGTCTCCAAATTATAAACTAGCTGACCCGCGTGGGTACACTCGCGTTATTTTTCTCACCGTTTGAATTTTACCTGGACTTACACAAATATTTTAATAGCAAAATTAGCCGAATTGATCCAGCCGTTCTCAAGTATGAGCGAGACTAACGAACACCAATTCCTTTTTATATATAAGAAAAAAGATTATAGAAACTATAGTTATCAAGCATAAAAGCCAGCTGTTGCAATGACCTTGTCATTGCAGGGTGGTGTGGTGAAGTGTGTCGGTCACTGTCGACCGAGTGTCCGTCGGCGCGTGATTAATGAATTATCTAAACCTATTCATTTATTTACACTGCAGTGATCAAACAGCCGCTGGAAAACATTATTAAAAAAATAAACATAGATTAATCAAAACCACGAAAATCTAGTACATTCAGCGTCAAATTGATATGGGCGTCTAGAGTAGCCAAAATGATCTGAAAAACATAAAAGCAATTTGATATTCGCAGTTCGAATCATCATATTGTTGTAAACACCCAATTTTGCATACTACCTTTGAATGCTTTTAAGTTTTTCAGATCATTTTGAGTACTATAGACGCTTATATCAATTTGGCGCTGACTATCCTGAGTAAGTAAATGTGTGTATTTCCGCTGGCCCGACCAGCTACGGTCCACTTACTGGTGGAGACAGCGGGAAATTAATAAAATAATTATCAATCTTTCCATCAGACGCAAGTCTTCTCCTAGAATTAATCGATAAAGTTTACGTCAATGAATGGCTCTGTTGCCTTTTAACATCCACTTGCGCGCCGGCTCTTAATCAAGTAGACGCGGAGGAGATTGATCGTGATTGTGATGAGTCTGGGCCGGGCCGAACGGTTGGTTACACGCGCGAGTCGTAGTACGATGACACAATGTACGAATGCCTCTTCAGTCAACTGATCTACTGGACGATAATTATTCTTTAAAAGCTACATTTAATTGTAGTATTCTTGTTCAAAATTGTTAGGCCATGACGAAGGCCTTCGGGTGGCCTAATAACTCTGTCACCAGAGAGTTGGCCACTGACTCATACGAACTTACTTACTTTAACAGTGGGAACATAAAAAAATCTGATTCGTTCAAACTTATATTTACGACCCATAAATTAGGCGCCATCACTATGCGTAGCTAATAATGAATAACTCTGTATTTAGGTAATCATGTAAGTACTTACTTTATCATCTAAGTAATACTGTTCGACTGCTAACCGTTCGTATGTGGCCTAAAGTATTCATTAACATTTGAAAAGGCACTTCTAGTTACAAATTAACCTACACGAACGAATTTCAAACTGGAATGTGAAATAGCAGGCACAAATCTCAGGCAATTGCTTGAATAATTAGAAATTGAGCTCCCATCCATATTAAGTAGAGATTAAAATAGAATTGTATTTTGGAATGATGCCTACCGTAAACTAAGACTAGGTGAACAATTTACTCTCTCTGCTAGATTGCCGAGGATTTCATAATATACCTTCCACTATGGTAGATAAGGTAATACAAGCTCTGTGATGGGTTAAGCATTGATAAGTAGTTATTTTTGTTTAGATCCTAATTGACAGTTTAAGTCTGTGATTTAAAGGGTTTATATTATACTGGATTATTCCAGTATAATATAATATAATATAAAAATATTCAAATAAAAACGTAATGTAGGTAAATTGCCAAGTTAGCTTCAAAAAATTTAATTTGCTGTTTGTCCGACCATCAAACAAAGTGGCTGCCACTTACCACTCATAACGGCAGGAATGCTGTTACGATACACGATACAAAAAATATCGTTTGTTTGCTGTAGCTTAAAATTTGAAAGAAAGATTAATAATTTATTGATTTCCAAAGACAAATAAAAAAAGTAAAAAATAAGCAGTAGTTAAGTAAATATAAGTAATAAAAAAAGAAAAAAAGTAGGCAGGTAGAGGTAAGTATTATATTTATTACTCATCTATAGTAGCAAACTCACTTACGAGAGTGAGACACGACTATCGGAACCAGCGAATCTTCTTTCATTCATAATATCAGATGACGAACGTTAATGTTGCGAAAGGCCGAAACTAACAAACCGTGATGCGAAATTGGACATTCCAAGATAATTTTTAAATCATCGGGCATAGGTATAGTCGACAAAATCATAAAGTCTAATCGACAAAATCAAAGGCGATACGATTTAGATCGTGTCACGGTTTTGAGTTTTCCTCTAACCTACGCCCATTGTTGCTACGAGTACATTCATTAACCTAAGTACATAATGAAATACGCGGTCAAGCCGTTCGCAAGCAACCGCTCGAAGTTTAAATACTACGCAATCTACACTCTTCTCTTGTAACATATACCTATATGGCTTTGTACAGGCGCTGTTGTTTGCATGGGATACCTATTTCGTGGCCAAATAAAGGCCGTTTTATATATTGTTGTAATTTAATTACGCGAGTTACGTGCAGGTAATGTCTCACGTGATTAATTAGCCCGTTATGGTTTATATTATGTGCCTAGGGGCCCACCGAATGGGGTTTTAATCTGTATATATACGTATTGTATTCTATTCAGTAAAACTTGATTCGTATACTATTAGATAATGACACTGCTAACTGTATCCTTTACGTTAATTTAATAATACACCCCACCACAAAAAGTTACACGCCTTATCGTTATGTCTTATGTGCCATATTTTAAGGAATCATTTTAATATTTTTAAAGGTATATAATTTATTATTGTACTTTAGGTAACTACTTAACATAAATAAAATGAGACTGAATAAAATTTCAAAGAAAAATATTGAAATATATATTTTTTATAATTAAAGCTATGCTCGACGTATTTATGTTTCGCTGAACTTTGGGCTTATCTCCAGGGATTTACTGAAACAAAGACACAGTAGGTTGTGTAAGTCATAGAATTGTATAAGAAATGCTGGCTAAAATCAATTACCCAAATATATCTATCCGTTCTGATTAGAGTTCCGTATTTCATAAATAATAATAGAAAAACGGAACATCTATAAGATCGAGATTGTTGCCTGTCTGTCTCTTTGTTGAGTTAATTCTCACTATCTAGGAAACACTGAGGAGTAACAGAGCTGAAAACTTCCTTGAGTTAATTTGGAAAAGCTACGACACTCGCCCGGCACTCTACTGCATGGCCAGTTAGTCCTACACACTGACTTATCTTCTGACATGAGTAGAGGGTCATTCCCAGTGACATACAATCTTAAAATTGGGCACAAAACTTTCGACACAAATAAAGGACTAAATCCATAACCATTAACTTCAATACCGCGCGGAGTACGAAAAAACGTCCCTAAATATTTCAAACAGAGCGGTGCCAGGGACTGCATAATAAGAGTTTGTTACGCTCTTGGGATCCCGATTTCTGTTTGTTGTTAAAGTTGGTAAGGAAGCTTGATTGTTCGAGCTCGACTTACTCGATTTTTTTGGGATGGGCAAAAGCTTTTATTTGTTTATGTGCCTTTATTTTTACCTTTTAGAGGTAAACTAGATTACGGAGTGCTTTGGAATTGAGATCGAAGTTATACCTTATCTTACTTAGATTTAGCTTGTGGTAAATTCTCTTGATACATAAACAATAATAAATTTAGTATTTAAATAGCAAATTAGGTACCTACAATTTAAATTATTTTGTGCCGTTTCTTTTCATGTTTTTTCGGGTTGAATCAAAATTTATTAAAAAAAAAATAAGTAAGTATAATATTTTTTTACACAAGTGTTTAAACTTTAAGTAGGTATATAAACCTTTCTCATGAATCAATGTATCTGTTGACCAAAACCGCGTTAAAATCCGTTGCGTAGTTTAAAAAAAAAAAGCGTCTAAAATACATACCTACAGGCAGACAGCGGGAATTGACTTTGTTCTAAACTACCTAGTAAAGATAAGACCATCATTGTAGGACGATTATCGCAGTAAACATTTTCCAAAATATTAAAATATTCATCATTATATTATTGACTTACGATAGCAAATATCGTTCATGACGTACAAATTATATTTACACACAAGAGACTGATTATATCGCATAAAGAAACTACCTTTCCATAAATAAACCTGACTCGTATCAGCTTTCTTCATCTCTGACGCATATTTTTATGAATCTATGGGAAAACAACATGCCAAATCTCACCGATCTCATTGTCCGTCAGTAAAATGATAGATAAGATCACTAGATAGTTTGATGTACGCAGGCAGTTTCTCATTTTTGCCAAACAAGGCGGTGACACAGTTTCCCCCGTTTGCAAATGGCGCGGAAAGTTTGGCTGGTGCCCCACTTAGATGCTTTGACGAAGTTGGTAATAAATAGGGAGGACCCTTCGCATAACTTTCTTATATGGAAAAATCTATTCTATTACATTTTTAGGATATCAAATTACTTACTAACAAACCCTCTTGTCTAAGTGGGCAGTAGTGGCCTATTGAAACTTTCATATTATCGGCAATAAATACTCTGTTCTTTGGTTCATGTTTGTATGTATAATGTTTATTATTATTATTATTATTATTTGTGTGAACTAAAGATGAATCGAGAAAAATTAAAGAATTGGCACCTAATATGGTAAAGATTTTTATGTATTATGCAACGTGTAATGTAACTATATTATTTAGTGGTTTGCAAATATTTAAAGAATCCCACTTATAAGCCTCAAAGTAAACATGTTTTGACGTCATTTGGAATGATTTTGTCACTTCACAACCTTAATACATCAAACTATCAATCTAGTTTCACTGGTGTTGAAAAAGAAACAATTTAAAATTTTAACCTTATTTCTATATCTTATTTCTTTTTAGCGTCTAAACTTTCAGAAAACTTTTGGCACGAGAATAACACTTCATAAGATTTTGAACAGAGCGACTCTACACTGCGTTAGAATATGAACTACAATTGTTTTTATCACATGAGTTTACGACACCACTACTTACAGAACCTAATAATTATTCGCGCTAGGGCCTCAAAAATGAACTTGGGACCACCCTCTTTTATGTCTTAGATACTTTAGTACACAGCAACCGAACATAAGGCAGGCGATGGATCGCTCGAGTCGGTAATTGCTGTTCTCGTTTAGTGTGCCACTTACCCATAGATACTTACGGTACTTGTCTGCCTCACAAACGTAGGCAAATACTAATATGGCTCTGGGTGTGCGTTTTTCTACCTATATCACATATTTTTCTACCTTTAAGCAGTAGCTTTTGTTAGCTTTTGTGCTCAAAGGGGTGGAAAGGTCTGGAAATTACGATCTTGTAGAGCATGCGTAATATTCAAGAAAGATGACGTATTCTGAGGATAACCTGAGGATATAGTAACCATGCTGGTAGTTAGGTACATAATATGACGTTTTAATATCCTCACGGCAATTTTTTGTTATAAATGAAACTGAAGTCTTAGAAGCTCCCCTTCTGTGCCTAAATCCTGATATCTTACCGAATCTAATATATTGGGACATGAAAAATATTACGCAACATAATTTTACACCTCGAATGGGTATGCTAAGCACGACGCAGACGACGGCCAATCCCAAAGTTATTCGTGACTTTGAATCATTGAATAGTGGTTTCGCCTTGCATAAACTTTTATTCCTCTTGTTAGATAAACTTGAACTGACAGAAATCCAAACTCCTGATTTACTTTTCACGTTATTGTTAGGCTTCCACTGTCTTAGCGATATTATTATTTAGCTGACAGCCACAAGATTCTGTGTAAATTATAGTATTATAAATGGGTCATTGATTTTTTTAAAGTTAATTAGACTAACTAATGCGCTATGGGCTAAAGTCACCACGGAATGGACACCCCTGAACGGAAAACGACCTCGCGGCAGACCGCGGCGGAGATGGAGAGACGAGATCGATGCCTACCTAGAAGATTGGTCCACAGTAACTCAAAATAGAGATAAATGGAGAGAAGAAAGGGAGGCCTTTGCCCTGCAGTGGGACACCACAGGCTAATAATAATAATAATTAGACTAAAGGATACCTAATAAATACCCCAAATGAAAACGAACTCGCGACCACACGGTTTTGGGTTCATTAAACTCTTGCTCAAGCCGAACTTTTTTTGAGATATTATAAAACATAAATGAATGATGAATGACTGCAGAAAAGTGCCAAAAGGTTCAGTGATCCAGTGTCTCTTCCTACAATAATTTCAGCAGCTAAGTAATAATTTTGTGACCATTAAGTATTTACCCACTAAATACCTAGGTACAGCAATTAGTAAGTAAATGGCACTGAGCAGCAGATAGTTAAGCCGAGCAGAGTCAGCGGCTCTGGTTTATTGATAAAGTTGTGGGCACCCTCAAGATTTATGTTGTACAGACATTTCCGTTCTTCGTAAATTGAAATTGTAGATTGCTATGGTACACAATAAACAAGTCCCAATTTAAACTTCACCAAAAACATTATTTTTGAAGACAACCCAATTTTTTATTAGGGTTTTCAGGTAAGGCAACTCTGGGCGGTAAAAATGTATTAATGAACTAAAAGTAGTAGTAGTAAACCAAGTCCGGAAGTCCGGAAAAGTAGATACTACCATCAGGCATTTTTCCTGTTTTCAAGCAGTAATGCTCGCATTGCTGTTCCGTTTCAAAAGATATGTTTGTCGGGTGGCTTTGCTTATTATTAGAAATTTTTTCTAATGCGCTTTCAAGTTTCACTTGCGGAACCATGTTTTTTTTCGAGATTAAAAAAAAGCCTATGTGCTATTCTAAGTCTCGTATTACTATACAACATACAACTAATGTAAGTATATTTTAATTAAGTTTATCTAAATCCCTTTAGCGAGAGAAGAGAGCTGAGAGTAAGAGAGTAGAAGAGTTGTTTATAGAGCTTGCCCGGGGCAGGACTACCATCATAACAATTTCTGCCGCCAGCAGTACTAATGCTCGCATTGATGTGTTCCGGTTCGGAGGGTATGGTTTCCGGTGAAAAGACAGACGCATGAGAATTTAGTTATACGTCTCAGAGTGGCAACACGCAAATGATATCTCTACGGTAACCATAATAGATATAATAGATAATACAGAAACCAAATAAAATTCTAGGAGTTGAGTAGAAACAAAATCTACTATCCTACTAATATTATAATTTTGAAAATCTGTGTGTTGTGCGTGAATGTTTGTTACATGTATCTCCCTGGCGACTTATCCGATTGTTATAAAATTTGAAATGTAGATGGTGTTTTGAAATATAACGCAAGCTTTTATCCCGAAAAAAATATTGTTCCTGTGGAATAGCATATAAAAACTGAAAAACCGCGGGTGAAACCGCGCGGGTCAGCTCGTATAATTTAATATACACACAAAAACACAAACATACAAACTTTTGCATTTATTACCAGCATCCCAGTATTTTTATAAATAAGTCACCTGAAATTGGCTTTATAAAGTTCGTCAACTACGAGAGGCTCCTAACCTAACCTAACGAGATCGTACCGTCAGAACGAATTTCACATGGAACAAAAGAAGCTTTTTATTGTGAACCCGGCTTAATGAATTAATGACTCTTAATTCTGTTACATTTGCCGAACGAAATTCAACTGAGCGTAGCTTTTAGATAGCAAAAACACTCGCGTTTGTATTTTCGGATCAGATTTACCTACCGATTGATGTTTTTGTTATACCTACAGAGTAAATACAAAAATTGGTTGGCTGATTCAATTTTGAATACCCATAGGTACCTTGTAACAAAATGTAAGGGTTCGCAGTAAGAGTAGAAAGGAATGAGGGTTCTTTTTGATTTATTAATAATGAATTAATAAAATACTAATTTTTATATCATGTTAAAATAAACCTTGTAGATTTAACAATAAGGAATAAAATATAACCTACACACTTTTGGTTCAAATCAGTTCAATCCTAATAAACTACATTATCAAACAGTCACATACACCCGGTATGTTGGACCTACAGACAGTATAACGAAACTTTGTCTGATCGAACGAATACGATATTTTATGGATTTAAATCGGAGAACATTGAGTTGATTTATTCACGAGAATTAAAACGGTAACAAAGTTTTGAGCAGTCGAATCATTATTGTGATATATTATTATTTGTTTTAATACAGTGCTGTCTATGATTTGGGCAAGCCTACTTCATCTAAAACCTGCCACAGGCACTCCAGCGATCTGCACTTCACACATCCAGCGTAAACAACAACAGTAACCAACTTGCTACTAATAATATAAATCATCTTCAATAGATGGTAGATGCCTAGTTTTTTGTCTATGATAAGGCATAGTATTATAAGAATTATTGAAAAACGCAAGGCAAACTCCAGCGTCTCCCTGGGAGTTTAGAGGGGCGTCCGGGGCGCGGGGCGTGAAATGCGAGACCAGAGATGTGCGAGGATGTGGTAGCGAGGAATGTGTTTGTTGTGTGTTGTCGCACCCTGATACACTAAGATCGGTTTGAATAGATAGAGCAGGGGCCTTATTCGCTATGATCAAACGCGAGCTCGTTACGATAACTGCGTGGAATTGTCGTTGACGAGCCACGTTTTGGGCTCGTCCGCGTGACTGTTTTTGCAAGGTCAATTATTGATAGCGAAAGTATCGCTATTGAAACAACACTGATGCGCAATACCATTTAACAGTTCTCACACCTTGCATGGCGCGTAAAGAACACGTTACGAACACGTTGCGCCGACGTCGCATGTTATTGGCAAGGAAGGAAACTCCTATGTCATAGCGAATAACGCCTCAGAATAGAATATTATTTATTGAAAAAGTAAGTGTGACTTCAATCTCGCTTCATTTTCGTTACGGTATATATTTTATATTATATTATTTATATTATTTTAGTTGCACCAAAAAAATGATTATGTTTATATTGCTTCAGTAATCAAGTTTGTTATTGGCATCAATAAGAGCAAAATTAAAACAACAAGGGTAAAGTTTCGCTCGAGAAAGTATCCCTTGGGATGTTTTGGACGTATAGCAAATTGTACCATTTCACTAGCTCAGTAGGGGGCTGATAGTCAAGTCTCCTACAGTTAGTTACTACTAACAGACTATCTCGACGAGATATCTTGTAGATAAAGAAACGATTAACATGTGATTTACTTAGCTAGTAGGCTGTCAGATAAAGTAAATTATACTAGTAGGTCTATTGATAAGGTACCTACTCTGGTAAACAAGTAAGTAGGCACTATCGCTCAGCAACAGTTTATAACCATAATCAATGTGCAATTTTTTATTAAAATTAACCGTGATAGAGTCTTAGTGAAATGTACCGTTTATATGTCACAAAGATAAGTTTAAACGACTTGACTTATCTCCTTAGCAATAATAATAAAAAACGTTATTGTTTGTCCACAACACATAAAGACAAGTACCTATGGAATCTAATGGCACATTAAAAATATGGGCATTTCCATCGTTAAATGACACTTACGCGGTTTACGTTCAATTCAACGCCATCTTTGTAATGGAAGTTTAATACTTAGTATGATTTGATAATGACTCTTGCACCCTACATTTCAAAGATAAAGAACTGCGGCATTCAAAGCCTAGAAATTGACTTTGCACAACATACAGCACGGTAGTCTTCAGGCACACAACAGATTTAAGTACCTACTACGTTACGTACCTACAGTATCGCCACTCCCCACACCCTTACAGGTTTTACTTACTTCACCCCTATCGCGAATTCAAGGGCACTTTCGGGGGCGCTAGTTTGTTTTATTTTTGAGTAGATTTTGATAACTTCAAGAAACGGACGGAGCGCGCGAATCATGCTATCTCGCTCTTGCGGTAGTGCCAAAATGCCAACTATGACATTCGCACACACAAAGGCACCGTTTACGGACACAAATTATGCATGTGGTGACAGATGCGTTTAATTCATACATTTCGATAACAGTGTCTGCGTTCAGCTTCAGGATCAAAACTGTTGGTTGGTATAGAGATGCTACAAGGTTCGATACTAGGCCGCATATTAATATCTATTTGAGGTATGTTAGTGATGTCCCTAGTTTTTTTAAGAGTTACTTATATGAAAAGATGTACAAAAAATGCTTTGTAGGTACAGCTGTATAGCTCTATAATAAATAGTTGCCTTGTATGACGCGTAAAGCTACCAGAAATAACAAAGTTAAAAAAACTCTGTTTTAAGTGATTGTATCCACTTACCATTTTTATTTCATTACTCGCTGACTGAAGTTCTCTGCTCCCGGGAATTGAATACATAATAGGGCTTTCGGCTTAAGTTCTAATAAGTAAGCATGTCTTTGTAATAAGCTTTTAATAAAACTAAAAGACAATCTCAGAAAATCATGTGATACTTTTTATCGTGATGAGATAAGTAGTGGTTTCACGTTAAATACTAAGCATATAAGTATATACCTTCCTAATATATAAAAGCTTTTAGCTGGGTAAGGACTGAATATTAGTTTAATTTTAGTCAAATAAATATCAAGTTACCAAGTTACTTGTATGTACATATAGTAAACAAGGCATGGTGGCAATCTGTCCAGAAACAGGATTTACAGGATGTTGTTAGTGGGAACTGGGAACTTATACTTATTTGATACACTGCAGGATTTTTTAGGACTATTATTCAGTGATAACAGTAAGTAATAATAATCTTTCGATCCGGATTCAAATCTTGATCGTAGGGTATACCAATCAGTGGGTATACTTACTGAATTGGATAAATTTTGTATTAAAAAAAAGGAAAAAGTTTTTTTTTTTTTTTTTTTTAATCGAACTTAATGGCCCATTTAAACCATACAATAACTATTAATAATTGCAGCAAGAATTGCCCAAATCTATTTTCGAACATTTTTGTTCGAAAATCAATGACAAGGCAATTCTTGCATGCAAATATTGTATGGTGTAAATGGGCCTTATGGATTTAATTTCTAGATATTTATTTTTTAATATCACCGATATTTTGTCGAGGTAAAGTAAGAGTAAAAATCAAGTAAAGAGAATTTGTGATTTATTAACTAGATAGGTTCCGTTATTAACATTTATCACGTACAAAAAATAAAAGGGTGTAAATATATCTCTGAAAATGTAACAAGGTAACATAAGGTAATGATGAACTAGACGAGGTCAGTCGAGGAGGATGACGGGCGGTATAGGGCACTACGGGGGCGGGGCTCGGCGGCGGCGACGGCGCCCGCACAGCAGGCGCTGGAACGCGTGCCTGAACTCCGGGCTGAACACCGTGTAGATGATCGGGTTCAGCGTTGAGTTGAAGTAGCCCAGCCACAGCGACAGCGACATCAGCACCGGGCTCACGTCGCAGTCGCAAGTCGGCACTAAAATCGCTAGCACGAAAAAGGGCAGCCAGCACGCAACGAACGCGCCGGTGATTATTGCTAACGTTTTTGCGGCTTTTCTCTCCCGCTTCGAGTCGGCCGCCTCTTTTGGTTTCCGTCTCACTAGAGTCGGGTAGTAGGCCGCGGCGACGGCTCCGTAGCCCGTTGTCGGAGGGTCAGCCTCGAGCCCGTTTGCGCAGGATTGCTTTTCTGGACTCGTGTTGTTCGAGGACACGTTCGTGAAGCCCGTAGTATTAGTGGTTTCGGAGATGGTCGGCAGCGGGCGGCCGATGACAGCGACTACCGCGGCCGCGATGCCTCCACTGCCGCCGGCCGCGACCAGCGCGCCGCCCGCCGGCACGGGCGGAGGCCCACCGCGTGCTGTTGCACCTCGTCGCCGACGTATTCTTTTTCTGGCTGTCTGGTAGATTCGCCAGTAGAGAATTAATATAATTAATACTGGCACATAAAACGACGACGCCGTCGCAAATATTTGGTATCCTATATCCTGGCTCACGACACAACGCAAGTCCTCAGAAACACGACGGTTCCAATCAGGGTCCTTCCAGCCCAATTGCGGTGCTATGCACACACCGATGCTCACTGTCCACACACACAGGATCATCCACGCCGACCTCTTCGGGGTTCGCGCGTGAATGTAATCAATGTTTGTCACAGCCCGATACCTATGAAAGAAAAAAAATCATTGTGACTTTCATCGTTATTTTCTAATGGTAGAGTCGGATAGAACTCATAAAGATGTTTATACCTGTCAAGAGCAATAGCTACGAGATGCAGAATGGAAGCAGTGCAACAGAGTACATCTCCTGAGGTCCACATGTCGCAGAGCTGCGGGCCCAGCGTCCAGCGCTGAGCCACCTCGTACACGGCCCCCAGCGGCATTACTAGGCATGCCACCAGCAAGTCCGCCACTGCCAGGGACAGGATCAAATGGTTTGCTGCACTGCGCAAGTGTCTCTCTAATAATATTGCTGCTATCACGAAAACATTACCTGGAAACAAAGTAAATGTAATAATTAATTATAATAATTTTTCTCAATTCAAAAAATTCAGTTTGTGATTGAGTGCTTAAATTAGACGTGAGTAGTCTGGGTTTTTTTAAAGTCACGAGTGATCGTATAAAAGGTTGGCTGTTGCTGGTGTTATCGTGCTATTACGTTGACTGATGTTGACCGTAACGTAACGGTCGATATAAGTAGGGGAAAATGTGAAGAAATTACTGCGCTGCGAGTCGTTTGAAATATGGTCCATTTCAGCTGAACGTTAGCACGTAAGTAGTCGAACGATCGTCTGGATAAAATGTATGCTGTTACGAGACTTTTATGTTATAGATGAACCAGATAGCCGAACTAGCAATATAGACTCGCTTCCCGAATATAATAGACTTTTTTATAGGTTAAGTTACGCTAGAGACAAAGTTGCATGAATAGTTAAATTTTATGCATAGCGCGATTGATTTTGTAAATAATATTATACGAGGTATAATGAATGATACTAGACGCAAATAAATAAGATGAACCATCTGACATCGGAATAATTTGAGCAAATTTTAGACATTCATGTTCATGTTTACAATAAATAAAATTATTTGTGGGTTATTTTTACTCAACCCAATCATCCTGCTTGTTGTGTCTAAGGTACTAAAAGCTTTGAATATATTAAAGAAGTAGTGAGTAAACCGTAAAGTTCAGGTAGTACCTACGCCTACGGCCAGAGTACGGCCTTAACTGGGAGCACAGCAGTGCCCCCGTCAAGTCGAGCAAAGTTATTGTTTACTTTTAAGATTTTGAGAGTCGTTAAAAATAAGGCTCTGACTGTAACCAACCAAAGCCTAAGAAACCTGGTGAGCTGGCGTAGCGGACGAGCGTTCTCATAATCTTTGCAGTGCATCATCGCAACTTTTAGAACTTTAACTCAATGGCCATAGCTTTTAATCTTCTTTATCCTTGTTTTAAGTTACGCGTGTGTCGTTAAAAACACATAAACGCTTATTTATCTATCCATCTATTAAATCAGTAAGTAACGTACTCACCAACTACAGTAGCAAGAATCAGAAGGCCAAGGACGATTGCCTTGACGGCGGCGCGGACGAGCGCGGCCGGCGTGTCGAAGGGCGCGGCCGAGTCGAACCAAGTGGCGTTTGCCCCCTCTGTCACATTCGACAGGCCGTAGTCCAACTCGGAGACGTTGCGCGTATAGTTCTGGACTAGCAGGCGCAGCGCCTCCCAGTCTTGCCGGTAGTCGTCGTCCGCGCCTGCCATTCCCTCTCACCGAGACTCCACGCCACTTACTGGACAGACAGAGAAAGACAACTTCAATTATAGGATCACTTGTGGTGTAATGGTAGTGCCTGAGTACTAAAGTCATGGGTTCGAATCTAATCGCGCACTGCTATAAAGTGCACTGTGCCAGTCACTCTCAATGGTGAAGAGAAATATCGTGAGATCATTATTTTTAACGTAACTTCCCAGCAGAGAGAAATGCAGGCATACGTTGATATTAATTGAATTAGACAAGTCAGGTAGCTACTTACTATTTGTATTGTATTTTCGAGAGAGATAGCTGAGAGCCCGGTCCACCATCGTTTGGTTTATTTATTACCAACGCTCCGATCTGTAACAATGATAAAAATAAAATAAATGTTTCTTCAGCACTGTGTTTCTACAGCTGGGATCTATGTTTTCTCTTGATTAGCAAGAATGTAAAGGCCGAAAAATGATCCATTCGAATATCAGCTGCGGGACGATTCTTCATATTATCCGTATTAATAGTACGGTTCATTCGTATAATAATAATTCAAAACAAAATTTTTATTTTGTAAGTAACTAATTAAGTATAATCTTGAAACAGAACATAACATAATTATTATTATTACTTAACCGCTATACTTTATATTTTATAAATTTATATGATCCTTGTTCGCTTGATTCGTTTTATGAAAGATTCGGTTCAAGACAGTAGTACATTTACTGCCCGTGAATAGGTAATCCTGACTTATCACGCAATATGAAGCCTTCGATATTCTGATATTATACATTGATTGCTACGTCCAAGGTTGCATCGCGGCCAGTATTCGACCAAACCGACTGTAATGTGGAAACACATATCGTAATCACACACAATCGCAGTAACTTGGACGTAGAGGTTGGAACGTAGCTTTAGTCTAACAAACAGCTGCAAACAATTTAAAATGAAGAACAATCAAATATAATCACAAGGTATTATTATCTTTCGAACTTGACTTTTATTACCGTCTATCGTCCGGTCAGGGTTGTTAGCTGCTGACCATACAGTTTGCTTTCTATTTTACGATAGCAGACCTCGGTTCGTCCCTTTTTAATCACTAGCTAGACTATCTTATAGTATAAACTGGCCAGACAATATGTTATTTTTTCCTCGGATAGATCTGTGTAAACAAGTTGTTAAGGCGACGACAAATCACAAGTATCTTACCTTAATTTCTGTTTTTTAAGGAACTTTCAAATGTAGCTTTTAAAAAAAGTCTAATGTGGAATGTGTTATTTATAGAGACGTCAACTTTATGAGATGAAAATATCTTTATTCAGTTTGACGATGTTTCAATTAGGTTAATTGTTTTGCTTAAAATGCTTATTTAAAATTTTTCCTAATAACAATTCAGAGAACAAAGCGATACAGCTTGCACTTGGTAGGTCCTTAGGGTATAGATGACAACACAAAACCAAGCATATTACGCTTAACGCTCGGGTAAACGTTTGCCTAAAAGCTCTGGATTTTAACAGTAAAAGTCTCATTATCAACCATTTCAAACAAACTACATCCTACATTTTTATAACCACCATTATTTTACCGGTGTTAGAAAATCTTTGCACGCAACTCCGTTGGGAAATTTACGAACAAATTGCCAAGGTTTTGCAATCACATCCGCACCTCGGACAAGTAGCAATCCTAGTGATCACGAGATGCTAAGCAAATATTTATGGATACTAAGCGATTTATATAAACTCTAACAAGTTACACTCTACACCATTGTAATTTGTAATGTTGCCACTTACGACGACGACGATTGAACAATTTGACGTTAACATTAGATGATGCAACTCACCCTTAGACTTAAACTCTATTTAGTGATAAACCCAGGGAAGTATTTACGAATATAAGAACCTATTTCTGAGAAAAAGGAGTTGGTGAAATTGCTTCCGGTTCAAAAGTTTGTGAACGGGCGAACTATTACAGTAACGAAATATTAACGGCACATGAGATTTAAAATTTTGGTTTTTCAGGCAGGCCACATACAAAGTAACTTCTCCTTCAGAAAAGTCTTCTGCCAAAAAACTTTAAAAACTGCTTTAATAAAACGAATGTACCTACACCCACAATATTACATTGTCTTCGGTTTCGAACTGTATACAAATACAACAGCTGGAAGTTGCCCTACCTTCGGATGGCCAAATTCTCGGGAAGCCGCGTGCCCTGTTCAATATTTACCATTTATAGCCCTTTTGGACCCTCTTTTATTTCCAAGCCTAGTTATGTTTCGGGGCATCCCAAGCTCGAAAACTATCACAAATGCGTGACCTTTATACCTTTGTCAACTTGTATGAGTTTTGTAGTTCATTTCACGTCATAGAAATTTCGCATGAGATGCACCTCTGCAATCTCTGTAATCAATTGACATCAGCATTACAAATACGAAAATTTTATTGATTTGTAACTAGATCCTCAAGACTTATTTCGGAGATGTTAAAGTTTTTTTAGAGAAAGAAGTATTCGTCCTGCGATGTACTACCACCACACTTAGATATTGCTGTAATGATTGCATTGCTCCAGTTCGAATGGTGCTGATGCCAGTGGAATTACAGGCAAATGAGACTTTTCATCTACGTCTCAGGATGGCAACGTGCAAGCGTGATACCACTAGTATTGTTAGCGTACGTAGGCTACAGTAACGACCATCAGGTGAGCCGTTTGTTTGTCTACCACCTAATTAGTATTAAAATAAATCCACCAAGCACACGTACAAAATTGAGCATACAACACTATTTAGGGGCAATCAAATGAAATGGACTAAACAGCTTTACGATCGTCATCGATCGAGGTCGTTTTAGCCCTAAATGGTGATTGGGAAACAATCGGAGACAGTGTTTGGTTTTACAACTTCTAAGGGGCATTGTATACACGCTAAGTTGAACGTCACACAAATTGATGGAAATCTATCAACCAATGACAATAATTTGGAAATATTGCAAAATAAAATAAAACTTCTTGAACATACGGTTGCTTAAAAATGATTGAATATTCGTCACCACTTCGCCAATTATTAATACTATTAGTAAGTACCGCTGGGGAATAAAGGTTCTCGAATGGAAAACGAAGTGTAGGACGGCCCCCCGATGGACCGATGACATTAAAGCGGTCTCAGGAAGTCGGTAGATGGTGAAGGAAATCGGTCGTCATGGCGCTATCGGCTGATATGATGATGATGATGATGAATGACGCTATGAATTACACGGTGTTTAATATATGTCCAAGGACATGATTGCCTACTATTATAATCAACCAGGCTACAAAGAATCATAAATCGTGTAAACAATCCTTTATCCACAAAAAAAAATATCCTGCAAAATGACATTGTGTGAATTTGAGTGAAAAGACGCTCATTAAAATGGACATTCTGTGAATGAGAAATTTAAAAAAAAAAAATTGCATCAAAAAGCAGACCTTTTACGAAACTATAATTCATAATATATTTATTCATAATACGTTCATTTTAATACACAATATAATGTATTACAATAATTCGTGAACCGAACTGAAGGGCTAAATAATTTCGTAGGCTAAATAATATTTATTAGTAAAAAGTAGAGCTATACTCTACTTTTAGACCTTACCATTGTATGCTCAAATAACTAGGTATAATATAAACGAAGCATGCATATTACGCATAATCACTACGCGGCTGTCATTTGATACCATAAGCAGTGCATTGTATATAGGGTCACATGTGGGTGGATTCAATCGTGCAAAACACGTTTTAGAATGAGGGGCCAACCTAGCTGAATCATTATGAAGGCCAATCCTAAAAGGGTATCCATTAAATGGAATACTATACTATATTTTCTACTTAAAAAACGTGGCTCTTAGGGACCTAATTATAATTTAGTCTAATATCAAAGTGTTTTCATTATGTTCTCTTTGTGAACTTTTGAAATCATAAACGTCCTTTCGATGAGAATGTTACATTAATTAGGCATAACAAATACCATATCAGATTGAATCGTGGCTCCGTGCGTGTGATTGCACATACATCAGCAATCTGTCTAAATGTTTCCGTAAATACATAGAATTATCAAACGTGAGGGGTATAAATCATGCAATGAGGTGTACACGCACGGAGTATATTTAAATACTCCCCGCCTGCCGCGTGATGTGTGTAAAGGCGATTATATGACCCAGCGATATCCAACTCACTTTTTTTTATTAGGAAATTAAGATGAATTTCTATAGTCAAACGTGTCTTACTGATAAATCCTCTATTTATTAGTGAAAACCGGTAATTGAATCGACGTACACTAAGATAAGGGTGTTTTTAGTTTTTTCAAATAGTTATCATAAACTATTCAGAAATCTGAGTACATATAGCTAGCGCTGGGTCATAGAATCACCTTAGCGTATGTGAATTCACCCTAATCCATCATACCGAATTGTGTGGTAATATTGATTTACCTATACCGCAGAGCAGAGAATGCCATTGGCATATTTTACGTGCTTGAGTAATATAATCACTGAGCATTGATCGAATGACTAGACTCGACATCAGTGTAGATAAATATAATGAGAATATTTCTCATGACAGCCTTCTAATGTTCCCACCACAGAACAGAAAAATGTTCTGTGGTTCTCACAGGGACACTGGGCTAGCTGTCGAGCGAGAGTGATTGGGTTATATTCCGATGGGGATTGGTGGATGGCACAATGTCATTTCAATTTTCATCAGTTTTTAGATATGCCAGTTTCCATGTAAAGCAGGGTAGGTATTTATATGAAGACACTATCCCTGAATATGTATAAATGGTTTGCATTGTTGTCAACACCATGACCAAACAAATATACGCACACCATGTTAGAAAACAGTAGTAGAGTTCTCTGTGATAGAGCTCGTCCGGGGAAGGACTACCACCATACCTATTTCTGCCGCCAAGCAGTAATGCTTGCATTGCTGTGTTCCGGTGTGAAGGGTATGGTTTTCGGTGAAATTACTGACACATGAGGCTTTCGATCTTAGCCTCAAGGTGACAACCCGCGAGTGATACCTCTGTTATTGCAAGCGTCCATAGGCTGCGGTAACCGCTTACCATCTTGTGGGCCGTAGCGTACGGCCTGTCTGTTAGCATCATTTTTATTTTCTGGAAACTTGTAACGTTGTGTTTTTTTTTTTTTTTTATACAACTTAAGTGGCAACCAAGCGTACGGTTTACAAGATGGTAAGCGGTTACCGCCGCCTATGGACGCTTGCAATACCAGATGTATCACTCGCGGGTTGCCACCTTGAGGCTAAGATCGAATGCCTTATGTGCCAGTAATTTCACCGGAAACCATACCCTTCGCACCGGAACACAGCAATGCGAGCATTACTGCTTGGCGGCAGAAATAGGTATGGTTGATGTTTTTAACAAAAAAATGGCCTAAGTTTAGAGAGAGATAAATAAACTAATAGATAGGTATAGCGTCTCACGTTTGCGATTGTAGAACAGGCTTTATTTAATTTTTTCCTAATCATCAGACAGCCTTCTAATGTTCCCACTGCTAAGACACTGGCCTAACCCTCAAGCGAGAGTGATTGGATAGCACATGTCACATTCGAGTTTTTAGTTCTTAGACATGCTGGTTTCCTCACGATGTTTTCCTTTACCGTATGAGAGCACTGGCATTGCGCACATAGATTTTTTGAATAGAAAAATCCATTGGTGCACGACCGAATTTGAACCCACTACCTAAGAATCAGAAGGCGGTGTCACTACCACTAGACCACCAGTGCTCCATAATCCATAGTTTTCTTAATAATGCAGAATTAAAGCAATAGGATTGCATTAAGTAAGTAAGTTTGTATGAGTCAGTGGCCAGAGTTTTTAGGCCGCCCGAAGGCCTTTGTCATGGCCTAACACCTTTGAAAAAGCCGGAACCGACTACTTACCGTGCCCTCCGAAGCACGGGAGCGCTCAGTTGTTATTGCCACTGGCGGTCACCCAACCAAATGGTGACTACGCGGAACAGTGCTTAACTTCTTTGATCTGTTAGGAACAACTTAGACAGCTACGTCACGAGCACTCCTGAGGATTACATTACGGCCATATGGCTACCAAAAATAAAAATAAAAACTCTTCCACAAAAAACATAGTCCTTCCATTATTATTAAGAGCCCTATCCTTGACAATCCTTGAATTTTCTTGTAGCCCGTGAAGTTTCGAACACTATTGTGGCTCGTGTGTTGAAGATATTTTAACGAAAATAAAAACAAATAAAAGCTTTTTCCCTTAAAATTTAAGCCAACAGAGCAAATATTAATTAACTCAAGACATAACTGATTAAAAAAATAATTAGTAACGCACGTTTCGTAAAATGAGCAATTCCAGTCAACTTTCGATCATTTTTTTCTATGAAATAACAAAGTCTAACATATTTCCAAAAATGCAATTATAATAATCAGAGTTTTAAAATTTAAATAAATAGAGAAAAATACAGCATGTTAGTTCAATATTTTTGAAAAAAGACGGTCTAAAAAACGCGTACTTTTCCCAATTTTACGCTTGTTATTTCTGCTAAAGTAAGGAGTTTACAATAAAAATACACCTGCTTAATTAAAGTTTAAGTTTTTATTAAATAAAAACAACAAAGAAAATAGTCTAATAGCATTGACTTTTTTTAATACGATTTTTTTTAAATCACACCTTTACGCACTTATAATCATATCGATCGAAGCAGCGACTCTCAAACCGCGCTGAGCGCTTTTGGAGGGAGAACGTATCGCTCCTCGTCGCGCGCGCTATTACTTATACTATATAAAGATACATTCACGCGAACTTCATGAATTATATCGCTAAATCTTGGAAAGGCCTCTTAAACAAATCAATCCCTATCATAGAACTTATTTTAGATTTTAGTAGTAGAGCATGAAGGCGAATTATCAATAATATTTGACGCGGAAGTTTTTTCACTCTCCCTCGAAATTGAGTCGAAACCGTCGAAACAATGCCGATGCCGTGAAAATTCTCGTTTTATAAAATTTGAATGAATGAATTAATAAAATAACAAAATAAAATATCGATTATTATGTTAAGAGTTCTCGTAAATAAAAATACTATATCAATAGATAATTCCATACTATTTGCGATTGAAATTTGCGAAGTGAAATTACTGGGCGAAAGAGACTGAGAGAGAGAGACTTATCAACAATGTCTCGGGGTGATAAGCGCAATGCAGTGCCACGCAAACACTTAAAAACTTTAAGCTTTGGGTGGCACTGCATCTGTAATAGTCAGGCGTGGTGGGTGCCTTGATTGTCTTGTCACTTGCTGATATATAAAAAAAAAAAAAGATTTGATCCGATAAAAATCTGAAATGAACTTTGCAAACTTTTCAAGTTCAAGACATCGTAATTTATCTACTTGTCAGTGCTCCCATATCCTGTTTCGATAAGGATTCACGGTTGAAGAACAACGACTTTGAAACTGAACTAACTACTATTAAGACGAGACGATGTTTCTGCAACATCGGCAAAAGTACTTTTAGCAAAAGCTAGAAAAATCCTATGGTTGTAAATTAGAAACAGTTATTATTATATAACGACAGAATATTCAAAAGTTGCTTGGTATCCTTGGAAAAAAACCATGAACTTCTACATAGTATACGATTTGGCGCGTCGTAATTCTTCGTTATCTTATAAAAATATGTTTTGTTTGTAAATTTAGTTTTTGGGAACTTAAAATGTCTTGCTTTAAATAATATAATTTTTAAAATTTTTGTTTTTGCGTTTGATTGGCCAAGCCCACACATGCACATGCACCTTCAAGGTTATCCACACATTATGAGAAACCCTGTATATTGTTATTTATTTAAAAAATATTGGTTGTATGTCACAATATTTACATGCTGACTGTACATGGAACTGCTGATGGGAAATCACCACGCGAAAAACAATATTTTATTTGACGATGGCGAATCAAAACTCAAAGTATGGAACTAAAAAATAGCAGAAGAAATGGTCCGATGGCGAATCGCCACTAACTCTAATATTCGTACATACAAAGGGACAGGCAGCGGGACGCGACTTTGTTTTATACATTTAAAGATATGTTCTAGATATATTTACACGAGTTTATTTGGACGGTATTCAGAGGAAACCATCCATCTGAGAAAACAGAACATTATTAACATAGTAGGTACCGTACTACCAGCATAATGGCCAAAACACACATTTCAGTGCAAACAGTTCGTAAATGCAATATTATACGTAACGGGCATCCGACAATAATGTTCACACGTGTTCCAGTTCCACTCTGTCAATAGTTTCTACAACCGACATACAGGATGTAAAAAGACAGCTCTTAAAAACTGAGCATATGTACAGATTTTTCTTACTTAAAAATAAATTAAAAATAAATAATGCTGGACAATCCACACAGCATCATCTAGCCTCAAGGTAAGCTGCTGTTAAACAGAGCTGTATTATGGGTACTAGATGACTGATATACATATACTTAATACAATATGTGGGGGTACGAGTTTTGTGTGTGTCCCCTACTCTAATGATAGGTAATCTTCATGAGGGGACACAAATAATAGTATTAAATTGTTCCACATACTGTTTAATATTTTCACTTTAGCTTAATGAGTTACATGTCTGAACCTAGCGAGTAGGGAGAAACGACTGGCGACGCGGCACATAAAACCTACGCGTCAGCCCGATTTCCTGTGCCTATACCTAGTCGCCACAGTACTCCCCCTCTTACAAAATTTAAAAAAACTTACAAATTTTAAGATAAACTATGCCAATGAACTTTATTACTACATTGTACAGAGTCTATGAATACAAGTGCGACACACGTGCAAATTTGCTGCGTTGCAAGCTTGCTACTTTACACTGTATGTGTGCGCTCGAGTCTCGAGTTACAGTTCGCGTTATCGCCGTGGTGTTCTACCTAAACTACCTATGCGACACATTCCACGAACTAAAACTGATTCTAAAAATAGATTGTACCTAGTTACAAACACTGAATTTAAACTTTATAAAAATTTTACACACGCACGCCTGATGATCTGCCTCGTCTAATCTTACACCGCAGCACCTCAAAAATAGCCGTAATTTCCAATATCTTCGGTCTCTATGTAGCGCAGGTACTAGCACAAATAACGGTAGTATGCCAGTCACTCGTAGCAGTGGGACTGAGCTATCTCCAGATCCAACACTGATCCTCCGGTGAGCATGCCTTCTCCAACCGGGCAAACGTTCCTGAGTGAATCTGCAGGTCCAAACTCCATTTTCTTATAGGATTGAGTGCACCTCAGATGTTGCTGGCTCCAAAATATCTTCCTCGCTTCTGCAGTAGACCATGCGTGAACTTCGTTGGCTGGACCGCGGGTTCATCACTTCCCGGCCATACGCTGCCAATACTTCCTTTTGTTCTCACGCTGCTCATATCGGGCTCCACACAAGGGCTTCTGTTGGTGATCAAGACGGTTTCGGCTGCGTCACCTACTGCGCATTCCGTACTGCGTGGCGTCGCTGCGTCGATATTGCATAATCCCGTTCATTGGCTATGTTTTCTTGTTTCTGTTACCTCCCGAAGCGTGGAATTCATCGGGAGGGAGTCGTCTCCGCCGCTGGTCTTCTCAGGGTCACCATAGTTTCTTAAAATCCTCCGTTGTTGCGCGTGTTCCATCGGGTGGTCACCGCATGGTAACACCACACACCGATATTTGTCGGGGGTCACCACTGTGGGGGTACGAGTTTTGTGTGTGTCCCCTACTCTAATGATAGGTAATCTTCATGAGGGGACACAAATAATAGTATTAAATTGTTCCACATACTGTTTAATATTTTCACTTTAGCTTAATGAGTTACATGTCTGAACCTAGCGAGTAGGGAGAAACGACTGGCGACGCGGCACATAAAACCTACGCGTCAGCCCGATTTCCTGTGGCTATACCTAGTCGCCACACAATACAATACATAGATAGATATTATTTATTATATATAGAAAATACCCAGAACACCCGTAACAAATATTTGTAGATCGTACAAACATTTGACCCAAGGCGGGAATCGAACCCGCAACCTCAGCGTCTGCGCCCGCTGCGCCACATCGGTCGTTACTTAGATTAGTTAAGGACAAAATTATTTTATCTTAATAAAATTTAATAGTACATTATGGTACTAGTGTAACATTGGTGATTACCGCTGAGGCGCGTAATCATCAATACACACGTGTATCATACGACGTTTTTCAACACACTTGTGAATAAAATAACAAAAAAAACTCAATAAAATAACAAAAAAAAATTTATAACTCACTAGTGAGTTATAGCAATGAAAAAGTCATAGTTTGATTATGGGTTTCATTCTGTGTCTAATTGCGATGGCCATAGAGCCACTTTATAAGCAAGTGTGTTGAAAGCAATATTATATTACGTGTGGTACGTAAAACCACACAACATCATACAATATAAGTACAAAAGACCTAAGAGCCTTGACCTCTGAGTCTGAATTCGTTTGCTCAATTTGTAAAAATATATATTAAGTATATATTTGTTTGCTATACGTACAAAAAACTTTTTGATTGTTTGTTGTATTTAAAGAAAGGTTTGTAAACTGTAAACTAAAGCGTTTTTACGGTTGTAAACAATCAATTACGGAGCATTATTATATCGTTTGTTTTTCGGAAGTAGTCTTTTTACATCCATTATACCTATACCTAAGGATAAAGTAAATACAGCTAAGTACTCGTACTAAAACAGACAACAAAATTACTCTGCGCTGTTTATACGTTGTACAACTGTAGTTAACAACGGTGTGCGATCCTTCCAATAAAATAACGTGGTTGAATAGGGCCCCTTGGAACCTATCGCTTAAAAAATCTTTATGACAAATTTGGGGTAGTAAGCGCGCGGACGTTTTTCATAAAATGATACATTCGGAACTTTGGAACATTTTTACTTGTTACAATTTTTTTTTTTTTTTATACAACTGAAGTGGCTACCAAGCGTACGGCCCACAAGATGGTAAGCGGTTACCGCAGCCTATGGACGCTTGCAATACCAGAGGTATCACTTGCGGGTTGCCACCTTGAGGCTAAGATCGAAAGCCTCATGTGCCAGTAATTTCACCGGAAACCATACCCTTCGAACCGGAACACAGCAATGCGAGCATTACTGCTTGGCGGCAGAAATAGGTATGGTGGTAGTCCTTCCCCGGACGAGCTCTATCACAGAGAACTCTACTACTCTTATATAATCTCTCTATATACTCTATATATAATCTAATACTAATACTAATAATATTATTATATTATAGAGAGGGAAGATTTGTATTTTGTTTTATTTTTGTTTGTTACGAATAAACTTAAAAACTACTGGTCCGATTTCAAAAATTATTTCACCATTAGAATGCTACATTATCCCTGAGTAACAATAGCTATATTTATTACTAGCGACCCGGCCCGGCTTTACACGGGTGCGGTTTCATTGCACCCGCTCTGCTAGTAATAATATATTAGCAGACATTTCACACAACGCCATTTAGCCCTAAACTAAGCAAAGCGGAACCAGAATACCTACAGATACGATTCATATACATATTTTTTGTAAATACATACACATTACATAGAAACACAGAAACACCCAGAAGCGGAACAGATCCCGGTTCTCCGGAATCGAACCCGCAACATCTCGCTTCTCAAAATGGGGTGAAAAATCCGCGCGTGAGCGTTCCGAGAAGGTTCCGAGGCAGAGTTTATAACACAGAAAATTTCTATAAATACTCATGAAACCTATTCATATTCTTTGCCTGCAGCTGTGCCCGTAGTAAAGTTATATCTAAGTAGGTTAGTACATAGCAATAAATAACTGCACTTACCTAAAACCTGTGAAACCGGATAATTTAACAGATGAATGTTTCAAATCACTCATGACATGAACGACTCATTAATGAGTCTGATTGGATGAACAAATCGCGGTAGGTATGTGTCATTAAGGTTGCTTACCTTCAAACATGCCATAAAACACATTTCATTTGCTTTTATGAGTTTTGACCGTAATTTAAAGTTTTGATATCTATGATCAATCACAGTCCTGACAGATTATATCAATAATACCTATGGGGTATTAAAGTTTGTTCGGAAACATTTTAACGTCTGGCTTAGAGCTTGGTATAAATGTTACTCAGAACAAATCTACATAATTTTATACCTACCACCAACTACGCAGCACATTAACTCCAGAGCTCCGGATTATATTACTTTCAAGTGGATGATCTAATAAATGATAATAAGCAGCTCACACCAGTCATAGGCGTAAATTATTAGCATGTTTTGTAATTAGGCATGATATTATTTTCAGAGGGCACTTTATCCGTTGGTCTCGGCTTTAACAGCCGTAAGGGCACGAAAGAGACCTTAGGTAAATTTTTAACCAGAAAATATTATGAGGACAAAACTGACAAACGTCCGCGTGCGGAATTTCTGCATAATTTTTATGACCGCGCCAATGGACAGGGTGGACTTTTCTGACAGCGCCACAAGTAAGTACTATGTTGTGGGGTAGACCCACAGGTGGACCCAACTTCAAACATAAACCGTTCCGCGTGCGCACGTCCGTAGATTTGACAGTCAAAAAACAAACGACGAGACGGCAACATTTAAGTATATTATATTCATAGCCATTTTATTCATAGCCATCAATCAATCAATAATTCGATTAATATAATTATAGAAGGCTTGCTGACATACTGATGACAACAACGTAGAGCCTAAACCTCATCAGTTAACCTCTAGACTTCATCATATCAGCCGATAGACGTCCACTGCTGGCCATAAGGCCTCCCTAAGAGTGCCATGGCGACCGATTTTGTGCTTTCACCATCTACCGACTTCCTGCGACTGCTTTTATGTCATCGGTCCATCGAGTGGGGGCCGCCCTACACTTCGTTTTCCAGTTCGTGTTCGCCATTCGAGAACCTTTATTCCCCAGCGGTATATGGCCTGCCCTCTAGACTTACAAACTAGAAATTAGGAGGGTGGTTCTCTGTAATGTAGGTAATACACTTATTAATATTAAGGATTTTTTGCAATTCAACTCCTAGAGGACACAGCGTAAAGTTTTTTTTTTTTTAATACATTTTAAAATAATGTATTCAATATAATTACAATCTAGCCTTACGTTTAGGCTAATGAGTAATTTTAAGTTGACCTCATGTGTTCATTATAATTATTTTTACACTTTATATTAGTCACTATTGATTTTACACTACTAGCTCAAAAGGTTTAGTCCTTTTGAGCCTTCTCACTATATCCGTGTTGTCGAGGAGCTGGATTGCCTCGACGTTTACATGATGGTGAAGTCGACGCTCGTGAGCTTCTGCATAGTTTTTATTACACTGTCGATGAAGTCTATCTTAAGGTCCCGGTGCAGATCTACGTTTCTTATGTACCAAGGAGCATTTACGATATTCCTTAGTACTTTGTTTTGAAATCGTTGTATAATAAGAATATTGCTTTTTTTGGTACAGCCCCACAGCTGAATACCATATGTCCATACTGGCATTAAGACTTGTTTGTATAATACAATTTTGTTATGTACCGACAGGGCAGCTTGTCTTCCAAGCAACCAGTACATTTGTTTGAAGCGTATTTCTAACTCATCTTTTTTCTTCTTAACGTGAGCTTTCAGATGCGTGAAGATGATGTTGGTATAGAAACTCATCTCGGACTAAGTCGTAGTCGCAAAGTCGTGGAGAATTTTAGTTCATCATTATCATCATCATCATGACAGCCTTCTAATGTTCCCACTGCTGGGACACTGGCCTACTCTCAAGCGAGAGTGATTGGGTCTTATTCCACCACGCGGACCCAATGCATATTGGTGGATGGCACATTTTACTTATGAATACTAAATATAAATTTTGTTACGAGTCTTTCCATGTGTGTTTATAATTGCGTTGCATCTGAGAGTTCTTCAGTTGTATGAGCTGTCAGCATGAATTGGCTTATTTATTTTATTCGCGCTTACTCATTCACAAAGAACTAATATTTAATTACCTACTGTACAAAAGTTTCACTCCGGCGACGTCACTAAACTAAAAATGTATGAACATGAAGCGAATCATCCTTCTCTCCTTGAAGTTTAACCTTTATCTTTTATGACTTTACCAGCAATAAATATTAAAAATTAATATTCTTGAATCAAAAATATCACGCAACTGCGTTGTAATGTAATCCAGTTTCAATCTGCTACCTGTCAATAAGGCGTAATATTTATACAAAACTGACCCGCGCGGTTTCACTTGTAATTCTTTCGCCGTTTAAACCTTTCCTAACAAACAGCACTAAGACTAACAAACAGGAATTCATTTCTATATAAATAAATAAATAATGCTGGACAATATATATATAAAGGCTATATATATAAATAAAGAGAAGAAGATTTGCCGTTTTTACTGAAATATAAGTAGTGAAATTGATTGCAACCAAATCACATAATAGCCCGGGGCCTAAGCGGACGGGATTTGTTTTTTTATTAGTCTTGTTCAAGATTTGTCACTGCCACCGGTTGTCGCTAACCAAATGGTCCCTACCTGACCAGTTTTTCTACATATCGTGTTGAATCTAATTTCAGAGCTGAATTTAAGATTGAGAGTTGATTTTGAGTAACACAAGCTAACTTGATTTCAGAGACCAGAGTTGCGATGCGACCGACTAGTGGCTTCTGTTTGTTACAGCCGTTTGAAGTTGAAATTATTTATGTTCAGTTATTATTGGAGGAAGTGGATTTCAAACAGTAATTATCTGCATAAACGGAGACGGTAACGGATTGTTTATTCTACGAAATTTTGTATACCTTTTGAAGAGTCGTTTGATTCTCCGTTATTTATTATACTAATTACAATTACAGATGTTTTATTTATTCTAAGAACCTGTATGTATGATTAGTATACCCACATAATATATAATATTAAAACGTATATAAAAACCTCAGATAATAATATTATCTTGAATATTATTTTATTTTTATTTTATTTCTCTATTTCTTCAAGGTATTTTTTGTGCACAACTAACAAATGATAATAATGATCAGCTTTAATTGTTCCCACTGTTGGGATACAGGTTTTGGTACTCTAGAACGATTCATTTCTTTAAATAATTGACTGAACAAAATTATTAAAAGAAATATATATATATAATTCGTTCGTTCTGTATAATAATTATATACCTAATATTTATATACCTAGTATCTCTACACATATATAAATTCAAAGACCGAGACTAATATCATCAGGAAAAATATTGACAAAGCACATTTAATTTTAAACATTTTCATTATTTAAAACCTCTTTTACCTACTATTTCATTTGTTAGTTATATTGAATTATATTGAGAAAATCAATGAAATTCACCCTCGTAATGACCTACGGTGAGCTCATAATAAAATATTAACGAAGCCCCCCCCCCCCATAACACTTTCGCCAGCCAATGAACTACTATCTCGTGGAAACCACTCTAGTACATTCGTTCCCAGCGGGACAGACTATGTTAGTCAATCACATGAAATAATGTTATTGATATTATTATGTTTTTATTATCGAAACACGCAATAAATAAACCTGAAAATAGCTGTAACGACCGCCCGCGGGTCGTTTGCCGTGGCATTGTCATTGAGAATGTCGCTATAAAGAACTCTAGACTTATAACAGTACTAGCTGTTGCCCGCGACTTCGCTCGCGTGTAACTCGGGAATCGTACTTTTTTCCGGGATAAAAAATAGCCTATGTCCTATTCCCAGTCATTATCTATCTATTATAATATATTATATATAATAGTTATTTAAAATTCAAGCAAAATCGGTTCGGTGGTTGTCGAGTAATAAATATCCAAACATCTAAACATCCAAACTTTCACATTTTATAATAGTAATGTGACAGTGGTTGGTACTTCCAAAATGCAAGGATTACTTTTGACTTTTGCTCAAGATTAGTTTTTTTGTTAGTTTGTTTTTTAGTTCTTTCATTTCATTCAACAATTTTTTTTTATATAATAAAAAACATCACTTACCGTGCCGACATAGGTATTTGGTGCTTTATATACTTTCGCAGATGAATCGTTAAGGAAATTATAAATAAAAATATTATGCGCGTCGGCTTGAAAACCATCTTCATTTTCCGTCTGTTAAAAATGATGTTTAGCATAGCCTAGTTTAGTTTAGTAATGTCCACCAGTATATTTATTCACAAACCTTTAAAAATCCAAACAAGTTATGCTAAAATATAAATCCCTTTGTTTTTCTTTAGCTTTTCAATACTCAAAGCCTTTTTATAACCACATTTTTATTTCGGTCGGTCACTAGCACAAAGCAGAAGGTTAAAATCACCGAGGAAACGAATTTATCGTCTTCTTTGCCGGTTTTTCCGAGTTTTCATGCTTTTAGAGATATACTATGTAGAAATGTGATTATTTACGTTTGGAAACTGATCTAAGTATTTTAAATGTCTACAATTTTTTTTTCACTGTGTCCATGTTAAAAAACGCCCTGTTTTTAAAACTGGGAGTTCGTCAGCGTTCGGCTTTAGGTAGGTACCTACCTGCTAGTTTGTTTACTAAAATTGTCGCGTAATTAGTGCGCGCTGACGCGGCGAGGCAACGCACGGGGCGCGCGCGGACTAATCATCAGATATATCAACCGAATAGATGCTCACGACTGTACATTTAGAACCAACTTTAGTTTATTACCGTTCAAATACAAAAAACCATGTAAGTACCTGTCTACTTACATTCGTTTTTTTATACCACTGTGGTGGCAACCCAGTAAGTATTCCCTTAGTGTGATGGTTAACACTATAAAAACAAAAATATACTGCTAGTACGACCTAATACTATTCAATTCCTCTCTTTGAGGTATTCTCAGCTCTGATTGCGCTAATGAAATCTTCTCTCATTGCTTTCAAATTCACTCTAATAGAAAATAGCTCTCATCAATTTTATCACACAGTTTTAAATAAATTTTCATAAAGGAAAGTTTATTTTAGGAAAATAATTTCGTATTTTAGGAGAGTGAAATTTAAACTTTTCTTCTCAAGTAAAAAAATAGTTACAGCTTGTACTTATTAATCACACTACCTGTTGCCCGCAGCTTTGCTTAATCGGTATGTAGGCAAAAGTAGTCTATCATACTATTCCAAGTTTAATTTAATCGGTTCAGCCATTACAGCGTGATTGAACCACAAACATTTTAAAAATAAAACAGGATTAAGAACAAAGTTTAGTAGAAAATATAATATGCAAATTTTTTCAGCGTGTCGGCGAGTCCGTTTTATCGCTGATGCTAAAATGAAAATAGTCACGTTCGATTTTGAATTTTAATAAGGCCTTTGAACCACCATCTTATTAAGTTTCTTTACCTAGAAAATAATAATATTACGGCAATTCGCTGTAATATGTAATCGCTGTTAAAACATAACACAAAGCTGTTTTAAATGGTACCGCGACAGCTTTGATAAATTCCCTCTACCTACATGTATTGTGTGAGTTGTGACAATCTTTTTAAAAAAATATTATATTTGTTGTCTTTGGGATTCATATTTTAGTTTTGGGTCAAGGATCTTACATATCACATACCTACTCCATAATGTGTGATAGGTCTAAGCACTATTGTGTGGCAATTTCCATACACTAAGCACATATATAAGTATCAGGTTTAGTTACGGTTTACATTTACAAGGAGATCTCGAAGTGTTTCAATTTATCTAAAAGCGGTTCAATATATCACTTTCAGACCTTTCCCATACCTAATAGCGTTTACGAATAGGTAGGTGCTCTAGTACCTACACACTGTACCTACCTACCTACTAAATAATCGATTGGCACCCGCAATAAAGATAGGACATTCCGAGGTTATCTCACCGCGACAGGATTGTTATTGCTTTTTGATTCAGTTGTACGCGTTTTTCTCATTATCTTCGTAGGTAGTAATAGTTATACTAATTATTCATAATATAATCGAACTAACATGAACAAAAGTTACGGATCAATAACAGAGTAACATCCTAGCAAAAGAAAGTGCGAAAATAACTCCAACTTCAGAAGGCATAATATTAAGACATTCAAGTCCAAGTCTGGAAAGATAAAAACAATGCACTCTGATAAGGAGCACTGGTTATGGGAGCTCAGACTGGATTGTAATTGTAAATTTGTAAGTAAACAAATCAAAATTGAACATAATAAGATACATCAGGTACCTATATACAAAAACATATGAAACAATTGGGCTATCTGAAGACTATCAATTTATTTCATCAACGCATCGTCTGTGCAGGCAGGTCTTATTCTCCCAATAAATAATAACTAATAATATAGGTATAATATTTTTTTCAAACTCAGAGAGATTCAGTAACCATTAATAAAAATGTAAATATTAAAGATATTTTATAGAATTAATTTTATTTTCTAAAAACTAAAAAATATATGAAGCCACCAACATTACTAAACCACAGTGTTAACTAAGCACATAGTGTATTAGTCATTTTAAACAAGTTTTAGCCATTAGTTTAGATGAGAATTTATGAACATGCTTGAACTAAACCGACTAAACCTTGTTAAAGCTCGGTTGTCTCCAGACGCTGCATGCACGGTATTAGTTATTTAAATCCAAATTGCACTTAAAATAGATAAGTACTTTCGCAGTATTTAGGTAGTTTGATGAATTTTATTGATGCATACTCTAAATGTGCTCAAATAAGTACACAGTTAGTTTCAGGTTAGTTTAGAGCACTATGATTGGATTCGACCAAACTAGCACTATTATTTTGTGTAAATAGGTAACACAGATTATTATTATTCATTAAAGGTAGGTATATAATCATTCATTAGTTACAAAATTATTTAGCATAAAGTTTGCCCCGAAATTCAGAGATTCAGATCTTACAGCAGTGTCAACTGAAATAAAATTCAGTACAAAAAACGTCGTACATTTTTAGCAGTTTTTACCATCTTTAGATAGGTATAAAATATGATAACCTTAATTAAACCGTTGGGGTAACAATGGTTAATCCTGTGTAATACATTATATATTCTGTGGCAGTACCCAGGTGTGAATAAAAGAGGATTAGACCGATTTTATATAGGTAGGTACCTCCGGCCTGATTCTCTAACTTTAATATTCTTTAAACCCTAGATTGCGAGCTGAAACTAGAGCAGCCTGGCTATTATAGCATATTTCTCCGGTTTTCTTTCTCGAGAACATAAACCAATGTACTACCTACCTGTATTCTTTCAAATAACATATTTCAATTTTCACTTCATAATAAGAGTGCAACCCGCGCCACAGAAAAAATAACCTACCTACTGCAACAGAACAGATATCCACTGCGTACATTACCCGTACGAAGTTTGAATCAACATACCTTTATCGATCGCGTAAAAACAATTTGATAGCTATTAAATCTGCGTATTCTTTTCATAAAAAAAAATTGAGACAAATTATTTACGTGAGGTGTTTCGGCTCAGATCAGTCCGGTGTCGTCGCGCGTCGGAACGGAAACGCGTTTCCGCTACTCCTTAGAGACATGCTGTTTTTCGGATCTGTCGTACGTAGATAAATTCAGTATCCTCAAGAGACTACTACTCGCTACGGCTACACTTGAGAGTGGTCGACGCGAGACTGCACTCACAGCAACAAAAGTTGATTAAAAAAAAACAGTTTTGATAACCTCAATATATAAAAAACTTGCAATTATTTCCTAATAATTCTTGTCTACCTATGTAAATTTTTAAAGATATCATCTGATGTTTCTATAAATGATTACTTTACTTACTTACTTACTTTGACAGTGTTTATATTATGAATTTGTGTTAAGACAAATTAAGAGCCAAGCAAAAAGATATAAGTAATGATTTTAAATTTAAAATACTTAATATTTTAATTTGAGATTTAAAATACTTATATAGAAAAATAAAAAGTAGGAAATTGAATTATTATTTTATGTATATATTATTATTTTGAACACCAATTATGTGCGAATTAGATCCAAGGAATTGATGAACGCTTGTATAATTCCTTTAGACTTGAACCTCTCTCAGATTTGATCATTTTTTTTTTAGACCGTAGTGTATTTATTTAGGTTTTTCGAAACTATAAATCCATTTAAATGAAAATTTACAATAAAGGTGATGAAAAGTAATGATAGGGTGAAAACATTTTTTCAAAAAAAAAACTTTTTTTTTATTCAAACGCACATTGATATACTAGACCCCAATAAAATTGTACTCAACTTGGATTTTAATTTAGAAATAAATCAATTACTGCGTGCGATTGTACCTGTACTGTACAGAGAAGCGAATGTTGTGATCTTCATATGGTGATCTTCATAGATGAGTCAGTGCCCGAGGTTTATACGATTGCGAAGCCGGGGTGGGTCAAAATAAATGTTGGCTCTTGCGGGATTCATAGGTACTATAATATCTAGAATTCTAGACCTATAATATCCGAATACTAGACTTGTACCGTGAAATAAATATTAAGTAGGTATTATTTATTTATATAATAAATTTGCCTTTTTTGGCAGATATATTCATCCGAAAGCAATATTAGTATTGGCAAACCGAACGACAGAATTCACAAACAATAATAAACATTGGAATACTTTTGTCTTTCTCAGCAACATTGCCGTCAGTTTTGCCAGTGAGCCATTCACGAATTATGTAGTCGAAGAACACGCGTAGGCGAAATAGTTTAGGTATATTCTACTTAATTTGTGGACAAATTATGAAATATTGAATTAGTTCATCCAGAATTTGGAAGAATAGAACAGTAATTTTAACCGTTCCACTAATGTATCAATTTTATTGTTAATGCGTTGTGCTGGCACAAGTTGCCACAATATTTCGCACGCTATTTGTCAAGATTTTTTTCCTATCAAACATTTCCTCTCTTGGGGACTGCTCAATGCCGTAAATGGATTATAACTAATGTATTTATTTCAAACAATTGTGTTGCGATAGATAGTATTTTATGGTTTGGGAAAACTTTAGATTTGTCCCAGTTCAGATAAGTAACTGCCTGTTTACTCTGAAATTCGTAGTTCTGACACGATGACTCTCTTCAAAACCGCATAAGATTGTTATGTATTCTAACAATCTAAAACGGTTTTACGATAGTGACTAAGAGAGTTTTGTGAGCATTAAAAATAAGTGACGCATTTTAATAAGTAGAGGTTTTTTTTTTATAAAAAATGGGTCAGCGTTTGGCTACATCTCGCCTGATGGTAAGCGTAGATGAGGCCTTGTATTAGTCACGCTTTCCCAGAAGATGCTGATTGACTCTTCTTTTGAAGATACCCAAATTATAAGTGGAAGGAAACACCGACGCGGGTAGAGAGTTCCACTCCTTTGCTGTTCTCATGATGAAAGAGGATGAAAAGCGGTTAGTACGCATTGGTGGGACTTCTATAACATAAGGGTGTAACGGCTCGCCGCGTTTGTGCCGGTGGCGGAATAGGGAAGGGGGGATCAGGTTGAACAATTCCTGAGCGCACTCACCGAAATGTATGCGGTAGAAGATGGAAAGACAGGCAACCTTACGACGATGGCTCAAACTTTGCAGTCTTCTTCCAACCAGTGCCTCGTCATTAATAAGTTTTATGGCACGACGCTATATAGAGTCTAGGGTGGCTAGCTGGTATTTGGCCGATCCGTCCCACAAGTGGCTGCAGTATTCCATGCACGACCGAACTTGGGCTTGGTAAAGGCTAAGCAGTTGGGACGGTGAGAAGTAATTTTTTTTTTTTTATACAACTGAAGTAGCAACCAAGCGTACGGCCCACAAGATGGTAAGCGGTTACCGCAGCCTATGGACGCTTGCAATACCAGAGGTATCACTCGCAGGTTGTCACCTTGAGGCTAAGATTGAAAGCCTTATGTGCCAGTAATTTCACCGGAAACCATACCCTTCACACCGGAACACAGCATTGCGAGCATTACTGCTTGGCGGCAGAAATAGGTATGGTGGTAGTCCTTCCCCGGACGAGCTCTATCACAGAGAACTCTACTACTCTTAATGCTTCACCTTCGACAGAGTACCAAGCTTTTTTGCCGCGGTTCTTGCCTTAGCCTCTATAGAGAGTCCAAAGTTAAGGTTGGAAGATATTCGCATACCAAAGAGATCGATATGATTAGCGTAAGGTACCGGTATATCACGGAACGTTGGAGTCATGGAAAACGGACTCCGCTTAGCGGTAAAAATACACGCCTGAGTTTTGGTGGCATTGAAAGATACCAAATTAGCTTCGCCCCAACTAGAGACAGCTTTAAGAGTCTCGTTAGCTTGCTCAACAATATCGGTCCTAAGTTGTGTGAGTTGAGCACTAGAAGTTCTCGGGTTAGAGATATATCTCCCAACAACAGTACTATCATCAGCTTAACCGACAATACTTGGTAAAAGTAAGTCGTTTATGTAAAGAAGAAATAACGTTGCAGAAAGAACACTTCCCTGAGGAACGCCGGCGTTGATTTTTATTAAGTCAGACGACCTGCCATCTATAACAACGCGTAAGGATCTATTTCTAAGGAAATCAGCGATCCATGTGCATAATTCATTAGGAATCCCGAAAGACGGGAGCTTGAAAAGTAGACTGTTGTGCCAAACCCGGTCAAAGGCTTTGGAGACATCAAGCGATATGGCAAGAGCTTCCCCGTTGTGCTCAATTGCTTCCCCCAGTAATGAGTGACATATACAAGAAGATCCCCAGTAGACCGATTACGACGAAATCCATATTGTCGGTCGCTGAGTAGTTCATTGTCTTCATAATTATGATGAAAACCTTGCTTCAAAAATGAATTGCTTAGGTTATATAATATAATTACTTACATAATGAACTGCTTAGTAGAACACTGGTAGAACGGCCCACGACTAAGTTTGCGTTGAGTTTTTCATAAAAAAATCACCTTGTCGCTGCGTGTACAGTGTGTTGATAATGTTTGTGTAATGTAATAATTATATAATGAATAATGAATAATGAATGCTGGACAATCCACACAGCATCATCTAGCCCCAAGGTAAGCTGCTGTTAAACAGAGCTGTGTTATGGGTACTAGATGGCTGATATATGCTTAATACAATACAATACATAGATAGATATATTTTTTATTATATATAGAAAATACCCAGAACACCCGTAACAAATATTTGTAGATAGTACAAACATTTGACCCGAGGCGGGAATCGAGCCCGCAACCTCCGCGTTGCAGGCGGACCTGCGCCCGCTGCGCCACATCGGTCGTCATATAGTTGGTACCTACCTTAATATTTTGTTTGTAATAAACAAAACAAGCTTTGTAAAATCCCATTTTGGACCCTTGGCTTACAAAAAAGAAAAACATCAGTAAGTATATTTTAAGCTACAAAAATTACGAAATAAGACTGAGAAAAGCTTTTATAATTCTGCGTAAATATCTTATTAGACTCTAGACTCGATACAACTATTGATGTTACAGCGTGTACAGATAGGTACCGTAAAGAATAATTTGATAATAAATAATGAGAAAGTCACTGTAGGTGTGTACCTATGATAAAGGCTTATAAAAAAATATATACCTAGGTATTGAAAGTATGTAAGTAGGTAAGTTGCTATGAAAATGAATTAGAGGATTTTAATACAGTTTACTTATTGCATAATCCGGTGCGGTACGGCAAGCGTTCACTTATAGTAACAGTTAGATAGATAGATTAGATTTTTATTGCACACATTATTATACTAAAAAACAAAGAAAAATAACAAGTGTTACAATGGGCGACCTTATCGCTAAAAGCGATCTCTTCCAGGCAATCTTTGGATAACCTGGATAAGGTAGAAAATTATATGGACGGTGGCATACAATAAACTAATAAACAACATTACGATAGAAGGCAGAAAATTTAATCAATTAAATTAGCATTAGAGTACTTATAAGTTAATTAATGATCAAACGCAGATCTTGTATAAGATCAAAAGGCCAAAAATAATTACATGATACTAAAAAGTACATAAACTCCAAATTGTAAAATGAGTGTAAGAGAGAGAAGAAGACGCTAACGTCCGGTGTTTTGAATTGAGCCCTGGACGCAGCCCCGCACTGCCCCGGTAGCGTTGTTGTTCTGTTAATTTTCTATTTTATGCCAAATGTTTATCATTGCTTTACTTACTAACATAAATTACTGTAATTTCAAAAAGTACAGGGTTGAGAGTTTTGTCACCCAAGACGGCTAGGCGGCTGTGAGAAAATCAATTGTAAATTCGGTTTAGTTAAGTGAGTTCAAGCTCAGCGTGAGAGGTATACGCATCGTCGCGTATTCGCAAACTTGACTACCGACTTGCTGCCTCGTCCACTGGAGTAGAAACGGGTTGATTGCAAGTCGGCGCCCTGACTACTCAACCGCAGACTGAAACCTGAAACCGCACTAGAGCCATATTTCCGTAGAAAGCCGATCGCCTGAGCTTGTGTAAGGAAAGACTAGACCGGCATGCATAGATAGTAAGCCAACTGTTTTCTTTACGAAAGTGTTAAAAAAATTAAGTTTTCTTTAATAAAGGTTCTACGATGCTCGCAGTATTTTGTTGTAAGAAAGCCCATAGTTGGCGTTTTCGTTTTGACATTAATAGCGCGGTTTGAGATAACATTTTTTGACAACAACCTGTCATTAATCTGATGACAGGAAACAAAAGCGAAGCCAACCATGGGCTTCCTTACGAAATAGCTCTGCCGGTCGGCATCTTAGGCAGAAAAAATCGATTCTATGACGCGCGTCAGTGCGTAATATTCTACATCAGAGAGAACTGGCAACTGTAATTTACAGTTGCAGAGCGTCCGATCAATGAATGCAACTGAATTTTACTGTCATGCTATGTTATGTCCGCAAGTTAACAAACGTGACTTTGTCAGCATGCAACACGCAGGGATAAACGTGCAGAGGTCACGACCGAGCCACGGAATTATTTTAGCTTCTGCTAAAATAATACCGTGATAATAATAATACTGCGATAAGGCCTTCCATCACGCGAAAGTCACGCTTGCGTGAGAAACACGCATGTCAAAAATTAGAAGAAAAACCATCCAGTTGGCAGGCTTAGTCCACCTGCTTCCTACACAAATACGACCCCACCACTAACCCACTCGGCCCCATTCGGTACCTAATCGCTTACAGTATCGCTTCCACCAAAACTCAAATAAGTACCTACATTCTAATTGGAAATCCATCGGTCAAGGTTACTGTTGTGGAATTAGGCAGGTCACTTTATGTTATCATCGTGTTTGTGTTCTATTGTGTGAAAGGTAGGTGTGTAAAATCAAGTTTCAGTTAGACGTAGCTATTGAAGCTGAAGCTTCAGTTCACTCATGAAACATGAAGTCATGATTCATAAAATAATAAAAGTATTTGAAGCACAACTAACTAAGTTAATACCCCACGTGAGTTTACAAGGGTGCGGTCGGTGCGTGAAACGCGGATGACGCGGAGATTGCCCGGCGACACGTTTTTGGCACGTTTTTGTCACGTTTTTGGATTGTTTTTGGCTGTAACCCCTCTCTTTGCATGCCGCGCTTCATGTAGGTACGCTTTATATGCGCTCCTGAAAATTCGCAGGGTGAAGTTTTGTATTTTAAATGGTTATGGATGTTTAGTAGAGATCTACTAAACATAACAACACAACACAGAACCTTAAGTGTTGACACAAAAATGCCTGAGGCTAGATTAGCAACCTAACTATGTTAAGTTTACCTACCTTTTAGTATTGCTGTTTCGATAACTTTTCCCTCTTTTTACCAACCCATGTAAATTATATGTACCTATGTGCTACACCTGGTGAAGAATGTAGATTGTGTTAGCGTAAGTATGCCTTATTCTTGGCTAAGTATATTACAGTCGCAAAATTACGCTTTTTATCACGACAGCGAGGATGCAATTTATGTCTTTTGTAGCTGAAAACTTACGAGGCATGTCGAGGCATGCATTTTATCTTGTACCTCGGCATACCCGTGTAGATATTTGTATATATTTTATTTGAACGGCCCTGACACTAAAAACTAGAGTTCCAAATCAATATAATTTGTTTTTTTTCTGTTTTCTGCACTTTATGTAGTTTTATAGACATATTCCACTCCTAAAATAAAAAAATCTTAAAATAATTACCAACTTTCACCGGGTGTCAAAGTTTACCTATGCATAATTTTTTTACGTGGTCCGATGGCTCTTTAGTCGACTGGCCCCGGAAAAAACTGGCCCTACGGGGCCAGTTGACCTAATGCATTTAATTTATTACTTTTCTTTAGTCGACTGGGCCCATTACTAATTTAAATAAAAAATCTATAGTCTAATTCCAAACCCGTGTACAGATGTGTACAAAATTTACTTGAGATAAACAAAAATGAAACACCATGGTTATATGATACTTATGTTTATTGGGTTATTTTGATTTACTTAGAACTAGTCAAAATCAACAATATACAACAATGTAAAATTAAAGTTCTTAAAAGTCACAGTCGGTTGATTAATGCTTTAACAGAAGTATTCTAACCAACAACATAAAATTAAAATATTTAAAAATCAGCCTTTTGATATATGCTTGCTTACTGAGAACTATTAAAAATTAACAATATATAATAAAGTAAAATTTAAAATATTGGTAAACGAGTCTTTCGAATAAATAATGCTTACTTAGAAATATCCAAAATCAACATTATACACTTATACTAAATTAAAATAGATACTTAATAATCACAGTTGTTACAATAATCAAGTACTCTTCTATTTTGTTTGAAATCTACATATTATGCGTTTAAAACGAACTGCTATGACGATTAATTATATAATCCATGACAATATCGACAAAAGTTGAAACACTTTTCTTCTTGTCTATACTAATAACAAATTCTGTAAGCGGGGCTAGTCGACCAATTCAAAACATGCATTAGGTCAACTGGACTCGAAGGGCCAGTTCGAGTGGGGCCAGTCGACTAAAGAGCCGGTCCGATAATACCTGATTTTAAAACTTGAGAAAAATGCACTTCCGCAATAATCAAAGTATTAGTATTCCTAAAAATGGTTACCTTGGTTATTGGTACGTTATCTGAACTCAAATCATGGGAATAACAAAGGAAGTAACAAAAAAATATTGCGCCGTTGAACTTCACAGGGTACTTAATCACTTTGATTGACTCCTAGCCACAAACATTATTATTATTATAGAGGTAATAAACTGTTAATGGTGATTAATCTTTGACTATGGGCGCATTTAAATAAGTAACTGTGTCGCACGACTGTCGCGAGATAAAATATTTTCAGTTTCGCAATTATTGATTACACGTATAGCGAGCTATGTAATTTTAGGATGCCTCCAAAGACTTTGAGTTTGTTAATTTCCTCTGAGGATGCCCCCTACTCGATGAACCGATAAAAGTAAGCAGTTGCAGGAATTCGGTGGACGATGCTACTCAAGATCGGTCCTCAAGGCACTCTTTGGAGGAGGCCTTTGTCCAGCAGTGAACATATTTTGCCTGATAATTTAATTAATATGATATCGCGGTGCCACGCATACCCCATTAAAATGAAAGCCTTAACTCTTAACGTTCATCTGTTCTGTCACTAGTCACTAGTCGAAGGTATGATGTCGTGCGGCAATTGCGCGATGGTTGCTCGATGTCGCACGACCACAGCCTGGCAAGTAGCGACTAAATTGAATGCGCTCTAAATCCGTAGAGCTTTCCGTCCGTATTCCGATAAAATGAGTAGCAGGTAATGTTTGGTGTGGTATGTGAATCTATTATTCATTGGAGCGTCCTCACAGCGCGCATCGAGTATGGTTTATGCATGAGCATTGAACAATACTCACAATAAGTGCCTGATCGACCAACGAGCCATAAGGCCGCGTAAAAACCGACGGTTTTATCATCATCATCGTTGCTGAATTGACTGGCGAGCCAAAAAACATAAACAGTACATGCTTAAATACTTTCAAGATGTCAATAGCTAAGAAGTATTGTAATTCTATGGATGGTATCTTCCTTACCTAGTGAACTTCACTTGAGCGTTGTAGCACTTTAGAATACCGTTTTTATGATTTGCCATTACTTATTTATTTGGAGCGAAATTGCATGCCGTCGGTCGCCGAGACATTCCGTCTTGGGCCTTGGGTTGATGAACTATGGTGTAAAGCACAGGTCACTGTAAGGTTAGAAGCCGAGCTCATAACAAAACAACTGGAGTTCAAATCAAAGTTGGTTACAAATTGTGGTAAATATATTTATTAGACAAGTAAATACAGGCGGCTGCAACTGTGATCAAGCAGCTCAGAGCTGTCTTTGTTAGAACTTTTTTGGTGTGATGTCCAACAGCCCCAACAGAGAATTTCGTGAAAATAATGAGACTTTGACGTTCCGCTCTACGTAGGGTACGCACGCACTACGCAGTCTGTTTGTCTGTTTGTGCTGACTGCTCATATAAATATGATATAAATAAATATTAAGATATTTTTAACACCTTGGGTGCTTACAACAATATGATGATTGTAACTGCGTATATCAAATGCTTTTATGTTTTTCAGATATTTTTGACGCTTATATCAATTTGAGGCTGACTGTACCTACCCTAGAAATTATCTGTTTAGTGATTGCGTAACTTGGTTGCAATCCGATTTCAATCAGTGAACTATCAGTAAGCTGTCCATATTTATACAAAATATGTCAGTTTCTTATTTAAACCAAGCGAAATCGATTAATGCAACCGAATTATACAATCACCCCTCTGTTTACCTCTCTAAAGATAAAAAGAGAATCTAGTAATAGAGTAGATTTTATCAACATTCATGTTAGGTAAATAATATTCAGAACTATATAATTTTATTAAACAAAATAAAATATGTACATAATTATATTACATTACAAAATATACAAAATACATATGAAACAGTTGAGCCATCTAAAGACCGTTACAAACGACCTATAGATAGCTCAACTGATGCAAATCACTACCAGTAGGAAGCGTTCCCAACATGCTGGCTGCATTGCCACGTTGAATGGCAATGCTGATACGTTGAGCCAGATATGAACCAGCCTTTGGATCACGCGTCGCTTCGACCAGACGCCCGGAAAGAATTTTGAAAACGCGGTGAGCCCCGGTACCCCACGGACCCAGGGTCTCCACTCCAAAAGGCTCAAATATGTAGGCTCTATCTAGACCGGCATATTTGCGCCTTTTGGTGTTCTCCGCACAATCTGCCGCCGCGCCAGCCCTAACTGATGTCCCCGACAGATGTGATGCGGCTAAGGTGTCGACGCATGTCGCGTCCCACACCAAAGACCTACCCATCTCCCAAGGGACAAGAGTCATACCGTCAGGCCGTTTGCCATCATCACGCACCAAACCGTTCGGTTCCAGAACGGCTGGTACGTTGACACTGACAAACGCCCGACGAATGATGTCATTAAGACTGGCGTGTCGGCAGATCCTACCGGCGGCCCTGGTGCACGACAATCCGTGGTGACCAAGCTGGTCGACCGCCGTACCGCACTGGCACTGATGCGGAGCGAAGCACTGCGCACCCAACCGCAGACTAGTTGCAAGACGGAATGTTGTATTGTCCATCAAAGTTCCAATATTGTGAGATGGAAGTGCTTGCAGCCAATGCCCTGACTCTAATTTTGAAACAGCAAGAAGACGGGCACGATCTGTGGAGCATTGACATGTTTGTAACAAACAATTCCATGCAAGCTCGCACAGAGGCCCGTCCCATTGCCGTTGAGACGAAAGGTTTTTAGGAGGAGCAGTATCAGGGCAAGCACTGTGCCAAGCGTGTCTAGCCTCGTCTAAATATGAAATTTTGAGGTTGTCGCCAGGAATAATCGAAAAAGACGGAATTAGAATTTTTTCAACCAAAGAGCTAGTGCTATAGACGGAGGACAAGAACGCATACATAAATAAATAATTACTTTTTAGATACTAAACGATGATAGTAAGTAGGTAGGTACTTCATTTAAAAAAGCCATCAAGTTTAAGGAAATCGGTCGACTCGAAGACCAGGCAAGTTGAAAAATAATTTAACTAAGCGTAACGGTTCATCGGGTTTATTAATCAAAAAAGAAGCCTTAAGATCATTTGAGACTCTTTGAGTTTCTAAGGCATTATTTCTCTGACCGTAGCATTAAAATATTAATAAAATGGTTTAATAAGCGAAATGCTATTTTCTTGTACAAGTCCCATTGGTTTTCCGACTTTAGAAACGGAATTAATAGGCCGCTTGAAAGCCTTCGTCGCCGCGTCGTCCGTGACTGGCTATGGCACAACAGTTTGGTTTTCAAAGGCACTTATAGCTTAAGCACAGGTGCTTATAGTGAAGGTGTGTACCTACTTATTTTACTTAAGGCTTGTAAAAAATCATGGATTGACTGATATTTTTTTTTAAGAACACGATATAGAGTTGAAATATAACTAACCGACCTCGACCGATTACTAAGGAAAAGATACAGCATAAATATTCCTAATAAATCAACATCCTCTTATATTTAGATCACTCGTCGCTCTGAGTGATCCATAGCAACCAATTATTTATTTATTTCTATGATCGTGAGCCGGTTACGGCTACAAACGGTTTATCTATATTAAATATTTTATTTTACTTACTTGGAATAATATTTGTCGACACCGTCCGGATTTTCACGATAGAAAGAACACAAATGTGAGAAGGCACCACATAAAACGCGTTAGCTCACTGGCCTAGAAAATTCGGTTTGGTTTTATTTTTCACTTTTGTTTTTATGTGGTTCGTACCACACTTTTATCTGATGTTGACAATTTATTATTTTAATGGTTCCAGGCGTATTGAATAACGATATCGAACACTAGATCTTATCAATATCAAAAGTACAAAAAGTGGTAAACAAACATTTGTATTCGGAGTCGTGAGGTGAGGTTGTTTTCTCTTTGCTTAAGGTACCTATCAGATCGTTTGGTTCAAGAACTACGTTGGCTAGTATGTTGAGTGTTTTATTTTTATTATGATATTAAATCGACACTACTTTAGTGACGGGATGAAGTGGCCGAAGTTAGTAGAATGTTGTACCTATGCCTTAGAAACTTACAATGCGAAAACGGGTTCAATCCATTGTCTCCAACAAGCAAACTGGAGAATTAATAAAGTATGAACTTATGTGCCTACTGCCTAGTTGTTTACCGATAACAGAGTTTACCTTTTTTACCGATTTCTTTACACCTACACGTAGAACACTTACATGTGTTATTAAGTATATTATTTTGAAAAATAAAAATGAGCTCATCGACCATATTGGTAGCTGTACTTTCTACAGTTTGTACGATAGGTACAAACTACAAAAAGTACATCAATATAGCATGAAACTCTTATTGAAAATGCGCTTTAACTATAACCCATCATTAAATGAAATTTTTTCACTGCACCGTGTCATCGTGTCTTTAGTGAGCTTTGTTTGATACTATTAACAGATCATGAGGTAAGTTAAACAGACGAGTTGGCGGGATGTAGACAGGTGCGGCCTGCGGCGGGGACATACTCACGCCTAATTTAGTTTTAATGAAACCTGTGATGGATGAGAATGTACAAGCCTGGGGTCTACTCATGTGGATAAAAACGATATATCGTAAAATTTTTCGTGGTTTAGCTTATGTCTGTGAATGCCCTGAACTTCGTTTGTCACTGTCTTAGGTTACGAGTTATATACTAACGTATGTTTGGCCTGATTGTCGTTTATCGCTTTCAGGAGTAGACCCTCAGGGCAGGCACGGTCGGTGGCGCTGTGGTACGACGCAATAAAGTAGAATTTTGAAATACCTAGTGGAATAATAATGAATGTTTATACTAACTAGGTCGTTCTGCATTGCAAAAAAGCATTCAAAAGTTCTACTGAGGCTTCCATTGTGTTTAAGTTTTGTTCTGAAATAAGGCCCAAAACTAAGAAAGCATTATAAAAGTTACTCCTTTAAACGCAAGTGAAGCCGCAAACGGAAACTAGCCTACATAATTGCTTTGTGCTTTGACTTATCACTAAAAATATGTCAAACAACTTGTTATGAACCAGTTATTGCAATTATTAAATCGTTAAAATTATATCTACCTGTTTGTTACGTGTGAACGCACACGGCTAAACTTACCACTGAACCGATTTCAGATATAGTTTAAAACCGTAGGAAAGACATTCTATACTAACTACTTAAGTACTTAATAAGTACCACGCGAACTTGCGCTACAGCTGCAGCTAGTCGTCCATAATCACAAGTTTTTTGACTCATTCTTTTGGAATGAATGAACACTAAATTTTTTACTGAAAATTAATCCAGTTCTCTTTTAGATTTTAAAATGAAACGTACTTTAGTTTATTGTTTTATGGTTCCCGGCAACCCACGCACGATATTATCACATTAATATTTTTACCAAACAATATATATATATTTTTTATACTACTAAAGTGGTAACCAAGCGTACGGCTCACTTGATGGTCAGCGGTTACCGTAGCCTATGTACACATGCAACATCATAGATATCACTTGCGTGTTACCAGCCTGAGACGTTAGATGGAAAGTCTCATGTGCTTGTAATTTCACCGGAAACCATACCCTTCGAACCGGAACACAGCAATGCGAGCATTACTGCTTTTCGGCAGAAATAGGTATGGTGGTAGTCGGGGACAAAACTAGGTGTCAGATGAGAATAATCCGTCCTTCCCCGGACGAGCTCTATCACAAAAAACTCTACTACTCTTAAATTTGATTGATTTAATTGGATTGGTGAAATCATGAGTCCAATCGAGTCTGTTTAAGTAACAAACAGCGTAGGTAGACCCAATGATGCAGATGAAATATTTATAAACAAATAAGTCAAATAGGTACATAACATTAAAATGAATTTTCAAATAGGTTAACAGTCTAGGTTAATGGACACTTACTATGTGTCTTCATAAATATTCTGTTTTCAACGTTGCTAATAATAGCCTACCTGGCTGAGAAATATTATTTTATACTATTAGCTTGGACGGCGCTGAATAGAGACGGTCAACGAAATTCATGATTTATTGTGTAGACTATAGACCATAAGATTTATGATTTTGTTTGGATTTTAATATGAAAACACGTTGCATTTATAAAGGAAAAGCTTCGATGTTGGCTATACCAGTAGTTAATAGGTACCTTTATTTTATGATTTAAGACGATCGAGGATTTCAGGCGACCAAATCACCAAATGACTCTAGATTATACGAACTTCCTTATCAAAATATCCAGAAGTAGGTTTCATACAGCTAAGTAAAGCTCTTTTAAACGATAAAGCTTTATTACACTAACTACAAACACTACGTGCACACGGGAGCGCTTAAAAGCGCTAGTAATAAAAGTGGCTTAGGGTACTTACGGCAATAGTAGAGTTTTTTTATTGTCCAATTATTATCCATGGGGGGCATAAATACTATAAATCTGCTTTACGCAAGGACCACTCAAAAATGCATCGAAGTTGAACTATGTAGAGACATTTTTCGATTACGGTGCATCATATTTAAACAAAACTGATGAATATAATTATAATTGGAGCACCATGATGCATTCGCATAATGAGCGACAAAACTTTTAAAAGTATGACGTGTTGATTTTTAGTATGGTTTTTATTAGCATACTAAATATCAAAAACCATACTAAAGTAGTATGTGACTGGGATAGCAGGGTTAGATATTCCAATTAAATTTTCGTAATACCACACAACAGATAATAAAAACCATACCAGGGTGGCATGACGCGTGCCAGGCGGTATTTTTATCCGAAAACATCATAATACCACTAATACACTTTTACTTTTCTAATACAGAACCAAAATAAAAATATGTACATAATTACATGAATGTACACATTTTTACATACATACACGCTCTTATGGGTCTGGACGGAAAACATACTGACATCAAAACAAATGCAACACGAGTTTTAATACCTAGAAAACGCGGTATTCGCATTCGTTCTGAATAAAGTTTTATTTATAATGGTGGTCTCTCTTTAAGAATAAAATTTACAAAAGTTTAGGTAGAGCCCGCTGTATTATATTGATGGGCTATCGAGGGACGAGCCAAATCGGTCTATTTACTCGCAGTTTATAATTGTTTAAGAGTTCCGTAATCCATGGAATTTATGCTCACACTATACTATTACTCAATACACTATACTATTCATGTGAGATAATGTTATACTTTTACACTTAAAACTTTTTTTTAAAAACACAAAAAATATGTTAGTAGTGCTGAAACGGTAAATATGGCGGACTGAACTTGGGCGGTATTATAATTTAGGATTCCTTAGAAACAATTAGGTAATCCAATCCTTATTTATTTTAAAAATGCTACTAATATGGATATACGTAGGATTGTTATCGAATGTAAGAAAATGAGTCCCTGTTATTTACTTTTATCTGCTTTTATAGTGGTGACGGAGTTATGCGCTCATAGTCCAGTTGGTAGTTACTGTTTTTTGCGCAGTAGGATGTGGGTTCGATTCCCAACTAGGATAAACACTTGTGAGATGACCATAAACATTGGTTTTGTACTATAAGTATTTACAATAAAATAAGTATAATATATAAAAATGTTTTTTTCTTTTCTTTCTAAGTATAAGTACTTATTTATAAATTTTATATTATTTAGGTACCTTGTAGTACCTACCAGTTTTGCATAGTTTGAAGCTAAATGGCGCTCTGTGAACGTCAACATATAATATTTATTGTTATTATATTTATGGAAGAATGATTGTAAAATTGTAATCCTCAGCAATTGTCGTTATCAGCTGAAAAAATAGCATCAAATATCTACTACTACCATGAACTCTTTCGCGAACGCGATTCAAATGAAGACCTAAACTAAATTGTCAAAAAAATGTATACCATGACATGATTGTCTAATTGATTTCATGGTACAAATTTTTTGACGATTTAGGTCTTAATTTGAATCGTTATAAGAGTTCATGGTTGGGCAGAACCTTAAACAATATTTTTGTCAAAACGCGCAATTTAATACACAATAAGTTTAATTTTAATACACATATTATATTACTTACTATACTCTTTTGGTAAGAACTTAAGGCATCTTTTATTTTGTAAACAAGCGTTGGCTATAAATACATAGGTATCTGCTAGTAACTGATGGATGTGCTGTAACTAAATTTATCTACCAATTTTACTGACGATTGATTATGTCAGCTGGCAGTTTATCATTGATGTTATGAAGAAACAATGTGTGTGGTGTAAAATTAAAAATTAAAATTGAACACTTATTGATTGGTATAACCAGGCTGTTTGATTTTGGAAGAATCATCTTACCTATTATTTTATTGTAATCACAGAGTGTTAGAAGTATTCCGTCACGGCTTCGTTTGCGTTACACGGAAAAAATAATTTTCTACAATACAACCAGAACGCTGAGTTAAAATTAAATGTGTTAAGGAAACCAGAATCTGTTTGAAGGAACTAAAATTATTGTATAAAAAACTCATCATATTGTAATGCAAACGATTTCATTGTAGTTATGCAGGAATTAGTTCGAAAATGTTCACAAGATGTCGTAGTGTTAAACGTCGCGTTTCTATGTAGATCGCGCTGACGAAAACTTTCTGCATAATTACAAAACCCATTTCGTTATTGATGAAATTTGAGTCAAGCAAAGGTCGATAGACCTATATCTAATGGTATATTGTGTATATTTGATTCCATAGCCTTGTGTGTGCATTTGTGCCATACCACTGGTTCGCTTACTTACTAAAGTAACATATTTTTAAATAATACATCAACAAAAGAAAGGCACCCCAAGTATACTAATCGGTAATCTTTAGGTCTAGTTACTACAGTACAGCACATCATTTATTCATCATTAATTCAATACGTATTGTAATCTAGTAATTCAAACCACATAACTATTGCATCTACAATATTTTTTTAACTAGAACAGTCTTGTAGATTGTCGTCACATATATAGCAAGACGAAGTAGAAGATGTAACATGATTTTTTTTCCGTGTATTAGCAGACACTATAATGTTCTATAATATTAATTGCTGAGACATGATGATTGATCATATGATATGACCTAATCGCTTGGGCTCCATCCAGCGTAGACAAGTGTCTAAGCAATTAATATTATAGAACATTATATTGTCGGTCATATCAATAGTAACTTCTATCTAATCTACTTGTACCACGAGTGCCCAATACAGATCGGTGGATAACATAATGTCTATTGATATTTTAGTGAAATTCACTGTTCACGCAATAGGTATGATAATATTTAAAGACCTAGATCAATATTAATTGCATAGATATTGGTTGCAAATAAACAAATTATCTTATCTTATCTTATATAAAATTTCAGTGATGTCATTTACTTACATAAATTACTAGAAAGCAACCCGCCCCGGCTTCACACGGGTGTTTATTATTGTAGAACATTGTTTGTTTCGATCATCAATAGTTTCCGCAGCGTATGCGATGAAAGCCATTTTATGGCAAATTTTTTTACACCTTGGGTTACATTGTTGAAGTTTTAGTAGGGATCCCCAATATAGCCTATGTTACTTAGGGATAATGTAGCATTCTAATGGTGAAAGAGTTTTTTTAATCGGACCAGTAGTTTTTGAGTTTATTCGTAACAAACAAAAATACAAAATACATAAATACAACTAATCTTTTCTCTTTATAATATTAGTATAGATATACGAATTATTTATAAGTAGGTATGTAAAGGTCTTTCTACTGATAAGTATTATATTATGTCTTTAAATATCTGATATAATAGACTAAGATAGGTCTTCTTGGTCATTTAGGTTTTCCTTTGGAAGTTTTCTTTCGTATTTTTTTTATTAAAAAATTAATAATGTAAAAAAAATAATTAACGCACGTCCTGGATTGGAGAGTATGCTACCGATACTAATATCTGTTCTGTGCCACTTTATACCAGGTGCTTCTATTGAAAACAGAGTAACAGAGTATAATTTTATTATGACACCGAAAATGACAACCTAATAGGTACCTACAAAAGTAACGACATGCCTGTGGGTTGAAAATCACCAAGCTACCACCTAGGCCCAAAACTTCTAGTCAGAGGGCATACTACGGACTTACCTTTGACTAGGGTATTCAGAGGTAAGAGTAGGTCCGCTTAACTATGCACAGAACTTGCTTATTTCTGCTTAGGTACTTACTTACCTAAGTTTATCGGAGTCTCGATGCATCGTAGGTATTAATTCTGGTGAAGTTTACTACGGCAGTACTACAGTCCGTGGGCGGTAGACAGGCCGTTTACCCCTAGTCGGCACTTTTCTCGAAATAGTCGGTCACTAAAACTCATAAATCACATGTAAAAGAAGAATATTTCTGAAAAGAGTTTTCACAGAGAAAGTGTCGATTTGAGCGCGAAGAATTTGTTTACGAGTGTAGGGTGGCGCTTCGCGGTGCGCGTCCACCGCGCTCGGCGCGCAACAGATAGTACTAGTAGGGCGCTAGTCAGCGGGCGCAGAGAGCGCGCCGCCGCCGCCGCCGCGCCGCCGTCGTCGCGCCGCGGCCGGGCTGCACGGCGCGCGCCACTCGCACCCCTCTCCTTTCCCCCTGCTCCCCTGCCTACAAGACCCTTCTGACGTCATCCCGAAACCTCCGAAAATCCTCGCTAGCTCGTTCGTCGTCTTGCGGTCGCTACAGTTTTCCAATCTCATCTTATACGGGTTCAACGGAACGGTTGTGGCCACTTGATATTGTTTCAGATTATGTTTATCTATGCAGGATAAGCGTTGAAATTTGTCCCCTTGCGTCTCGAAACTTCAAACTTTGTCAGACATTCTAGACGAAATTAACAAATTACTTTGTGATTTTAGTATTTACTTTAATCTGCAGAAGGCTCGCTTTTTAGTAGGACAAATTTATTAATTATTTAGTCCAAGTATCTTATTTATGTACAAACCATAATAAGTCAATTAACCTCAGCATTAAACACAGTCAAATGGTGTGTGCGGCAAACTCATTCTCATAATTAGGTCTTAATTTGGTCTTGTTTACCGAGGGAACGCAACGTGATCTAATTTAAGCCAAAAGCGTCTAGTATAACAAAAAGCGTCTAGTCCAAATCTAGCAATAGCCTTGTCTGGAGTCTAATATAACCAGTAGGTATAAGCTCAGAAGGGGCCCAACAACAGTAAGCAAGTGTTGACAATGAACGTGTGTTCGTGACGGCCTACAAGCTGCGAGTAATAAACTGCCTTTGTGAGACGTTTAATCCACTTATCTGTTTGTAGCCCCCCGAGATGCGGACTCCTATTGTCACCGAAATTATTACATCCGATGGTCCTGACTGTCTCAAGTGTCCGGTAATGATTACTTCTATTATTGTCCGTTTGTCTTTATTCCTTCACGCGTCAAGGACCTTGTCGGGTCAAAGGTGCATCTTGCTGTTATGTAAGTGAAATTTAGATAGGAAAGGCCCTTATTTTTACGGTTCATTGTTTGCTTGCAAGAATTGTCTCGTCAAATTAATTTAAGTGGGAATCAAATAATTTCATTGTTGTAAGTATAAAATGTTTAATTTGACATTGATTCTGATAAATAGATTGATTTCCTCATGGTGTAAAAGACGCCAGGCAATAAAAGGAATTTATAAGATAGTAACACAAAATTTAACAACGCCATTATGTGACTTGTTTGACACTAATAATTACAGCTATTAAATAAAATAATTATATTAATCAAATAAATAAGTAATAATTTACGTGTGAAATAATTGTAGTAAAAATAATTTGTATTTTATAGTGAAGCAATGAAGAAAAATATAGGGGCATGAAATCATTGCAAAAAAGGTTCGGAAACCCCTGCTCTAGTAGATAGAGCTGCTTATTCACAGTGGAAAAGCTGTACAGTTACCTTATTCCTATAATAATAATTGTAGGTATACTCTTACTCATAATTATTTAGATGGCAGGTTGATTCCTACTATAGGCTACCAGTTAGCACTCCTCATCGATAACACGCTAACCCCACACCGCTAACTGCGGTATTAATATCGGATCTAGCACTATCGCATCGCTGCACTCCCCACCAACGGGGATTTTCTTCTCTCGTGTTTAGGTACACACATCGCGGATTATGCCGATGACGGATATTTAATTATGTGTGCTCTCCATTTAGCACTCACCGATAAAACTTATCTAGTAAGTGAAATTTTGTTCGCTTTAATAACTGACCAAAAACATTTTCCAGAAGACATTTTCCAATGACCAAAGACATTTTCTATTTTCCGTAAAATCAATGGAGTCCATTTTTTAGTAATCACATTAAGGGGTTTCGACTTTCGAGGGATATAAATTGTTGTAACACAATAGAGTGATGGATCTAAGCCAGACCGAGATCAAATGGAGTATTTGAAAAAGCTTGGTAAATGTTTGAGTGCAAGGAAAGGGGCGCAACCTTTGGCATTTGGGTGTGATCCGTGAGAGTCCGTCGTCAGTCAGTACTTTATTTAAGATTTTCTATGAGCTTCTAAGCTTTGTCGTGTTTATGAATCAACAAAGTAATTTATAAGTGGCTTAATAGTGGTCTCTAGCATTTACAGAGCAATTGTTGAATTGTTGAAATGTTTTGCAGAGCACGATATATCATTGTAATTGTGCTTGTAAAGGTAACTCTGTTCTCTTCCAATCTCAATATCAAGTAAAAAAATGATACAAGCGGACAAAAGTGTCAAAAACGTTTTAAATTCGTTTTCTCTCCTCCGACTCTTTCATACCAAACTTCCTGCTGACTCCTGGTCTATACCACTTCGTCTCCGCCGCCAACCGCCTGAATAATTGAGTACACACGCACATTCTAATTATTTACCTTGTTTTTGTACCATTAACTATGACGGTCATACCACATTTTGTTCTCGCGAAAAGTTCATAGCGAGCATTCTCTTTGTGTGACTTATTTGCGGGCTTGTATTGTAAATATTATCTTAGTATACAGGGTCTTTTATTATCAACATGACAAAAAGAAATAGGTTCCATCCACATAATGTAATAAGATACACATAAAAAAAAATACATGGACCTTTTTTTTATACACATTTTGTCTTAAAAATCTCGAATAAATCGACTACGTTTTTCTGGTCTATTATTATTCATCGTAATCGAGACAGGCGGCGTAATAATAAAATATTCAAACGTTTACACCCCGTAGCGGGTCATTGAAACGCGCCGCGCGCTGCCCTTTCAATTTCCAGCACGGATAACTAATAATTGACCTAATACGTAATTGATTACTCGAGATTTTCCAAAACAAAATAATTAAGAAAAAAAAAGGAAGTACACGGGTTTTTTTAAAAGTCAGGTTGATAATAAAAGACTGCATATAAAAGGATTTCGAGACTGACTGACAGATCAACGCCTATGCGTTGATCAACGAAAATTTCATTTTTTAAGGACTTATTGATAAGTAAACATGAAATTAAGAGGGTGCATTTGTTTTATGGTGTAGGGGTGCTCTAAGAAAGGAATTCCCGAAATTTAGCTCCTTGGACGCAGCCGGAAGATGAAGTTTGCAAAAAAAAATAACAACGCGGACAAAGTCACGAGGCGTTCTACTAGATTATTTATAAAGGTTGCAGTTATCCAAGCCTGTTCAATGACTAAAGTTAATTTAGTTCATTGACGAGAGGTATCGCATTGCTTATTCAATTAGTTATTTTTGTTTTTATAGTGTTAACCATTACACTAGGGGAATACTAAAGATTATAATATCCCAAAAATTATTTTGCCTCAAGCGGGATTTGAACCCGCAATCACCGCTTGATACGCGGGCGCTCTACCAATTGAGCTATCGAGACATATCTCGCTTGGACGAAATAATCATTGGGATGTCTTCGGCTCGAAGCGCCGATAGCTCCACCTACAGGGGAAACGTATTCCCCTAGTGTGATGGTTAACACTATAAAAACAAAAATAACTAGATCATTTTATATTCGTGCTAGAGCCTCTAGAATCTAGAGACTAGATGACAATACACTCTACAATAACAAGAAAACACATTTTTATTTTATAGATAAAGTTACCTTGATATTGTTTAAGCATATTAGAAGTCCAATAACTTTCATCGTTTATTTTATGCAGACGTCACATCGTAAATCCGGGAAGAACTTTGACATAATCTTATAAAGGTAGAGTAGGTAGGTATTATGAACAAATACTCCGCTGGTGTTTTAGCCAAAATTAGTGAAACTAATAAAATACGTGTGGGGTACGGTAGAAAAATACAATTAAAATTTGCATTATAAATTTATTATTGATTGGTTATTTTTTAGATGGACCATGGTCTGATCAGAAAGTATACGATTTCAGTTCATAAAATTTGCGATGACCAAAATACATCATGTATTGTATTACAGGCATTTTATGTACCTAAATGCATTAAAGTGTTTTTTTTTATATCTCAGCAACATTGCTAGTTTAATAAAATGGTTCCTTGTACGGTTGTACGGAACACAAAACCGCGATTCCATAATACAATTTTTGGTACTTTACCGAATAAATCTTTCATTCAAATCTTAAACAACCTCGGCAACCTACTGTAATCACTTTATGATTGACCATCACTAGTCGGATATAATCATATAATTCATAGATCCGAATTTGAGATTTGTATATTGTAAAACTGGTCAAAACAAAACCTACTACATAACGTACTGCGGGACTAGGTAAATAGAGTGTTAATTGAGAATAGAAGGCACAATTTCATTACAAGACTTATGTATGTAAAGTATATTTATTTAAGTATATTTTTAATGGGTATTAAGTAATACTATTACAGTTTTACTGCTCAAAGGTAGATGTTACATTGTTTTTTTTAAACTTTATTTTATACGTAGTGAGCTGAATCCTTTTGTCTATGTAACAAGAATTTAATCAAATAACCGGATGTACAAGTAGACAGGTACATAGCCGTTCTATGCCTTAGAGACCTGTACTCAGAATGATACGTTTTACAGTACAAAACGTTAACGTATTTTTAAATAGCGTTTTACAGCGCTTCTTTAGCACTTACGTAAAATGAATAACAAAGACCCCATACAAATTGACATCTATGAAATATACAGTTCCAAGCCGATAAGATAGACTCGAATCAATCTCATCCAACATAAGGAAGTAGGTAATCCAACACCAGCAAACCGCTACCATTACCTGTAAGTATAATGCATACGCTCTTCGAGAAACTTGATCACCAGTAAAACATATTTTCGCATCGCTTCTTGCGTACTTTACCTACTTATTAAGGAACATACTTTAAACAGTATTACGAGATCAAACGAGACTGCGGTCAAATTAAATGTCGTTTAAAATAATAAAAAGTAAGTAAGTAAGTAAGTTCGTATGAGTCAGTGGCCAACTTTGGTGATAGAGATTTTAGGCCGCCCGAAGTAAGTAATTTAGTACAACGTAGAGGAAATAAACTCGCTAATCCCCATACGGCCGTTGAGGAACTTAAATAGGCATGGGTAGTAACAGCCAGATACGCTTCCAAAAAAATCTTTATGGTGGTAATAGAGTGCATACTACCATCATTATTTGTTTTTTGGCAATGTTTGTATTTGTTCAGTTTAGATGTCTTCAGCTTCTATCGTACTCCATTATCACACATCTTTATCTAACGTAATATGGAAATATGGAGCCTTAAAAATCTTGACCACCAGATCGGTGTGATTCTCCTACTTTTTGAAGTTGCGTATAATATGGCTCATTACTAAAGGCAAAAGATCATTGACCTAAATGCATTTAGTAGACCAAAAAAGGCGTCTAATGCAATTTTTTTTTATTATAATATGGGTGAGTTACCTTACGCTTCATTACACGTTATTACACGTTATTCTTCAGATTTATAAACCTTAGCAACATTGTTTTATAAATATACCACACACAATCTTTGCTTTACATTACAGTACAATAATTGCAAGTCAGAATTCAGCTGCACTCCACAAGACGGATGTCGAGGCCACGTCCGGTGCAATGTATTGCATGTTCCTTATAAATGCTCGTATCTTGTTTCATGCATGCTTGCTTGGACGTGATGATAGAAATATCTCACTTAATAGACTACTACTCGTATCAACTTCTTGGTTTTGTTTGGATTTCCGTCAAGTCCTATGCAGGAACAGGCCAATCAAGTATCCAGACATGCTAGCATCATTTGGGGGAATGACGCTTGCCTGCCTATCCAAAATAGTTTTGACTATAGATTTTTTGTTCTGCTTACAGAAGTTAAAGTTCTGTTCTTAAACAGAACAATCGAATGGACACCGATCCACGCTTGACAATTTTTTGACTAAGAACTCAAAATAAAGTTCATTCATTGGTGACTTGGTGACCCTGTGTCGTACAAAAAGGTGGTTTCTAAGCCATCAATACAAAATTCCATATTTTATACGCCCACTTATTTACTCCTGTTTAGTTAACTGGGCTTACTCATATATTTCTAGTAATATGTTGGAAGCTAAATATTTCGCAACAATAACAAGAATATAGGTCGTTTAGTAGAAAATTACACCAGATGCTTCTCATACATAATAATTATATGTCAAACACAAGTGATTTGAAGCAGTCCATAGCACACAGGTAAGTTTTAGGTATGGACTACAAACATCCGTTTTCTGAAAGCTTAAATAGTTTACAAGTCGGTACAATAAGGTACGTTCGTTCTAAAGTGAAGTTATCATGCGAGAAATGTGTCTTGAACTTTGTCATTTCAACATTTCATGTCTGCATGGTACCTACTTCTTGTAATAATTGAACACTAGAAAATAAAAAATTTAGAAATAACTTTTACTCAGATTTCAGATCCGTAGCTTATTTTTTGTTAAATTTTACTATATACTTTTTTGAAGTCATCATCATCATCATCATACAGTATAAAATAAATGCTTTGCAAATTCGTAATTCGTTAATTAAATTATTCACTAAGAAAGTGTGAAAGTAGGTACCATTTTATTTTACCGATTTATTTATTTTCGAGAAAACCGATGCATGTAGTCCAAGCCTTGTTTCAAACTGATTTAACTGATTTATAATAACACCATTAATAACTGTCAAGATGTAGTACAAGTAGCGCAAGCCAATTCCGTGAGCAATATTAAAATTTTATGCGTTTTGGCTTTATTTCCACGACAATAAATGTTGTTGCAAATATATCACCCCGGCGCCAGATCAACCTCGCCACGGTTAATCGTCTTTTGTTTTTTCTGGAGCGAACGCACACTAATCAGCATCGTATCGGACGATTCCGATACGATGCTGATTAGTGTGTTGTTGCAGTATGACGATTCAAACTTAGAATACTAAACCAAACTTCTTGATTGATTTTACTACTATTCTGAGCCGCATCCGCATTGCATTTTTTACATTGCATCCGCGTGGTTGGTTCGAGACTATAACAGTGTTCCAGCAGTGGGTACATTATAAGGCTGCACGACTATGTGATTAATATATTGGCTATTACCAGCTGAGAGATAATTACAAAAAGTGTAGAGCTGCGCTTATAAGAAATATTCTCAATTCCCACACATTGGAAAACTTGGGGAAACTTTGTGGTCATAGACTTCATAGCCCATAGGCAGAAAGTAGAGGTAACAATTTTATCGTATCTCTTACAAAAGTTGAATTAAGTCCGTAGAAACCTTGAACTAACAAACGACCAAATAAAGTTTGTGATTGTATCGGACCTATCCACTAGTTTAGCTTCTGAGATTCTCCTATTAATCTGTAAGTTAGTTTCGAGATTCACCCTGAGGCGTATCCGTCTGCAATTGGAGCTTGAAGAATGCTGGAATAAGAAAAGTTCCGATAGGTCTTTTTAAGCGCTCCTTAGCCAAATAATGATCTTTTGCTACAGTTTATGGTTGCTGGTTTGCAATATAAAAAATAGGTAGCATCCTAATTTCACTTTAGCCTAATCAAAATTAAATTGTGAAATTACAGGTAAATGAGACTTTTCCATCTAACGTCTCAGGGTAGTAACACGCAAGTGATATCTATGATAATGCAAGTGGGCCGTACGCTTGGTTGCCACTTTAGTGGTAGGTATAATAAAAACAGATCTAAATAACAGCAGTACCTTTTTTTTTTTCTTCTACTTCCGATTAATATATTAATTTAGGGAGTTTGGATATACGTTTTGTAGCTCAATCACGCTTAAACGGGTGAATACGGATTTGGAAGGTGCCTATGCTCGGACAAACATACTTACAAACTTAAAACATAGGTAACGCCGATTTCTCAAAGTTTTTATTAAATTATTGGTCAAGCAGCATGACCAATCATTTTGTAAAAGAGCATAATCCCATAAATACGTCTTGCGTTTATAATTATCACGTAACTAAAAAAAGAAAGACAAAACGGAGAAGGGGAGAAGGTGGTGGATGACATATGGGTTTATAAATATCATTTAATAAACGGATTTAAATGATGTTTTTTACTTACTCAGGTGCCCTCGAAAAGTCGCCATTAATGATTTTTTTTGTTCTTTAACTTTTGTATACCTACAATACAAAACAAAATTATTGCACTCCACAAGAAGTAAAAAAAAAGTTACAGTTAGCTACAAATAGTTAGTTAGGTACAAACCTATATTCAATTCTTTGCTCATCCAATCCCAGGCGTCATTCATTTTATTTTTATCTTTTATTTTTTTTATACAACTGAAGTGGCAACCAAGCGTACGGCCTACAAGATGGTAAGCGGTTACCGCAGCCTATGGACGCTTGCAATACCAGAGGTATTACTCGCGGGTTGCCACCTTGAGGCTAAGATCGAAAGCCTCATGTGCCAGTAATTTCACCGGAAACCATACCCTTCACACCGGAACACAGCAATGCGAGCATTACTGCTTGGCGGCAGAAATAGGTATGGTGATGAAATGAAATAGTCCTTCCCCGGACGAGCACTATCACAAAGAACTCTACTACTCTTAAAATCTTACTTACTTATCTTTGTTTAGGGATTTTTTGGATTCCAAATGATTGTTTCCATTTGATAAGAAACCGAACGAAGCGGAGCGACAGCGAGGCGAGACGAGGGAAGGCGAGGGGACACGAGCGCACCGTTTACACTCTCGCACTCGCGTTCCCTCGTGTAGCCTCGTGTAGAGTGTGGATGGGGCATGAGTGAGTTTTTCTTACTATTCTAAATTCGAATTTTCACTCAATCACGGGAGTGAGTTTTTGACCTACTTGGATACTTGCCAGTACCTATTAAAGGTAAATATAATAGGCGTGATGACGAATCATTTCATTTCATTTTATTTCATTTATTCATTAATCAATTTATAAATCGTATTTAAATGTAAATTAAATTAAAAAAACAGCATAAATTAAAATAAATCACTAAAATTATGAAAAAAGATTCATTTTTATAAAACATTTTATTCTTACACTGAGAAAATTTATGCGAGATTGATAATTTTGATAAAATAAAACTACAAAATACCTACAGCAAGCTGCCATGCATGATACGACGGATGAGCTCCAATTAGAGTGAATGTCGTTTGCATCAAACAAAAACTGCAGAAATTTGAATTTCGAATTTTTGTTGTAAAATGCTTCCATTTTACTGGAAACTAGTATGTGTGACGTCACCACTAGACGAGACCACAGAGTAATAACGGGACGACCAACCGCCACGACTTTTGCTTTTTTTTAAAAAGAATTTTAAAATATATGACATGAGATCATGCATGACAGCCTTCTAATGTTTCCACTGCTAGGACACTGGTCTACTCTTGAACGAGAGTGATTGAGTCTTGGTCCACCACGCGGACCCAATGCGGATTGGTGGATGGCATCATGCCCTTCGAATTTTTACATCTTAGACATGCTGGTTTCCTCGCGATGTTTTCCTTTATCGGTAGAGCACCGGCATTGCGCACATATATTTGAATAACAATAAAATACAATATTTTTTTACTCCCTAAGGTACTGTCAACCGTAAAACCTTTGAATAAAAAAACGGACAAAAGAAAACTACCTAAGTACCTACCCAGGTACCTACTTTACCATTTTGTTAACATTTATTTTCGCCCGATTGCTGCAAAGCCTTGTATTGATCTTGTATTGGCAAAGTGACGAGGGTCTATCCTATGGTTGTCATCCGTGAACCTCTTTGAGAAATTATAAGAAATGTTCAATGCTCATTTATCAAGATTTTCAACGTTTTGGTTACCTCTTACCGATTACGAAAACAACCAGCTGTGTGATTTTCGTGTAAAAAAATATTAAGTCAAGTTCTTTGTGTCAAGTAATAAATAATTAATAAATAAATAATAATATCCAATCTCTAAAGAGCCCGCCAGCCAACGTGGCCAGCAGTGCCATTAGGTATTGTAAGCCGCTCGCATGAAAAACAATATAGAGAGATAAATTCAGAGAAATCAACACTGTGACAGTACACTGTCAATATATTTATGAAAATCTTAAGTCCGCATAGAAATAAAATAAATTCGCTGTTCCCACAGTTAGGCGGGGCAATGAAACGCTTTTTTATCAAAGTCCCAAGTGCCTTGCAAAATTTATCAATTGGCAAAAACTTTATGTCTCAAGAAGTTTATTTTAAAATAGGTAACCGATTATTTAGATGATAAAAAAGCTTGGGACGAATGTGCTCCAACTTTACTCGGCATCCATAACACAAACAAGGGTCATGCAAGCGATAGGAACCCAGCCATCAGTGTTGTTTCCAGTTCTTTTACGGCATGTGCGCGTTGGAACTGGCGTAAATTGTCCTAGCTTGTAAGACGTTTCAAAGTGATCCTTGTGATTCAAGAGTAGCAGAGTTCTTTGTGATAGAACACGTTTGGGGAAGTACTACCACCATACCTATTTCTGCCGCAAAGCAGTAATGCTCGCATTGCTGTGTTCCGGTGTGAAGGGTATAGTTTCCGGTGAAATTACTGGCACATGAGGCTTTCGATCTATCCTCAAGGTACCCGCGAGTGATATCTCTGGTATTGCAAGCGTCCATAGGCTGCGGTGACCGCTTACCATCTTGTGGGCCATACGCTTGGTTGCCTCTTCAGTTGTATAAAAAAAAAATTACGCCTATACCTACTCTTGTTTAAACGACAAAGCAACGCGACACCGTACTGCTTGTATGCAAAATAAAAATAATTGATTTATATTGTGATATTGAATTTCCTTTCTTTGTAGAAAAGAGCCCTGAAGCCTCTTGAACGCAATTCCAATCGATTGGTCATCATCATCATATCAGCCGATAGACGTCCACTGCTGGACATAGGCCTCCCCCAAAGAGCGCCATGACGACCGATTTTGGGCCTTCACCATCCACCGACTTCCTGCGACCGCTTTAATGTCATCGGTCCATCGAGTGGGATGCCGTCCTACACTTTTTTTTCCAGTTCGTGATCGCCACTCGAAAACCTTTATTCTCCAACGGTTATCGGTTCTGCGAGCTATATGGCCTGCCCATTGCCACTTCAACTTACTAATTCTAAAAGCTATGTCGGTGACCTTGGTTCTTCTACGGATTTCCTCATTGTGGATTCGATCGATATCGATTGGTATTGGACAAGTATTGGAAAATGACATTTCGTACTTTTGAGTGCAAACCTAGTGCTAAATTCAACCTTGTTTTCAAGAGTACAAAAATTTGACAGCAGTAAATTGAAATTGGGATTTAATCGGAATCGTCATTGGATTCAAGAGTAAGTCCCCCCCCCCCTGATCCAACACGTACTTGGCCGATTATTGCTGTCAGTTTCGCCTTATGTAATAATATTTATGTAATTATTGTGTTTCATTATATTGCTACTGAATCCGAGGTCCGAATATAACAACCTTTAGTCCAAAACAAAAGCCTACAAAGATTGCTTCTAATTTATAAATAAACTAGCCGATCTGCTCCAGCTTCGCATGGGTGCAATGAAAACATAAGCATCGGGCGGGTCAATAAATATAGCTTATGTTACTCAGAGATAATGTATTTTTTGTTTTTATACAACTGAAGTGGCAACCAAGCGTACGGCCCACAAGATGGTAAGCGGTTACCGCAGCCTATGGACGCTTGCAATACCAGAGGTATCACTCGCGGGTTGCCACCTTGAGGCTAAGATCGAAAGCCTCATGTGCCAGTAATTTCACCGGAAACCATACCCTTCACACCGGAACACAGCAATGCCAGCATTACTGCTTGCCGGCAGAAATAGGTATGGTGGTAGTCCTTCTCCGGACGAGCTCTATCACAAAGAACTCTACTACTCTTAAAATTAGCAGTCTAATTAAATGGTGAAATATTTTTTTAAATCGGACCAGTACTTTTTGAGTTTATTTGTAACAAACAAAAATACAAATCTTCTCTCTTTATCATATTAGTATAGATAACGCAAACCAATACTCACATCACATCAATATCAACAGCTCTTAAAATATGCAAATTGAAGTAGCGGTGAGTACCTAGGCCATATTGCTCGCAGAACCAATAACCGCTGGGGAATAAAGGTTCTCGAACGGCGACCGTGACCTGGAAAACGAAGTAAAGGAATGGCACTCTTTGGGGGAGGCCTATGTCCGGCAGTGGACTTTCTATTGACTGATATGATTATGATACACACTACATACTACACGCCGCGTACGTATGTGTGAGTTTATTACTTCTTTACACTCAAATGGCTAGACAGATTTGTATTAAATTTCGACTTAAATAAAGCTTATACCCTGGACTACCCAAATAGGTTACCACACAAGTAAGTAAGTCAGTGGTCAACTCTCGTGACGGAGGTCTGTTCTTGTGGGATAGCATAACCGCGGATGTAACAGCGGGCGCAGACAAACATTTACTTATGGCTCTAATAGTAAATACCCAAGTATTATCGGCTATTGTGTACTCACCGGAATCCAGATCGATTTAGGGTCTGACAATGTGCCTTGTAAACACTTCAATCGGTTGATAGTGGTAGAAGGAATTCATTAGTTGTGATAGAGGACTACTGATTCAATCTATAAGGGAACCATCCCTTGGGAGATAGCGAGATTAATATACCTTGTACCTTCTTTATCTAAAGCTACTCACAACATATTTAGTTTGCTTATGTTTTTTGAGGAAACTACTCTCAAGCTATGTTAAAATTTGGTTAATTCCTTATTGGTAACGCATGGACGGATCACGTATAAACTGATCACGAAAACTCTTAGGAATTAAAATGACCTGGTATAAAAATCTTACGATCCCGACACTGGTTTAAATGCTATTACACAGTTCAAGCGCTCGTACCTGTTCAGAATGTGCCGCAAGTTTTATTTCGATGCATGGGTCACATTATAATCTGAGGGCTTTCGTGCTATGGAGGGCACTCCAAACTGTCCCATTTTACGACAAACATTTAGTTCTGCAGCAGTGTGTTAGTAAAAAATATTTTCTGGGTAGTTTTTGTTTCTCACCGATCATGCGACCGGTGTTTTTGGTGATCAGTTCACTCTTCATCCGTCCGCGCGTTATTAGTAAGGAGTAACCCTTACTGGGCAGGTCCACTACCACCCTAGCTAGATGCTATTGCCCCTTCAGCGAGGCGTGTGTTTGAACTACGGATTTTATGTGCGCGTTTATTTAATGTAGCAAACTCGCCGCGTCTGTGATATAAATGCCAAGATGGTGTGGGTAAGAAAGTTTACGATAGTTTTATTTCAGACTAAGTGTAAAGGCGCGTTGCCTGGGTGCCTCAAAAAGCTCTCAATTTGAGTAAAAGACAAAAAAGGCAATGGATATGGAAATGGGTAGTTTAAAGCATAGCGTTGTTTTTTTAGTTTATAGAGATGTTATTGTTATGACTACCGATGTGGCGCAGCGGGCCCAGGTCCGCCTGCGACGCAGAGGTTGCGGGTTCGATTCCCGCCTCGGGACAAATGTTTGTAAGATCTACAAATATTTGTTCCGGGTGTTCTGGGTATTTTCTATATATAATAAAAAATATCTATCTATGTATCGTATTGTATTAAATATATATCAGTCATCTAGTACCCATAATACAGCTCTGTTTAACAGCAGCTTACCTTGGGGCTAGATGATGCTGTGTGGATTGTCAAGCATTATTTATTTATTTATTTATTTATTTATTTATTTATTTATTTATTTATTTATTTATTTATTTATTTATTTATTTATTTATTTATTTATTTATTTATTATTTAGTAGTTTATTTCAGTGCGTTCAAAACACAACACTTTACAATAATTTCAGTTAATAAATATTTTTTGTGACTGCTTGAACAAACATTGTTTAATTTAAGAATATCGTTCAAACGCTTGTATATCTATAATTTGTTTAGTTATGGTATGTAAACAACTAACAAACGACGCTACAATTATTACCGAAGGACATTTTTATTCCGTTCTTCGATTTTTTATCAAAAATGAACGGAAAATTTGCCGTGGCAACGCGCCATAAAGTTTTGTAGCTGTTCCATTAGATAAATGGAATAAACTAGTAACTTTGTACTTACTTACTTACTTACTACTTGCTTAAGTATTAACATGTAAAGCAAAGTACTGTAGTGGCTAAACTTTACTGTAGGGCGGATATCCACCGAAGCGAATAAATGAGAAGAGATGTGTAAAACAATTAATGGTGCTGCGTAAAAACAGCGATGTGATGCATATTGAGAGATTTTTAATCGGTTTTGACCTGGAAAACGGCATTAGATATTTAGTGAGTAGGTAGGTACTGAGTATGAGTAAACTTTATTTTACAGAAATGCGCGCGTGAGTTTTTGTCTAAACATCTTGTCTTACCTAACTGCAACGTCGTTGATTTACTGAATTGATTTAATGCGTTCATATTAGCAGCAAAGATACAATTAAAAAAGAGATACAAACAAAACAACGTGGCTGGAGTAGAGGGAAAATAATAAGTATTTCAGAATAAAGTGTGCAATCTGTTGATAGCAAGTAAGGTGTAGGTACGAAACAAAAATAAATAACTATTTTTTTGTATATTAAGGAGCACTTCCTCAGTAATAATGGACGATAAGTTAAGTAGGTTAGGCACAACAATGGCGTCCGGCCGACAGAGTTGACAGGGGTTGCCTTAGTTGGCTTTACTCGTCGCAAGAAAACGTTTTTCTCGACTGTTTACTTACCTAATATCCTGTCACTAATTATTTTCTGTTTGCAGTGTGAATAAAGGTTATATCTCGTATACACAGAGGCCGGCGCGACAGCTCAGTAACCAAACTCAAGCGGTTCAGTATTAATTCATTATTTTTATAAAACTCTAGTTCAGTAACCAAACTCAAGCAGTTCAGTAGGTAATAATTCATTATTTTTATAAAACTCAATATTATAACGCACACTCATCAGCTTTTTATCTAGATCAGCGCGCCGGCAAACGTCAAACGTCACAAGGAACATCGACATTGGGGCATAACTCAACGCGCTAGCATGCGCACGCAGCTTAAAAAACTAAATTTTCTCTACACTCATACTTCTTTAGATAAAACCGTAGAAACCCGGTGTGTTCGATGCTCATGTTATAGCCAGGTGAGGAGTCCATCAGCGCGAGGTCTTCCAGCCCTCAAAGCTGCTCCAGGCGAAACAGCTCCAGTTGAAGGCTGGTTGTATATGCGGCAGTAAGGAGAAAAATTACAGAATTACAAATTTTGACACCTTCAGTACCTATGGCAAAAGTGGCAAACATAGACAAACATCTACAAAGCAACTATAATTTTGCTATCATTTTAGTAGCATTCATTCAATCTAGAATCTAAATTCCTTATTTATATAATGTTCTCTGAAGTTCCGACGACAAACGACGAAGGTCCGACTTTAAAATGTATGCATAGACAAAAAGCTTTTGTCTATTCTGGCAAGCTTGGCAAGTTTAGGTACGTTTTGGCACGACTAATAGTAATATTGTGTGTATATGCAGTAATTTTATTTGTTTGCATTGCTTTGTTTGTTATTAAGGCCGAGTAGAGTTGGAGTACTTTTTTGTCATTTATTATTCTCAATGTCTTTGTTTAAATAATAAATAATTTTATAGGTACAAGCCTACGTCATTTACTAATTAAAAACGTAGAATAATATGAACGTTTGGCCCCAACGGAAGACCAGCGCTGGGTAGCTATGCAGGGCAAAGAGAACCGGCCTTTTTTTAAGAACCGGTTCTTTCGGTTCCTGTTCCAATACGGAACCGGGTACCCGGTTCTTTCGGTTCTTTTCGGTTCCCAATTTTCAATCAATAAAACATGTTTTTTTTTCGCTTATAACTCCTATCTGTAATCGAAAAAACATGTTTTCGTATCAATCAATGATATAAGTTTTTTTTTCGCTTATAATTCGTTGAGATAGGAATTTGTTAAAACATATTATTCATAATTAGCGATGCCAGAGCTCGTTTGACTCGACACTACACCCAAAATAATGTTTCGGACGTCAGCCTGTACGAGATTTCGAGTACATTAAAACGGCATAAGAACAACAATGCACCGGGGGACGAAATAACGACTAAGCTTCTGAAATCGGATGGAACACCGGTACTGAAGGTCCTTAATTCCGTTATCCTTGAGAGTACAGTGGTACAACGCCAGAGGCATGGAACAGAGGTGTAGTGGTACTGTTCTTTTAGAAAGGGGACAGTCAGTACCTTCTTGAAAAATTATAGACCCATTTCGTTTCTCAGCCACGTCTATAAGCTGTTTTCTAGAACTTTCTTTTCTAGAAAACAGCCTATAGCCAATCATCTCGCTCGTAGGTTTGAAGACTTCCAGCCTCCCGAACAAACAAGTTCCGAAAAGGGTATAATACCGTAGACCACACCCATACGCCAGTAGATTATACAGTAAACCGAGGAGTATATTCAGCCGCTATGTCTAGCGTATGTGAACTACAGAATATCATTCGATACCTGGGCTGTGTTGCGTTCTTTACAGCAATGCCAAATTGTCTATAAGTTTATCAAAGTGTTGAAGTGTCTGTATAGTAAGGCCACTAGTCTATCCGTCTTCAGGATCAGAGCACGAACTTTATCCAATTTCAAAAGGGGGTGAGACAGAGCGACGTTATTTCTCCGAAACTGTTCACCTCTGCATTGGAAGATGTTTGTAAGCTTCTGCACTGGAACGGATATGACATCAACATCACTCATCTTTGATTAACCGATGATATAGGTCGTCCGTCATCATGGCGGACTCGCTGGAAGACCTTGGCACTATGCTCAGAGACCTTAATGCCGTATCTTAACAGGTGGGTCTCAAAATAAACATAGGCATGACAACTATCATGTCAAATGCTCATGTCGCTGTCGTACCACTGTTGTTGACCACTATGTTTATGTGGGTCAGGTGATTCCACTAGGTACGAGTAGGTCCAATTTCGATGAAGAAGTCAGCCGTGTCGGTCGAATTTAACTCGGATGGACAGCGTTCGGGTAGTTACGGCATATTTTCTCATCACAGATACCACAGAGCTTCAAGACAAAAGTCTATAAGGCACTGATACGTGGTCGCTAACTATTGGTCTTAGTCAGAAGCTCAAAGTCGCTCAACGAGCTATGCTAGGAGTTTCACGACGCAATCGAATCCGTTACGAGGATATCCGTAGAAGAACCAGACTACACAAAAGACAGTATAAAGGTTCTCGAATGGCGACCACGAACTGAAAAACGTAGTGTAGGACACCCCTCCACTCGCCTTTGTTGATTCTATCACAAAGAATAGAATCAGCGAAAGCAAAACAGTTTGAAAAGTGATTGTTAATTTTGCATTGATCTTCGATATTCATACATTTTTAAAAGAACCGAAAGAACCGAAAACCCGGTTCTTTGATTTTGAGAACCGGTTCTTTTTGTAGCCCCCAAGAACCGAGAATTCCCGGTTCTTTTGGAACCGGGAAAAACCGGTTCCGATGCCCTATAATGCAACCCAGCAAATGCTGAGTTGGAGTCTTTTTGTGGCGACCGCATTTTTGTGTAGGACACGACCTATTCTAACCTACTTAGTTATAAATTTTAGTTTTTGTTTTTTTTAATTGTTATTTTATTAGAATTGTATGTACCTACTCTGTATATTGTATCTACTTATGCTCGTCACAAATAAAACTATTTTCTTTCTTTCTATCTTCTTTATTTCGTTTGTATTTATTTATATCCATCACTTTCACAAATAAGGCACGAAAGTGTTTATTTGTTTTTAATTAGGCAAATCATTAATCTGCAATTACTTGGCGCAGTCATTTTAATTAATTTTACTAGCAGTTAACTTTTATTGGATCGTAAACTCTCGCCGAATATTTTATGCTAAATAAAAGGTTTTATTATAAATTTTAAGTTAATTATATTATTTAAAATCGAATAACTTATCTGTATTTTGTCGGTCATTATAAAGTAAGTGAAACTTTTTAAGTTATAATGCCGTAAAAACAAATTATCCGCTTGTACAAACCAGCCTTTCCCTAAACAATTTTCAAAATACAAGCTAAGAACCTTTGTTCCATCTATATCTATATCTATACTTACACCTTTTATTAAACACAGTCGGATCACATTTAGAGCCTCCATTCCACAAGTATCCATCCATACTAACTTTCTACAGTTCACGCCGTCATCTCATATGGTCGGTCTTGACAACGGGATGGCGACTTCGCTGGCTAGTTATCCAAACAATTCGTATTGAAATGTATGAGAGATAACTTACTTGGTAACTGATTGGCGACGTCGGTCGCCAGACCGATGACATTGTTCGAATAAGTAGCCGGCATGGACGTATTATACTAACGTAGCCGGCGACGACGCGTGATGCCATGGTGACTTCGCGACGTCACTGACATCCCGATGTTTTATGGCTCTAACTTTATGTGACTAAAGTTCGGGATCACAATATAAGAACGTCTTTTTATTTGTGAGTGTTTACAGAAATCTAGTAGTTACTGTTGGTGTTTATTCCCCACGTCTTAGAACTTGGTTCTTCCCTGTGTCAGCTAGTTAGTCCACCTTATTAGAGATCTAGCGCGTAATTAATTTTCTTCTACATTGCCATACCACAATGCCAGCCAGCTTTTCATTAACCGTTCAATCTTTCGTCGGCCCGTTTTGCTATAGTCCGAAGTAGAAAAAGAAATACGACGTGACAAATCGTGGATCTTTTACTCTCTGTTGCATAATAATGATCGATTGATTGGTGCGTTTCGCAGTCCACCGTAGTCATAGCATTCGGCTCTAGCAAGACATCCTGCATCAATTTTTTACCTCTCTCTAGGTAGATATGAAGGTTTAAGTATTTATTTATACCAAATTTGGAGCGCTCGTGACGTAGCTGGCTAAGATCCTAATTTCCTAACAGATCAACGAAGTTAAGCACTGTTCCTCGTAGTCATTATTTGGATGGGTGACCGCCAGTGACATTTTAATGAGCGCTTTTTGAAGTGCAGGTTAAGCAGTCGGTCCCGGCTTTTTCAAAGTTGTTAGGCCATGAAGAGGCTTTCGGGCGGCCTAAAAACACTGTCGTCTGTCACCAGAGTTGACGCCCGACGCGACGACGACGGATGCGGCGAGAGGCGGCGGCGGCGGCGCGGCGATGGGAAGCGAGCAGCAAGCTTCTCTGTGTAAAAAATATTTGCCACCTATGTACTTGGTACTTATACCCAATATAGAGATAATTTTAAATCGCTAGTTTGGCCTTAGAGTTATAGGTTATTGGTTATCAAACTAATATGTAGGTATTGTAAGTGCGTTTAGGTACGTGTGAGTTGTAATAAACATAATGCTTATCGTAGAAAAAAATAATTTATGTACGTTGTACATTGATGGTTTCATAACTAAACAAACGACACATAAGCAAAAGATAATAGCATCTGTTTAACATTATTAAAAAATAACTACAAATTAGTACCTTTTGGGTTATGCTCGGCAGTCTCCTCTGCACTCTGCACACAAGTTTGGTTAAAACCAGCAGAGATTGCGGCTTTTAATTAATTGCACACATTGCTCACCCACCACAATACTGGGATTGTTTACGTTTTCACTCGAAAATTGCTGTAAATCAAATACTTAACAGAAAATTGTGAACAAGTGACATATTTCACCAGTTATGGTTATCACCAGGGTGTGTTCCACGAGCATTGTTTAATCTCAACAAAATAACAGAAGAATAGGTGATGCAAACAATCAGTTAAGGCCACGGCACACCTTTTTATTTTATTTATTTTTTTATGTAAGCAAGTGACAAGACAATCAAGGCGCCCACCTGATGTTAAGTACCAAACCTGACTATTACAGATGCAGTGCCTACCCAAGTATAAAGTTTTTAAGTGTTTGCATGGCACTGCGCTTATCACCCCGAGACATTGTTGTTATGTCTCTTTCGTCCAGTAATTTCACTTGCTACACCTGATGGGTATGCAGCACGTAAATAAAGTCACGCGCGTGTCCGCCTTGAAAGCTGTCACGCAAGCGGTGTTCCATGTCACGTACAGTTTCATACATTGCAACGTCATGTCATGGTACAGGCACGTCTATACGGCCTACGCATACGCAGGCGGTGTGACCAGCTCTTTATTCTTCTAGCTTTACATTAGAAAAGCAGTACCGCAAGCTGAGGTTTTCACTTTATTTAAATTCATAGTAGAAGTACCTACTGTATTAATAATAATAGGCCTCATAATAGGTCTTATAATCTCCTCTAATTCTAGGGGACTACCAGTAAGTAGTAAGTATTGCTGATAGATGGATGACCACGAAGGTAACACCTATACTTGACGCTGGCGCTGACACGATTTTAATTGATAATTTTACAAATCTCCTTTTTGATCGGTGGTAGGTAGTGGATGCCCGTCCATATGCTGCAATTTGACTGTGGACTTCATTAGGAACTTAGGTATATATATGATGTTATATAACTCTAAGAGCACTTAGGCCGTGACAAGATAATGAAAATGGACATGTCTGATCATTTATCACAGCATTGTTTTGCACAGAGACGTAAAAAATGGTGTGAAATTAACATGCAATAACTAAGCTATTGTTTGACTAAAGTGTGATTAATCAGTCTATGACTGTTATTTATAAATATTAAATTGATTTTATTACTTGCATAATGAAATTAAGGCTTCATACAAACTTATTTTTTAGATAACTATTTAGCATCGACGCCTTTATTCAGGTATTTCGCAACTAAAAACATATTCACAAGTAATCTCTACTAACCTAAAAATAATGTCTATGTATTAGGTATACGGTTATCTGTTCCATAGGCACTCAATAAATCACATCAAGATGATAATCAAATCTATCAGAATCACTATAATTATACGCGCCCTAAATAGCTCAGTTAAAGTGGTTGACATTTTCAGAACCCTTCATTTTACCCACAGCAAGTTGATATGCCAATTGCCACTCAGTTGCGGCTAGGGTACACAAAATTTCATTAGAAGGTCCATAAAAGTTCATTAGGCACCGACATCGGTGAGTGAATGCCAAAGGACGACCTCTGGAATCTTCACTTCTTCCATTCTCTCAGCAAGGACTGATTCATACTTGTAATAGTACTTCCTGAGCAGGTTAGTTCCTAAGTATTCATTTTAAGTATTAAGATTGAGATTGAGTTGAAAAGTGCTCACATTAAAAATAATTACGGAACTACGGAACTGACTTGAGCCACAGAATAAACGTGAAACTAGGGAAGGTGGAGAGCATTCATACACTTTTTAATCAAAGCCTTGTAAAAAAAACTAATGGCAATTTCATAATAAATTGAATGCTATTACATATCCTACATATCTTGCTATAATAATTAAGTACATCAATATTGAAATAATGCGATCTGACCGAGCAATGGCGGTTTTCTTAAAAGATGGAAATAGTACGAAGGCACCCCACACGCGGGGTAGATTCGTAGATAGTGTGGGGCACCATCATACATAGGTGGGAGCTTTTGTACACAGTATATAAACGCCATTCATGCTTTATTAACATTTTTTTATTAAATATTTAAAAAAAAACCGAAAAACTTAACTATTTTTAAAAAGTCTTTGTTGTTAAGATCTAAATTTACACAAATAATCAGCCTTAAAAACAGTACTATTAAATGTTTTACACTAAAATTCTTATAAAAACTGACACAACATGAGGTTGCGAGTTCGATTCCCGCCTTGGGATTAATAAATATAAATAAATAAATAATTAATAAACGATCGACGAACGTTTGTACGATCTGCAAATATTAGTTCCGGGTATTTTCTATGTATAATAAAAAAATTCTATCTATGTATTGTATTGTATTGAGTATTAAGTATAAATCAGTCAACTAGTACCCATAACACAAGCTCTGCTTAGCTTGGGGCTGTGTGGATTGTCCAGCATAATTTATTAGTATTATTATTTTTATGATACGATTTATTGTATGGCTAAACGGCTTTCGGGAAACGGGAGACTTGAAGGTTTGACGCCGTATTGTTCTGCGGATTTTCGGATGGATCTAGTTTGATCCAAAACTTTCTTCACCACTGACTCCATTGCGACTACTACCTCTCCCGATCTGGTCCCCTTTTTTGCATATTTCCATGGCATGGTTCTGAAATAATTATATTGAATTGGTAAATAAACACTTAAGAATTTATTTACCAATTCAATACACCCAAAATCCATAATTAGTACAGTACGAATCTACCCCAGTTGCTACTGTACGAAGGTACCCCAAACCAGGTACAAAATTAAAATACGGTTAACTTTGTATTAAAATGAATACGTACACCTTCAAATAAGGCATCAGTACATCATTTACAATAAATTATTTATACAATTTGAGTAAAACTTACTGGTACTAAACACTTTCAAAGTTGAATCCAAATATTACTTAAGAGAACCGAAAACACTTAAGGACTCGTTGCACGGAAGACGTCGGCCGCACTGCTGCCTCGTCTCGCGGTGATCTGGCCGAGGTAGAGGAGAGGCACACACACAAATATGAACGCGCTGGGTCATCATCGATTTTGCGGCAGTTTTGTATAAAAAGTGTCACAAATCCTGCTCATAGATACAGTAAAAAAGTATAGCTATCATTTGCACACAAGTTTACACATCATCTTGAGGTAAAATGAGCGTTACTTTTATATTTCTTAAGCTGCATTCCACTCACTTTGCAGAGAACGCACAAAATGTGGCAAGCTTTTGACATTGTAATATTTCAGTATTCATTTATTTATTGGAGTCATTATGTTACATGGTTAGGTGTTGGTTTAGAAACATAATGAACCCTATTTAGGGTACAGCAACAGTTTGGAGTAGAGGCGGACCGATTTTTATAGATTTCATTATTATACCAATTCTAAGGAAAAAGATTATAAATTGATTTAAGTATGTACGTTGCGTTTCCAAAATAGTTATGCACCCACACAAAAATTTTTTGTTAGTTTAGTTCTAACTATAGGTACAACTGGCGATTTACAATGGAAATGTTCGTGAATTTTCTTGATTACAGATAGAGTCGTCTCTTCAGGGTAGGTACAATGCCCTCCAAAGCTTTAACATTTTAAGCTGTTTCACCGCGGATTCAGATCTCGTTAGTGTAATTAGTCCTTAGCTTGCATTGGGACTAATGATAATCGTGAGACGCATAACGTACTCGTATTTAGACTGATCTAAGCTTCAGCTCTAAGCCTAACCGCAACTACTTATCATTTATTTTCCCCCATCAGCTCCCTGAATGCATTATTGTATTGAACGCGCAGAGCGCTGTACTGCTTTTGCGTGTGACTCACCCACAGACTGCTCGTGTAGAAGTTGGTACAGTAAGCTCGGAATAGGGTGACTTTCACTTCAGCAGAGCAACGAGCAAACCTGCTATCATGTTCGCTCTAACAGACAACGCTCTGCGCTCCCTCTCCATGTGTGCACCATCTTTCACTATTCTCTATGTTGCCACTTTACCAGCAAGTTGTATGCTCTCTCTTTCACCTGTATGAGCTAGTATTGAAGCGTTCGTTTGTGCGGATTTGTATGAAAACATTTTAAACACTACCACCATGTACTACAATAGAGCTCATGGTAGGGCCCACAGATGTATTGATGTACAAAATAAACCTAAGTTATTATTATACTACCAACGCTGCGAACTAAATCTTGGGTTACACGTAGCTTTATATAAATAAAAATTTGCGGACATTTTTTTTACGCAGCGACATAGCCCCATACTTTACATAAGCTGAGCACTCGTAATTTCAGTACCTAGGTACCAGATAACAGATAGATCACAATATTTTTTGAAAACATGTACATGTACATACAAGTTCAAAGAAACACATCGCGAGGATCAAACCCAACCTCTCTCTTCTCAACCGGACACCGTCAAGCCAGTACGTAAAGAGCTGGTAAAAAGATAAGATAAAATAAAGATAAGTAACTGTTTATTTTTGGTACACGAATAATACATATTAACAATGGTAGGTAACGTGCAGTTAAGTTATTATACAGGTAGTGTATTTCTGTGTGTAATTCCTTACACACAGTAATACACTACCTTGTATAATTATGACTTATGACTATGACTTATGAACTTGTACGTAGAAACGTGGTGATCGCTGTTTCATCTGTTTGGGTAAATTACCTTTACAAACACAATATGAGGAGAGATTACTCATTTATGACCATAGGTATGCTACAGATATTAAAAAAAAATGAAGTGACCATTATGTAATAAACATTTACTGTTAATGCTGTGCCTGTTACCCAGCTTCCAGTAGGTTTTACACACAGCTCACAGATCCACAAGCGCTGGCTGTATGGACGAGTACTGGCGGTCTAGTGGTAGTGACCTTGCCTTCTGAACCCTTAAGGTCGTGGGTCGAACCCTGTCGTGCACCAATAGATTTTTGTATTCGAAAAAATATGTGCGCACTGCTAGTGCGATGGAGGAAAACATTGTGAAGAAACCGGCATGTGCAAGAACTAAAAATTCGAAAAACACATGTCTTTACACTTATCGGCATTGGGTCCGCGTGGTAATACCCAATCACTCTCGCTCGAGAGTAAGCCAATGTCCCAGCAATGGGAACATTATTTATTTATTTATTTTATTTTTATTTTACAGTTTTGTTAGAATGTTGTCATAATCTATGGATAAGCAGTCTCGTGTGACTGAGGCGTTAAGTAATATAAAGTACGCCGCCTGTATTCCGGGCACGCTTTCATCTGGTGACGACAGGGATCGACTGGATTACTTATTTAATTTTATGATGGATTCGCCCCTCATAAATAATCTAGTTAACTATTAGGTATTTAATTTGACGTTAGTGTTTTTTTTTTATTTAATTCTATAAAGTGTTAATGGGTAAGTATTTATATAATATACTGTGGTACTACATCATCACGCACACTCGGGATTAAAATTCGCAGATCATTCACGTCTTACAGTAGAAATCAAACCAACAACCTCTCGTTTTTCAACTAGGCAATCGCACTGCGGCACTGTGACGTCGAGTTTGTCAAACTTAAGTTAGGTACTTATATTTTTTTAAAACCTATAAGATTTTTTTTGTTGGTTTACTGATCGTTAGCGTAAACACTTTGAAGATAAATACATAAACGAAGCGCTCGTAACGTAAGTTGTTCAATCAACGACCATTTGGATGGGTGACTGCAGGTGGCAATATTAACTGAGCTCTTCCGTGCTTCGGAGAGCACGTTAATTAAGCAATCTATCTCGACTTTTTAAAAGTTATTAGGTCATGACGGAGGCCTTCGAGCGGCCTATCGTCACTAGAGCTGGCCACTGACTCATACGGACTTACTTATTTGCTTTACTTTAAAGATAAAAGAAGATGGTATTGCTTTTTCATTCATAACTCCAAAAGTTAGAACTTTAATCCAAGTAAAAAAATGCTTTTGAAATGTGCTAACAAAGATCTCATAGCACTTGACCTGGTTGCTTCACTTTGTGCAAAGCCTTTTAGAAATCCCTTTGATGAGATACCTAATCGTATTTTGTTTATAATTTTAAAAGCGAATTTTGATGATATCTTTAATAAGTCCTATAAAGCAAAAAATTAGGATGAACAACGAAATCTTACTTTAGGAGTTTCTTACACTACGGCAACGAAACCCTAAAAGAATAGGAAGGGCTGCACTGCCTACAAACTTACCGAAAACATGAAATAACAGAAGTCCATAGCAACTGTTAGTATTTGACCCCAGGAGTGTCTCTAGCCTCTACCAGATATCTTTTGCAGTTCTGTTGGTGATTGCTAATTTTGCCTAAGTCGTTTTCACGATAATAAAATTATTCTGGGAATATTGCAGTAAAAACAAAAGATAGTAGTAATCGTGAGAGCACCAGAGGGTAAACACCGAGGTTATCTCAGACTTTATAATACTTAGGTGCTCGCTGCTTTCCACAGCATTCGGTAACAGGCTATCAGTTTGCACAAATCCTCCGACAATCAAGACATACGTGAGTTTTTATTATTATTTAAAACGTTCATTGGGAGCATAATATATTTGAAATTAGGAAAACCAACCGTCTTACTATAGATTTATCTTGTTGATAACTTACCACCATGATTAGAAAGCCCACAATGCTAAAAGGTATCATCACAGACGGAACCGTTATGTAAAGGAACATGAATTTATGAAATGATATTATATGTAGGCGAATTTAAGGGTATCATATATATATGATATTATATGTGAGGATCAAATAAATAACGCTATAGACCAAAAAAAAACTTGCTCAATTTTAGACCTTTTTCATTATAAGTAGCTTTTTAAAATTTCAGACCATGAAGTTATTTGTTTAGGTCATTTACATAAAAAGACAATGTTTTTGTTTGACGAACAACAAAGTGATCAAAGGCTTTTTTTTGTTGAGCGTACGAGTGGAATCAAAAATAAACTAATATTTGATTTCACACTCGTTCCAGATAATGAAGGCTGTACTCATCCTCTTCGTGCTGGCATGCTCTATGGCCATGGTCTGCGGCGACCTGGTTTGCGGCACCAACTTCTGCAAGCAGAACCCTTGCGTGACGTCCCTGAGTAGCTCCAGCTGTGGCAAGCCTTCCGAGTACCGGCCCAACCACGCCGGCAAGTGCGCCTGCTGCCCGGCCTGCGTCACTTACCTCGGTAACGATCACAGTAGCTTTATGGTCATAGCACACATATCAACTCGGAAAGAGATCGTCACCGTATCGTTTTTTGCCATGCCGTCAACCAGATGCCAATCTAACGTAAGCACCAAACCAAAGCGAATCAGCAGCTTCGGGTCACACAGCAGCAGTCGACTCGGCTACGGCTATTAGGTGACATGACGCCACGCTTACGGCTCGCCGACTGGTTGAGGTTTAGATTAGGTAAATGAAGTGATTCTATTGGTTCCTAACAAACACAACCCTCGCTACACATCGTCGCACATCTTTGGTAGAAACGCAGCCTTACAGTGCTTTGCTGGTTGTGACGCCAAGACGTAAGCTCGGGTACGGAGAGACGTAAGCGCGGGAACCGTGAGCGATTATGTTACGATACTGAATAGTGTGCTTTGAAGTACCTATACAAAAAACTAAACCGCGCGAGTGCATACGGTGACAATCCCTTTCCGAATTGATATGTATGTACGTGCTATGCTACGAACAATAGTTCGATGGTGCTATGTCATAAATGCACTTGGTTACTCTCACCCAACATACCCAACATCATACTTCCCTGAGTTCCCTGACCCTACACTAGGGTTCCCTATGTCAGCATGTACTATTTAAACCAAGAGTATATTACGAGGTAGCACAAGAACCCAGACAAGGAATAAATATTTTCTGATCGTGCAACATTTGTCTCGTAGCGGGAATCAAACTCGCAACTTCACGATTCTAAACAAAGTCGTCAATGCAATGCTTAGACATATATATTTTTTTATACAACTGAAGTGGCAACCAAGCGTACGGCCCACAAGATGGTAAGCGGTTACCGCAGCCTATGGACGCTTACAATACCAGAGGTTTCTCGCGGGTTGCCACCTTGAGGCATAGATCGAAAGCCTCATGTGCCAGTAATTTCACCGGAAACCATACCCTTCACACCGGAACACAGCAATGCGAGCATAACTGCTTTGCGGCAGAAATAGGTATGGTGGTAGTACTTCCCCGGACGAGCTCTATCACAAAGAACTCAACTACTCTTAACATGAACATGGCTACAAATGTGTAGATAATCTTAGACTGCGGCTGGTTATTTTCGTGTAAAAAGTTTTCCCAACTTCCTTTTGTTCAGCGGCATCCTATAACATCGTGGCAAAATTGAATTGCAAGTCGCTATCATCTATTAGATACAAAGTACACTTATACTTTACCTAAAGCAAACGTACTTGAAGACCGATTTGGTGCGGTGGGCGACGGTCCGCCTATGCGACGCAAGAGGTTGCGGCTTCGATTCCCGCATTGGAACAAATGTTTGTACAATCTGCAAAAAAATGTTCCAGATATTCTAGGTATTATCTATATAAGATCATTCATTATCAACCTGACAAACTTAAGGGATAGGTTCCACACATAAAAAAAAATACTTGTACCTTTTTTTTCTAAACATTTTTTTTTTATGTTTAAAAAATAAATTACGTAATTCTGCTTAATAATTGGTTATCCTTGTTAGAAATCGAAAAGGCAGCGCTCGGCACGTGTCAGTGACCCGCGCGTCAATGAACTGCGGGTCAATAATCCGCGCGTCCTTGACCTACGCGTGTCAATGACCCGCTACGGGGCGCGCACACTCGAATATTTCATTATTACACCGCTTTACTCGATTCCCAACAATGATAAATAATAATTGAGCAGAAAAACGTAATCATTTTTTTTTTGTTTACTTAGGATTTTGAAGACAAAATACACATTTAAAAATATATATAGGTACATATATATTTTTTTTATTTGTGAAACCTATCCCTTAAGTTTGTCAGGTTGATAATGAATGACCCTGTATATAATAAAGAATATTTATCTATTTATTGAATTGTATTAAGTATATCAGTTATCTAGTACCCATCATAACACAAACTCTGCTTAGCTTAGGGCTAGATGATGCTGTGTGGATAGTCCAGCATTATTTATTTACTCCACAATCTGTACGTACAATGTAGTACGAATGTAGCTCTCGTAGCTGCTGCTACGACTCTGCGTCTACGTAAAACGAGTTCGTAGATGCAGCTACAAGCACGATTGTAGGTAGAGTCTACGGTTGCTTTATTGACTATATATCTAAAGGATACTGTGAGTTGTGACCCAATCACTCTGACTCAAGAGTAAGCCAGTATCCCAGTTGTTGGAACATTAGAAGGATCTTATGATGATCATGATGAATCTATGGCTATTGCTGAAGTGTGCGGTCAGTGTAGACTTTTCTTTTCATCACCGCCAGTGCAGCACACTGAATAAAGTTTATAATATCCCAAAAAAAACACCTAAAGCGGGACTTGAGCACACAACCTTCCGCTCGAAACGCGCGTGATCTACAAGTCCTCGATTCAATGCTTTAGTATTCTTATAGTCACTAAAAACCAACTAAAGATAACCATATTTTTCGGAAAAAAGCGAATATCCTTCTTGACTATTTTATTTGAAGATCAAGTTCTAATAGTTTTTTTTTTTATTTCAGGTGAAGGTGCTGCTTGCAAAACCTACGACAAGGAGCTCGGAGCGACCCCCTCGGCCGTGTGCCGCGAGCCCCTCAAGTGTCTCACGGGAACCTGTAAAAAGATTACCCCTAGGAAGATTTAAGCTAAAATATACATTTTTAATTACAGACGAGTAACATAATATTCACATGGTTTAATAAAATATTTATAACTTTGAAAATAGTGCCTTTCCAACTCCTTTCAGAACCCTAGTTTTGTCAACATGTATTTATAAATGTTTTCCATACTTCATGACTTGCGCCGCGGAGGCTATACGCGGACAGATCGTCGCTAGCGTTAGCTTTTTGGATGGGTTAGTGTCAAAATCCCCTTTGAAGCCTCAAGCTCAGTCTAAAAGTTTGAAATCAAACTCAATCTAAAAACAAACAAACAAACAAGGATTTTTAAACAAAAAAAATCCCTTAATCCCAAAGCTCCATAGTGTTTTATGTGCCTATACCTGAAGAACTATATAAACGCAGACTACGGACTCTTCAGTTTTCTCCAGGAAGTGTAGCGAAAATAAAACGTTGTTATAGTGCTAATGCTATTATAACAACGTTTTATTTTCGCCCGGCTGGTACAGGTATCAACTGTCCGTGTAGATAAGCGCTCATTGCCATCTATTATTATTTATTATTTTTATTCACCCAATATTTTTACTTTATATTGTCCTTCAAACCACAACGCAGTATTGCTTGTAAACTACTGACTGCTTGGAGGCAAAATAACTGATACTGCGGTACCCTAATAATGCCCTAGTAATGACTGCCTTTTTTCAAATAAATTAAATATTAGAAATAGCTACTAATTTGACAGCAGAAACCTATCTGCCGGAGCATACTCTAAACGTTTCAATTTGTACGTAAATGCGTCGTATATTTGAAATACGTTGATTTTGAACAAACACAAACAGAGCTAAGCGACTTTTTTAATCTTACAGAATATTGCCAAGATTTTTCAATCATTTCCCAATGGTGTTGATACGAGTAGAACAGTTACTACTAATGATGAAACTCGTACTAAATTATTATGTCTATTAAATTAAACAGGTACCTAGTTATCTAAGCTATTGGAATCAAATATGAATAAGTAAATGGACGAATAAGTACCTAAATATATTTTAAGGTCTCTAGGTAAATTATTTAACCATAATAGAGCAGTGGTTTCAAGTTGTTGTTATAACATGATGTGTAGTGTCACAGATTAGTACTAAGTACGTATAGTAGCTCACTAGTGTAAGTTTACTTAGCTACCTCAAACCAAATAACTGTCTTATGAATATACTTACCATGACTTGTGTAAATTTCAATATCAAATTGTATATTTTTTTGTGCCTTACGTCAATTAGGTCCTATATTTCGAATTAACATAACATTATCAACATAAATTCTAGTTTTATGATTAACTAAACATAATGCCAAATATACCTAGGTTTATTTACCTACACAAAGTCGAATTATAAATAGAATAATAAAGAGGCCGAAACAGTTTCTAATAATAATCGAAAAGCGCTCGTACTCGCCTGGTATATGTATGAAATATTCATAGTATTTAATTCTATCCAACTCGACCCCTTCTGTCCCGAAAATAAGGTTCGTTACATGACTTAAGTGTTTTCAATTGGGCTAAAATTAGGTACCAGTGAAGCTTTATTCGTTTACGAGTTGCGAAATACAGAAAAGGTAGGATAGTGACCACAGGTACCTACTTTGCTACAGGTATTATAATTTTCTATCAGAGTATTATTATTATTTTGATTACCTTTTGTGTCACCTTATACCTTCTTCTTCACCTATTTAGGCACTCGCTGGGCAAAAGATTATTAAATATCCAGTGTAGAAAATGATAACCTGATAGAAGTTTAGGCGAAATGCCTAAACTTCTATGTCTTCTTCTATCTAAGTTCCGTAACACAAAAATTCAAATTCTCGTATAACCTATTTGGATATACGTTTTTAATTATGTACAAGTAGCATGAACTTTGACTAGAATCCGTATCAGGATAACTTTCACTACGTCGATTTCCACTACGAGTATATCGCTCCGAGGGAGGTCAAACTATTAAAACAAATTGCCTATTTTGGTGTAAGTTTACCTGATTGAGAGAAATAATTTCAGTTAGGCTAAGGCCGCACTACACAGGTAGCACACTAAGCTGTAGCATAGAACAGATATTAGTACGCTGTAGGCTGAATGCTATAAGACGCTAAGCAACATACCAAGCGGGCGGTGTTGCTACGGTTGTGTTGCTTTATTAAAATGAGTCATATAAGCAACGGCAATCTAAACTAACCTTTTTTTTTTATGTCACCAAGTGACAAGACAATCAAGACGCGCCTGATGTTAAGCACCACGCCTGACTATAAAAGATGCAGTGCCACCAAAAGCTTAAAGTTTTTAAGTGTTTGCGTGGCACTGCACTGCGCTTATCACCCCGAGACATTGTTGTTAAGTCTCTTTCGCCCAGTAATTTCACTTGCTACAGTGTCCTTCAAACCTAAACACAGTAATGCTTGCACACTACTGCTTGGAGGTAGAATATCTGACACTGCGGTGGTTCCCACCAAGACGGACTCTTGCTGAAGAGTTCTACCACCAGGTAACCTCTTGCAGCTAAGTGTAATATTTGTACCTAGTAATGACCTTTTTAAAGTACCTTTTGTTTTTAAAAATGTTAGGATTCATTAATTATTTTAAAACTTTATATTTCGAGCAACAGAAAGCTAGAATAGTAGCTACAATGGGTAGGTTAGAAACGTGTAGCTTAGCTAGCTAAGTAGGATAGGTAACACGTTCAGTGGCACAGTAGCAAAGTATCATCATCATCATCATCATGACAGCCTTCTAATGTTCCCACAGCTGGGACACTGGCCTACTCTCAGGCGAGAGTGATTGGGTTTTAATCCACCACGCGGACCCAATGCGGATTGGTGGATGGCACATGTCTTTCGAATGTTTAGTTCTTGGACATGCCGGTTTCCTCACGATGTTTTCCTTCACCGTATGAGAGCACTGGCATAGCGCACATAAATTTTTCGAACAGAAAAATCCATTGGTGCACGATTGGGTTTGAACCCACGACCTTAGGATAGGCGGGGTCACTACCACTAGACCACCGGTGCTCTTATAGCAAAGTTTAGCCGGGATTAAGAGGACGGAGTAAACACTCCCGAGGCCAGGCGACTTTAGAACAATGAACACTCATAATGTGTATGGATTTCTTCTCAGGAGCTGTTTTTCGCAAATTGCAACCTTAGCAGGTTGGTAAGCTAACCTTTAAATAAAAGCAGAAAAGCCTAAGACTTGCCTAAATGCTATTAGAAATATTAGGTACCTACTGTAGTTTAATATATTGTGAACTCGGCGTTCGTAAAAGTTCACCGACCAAGATGAATGAAAAAAAATGAGTTTTTTGGAGTGGCAGCAGTGGAATCCAGTGGACTAACGTTAGTAGGTAATGTTAGGATGGTCTTCGAGAATCGGGCCTGTAACCCGCCGCGTAGCACGACACCGGGCTTATGCCCAGCAGACTAAATATGTTATATCTTAGTTTACTATTTAGATTACTAATCCAAGGTCAGAGCTAAGTATACCGATTAAAGTATTTCAATTTTCACCCGAACAGTTCGGCTGTTACAGCGTGATTGAGCAACAAACAAACATTCATTTTCGCATTTCGAATTTTGAATACTAGTATGATAAGATAGGATTGGCACCTGATGAGCACTGTCTAGTCATGATAAGGTGACTGGATTTATAGCCTCAACAACAAGAACACGTCAAACTGACGACAAAAATAAATAAATATTAGCGGACATTTTTACAGTCTAGTCTAAGCAAAGCTTTGTACTAGGTATGGGTACCAGTTAACTGATATAATACACATATTATAATATACAACCTACATTATTTTTTGTAAATGCATAAGTAGCTACACATTTAGCAGATCAAACACATGTCCCGCAGGGGGGATCGAACCAGCAATCTCTCACTTCTCCACCGGGCACCTGCCCACTGCGCCACCGAGGCCCTGACATTTTCATTCTTCTATTACATGACAGTAAAGCAGAGGATTATGAAAATTATGGTAGGGTTAAAACTATTTTTAACTAAGTACCTAACCTACACTCATTCATTTATTAGTTACTTTCTTTTCCAGAAGGTAACTGACATTTTATCCGAATCAATGATGTTGTAAAGTTTGTATACCTAAATTACCAAGATATATGTATTTAGATACATACCTGCAGGCTTATAGAATTTTTATCACACAGATTATACGATTAGTATTGAATTTAAATAGAGCATTACCTAAATATGTTGTGTTATTGATATTGTGTTCTGTAAAACGTTGCTATCTCACCAGTGTTGACGATAAGCGCAAACAATTTAATTAAAATCGACCATAAGTACCTATCTACTATACAATGTCGTTACTTTGTAACAAATTATAAAAACAATAATTAATAAAAAAGTTATCAAAGTATAATAAAACCTACGTCTTTGTAGCAGTAGTAGGTATATTTGCGCCTAGTAATATCTTAATTAAATCCAAGAAAAGTTATCGAATTGTGTTGTTGTATTTAGTATTATATTAATCGTGTGAATATCAAGTTAGCAGCGGGGTGTTTTTAGTTTGATTGTTATCAAATGTGATAGGTTAGTGGAATAGTTTAACCTTATTATCTAGCGTAAGTACCTATCTGGCACAGTAAGTGCTTCTGTCCTTACGAGGGAGCGTGTACCCACAGTTAGATAAACTTTACTAGTTGTTTGTCTAATTCTACCGTCACTGGTTCATTTATGTAACTTTGATAAAATTATGTGTTGTAAAGTATTTTGCGTTGATTGCCGGCAACATTTAACAGGAGAAAACTTATTTTTGCTGCTTGTGAATGAAATGTGATTTTGAAATTGTATATTTTGGCGGACTAAAACATAACGAAGAACAATTATATTTATTGTGTATAATAAACGTGAATGAACTTTAACTTTCAAACAAACCCTAAATACTCATTCGCGACCGCTTTTTGCTTTCCAGAGTATAATTGGTAAAGTGACAGTGGGCTCTGAAGTTTGTGATAACAATTGCCTAATGAAACCTTAAATTCAACAAAAAACCCCAAGAACAAAGATGGCTGAAAGCACACGAAACCGTTTCAAGCCAGCTAAATTACAAAACGGAACAGCGAAACATGAGGAGGATAAGTCGAAAGACCCTGAGTTCATCTTGCGAGAATCGCCTCTAACATTACTGCTGAACGACTCGGCTCATATAAGGGCGATCTACCACATATTCATAGTTATACTTGTGATGCTATTCTGTGATACTATGTTTTTTGACTTGTTTGAATATGGAAAGTAAGTAGTACTTGAGTTTATTTTTAATTTAAGTAAACCACCTACAGCGTGACAGCGATGAGAATTGGCCTCTTGTAAGTACTGGGCTCACCCGCATCTGGTGGATGCGTGGAGGTCGCACACAGTACGCTTCACTCGCTCGTTCCTCCCGCACACCTGCAAGATGTGGAATGAGCTCCCGTCTGGTATTTTCCCACTAGGTTTAATATGGACGTGTTTAAGAGGAAAGTTAAGGGATTCCTAACAGGTATACGCTTCTGTAACACCTAACATAGTCTTGCAGTTGTCTATAGGCGACGATGACCGCGGCTCGTCTGCTTGTTTGTCACCTTATGACATAAAAAAATAAAACCTGATAGTCACGTACAATAAACATCAACTCCTCATGAAGTAGATTTCTGCTAGAACAGTTGCTGCTATCAACATTCATCCAAAAAATTGTTAAAACAATGAACAAGGCACCGCAGTGCCCCCGCCAAGGCGAGCAAAAAGCGGCCCGGCCATTCTTTTCTCAAAACGATTCAGGTCATTTTTGACCCCCTATAACTTCAATCATTGCATAGTAACCAGGTTTTTTTTACCGTTTGTTTTATAATCTATTATTCGAAATTAATTCTAGATTCTAAATTATGTACCTTCTGACTTAGTTATAAAAGGTTTAAAAGAGTATAAAAATTAAAATATTTTCTGCCCCATCAAGGTGTAATGAAAATGATAGCGAATGGACCAGTATCAATCCTTATCCTGTGATTATAAGAACGCTTAACGAATTATGGTAGGCTTGATTTTAGGAAAAAACAAGCAATAATGTTCGTAATAAAGTTCGCTAAACTTATAACTTTACTTTTTTATTGTCCTGTTACAAACGGTCAGACTCGCACTTTTATTCAATTTATAAGCTGATTATGTACAAAGACACCCTGTGTAGTACTAATATATGTTCTGTGACCCTATCCCTAGTTTCATTAAAATACCCGATGCGCTGCTATCAGGGGGTAAACTATAGCGATAATTTAGTCTAGACACGCAAGCTGTGCGAATGAGTCTAACCATTAACACAGTGGGGTCAGTCATACAGCACTTCATTTCACGGGGTTGTTTTTGAATGTGTCAATTGATATGCATTTTTATGTTTACTTATGTAAACGTATGGTCAAAGGTCTAGGAAAAGAATCTGTCAGGATAGAATAAGGCACGCCATATCTGAGTAAATAAGTATTAACAATAATTATACCATAGTATACTTAGTTTTTGTAGCTTTGATTGATCGAGTAAACCCATGGTTTTTTTTAAACAAGTGCTTGTTCTAATGAAATAACTTTTCTTAATGTTTTAGAATAAACATTGGCCTGCAAACGGTGGCTTATGGTTTCGGAGACGTGACGCGAGGTCTCAAGCTGTGGCTGTACCTGTTCTCAGTGGCAGTAGTGTTTCACCCTCTCCTTTTGCTCTATAAAGCCTTGGGAAGTTTACCTGTTATTGGTAAGGAACCAGTTTTCAAAATTTTTTTATTTATACTTCTTGTAACTAGTTGCATTAAACTCGTAGCACACTCGTAGCACACTCGTAGCAATGACAACAAAAGTTTACCTGTTATTGGTAAGGAACCAGTTTTGAAAATTTTTTTATTTATACTTCTTGTAACTAGTTGCATTAAACTCGTAGCACACTCGTAGCACACTCGTAGCACACTCGTAGCAATGACAACAACTAGTAATAAAAATCCCCATCGAGTCTGTGTCTTGCTCTAGAGTCAACCAAATTTTTATCATTGAAGACATTAGAATGCGAATCTTAATAATGATACAGACCTAAGTATTCTTAAAAAACATTGATGATATACTATAAATGCATTATTTTTCACTAATCGTACCTACGTGTCGTGTTTTTATCAAAATGTAACAATCTGTTCTTGGTATTTTTGCGTAGTGCCTAAGTAGTTAAATAGTATACACTAATCATTGCACGTGGTTATTTGTAATATCTACCTGTTGATAGTGACAGATTCATAATGTTATCGACTTAAAAATTAAACAGTTGAAGATTAGGGTACATTTACACCGCTCCAATATCTAAATCCATCGCCCGAATCTAATCGTTAATTAAGCAATTTATACGCATCTCACATAAAATAGTTTAAGAAGAATATAGTTAGAATGGAATGGAACATGCTATTTTTAAATATAGTTTCCGCCTTCCGCATTACGCTACACCCGTGTGGATGTTGTTAGACCCGTAAAGTTTAGTCACATCCAGTAATCGAAGATAATCTAATCACAATCAATACGACCATATGAGTAGATTACGTTTGTTAACTAGATTCATCTAATACCATGGCCACAGAACAGATATTAGTACCCATGGCCGATCACAGAATCAATATAATTCATCCTTCAATAAAAAATCTTAAATAACGTGTGATAAGAGGCGGCCTAGCACAAAAACAGCAAGGCACACAAAGGCACAATTTGTTCTCGACTGTCATTCATTAATCTCTGAGTGCAGATTTGAACTGCGGTTAAACAGTAGCAATATATCACAGATGCTACAAACTTAATGGGAAGCGAGCCAAGATTTATCTCCGAACAACAAACACTGCAGTTGTCTAGCTAATAAAAACGAGCGTCGGCGTCGTCGTCCTCGGTTATTCGGTAGTGTAAAATGGCAGACGGATAGAGTTGCATGACCGGGCGTTTCATAGATACGAGCGATACACCGCGAACCACGCGATAACGTTCCGCTTGTGTTTTATCAGCTGAATGTTTTCAGAAAAAAGAGAAAAGTTATAGGTACAGTGTGGGTATGCGATACATCGTTCATACCCGAATAATTTCAAAAAGCAGTGAGAAGTTTAAAACTACTAACTGTTGCCCGCGTCTTCGTTTGCGTGGAACTCGGGAACCTTGCTGTTATCCGGGATAAAAATCTTATGTCCTATTTCCGGTAGTTCTCTATCAATGTTTTAAATATCAGCCAAATCTGTTCAATGGTTATCGAGATAAATAGGAACAAACATCCAAACAAACATCTAAACATCAGAACATCCAAACTTTCGTGGTATGTCATGTGTGCCTAGTCTCCATAGCTCTTTGCCCAACACTCAGTCTAATCAGAGTTTATAAGTCGGTGGCTTAGGACGAAAACCTTTCAAATTAAAATGCGAAAACCTTTATTTTTTCTTTGCTTTTTAAATTGACGAGTGGCTAGCCTTATTAGGCTATTTACTCAAATACTTATAAGACTTCTTTGCGTCACAGTCACAGGCTTTGAGGGACAGAAAAACTAGCAATTTTATAAAGGGAAAACTTACTTCCGTTGGTTGCACTCTCGTCCACGGTCAAGTGCTCTTGGAACCTTACTTCAATTGTTTAATTCGAATCTAGATCTTGCTTTGTGAGAAAGCCAGTGCGCTACTGAGGGGGAAAGCTACCCTCTTTAGATGCCCGTGACTTGCCAAGTGGCAGAGCAATCCAGATGCCTTGGGCTCTTATACCTCTTGCCTTGCCCTCTAATTAATAATTTTATCTGCTAGATTAATACCAAAATTTTAGAGTTTCGTGAGTTTCAATGTAGCTTTATATAAGTAAGTAATATGAATGAAAGCAATGAAAACATGAAATTTACAGTTCAATAAACTAAATAACTCAGAAGCTTTTTACTACGCATGGCCGCAAAAACAAACATAACTTTAACAAACATAATACCTAATGTAACAATGGAAATGATGGCAATTGAAATACAAAAACATATTATACAAAACAGTTGATAAAAGGCCTTGCTATTACTACGAGTATATATATAAGTAAATAAATAAATAAATAAATAATGCTGGACAATCCACACAGCATCATCTAGCCCCAAAGTAAGCTGCTGTTAAACAGAGCTGTATTATGGGTACTAGATGACTGATATATATTTAATACAATACAATACATAGATAGATATTTTTTATTATATATAGAAAATACCCAGAACACCCGGAACAAATATTTGTAGATAGTACAAACATTTGTACCGAGGCGGGAATCGAACCCGCAACCTTTGCGTCGCAGGCGGACCTGCGCCCGCTGCGCCACATCGGTCGTCCATATAAGTAACACCATGTACAAGAATGTACTTAATATTATGCAATAAATATATAAGTATATTTTATATATTTGGTATTTCAATTCTAGTCTGTCAATACTTAGACATAACAAAACTAGATAGGTTCATAAAATAAATAGCACGTGCCTCATTCCGAGTAATATTACGAAATATAAGTTTTTCTAGCAATTTGGTTTATAGCCAAACTTGCTAGCAAGTATCAAGGTACAGTTTCGATATGCCTGCCAATTTACCGTTTCACCGATTTTCATATACGTTCTTACTGTTATTGCCTTACTTAATTCAACATGAACTCGGAGCTTTTATGGAATAATATTAAATTCTCATGCAAATCATTCAATGTCTTTCAATATGGCCATCAACTGAGTACATAACTCATTTTAATGTTTGCGGCAGCTTGATGATACAGACCAACCTACCAGCTATTACTTAGTACTCGTAAGAATCTAAGTAGGTACATACCTAAAGCAAAATGGTTACCACTTATAATTATATAAAATAAAGTTTGAAGAAGTATACAAGACAATTTCGGTACCAAATTGAATATTGATTGAGTTTTCAGTTCGCCAAAAAACAAAGTTAATACAAATATTAGTCAAAAACACTCTCTGTAGATAAAGTTGTATAATAATTTAGAAAGTTTAACTTTGGCACCGCTTCGCGCGTCGGATCTTTTGTTGGGATACACAGCAGTTTGGGAATGATCTAAAATAATTTCTAATTTAAACTTTTTATCGAATCCTAATCTCAAAGTGATTACTTGGGATTAGGCTCTAGGGTATTATTTACAAAAGTTTTTACTTTGCTGCCCTTAGGGTGTATTAAATTAAATAAAACTAGTACTTACCTTCATAAAATAGTATTTTAAGCCTGAACTTGAACTGTAGCCAAATTCTAAGAATAAAATAAAATATTAATATCTCAGAAAGCTTTATTCATACTGTATTTTTTGCATGTTCTTATAGGAAAAAGGCAAGTCTGGAAGACAGTTGGTGCATTTGGATTGATTTTCATACAATGCACGCTGTTCGCTCTGCCACTTTGGGACCTTGGCAGACAACATTTGGCTTTGGGATCTTCAGTAACAGTCACATGTGAAATGGTGAGAGCATTATTTTGTTCTGTAGGGCTACAATAAGGCTACAATGAACTCATGTTGTAGCGTAAGTTTTGTCAGTTTTGTGACAAATCAAAAAATGACGCAATAGAAGTGATGGGCCCCTGATCAAAAGTGGTTAAATATCCTATTACCACATTTACACCTTGTGTCAGTGTAGTTGTGTTTTATACAATTACTTATAGGTACAATTGAATTAACAAAAAAGTTTTTAGAATCACAGTAAAATATGAACTCTCTACTCGTATTCAATCGTTTGAAACAGGGCGCCCCGCTGCGGGGCTTCTTATGCCACCAATGGAGTTTCAATATTGGCAGTAAAACTATTTGAGAGCAGTCTAGAGGGAAATTGGCTACACTCTCCACTACAAGATATCGAATTCTAAAAGTAATAAAAATAAATAAGACGTTAACGCTACTTTCAATTCTCTCTCAAAACGCAGGCTATGTCGATGAAATTCAGTAAATTGAACCTTATACTTATAAACCATTGAACTCGTCATAGCTCTTTAAAAAGTCTTCTTGTTTGATTCTATCGATCTGCGTATTATTAGCATACCAATTTAAATAATATAGCTACGAAAGTGGTACAAGTGCTACGAACTGTGCTACGAATAAAATAAGAAAAAAATGTTGTAAATTTAATTATAAGTATACGACGACGCAGCGGGCATTTATGTAAGTTGGTAATACTGTGGCAATATTGATTTATTTATTTTATTGGAAAACCAACTGTTTAGATAATACAATAAATATCTAGGTATGTAGCAGAAAGCCAATTACAGGTTTTGTAAACATTTAGATAAGTACATTTGCATAATTAACAGTAAGTAATTGGTACCTAGGTATTAGTGCTCATCACCAAAGAATTCACTGTTCAGCCTCTGTCTAGCCGAACCGACACTCGTGCAGAATAGATCTAGTTCTAAACGCTTAATTAGCATTGTTGTTACTTGCTCGCCATAAAAATGTTTTTGTCTGTAGGTAGTTAGTTCCAACTACAGCAACGTGAATAGAAGAGTTGTATCACACATTCAATTTAATTTTTATTTAATTTTGTCTAATAAATCTAAACAGTAATTATGAATAGAAGAAATTTAATAAATTGCCATCACCTATTAGACAAGAAAAAAATGATATTCCCTATTTTCCTATTTTCATATGTAGGTACTTATGCTTACTTACAAAAAAATATGAACTGCGGTGAACACGTTTCTTCAGCAAAGATACTTTTACCTAAATATTACAGTACATACGTATTTATAAAGAACCATCGTCAATATGTTCCTCACGTTCGACCTAAAAGTACGCATAACCTGTTATCAGTACGTTCCATTGAATTTAAGCATACCTTGGTATACCTACCTACGTTATCAAAATGATGTATTTTTGCTTCCATTAAAATTACCATACTCTGGGATCTTGGAATCTTTCTTATTCAAATCTGATCAATAGATAGGTACCCCCCATCCTTTACTGAATTGATTGAGTTTTGCCAACACAAAAGCTAGCCTTTATTGGTTTCATGCTAAGTAAGTTTGTATTAAGAACCTAGGCTGTCTCGGCGAAAGTTTAGTGACTATGCCTTTATTCCAAAAGCTTTAACTATTTTTTTATCTATATTTTAGACAGTTTTAGCCCAGCATTTTCAACCTTGCTGTAACATCAATACTTTGCTAGTGTTATTCAATAAAGAGGTCAAACTATAGTCAATGGATGGTTTAAGTCATGATAAATTAACTCGATACGAATGAATGGTTTCTTACACCAGAGACGGTGTAACCACGTTTCAAAAGAGAATCACTCAGCCAGCGAACCAAGCAAACTTAGTAAATCCGCCCAGCCGTCTAACCTTCGGGTAGTTAGCCCAGCTAAGAAACATCAAATGAAGTAAGGAAATTTAATCACTGACAAAGAAGTACCTACTTTGAATCGATAGCCGTTGATAACGAACACAAATTCTATAAATAAAATACATGTACCTACGGCAAATAGTGCTTACTTGAATTATTTAGGTTTATTATTTATCGGATACATAAGTATTTAGGTCATAGTTCATTTCTAAAGTAAATTATAAATAAATGATTTAACTAAGCAATGATCTAACTAAGAAATGATGTAACTATGATTTGATGTAACATCTATCTAGGCACTGTTATAATTAGGTATTAACATTTGTCACACAAGTGTAAAAGTAGAGCAATGATAATGAGCCTACTAACATACAACTTTGAGATATGTATAAGCAGTTTTATATGCTTTCAAAATTGTTCGAGTTTCGTGCACAACTATAGTTAAACTTATCAGTTTCCAACATTCTCAATAATGTATGTGCTACAATGAGTTTGCAGGAAAATGTTAAAAGGAAGTTTTTATTCCTAACATGGGTAGCAAAATGCCGTCGTCACCAGCGCTTAGGAACCGGCACGAAGCCGCGTATCAGTCTGACTTTGAAGCCTCGAAGAGTGCGCGCCGGTAAGCAGTCTGCTTTCTACGTATACTCAGGTAGGCAATGACGGTGAAGCGTAAAAATGTACTAGGTCATGAAATAGCGTTGAAAGTGAAATGTTACATAAATCACCTAGGTACCCTTGTCAGGCCGCCAGTAAATAACTGCGTGACTCCTGCCGCTGACGAGGCGCAGACCTGAAGAGACTTCTCGTGTTTCAGAACCCATTCATCCCAATTAGGTAACGTTACTTTTAGGTTTACGCTAGGATAATGCTATTCAATAATGTAGTTTTTGTGATGATTACAAAAGGTTTAATCAGGGAGTTTGGAGGGTAACAAAGTCTTTGGTTGAAATGTTTAATGGCATTTATAACTAATTTAATTGATTCGTTGTAAGTAATTTGTAAATAAGTATATTAAGTAAGTATTTGACAAATAATCTAATGTGAAGATATTTTGTTTTGAATGCATGTTATTCAAAACTCAATAGAGATAACATTAGATGAATGAGTTACGAGAATTTCTATTGAGTTTAACTACTTTGTTAGATAGATGTGACACCCATTTCATAAATTGCTCTACGAGATTGATTTAGTAAACGAGTTGATAGGTAAATGAACGATCTCTAACTTTGTTCTAATTAGACTTCGAAACATGCTATTAAACAAAGTTTAGTCAAAGAATTTAATTAAGTTTTAAGCTCACCTGTGCATAAACTTATTATTTGTATTTACTTATCTAAAAATTTTAATTGTTTATAATTGCTCCGTGCTCGTCTCGTGCCTTTTCTAAAAATAAGTTCAAAACTATTTTGGAGTTGACTGTACCTTGGCAGTCAGATTATTTTGACAAATTACAAAACATGCTCACTTTGGTTTCAGTTCAGATTTGCGATGAAAATCCACGCAGCAGCTATGGCATGTGGTCCTCGGTGTTTAGAAGACGGCGGCAACGGCATGCCTCTTCCAAGTTTCCTACACTACGTGTATTTCCTCTTTGCGCCAACACTACTATACAGAGATCAATATCCTAGGTCAGTAATTTTTGGCCCGCAGAGGCCGCCAAGTTTTCTGAATGAAAAACTTGCTAACGCCAATAAAACGAAACAGTGTTATGAAGATTGACAAGGTGGTTCTTCCTCTCAGTTCGATTCAGTAGCTAAACACTATTTATGGCAGTTTGTTTATTTTACTACCGAGACTTTTGACCCGGTAAGCCGTGATTTGTGAGGCTGAAAGCCAAAAATGAGCTCATAAATAAACCTACGCAGATCTTATTTTCATTCCATTTGTTTAGTGCATAATATTGTTCAGGAAAATGTTGTTATAGACCATCCCTCAATAATATATTTTTATTATGTATGAGTTTGTTTGTATATAAATCACTACAACGGATATCTACTGCTGTTGGATGACTTCAAATTATACCTAGTTAAATATGTGATTATTGTAGGTAGGTAGAGGTACCTATATAGTTCATCATATAACCCCATTTATTATTGGTTGTATTTAAACTCGGACCATATAAAGTATTCGTAATTAAAACGCAATTATGCTATTCTAATTGAATTCAATATTTTTTTTAGTTAATAAGAAATCATGCAAGCAAAATCGCGGGCAGAAACAAGTAATCGTATATAGTACTCCGTTCTCCCTCTATCTTCCCGAGCCGAAACAATAATAAATTGGAACTCGCATGGGGCTGGCCCGTAAATCATCAAGCGTTACAAATCATGTTTTTCATTTTATATCCAGGACGAAGCGGATTAGGTGGGGCGTGGTCGTTTACCATTTACTGGAAGTGGCTGCGATCATTTTCTACAACTCCCTAATGTGGGAGCGTTTTATTCTGCCATACTGGTCAGATTTCGGCAAGGAAGAAAGTGTAAGTACCCACTTTATTTTTAAGTATAAATTAATGTAGGTAGGTATTACTTTTAATGATTATTATTATTTATTTATATTATTTATTATTTAGCCATCACTGTCCCACTACTGCAGGGCAAAGCAAAAATAATTCATTTTAATTATTAGATTTATGTAATATTACTTAAATTTTCAGAATGTTTCATGAAGTTAAATATCATACTTCAAAACAAATTAGGTCTGTTAACAGGTCGCAGACCGGAATATCACTAATGCCTGACACAATAGATTTTTAATTATCAAAAACTTCCTAACGAATAGGCAGGCAAGTTTTAAAAAAATTAAAAGTTTTTATTTCGGAAGTTATTAATAGTATTTCAAAGATAATTGTATTCATGGTTTGAATGGATTTGCTATCTTGAACCTAATATTAATTTGACTTTCAAATTATATTACCGTTTTAAATTGAAGCTTAATTCAATGAGGCCCTACTACTCTCATATAGCAGATTATTATGGAAAGGTTAATTCACTTCATTTTCTGTCTTCAAAGCATTATGTCAGTTTTGCGTGCTATAGAACAATACACAAACACACTAACATTACTTAACTACTCGTATTTGCCATTATGAATTATGTTATGCCATTTAGGTAAGTACCTAAGTAATAACTGTTAGTTGTTATCTATGGTACCTTAGAGTACTTTTCCACCTACACGCCACACCCTCTAAAGGTACAAGTCCGAGATGGGCTGCAGGCTGCGACCGCAGGCGAAATTGCGGCTAGCAGCGGCTGTTGATGGTTTAGCGATTGCGCCCCGGTTGCAGACCGCAGTGTTAACGCGCTCGGAATCAATTTCATTGAGATTCATAGAAACCAGTAGTGTCGCTTGTAGTTTGCGGTTGCAGTTTGCGGTCCATCTCGGACTTGTACCTTGACACTTATATTTACTAATGACTCCTATTTAAATGTAGGTAAAGTATAGGTACAATACCGAACTTACGTTTTATAATTCATGATTGATCATTCCGAACGCTGAAACATTGCCTTTTGTGCCGACACCGTTCACTTAAAACGATGTATTTATCATTATTACCAAGCCAGTAAGCCTCCGTCCCCTCTGTCGGAAATTAATAGATTTTAAACTACCTACTGAAAGGTTAATGTTTGTTAAAATGTTTCGAGTAACATTACTTTGCTATTAAAAGGGATTAGCTATAAACAAAAGGAATATCGTTTCTCCAAATTATAGTCAGAAACTCTAAAAATAACGTACTTATACCTAATTTGTTCTAATTTAATTCATTAAGATTTATTAAACAAAATAAAATATGCACATAATTACATTACATCACAAAATAATAGGTTGGGAAAAAGTTTCTTCGCATTTTTTAAGAAAATTCAAAACATTTTTTAATATAGTTTATTAACATTTAACTAAAGTTTGTAGGTACCATTTAGCCGATCTTGCTCCACTTTTTAAAAAATGGCATCCATTTAATCCGTAATAGGGCGACTATAGCGACGTGCATCTTTGACATCAAAATTTCCGGATTGAAAACGCTTAAACTAAATTTGTGCTACTCTCACAGACACTGCATTAGGTCCATAAAAATCGCAATTTTTTTTTTGCGGCTTGCGTTGCATTTTTTGTAGTAAAATTTTAAAATGTATCGAATTTCTTCATCAGATTCACTCATCTTGACAGTACGAAAAACAAATAAAAAAATCACATATTTTCCTAACTTGAATTTGGAATTATGTTCTTTAAAATTTAAACTTTTAACGATACCAAAACCAGCCAGATACAAACAGTATAATAGCCAAAGAGATTTGATTACAAGTTCATACATACTATAATGCAAAAGACTTTTTCCCAACCTAATATACAAAATACATATGACCGTTACAAACGACCTATAGATAGCTCAACTGATCCAAATCACTACCAGATGGAAGTGATCCCAACATGCTGGCTGCATTGCCACGTTAAATGGCAATGCTGATACGTTTATTCTGTGTTACAAGATTCGCTCACTGGGACTCAAGTCAAGATCACATGTGAGCTTTTCCGAGATACGCAGGGCACGTTAAGCCCGTGCAGGCAGTGACAGACGCCTTTAGGTGGCAAATTAACCACAATTGGCTACTAACTCATACGGTCTCGCTAGCTTTACATACTTTACGCATTCAAGAAAAGCCGTTGTCGTAGAATGGGCTTTTAATTATATCAAATGATGATTATGAATTATCTTTCAGGTAGAAGCAGGCTCAGTGGTTAGAGGTATGTTCGCGTGCGTTCTCCCGGGAGTAATATCTTTTCTGTGCGGGTTCTACTGCTTGCTACACGCCTGGTGCAATGCCTTTGCTGAGATGTTGAAGTTTGGAGACCGACTGTTTTATGAGGTTTGTTATTATTTATTATATTATATCCGATATAATATTTGGTAGGATACACGTCAAATAGCAAAAAAGTATTCGATTTCTAACAAATTTACTTTTTTAACTATGAAGCCAATCGTAGCCTTTTGTAGCCTTTCGTAGCTTCTCGTAGCAGTTCGTAGCAGATCATTTACTGATACGATTGTAATCGTACTATCTTACTTCTTCATCTTACTACACTAATTTTATAAATGCGAAAGTTTGAATGGATGGAAGGTTGTTTGTTTCTTAATCACGTCAGAATAGCTGAACGGTTATGGTAAAATTTGTCAGAGATTACCTATTAGCGGGCAATAGCTCGTGCTGAATATATTACCAAAATGTTTGCATATAAACCACAATGCAACTGTAAAACTCTACATTATTAGAATAAAATTTACTGCTACTGATCGTAATGATCGTAATGATTAGAAGGTGGGAGGAACATAATGTCCAGCAGTGGGACAGTAGATATATTGTGCCAAACCACATACTTATATAAGAATCAGAAGGCAGAAAAAACTAATAAGCAGTCTCGAATCGATTATTATTAAAAACTTACGGTGTTGTGTTGGAACAGGAATGGTGGACTGCATCCAGATTTTCAAGTTACTTTCGATTATGGAATCGCGTGGTCCATTCCTGGCTGCGTGACCACATGTACATGCCTCTGGCGCCCCGGGCCGGTAGAGCCGTTTCTACATTCATCGTTTTCTTCGTAAGTTCTTGAAAATTATTTACTATCTTCACAAGAACACTCTAGTTTTTATTAGCACTGTGTGAGCGTTATGCCTATTTTTGTTAACACACATCACAAAAGGTATTAAGTATTACATAAACAATTGATTGATAAACAACTATTCTAACATCTGTTCCAATACCTAGCCTTCAGAGCGAACGTGGCAACCGCTAATTTCCGATCTAACTTTTCCTTGTTCCGAATTCCAATTAAGTACCTACATTAACTTTGCGTTTCTTTCATTTGTTCTCTAATTAAACCGGAGACTTAGTCGTAATAGGGTGTCGCGACATCGTTTCGCACAAATTAGTCTTAATCTGAACTCGCAACCCACGTTTTGTTTTACATTTGTGTTAAAACTTTGCAGAGTCAATTCTAGATAAGTGAAAATAATTGCTTAGAGGTAAATTATAATCTCTTTAATTGGGTTTTACAATTAATTTCTCTCTCCCGCGTAAGTATCTGCATATTTAATATAATCAATAACAATGCATATCTTGTGAGATGCACATATTACGGGTTCTTGAATTCAGAACACGTATGTAATATGGGTTTCTCTGAATGTAATTACAAGATTTATCCTTCAAAAACCCACAAAAATAAAAAGAAAATTATAATATATTTTCACGAAAAGTAAAGAACAATGGCTAATAATGGCTTTTCTAATCGTTGCGTTGGTGTCTTAATGGTCTTAAGTTAAATGAAGAAAAAACTAACGCTATGATTTTTAACACCGTGTCTGCTTACCAGCCCAAAATGCTAATCTAAGCGGAAAAACTATTGAAAGCTCTAACTTAACTAAACTAGGTTTTGAGTTAGATCCAGCTCTATCATGGAAATGGCATATAGACGCAACCTGTAATAAAATGGTGAGAGGAGTTTTTGAATTAAAACAGCTCCGCCCTATGACATCTGAAATCAAATTGAAAGATATATACTATGCATACGTACATTCTATAATGACATATGGCATAATAATGTGGGGTAATTCAACAGACTTTGAAAGAGTGTTGACGTTGAAATCCAAAAACGTGCCATTAAAGTTTTGACAAAAGCAAAATTTAGAGACTCCTGTAGGGATCATTATAATAATCTACAAATACTTACCTCGATTTCCGTGTACATTTATGAAATAATCAAATATGTAAGACAAAACCCTAGTCAATTTAAAGTAAGAGGAAGCGACGATAACCGAAGTAAAAGACATCGAATGTGTTTGACATCAACTAGTCATAGGCTAAATCTCGCTAAAAAACTACCGCAAGTTACTGGCCCAAAACTGTTTAATAAGCTCCCACTAGCCATAAGACTGACGACTAATGAGAACTCTTTTTTACATACAGTTAAAAAACTTTTACTAGACAAAACCATTTATAATATTAATGAATTTTTAGCTAATGATTATAGTTCCTTTAATAGTACCTAGTATCTCAATTTTGTAATTATTATTATTTTATTTTTTGTAAATCTCCAATGACATTAGTTAGCTATAAGTTTATTGTTTTGCAACAATTCCTCTATACAGCATTACACTTTTATTATTATTTGCTATTTATTGGATATATTTAATGTGCTATAACTTAACTGAACTAATTAGGTACTTATTGCAACGCTTATATATTAATTTACATTTATTAATTATGTTCTCTGTTTCAATAAATTATTTTATTTCATTTCATTTCATTAACTCCACCGGTTATATACCTTAGTACCTTTTTTTTTATACAACGAAGTGGCAACCAAGCGTACGGCCCACAAGATGGTAAGCGGTTACCGCAGCCTATGGACGCTTGCAATACCAAAGGTAGGTATCACCCGCGGGTGCCACCTTAAGGCTAAGATCGAAAGCCTCATGTGCCAGTAATTTCACCGGAAACCATACCCTTCACACCGGAATACAGCAATGCGAGCATTACTGCTTGGCGGCAGAAATAGGTACGGTGGTAGTCCTTTCCCGGACGAGCTCTATCACAGAGAACTCTACTACTCTTATGTACCTTCTTATGTAGTCCTTATATAAACCGATTTTATATACCTAATAACAATTTTGTTTTGTTTTAAGGTGTCAGCCATCGCCCACGAGGTGATACTAGCGCTATCATTCGGATTCTTCTACCCAGTCCTGCTGATGCAGTTCGGAGTGTTTGGGGTCATGATGGTGCCTTTGACCTCTGCAAGTGGGAAGCGGTTCCCTAACGTTTTGAATATGTTCATGTGGCTGTCATTCTTTTTTGGGAATGGTTAGTACCTACTCAACTTATTATTTAGTTTCTTAAATCCCACAAATGCATGACTGAACTAGATACTATACTAGTTTATAAGAACCTTTTATGAAGGGCAAATAAATACATTTTTATTATTTATTTATTTAAATACAGCATCAAATTTTGTTCTGCAACTTTTGGAAACTCAATTTATTTTTTATTAAAAAAGAAGTTCAAGGAACAGCTAAGTACTTAATAAATAAGTGATTTACATTGTTCCTTTTTGCATAAAAACTTGCATGCATTAAATCACCAGTTTTCAGGTAAGCAAAAGTTTTGGGACACCTTATGTATGTAAGTTCTTGGTTATCAGGTATGCTCTGGAGTTTATACCCGATGGAATACTTCGCTCGGAAGAACTGCCCACCATCACAAGACGACAGCTTCTTCGTACCGAAATCGTGGTCGTGCCCAAAGGTCATCCTCAAACCGGATTGGAGTTTCAAGAACCCTTTTCAATTTATATGATAGTCAAAATGGGTGGCAAAGGCGATGAACTTATCTGAACCTACAGTAAATGAGAAGATGCGTCCAACATTATCGCATAATACAAAAACCATACTTGGGTTTTTGTAGTATAAAATTCACCTTTCAGTATACATAATAATATGTAGGTACTTCTTCATAACAATTACCTAAGCCATGTACCTACCCTGTCGATTTACATCCGAAGGTACGTAGTAATCTACTAAACTACTGTCTTTGACTATTATCGCTATGGAGACGCTTTACCTACAGACTATTCGCAGAAGTTTCACAATTCCGTGGCTATAGTCCTTCTTAGTAATGAATTTTGGCATAATGCAGAAAACTTCTTTTTTACGTAAGTATATCTACCAGCTGTTGCCCGTAACATCGTTCGCGTAATATACGGTATATAACCTTCCTCATAAATCATTCTATCTATTGATGAAAACCTTATTAAAATCAAAATCTTATGGTATACAAGGGACAAAAGGTGGGAAGCTAATTTGTATTATACTATCTAGAGATTACTACAATGTAATAATAAGGTAAGTTAGGTACTTAACTACTTAGCTATTGTACCGGTTCGTACAGTAGGTATTTAATCCTGTCTTTTACGATAAATGTAAAACATTTTGATTAATACCTATCTACAAATAGATAATCTCTCTAATTACAATATAAACGACTTAGTATTATTCTAAGCCAAACGACTAAAACGATTAAAATATGACTTGATTTAGAATAAGATAATTATAACACCTAACACACCGTTTTACAAATAAATTAACGTTGTTAAATTATATTTTCTATTTATAAATAGTTGTTTCGTTTTGTGTGCATAAAAGCTGGATATGACCTTAAAGCTGTTAGGTACTAGATGGCGAGGAGATACTCACAGAAAATAAACGTACTATAGGTACAAGTTCAGTACGTACTGTCAGCTCTAGAAATTCTAGGGGTAAATCACGCAAAATTTATATTCACAGTACTTAAATAGCTCAATACGTGTTACGGAAAAGACACAAGCACCGCATTTTCTTTATGATTTCAATAAAACGTACCTGCTGTACGTAAATAAGATTTCAGGAGTAGTTTACTTTTGTTGAAGATTACTTTGCATGATTACCCGTTAGACATTTTGAGTGCCTGCCCACAATGTTTAAGATTGTAATAAAATCTACAAATTATCGAACAATTTGGCTTTATTAAGATATTCAGATCTTATAATCTAATAAAATATGGGGCATATTGTATAATGTATTACATTTCTAATAATATACTTACTACAGATGCATCCACACCAAAGTTATTATAAGTCTGCTGTCCAGCTGTTGCACGCGACATCGTTCGGGTGGATATTCAATATTAAACTATTGTACGTATAAATAAACTTTCCCCTTGGATCACTCTATGCATTGATCAAAACCGCATTATAATTCGTTGCGTAGCTTAAATAATATAATTACACAGAGAAACAGACGCAGACGGCGAGAAAAGATTTTGTTTTATACTATGTAGAGAAGTATGTAAAGCACATTTAAATGTGTATCTAACACTGCGGTCCCACAAAGATAGACTTTGCTGAAGAGCCCTGCCACAGGGTGAGTACATGGACAACATCAAATAGCAACTCAGGTGTTGATGCATCATTAGATATAAACTACACTAATATTACAGTACTAATGTGCATAAAATAATAAACAAAAAGAACATACAATACACCACTATTCTAAAGATAATCATGTCAAAGTTTAAAAATTAACTCCCTTAATCATTACAGCATTGAACAATGGATACTTACTTATTACTGGAGGAATGTAGTACACTCAGAAAAACTAAGGTAATATTATTTTACTATTTGTGACGCAAATTTTATAAAAACAACAGCAAATCGAAAACAGTTCTTTGGCACCGTGTTGTTTGCGATCATTCAGTAAAATCACACGGCACATCTTTGCTTTTACGGCAACCAAGCAGTTTACTAGGACAGTATAATATAAACATTATTATTATTTTTAAATGCAGGCATTCTACCCTGAGATACATAATACATTATATTGTCTTATTGAACTGTCCACATTCCATGACATTCAGGATACACTCACAGCCTAAAACCAAACTAAAATAATGCTAAAAATATAAAATTTAACATACTTATGGCAAACTTATCACTTATTTGGCTGCAAACAGATTGAAGCACTCTAAAATAAATTTGCGATTAGTTATTTACTTCTTTTGATATTATGATGAATATGTGTCAATAATTTCAATTTGAATCTTAGAACAAACTTGACAAACCCCCTGATTGCGTAACTCAGTTTCATGCCGATTTCACTGTCACATTCATACAAAATACGACAGATTATGATTGAAACCAAGTGAAATCGATTGCAACGTTCGTAGATTGCAACGGAGTTACGCAATCGGGGGCAAGGTCAAAGGACGAGCAGTCGTGGATTAAATATAAATCATTATAATTAAAATCTGATACAATAAATCGCTGTCTAACAACCATAACTAACAATTAGCTAGTAACTTCATAATACGTAGTAGATAGATAAGATACTGTTTAACATCAATATTTTTATTTTGTGAACTACATAATATACTAATTTATATAGTAATCATTGTATGTGAGATAAGGTAATAATCAAAAGTTGTTTCGAAATATGAATTGGATATTATAAATTCGTGTTTCGTGAACATAAATGAGAAAAAGAAGGTAGACATACAATTTTTAGACAGCTGGTGTGCGGTCAGACCCTTTGAAGAGACTTGTAGACATTCTGCAAAAAGAAAATAACTAATCTAATAAATGTAGGAACAAGCAACCATAGCAAGTAAAATTACTCAGCGAAAAAGATTAATAACTGCATCTTGGGTGATGAGCCCAGTGCAGTGCCATGCATAACTTTATCTTCTCTATTTTGTTGTAGACACTGCCACTGGCTGCTGTAATGATCAGGCGTGGCGCTTAATATCAGGCGATGACATGACTTGACTCTACCATCTTGTTACTGATATAAATAAAAAATACATATACACAGTCATAAATACACACACAAAAAAAATACATGTTCGTTTTTTTAATTAAGAATTTTAATTAAGAATAAACAAACACTTACTTCTGTACCATGTGCTGATAAATGTAGCTTGGAATAATAGTGATGTTCACAATGGCTGGGCTTTTTTCAATCACTTGGCATATCTCTTTGTCATTCATTCCCACAACATTGATTGTGTTCACTTCCAGCAAATGGTGGTCAGTAAGGACACCGTTGCGCGCTGCAGAAGAGTCCTTCACTAAGCCAAGAATCTTACCTTCCTTGAATTGGAAACCTACATGTCCCAGAGAATCCTTGTGCAGTGTTATTGTCCTTTCCAATGGCCTGGAAAATTAATTGGATCAATTACATTACAACTGTCATAAACAAGTTTACTGTTCTATCTACTGATAAGAACACTGGGCATTTTCCTATTGTAGCAATTATAAATAACAACCTCAATGGCGCGGTGGGAAAGTACACCGTTGAGAAGCGAGAGGTTGCGAGTTCAAGTTTGTATAATGAAGTTTAGCACTTTTTTTTTTTTTTTTTTTAAATTCTTTATTAAAGAGCTTAATCACAATGCGATTATGTCGCCCTATTTAAACAATCGTAAATTAACTACGTACACTAATTATACTAAAACAATCAACAATATACTTATGATGACAGGCACCCACCCGCCCTACAAGTTGAGAAATAACTAGAGAAGGTACCCAGGTATTACAAGTAGAGAAGTTTAGCACTTAAAAAAAAACAAAACAATGTGCAACTTATACTTTTAAAATGACTGTTTGTGAGTTGTAGTAACTACCAAATACATATGGATTTGACATTAAAAGGTCAAACCTATTACCATAATTGTAGGTCAGACATACCTGTCTCGTACAGCCATTGCAATTCCATTGACCGGAAGACTCTTCAGCAGGCCATGTGCCTGATCCATGGTCATGCCAGCGCATGCTCGATTGTCAATCTCCAATATCTGATCACCAAATCTCAATCCAGCTAAAGCAGCAGGGCTATTAGCAGCAACATAGCAGACAAATACTCCGCTGTTGATAGAGTGAAGCCGTAGCCCGCACTTGCCATTTTTATCCTTGCAGAGCACAACTATCCTAATAGCTTGAGTGACAATGGCTTTTGGCAATGATAAAGATTGAGATGACAATGGTGCAATTAAATTAGTAACTGCTCCACTTGATTGCACCTGCAAAGTTACATAATTAACAACAATTTTAATCATTTATCATGAACAATTTTATACAATGCAAAACTCATAAATGGTATGTAACAACTTTGTAATAAAGTACTACTTTGATTTCATAATAAGTAAGGATAGGCTGATTCATCAATATCACTGTATGAGTCAGTGGTACAACATTGAGTTGGCATGAAATTTATTCTGTTCATCTAACTGCATAATTAACACAATTAACAGCATTACAGTTTTGGAGGAACATCCAATTCACTTCTTTTATATAAATAAAATAGGTAGGAAGAAAGAAAATGAAAATTAAAACTAATACATACCTACATTATATGTCTTATAAAATATAATAATTACAATATTTATGTGGGTACTTTACCGTTTGCACTTGGTACTCGGGCATATTCTGAGCAATAACATCAGCTGAAAACTCGAGTCCCATGTAATTCCCGAGGGCAGGATACACGTGAGCACTTGGAGCGCTCGGGGGTGCTGTCGTATAGCCGTACGAGGGCGGTGGCGCCGCATAAGCTTGGTATTGTGTCATCTGAGCCTTAGCCATTGTATCCACTTTCATGTCCTCCAAAGATGGATAGAGCGACATTTTATTGTAGCAGTTTCTTACTGAACACGATAAACCTGTATGGGGAAAAACCACAGTATAGTCCGAGTAGGTCGATAGATGTGGGTGATTCACGATTTCACGATAATGATCAGATTACAAGAAACACAAACACTGAGAGGTGCCCTAACTGTAGGTACTATATTAATAACTAAACTAGGAAATAAATTAGACAGAACTATTGATTTTAGTTAAGTACCTATTGAATTTCTCACAGCTTGCTCGACGAATCGATTTTTTAGTGGCAGTCTGTCTGTTTGTCAGTTTGTCTGTCTATAAACAATATTGCCAGTGTCAAGTAATGTCAACGTAGATTAGGATTTTTTTTTAAGAGTATGACCCCCAGTGACGTGCTAGGCTAGGCCCCAGCCATAAATGTAAAGATTGTTATTTTATGTCAAAGTCATGTCTAGACAACCCTTGCGTTCTGTTTTCTGCGTGTGTGAGGTTGTGTTGTGGTTGTTGCGTAAACTTGGTGGCAGTTTATCCAATTTAACTTGTTTACCTAACACAAGTTTATGTGGTAATGTTGGTTGGTAATTTAGTAAAAGACTTTCCAAGGAAATTTTGAAAGAAAAGTCTTCTTCTTCTCTTAATTTGTGGCGTCTGAGGCCGGGAAAGAAAAGTCACGATTATCGTTTGTTCACGTTGCTAAGCGACAATCATTACACTTGACACTGGCAGCTGGCACAATTGTGGCAAATAAGCCACAGAGTCCATAAAAAAAGAAGAAGAATAGTTGTGTTTGTTTGTTTGTTTGTCTTGCTGTTGCTTGCATTGCTTGTTTTTTCATTTCAAGTAAAACTGTAAAAATAAAAACTTTATAGGCATTTTTTGCCTTTTTAAAATAATTAACTAAAAAATTATATGTAAAAATATAATTTAATACTTTCATTAGCTTTAGGTTAGATTACTCTAAAAATTGGTATATTGTGTGTAATTTAATATGCAACGTAATCAGAGGTAGGATCACTCATCTAAAATATCACTGTTGTTTTCTAAGTTATTGGTGTTATGATGAGTTCGGTTACAGGTTATCTCATCAGCTTTACCAATTGGCTTTACATAGCACACCAACCACCAGCTTCTGCCCGCAAAAGACTCTTTTCCTAGAGCCTGCAAGTTAGTTAATAACTTGTCAAGCCAGATAAGTTATTAACCGACTTGGTATTTTTATACGTTTACGAATTTTTCATTATATTTTAGCCAGTGTCGAGAATGGGAGCGACAGAGGAGAAACAAATTTAATGATGCTGTTGCTAAACTTGGGGAAATCGTGAAAGCTCTAAGCATAACCAGTGAGTTATCAGGCAAAAAAACTGATGTGAGAAAGTCTGGTGACAATGTGAAGTATCCCAAAATAGAAATCATACAGAAAGCAATATTATGCCTGGCCAATAGTACCCAGGAAAAAAAACAACTTGGTAAGCACCAGAAAAAGGTACTCTTATGTTTGGTTTTAATGTTATTTACAGTAGTGAAAAACAAACAACAGTAGTAAAAAGCCCCTCGACTTTGTCCTCGCAGATGTCTGTGTTGATTGTCAGACAGTACCTCGTTGTTTTATCTATAAGTACTAATATTAAAAAGAGAAAAGATTTGTATTTTTTTGTTACAAATAAACTCAAAAACTACTTGTCCGATTTAAAAAAATATTTTACCATTAGAATGCTACATTATCCCTGAGTAACATAGGCTATATTTATTCCTAGCAACCTGCCCTGACTTCGCACAGGTACAGTTTCATCGCACCTGCGCGAATCTGGGATGGACTGCTAGAAATAAGATTAGCTTTAAAATAAGGTTTTTCACAGTTGGGAGTTACACCACACCAGTTTTTGACAACCAATCAAAACCAAAAAAGTAATCTCAATATATAAAGTTTTTGATGTTGTAGACCTAGCTTGGTTTTCACACACTTGTGCATGGTTTACAAGCAAGAGGTTGTGCATTCAATTCCAATGCCAAATAAAGGTTTTTTTTTTTTTTTATACAACTGAAGTGGCAACCAAGCGTACGGCCCACAAGATGGTAAGCGGTTACCGCAGCCTATGGACGCTTGCAATACCAGAGTTATCACTCGCGGGTTGCCGCGTTGAGGCTAAGATCGAAAGCCTCATGTGCCAGTAATTTCACCGGAAACCATACTTTTCACACCGGAACACAGCAATGCGAGCATTACTGCTTGGCGGCAGAAATAGGTATGGTGGTAGTCCTTCCCCAGACGAGCTCTATCACAGAGAACTCTACTACTCTTTAGGTTTGCATGACACAGGAAATCCTAGTGTGGGGTCTGAACTATGTGACTGTGTAAAGTTATTTTAACCATGCAATAACAAATCATCATTAAACTTTGAAACCTTTTTTGAATATTATCAATTGCTTTGAAGATATGTTTTGATTGTCACACAGAAGCTGAGATTTTAGCTCTTGAAGTAAAACTGGAAAAAATCAAAGATATATCAAACAGAAAGGATGCATCAACACAAGTTTACTTGGATATAAATAAGAAAAGTAAAAGTAAGTTCCAACCAAATCCACTTAAAATGCAATTTTTGTGTAAAATATATTTAAGAAAAGTCTTATCCATATTTTTTTTCCAGATAACAAATATGTGAAGTTGACTATGAATAAAAAAGCCAAGCACAGTATTCACAAAGTTAGAGATGTTCCAATTACTAAACTACGAGTAACTGCAGCAAATAATGTAAATGAAAAAAACATTTATAAAAATGTTAAACCAAAACCACCAATATCTAAAATGCCCATTTTATTACCTAAATGTAATGTTTTTAATGAAAAAGGTAAGAAATCTAGTATAAAAATAGAGAAATTGTCAAGTTTGGAATTAGTTTTGTTATTAAAATTATACTGACTACTTTTACAGTATATTTTCTGTTGAGATAATCATTAGCAATAAGAGATATTGTATGTTGGTTCAACTGATTATTTTTTTATTTCAGTACCAGAAAATACAATTGTTGTGTTACCAGCAACACCATACATATTCTCCCAAAAACAATTTATATTACCTTCTATGCCACCAGCGTTTGTAGTTGTAGATCATAATTTACAAGCACTAAACAAAGCAGTTCCTATTATCAGTAGAAATGGTGGTGATATCACTAAAACTACTATGGTCAATATTTTGCCTATATCGGCATACTCCCGTCCATTATCAGCTACTAGACAAAAGAAAAGTAATGTACGTTTAAAATCTGATACTAAGAAAATATCAAAGAAATTAAACCCCCAGGAAAAGAAAAAAGAACAAGTGAAAGGTAATGAATTACCCAAAACTGCACTAGGTGAACTGCCCACAAAAGAAAATGAAACCAACAAAGCCGCTAGTGAAAACAATGTTGATGTCAAAGTATCTGAATCAGTTCCAGTTGTTACTACTAACTCTGATCAATCTTCTATACTTACATCAATTGACATAGGTAATCTGCACAAAATTACACCAAGCACTCAAATGAATATTGAAACTGTTGATAAACTTTTATGTAAACCTAAGGAAGCTGAACCACCTAAATCTACAGATGCAACCAAGAATACTGACATTGTTGAAAACCCTAAACAATCTACACCTAAAACAGTTCTAACTACTGATGTTACAGCTAAAATAGAAGTCAAAATTGCTTCTAAAAACGAACATGCTAATAAAACGACTGATAAAATCGTATTAGAAAAAGTATTGGGACCAGAAGACAAAAATAAGGAAAATAAACTAACAACCATACTTGATACAACCCTAGACAATGTTGTTGATGGCGGTAATGCTCGTCTAGAATTAGCAGAGGAATTTTTAGCTGCATCGCCTACTGCCGCATTTCTTATGTCATTTCCATTGGTCAGTGGCAATAGAGCCGATAGCCCTGCAGAAGATCCACAAAGTACAACATTGTCTAATCAAAAATATATTACCCAAAAACGAAATGATGTGTTGCCCCAACAACCGTCATCATCTACTACATTTTTCGAAAAAGCAAATAATGGTGATATTAAAATAAAATCTGGTAAGACTATTATATCTTCTGCAGCAAACAAACCAACAGAACAGTCCAAGTATACCAGCAATGTGTCCAAATCAATAGAATCCAAAATCACCACTGCTGTGCCTGCATGTAATGTTACAAATGAAAATCCTTTTTTAAATCTACCTATGCCTTCATTGGCTTCTACTAGTTGTACATTGTCAGATACTACATTTGGATTGGATTTCGAAAGTAATCTACATAAGCCCACAACATCTCAACCAGCAAGCTACACAGGCAACAGTAATATTTTCTATAAAAATGATCCGTTTAGCACTGCCAAAAGCACCATATACAGCACAAGCAGCATATCATCTAATCACGATTTCAATGGAATCGGTCTGTATCCTTGTGCCATGGAGAAGTATGCTTCAAAAAATAAACCAGACTTTACAAATATAGATGACAGTAATGTCATGAAAATTGGATCATCGAGATTGACCTACGATATAGATCTTGGTTGGTCACATAAAAGTTTCGATTTTGTTAGTTGTACTTCCAACACAACATTTGGTAAAGATAATATGACGACTGTTACCTCTTCAACTCCTTTTTGCACGTCGTATAATCCATTCAATCCTGAGTTTCATGTTCCCTTGGTATCAACGTCTAATAAAAAAGAAAGTGCAAATAAACCCAACTCATCCTTTGCTGACACACTCACAAGTTTTTACTCACAACATAACTTGTGGTCAGAAGAACCGTTTTATAACAACACAAACGTCTCCAAAAACTTACCATCCAAACATAACTATCCATTACCTACAGAAAATGTGCAAGGAGCCTCTAATGTAAAGCCAAATAATCCTAAACTTTACGAAGTTAAAGGCAATTCAGATACGAATGTGGACAGTAGAATTAAATCTACGAATGTCATGTCTCATCAAACAAACGAAAAGTATACTAAAAAATCACCAACTAAAATGCACATCAATTGGATGACATCCGAAATTAGGCCAATGCAAACTACCTTCAACCCCATGCATACAGAAATGAAAGAACCACACAAGATAACTTACAACCACTTGGACCATACTCCTAAAAGAAATGATCACAACGAGACAAATAATTTCTTTCCGATGTCGATGCACAATTTCCCTGCACAACCAGTTCAAGAGGAATTCCAAGCATGGCCTTCAGTGAGACCATTAGGCACTACAGAAATTAGTATTGACCCTCCTCCAATCAATTTACCAACGTTAGTCGGTGATTTGGCGCTCGGACCTCACGACAAAAAGAAAAGTTTGGATCCGACAGCTAGAACTATTCCCCAACAAGATTTACAGAACTGTAGCAACTTTTTCTCAGTAACTCAACTTATGAATAGGTCAAGCGATAACGTACCTTCACGATATCAACCTACTCAAGTAGAATCGTCGAAACCGATTGTTACTAAACATAATATTTCGCATTATCCGAATGATAATAACAGAAAATCAATGGCACCACGAATTGAAAACCATGCACCACAACCTTACGTTTTCAACAATTCAAAATTGACACATTCATACGAAAACATGGCTCAATTTTCCCAAAATAAACCCAAGAGCACAAATAAATCTGATAAGAATGCTAAGGCTCACAAAAATAACTACTCGGCTGAAGCATTAATACGTGGCGGAAGTTGTACTCAAAAGATCCAAGACAATGGTTCCAAGTTCCTGATGCCACCACAAAAATATAATGATTTTAATACAACGCAGGACAGCAGCGTAGCTCAAGTGTCACACTTCCCGCCTATCATAGATTACTCGGAAAATAGTTATACCGGACAGCAGTTTTCTGGAACGTCTTTGTATAACGCTACCACAAACACTTTGTCGAATACGTTCTATTCAAACTTTATGCCGGGAAGCAGCAACTTAATGCCTAGTAATTATTCGAGTGGCCCGTTTACTGGTGAATTTATTGATTACAATCAGTCATCTGAATGCAACTTCACGAACCACAAGTATGAAGAGCTTAAAATGCGGAATAATCCACCCATATTCCAAGCCGAGAAAATGCCTGGCAACTATAAAAGTTCTCGCCGAGATTCGGCAGCCAAACACAAGCTCGAATGTTCTAAAAAAGAGTCAACTAAAAAGTACCAAAGTAAAAGGACAAAACTTAATAACGACATAGAAGAATGGAGCGAACCCTCTCATTCGCTTTGGCAAAACAAGCCGCCTAATAAAAGGCATCCGAACTTAATGGCAGAAGAATTACCTTTCCCGAATTACGTCAGTAACCAAATGCATTCGCAGTATCAGCCGGATTTCTTTAACAGTCACTTGATGCCTTCCAATATGCAGGCAGCGGGCCCCAATGTTGACAGGTCCATATCCAGCGTTCCAATAACGTCTCGAGCAAACTTCAACCTCAGCACAATATTTCCTGAAATTACTATGGTGAGTTTGCAAATTGGCTTATGGAAGCTGAGATCGCGCACTGTTTTACGTGTATGTACATAACTATTTTGTTTTTTTTGTTTCAGAAAGTGCAATAACTGTTGCAGTAAAGCATCATATTTTTAGGAATATTACAAATATAGAAAATATAGATATACAAATATGAAATGTTATATATTGTTTCTAAAACAATTAAAAGAAGCCACAAACGAAGCATTTTTTTTTGTGAGTAAACAAACGAATACCTTTCTTGAAAATAATATATAGGTACCTAATTCAAAAGTAGTGGCCTACCTACTATGTAGGTAAAGGCGATATTTAAACACACGGTCATCAGATGTTGGTTGAAATACCTAATGGCGAAACTTAGATAGTTTTCTTAACTTTTTATTAATGGTTTGGCTTCCAAATTTTCATCTAGCCATAATTAATGTGAGTGACTATCGCAATTTATTTTCAATTTGTCTCCGTAAAGTATTGTACAAGTACCTAACTGATAATAATTTTTCTCTTTAGACTACAAGGTTAAAGTAGAAATAAGTAAGTAACTAATTAACTTAGCGCAACTCGTTTAGATTTTAGATTGTGATAAAAAACAAATCATATTAGAATTATCATGATCGTGAAATCATTAAAAACCAGCACTTATCCTTTCGCAAGCTAAGTTGGTAGGTACTTCGTTTCATTATTTCTATAGCCTAAGGCGAAAACAATAACGGCAGATTACCAAGTAGGTAGGTACTTACTGGTTAAACCTGACTTGACGATTGTAGGATACCTATTAACCCTATTTTGTACGTTTTAGAGGTCAATTTTAGTGAGGCATGTGTCTTATCCATTGCCCTTGAGCTGAAACTTGTATGCAGAGTAGTTTTATAACTTAATTACGATGAATTCGTATCATATAGACGAGTTGCGAAAAAGGAGGTCTTCAAATCTCAAATCTGTCGGTTTGAAAGATCAATTTATTAGCAAAAATATTGTGTTCTTACATGAATACTTGCATATCTTGCATAATGTTTATGAAGCATGTTCCTATAGATACGTACTACGTTCAGCTGTTATAGGGTAAGGAGCCAGTTCTCCTTGACCGCACTCCGATTGTATTTGTTACTCATTCATACATGCTCGGTTCATATTGACTGTCAATTTGGTTGATTGAGATAATACACCTCAATCTGCATTGGTTCAGCGTGGTTTGTTTTTATTTTATTATACCTTGGCTTGATACCCAATCACTCTCGCTCAAAAGTAGGTAAACCAGAATACCAGGAGTGAGAACATTAGAAGGCTGGTTATGATGATGATATATTCACATATCAATTTATATCTATCAAGTCGTTAAATTACCTCTGGCCGAACTTCCCGCGAATTCGTACGCGCATTTCAACTTTTTAATATTAATATTCCAAATACAAAATTTAATTATTAAAGGGTCTTGACTCTAAAAGCATCATTCACCATTGTAAAAGGTTTCTAAAGTCGATCAATATTTGCCTACCAGCCCAGCAGCAGCCACATTCTCTCAGATGACTCATACGAAGAAAGAAAGTGTTGCTTTAGTGACAAACCAGACGCAGCACTCTGACATGGAACATAACACTTTAACTTTACCATTGATGTCTGACATCGTACCATTTCGCGAGTGTTGAGAGTTGTCAGTTAGTTCGCCAGTTTGCAACCGTCGACGGACGGCGAGAGACGCGCGATTTCCACCCGAGCTTTGGCTACTTGCAGCGATCTCGTAAAAACTTTTCGGCATGGCGGGAAAGCACTCTCAGTAACCATGAAATTAAATTAAATAGCGTGTCTCAAAAAGTAACTGGTGATTTTTTGTGAAGTGAAAAAAATAATAAGATGAAGACATCTGCATTATCGGTGGTAAGTTTTGCAAAATATTTCTTGTCGCCAAAACTTTTTACTGTTCTAAATATTTTTTGATGTAGATTATACAGCATAATTTTAAACTTTAAGTCCTTACATCTATTACTTTTAAAAACACCCTTATGTCTATGTATTGATAGTTAAATTACATACTTAAACAAGAACGCTAATAATCGACGTTACTAATAATCTCATAGAAAAAAATCGCCTTTGCGTTGCATGCATAGCATTTGGTACATTGTAGTGCACTAAGATCTAGCTAGGTTGATATAAAAAAGGTTGTAAAAGGTTTCGAATTAGACACTTAATTCCTTAATGATTTAGTGTATCAGTATATTTTATTATTATAATTACCTATATACCTATACTTATGCATATCTATAGATATTTTAAAATAAGTACTTACAATTAATATAATAATGCTGACTAATTGTGAACTTAGACATTTTTGTCTATAGTTTTTACTTACACTTATTCTAATAAAATGCAGGTTTAGTATTACTAAGTAAATTGCTAGAAAGGCATAAGTACTAGCTATTGGCACCACAATTCAGTTTCACTGACAGAGACAACGTGACGGTCATGGAAATGAGTATACAAGTAGGCAAGTTACCTACCATGCGAGCATACACAAAAAAATTCAAAATTGAAGTGTGGTATGTACCGTATGAAAGCATCATAATATCATCATATATACTTATTTAAATAAGTAGTTGACATATATCACTAGTATGTACCTACTTATAAATGTAGGTACATACTAGTGATAAATGTTCTCTTGATAGTAGATATACCAATTGGGGAATAAATAGACAATAAGTGAGAAAGTGCTATCGTTGTAAGTGGTTGTAAGTAAGTTATCAATGGATTAGGTACATACGTTCAAACTCTATTTATTTTGAAACTCATAAGCTTAGGCAGTTATCAATAAAATACCTTATTATCTTCTATGCGTTCTACCTACATACGTACAGCCGGTATCATTGAAACCCTAAAATTATGTTAAACACGACATTAATATGTATCGAGTGCGCAAATTGTAAGCAACAAGAAGGCTGCGCGGCGCGGGCGCGCCCGCCGCGACAACAAGATCAGCGATCAGCAGACATTGTTTTTTGATCATACGGGTATTATCGATCACACAAGTGCGGGACTTCGTAACGTGCATACCAATTAATGGTTCCTAGTAAAATATATTTAGAATACGCAAAACTACTCAAAACTGGAAGTCACTAAAATAAAAAATTACATGGAACAAAATTAGACACGAGCAGAATGACACGGGTTAATTATTAGAAAATACGGGTTCTTTTGATCTCACATTTCTTTGGAAATGTTGGAGCACGGAGACTGAAAAATCATATACTAAAATAAATTTTGGCCTAGTGGCTCTAGGTTAATAATAAATAATAAATAATGCTAGACAATCCACACAGCATCATCTAGCCCCAAGCACAGAATACATATTAGTACTACCAAGGTAAGCTGCTGTTAAACAGAGCTGTATTATGGGTAGTAGATGACTGATTTATGTTTAACACAATATAATACATAGATAGATATTTTTAATATATATATAGAAAATACCCAGAACACCCGAAACAAATATTTGTAGATCGTACAAACATTTGACCCGAGGCGGGAATCGAACCCGCAACCTCCGCGTCGCAGGAGGATCTGCGCCCGCTGCGCCACATCGGTCGTCAATCATATCAACTCTACATAAGTAGGAAAACGTAAATTAACATCATATCTCTTAGAAAACCTGAAAACGCGTAATTAAGCTAATCAGCTGTAAATTGTAAAAATAACATTAAACCTACACAGTAGTCCGATAAAAACAAAGCATTAGGTAAACTTAGACACGAACACTGGTAGCCCTACCCTACCATCTGCGTCTGTCGGATCTCCAAAACAAACCCATTTCACTATTGCTACTTGTGATTTTCTAATGCGGAGTACAACAAGGTAAATAATAAAATGAATTGGTTTTGCAAACAATAGTAAAAAGTATCTTGCGCACGCGGTCGATCGGACTATTGAAGTCGTAAAGTGCGTGATGCTAGCAACAAATCAACAACCATGTCAATGCCGCATTGCCCTACGGCACTTTTACCGACTTCAATGTGTTTTTAAATTCAACTTCGATTTGCAACTCATATTCTCCGAATCAGCAGCGGTAATAAGGTATCTTGCGCACGCGGTCGCTTGGGCCGTTGACGCCATGACGACGACGCTCGACGACGTGACGTGACGACAAGCAGCAACTATGTCAATGCCGCACTGCACTATCGCACTCTTATCGACCTCTTCGGAAAATTACGTTCGCGACAACACTAGTCAATTTTCTTTAGAGGCCGCGTGGTACTTTATAAAAGTCACTTTTCACGTTGTGAGTGCGAAAACTTTAATTTTAAACTTCTTTGAGAAACCCTTTTATTATTTATAAGACAAAGGATCGTTAATGAAACTCAGCATTGTTTAGTACAAGCTAGAGAGATATTTACCATCTCTACCTGGCAGCTAAGATAAACTATCCTACATCCATCAATGACTGAGAGAAAATTCAATAGATGTTCCAAGTTACCACACTTACTTAAATTTCCACAGGAATTGGTTAGGTACACACAATAAAATTGTAAGTAAACTTATAAATTGCTATTTGCTATGTAGCAATTTATGTAAAAGCAGTTTATAAATTTACTTGACTTTCTACTCAGTATATTACCTACACACATTGTTTATGTTGGTTGTAGGTATTATGTTTGTTTTATTATTGTATAGTTACAATGCACAATGCTATTTATGAATTCCACTGACTTAACCCGGTCATAGTTACATAAATATCTCCCACGGGTGCTATTTTTGAAAACATTGTGCAGGATGAGCCCTCCCGTCTAGCGCTAGAAAATGTGCAAAATGATAGAAAATGCAACATTTGGTCTCGGCTCAACTTTGGACACAAATATTAGGATGTGCCTATCCAATAATAAAGTAGTTTTAATAGATTCTGCTCAGAAAATGCGACACTTATTTAAAGTAGCGTTTATTTGTTGAACCGCAAAATCTGTTTCCAAAACGGTTTACGGCACACTTATGACGCTAAATATAACGTTTTACGGTAAAATGTAACATCTGCTGGATTCAAGGACGAACAAGGATTTTACGCGGCGATGAAGATATTGTACGTCAGTTTATACAATGCAAAAAAGCGTGTCTACAGACTCGGAACTTTAACAATACGACTTATAAGGTGTCAGTTATTACAAAGAGATACTTTCACGCACGGAACAAAATTAACGTGAACTTTTCTTTGCACTTGTAAAACCTGTCAACTCGCCAAACAAGTTTCGTGCCCGCCATGCAACTGATACAATTGCGTAATGTTCTTACGCCTTGTAGGTACATACACGACATTTAGATACCTACTTATACATATTATACCAACGTGTTTTGATGAATTCAAGTGTCAAGATAAATACTACGGAACTAAACCCTGGCTGCGGGCTGAGACAAACTATAAAATTGTGTTGCGTTAACAAACCAACATAATGTACCTAGTGGATGCCTAACTCAAATAAGAATCAGTCTGTCTTCTTAGCGTAACATTATCCGTAAAAATACAGTTTTTCCAACTCATCTGTTTCATACTTTGTGGGAACCTATTTCTTACGTAAACACTACCTACTTACATGCCACATTATTTTATCAAATTATAGGTTTATCGTTAGGTACCTACCTACTCGAAATTAATAAGGTAATTGTACCTACTAACCTACTTAATAAATATGCTGTAACCCAAAAAAAATATGCGGTGATTTAAATCACTTTTAAAAACAGTAGCAGAGCAGGGACATATGGTATCTAAAAGTTTCACAATAATGAAACAAAGGCTATCCAGGTTTTAAAACGTAAAATCTACAACTTCCACACTGGAGGCGCTTTACGAGCGGACAATATTGGAAAAATGTTGGTCTCACGTGCTCTCCAAACGATTTGCTACTGTGAAATTTTTAAATTAGGGCTAAACTTCTCTGTGTCCGTTTATCTTCTTTACCTCTACGTTTTTGTGTCAACATTCATTGCGGCAATACATTTTATTTCATCTGAAAACTTTTATTTTTAAAATAGGTATGAGCATTATTAGAAGATAGTTTATATGTAATTAATAAACTTCGAGATTCTCAATGTCTTTGTAAATAAATAAATAAAAACACTTTATTATTATTATTTTAATTAGTACAAATTTAATTTATTTTATTTGACAGATATTTTTATTACCTAAAAACAATACTTTTACTGTCCTAAATACTATTCTTGAGCATAGCGAGGTTTCAAAGTGAAAAGTGCACACACTTGCCCCGTACTTACTCGTATATCAGTCTCGAAATGTTCAAGAAATGTTGATGAAGTTCCTAGAGACCTATTCTCTAGGAACTTCATCAACATTTCTTTGTTCGTAGGTAACTTTTTTAAGAATATCAAGTCGCTAAAGCTTTACCATGACAATTGCAGTGTCACCCAGAGCTTTGTCTGCTATTCCGAGACCTGATCAGACCTTCTCTTTGGGCTGCATCCCCTGATCCCCTCGGTATTTTGCTTGCTATAATGCCCTTCAAACTTAAACACAGTATTTAAAGGTTGCACACTACTGCTTGGAGGATTTTGTCTGGCCATCTGATCTGGCACGGTGGTAGGTAGGTACCCAGTACTACCTACTTTTGCTAAAGAGTCCTACCGGTAACTTCATAGATAAATAAGTATTTATTCATTCTTTGTCTACAGTGTTTCTGGTGTTGGTGCTTCTTCATCGGGACAACAACCATTACGTACGGCGAGAAATTCACTCTTGGATACCTGACAGGATCACAGCGACGTCCTGGAGACCATAGCTACCAAAAACCAGGCATAGTCATATCAGGTGAGGGACCTTTGAAGAGACCTTTTCATTCACGTTTGTTAAAAATCACATCATTTGTTTTTCTAATCAATGGTCTAGGTACGGATAATTCATAGTTACGATATTAAGCTCTTTATCTATATACAGATTTGTAGTGATGTGTAATTTTGCTTATCTCTACATAAATAACGTTGTACAATAATAACTTGTAATAACAGACTTATCACAAATCAGGGGACATCCACTATCAATAGTGTGTATTGGCCTAGTTCACTTATATGCCTATTTACAAAGTAATCGTCATGTTAGTACCTACTACATTACGAGTTTTCACTGTTTTGGAATAGATTCTATAACATTAAATTTTTAGGTCCAAAATTTTACAAAACTACAACATACGAATGATCAATCAAAATGCATGTTTATTTTACTGCCAGATCGATCGGAGCTGAGATCTGACCTACAAAGATTAATATAATGCCAGTATTTGGCACGCGCACACGCACTTTATTGAATCTCTTCATCGCGTTAGGTAGCAAACACATGAACATACCTACACGTTGCTCTTCAGAAACGATTCCCATCAATCATATTTGCCATTTATATTTCAGCGCGACCGATAAAGTACCTGTAGAGTAGAGTAGGTTACCTTAATGAAAAACAAACCGAGACCAATTGAACTATTTCTGAGACATTAAATGTTTTACTAGAAACGTGTATTATTTTTATATTTCATATTTCAACAGGTGCAATTTCCATGGCGGTCGATGAAGTAAATGAAAAATTACTAGGACCGATGGGCCACTCTCTAGATTTCGTCGTCGCTGAAACATACGGGCAAGAGGAAGTTTCCATACGACAGGTGCGTGCCACCAACATTCATAAATTAGTCTTTACGATCCGCCTCGGTGTTACCATAAAATCTAAAGAACGACAAAAATCTCGTAAAAGCATTCCAATTTAGTATCGGGACACTTTTTCCAATCGGTTGCAAAATTACTCGATGCCCAGTAGCCCGGTGTCCATTATCCATTATTCTTTCACAGGTTCCGAGCACAGATTGAATTCGTAGAAGTATCCTAATAGAAGATAACAAATAATTTATATTATCTAGCACCATTACAGTAAACTTATTGTGACTGCGATTGTTCATGAAAGGTTAGAGATAAGTTTAGCAAATAAGTCGATAGCTTTTATCGATCCTCTATCTCTCTATCGAGGCCTCTACTGTGCATAAATAACGGCCCTGAAACTAATGGTTGAATGTGATAGGTCTAATTGCATTAATTTGAAATTTTTGGTCTGACTCTAATTTACGATTGTTTCCTGCGAATAAATTAAAGAGTAATCGAATCGAGGATGCGGACACTAAGCCCGGTCATAAATCCTCGGTCGTGATCGTTCAAACTCAACTAAAGCGACGTATCTATGCGTCTGAAATTTTAATTAAGCCATACTTTTTGCTTTCGCACGAAATACTCATCATGCATTCAGTATTCACAAACAAACTGCCAAATAAACAAGGGACAATTTATATTTGGGAAGCTATCCCAATTAAAACACACAAACTGTAATTTACATTGCAGCATATTGAGCCTGAATTTAATTTCAATGAAGTGTGTGAGTACTTATGTGTTCAGATAAATTCGTTACATTCAGTGATAAATAAAATAATTTTACAGAACTATTAAAACAGGCTTCAAAAGGTCAAAGCTATTTACAATAAAAAGCTATCAATACTATTAGTTCGTTGTTTTGGAGTTGGTGCCAGCAAGTCCAGAAGTATTTGCTTTGTCCAGGTTGGCACTGACTTCAAAAAAAGCTAACTAGTATTATTGCTAGCTCGGCAAAAGGCTCCGCTTGATCTCGGTTTTATGCTATTTGAACCTGAGCTTTATTGAAAGGTGTCGAGATCATCTTGCCATCTTTTTTGGGGTTGCCACCACGACGCGACGCGCCGCCGCGTCGCTATCTCAGGGCACGGCACAGAACAGTTCAATTTCATTATGTATTTAAAAGAAATAAGAGTATATTTGCTTTTGCAAAGATTACCTGAATATGCACTCAAGAAATACAACGCGATACTCCAATGGATCGCATCGCAATGACCTAGTGATGGCCATAACAAACAACCCGAGCGCGTGCCTTATTCATCTGAGCATCTTATTAGCTTAATTCACTTTGCTTCAATCGACTTGGCTCGCGTTCACTTAATAAACAACGTTGCAATGCACCTTTGCATCATGAAAACGATATGTTGTTCTAGGTGACTGGGCTGACTTTCTACATATCTAGTAGTTAGTCATTATTTCCGCAGTGTCATAAAAATTAGATGATTTTTTTTTTATCTCTACGGAAACGCTATTCCGCATGCACCATATCAATCGGTCATAGCTCAATATGGTAACGCAATAGAGTTCGTTCAGTATGTGGATTCGGTTACACACAACACAATCCATTAGTGTAGAGGAGGCAGTTGTAGTACCGAACTAGGTATACATTTATTTTTGAGTAGTAACATAGTAACTGAAAACATTTGCTTGTAAAGTGGAAGGCAGATTTAGGTCGCCAATAACGTGACCACCCTCTGTGCGTAGCTTAACGTATTATCCTTGTTAATGCACGAAATGGAAATTGTGGGTCTCGTGTCTACTTCCAACAAATCCATACGTTAGACTTGTGAAATATATTTTTGCTAGTATTTGGAAAAAAATATTGGCATCTATTCAAATTCGTTAGGACATGAAAATTTTTGTGGATCTTTAGATAATAATATAATGCTTGTTTCTTTTGTTTATTTATTAAGAGACCCTAGCGAAGAAATTATCCGGTGATAATGAACTACATTAGTGCTGATTTACACAATCTAAGTTTTTTAAATAGCTCAGTCTGTTCTTGATATTTATTTTTCTTGATATTATATTTTATCTGAACAGAACGAAAATATTTGCAAGACCTAATAAAATGCCCAATACCGCTTGAGTCGTTTTAAAACTGAATACATATTTTATTAGTTTTACTAGAATTTACGTCTTGTTTTTCTAGCTTACTTTTCCACGTACTCTATCAAATATAGGACAGGAAAGCCATTGAAGGCCTACGTTTTATCTATTAGGCGCATTATATGAGATTGATGTCTTCGGCAGAGCTCGTAAAGTTAAGGTTGCTACGAGGGTGGTACGACTGCATAAAACTTGAACCATAACTTTATACGTCACATCACTTGGCTTCAGGCAAAGCAGTTTACTTATCTTCTTTACTACCTTACAAATACGTTAATAATATCTAGTTGGTACACTTTTCAAGCCACTTTCACTAAGCAAACATGACATAGGCATTAACAACCGCTAAATAATAATGATAGGATAAAAAAAACCCATTTATTTATAAGTACCTATGTATTAGCTTTTTTGGAAGCTACGAGAAATTAACTAATCTGAATCTTAGGAGACCATCGAAGTATCATATTGCACGGTTTAATATTCGGTTCAAGCAGTAAAATGTTATCGCTGAGAAACGTTACACCTACCGCCATAACATTACCATTTTATGAAACGCTCTTCCTTATAAGGATTCAATGAAAGCTTTTGAAGTAGGTAAATCTGGATCAGCACTGCTAAGAACGTGCGTCTTAAGACGGCTAAGGCCCACTTTCCACTGGAGCGAGGAGCATACAGCTCCCGCCAGTTGTTTTGGCACATTGTGAAAGAGAGTAACTACACTGCTACAGTAGGTATTACCATACTCAAAATGGACCTCAGATAGACAACTAAATATTGGTGCGCTTAAATTTATACTCAAAATGCAACGAAGTTTGTTGAAGAGCATTGTTTTTATCATTCGCACTTTGACTTACTTTCTCCAAGCTTGCCAAAGCAAAAGCCAAGAACTGTACACATCCATGCAGTGACTCTACAGTAGGTAGCATCCTCGTCTTTACAGCCAAGGGCTTAACGGAATTGAAACTCCCATCTTTATTATTCCAAAGAGCCAAGTCTCTTGCTAATTGCTTCCATCGGCGTCGAGTGCCCTCAATGATAGGTATTATCTGCTAATTACTAATAGGTATTATGCTCTACAAATAGCTCATTAGAACTGACTGACGAATAGGTTAGATATTCATCTTGTATGTCACGTACTTTTGATTGAAAAGGTATTTACAAAAGCACATTTACTGCCCAAGTAGTCAGTTAGGTTTCGTTACACCTACAGTTCATCTAGAAACGAAACTCGGGGTCACAAGGTTTTAATAAAATACTGTTCTTCCTTATCTCCTTTGTTAGCAAACAAAGAGTAAATGACGAATTCACAAATGATGCCCTCCAAGAAAGGGCAGCAAAACAATAGCTGTAAATGGGATCATAAGTCAAAAGCTCTGGCACTTTAAACCCTAAACCAAAGTAATAAAACTCACATTAAATGACCTTTGTTCGCGTCAGACGTTTCACATAAAATGAATACCTACAGATTATTTGATGGATGATAATATCAATTCGATATCTGATAGTGATGACCGTACTATCCCAAATTGCAAATTGTGTCGTTATGTTTTTACCACTCACTGAAGCAAAATGGGGCTTAATATTCGTAAGTTTTATGATACGAATAAAGTCGGCTTCGGTTGGATAAAGAATCTTGTGTTTTCGTGTTCATATCACTCTATTGCAGTTTTTTTGCTCCAGCACTCGTAAAGTTGAGGGATATAAATTTTCTGACAGCTAAAACTAGGACTTGGAAAAATTGTATGATCTCCGAAACGCGTTTTAGAAGATAATATACAGAGCATACAAAATTTACTGATCTATTCATGTACTATTGGATAAAACGGTTAGGTGTATAGTTCTCACGGTGAATCTCGGCCGTTGTGATGCTAGCCGTTTCGATGCGCAATGGAGCTTTTTCAAACTAAATTGTCTTTGCGCATCACAAACGGCTAACTTCGCGGAAGCCTAGATCCGGCGTGCGAACTATACATTACATAGTACCTGCAAAACTTTCAAAGGATTAATGGTTTGAGGTATCGAATGATGAAGCTAGCCGCAGCTACAGTCTTTCAAGTGACAACGACCGTTCTATCAAGAAAAAGTTCCTTGTTTCAAATTTACTTTTTTTATTTGTTTTCTGCAGGTGGCAGCTTTGTGGGCAGCGAACGTGTCCGCCTTCATCGGACCACAAGAAACATGTGTGCACGAGGGTCGCATGGCCGCAGCCTTCAATTTACCTATGATCAGCTATGTAAGTAACTAGTCAGGAAAAATTATAGTTATAGCAATATAGTATTGAAAAGAATTAGTAGAATAGTTTGAGTTATAGCTCTTGTGTCGTCCGCAGCATACAAGGATTGTAAATTCTAGAATGAAAATCTGGTTTATTCCCATCTGTCACCCAGCTCTGTCCGCCTAGGGTGACAGATCAAACGTTTTAGGATTAAAGTTGTATTCCGCTACTCATAAGCCTATTAACTGTGATATTTTTCTTTGAATGGCAAGGCACTTTGAATGAACCTAATAGCGTGGTACTAATATCTGTTCTGTGCTAATAGTAGGATATGAAGACAGTAAAACCTATTTTGAATGCAATTTATCTTAGTACCGTACCGGTGTTATATAATATTATGCGGCTACTATTGTTCAAAATAACAATAGAGAATTATGCACATCACACACGTAATAAAAATTAATAAATGCACTCATGCCTTTTAATGATGAATTATTCTATTGATAAATATGTCTATATACATACAAATATAGTTTTTTTTTGTAAGCTTAGCTCACATTATTTATAAATGGTGCGTAAAAAGGCGAATACGTTTGATAATTGTGTAAAAAATATCCCGAAACTCTGTAAATACAACTCTCTATCCATTTCATAATTCCTACAAAGAATTATGTTTGATGACTGGTTTACTTTCCTGTGGGATGACATCAAAATGTTGTGTTTATTGTGTTATGTGGAACTTTATACTCGCCCAAAATACATGAATCATCACGCCTAATGTACATATCGTACAGTTCACGACTGTTGCTAAACTAAAATCATAAACAAGATGGTTTTATCCAAACGTCGTGAAGCGCTATTATTTTCCGTTGGCTCACGGCTGCCTATTACTCGAGCTAGTTTATAAAGATTGTTTGCGGAAGTGAGCATGTATTATCATGACCATATTAGTAGGTAAGTAATATCGTAACGCTTTCGCCTGGGACCTTACTCTTGAACGGATCGGTATTGGACAAGTATTGGAATATGACATTTCATGAGAACCTAGCGCCAAATTCAACCTTGTTTCCAAGAGTACAAAAATTTTACAGCAGTAAATAATTTACTGCTGTTAAATTTTATTTGAACTTATAATTTTATCTTTATTTCTTATTATTAGAATTGGATTAAAGTTTCGATTGAGATTGCGTTGAAGAGCAAGGCCCCTGGTTTGGCCGGATCTGTTGAGCTATCTATATATCGTTTGTAACGGTCTTTAGATAGCTCAGCTGTTTCATATGTATTTTATATACTTACTAGGTTCGTAATGTAATACCACCATGACTAAATTTTCAGGTCCTGGTATAAATGTTTTATTTCTAATCTCAAGGTTGCAGTCTAAAATAGTACCTATCTGAATGTTTTTTTCCATTCTACCAGTTTCAAATATAAATGACGGATTTTATTGTACATTTTCATGTGACATGTGCCACATTGATAGTCAGGAACTGTAAATTCATACGTTAAACGGACCATTAATTCTCCATAGATATTGTCGTTGAGATTCCTGCCTAATGTGTAACATGGTATTATTTATGGTGAATATATTATGGAAATAGCAATTATATTAATAGCGCTTCTGGCGAATGATGTATTACCGCCTGTCAACTAAAATTTATTAGGCGTTATCGATGCCCATATTTTGCCAAAGTTTTGTGTGTCAGGCTCAACTTTATCAGATTTTTATATAATGGCCTGTTTCCAGAAGATGTTTTCCTGCTTGGCTGTGTTTCTATTTTCTTCGTGTTGTTTTGCAAATTTTATTGAGACACTGATTTACAAAATACCAAGACGGGAATTATATTATTTACAAAATATTCTTACAACCCGATAGCGTTGTAAGAATCACTTAATTTACTCTTTGACTGCAAATAAAACGTGTACCTACTATGTAACAATTCTTTCAAATAATTTGAAGGTCTCCCCTAAAATATGTATTATATTGATTTATTTTTATTTTTATTTTATATCACCCTAATACTTCTCTATGTTTTATTATGTGGATTAAGTCATCTTATTCTAATCGTCTGATATTTAGACGTCTAGTAGGTATCTATTTTATCTATCAGCCATATATCTATTTTCTGTAACTACGCCCTATAATATATTTTACTTAAATACAGTACATTCTAAGACCACAGAACAGAACAGATAATTAGTATCTACTACGCCAAGACTTTCTCTAGACTTATCATTTTTTTAATGGAATACTAATAAGTTCTGCATCCAATCAATCCTTGACAAGTTACAAGTAATAGTGAACTCTCATTAAAGATATCCTCTTAGATAAATCCATCTAAAAATTATATTAATTTACCACCATACATTGTCTGCCTCCCTCCAAGCAGTGATGCTTGCATTACTGTGTTCTGGTTGGCTTTAATGTCTATTTATTTTGTCGTACAGTATTGCAGAGACGTGGCCAGTTCAAACAAGCGCGTGTACGCGACGTTCGCCCGCACTCGCCCGTCGGACATCGACATCTCCCGCTCAGTAGTCGCCGTGCTCAGGAATTTCAATTTTATGCATGTAAACAATACCTATTTGCATATTTATCTCACTCCCTTTCCGACAACACTTTGCCTTACTTTTTGTTCGAAAGTTTTGACCTACGTTTGCTGATGCTTGAAAACCTAGTTGAAAACAACGAGCCGTGTTTTGATGAAAGCACTCTGAAGTTTGTCCTACTAATCTACTTTTTATCCAGCGAAGTGCATGCGCTTGAATGTGTTTGGTAATGGGATACAATTAATTTTTGTTAAACAGCTTATAGCCGGTATCTATACGATAAGAACTTTGTCTACCAATGTAAAAAAATAACGAAAAATAAGTGTGTAGATTTTTTCCCTTACTGTTATTGGCACTTGTGTTGGTTTCGCCCTTTAGGGGAGGTTATAGTTCACCCCAAGCCCTACAGATACTAAGAACTAAACAATCTGCTAGGGGTTTTTTTGTTTTTTTTTACGTTCTCTGAACTTTGAACATTCTCTGTTGTAGCTAAATTAAAAATAAAGTCTTTTAACAGGTCAGTTTCATCTACCTCAAAGCGCCAAACCACGACTTCTCGCGCTTGGCCCTCGCGATCATAGCGGCTGCTAGAGAGAAGCAGATATCAGTGCGCACTGTGCAAGTGTATAGGCAGCCTTTTTACTATGAGAATAGAAGAGAAAACTTCTCAAGGAACCCTTTCTTAGACATCGTGAGGGATACTTACAAGGACACTAGAAGTAAGTGTTTTGTGAATATCTGGGGTCTACTCATTAGAGAATTAAACGATAATCGTGGCAAATATCCTAGTTCAACTAATGTCGAAGGCAAGTCAGTTCAGCGCATTCACGGACATACTGCACAAGAGAGCACTGTTGGTCTAGTGGTAGTGACCCCGCCTTGGTCGTGGGTTCGAATCCAGTCGTGCACCAATGGATTTTTCGCTACGAAAAATGTATACGCGCAATGCCAGTGCTCTCATACGGTAAAGGAAAACATCGTGAGGAAACCGGCATGTCCAAGAATAATCGTGACACACAAAAGACATGTGCCATCCACCAAACCACATCACTCTCGCTCGAGACCCGTGTCCCAGCAGTGGGAACAATAGAAGGCTGTCATGATGATGATGATGACGGACTTAACCTGAACCACGAAAACACTCACGATATTTGTCGCTTTTGTCTATAAGTGCTCTGAGATCTGTGTTTGTCGCTTGTCGAATGGGAAAGATTAACCACAAAGGAAGTAACTTTTGAGCTTATTGGTAATGCGGGTAGCGTTGTGAACATCCACTGAATATTTACTGCGGTCTAATGGTACTGTGGATTCTCAAGAACTACAAAACCTATAAATGGTATTAATCTTATTCTACCCAGTAACTGATATGGTTTAATGTTAATGGGTTTCAGTTTTATTTTAAAAAAATACCAAGAAAATGTAATGATTAGTCCATTTTCCGCCGAATGTTATTGAGTTTTAATAAATTGAAATATAAATATTTTCTCAGTTTACGTGACCGTGGGGTACTACCACGACCACATTGGACTGATGCTGGCTTTGGACGCGATGCAGCTTTTGGATTCTGGTAAGTTTTACCACTTAGCTGCAGTAAAAATAGTCAAACTATGGGACTATTCTAGTTCAAGTATTCGCAGATCGTATAAACATTTGTTCCAAGGCGGGAATCGAACCCGCAACCTCCGGCGTTGCAGGCAGACCTTCGCCCAATGCGCCATGTTGTATTTTTTTTTTAACTATAAAGTTCAATAAGTTATAAGTGTCATAGACAAAGTTTCAAGTACAATTGAATCTAGACAAATTCATAAAAAACTTTCAAACAGTCCTTATTTTATTCTACCAACGACGCGGCCTCATCACTTTGCTGTCTGTAGAGTCATTGTGGGAGGTCGCCTTTGCAGCGCATTCTTCTTTTTCCATAACTGACTGTTTTATTTACTTTTGTTGGTTTATTTGGTAACATCTTTCATTTCAGCAGCTTGCTTTATTGACATAAGGATAACAAGAAAAGACTATAGCTCCTCTTTCCTTGTCATATTTATGAATAAAGACGATGATAGATTTAAAAGACACATTAGATAACAGAGGTTTAAAGTACATTTATGAAAAAGACCCTTAAAATTTCATTACATTCTGGATCTTACGTAAACCTGCATTTCTATTCACCAACTAAAATATACACAACAACTTATACATTTTATTACGTTTCTAATGATAGCGGTCAATCTTCATGACGTAGTTGATTAGCCACCCGTAGGCCTCAGTCATGGCTCTAATTAATACGAACGTCAAATAGGTTGGTAGGTACCTGGTACTTTCTACATTGTAGAGTTTATCTCTACGCTTTCCCGAGTGAAAGGATTCCGTGTGTGATTTCCATAAGCTCCCTGATAAATTTGTCTAGATCTTCCCTTTGTTGGCTCGACAACATCCCTTTATCCTAAGGGTGCTTAAAAGTGCTAGTCACACCATTTCATTTTATAAGAAATATGAATGGATGACACAAATTTATGAAAGCAGAAACGTGATTCAAAAGTTAAATGAGGACTTTTAGTTTACAGCGATGAGCACGCAACTGTGAAAGGTATTTATTTATTGCTGCCTCAGAATTTGTTGAGTCGATAAAACCACCTAGGCATACGTAGTCAATAAAATGAAAGTAATTTAGTGTGCTCAAATACTCACGCTATAGAACTTTGAACTCGCATAATATTCGTATTTAATAACTATACTTACCAATTCAAATATAAATGAACTTTCATATAAAAGAAGCTTTATCCCAATCTGTCTCAGTGTCGGAATATAATAAACTTTCCAGCGCTCGGATGGACCTATAGAAAACTATCTCAATAGAGGACTCGTATTGTGAGTCAGTAAGCTCTATTGATATGGTATTCATTGTAATGAGATAATCGATCAATCATTATACATTTAGCAGTGGTAGATTTTGCCTAATGTCTCTGTGCTAATGTATTAGGACTTGATAAATGATTTTATTGATATTATCGGCGTGCGATTATGATTTATTAGGATGCGAGTAGATATTCTAATATCATTGCCTCTCTTCCTTAATAATATTAAGAAAAATGTGAATGTGATGAAGTGATAATATTTACTTTATTTTTTACAATCCTTAAAGTAATAAAAAAGATATCTTAAAAGTTCAAATATTCAGTGTTGACTATAGTGTAAACATTAGTCTGGAAATAAAACTTGAAAGGAATAGAAAAATGCTACATTCAAAATAAATGTTTAGCCACGTCATTCATTTTACATCGGCTGTCTCACAGAGATCTCACTCGTGAACTTCATAAATTGCCCTGTAGCAATCAAGATTAACATTTAACTATTTTAAGGAACAGTAAATAAATACAACAATTCGATTTATCTGTTGCAGCGTGATTAATTAACTGTAAACTTTAAAAAACAAACACTCAATACTTTTTATAGGTTTTGTTTTGTACGATAGCAATCACTCAATCACTCACATCAGGAGTCAAAAAAGTTAGCGATTAATACGAAATTTCATAAATTGATACTCCCTTTCCTAAATCACGTTCGTAGGATGACTGGAATATGAAACCCTTAGCAATATATAAGTTTTCGGTTTGATTTGGGCATACTTGTTGAAATTGAGGCACGCGAGGCACGTTCGTACCCTAACTAAGTAATTAAAGCTAAAGCTCAAATCAAACTACATTGAAAGCGATTAGTTGGATTAGCGGGGACTTTGGGATTCGATCATAAGTATTTTAACGAAACAGATGGTGCGATCTTGTGCGATAAAGCTGTAGTTCGCATTCACATCAAATCATAATTAGTTACCTATGTTTTAGATACTTTTAGGCTTTCATGACAGAGGCTTTTAGCCGGCCTATTAACTGCGTCACAAGAGTTAGCCACTAACTCATAAACTCATTATAACAATGATTGGCAGGTGAATACGCAGCTATCGGGGTCGACGTGGAAAAGTATGAATCTGAAGAGGCTGTTCGGTATTTATCTGGCCCGCTACGGAAGGAGCCTGCATCTAGAACGCTCAGGGCATTCCGCTCTTACTTAGCAGTTGCTCCATCACCGTCCCCGTCGTACCCAGTCTTTGCCAAAGAAGTGAACAGAAGATTGCAGATGCCTCCTTTTAACTTCACCAATCCATTGCTTGCGTTTGGCGGCGGGAAAGTGGTAAGTTTTTTCTCTGTAAATACTTTTAATTTTCTGGTATTTCCAAAGAGGTGTTTCATTATCCTTATGCACTACTGTGTAAATGTGTTATTGATTTCGTCATAACCTTAAGTTATCGTCCGAATCCGGTTTAAAAAAAAGATCTTTAACGCTTATATGACCTTAGTTTAAAAGCATGATAGTAATAAAATTTTAGAAGCAGTGATAGCAGACAGAATAAAAAATGAAATCGTTACTAAACGCACCGGTCGCACAGGTATTTTGCTTACTAACGTAAACATCACTTAGTCGTGACTGAAAGTTGCCAGTTCACTTTCTAAATTACATGTAAAGTACTTATTTAGTTTATTATTATACAAACATATAGTATTCATATACCTAACCTATCGAATTATCGCAGCTAAAATTTGTAGATTGATAACGTAATCCTTTTGAATAATATCGGTCAATTACCCAACGCATGTGGAATTGAATATTTTGAATGGTCTTGAACTGCAGCTTGCTTCGGAACACGGTGCTGTACAGTTTAGTACAATACACATTCTCTGAGAAATTGTATATTTTTTTTAAATATTTTTTTGGAGATAAGTTATGGCGGATTCATGGTTGTCGTTCCAAAGTTTTTGGCTTATACTTGTTACAAAAATTGTATGTTTCGAGACCGATAGTTTGTAGAGCAGTATAAGCTAATAATAATAATAACCATGTAAGTAAGTAATTTTCGTAAAAGTAACAAAAACATCAACTTTGTGTGCGTTTAAAATTAAATTCGTATGCATTAATTGCAGCTTTAATTAAACCAACCGCTGGGCTGACCGCATAGATCTGAGGACCGATATAGAAACTGCAAAATTATGCATTCACCGACATTACTCACTGTAAGTCGCATCCAAAAGTTTCGTTTAGTTAGCGGGAAACGTAAGCCAAATAAAATCTCGCCTGTTTTCGTAGACCCCTCCACATAAGCCGTATTCCGCCCACACGCTGTCGCTATACAGACCTCGTTGCTATCGATGCTGTTTTTATGACAAAAATGTTAATTCAGGGACGTCGGGCGAGAAATCAAACTTTCTAGAAAGAATCTTGAAGATTGTGAAAGTACCTAGTTCAGCCTAAAAGTTGCAAGGAATGGATCTCGGAAAACCACGTGACAGGGACATGGTTATCTGAGGACATAAATCCAATTAGATTCGACAAGGGAGACCGTTACTAACAGGATTTAATTTTATTTCATGGGTTTTTCATGGGAGCATTGCAAAATAATAATTTATAATATGCATTTTATATAAATTATGTAGTAAGAAGATAGGTACTTACTTAATCGTAATTTATAATATTTATATTTTATTTTGAGATATTTGTGGGCTCGTGTGCCACTGGGCCTAACTAGGTACTAAATATGCGTGTAGTGTAGACTTTGTCGCTACAATGTAAGATTTACCTAGACGATGATCGTTATCTTGATCAAGCAAGATTATCGCAAACATGTAGCGTAAACGACAGGTTCACAGCCCGGCTTGGCGCCATGCATGTTGTATACAAATTATTTAATAATGAAGTCCATTCTCTCCGAGATACAGGTACGACATTATGTCAGAGCTGGCGAGATTTATTTACAGCGAGCAGTGTACGTAACATGCATTCGTGTCGTGGCGAAAAATAATTATACTTTGCTCTTGGTTTCATTATTAAAGTCCAAAAGAGTTTTGTGAAACTATGGATGTCGTGTTAGATCAGCCAGTTATTAATTACCTACATTCAAGCAAGTTATAACAAATAAGTCACTTAGGTATAGGATCTTATTCATAATCATCACACAATAAACTCATGTTAGCTAATCGTGTCTTTCAAATCTGTCATTGTCTTTTCTTCTTTATTTACAAAGAATGACAAGGAAAGACAATACTTAGCATGCCGCTAAAATGACAGTTCATTCAATGAATAAGGTCCTAACGCTTAAAAAAATTAAAACGGATGGGCGGCAACTTTTTAGTAGTTTTGCTTAATTTACATTTCACATGTAATTTATATAAAGTTTGAAACAGTAGTATCCCACGGTTTCAACTAACGTGACTATCATCAGTTTCCAAAAACACTGTATTTCTAGTTCTAAATAAATTAAACATTTTATGTGATGCTTTTATGACCTCGCGTTCAAGACAAACTTAGAAAATACTGGAGCTTTACTCATATCCTAGTCACGTAGTGGAGCCTGACTTTAAAGATACCGTCGTCGTAAGTTTACGCTACGACGATGCTTCTCTGCGGTAGGTATTAACGAAATCTGTGTGACACGTTTTATGGACTGGCTCATGTCTTGTGCGTTACCAACTGGCGGATAATAGCATTAGATATGAGACGTTGTAGGTGAAATAAGATACTAAGGTTATGGGGACATCATTTTGTTAGACATACTTTGTTAGGCAATATTTTATTTATTTATTTATTTATTTAATAAAGGGTATCCAACAGAGAAAACACATAAAAATACAGTAAATAAAAAACAAAGGACTTAAATCTAAGTGTTCCCCTAATTAAAGGATACCGCAGCATGCAAAAAAATTAGTAAACTTAACCAAGCTAAAAATAATTAATTACGCACAAACATAAAAGCTTATGACTATGCCTAAGCTTAAACAAAACAAAACAAACCACTTAGGTATTAGAAGTTTGTTTCGAAAACTTGTTTGGAAATTATTAGATAGTGCATAAATCATAAAAATGAAAATAAGTGAATATGAGGTAGGTAGGTATGTAAAAATTTAAATAAAATATTAAACTATTGTCACTATTTCAAGAGATCTTTAAGAATTTTATCAAACTTACGTGATGTGTCGCTCAAATCTAATAAGTTGTCTTTAGAAAGAGTGTTATACTGCTTACAGAGTCTTGGCAATACTGAATTTTGACCTAGGTTAGTTCTGAAATATGGAACTGAAAATAAATTGTAAGCACACGACCTGGGTAGTCTGGAGGGAGCGTTAATTTGAAGACTGTTAGTCAGTTCGATGCAGTCAATTTTACCATTTTGTAGTTTGTGTAAAAAATGTATATCGGCTATCTTCCTTCGTGTTTCTAGAGATGGCAATTTATAGTGCTTCATACGCTTGTTATAACTGCTTAACTTTTTCGCCAAGTGATCACCATAAGAAAGATGATACATGAACCTTTTTTGTACGCTTTCTAAACGTTTGCAGTATATGTCGTAGTGAGGATGCCATATTACTGAGCAGTACTCCAGTATAGGACGAACTAGAGTTTGATAAAGTATGATTTTGGTGGTGGATGATTTAAAGTCTTTGCTATTACGAATGACGAAGCCTAAAGTTTTAAAGCCTTTTGACACAGATTTAAGAATTTGATCATTGAATTTTAGCTTAGAGTCTATTATTACACCTAAGTCTCGTAATTGATGCACATTTTTTAACTGTTTATCATTAATAAAATAAGGGTGATGCTGCACTTTTTTTCTTGGATTAAATTGTATATGATAGCACTTATCTATATTAAGGAACATTTTATTTTTTGAACACCAGCATGCTAAGTTATTTATATCGTTTTGAAGTAGAATGGAATCTGAGAGGTTATTTATGGTCTTTACAATTTTTAAGTCATCCGCAAAGAGATAAAATGAAGAGTTTTCAAAACAATCCGCTATGTCGTTGATAAATATATTAAATAAAATAGGTCCTAAATGTGATCCTTGTGGGACCCCTGAGGAGGCAACAAATGAGTCTGAAACATATCCACCAACCACAACCATAGATGGCCTATTTACTAAGTAAGTTATACTGCTTACAGAGTCTTGGCAATACTGAATTTTGACCTAGGTTAGTTCTGAAATATGGAACTGAAAATAAATTGTAAGCACACGACCTGGGTAGTCTGGAGGGAGCGTTAATTTGAAGACTGTTAGTCAGTTCGATGCAGTCAATTTTACCATTTTGTAGTTTGTGTAAAAAATGTATATCGGCTATCTTCCTTCGTGTTTCTAGAGATGGCAATTTATAGTGCTTCATACGCTTGTTATAACTGCTTAACTTTTTCGCCAAGTGATCACCATAAGAAAGATGATACATGAACCTTTTTTGTACGCTTTCTAAACGTTTGCAGTATATGTCGTAGTGAGGATGCCATATTACTGAGCAGTACTCCAGTATAGGACGAACTAGAGTTTGATAAAGTATGATTTTGGTGGTGGATGATTTAAAGTCTTTGCTATTACGAATGACGAAGCCTAAAGTTTTAAAGCCTTTTGACACAGATTTAAGAATTTGATCATTGAATTTTAGCTTAGAGTCTATTATTACACCTAAGTCTCGTAATTGATGCACATTTTTTAACTGTTTATCATTAATAAAATAAGGGTGATGCTGCACTTTTTTTCTTGGATTAAATTGTATATGATAGCACTTATCTATATTAAGGAACATTTTATTTTTTGAACACCAGCATGCTAAGTTATTTATATCGTTTTGAAGTAGAATGGAATCTGAGAGGTTATTTATGGTCTTTACAATTTTTAAGTCATCCGCAAAGAGATAAAATGAAGAGTTTTCAAAACAATCCGCTATGTCGTTGATAAATATATTAAATAAAATAGGTCCTAAATGTGATCCTTGTGGGACCCCTGATGAGGCAACAAATGAGTCTGAAACATATCCACCAACCACAACCATAGATGGCCTATTTACTAAGTAAGAACCAAACCAATTTAGCAATGCTCCAGAAACCCCCAGTTGTGATAGTTTTCGTAATAAGATTGTGTGGTCTACCTTATCAAATGCCTTGCTAAAATCAGTGTAAATTGCATCAACAGGAATACATTTATCATACGAGTCAATCACTTTAGATGTATAGCACGCAAGATTTGTTACAGTTGATCGAGATGGCATAAAACCATGTTGAGCTACCGTAATGTGTTGTTTGAGATGCCATGTCAATTGAGCTGCAATAAGTTTTTCGAAGACTTTGCCAAAAGTGGCTAGTATGGAAATTGGTCGGTAATTTGAAATAAGTTTTTTGTCCCCAGACTTAAAGATAGGCACGACTAGAGCTTCTTTCCAAATGTCTGGAAATATACCTTCGGAAATAGATTTATTATATATTAAGCAGAGAGGTTCAGCCAAATATTTAGCGCTTTTTTTTACAAAAATAGGAGGTATTCTATCATTCCCGGCGCCTTTTTTTTCGTCTAATGATTTGAGTGTTTTTTCTACACACTTTACATCCATTTTGGGAAGGCATAAGGATGTGGATATGGTGGAGGAATTTGTTTGGGGTGGATTTATGTTAGATGATGGTACGTTATAAATTTTTACAAAGTATTTTGCAAATAGGTTGCATATATCATCGCCCCTTACTGCCATCTGGTCAAGAAGCTGCATTTTAGCTGGGTAAGAACTACATCCTTTACGTTTGCTCTTGATAAATGACCAAAAAACCTTGGGGTTTTTTGTTACAGCATGTTCCATAAGTGAAATGTATTTGGTGTAGCAAGTTTTTTGTATTTTTGCACAGTCTTCGCGTATAATTTCAAATTTTACAATATCTAGAGGGTTGTGATATTTTTTTATTCTTGTATGTAGATTACTTTTCTCTTTATACATGCGTATCAATTCGCGTGAGAACCAAACGGGATATTTATTCTGAGACTTATTTCTAGTTGGAATATGTTTTGTTATGATATTGCGTAGTTCAGTATAAAAAATTGATACCATTTCATTCACAGAATAACTAGCATTGAATTTATCTGCCCACTCAATATTTTTAAGTTCCTCGAGTACCTTTTCATAGTCTGCCTGAAAGAAAGCTGGTCTAGGTTCAGTTTTTGATGTTAATAACTTGATATCGACATGTACTGGTAACATGATTTCTAAGGGAGGATGAGGGCTATCTATGGGTACTAGAAAGTTGTCACAAAGTTTGAGTTGTGGATCTAAATAATTACTGAGAATCAAATCTAGCGTCCTATCATCCGTGTTGCGTATGGAACTGTATTGATCAAGTGCGTGAAGTGTCATGAAATTTAAAAAGTGTGTATGTAATTTGGTATTCGTGCATTCTGGAACTTTGCGTGAAAAAATACCGTCATCAGTCCATTTAATTTTATTGAGATTAAAGTCTCCTAAAAGTAAACAATTATCATTATTTTCTAAGATTTTATGTGCGCTGTTCGTAAATGTTTCGAGAACATTGAACTGCAAAGGTGATGGTAAGTATACTGCACACACAAGGAGCTTATTTACTTTATGACCAGTTTTGCATTCTATACTTATACATAGATCTTCACATGCACTTTCGTATTCAGACAATCTACTAGAAATAAGTTTCTTGGAAACAGCAATAAGCACACCGCCTCCATCCTTTCTTTTATGAAACATGCTAGAAGCACGGTCTCGCCTGTAGACTATGTACCTATCATCAAATAGTTCAGAATCATAGACTCCATCGTTGAGCCAAGACTCCGTAAGCACGATAACATCATAGTAATTTAAAGACACGTTTTGGTAGAATTCTTTTGTTTTGGTCTTTAGACCACGCACGTTTTGATAATATATGTGTAAACCAGAGCTGTCCATTGACCAATTAAATTACTTGCAAGAAGAAGATATTGAATTATGATAACTTATGTCTAAGCTAAATTACTCACTTATATAAGTTTAAACCAGTGTTGCAAGTTTATCAATGCTGTCAATAAGTATACGGTCAGATTCCTCGCTTTTTTTCACAAAAACGCGACCGTTACGAACCCAAACAAATTTGAATCCCAGCTCTCTAGCGCGAGCTCGCGATGCACCGTGAAGATGTTTGTTTTCAGCTGACAAATGTTCTACAACAAAAATTGGTTGCACTTTTTCCGCAGGCAGTGTAGACGTCCCTAGATGGCCTGTATTCAGGCGGTTGGTCGGATGGTTCCTGTTATATTTTATTGCTGCGGCGAGGAAGGTATCGCGCTGGCGTGGGCTATTCAGTTTTACAAGGATCGATCTAGGTCGGCTACTATCAGAAATTTTCTTCGCTACTCTTGTGCAATACTGTATGTCAGTTTCCTTCAGTTCACAACTGATCGATTTCCCAAGCTGCAGGACAGTATTTACCAGATTTTCCGATTTGTTCTCGGGGACGCACTGTATTTCTACGTTGCTAGATCGGGCGTGTTGTTCAGTGATGTTGATCCGTTTCGTCAGATTTTGTAGAGATTCTTGCAAGGTGATATTTTCCTTTTCAAATTTGTCTATCTTAGCGGATTTGTGCTCCAAATCAGATTTTAATTCGTCGTACCTGTTACTGAAGAAGGTAATAGCTTGCTGGAAGCTATCCACAATCTCTCATAATTGTAGCTGCTCCAACGCCAGGTTTTTCAGCGAACACCCAATTTCTTCAGCTATTGTTTCACGTAGGAATCTTCTGGTGATCGGAATGTTTTCGTCTTGGCTGTCCTCTACTTCCTGTTGCAAAAGCGAAGTGCGTGATCCGCTAAGGCCAAATGTCTTATTTGTGTCGAATTTGGAAGGAGAGCTTTTATGACTCTTTTGTTTGCCACGCCCTGCTGATTGCTGTGATGGACGAACGGGGATGTTAGTGTGTCCTGTTTGTTTCGCCGAACGAACTTGGATATTCGTGGGATTATCTACTTTTGGTAACTTGTTACGGCATCCAACGCAGATTCACAAGCTTCTACTTTCTATGCTCATGCACTTAAAAAATTTATGCGTGATATTGGCACAGTCTAGATCATACCAAAGCTGACAATCGCAACAAAGCAAGCGTTCTCTGTTAGGAATCGTAATGAGACATCCACCGCATTCTTTAGACATCTTGCGTATTATTATTATTTTTAAATACAATAATCAAAACACCAGCTCCCGGTCTATTGTTAATCAGCAAAACGTTTATATTAAATTAGTAGATAAGTAGGTACAGCTATAGGTAGCATGCGACTGTTCCACAAAAAAATATTTTCGAAACTCGCGAAATAGTAACCCGAAAGTTCAATCGGGTCAAGAGAGTTCACGCGGAGTGTCACAGATTACACAAGTGTAGTCACTTACGCGTTGCTAGATGCAAATCGCGAGTCACTTTTGAAAATGTTAGCTGTTTTAAGTTAGATTCAAACAATATGAAAATTACACGTATTTAGCACTGTAAAACTATGCAATTCTAATTTGTATAATTATAATTTGCCTTTTGTACAACTTTTTAGGTCTTGTAGTAAACTTTAAACTCAATTTTGGAATTATTTTACGCGGAGCAAATAGCGACGCTGTTGCTTGGTTGAGTCGCGCGGTGACCGATTGTTTAGTTGGCTAACCCACTATATATACTTGTATCTTGGGTACACCTGTATCTTGGGTAACTAGGTATTTTCATCTCTTTATCTCAAGAGAAACGCGCGATTGGTACCTCTGGTATTGCAAGTGCCGACTACTAACCAGCAAAGCCGTAGGTACGCTTGTTTGCTCACAGCAATGCAATCTGCTGCTGCTTACTGGTCGGTGGCATAAATAGGCATGGTGGTAGTTCTTCCTCGAGCTCTATCACAAAGAATTCTACTACTCTGTATAATAGTAAGCAAGTAAGTTCGTAGCATTCAGTGGCCAACTCTGGTGACAGAGTTTCTAGGCCGCCCGAAGGCTTCTGTTATGGCCTAACAACTTTGAAAAAGCCGGGACCGACTGCTTAACGTGCCCTCCGAAGCACGAGAGCGCTCAGTTTAAATGCCACTGGCACCGATCCAAATGATGACTACGCGGAACAGTGCTTTACTTCGTTGATCAGTTAGCCGGCTACGTCACAAGTGCTCCTCGTGTATAATAAACTTCCTGTATTCAGATCCCAGTAGAAGCGGCATGGTTGCACGACTCAGTGTGGGTGTACGCGCGAGCGCTGGTCACGGCGCTTAGGACTGGAGAGGATCCGCGCGATGGAAGAGCCATCGTCGAACACATGAGGAACACCACGTATCGCAGCGTTATGGGGTTAGCTATTACTACTATCGTCAGAATATATTATATGCTTATTAATACAGTTGCTCAAAAAGTGGCGTATTGCAGGGACGTATAGCGTTCGGGATGTGGGCTATTACATACTCGTGCTTTTTTTTTTACCTTTCCCGAACTCGTGCGTTCTCTTCCCAACTGTCAAAATAATGTCTATTAAAAAGAAAAACCAACCATGAAGTTTTTACTACAAAAAATTATAGAAGTTTTTATGATTCATGCAAATACGTATATTTCTAAAAAGAAGCTACTAAATTGTTTCAATATCAGATTTAATGATTTGATTGAATGAGTTAGGTTAGGTTTCATTTTATTTCATCTCATTAAATTTCATTTTCATTTCATAACAATAAAAAAAATCTACTTAAGACTTGGCTGTATGGGCATAGTTCCCTTTGCCTACCAGAATGGGTGAAGAAAAAAAAACTCTGCTTATATTCTACGGATGGCGCCATTTTTCAGAAATTTTCTTTGCGAGTTTAGTGGTTTGTTGCACAAAATGAGTAATTTCGACCCTTTAGTTAGTTGAGTTTATTGTGTTTTTATTATTTTATTAAATTGCTTAATTTTTTCGCAACTGTATTAAAAATAGTCGTTCAGTACACGTGCGGAACCGTCATTGCAACTTGTTCCGACTGTCAACCCTCGCCTTCGGCTGCGCCTCGGCTCGGGTAGACATTTGTCGGAACTCTTTGCAATGACACCCATTCCGCACTTGTAATGATATATACTATAGTGATTGACTGATAGATCAACGCACAGCCGAAACCACAAGTCCTAGTAAAGTAATTCGTAAGGTACAATAGGCATGATGACATTATCCAAAAATCGCTAAAATTACGTCTTCACCCTATGAAAAAGGATTCAAGGAGTATATAAACCATATTTCTTTTTACATAAGATGCGAGTAAAATAAATCTACAAAATACAGCATTACGCCATAATAGGTTGAACACCAATCAGAGCATCTTCGTTCTCTGATTGGTGGCATCAAAGAAAATTGCATAATTTATCCGTCATCATGCCTATTTGCCCTAAAGTGTAGTGGCGCACTAAGAAAGGAATTTCCGAAATTCCACTCTTAGAGGACGCAGCGGAAAGATGAAGTTTGTATAAAAAATGCGATCAAAGTAGCAGGGCGTTCCACTAGTAAATTTGTGGACATTTTTACACAGCGCGATTTAGCCCGAAACTAATGAACCTGATAAAAATATTACATCATTTTGTTTTTTTAATACATACTTATAATACATAACAGTCTGTAGAAACACCTAGACCGGGAACAAATAATTGCAGATCATGCAAACATTTCTCTCGCAGTAAGAATCGAACCTGCAACTTAAATAAATCGTCAGACACCGAAGCTCGAATGTGCAATGCAATAATCGACTCAACATGAACACACCGTAAGAAGTGAATTGAAATAATTAGTACTGTTTGTTCATCCAGCTCTAAATATTTACCCATCCGTGTTATCTGATACATAATTGATTATGTAGACGTTATTCAAATAAACTAATTGCGAAGGCGTCTTATGATTAGACTAAGTTTCAACCATACCTATACTGTTCATGTCTGGTTTCTCTGTTTCACGTGTCTAATGTGTGACGTACCAAACAATAGTTTTGAAGTAAACTTTGATATTAATCCTGCTAATATTATCAAGCGGTTTGGTATGTTTGTTTTTCAATTATGTTCAGCTGAACTAATTTGAATTAGACCCAATAGTCAATTCATAAGTCAGTAAAAAATAAGTAAATCATAGTTATAATTTTATAAAGAAACCCATATTTATTTATATTAATTATAAACCTCGTACAGCTTAAATGATCTTAACATTTGAAGCAATGCCTGTTTATTGACGTTCAATTGAAATCCTACATAGACAGACTATCATAGCAAATGTTTTAAAGTTACAACTGGTTATGAATAGAAGTGTGAGCATATTTACCTGTGACTAACGCAATGTATGTTGACATTTTGCATGGAATCTGCCACAGATATAGATTTATATCTGGTGGGTTCTGCTTTTCGTTTTCAAAAAAAGAGTAGGTACAGTTTCATGTACCTTTAATATACCTAGTCGTATCTTCGACCTAACCTGTGAAAATTAGTATATTATTAGCTTATTATTAAAACAAGGTAGTAATTCAGTACCTACTAGAAGCGTCACAGTCATATTAAATCCACCATGTCATATTAAATCGTCCGTATACTCCTCGTACCCTAGCTTACATGATCTAACACAAGGTGTATGTTCAGGTATTGGGTACATATGGATGACAACGGCGATGCCGAAGGTAACTACACACTGCTCTCCATGGACCCCACTAAACCGCCTGGTCTATACCCACTTGCTGTATTACACAAGCTGTCGCCGGTAAGTCACTTAATATTAGTAACTAGCTGTCGCCCGCGGCTTCGTTCGCGAACTCGGGAACCTTACTTTTTCCGGGATAAAAAGTAGCCTATGTCATTTCCCGGTCATTATCTGTTTATGTTTTAAATTTCAGCCAAATCGGTTTAGTGGTTGTCGAGTTATAGAGGAACAAACATCCATCCAAACATTTGCATTTATAATATTAGTGTGATATTCATTGAGTATACTGTTACTGAGTATCTATATTAAAATCTTACTTACATGTCCGCCTCGGTTTCACTTGCGTGGAAATTCCTACAGAAACATTGAATTTTTACAGTGTACAAAGAACTATCTATCAGTGAAATAATTATCAGAATCAGGTCAGCACTTCCAGAGATTATAAACATACCTATTAAATCAATAGATTTTTTTTTAATTCCGCTCGTAGCGGCATTTCGCTTACACGCACACAAGCGCTCTAATAATGTTGCAAGCGTATGACATAATCATAAAAAAAAGTAGTGTCTAAAACTAAAGGTCCCTACTGCTGTTTGCTCTAAGCCGTAACGTTGCACTGACCAGGTCAGTTCCGGCTCAGATCTATGATCTTTCGATCCCTAAAACACTTTGCTCGCAAGTACTGCGAATGTATGTCTATTACGCATACACAACTTTACTAGATAAGAAAGAAAGAAAGAAAAATTATTTATTGACACACACATAGAAGAAATACAAAGATAAAAAAAGCAGGCAAGTAGGTACAAAAACAAAGTAAAAATAAAATGAAATATAAAAGATACAGTATGTAGGTACCTAATACCTAAAACTACTTATATAAATATCTATTTTTTAAAACAAAAAGGTGAGTGCGGGTCAATGGTCCTGGCTCAGCATAAGCTGCATCGCACTTGTGTAGGGAACGATGCAACTCTGGTATTCTGCCAGGGCCTCTTGTGGGTGACATCACGGGCAACCAGGCAATAAAATAAAAGAATTTAAAAAATAATATAGGTAGGTATGAATTTAAAGTAGAATGAATAGTGTCTAATTACATAACCTATAAATATATACAATACTTAGAATAGCTAAAATTATGTAAAATTAATCAACACTTATTAATATCAAAATGATCAGTGACATCTACATTGTCTTAGTGTGAACGGACGGTATTTTAAAAAAAAACTCTATATCAGAAACAAGTGAATGCAGGCGTTTGGTAAAACAACATGCTTCAATCTGATTGGTTGGTCTCTAACAATTACTACCTTATAATGGTGGTATTAGTGTATCAAAAGTTGGCATTTTTGGTAATCTCTATCGGTTTACCAAAAACGCTGGCTACGCAGACGGTAGATGCTTCTCTATCATGTGCTAGTTATGCGCTAGGAATATCTTATTAGTGTCTAGTTGCTTCATCTTGTACAATGTAAACGCCAGTGTACATCAGATAGTTGGTAATTTGCAATTCAAACTGTACCCAATTAAACGGTTATATCAAGTGGAAAGTGCTCTACCTCAACATTTGTATCGGTGAGCTAGTAGGTTCTTGCAATTCACGATCGCCCGTTGTGAATCACTGAGATAGAGAGAGAGATACTATGTAGAGATAACATGACATGACGTATATTTAATAATAATAATGTTATTTTAAAACCGCTTGCTGGCCATGTCATTCTTACGCCAGTGAGATGCGACTTAACTTGAGAAGAAATGTCAACAGATTTACAAGTAAATTATATTTAGCTACTAGTAGACCAGGCGCAGTTTCACTCACGTTATTTTTTTAGCAAATACACCCTGTATATTTTCTCACCGTTTAAACCTTCCCTGGACTTCTACAAACATTTCAAGACCAAAATTAGCCAAATCGGTCCTGCCGTTCTCGAGTTTTAGCAAGACTAACGCACAGCGATTCGTTTTTAAATTTAAAAAGATAATGAAGACACTTATAGAATGACTTTGAATTTTTTCTTTTTATTAATTATATAAAAAGAAATTGCTGTTCGTTAGTCTTGCTAAAACTCAAGAAAATCGGTTCAGCCGGGACAGATTTCGCTAATTTTCCGTAAAAAAACAGCAGCCTGCTGTTGGAAATTCATTATGTCTGAGATTTCCGGAATAAAAATGATTAAACTCTCGAATCAGTTCGGTAAACCGAAAAATTGCGTTTTTCTTCTCAAAATTAAAATTCTCCGTCTATTCTTTGTGTTAAGTACGAGCCGACTGCCGCCTACCCATAAAATAAATTGGGTAAAACCAACCACGTAGATAATTGGTTTTGGCTCTGTTTAATAAAAGTCAGTCAGGATATAAAAATGGTTAACATCGGAAGTTAATTAACTGGAGTTATTAAAGTGTTATAATATTACGGAAGATAATAAAATAGAAGTACAGGCAGGTCGCTAACAAGCGCCTCGTCGCGTAGGAAAGAGGTTGAGGTGAATTTCTATAGAAAACGCACCTTTTGAGCGACCCTTGAGTTTTTTCTATAGAAATTTGACCGCCCCGCACTGCCTTTCTGCTCCCTGCCTTGTTTGCTTTAAGTGGACATAGGTATGTTCTTTGCTTTCCAGTTGCCTGCAAGATAACGCTTGCAATTTTTGCAATTAAATACCCACTGAACCGTCGAGATTAGGTATAATACAGGTCCACAGCCAAATAGGCCCGGTTTGATAGTTCAATCTGCTATCTAAATTAAATTCTCCACCACCACATCATACGTTGTAATTGGAAGGGTGGAATAGGCGTCTGCTATAGGCTCTTATCATAATTGAAAATTGTTAAATTAGCTCAAGGATACAGATCTATTTTGTGGTCTATATTTGTAGTTTTCGGCTTCACTTGTTTCTTTCTTTTCCACTACTTAAAAACTTAGATTAGTTATAGAAGTACCTAGTAGTAGTAGTAGTAGCAGTAGATGTCTTTGTTTGTAGAGAGCTCCTCCGGAAAATGCATGTAAGCATGTAGGTACATGTAAACCTTGACTTGAAATGTATAAGCAAGTTTTCTAGACATACATCTCTGTTTAGAATCTTTACAATAAACTGAATAACATTCCATACGCACGTGTGGACGTGCTAAGAATGCATGGCGGTGTTTTAACAGTTAACAGAGTGTTTACGTCACATTTGGCTACTGAGATGCGAGTTGCTGCCAAGTGCTTGGCACATTGAAACGTAAGGTCCTGTAACTGGAGCACATAATTACTTAAATCTAGCTCAATTTAATAGGTTATATTTAAATGCAAATGGTGTAGAAGAGTAGTATCTTTATCTTAGAATAAAATCGCTTTTTTACTTACTCGCTTACTCTGCCTGATTTATCACCAATGGTGTCATTTGTGATGTGATTGATTATATTTTAATGATAAACCCGTAGACTAAGCGCTTTCGAGCATTGGTCTCGGTTTTTTCAAAGTTGAAAGCACATGACGGAGGCCTAGGGACGGTCTATTTTACTCCCTCACTAGAGTTTGTCTCTGACTCATACGAACTTACTCACTTTTAATTATTTTTTGTAATACATAGAAACACCCAGTTCCAGAATTAATACTTGCAAATCATGCAAACACCCGTCCGTAGCGGGGATTGAACCCGCAACCTCTCACTTCTCAACCGGGCACTCACCCAACGCGCCAATGAAGTCGTAGTTTTAATGATAATACGAGAAGTCATCATCATGACAGCCTTCTAATGTTCCCACTGCTGGGAAACTGGCCTACTCTCAAGCAAGAGTGATTGGGTCTTGATCCACCACGCGGACTCAATGCGGATTGGTGGATGGCACATGTCTTTCGAATTTTTTGTTCTTGGACATGCCGGTTTCTTTACGATGTTTTCCTTCACCGTATGAGAGCACTGGCATTGCGCACATAAATTTTTCGTAGCGAAAAATCCACCAATGTGCACGACCGGATTCGATCCCACGACCTTAGGACCGGAAGGTGGGGTCACTACCACTAGACCACCAGTGCTCTCAACAAATACGAGAAGTATTATCATTAAAACTACGATTGCTTAGCTGTAGTCGGGTAAAATGTTTGTGCAATGTAGAAACCATACTAGTTCTGAACCTTTAATTGGGTAACAAAGAAAACGGCTTGTCTAAAGCAACCTCATGTGAGTTATTGCTTGTAGCCTGCGGCGGTGCGCAAATGCCTGATAAATTGCAGTACGTACATGCCACGCCAAAGTTCGTGCAACTAATGGCTCTAAGTTTACCTCGTAGATAATCTGCATTCTTTATTTCATGGGAGAGTAGTGCCTACTAGCTCTAGAGCACAACAGTCGTGCTTACGCTTTTAATAAAAGAGTAGGTGTGTGCGTACTTGTTTTAGAACTGATTTATATCTGACTTTCACTGTTCTTGTAATGAGCTAAGTTTAAGAATAGTCTGACATTTTATTGTAATATCAGCCTATTTTCAAACATAGTTTTGTATTCCAAAACAAAACAAAACTGTAACTCAAACTATGCCTAAGTCTAAGATTTTTAACAGTTCTACAAAACTATCACTAAATCGATACTTGAGTTGCACATTCCTATGAAAGAGGTGCAATTTTTGAGCTTGTTCAACCTATTTGTCAGAAAGCCTACTAAAAGATAAAACGCATGAGTTTCAGGCTATTTTCTTGGAATATAACTCCTATGTGTTTATATGTAAGGCTGGAAAGAGTGACACTTGCGCAACCGTAGTATAGAATACAAGTTGATGTTTCTTATCAACAGGAAGTGAGGTTCCTTCGCGAGCTAGAGTGGCCGGGCGGACAGGCGCCCTTGTCAGAGCCACCTTGCGGGTTTCGCGGAGAAAAATGTGTCAGTAAGTACCTTCTTGATCCAACACCTTTATGGATTAACTAGCTGTGGCCATCCGTTTGCAGTTTTTATGTTATCTTAAAAGAACAGTAAATTATCCGGGATAAAATCTAACCTAGTGCTATCTCAGATTTTTATCTGTCTGTGGTAAATTTCATCCAGATCCGTTCAACCGTTTTGACGTGATAAAGTAACAAACATCTATACATGAAAATTTTCAAAGTAAGATTAGTGTGAATGAATGAATGAATGAATGAACACTTTATTGTACACAAAAAAAATACTTATTAACTAATATAAAAAACATTAACAAAGTACAAAGGGCGGCCTTATCACTAAGAGCGATTTCTTCCAGGCAACCATGTGTGATATGATATAAGTGTAATAAGCACTCGTAGTGTAACCGCTCTTATAACGTGATAATCATGTTTGTAAATTTTTACTACCTGCTACCAACTGAGCTGTAAAACCAGTCAGTTGCAGTGATAAATTGAAAATGATGTGCGTAGCACGTGCTACGAATAAGCTACGTTCGTTCATGCATCGATATTGGTCCCGCATAAATCCAAGCGGCAAAACGAGCAAGGCAACCGTGAAAGGTTTTCCCCTAATGCGTAACATGTGTTCCTACAATAGAATCAGCAAGTGGGCCCCAACCATTACGGACCTTAGTACTCTCGCATGTTTACTGGCGATCAAGTACTTCTCCGTGGTGTTTAGGATCGTTCTAAAAAAACTAAATAAATAGCTAGGCAGTTAAGTGCACGGTTTGTACGACTAAGTAGGGTGGGTCGTAAAAGCTTGCTTTTAACGAGTCTGTGACAAGCGATGTGGACCGCCGCCATCGGGCGCACGCGACCCGCTGGGCGCATTAACTGCCCGCGCAGAACACTGCTTAGCCATACTCTCAACACGAGAAAGGGTTTAGAGAACTACCTAACTGCCTGGCGCTGGCGGTAAGATTAAGCTGAGTGCTTTAGGGTTTCATGCGATAATGAATATTATGTTTTTGTAATGTTAAAAGAACACGCTTGCGTCCTTGGAGAACTGCAGAAAAGTTTGTAAAAATATTAAAAATGTTGAAGAGTGCATGTATTCGATGAATTCAAAAAATAAAGAGTCCTCTCAAAAACATCTTCTTTTGCCTCAGACTTTGAGCCTTGAGCTTGCTACGAATCCGCGTTACAACATATCTTTCATGATCTTCTTAAAATCATCAAGTCCGGTTTTATATTTTTTAAAACACGTTGTCAGAAACTAATTTTTTTAAGTATCTAGCTAGAGTAAAAATAAATTATGTATCCCCTTCGTAAATGTACAATAATTGGTATGAAACCAAACAAACACAAACATCTTTATGTTTTACATCTCTACAATTAATGTAAAAGTCTACAATTTAAAATTTATTTTATAATCTCTTCCATTGACATAGAATCATGTCTTGAGCTTTGAAAGACTAGAATCTGGCATGACTGGCATCCGACAAATTGAATGCAAACATTTAATAAAAGCATCTTACATTCCCTTCAAAGGCAAAGGCGGATCTTGTTAGTACAATTTGTACAAGATGGTAGAACAGATTGCGAAACGATTTATTTTTTATTCCGGTTTCTTTTTTTTTCAGAATTCAGTTTCACAAGCTTTGTTATTTTTCTTAGACGTTGCATCGTTTTCAAAGCCCATAAGTTTTTTATAGACTCAATGTAAATTGAGTGCTGTTCATATATATCTTGCTGTACTTTAGACTATTTAGTAGCTAGCTCATTTATTTTACACAACATATAAGTATGTATATATACTGAGTAAAATAAATAAGGTAAATAATTGGGACTTTTGTTGATAGCTCTACATGGCATAAAGTTAAAATACATCCTAACTGAAAGTTAAAAGTAGGATCGCGTAGATTAGTTCTTATTCCCATAATCTATTGGCTTTAGAGTTCAGGATCAAGAAGTTCTGAGCTAAATCCCGACACGGACCTAATGAAGCACCTTTTAGTTTGCTAACCGAAACTTTCGACTCTGCTCTGATTAAATGACGGAGTGAAATAAAGTTTTGAAACCTCGTCGGTGCACGTACGCAAACATAAATAAAACTTGCTGTTTTGAACGTGCCTAGAATAAATTTCAAAATAAGGTATCATAATCTAGTTAGATATAGGTACTTCTAAGTGAGAAGTAGCGGACAAAAATACATTTCCCTATTTAAATCACATTTAGAATTTAGAACCTAAGTTAATTTAATTCTCTTCTAGGTGGAAATGTAATTTTTTTAAGAGAAATAATAAATACTCTCTTAACCGAAATCATGAATTAATCATAAGTTCTACATTCATTAAATCATTTGTATCTCAAAACACACAATTTCGTTAACAAATATTTCACGAGAATATTTGTGTTACCTTTTTAATTCCTATCCCGAGGCGAAATACGAAAATAAATTCAAAAAGATAAAAATGTAATTTGCGATAAATTCCCCTGATTATTTTTGTAGATTTTTTGTCTATAGACTTTAGAGAGGCCTAAAAATATCGGGTTAGCTCCTCTTACAATCTTACCGTTTAGGTCTTTTCTTTAATTTTTGCTATACCTATAACAAAACAGAACACATTTATTATGCCCTAATTACTCAAGTGATTTTACATGAATCGCGCGTTTTTTTTTTACTCTTTTTTTTCTTGACTTTCCGACAACGATCGTGGTTGCAGTAGACTGCCCGCTGGAGACAAACCAGGCAGTAAAATGCCGTATAAAACAAACGTATCTACACAAAAAAATACCATAACTATTTTGTTTAGGCCACATCGGAGCATGGGCTCTGGGCGCGTCAGGGGGCACCCTCGTGTTGCTGGTGCTAGCAGCTCTAGCGCTCTACCGCGGCTGGCGCTACGAGCAGGAGCTAGACTCTCTGCTATGGAAGATAGACTTCAGGGACCTGCATCTACCCGACGAAGAGCAGCAAGCCAACAAACTGAGTAGGTAAACGATTTATGTTGTTGTTTGCATGATCGCATGATACCATGCTTTGTCGTAATCTCGTGCCAATGCACTTCATTCAACTCTAACAGGTGGGCTGTATAGCTACGTTCCTACTTAGTAAAAAAAACTTCCGGCGGTTTACCAATTCATCAGTAAATATGGTGCTATGGTAATCTCAATTTGCAATGTCCTAACAGAATGTTTTTTTTACAAAGCCAAGAAATCCAACAGGGCGGTAAAGCACACGAATCGCATTGCTTTGAAGCGTCAATAAGCTCAATAAAACTACTAGAAATCTACTGGTTTGTTGTACTACTTAATCGAATTTCTAGTTTGTTGCTCCTGAATAATATCTGCTCTATAAACAACCTATTCAAACCTACTGTTCTATAAATACTATTTATAGTTACAGCTTACTGGTTATCTTAATAAATGGAATGGCTGGAGTATGCTGTTGTTATTCAAATAGTACCTACGTATTTATAGAACAGTAGGATCAATTATCCAAAATCATCTGTCATGCCTATCACTGTTATTTTTATAGTGTTGACCATAAGTAACATATTAAAAGATTTTTATTTGTAACAACACACAACGTAATCATATTTAAGCTAAAATGTACCCAGGTGCTTATAATACAAAAAGAAATAGTAGTTAACTAAAACAATAATGATACTTAACCTACTCAAGTAAACAATAAGGAAGTAATAATAATATATTACGCCAAATGGACACTAACTCAGCATAATGCGGATTGGTAAATAACAACCTACGTCTTCCGTTACCTGAGCATATTACCATCCAATCTATGGTTAATTACAATTTGTGGAATCAAACGTTCAAACAGACATAGTAATCTCGTATTCCTTTTATTTCAGCTTAATTAATTCCATGCAAATTGGTCAGAGCTAATTTTTTCCAGCAAGATAGCAGTGCGGGGGCGGTCACGAATCCTCCCAACGTCACAGAAAAAAATGGAAGCACCGGCGGCGTGCGTTCCAGCCAGGTGTCTCTCAGCTCCAACCCTGACCTGGACTTCAGGTACTCGGCCATCTTCACCGAGGTCGCCTTCTACAGGGGGAGGCTGCTGGCTGTGAAGCGCGTTAGACGACACCATATTGATATCAACAGGGAAATCAAAAAGGAGCTCAAAATTGTAAGTATAAAAAGCTTAATTTTCCCTAACATGTTCTAGTTCAACATGGACACAATTGGATCTAATTGATTTTTAAATCTTATTACATAAGTACACTACACCCTTACTCAATGTATTATCTTTTTTACATTTCTACTTTATTGATTGGTCTAATTTTATTTAACTGATTGTTGAAACAATCACATTTATCTTTTAATTAAAAAATATGTACACGACTGTGATCCAAGCATAACAGATATTAATTGAAAATAAATATAAACGTATCGTCCTTAGAGAAATCCCTGTAAAAATTGACTGGACGAAAGGATTACGTTTGTCAAACGTTAAGTTCCCGCAAAGTAATAAAACACGCTTTTCCGCCTTTTCAATAATGACTTGATGCCTCAGACAGCAGAGAATTGTTCTTACAAATATTTGCTTAAAAAATTGGTATTTTATTCTCGTGCGAGCAAATATTTCTGGAGTTGACAACACAATCCTACTCCCATTCCGTATGCGTGTTTGCAGATGTTATAAAGAAACGTATTTTCTCGGATATCTCGTAAGCCAGTCTGAGGGAAGCTCAAAGCCTCCCGCAAAACGAACGAAATAATACTGGCTCTAACTCGTGGTTTCACTCGTGCGAGTTCTAGAGCCTAATTATGTATGTTCAATGTTCAATGCGATATCTAGTAATAATTGATTTAGCCCTGTTTGACCCCAGCCATAGAAAGATATGCGACGAAGTTTGATAACTAATGACCATGCAACAAGGAGTTTTTAGACAACTTAGCTCTCTAGGTACATTTTGATCATCATTTCGTATGAAGGTATGCTACAAACGTAATATTCTGCCTCCAGACAGCAGTGTGTGTGTAACTTTAACGGTTTATGCTTTGAGTGACACGGCTTCTTTTAAGGTCAGACGTAGCGCTTAAATTTAGGCAAATGACTTGACTGATTCGTCACTTGCTGGACAAACGATTTACACATAAATGCGAAGAAACAAACAGAAAGAAGAACGTAATTTCGTAGGAGGTACATTTTATGTAGAGCTTTGCTTTGCAAATATGACGGACTCACTGACTGAGACAAATTGCTCCATCCATTCGCCTCTGCGGTAAATCCGCAGGTAGGCTTATAAACAAATAGCTGTGTTTGCTCACCTTTGTAAAATATGATGATATGATGCACAGGAAATTGTTTCTTGTCAATCTTCTTTACTGAAACAACAATATTTACGTACCAAACTTGAGATAAACAACTGGTTTGTTGAACATAATGCGTACAGAAGTAAGCAATAATATAAAAATAATGCCTTTATTTTATAAAATCACTCAGAAGTGGCCCAGTCTCTTATGAGAATGGTGTTTTTAGCGGAAACCCAAGTTTTTTTAAAAAACTTTTTTTACACATTTCATTCACCCTACATTTTTCGCATAAAGCCAACCTACACTCTATTTTGTAACCCTTTTTCTTTAACGTTTTATTAGTTAAATCACTGTCTTCATTAAATCAATAATAAACCTAAGCAAGAGCAAAATCCTATGACAAGTATTTATTTATTACTTAAAACGAGATTTTATCACTGTTAACATGTAATATGTTTTGGAGACGCAATAAAACATTTGTATTTGTATTGTATTTGTAGTTAATCAATATTTAGTTAGGTTTTGATGATCTCGGTCGCGCGAAGGGTGAGTGCAAGGTTGAGAAGCAAGAAGGTTCGATTCCCACTGCGGGATAAATTTTTGCACTATCTGCAAATACTTGTTCCTGGGTCTGGGTGTTTATTTAAATATTGTTATTATAAAAGCCAACTTACTTATTTGGTGTTGAGCGTAAACGATAACCGTGTGTGGAAGTCCTGAACTAACTATTTTTTGCAACACGCACGATCTTTGAGGAGTCTTTACACGCACGCTTTTTCAAGCATAATTATTAGACTACAATTAGATAATGACAAACAGGGACGCCTTTTTCATAATGTTTAAACTTAAATAGCTTTTTTATATACCAAAGTGGGTAAATGTTTAGCGAGAGTTCATTGAAGTTCATGTTTTTATTAAATGTATGTACATACATACATATATTTACTAGGATTGCTTCATTCACATGAGCTGTAAGATTTTATCAGACAAAATATTTTCTGTAAAATTCAAGCTTAAAACTACTCGTAAAATAACTTCATACGCTCGTCAAAGTATGATTGTGCAACAGCAAATAACGTATGAAATCCCCAGAGCGCTGAAAAGTAAACGTTCCCAAGAACAAAGTAAATACAGTAGTTTGCTCAGGTGTGGATAAGTACTAACTTACTGTTGGTTCCGAGCTGCAACTTGATGTGTGCACTACTATAGCAGAACGCCTCTGACATCGCGCGGGCGGAGTTATTTCATATATAGATGCGTTTGTATTTTTTCATCTCTCCCGGATAATTATGTTTGCTTACGCCTACGAGCGTAGAGCCTCTACGAACGTTGAACTTCTACGAGGGTCTACGGTTTATTTATTCTATACTTCATCACAATGTTTATCCAGTAAAAATAGAATAAAAATTAACGGTTATTTTACATGATCAGTTATAGTGGGTTCTATGTTGATTTGTTACAGTTTTGTAGTTTCATAAGTAATCGTAGAAACGGAATTTAAATCATCGTGCGAAAGAATTTTCCAATTAGTTTAAAGCGGAGCGCCTTTACTCTATCTCTACGTGTGCTTTAGATATTTAATTATTGGGGTAAGCTCTAAAGAAATGTTTACTTACAGTGCTTACTGACTCTTTATGAAGCAAATGAACATGCCTATCAAGTGTCGTCAATGTTGACGGCCATTCGAACTCAACACGTTTGGGCTGGGTAACTCCTATTAGTTCTATAGAACTGTGAGTGTTATACACTCGAGAGCAATGAATCCGGGTCACTCAAAGAATCCAAAAAATCTCGGAAAGTAAGAATGCTAGGTTAATGCAATAAATTGTATTTAATAGACAATTTAATACTCCTTAAATGAAAGTTAAAAAAATATGAGTCACCATACATTTTATTTACACAAAATTACATAAAGAAAAAAAACTGCTGATCTCTCCTTAAAACAAAAATAGGAAACATGAAATTTTTGAACTTTATGACGATTTTCTTGAATTTCAATACTTCGTATTACCTCCTCGTGCTTCCATTACTGCGTTTACGCGGTTTGGCATGCTGTACACCAAGTTCCTCATACGATTTTGGGGAATATTCTCCCATTCCTCTGTGAGAGCAATTTTGAGCTCAGGAAGCGTGATTGGGGGAGGGTTTCGTTGTTTTACGCATCTCCCTAGCTCGTCCCAAGCATGCTCGATCGGGTTGATATCCGGGCTGCGCGCTGGCCACTCCATACAAGTAATGTTCATCTCTTGAAGGTAGTCATTCACAATCCTACCTGTATGAGGTCGGGCATTGTCATGCATAAATATAGCATCCTCACCCAAATTGACCATAAATGGACCAACGTGTTCGTTGAGGATTTCTTCCACATATCTTACGCTAGTTAAAGAGCCGTTTTCTATGATCACCAGCTCTGTGCGACTTTCAGAGGAAATTCCGGCCCACACAAGTACAGACCCACCACCGTAGGCTACTTTTTCTTCGATGCATGCTTGCTTGAATCTTTCCCCTGGTCTTCTATACACTCTGTGTCTTCCATCGTGCTTGTAGAGCATAAATTTTGATTCGTCGGAGAACATAACATAACATTCTTACTTTCCGAGATTTTTTGGATTCTTTGAGTGACCCGGATTCATTGCTCTCGAGTGTATTTACCCCCTATTACTTACTACAAAGAGAAGTGAGAGCACCGGTGGTCTAGTGGTAGTGACCCCGCCTTCCGATCCTAAGGTCGTGGGTTCAAACCCGGTCGTGCACCAATGGATTTTTCTGTTCGAAAAATGTATGTGCGCAATGCCAGTGCCCTCATACGGTGAAGGAAAACATCGTGTGGAAACCGGCATGTCCAAGAACTAAAAAAAAAACTCGAAAGACATGTGCCATCCGCCAATCCGCATTGGGTCCGCGTGGTGGATTAAGACCCAATCACTCTCGCCTGAGAGTAGGCCAGTGTCCCAGCAGTGGGAACATTAGAAGGCTGTCATGATGACTTACTACAAAAAACTGCATGTTTTTAAAAAATAGTTATTAAATAAAAAATCACTTTAAAACGTTATATTAATGGCATAGGGACTTACTGATACCACGTAACCGACGCATTTTATAAGAATAATCTGGGACGCGTTTCTCTAACATTAACATTACGTACTTCAGATTCTGATGGTGAGTTGCACCATTGTTTAATCGTCGTCGAACAATTTGACGTTAACGTTAGATGGTGCAACTCACCCTGAGTATTTTCACGTAAAGTCTCTAGATGTCAAGTTGCATTGCGTAACTTGCTTACGTGGAATCAGTCTGACGCTGGCTTTACAATAATGGTTAGACTATAGAGTTATAAACTCGTTTATCATCAGATGCGGGATTTACAACATGACAACGTGAATGGATTTGTAGGCGCCTGCATCGAGCCGCCTAATGTTTGCGCGCTCTCCGAGTATTGCACCAGAGGAAGCCTCAAGGTAAACAATCAACGTTGGAATACGTCCAGCATCCCATTACTGATCCGTTTTATTCCAGACATAATTGATTTTCTGTAGGTCTTTGTGAAAATAAGACAGAACATCAATAGTTTAACACCCAGCTTTACCTGTAATAAATTAAATTATATGCCCGCAAATAATTTTAATCGAATTTTAACCACTCATAAATGGTTGTATTAATAAAAACATTGCATTCTTATACTTGATTTGAATCTGTTGTTTCAGGATATTCTCGAAAATGAAGATATCAAATTGGACAACATGTTCATTGCTTCTTTGGTTGGCGATATTATTAGGGTAAGAACCAATCTAAGGAGGCCTCGTGTTTGTGTTTTCTTCAATTTAAAGTTGTCGTATTTTAATATAACAAGCTTCAGCTGCTAAGCGCAATAAGAAAATGTACTTTAAAGTTAATAGAAAACCCATTTACGCGCTCAAACGATTTGAAACTTTCGTGTTCAAATGAAAAGTTTTGCAACAATTTGCAATTAATTTCTGCTCGAAGAATTGAGAATTGCTTTGAAATGTAAATTGAATTACTTTTCTAAAAATGGTCTGGATATTCATGTATACCTCGGTCATAGCTTTACGATGACTAAGAGCGTAACATGCTCACCTGATCACAAAAGCGCTTAGTTATTAGCTTTACTCTATCATAAAGCTGACCGCCTATAATGTTAACCTAACTGCTGCCCAATTCCATTATTCTATACAGTGCAGATGACACATGCATGCTGGTGCTGTGCATTTATACCACTAAAGTGGCAACCAAGTGTAGGTATGAGTAGACCGCTACTTGATGGTAAGCGGTTACCGTAGCTTATGTGAGCGTAAGCAAGTTACGCTTAATTTTTTGACGACCAATGTGGCGCAGCGGGCGAAGGTCCGCCTGCGACGCGGAGGTTGCGGGTTCGAATCCCGCCTTGGAACAAATGTTTGTACAATCTGCAAATATTGTTTTTGTATTTGATGCTGTGTGGATTGTCAAGCATTATTTATTTATTTCAGGGCGCAGATGTCTATCTTGCAGGCTTTTAGCCTAGTTTAATCGTCTGAGGCTTTATTACACTTAAGTTACCTACTATGATTACATTTAAAACCAGTTTTTAAATAGTTAGTAATGCATACTTACCTACCGTGTTTTTTTAATCTATTCTAGGGTATGATATTCATCCACGAGTCGCCACTTCAATTCCACGGCGCGCTCCGCCCGTCTAACTGCCTGGTGGACGCGCGGTGGGTTGTCAAACTAGCGGACTTCGGCCTCAAGGAGTTCAGGCGAGGGGAGATGCCCCCGTCGGAGGCAACCGCCTTCCGAACTCATGTTGAGAGTAAGTTTGTAGCTAAACTTCAGCTTACGTGAACTTTTTAACTGGTTTAGCCTGGTTATGACGGAAGTTATTGCAGGTCAAAACAGCAACAAGGCTGAGATAGATTATATTATGGAAATACGTAGATACAATAGAAAATAGACTTTATCTTTCTACAAAAAAAAAATCGTATAATTTTTGTACTCTGACAAAAAAGCAATAGAAATTCGACTAAGACTTCAAAACTTTTTTTTTAAACTAATTCCTTTCCCTATCTACACGATGCTCTCCAGGAATATTTCTAGGGGTGTAAATTCGTGAGCTGTAAGTTAGTATGTCCCCAAGTCTTATAAATGTTATTTTTATGTTTTTAAGTTTTTTCAACTAATTTTTAATTTTCTTTTACCGTTTAGTTAATGTAACACCATTATTCGTGAGAACCTTTAATTGGCTCTTGATTACTTAAACTATGTCTAGATTATGGAAACAAAGCTGTTGGTTCTCCAGTAAATAAATAAATGTGTAGAATCTGTTCTATTGTAATGATGAACAACCTTGTAACACATATTTTGAAATTTTGATTGACATGTATTTAATTTTGTTAGACCTAAGATAGTGTAAAATTTAATTATTATTTTTAATGTTTAATGTTTTAATTTTGTTTTTAATTTATTTGATTTTTGTTTTTATGTTATTAGTATTGTAATTAATTTTAATAATTAGTGTAATTGGTTATGCACCGTTCTAGTTAAATAAATAAATAAATATTGGTATAACCAGCACATAACGTTTCCCAGATCTCGTATACCTATCACCCGAGTTGCTGCGCTCGTGCGGGTGGGGCAAGGAGCGCGTGTCGTGCGCGGAGTGGCGGCGCGGCTCGGCTGCGTCGGACGTGTACGCGTTCTCGCTGGTGCTGTACGAGCTGCACACGCGCCGCGGGCCCTTCGGAGCGGACGCGCCGCCCGCGCCCGCGCTGCTGCGCCGCCTCGCCGCGCCTGACCCCGCGCCTTACAGGTAGGTATGTGTCGCAACAATGTTAAACTATCCGCGCTAGCGCACATTTACTGAAACGCGTGCTCACCTCTAATTGAGAGAGCACCTGACCTGGGACCTTCTGTAAATTATAAATGTTGAGGCGTGGGTCCGGAAGGATCTAGCTTTCGTTGGAGATACATAATAAATTAAATAAAAAAGTTAAATAAAACGCTATTTATCTAATCAACTCTTTCATCGTCATCATGACCGATTTTGAGCCTTCTCCATCCACCGACTTCCTGCGACTGCTTCAACGTCATTGGTCCATCGAGTGTAAATCTTCTTAATGTTGTCATGTGTTTCTTATGTGTTTCTTGAGAGTAATATCTTGTTCGTTTTCTACTTCGTGGTCGCATTTAATAACCTTTATTCCCCAGCGGTTATCAGTTCTGCGAGCTTATGGCCTGCCCACTGCCATTTCAACTTACGTATTCTAAGAGCTTGTCGGTGACTTTGGTTCTACGGATTTACTTGTTACGAATTCGATATTATCTTATCTCTTGAATTAATACATATTGATGAATTACTGTAGCCAAAGTAAGGGTGTTTGAAATTAAGTTCTTAAAGTACCTACCTATTATATCAGTCTCACAAATTCGACTTGTTTACTTTTAGATTTTTGTAACCAAACTTTCGTAACCAGCTATGAAAACCACAAATGGTCAGCCCTACGCTTACTTGAAACAATAAATTACCGGCACGCTTTGCTCGCCTGTAACTTAGCACCGTTTGTTCCCAGGCCGCCGTTAGAGTCGCTGTCGGGTCGGTTCGACTGCGTGCGCGAGTGTTGCTGCGAAAGCTGGGCCGAGGATGAAACGACTCGCCCCGACTTCAAGGCGATACGGACGCGCTTGCGCCCTTTGAGGAAAGGCATGTAAGTATTTACTAATCCTACTATTATATTATTTACTAGCTGTTGCCCGCGTCTTCGTTCGCGTAATATACGTTATAAACCTTCCTCTTGAATCACTCTATCTATTGATGAAAACCGCATCTATAAAGAGAGGGACAAACGCTAGACGGCGGGAAAAGCGGCTTTGTTTTATAGAATAGAATAGAAATAATAAAAATAGAAATAAAAACTAAATTAACTGACTAAACTAATTGATTAAAAATTTAAAACTACATCAATCAAAGTTAATTGTGTTTAATTGTGTTTGCAACAGGAAACCAAACATTTTCGATAATATGATTGCAATGATGGAGAAGTACGCCAACAATCTGGAAGCTCTCGTGGACGAGCGGACAGACCAACTACAGGAAGAGAAGAAAAAGACTGGTATGATTATTTTGAGAACTGACATTTTTACAGTTTATTTTAATTCTTGTTTTCACTCTCACTGATACTTTTTGAGGTCGCGTGTTTGTGAACAAACTTTGATTTTTTAACAATAAGTACTCACATCATCATAATATGAGCCAAAATACTAATGAATCAATACCGAATGCTTTTGACAATCGAAAACCTTAACGTATCGTCAAAAGCATTATCACGGATACGGCCTCTACTGAACAATGTATTAGCGTCTGTGTAAGCGTCCGTAAAAGAGCGCCATGGCGACCGATCTTAAGCCTTTACTATACACATTCTTTAAAATTACAAACTTTTTTTTTGTAAATATACAAAATTTTATTTTATAAAAATACAAACGTTTATTTATTACGAGCTTACCCGTGCGGCTTCACCCGCGTTTTTGCAGTTTTTATGCTATCACATAGGAACAGTTCGTTTTTCCGTGATAAAAAGTAGCCTATGTGTTATTCGAGGACTTAAGTTACCTACACACATCAACATTGTCTAGGGATATTCAACATTTTGTTGATTTTTACAAAAACTGAAAATAATTTCATTTAATTTTTTTTTTTAATATTTTTTATTATTAATAGGCTTTTATTATTATTAATAAACAACACAAAATAAAGATTCTTGCCATACCTTGTTTTCTAAAGATATTATTTTCAGTTTTTGTAAAAATCAACAAAATGTTGAATATCCCTAGACAATGTTGATGTGTGTACATTCCAAATTTCTTGCTAATCGGTTAATTCGTCACGGAGATACTTGGTAACAAACATACACACACACGCACAGACTTAGCATTTATAATTAGTAGAATAAGTTTGTTTTTTCGGTACATTATAATGATATCGCTATTGTTTCCCAGAGGCTTTGCTAGAGGAGATGCTGCCAGCCCCAGTGGCGGATCAGCTGAAGCGCGGCCGCCGCGTGCTGCCCGAGAGCTACGACTCCGTGACCATTTACTTCAGCGACATCGTCGGCTTCACTGCAATGTCTGCTGAAAGCACGCCTCTACAGGTATTAAATAAATAAATAATAATGGTAGATCTAGCCGCAGCGCCATCTAGCCCCAAACCACAGAATATTAGTATTACGTACAGAATGCCCACTCCCTACCTCTCACCGGTTTTACTTACACCCCGGTCTCGAGTTCGCCGTCACCTTTCGCCGGCACCGAAGCTAAGGGCTAAGGCGCGCGTTTATTTTGATTTTGTGTAGGTCCAACCGCGCGCATGCCAGCGCGAGCGAAAATGTTGTATCTCAATCAATGTAAATCATAAATTATATTACATGCTTTGAAATGTCATCAGCATAATGTGGCGAAGACAGGTGGCAAGTGGCCGTTTTAAGCTCAATATTGTAAAATTATGTATTAGATTACTAAGTCTTTAAACATAATATGCTCGTATGTTACGCTTAAAGATTTTAATTTGCTTTATTTTTCTTATCCTTATCATGCCTACTTGTGTCTATTTTTGTTGATGAATAAATTTATTTTCTTTCTTTTCTTTCTTTCTTCCTATCTCGCTCTTGCTATAATTGGGTGGGGCCAGCACTCACACTTACTCTCATACAACGGCACCGTTTACGTACATAAACCATGCATTATTTTTTTTGAATACCACTAAAGTGGCAACTAAGCGTACGGCCCACTTGATAGTCAGCGGTGGTGATTGTGACGCGTTTGCTTCATACATTTTATTGAGAGCTTCTGGGGTGTGCCAAAGCTACGCAGAGGTATACTATGGGAACCAGATAATTGAAAGAACTCTCAACCGGGCACTCACACGACGCGGTCGTCGAATTAATGTGCTAATGTGTCTTTGAAATCTGGCTTCGACTTTATTTAAAAATATATATATATATACATATGAATGACAAGGAAAGGTAATACTTATCGAGCCGCTAAAACCACAGTTTATTTTATGAATAACTAATATAAGTCCGTCCCAGCTTCGCGCGGGTGCAATGAGATCGCGCCCGTTCGAAGCCGAGGCAGGTCGTTGGTAATAAATATATCCTATGTTACTCAGGGATAATGTAGCAATGGTGAAATAATTTTTAAAATCGAACCAGTAGTTTTTGAGTTTATTCGTAACAAACAAAACTACAAAAATACAAATCTTTCCTCTTTATAATATTAGTATAGATATGTTTTATTTCTTTCGGAATGAACATAATGTAATTGAATGTTTCAGGTAGTAGACTTTTTGAATGATCTGTACACTTGCTTCGACTCGATATTGGAAAGCTTCGATGTTTACAAAGTGGAAACTATCGGCGACGCTTACATGGTGGTGAGTTGTATTACTACCTATTCGTTGAAATATGTACAATGTAGTTAAGTGATGGATTTTGACCCAATCACTCTCGCTCGAGAGTAGGCCAGCTGCCACGGCTAAGGTCTGTACGTACTGGTTCAACAGTGTGTACGGTGTAAAGTTATTAACATTGTATGCAGGTATCGGGGCTGCCTATCCGCAACGGGATCGTGCACGCGGGCGAGGTGGCGTCCATGGCGCTGGCGCTGCTGGCGGCCACGCGCGCCTTCCGCGTGCGGCACCGCCCCGACCAGCGACTGCTGCTGCGCGTCGGCATACACTCTGGTACTACTCATCATCATATCTATCTATTATTATTAAGTATATATCAGTCATCTAGTACCCATAACGCAGCTCTGTTTAACAGCAGCTTACCTTGGGGCTAGATGATGCTGTGTGGATTGTCCAGCATTATTTATTTATTACTAGTAGACCAGGCGCGGTTTCACTCGCGTTATTTTGTTTTGCACATTTTTACACCCTGTACATTTTTTAACAATTGATCCGGCTGGCACAAGACCGCCAGGAGTGGCGTGATAGAAAAGAGGCCTTTACTCTACAGTGGGTGTTACCGGCTGAATAGATAATATTTTCTCATCGTTTAAACCTTCCCTAAACTTTTAAAAACATTTTAAGACCAATATTAGCCAAATCGGTCCAGCCGTTCTTGAGTTTTAGCAAGACTAACGCACAGCGATTCATTTTTATATATAAGACTAGAAGTCCGTCCCAGCTTCGCGTGGGTGCAATGAAACCGCACCCGTGCGAAGCCGGGGCAGGTCGCTAGTAATAAATATAGCCTATGTTATTTAGGGTTAACGTAGCATTCTAATGGTGAAAGAATTTTCGATATCGGACCAGTAGTTTTTGAGTTTATTCGTAACAAACAAAAATACAAAAATACAAATCTTTCCTCTTTATAATAATCTATACTGATTTATTTATCATCATGACAGCCTTCTAATGTTCCCACTTGATTGGGTCTTAATCCACCTCACGGACCCAATGCGGATTGGAGGATGGCACATGTCTTTCGATTTTTTTATTCTTAGACATGCCGGTTTCCTCACGATGTTTTCCTTCACCGTATGAGAGCACTGGCATTGCGCACATACATTTTTCGTAGTGAAAAATCCATTGGTGCACGACCGAATCCGAACCCACAACTTTACGATCGGAAGGCGACTGGTGGTCTAGTGGCCACCACTAGACCACCAGTGCTCTTGTTACTATTACGTAGAAATAAATAAAGTACTTCCGGCGGTTCTCGACCGTCGTGCAATTAGCTATTTCGATGCGCAAAGGCAATAATTTAGCTCGTAAAAGCTCCATCTCACTTTTTTAGTAACGGAGTACCTAGGTACTAACGGATTCGTGATTACCGAAGTTAATTATATGTTGTTGTAGTCACGTTTATTAATTTGTTCAGGACCAGTATGCGCAGGAGTTGTGGGACTGAAGATGCCTCGGTACTGCCTGTTCGGTGACACAGTCAACACGGCAAGTCGCTTCGAATCCACGGGAGCACGTAAGTAGTAACAAATACTTACCTTGAATCTAAAGTCTAACGCGATAAAACTCATTTTACATTGTAAGCTGGAGCATATTGTCAAGTCACTGAGCTTTTGCTGTTGTGGCATTGCACGCGGCCCCGAATAGTAGATAAGTCTCTTTCGCCCACCACCCACTGCTTGGAAGCAGAATATCTGACACTGCGGTGGTATCCACCAAGACGAACTCGTGTTAAAGAGTCCTACAGCCTACCACCAATTTCAACTGAGCGCTCCCGTGCTTCAGATGACACGTTAAATAGTCGGTTCCGGCTTTTTCAAAGCTGTTAAGCCATGACAGAGGCCTTCGGGCGGCCTATAATACTGTCAGCAGAGTTGGCCATTAGCTCATAAACTAACTTACTTTTTACCACCAGGTAAAGCTAATAAAAAACGGCTGAAGATGATGTTTCTTTTACTTCTCAGCTCTGAAAATCCACTGCAGTTCAACGTGTAAACTTCTACTAGATCAGTTAGGCGGGTACTTACTGGAGGAGCGAGGGATCGTTTCTATGAAAGGAAAACGTGATCAGGTACGTACATGCCTTACTTTCATTAAAGTAGGTTTTACTCTTACTTTCATTAACCAGCAGGGACACAATTCTACTAAAAATATTGTGTAGCAGACTCTAGTACAGTGCAAATATCCACTACAGTAAGTGGCAGACTCGGTCTGGTAGCGATTTTGTCTAATAAAATAAGTCTCGATTTCGAGAGTCTACGCTAGGTTCTTTCACACGTAAAAATTCCTGTTTTTTAAATACTCCGTTAAAATGAATTCACGATAGTTTTATTAGTAAACAAGCTCACTGGCGCGGCTTCACCCGCGTTTTTTGCAGTTCTTATGCTATCCCACAGAAACAGTTCATTTTTCCGGGATAAAAAGTAGCCTATGTGTTATTCCAGGACTTAAGCCATCTACATTCCAAATTTCATCACACTCAGTAAAGTCATCACAGAGATACGTGGTAACAAACACACACACACACACACACACACACACACACACACACACACACATACACACCCACACACACCCACACACACCCACACCCACCCATACACACACAGGCTTTCGCATTAATAATATTAGTAGGATTAAAACAAGTAACTTGTAAAATTGTAGGTAACCTATTGGCTGCGAGGCGAGGATACGACGGCGGCGTCGGCGCGCGCGCAGCGGCGGGCCCGCGACGACCAGCCGCAGGAGAAGCGCGGCCAGCGGAGCTCTCTCAAGACCAAGAACTGGAAGAATCAAGTCGGGGGACTGCACAGGTACAGTCATATCACCACTACCTTACTCGTCGTACATCATGACAGTCTTCTAATGTTACACTTGGACACTTGGCCTACTCTCAAGCGAGAGTGTCTTATCCACCACGCGGACCCAATGCAGATTGGTGGATGGCACATGTCTTTCGAGTTTTTAATTCTTGGGCATGCCGGTTTCCTCACGATGTTTTCCTTCACCGTATGAGAACATATACATTTTTTGTAGCGAAAATTCCATTGGTTTACGACCGGATTTGAACCCACGACCTTAGGATCGGAAGACGGGGTCACTACCACTAGACCACCAGTGCTCCTCATTATCATCATCGTCTATATAATGTATATAAATCTATATAAAACCTATCCTTTCCTATTAAAGCTTTGAATGGCACTGCAACTGTTATGGTCAAGCGTGGCGCTTAAAATCGGGCGACCGACTTGACGGTCTTGCCACTTGCTGAAAAAAAAAAGCAAACCTATCCAAAGGTTGTCTGGAATAGATCGCTTTTTTGTGATTTTGTAATATTATAATATTGCCCATTGTAACACAAATTAGTTAATTTTTCTTTTTACTTAACTGCACACCTTAGGATACAAAAAAACAAGTCCCAAAAGATTTGATTTGTGTGTGATTATTTTCAATTTATTTGCAGGTGTTGCAGTTTAGAATCTCCAAAGAAACTACGCTTCGCATCAGGAAACCACTTAGAATCTCACACGGATAGTGTATTGCACCATCGGAGCGATGAATATCTAATGGAGGTAAGTTGAACTTACCTACTACAGACTGTAAACTAATTATTCATAAAAGAAAAGGCCATTTTAGCAACTTGCTAAATATTGTCTTTACTTGTCATTCTTATGGCAACGAACAGAGACTATGACAGATTTAACAGACACATTAGCTAACAGAGGTTTATAGTATGATCATGAATAAGGCTCTATATTTGTAATACTCTGCATAAACAACCCTAGACAAGTGACAAAAAACTAAACTAAGAACTTGTGCCTTTTTACCGAGCATCATGGTACAGTCATTTTTGAAGCTTATTAAGTTTTTCTGCAACTATTTTTTGATATTTCTCATTCATAAACGTACTACAAACCTCTTTTAGCTAATGTCTTTCAAATCTATCTCTCGTCTTTGAATTACTAAAAAGTTAATTTAATGAGTTGGGCTGGGGGGCAGGTTAGCAGGGGGACAATGCACAATACACCCCAACGCAGGACATGCAGATCTTATTCCACCGCTTAGAATTAGAATTATATGACAAGGAAATACAATATTATGCCCGAACACTCAAAAGCTATTTCAATATTTAAGATCGTGTTAGCTGTCAGGGGGGCGTTAGCAAGCTTCTAAAATTACATAAATAAAGAATTTACGTATTATTCTTTACAATAAAATAATAATAGACATGATGACTGATTTTCAAAAAAAACTGTTCTATTGTGTTGAGAAGTATCGACTTTATGCAAAAAATAACATAATATTACAGAAATTAAAGGTTTAGTAGTAAAAAAGCGCGATTTAAATTTTAATTTTAAAATTCACGCCAAAACTTAGTAGTGACGTTATAGTAAAGTTTTCAATGTATTTAGCAATAAGGTTCAAAATTCTGCAGGTATGTTTGATGCCACCAACCAACCAAAATGCTCTGTGTTCAACTTTATAAGGCGGATTGCTGTATTTGCGTTTTAATTTATAAAAAATACTATCAATCACGCATGTTATGTAAAAAGGAATATGGTTTTTATATTCCTTGAAACATTTTTCATAAAGTGAAGAAGTGATTCTTGGTTACCGATACATACCTATTGTCTGCATTCAGGTGGTAGGCGAAGGTCGGCTGACTCCGGCGCAGCGCGGGGACCTGCTGGAGGCACCGAGTCTCCGGCACGAGTACACGAGCGTGTCGTGCCCCATCATAGAGCACACGGAGTGCGCGCCGCCACCGCCCGCCGCCGCCTCCTGCGCGCCGCTGCTGCACCAGGTATACCAGATTCAGATGTCTGCACTTTTAATACGTCGATCGTGACGAAATAATTTAGTATGCTATTAACTTTTGTAACACTATAGAATAATAAAAAAAATATTATAAACTAAACTAAAAATTCGAAAGACATGTGCCATCCAACCAATCCGCATTGGGTCCGCGTGGTGGATTAAGACCCAATCACTCTCGCTTGAGAGTAGACCAGTGTCTCAGTGAGAACATTAGAAGGCTGTCATAATGATGACTTTTAATAAAGACCCATTTACACCATACAATATTTGAATTTTGTCAAATTGGTATTGGAACAAAGTTTGTCATATTCATCCAAAATTAACGAAGCAATTATTGTATGGTGTAAATGGGCTTTAAATGATCAATCGATAGTCAACCCTTCGCAAGAGTATCGATAGGCCTATGGATAGTATGGCGTTATTTAGATGAAAGTAAAACTATCGATAGTTCGGCAACGGCAACTTTGAATGCGCAGAACATTTTTAGGATCGTTTTGGCGGGTAGGAGCGGCCAGCGGCCGTGATTGGTTCGTCTTCCTGGGGGCTTATTCGCTATGACATTGATTCCTTACCAATAACGTCTTAGTAACGTGTTCTATACGTGCCAGTGTGAAATTATAAAATGGTTTTCCGTATGTTGTTTTTTTTTTTTATACAACTGAAGTGGCAACCAAGCGTGCGGCCCACAAGATAGTAAGCGGTTACCGCAGCCTATGGACGCTTGCAATACCAGAGGTATCACTCGCGGGTTGCCGCCACCTTGAGGCTAAGATCGAAAGCCTCATGTGCCAGTAATTTCACCGGAAACCGATTCGACAACGATTCCACGCAGATATCGTAACGAGCCCGCGTTTGGTCATAGCGAATAAGGCTCCTGCTCGCCGCGCACAGTTGAGCTCAGTAGTGTTATGTGATCGAGCTTTAAAAATCGGTAAAAACTCAATCAACTTTGACAATCATTGATTTATTTATTACATGCTTTAATAAAATTGACCACTGACTCGTACGTGTACTTCCTTACAGGCAGCAGACACGCCACCCGCCGCGTGCGACATCAAGCTAGTTATCAACGGATGCTCGCTACCGGAAGGCGACGGCTCCGCCATTCCACTCCTAGCCGACGCGTGATTGTACTTAATGTTCCCTAGTCAACATGGTTCGCTCTATTAGGCTCTGTGTACATTTAGCTGGCAAATTAATAATGACTACCCTTCTGTTTCCATTGCTTAGACCCTGGCTAAGGCTGCGTTTTCACCAGAAATGTGCGAGGATGTGTAGCGAGGGATGTGTTTGCTAGAACCAATAGAATCACTTAATTTACCTAGCCTCGCTCTGCCCAGCTTTAATGAAATGATTCTATTGGTTCCTATCAAACACATCCCGCGCTACATATCCTCGCACATTTCTGGTGTAAACGCAGCCTTACACTGTCGGTGGTAAAAGTGCCCTGAAGATCTGCCAAAAAACGGCAAAGGTTAAGGCACTCTTAATCCTCCAATGAATCTGTTTTCTAAAAAGCCGTTAAGTGTCAACCACACTGTTGATAACTCAATGAGATAAGTCACTTTATAAGTACCTCACTATGTCTGCTAGATGTGCTTGGACAGCAAATTATGTAACGATAGATAATTTTGTAAAGGAAATAGGAACAGAGGTCGAATCACGTAAATCCGTTTCACAATCGTAAACGGTAAAAGTCGTCCAACTTCCAATTTGTATGTAATTTTCAACAGTGCCTCTTTAGGGCAAAAAATTAACTACCATAATCCCATACAAATTGTCAGCTTGATACATTTACGTTTTTCGTAAACGTTAACGATTTACGATTGTCAAAAAAGTTGTCCGTGATTAGCCCTCAGAGCTTGTAATAGCCTGGTTCCTCTCCTGTATAAGTAGCCGTAATGTGATCTATGTCAGTATTACTAAGAGACAATTTTTCAATAGAAATTATTTAATAACATTAAATTCTTATTTCACAATTGACGGTAACATCGTTTTACTTAGACATATTATTTACAGCAGCGGTTCATATACATACATATAATGGGTAATCAATATACAGTGTTGCGATTCTACTTCCTACTAGGTAAATATATCTGCAGCAGCATTGTTAACTGCACATGAGTTACTTAATGTAAAAGTAGCAGCCAATAATGTTCCTCCAAAATTTTTACAGTTAACTAAAGGCCTCAGTCAAACTTCTAGCCTGTAAGCTGGGCATTATCTTTAAAATTCTCAATATCTTAGGACCCATAACTTTTGTGGACGTCTCATTCTCGTTGTAAAATCACTCCACGACGCCGCGCTTCTTGAATTAGTTATGTTTTACTTGTACCCATCCAACCAGGTCCGTAACGTAATTTTGAACGTAGCATACAATACTACCAGTAGTGTGTAAGCAGCGCGGCGGCGGACTAAACTCCAAAACTTACCCATGACCGAAGCAACAAGACTTTGATCAAACATTGAGTAATTCACGGTTACCGAGTCTCCACGGTTATTGTTTCTCATGAAACCTGATCTAAAGGGGGCGGTGGAATCATATTAAATCTGTCTTTTAATTATTTCGCCTTGTTGATCCAGTCCAATTGAAGATGATTGTAACAAAGTTACAAAATTACCGTACGTCTTTTAGGAGTTATGTTACTGTGCCCATGCCCGGGTTTCGTTTTCCTTTATCTGGGGCAAGTGATGCTCGTTACTCAAATGCGTGATTAGTTAGAACCGTATAGACGCTCTGAAAGTCTATCCTTTTAACATTCGGTCTTATTCCTTCGGCCCAAGCATACGAAAGGCAGTTACGTAGTGTGCGTCAATCAGACTGCGGACTCGCGGTCGAGCAGCGGCGGCGCGCGGCGCAGCGAGGCGCTCGAGCCGCGCGGGGCGCCGCCGAAGAAGCCGAGCAGCCACGAGCGAATGGCGAACCGAGGCAGCTTCCTCTCCGCCTTGTTATCCGCCACGTTCTCCAACGAGCGCCAGCGCTTGTAGAACTCGATGTAGGAAGCGTCGTGCACCTTACGCGGTCGGTCCAGTTTATTGTACAAGCTGCACTTGCGCAGCAGTGGGCTGGTTTCCGCCTGGCGGCGCGGCAGGTCGTCGGTGACGATGCCGACGATGGTCCCGTTGAAGACGGGGTCGCCGCACACCGTGGCGACCGGCTGGTCGGTGTCGAGCGAGCGCGTGGTGTGGTGCCGCCGCAGCCGCGGGGTGGCGAGCGCGTCCAGCGAGCGCGCGCCGCGCAGCGCCAGCCCGGCTGCGCCCACCGCGCCACCTGCGCCCCCCGCGCCCGCCACCGAGCCCAGAGAGTCGCACTCGCCTTCGCATGCGGTAGAGGATGCGATCGAACTCAGGGCGTGCCTGGAAGTAACACAGTTAATTAGTATGATCATTTTGCATGTTCCTGCGTTTTACACTTTGTTCGATATTTTTACACGGCTATATCGTGTTAGATCGTGAAGAAGTGGATCCCCATCCCTGTGTGGAAATGGAACAGTCCACTGCAGGGTAGGGAACAAAGGCTAAACAATAATATTACACTTTGTTGACGTTGATGTTGAGATTGCATCATTTTCAAATAACTGACAGACAATTAGGATGGTAGAAGAAAAACTATTGTTGTAGTATGTTTATGTTTTAACTAGACTATCTATAATCGCAATTCCAGTCTAGTTACGAGACTATCGACAACTGTTACTAAAGCGAAGCAGTATAATTTATTTTTTAGCCCTATTTAATAAAAAAATGTTTTCAATGTTTCAATCTTCATTCTTTGCACAAACAATAATGATATGCTATTATGCCTAAAAATACTTTATTTGATATTAATCGCAAAGAACCCACGCCGCTTCATTCCGTGAGTTTGTGAGTAAACATGAAGTGGACACACAACACACTTACAGCATGGGAGCGCGCGAACGCGGCGGCGGACCGTCTTTCATTGAAGTGGCTACAAGACTGATGTCTTCGGCCATCGGAGACCTATCACAAGTAGCACTAGTTTTATTATCATTTTATTTCATTATTCATTTATTATCATTTTGCGCACACCTAAGATCGGAGGTAGAATATCTCGTATTGTCTGTTGTGCTTGACCCGGATCCGTTATTTTTTTTGTAAGCAAATAAACAGACGGATAATCTGTTGTTAAGCGCCACTCTTGACCATAACAGCAGCAGTGTCATAGAAATATTAAGTTTTTAAGTTCTGCGTGGCACTGCATTGCGCTCGTCACCTATTAAGTCTCTTTCGCTCAGTAATTTCACTTGCTAGAGTGCCCTTCAAACACTTCTGCTTAGAGGCCGAATATCTGGCACTGCGGTGGTACCCATTGCTCAAGTCCTATTACCTGAAATACGATTATGTGATTCGGTTGCAATCGATTTTACTTGGTTACAAGCAAAGACGTACTTTGTATGAATACTATTTGTATTTATTTATTTCATTTGGAGGCAAACAGGCTTACGGCCCGCCTGATAGTAAGCGGTTTCCATCGCCTATTAACATCAACAACAACAGAAGTACAGTTGATGCGTTGCCTGCCCTGGATGACTCTTTTTATATTTCCCTTGAAGCGGCCTATATTGTAGCTCAGCGGAAAGTCAGCGGAAGGAAGCTCATTCCACAACTTGCACGTATTGGGAAGAAAAGTTCTCGTAAAGCGTGTTGTGCGAGGTATGTGTGAATGAATTTCAGTATGACAGCTTATACTGACAGTTCCCAGATTGAAATTTTATGTAACTGAGTTGCATAATCGCCCTACAGGTGAATCTTTGCAGAAGTGTGTGTTATACCTGGGCCTGGTGGAGTCAGTGCGCGGGCGGCGCGGCGCGGGCGGCGTGGCGGGCGCGCCGGCGGGCGCGGGCAGCGAGCAGCGCGACCCGCGCATGCCCGCCTCGCCGCTCGCGACACGTTGTCGCACACCACCTGACAAATATGCTCTTTTTACTTCTCCAGCTCTGAACGTCTCGCGACTCTTCCCCGCGTTCCAAGCGCACCGAGAGTGCGAGAGGGACGACCTGACGGCAGGTACCCCTCCCGGCGGTCGCCGTAGCGTGACTCTTATACGCTAGCTGTGCGCATCCCTTAACATTTTTGTAGGTAGCAAGTGACGGTCAAGTCGACTGTCTGATGTTAAGCGCCAGGAAAAACAAAAGTGTGTAAAGTTGCATACTATGTTCTAAAATTACGTTTTAGCAAAAAATGCTAATTACTTTATGCGTTTTTGGAGTTGTTTAGTTTTGTCCAATGAAAGTCGCCATAGCAGGCCAACAACAAAAAATCTAGGATTTCCCGAGTTAGATAAACTATGTCTGCATGTCAATCTTCTTCAAAACATAGGAGGTTAGAATAGCAAAGGTACCGGATAAGGAGGGGTGCCTGGAGTCCGCGAGGCGCGGGCTCCGCCTCGGGCGCCGGAACAAGGGCTGCTCCTCGCCCTCCACCGCCCGCTTCTGGATGGCCTTCTCTGTGGCGCTCAGCAGCCAGTACGTTTGCACCTGTACAAAAAAAAACCAAGACCTTTACCATCTATTGAAAATGATTTATACAGCATCTAGTGGCAAGTTGGTCACTCTTGTTGCCCATATAATATAAAAAACCTCGAGTACAGATCCAGTGGACAACTTTACTCTGTCTAGTGGACTGTCACGATTGTAATAGTGAGAGTAGATAAATAAATCAGTTGCATGGCACTCGTAGCGGTGGGATACGAACCCACGCCTCTGAGGAGACTGCCGTGAACACCTAACTTTTTATACAATCATAGTTGTTGATTCATTTCGATATTACAAGTCAGATTGGAATGCGTTTTTAAGGGTATAGTCAAATCAAGTATTATTAAAGATTAGCTGACCCGCGCGGTTTCTATCGCGTTATTTTTTCATATTTTCTCACCGTTTAAACCTTCCCAAATATATCAAAAAATTATAAATGATAAAGTTCTCGAGTTTTAGTGTTGAAGTATAGACCCTCAAAACTGTCACTCACCTGCCCTTTCCCTTTGATCGGTATCATGCCTCTGGGTTCGACCACGTATCCTCCCAGTTTCTCCAGCGCCTGTTTGCAACTCGGTGATATGTGAATGCGTAGAGGTTCCCCGTTGGACTCCATCCGGGACGCCGTATTGACTGTATCGCCGAATAAACAGTAGCGAGGCATTGTTAGACCGACAACTCCCGCTACCACCGCACCTGAAGACAGTTTTATTTTATTAGCATTTACATTCGCATACAAGGAAATCGATGGAGGTCGATGGACCGATGACATTAAAGCGGTCGCAGGAAGTCGGTGGATGGTGAAGGCTCAAAATCGGTCGTCATGGCGCTCTTTGGGGGAGGCCTATGTCCAGCAGTGGACGTCTATCGGCTGATATGAAGATGATGATGATACAAGGTAATAGGAGTGAATGTACTCACTCCTATTTCCTTGTATGTAACACATTTATTCAGATGTCTAAATATTACAGGAAGCTATATTGGTTAAGTTCTGAGGGTGGCTTTTTAGAGCGACAAACGTTAATTTTGTCATTTATAGTTCTGCTTATGTTGGTGAAAACTAGCAATCAACGATATAATAAGCTGAACATCAGAACAGTTAGTACTACGTACAAAATGGCCACTCCCTGCCTTCCACCGGTTTTACTTACCCCACCCAGATCGCGATAATCGAGGCTATACCATGATATTCACACATAGAACGGCACCAATCTATGCATGTGGTGATTACGACGCGTTTGGTTCATACATTTTATTGAGTGTCTGGGGTGTGGCTGAATCATTATAATTGTCACGGGTAGACCTGCTGATACATAGTACAGCAGGCTCTACATTCATATTTAAATTCAAAATAGTTTTAGGTATTCGCTAAAATCACAAGGATCAATTTGAAACTTTTTGACTTACCAGTGTGTATGCCTATTCGAAGCTTGAGTGTTTCGTTAGGTCTATGCGATATCTTGTGACTCTTCACTGCATTCAACAGTTCAAGTGCCATTGAAGCAATCTCTCCCACGTGCCTGTCGTTATTTCTTATTGGAAGCCCTGATACCTTAATAAAACAAAAATAAGTTGTTATACTATGTTGTTTAGAACGGTTTTTCATATAACCAGTTATGTATGGTTATATCGACGGTTATTTATTTAATCAGCCGGTAATATCCATCAATAAAAGCCTCTTTTTTTATCACGCCACTTCTGGCAATCTTATTATACCAGCATAGCAAATGCTATGACTAGAGACTATCTAGTCTTACTTACCACCATATAAGCGTCTCCAATAGTCTCCACTTTATAAACGTCGTAGCCTCTTATAATTCTATCGAAGACCGTGTACAGATCGTTAAGGAAATTGACGACTTGCAGCGGTGTGCTTTCAGCCGACATCGCGGTGAAGCCGACGATATCGCTGAAGTAAATAGTGACTGAATCGAACGACTCCGGCTCCACGCCCTCGCCGGTCGTAAGCCGACGGGCGACTGACCTGCAACAACGGACAGGTGGTAAAGCTCTTGCAATTCCCGAGCGTGAATCATTGCATTATGAATCTTATATCAATGACATAATGTCATTGGACGAGCAATCGTGATATGAAATAGATGTACTTGGGCAGACCGATTACGGCTTGTTGATGTTTAATGCTTTGGATGCAAAACTATTCGATCTTACCTCGTTTAGAGGCCTGATTACCGAACACTTAGGTATTGAACGCACCCAATCCAATATATCAAGAACATAAGGGTGCTTTCCGCCGTCCAACTCAACTGCCTAACCAGTTGGTCTACGGAATGTTTATTTTCCTCTGTGACCAGCTTGATCAACTGAATTCCTGGTTCTTTGGGTGGTAATTTAATCAGACAGACTGTGAGAAAGCACCCGAAAATATAATGTCATCGCAAACACAGGTACACGACAATGAGCTTAGAAAACAGTTGTGGTGTGATCTTTACGGTGTATATTCATTAATAAACAAACTACATTATCTACTTGAAAACAGACATGCTATAAACTCATCTACTACTAACTAAATACTGTGGATGCAAGTTAACTACGAATCTATTTCCTCACACAGGATGACAGGATATTAAAAGTAGTATATAAAATCAATAGCATTGTTTTTTTTTAAACTTTCGCGATCAGAACTCATAGTTTTTTATAATATTTGCGGTATTTTATCGCGTAATTTACCTTTTTATTTCCCCGACGTCTTTGAGTCTGCCCGCGACCACGGTTGTTGCAACACAGCCGAAACGTCGGGGAAATAAAAAGGTAAATTACGCGATAAAATCCCGCAAATATTATAAAAAACTAATAGCATTGTTGCTTATAATCACTAAATTCTACATCAGAAATATTAACTCTACGTACATGCTCATTCAATACTTACAATCGCATAAAAGAAATGTGAAAAAAACAATGAAAGTTCATTTTGCCATCACCTAAGTGCAAATTGCCATGGTAATAAAAAAAAATACATTTATCAAAAAAGTGCGACCCCCTTCCGTGGAAACTCATACCCCGAAAGAACAGAGTCCAAAATCTTTGCGAAGCTAACACCTTATTTACACATCGCCAGTAGCTGAGGCTGAAACATAGAAGCAGTTAATTGTTCGTAGGGCGACACCCACGAATGGAATCCTTGAGATCTACCAACAGCCTCGGCAACTGGCGTCGTGCAAAAGCGGCTGAAAGAAATGTATCTATAGTAAAAGTCCATCACCGTCAACGGCGAAACGCGATCACCACAGAATCCCAAGCAAGCTCTATTCTACTCAAACGCTGTTAATGAAACAAGTGAGCCACTCGCCACAGTGCACTGTGGCGCCCGCACCTGCAGTGAAAGGCAAATCAGTAACTACAATCACCAATAGGGAGTTAATTACCTCAATACATTTTCACGATTCTATAATGGATTCAACCTCCAAATCTGGAAAAGAACACAAGTACAACAAAGTGAATACATTGAGTTTTAGATAATGTACGACTGTTTTACACCAAGTCCATGTCGATGGTACTGAAAGGGTTAAGTAAATAAAACAACATGACTTGTTTTATTCAGGACACACTTTTTATTAGTCACAGTAATGAATTTTCTTTCTAGTAAATTATTATTCCAACTTTGTGGGAGTCGAACCCGCATATTTGTCTTGAATCGATGATGGATCGAGTTGGGACGAAAATATCACTATCAAAATCTGCAAAGCGCCGTTGGTTTTCTCCCGAATATTATATGTATTTTATTTATTGCAGTATTATTGTATTGGAATGTCGCAGTTAAAGTTAAAATTAAAAGAAAAGTTAATAGATAAAATTAAAATAGTTTTACAGTTTGACATAATTAACCAGAAAAGTACATAATAAAATTATGTGTGTTGTGATGGAAAGTGTAATAAAGATTAGTGTTATTTATAACGCTCGCTTCAATCTTGTGTGGTGAAGGTTATAGGTATAGACGTTTTAATGCCTTTATTTTGGCTTATTTTTACTTGTCGCAGAAGCTGTAATACAATTCATAGTTACAGTTTGTTTCCCAAAATTTCGGGACGAGCGCTTCCTTGAGTAATCTAGGATAGATGACAGGCAATGTATCCGCTTTACTTAATCTAAAGGGTAACTCAGACTTGGACCGAATGTAAAGCAGTGCGCACATTACTGCGTCGTCCAGGTATGTCATAACAGCTTGTTGTATTTGCGTCTTTGTGCTCACATACAAACACCAATCTTACAGTAAATTGAATTAGTACAAAATAAGTTAAGGAATTAAGCGCATCGCTTAAAACTATACATTGAATTGTACACAGGTTATTTATAACATGTACATGCAAATAACTATAGATCACCAAAGCTTGACTTGCCTGTGCCGACGATAGATAGATATTAAAACACATACTTTTTATTTATAATTATTGTAGATCGTTTTGATTATGATTATTTGACCATTCAACATTAAAGAAAAATTTGGATGCAATCATCTTATTAAATTATTGTAGATGTTTAATTATAGGACACAATACACATGAGTCTGAAGGGATTTTCTTGAAAATACAAAATAAAATTATTGGCCAGTTCTATTTTTGTGTCATGACGACACGTCGATGTAACTTTGCGTCACACGAAATTGAATCTAATATTCATAAGATATTATAATACATACTTTGGTAGCATCCTATGCAGTAGATCTTCCGTCTTCTGTTTCTCCTCAATGAGCAGCCTCGTTCTCTCGTTGACTAGTTCCTCCAAATTGTTGGCGTACTTCTCCATCATGTCCATCATCTGGTCCATTATATTCCGTGACCTGAGGGCAATCACACCATTTATGTATTAAAGAGTTACTTTCGTTATTATTATTATTATTATATCAGTCGTTAGTGTCCCACTGCTGGACAAAAGCCTCCCCCCATTCTTTCCAGACCTCTCGATCTTGAGCCAAAAACCTACAGTCTATTAGATCTACCAAAATTTGTCTAGTTTGTCCCACCTGTTTGAAGATTTGCTAAAATAAATCCTCAAACTCCTCTATCGCATTTTACATTTTAACACATATAATAATTAGCATCATCCTGAAGCAGTCTTCATCTAGACATAGGACTCTCCTAAAAAGAGAATAACTCAGTCTATGAGTGTACTTAACATACGAGTTTGTTTTGTTTCTAAAAGTTCTTTATTTAACATAAACACAGTACATAACATTACTAAACACAGTTGAGCACATTACAACTCAAGATCTAAGCGACTAGCAGGCTGTAGCGCCTCTATAAGTCTTTCAAATAAACACAATTATAACAAAATTGTGTGTATTTTGTTATAAACAAATACACTTTTAAAAACTAATTTAAAATATTTTGCATTAGGTATGCATTAAAATGGACTTTACATTATAAACACTTTATAAAGCGCTCATTTTCTAAAAGAATCACTTTCCAGCCGCGGCAATCACAAAGTATGAGTATTAGGATAAATCTCAAAGTAGACTGAAGTGAAACTTGACTATCTACTATCTAATCAAACAAATATTACGAAAGTTGAGAAGTTTGGAAATTAAAGTCACCTGCACTATTATAATAAAGACTTTCCTCACATTCTAACTGACTCATATATCATATATTACACAATATAATTACGCACCTATTAATGCATCTAACTACAACATTGTTGCTGCAACTGCTGATACTGCCCTACTCTCGAGCAAGAGTGATTTGGTACAACCACTACGCGGTCGCAACGAAGATTGGTGGAATATTATAACATAGTGGAGCGTATTTTCAAAAAAGTCAAACGTGGAATGTCTTATAAAAGACAGACATTCCACTTTGACATTTGAAGGCAACTTTAACGTTAAAAAATTAGAAAAAATATGTATCATATGATTTAAGAAAGGCCTTTGCCCAGCAGTGGGAAAAATATAGGTTATTAAAAAAATATATCATATAGGTTGACGTCGTCATCAATGAACGGCTAATGTATAAAGAATTAATAAATCCTAGGATCGCCTCAAAACGACTTACTTGCCAGACTTGAGTTTCTTGAGGCGGCTCCGGATGGAGGGGAAGTCGGGCCGCAGACTGGGCTCCTCGGCCCAGCAGTCGCGGATGCACGACACTATGTACGAGTCCTCGGGCGCCGCCTCCAGCAAGCTGGTGTCCGGCCGGTAGTAATCCTCGCCGTCTAGCTTTGGTCTCTTCAGGCGGGCTATTATATCTGAAACGAATCACGAATAAGTAAGCTTATTTGAAACTACCCACATTCTGACTTCGTGCTTATTGTTTGGTTCACATTTTAACTTTTTCGTTTTGCTTTTGTTAATAAAATTTATTTTTTTCCTTCCTAATACTCACTGTATAACACTGTACTAGCTATGCCCCGCGGTTTCACCTGCGGTTTTCCAGTTTTTATGCTATCCCACAGGAACAGTAAGTTTTTCGGGATAAAAAGAAACCTATTTTAGACTATAACCTATTTCTGTGCCTTTCATCCAGATCGGTCCAATAGTTTTGGCATGTTTGTATGACAAACATCAACCCATCCACACATCCAATTCGATCTGTGATGCACCGAATGACTCCACAAATGATTGATGCAAGCAAAGACTAATAACATACATACCTTTGGGTTCCATAGCTGTGACCCCGAACGGGCCTCTCCTAGCGATAATTTCGTAGAGTATTATTCCAAATGCATAAACATCTCCTTTCTGTGTGCCGCCGGCAATTCCATTCGGGTTGTCCAATTCCCGCAGTAACTCTGGCGATTTCCATAATAAGCCTGGAAATAGAGAAGCAATATTTTAGTCTTTACATTTTTAAAAGCTTGTAGCCATCAATATTTTTTCTGTGTTCTATGCATTATTACTAGCGACTCGCCCCGGCTTCGCACGGGTACTTAAATTACGTATAAACCTTCCCCTTGAATCACTCGATCTATTGCTGATAACCGCACTAAAATCCGTTACGTAGTTTATAAGATCTAAGCTTACATACAAGGGACAAACGGCAGGGAGCGACTTTATTTTATAGTATGTAGTTAGTTACCAGCATGATATCTCGCTCTTGCAGTAATTGGTGCCAACCATGACATTCACACATACAAAAGCACCGTTCACGGACACAAACTACATGTGATAATAATAACGCGTTCATACATTTCATTGAGTGTCCGCGGTGTGTGTGCGGGAATTGAACCCGCAACTTCTCCACCCGGGCACTTGCCCACCTCGCCACCAAGGTCGACAAACTGTACGTCAATAGAATTAAATTACCTCTATAATATTGATGCTCTCCTATAAGATCATTTTCTGCGCACCAACGCAACTCGTGCAGACCGAAGTCGGTAACCTGAAATGATTTGAACCTTATTTACTGAACGTTTAAGGTTCAAGTTCTCAGCAAAGGGGGGTTTGAATATACGAACCTGAAGCATCCATCTGGACGTGACAACACAGTTCGATGATTTGAGATTACCGTGATATATTAGTGGTGAAGTGTGAATAAACATCATACCCTGAAACATATTAAATAATCAAAATTGGAATAAATCAAACTCAAAAATAACAAAAATAAATTGTACATAAATGGAATAATGGCTGAATATTTTCATTACCTTTATGAGATCGTGTATAAGCGAAGATATGAACATTTTATCCAGTTTTATATCCTCATTCTCAATTATATCCTGAAAAGCAAGCATATATCAATTAATTTAGTCTATGAAATTAAATCATCACCATCATGATAACATGACTAAATTAAATGAATTTAAATTTTAGTCATTCTGCAAACTTGTCAATCTGATTGTGATTGTGAGATCTAGTTATTCTGAGGTTGTAACTGATGCTGATGATTCATGGTTGAAACATATTACGACCTTGTCATTTCCCCACCTCTATTTGCGTTTCGAGACAGACCCACCAGAATTACGTAACTTCTAGTCGGTTACGCATAAATATACGTAAACAGAGTTTAAACGAGGAAAACAATTATATTTCCAAATAACTTACATACAAGCTTCCTTTGGCACAGTAGTCTGTTATAAGCAATACCCTCATAGGTTCTATAACAGCACCGATGAATGAGTTTAAATTGTCGTGACGCAACTCTCGCAGGAGTCGCATTTCCTTCATCACGTCTCGAGATATGTCCTGAAATAACGTTATTCCATCTTATTGTGGTTATTTTACGGTTAATTTTGAATAAAGACTGATTTTCCAATAATAGGAACTTTAGATGACTGATCATAATAAAAAAACATGTGTTAGAATTTAGAATGACACAGTTGATTCATAAGTACCAAGTTCTAAAAATGTATAATGTATTAGTACTAACTTTCTTTTTAGAGAACTTCAACTCCTTTATTCTGACAACATTTCCCTTGTATTGTGCTGTGGTAGTGAATATTTGCGTGCAGCATTTGCTCTCACAAGATATGCCGCTGGCTAAACTCAACTGAAATAAAAAAAAATCGTGCATATATTATATACAAATACAAAAAAGTTTATTGCCAAAATAAAATGTATAACATGAAATTTAATGTTATATATTAAAAATATTACTCACTAGTTAAAATGCCACAGAATTAAAATATATTAAATCGTTGCGTTACTGACTGACAATCAACGTACAGCCTAAACCTCAAGTCCTGAATTTTTTTTTTTTTTAATAAATTGGTGCGGCTAATATGACACTGCGGCCATGCAGGCCTATTGTGTTCGCCTGAAGTAGGGTGATCCAACTCCTAGAGAATCCTTCTTTTTTTTTAATTATCATAGAGTTTCGTCTGAATTTCAAGCGATAATGTAAATCGCGATTAAAATAACTTGCGCTCAAAGTCACGGGACATTATACTAGTATAAATATCACGCATGTTGATATGTAAATTGTACTAAAAAATAATCTACCGCTAGTTGTGTATTCTATACAAAAGGTCCAAGTACCTTACTAGGCGAGCAGATAAGCCCGCTGCCGAGATATCCAGCAATCTCGCACGGATTTATCTTCCAGAGCAATCCCTCGATCTCCTGTTCTATCTTCCACTTGCGGTAGATGCTGACTGTGACGACCAGCGCACAGAACAGCGTCACCGCCAGTGTTCCGGCGACCACGAGCGACGTGATCTGAGAGTCGTCTTTTGGACACTTTTCGTTGAGGAAGCCGCAGGACGGCTCGTCTTCTGGTTTCACGCTGTCGGGCCAGTCGATGGGAAGGCGCGGATTCAGTTTGTACTCCTGGAAGCCATACGTTTATTACAGACGCATCAATCCACTACGATTATAATGATATTAATAATAAATATTAGCGATCATTTAATGCGAATTTGCTCAGAAACAGACCATAACATTTTGTTGGATGAGATGTATTTGAATATTGTTACTATCCTATCAGAGGCCGCAGCCGTATCATTTAATACGAGAGGGAAACAAAAAAGGAGGGGTGGTAATGTTACTGGGTGGAATAAATATGTGGCAGCTTACCACAGGGAGGCCAGGCTGAAGTTTTTGGCGTGGGTTGAAGCTGGTAAGCCTAACAGTGGTCAACTTTATATTGATATGTGTGAGAGCAGGAGATGTTTCAAAAGGCAGCTAAAGTGGTGTCAAGACCGACAAAACCAGATTAAGCTAGATATTCTGGCCTCTGATCACACCGCCAAGGACTTCAAACATTTTTGGAAACAAACTAATAAGATGAACGTTAAGTCTGGCCTCCCTGTAAGTGTGAATGATGTAAGTGATCCTTTCATGATCGCTAACCTTTATAAGGATCACTTTAGAGTAAAACCAGGAAATCTCCTGGACATGACAGTCTCAGCATTGAGCACCTTAAGTGTGCTGGCGTCCACCTGCGCCGAGTACTCTCCATGTTCTTTAATCTATGTCTGTGTCACGGTTACCTACCTGACGCATTAACTAAGACCATAGTGATACCAATTACAAAATGCAAAAATGGAGATGCATCGGACAAGAACAACTACCGGCCCATTTCACTGGCGACAATAATAGCGAAGGTTCTTGACAGCTTGCTTAATAACGTTCTCTTGCAACACGTCGAATTGCATGATGCCCAGTTTGGTTTCAGGGCTGGGCTTTCGACGGAGAGTGCGGTCTTGTGCCTTAAGCAAGCTGTCAAGTACTATACCAGTCGGAAGACGCCAGTGTATGCCTGCTTCCTGGACTTGTCCAGGGCCTTTGATACCGTGTTGTATAGAAGACTTTGGAGAGAGCTGGGGGATGCAGGTGTTCCTGTTGAAGTCGTCTCTATCATGAGACACTGGTATCAATTTCAGCAAAACCAAGTGAGGTGGGCAGGGGTGTTGTCCGATGCTTATGGCATGGAGTGTGGCGTGCGGCAAGGTGGAATAACATCTCCTTTGTTGTTTAACCTTTATGTTAATGAGCTTGTCGGTGAGCTCAGCAGCACTCATACGGGGTGTTTTGTAGATGGAGTTTGCGTCAACAATATTAGTTACGCAGACGACATGGTGCTGCTGGGGCCGTCGGTTGGCTCAGTTCGCAAACTGGTGAGGATCTGTGAGGCATATGCAGCGGAGCATGGACTAAGGTATAACTCTACAAAGAGCGAAGTACTGGTGTTCAAAAGTGGAAAAGTTGGACCAGACTATGTTCCGCCTGTTATGCTTAATGGAGCGGCTCTGAAGGTGGTAAGTAGTTTTAAGTACCTGGGGCATATTGTAACTGAGGAGCTCAAAGATGATGCGGACATAGAAAGGGAGCGCAGAGCGCTGGCAGTCCGGGGAAATATGCTCGCTCGTAGGTTCGCTAGCTGCTCGAGAGAAGTTAAAATCACTCTTTTCAAGGCTTATTGCCAGTCTTTCTACTCGAGCAGCCTCTGGATTAATCATACTCTTCGGGCTGCCAACTCTCTGAGAGTCCAATATAACAACATCTTTAGGATGCTGATGCGGCTGCCTCGATTTTGCAGCGCATCTTGCATGTTCACGGAGGCACGCACGGACGGCTTTCATGCGATTATTCGCAAGAAAGTCGCTTCCCTACGTATGCGTGTTCGAGGCAGCAGTAACAGCATCTTACAGATGATTGTGTCAAGAGCGGATTGCCCAATCCAAACAAAATGGATGCAAATAATGATAGGTTTAGTATAATTGTTATTTTTATTGTTTTCTATTTTTATTTTCTGATAATTTTATGACATTCTGTGTGATTTTTTGATGTTTTATGGATTTATGATCTGAAATAAAGAATTAATAATAATAATAATTTATACACCATTAAGCACCAATTTTTTTTATGTCATTGATTATGACAACTTGACAAATCTTACGTCTCAGAACCTGATATCGTAGGTCCAAAATAGTCAATGAAAACGTGTGCGCACTTTTTAGTAACTGAATTCTGATCTCTAGGTAAATGAGTGTTTTTGTAAAAATATTTAGTTAAAATTTTACCATCATAAAACCTAAAGAGATAACATACTATGCAGCGACCTTAATAGGTCTGCGTCATACGTCATACCTGTTTAAACATAAACAGGTCGTTGTATATTTAGCTCACAAACCACAACACGAGTCTACAATCACTTAGTTTATCATGTCTAAAAATAACAATAGTTTTTTACCTGTTAATAATGTTTATTTAATTTGATTGTGCATTATATTGAATAAGCGGTAAATTAATTTGCGTTTGAATATTTTAATATATAAATAAACCCAATCCATATTATGCTGCATCAATTGAAAAATATTAGTAAAATAAGTACATTAAATCAGGAATACTCATCACTTTGGTGGCCACTAACACGCTTCTTGATTTTAAGTATCTATATTTTGCCAACCGGTCAGCAAAATATAATGACATTTATTTTATATTTCAAAAGACAATAACTGAATTAGTTTACGATACTTTGATAAATAATTTGATTTTGATTTGTGGTAGTGTCCCCGCCTTCCGATCCTAAGGTCGTGGGTTCAAACCCGGTCGTGCACCAATGGATTTTCTGTTCGAAAAATTTATGTGCGCAATACCAGTGTTCTCATACGGTGAAAAACATCGTGAGGAAACCGGCATGTCCAAGAACTAAAAATTCGAAATACATGTGCCACTCACCAATCCGCATTGAGTCTGCGTGGTGGATTAAGACCCAACCACTCTCGCCTGCTAGTAGGCCAGTGTCCCAACAGTGGGAACATTAGAAGGCTGTCATGATGATGATGATGACTATGATAAATAAATTATTCTGATTCTGATTCTCTGAATCTCTGAATATTTAAACTAGTTCAAACAATAAAAATGTTAGTCTTCCTTATAATATTAAATAAGAGTGGATACTAACCGGAAATTCCTTTGAGCTTTGATGGAAATGCCCGACGGGTATCATGCTATAGCTGCAGTTTATCTGTCCGTCGCTGAAATTGGTAGGTTTGTAGGCTAAGACTGAGAAGTTGCCTTCCGAATCGGCTCGCTCGTCCAGTCGAATAGACATACCGGATATACCTGTAACGATAAATTAACGGTTAGATAACATTTTAAATTTCATGTGTCAGTAATTTCACCGGGAATATGCCAGTTATTCATCTAGATCTGTTCAGCCTTTCTGCCGTGATTCATTAACAAATATCCATTCATTCATCTGTCTAAACTTGTATCATTGATAATATAACTAGCGACCTCCGACCATTTTCACACTAACCCAGCTAAACCATACATATAAACCGTGAATCACTTTATCTATTGATCAAAAACGCATTAAAATCTATTGCGTAATTTAAAAGATCAAAGCGCACTTGTATTCAGAGAGACACGACGGCAGGAAGCGTCTTTATTTTATACTATGTAAATAAAACGAAGAGAGAGAAATATGTAAATAGTTTGATAGTGTAATTTAAACGTACTTCTATATGGTGAGCTTTTGATCATCCTCTCGATGATCTTGGTTCCGTTGGTGGCGATGTTGATGAGTTTCACCTGCGTCAGCTCCTCTGTGTGCGTCTGCTCCCTGATAATTTCGTCGAGCGCGGTGGCGTACAGAATCACAGAGTCGTACAGATACGCCGCGTATATTGAAACGAACTGGAAATTACAAATTTGCTGTATACAATACAAGTTTGTTACGTACAACAAAAGTTTGCTTGCTACGTACAATACAAGTTTGCTACGTACATTACAAGTTTGCTGCATATAATACAAGTTTGCTATGTACAATACAAATTTGCTGTATACAATACAAGTTGGCTACGCACAATACAAGTTTACTGCATAGAATACAAGTTTGCAATGTACAATACAAGTTTGCTACATGTACAATACAAGTTAGCTACAAAAAATGAAAGTTTGGTAATATTCAATATTAACACAAACCTTATTGAACTTAGCGAACACATCGGAGAAGTTGAAGGGCGGTAAAGTGTTATACTTTCGGACTCTATCTGTGAACTCTGCATAGTGAGCGTTAGGTTCCGAAGATACTACCACTAGAAGTGATTGGGCACGCTTTTTAAACTCCGCCGTTTTGGGACATACAAGCTTCGAAACGCGATCCTCAGTTTCTGGAATGATGAAGCTTTGATGAGTTTAAGGCTAGATGTCGCTTTGTAAAAATTTCCGCCTACATTCTGATATATTTTACAATTTTTAAATAAGCAGTCACACTTACTTATCAAGTACGTCAAAGCTTGCTTAGGCACGTATGTCATCATGTCCACAAAAATAACCATGTACTCTCCTTTAGCAAACAACTGTAGTGACTCCATGGCGGTCATCATATCAATAAGCCCTGCAGTCGAGCCCAGAAACACATAAACTGAAAATAAATATATTACATTTGAATCTTTTTTAATGAATCAATCTTCTTATCGTTTCAAATAAGTCGAGGTTTGATTTAGGGTTAGGTCAGTAAAACGCGAATTTTATCGCGATCCTATGAGCCTGTATATTGACTCAACAAACACACTGTCTTTATTTTTAGTCATGAATTTGTTCTTAATAGTTTAAGTTATTATGTACAAAAAGCCCATATTAACTTACTACATTATGTATATATTTCCATGGCATCTCTCTTTTCTAATCCAATAACTGTCATAAACTTTTATACTAATACCAAGGTAAAGGAATTGAGCATGACGTAACTACCTCCCGGGCTATGACGTCAATAAGCGCTACCAAGCGCTACCTACAATAACGTCTATGAAATACGGACTTTATGATTAATACATTTCATTTTACAACAACTCACTTCGGGTCTTATTCTTTGTGTCCTGAATAAATTGGTACCAGAAGCCAGGCGCGCAGCATGTATGTTTCTCCTCGCAGCACTTGAAGCCATCGATGACCGGTCTTTGATGGTTGACCGTCATGTTATTCTTCTTGGCATGGTTCTCGAGGGTCAGGGCGACGGTCACCCAGGACTCCTCGTAAAGAATGGAAAATTTGTTCCATCTGTAGTAGCGGAGTAGCGATATCACAGATTTTGTGGCCTGAAAATAATGAACTTAACTTTATCATGGTTAGTCTTCTAATGTTTCTATGTTGGGACAATAATCTACTCTTGAGCGAGTATGGTCGGGTCGTAATCCATCCCGTGACCTAATGCGGATTAATAAGTCTCTCAAATTTGAATATCTTGGATATGCAGTTTCCTCAAGGATTGGGTTGAAACCACGACCAATCACTATCGCTCGAAGTATAGTATATATAAAGGTAACGTTGAAATGCTACGTTGATCAATATGATAGCCATCATTACATTAGTTAGGGTGGTGGTATTTATGAGGAACTGTCATTAGTCGAGAGAAGTACCTATTGAGGTGAGGGTTTATTGTCACGTTGCCACAAAATTTATCATAATCATAATATTGACGACCGATGTGGCGCAGCGGGCGCAGGTCCGCCAGCGACGCAGAGGTTGCGGGTTCGATTCCCGCCTCGGGACAAATGTTTGTACGATCTACAAATATTTGTTCCGGGTGTTCTGAGTATTTTCTATATATAATAAAAAAAATATCTATCTATGTATTGTATTGTATTAAATATATATCAGTCATCTAGTACCCATAATACAGCTCTGTTAAACAGCAGCTTACCTTGGGGCTAGGTGATGCTTGTGTGGATTGTCCAGCATTATTTGTTTATTTATAATCATCATCATTATCTTTATTATCATAATATCAGCTAATAGACTACTGCTGGGCATAGGCCTCCCCCAAAGGCCATGACGACCGATCTTGAGCTTTCACCATCCACAAATTTTCTGAGACCGCTTTAACACCATTGGTTCAACGAAAATTATATTAGGAATGAACAAATACTTAGTTATGTTTAAGTTACCTGGGCACCTGGCGGCTCAAGCCTTGCAAAATTTGATAGTGTCGATGTTTGGTAATCGGCACATCTCTGAAAGAAAAATTAACATAGTATTTCATTTAGGCGTCCTATTACAGAATACATAACTAACTAACTATAATAAATAGTTGAGGTTGCTGGTTAAAAAGGTAAGACGTTTCACTAATAGGTATGTATTAGAGTTTAGACATTCATTAAGGACTTGACATTTTATTTTCTCTGATTATTAGGACATGTGTATTTTAATTTTTCTTTATAATATTTTATTAATTTCTTTTTTGAAAAAAATTTAGAATAATGTAGTATATTTAATTTTAGTTAGGATTTTAATTAATTTCAAATTCGATTTTATTAATTATTATTGAAAAAATGAAATGAAATGAAAATGAATAAGCGTTTCTAATATTGCTTACGTAAGAGATCATAGGTAGGTTATTTGACTGCGCGATGATAGCCTCGGTGTGGCAGCGACCCTCGGGGCCGAAGAAGGCGACGACGCCGGAACAACTCATGTTGGTAAGCAACCTTGTCGCTGTCAACGTGTCGAACTTCGTGTCGTGCCATTCTAGCAGTATATCCACATCAGGAAGTAAATTCTTCGTTTGGTTACTGCTGTTGTTATTTAACTGAAAAAACACTGAACATGAGTGAGTTCTTTGCCATTTAGTTTGTATTAGCTGTACGCGTGACTTCGTTTAAGATCGCATCCCTGCGGACGCATCAGCTGGAACCATTAATACAAAAGCCATTACAGATAGAGAAGGTACTACCTACCTACTCAGCGCTTGTGATATGATCAACGTATATCTAAAAACGTATTCATGTCTAACCCAGGGGCTCGTGGTCACTTTAGGATATAACACAATATACATAGGCTTAGGTAAGTATTTATGTCTTTACTCATCATAAATATCTACAATTTATTAACAAACAAACATGCCAAGCCAGTTATGAATTTATGCAAGTTATATGTTTATATAAATCGGATAAATACAGATAAGAGGATGCGTCCACTAAGTAACCGGTAAAAATGCTAAAAATAGGAACCACGCGACCGCCTACATGCTTCGTTGATCAGTTGTTGGCAATTGTATTTATATGTTACTTACATTTATATGACCCGCCACCAAATTTGTTACCTTGATCGCAGGATTATTTTATATTTTGTAGGCTATTGTGTACACACTTTGAGAAGTTAAGTCGTTTGTTCGGCCTCAAACTAAAAATAGCTACGGAAGTATACGTTATCATTTTATGCTGATCAAACAATAAACGCGTCCGAGTTATGGTTATTTATAAATCTGTTTCCAATTAATTTACCACTTTAATTGAATCTGCTTATAATATTATGACATTAAAATAACCATTTGATTTGAAAACGGTTGGTCTCGCTGGTTCCATGCAGCTATAAATAATCCCTACAATTTATTTAAATGTTTCATTAGGCTAATGGAAAATTATCAGGAGCATAAAAATATTTTAATGGATTGCCTTGCCACTAATATTGAAATGAGCCGTATGAATTTTATGAAGACCTGTGGATTTGGCCAGCGAACATACCCTGTCTGCAATAAGTCGCTGCTCGGACCAAGCGGACGCGCAAATTACGGTAAATGAAGTTGTCGAAACGGATATCCTCTGCCCAGTACCTTGACTAGTGACGAATTTTGAAAACTAAACAACTATGGACTAACATATTATCCCAAAAATTTAGAAGCCACAACTAATATTATAATGTATTGAGTTACAAGAATTCTAAATTATTACTGTCAGTTCACCAGAATATTTATTATTTGAGCAATGAATGTGAAATTTCGTTTGTTTCGTGAGACGGTCAAAAGTAAACAAATCATTATTTGCCTGTGGCCCGCTACAAGCTAATGCCCTATCAATGAGTGCCCCAGTTATGTTGGGGCTTAACGCAATTGCAGTTCACTAAACAGGTCCCGAAGCCAAGATGGTTTATTTAAGAGTTCGGTTAAATTTCAAAAAAAAGTTCGACTTTCTGCAGCTCAACAGAGAAGTCGTAATATTAAAACTGCTTTTACCTCTTCAAGGGCTATGGATAGCGCCCCGGAGATAGTGAGACCTTGTCTGTCTCGCAGCTCGCCCGTTAGTGAGGGCAGGTAGCCAACAGTGATGTTGAACTTCTTGGCGACGGAAGGCCCGGCCAGTAGGCCCAGCACCACGAGCAATAAAACTCGCGCGCCGACCCACATGCCGACGCCTTCACCGCGGTACGATCACCTGCGAATACGAGCAATCTGTTTGAATAATGTCCTCCTGCAATCAAACTTGAATGGATGTTGTGTGGGCATTATACAGAATCCAGCAATAGATGCCTGGGGCTCACACCACACACATTAATAGTTTCATAAAATCGTTACCTACTTAAGACTTTTGCAATTCTCATCGTACCCAAAATATACGGAACATTAGACTTGTTTGGAAGTAAGTAACAAAGATCAACTTCAGAGTTTCAGTAAGAAGAAGTAAGTAAGAAGAAAGGCAGAAAGAAAAAATAAAAGTAGGAAAATAGGTGCCGCTTTAGGGTTAGTCACTTTATTATTGTGTGAATTCTGAGTAAGCCCTATAAAGTAAAGGATATGGCAAGACACATACGAGATATGATTGATAAGCTTTCATGAAACTCCCAGAGTCATTGTCCTGTTATGATATTAAAATGATCGATTGATAAACCTGCTGTCTACGTGCCGCATTGAGCAGCAACGACTAGATAACATACCTATTTTATTGTGGCAATTGACCATTATGTAGTAATTAATTAAGAAAACCAATTTTATAAAATAATTTATTTTTGTACCTATGCGCTTTGCCTTTAAGACGTACTCTCAGACTTGTGAGATATGTTTGATGTTCTCCAAAAGGTAAGTTATTTCAATACAACCTAACCTACGACATTATCATCTTCCAAAATAATAATTAGAAAACGTCGTTACAATTAATTTCATTGTATTGTAAACAATGGTCCGTTCAGCCTTTAAAAGTAATCCAATCAAAGGGGAGTGAGAGGCGCAGCAATGGCGACAATAAGCGTGTCTATTTCTGTAACTCAATAAAGGGAAGTCTTCCTGCAGCGTTTTCCGCCCTCAAATGTAGGAATTGCTTCCATGCTGTCAACTAAATAATTGACTCACAGCGGCGGCTGATTAGACCAATTGACCTGCCGCTGTTTTGACAACATGCACTTTGTCTAATCTCTTCGCCTAGGTTAACAAAAAGTCGTGTATAAATTGTACTTTCCACATTTTTCGATGTTTGCTCACACACGGTTGACGAAGCCAGGAGAAAACCAACCAGGGTTTATTCTGTTTTTAGAATGAACTGGAAGTTTATCAGTAATTTACTGGATTGGATAAAGTCTAGTTTAGCATGCGGCTGCTTCGCATCGGTATCGGTGATTATTTATAAAGAGTATAGAGCGCGATTGCCACGCATTGGTATCTGCCCCTAGAGTCAATAACCGCAGATGGCCCTGTGAGCACGGCAGTGGGACTGGGCACCACACCGCCACCTCGCAGACTAGGCTGGCCAGTTGCAATGCAGGCTTTGGCCATGCATGTATCAGAGACGAAGCAATGCGGCATGATCTCGCCTTGAGATAACGTCAGCGATAACGCTCCTAAGAGCTATAAATAGAATTTAATAAAAAAATGTTATAGTGCAAGCACCTAATTAGCACATATTATATCACCTAACAAACAATCACCTCGACAACGCCTGGGTGGGTTTGGTCTAGTTAGACTCAGAACAAATATATGCAAACCTTTATCCGACAACGAAAAATCAAATGAGACTTTTTTTAATTAGTTAAAAAATAAAAATCCGATTAGGTACCTAAAGTGTTTATTTTTTAATACTCGCAGGAAGGCGTCTGATCTTGTGCTTATCTAGGTATGCGATGGTTAAGTCTTTTAAAATAAATAGAACATTAATATTTTGTTGAAGGGTTGAAGGTAAAAACTAATAAGCAAATGACTGGGAATTTGTTGGCCCTAGGTACTAGCTCTGTGGTACCTATGTAATTTGTTCGAGTAACAGTTCCGAAACCAGAGGGAGATAATAACGCTGCTGGGTCAGTGTCATAAGATCGCCTTATTATTGTCATTAAGGCAGAGCTCGCTAAAACATTCAGTTTTGTTCGTAGTCGCACACAGAAAAAAGTACTAGGTAGGTACACGACGTTATGATGATAGGTTATAGGTAACCCACATACCATACCTACGCACGTGAAGTTGCTTGTATGTAAGCAAGCGTCGCAAACGGAATAGTCCGTAAGGCTATCGATTTCGCCAGCCCGATGGAGGCGGCGATGTTTGGTTTGCCACTCCCGGCCGCACCTACCCCTAACACAATAAAAATCGACCACACAAATCGTCCCCATCGGCACACAACGGTCGATTGTGCACTACTATCTAATCTCAAACAACTTTTGTAGGAGTCTTTCCTTTGAAATGATGTCTAGGTGCTAGGTATAGGTAGGTATACAAAATTGAGGTTAGGTCACAGAATAGGAGAGGGTTAAGGGAGGGAATTTTTGATAAAATCAACGTAAATTTAGGTAGGTAACTACGAGTAATTTTATTAAGTTATTACCTTACGTAGATCTTACTTTAGAATATGAAGTGACAGTGGCAGGCCATATAGCTCGAAGAAACTATAATCGCTTGAGAGTCAAGGCGATATATGGCGACCGCGAACTGGAAAAAGAAGTATATATCGGCCCCACACTCGATGGACCAATAACATAATAATATAAGCGGTCTCATAATAAGATGCCTTACTTTTGATTGCGATCGGTATTGGACAAGTATTGGAATATGACATTTCGTACTTTTGAGTGCAAATTCAACCTTGTTATCAAGATTTCAAAAATTTGACAGCAGTAAATTAAAATTGAGATTGGATTCATGAGTAAAGGTACAAGCTTGGTGGATAGTGTAGGCTTAAAATAGTTTGTCATGGTGCTCTTTGGGGGCTTTTATGGGTGGCTTATGTCAAGCAGTGGACGTCTACCAGTTTATAAGATGAAGATGAAGATGATGATGATGATGACCTAACATAATAATAAATATAGATACAGTCAGCAGCAATAAATAAATAAATAAATAAATAAATAATTAATAAATAAATAATTGTCCAAATCCACACAGCATCATGTATCCCCAAGGTAAGCAGAGCTGTGTTATGGGTACTAGATGACTGATATATACAATACAACAAATAGAAAGATATTTTTTATTACACATAGAAAATACCCAGAACACCCAGAACAAATATTTGTAGATCGTACAATCGCGGAAATCGAACCCGCAACCTCCGCGTCGCAGGCGGACCTTCGCCCGCAATCACCCTCGCTCGAGAGTAACATTATAAAGCTGTCATGACGATAAATGTCTTTTACATTGCAATGTCTCTTTTTGTTTCCCAATTTCGTATAGAAAAAAAAATTATATTATTCTACATTTAGTCAGTCAAACAATCACCAAAAAATTCGTATTATATGTTTCTTTATTCATTTAAAATTTAAGTAGGTAAATGTCACGTTTTCAATGCCTTGCTATTCGAAATTCTATTTTTTTGTCTTTGATAGTATTGAACCGAGTTCTACTGAGTTTTAAACTAAACAAAAATAAGTTTTTAAGGAATCACTCCAGAAAGCGCTGCCAATATGTTTTAGAAATCTAAACAAATCCAAAAGCTCTACTTGATCATAATATGTATATTATTTGACCAGAATAAAATGAAGTAGGTATAGGCAGTTTAGTGTCATTAAAGGAGTTGTTTCTCGATGTATGGAGCCGGGCCTAGGTCCTTTGTAGGGGTCTAGATATTTAGATATTCAATAAAGAAACCACTTTAAGCTGTTTATTTAATTTATTTTAGCTTCTTTCACAATCTTATGTAAGTTTATCTTTGTGAAAGAGTGCAACACAATGCAAAACAACATGGCGGGTTTAACGAACAACTGGGTTATTAGGTAATGTCAAAGTCAAGATGTGTCACGATCATTGGCTAATAGCTGTCATGGCGGACCTCCAGTGTTCCTGTTTTAGGAAACTCAACACAACAAACATTTTTCATAAAGAACTTTGTTTGTCTACATAAAAATAAAATTGTATTATAATGTTAGTTTTATATTTTTTTCCAATTTCTCTATGGTGTTACTAAGACCTAGGCCACTATGAAATTGGTTCTTTGTTAGGAAGTAAGCTATAAAACATTTGATTACATTTCTTATGATAATGATGTGCGCAATGCCAGTGCTCATACGGTGAAGGAAAACATCGTGTGGAAACCGGCATGTCCAAGAACTAAAAATCCGAAAGACATGTGCCATCCACCAATCCGCATTGGGTCCGCATGGTGGATTAAGACCCAATCACTCTTACTTGAGAGTAGGCCAGTGTCCCAGCAGTGGGAACATTAGAAGGCTGTCATGATGATGGTGATGATAATGATGATGATGAATTAATTAAAACAATTATAAGAAGAGATAAGTGAAAAGAGAGCAGAAGACTCTCATTAATTTAACAATTTTTATTCCACTTTTTTTACCATAAAGGTCTCTATTTCTTTAGTTTTTATACTAGGCACAGAAAAGTACCAAAATTCCCAGTAATTTCCAGCAAACAAAAATACCAGAAACTGTACTGATGTAAAAGTGAATGCTTACAGCAGTTAGTGTGAGGAATTATGAATTTTAACTCACCATATGTATAACATATTATATATATATATATATATATATATTAATATTTTATACAACTGAAGTGGCCACCAAGCATACGGCCCACAAGATGGTAAGCGGTTACCGCAGCCTATGGACGCTTGCAATACCAGAGGTATCACTCGCAGGTTGCCACCTTGAGGCTAAGATCGAAAGCCTCATGTGCCAGTAATTTCACCTGAAACCATACCCTTCACACATGAACACAGCAATGCAAGCATTACTGCTTGGCGGCAGAAATAGGTATGGTGGTAGTCCTTCCTCGGATGAGCTCTATCACAGAGAACTCTGCTACTCTATGTATATATTATATGTTATTAAAATAATGTTAATTATGCATGTAGGATGTTTATTATTAATTATTTTAATAATAGACGAGCAGCTTTCGCTGATGTGTCTATGTCACAGTGTTGAAAAGTCAAGTTCACTTATAAGCACTACATGTATCTATGTATTGCACATACAGTAACATGTAAGTTGGGTTCTAAAAATACATCACATGATAAAACAGTAAGCAATTAGGTATTTTATATGTACTACCACAACGAAATGATGACAAGTTTAAGGATTGTGAATCTGGTTGCATTAACCACAAGATCTTGAGTAATAACGAATGTATAGGTACTGAATGGAGGCTTTTAGTTAGTCTAAGAAAAAAACCAATGAAACAATAATTTCTTAAAATAATGTTTGTTTTCTAGTTAAGTACCTGTTAGTTTAGTTAAATTTTAGAGCTTCTGCTAGAGGTACCTACATTGTAGATGTATTGCATGCATTTACAACAAAGCACATCAAGAAAACTTAGAATGTAGATTTACATATTAAAATAATGTTTGTTTTCTAGCTTGTTTATTTCAATTTTATAGCTTCTGCTAGAGGTACATTGTAGATGTATGCATTCACAACAAAGCACATCAAAAAAACCTACGATGTAGATTTACATAAAATACTCAAGAAATTCATCATGCTTAGAATTTGTTGTAAATATTATTTGTAACCACAAAAATAACTCACAAAGCGCCAAATGTAGCACATCTGCACCCCCAGTCACTAAAATCTCTACGCAAAACACAAAACCAAAAACACTAGCACTTTTTACTACAAAACCAATTTCGTTTCATCTTTACTTGACAAGCAACACAAACGACGACAGAAGTGGTAAACCATTTTAAAAAAACGATTTAAAAAAAAATTAACTCAATGAATTTTACAGTGTTTCTTTCTTTGTCTTTTAGAATATTTTCTACCATTTACGTTAGAAAACGAAAAAAAGTAGAATCAAAACAACTCAAAAAGTCAAAAACTCAATCGACTCCTACCCCTCTTAGCAACCAATCCATCCAACCAACAAACACATCACACTTAACTTAACACCGACCGCTAACGTCCGTCGTCCACTCATCTCAGTCAGCCTCACCTCACTTCACCCACCTCGTTCGTCGGTCGTCCTCTCACTCACATCACATCAACCACACAACCACAGATGCAAGAGAATGTAATCCATGTTTGCATATTAAAGCCGGGCCAGACTGTTGTAAACAAGCCCGCCCTCCACATCGGTCTCCTACGGCACGCGGCGGCGGTTTACTCCAAAGATTCTAATCTGAGAATCCATCAAGGGTGGATCCACCGTTGTGGGTGGGCACTATGGATGGGCATGCCCACAACCACAACCCTTCGAAATATTGTACTTTTTTTTTCTAAAAGTTTTTTTTTATATTTAAAAAAAATTACGTAATTCTGCTTGATAATTAGTTATCCTTGATAGAAATTGAAAAGGCAGCGCTCGGAACGTGTCAGTGACCCGCGCGTCAATGAACCGCGGGTCAATAACCCGCGCGTCCTTGACCTGCGCGTGTCCTTGACCCGCTACGGGGCGCGCACGCTCGAATATTTCATTATTACGTCGCTTAACTCGATTCCCAACAATGATAAATAATAATTGAGCGGAAAAACGTAATCGAACAAAATATACATAAAAAAAAAATATAGGTTCATATATACTTTTTTTATGTGTTCTATCCTTTAAGTTTTTCAGGTTGACAATGAATGACCCTGTATAATACTACAGCTTAGCCTTATAAGTCTAACTTCAAACCGATTACTCTAATTTAAAAAAAATCTATTTGAAACCTTGGGCCGTAAGGACTGTAACAATTAGGTATGTCCTTTTAAAAGGTCATCTGGGCCGTAATGACTACGAGGCTAAAAAAGCTTTACGGTAAGGACTACGGTAAGGATAGCTAAGTTCCTTGGCACTACGAGGCTAGATTAACGAATTAAATTCTGTAATGTTAATTCCAAGTTTACACTGAATCGGTGTAGTTCGAAAGGTGCATGATGATTGTTGATGAATGATCCTAGTGCGAAATTTATGTAATCAACTTAATGAGCTATAATGAGCCTAGGTGTCTACGTTTACAATTCATTACACTGATCTGTAACCAGCACTGACGGAGTGAAGGTGGCAATATTAATTTGTGTGTAAACAATATTGAATGTTAAATCAAGTACGGAATTATTTTGTCAGTTTACCTAAAGTATGTCTGTCTGTCTGTGAGTTTGATATCAATTTACTCAGATTAACTTACTCTGTGGTGTAACATAAAATTTACAACATGGCTCGCCACTTCTTCTTCTTCTTCTTTTAATTTGTGGCGTCTGCGCCACTTCAGCCACTTAGCCAGAAATAACTTCACTTAGTTTATGCTGACACATGTAAGTTTTGCCAGCTGTAAGATTATTCCCCACTAAATTAGAGCACCGGTGGTCTAGTAGTAGTGACCCCGCCTTCCAATCCTAAGGTCGTGGGTTCAAACCCGGTCGTGCACCAATGGATTTTTCTGTTCGAAAAATTTATGTGCGCAAGCCAGTGCTCTCATACGGTGAATGAAAACATCGTGAGGAAACCGGCATGTCCAAGAACTAAAAATTCGAAAAGACATGTGTCATCCACCAATCCGCATTGGGTCCGCGTGGTGGATTTAGACCCAATCACTCTCGCCTGAGAGTAGGCCAGTGTCCCAGCAGTGGGAACATTAGAAGGCTGTCATGATGATGATGAAGATTATTCCGCCATTTTTAAGCGACATAAGCCACAGAGCCCATAAGCGAAGAAGAAGAAAAGAAGAAATGATAGTTCGGGAAGATCAAGAAATTTTTATGTAACAATCAATTGTACGGTAGTACATAGTAAATTCCATGGGAATAATTTAACTCGCCGATTAACGATCGATAACATTGCATTACAACACAGAATATGCAAGAGTTATGACACGAATTATCAAGATGTGCAATAATAACAAAAAAACTGGAAAGTCCAATATGATAATTCGTTACATCTTTCGAGCCCTGTTTACTTACAACGTATCATGCAATCGAGAGTTAGCATTATATAAGTTAAATGGTTATCTTTTTCGGAACTAGAACTACTCTTGAATTATACTACGGTCAACAGACCTAGGTACTGCTTAAAATAACTACAGGTTGTTTAACAGAATTTAATTATAACCAAGAAAGTCGATAGATAGAAGGCCCTGACCAGTGCTCCGACCGCTTTAAAATAGGTTCACGTTGAAAGGAGTGAACTCACACCATTCGCATCAGTCGACTGGCCGACGCGGACCTGTGCACATCGGATGAATTTGTGGAAAATAGGCATAAAAAAAGCACCAACAAAGCGAATGGTATACCATTCCTTATAACATTCCTTAAGTAACTACACGATTTTACAATGTAATTTGTTTTTTCGTGATTATTTAGCCCATCGAAAACGATTTTCTCTCCATATTGATTGAAAGAGAACGAATTTTCAGTTTTTTACTTAGGAGTAAGAGAGACGACAGTATTTTGTTAGTTCAATTATGTCTTGTGATGCGCAACTCAACCAGCCACTATTTTATGAACCGTAACTACGCTTTTTATACGATAAGTCAGAGTTCATGATTCAGTGGACTTCGCTGACCGTGGATAACATCACTGTGTGAGTGCGTGCAATCGTATTTTTGGCACATTTTTCAAGATTGGGCCCTTCTATCCATCGACTTCCTTGGTTTTAACTAATAAACGATATCCCTAAAGGATAATTCAACTATGGTCGTTTCACCTACGGTTTGAACCACTACAACATAAAGCTGATTGAAATAAATACAATTTTCTGGCGCTTCGGCGGCCGATGCCGCTGCACGCTCGCTTCGCTCGCTCGCCTCGCGCGTAGTTTTTCACTAACCTAACATAAATTAACCTAGTAATTTTGATCTAAGCAGTATTAGATTGATAGAATGGAGCGCTCGTGACGTAGCTGGCTAAGTTGTTCTTAACAGATCAACGAAGTTAAGCACTGTTCCGCGGGGTCATCATTTGGATGAGTGACCGCCAGTGGCAATTTCAACTGAGTGCTCCCGTGCTTTGGAGGGCACGTTAAGCAGTCGGTCCCGGCTTTTTCAAAGTTGTTGGGCCATGACAGAGGCCTTCGGGCGGCCTAGAAACTCTGTCACCAGAGTTGGCCACTGACTCATACGAACGAACGAACGAAGTAGGTTAGGTTATGTTAAGTTAGTGTAAAACTATGCGCGAGATGAAACGAAATGAGTGGTGTGCATTATCACCAATTATCACCATGTTACAAAATATTGGACGGCTAGATAATTGATATCAATGTAACGGATTATTGATTTTGTAAACAAAGTGTATGTCATGCATTATCACGTCAGGATTGTCAGCGATAGCAATAATCGAGCATAATTCATTATCGAGTACTAACCTTTAATGTGGTTTAAATAATCGAGCGATTCTGGCGAGTGAACCGCTCGAGTTAATAATATAAAATATGATAATAACATATTATTATTATTAGACTAATTAAATTAATTTAATATAGTATAATGAATGAGTTAAAAATAATATAAATATAACCCTTTTAGTAATTTATCACATTTTAACTGTTCTTTGTAAAAAAGTTGCAAGCTTTCGCCTTAAAAGATTATTTTATTTTAGTACAGTCAACTCCATAGATAAGTATCCCCCTTGTATAAGACAACTAGCTTCAAATCCATTTGGATTACTATTGAGTTTTGCTCAAATAAATTATATTTAATAACCATGCAAGGAACCGTAATCATAATTTCAACTGTTTTGCTAATAGTAGTGTTGGAACAGTGGTATCATACTTGGATTTCCAATCCTGAGAAACCGAGTTCGATTCCGAGCGTTGGGTTACTTTTTGTTTTTTTTTTCAACCTTATCAATGAAGTTTGCAGTAAATAATACTTATAATTCACCGGCGAACAAACATGTTAATAGTTAGGTATTACGGTTTACGGTTTAAGAATATTTATTTCTCAAAAGATTTACATGAATCACTTACTGAGAAACCTTATTGTTCTATACTAATAGTATTTGCCTAATAGTTATACAGTAAGTGAGTGTTAAAATTAAATTTTAACAAAAGCAAAATAAAAATCAAAAAAGTTGATATTATGAACCAAACAATAAACACGAAGTCAGAATGTGGGTAGTCTCAAATAGGCTTAGGAACGCAGACACAATGCTCACACACAGGTTAAGCGAAGCAGAACTTGTTCGAGACTCGTGACGTACCTTCCGGGCGGCGGGGCCGGTTGCACCGTGTTTATGAGTTAGTCTAAATCAGTCGTTATTAAACAATTTTTTTAGTGGTTTTTGTATCTTAATATTGTATCTTATATTTATGTTATTATTATTATTTATCACTCTTAATTTGTTACACTATTACGACTGTAGGTTTTAATTTCGATGAACATTAGTAATTTTACAACGTATTTGTAATAGAAATATTTTGATTGTTTCAATAATATTGTATATATAATAGTTAGGTATTAACAATTTAGATCTCTCGTGAATATAAGCTATTATTTACCCGTTTTTAAGAAATGTGGGGTCAAATGTTATATCTTCTTATTAAAAAATATAGTAGGTTAGGTATTCACTTAAAAAAATACCTAGTAAAATATTATTAGGTAGTGAACGAGTATGTTACACTAATATAAAATTGTTTACTACTTTACTACTATACCTATTTTTTCCTACTAAAGTTATAACAGTAACCTTTACTAGCTATAAATTTCTCTTGGCGTAAATTACACTTAGACCTATCACTGGAGTTTCAATTCCAAGAACCACTTGACACCACATTTCCACATTATTCTCTATGCAAATAAATAATTATGAAGTATGAGAAAACAGCCATTTCTTCACAGTTCTTGTTCGATGAACCGCACAGAGTTTGTCCTTCTGGATAGGTATACAACGCTACTGATGGTAGCATTACTTCTTTCAGCACTTCTTATTATTGCTGACAATTCATGCGCCCATCGACTTCCACAACTTCTCCTGGACCCATGGACGATATCCACTCCCAATAATCTTAAAATAAAACACTTTATTATTAACTACTTTAATAAGTGATTATGTGAACAAAACTGACTGGGTAAAAGGTTACACTTACCGTTATATGAAGCTGCCGAGCAAATTATTTAACATTGCTTTTATTTTGATCGCAAATTTCAATTCTTGTTTTCATCAAATTATTTAAAAGATGCATTTTATCAAAAGTCAAAAGATTACGAAGAACACACAAAGTAAACAGCACAGAATATGACGTCAAGCCTGACAATGAGAATTATTCGTTTTCTTTGTTCGTTCGTTAAAAATCAACGATCTACCCACATCATTCAAATAATAAATAAAGCTTTGCATTTGTCTGCTAGACAAGGACAGGTTATTGGACGCTAGTGATTTATAATTTCAACGCGTTGGTCATCAACACGACAGCCGAGTTAGATAAGCGGTCGGTCATGGTGTGAAACATGATTGTTCCGAGATCGAATCCTTACGACAATATACTTTTTGCATTTAATTTGTGATTGCGAGAATTTCTATATTACTGTTTGGTGAGGACGGCTGAGATAAACTTAAGCTACTAGGGGGGATACTTAATAGTGGAGTCTACTGTACATACCCACATTACATTACTCTTGCACGCAAGGTGTAATCGCTGTTACGCAGTTCGTCGTCGTTTCACGATTCATCGAAATGTAATCGAGCCTTTAGAAAAGCGATTTAGGGAGGCTATCGTGTAGTGTAAACAGAACGTCCGATCTGTCGTAACGGCTCATCGTGCCGACCGACGAATCGTGTAATGTAATAGGCCTTTAACTCTCGCTTATACAACAAATCAGCAGCTCGAGTGGTTCTAGTAAAGCAAATAATCGAGCAGCTCGAGACGTTTCTTTAGAATAATTTCGATTTCCTCCCTCGCCTCATAAAAAAAAAAAATATTATTATTAATTATTTAGGTAATAAACGTAGTGCTTACATTCTCTTGCTCTTGGCAAGGGCAACCAACAACAAAACCAAACCAAGAGTCTTGTGGTGTATGCGTTAGCATCCTAGTAGTCTCAAGTCTGTCTGTGTGTGGTTGGTGGTTGTTGTTTTGCTTAGATATTTCTCTCTGGATTGTTGTTGGGAGTTTGAGACCATCGTATTTTAGTTTATTCTTTGTTTGAGACTTCAGTAACTCTAAATAATTAACTTCGATCGAATCAAATCAAACCTTGTCATGTCGTTTTTCGTAGAATAAAGATCACTTAAAAATATAATAAAGAAACATCCTGGTTTGCAAAAGCCAAAAGTAATTTACTACTCTGAAATTGTGCTAAATAAAGACAGCAACAATGGGAAAAGGATTCAACAACTACATGTGTAAAAAATTCTTTCATCCTGCTTCAAGGGATAACTTAAAACGGGTAACTTTGTTATTTTGCATTTTATGTTCTTGTGTTTGCATGTTGAAGTTGTACCTCAATGATCAACAACCTTGCAATTTCAGGTATGGATGGCTGAACAGAAAACAGAAGCTTACAAAAAGAAACAGGAAGAACTGCGTGTCCAATATGAAAAAGAACAAGAACTGCATGAAAACAAGTAAGAAAAGATCTATCTTAGCTAAGTATACAAAATCTAGTCCTCGAACTACAATATTAATTGCCTGTGTTTGTTTATGCTGTTTAATTATGTAACTATTAATAATTTTATTTTTCAGAGCTATGCTAAGTAAAGATAGTAAAGACAAACAAAGCTTGAATTTCATGTATGAGCCTCCACCTGGTGTCAAAAAAGAAAGAGAAAGGGAAGATAACGAACCAGAGTATAAATTTGAATGGCAGCGGAAGTATAATGCTCCTCGAGAGAGTTATTGTAAGGGTGATAATGAAATTAGAGACCAGCCATTTGGGATATTGGTGAGAAATGTGAGATGCATCAAATGCCACAAGTGGGGACATATCAATACAGGTAAAATTTAAAAAAAAAAAATATAAAACTGATCAGTAGAAATACTGCCTAATTACTACTACATAACTTTTGTCCTAAATTTGTTTAAAGTACTTTTTAGTACTTTTTTTATTAATGACTACCTGCCCCGACTTTGCACAGGTGCAATGAAAACTTAAGCACCAGTGCGAAGCCTAGTAGGGGCTAGTTACTAGTAATAAATATAGCCTATGTTACTCAGGAGACCTTTGAGTACCTACTTTTTCAGTTACAAACAAAAATATAAATCTTTCCTCTATATAATATTACCTAGTTTAGAGTATTACTCGCTTTACGCGAGGGATACATTCTGCAAAAAAATTATGTCTAAAGGGCAAAGTGCATTTTTATATGGAAAAATGTATCTAAATGTTTTCTGGGTTGCGCTTCGTTTACATGACTGCCACCCGCGATAAAATTATGTGGGTAACTTGAGGCAAAGAATAGAGGGAATTCTTATGAAGAAAAGTCCTACTCTGCAGATTCAACCTTTCTTTTATCAGAATGGTCAGAGAAAGTAGGACCCTTCCCGTGTCTAAAGTGCTTATTTAATAAAAAGTGCTTAAAAGTTAACGTAAAAAGAGGCATTTTAGCGCGTAATTTAAAATTCGCGTAAAACCGAAACCGGGGTGTTACACCCCAGTAGATTTCTACTTCTCTAAAACTGGTATAAAGTGAAACCTGGTTAAGTGGGCCCTGGATATGTTATAAACCTCTGTTATTGATAATGACAATGAGACACTTTTGCATGGAAATACCTCTGTTACTGGTGATTTCTACCTTGTTAACTGAGATTTAATTTCATAAATGTTTTCTATGTTTACCGAACTTGTTATATTTATTTTTTATTTAACTCTCTATATGGGGCTTCATAGCGCAAAAACCCCTTTAAGTGAGACAGTTTATAAGGTTAAGACAATTTATGCCACACAAAAGAAATAGCCTGGGGGTATGCATTTCTTTTATAATCATTTCCACTTCTATAAATGATAAGTGGTCTTCGGAAATAGTACATTTCGACTCTCATAGTGGGACCCTCTATAAATAAGACAACTCATGTCAACCTGTCTATTTGGGAAACTAGGTAAAAGAAAAGCCTCTCTAAGTGATAAAAAAATCTAAGTAACTTCTTGAGATCCCAGTTAACCAGGTTTCACTGTATTTGTTTTGCTTGCAGATAAAGAATGTGCCATGTATACATTATCCATGAGTGAGGCCCGAGCCCTCCAAGCCACCTCATCATCAGCTCCAGAAGAAGAGGAAGAGAAGCCAGATATTCCCACACTGATGCAGCATATGCGTGACACTGGCCTTGTTATGAAACCTGGGGCCCTGCCTCTTTCAGCACCTAACATTGAAGAAAATGATCCAACAAATCTCTCCGAAATAGATCTGATCAGTCAGTTGACTAAGAAGCAAAAGAAAAAGTTACTGAAGTAAACATGCACTTATCATAAATAATAATTCTAAAAGAGCTTTCTAACAAATTTAAATAAAGATAAACCTGTTTTTTTGTGTAAATGATAATGTTTTGATCTTCGTTTTTTTTTACAGGAAACTTGAAAAGATGGAAAAAAAAGACAAGAAAGACAAAAAACATAAACACAAGAAACATTGAAACCACAGACAATTGAAACACATATAGTTTAAATCAATATTTCTTTATTTCTAAGCTATTAACCTAACCTATGTTGTGGTAGGTGTATTGATAACAGTTTAGCTTGCCTAATCAATAGTACAAAACAGTTTTTTCATAAACACTGTCCTGGTTTTGAATGTGATAAAAATAATATATTGAATTGTTACTACATTAGGATTTATAGTTATTGAAAGAGAAACTAAGTTACGTTTTTTACTGTTGCCCTAATCTCACGGTCTGTTTATCAATCAATTTGATGATATTTGGTTAGTTATATGAGTAAACACCTAATATTAATACATGCACATGTTAGTCTCCTCTACTAGGTATATATGTGCATACTAAAAAAATATCACAGAAATTGTAAAACAGTTCTAAGTTTCATTAAATAAAAAGCAAACAAAATATAATTGTAATTAAATTATCAAGTCCTCTATCACAGAGTTACATATCAATTGAACTATAGTCATTACAACTACTCTCGATATAACTACGGTCAAAAGACCTACCTACAAACTGGTTAGAAAAACTACAGGTTGTTTCATAGAATTTCGTTATAACTATTGGACGATATCCCTATTGGACAATTCGACTCAGGGCCGTTTCACCTACGGTTAATTCATCTACGGTTTGATCAACTACAAGGAACCTAAAGTTGAATGAAAAAAATTCAAAAAAAAAAACTGTTGGCGAGTCATCCATTACGTATTTTAAACATATTGCAAACATCCAATAGTGCAATTGATTACAGTTTAATTGAAAGTATGTAAATTAACCAGTAGTTGAGTCGAACAATATGCATTATGAACATAGGTGAATTGACCGTAGTTAAATCAAGAGTAGTTGTAATGACTATAGTTAATTCTTCAAACATTTAAACAAATATATACAGATTATTCTTAATGTCTTTGAGTTAATTGAAATTTAACCATCACACAGATCTCTTAAATTTGGCGAGTTTTATTTGTCTGATCTAGATAAAAGTTAAAGCTTATTTCTATATTTTTACATAGGTATTATCATCAATTTCTATAATATCCTGCCTGTCATTCCTTTCTTTCCAATGTAGATATAACACACAGCCAGTAATAATCACAATAATTGCAGTCAACACAAATACACTCTTCAAAATAACTTTGCTGGGTGTGACAAAAAGCTGCGCTTTCCATAGTGATGGATCTTTTGGTGGAGCAGGAATTACTACTATTTGAGAGTTTGGAATAATTTGAGTCCAACTTTTAGAATAACCAGATAAACCAACATTCAGAGTGTCAACAAAGTTAGGGGTCCGATCAAGACCGAATATTGAATATGGCAACTGAAGAGAAAAGTATGCAGATTGTGACAACTGAGCACAAACTCCAGTTCTGTAGTTACCTTCTTGTGACCAGGTGTTGTACCCAATTTTTGGTCCTGGTAAATTTGTACCTGAAAATGAGAGATTAAAATGAGGGTGAAACTATATTCTACAGAAAACAATCATATTAGATACCTCCTAGTTCGTTTGTTATGGTAAGTTGTACTAACCAAATGTTCCTTTTCTGTTGTACAAAGTTCTATTGATAAATGGCATCTTTTCATTTGTGAGGCCAGTAACAACAATAACTTTGATAAAATTGGTGTCATATTCTAACTCATTCTTAAAAGAATGCATTGTATATTTTTGAGTAGTCACATTTTTTTTAACATAGATTATGTCAAGAACACCATCCATGTAAAAATCATAGAATGCTGCCATCACTACATCATTTTCTAGTGAGTCAAATCTGTCCCATTGTACTTGAAATGTTCTTTGAAACTTGCATCCTGGCATATCACATGGTGTGTTATGAAGAAGGAATGATTTAGTTCCATTGCTATTTACTGGACTAAGGGTCATTAAAATGTCAGGGTATCCATCCATATTATAATCTCCACTACGCATTGTTATGGTGTCTAAATAAATTTCTTTTCTGGGTGGTATGAATCTCCATACTGTTCCTTTGCCATCATTGAAATCCACCTGCAAGTCATGCCATTGATGATTGTCATTTATCAGTATTGTGCTATTGATACATTCAATATCATAACAAACAGGTACAACTAAAAAGAATTGCCCTGAAAGTGCAACATCAACAAAAAGAGCTTGTCCATAGATTGCTGAGTGGCCAATAAGTAGTTCAATACTAGAATTGTATTTAAACCCCTCTATTTCATCACTTAACCACACTTCTACATTTGAAGTAGTTGTCACTAAAAGATCTGCAGCATCATCATCATTTACATCCAAAAATGAATGTGAGTGTGGTAGTTTTAGTTTTTTATACATCTCATCACCCATGCTTTTTTCAGTAGGTGTTGTTCGAGACTTGTCAAATATCCAAAACACTTTTTCATTTTGAGCATTAACACCAAACAAATCTAAGGTCATATCTCTGTTATAATCCATAACAAGAGGCTGTCCAACTGATATAGCTTTGATAAGTAGAGCATCTGAGCAATTTAGGCTGTCTGCACCTCCCCACAGGATTCTTACTTCCTGTGAATTAGACGTATCATTCTGGATTTGCGTTGTAAACATGATGTCCATGTAAGCATCCCCATCATAATCCCCGGGCACTATGCTCGTGATGACGATGTTACTAAAATTACATGTGAACAATGAAGGTCTCAGAAATGGTTCCTTATCGTAACCCAAATACACTTCCAGGTTAGAGAAGTTCTTTATAACAAAGGCATCTGTTAGTTCATCAGAGTTAAAATCACCAAATGCAGCGAGGACGCCTTCAGTGTGTTTTCCAAAAGAACTCTCTGTCATATCAGTAACAGCTGCACATTGAGTTATTATTACAGTTATAAAAGCACAACTAAGAACAATATAACGCATTATAAAAAAAAAAAAATTAGATTTTGTAACTTGTATTTTATTTGTTTACCAAGAGAATGCAAGCACTCCGATTGCGATCGAGTGAACAGGAACGATTTATGTTCAATCCGGACCGATGTGTTGTGAGAAGAGTCGTTTCCGTACTCCACCGTACCGAGCTCACCATAGCTCGCCAAACGTAGTGCTTACATTCTCTTGGGCTCGCCAGTTGAGCTACCGCCCCATCTGAATAGACAGCTTTTTTTTTAATAACTTGAGTCGAAAACTCTTTCTTCTTCTTCTTTTATTTATGGCGTCTGTGGCTGAGTTTGCCACAATTTTGCCAATTTCACAAGATTTAAAACTGTACAACGATGGAGGTTTGAGTATGAAAAATGGTCGGTCTAACAGAGGGAGACTCAACCATAATTTGGAAACAAGGTGATTTATTGTAACCTGCAAGAAAAGGACAACACAATTACAACAGCACAAATATATTATAGTATAGGTAGTAGATATAATACATAAGTATAAATATCGAAAACTCCTAATTCGAGCAAACTCAGTGCTGACTACTGACATTACTTGACACTGGCAATATTATCTGAACGAACAGACAACAGAAGAACAGCAGACAGACTTCCATTAAAAAAAAAACTTTTAAAATAGACTTAAACGTAGTGCTTAGAGATGCTCAAAACATGTTCGGAGGTGGATTGAACATGGAACGATTTTTTTTCTTTGAGGAACTATGTCCAGAAAACATGTTCACGAACCAATCTAGTTCCGCTAGTTCACTTCACATAGGTACATTGCAGCTTGCGATCCTATTACTATCTGATGAATTCGGAACCTAGAAATACGGAAAAGTCTGATAGATATCAATTGATTTACATTCATACTTTATAGGCTTAGGACTGTCAACCAAGAACTAATCAGATTGTTTGTGAAGTAGGTATGCAAATTACCTAAGCAGGTAGTAACTAATCTAATAGTAAGTAGGTATAGAGCAAAGTCTTGGTCGGCGTATTTGTAAATACTATTTTCATTTACAGTCACACCTAGGTAGGTAGGTACCTACACAATTTCAGTCAATAAAAAGTAAAAAATATATTAGGTAGGTACTTAATATTAATTTTCTCGTCATTCGTGACGTGAGTCAAGCGCAACCCGCGGGAAAGTGAAATGAAAATTGCAATTAATCAATTCCTAATGGGGCGTGCGATGCGACTGGTGTCAAGGCAGTCAAGGTCAAGTGTTGAAAATTTTATCTAACTATTTACCTAGATTTCAAGATTTCAAGATTTCAAGATATTTATTTGCACAAATAAGTGTTACAAAAGGTCTTAAAAGTAATATTATTAACTACTACTCTGATTTAAGTCATATTATTCAAGAAAAACTCCTAGTCATAGGTCAAACTAAAATCAGATTTATTCAAATATAATTATCGATATTAACTCAAACCAATAAGCCACATTATTGAATAGAATAAGATTTGCTCGTGGCTGGACGGCGCCGCCGGTCTGTCGGGCGAGCGCGAGCTGTTGGTGCTCCTCGGTGGTGAATGTGTAGGGAATTCAACATTGGTTGCTCCTGCTGTCACTGGCTGTCATACCTCTGGCTGGTGTCAAAGTCATAGAACGTACCACGTAGTACATTAATTTTGGTCGTACTGGAGTTAAAAAAAAAGTAATCGAGCGACCCATGAGGAAGGTAGTAGGCACAGAGTAAAGTTAGTTCTAAGTAGTGCTTTTATTCTCTTGGGGATTGGGGAAGGAATCAATCAATCAATCAAGGAAGGACAGACCAGGGGTGTTAGACGTACCAGGTTCCTGGTACACATACTAGGTTTTAGTGTCACGTACCATGTACCAGGTCTATTCGGACCTAGTACGCAAAAATACCAGGATTAGCCGTTTAACGGCTAATCAAAATTACACCGACAAATGATGCCTCTAAATAAAATGATTGTACAACACTGACAAAAAATTGCAGTCAGTTGTTACTGTCAGATGCTTGCCAGTAATGTCATACCACTGTACGGTTGATAAAATCCGTTAAACCTGGTAAAACTGCTTGTTTAGTCTACTATCTCATGCGCCATCTTAATTTTTTTATTGTCCACGTTGCTAAACAACAATAAAATTAATAAAGTACTTGACAGTGGCAGAAAATGTTTATAACCATACGCGGGTTAGCTAGTTTCGTGTATTAATACATATACAGGGTGTAAGAAAACGACTACCGAAAACGCAAGGGGGTGGCAGCATCCCAGAACACAACCAACCGAAAAAAAGTTATTGCAGGAGAAAATAAGATTTTTGTTTATTTTAGCACCCAACAATGTATTAGTCGTGTGAAGCGACCACGCAATTGGATTTTAGACAAGCGGTGCGCGGTGTGGGGCTTCGCCAGATGACCTGGCAAGATCATCTGTTCGTGCTGTACATTGCTGTTTTTTTTATGCTTTTTGAATGAGATAATTAGATAGATGTGGTCTTAACATGCACTTTCTATGGGTACCTATGTAACCAGAAGAAAAAAAACAGATAAGTCAACATTCTTTTTGCGTTTTTTTTTCGTTAATTATTTTTAGAATCATGGTCTGATTGCACTTCCTACCCCCCCCTCTCGTTTTCGGTAGTACTTAGTATTTTTACACCCTGTATGTATAATAAAGAAAGTTACTTCAACGTTCGATATTTGACCAAGCCGATTTGGAAAATTGGAGTACCAGTATTTCGTGCTAAAATACCAGCTTTTAGCCAGCTCGGTACAAGGATTTCCGAGTGGCCATCTAACATCCCTGGGACAGACAAGACAAGGAAAAAAAAACAATGAAAATGGCGACCAGACAGAGATGGTAGTAATTTGATTACGCTATTGATTTTTTTAATAGAAGTTACCGGCTGATCTAAAACTGTCGTTTAAAGAAGACTCAGATTACTTCGATCAAAGTGTAATAAAAGCTAACATTATGACTGAATTCAACGTAATGAGTTTGAGACGCAACCGCCCCGGTTCGAAGGCAAAGGTATTAGTTATCTATTTCATTCCTGCTGCACGAATGAATTGGCTTTCTACCGATCCTTTATTACCATTTATTAATCTGCAGGATTTTTGTCGCTGGACAGATGAGCCTTTTGAGGAAATGGACAGCACTCTGGCAGTGCAACAATTTATTCAACAGACAATTCGACGTGATCCTTCTAATCTTGAGGCAATATTGAAAATGCCTGACGCTCAAGACGAAGGAGTCTGGAAATATGAGCACTTACGGTTAGTATACAATATTCCTACATATTCAATACAATATTCCTAGTAGTAGGTAGGTACTACCTATTACATTAGTTGATCATTTATTAGTACTAGTAGGTACTATCTATTACATTATTTGGTTGGGGTGTAGCAAACGGGGCGCTGAGGAAAAAAGACTTCACGAAAAATCACATCCTTAATTAACGTATATATTTTATGATGTCATCGGATAGGTCTTGCCGAGAAATAAACTTTAGTTCAGGTCATTGACCTCTAAGTTCAATGACCTCGGAGCTAGAGTTCAAAATGTATCATGCATTTAGTAGGCAAAAAAGACTTAATATTTTTAAGAATATTTTGTACAAAAAATCACATCCCTAATTAACGAGCTAGAGGTCAAAATGTATCCGTCATTTCATTCGCTGCGAACCCCGACATGGATCGGTTAGGTTCAAAATGTATGCCGAAAGCCCGACGCAACACGGAAAGCGCGGCCGCCGCGAAGCCCGGCCGCAAGACCGACACAGGGACAGAAGATAGTAGTGCAATAAAATAGTGCGGGAGCCAGAAGCTCAGGAAGGTCCTGAGAGAGCTGCGCTACGGAGGTCGCCGGCTCGCTTCGCTCGCCACCTTCCCCCTCGCTCCGCCTCAAACTCGTGTAAACTAACCACTCTTAGGGGCGATCGTCTAGAGCTTCTGGCGGGGGAGCCCACACGGAGTCCAAAACAGAGTACCTCGACTTTTATAGGTTAGGTTCAAAAAGAGTGACAGAACCGATGGTTAGGTTATGTCATGACCTCGAGGTCAAAGGTCATACCCTCGAGGTCAAAGGTCAATGGCCTCATAAGTGACCGTCGTAGTTCCCCCACCCTAATACTCCCACATCCCCACCTCTCCCTATAGTGAGTTTTGGCGAGGTTTTTGTCAAAAAAATTCTAAGTCTTTTTTCCATAGCGCCCCATTTGCTACACTCTGACCCATTATAATTGATTGTAAAGACATTAAAAAAAAAAAGTATTTTATGTAGGTATCTAGGTGATCATTATGTTACACACTTTAAGAGTAGCGGCGAAAGCTGGTTTGGGTACAGCAACCAGCAAAAACTGAAACCATCCCTAACGCAGAAGTTTTAAAATAGTGACAGAACTAATGGACACCCTGACAGTGTTTGATCTTGTTTTTTAATTTTTTCACACATTTTATCCTCAAAATCTTATTTATTATTTTGTATTTTTGTAATGAAAATAAAACTTGCCCTTATTTCAGTCAATTCTGCATGGAATTAAATGGGTTGGCAGTTCGATTGCAAGCAGAGTGTAAACCAGAAACTTGCACTCAAATGACTGCCACAGAGCAGTGGATATTCTTGTGTGCAGCTCACAAAACGCCAAAGGAGTGTCCAGCTATTGACTACACTAGACACACCCTTGATGGTGCAGCTTGCCTGCTAAATAGCAACAAATATTTTCCCAGCCGGTATGAAAAAGTTTTAAATCCATCTATAATACAGGGTCATTCATTATCAACCTGACAAACTTAAGGGATAGGTTCCACACCTAAAAAAAAAAATATATGTACCTATAATATTTTTTTTTAATGTATGTTTTGTCTTAAAAATCACAAGTAAACAAAAAAAAAAGATTACGTTTTTCCGCTCAATTATTATTTATCATTGTTGGGAATCGAGTTAAGCGACGTATTTTTTTTATGTGTGGAACCTACCCCTTAAGTTTGTCAGGTTGATAATGAATGACCTTATATACTATATCCACACCCGGACACTCTCAATAAAATGTATGAAGCAAAAGCGTCGCAATTACCACAGGCATGGTTTTTGTATGTTAACAGTGACGTTGTACGTGTGAGAGTTATGGTTGGCCCCACCCAATTATAGCAAGAGCAAGATAGCACGTTTTTCCGCTCAATTATTATTTATCATTGTTGGGAATCGAGTTAAGCGACGTAATAATGAAATATTCGAGTGTGCGCGCCCCGTAGCGGGTCAAGGACACGCGCAGGTCAAGGACGCGCGGGTTAGTGACCCGCAGTTCATTGACGCGCGGGTCACTAACACGTGCCGAGCGCTGCCTTTTCGATTTCTAACAAGGATAACTAATTATGAAGCAGAATTACGTAATTATTTTTTTAAAATTTTATAAAAAAAATCGTTTAGAAAAAGAAAAAAAAAGTACAAGTATTTTTTTTTTTATGTGTGGAACCTACCCCTTAAGTTTGTCAGGTTGATAATGAATGACCTTATATACTATATCCACACCCTGACACTCAATAAAATGTATGAAGCAAAAGCGTCGCAATTACCACAGGCATGGTTTTTGTATGTTAACAGTGACGTTGTACGTGTGAGAGTTATGGTTGGCCCCACCCAATTATAGCAAGAGCAAGATAGCACTTTCACTCGCGCTGGCATATGTGCGCTGTGGACTTACACAAAATCAATATAAAGGCGTGCTTATAGCCCTTAGCTTCTGTGCCAGCGAAAGGTGTCGTGTGATTTTAAAACCGGTAAACTCGCGACCGGGGTGGGGTAAGTTAAACCGGTGGGAAGTAGGTAGTGGCCATTCTGTACATAGTACTAATATCTGTTCTGTGCTATATCTTCAATTGGTGAACTAGCCATAGTCTAGCCTTCATATTAAAATAGACATTTTATTGAATTCCCAATTAAACTAAATGTGCTTTTATAATTTCAGGGTAAGCATCAAAGAATCTTCAGTGGCCAAACTAGGATCAGTCTGTAGGAGAGTTTATAGAATATTCTCACATGCCTATTTCCATCACCGGTCTATATTTGATGCATTTGAAAAAGAGACACATTTGTGCAAACGCTTCACATACTTTGTGACAAAGTATTCCATCATTTCAAAGGAAATACTCATTTTGCCCAAACTAGATGATGAAACACCCATAGCTCTACCTGTGGGTGAATCAGAAGCATGAGGATAAGTTCAATAGTTTTGTGAATACTTATTTTTATCAGGAACTGAACTAATAGTTCTTGATATTTTAATGTAGAAGTTAGAATTATGTATTAATTTATAGTTTCTACACTATTATCTAAAAACTGCTACAACAAAATAACAGTTGAAAATAGTTATTTTCATAGTTAATCAAATTGGTATAACAACAACGAAGATGGTTTATTATGAGATGAGATGCATTATTTGACAGGTCTGTGCGGTAATTAGGTGCCTTTGTGGCAATTACCTTTATTAAAAACCCTATAATAATTTTCAATCTATAGATTGGATTGCAATTAAAAAAAAAACGACTGCATCGGCAGTAGCAGTAGGCTTGCATTATAAACAAAAAAACGTCTGTGGTCATATATAGTAGCTCTGCCCTCTAATAAGTCTACAGGAAAAACATTTTCTGAAAGTTAGGCGAACCTACCTAATTCCTTATTGAATAGATTCACTGGCTGGTCCTGTGCTTTCAGACACTTTCATTGTAGCTCAGAGTATTGATTTTTAATGAGCTCAGTTATAAATTTAAGGTAGGACCTATAAAACTTTGTAGGTATTTTACCTACAAAGTTTATAAATAAGTAATAGTATTATAAAACTTTGTAGGTATTTATCTACAAAGTTTTATAGGTTTTTCTGTAATAATTTAACACAATTATTATGTGTTTGTTTCCCTCGACACTACTAGAAGGCACTATTAGTAGGGCTGTGGGAATATTTTCTTTCCTGTGATTCTGCTTGTAGGGCCATGGGTAAAACAGCATTTCCCATGACACTACTCTTCACAGTAGTGTCATAGTAAATCTGATTTTCTTCAGCACTACTGGTTAACTTGCCTATGTATTCATAAAAATGTAAACCTAGTCTACATTATGTGTTTGTGAGATGTTTACAATACAATGTTCATGATAATCATTGATTACTTTAATTTATGCATTTTTTCAATTCCTAAGTAAGTAGTTTCCACTTGAATCTCTAATTTTTTAGTAACTAAATAATGATCAAATGTTTGAATGTTAGTTAAATTAAAATATTAAAGTGGTGTAGCAAGATGTTAATTTTACACATAGGTACCTTTATTTAGCATTAAATACAACAATTTTATGATGACTAGGTAAGGTACTATATTTATGTATTAAAACACCTTTTTAATAAAACCTACTTACAATGTACTTCTAGAATCATAATCTTTTTCAAGTTTATATCTTTATTATTTAAATTGTTATAAAGCACATACATTATATAAATATAATATCACCATGCACTTACATCAGAGGACAGCTAACGTTTTTGTTTATTAGTACCTAACCTTACATTGAATTTAGGATTTAACACCCAACTTTGGCATAAATACTACCTTCGGTCCCTTGGTGTACAATCTAATATACTTATGTATATCCTGGTTGACCCTCTAGTCTTAGTACCTAGTTCGGTTTCCCCCCCCCCCCCACTGTTTTCAATCCGATTACAATCAGCGTCAATAAGCTGTCACATTCATACAAAATACGTCAGTATTTGATATCCCAGTCAAAATCGAGCAACCGTTTTACGCAATCGGGGGACTACTTGAGACTCTTGAGAGGGTTATTATATGGTCAGCAGTCTATGGATGTGTGTCCATCTGTTTTCTCATTCATACTCATTAGAACTGAACATTTAGAGCATTTAAGATTCTCAATATATAGGGTAAAAGCACCAGTTATTGGCCCCCTAAGCACCTTGGTCAATTTAAATTGCTATAGTTTCTTTATGCGTCATCCAAATGATGTTTTTATGGTGCTAATGGAGACGGGATAAGTTCTAATATCATTTCAATAACAATAAAAATTATTAACATTATATATAAAGTTTTTATATTTGTTCAAATAAAAATTGTGTTACTGGCTACTCAGAATTAGTTACTTTCAGTAATTGGCCGTAGCATTTTTTACGAAACACGGCAGATTATAGTCATTTTTTTTAAAGAAATACAAGGAACATAATTATAAAGTTCTTAGCTCTAGTATAACGAACTTTTCAAAGCCCTTGTATAAATAATTAAAGTATAAAGTTCACCAAACAAAATGAATTAGTATCTGTTTCGGCACAAGTTTATTTCAGGCAATCGGTGGTTACTCAACTGGCCTTCTATGCTGTGCTCTTCAGCAAAATTTTGCTTTGACCAAAAACTAACTAATTCGTTTTTTTAGTTCACATTTTAATATACATACAATATAATACATGTATAATAATTATAGCATAGTATAAAATAAAGTTGCTCCTCACTGTCTGTCCCTTTGTATGTATTTTCAAAGTAGTCAATAGATTTTAATGCAGGTTTCAGCAATAGATTGAGTTATAAAAGGTTTATACATAGTTTAACCAGGTACTAAAAGTCAATCAGCTCTTAAGAGGACTGTTTCAGAGCGTGTTAGTTGCGCCAACATGTCTGACGAGGCTAACATGCTCTACCAATCCATATACAAGCTATTAAAAGACTAGAAATATTAGGTCCTGATATGATTATTCTAGATGATAAGATGGGACTGACATGGTCCATAAGGACAAAAGTTCCTTAAAAAATATTTTAAAAAAATTGTTTAACCACCCATGCGAACCCGGGTCGGGTCACTAGTTATGTTATACTAATTTTTCAGGTCTAACTTTGTTAGGGTGATTATTTTTGCCTCTGCCTTTGCCTTTTTGACTATTCCTTGTTTCAAGACTGGTAACATTAGTTTGCCAAAACTTTTTTCCATCAAGAGACTGGTAACTGAAATAAATTGTTTTTATTTTAACAAACAAAATTTAAATTTTTTTTAACTCTAGAAACTTGATTTTATCATGCTTTGCTTACCCAGGCTGACTGGCATCAAATCCATTTTCGGTAGAGAGCAATATATGAATAACTGGTATTTGTCGCTTGACTACAATCTTCTCTAAGCCTTCCAATTTTGGATCCCAATACTCTTCATCTCTGAAATATTTTATAAATTATTATATAAGGTATACATACTTATAGCAATTTTAATTAAAGTATTAGGTTTGCAGTGAGAAATAACCTCCAGTCACTTTTTAATTGTTGACTATGCAAATATTTGCCCTGCAGAGGAAATTGAACCTACAATACTTTCATTTGGCAGCCAGGCCTTGTGTGGTTAAAACTATGTAAACTGCATGCATTTATAGCTAAAAAATAATGCATAAATTTCTTTTTAATTTGTTGGTATAAGTCATCTTTGCTTCTTTTCTTCTCTTTATAAAAATAGATTGATTTTGAGTTAGGTACCTACGTTTTGTATGCGAGTCTAGTAACTTGATGATGTATTTTGAATTTCCTTTGAGTTAGGTACCTACGTTTTGTATGCGAGTCTAGTAACTTGATGATGTATTTTGAATTTCCTTTTTGTAAGTTCAGCGCAAGTTATAGCCTTCCCAAGACCAACACCAGCCCCGGTCCACACAACTACAGCAACATCTTTGTTTTCCAGGAAACTGGAAGCATGTGATAGAAGATTAGGTATCCTGCTGCCACCCTTTACCTGTAATAATATAATAGCTGTTCTGAATAAGGCCAAGTTTTAAAGAACCTAAGAAAAATAACCTGGAGGAAGTAAGGCCAACTCTAGTGACAGATCTTTATTAAGCTGTGGAGCAGGTAGGTGCCTACTAATATCTGTTCTGTGCCTGGAGTAAAAAAATACATTTAAATACCTAAGTATAGAAATCCAATTATGATAAAGAAAGAGATTAGGTACCACTTAAATAGGTAATTTTTGACTAAAAAGATTAACATTTTGCATTATATATGTACTACCTATTGCACAAGGCGCAAAACAATTTTATACCTGCATCCAGAGAAAATTTTGAGGTAGATCTTTGAATGGTAAACGTTCCCGCTTTAAAATTTCTTCCACGTTTTTCCCTTTTGAGTAGTTTTCCATTCTGTTCTGCTAGCTTGTACTACCTACACAAAAACAAATTACATTAATCTAAGCACAATAACTAAACATAGTGCTTACATTCTCTTCTCTCATCATCACAGCACAGAGTAAAATGTAAATTGCTAGCCACTGGCTTGTGTGAGCTTTTACACAAAAAAGTAGCTCTACAACTGCCAAAAGTAGCTAAAACTTGCCCAGTGCCAAGGAACATAACTATCCTTAGCAGTGCCCGCGACCACGGTTGTTGCAACAACCGTCGCGTCGCACTATGGACAAAATGACCAATCTAGCTGGACAAAAAGGGTCATCGCTTTTCGTTCATTGCGATAACCTATCCGCTAGCAAAAACCCCCATGATTACGATTCTGAACGTAGATTTGTGCTAACCCAATTATTTACTGAGATATTTGTCTTGCAATGCCAAACTAAGGGTACTTTTTATAAAATATTTTTTTTATAATATAGCCTCGTTCATGTATTTTCATATTTTATAAAGCAAAACTGCTTCGCGAGACTCCAACTTTGAGTTTTTATTTTTTTTATTTTAGAGAACGTGGTATCCTTAACAGTCAGAAGTTTTACGAAAAATGGCTATAGTACGCTACGGTTGAAATAAACGCTGGTTTGTTTGAATTTATTGCTTAAATTTGATTTGACGGATGTAACACAAGGTTCTCTCACCAGAAAGTTGGCCAAAAAGAGGGCTAACTGCGGCAAAACGAGAGCTCAATTCGAAAAATTGTCGACAGTTTCTATTGCTTTTAATGGAAGATATCCACTTTATTGTTGCACGTCACCTGCAACAACAGCTTGCACCATCATCAGGAGAGGATACTACCTCGAGTCCCAGGTCGCCTAAACATCAGTTTTGAGCAAGCGTCATATTATAAATAGAAGACGAGTAGATCAATTAATCCAGTCCTGCTCAGCACAAGAAACTAACAGCGGCTGCTCAATATCTACAAGATCAGGTATCTAATGGTAGGATCAGGAAGCTTGTGACTGAAAACCCTAAGGTATTGATATGAAAAACATATTGGCTGCTTCTGGTAACCTACAACAACGGTGTTTGAGTGATCAAGCACTGACGTGTTAGGTCTCTGCTAAGAGCATCAATACTTCTACCAAGAGCGACGGCTCTGGTCTTAAACTGCTAGTCATAATGGTGTTTTCACCATCACAATGAATTCTCAATTCAAAGATATTGGATTATAACAGAAATTTACGGCAAGAAGATAGTATGATGATAGTGTGAGTTTCGGTCTTCATGGCGCTATGGGAGGCCTATGTCCAGCAGTGGACGTCTATTGACTGATATGATGATGATGATGATAAAAGCATTAAAACAGAGTGTTACGGTAGAATTATACAAAAACATCTACAAATAACTACAACCAACATAGCTTGACCTCTAATCCTTAACAAAATGTTCGTAAGGGGAGGCCATGATATACTGTAATTACCCTCGATGAAAAATAGGAGTGTTCTTTAAGTTTTTAATATACATTTAGATAAATTATGAATAAACATGACGTATAAAGTCGAATAAAGGCATAAAATAATTTTGTCCAGCTAGATCGGTCATTTTTTCCATAGTGCGTCGGGAGAAATAAAAAAGGTAATAACAATCGTTTACTTACATAAAAAAACTCTATGGTATGAGTCAGTAGCAAAGTCAATGACTCCAAATTCAAGCAAAGTCAGTGCTGACACGCTACTGATTAAAGTATGGCCACAGACGCCACAAATTAAAAGAAGAAGAAGATTAAAGTATGATTTACATTGAGTCAGTAGCAAAGTCAGTGCTGACTCCAAATTCGAGCAAAGTCAGTGTCAGGTCAGTAGCCGCTTTACTGACTTTCTGTCGTGATTATCTTTGGCTATCTTGTCAAAACGACATGGGTCTTCCCATTTTAATTATTTTTCTCGTGTTATTTTAGGTTTTATTGCGTAAATTTGGTGGCAGTTTATCCAATTTCACTTGTTTACTTAACACAAGTGTTAGTAATTGAAATGGAGGGGTAATGTTGGTTGGTAATTTAGTCAAAGACTTTCCAGGAGAATTTTGAAAGAAAAGTCATCGTTTCTTTCCAAATTTCGTTTGTTTACGTTGCTAAGCGACAATTAAACTAATACACTTGACACTGGCAAAATTGTGGCAAACTAGCCACAGAGGCTATAAAACAAAAGAAGAAGAAGACTTTCTGTCGCGTACTGACAGAAAGTTCACACGCTTAAATCATTTTTTTATTCATGTTTTATGGTCCTAAACCTGACAGTACCTACCTACCTACCTACATAAATATTAGGTACATAGATAGGACACATTCTATTAAATTGCTGTCAAATTGCACTCTTGAATTAAATGTAATCTATCTAGCTATTGCACTCTATTGCATTCTAGTAAAGCCACAGTTCAAAAATTGAATTCGAAATCACACACGAATCCATAAATATTAGGTTTTTTTGGATGTGTAGCCTTCGAACATAGATTATTCCTTAGAATAACAACACGGAGAAACGAAGTACGATTCTACGTGTTGACTTTGAGTATCTATGATGAAAAGTGGCTAGAAAAAGTAGCTAAATCTTTTTAGCCACTTTTTTTTAACGGCTGTTTGCAAAAACCTCTAGATCTAGCCACAAAGTAGCTAATTTGTCACCACTAGGAAAAAAAACAAACCGTCCTTGTAACTTATAACGTCCCTTTGCTGTAAGGAAGGAGTGAAATGCTTTGTTTTTTGAAGATTCGCTGACACCGACTGTAACCGTATATTTTAGGAAACATCTTCATTTAGTTTTCAATACTATGTGTAGTTCGCACAGCGGATCTAGGCTTCCGTGAAGTACCTACCTTCCTATCGGGTGCGTAGGCTGCTGGCCACTCGATAGAAATCGAAGGACTCATGATCGATATTTATCTAACCTACAGACTTTTTGAGAATAAAATTATACCTAATCAAAGCCTAATCATCTATTATCGTAGTATATATATTATACGTATTATATATCGTCCATTTAAATGTACCTATACCCATACACCTTTCTCACATCGTCACTCACGTACCTACGCTCAAAAACATTAACGCCACGCACATTTACCATACAAAGATAAGTACCAAACCAACACAAAATTACTTACACCAATACACAGCCTTCTCACTATGTCTATGTCGTCGAAGAGCTGAACTGCCTCGACGTTCACGTGATGATGAAGCACTCGTGAGCTTCTGCATATTTTGGAATAACTTTATGGACGCCCTCTATTTAAATATTATTATACACATAAGCCTATGTACGCTTGCAACATCAGAGATATCACTTGTGCGTTGCCACCTTGAGACGTACATAGGTACCTATATAGTCTCATGTTTCTGTAATTTCACCGGAAACCATACTCTGGAATACATAAACTGGAACAGCAATGCGAGAATTACTGCTTGGCGGCAGAAATAGGTATGGTGGTAGTTCTTCCCCGGCGAGGCCAAGCTCTATCACAAAGTACTCTACCTCTCCTATCTATAATATATCGAATGTGATATTTTATCGAAAGAACCGAGAATTATCTCGGTAATGTCACTTGCTACAGTGCACTTCAATCAAACCTAAACACAGCAGGTAGGGACATGCAGTAACTGCTTGGAGGCAGAATATCAGGCACTACGACGGTGGTGTGGTACCCACCCACCAAAACGAACTCATGCTGAAGAGTCCTACCTCCAGATAATTATTTTAGTCTTCAGGGTGAGTAGTTTAAAGTAGTATAAGATTATAACCTAAGAATAGCACAGAACAAATATTTTAGGCAATTTCTTAGGTAGGTAGGTACTTACCTACCTAGTTACAGCAGATAAGCTAGGAGGTAGCTATATACCTTAGGTAGGTACCTACATACTTACCTATCTTTGTTTTTGCTGAGGCACTTTAAACGAAACCATACCAAGTTAATAGGATAGTCAGAGGTAAGTCCATCCATTGTGTTTGGCAAACATGCCGTTCGGCACCGATATTATAGTTAGTACTATGAAGTTTGAGGAAGGACATGAGCTACCTATATTGTGTTTAATGTAAGTAGGTCATCGAGTTCAAGGCAATTCCTCGATGATGTAGGTACACTAGATACTTTGTACCACACAAGCGAAGCCGCGGGCGTTCAGCTAGTAATATTATAGGATACAGATACACATCTGATAAATTATTTTGTTATATGTAGCTAGCCTTAGACCGTATTTTATAAGAAGACGAGAAGAATCATGATTTATTTGCGCGCTATACAGTGAAGTTCTAAAGGTTATCATTTGTGATATAGATGCGTATTGTAGGTACCTAGTACCTATACAATAATTATATTATATGTCATGGCTAAACAGTTATCTTCTGTTATTTAGAACAAGTAGTGTTGTCGGACCAAGATAACCGTGCCTTGCAAAAAATGTATTTTCCGTCAATTTTAATTCTTTGTTTTACATCATTAGTTACTGTAACAGCGCGAGGTACGTTTGCCTTAGATGAGCACTGGGTGTGCGGCGTCAAACAATCCTGCCTCGATTGCCTGGAGTTACCTCATTGCTCGTGGTGCGAAACACAAAACGAATGCTTCTCTAAACAGTTAGCGAACGATTTCTGCAAGAACAACACTCTTGATCATGTGGACTACGGATGTAAGTTCTGAAACTGTTTGCGAGACATATAAGCCTTAAAATTAATTTTAACCGACTTCAAAAAGGAGAAGGTTTTCATTCGACTGTATGTTAATTTTTGTATGTTTACGCAATTTGATTTTAATGATTCTTTTTTTGTTTGATAGGTGGTCCCATATAAATTTTATTTTGAAATTGGTTTTGTGCTTTTTGAATAAATCATAAAAAACGTATCAATAACGCTACACCTACATCTCCATGTATTATCCCCACAATCCTGCAATACATTGTTTTTAAAGTTTGGAGTCAGTTTTTTTTTATAAAAATCACAGCAAATAAACTTGAATCTGGTGAGTTTTCAGTAAGCTTGGCGGAGAATGCAGAGTGTTCGTGTTCAAGCGGCAGCATGGACCTGTCATGTTATCCACCAGGGGTGACCGAGGGACCCGAGTGCTCTGCCAGAGGCAAATGCTTGTGCGGCCATTGTGTTTGTGACTCTCCTGATGATAAAAATTCAACAAAGGTATTTTTTTATGTCATCAAGTGACAAGATGGTCAAGTCACTGCGCTTATTACCCCGAGCGAGACGTCTCTTTCGCCCAGTAATTTCATTTGCTACAGTGCCCTTCAAACCTAAACACAGCTGCTTGGAGGTAGAATAACTGGCACTGTAGTGGTGTGGTACCCAACAAGACCACCAGGTAAGTAAGTTCGTGTGAATTAGTGGCCAACTCAACAACTTTTACCACTAGTGGTAAAGGTTTTTCCTAGGAAAAAGGTATGAGATGTACGTACATGTACCTACCTAAGTATAATAGGTATTTGCTTACAAAAAAAACGTATTTACACATATGTAGCTCTCTACTTTATTTTATAGTAGGCCAAACATTGAGAATTTCCTCTGAGATAGTAGGTAAGTACTTAATTGTTATAAAGTCGAGAGAATATTGTATTCCAGCAGTGACTAACCTACTTCATTTCGGAGTTCTTAGACTTTTAGAACATGACCACAGAACATATATTAGTATTACGACGTGACTTTATAACCCTTGGTGGTTCCCCCTAATAAATAAATAAATAAATAAATAAATAATGTTGGACAATCCAATCTAGCCTAAGGTAAGCTGCAGTTAAACAGAGCTGTATTATGGGTACTAGATGACTGATATATATTTAATACAATACAATACATAGATAGATATTTTTTTTATTATACATAGAAAACACCCAGAACACCCGGAACAAATATTTGCAGATCCTACAAACATTTGTCCCAAGGCGGGAATCGAACCCGCAACCTCTGCGTCGCAGGCGGACCTTCGCCCACCGCGCCACATTGGTCGTCAAAACGCAACGCAGAGGCCATTATCTACTCCGTGTCACCTGTATGGATGTAAGGTGATACCTACATACATACCTAATTACCTACCATACAGTAGCTCTATGACAACAGAGTTTAGACTGATCTTACTTACCGTACTACACGTAGTACCTATCTACCTCTACTTCAGCACTATGGTTCGACAAAAATACGTAATTCAGCTTGATTCTAGATAGCGAGAGCTAGCTAGCAAAAAACTTATAATGTGGCCTCTGTAGCTAATATCTGTTCTGTGTCTGTAGGTAAGTGGAACCATGGAACTAATACTATATTATAATACGTACAACTCTTATAAATTATTTAGACGATACAAAAAACCTAAACACAATCTTATCATTTGTGCACCTACATTTCAATTATTTTCAGATTGTGATTGGCGAATACTGCGAATTCGACAACTTTTCGTGTGACGGGCCCAAGTGCAACGAGGGACCATACTCCTTGAGCAAGCCGGCAGATAATAATATTGTCTCCAATGACGCTGTTATTTAAGATGGCAAGTGATCAACAATATTTCTAGAATAACTTGCATAGATAGTTTACTTACGTTTGTTTGTTTTTTGAAACGATTTGTACTAGAGTTCCTATTTTTTCTAATGAAAATATTATATTCAAACAAAAACTTTTCGTCAACTTTTCTTATTAATTTTGATAAAGCTCGCAGTTGTGCTAACAGTGGGCCGTAAGAAAGAATGGTCGAAGCGTCGAGGTTTTCAGTAGAAGCGTTGGAGCGAAGAATCCGCTCCTCAATTAGGAATTGATATGAGCGGAACGTCTGCTGACGATGGCTCATCGGTCTTGAGTGTCCGTTATGGTTAACGCGAAATTAGATTTCAACGAGCGAGTCTCTCCCACTACAACTTCACCTTTTATTTCCTCGATATTTATTGAACGTCTGCTTCGAGATGTCATAAAAATCTGTCGGGGATGTTTGCCGCTCGTTTGTGGTGTTTGCAGGCGCTAATGGCAAATTATAGCAGGAAATATTTTCCTTGAGAGCTTTTCCTTATAATTGAACTTTAGAAAAGCGTGGGTTGTTTTTCACCAAAATTTAACTTTTTTATTAAAAATTCGAGGTTCTCTGAAAACATTTAAAATGTCCTTTGAAACCATGATGGAACCTTCTGAAAATATTTTAGAAAACGTAGGTAATCGATAAATTCTGGTAAATCAAGACATTTTCCACAGTCCTTGATTATTTATCTATACTAATATGTAGGGTATTTCAATTTTAGTGCATAATATTCAAGAAATAGTTTCCACACACAAAAAAATATTCATGTATACTTACCTATATGAATTTTTTTTTGTACATTTTTTTTAAACAATTTAAGTAGATATCTTAAAAATTTCAAGTAAGTAAATCGACTAAGTTTATCTGGTTAATTAGCTATTATTTATTATTGTTGGAAATCGAGTAAAGCGGCGTAATAATAAAATATACTAGCGCGCGCGCTTCGTAGCGGTTACGCGCGCTGCCCTGTCGATTTAGAATAAGATAACTAATAATTGACCCAATAAACTTTATGAATTTACTCGAGATTTAGGTATAAGAAAAAAAAAGTATTTTTGAAATTGAGGAAAGAATTGTTTTTTTTTGTTTGTTACGAATAAACTCAAAAACTACTGGTTCGATTTCAAAAAATATTTTACCATTAGAATGCTACATTTTCCCTGAGTAACATAAGCTATATTTACAAGCGACCCGCCCCGGCTTCGCACGGGTGCTTAAGGTTTCATATATTGCACCTGTGCGAAGCCGAGGCAGGTCGCTTAGTAGGTAAACCATAAGTTTATAAATCATAGCATCAATACCGTCTAAAGTATTTCCAGAAATTATTTATTTAAGTAGTTTAATTTAGGTAACATTAGAATGGTCTGCAGATGAGTTTTAAATAAAATAAAACGTTATGCATTATTGAATTTGCGTTCAATAATTTTGTCGGAATGCGGAGCCTCCGACCTCTTCGCGACTCATTCGATTACGGAAAGAGCCGCCTAAATTGTTTTACCGTCGGCGGCTTCGTTGATCAGTAGGTAGGTATCGTAGTGAATTCTACAAAAAAGCGTTCTTTTTAATTATTGCCGCAATATGCATAAAATCTAGGAATTTCACCTACGGGATAATATCCAAAGCGAAGAAATCATCAACCTAATGTTCAAAGCGTTACACTTAGGTACTTAGGTACTCGTATGTAAAAAAAAAGGTAAAGCTCGAATAACCATTTCGTATTTTGCTTATGTGCTGAGTAAGTCTACTTCATCTGAAAATTTGTCCCAGGCACTAACAGCATCTGTACTTACTTAATTACTTCAGTGTGGTGCAACAAGAGTTAACCAACTTACCAGATGCTGTATCTCTTCAATAGATGGTAAAAGCCAATGTAAAAAGCATTTTAGTACGGTCCTCTTGCCGTAGCTGCAAATGTGGCGGTCAAGAAATATAATCTAGCTGAGTCTAATACTATCTTTCATAATTATAGTGCGTTTTCGTAGTTGGCACTTGTGCTATTTTGTTTGAGTTTTTATGTGGACTTTTAATATGATATCCTACATTTAAATTTACAAAATTCTAAGAAGAACACACTGGCTACCGAATAAAGTTGGAAGCAAAATAATTCCAGTAAATACGTGACCTGCGTTTATAAACGATGAATAAGATGTCTATGGAGGCGTTAGGTACAATGCTATAGATGTAGAGCACAATAAAGGAGCTGAGATCACCATGGAGTAAGGAAAGTAAGTGCTTAGTATTTTGTGTGCTCTAATGCCTACGCAGAAATAAGTTAGCCATATTTGTTTTACAATAAATCTGTGTCTGTTTAGTTAGTGACTCCAATAAAATACATTTTTGAACGAAATTACGCCGAGTTCTCGGTCAATTTTCAATAGTGGCAGCGCGGCGCTATGTTAGGTCTTGCGAGAGAAATTTAGTCACCACAAGGAATGTGGTAGTCAGTGGTTTTCTCCGGCGTTTTGTATAGAAATTTGGAAGTGCAAATATGCGTTCGTTCGTTCGTATGAGTCAGTGGCCAACTCTGGTGACAGAGTTTCTAGGCCGCCCGAAGGCCTCTGTCATGGCCTAACAACTTTGAAAAAGCCGGGACCGACTGCTTAACGTGCCCTCCGAAGCACGGGAGCGCGCAGTTGAAATTGCCACTGGCGGCAATATGGGTACTTACTGACTATTTTATAAAAAAAACATAGACTTCCACAACCTACAGATAGCAAAGCGTCGGGGTGGATAACCCAGAATGAGAGGCTGGACGAGCTTGACTCACATAAACTCATGGCCTGTCACAGCGTTAGATCGCGCAGACTGGGAAAAGTGAAGGGAGGTCTTTGTCCTGTATTATTAAATAGATACACTTAATTACATTAAGGAATAGAGAAACCTTGTCTACGGTGCACCGTAGGCCTGAGAACACCGCCGTAGGTAGACAAAGTTCCGGGTACGGTTTGGTGGTGCTGGCGATGCCACCGAAGCGGAGTGGAATGATTAAAAAAAAAAGAATCAATGTCTAAATGACATCCACTTCGCGGTAGTAATGTTTTAATTTTGCACGTCTCCGCTCCGTTATTGTCTGTTGTATACCTCACCCTAAATCAGTCCTTCGTAGACTCGTAGTAAGCCCGTATCGTATGTATCTATACCGGATCGTGGAACGTGTTGCACAATTTTATACCTCATCCTTTGATATAGCCAAATAGATTTATAGCTCGGGGGATCACACATAATAATATGGCGTTGGTATTCCGGAGTGAGGAAGAATGTGCATTCCGATGGGAGCGTCGCCGAGCCGGGGAGCGCCGGCGACTCCTTGCCGTGCCTCGACCAGCAACGATGCCCTATTGAACCGACTTCGAGGTTGTTGGTACCATTCATTGAGATGGAAATATCGAATATTTGAGAGTATTGTAATATTATAAATATTTTACGGGAATATAACTCGTACCTATACTAGTACTGGTTTTGGACATCAACTTTGTGATAATTAAAAGTTTTATGTTCTTGCCATTGCGTCAGGATGCGAGATTATTGAATACTATTGAATGAGTACCTATTTCTGCCGCCAAGCAGTAATGCTCGCATTGCTGTGTTCCGGTTCGAAGGGTATGGTTTCCGGTGAAATTACAGGCACATGAGACTTTCCATCTAACGTCTCAGGGTGGCAACCCGTGAGTGATACCTCTGGTATTACAAGCGCCCATAGGCTGCGGTAACCGCTTACCATCTTGTGGGCCGTACGCTTGGTTGTCACTTTAGTTGTATAAAAAAAAAAAAAAAAAAATGAGTTCTATTGAATTTGACATTTGTTTTAAACCCAAATGTATCAGTTAGTTGTTGTTACTTATCTTAAAAATGTGTACTCGATAACCTGCATAATATCAATTTGCAGTAAAACTTTTAAATCGGCCCAATCAGTTAATTTATCTGCTGCTAATTTACGCAGAATAATGGTCTAGCCCATTGTAATGCATAGTAATGTCCAAAGATAAAAATTCGATCATGTTACATAATTCAATTTACTGATAACAAAAACATCGTTTACATTCAGTAGGACTATCAAACATCATTTGAACAATTTTCAATTTTTTAAACTTTTATTCAAGATAATAAGATGGCTAATCCAGAGGCCATACGAGTACCAGGAGTAGAGCTGCGAGCCATCTCTACTCCTTCTGGTACTCGTCACTCGACTCGAGAAAACAGTCATCGATATCAATACACAAATAAAATATCGAAAAATATAGGTGCAGCATGATAGCTGATGATGTCTAGAAATTGCAATACCTGCAATGAATCAGTAAAACTTGGCAACAAAAAGTTATTTTGATGGCATCGTAGCACACACTTTGCTAACAAAAGCCTTGTAGCACGTCCATGATTCAATGACTGAATTTCCTCAGGGATATTAATATTTTTATTTATCATCACATAATCTGTAATGGTGACTCAATTCCTTTGAATCGCTCGTATTTCGTAGAACTGCTACGAAATACGAGCTACAAGGACTTTGTCATCGAAGTCCTTGTGTGTGCTACGATTGTTGTAGATACGAGTCTACGTCGTAGCACCTCTACGCACGCCAAGCCAACTGTATTATTGGCACTTATTGGTGCGCGCATAATTTTGTTAATTGTTTATGATCTAACTAACGTCTTCTTTAAAACGATAGGAATTCAAATTAAACCACCTGTGATTTTGAATCTCAAAGATCTCATTACGCGATGAAGTCTTTTGTATAATTTAGAGGTGGGAACACGTTGCAATCTGGCGGCCCAATTGGAAGTATCCAACGAAAGGGATGAGCACTGAATATTCATGTGGCCGCACTTAGAGACACTTGAGAGTCAAGCAGTTCCCTTTCACCAATTTAACTAGATTTAAATTATTTATAACTCTATTTTCATCTGCTTTTGCGGATTATTCGCATTACTTTAATTATTTTACTCGATAAATCTTGCTTGATATCTACGTGGAATAAATTGATAGGTATAATAATAGAATAGTAATAATATGACCTATAGTAGATAAGTATATTAGAATAGTAGTTATTATAGTAATAATATTGATCATACTATACAAGTCTGGTAACTTACTGATTCAACTTACAAACTTGTAGGCCAACCGTGAAGCATAAATTCCGTAGTTTCGGGCCGAAATTTCGTACAAATTGTCCCGCAATTGTCCCAAATTGGTCCTGAAGAGTACAAGCGACAGTGAACTAACTTGTATGAAAATTCATGGTTCAATTTCAATGAAAAATTAAGCACACTGTGCTAACTAGCTAGTTAAAGCTTCGTTTTTCGTTCGCATTTCCTTCGGCTTCGAAATTACGAACAAATATTTTATCAAGCCAGCTGATGGGCCTAAAGCAGCGCTTTAGGCCCATCAGCTCGCCACAAAATCGCTATTTTGTAGCGTGTCTCAAATGTTTGCGGAGGCCAGTAGACACATTCAATGCCGTATGAGGAAAAGGATCGCGTCATTCATGTCCAGAATTTACATGTGTAACAATGCAATCATTAAACCCTGTCAGACAGACTGATAACGACGGCTATTTATAGACGTGGGTGGAAATTGCCCTAAAAATATGTTTTTGATATTATTACAGATATTTTGCATTGTGTTTTATTTAAAAGTATGTGTGTGTCTGCAATGAAGATGTATTATTACTATTATTTTTTATCGAAAACACCATAAGCCAAGTACAAACGATTCTTTCACCCACCTATGAGTACGTACAACTCTACAAGTAGATACTAGGAACGATCAACGATTGCATTAGTAATGTTAATCAATCTACTGACTCTATTTTTAGTGACAGGCCATATAAGCTGAAAAAATAGAAGTATGTGAAAAGTTGAATACTTGGGAAGCATTCAGCTGACACAATGAAGTGGCATCGAGGGCGGGAGGGGCGTGCGGCGTATCATTGCCCGAGCGGACGCAAGCTACAGTCAGAACATAAGCGGAGCGGTAGCGAGCGATACCAAGGTATTATTTAAAGATGTTGATTTGTGTGATTTTTTGGTATTTATGTAAGTGCTTAGGTACTGGTAAACGAAACAAACAAAATTTCAATACTTATGTTATTCTTGATATGATTGCTCGAGTCGAGGGTTGCTCAAAAATACTCTTCTTTTCAGGAAACGAAACTTTTATAAATTCAAGAAAAATATTATTAAATCTATACAAAATACGGTCTAGTGAAACGTGATTAAAACAAAGCGTCTAGTTACAGCGTATTTTGAATTGAGTCATATTGTTTTCGACTAAGGTTAGATTCGACCAAACTAGACTAGGCGCTATTTACCGAGTAAATCGTAGTTATTCGCGAGTAAACTGACGGTTTCTTTGTATTTGACATTTCTTATTCCGCGGAATTCCAAAAGTTGGTCGAATCCACCATAAGTAGTTTTTCTAAAACGTTCTCGAATCTATCCTTTCATAACTTGCGGCACAACTAGCATGACTTCTAGCGAGTGCCTTCACGCTCGCATCCAACCCCCGTCACCCCCTGCCTCGCCCCCCCCCGACCGCAGGAGTGCTGGTGCGGCCGTCGAGTCAGCCGGAGACCGTTGCGCCGCTGACATCGAACCAGCATCCACTACATAAAACTTACAAGGTCTAAGACTAAAAGTTTTTATTTCGCAAACTTGGTATAAGAACCGGCCATGGATGTTGAGGAGTTCCGCGTCCGTGGCAAGGAGATGGTGGATTACATTTGCACGTATATGAACACGTTGAATTCGCGGAGGGTTGTTCCTTCTGTGGAGCCAGGGTACCTCCGCGCAGCGCTGCCGGCGGAAGCTCCACAGTACCCGGAGGCCTGGGACGACGTCATGACCGATGTAGAAAAGAAGATCATGCCCGGAGTCACTCACTGGCAGCATCCAAGGTTCCATGCGTACTTCCCGGCGGGAAATGCTTACCCGTCGATTCTGGGGGATATGCTTTCGGCCGGAATCGGGTGCATTGGATTCTCATGGGTAAGTTTTCGTTAAACCATATATTTACTAATGTTTAATGGATATCCCACTTACTATAAAGATGCGTTACGGTCGTAACAAACGTGTGACCCTGCATGATGTCGTAGGCGATATAAAAAATAATCTTTTGTACCTGTTTCCTTAGTTAGTCTGATGGTTAACACTATAAAAACAAAAATAACCAATGCAGGCGTCTGTTCTTATATACTTTATTTTTCACTAGCGACTTGCCCCGGCCTGGCACGGACGCAATGATAACTTAACCACTCATGCGAAGCCGGTGCGGGCTGCTAGAAATAAATATAGCCTATATACCCGGGGGATAGAGTAGCTTCCCAAAACAGAAACAGAATTTTTTAAATCGGTCTAGTAGTTTCGGAGAATACTCAATGCAAACAAACTATCAAGTCTTTCTTCTATAAAATATTAGTATATGTAGACATTGTCGGTTTCTAATGGTATAAGCAGTTAAATGTCAATTTTATTATTAGAGGCCGACTCTTAGAAAATGTATAACCAATGCAATAAAAAGATATATTTAGGTACCAAAAAATGTACTTATAGCTTTTGTATGGAAACAGCAAAAATGAAAAACCTTGATACTTTCATTATCCACAAAATTCTTAAATTTGGAATGTTAGGAGCCTGTGTGATGTGTGACACAAATACCTAAAAGGTAAAATCTAAAGCTAAGGAATTTCTACCCCAAAATGTGATGGTATGTTTGTGAGATAAAGTGGATAAAACAAGAAAAAGATTCTAACGATTTCGTAATAATTTGAATCTTTTGCTGATGAAAAATCAAACTGAGTCTTCACTATCACTACATAGAATAAAAGAAAGTCGATTTCCGCTATCTGTCCCTATGTATGCTTAATCTTTAAAACTACGCAACGAAATTTGATGCGGGTTAGGTTTATCGTGCGAAGCCAGGGCGGGTCCGCTAGTATGTTCTACAATAAGGAACCCTCAGGGCATGAGTCTCGCTCGCGTTTCTGTTTTTTATGTCGGTTACATCAAGTAATCATAGCCTGTAAATTTTTATTGCACCGGTTTTTTATCGAATTCAATGGGCGAGCGCTCAACATTTATTAGTCTTATGAAACACCGGCCCTACCCTAAGGATCATAAATCTTAGGTATTTACGAAAGAAAGCTTTCCTATGCACCAGATTTCCGAATGTCGCGAATATGATTGATCGGAAACTAATTACAAAATGAAGTGGCCTCGTTAAAATATCGTGTTACTTGGCTTGCATGATCGAAGGATTTTGATAACTGCATTTGTTTTTCACATTGAGATTACATTTATACCTACCGATATTTTTTCATTGATCATCTTCGGAGATGCCTAAAAGTTCATGGAAAAAGAAAGAAAGGAGTGGTGTAGCAAAACTTAATTGATACCATACGATTGCGGGGTCAATACAAGTATGCCTGATACATTTCAACCCGATATACCCCTTTCTTCTTTCCAATCATATCTTTATTAAACCGTTGCAAAATCAAAAAAATCAAAATCAAAAATTATTTATTCAGTAGAATCACAAGGATCACTTTGAAACGTCTTACAAGCTAGGAAAATTTACACCAGTTCCAACGCGCCCATGCCGTAAAAGAACTGGCAACAACACCGGCTGGGTTCCTATCGCTTTTTTGGCATGACCCTTGCTATTGTTATGGATTCCAAGTAGAGTTGGAGCACATTCGTCCCAAGCTTTTTTATCATCTAGGTAATCGGTTGTTTTATAGTAAGCTTTTTGAGACAGATTTTGTTTAATTAAGTTTTTAAATTTGACAATTGATAAATTTTGTATGTCGCTTGGGACTTTGTTAAAGAAGCGTACACATTGCCCTTTAAAAGATTTACTGACCTTAGTGAGCCTAACTGTGGGAACAGCGAGTTTATTTTTATTTCTAGTATTAACATTATGATTATCACAATTTTTTTTAAACAGATTAATATTTTTGCGAACATACATAAGATTTTCATAAATATATTGACAGGGCACTGTCATAATATTAATTTCTTTGAACTTATCTCTAAGTGATTCTCTGGGACCCATGTTATAAATTGCGCGAACAGCCCTCTTCTGCAACACGAATATGGTGTTAATATCTGCAGCACTCCCCCACAACAAAATACCGTAAGACATAATGCTGTGAAAGTAGCTGAAATAAACTAGTCTGGCTGTATCGACGTCGGTGAAATGACGGATCTTTTTGACTGCGTATGCTGCAGAACTAAGTCTCTTCGACAATTTATCTATGTGTGGGCCCCATTGCAGTTTATTATCTAAAGTTAAGCGTAGAAAAACTGTGGTGTCCACAAGGCCTAGCTTTTCATCTTTTATTTTTATATTAGTTTGGTTTTGTTTTACATTAGGTAGTATGAAACGAACGCATTTCGTTTTATTTTCGTTTAACAATAAGTTGTTTACATTAAACCACCCTACAATTTTAGAGATTGCATTGTTTACTTTGTCAAAGTTAGTCTCTTGTCGCTTTAATTTAAATAAAAGTGACGTGTCATCAGCAAACAGTACAATCTCATGATCGTTCCTAACAAGCCGGGGTAGATCATTTATATATATTAAAAACAAGAATGGCCCAAGTATTGATCCTTGTGGTACACCAATTGTTACCACTGATCCCGGAGAACGCTTTCCATTTACGTCAACTCTTTGTATTCTATCACTTAGATATGAAGTGAGAAGGTCTAGAGCAACACCCCTAACTCCATAGTGTTGTAATTTTCTAATTAGTGTCTCATGATGTACACAATCAAATGCCTTAGATGAATCACAAAAAATGCCTAAGGCATCTTGCGATTCCTCCCAGGCTTCAAAAATGTGTGATATCAACTCAACACCGGCATCAGTTGTTGAGCGACCTCTTGTGAACCCAAATTGTTTACTATCAAGTAAGTTATTCATACTAAAATGTCTTTGTAACTGAATAAGAATAAGTTTTTCAAAAATTTTACTAAATGTAGGCAATACTGATATAGGCCGAAAGTTACCAGGGTCAGAATGACTACCTGATTTGAAAAGAGGTGTTATCTTGCTATGTTTCATTAAATCAGGAAACACACCACAGTCAATACATTGGTTAAATATAAAAGCTAGGTCAGGTGCAATGATTTCAATGAATGATTTCACAACGCTAACAGAAATGCCCCAGAGATCAGTGGTTTTTTTTACATTTATCAGTTTAAATGCTTTGATAATATCATTATTATTTACATAATCGAAATGTAATTGTATGTTGCATTGTGGTACATTATTTTTTAACAATGACTCTGCAATTATGTGAGAAGAGTTTAAAGATTTTGTAGTAGAAACTGGAATATCAGTAAAGAATTTTTCGAATGCTTTGGCTACTTCATCATCATGCTTAATATTACTATTATTAATATTTAAATTGAAAACATTATTCTGAGTCTTGACTCTTCCAGTCTCATTATTTATAATTTTCCACGTAGCTTTAATTTTATCTTGACTGTTTTTAATTTTTGAACATAAATATAGTGATTTTGCAACTTGACAAACGCTTTTAAAAATTTTTGAATAATTTCTAACTTTTACTTTAAACTCTTCACTAAAGTTGTATTGTTTTTCGCTGTAAAGTTCATACAAGGTTTGCCTGCTTTTATGAATACCAGCTGTTGCCCACTCACAAAATTTTGAACTGCCTGATACCGTAACCGTCTTGGATGTGAAAATCGAATTGAATACTTTATTAAATTCATTAAAAAATAGATTATACGAGTCATTTGGATTATGATAGTTATATGATAAACCAGGCAATCTAGAAATAAGGTTAAATTTTACTTTATCCAATCGATCAATGGTCACAGGAATAAAAGTTATTTTTCTATTTACATTTTTTTTGTTTCTTGCTTCTACATGAATAAGTTGACCAAGATGGTCCGATTTAATATTACTTATTATACTTTTTCGTAATACTTTTACATTAGAAAACATATTATCTATACATTTAGCCGAAGTGGCAGTTATTCTTGTGGGCTCCATAAATAATGGTTCAAGGTCAAATGATTTAAATAGACTAGTTATTCTGGTACTAAAAGAGTATGTTTCAAGCAAGTTTACATTAAAGTCACCGCAAACAATAGTTTGTTTATTTGATTTTGATACTATTTTAAACATTACCTCTTCCATTACTTTCTCAAAAACATCAAATGAGGCGGTTGGTGGGCTATAAGTGCTTATAACAATGAACTGCTCCAACTCCACACAGGCTATCTCAATGTGTCGTTCTACAGAGTGGGTGACAATGTCTTTACGTTCTCTAAATTTAATTTCTTTATTAAGTAATATTAATGATCCACCTCTCATAAAGTTAACTCTGCAGAAGGAACTACCAACTTGGTGATTACTGAAATTGAACATAAGCTCATGGCTTTTCAGCCAATGTTCAGTAATGCAAATAATGTCAATATTATTTGAGTTCAGGTACAATTCCAGTTCTAACTCTTTGTTACAAATTCCCTGAATATTCTGATGCACCAAGCTAGTAATATTTACATTCTTTGATTTATTTTGACTTTTTTTATAACAATTATTATTTGACTGTTGAATGCTAGAGAATCCCTCTATTGTCTTACAAACTAATTTAAATGACTTGGAATAATGTCCAGAGTCTGTCTCATGTCATGGGAGTGCCCAATAAAAGCACTTTGTGTAGCCAAGTTTTTGGCTGTTATACTAAAATAATAAGATAGCGAAACAGCTACCTGTCGTTTATAATAATTGGAAAGGTAATACCTACCTTTTGTCAAATAATAATTTTTACTAACAATGTTGTTAGAGTCAATTAAATGAATTAAATTACTATTGCATGACATAGTATGCAAATACAGGTTCAGCTTATGTCTAAGCTCATTTTCCACTTGTGGCAAGCTGTTGCTGTAGGGGAATGTAAACATTACAATTTTATTTACTTTCAATGATATCAGAGTTTCATAGTACTTTACTAAATCAGTTTTGTTTATATTACCCCTATTTCCAAGAAAAATTATTATATTTGAATTAGAGTTGAAGTTGTATTTAGTAACTAGTTGCATGATTTCATGCATATTTGAGTCAGGCAAACAATGGTTAATGACTGAATGTTCCATTCTAGTATTGAGCATGTGGCCCATGTCTTTCCCAATTTCATCGCTGAACATCACAGTTTGGGGTGTATGTTTGCATGAACTGACACACAGCTAGCAAAAGGAGATGATACTGACCTACAGCCTACGAAGAATAAGCAGCTATGGTCATAGCCTAGAAACTTGAAATTTGGTAGGTGTTAGTAGGAATTTACATTCAAAGGGGTTTTGAATTGAGGTCAAGGTAGAAAAAAAAAGTGCGTTTTCCCGAAACAGTACACGAAGTCGTCGCAGGTCACTCTGAAATAATTAACGACGGGTTTTTGTTTTTTTTGCAAAAATATGTGAAACGTATGGCATGTAATGGCAATAAAATCATAGTTATTGGATCTTTTGTTGTCGTTATGACAAAATGAATAATAAAACATGGATACCAGAGTCTGATGATGTAGTAAGACTTGCTGTTACAAACATTTCAGTCAACTTAGAACCCTGTTACCATTTTAGTACAGACATGACATGCAATCGATTGCAGTCGTATTGATTGTGCCTGTAATTGCTGTTTAATTATTTATGATGTTCGAGGCTTCTTAGCTGAATAACTGATTTATGCATGTAGGTTCTATTATGTATTATGTAACGATACTTTTACACATATAATCTCATCTATTTAAAAATATATATAATAAAGTTATGGCCATTGTTCCTCTTTTGTCTGAAAGCACGAACAAACTAGAAATAGAACACGAACAAAAAAGTAAAAGAGTGATTCCGAGTGCCTATAACTCAAATCTTTTGTTTTCGTAGCACTCGTAACGTAGCTTGAATGCCTCGTAGCGAATTCGTAGCGAATACGTAGCATCTGCTAGCATGCCATGTTTGGATTTGACTTACTAACTATATATATACATTATGAATTTTCCACGTTTCTTTAACTTTTTTTTCATGTCTAATAATGAAAATGTTAAATCCACAACAGCTACGTTCATTATAATCAAACAAAAAAAATACCATCATAAAACAATATTTTTTCAATTTAAAGTAATGAATCTAGTAATCTAGCACAGATCAAAAATAATTACTTTATTTACAGGCAGCTAGCCCCGCGTGCACAGAATTGGAAATAATTATGCTGGATTGGATGGGTATGTATTGCTTTTTTCTTATGAAAAACTAACTACAATGATAACAAAAATACACGGCCATAAAATCTACAAAATATTTTTCAGGTAAAGCAATAGGTCTCCCACCAGCCTTCTTGGCATTTGAAGAAGGTAGTAAGGGAGGTGGTGTTATCAATGTAAGCATATCTAACTACATTAATAATAGTTTTATAGGTAGGATATGCATCCGATCTATTTTGAAATAAAATGTTCAAGGGATCGGCCAGCGAATGCGTCCTAGTGTCAATGCTGGCTGCGAGGGCCAACGGGATCAAACGACTGAAGCACCAGTTCCCAAATGTAGACGAAGGTCTTCTACTCTCGAAACTAATCGCATACTGTTCGAAAGAAGCGCATTCTTGCGTGGAAAAGGCTGCGATGATCTGTTTTGTGAAGCTACGCATTCTACAACCAGACGAACATGCTTCGCTTCGGGGTGAAACTCTGAAGGAGGTGAGGGTTTTTTTTTTACTTAGGTCTGCCAAAAATACTTCGCGAACATTGCAAATAATAATTAGTATTAGCTAGGTAATGAAGTTATAGCGTAAAGGTCGTTTTACTAAGGCACCGCGCCGCGCCGCCGCGGAGAAGATTGAAGAGTAGAATTAACAGGAATTTAGACAATCCTTTCATTAATTTTAGATAATTTCATAAAGATTCGAACTCGTTCTAATCATTGTATAGTCGAGATCGGGTTGAGATGAGACGGAGTCGTTTCGCGGGAGGGCGCAGATAATCGGACGGTAATTGAAGAGGCTGGGAGTCTCGCTGCCGCATTTAATGAGACTGTGGAACCGGCTTCGTGGATGCCGGAAATACGTAGCGCGCCGAGCGGTAATGGAGCCGCATTGTGTGCCACTTTCTATGCCGTGAATATTGAAATTTCACGATACGACCCTCTTAATATGAGTGACCTCTTAATTGCGCTCCACTTTCACGAAATTATAAATGCCTTTCAGCTGGTTCATTCATGTTATTGACTATACTCGCTAGGTTATGTGAATAGTCAGGTAACTTGTTTAAATATCAAACAAAACTATAGCAAAATTATTTTTACTTATCTAAGTATCTCCAACATAATTGTCATGTTAATCATTTTCAAGAGGATCATAATTACGTACGTAAAGCATAATCAATAGATTGGATATCTTCTTGATTCTGCTATGCATAATAAGAGCTAAGTCCAAAAACATTTTTCAGGCTATGGTCGAGGACGAAGAAGCCGGTCGCGTGCCATTCTTCGTGGCAACTACACTGGGAACGACCTCATGCTGCTCCTACGACAACCTGCCAGAAATAGGGCAGGTGGTTCGCAAGTTCCCGTGCGTCTGGCTGCATGTAGACGCGGCCTATGCCGGGAGCTCGTTCCTCTGCCCCGAACACAAGCACAGACTTGCAGGCGTCGAGTACGCAGACTCCTTTAACACGAATCCCAACAAACTGATGCTAACCAGTTTTGACTGTTCCCTGCTCTGGGTAACCAACAGATATCTCTTGACGTCCGCGCTGGTAGTAGACCCGCTCTATCTACAGCACTGCTACGACCACACTGCTATAGATTACAGGCATTGGGGTGTGGCATTGAGCCGAAGGTTCCGATCGCTCAAACTGTGGTTCATGTTGCGCAGCTATGGCATCAGCGGGTTGCAAAAATATGTGCGGCGGCATTGTGAGCTAGCAAAGTACTTTGAAAAGCTTGTAAAGAAAGATGATAGGTTCGAAGTCTGCAATGAAGTTACGGTACGAATCATTTCCATTTAATCCATTGCAAACATAATTTCCTTTTCCATCTCGTGTGGAGACGGCTCTAACATTATCATCAGTGAACAGAAGTCTTCATTTACTTTTGCAGTTGGGACTGGTATGTTTCCGTCTACGCGGAGGCTCAGACGAGACGAAGGAACAGATAGACGATATGAATAAAAAGCTCTTGACTAATATCAACGCTTCAGGCAAGCTGCACATGGTGCCTGCGTCGGCGCGTGATTACTTCGTCATCAGGTTTTGCGTGGTAAATCAACACGCCACGCGTGAAGACATTGGTATGAATACAATTTTAAAAACAAGATGAAAATGTTCTGCTTTACTGATTATGAGGCTGCTATGCTAGGTATAAAAAAGTTTAAACTAGGTGTGTACCCAACAGATTGTAACCAATTGCTAGTAGTGCTTAAGTTCCCCACCTTCCCGTTAAAAGATATTTTTTTCGTTGTAGAAATTGCATGGGATATCATAACGGACTTCGCCACTGAACTTATTGAAGGACCTGACAAGGAGAGAGTACGTATTTTTATTTTCTACAAAATAATATAACGTCGTCGTACCGTAAAATAGAATCAGCGAAATGATTTTATGATACACATGCCTATCAGATTATGTGATATTTGGGATCTGAAGAGCAGACAAGGGTCAACTTTCGCTTCCAAGAGTAGACCCTCAGAATCTTCCTTGTTTCAAAAGTTGTTTAATTAATAAATAATAATAATAAAATCATGGATCAAACTAATTAATGACTTAAAAATCTGTGCTCTTTGGACGTCACTTTACGCTGTCTGTCCCAAAGCTGGAAGCCCTAAATTTCAAACGGAATTTCAAAGCGACCAGCTCATACTTATCATATTCATCCTTAGGATCTGAATGAAGAGCGCGCTCGTCGCAACCGCGGCAACCTGGCCCACAAGCGCTCATTCTTCGTCCGCATGGTCAGCGACCCGAAGATCTACAACCCAGCCATCAACAAGACCCCCCCGCCTGTGGCCACGTCCCCCACCTCGCCGCTCGCCGCCGCCGCCGCCGCCGTGCCCACCACACCCGACACTCCCGGACAGGATGCGCAGATGCTGCTACCGACACCGTATGTGATCTATTACTAGATACTATACTAGCACCTCTTGGAATGCAGATTTGGGATTGTCTCTTTTACACAAATGTCTTTCACCTCAAACGTTAAGTAGTTTACAGCGTTATCCTACTAATATTATAAATAATACGAAAGTCTGTGTGTGTGTATGTTTGTTACCACGTATCTCCGTGACGACTTTACGGTTTGTGATGAAATTTGGAATGTAGATGGCTTAAGTCCTGAAATAACACATAGGCTTTTAGCCCTTATAAAGACTTTTATCCCGGAAAAAAGTACTGTTTCTGTTGGATAGCAATAAAATGAAAAACGCGGGTGAAGCCGCGCGGGTAAGCTCGTTAGGTATATATTATACTAAAATGGCAACCGGATGATAGGCGGTTATTGAGCTTAGGCTACTACTATAAACGCTTGCAGTGGTATCACTCGTGCATTGCCTTGCAACCCTGATATTTCTTTCTTTAAATTTTTCTTTGACAGGAAACAATCTTCGTGGATAAGCTGGCCCCTCGGGTTCTTCTTCCAAAGCGTCGACCATGACGCTAACGATTTACCACTAAGGTACCGCACATTACACTTTTAATACCATGATGATTGAGGAGTGATAAATAAAATATCTTACCATGAAAATGTATGTCCGAAATACGAACCTCTTAGCTACCTATGGTTTCATTACCGTCTTTGGGACCGACTTCGGAATCAGTGTGATTTTGGGAATTTGCGATTGTTTTTATTTATTTGAGCGGGCCTTGCCACAACTTTAGGGCTCTATCGCCAGCGGGTCACGCCACCAACAAAATGTATACAGCTGTATGGAGGGGCGGTACCTCACCTGGTGTCTGCTTATTTGCGCAACCCATTTGGTGACGGCGACCGAATCACCCGCTGGTGGCGGCGCTACCATGGTGTCCTAGCGAGATAGAGTGATAAAACCCTAACTTACAAGTTAGTTGTGCACTCTTTTGACCAAAGCCATTATTAAGAGCGCTCGTGACGTAGCTGGCTAAGTTGTTCTTAACAGATCAACGAAGTTAAGCACTGTTCCGCGTAGTCATCATTTGGATGGGTGACCGCCAGTGGCAATTTCAACTGAGCGCTCCCGTGCTTAGGAACCCTCCTAGAACGTTAAGCAGTCGGTCCCGGCTTTTTCAAAGTTAGGCCATGACAGAGGCCGGCCTAGAAACTCTGTCACAGAGTTGGCCACTGACTCATACGAACTTGGTAAAACCAAAGCCATTTGTTTAAAACCTTTTGTTGATACAGATTCCGTCACCTGGACACGATGGTGCGCCTGAAAAGCCCAGGCAACTCGACCCGGCGCGGCTCCTCGCCGGGCGCTTCGCCTGAGCGGCGCGCGCCCTCCCCTAACTACTGACTCACGGCTTAGAAACCAGCACTGTATTCATTGTTCACAATACATTATTGAGCATTTATGATTTCGTTTTACTCACGATAAATACCTACTAATATGTAGGACAAGCGATACCTATATCGTGTAGTTTTCTTGGTTTATGTCCGCGAATGCTTTGAAGGCTTGGTCCGCAAATCCCCTGCGCATTTCCGAACTTTTTGTTCACGAATCCCCTTACAATAGAATTTAGCTGCGGCATTTGTGAACAAAGTCTCCCCTCCCCCTAACCATTTAGATACCCTACTACGATATTTGCCACGCTTTCACGCACGTCGCTTTCAAGAATAGACCCTCAGGTCTGTCCGGTAATTTGGTGCCAGTGCGGTATTCCTCATAATGGGTTCCGTAAACATAATGGCCAACAAAACAAATTTATCACGAGATTCGGTCGGAAACGCAGAATTCAGCTTTCTGAAAGGCTAGCTAAGTACTTTGAGACCGATTATTGCACTATCATGCTGTACAGAGCTCATCCGTCACCAAACTTGGCCACTGATCCAATGTAACTTGCTTTTTTGAGCTTGTTATTATACCTTATACTATATTGAATATATACTACTATATTGAATTATCACTGCTAAACAATAGGTACTAAACTTAATATAATGTTGTAAAAAATTCAAAGAGAAGCTATTCTATACGTTATATTTATTATGTAATATATTTTTATTATAATCTGTATGTTGCCTAGATTGCACCTGTTACATTCCATTTTTAGTAGTGTAAGTGCGAAAAGTTGCACACATTAGGTTGTACTAAATAGATCTTAAATCGTCGTTTTGGGAGAATAACAATACACTTTTTACGTACATTATTCGATGTTGTGAGATTGGATAACACTGTCCCAGCCTACTGTGTGCAACACGTCAGAACTCTCGACGTCCCACGCCATACCCCTTACAAAGTTGTGGTGCATATGCCTGTCGTGGTATGAAACTTGAAACGACGCATCAATTTTGCACACGGAAACGATATTGTTGTCACAGCACACTGCCACTTTGTTCCCTCTGTAAAATGGAAAAAAGGGTTACTGAGCACTGACGACAAAAGGTCGATAAAATAGGTTTTATTATTTCTTTTTTTATAGTGTTCACCTGTGGTGGTGATCAGATCGTACAAACATCTGCAACGTACAATCGGACGACCGATGTGGCGCGGCGGGCGAAGGTCCGCCTGCTTAACTTGTGGCTAGATGATGCCGAGTGGATTGTCCAGCATATTTATTTATTTATTATTATTTCTCCTAAGGCGGGAATCGAACCCGTAACCTCCTGCGTCGCAGGCGGACCTTTGCCCGCCGCACCATATCAGTAGTTTTTTAAAGTTTTTGTAGTGTATTGCAATAGCTAGGTGTGTAGCATGAAACAGTGACAGTTTATTGGCGTTTTAGTGTTATCTGAATGCGAGGGTAGCGACACGACGCTTACGACAAGTTCTCCAACTACCTTGTTATCCAGTCTTGAGCTTGATAGCTTGATAGCCAAGTAAGTTCATAACAGTTTTGATTTTACATTATAGTTTAAGCACTTGTGCAAAGCTGGGGCTTTTTTAAATAATAAAAAAGCCCCAGCTTTGCTCAAATGTCAAATTGTCACACACTATAATATGAATAGTGTGAATACTTACGCAGCATTTACTATAAGCTTATGGATACCAGCAGGGAATTCAGCTAATTTTGTAGAAGTAGGCTCATTCAACCTGATGTCCAATAACCGCAAGATTCCAGCATCATCCCCACATACCAATCTGAAGTCATCTAGCCATTGTAGTGCTCGGACACCACAGTTGCTCTTTAATAAAGCTGTAAGCAAATTATTGAATTAATTTAGAAAAATAAATAGTGTATCAACCAGTAGAGACAATATCCTAATTGAAAACATAAAGGTACACATAATATTTTAGGTTCATGTGTACTTGAACAGACATTACACGGCAATCGCGCTTGGCTAGCGTGCCGCGCTTTTGCGTTGTTGTTTGGACGCGAGCATAAGCATCTCAATATTTAAAAAAGATATTGTGTGTTTTTGGCTGAATTCACGGATTTCACTCTCAATACAGGAGCCATATTAATTCCTAGATTCTTCCAAGGCTTTTACACAAATTTTATGTCATATTCCTAATATAAGTATAAATATTTTACTGGATCTTACTTGTTGCTGGTAAATTGACATGTTTATCCCATAATGTAACATATGTGTCGAATGAAGCTGTGGCGAATGTAGCAGTATTGGGTCTCACAGCCACTGCATGAATGGGCCGGGTGTGGGCTTCATAGGTCCTTATACAGATCAGATCTTCCATATCCCATACCTAAATTAGAATATTTAATATAATATTGGTAACACTGATATTTTATGGTTTGGCAAACTAAATTCATTCAAAGTGAATGAGTTTTATTGGACAAAATCACCATTACTCAATATTTCAATTAACTTTAGCACAGTATTTTCATTAGCATTACCATTATACATTATAAGAACTGTCCTGAATATGAAATAATATATTGTTTAATTTATTTTATTTGTAAAAATAAGTTTAACAATTCACTTTCTAGACTTGGTGACTTTGCTCCTAGGTAAGTACCTATCATGCAAGATAGGTACCAAATATATAAAATATTTTTGTTTAAACAAACCTTTGCATTACCATCAGCTCCAACAGTGACATACTCTTTCCCAGGGTCGAGGCAGTCCACGGCTAAGGCTCCATCATCATGTTCTGCCACAGATTTATCCTCCATCCAATCTTGCCACGGGTTATCTTCTGTCTTACTCCAAATGCTCAGAGAACCACTGTCTTCACAAACTACTACCTGAAATAAAATGAGTAGGTATTTTAATAAGCTATTGAAAGTTTAGATACAGAAACTAAATAAAATTATAATTATACTTTTTTCGAGTTTCCCATGAAACAGCCATCGGCTGTTCCACTATTGAGATTGATACTACGTTTTTCATAAGCCTCAATAGTTTTTCCGTCAGCAACTTTATCGAAAACGCTGACACCTCCATCCCAATACCGCCCAGTTATCTCCGTGCTACCAACTAGCGCAGTTCCATCTGCAAGTATATTTAAAATTTTAGAAAGGTCTAGTCATCTCTTATAAATCTTTTTTAAAAATGAAATGCTGTTTGTTCGAGAATCAGATTCACAGTAGAAAATTTTATCAGGCTTGAATCGATAATTACCTTGATGAATCTTGATATAGTCGAGGTATGATACTATGCCATTACCCGAAGTATCATTTCTGTAAGCTTCAGCATTAAGGTGTGGTGGTACAATCATATAATCGTCTAAATTCGCCATTTATTTCCCTCTGAGCTAGTCTCTTTGCTATATACTGACTAGATCAAGAAACTAGGTACCTATTAGGGAGACACTGCCGCTCCGACCGAACCGAACGAATTCGTGGTTAGTTACTTTGGTTAGTTTTTCTGAATCTGATAAATCTAAAAAAATAAAAACGACGAGGAGGTGTACGACGACAACGCCGGATATTAATTATAATATAATCTAATGGACAAACTAAACGTAGTGCTTACATTCTCTTGGGGACAAACATGAAACAATCCAGACCCAGAATATAGAGAATAAAAGCACTACATTTACAGACAACCTCACTCAAGGCACAGAGTAAGGCCTCAAGGTTAACGTTACGTCAAGTCAAGGACGTATTCCTCTCTATGCCACAGATGGGAACTCATCAAGGCCTCAAATAAAAATAAATAATACTCCTCGTTTTTTTTTCTTTACGCCCCATCATAGCTTCAAAAGGCTTCATACTCGGCTTGAAAAAACTCTGCAAAAATCAATCATACAAACAACCTACGGAACTACTAGGGTACTACTTTCGAGCATTTAAACAAATTCAATCAATGTCTTTGGGTGGGTACTACGCTAAACGCAAAGATTTCTGACAGGTAGGTCTTGCAACTAAGCCACAGAGTCTGATAGCAAAGTTGGGTGCCTCAGACAAATGTTCTAATTTGTCTGAGTTGGGTGCTGATCAAACTATTGTAAATGTAACTCACATGTAAAAAATGTAACTCACAGATAACATTAGGATGTGTTCATATCACGAGTAAAAATGTAACTCAGGTTTACAAATTATATTTTCTTTAAAAAAATATTACTAAGTATTGTACTAACCAGTAACACTATTAAAAACCTTAAAATTGAGTAATTTTAACAAGTTTATTTATTTATTTTTTTGTTTACGCCCTAGGAATGGCTCATCTCGGCCTACGATTAGAGTAAAAATTGTACTTTGCGTCTAGATGCAGGCACAAAATAATAAGAAAAAAAATGCACACAAAGATGAGTAAGTTACCTACGTAGGTACATTAATTTGAACAATATCTATGTAAAATAGCCTTTACCTTGGTGAGTTACGTTACTTTCATGCAACGTTACTCACATGCAGGCAAAAAACTCGACATATCCTCTAAAAGTCTAAAACATCCGATTGTTATTCAGAAAAACGTTGGAAATAAGTTAACTACGATAATTATTGAACATAATGAATTTATTCATGCAAAATACCAGTATCTACTTACTTTTACAAGCTAGACTCTCGTTTTTCACATGTATTTCACACAAAAACAGTAAGTAACAGTAGTATCTGGGGGACTTACTCTTGAACGCGATCGGTATTGGACAAGTATTGGAATATGACATTTTGTACATTTGACAGCAAACCTAGCGCCAAATTCAACTTTATTTTCATGAGTATAAAAATTTGACAGTCAGTAAATAGAAATTGGGATTGGATCGGAATTGTCATTGGATTCAAGAGTAGGGCACCTGGTAGAGATATTGGCGCCATGTAGCTATCACACTCTTTAGTTTTTGCATGAGACATCTTGTTTTTGTATTATAAGAAAAAATACTTTTACTATTTATTTAAAAAACTAACAGATTTTAGGTCACAGAACTTAAATAAAAGACTAAATTCCGATAGAAACTAATGATAAAAATATTAAACTATGCATTATAGAATCACTATTCCGTAATATAAATAGTTAAAGTCGTGAGACATCTGGTTTTTTTTGTGATGTACGTTGCCACATTTTTTTTGTCAGTGTGTGTTCTGTGACAGAACAAACAGACAGAAGGAAGACACACCTAAACCTTACACAGCTTACACGGAGTTTTTCTTCTATTAGTTAATGACCAATCGTTGTGTTGGCACACCCCGGACACTCTCAATAAGATGTATGAAACAAACGCTTCGCAATCACCACACGCACGCATGGTTTGTGTACGTAACGTAAACTGTGCCGTTGTGTGTGTGAGTTTCATGGTTGGCCCCAATTATAGCAAGAGTGAGATAGCACACTTTCGCTCGCGCTGTAATGCGCGCACTGTGGACTTACACAAAAACCAAATAAACGGGTCCTTTAAACCTTCAGTGCGAAAATGCTTCAGCGAAAGATGTCGTGTGGTGCCAGCAAACTCGTGACTGGGGCGGGGTAAGTAAAAACGGTGAGAGGTAGGGAGAGGCAGTTCTGTACGTAGTACGTACTAATATCTATTCTGTGGTTTTGACAAAAGCTATGAGGAGTTTTCGCCTTTGTCCATGATTTGCCTACTATCTCGGCTATCTCGTCCTGCCATCTTTCCTGTGGTCTACCTCTTTTTCTCTTGCCAATTGGGCCCTTCCATAGGATAGTTTTTCGGGTCCATTTTTCATCTTCTTTGGTCGTACTGGAGTTACATTATTTTGCCTCAAGCAAGACATGAACCCACAACTTTCCGCTTGACACGAGACAAAACAAAAACGGAGTTACCAACTTTTTTTTGTTTTGATAACCTTTCCCAGTATGGCAGTAGGGCAGATAGCGCCATCTGTCAAAGCAATCGGAACAATTTTTTTTTTAATCTCGAATCAAAAACATCTCATTGAAATGGTTTGAGTCAAAGATTCTCCTAGATTTTTTTTTGAAAGAACACCTTAAGTTCTTTCAAAACGTGGTTCGACAAATTCAAGTTCGAACTTGAACGAATCAAGTTCGAATTTGTAATTTGACGAACAAACTAAACAAAAACAAACGAACACTTAATAAATAAATAATAAATAATGCTGGACAATCCACACAGCATCATCTAGCCCCAAGATAAGCTGCTTTACAGAGCTGTGTTATGGGTAGGTAGGTACTAGATGACTGATATATATACTTAGTACAATACAATACTTAAATAGATATTTTTTATTATATATAGAAAATACCCAAAACACCCGGGACAAATATTTGTAGATCGTACAAACATATGACCCGAGGCGGGAATCGATCCAGCAACCTCCCCGTCGCAGGCGGACCTGCGCCCGCTGCGCCACATCGGTCGTCAAAATTGTCTGACTGAACCATGGAACTAATAATGTACTACCGGACGGACCAAGGGGACTGAACAGACCATGATGGACGTAATTAGCAAACAGACTGCCATCTAAAAAAAAAAGAAAGAATTGAAACAACTCAGCCACAGACAGACGCCCAGCCCAGCGCGCAGCCCCTAATTATTAAAAATAAACAGAAGAAGAAGAGCGGTATGGTCTCAGGACTTTAGCCTGCCCATTGGGCGAAAAAAAAAAAACAGAAGAAGAAAAAGAAAAAACTTTTGTGGTTGGTTTTTCGACTATTGTGGATAAAAAAAGACTGCTATTTATTTTTCATCCAGGTTAGTTCGAGTAGTTCAGTTTAGGTAAATGCCCTACGTAAAAAATATACCTGCTTTGCATAACAATATCCTTACACTAAAATAAAAATAGCAAACACATTTCGTATTGTGTTATCATTTTGGACATTTTAGGCTACAGTTCGCAAATAAAGCTTATGTTGAGTTGGTGTTACTTTCTGATCTCTAGCAAATCACCAAAAACCCGTCACCAGATATGGCAAAATTAGAATTATCACAAACCTTAGCCGGGCATAAAGGTATTGTGTGGAATGTGTCATGGCATCCATTAGGAACAGTATTTGCATCTTGTGGTGAAGACAAAACGATAAAGTTATGGAGCAAAGAAGGCCCTGATTGGACAATAAAGACTGTACTTGTGGATGGGCATCAGCGCACCATTAGAGAAGTGGCATGGTCTCCATGTGGCAATTTTCTAGCTTCAGCCAGCTTTGATGCTACCACAGCAATATGGGATAAGAAAAGTGGTCTGTATTTACATAACTCTTAACTAAGATGATGCATTTAGGCAGCTGTCTCATTGGTACTTAACTTTTGGTAGGTCAGTTTGAATGCAATGCAACACTAGAAGGTCATGAAAATGAAGTTAAAAGTGTTGCCTGGTCACCTTCTGGACAGCTACTGGCTACCTGTGGCAGAGATAAATCAGTCTGGGTGTGGGAAGTAGCTGGAGATGATGAATATGAATGTGAGGCAGTACTAAATGCACACAACCAAGATGTGAAGAAAGTATGTAAATCATCTATAAAATTACTTTATAAAAACAATCCAAAAATAAATGAATGCTTATTCTTATACTTTGTTTGTAGGTTGCATGGCATCCTTCACTAGACATCCTGGCTTCAGCATCATATGACAATACTGTTAAAATGTATAAGGAAGACCCAGCTGACAATGACTGGACTTGCGTTGCCACTCTCCAATCTCATGAATCTACAGTTTGGGGTTTAGCATTTGATAAAACAGGAGAAAGGCTGGCTACTACTAGTGATGACAGAACTGTTAAGATTTGGAAAGAATACAAGCCTAACAACCAGGAAGGTGTTATAGTTACTGATAATGAGTCTGTATGGAAATGTGTTTGTACATTATCCGGCTACCATTCTCGGTGTATTTATGACATAACATGGTGTCACGAAACTGGTCTGATAGCTACAGCGTGTGGAGATGACATTATAAGAATATTTAAAGAAGCTGAAGATTCTGACCCCAATGCACCAACATTTGACCTTATTTGCACAAAATTAAATGCACATACACAGGATGTAAACTGTGTGGTATGGAATCCTTCTGGAAATCAAGAGTTACTCTCATGTAGTGATGATGGGGAGATACGATTATGGAAATTTGCTGAGTAGTGACTATTTTATTTATGAAAAAAGATTAGCAATGTTATTATGATCAACAGTGACATGAACAATATTTTTATCTATTTTAAAAAATCATATTGTTTAAACTTTAGTTCCTGGATGAGGGTTAATGATAAGTGATAATTAAATATAATCAGATATAATATTATATCAAGCAGTTTGAATTTACTTGTGCTTTCTTTTCTATTGTCTGAGAAAAGCTGGGCATTGAGTTAAGACCAGCTCTAATGCCAGCTCCATTGTATTCTGTCAATTTACCAACCTTACTATTTCTCACCTGCCTGACCTTATAAAAATATATTATCAATCAAATCAAATCAAATCAAAAATGCTTTATTAGAAACAAAAACACATGTACAAGAATATTTAAGTATGATAACAACTACAATAGTCCACAAATGTGACTGTGATTATATTTACATTTATGACTTCATTATGTGAGTTTGTGGCCAACTCTGGTGACGGAGTTTATGGAGTTGTTAGGTATAATACTTTAGGGTAAGAGTAACATTTAATGTCCACTGTCCATTTATTATTATTTGTTTATTTTATGTCAGCAAGTGGCAAGACTGTCAAGTCGCCCGCCTGATGTTAAGCACCACGCCTGATCATAACAGATGCAGTGCCACCCAAAGCTTAAAGTTTTTAAATTCAGCGTGGCACTGCATTGCACTCATCACCCCAAGACGTTGCTGTTAAGTCTCTTTCTTCCATGCTGGGTATCAAAACTTAGATAAGTAACAGTTTTATTTTTCAGTTTTCATGTAATGATTTACAAATTGGGAAGGATCATTCAGCTAAACAAAGCAAGTGCTGCACATTATTCATCAAATTTTTTGAAAATGTCTACCGGAGAAAAATTTGGTGTGCCTTTGGAGAAAGTAATAACTGTACTAGAAAACTTTGCCCCTAAAGCGCTTGCAGAGAGCTGGGATAATACTGGGCTGCTAGTTGAACCATATACACCAAGGTTTGTAATCATTTCACCCTCATGCCAGGTACTATTAAAATGCGAAAGTTTAAACATAATTTTTTTTTTGATGTGGGAAGTATTTTTGTTACCTACATCGCCCGTTTTGTTAGAGTACATGTACCGATTTGGATGAAACTGTATTATGTATAACACTAGCGGACCCGCCCCGGCTTCGCACGGGTGCTACCTATATAAACTGCATAAAAATCCATTGCGTAGTTTAAAGGATCTAAGCGTATATATACAGGTATAGTTCGCACGGCGGATCTAGGCTTCCGTGGAGTTAGCTGTTTGTGAAGCGCAAAGGCAATTTATTTTGAAAAAGCTCCATTGCGCATCGAAACGGCTAACTTCGCGACGGCCGAGATCCGCCGTGAGAACTATACCTACATACATACTAAGGAACAGATAGACGTCGCGCGGCGGGGAGCCACTTTATTTTATACTTTATAAATATAAATAAATAAATAATGCTGGACAATCCACACAGCATCATCTAGCCTCAAAGTAAGCTGCTGTTAAACAGAGCTGTATTATGGGTACTAGATGACTGATATATATTTAATACAATAAAATACATAGATAGATATTTTTTATTATATATAGAAAATACCCAGAACACCCGGAACAAATATTTGTAGATCGTACAAACATTTGTTCCGAGGCGGGAATCGAACCCGCAACCTCTGCGTCGCAGGCGGACCTGCGCCCGCTGCGCCACATCGGTCGTCAAATTGAAATAAAAATTATGTAAAGATATTCTTAATTCTTGTTCTGGAAAATGTATAAGTACCGAGGTACTAGTTATCTTGGTAGGTAAAGCCGCGGACAGAATCAAATAAGTAGTTACTTACAAAATCAAATAATCGCGAAAACTTAGGTCAATAATAAGTAGGTAGGTAAACAAAAGAAATTATGAAACGATTTTTTTTTTTTTCAGAAAAATAACGAAGATCTTACTTACAAATGACCTCACAGAAGATGTGGCTTTGGAAACTAAAAAACATGACTGTGAAATGATTATTTCATACCATCCTCCTATATTTGCGCCAATGAAATCAGTTGTGAAAAGGCAAGTTTAATTCAATTTATGTTATAGTGACCAGGTTGTTAGTACAGTAAGTAAGTAGTAGAAAGTTATCTTATACTTATTTTCAGCCAGTTGTCTCAAAGCTCTACATTAAATTGGTTTCAGTGCATGGAAGGAGCGGATAGTTGCTTTTCTGTTAGAGAATCGCATATCCCTCTACTCGCCACACACTAGCTGGGATTGTGTACAAGGCGGTGTTAATGACTGGCTGGCATCGAGCTTTCCTTGTGAGGAATCTAAGCCAATCACACCTGGCGATAATCCTAACTTTGGTGCTGGCAGGTAATTTTTAATACATTTTAGCTGCGCCTTGCGGTTTTACCAGCAGGTTATTGAGTTTGTATTCTATTCTACAGGAAACGTACGTGTTAATGGGATAAAAAATAGCTTTTAGTCCAGAGCATAAGGAGCATAAGCTATCTTTATAGCGAATTTCATCCATGAGCGTGAAAATTATACTTTACACAAATAATGCCAAAATTCTGAATAAATTCCAGAATCCTGACTATCCAGCCTGATAGCTCTAAAGGTATATCTATAGCTGATGCTGTTGATAGAGTGAAGAAGCTAACAGGATTGCATCATGTGAGACTTGCCCTGGGAAGAGGAACATCTATGGATGATTCAGTGAAAACTGTTGCAGTTTGTGCCGGCTCAGGAGCATCTGTTCTAAAAGGAGTACAAACTGATCTCTATTTAACAGGTGTGTGAAATAAGTAGTGGCGACGGTCTGCCAACTAATGAGATACTTGACAGATGTGGTTTTAACTTCTTTACATACTATTAAACAAAGTCGCTTGCCGCCGTCTCTCTGTATGCATGTACGATTAGATCTTTTAAACTACGCATTGGATTTGAATGGGATTTTCATAATTGATAGAGTAATTCAAGAGAAACGCATTCCAAGCCGGGCTGAGAACGCTATTAAAAAACAAAACTAAAATCTTCACTAAAAGATACCAGAGCACTGGTGGTCAAGTGATAGTGAAGTGACCCTGCCTCCGATCCTAAAGTAATGTGTTCGAAAAGTCGAAACGACCCAATAAATTTTCAATATCAGAGAATGATGTACGCAACGCCATCGCCAGTACTCTCAAATGGCGTGGCCAGTGTCTCAAAAATATTGTGAGAAAACCAGCATGTCCACGAACTAAAAAACCTAAAGATAATTATGTGCCATCCACCATTCTGCATTAGATCCCCTTGGTGGATAGATCATGACCTAATCTCGACTCATTTCTCACAGTAATGAATACCAGCATTATTTTTAAAATGTGTTTATTCTTTGCAGGCGAAATGCTACACCATGACGTTCTTGATGCAACCCAAAAAGGGATAAGTGTTATTCTCACAAACCATTCTGATTCAGAAAGAGGTTTCTTAAAACAGTTCACAATTGAACTTCAAAAGAGACTAGAAGACCAAGTCGAAGTTATTGTAAGCAAAGAAGATAGAGATCCACTTGTTACTGTCTAACTAAGGTAATAAATAAATAAAACAAAGTTTAAATTAAGCTGTTATTTGTTATTTAACTTTAGATTTTAACATTAGATTATAGTATTGTAAATGTGAGATCATCATTACAGTTATTGTTTTCGCGCTGAGAACTAACTACACTCAAATTCTGTCTTTCAGACTAGAATCATCCCAACTATAACACTTGGCAAGTTCTCTCGTTTAATAGTTTCTTCCGTTTTCTATCTCCATTCACACCGTTTAAATTCCTTTGATGATCTTCAGTCTGCACTGAAAGGTTTTCATTTATATAGATGTGTTGGCAAGGTATTGTTAGAATTGTGTTAGAGCATGCACACGATTACTTACGAAGAGCAGCTTTATCAGATGACTTGTTTTTCAAGTTCTCTTTATACTTTTCTTTCACCACCTCTTTTGTACCCTTCTTTCTTTTAGGTGAGCCAGATCCAGATCGAATCTTGCATATTGAAGATACAGTTCCGTTTTTGTCGTTGTAGTTTATGATGTATTCACGACGACTCGGCCTGCTACCATGTCTCGTTGCTGTGTCTTTATTAGGGATGGTTTTATTTGCACTTATATCTTTACAAGTTTTAGGTATTATCGTCACAATATCATTTCTGGTACTTGTTTTATCTTTTGATGACTGTCGTTTATGAACTTTTAGATCACTTTCAGAATTTTTCTTGCATGTTACTTTCGTACTTAATAAAGTAGAGTCGCGCTCTTGTGTATCATCTTCAGGCGTTGTTTTTGAGTGTCTGTGCAATGATCTGCTCTTATGTTCTTTCTTCTCAGGAGTTGAATTCCTTTGTTTGTATAAAGATTTGCTTTCAGAAGATTTATTTGTATCATTTGACGCGTCCGAATATGTCTTTTTGTTTGTAACATGTGATTTATTTTTGTCTAGTTTTAGCTTATCGTCATATCTTTTAAGGCTTTGATTCTTTTTTTCAAATGAATTATTTTTTTCGTCGTCAATTTTACGTCTATTCGGTGATAGTTTGTACGTATCTTGACTGGTGTTTGACTGCATGGCATCTAATTTACGGTGCATTTTGGTAACGCTAGAATCATGATTTCCAGGAACTCTCTGTTTATTATTAGTTTGAACGTCAGATTTAGAAACAGTTTTTGTTTTATGTGTGCTGTGTTCAAAAGGTTTTTTGAGATTAACGTATAACGGGTTATCGTCGTCTGATATCGCCTTTGCTCTATATGGTGGTGTTTTTGCTGTTTTTACTTGATGCCGAATTTCATTTTCATTTATTAAATGATCTCTCGTAGTTCTGTAATAAAGAAATGCATATGACATAAGCCAAATAAACTTAATTTTCCGTTAAATTAATTCAGGGGTGACTTTGCGGAAATTCATTACAAGATTAATCAATACATTTATGTAAGACAAATAATACTTTAGAACTTTTCGCTATCTTTCTATGACACTTTTGCCTCTCTTGGAAAAGCAAATCAATTATTCGGGGATGTCTCGTGGAGGATCAAATTATTATCTAAATCTTAATTTCTCATACTACAACTTTATGAATAAAAAATAATTAGTGGGTAAGTAGGTACAACAAAACCTCATTTACCAACACTTACTATTACATACCTTGATGATTGATCGTGGTGGCGCTGGTTTTTTTCAATATAATTTAATCTATATGATTTGCGAGGTTCCGAGTGACTTCGATTTTTTAAAGGGCTCAATTCTTCCTGCTTTTTTGACTTAGATCGTCGGTAAGTTATAATATCGTCGTTTGAACTGATCTCTTGTTCGATAATAGGATTATATACAATTTCTTCAATATGATTTAGCTTATCATCATACTTTGTACGCATTCGTGGGGTTGGTTTAGGAACATAGTTTGTATTCATAGGAATGTTTTGATATTCCGGTGAATCTTCTGATTCGCTGTTGCATACACTGTTCGAAACTTGTTGAATCAATCTAACCGTTTGAAACAAGTCATGAAGAGCAGGGTCTTCGTGCATCTCTGAAACTTTGTGTCTAGGTTTATCCATATTTTTCGGTGCGTTATCAACTCCGAAATATGTAAGATCGCTTTCTCTTAGATCCCTCGTTTTTAGTCTTGCGGGAGTTGGCGATCTTGTTAAAGCTGGTTTTTTTTTCGGCAAACTAAATTTATTTCTTTCCTCGTGAATTCTGACGACTTTTTGCGTTTTTCCACTTTCGAAGTCATACGTCTCTTTTTTTGAAGGTATATTTTCTGGACCTGTAAAATAAATTGTCAATATTTAGAAAAGTATGTTTCGCATTGTATAGAAAAAAAGTAGTTAATTAATAATACTTACTCTGAATTGTAGTCCTGAATGCATTCGATTTCATCGAGACTGTATGTTGACGGGAAAAGCTAGCCGATATTTCAGCGACACTACGCTTGTCTGCTTGTAGTTGCTTGTTTATGAGCGACACGGCTGTCGGAACATACAACGTATCATCTCCATCATCAACCTTTGGGTTATCATGATCCCCAAATGCCATGTTCTCTCCTAAGAGATATGGTTTGGGTTTCGGTATCTTGTTTTTGAGAATACTCTTTGTAGCTGCCGTATTCTCATCGGTTTCGTTAAACTCACTTATTGTGTAATTTAGTAAGTTACTTTCGTTCGAAAAGTCGGTAGTCTTCTCACCAAAAAGAGTTATATGTTTTTCAGACATGTCGTGCATTGGAACAAAGGCACTTCTTCTTTTTCTAAAATCGTTTGTTGGAGGGGGTTTCTCGTCTGTAGCAATTATATTTACTTTGCCAGTTTCAGCAGCAAAGTGTAGCTCAGTTTTACAAAACTCTACTTTCTTAAATTTGCGCTGGTGCTCTTCATAATTCTTCCTAGTCTCATACTCTTGATCTGTTTCAAGAGTGATTGGCAATGTTATTGTAACTTTTCCCGTTGGTTGCAGTGTTATGTTGTTTTCTTTTGAATTTGGATGTTCGTCGTCACTGTTACGATAGTTCTTGAATTTAGTCCCTTTGTAGTAATTATCCTGTTTATTATTAGAAAGCCAACTTTCAAAGGTATTATCTCGTGTATGATCGTTCTTTTCGTTTAATCCGAAGTATCTTGGATTTTCATCTGCGTAATCGTTAACAATCTCTGTTGACTTGCAAATACCGCTATCCGTTGAAGATTCCATCGCTAAAGTATCATTGCTGTGAACGATAGTTTCTGATAGTGGTGACGCATCTTCGAAACTATAACTTTTCCGCCGGTTGTTCCAATCGTTGCTGCCGTTTAGAAGAGATTTGAATTTGAGAGAACTTAGTGCGGGGGCATCTAACAGTGGTGATACTCGACTGCTTCTTCCATTTTGTGACAATCCGTCACTGTTTTCTGAATCGCCGGAATATTTTCTGAAAATGCTTTTATGGTTTCTTGAAACGTCGATTATGCTCGCATTGTCTGTCGAAGAAGACTCTTCACTGGGCATTCTAACCGATCCCCCTGTTGAACTTCTCCATTTCGAAGGTTCTGAAATCTCCAAGTCATCCGGCTCGGTTACTTTGTAGTTTTCTGTATCAGCTTGCGAGTCTTGTAACAGTGCTAACGGTGTTGAGGATATTTCTAAGGGTTCTGTTGGTAATGACGGAGGTTCAAGGAACCCGGAGTTGAAACCAGATGAATATACCTGAAAATAAAAGATCATAAAAAAAACACCTAAAAGTCACAGACATAGTGGCGGAGTGCCACATCAGAAACTACCATAAGCATCGTCATTATACAGACTCCAGAACAAATCTTTACAGATCGTTCAAGCATTTGTCCCGCAGGCAGCGGAAATCGAACCCGTATCTCTCCCGCTTCAACCGGCCACTCGCTCCACGCCACGTCGAGAGAGATCGTCGTATCTTACAATATACTGAATTTGCTTGACATAAAAATATAATGATATCTAGCCTTACCCTTCTCGACGCGTGAACCATGTACGAGGAAGCCGGCACTCCCGGGCCCGCCGTGGTGTGGTAGGCAGCTCGCATTACCTTCATGCGCGCTCCTGGGCCGCTGGCGTGGACCACTTCCATCGCCCGGGCTATTCGCCTCGTCACGCCGCCTTCTACCACCTGTCGATAACAGAAATGAAATGAGCGTCATTGATGGGGTCATCGATCATCGCTACTGCCTTTTTGGTTGCGCTATCATTTCCATTTAAACGCTTCCTTATTAGGAATGACATTGCATGCGCTGAAATCATAAGAAAAGTAAATCATTTCATTTAACATTAGTTTAGGTCCTACACTTACTATGTATTTTCTAGCAAATATTTTTATTTTAAAAAAATTGCCCATAAAAATATATTTAAACAACCTACTTAATAAAAAGTCATTAGAGTTCAAGAACTTTGTTCTGAATTCTCACAAATCACGGACAATGACGGTAGCGGAACGTGATTCATTCCGGACCGTTATATTTCACAACATAATTTGGTAGTCTACAGTTTTTATACAAGCTTATTATCAGCCTTATCACGATTTATCGTTTTATGATCTAACCACAACAAACCATAGGGTCGTCGTCATAGGTGCCTAAGTGCCTGGCTGCCTGCCTATTTAAAAGTTTTAAGATGCCTTCTAGGCTGGGGTGCGTGGAACTGGCGTAAATTCTCCTAGACGTTTCAAAATGATACTTGTGTTATGATTGAAAGAAAGAGTTCTTTGACTTTGAAATATTAATTTTTTTAGTAAAGTTAGAGATTTCTAGCAAACATAAAGAGTAACTGACAACCGGAAAGCGTTGCAACTTTAAAAAACAATTTTTTTTGGCGTTCCGTATAAGTATCAAGAGAAAAACAAAACTTATATAAAGTAAGTAGGTAAGTTCGTATGAGTCAGTGGCCAACTCTGGTGACAGAATTTCTAGGCCGCCATAGAAGATAGATTTAAGATAAGATAAGATCACTAGATATTATAGCAAAGAATGTAGTCATAATTTTATATAATTTTATTAGATATTGTATGGAAATGGCAATAACGAAAATCTTCTAGGGTAGTTCTGAACCTTACAATTCTGAAGCTTTTACTATCCTAAAGAGTTGCATGATTAAGAATAAAGTAGATAGATCATTCAAATGTTTGCGCCCTAAATCTTAGATAGGAAATTAATATATTCTAACTAAGCATACAACTGCCAGATTTAAAAGTATAAAATATTCATGAGCTTAATGTGACCGCAACTGTTAATAAGTAGGTTCACTTAACTAACTGTGTCTAGTGGTTAGGTTCTCTAGTTAGTAATGCGGTCGTGTGAATGAATTAGAAGATGTGGGTACAGTGTGGTTTTATAAAATGCCAGCAAAATTTACATTGCGGTACTATTTTACTACATAAGTGTTTATTGCTTATCAATTGCTATATTCAGTCTGGTACTCTTATAACTATGGACGTAGTAGGTACTAATATCTTTTTTGTGGTCGTGCGACAATTTTAAACGGTTTTAATTAGCTGGACCACAGAAGTATTACCTATCTAGATAATATACTTCTGTGAGCTTGACCTGTTTGTTGCATCATGTGTAACTTAGGTAGAGGGTATAAGCACCAGTTATTGGCCCCTTAAGCACCTTGGTCAATGTAAATTGCTATAGTTTCCTATAGCGTCATCCAAATTATGTTTTTATGATGCTAATGGAGACAGGAAAAGTTCTAATATCATTTTAATAACAATAAAAATAATTATCATTGTTTATAAATAAATAAAATAATAAATAATGCTGGACCGCATCATCTAGCCCCAAGGTAAGCTGCTGTTAAACAGAGCTGTATTATGGGTACTAGATGACTGATATATATTTAATACAATACAATACATAGATAGATATTTTTATTATATATAGAAAATACCCAGAACACCCTGAACAAGTTTTTGTAGATCGTACAAACATTTGTCCCGAGGCGGGAATCGAACCCGCAACCTCTGCGTCGTAGGCGGACCTGCGCCCGCTGCGCCACATCGGTCGTCAAAAGTCAGTTTTTATACTCATTCAAATAAAAATTGTGTTACTGGCACCCCAGAACTAGTTACTGACATGTTTGGTTTCAGTTATTGGCCATAGCACTTTTTACGAAACACGCCAGATTATACTAGGTAGTATTTTTTAAAGAAATATAAAAACTTGATAGTTCCATGTGTCACGCACGCTCATCCTAAACATTTAGAATTTAGAACCTAAGTTAATATAGGTCTCCTAAAAGTGATATGTAAATGTCACAAGAAAAATAATAATTAACTCTATAAACCGAACTAAGTGGTTTTTTTAAATATTGCGGAGTAAGGTTCCACTTTTGGCTTTACTTTGAAAAAGGCCATTTCACCTTACAGGTGTATTTTCACCAACACAGAATATAAATTGGATTCGTAGGTGACTGGCGGTGATGTGTAGGTATGTATGGCCAGTAACTTAAAACTTGTTTTTTTTCGCTTCTGTTATTGGCCATACCATAATTTAATGTTTTACAACGAACAAACACAATCCTTACCGTTTTCACAACAAAACCCCACCATAGTAGCCGGATTGCCGATTGTCAATCAATTATGATTTTTTTTATACGAATTTATTCGAAAGGTGGTACAAATTGGCACAAATATTAAAGCTAAATATGTAAACTGTTCTATAGAATGAAAGGAGATTGAGTATGAAGTGGCCATTAACTACACATGCATTTACGATACTAAAATTTGTTTTTGGCAAATAACTGTGAGTGAGGACCTTCCCACCTACCTGGTAGTACATACATATATATATTACATACCTACGTAATCCTATAATAATCAGCTATTTTAAAAAGCTTATTAGAGAAACAGCTTGTTTTTGTTATTCTAACTAACTAAACAAACCCACGACCTTAGGATCGGAAGGCGGGGTCACTACCACCAGACCAGTGCTCTCATTATATTTTGAGATTTAGCATTGACTATTATTAGATACACAAATATATTAGATAGGTATTACAAGATTTATGTGACGTGATCGCAAACGCGGGGGCGAAATGAAATGGTGAGGCTATGCCTCGTGATTGCGATCTTTTCATTGAACTCGCTTGCATTTTCGAGTAGGTGTTGGTACCTACGAGTTTGGTAGGTAGACAGGTAGATTTTAATTTTATCCGCCGATTGATTGAACATTCACATATCTTTCGAGTATCTATAGAAATGCTCTGTAAATGGTATGGCGGCCGGGACCGGGCAGGGTGGGTGGCGCGCCGGCCGGGGCGGCCGACGGACGGCACGGCGCGGCGTCATCATAACGGGACTTTCGACTATTCAGGAACTGTGCAAGTATTTTAGTAGGTTCTTAGATAATGTTACGAATTTAGCTAATATATAATTTAGTTAGCTTTAATACATACAAATAATGTTAAATATATAGGCCTACTAATAGGCACTTACCTACTAGGTACCGATCCTAAACTCAACTCAAGAATAATAGATACCTACTTACCACTGGTTAAATAAATTCGTGTGGTGTTTGTTTGTATAAATCCTATAACAAAGCTTATCGTTACCATACCTACTTATACCTATTAAGAAACGACTCAATGACATCAGCAACCTACAAAACTGAAATGGTTCGTGCAAATTGTAAGTTATAGTCCAATCTATTCGTACCTATCTGCATAAAAAAGTTAACATGTTATAGATGCTAATTCTCCATTGGTATTTAAAATCGCTTTTACAACCTTAAAATATCGGATCAAGGCGAGTTAATTCTGAATATAATCTGACGTCACCCAATATTATCGAACACAAAGTAAAATCAAAAGTAAGGTCGCATGCGCGGCCCACAAGTCTACGTGCTCTAAGTATTATAAATGACAGAACAATAAGCTTTTAGGAGCTACCGTTCAAGATATAACGCTGTTTACAACCTTTGCTGGGTAGGTATTTTGTGTGCTGTATTATTTCCGTTCAAATAAAATCTTAAACCAACCAAGTGTCCAAAAAACGCGTAGGTACTTTTCCCAATTTTACGCTTGTTATTTCTGCTAAAGTATGGAGTTTACAATAAAAATACACCTACTAATTTAAAGTTTAAGTTTTTAATAAATAAATACAATAAAAAAAATGGTCTAATAGCATTGACTATTTTAATAGGATTTTTTTAAAATCACATCTTAGCTCTTTTAATCATATATCGCCATAAGCAAGCACCGACTTTCACTCAGACCGCGTTGAGCGCATAATATGGAGGAAGGACGTATCGCTCCTCGTCGCGCGCGCTTTTACGTATATAAGTATAATTTTATTGATACATGCAGGCGAACTTTACAATATAGCGCTAGATTTTGGAACGGCCTCATAAAGTAGGTAACTTAAGCATAATATTTCACGTCTCTCGAGTAAAGCCACTTTGTGTTGCTGTGGTGCAGCACTACAGGCAGGGACAGAGATTAGCCAACCGACAATTAACCTGCTATGCCTCCTGAAATACCTAGGCCTCACCTTTACTTGTGTGGAAATACAGTACCTACCTATTGTTTTCAGCAAAGATAACCAATTACACGTAAAGTAAGTATGGTATCTACTTTCCATATTAGCAAACATGCAAAAATAAAAGACTTAGTAGGATTATTTAGCCTAGGTACTTCTTAGTAAAAAGTGTAGGCATTTCTTACTTATATGTTGTGTCTTTAAAAATATCTAGGTAGTCTGAGTCTGACTGATATTTTGATTAAGACACATTAATAAGACTGCTAATATTTGCGCAGTGAAACAGCAAAATACACCTGCTTGACCGGACAAGATTTACTATTTGTCTAATGAATGTTTTTGGTTGAAATAAGTATTTATTATTAATGCTTACGGACTGAGGATCATCTAATAATGCTAACCTAGGTTTTCATTACCTACTTAAAAGAACCTTTTAGATGTAGTTCCTCCTTCCTGTACTTATGTAGGTAGTACATCCACCTTAAATTCCGCCTTAATTTGAACCGCTTCGTTGAACAGCCCTCGATTTTTCTTACAATAAGTTATTCTGTTTTAGCTTGGCCGCACTGAATTTAGTGTTCACAAAGCCTGGGCATTATGTATGGCCGTTTCGCGCACATTACCTACTAAGTGCATAATTAAAGTAGGTACTTACTAAATAATAAGACTGCACTTAGTTGAATGGCGTTCAGATAGGAAGGAAGATAAGCTTTACACATCCATCCTCCTTACTGTTTGCTCAGAAAAAAACATGGAAGTAAAGAGTCTGTTATGTTACGCAGCTGTTGCTGTTCCTAAGACTGCTTACAGTATGCGTTTGAACGTTGTTAGTGCCAATTAAAAATGTGTGAACAACGACGAGATGTGATGTGCACGGAAGGTGTGTGTTCCGTGAGACGAGTAGGTACCTACCTACCATGGTAGAGGAAAGTCCGTGAGGCGCGGGGTCATCGACTAGCGTGGGCGTCAAACTCAGTATTTCTCGAGAAACTCCTAAGGAAAACCCCTGAATAAACATTAATAATTAATTTTTTTTATATGAATCATCTCGGATCAGTCGTCAAAAAAAGGTCAAACTAAATGCCGATGCCGTCTCCGCGTCTATTAGCGATGAGTGTGCATACGGAAAAGAACCTATGCAAATGTCAACAGGTTCTCGAAATTAAATAGGTACCTGGACATTCGCCTGACGCTTCGCGTAATTCGCGTTGTATAAACAGTATGAAAAAAAAATACAACACGTAGGTAACTACCTGGTATCCTAAAACAACCACATAAGCTTTGTTTTGAAACATAGTAGGTGGGTACCTAGGTACAAACAAAACATAAATTTTGTGGTGTAGTGTAGTATTTGATGCCATAAGATGGCTTGTTGTCGTTGAAAGAGTCCGTCATTGAGCCCTTTGTATACAAATTGCTAGTCATTAGGTAAACGACATCATAACAAAATGATGAGTTTGATTACCTGCATACATAAATAACACGGTACCGGGCGGATGGCGCAGACTAGGCCCAGGCGCAGCCTCGCAGGCCACGGCCTCTGCACAGGATTTCCGGCAATATGCTCACGAACCCGAATAAATATCGTTTCGCTTATTTAGGTAAGTACCTACTTATTTATATTTGGAGCCATGTTTATCACCTTTGAGGTTGATTACAAATTTTTAAATAAGTAGCTAACTAACTACTTACCTAACTATCTAACTACTTAAAATAAAACTGACAGTCGAATTAAATGATTTGTCGGACTTTGCTGCGTGCTAAGAGGTCGGTGCGCGCGCGTTGAAGTCTTTAATAGGAACTATTACAAATTCTTCAATTCTTGGTAAGTAAGTAGGTAGGTAGGTACCTACATTTATAAATTTTGCACAACCTTTAGGGCGGGGGAGGAAAGGAAGGTTCTTACTCCCTCATTTCATAATATTGCTAATTAGGTAGGTAGGTACAAGGAGTTTACAATAATCACTTTTATGAACCCTTATTTGCAAAAACTAAAAAAAAACTAAACTTGCTAAGTCTGACAAATAATTGAAAAAACTTTTTGACAGTTAAGGTGCTGCTATTTTTTTACAAAACCTAGTGAAGTGAATAAAAGAGTAGTGGAATAAGAGTAGTAGAGTTCTTTGTGATAGAGCTCGTCCGGGGAAGGACTACCACCATACCTATTTCTGCCGCCAAGCAGTAATGCTCGCATTGCTGTGTTCCGGTTCGAAGGGTATGGTTTCCGGTGAAATTACAGGCACATGAGACTTACCATCTAAGGTCTCAGGGTGGTAACACGCAAGTGATATCTATGATGTTGCATGCGTACATAGGCTACGGTAACCGCTGACCATCAAGTGGACCGTACGCTTGGTTACCACTTTAGTAGTATAAAAAAAAAAAAAAATGAACAGCTAATTTATGAACTAAATTTTAAATCATTTATTTAATTAAACAGCACCTAAAACAACACTGCGACGAAATTCTTATTAAAAAATTGAGTCAGTTCATTGGTTCACTTCCATAAAGTGATACAACGCCACACGCGCAATTCGAAAAAAGACTTTTACATCGGGGCATTCCGATTTATAGATCGCCTTTTTCCAAACGCGACGCCGCCGGCGCCGAGACGGATCGAAATGTCGTTTATTGAACCGGTAGTTCGAAAAGTGCATATTGGTAACGATAGTCAAGCAGCAATGTATATTTTTTAGAACTCTATGCTCTAATCTTACTTCTTCTCGAGTTATTGGTACCTTTCTAACTTAATAGTAAACATAACGGAGACAGCTTAAAATTTTCAAGCATCCTAATTTTGCAAATGAATAAATAATTGAACCTAATTTTACCATTTAGTATGAATGAATAATAAATAATTTGGCTTTATTCGTTTCTCAAAAAAACTGACGTCTCTTGTAAATGAGAGTTTATTTTCTCTACGATTTTGATTTCAGAAATAAAAAAAAATATTATATTATTATTAAGTACCTACTTAATTATTTCGCACGTTAAAACCACCAATAAAAAAAATGTCAGCAGGATTTGGAATCTTTGCTAACAGACTTCCCGATAGCTATTTCGTGCCGGAAACTTTGCCGCAAAAATCAAGCAATGATTCGAAAAAATCAGCACCACGAGAAGAAGAAAGATTAAAGCTCTAGTTATAAAAAACATATATTGCTGCTTGACTATCGAACAAAGCTAAAGCGCTAGAGTGCAAAGCGAGCAATGGTGTATAAACTTTGTGACAGATTTGAAAACGTAATGAAGTTTCCGATAGTCGGGTCGGACCGAGATGGTTTTAAAATACTATTTATTTTATATTTATTTATTGCTGATCTGTAACAGCACTAACGGAGTGAATGTGGCAATATTATTTTATGTTTTGACATTTCGTTCGTCAAAACGTTTTTCCGAGGTAAGGATTTCTTATAGAGAGCGTTCTGAAAGACTAACTCCTAACAGGTAGGTACTTAATTATTGTTATTCAACTCCAACCATATTATTATTAGCACGAACGACGAAAGCCTGCATGTACCTAGGTAGATATTTTAAGTGATAGGAAATGGTTAGGAGCAGAGCAAAGTACTTAAAGCTAGTAGGTATTCTATCAGCTTCCTCACGTTTTATCACTTTCACCATTGGATAATCAAGTAGTTAGGTAAGTAGGTACTTAAACTTAAGTAGACAGGCACCTAAAATCCAGAGTCTAGTCTATACCTAATCATTAGATCAAGTTGCTAACTTTGGGAATCATTACCTTAGTGTCTTCGAAGGCCGATTTCAGCAATTATTAGCCTATTAGGTTGCACATTTTTGTGGTATTATGAAAACTGAAGAGTCCCTGAAAGTTACAAACCATGGAGTATGGTTTTAATATAAGTGTTTATAATAGGTAAGTAAGTGTTTAATTTAATGTTGAAAATTGAACTTTGTCTCTCTCAAACACAAATTCGTCACCTTTTGTAACTTGCACTAATGCTAGGAAGTGGATTATTTTATGCATGATTTGATCGTACAACTTATTGAGATTATTTTACAAAAAATAAACCTCCAAAAATTTTTTTTATCAGTTTCAAACGTTCCGAACAAACATTAAAAAATCTTAGCTCGAATAATACAAAAAATTGGGGAACATACTTAAGAATCCTATCCATGAATTTTCTTGGAGCCTGTGAAGATCGAACACGATTGTGGCTCGTGTGTTGGAGATATTTTAAGGAAAATAAAAACATATAAAAGCTTCATCCCTTAAAATTTAAGTGAGTAGAACAAATATTAATAAACTCAAGACACAACTGATTAAAAAAATAATTAGTAACGCACATTTTCGTAAAATTAGCATTTTCAGTCAACTTTCGATCATGTTTTCTATGAAACAACAAGGTCCAACATATTTCCAAAAATGTAATCCCCTGGATCTGAGGAATCTATTTTTTTCTTGTTGACGGCTACGTCTATGTTTGGGCCACCCTGTATATAAGTACCTACCTAAGTTTATGAAGTCCGAAAATGTAATGTGTAGATAGATACTGCTACCTTATAGTGATACCTATAGATATTAGAGCTTTTAGATAATGGGTGGTTTGTCAATGCAAGACTGATTACCTACTCAGTTCATAATTTAGTTCCTAAAATACATAATAAAGTAAAGTGAAGTAAAAAATATATTTATTCAATCATGATATGATCATTCACATCACAAGGATAATTTTGAATCGTCATAGAGCTAGGTGAATTTACGCCAGTTCCACGCGCCCCAGTCGAATTATTGATATAGAAATGTTAACTTGCGATGTTGACGTTTTTGCATTTAAACGCTTGCACATTGCACACTCCCTTTCAAACATATGCAAAATACACAAGGCAAAACAAAAAAATACACGTCCTGTTTATAAAATAAAGGTTTATGTACGTTGTATAAAATACCAAACTGGCTTTAGACCTCTCTAGACAGGTTTGAAAAACTTTTCACTGGCCACATTTAAAAACACCTTATGATGACGGCACATAAGTCTCAGTTTTAAAAATGGATGGACTTGCCTTGCCGCTCTGGGTTTTAAAACTCCTTATTAGGATATGACCACTTTAGCCTTTTGGAAATGACCGCCTGATCGAAGTCCCACAAAGTTTTATCGAGCTTAGCGCGCGCTCACATATCTAAAGGTTTATTTCAGAAGCAGTAAGGTAAGACTAGTCTTGTCTTGTAGGTACCTACCTACAGCTTTTTTGAAAGCTTACCTTCCCGAACTCTGCAGTTCCTGCCCAGTCTCTGCGCCATTGACCTGCTACTTCCATGTCTGAGATATGTTTTCTTTCGGTCGTTGCAGCTACCACTCGAAAGCACTAGGGCTCGGCTCGTCCGGCGAAGCGCACACGCACACGTTCGCCTTGCGCGTTGGCTCGAAGCCTACTGACTGGCCTGACTGCCTTGCCTGCTGCTGCTAAGCCATGGCTGGCAGTAAATCAATCACCACCAGGTATCTACCAGACTTCGCTTACGTGACGTGATACAGCCTCAGCCCACGAAATAAATTTAAATAAGTAGGTATCGTGTATTCGTCATAGCTTTCCGCTGGCAAAAACCAAACCTACATAAACCTACATGATGCCGACGCGACGCCCACTCCAGATTAAAATGTTGTCAGGGCCTTCTTATTGGTAGGTAGTTAAGGTACCTAGGTCGCGAGTCACGACCCACAGGTGAGTACCTACACAGGTGCCCTAAGTACATAAGTATTTATTTGCCTATACCATTTATACTATCTAATGACTAAAGTAGTAGAATTCTTTGTGATAGAGCTCGTCTGGGGAAGACTAACTAGGCACCAACATACCTATTTCTGCGACCAAGCAGTAATGCTCGAATTGCTGTGTTCCGGTTCGAAAGGTATGATTTCCGGTGAAAATACAGGCACATGAGACTTTTCATCTAACGTCTCAGGATGATAACACGTAAGTAATATCTATGATGTTGCAAGCATACATAGGCTACGGTAACCGCTTGCCATCAAGTGGGCCGTAGGCTTGGTTGCCACTTTAGTGGTTTCAAAAAAAAGAATAACATAGACATAATTGCTAGAATCTAGTGTTTTCTTTTTGACATCTATATTTGGACCACCCTGAGGTAGACCAAGGAACTTGGTACCTAGGCTTTGAGAATGCCCCATTATTTTTCCCTCACCCTGTATGTATGATATAGAAGACCTAGGCATTGTATACATGTAGACATGTAATCAAACACTGCTAGAAGTTTTATAATTTTATTATGGTCTAGTAAGTATCATGAAAATTAAATGATGTAAAATTTAATGATTTGTATAAATTCTATCAGCCTTACTAATAAACGTGGTATACATACAGTTATACTTTGGATTAAACTATGAATCTCTATGATTAAACTGGCTTGGTCTAATAATCCCCTTAAAGATTCCCCTGCGAAGGGGATTATTAGACTTTTTGTCTACAAATCCCCTTACAATCGGATTTAGCTGAGGCAGGGGATTATTAGACAAAAAGTATAGAAATCCCCTTAATCGTAATTTATTTTGGTGGAAGGGGGTTATAAGACAAGAATAAATAAATACTCTTAAACCTTTATTTTTAGTTTAATCCAAGGTTTAGTAAGACTGCATAAGTTTTCAGAAGTATCTAATAGAAACATGATATTAAATTTGATATTTTTTATCATTTAAATACTAGTTGCAAATAAGTTGAGCTCTGACCTTGATCATGATGTGGTTGTGCTATACAAACTGCATTTTGGAGAATTTATGATCACATGTCACATATCCAAGCACACACAAGTTGTTTGTTACAAACTACCTACATATACAAACTTTTTTCAATAACAAAAAATAATTGACTATGACTGGATTCAACCAATTTCTGCCCCATACCATGAACTCTTAGAGCGATTCAAATTAGGACCTAAACTGAATTGTTAAAAAATTTTGTAGCATGAAATTAATAATTATTGAAGTCAGGAGTAACTATTCCATGGATTAAGAAATGTCAAATACAAGTAAACTGTCAGTTTACTCGCAAATAACTATGATTTACTTGGACAATAGCACTTATTTGAGTTTGGTTGAATCCACCCTAAATAATTATTATCTAGTTTTCATCTTGTCTTAGATGACTTTTGTATAAACTCAACAGATGATCATCACATTTCCAAAGATCTATAATTTCAATGCAAGCATCATTCTTAAAATTTGTCCTAGTATTTATACATCTCAAAAATGTAGCAGCAAGGGGTTCATTGCTCTGGTTTGATGCGCAGAATGTATAAAATAGTTTTTGTTCATAGTTGTAATTTTTACTAATACCATCTTTGAAATTCCTATAAAAAAGCTGGTGTCCGGAATAACATAGGTTTTCCATATCTTTCCATTCCTCAGCAGGTAGTGCAAATAATAATCCCACCATAGATCCTTTCACAATACACGTTGTCTGTCCAGATTTATCCACAATTCTCAAAGTGGCAGCTGAAGACACAGTATCCTTTCTGTTGTTAATTTTAACAGATTCTAGATAATAATCGGATAATATTCCCCATCCTTTACCACGAAGCTTTACTCGCCGTGATTCAGTTAGTTTTATAGGTGGCACATTGTTATAAAATTCATAACGACTGTGTTTTGTATTCATAAATGGTATAATTCTGTTCAATTCTAATTTAAGATAAAGGAGTAGGTACTCCCGGCTCTTAATAATAAATCGTGATTTTGTTTAAAAAGTACAATGTACAAAAATACAATCTAGCTAGCAGCTGGTCGGTTTATGTTTTAACATAGAAGAGCTAGATGTTTTCACAACATTTTCAGATAACTCAGAAAAGTAAACAACAAAAAATATTTTCTTTTTTTTCTCTTCTTTTTCTTCTTCTTCGATTAGGGACTCTGTGGCTTATTTGCCACAATTTTGCCAGTGTCAGTCAAGTGTTTGATGAAAGTTTGATTGTTGCTTAGCAACGTAACAAACGAAATTTGGAAAGAAACTGAATAAATTACCAACCAACATTACCCCTCCATTTCACACTCACTTGTGATTAGTAAACAAGTTAAATTCGAAAGCGTTCTCCGGGATCAGTGGTAACAATTGGTGTACCACAAGGATCAATACTTGGGCCATTCTTGTTTTTAATATATATATAAATGATCTACCCCGGCTTGTTAGGAACGATCATGAGATTGTACTGTTTGCTGATGACACGTCACTTTTATTTAAATTAAAGCGACAAGAGACTAACTTTGACAAAGTAAACAATGCAATCTCTAAAATTGTAGGGTGGTTTAATGTAAACAACTTATTGTTAAACGAAAATAAAACGAAATGCGTTCGTTTCATACTACCTAATGTAAAACAAAACCAAACTAATATAAAAATAAAAGATGAAAAGCTAGGCCTTGTGGACACCACAGTTTTTCTAGGCATAACCTTAGATAATAAACTGCAATGGGGCCCACACATAGATAAATTGTCGAAGAGACTTAGTTCTGCAGCATACGCAGTCAAAAAGATCCGTCATTTCACCGACGTCGATACAGCCAGACTAGTTTATTTCAGCTACTTTCACAGCATTATGTCTTACGGTATTTTGTTGTGGGGGAGTGCTGCAGATATTAACACCATATTCGTGTTGCAGAAGAGGGCTGTTCGCGCAATTTATAACATGGGTCCCAGAGAATCACTTAGAGATAAGTTCAAAGAAATCAATATTATGACAGTACCCTGTCAATATATTTATGAAAATCTTATGTATGTTCGCAAAAATATTAATCTGTTTAAAAAAAATTGTGATAATCATAATGTTAATACTAGAAATAAAAATAAACTCGCTGTTCCCACAGTTAGGCTCACTAAGGTCAGTAAATCTTTTAAAGGGCAATGTGTACGCTTCTTTAACAAAGTCCCAAGCGACATACAAAATTTATCAATTGTCAAATTTAAAAACTTAATTAAACAAAATCTGTCTCAAAAAGCTTACTATAAAACAACCGATTACCTAGATGATAAAAAAGCTTGGGACGAATGTGCTCCAACTCTACTTGGAATCCATAACAATAGCAAGGGTCATGCCAAAAAAACGATAGGAACCCAGCCGGTGTTGTTGCCAGTTCTTTTACGGCATGGGCGCGATGGAACTGGTGTAAATTTTCCTAGCTTGTAAGACGTTTCAAAGTGATCCTTGTGATTCTACTGAATAAATAATTTTTGATTTTTTATTTTGATTTTGAATTGGACAAACTGCCACCCTTGTCCCAAGACGAGAAAAATAATAAGATGTTTTCGATTCGAGATAAAAAAAAAAGTAGTTCCGATTGCTTTCCCAGATGGCGCTATCTGCCCTACTGCCATACTGGGAAAGGTTATCAAAACAAGAAAAAAGTTGGTAACTCCGTTTTTGTTTCCTCTCGTGACAAGCGGAAGGTTGAGGGTTCATGTCCTGCTTGAGGCAAAATCATTTACCTAACTCCAGTACGACCAAAGTTAATGTACTACGTAGTACGTACTATGACTTTGACACCAGCCAGAAAAATTAATATACAGGGTCATTCATTATCAACCTGACAAACTTAAGGGATAGGTTCCACGTAAAAAAAAAATATATGTACCATAAATATTTTTTTTTATGTATTTTTTGTCTCTAATTTAATTTAATTTATTATTATTATGGATCACCAACGAAAGATACACAGGCATACATATTTTTAAATTACAGAGGTACTCAGGTCAGTTGCTCTCTCAATTAGAGGTCTAGGTCTTAAAAATCCCAAGTAAACAAAAAATATCGATTACGTTTTTCCGCTCAATTATTATTTATCAATCAAGGAATCGAGTTATGCGACTTAATAATGAAATATTCGAGTGTGCGCGCCCCGTAGCGGGTCAAGGACACGCGCAGGTCAAAGACGCGCGGGTTATTGACCCGCGGTTCATTGACGCGCGGGTCACTGACACGTGCCGAGCGCTGTCTTTTCGATTTCTAACAAGGATTATTAAGCAGAATTACGTAAAATTTTAAATATTTTTTTTTTTTATGTGTGGAACCTACCTACCCTTTAAGTTTGTCAGGTTGATACTGAATGACCTTAGATGTTCTTTAAACGTAGTGCCTAAATTCTCTCTGATGATCTATTTCTGTTGCGATTTTTTTCAATCTTGTTTAGATTTACTACTTTAGCGAATTTAAAAAATAATATAACTAATGAGAAGAATAGGCTGGATTCAAAAAGCGGTGGACAAATGGCCCGGAAAGAAGACGTTTGGAATGTATAGATTTCTCCCCATGTTCTTCGTTCTTGGAGCTAGCCTTGAATTATCGATGATCAACTGGAAAGTTGGTGAAATAAACTTTTACAACACATTCAAGAAGCGTCGAGCGCACGATATTGTTGAGGAAAAGATAAAAAAATACTCTGCAGCTTCATAATGCCTGCAGGAGTTACGTGGGGTCAGTACATAGCATTTTCTTCTGCTTGTATGCTTTCGATGCTGGCTGGCTCTCAACTCGTGCACCAGTACTACCAGCCTTTAAAAAATCTGCAGGAGTTTATCAATAAGGAGCTGAAGAATCTACCAGATCATGTACAGGCAAATATAAGAAGTGAGTTAAAAGATGAAGGTATTTTAAAATAATTTGTAGTTTTATGTAAGTAAACATTAAAATGTAGATAAAGTGTGAAAATTTATATTTTATTTTATTAAGTACCTTAATAAACAAACTATCTTGCAGTGAACGTCTATCACCTGAAATGATGCTAGATAATAAGTAAACAGCTTTTTATTTATTTATATTTAAAGCTTTATATTTTTTTAATTGTTTTTTTTTTCTGATTATCCGCGATCAGTTGGTTGACTATAAGCGGATGAGTTGGATGATTCTCTGGCGTTTGGGTTCTGGGCTCATTAGTCCTTCTTTCCTCAATATTGGAGGTTGTCCAGGATGTGTGATGTGTGTGATTAGTGCCCTTGCAAGTGGGTTAGTGTGACTTCTCAAGCAACCCAAGTATTTGATTCCGTAAAGCTTTATATAACCTTAATAAACTGATTATTTCTAATCAGGTGATTTTTCTTAGTTTCAGTGATATAAAAAAACAATATTTTTATTTAGGTAGGTAGTTAGGTACCTAATTTTAATATAGGTACTTAATAATATTATTATGTAATCTCTCATATGTTAATTATGTCACAGTTATCAATTTGGTTCATCTTATACACAATATTTACAAAAATGCTTTACATTTTCTACAACAAAATTCTAATTCATAATAAATTATCCTTAAAATTATATTCTGCACATGCATAAAAACAATCTAATGTGTCTATTTGAATAAAACTATAAAATTCAACAATCTATAATAGTATGTAATAAAAGTAACAATGGTTTGTTTGTCTGGTACTCTGATACTTACAGCAATAATTATAAGTAATATAAATGTTATTATGGACACAAGCCATCTGTATTTATGGAGTATTTTGTTAAGTAAGTTTAGGTACATTTCTCATTCTACTAACAATGGTAAATCATCAAACTGTTATACATTTAAATATAAAAAAATCTATACCCCTAAGTTATCCCCTATCATACACATCAATGCAGTCTTAGTCAATACTTTACATTTGTAGGTCACCTTGCTGAATCAGAGATGGTTCGTCTTATCCAATCAACATGAGAACTGATTGAGTCATAGATTCGAGGCCGGCCTAATCCAATTTTTGTGCATGCAATTCTCCATCCACTCACACCCATCAGAGACCAAAGTTTCTTGTCTTGATTAAAACACATCATAGAACTTCCAGCATACTCTTCTTCCTAAAAAATAAACATAATGTTCGATAATTTTGGCAGTAGGTATGAATCGAAAGAAGTTGCTACCCTCTTCATGAAATTCATGCAGACATTTCAGTTGGTGTGTATTTATCTATACTAATATTATAAAGAGAAAAGATTTGTATTTTTGTTTGTTACAAATAAACTCTAAAACTACTAATCCGATTATATAAATTATTTCACCATTAGAATGCTACATTGTCTCTGAGTAACATAGGGTATATTTATTACTGGCGACCCGCCCCGGCTTTGCACGGGTGCGCTTTCATTGCACCCGCGCGAAGCTGGGGCAGATCGGCTAGTATACTATAATGACCTGGTTAAAAAAATATCCCCCTATTTATTGAATACTTACATCACAATCATCTTGATCATACAGAGGCTCTGCACATATTCCGTTAATTGCAGCAATGCTGACATTTTCACACGTATTCATTGGACTGGACGCGACATGGACCCTTTGCAGCTGGTCTCTGTTTCTCGTCCAACCAAGTGTATTGCAAACGCTCTTTTCTGAACTGCCGCTGTCATCAGGCAAACAGATTGGTCTGACGAAGTCCGTCATTTCGACTGGTTCTTCTAGTCGCACTAACGCGAGCATGCTGCCTTCGACCGGAGATCGCACCATGCCGACGATCCGCCGCTCCTGTTGCCATGGAGTTGTACTCTGGATGCGAACTGTACCGAACCTTGCGGTCCATTCTGCTTTTGGTTGACCCTGCAATAAAAACACTTTAAAAGTAAGTAGGTACCTACTACAATACCCAGTTCTGTGATAATTTAGTAAGTACCTAGGTACTACAATACCCAGTTCTGTGCTAATATCCAAAATACGAACATGTACTGTTGAATATTGTGACATGACTTTCACCAATCCGCATTGGGTCCGAGTGGTGGTGATTCTACCACTCAAAATCAAAATAAAAAAATATTTATTTCAATTTACAAATTACAAGGATCACTTTGAAACGTCTTACAAGCTAGGAAAATTTACAACAGTTCCAACGTGCTCATGCCGTAAAATAACTGGCAACAACACCGGTCAACATCCTATCGCTTTTTTGGCACTCTCGCTCGAGAAGGCCAGAGTGATTAGAGAGTAAAGGCGAGTCCCATCCAGCAGTGCGAACATTAGATAGAAGGCTCTCACGACGATTTCATCATAATGCATAGGTACTATAGCTAGGTTTCTCTAACATGTGCTTTACAACTAGAACTACGAAATATGAAATACCTTTCACGGAATCGGTCCAGTTCTTACCTGGAAACAAGAAGCGGTTGTGACTAGCCACGATGGATGTATGAGCGTCGCGTCACAAGCGTGGACGTGAGTTCTCAGCAGCGCCGCATGCCACGGCCAGTCGCCAGGCTGTGCTGAACGAAGCAACCCTTCCACTCCTTTATAAGAGCTGGCTCCCCTCGCTGATGGTATGCCACATTCTACAACACATTTATGCCCTTACTCAGAGGAAGATTATTCTCAATGTCTTTGTCCTTATCACAGAGTAAACTGATATGATAGGCAAAGACCATAGAAAAAAAACGAATTTCTGTGGCTTGCTAAGTATTGTCTTTTCTCTTGTCATTCCTAAGTCAATCATGCAATGCCTTTATTTTTTCATAGTAAACTTAGACTGTGTATCCTAAACAATCTGTTGTTCTATGAAATCACTAATTTTATTTTTTTGCATTGCGGTCAGTTTGGATTAGTAATAGCATCTTGGAATTTTTGTTTCTAGGACAATATCCGAATGTCTCCTCTCGAACGTGACCTCCTTAGGAAGTAGGTACGCGTCTCCTTTGGACTGGTTTGAAGTCATACCTACTACTATTGCCATTCCATAGCGTTAGAAAAACTAGGTTACGCTGATTACCAAATGATAATTAATATCATAACTATAATTTTATTGTAAGCTAGTAGACCCGGCGCGGTTTCACTCGCGTTATTTTTCTCGCAATTTTTCCTTATTTTCTTACCGTTTAAACCTTTTATGGACTCGTACAAACATTTCTTGACTAAAATTAGCCAAATCGGTCCAGCCGTTCTCGAGTTTTAGCGAGACTAACGCTCAGCGATTCGTTTTCTCGGTGTATCTAGGTACTCACCTAAATTATCGCAGACTACTTTTATCACTTTTCTCTCCGGACATTTGCTTTTGAGGAATGATATTTCCGAAGCGAATGGATCTACGATTTCTACGTATTGTAGTGCTTCATGATCTTTGTCAGTTTCTTCAGCGTCTGGTACAACCTCTGCAGTTACAGCTGATCTGAAAGGTTTGGTAGTAAGTACAAGAAGATGCTAGTACCTATTTAGGTAGGCAGGTAAGTATTTCGTATTTTTTTGCGTAGGTATTGACTTTAAAATAGTAGTTAAGTATCAAATTATTAACGTTAATATCTCTTGTACTGTACCTACTCTGATGTTATGATTACGAAATAAACTACTTTTAGATTCATTAGTTTACCTAATCAGTGCAATCACGTTTATCTTAAAACAAAGCACTGTAGCTAACTGGCTATGTCTACGCCGTAGACCGTAGCGACTAGTTCGTAGCATAAAAAAGACTTCAACGCGCTCCCAAAATAATTGTTCGGCTCATTGAGAAAAACTGTAAATTAAGTAATGTTTTTTTTTTCTTTAACCTGTATTATCCCACTGCTGGGCAAAGGTCTCCCCCATTTTTTTCTACATTTCACGGTCATCCGCCGTTTCCCACCAGTCTGAAAGGTGTTGATGTCGTCACACCCACGTTTCCTAGGCCTGCCTCGGGATCGTTGCCCATCTGCAGGCACCCATTGTGTGACAACTGTCGACCACCTATCCTTATGCATACGGCTGACGTGTCCCGCCCAATCCCACTTTAGTCTGCTGGTTTTCGCACGTAGTATCTACGGTATCGGTTATCGGTTCTCTTCAAATTAATGTTAGTTTATCAAAAAGTTCCTCACTTGAAAGTCAAAGCCCTGCAAAGCGAAGTGGCCACACTTGACAGCGCTCGCTTATCGTCCTCGTAGGGCGCTGCGCAAATCTTCCCGTCCTTTCCTCGTTCCGACCACACCGCGTAGCCAGCCCGACTTCTGATGGCTCCAAGAGTTGTTTCACTGTTTTCTCGACGCCACGATGCCAGGGATCGGGAAACCCACACTAGAAATTACATTGTTCTTTAAAACGAGGATCAAGGCTAACATGAAATTTTCCGTTAGGATACGCAAAAATATTATCCGACTGCGGAGCAGACCATCATGATATTGTTTGACATGGATATTGCTTAAAATCTGTCAGCTTAGCATCAACCAAGTTTAGTATAATGGACATAGGTATAGCCCAAGCGGGAAAATTCAAATAATACATACAGCACCCAGCTTCGTCGCTTCCGTCAGGACAGTCGGGTGTGCCATCGCAGCGAAGATGCGCTGGCAAGCATCGCGCGTGTAGCGCGCAACGGAGGCCCGCGCCGCCTGCGGCCGCGCAGTGCGAGCACTCGCGCTCATCGCGTGCGTCCGCGCAGTCCGGCACGCCGTCGCATGCGCGTCTCGATAAAGCTAACCGTTGCAGGTTTCCGGTGCAATCTGCGTGAGAAACAATAATTCAATAGACCGTATCTGAGCATTTTTGAAATTGGATATCCGCATGTGTAATCGAACATTTTGAACCCATAGTTTTAAAAAACGAGTTTGTATGAGTCATAGCGAACTCTTGTGGTACGCCTAAGGCGGCGTTTCCACCAGAGATGTGCGAGGATGTGTAGCGAGGAATATGTTTGTTAGGAACCAATAGAATCACTTCATTTTCCTAGCCTCGCTCTTCCCAGCTTTAGTGGACACGGCTCCGCAGAGCGAGGTTTTTGTACATGCAAAACAAAAAAAATAATGTGTGCTACGGATGCGTTGCGAGGGATGTGTGCGAGGAAAGTCTCACCTCACCCCGCGCGCATCAGAAACGAGCCCGTTACACATCCTCGCACCGCTCAGCGGCCAAGCAACATCTCCGGTGGAAACACTCACACCGTTTCAAAGCCAAGCTACACATCCTCGCACCGCCCAGCTGCCTCGCACATCTCCGGTGGAAACGCAGCCATTAGGTAGTAATAGTAACAGATAGACTGTTAAATTACCAGGCTCCAAAGTGCAGGAACCTAGACCGAAGTAGTCTGGGAAGCGCGCGCAGTCAAAGTGAGTTTTGAGGCGGTCAGGCAGTCTCGCTCCGCAGCCGGCGTGGAAGGCCCGGCAGTAGGCGCGGCAGGGGCGCACCAGGTGATCATCCTGACATCTCGGTTGCAGCATTTGGCAAACGAAATCCTGACAATAAATAGGTACATGGCATTCGTAAACAACTAACATTAGTTACCTACTTGAGCTTTGTTTAAAGCTTATACTAAAGTGATTAAATTTATTATTATCTAACAGATACAGCAGATAGCGGGATAGGTAACTTAAAGCGCTAAACATTATTATTTTGCAAATATTTTTTTTATTTTTTGTTTGGAATTTATTCTTTTTACTGGAGACGCCGACGGCGAGATCTGCGTAAGCATTTGATCCTGTTTTAAGTAAAATGGAATTGATATCGCAAGTTTTAATGACGAAAAAGTCTCAATGGTTTGCTGGAAGAAAACTCTTGTTAGGGTTAAGCTCGCCTTTGTATATTTTGTGTCATTTCTTTTAAGTTTGTTATTTAAGATTCTCTTTCTTTTAAGTTTGTTAAAAAAAAATAACCTGTGCAAGATGAGAGCATTCAGCATCAAGGAGTTCCCTGAAAGCCACTAGGTCCCGCATCAGCGCATCTCGCGAAATATGCCCGACGAGATTTGGATATGTCGTAGAGTTGTATGGCAGATGTGAGCAAAGCGGTAGACTCACTGAAGAGCACTCTCTTAGCTCTTCCACTACTTCGGACAATATGGCCTCCGTGGTAGGTGGCTCGGCTGGAGTCTTATCAGTTTCTCTTAATTCCATTGATGATATCATAGAACTCTCCTGAAATAAACATTTACTTAAATTAAATACAAGTAAATACGTGCAATTACCCAAAAGATACTTCTTGCATGTTATAAAATTATGATTGATAAATTTGAGATAACATCCTGACTGCCATTTGTAGTGTAACCTATCAAGCATTAATTTAATTAGATTATTCTAAATCAATGGTATCAAGTAATACTGGTGTCTTCTTAAAATTCTTATATGTAAAAGCCTTCTGCCAACAACATTATCTATCACACAGGTATGTATTCACCTCGATATGAAGCGTTTCTGGAAGCGTGGTGATATCTTTGAAGAAGACGGTTAAGGTGGACAGCCCACGAGCCAGTACATTGGTCACCTCGCTGGTGCTAACCGCTGTGAAGATTGGCTCGAACATTACTTCAAAATGGACCCTCGTGCCTTCTGCCACACTAAAAAGAATCAGGTGATTAATTATCTTATTTATAAGTAGGTAGGTACCTACCTTATCTAGTCTAAATTAACTGATTTTTAGGGCATTAAGTATATTTTCCTTTTTACGATGTTTCAGTGCTTGTGCTTACTTACCTAACCTACCTATTCTTTTTACATTGCGTAATTTATTTTGAAAATACTTAGATTTTATCTATTGAGGCTATTTTGTTTGTTCGTAGATTGAGGCATGCACATTCAGGAAGTGATTCTCAAACTAGGTAAGTAAGCTCAATCACGTAAGCCTATAGTAAAAATTTGGGACATTCACCACATAAAGTAATCAAAAAAGATAGTTGTCTTCCGCTAACTGCTGTGTCATTCAATAGAATGGTAAAAAATAAGAAATGAATATTTTAATGACGATCAAATTATTTTTATGAACAGCCTATGCATTTTAATCAATAAGTAGGTATTCAGTATAAGCCCATAATCTTGCGAAAGTATCAAATCACTATCGAAACGATGTTGCTGGTGATTTGCCCACAAAGCTTGTGAGTTTTGGCCAAGTGCCCGTGGTGTTTCGGTGGTCTTTTGAATCGCTCTCCAAACGAATGAAAGGGCCCTATTTTATAAATCAAGAGCAACCTTCGTTGTGGATTACCTTGTACCGCATACATAAGTATAATGTAGACGCCCCAATCAGATCACGTATTTAGGAGCTTTCTCATGTAAATAAACACGTAGGTAGTTATAGGGTACCTATTGTTTGGCAATTTTATTTAGTTGTTCCGGTTTGGAGAAGGAACTGGGCTAGAAGGTTCACAAAAGTCGGCCAGCGGAAACAAAAACCGGTATTTAAAAAAGTTACCTACTTCTCCATGCGTCACGTTCGGCTTTACAAATATTTATATATATACCTATATAAATATTTTATGTAGATAGCGAAGCCATTTAAAAATTTTGCTATCGAATGTGAAGCGACTATCGAGGTTACGTCACGCTTCGGAGAACTTGACCCTCAACCTAAGCAGAAAACCAGAATTTCAAGACTGGCAGATGCATCGCGTGTTAAAAATAAAGTTAATAATTTTTATTGTGTAACGAATTTTTAAATTTGCATCAAAGCTGTTCGTGGTGTACAGCTTTAGTTGCGTTGTGCACATTACCTACTAAATGTAACATGCGCTAGCTCCATCAAGCTCGCGATCCGAGAAAGTTCACTTTCTCCGATGGTATATCGTATATCGGTTGTTGTTGTATATTGCAGTAGCAGATAAGTTAATTCTTGTAGGTATTTATCATGTATTGGGTGAGTCATCTGTTTCGAAACTCATAGCGATTAAATACTGCTTTAGCTACAAACTTTTAACATGAGCCCACCGGTTGTGAGCGTCGTGATTTTGTAGGTACATTATTAGCCCGTTTTCTAGTACTTAGGTATTATAATACCTTCTACGCACTTATCTAAGTACTTAGGTACTTAGTCATGTGGGTAGACTAGATAGTAAAAGTGGTAGTGATGATCATAAATTGGTGTGAATATTGAGCATTTCATGTGTTTTACTCAATTTCGAGCTTGCGGCAAGAATTTTTGTAACTGTTCTTCCCACCGATAACTGGTTGCGAATATCTTACCTGTCTAACGCCAATATATCAGCGGTTATAAAACAAGATTTAAGTTCCGAGTTCTGATATAAGTTGTATAGTGTTTGTTGCAACCGGCTCTCTCTGGTGCGATTGCCCTTCGGCTCGAGTTCCTTGCCCTGCAGCCCTTCTTCCACGGGCCAGCCGGACACTATAAACGAGCCTCGAAACGTTTGTCGATTTAATGGATCGCCGAACAGGTACATGTCTGAAACAAAACATTTGTATCTGATTGATATGTATAGTTCTCTCGGCGGATCTAGGGATCCGTGAAGTTAGCCGTTTGTGATGCGCAAAGACAATTTAGTTAGAAAAAGCTCCATTGCGCATCGAAACGGCTAACTTCTCGAATGCCTAGATCCGCCGTGAGAACTTTAACTACAGCGATATTTCCAATGTTTTTATCTAAGTAGGTACACTAAATAGCATGTATCCGAAAACAACTAATTATTTCCCTTATAGATTAGATAGTAATTCAGCTCAAAACTAGATTGTTGTAGATACAGATAACAAAGACATCGAACACTTGTCGCTCTAGCACGTTTTCCGCAAGGCCGCTCGCCCACTGGCCTTTGCATAGTGACGGGCGAAATGTCTGTCCTAGCATGAGGAACCCTGATATTTATTTACCCAGCACTATATATGTTGAATCATCGATATTACAATCTTTATTCATAATTTGTGTATTTTATATAATAGAAATAACATGTCTAAGTTTAGAACGTGGAATCATTATAGTATTTTATTATAGAATTGGGACCACTTTCGAAGCAAAAGCATTTTAAAATATGAATCAAATTATAGGTAGTAGGAAGGTACTTGCCCAACCAAATACTTACGTGATTTTATAATTTAGACTCATGAATTTGAATTTAAAAAAAACTTAAAGCTTTCCAAATTCGACAGCAAAATAACATACGAGTAGGTGCCTAATAGTAACCTATCTTCCTACGAGAATATTTTACAAAATAACCATCCACTTTAGTTAGCGTGACTTACTTGTATAATAGCATCCATCTAACTAAATAAACCTATTAGAAAGGCACATAAAACACTTTCTGATACACCATCGCTATGATTGTTCTTGCTCATTTCTTGCTCCATTGTTTTTGCATTTACGTAAACATAATTGGTTGTTAGTTTGGTATCATTGTTATTTTCCCGTGTTGATGTCCGTGAATAATATTCACAAGTTTGAATAATATTCACAAGTTTGAATAATATTCACAAGTTTGCAAAGAAATGATATAGGTATCTACTTAAAGCTCTTGTAGGTACTTAGCTATATTAGGTGCTATAGTTTTGCAACACTAATTTAGATTCTAGGCAAGTTTAGACCGAATTATGAAACACGTTGGTCGTTTAAAAATTTTAAAGGGTAAACCGGTAAATTACTTAAGAAGTGAATGTAACTTCAGTCTAGCAAGGGACCTAGATGTTTTTATGTTATCTCGTCAATTTAGTATCAGACTCTTTATGGGAAAAAATTAACAACAACAATTTAGCAAATTATTTATTATTTCATGACATGAAAAACATGTAAAAAGTACCTAAGTATGAATAGAATGTTTGCAGCCTGCATGGGGTCCACCAGATCCGCGCACGGGCGAAATTACTTATTATTCATAAAAACAGGAATCACAGAAAGTGAATTTTACACCTATTATAGGTCAAATACTGATCCTCTACTTTGCAGGTTGCAGCTTCGTTTGTTGTTCGGTGTGCCCGTCAGGCAGTCTATTGGAGTTTACCAAAGTAAATTAATTTTAGAATATGAAGTTATGAGGGTTAGTAACTAGGTAAATAGTTAAAAGTTAATGAGGGAGCGATACCTACGGCCGAGGTAGACAGCAACAGCAGCAAGCAGCAGTAGAATTAGTAGAGCAGCTGTGGCAGCGCAGCACCCGCGGCAGCCCCGGCTCATCTTTCGCCGTGTGAATCTGATGTCGCTGCTCACTGACATGGTTGACTCAGGTGCCCGGTGTCTCTGGCATTGCTGGTGGCCGTTGCGCGTCCATCCGTACCCAAGCTGGGCAAATAACATCAACTAAATAACAACATTATTAAGTACGTATGAGTGTAGGTATGAGTACCTCTACCTATTTGAAAAGATTTCAATCACCACATTCTTATTTATTTATTTTTATTTATAGTAAAGATAAATCAAAACGTTGGTTTCACTAAAACATAAAGGGCAGTGCTGGTATGTAGAGCTAGAGACTACGTAGATTAAACCTGTATCTGTATATTTTATCCTGCTATTTGGTACGGTTGCGTCAGGTGCAACAAAAGGTTTCGAGTTCAGTCCTGTAAATGAAACACCGCTTTTGGGCAAGTTTCGCTAATCTATTCGTGCTCTAGCCGTCTAAACACAATACAACCAACTATACCTACCAAGATTTAATGACATGCTCCATCTCTTTTGTAATATACACAATGTACAATAAGTAGGTAGGTATGAAAATGATTATTATGAAACTGAGAACTGATTACGCATATCTGCATGATCTGAAATTAGTTATGTAGGTAGGTACCTACTCAAATTCAACTCATTAGGTGCGTAAACCACCTGGGAAACCTTAACTGCTCTACCATTTCCTAGCGATCACAAACCGTGGCATCTTCAGATCACCGCTCAAGCTTGACTGGTATCCATTTCCTAACAATAATTGATGGTCTGGTGTTTCCAGTTTTTACTGTTTATTCTGTGAAGAAGTTTCTACCAATACAATGTCTATAGTTCTATACCTACCTAGTATTCATTAACGTACCTACTAAAAAATATCCTTTATTCCATCCAGTCCTACCAGTAGTTCGATAGTCGAACTGTTTGGATGTTTTTTTTTCAAATTGTTATACTGACGGATCGAACTATTTGGAAACATGGATTTTATTCCAAATAGAACTACTAACTCCGAAGTACAGTCTTGATTGAAACAAATACTAAATTTCTGGCGCTTCGGCGGCCGCTACCGCGGCACGCTCGCTACGCTCGCTCGCCTCGCGCGTAGTTTTTTACTAACCTAACATAACCTAAACAGCTGATTTAGATCTAATGAATAAGTGACATCCGCTTAGATCGAAATGAGTAGGTTAGGATATGTTAGGTTAGTGAAAAACTAGATTAGTGAAAAACTAGTTAGAAATTTAGTATTTGTTTCAATCAAGACTGTACTGACTGTACCTCGGAGGTTAGTAGTTCTATTTGGAATAAAATCCATGTTTCCAAATAGTTCGATCCGTCAGTATAACAATTTGGAAAAAAACATCCAAACAGTTCGACTATCGAACTACTGGTAGGACTGGATGGAATAAACGACAACAACACTGACAGGTAGACACAAATGAAATTTTGTAAACATGTACCTACCTAGTTACCTATAACAAAAAATAATTTAACGAGTTTCCAGATAAATAGTTCCTTCACTCAACTCCTACCTACTGCCTACGAACAAGGTCAACTTAACTTGTAAAAACTTTTGGTGTCGCAACATACTTTTGTAGGATAGGAAGGTGCTTTGTGATCGATGAGGCTTGGCTGATATAAGCAATTATTACGATGCTTTTATAATTTGTATGGAAAATATTTGGGAAGGTCAATACTGTGCTGTGTGGATTGTCCACCATTATTTATTTATTATTTACTCCTACTAATAGGGAGGACGGTCCTCTCTGTAGGTGTCGCTGGCTAGCGCTAGGTCATAGAACTACATTACTACATTATTTACAATATTAAACTATTATTAATACATTATTTACATGTCAAACGAAATTTCAGAGACCTACTTACCGTTGCGTTGTTCTAATTATTTACTTAAGTCGATCCTATCACGCAGCGTTAGTCATCTCGCTCTAATTTCTGAATTATTAGAATCATTTCAAAAGAAAAAAACCTATGATGTTCAATTTCTAATATTGTATATTTCACTTCGCTTAGGTACCTACTTATTGCAAGACAAGATATGCATGCTATGCAATCACATCGTCGTCACGTCAGCCAGCTACACTTGTCTCCTCGCCCGCCGCGACGCGACCTACATCCCCAGGCTCACGTTTTTGCTCGCCGCAACAAAGCACGCAATTTCGCTATTTTCTATTAAGATCTCTAGCTCTTACAATGCGGACGCCCTCACTTTCGTTGGGTAACTACTTACCTAATTTACAAATAATAGCAACTGCGACAGCGCGGCCGCTATTAGAACAAAAAATTGGGTAGGTAAACGTTAACCGGTCGCGGTGCCCGAACCCCAAGGGCCCAAGATTGCTAGCAAATCATACATGGGTAAACCTATTTATTTAACTAGTATATTTGAAGTTGGTACCTTCTATGCTGCTTGTTATAAAAGATCAACCTATTGCGTAACAAATTAAGCAGAAATAATCTTAATTAGGAATAAAATACTTACCTAGAATAACTCACGCAGTCACGCTTCATCCGTATAATGTTAAAAACGCAATGTGAAAGAATAAGTTCTACCTACCCACTAACTAAGTTTCGTAAAATGAAATCGTTGAGTGTTGTGTGAAAGTTTAATGATCTGTTAATATATTTTAATCTGCAATGCGTTTGCATAACTGTTGTTTCTTGAAAATTAAGATAATATTAAGTTAATTACCCAAGCGTTACGCACTAATTACATAATGTACTTTTTGTAGGTAGTATGTCGAATTTGAGACGGTAAAATTGCTTACGATCTAAGAGCGCGTTGAACTTCTTTACACATACACCGCGCGCCCCGTCTCGTCGTACGCGCGTCCGCGCCGCGCCCCGGCGCCGGCGCCGGGCGGCGCCGTAGCCGCACGTGCACGTACGTGTAGTGTAGCGTAGCTGTCTCTTTGAAAATACTTTACCTGTCTTTTGCTTAATTTATTGTAAATTTCAGTAAAATAAATACTTATATACCTATTCATACTTGTATAATAATTGATAGGTAGAATTTTATTTAGTCATACAGGGAAACGCGCAGAAATGATTTCAGTTTCGTATGATTTAAAAAGGTACCTATTTATCGATCTGTGACCTATAAATATTCACGGCACTTGCCATTGAATGGGTAAAATATAGCTATAACTATACCTAGGATAGCACCTTTTCTTCCTTATCTTAAGATTTTGGTAGCAGAAAGATAACAGAATCGAACTAAGTGATTGCTGTGATTATTTGATCTGAAAGTAATTCATATAGGTTTCTACCACAAGTATTATTTAGGTACTAACCTAGACGAGAACCATATAGGTAGGTTAGGTACCTATATACGAGTACCTACGCTATACGTAGTATCACATGACGACAGTAATCAAATAGCGAGCCCGCGGTTCTTGACAGCAGTGTTTTGAAATGAATAATCTTACCTACATTAGCAGGCAGCTGCATTTATTCAAAGTTCACCTGGTTCTCACTCAGCTATAGCTATATTAGGTAGGTATTTAGATAGGTACCTACTTCAAATAGCTGCTCAGTGAAGTGCGTTTTGCTCAGATTTCGAGTTTCATTGTAGGCAATAATGCAAGTATTTCGTAAAATACCTGAACAGTATCATTCGTTGAATATTCGAAAGCAAAGTAAATAAATATAACGATTGCATAGCACCAGAGATGACTTCGTGACTACGCCGATATTTTAGAAGGTTGTGAACTTTTGAAATGTGTTCACCTTGCTTACCTTTTAAATAGGTGCGGACGGGCTAGGGTTATTTTAATACAAAAGTAGTTCATAGATAAGTTTCATTGTCCACTAGGCAAAATGTTAGATTAAGTTTAAAATAAAGGTATAAAATAAACGTACTCTCTATTGCTAGATTTACACCTTAACTGTCAATTTTCAGTCGTCCTTCCAAGGACTTTTTACTAATTGACACCGCGTGTGGAAGACTGCAGATGTTGCTGTGCGACCCGGATCACAGATGACACCGCTAGCAGCTGACACACTGCCTCACAATTTACTCCATTTAGGTTCACCGGTTATTTATCGAAACGTGGTAGGTAGGAGGCATCAGTAGTACCACCTATTAAGCTATAGCAACGCTATAGCTATAGAACTTTTATACTTAGGTAGGTATAGTTTTATTAAAATACTATTACCAAAGATTTCTGTATCTATTACACAGCCCCAGCATGGCTCACGTTGTGTGTGCGAGTTAAAAACTTTTTTCTTATTTAAGTACCTACAAGTAAAACAATTTATTAATATGAATGGAATGGCACTAGTAGGGAAACCTGTCTGTCTGACGAACCACATTTGACTACAACAGCAGTGCCAATAAGACAAGGACACCAAATACTTTTAAACATAGTACAATAATATACTGTTTTCTTTGATCATGCTTTTAAAGATTGGATCCACAGAACTGATTTAAGTAAGTAGGTAGTTCTTTTTTTATTTATTGAAGAAAAAAGGCCTTTGTCGCTGAGCGACCACACCTTACAGGTAGCTCTGAGACATCTGTGTTTTTAGATCTTTTTGTAAATTGAGGGAGGTTATGTTGATCTAAGTAGTTTTTTTTCTCTTAGGCACTCGAGAGGTATAAAACTAGTCACGAACCAAGTAGATTGTAAACATTAGGTTTCGCCATGCATTATTATGTTCATACATAGCATACGTTCTACGAGTAGATAGGTAGGTACCTACTTCCTTGTCAAACAGGTACAAAACACGCTATATCCCTATCAATCACCAAACGACCACGTCTACTTAGATCGATTGCTATGAACGAACCGACAAGATGCAAAGATACAGTGTAAAGAAAAAAATCCTGATCACGATAACTAGAGGTTACTGGTATAGGTATTTTATTAGAAGCACCTACCGAGAGCAATTAAAATATAGGGATCTAGGTAGGTACCTAGTGTATTTTTATCCGTAACCTGAGTTATGAGTAGGTAGGTACCTACTTATCATGTTCATAAGTCCTAATTTAATTTACATTGTAACCGCTGAATAGACTCGCATGAATATTAAAATAAGTACCTACCTAACCTACCTAGCTACCCGATCGCTACCCGGTAAGAAAATCTACTGGCGCATTAATAGCTCGTTAGTGATAATGTTTATTTACAAAGAAAAGTTACCTATAGGTAGATTAGGTACTTAGACTTACCTATCTACTCTAATTTCCTTTCTCCTACATTATTAAGAAGTAAACATGTTATGATCTTGATCCTGCCTAAGCAATGCATGTCTAAAGGTATAAGCAAAGTCATAGTGGAGACATGCTGATGAAGTGAAAGTGTCGCGCGAAATTAATATTTAAATGTAGGTATTTAACCTAGAGTTAAGTAGAATACCTATGTAATAAGATAATTGAATCATCATCATCATCATTTTCAGCCTTATTATATAGGTACCCAGCAGTGGGTGGATATACCCACTGCTGGGTATATAATAAGCCTAGGTATTGCATTTTATTGCACGTGAACCTGTTGTGGACATATCGCATCCAAGTCGTACGCACTACCCTTTTTTCTATGTAGGTAGGTACCTAGATCTACTAACCATCTGTCTGGTGGTCTGCGCTGCGCTGACTTTTCTAGAAAACCATTCCGATAACATCCATTCATTAAGTTAACTTAATATTAAATACAAATTAATATGAAAAATAGTTGGCCTCTGACCATCACTTGAATGTTCCCCTAAATCAACTCGCCAATAAGAAAAAACGGGAATTAACGTATAGTCGCGAGCGTTTCACGTGATCCTTGCATTGTTTTTACCTAGAAAGGTCTTACCTCCGACTCCCATGAGTCTTTCACGGTTCTTGATTTACTCTTCTTCATATTTCCAGACAACAAAACGATCCTTTGTTGTGACCGTTGCACTTATGCACTCCGACCTTCCACGTGCAGAACTCACTATTCACTAATGTTAGAAATCACGTATAGATTTTGATCAGCACTGTCGCTTTCTTTGATCTTTTTGTCGGATCGCGGGATGTAATGTAAACATTGTGTGGTTAATGTGGCGAGCGTCAGATGTCGCGCTCGGTCATTTCAGATCGGTCGACGGACGCGAACTGAGCGGTGAGCCCCTCGTCTCGCGGTAACGGGTACGCACTACAGTTAACTTTCTCTCAACCCAGTCGCACGACCATAAGTAAGCACCATCGAAAGTCGCGCCGGTACAGCCTCACGGGTCAAAGCCTTCATTAGTATTCCCTAGAAACGAGAATTCTTTAGTGCCAATCGCATGCTAGATTTCATTTGATGATAATGCAAAAGTTTCATATACTTACTATTCTAATAATATGCTTGATCATTAATTGGCATTTTATGAGTTGTGATAACTACGTGTGCACGTGTTTATAATGTGCATGCAAAGAGCACGTGTAAATAAATAGCGCTTGACCTAACCGTAAAGCGGACCTACGTTGTAAATAGTAAGCGTATAACATTTATTTTGTGAAAATTGGAGTTGAAACAAAAACAATATAGTATAAAACTTAATGTATAATCATGATATTTACAAACTTACATTATATAAAACAAGTAGTATTATGGCTATTAATATACTTATACAACAATATAATGTCATTAATTTACACAATATTAAAATAAAAGCAACAGTAAGTATACCTACAGATTACAGAAATAGCAATTATAAATTGAAAATAGCACAAAGATGCGCGCGATAATGATGGAAAAAAAGAGATTCCGTAATTTACACGATAAGAAATTATATACATAAAGGTTTAATTTTTAATAATGTTTATCGATACAGCAGGTAATCTTTTTTAATTTTAATAGAAATCTAATATATTTACGAAAACTATACGAACATAATGACTTTTGTCTTGGGTACCTATGCCAACCGTAAGGCATTTAATTAATACTATAAATTTCAATCATACTTGAAAGTAGCATAATATTATTTTTAAGCAGTAATTATTTTTAAAACAGACTTACGTGTCACATGAAGTTTTACTATCTTGTATTCAGATTATAATTTAAAGTAAAACAAAAAAATATCAACATTATGAATTTTGTAGGTAGCTTTTTTTATATAAAAATGTAGAATGTAGCAAGACTTCAATCAACAAAATACTCCCTTAGCACCGTTTAGAATTAGATAATTCGATTATTAACACAGCGGAATCACAAGAAAATAATACAAAACACTAAATACGAATGGTATCACAATTTTATTGATAAAATAACAATGCATTTACAAATCTATTTGTGATGTCTAGTTTTGAATACAATATTTCTCATAATATTATAAAGCTAATCGACAGTGCGATGCGATGTCATCGAGATGACAAGAAGGGCGATACGCATACGATACAACTCTACACGCGAACATACCGATAGCAATGTTGCTTGCTAAAACAATTTAGTTGAGCCGTAGATCTTTGGAAATCTGAATGTCTTAATGTATATATCGATAAACATCTACATTTTAACCTTACAATAAATTGCAAATCTAACAAAATTGTTTAGAAAAATAAGTCGTTATTTTGGCTTTCCTCTTTATTCTATAATGGAATGGTTTCATGAATAACCATTTGTAATTCATTAGTTGTTTTTTGTTTGTTTTATTATACCTACACACGTCAATTAAACAAAACATGATTTGTGTAGTGTGAACAAAGTACTGTCATTTCCTGATTATTATTTAAATCTGTGTTTAGCTTAATTATTTAAAACATAAACGTATTCTTTTAAACCGGAGTTTTTCTTCCAAATACACGTTAATTTCACAAAATGGCACCGCTACTGAACTTTAATCGCGTTTTATTAAAATATTTATAACTGATCCTATCTATGAGTTTATACTAAGAAGAAGTTATCTATACATTAATGTAAAAAATGCTCTTATAATCTATGTCGAAATAATTTTACAATTCAGCTCAACAGGCCGATAGCAGTATTATTGCTCGTCTATACCTAGTTAGGTAGGTACTATCGTATAGAAATTGTTATCGATGTGAAAATACAACGTCACATCGGACCAACCTGCGATGATATCTCAGGATGTAACAACTACAGATTTTAACGGCATAATCAATTCAATCGTTAACATAGTCCTTTATTACTTGACAGTTCGTTCAAGTTGAAATATCTTACGCTACGCCTAGTCTAGAGCGACAATGAAGAACACTTTGATCCCGCCGAGGTTTTTCTTTTCGTACAGGATGGATAATAAAACCTACCTTATCAACTCGTTTTACATTGAGCTCCATATTAAAGTATTCTCTGTGCTAATTTAATAACAAGAGCGTTCTATTAGTGCGTTTATAATCACTGAGTCTTTCCCTGTACTTAGGAATCTCTATAATGGACCAGTTGTCTTTATTCATCACAAACGTAAACTATATCTATTCGGGTTATTAAATTCAGTTAATTTTAAGACATAATTGATAATGGAATATTCATAAAATCACACTACGATAAAATAATATAACGCCCCGAATCCAATACGTCGGTTTCGGGCGATAATGATAACAATAAACAAATTAACAATTTCTTCGTATCATAATAGGTGATATATTAGAGCAGCTAGTGAAATTCAATAATTTGGCTTAGTTGAGCAAAATCTGGACTTCAATTTTGGAAAGTTATGAGAGGTCAAGCCTCGAAAGAAAACCCGCAGCTATTATTTTATGATTGACTATTATATTATTGTTTAGTTGCACAGCATTTGGAAGCACATAATACACAAGATTTTAAAAACCATCAATCAACATGCCTCTCAACAATTAGCTATCAACCTAATATAACACCTATTTTTCGATATACGAATATCTTATTTTAATAATAATGATTTATCTCAAAATTTAATAAAATAGAGTAATCATTACAAATACAGTTTGATTAATAATAACCTACATTTTGTTCTTCACAATTCAAATACCTGGAAAAAATGTTAGTAAATACCGATTTATCAAATCAATATACTCAACAGTACGGCTAATAGTGTTATAGTGTACTCATTCGAAACCGCTTCCAATGTCAATACAACATTTCAATTATTTAAAAGTAAAATTACACGTAAATTATTTAATTAACTTGTTAGAAGTTGTGACCATACTATATAAAATGCGATACAAATGTGTGAAATAAATAAAAGTATAATCGAACCTACCAATGACTACCAAGCTAAAAGCTAGTAATAAAATAATAATCACAAAAATGAATTTGATGGATACGTCTCACATACCAAAACGATACACTCGTTACAACGATTCAAGTTTGACAGCGCATTGTCTCCACCACAATAATCAGTATCACTAACCTTTCTCGAAGGTCAATTCAAAGAATGTATAGGTACGCTTAGAATACGCCAACTTAACATAACCGATACCGTAGGAATAATATTAATTGTACTCGGCAATAACTACGATACAATTATATTTAAAACAAGATTGCATTCGCTTACAAAATGTAACATCAAAACAGTCGTAACGCAACTTTAGAATATTCAACACTTTACCGATGCGTCTGAAGTTATTGCGTACATACCTCCGAGTTGTCGGAGGGAGTTTAGTATGAATAACGTTTTATAATCACAGGTGCGTTTGCCGCGCGGGTCGCGAGTCGCGTCGGGGCTCGCTCCGGGGGCGCGCGCCTCCGCTCCGGCTCTAAGGCACAGCCGTCATGGTCTATGGAACCTGTCACAACAACACACCCGTTATCGACATCGCAGCGGACTCACACTGACCACTGACAATACTACTTACCTTTCCCCCAAACAAACCAAACAAACCTCAGTCAGCCTAGTTGCACATCGACCGCAACACACTTTTTAGGAAAGTTAATTGCGGTTGCAGTTGACAGAACTAGACAGTTAAGTATTTACGATTGAAATAGCACAATCACGGATCTCTTTCTAAATAATTTAGAATGTCTCATAATTAGAACAGGTGACATCATAATCTAAGAAACCGTTACATTACTGACTCGAGAGTCCCAGAGATTTGTGATGGTATGTTTCTTTTGAGATCTAGAAGTGCGCTATAAATATAATATTCTCAAATTTTAATCCCTAAGACTGTGCGACTACTACAACGTTATTTACTTGCCGATGTCGCGCAGTAGTGACCGCCTTCTGATCCTAAGGTCGTGGGTTTCTATTGGAAAAAAATATATGCGCAATACTCTCATACGGTGACGGAAAACATTGTGGGGAAACCGGCATGTCTAAGAAACTAAAAATTCGAAAGACATTGCGCCATCTACCAATCCGCATTAGTCTGCGTGGTGGATTATGACCCAATCACAACCCCTCGAGAGTTGGCCAGTGTCCCAGCAGTGGGAACATCAAAAGGCTGTCATGAACATGATCATCGACCCAGCCGAGTTTGTTGCCAGATTCTTCTAGGAACTGGCATAAATTCACCTAGACGAAGACGTTTCAATATGATCCTTGAGATTATATTGAATAAATATATGTTGAATTTGTATTGATGAAGTGATGTGTTACCGAGTGAGATGTTTGCTGTCTTCGTGAACTGCCATCTCTGAGCTCTTGAACTCGTTGAGCTCGCGTCTGATGGCGGCCTTGTCGCGCGGAGTGAGCCGCGTCCACGGCTTGTCCGCGCGCCTGTCGTAGTCATGTGCCTAACAACAATCAAATCAACATTTATTTATTTGGTATCACAATAACGGTCGAACAATAAATAATTGTCAACATAAATTTGTCAATTAAGATCCTGCCAGCGTAAGATTTATGGTTTCGCATTGACAGATTCTGTCGGTAAAGCTGGCATATAAACCGCTTTGCCGAAGGAGCTTGTAAATACAGAGTGCGCTCTAAAGGTCACAGGCATTAGAGCCACGCGGCACCTTAAGCTAAGAGCTTGTTTTTTTAAATACCATTATGGCACCTTGCAACTTGTTGCCATCTTCTTCATTCTACAGTAAACTATTTTATCGAGCGTTTTTGGATTACATATGATCATCATAAAAGATCGTTACTGGCTCAAAGTGACTAAAAGCTTGAATACTTCTATAAAAATATGCCGCAATTGCCACAGTACCTGTGTAACCTCAATGTAATCACTGAAACGGATGATCTTTTTCTCCTTTAGTTCGTCGACAGTAGGTCGGAAGCTGAGTTTGCGCAGTAGATACCGTTTTTTCTCCTCTTTTTGCTTTTTCTCTTCAGCCGGCGATTGACCTAGAAAACAGTTACAGGTTTTCAATCACGTACGTGCCCATGCTCTAAGCTATCTAACATTATTTAATTTAAAAACTTGTTACTACCAGACCTTGTTACTAAAGATGTAACTTCAGGAATCAATTTTCACAAATATTTACTTGATGAACGAGTAATTTTCACAAAAATAAATATAAGACACGAACGAACGAGTATGGAGTTTAGTGATGACCACAGAACTATATTTAAGTAGAATGAAAGAGTTCGTCGATTTGTACGGAAACCGAGTGTGTAACGTTTTGCATTTACACACAAATGTATTTTAGTGATGGGAAACGTAAGCCGCGCGAAAATAAATGATTTAAAAGCATCGATAAGCACGCGGCAAACCGATTCTAGGCACTGGCACACCACCACACCGCCCCCGGTTGGGAGCAGACTGAGTTTCGCGGCGAGTAAAGAGGTTCTCAGCTCTTACTTAGCCCGTTTTTTCGGCACGCGAGGTACATACACTCACTTATTCTACTCAAATATAGTTCTGTGGTGATGACCGATTAAAAAAGACCGCATTGTCAAAATTAAACATTGGAAAAATAGTGAAAACCTTAACCATAGAAGCCTTATAAAATAAGAAAATTATAATATATACATCTGGTTATCGTCACTACTTAACATACACCTTGTATGATATGATGATAACGTTGATATCCATTGTAGTCAACTCGTTCCCATTTCAATAAGAAAACACGCGAGAGTGCGTTCTATGATGTAAGACTTACTTTTGAGAATATTTCTCTCGACTAGCTCTTCAGCGGTGGGCCGCATCGACAGGCGCCGGATCAGTCGCGCGCCTATCGCCTCCCAAGACTCTTGCCGCTCACACTCGCTCTGTACCACGAGAATGTTCCTGCACATAGAACATTTAAACATTATAAAGGATCATAGTGGCTGGGGAATAAAGTTTTTCGAAAATTACGAACCGAATGACGTAGTGTACGAAGGACCAATGACAACGCGAAGTCTGCAAGCAATCAGCTCAAGTCCATTCGTCTTGGCCTATGTCTTTAAGTAGAGTTTCTACATGTTGATTATTATGATGTTAGAATAAGCTCACGCATATTGAATGAGAATGTACGCTGAGATCATTTGTCACGAAAACACGATCTTATCACACCTTTTTATTACGCCAATCTTCTCAAACCGTGCGTGTAATTCCCACAGACGTTACTTTCTCTACGAGGTTGTTCAGAACACTAACAATAAAATTACAACGGTGCCAACAGACCGGCAATATAAAATTTGCCAGGGCATACGTGCCTAAAATGATTCCATTACATCCGATTAACAATACACCGTTGGCTGATTCCCAAATCCTGTAATCTGGGCCGAATTTAATTATTTAATTAGGGATGTGAGGGCAAACTTGATCTGGTTCATCAGGGTAAAAGTTGATTAAAATTTTGAGTTATTAATGCCAGAGTACCCAGAAAATAATTAATCTTTATTGACTCGTTAATACATTTTTAAATTAACATCACGTACTTATGTATATTTTTTTTTTTAAAAAAGGCGTACAGGTATTTAATTCCAACAAGCCGGAGCGGGGCGAGACGTGACGGCCCTGCCCTGTCTGGGCGAAGTTTGCTAGTTCACAGAAAACTAGATTATGTAGGTAAGGTATTTATGCGGAATTTTGATATACTATCAAATACTTTCATACAATTCAGCACAGCTAGCTCTTACCTTTAATATTAATCAAATGTATGTAGTTGACCGTATCAAAAACCAGTGATAAAAACAATGATTGTGGGTATAATAATATAATATATGGGAATAATATTATAATTTAATAAATATATAAAGTTACCAGTAAAACATGACTGTTATCAACACCAATGAGTCCGCTTATAAAAACAATGCCATTGCCAAGAGCCAGCTCAGAAAAAGGAAGGAGTAAAACATTGATAACAATGACTTTGCCTGCCGATTCTGACAAAAATAACACTCCCTGGCATGCATTGTCGCCAAGCAGTGTGAATACGCTGCCCGTTACTACCGCCACAGATATAATAAGACTACTATTTTGAACTGTTGCCTGTGTTACTTCAAATCGTGTTTTCGTCTTTGTGAATGTCTCAATCTTTACAACGCCGAATTTATATATTTAGTTTACGCATTATTAAAAAGAAGAGCCCTGTAGTACAAATTACAGATAGGTACACTGTTTTTTTGAAAAACAACAAATAGCATGTTTACGAACTAAAATTAATTTGAGATGTTTTTTTGGAGGCTGCGGATACTGAGGACTGCGAAAGGCACCTCTTACGCAACTAAAAGTTAAAGACATTACCACATTGGGACATTGGGATATTATAATCTTTAGTTAAAGACAGACTTTCCACGATGTCACTGGCGTATAATTTTATAATTTGGCCATAAAGCGAGACGCGGTGACACAGGCTTGAAAAGCTGAGCATTGTTGGGAATTAAACTTTAATATTATATTGTTTCTGTCTGTTTTAAAGAAGACATCCACCCGAAAGCCCTTTACTAAACTACTATTATATTATCTCTTGTCTTTGTAATTATTTCTATGACACACATGAACACATTGAATGATGTTTCTGCACTGGAAGTCGGTGGATGGTGAAGGCACAAGATCGGTCGTCATGGCGCTCATTCTGGAAAATTGTGTCTAGCAGTTGACGTCTATTGACTGATATGATGATGGTGATGATGATATGAACACGCCAAAACACTAGCACAAACATTGGCATGAATCAACGACATGTTCCTGTTTAGCAGATAGCATTCGATTATAAATAGATCTACTCTTGTGTTTTCACGAAAGATTAGTGGCGAGTGACAACCCTCATTACGTACTCAGGTGAACGTAGGTCGTGACATTGACATCGTATCTCTATGATGTCATGCCGAGCCGAAAGATCTTTTAGCAAGTATGCGGGATAACGACATGAACTTCAATTTTAGGGAGTGTTGAAATCATGAATTTCAAATTTCTTGATATGTGAGTTGAATGTGTCCTCAACAATTTTTCATATAATAAGATTTAACCCATAATAGAATTCAACTCTTGGACTTGCCTTAGGTGGTCGGTTTTAGTAGCGAGCGGAGAGTCCGATATACCCCCTCTGATATACGCATCTCTTTTCCCATCGTTAAAAAAGACTAAACACAACTACACAAAGAAATTAAACGCTTATCTAACGACCCTTAGCTTCAGCGCCAACGAAAGTGACCAGAACTCGTGATCGGGGTGAGGTAAGTCAAATCGGTGGGAGGGGGTGAGTATCCATTTTGTACGTAGTATTAATATCTGAATAAAACACTGTTGGTTTAGTGTTAGTGACCCCGCCTTCCAATCAAAGTGTGGGTTCGAAACCGGTCGTGCATCAATGGATTTTTCTATCTGAAAAATTATGTGCGCAACGCTAGTGCTCTCTACGGTGAAGGAAAACATCGTGAGGAAACCGGCATGTCCAAAAACTAAAAATTCGAAAGACATGTGCGATCCACTAATCCGCATTGGGTCCGTGTGGTGGATTAGGAGCCCTATCCTTGACAATCCTTGAATTTTCTTGTAGCCCGTGAAGAATCGAACACTATTGTGGCTCGTATGTTGAAGACATTTTAACGAAAATAAAAACTAATAAAAGCTTTATCCCTTAAAATTTAAGTCAACAGAACAAATATTAATTAACTCAAGTCACAACTGATTAAAAAAATAATTCGTGAAGCACGTTTCGTAAAATGAGCAATTCCAGTCAACTTTCGATCATGTTTTCTATGAAATAACAATGTCTAACATATTTCCAAAAACGCAATTATAATAACCACAGTTTTTAAATTTAAGTGATCAGAGAAAAACACAGCATGTTAGTTCAATATTTTTGAAAAAAAAAAACGGTCTAAAAAACGCTTTCTTTTCCCAATTTTACGCTTGTTATTTCTGCTATCATCATGACAGCCTTCTAATGTTCCCACTGCTGGGACACTGGCCTACTCTCAGGCGAGAGTGATTGGGTCTTAATCCACCACGAGGACCCAATGCGGATTGGTGGATGCATTGGTGGTGGCACATGTCTTTCGAATTTTTAGTTCTTGGACATGCCGGTTTCCTCACGATGTTTTCCTTCACCGTATGAGAGCACTGGCATTGCGCACATAAATTTTCGAACAGAAAAATCCATTGGTGCACGACCGGGTTTGAACCCACGACCTTAGGATCGGAAGGCGGGGTCATTACCACTAGACCACCGGTGCTCCTTTTGTGATTTCTGCTAAAATAAGGAGTTTACAATAAAAATACACCTACTTATAGTCTGGTTTTTAATTCAAGTCCAAAAATGTAAACAATGGTGATACCATAGAAAAAAATACTTTCTATTTGATAGGGAACTATGTTACGCTAAATTAATGAGTAAGAATTTTTTATTCTAGCCAAGACTTGTAAAACTAATTAAAATAGATGATATAGGAATAGGCATAGTTTTGTTCAGATATTCATATTTGTTATGCAAATACTTAAAAAAACAATATTTTTTGGGTAAATATTTTATGGTACACACATGTCACATTCTGGGGTACGGTAAGGTTTTGCAGTTCTATTACACATTTGGTTCATTTTCATTCGTTTATCGAATGTGCTTGTTGGAAGGTTTCTCGTTGTGTTTTTTTTGTTCTGTTCACGTTTTGTCCAGTTTGTTCTATGGGGTTGGAATAGGTAGAAATAGATTTAGACTTTGTAAGCTATTTATTGAGATGCAGATGAAAATATTTACAAAGAAAAATCATAAAATAAAATATTTTTTTATATCAAGTTTTTAGTTCCGAGCTAAGTGACAGTTCTTGTCATTTTTCTTTCTTCCGGTAACCATGGTGATGATTATGCGTTAAAGAAGTTTCGTTAGGTTGATGAAATGAGTCGCCACCAAGGAAGTCGACAGATAGAAGGGCCCTGTGTTGTTTCTGTTGATCTTTGTTGGTAGACAGGTAGTAGGTCTGATTCTGATTAGTACGCGGGTACAAGTATTATCGATCCAAAGGTTTTGCTTTTCTGAGATACACAAAATTTACATTTGACAATGACATTTGTTTGTTTACCTTTTTCTTGACTTGAATTAAAAACCAGACTATAATTAAATAGTCTAACAGCACTGACTTTTTTTAATACGATTTTTTTTAATCACACCTTAGCGCACTTATAATCATATTGCTCGAAGCACCGACTCTCAAACCGCGCTGAGCGCTTATGGAGGGAGGACGTATCGCTCAGAGTAGACCAGTGTCCCAGCAATATGAACATAGAAGGCTGCTAATGACAATTCCGGTCATAGAAGGCTGTCATGATGACTAATATCTAGAGGGGATCCGCATTGGGTCCGCGTGGTGGATTAAGACCCAATCTCTCGCCTGAGAGTAGGCCACTGTCCCAGCAGCGGGAACCTTAGAAGGCTGTCATGATGATGATGACTCAAAACCAAAATCAAAATCAAAAATGGTTTATGTCAATAAAATCACAAGGATCACTTTGAAACGTCTTACAAGCTAGGAAAATTTACTCCAGTTCCAACGCGCCCATGCCGTAAAAAAACTGGCAACAACACCGGCTGGGTTCCTATCGCTTTTTTTGCTTGATCCTTGCTATTGTTATGGATCCCGAGTAGAGTTGGAGCACATTTGTCCCAAGCTTTTTTTAATGTGTTTGCAGTGTTACCTGTTGATGAGCTCCTGCCTGTCGGGGCGCAGCGCCAGCTTGATGTTGAGGCTCTCCTTGCGCGCGAGCTTGGCCGCCGCCGACTCGTTAGCGTAGTCGTCGCGGTGCTCCTCCCACGGCCGCGCGTTCTCCTTGTTCTCGTGCGCGTTGCCGCCCATCCGCACAGGCCGAGTGCTGTCCCATCAAATTAACTCATTATCATCCTTATGTTATATATTTTTAAAATTTTTGTGTCATGACACCTAATCGGTTCGGAGTTATTCATAAATACAGGCCAAGAACACTGTATAGCGAAATGCTATACGGTAAGGTTGCGTTTCCACCAGAGATGTGCGAGGATGTGTAGCGAGGGATGTGTTTGTTAGGAACGAACAGAATCGCTTTATTTACCTAGCCTCGCTTGACAGCTGACAGCTTTAATGAAGTGATTTTATTGGTTCCTCAAAACACTTTCCTCGCTACACATCCTCGCACATCTCTGGTGGAAACGCAGCCTAAATCTAGGACCATAAGGTAATGTTCTCAACAACAGCGACGAGCGGGACAACACGCAGTGGCACCATACAAGTATGTATTTAACCTGCATTGCTCTGGCCCTGCTCCCCGTTGTCGTCAAAGACGCTTTCTTGTGCTTTACAATTTGCTTTTGTATGATTTTTCTTCTGAATTATGATGAAAGGACCTACTAGGTAGTTATTGCAATGTGTTTTACTATGATTTTTAGTTGATTCATATTAGTAAAAATTGTGATAATTTGTAGGGCATAGTGTATTTATTGTGAGTGAGATGGGGTCTAGTGTATTATGTTAGTTGCACGTGTATTTTTGCTTGAAGGTGCAAACCTTGTTTGAAATAACGTTCAACTAAAACTATCTCTATTTCTGAAATTAATTACATGTCTGGAGGTTAAACATCTAACTAAAACGTCGATAACATAAGCTGTACAACATAGAACTTTAACATACATCTACAACGATCTATTATTTTTTAATAATTTATTATCGTAACACTATTTGATACACTTACATGCAACATAAAAACAACAACATTCACGGTATATCTCACGTTCTTCGAGTAAGCGTCAAGTAGGCTAACTGCTGGTTATTTAATAAACTGGTCCTGTCTGTTAGCCACCGTTTAGCGCGACTGTTATACTGAATAACCAGCAATTGGTCTACTCGAAACTTACTCAAAGATCGTGAAATTGGCTCATAGGATAACAAGAAAACCATATCGGCAGCGGGAACAACCATTCTGTAATGCACATCGACACACATTTGATATAATTTGTGGATCATGACAGTTTAGTATAATGCGTTATAATGACGTTGAGAGAGATAGTTAGATAGATAACAGAACAGATGATAGGAAGCGTGCAATGCACGATGCTTTGCGAAGCGGGCCGTCTGCGGGCCTCTGAGATGGTACAATATTCAGCAGTTACCATATTCGGATCCTCGGTTTAGTTGGCGGCCGCCTGCTGCCGCCGCGTGATGGAAATAAACAATTACATTTTTCATCACGCCCATATATAAACCAATTTACATATTGGATGAATGATGTAGCAATATTTGGGGTGTAAATATTGTAGAGTTAGACCTTTGTGGGTCAAAAATATATGTTCAGTAATTTTGTGAGTGAGGAATATTTTTTGTAAGTTTAACTTACGGCTTTGAGGTATAATTTGTTTATAGTTAATTTTCATGATATCTAACAAAGGTTATACAAAATCTCTCAAAACGAAATATATATTTGTAATAAACCAGAAATACCATAAATTCCTAAGAAGCTATACGGAGTATACTCTCCCCTTCAAACATTAGTTAAAGCAAGATCGACCAACTCATTGTTTTACGTCGCTATTCATAAACATCGTAACAAAAGGTCGCCGCAACAGGCGGCAATCATTACTCTTAGGCTGCGTTTCCACCAGAGATGTGCGAGGATGTGTAGCGAGGGATGTGTTTGTTAGGAACCAATATAATCACTTAATTTGCCTAACCTCGCTCTGAGAGCTATAAGGAAGTGATTCTATTGGTTCCTAAAAACACTTTCCTCGCTACATATCCTCGCACATACTGGTAGAGTTACAGCCTAATGCAGTTAGCTAACAGCAACCGTCTCGGGACGAGACGTCGAGACTCTATAGACCTACATTAAAAGTATTAAGTGTGCAAAAGCGAAAATTATTCTGTCACTGCATTAGTTAGCTGTATTTGTCTTCGAGGAGTTAACAATGGAGTGATTATTTATTTCATGTTTAGATTTATGTATATTTTAGCTTGTATCGACCCACTGTAGGTAGAGCAAGTCTCCTCTTTATTAAACCATGTTCTTAAAAGACTGTCAAAATCCTCCCATCATCTTCTCTGAGGTCTACAACGAAGAAGTGTATAAATTATGAGTCACAATTCGATTTTTTTTTATCCAAAGCACATCCGGCATACGAGTGCTCTGTGTCTACCATTTTAGTTTACCGCTTTGTAAGTAAAGTAAGTTCATATGAGTCAGTGACCGCTATAGCATAACGATTGTTAAAGCCGGAACCGACAATTTAACGTTTTCCAAAGCACGGAAGCTTATGGCTGACATCTAATTATTTGATTTTAAATCCAATAAAACTAGAATATCAATCTCAATAAAAGTTTTCTCCTATTTTATCACACTAATCGTCTTAAATGAAGTGCTGTTCGTTAGTCCCACTGAAACTCGAGAACGGCTGGACCTATTTGGCTAATTTTGCTCTAATATTCTTAAAAATGAAGTGCTGTTCGTTAGTCTCACTGAAACTCGAGAACGGCTGGACCGATTTGGCTAAATTTGCTCTTAAAATATTAGTGCGAGTCCAGGAAAGGTTTAAACGGTGAGAAAAATAACGCGAGGGTAACCGCGTGGGTCAGCTTGAACTCAATAAAAAAGAACCGACAATTTAACGTACCCTCCGAAGCACGGAAGCTCATTACATCGAACTATTTCGTTTTGAATCCAATTAAATAGAATGTTACTCTCAATAAAAGTTATAGCTTGGCTGACTTCGAACTATTTGGTTTTAAATCCAGTTAAAATAGAATGTTACTCAATAAAAGTTATTGTCGATAGATACTGACTTGAAGCTGGTATGGTGGTGGTCCTGCCGCTGGGTTAGCGGCGTGGTCATCGGCGTGCCGGAGGGCTTCTTCAGCGCGGACTTGAGCGGCACGGCGTTGAAGATCGGCTCCTTAGGAGGGATCTCCTCGACCCGGTTCGTGTCAGTTAATTGTTCATCGTCGTCGTCTTGATCGTCCTCGTCTTCCGCTGAACCGATTATAAAGATATCTTAGTAATTATTATAGAGGGAAAGTTATAATGTTTGCGGAAGTATCACGCCAGAGCGGATGTATGCTGAACGGATCTGCATTTTCATACAATCCGTTCAGCATTTTGGCACAGGTATGGATTAGAAAAATGTTCAGTTCCCGTGGGTACAGTTGTTTAAACTGTAGATACATCGTATTTTGTCTAGTATTTACGACTTTTTACAGTTTAATAGTATTGTTCAATTAGCATCGTGCCCTAGTGAGTTACCACAAGCTCAAAAGCAATATTAAAACAATGTTAGACTGACATTTCGGCATACAAAAAAAACCAGTGTAATATTATTTTAATATTGCTTTATGAGCTCGTGGTTAACCCCCTGCACAGTTACTTGATGTGTGCACTCTTTGAAACACACTTCGGGGAAATACTCTGACATTGCGCATTTGCCTAAAAAAAGAGTCACATTCATATAAAATGCATCCGTCGATTTGGCACGGCTTCGAATAATAGTATGAAACGGCATGGCCAACGAAAATAGGAATGATAAGTATGTTGTTTGGTCATTCACATTACCGTTGATTCGGTACCGAGTATATTATCAAGATTGATTATTTACATTAAAGCTATCTTTGAAATACCCCGTTGAAAAAAACATTAGTTTTATAAGAATAAATAAATAACGAGCAGTCGTAGTTTCTGGTTTTGGTTGGTTATTAGCGGGACTGACAGCATAACGTGCTCTCCGTAATCGATTCGTCCGTTTCTCAATGTCAAGAATTATCAAAAGTAAGATTATTGGAAGATCTCGGACACAATTACCGTACAAGTACAGTACTAAGATTTTATATTTGTAAAAGTAAACGTTTTGCCGATTCATCTTTTAAAAATCGTAGCAGTTTGATATGTCTTTCCTTGTCATTATTTTCTATCTATACTAATATTATAAAGAGGAGAGATTTGTATTTTTGTTTGTTATGAATAAACTCAAAACTACTTGTCCGATTTTAAAAATTCTTTCACCATTAGAATGCTACATTATGCCTCAGTAACAAAGGCTATATATTATGTCCACCCGTGCGAAGCCAGGACGAGCCGCTAGTATCAATATACAAAGACGATGATAGATTTAAAAGGCACACAGCTAACAGAGGTGTACATTTATAAAATTTATAAATGACCTTATTTAATAAGGTCCTTACAGTCTGAGAGAGGATGCTGCAGCAGCGCGTGCTGGTGAGAGTGGTGCGGAGTGTTGGTGTGGTGGTGACGCGTGGGGCTCGGCGAGCTGAACATGGGCGGCGGGGGGATGGGCCCGATGTCGGACACGGCTATCGGCGGCTCCGGCAGCTCCGACAGCATCAGCTGCTCGTCGCTCACGCCGCCGGGGCCGCCGCCGCCATCGCCAGCGATGCCGTAACCCCCCACTATAATGCACAACACATTTTCAAATAACAATGGACCTAATATACTTCCATAAGGGACACCATACATAATTATTTGATTAACAGAGTCATAATCTTTAATCGTGTTAGTGTGAAAGTTTTATTATTCCGGTATTATCTGCTTACGATCCCATAAATAATCTTTAATAATAATAATAATCTTTCTATCCATTCAAATACTGGCCCTCGAATCCTATACATGTCTAGCTTTTGTTTTTGAAACAATATTGAGGGGAGGGTTGTGTCAAGGGGAATCTGTATGTAGAGTGTTTACAGCCGAAAAATTGGTTCGATCTTCGATTGAGTTGGTAATTTTCGGGATATTATAAGGTCTTAATAACAATCTAAAGACTTCGTAGTCCGGTGAATTTACAAACGGCCAAAGAAAACATGATTTATTTCATTAGTTAGTTTAGATTTGGTAATTATCTTTCGAACATAGTTTGCACACTCACAATTTATTCTGTATTTCAAATTACAAATGTTTGCTAAAGGTTGTTAGCTAAGCAGGTGGACTGTTTCGTCCGCTGCATAGTTTTTGTTGTCAGTAGTTTACTCTAATACTATTTCGGTCAATTCAGTGCAATACCGCACTTATAAGTTAACTTACCAACATCGCCTTGGTAGCATATTCGTCGTGGATGTTTCCCTGCTGTCAGCGAGTTCGGTCTCTCGGGCCTCATCATATCCCCGCCACCATTTTCCAATTTGTCTTTCTTTGGTTCTGAAAATAAACAAAAGGAAACATAAGATTGATGAGAATATAGACCTTGTTCTTAAATTATCTACGCTGTAGAATGTTTCATTGTTTAATAGTTTGTTTTTAAATATTATTGCATCGGAGTATAATAAGTATGTTAAGTTATGATAAGTATAGCAATCACGCTGCTACTTTTCTATCAATCCGTCTTGGTTTGTATATTGTTTGTGAAATGTCGTACGCCTAGTTGTAGTATGGGTGAGTTCCGCGATGAGTCTAATAATAGGCGATAGATGAGTAGATAGATACGCTGTTCCATTCACTGTCCCGGCTGGCGTCGGCGTCGGCCTTGGCCCCATGGAATTGTATTATAGACGCATCTCCGTAACACGACGAGATATAATAACCAATAAACGTACCGACATGAAAACACGCCTACATCGCGCTGAATTTATACTCGTTAATGTTATTTTTACATGTTATTTATTCTTTTCGTGTTCCAGTTTCATTTCATTTATGATTATTTCGTCGATGAATTTTCAGAGCTCATGATTCAACGTATTTTTGTGTCAAATTAATATATTTAGGTTATTAAACGAAAAAAACGAATAAAACGAAAGATTTTATACCATGACATGATTGTCTAATTGATAACATGGTACAAAATTTTTTGACAATTTAGTTTAGGTCTTCACTTGAATCGCTCTAAGAGTTCATGGTATTATGATTGATACAATGGCTGATTACATTACGTTTGAACAAAACAAACATAAAATGTTTATTTTATTGCAATGATTTGAGTAAGTATCTATAATAGAAGGCCTTTTCGCGAAAACCAAGTTCGAAACTGGGAGTCACGAAACAGTACTAGTAATGCAAAACAAATGATTCAATCCAGTTGGAAGGCATTAGACCCTGCGTATATGAAGCAATAAGAGCTAGCAGCGCACCTGGCAGCGCCAGCCTCGAAACTTCGTGACCCGCCACAGCAAAGTTACTAATGTATTGCGATATAGATAAACTGCCAATTACCTACGTGCTACTTTCTATACTCCCATATACCGATCAGGATTCCATTATTGAAATTCACTGGGTTATTGTTAATCGGAAGTGTTAGACTGGAAAAGTTTCAGGCGAATAAACTCCGCACTCCACTAGTGAAAGGCGTGAAGTGTGCATATGCAGATTAGTTTGTTCAATGATATAATACGAGGTCAATACAACTGATTTAGGAGATGGCAATTTTTACTTAAATCCTGCACTCATACATGGACACATGTTTATGTTTTATTAGAAGTTACGCGAGACGTAAGTTAAAAGTAACACGGTACACGGTACACAACACGTTTTCTGTGATTATTTTACGAAATAGTAGTATAAAAACCAAAAAAGCCCTAGTTACTTTTGATGGTTCAAAATGAGAAGCTGGTGTAGGAGCGTAACTGCTTTGCCTCATATCATTTGTTATCGAGTCCCGGAGTAACCGGGAGAGCCTTTCAAAGCCAGCTCGTTGGCCGCTCTACCATTACAATAATCGGAAAAGGTTTGAAACGAAAATAAAATATACGTTTAGGAGACGAACTGAATATCAAGCTGCAAATAGTCCAAGAAAAGGTGTCACATTCAAGGCTTCATGTCATTGCTATCGGGAAGGTCGCCGGGAGAGCCGATCAATGCGTTTGCCCTTGGCCTAGCAGCCAACTCGAGGACATCCGCCTGCAGAGTTACGTCAGGCCATACACGTGTTCGCACTCACCTTTGCTAACGGCGTCCTTTAATGTTCCTAACGTGGGAGGAAATGACCAGAATTCAAAACAATCATGATAAACGTTTAAATTGGGGCATTTAAATACGTTTGTTTGAAGTAGCAACGCAGGGTGCCTTTATTTTGATAGTTTCTTTGACAACTAAATTCTAGAAGTAATACCTATTTTTTATTTTAGTACAGAAATACCCCTTTAATTCAATTGGTAACCTTGCCAATTCACATCTACAATGCTGACAAGTCCATTGGGAAGGGCCGTGCCCTTCGTAATAACCCAAAGTCACCCTGACCCCCGGAGACAAACATGAAGATAAAAAGTTTCATGGGTAGGTACGTGTAATTTCACCGACAATCCACCCCCTTGGAACAGGAAAACAGCATTGCGAGCGTTACTGCTTTCACGCGCGGCAGAAATAGTAATGAGGCTTTATCACAAAGAGCTTCTACTGTAATTAAACTTCACCTCCTCCATTATTAAAAATACAAATACAAATAATTTTAAATTATTGGGCTTGTAATTGTAAACACGATTGGTAAATAACTGAAATATCTATTAGTGATATCAGGCAAACCAAAGAGTAAAATGGAATGTTTTAAGCGCTATTAATGTCGGCTCGGCTATTTACGGCCAAAATACAACTGTAGCACGCTGTTTATTGCGTGATGTTAGTGCGGAACGCGATGAGATAATTAGGAATTTAGGAAGTTATGCCAATAGTGCTAGATAACATAACAAAGGTTCTGTAGACAAACGCATTACTGACTCATAGTCTTACTTTTTTTCCGGGCAAGCGATCGATCGAAAGAGCAATGAAAAGTGGTATTTAAACGTACAATGAACAAACTATCGACAAGCGCCGCCGTCACGTCAACACCATTCCGTTGCCAAAGAAATACGTTTTGGCGTTGGGCGTTTTTCCACAAGCTGGCACGACACCGGCATCGGCACGGGGTGACGGCACCGGGGTGCGCTGGGGCGGCGCGGCTGCGCCGCCGACTTCGCCACTGGCACCGGCTGCCGTGGCGCCACATTATACGTTAAAATTAAAAATAAACTTAAAAAAAACAGCCTCAGACACTTTATTTAAAAAAATTGACAACATTCGGAAACTACTAAACGGTCTAAAATCTGAATTAAAGATGCCGAACTTATCAAATTAGCCCAATTACTAAATTAGAAAGGTTTTTATTTAATTAAACAGTCCGATAGAGTCCGATACAAAGGCAAGCGGTCAGCTGAAACGTAAGTAGAGATGCGTGTTCGATTCTAGCTGCAGTGCGAACGTTAGTATGATCCTGGTTTCAGGTCCGGATGTCGTCGTTGCCACTAGTCATACAAATTCGTATTCTTTTTAATGTTACTTTCAAAACGATAACTTGCAACTTGCAAGAACCGCAAACTACCAGTGTTTGTTTTATAAAAATTGTTTCTGACTTATGCAAGATGAAAGTTGAAGGAACAGGCAGGAATAAGAAAATATGTGATATTCTTTAGACCTCGCAGTTCCTTAAATTAGTACCTAGGTATTAGATTCACGGTGACGAATATTCTTGAATTCGTAACGAGGACAATATAATCAGCAGAGTTGATACGACAAGACAACTGGGTCGCACAATATTGGCTAGAGGAATTCGGGAGAGCAAAATGAAAAACATTCATGACATTGACGAGTGCCACGTAGGCGGGCGGCGCGGGCGATGTGATAACGTCAAACAATTTAACCATAACCAAATTTTGTTGATGTTCATATTTATTTAATGGAATGCGACGCAGAAGTGGTCATATAATTAGCTACCTACCTTGCCTCGTATATTTTCCTTGGAGAATACCTGATCATAATAGGTATAACTACACGCCACAGGTACGTATATGATGAGTCAGTCACTAACAATTTATGTCACTCATAAGCAGCGGGTGTCAGCTTGAGGAAACGGTTCGGTCTAGTTTATACCTCTCATTATCTATAAGAGCATAAACTGCGTATTTTATAAAGTTTAATCCTACGAATAAATAAACTAAACTCGTGATTATTTATTTCCAATCACAATAGCAAATTACGATCGTAAATGGGAGTAATCCGGCATATTGTGTGACCCGTGATTGAACATGATTTACCTGTTCGAGCCACTGTAACAAGCTTTAAGTGAAAGGAAAATAGAGAAAATAGACGTTTATTCCAACGTTCGTTATCGGGTGGTAGTCCGGAGGCAGAGCGTTGGGTCAAGGGCGCCTCGCGGCTGGCAAACGGCAAGCTCCCGCAACCCTCTATTTTCGCATTCTCTGAATTATTGCTTTGCCTTTATGCCAATTCCCACAAAATCATAGCTGAAGAGATTGCGTTGTTTCAGCTTCCCACATTCCGAAATCAAGTCAGCGTTGGTAGAGCTTAGTGTGTAATAAATAAGTTAATAGCTCATTTCATAATACGAACAATGCAAGAGAATGTAAGCGGGTTATTTAGTATGGTTAATCCAAAAATATTTTATTGCGCTACAAGGCATTACTGAAAAGCGAATGCTTGTCACGCATGATCCTATCGCAACATGGAACTAAGTGGATTATCTACTACAAGTACGTACTTACAGTGCAATTGTATAAATAGGGTATGATATAACTATAGCTTTCGAAACTGACATTATAGTAAAAGCTTCCTCTAACTACAATCTTATTCTACATAGTTAGCTAGTCAGTCACACACATGATCCTACTTCGGAATTAGGATTAAACCAAACTGATTTAATGTAAAAGATGGTACAAATAGATTTACGGCTGTTTATAATTTTAAAACCTAGGCCTAAGAACTCTGTCACCAGAGTTGGCCACTGACCCATACGAACTTACTTACTTACTTACAGAACAGTAAACTTTGTCGGTTCTATGTAATCATAAGTTCAGTTCAAGATATTCTGGCTAATTGCCCTAATACAAGCGTTTTTATAAATTTATTATCACTGACTGTTCAATATTAACCTGAATTAAGATTTATTCACGTTATAGGTACGAGAGTTGAACTTGAGATACAGTGTTTCAGGAAGACGCACGTCGTTATCCAGTGGAATGTGGAGATTGACATTCGCAGGGCAATTGAAATGGCGGTGGCAGCTGGTACCGACTCAAGCGCAGGCCGCAAATAGTTGCACAAGGCCACGGCACGCCCGCCACTATGTTATTTATTGACATCTCTATCGTCGACGCCATATGGAGCTGCTTCCTAATAAACATCCGCCTTTCTCGAACTTTGCAGATTCCATTCGATCAATAAGTCAGTGTAAATATCTGATTAAATAGATGCTCTACATTTGTGTTTAGAATTTCTTGCGAAATCGCTTCAAGCTACATTCATTTTAAGAATACGTTATCCCTTTTCACAAAAAAGTACAGTAATATGTAAAGCTGTTTAGTGTCGTGAAATTATATTATACGAAATGCGACCTACGTCATTGCGTCCTCCTTTTGTGTAATGTGTTTTTGTACATTAATATATGTAATGTTGAGAGAACATAAATATTTAATTTGAAAACCTTTTCAGGCATGAAGTCCAGGTTATACATAAGATACTGTAAAGTAAAGTTATGAAAGGCGGTCGGGCGTGTGGGCGTTTTATCCTTCGTACCTTTGGGTACGCTAACAATGAATATTTAGTGTTATTTGACAGAAACTGCCTTTGCTGTAATTGAAAATAAAGCTAATTCTCATTTCACCGACGGGATCCTGATTGTTTCTTTTGATTAGTCCATTATGCACGTACAGAACATGACTCTACTTTTTAAATAAATTAATAATTCGGGTATTGCTTACATTAAATATACTTACATTAGTAAGTTAAAAATTCAAAATTTAATATGGTGAATGCTAAATTGCTGACGTGTTTGAATAACATATTACTAGAAATAGTCTATGCGCTGGTCTTTATACTTATAACGTTGATACTACAGAACGAGAAAACCTTATTGATGTCTCTACCAAGAACCTCTGCAATGACGAGAAGATATGAATTATCCAATATAAATAGCAAATATAATGAAACTATTACAAAAGTGTAACGTCGTCGGAGACATCGAATGTAAGAAAGCACGCGCAAACGAACTACAGTAACACTAGTGACATTGACATTGTAAATGCATTTCGCATGCGGTGGCCGGCGATAGAATGGGTTAATTACAAAGTAGAACATGTATTGCAGTTTTGATGTATGAAAGTGCTGGTGAAATAGAAAGGACATGCCGTTGATACCTTTGTACAAATAAAGAAAGTTACCAGAAGTAAGAAATGCACGTGCAACGATTTTCAGACGTGACACGTCGCAAGCGGTGGATCGGCGCGAGATGAGTTGATTACAAACAGGAGCATGCGTTTCTGGCTGTTGTCGATGCATGAGAGTGCCGGTGCAATGGGAGGACGGTGCCAGTGGTACCGTTAGTGCGCGTGAAGAGGGTGAGGTGTCCTCCATGTTTGGGCACGGGGGACTTGCGGCGCACGTAGTAGTGGTCTTGGCGCTTCGGCGGCGGCGGCGGCACGAACGGCGGCGGCGGCGGCAGGCGCGCGGGCCTGCGTCGGGCGCCGCCCGCGAAGGCGTCCATGGCGGCGAGCGTGCCGACGTCGCTCATGCTCGCGGCGCGCTGGCGGCAGGAAGACTGCGGCCGGCCGCGCGATCGTTACGTCGCCGTCGTCGCCCCCCAGCCCCGGGTACCGCGCGCGCTCTTCGATCGCCGCCGCCCGCCCTCAGCGAAGTTGCCGTTCGCCCGCCCACGCACCGCCTCGCTTTGTTTTGAATTTTTAATTTATCGTCATTCATCTAGCAATCGTGCCACGTTAAACATCTAAAAAGCACGATTAATATGTTCAAAGGGCAATGAACCACAAATTGCATATATTTGCATTATTATTTTGAGCCAATCATCGTGATGTGAGTCGAGTACGTACTCGTTGATATCTAAAGTGTATACTATCATGCGTTACAGCCGGGAATTTTATATATGTATTTATTCTTATTCGTATTGTATTCTTTACACGTTGTCAACAAATATGTTTTTACAAACGCCTAAAATGATAGGTACACAATGTCTTTTTACCCTAGGTCAGTTTACATTCAGGACTCGATTTTTTTCCTCTTACCTCTTTCTATAAAAGGCCGTAAAAAAATTTGAATAGTAAGATAGATCCAAAAAGGTGAAACGTATATTAAGAAAATTATACATACTATAACCTCTTGCTATTACTATTTAATCATAATATTTGTCGAGGCGAACGTGAGCAAGTTTTGAATTATATTCTCATCGAGAAGTTGTGGATATTCTTGAGTAAGTTTTTGATAAATTTATGCATTCTGGTTTATAAAATGTTCAGACCGAGAATCAGTGAATACAAAACGGTGTAATTTAGGTTTATAAGTTTAACTTTAGTAAGTATAGCAAGATTTTCTTAAATTAATTAGGTTTAATTACTAAAACCACGGCTTTTTTAACGGTTTGGTTGTTAATTTGTCAGTTGAAAGCGTAAAATAATAAAAAAAAAGTTAAATTGAATTAAAGGTAATTTTAAGCATGCACCCACTGAATACCGCAGAAGCTTCACTCTGATAACCTAAAAACACGATTGGTGTCAGTGACCCTGTCCTCACTGACATCAACGGTACTTATGGAAACATTATCTTAATTACTTTTTAAAAATAAATAAGTAAGGTACCTAATATTGTAAATAATGCATTTTGTGTAATAACAGGAAAATATTAAGTGCCTACATCAAAAAGGATCAGTCAAACAAATTAATAGAATTGATGTCCATTTGTAAGTTGTGGCCAAGCCTTTTAAATGATATCATTCATGTAAGTATACGAAGTTATTGCTTTAGGGAGTGTACCACTACCTCATAGTTTATTGTCAGACAATAAAGTTTATTGAACAAACTATATTTCACACGGAATATTACCCGTACAATCTGGTTTTCATTTCACTTGGAGATGTTAAGACAGAGCCGCAAAAACTGGTCCCGCATTTGCGAAACCATTGGACATTGTCAGGACACAAGCCGGCATGATTAAGATTCGGCCCGTTTTTGTAAGATATGATAATGCTGAATACGACTGAATATTCGGAATACGATGCGCGAACGATTGGCCAGAACAATGTCGTCGTAACAGCATGTAGGAAGACGAGGTAGATGTGTTAAAAGTATTTAAAAAAATAGTGTTACTTTTTGAAAAAAAAATCTATACTGTTTCACGAAGTTTGTATGCGTATAAAGGTAAGATGTAAGAGCGTTTGTTTGAATAACTTTAATTTCCTTCCATCAAACAGTAGAAACTAAAGACTAAGCGACAGAGATTTATCGTTTTGATTATGAAAAAGGCATAATCATACGATACACCTCTGTTACCTAACGTGTTTTTCAATTCTGTCATCGTCTTTGTTCATTTACATAAGAATGACAAGTAAAGACAATACTGAGGGAGCTAAAATCTTAGTTTACCTAATGAATAAGGGGGAAATATTTTACTGAGTTAATTTGCGATTCGTATGTTATAATGGGACGATCCGCATAATCTACAAGAAGACATTTCTAATGTGCACTATCGATGTTAAAAGTCACGCACGCGGAATGAGATACCCTCATTTCGGTTTTATGACTCTACCGCAAGATAAGGACAGGGTTGAGCGCGGGGCGGCTGAAAACTGGACGCTGAGTAATCTACAGTATCTGATTGAATTTTGTCTATGTAGGAAAAAGGAAGAGCTGTGCCATATTTTTGGCAACGTAGATATGTTTTTAATATGATTACGTCGTCGTGGGGTCGTTTGCCGTGTATACAGGGTGAGTACGCTCGAACGCCCTCTGAGGGTAAACTAAAATCTAAACGGCTATAGTTATGGAAAAACGGTGTTAGGATCACGGGCTCGACTTAGATACAAATAAAATAAAGGCATTAAAAAATCTAAAATGTAGTTTATTTTTCGAGATTATAACTTTTTTGATTCTTTTTTGCATATTATCAGATAGAAAATCGAATTATGCAAAAAAATTTATCAAAAATCTCAAAAACTATTTTCTTGAAAAAATGAACGACTTTTTCTATAATTTATGTTTTTATATTTATATTTTGATAGCTTTATTCGACGTCTGCCCCCTCAGTCTCCCTCTATACATTTTGTATGAAAACGAAAATTATGATTTTTAAGTGTTCTAACAACTTTAGACCCATTGATTGGTGGTAGGACTCTTCAGCAAGAGTCCGTATTGGTGGGTACCACCGCAGAGTCAGATATTGTACCTCCAAGCAGTAGTGTGCAAGCATTACTGTGTTTAGGTTTGAAGGGCACTGTAGCAAGTGAAATTACTGGGCGAAAGAGACTTAACAACAATGTCTCGGGGTGATAGGTGCAGTGCAGTGCCACGCAAACACTTCAAAACCTTAAGCTTTGGGTGGCACTGTATCTGTAATAGTCAGGCGTGGTGCTGAACATCAGGTGGACGGCTTGATAATCTTGTCACTTGCTGACATAAAAAAATATATATTACTAGTACTAGTATTCCAGTACTTATTTGTTATTAGATAGATCTTCGTAATGCAAAAAAAACATTATTTTCGAAATATAACCATTTTTTTATGCAGTTTTTATTTATATTAAATCAAGCCAGTAACAATATTTTTCTATGTTTAGATTTTATCGTCAGAGTGCGGTCGAGAGTACTCACCCTGTATAGTAGGATAGCACAACCTGACTCAACAATTGACACGAGAACTCAAGAGCAAGGACTGTGGCAAGGAGGTCGTATGTAAATATTTCAGAGAATATTAGTTTTTGTTATTCTAATTCTTATTCTTACCTTACTTAATATTTTCTTTCTTCTTTTTTTTTATTTCTACTAAAGGAGACAAGTTATAAATTTGAAGTGCATGGCTATAGGAAGATGCGTCATTCTATACCGCAGAATGCACTTATCGATCATAGATTTCCTCTCTAGAGTAGCTCAAGCGTTTTAGATTGAAAACATCGAGTACTGCAACACATTACCTAATTGATCAAATACGTCCAATCTGTGCAATTAGGACTACCACTTTTATTTACAGAAAAAAATACAACAATACTTTAATTTCAAGCTTCATGGCACAGTTTGTACACGATATTAATTTTTCTTAGAAATCTAATAATGTGGTTGAAAGATGGGTCATTCTGCATGTCTTGGTGCTTGCTGGCTGGAAGTACGCACCTCTCAAGCAAGCGCATCCCATGATGTATCCCATCATAGACACCCGCTGAGGAGGCGGAGGCGCGCGTGGCGGCGGCGGCGGCGGCGGCACGCGCCTGCCGCGGTGCGGCGCTCGCGACACCGCGCCTGCCTTCACCCACCGCTCTTAACCCCGCGCCCACTCATCCGATCACTCGGCGTAACTCATCCGACCGTCACTCTCAACAATTAACACCGTAATATAACATAACAATAACGCATCGATTACCGCACTTTTGCAAGATATGTATTTTTTAATTTAAACTTATTCATTTGAGCTATTTGCAGTCTTTGGATTAACTTCTTGGTGTCTCTGCCCTTGAAATAATAAACTGTCGATTAAATTAGACCATTTTGTTCACGTAAGAAAGAATATGCGCTGCGCCGCCCTCGAATTGCTACTAGAACGTAGAGCAGGAATAACAAGGAGTATAGTCAAACTTTGCTATACCTAATCACGTTCGGTTTGGTATAATTTATGAATGCTAAAGTTTAGCTGGACATAGAGCTGGCTGGGTGCCGTGGGACATCGCCGGTGCACCGGGCGCGATCGCGTGCCGGGCGGCCGGCGGCCGATCGATACCGCACGCGAACTCTACCTCGCGACAACCATATAAATAAAATAAACAATCACTTATCTACAAAACTCGAAGTTGATATACAGATTTTCAATCACGTATCAGTTGCATAAAATGTTGTAAAACTGAATTTTGAAATAATCCTTAAATTAAACTCCATGGGTTCCGAAATGAAAGGTTTCACACTGGTTCTTTTTTAAATAAACTACTCAATGGACAGCAGTACCTACATTTATCATAACCACTTGTGCGTAATGCAACCCACAATAATCATTTCGTTAGAAAGTCTCATAAATGCATACCTACTGGATATCTTATATAACGACTTTAAGGTGTAAGTAACAATTAAACTACATTATCTTAGCGCGATAGAGATGATAAACAACATAAATAATCACAACCGTTTTCCCTAGTTAAAAACATTCTTGTGCACCGATTGGGTGAGCATGTCGGGGATAAAATGGAATGTGCGTCGGGTTAGTTGGAGATGTGACAGGTGGTAAACTAGGTGGGCAGGTAAGGTAACCAATTGAGGTTAGGACGAGGCAAGGGTAGCAGGTTAGCTTTAGGGTAGAGGCAGGTCGCGAGCCGGCGGGCGCGGGCGCGAGCGGACCGACACTGAGGCGCGCGCCGCACTGCCGCCGTCCCGCGCCCCGGCCAACCAACCCCCGACCACCGGCAACTCGGCTACATCACCTAGACCTCAAAACCTCCTCCTAGCTGTTAGACCCTCTTGAATCCTAACCGATATTACGTAAGATCATATTTAAAAAACCTCGTAAGACCAAATATTCTGAAAGGTTCCCAAAGGTACCGACAGAAAAAAGAAAAGATGTTGTTGACGTTTATATATACGAATAAACTTCATACTGACTAGCGAGTAAATGTAATCACTTTTCTAAGCAAGATAAACTTTCACTACAATCAAGCCATGTTTATTGGAACAAAAATGCAAAGGAAAACGGCTAACGTGACCACGAGATAGCCAAATGCCGGCGCGAAGCCGCGCGCCGGCTCACTCAGAGATAAAGAGTAAAAAGCATCATTTTTTCTATTTCCAAGACGAATGCTGACGAGCAACAAAGGGAAAGCAGAGAAAACCTTACGTAGGCTGAAGACAATCTAGACGTAAGTACCTACACTCTCAATGGAGCTTGCGAGTGAGCTGTGAAGTGTGTTCTCTGCGTGTTCAATATGGCTGAACGAGTCTTTTGATACTGGTTCCAATAATTGTAGAGAAAATATGACTAAGCCAATTTTGAGATACGACGTAGAAAATTGTTAGTTCATTTGTTAAAGGCAATATGTAACTCAAATGAAAATGTTTTCAATTACTGGTACAATTTACTAAATAAACAAAACAAATACGAGATAAAATATGTAATCACAACTAGCTGCCGACCGCGGTTTCGCTTGCCTGCACGCGTGGCAGATTAAAAGCAGGTACCTTTATTATGATAAATTTCAATTCTTAGAAAAATAAAAACTGGATTTAAAAAACAAAAAATATTTTTTAATAACTAAGTAATTCAGATAGAGAATCGAAATAATATGCAAAAAAATATCAAAAATATAATTATTGTTTTCGAAAAATAAACGATTTTTTCATAAATATTTACTTAATAAATTTTATTTTAATAAATATTAAATGTATAAGTCATCATTCAAAACAAGTTGAAAAAAGCCTAATATCAATGAGTTTGTTAGACAATGACAAAGTTTGAAACGTGCAGGGAACCACAACTTGATACGACACGTCTTGATGACGTCAACGCTGGTGAACCAAAGCAATGGCTGTCGGTCGCCTGCAAAAGCAGACAAGTGGCCGTCGGTCGTGAAAAATAACTAAACGAATTCTTTAAAATATGTGTATTTTTACAGGACGAAAAACAAAAATCTTAATTATTAAATAAATATACCGTGCTCCTTCCAAAGATACATAACTACATACAGTACATAAGCAAGCAACATCCATGACAAAGATAAAAAAAAAATATATCTGCAGTACTTAATGCCTCTAATTTCATTGGCAACCGCAACCCTTTAAACACAGCACGCATTGCTGTTTTTCGGTTCAAAGGGTACGGTTGATTGCCAACTAAATTACAGGCACATAAAACTTATAATTTACGTCGAACGTCTAAACGTGACACGCGAGATATTGCAAGCGTCTATACGTCTACGGTCAAACAATCTGAATGTCGCGAAAATCTAATGTTAGGCGGGCCCTACACCTACAATAACATTGCGCAATATCACGAATTGCGCAATACAAATGATCGTCTAGGGTTAGTATTGTAGAAGTATTTAAGTTTGCGCAATGATTGAACGAAAGTTTGAGCGAGTTTAAATTTTATTGCACCATATTATCATTGCACTGTGTAGGATCTGTATTGCGCAATATTTTTTAGTCTGTGCGTCGCCTTGACGAGGACCGGACCATGCTCGTGGGTATATTTTTGCCTTTTCATGTAGCAGTCTTTCGACCAGCAACGTATTTTATTTTTATTTTTAGCCACAAGTAGCAACATAACTGCAGCCAAGTCTTGGTCTGACATCACGGAACAGTTCCGTTTGATCCTACTCACGCGAAAAGATTGACGCTTATGAGTCTTCAATGATTGCGTCAAAATAATAATTGATCGTTTGAGTGAGAAGGGCGATTCAATAATTAAAATAATATTGCAAAAATATTGTGCAAACTTATTGTAGGTGTAGGGTCCGCCTTAGTCACAATATCATATTGGGGATGTAATGAATTTTGTTCATCAGCGACTAATCAAGACGTATAGTCCCGTATACGGCAATAAGTTCGTTTGCGATTCGTTTCTTCAACGGTCACTGGTCACTTGTCTACAGTGCTAGTTAGGTCAACGATCGGCGTCGTCCTGACAGGATGCCACTAATTCCTGCCACGCGTCACGCCTTGCCCGCGCTTCGATTACCGTGTATAAATGCAAAATACATACGGATACATTTCTAATTAGAAAATTCTAGGAAATTTTAAGGAAGTTCGTTCTATTGGGAATACAACGTATTCAATTAATCGGAATGGAAATGGAAAATGAAATTCGCCAAAAGAGTCACGCACCGTGGGTTTCTTACCTGCAAGCAACGGCACTTTACCGTACAACTCATTTTATCAGTGCATATGGTAGAAGTAAAATCGGAATATTTTTTTTCTCTTAAATTATTGATGCTAAGACGTGTTTATAATTTTTATTTTTTATTTTTATTTTAAAGAAAAAAAAAAACAGTTATTTCGACCGGTGAACTTCAGGGTGCGGTGGGCAGGTATAATTATTTTATTTAAATTAATATATAAAAATAAGGTTTTGAAATGAGCTAACAACTCAACTCAACTCAACTCTCTCACTCGTCTGTTATGCCACTTGGCCTGACCTTACTTTTTATTGCAAGAGGGTACACTCTAAATAAAAATGATAATATTTTTACTTGGTTGGTATTATATTCATTTGGGAAGGAATATGAAGTCTATAAACGAAGAAATATTTCAGTGACATCACTGAAAATGAATACGCTTTTGAATCCATATTTTACAGGTTTATTTTGGATAGAAAAATTTCGTCTGAATTAGCAATTTTTGCAAGGACGGAGGATCTATTTATTTAAATAATTAACTTGTTATGTAACTTGATTACAGGAACGGAAGTGTATTTTTGTCTCATTTCAGTTTTTGTCATATCAATCTACGGTATCAAATCAAATTATGTAGTACAATTTTAGATTGCTGTTCAACCAGTTAGTAATTAAATATAATTAATGTGCACTACCGTATAGAAATAACTGTTATCAAGCCAAATAATTACTTAGTACTCGTACTTATGCTTTTTGTACTTTAATTTATCTTCAAACTAATATTTTAGAGATACTGCACTACTGTAGTACAGTAAATATGATTACTTGCTTTCTTATTTGTTTTGCTAGCGATTGTGTGTGCAGGTAGTGTTTTTAAGACACATTCGTCGAGTTTTGACGATGTCAATTGTATTGACTCCTTAACTTACCAACTTCTCTATTTTTTTTTATTATACGTAGTAAACACCCAGAACACCCGGAACAAATATTTGCGGATCGTACAAACATTTGTCCCAAGGCGGGAATCGAACCCGCAACCTCCTGCGTCGCAGGCGGACCTTCGCCCGCCGCGCCACATTGGTCGTCAATTAGCGGTTAAATTCTTGATGGTATCAAAAATTCAGCCAATGGGTACACTTGAACGAAAAATGATAAATCAGCTTTAAAATACTACTAAGGATATAGATAGAAGGGTATGGTTTCTGGTGAAATTACAGGCACATGAGACTTTCGACCTACGTCTCAGGGTGGCAACGCGCAAGTGATATCTCTGATATTGCCAGCGTAAATAGGCTACGGTTACAACTTACCATCAAGTTGGCCGTACGCTTGGTTGCCACATTAGTGGTATAAAAAAAACTGTTATCCTAGCGATGGATCTTGGCCGATGTGAAGTTAGCCTTATCGATGCGCAATGAAGCTTTTTTGAACTAAATTGTCTTTTCGCATCACAAACGGGTAACTTCACTTCGGCCGAGATCGGCCGTTAGAGCTATAACTACTAATATTAAAGATTATAATATCCCAAAAATTATTTCGCCTCCAGAGCGATTTGAACCCGCAACCACCCTTAAGTGTTCCCTTAGTGTGATGGCTAACACTATAAAAACAAAAATAACCAATTGAATAAGCATGCGACACCTCTTTTCAATGAACAAAATTGACTTTTTTTTTATACAACTGAAGTGGCAACCAAGCGTACGGCCCACAAGATGGTAAGCGATTACCACAGCCTATGGACGCTTGCAATACCAAAGGTATCACTCGCGGGTTGCCACCATGAGGCTAAGACTTTAGTCATTGAACAGGCTTGGATAACTGCAACGTTTCCCCTGTAGGTGAAGCTATCGGCGCTTCGAGCCAAAGACAACCCAATGATTATTTCGTCCAAGCGAGATAGCTTAATTGGTAGAGCACCCGCGTATCAAGCGGCGATTGCGGGTTCAAATCCCGCTTGAGGCGAAATAATTTTTGGGATATTATAATCTTTAGTATTCCCTTAGGGTGATTGTTATAAATATAACAACAAAAATAACCAACTACTAATATGTTGGGCCACTTACCAATGACGTTATTGTTCTGGTGGTGTTGGTGCGCAGCCGCGGCGGCGATGGCGGTGGCCAGTGCCGCCTGCTGCTGCGCCAGTTGCTGCGCGAGTTGCGCTTGCAGTGCGGCGTGCATGTTCACGAGCCCCGCATGACGCTCCTGCTGCGCGTCCCGCGCCGGCTCGCCGCGAGCCTCCTCGTACGACGGAGACAACTCCTCATCTACCAAGGATTATCGTATCATTATTACATTAATCATCATCACCAGTGTCCCAGCAGTGGGAACATTAGATAGAAGGTTGCTGTCTAATGTACCCACTGCTGGAATACTGGCCTACTCTCGAGCGAGAGTGATTGGATCTTAATAAAAAATTGTTCGTAGCGATAAATCCATTGGTGCACGACCGGATTCGATCCCACGACCTTAGGATCGGAAGGCGGGGTCACTACAACTAGACCACCAGTGCTCTCATTACATTACAAAGTATAAAATAATTTCGTTTCCCGTTGTCTTTTTCTATGTTCTCTTAGATCTTTTAAACTAAGCAACGGATTTTAATGCGGTTTTCAGTATTCGAGCATTACTACGAGTATGATAAAAGGGAAATGTAATCGGTAGAAAAAGTTTTGGGTAATTAACCGCCAGAGAGCTTACTAATTAAGGCCTACCACGTCGCGTCCGAACTACGCGAGCATAACCATAACATAAAATAGTAGTACTCTTAAAGATAGGTTTTTCATAAGGCACGATAAACAAAATATAATAAGACGTAATATGGCGCTGACAAGAATATTAAATTATAGCACAGATTATAGTGCGTAAGAGATAACAAAAGGCTTATTTTATCTCATGGGCGATGTATACTCATTGGTACACTCGTAAACAAGACACCATTGCTCGATGCTCATCAAGAAAAACGACAGTAATCGGTTTTTTGCCTCAAACGTCTTCCATTTACGGTTGGCACATTGTTTCAAGAGCACGATGCAAAACCCAATTTCCCACTCGTTTCCAACTTATCAGACGATATCTCTTGATAATTCTAACTCTTAAAACTTAAAACTGCATTGTCGTGCAAACTGTACAGATGTTTAATAGAGCGACATATCTACGTCAAATTATCTAACGTAGTCGTATTCAACTAACAACTGATCTCAATCGTGGATCATGCCTTATTGGGACAATCCCTCTTAAAATAGTAACTTTGAATCCAGGTACGGGTATGTTCTCATGTGTTTAAAAAAATACATTAGGAATAAGTTTAAAGCGGAATCTAATAACGATAAAACTCTTAGTTTCAAGACAGATATAAACCAGTCACTGCACTCACTGGTTCAATAAGGTGTAAAAATGTCAGCAGTATTATCGACCTCTTCACTTATGCTACAAAAGACCTGAGTTACAATTGTGGGGACATTGACAGACTGACGGTGAGACATTAGAAACGACATGCCTACCTGTACTTATCTCACATTACGTGTCATGCATGTCTTAGTTACCAGTCCCCATCAGAGCAAACACGAATCTAAATGCTATGTTAATCCAACGGACATGCACTGCGTTTGGCATTACACTCGTTTCAATAAAACGCTAAACTCATTGCATGTGTATTTATATTGGCGGACATTTTCAAGACGCCATCTAGCCCCAAACCGAGCAAAACTAGTACTACAAGAACCAAAAAACGAATGCACATATTTTTAAATACATACCTATAGCATTTGCGGATCATGCAAACATTTGTTTTGCAGCAGGGATCGAACACGCAACCTCTCGCTTCGAAAAATAATGCAAAAGACGTGCCATGGAAATAAATAAAGAGGCTCTTTAGTCAACTCATCCCGCTCGAACCTAATTCGTAGGTATTTCACACAGTTTCATCTAACTTCCCCAACTTGCCCGCATCTAACCGCAATATCTCGAGCAATTACTATCGAGTTCACCCTCTTCTCTTTTTTTCTTTCCATTCCATTATACTCGCTCATCGGGCATTGCTCGATGTACTCGCTAGACAATTTACATTGAGTATGCATAACTTCGAACTATGAATATGAATACACTCCGCAAATATACTACGTATACGGTATTGTACAAGCATAATGTTATGGCTTATTCACAGCCATTACGTGATCTTAGTAATAACTGATTTGCAAGACGTTCATAGAACAAAAACAGTGCGGTTTCACTCACATTTGCAGAGAGTGTTCTCGACACACTACATATTACGAAAGAGCATATTTTTTTGATTATGAATGTTTTTAAGCAAACTACCGACTTAAAAATTGTTACCATCTGAATAAAAGTTTAGATAGATAGATACTTTTCGAAGAAGTACACACAGCTCACATAAATCTTTATTATGATTCTTTTAATTTATTTATGCAGCCTTTTAGTCCAACTTTTAGCTCCAACGGCAAGAAAGTACCCAATATGCGAATTGGTATGCCACGTTTGCTCGCAACCGTTACAGTGCTACCTAAAACTTCAAGTTCTAAAACTCTGCGTGGCACAGCACTGCGCTTGTCACTACTATAGGTACAGTGCAGTTGTTAAGTCTCATTCGCCCAGTATTTTCATTTGCCATAATGCCTACAAACCTAACACAGTAAAGCTTGCACGCTACTGCTTCGAGGCAGAATATCTGACACTGCGGTGGTTCCCCTTAAGACAGCTCTTGGTAAAAAGTCCTACCACCAATAAATTTCCCTGGCTTGTAAGACATTTCAAAGTGATCATTGTCATCTTTACTGAATAAAACTCTTTTCCATTTGAATTTAAACAGACTTACAAAGTCCATCTCAAAATGGCCTATCCAATATTTATAATCCTAAGTAGGTATATAAAATGAATTGTTGTGCGTTAGTCTCGCTAAAACTTAAAAATTGCTGGACCGAATTGGCTTAAGTATTGTTATATAAGTTTAACAAATATTATACTTAATTAAAATATTTTTAAACAATGGGAAAATATGAAAAAATAACTCGTGAAACCGTGCGAGTTAGCTAGTTATATATATTTATTTATTCCCTATCCAATAAGGTAGCATTTTAGTACTTACTGCCTTCGGGTACCGGCGTGACTGGACTCTCAGGAAGAAGGATGCCTTTTTGCACCAATTCATCTCTATTTGCTCGGACGGATATCTTCCTCTCTAATGCTGTGGACAAGTTTGAATAAAAATAATATTGCTTCAATATAAACTTTTTTGGTACATTGTACAGGTAGATTATTGTATTCTTTTTGGGACTACTACCTGGCTTTTTGCAGTGTCGGTCGTTTAGTAGATATGAAGACAAACGATTTTATATGCTGCATTACTGTTTTCTTGTATTTATTATAATTAAATTACTAGTACGAGTTTAAAATGTAATATTTTATTCCTTATTTTTACCTTTCTGTATTGTTTATCTGTCTGTCGCGAAATAATTTGAAAATAATGTAGATTTTTTTGATACTTACTTCTAGAAGCAGCCTCAAACTTCTCAGATTTCTTTTTCCGTTTCCACTTCCACGGTTTAAATAGTCTGCCGAAAGCGGAAAACTTCGATTTGGTTCTCTCAGCAGGTGGCGTGCGCGCACCTGAACCCAGGCTATTCGTGCGCACTGCCGCCGTGCCATTTTGTTTTTTTGCTGCAACAACAATCAAAATACGATATTGTATCATAAGTTATGACGGTGTGTGAATAAATAGCTTTATTGTGATTGACCGGACTATCAAATCAAATGTCTTTGTGTAACAACAAAAGTGTACAAATTAATCTACCAGAAGGACAATACTACTATTAATATTATAAAATGACAGCAAGTTACAGTCGCATTGTAGATTTTTTACCATACTGAGAGTGTCAAAACTCTTTAATGCAACTGTAACTTTATTAATAGCGTTGCATCTGTAATAGATGTAAAGGCCAATGATTGCCCTCGAAGTGTGTTTATATCCAACCCTAGAACCAATCAATCAGAATGTTCAAATTAAGAAATCTAATAACTAGCTAGACGGAAGAATAAGAGGCTACTAATACAATTAGTTAACGATAGTAATGCGTGCTTGTTGAAGTCATATAAGTAAATCAAAAACACTTGTTTTCCAACTGCAGTCTTCGTCAAACAAATTACTTATTGTATAAAACATCTCCGTGGAACAAAGAATATTATCTGAAAAGGCATTCTCACGTCAATACAAAAATACCCGTAGCTACCAGTACTACCATCACGATCGGTACAAATAGTAGTCACACGAACACATGATAGATACATCCACATAATCAATGGCCCCATTATGTCGAGACTCTATTGTTAAGAACTGTCCGTACCTATCGCAATACAATGCTAGCGGGAACTACATACACACATACAAAAGAGAAATTCTCTCGTCCCTGCTAATATTTTTTAGAGACCTCATAAGTATAAGATAATCAGAACTTGTGTTCCTAAATTGCAGTTAAAATAGTTTAGCTAAGGATTTAAAGGAAGTTTACTTTTGTGTAACCCTAGTAAATTAAAAATAATTATTTAAAATCACCTAAATTTTATAACACCAGCTTTTATAAAAAAACCGCATTGAAATTGTACCATTGTCCACTCCTTGAACCTAAACCCCTTTTTTTCATGCTAGTTTAACTATCATCAGAACACCAGACCTCCAGTAGGATTCCACCAAGACTAAACTTTTCACAGCTAAATCTTAAGCTCTTAGGTCCGGCAATGCACATCCCTTTAACAAAAACGTTATGAGCAATAATCCTAAAAACCGAGATTTCCGACATCTTCTTGTTATTCCAATTGAACCGGGACAATGGAACCATATATTTAATTAACAAATAATATGCAACAACACATAGCATTTTATGTTCTTAATCCCGCTTCTGACTGACTGTGTCTGTGTTACTAAATTCTACAGCATTTTTCTACACCTTTATTTGTTTATTGTGGTTTCGAATATATTAATAAAAAAATTGCAATGACACCGATTTTCTTCAAGGTAGGAAGAAGTTGGATTTATTTTCTATCTACTGGACCAACAACAAAATATAGAAAGATAATATACCTACCTAATGATCACAAAAAGCAGGACAAACAAGACATGCATAAGAAACCTTGGACTGCACAAATTGACATGCATGCGATGTTACCGATGCTAACTTCAAGTCGAACAGTTTTCCAAGAAATGGGAACGCTTAGAACAATTTTATATTCGTTTTCTTTGTGTGTAACTTTTTCAACCGTTTTAAATGTTTTTGGCCCAGTAAAGTCGTCCTGGGTACAGGTGGTCGGGCACAAGGAACAAGAGAGTATAGTGCGCATTTTTTTTTTTGAGCGCTCTACACATAATCCCATGCCATACCATACTTACATATTTATTTTTATTAATATAAAATGCAGGCCTAAGTGATAGCTAATACTAGTACTTACTGATTTGAAATAATAGGTCGTGACGACACTAAGACACTACTAAAGTTTTTATAATATCGCAATTTCGTCAAAATTCCAGCGTTGGTGAAACACATTACTGTTTCAACTTTTATTATGATTAAGGTGGGATTTCACCAAACTCGAAGTAAAGTAAAGTAAATTAAAAAATATATTTATTCAATAATATCACAAGGATCATTTTGAAACGTTTAAAGCTAGGTGAATTTATGCCAGTTCCACGCACCCCAGCCTAGAATAAAAGACTAGCACTATTATCCAAAATCGTAGTTATTCGAGAGTAAACGAACATTATTTCTTATTCCCCAGGATAGTTATTCCAAGTTTGGTTGGTCGAATCCAACCTTAGTCGAGGTGCTAATCTGAAGGATAAATACAAATGAGTTTAGGATAATATTATCTCATCGAAAGAATTTGTCTCGCTTACGAACCGATAAGAACGTCATTTAGCTATTATTATGCTGCTATACCTATCATATTTTAAGCGCCACAAACGACGAATCGATAACTATGTGAAGACTGTACTTTTATTATGATGGAATATGTGTGTCACATTTTATTACATGCCTAAATTAACGCTTTTTTTTAATCCACATTTTTTTAAAAGTCAATCAGTATAAAACCAAGCAATCTATACTAATATTGTACAGAGAGAAGATTTGTATTTTTGTTTGTTACGAATACTCAAAAATTACTGGGCCGATTTCAAAAAATCTTTGACCATTTGAATGCTACATTACATTGCACCCGTGCGAAGCTGGGGCAGAATGGCAAGTCTTTTATTTAAGTCAAACAAGGCATACCTAATAAAATAAAATAAATTAATAAGTATATTTTTTGAACACTACGGTATTTTTTCAACATAAGGTAGGTGTTTATATTATTATAATGTAACATTCTATCAACATTTTGTAAGTTAGAACCTATAAGTGTGTTATTATTTTTATCACAATAAACATTTACAAAAAACGTTTCATCCTGAGCAATGAGATCGAATGTCAAAAATAATAGTTTTCCCTATTGGTGTGTCAGATACAACACTTAATAGCAAATATCGCGAAGGTCCAAATATCATTTACTAACTCTAAATTATATTTGACCTTAGGAGGCAGTTTACTCGTAATAATACGCATACTACTACACTGCGGTTGAGTAGGTACGATTAGTACCCACATGACTGATTACCAGTACCGTGAGTCATAGTTTTGCCATGTTGCGTTGGTTGCGCCCACCTATACCTACGAGACACGGAGCGTCCTCACGTGTCACACCTCACCTTGTTCTATAGCTTGAGGTCCTTTTACCTTCGAAAACCGTAACCTTTATTCGTGTATAAGCATATATTTACTTTGCTTATTTGTATTGGCATTTATCAAACAGACAAGCACAGAGTCAGCGTTATCTTTGATGCTGGTAAGCAATACTAAGCCTTTTCTAAGATGGAAATAAAATATGTTAGCGTACATATTTATTATTATATAGAAAAAATATACAAGGCTGATAGCATGGATGCTATACAAATTTTGAGTACCTAGCTAATAACATTATTATGTTCCTCAGGTGTCGCTTAAGCTAACAACGAGGTATTAAGTACTTAGTACGCTTCATTCAACAACACAAGTTATTGTAGTAGGTACGAGTATGTATGTATTGTAGATAAATTAATGACTGCTATAACACGAGTGCTAGCAAGTTGTCAGCATCGTTATTCTATTTGAGAAATATCAAATACAAGATATGATGCCGGCCGCCGACATCGACCTTTTGATTAGAGAAGCACCACCAAAATAGACCGACGAATGCTGACATCAGTAGAGATTTTATGAAAATATATTGTAGAACAACAATAAAATAATGAGGTGTTGCTTTTATTTAGGGTCGTCTGATCTGAATTGGATATAAAACTACTGAATGGAAACAATATGCTCACTTTAGCAGTCTGATAACACTAAATACTTAGTTATAGTGAAATTGCTTGTACTTTATTATCAAAATTCCCTAGAACTGAATAAAGATCACAATCTCACGAAGTTCTTTATCAATGCTGCTACCAAATGTTGCATCTTATCACCTATTTAGCTAGTCGAGCGATTTCACAATGCGCTTGATTTTTTTTGCTACGCCCCCAAAGAGCAGGAGAGAGATACAAGAAATATTATAGGTGTGTGTAATCTTCTTGAAATATACTAATTAGTATGTACCTAATGTAATAAACAAGCCACGGACACACACGCATTCCAATTTTAACTTTAATTCAAGCATGTACGAAACGTACGAAAAATAGTAACAAAATATTGTAAGTACTCCTGAAGACTGAAACGTTATTTAAATATTTGAAAGTGTATTATCTGTTTGAGACGTCAATAATCTAAAATCGTATGGAAAAACGTCATCATCACATAATATTAATTAATAATTAATATCAATTAATTAATAGTTTAAGCCCGAATACAAAAATAGTAGCGTTTATTCGGGCGATAATCTTCTAAAGTTGACATCGCATTAGCAGCTTGTGGTACTATAATCTGTTCTGTGGCTTGTCTAAGTAATTTAGCATTTTATCCAGAGCTGGTTCAAGAATATCGATCTATAATAAAAATGAATGAAAGCAATACCGCTACGTTTATAAAATGTCTATGACGACGGTGAAAACAGCAATGTGACATCACCAAACCGTGAATAATGCTCCGGAGATAAATATCACTGATTTGATCTTTTTGCATTATTACAAACAAAGCAAACTTTCTATAGTTGCGTAGTTTTCACCAAACTAATCCATTAGCTGTATTGTACGTACTAACATGTTGTATTTTGTGTCTATAAAGATTTATGAGTATACTTTAGAATAGTCTGTGGTTTGTGCGTAAGTATATTATGCATACATTGGCTTAGAAAATTTAATAAATTATTTAAAAAATTACACATATGTATATTAACAAGAACTTACGAAAGGAATGTGTCGAGTTATTACTCGATACATTCACAATCATAAAGATACATAGCCAATGATATCTAGATAGAAGGTCTTTTTGTATTGTACATTAGATGTAGGTACCTAATGGTAAACTGGATTTAGTGAAAATTAACCTTTAGTCAGACCGCGATGAGTCAAATCGACTTATTCCATTAAATTCAAAGCGATCTTCAAATGAATCTTGTTGAGAAACTCAATAAAAAATGATTTGTAAAGTACCTACAGAGAACATAGATCTGCAACAGTAAGAGTATGTTACGGTCGCTTACATTTGACCTTACTAATGTAATGACCCTAACAAGGCTGTCAGCAAGATTTCCAGTTTAGGTTGATTCCGTGATAACAACCATTCTCGGAAACTTGCTTTGATATTTAAATTGGCAACATTGTCAATAATGAGTCTGACCGTGGAACCTATAGGTACTATAACTGCTTTTTGTGATCTTTACAATGTTTTTCTTCGTTATATTATGTTTCCTTCAGGTTATACATGTAAGGATCGAAAGGTAGGTAGGTACATTACATATAGCGAGCCTGATACATCTTGATGGTGTTCTGACAGACAGACACAAAAAACCAACAAACTTCAGACAAACTGAAAACAAGGCTTGACAGAATATTTCTCCTCTAGTTACGCAGGTTTATGATAAAATAAAAGATAAATAGACAAGGTAAAACAAAAATCCTATTTAAACACGTTCCCAATCCCGACCACTCCTGCAAGTTGCATGTGTGATGGATTAAACCATTCGTAGGTCATAGACAGGATTACATGGTTTATTGTAAAACCAGGTGCCTCTTGAACTCTTGAATCGAATGATAATTCCGATCCAATCCAATACCATTTTCAATTTATTGCTGTAAATATTTTGTAGTCTTGAAAACAAGGCTGAATTTGGCCATAGGTTTGCACTCAAAAGTAAGAAATGTCATCATATTCCAATACCAATCGCGATCGCGTTCAAGAGTAAGTCCCCAGGTGTAATGGAAACAACAAAATACATACCTACATTTATTATCATAGGTACCTAACCTACCATAGTAGGTATATCATTTTTGACAAATATTCGGGAAAGTTAAAATTAAAATACCTGCCAGATACTTGAATTTAAATTCGTAGACATCAATCAATAATGAGTATTTTTTAATTACTCTTCAGAGGACTCTTAATGCGTGCAATTTGTACCTACGTGCAGCGTAAACATATACCTACCATCAAGAGCACGAATCAGAAATTTCGTATAACTACAGATGACAGAGGCAAAGAAAGGCAGACTGACCGGCCACTGCAGCCACTTCTTTTGCTCCAACGTGCAAGAAGTCGGTAAGAGATAGCGAGCTGGCGATCAACTGCCTGCGCTCCTGGAAGTCGAGTGTGTCGAGGCTACTGGTTTTCGTTCCGCGCACCGCCTGGACGGGCGCGTTCAGCGACATGTCAACTACGCGTCGCCATGCCGTATACAACACATTTTTGGTATCTAAACAACACACACTATCAACTGACACTAATTGAACAAAGGCACACGCGTGAAACCGGCATCAAAAAATCCACTCACGTTTTCATACCGAAGTGCCTGCATCGCGAGGGACGCTCAACGGCAAACTGGCGCGCAGGCCGAAGTGGTAACGATGACGCGGGGCAGGGTGGGGGCTCGCCTGCCTGTCTCAGTCCCTGCATGTTGCAATGCACCCAACTCGCCTCGGCGAACCGTGGCGAGACGACTGACGACACAGCGAGTCTGAGTGCTCTCATCAATGCCGAAACAACTAATGGTAATGAATGAATGATGCTTCATGCAAGCAAATCGGCTGAAACGACTGGAACGGGACCCGCAACTATCGCACTTTTGTTTTAGTCTATCTGCTAAGTGCAGTGAAGACAACACACCACACGCCTTTTTAAGAAATAACAGAGAACAGTCGGTATTTAATTGTAATTGTTCTTTACAAAGCAACCTAATAGAACAATTTGGACCGGCCGGGCTGGGCGCGGTGTGCGAATTACCTAAAGTATTTGCAAAATAAGGAATGAAAAAAATCCGATACTTAAGTATACGATAATATTCTCATCTCAATCTGTAGGTAAAGTACCCTATTAAATAGCATTTATTCAAGACACCTAAGCATTAGGTATATCCAATTGATGAATGAAGAAACAGTTAGTCCCAATCACTTTCAATTAGTGACCATATAGGGCCAGTGTAAGTTTAATAATAATAAATAATACATAAACGGACGACTCTACATATTTCATTACGACAGTCAATGCAGATTTTTTTTTGTCAAAAGCTGTAAAATATTTAAAATAATAATAATATAAGTAACCAAAATAACAAAAAACCGATAAAACGCCGCGGGCTGTCAAATGGAATTAAAGTCCTATTGGTTAGGTAAAACGGGCCGTATATGCGCTGCCTAAATTTATATTTAGGCATAGACAACTCTATACACAATACGGACTGCTGATGGGATAAACATCAGTTATCAGTTAATTTTTCATAATTATTGTTTGAGCAACTGGATAGGTCACTATCATTTTGATACCACAAGTTTTTTTTTTTCATTATCTTCGATCAAGAATCATGTTCTGAATCTTGTCTTCTGTAGATATAGTTCTCTCGGCGGATCTAGGCTTCCGTGAAGTTAGCCGTTTGTGATGCGCAAAGAGTTTGAAAAAGCTCCATTGCGCATCGAAACGGCTAACTACACGGAAGCCTAGATCCGCCGAGAGAACTATACTAAGTTCTAACCTTCTGTTATCGTTTTGGCAATATCCGTTTGGTAAGCATATTATGTAGTACATTTTAAGGACAAGGTTTTTAGGTGATCTTGATCTGATAACCACAGACTTATCGTTTTAAAAGAGATATTTAAGACACACACCCCACAATATTTAAAACAGAACCTTAATATTTCCACAAAATACCGAGCTATGTAACGTGAACGAGGAACAATATAGTAGTAGGCAAGTATTCATCAATAGTTTATAAGCAAACCACGCAACTGCTTCCCGGCAGCTCTGAATAAAAGCAGGTGTGTGTGCATAGTGCACAGTATTTCAATGACTATTTACCGGCCCAAGGGGAACCAGCTTGACTAGATAAGTTATACGTAGTAGAGCAGCAGCCGGGCATCTTTTAGAGTGTGAGCTTATATTTTGTTGTTAAGAATTGTAAAATATCTTCTAAATAATTCATGCAACGTATTAAGTTCGTATGAATTAGTGACCAACTCTGGTGACGGAGTTAACAGTTAACACGTAGTATGTAAATATTAAATAATAAAGTAATTATATGTTAAAAGATTAAGAACTTTTAGTTCGATTACCTCAAGATACAATTCTAATATAAGTAATTAAATAATTATTACTCGTTTAATCCTACTATCCTACTAATATTATAAATGCGAAAGTCTGTGTGGGTGTATGTGTATGTTTGTTACCACGTATCTCCGTGACGACTTAACCGATTGTGATGAAATTTGGATGTAGATGGCAAAAGTCCTGAAATAACACATAGGCTACTTTTTATCCCGGAAAGATTAACTGTTCCTGTGGAATAACATAAATACTGCAAAAACGCGGGTGAAGACGCGCGGGTCAGCTCGTTGTGTTCTAATTATAATTACAATCAATTATAATTGAGTATGTTGTAATAAACAATTTTTCTAAAGTTCTCGCGAAAGAAGTTCGAGTGAGTCAATGCCTTGCTTAGAGTAGAGAACTTGATACACTAAAACCACAGAACCGATATTAGTAAAACTGAACTTATCTAAACTGCATAGCATTTCTTTAAAAATGTTGAACAACTACAACACGTATTAATCATAGGTAAAGGTAATGGTAACTTTTTGAAGTTGTTAAAATTCAAGATACAATGCAAAACACATAATACCTTATGAGTATTGAATCGAAATACAGTCAATTACCCTGCGGCATTACTCAAATTTATTTTTTAATTCGTCAAATAGCGAATCTCGTAAAAAATCACAAAAAAAAAACTACCTAAGGCTTCACTAAAACTAGCAAACAATTCTAATTAAACTAGCATACTATTGATTTTTTAATTGTTTCACTTACGATCAAACTGTGCAATATCTATTACTTCAGAGTCACTTCTTGTATCATCATCTATCGGTCTATGTCTCGCTTTTGCCTTCTTGTCCATGTTGAAACAACAATCGCATCGCTTTCACATGCACTGTCAGGTCCCCATAATAAAAAAAGATATACTTATATTTATTTGTGTCTAAGTAGATCGGAACGCGAAATAAAACTGAGATAGAGATATTTCAGCCACAAAGATTAGATAACAAGGGAATGATAGTACTTTACTTATCACAATGATTCCATTGGTACTACCTGTTTGATCATTTCTTTGCTTGTAAGAAGCTTATTTGCAAGGCCAATGTTATACTAATAGTAGCTCTATCTAATAAACATTAATCACTATTCAGACTTGAGAGATGATCATACATAATGTATGAAGTGTAGTGTGCCATATTCTACTACGACTAACAGATATGTAATTCTAAGGTAGATAAATTAAATAAATCAATTGTTTAGCGTTGCAAATCCCAATCAAATAAAATGGGTTGGATATTATCTGAAGAAATATAACAATAGCTTAGTCTAGTTGAGCATAAGATATAAAAAAAATGTCTGCTCGAATAGACACAGTGCACTCCATTGGCTTGATGGATGTTGAGGGCACTGTGAGATTAGGCGTGTAGCCTTTATTATTAATAGGTGTATTTGCCCTAGAAAATAAGCGAACCATGTTTTCATGCTAGCGACGACCTGCGTAGCGTATAATGCATGCAGTGAAGCCTAAACAAAGAGTAGACACAGGCATTATTTTCCAAAAATAAATATTTGAGATACGTTTGCTCAGATTTTAAAGCACGTTTAGGGTTTTTAAGGTTTTTATGTCCTTTATTACAGAGACTTAGGTACTATGTTGATATTCACTCACATCACAGGAACATACAAATAATGTTAGGAATCAAATTGTAAGCAACACGAAGAAGGTACCCACAGATACCTTATATATATTTATATCTGTGAAGGTACCTACCTAATAACTACCATTTCAAAGCAGTTAACACAGGCGTCCAAGAATATTGATTTATAAATCTCTTGCTTGCTGACATTCCGACGCCACTATTAGTTAACATCGGACACACTGAACTGCTTACGAATGTAGGTATAATACACATGACATAATACTATGCGCTTACGAACTTTATTATTATGATATTTTATGTATAATGATATTTTATTTTATGTATGATGAATGTAAACTGAGCAAATTACATTTAAAAAGCATTCCAAGTAAAAAAATATTTTTGCTCTAATTTTAAGTCAATACAATGTGAATTAGTAAATTATGCAAACTATACCTATACCGCCCGAAATTGATATGTAATTTGATGTTACCACCAACTAATCATGAATAGTGAATGACTTTTTGAGTTAAAACAATCACACACGCCAAAGACAATAGCAGAACAAGTGGCCACGCTCACCTCTAGTGTACACAGGGAAATCTCCGTCGGAGCGACTGTGGGTGAGCATGGGTCCGTAGCACCGCCAGGGCGGCCTTTCGCGCCGCGACCGCTGGCCCTCCACCGTTCACCTACGCCAGCCCATCAGCACACACAAGCACGGCACGAGGCCCTACATCTACGGAGGACTCCCGGCGGAGGCTGACGCTCGGCTCTCGGCGCACTAAACACGTCAGTTCGCCGATGATGGCGGGGCCACAGAACCGAAAGCAAACTAATAGACGCTGCGCGGCGCATCCCACGCGCGCATCTCTCTCCCTTCCGATTTTTTTTTTCGTATTGGCTCAGGCACGATTTAGGGGTTGCAAATTATCGTATCGCAGATTGCGAATCACTTATCATCACTCGATAGCTTTTTAAAATTTTATAAGGGTCTTCGTTTTATGCTGTCAAAATAACGCGAATTTATCTTGCCCGTTTATATGCTAGTGTAACAAAACTTTGCTAATAGATCTCTTTTTTTTCTTTTAATTATAGGTACCTACTACCTATACTTCAATCATGGCGAAACCGCGAGCCACAAAGCAAAAGGTTTCGTAGTCATTCAAGCTAACACAGAAAATATTTGTTTTAGAAACAAATCCTCAAAGTCGTCATCGCCAGGGCTTTATGCAACTAATTCGATTTATGGAAGCCTTGTTCAGACACAGTACAAATCTGTACAAACTAAATCAATACAAATGTAATAAATAAAATTATTTTACGCGCAGTAGCTAGTGCATCCACTGAAAAAAAAACAGGACGAGCGTTATGTATGCAAGGGTTTATTAATCAATATGTTCTGAAATAGCTATCTATGAACTTCGGCCAATAAGTGAGAAAAAAATACATTACAAAGTTATGCAGGTACCCTATCTGTTTGTCTTCTATAATTTTTTATCCTAACAGAGTTATTAAGACGTAGATATTTTGGTGGCACACAAAGGTGCAACGAATCATAGTATTTGAAAAAGGTCACGAACAAAATCTAATAATATAAATCTTTGTCCTGATTGACTGACAGACTACGTACAGCCTAAACCGCTCTAGTGCCTTCTTGAATCCAATGACAATTCTAATCTAATCCAATCCCAATTTCAATTGATTGCTGCCAAATTTTTGTAGTTTTGAAAACAAGGTTAATTTTGGCGCTAGGTTTGCACTCAAAAGTACGAAATGTCCTATTACATAACTTGCCCAATACCGATCGCGTTCTAGAGGGCCCCTCGTGCGACCAGGGGGTCGTAACTTGAAATTTTGAGGGTATGTTCGTCTTGGTGCATAAGGGTGTAATAAGAAGGGATTTTTCGAAATTCAACCCTAAGGGCAAGGGGGTGAAAAAGGGTAAAAATGTATGTATGAAAAATCTTACTCCTGGTACGACACTTGAAACTTGGCATTAATAATCTTCACGGCAAGTAAGTATGTACCTACCTACTAAATTAATGGTAGGTACCAGTGGGAAAACGGTACCGCGCGGGACACCTACCTATCTAAATAAATGAGTTTGCTACTATGATGTCAAATTTACTTACTTATCTCCCCATTAACGGTTGCAGAGTCGAAGGGTATCGATAAATTGCGGCCACCCTTTCCAACTGGAAGCACATCCAATTTGTTTATTTCCCCGTGCTGGCCTATGTAACAAACATTTTAATTTATTGACATGCACCTTTTCGTAAAAAATATAATTAGAAACGGTATTGTCGACCTCTGTGGCGGCGCACCGGGCGAGTGCCCGCCTAAAGAGCGCGTGGTTCAGTTTGAGGACAAATGTTTGCAAGTTTTGTAAAGTAGGCACTTGGTTCTGACCCGGGTGTGTTTTTTTTTATGTCAACAAATGAGGAGAAAGTCGGTCGCCTCAGACGAGTCGTTCGCTTTATGTTAAGTAAGCCTGACAATAACAGTAGCAGTGTCACCCAAAGCTATAAGTGTGGAATCAGTATCAAGAAGATTACTATACTACTACTATAATATGTCACTGTTAAGTCTCTGTGGTTGAGTGTTATACTATTCTCTTTCTGAATGGCCTAGTGGTAGTGACCCCGCTTTCCATTTCTAAGGTCGTGAGTTCAAACCCGGTTTATTTTTGTTGATTTTTCTGTAAGAAAACTATCATATGGTGAAGAAAAACATCGTGAGAAAAACGATATTTTGTGCCATTCACCAATTTGCATTGGGTCCTCGACCCAATCACTCTCGCTCAGGAGCAGGACAGTGTCCCAGCAGTGGGAACATAAAAAGCTGTTAGATCATTGATAATGATGAACAGTCTAGCTAGAAGTCTTACTTGTGTGGCTACCAAAATACATTATTACTAAGTCTAGATACCGCAATCTTAGCACAGAGTAATATAATGTATTTTTCCTTTGGGACAAATTGTACTAAACATTTTGAAACAAAAATTTATTTATATTAACTTATATTATTACGTTCCACATTGGATTGTCAATATAAGAAACATGATCTGAATAATCCATAAAATCGTGGAGAGTGCCTGCAGCCTGTGATAATCTTGTCTGTGGTTGGTCATACTTCGAAATATGTGACTTTTTGTATATTTCCTTCCAGTCTAAATCTTGTGACTCATGTGAGTGAGAAACATTATCATTCTCTCCAAAATCGCTTTTATACATGTCATGCCACATAATGTCTGACTGCAAAACTATGTTCAAAGTAGTGCAAGTCTTTGACACATTCAATACATCTTTGCATTTAAGATGCAGCATGATTTTAAAAAGAAGTTCCTCAGGTAACCCAATAAGACTTGCACTTGCATATCCATGGTGGCTCAAGATTCTGCTTTTCGCTGCAGCTAAAATTTTATTTTTAAAAATAAGTGAGAATTGCTTCAGGTCTCGGAATATCATGGGGATTGTAGTAGCTTGAGGCGAAACTACAAATCTGCTTACAGGCAAACACACAGAATATGTTTCAGAATCAAGTTCATTTATAACAACATTCACAAGTACCATTGCACCTAAAGGACTCATAATAAGTTTCAAAATAATATTTTTGAATCCATATAACACAAATAATGTTTCATAAACTCCTGACTGAGTTTTCCACTTGCATAGCTGTTTAGTATTTATTGAAGTGTTGTCTATTAACTGGCAGTCATTATCTACTAGCACAAATCCATTTTCAATCATTGAGACTATGATTACAATAAATATATAATCTTTCTGAATTGAATCAGTTATATTTTGAGGTGTGATTCTCTTTATAATTTCTTCCAGTAACTGTGGTACTCTTTCTGTTGAGCTATCTTCTAATGTTGTCTTCATGGCTGGTATAATTTTTTCAGACTCCATTTATTTTATTTGTTACAAAATATTCATCAACAATAAACAACACAAACTTCCAAATTTGCATGATCATTGACATGACAGAAACATCATGCATCACATTCATTTTCACATTCACATCATACGTAATATTACTATCTCTTTTACTCCCCTTTTTATGTTAAAGCCTCTCTCTATATTTGTTTTAAGCTCAAATCTCACTCAAACTGTTCAAGCAGGTTCAAGCAGATTCAAGCAGACACAAGCTTGACACTGGCAAAATTGTGGCAAATAAGCCACAGAGTCCATAAAAGAAGAAGAAGAAGACACAAGTGGTGTCATTTGAGAATCTAAAATATAGCTAGAGAAATGAAGTAGGTAATATCTACATGTATAAAATACAAAACTGATAATTTGCCCTTCATCAAATACATTATTGTATTCACTTTTTATTGAATAGAATATAAAAATAAATGTTTTATTTAAAGTAGGTAATCAAAGACAAAACTTTATTACAATATACAGGTATTGCCATAACTACCCTGAAAGCAGTAGCAATTGTAGTGCACTTATATAGAGGCCTGTTAGACTAGAGTACTAATTCAAATTATCCTGTACCTACACTTAATGTATGGTTTTACACATAACATTGGATCCTTTTTTTTTCCTTTTTTAAATGGCAGTCTGTCTGTTTAGACAATATTGCCAGTGTCAAGTAGTGTCGACGTATACATCAAAGACGAACAAGTTCAAGACTTTACTTCATAGGATCATTTTTATAGAAGAAGACGAACAAGTTCGAATTTTGAATTTGACAAACAATATTTTGAAAGAAATGATGGCGTCCTTTCAAAATTTTCTAGGAGAATCATCGACCAAATTACAAACCAACATCACCCTTCCATTTCAATCACTTACACTTGTGCCAAGACTACAAGTCGTATTGGTTAAACTGCCACCAAATTTACACAATAAAACTCAAAATAACTCGAGAAAAACAATTAAAATGGGAGGAACATGTCGTACCGGCAAAATGACCGAAGAAACTCCCATTGGATCCTCAAATCTACATTTGAAATGTTTAGTCAATCAATCAGATTTGTAGTACATTGTCACAGAACTGTTATAGGCACTGTATAACCTTTTTAAACCAAATGTTCCCATTTGAGAATTTAAATTGCGAATTACCTACTTAATGATAGATTTCGTTTTTTAAGGTTCTGCAGTAGAGTTTATGTAAGAAACATCTTGTAAAATAAAAATAATACTTAGGTCAATATGTAAACTGTTCATAAAAAAACTACACTGTTTTTAGTGAAAATTATGTTACTAACCATGACAGTTTTAAAAACTATACATTTTATGTCTTATCATACTCGGGGTAAAAACTATGGGATGAACAACTAGTTAGCTAGGCTAAGATCACCAACAGTGCTTGATAGTCTAATGGCATTTACTTAGCGGTAAGTATTATTATCAACTGTTATCAGACAGAGATAGATCATTCTAAATTATAATTTGTGCATATTTAAGTGCAACAACAGCTGCTACAAATAATTGTCTGTAACTACAATATAATTCTCCAGTTGTTTACCATATCTGTTTACTAGTAAAAACGTTGCTTAGAATAGGTACTTTACTTATTGTATTGTAACATAAATTATTTATAAATCTTGATCAAATCAGGCTGGATTGGAATCACAGAACACTTTTTTGTTAATTCGCATTTCGCTTATTTGGATTTATTTAAGGTTATGGTTTCAAAATGTAGCGGATTTTTCTAAAAAACACTTGTGAATGGCTTAGAGGAAACAAAGCTTACCAATATTATCACAGTTGCCGTGTTTCTTCACTAATTTCAGAGATCCATCTAAGTTTTGATTATTCGAACTTTTGTCGCTGTCACTAGCCATTGAAAGGTTTCGCTACGTTGCAGTTATTTCAGCGGTTTTATTAACATTTTATATATTAATAATTAGAAAAAATTACTTCTTAAAGGTCTCTACGTTCGTAGAAATCGTTATTTATCAAAATTAATAAAAAAATAAATGTTTACACCCCTCACTCACTCACACTTACAAGTAAGTTGAGTTTTGTGCATCGTTCTCCCTTCCTCATTCAACTTCTGTTTCACTCATTAGCTTGCTATTTGCACAGATAATCCACAGGCAGCATACTCCAGGTCTGAGGTACACGTACGCCGCGCCGCCCAAGAGAATGTAAGCACTACGTACGATGCGTTGTACGCCAGTGCGCCTAGTACGTAGTGCTTATATTCTCTCTGCGCCCAGTGAGTGCACCAAGAGAATATATACACGACGTTTACGCCAGTGTTCACCATCTCCGATCCGGATCATAAAAATTTAGAAAAAATATTTTCTAGTTTATCTAAATTATCTAATCGTCTAAAAAGTGTTCATTATCAATCCATAACTCATTATAAAGAAGTGAAGTGCCTGGTTAATTCGTATAAGAACATTTGTTTTGTAAAGTACCATTCATGCAATCCCACAATAACAGTGCTTGCTGATGTGATATTCTTGAAATGTCATCCTATATGGCTGGTGTTTTCGATTTAGATTTAGACGTAGATACTGTAACTGTTGGAGATTCTGATGAAGACGACATTATAGATGTTGATGAGGTATTCATTCTCTATTTGAATCTCTTGCCCTACCTACAACCTAACCTAAAACCTTGTTCTATATTCTCATGATGGTCAAGGATACATTTCGTCTCAGTTGTACTTTTATAAATACTAGGACGTATTACGGACGACGGACTTAGACATCCATGTAACTGATTCAAATGTTTATCTATCACAATCTGATTGCTCTAAAACATTTTTGTACTATTTTATTAGGTAACAGTACAACAAAATACAGACTTGGAACAATTCTTTCCACTAAAACTTCTTATACATCTTGCAGGTAGACTATGATCCTGAGCTACATGTTAATACTATTGTTAAGTAAGTACAGAATAAATAGTGTGATTGCATTTGTCATGCACAGAATGTAAGGTACTTTCATAAATATAATATTTTTTAGCGCTGAAGGTTCTGAGACAATACAACTATGTGAAGACAATGTAAATCCAGGGCAGTGCAAACGTCTTGGTCCCCAAGACTTTGAACTTCGTAAAGTACTTGGAAAAGGTGGATATGGAAAAGTATTTCAAGTAAGGAAAATCACAGGCACTGATGCTGGAGCACATTTTGCTATGAAAGTGCTCAAGAAAGCTTCCATTGTCCGCAATCAAAAGGACACAGCTCACACTAAAGCAGAAAGAAATATCTTAGAAGCAGTCAAGGTAAGCTAGTCTGCAATATTTTTACTTAAGCCTGCCTCAGTTTCAGTTTATTTGGATGAAACCTCCATTGCCATATTGATTTGAGTGCTTCAGAGTGTATGTTTATGCAGTTAAACTTTACTGTGATAAAATAATTTGAGCAGCATACAAACTACCTCAAGAATTGCCAACTGACTCATGCAAAATTAAATATACCTTCCTATAAATGCCATTATAGTTGTGAGTTTTATTTTGTGTTACTGAGAGTAGCAAAACCTTTAAGCCATTGGTTTAAAAAAAAACTGCTTGAGTATGAAGTGATATAGCATAGGTTATCTATGAATCTGAATATGTTAAATAATACAACCTCTTTGTTTTCATGTTTCAGCACCCATTTATTGTGGAACTAGTATACGCCTTTCAGACTGGTGGTAAATTATACCTAATATTAGAATATCTCAGTGGTGGTGAGCTTTTTATGCACCTTGAGCGTGAAGGTATATTTCTGGAAGACACTGCTAGGTAATATAATTTGGTGTACACATAATTTTTCTATGCATTTTATAATTAATGATATTATTGTAGAAGATAATATTATATATTATTTGTGTGCTATATCGTCGCTTCGCTCAAGTATCGCGGCGACGCGATAGTTGACATCTATTTTTATACAGACATTGGTTTCAGCAATATTGAGTAAATTCTTCAAGAATTTAATAATAATTTTATGGTAAAACGTAAAGATGGTTTGATACCTACCTACTAACTACTGATATAAAACTAATAAAGGCATGTTCACATAATGTTTATTTTCCCTGGTTACTTAATAATGTACCAGATAAAAAGTTTTAAATAGAATTAAGATGATAACAATAGCTACCTACCTTGCGTAATGCATATTGTATAACTTTATTAATACCTACTTATTAATTACATATTTTCCTCTTCAGCTTCTATTTATCAGAGATAATATTGGCACTGGAACATTTACACAGCTTGGGCATAATATATCGAGACTTGAAACCAGAGAATGTACTTCTGGATGCACAAGGTCACGTCAAACTAACAGATTTTGGACTGTGCAAGGAACATATCCAGGAGGGAATAGTCACCCACACATTTTGTGGTACTATTGAGTATATGTAAGTATATAATTACCATTTCTAACATATCTGCTGAAACTTATAATTGGCCTTCTTCTATGTATGTAAATTGCTACGATTTAAATTAGATTCCTCTGAAAGGTGAACTTCAAAAGTGGTTAGCAAGGTAGGTATTTGCAGTGGCATCATGCTTTATGTATATTATGTATGTATGTGCTTCAGTAAATGTAGAAGACCTTAGTGGTAGATCATAAAAAACCGCACTTCACATGTAAGAATCAAAAGACTTGAAATATTGCTCTTATAGTAAGTAAAATTTTTATTTGAATTTAAAAAATAAGGAAAAATAATAATAACTAAGGCATTCATTAATAATAATATAATCAATTAAATTAAATGCTTCTAGGGCTCCAGAAATCCTTACCAGAAGTGGCCATGGAAAAGCAGTAGACTGGTGGAGCCTAGGTGCCTTGATGTTTGACATGCTAATCGGGCAGGTAAATCAACCAGAAATCTAACTAATCTCTCCAGTGGTCTAGTACAAACATGCCCACGAACCACCCAAACTGGTTGGAGGATTTGAGTTCCATTCTGTACATATTACTAATATCTGTCCTGTGGCATAGAATTAAGTTATAACTCTGCATTTCTTATTTCCTTTTCAGCCGCCTTTCACAGGAGACAATCGTACAAAGACTATAGAGAAAATTCTAAAGGCTAAACTTATGCTGCCTGCTTACCTCACATCAGACGCTAGGGACCTTATAAAACGTTTGATGAAACGTTCTGAGATTCAACGTTTGGGCGTCGCGGGCGCAGCTGCGGTCAGAGGTCACGCGTTTTTCAAACACATCCGCTGGGACGATGTGTTTGCAAGGAGACTTGAACCACCCATTAAACCTAAACTGGTATGTTATTTGCTGTTTTACATTAAGCTGTCATTTAAGCGGCTCGTTAAGTCGTTAGTATTATGGGATGAGTTGACTAAAGAGCCGTCTTTCCTATGTCAATGATGGTCTTTAAGTAAACGGTGCCGTTGTATGTGTGAGTGTCATTGCTGGCATCAAGGTCGCTATCGCAAGAGCGAGATAGCAAGATTTCACTCGAGCATGACATGCACGCGCTGTGAAGGGAGTGCACTGCACCTACACATAAACAAAATAAACGCGTCCTTAATGCTCCTACAAAAGTGCCCACAAACCACAAACTCGCTTTCGTGGTGAGTGGCCATTCTGTATGTAGTAGGTACTTATGTCTATTCTGTATCATATCCTAGCAGTAGCGGTAAAAAAATAGGAACATTAGAAAGCTGTGATGATGATGTTATTTATATTTTATTACTTTTCAGGCAAGTGAAGATGACGTTTCGCAGTTTGATACAAGGTTCACATTGCAGACTCCAATAGATTCACCAGATGAGTCTACTCTTAGTGAAAGTGCCAACCTTATGTTTCAGGTAAGTTTACACTGTTTACATACAAAATTGGGTCATTGGGTCCGCGTGGTGGATTAAGACCCAATCACTCTCGCCTGAGAGTAGGCCAGTGTCCCAGCAGTGGGAACATTAGAAGGCTATCATGATGATGATGACATACAAAATAACTGTAAATCTTGGCCTTATTTGGGCAAGGGGGACGTTTAAACTCCATCACCAGAACTGGCAAATAAATTATATATATTTATAATTATATATATTATTATAATTATATAATAATAAGACATTGTACAAAAAAAGAAATAACCGAGAATGTACCAACAATAGCTATTACAAAGTTTTAATTCAAACTGATGAACGATTCGCGAACGCAAAAAACTAAACGAACGAACAGAAAAAAAGACTTTCAATAAGTAGAGAGAGCATTACTCTGATTCATCATCTACTAGTAATTCTAGTACATTCCTTATTATGGCTACTACAATGAAAACAATTGATTGTATAGGCGATCGCCTGTATTATAGCATGTTGATAGATAAAAATAATCATTTATTTTTATCTTTCATATTGATATTGTTATTACTGGTTTTATCACTTCTTAAACACATGACTGGTGGGTGTTATACATAATCTTTTTAGATGTAATACTGTAATCATCAAACTTCTACTAAAGATTAATTTCTATAATAAAAAAACCCGTGTTTTACGCAGTTTTGGCATAACTTATATGTAAATATTAAAAGTTACTAGTGCGGGTCAGCGCACGGTTTCACTCGCGGTTCTTCAGTTCAGTTTTTATGCTATCCCACAATAAAGGTATTTTTTTTATTTTTTTTTATAAAAGGTAGCCTATGTGTCATTCTAAAGTTCATTACAATCGGTTAGTCAGTCGTCACGGAGATCCGTGGTAACTCACACACACCCAGACTTTCGTAATTATATTTAGGCTATACCAATGTTAAATTAAAACTGTCATATTATAATACTTTTGAACATTGCTAAACAATCAGTGGAGAATTTACGACCTAGTATTACAAAAACCCACAGAAGTATGCTAGTTATACTTTTGTGCAAAAACCGCTATACGAAACCCATATTTTCTTATGAAACTGAAACTCGACGGCAATGTTCCGTACTCAAATTCAAACGAGTTTTTATTCAATAAAATCACAAGGAACACTTTGAAATGTCTTACAAGCAAGGTGAATGTACGCCAGCTCCCATGCGTCTTTGCCTATAAAACAATTATAATTAACAAAAACTAATTCATTAAAATTATTATGTTACAACTTTAACTTTCGTCGAAAAAAAACTAGGCAGGCAATTAAATTAAGTAAGCCTATCTATTCGTATCTATGCCTTCACTGTAACTTGCTTAGGCCGTGTCCATCATGCCAGTACAGTTAATCCTCAAAAGCTTGTGAAACTTAAACCTCCTTGGCTGTAGGGTTTCACGTATGTGGCGCCGTCGGTGATGGACGAGATCCACAAGCCGCGCGTGATAACCGCGCGCTCGCCGCGCCGCCCGCGGCTGCCTCACAACCACAACTACTTCACCGTGCCCGCGCCCACTGGCCACACGCACGCTCAAGAAGACCATATGGACGTCCAGGGTCTACCTATATAGTAAGTAACTCCACTAGGAATAATTGTAGCTTAGATTATTACTGTGCTGAGGGCGCTACTTATTTACAACTTTATAGAGAATTAGTTCGACCGCAGCGTTTTAACATAGCTGTGTATTCTGAATTAGAGGGGATAGACTCGTCTTAATCGATTTAAAACATCAAAATGGTTTGATTTAGGTTGCAATTTCAATTAATGATAGAGTTGGAGATTCAAAAAAAGAAAAGAAAGAGTGTAGAAGAGTTCGAACGGTTATGCTACCAGATTAGGTTAAGATCTCAGTTAAGGATCCTGATGAATAAGTAGGCCATCAGACTGAGTTAGGATTAATTTGCTTCCTAATTAGGTTCCTGAATTCAAAGCAGAAATGCAAAAAGTGCAACAATCAATGCATGTGATCACTTGAATATTTACTGAGCAGAGATAAAGATGCCATTTTTTTATAGTTATTATCTAACTATCGATTTGTGAAATGTCGTCGCACTATCGCACTATATTTATAAAAACTGGCTTTGTTTACCGGCCTTTTAAAAGCTTACGCTGATGGTTACATCAGCAACCGTCAGATTATTTGTTGGTCAACTTTTTGTATGGTCAAAATCAATACAAATTAAATAACTGTAGGTTTAGAAAATAAATGCAATACCGTCCTCGAACTAGGATCCATTCTTGCGTCAATAAACGTAAATAAGTAGCGCCCCTAAAATCGTTTGTGCAGACATAATGAAGAATTATATTTCTAAAATGAATAAGAAATGGTAATGATGTTATGATATTATGCTGTAGGAACCTTAATTTTGTTAGATAATATTTTTTTGTTGTCATTTTCTTCCCCTGAACTGTATTGGAACAAACATGCTTATTTGTAATCCAGCGTGCTTTTAATAATCATTTAGGGTGCGTCTACAAATTGGCTTCCAACAGATATGCAATATGTTGAGAAGCATACATATTTTTATATCCTACTATGTACAATAATAAAATAATCTGCAAGATGATCAAATTGGTGACAACATTATTATTAACATTTCACTGTTTACCGAGTATGTTATAAAATAACAATGTGAATAATAATTGTACAAATAAAATAATTGTCGCAAAATGTAAGCAATTCTTTGAAAGCTATATCGTAAAATTAAATTACAATAAACAGCTTTGATAAAAATAATAATAAGCTTAATCTTTTTATATAACATTGTCAACTGGATGCACTCGCTATATTTACTCTGTTTATGCCAAGTACCTTCTTTATATGAATTCTTATACAATTACTGTATTATTCTGTATACTATCCAAAAATTTTCTTGACTATGAAACTCTTGTCAATTTAAAGGTTGTAGGAAAGATGCGTGGCTTTCGTCATTTAACTTCTACTACTCTTAGCACATTATCTCTTTTATGTGATTATAATTTTTGATCTGTTTTTATTTTCGTAGTTTAGTTACATGTTTAGATAAGTTATCTAATATCCATAGAACAAGCTTTGCTTAAATTATTATTATCATATACTTATACATATTCAATACATAATGTATCTGGTTTTATATTTACTTAGTTTTATTTAAAGAGCATAATATAATAATGTGTAGGTAAAGGTTTACCTCTCTTTGCGGTTAGTATCTAGTATTGATAGCGAGTGCCTAATAAAACTTTAGGTGACCGAGTATTTCTGTGACAGTAACCAGTTTATTGATATAGTAATAAGTTCGTTTAGGTATGGCCAACTCTGGTGACGAAGGTAATAGGCAGCCAGAACTTTATTCATAATCTAATAGTATCATGTTCTTATTTTTATTATGTCTTAATAGCATAGAGCTAAAATGGTGTTTGAATCAGTTGCCGTTGTCTTTTCTTGGATTAAATTGATGAGTAATATGAAAAAGAGGGTAAGGTGTTTCAAAAGTAATTTTCCTTTTACCGTTTTACCTGATACTAGACTTCACCGGGACGCGAAACGCCAATTATTATAAAACAGTAACCGCCTGATCATTATTTATGTTGGTGAACAGTGGCCTTATTGGTATTTAAGTATTCATCACTACTGCGCAGCTATTATCCCGTACATGTATTGCTTCGGTCACGCTTTTAAAATCTGCTAGTCCGTAAAGTGCTTGCAAACATGCTGTGTGTAACTTATCCAGTCGCTGATAATACCAGCTACTGAAGGCTAGTAAAGCAACTTAGCGGCTGGTTATTAGTTAATAGCTAGCAAAAAAAGCTGCTTCAAAAGTTGGTTAGTGCTACTCGCTATGGCACGAATACTCTTAGTGTGAAATGGCAAAGCTGCTAGTGGGTATACATTGCGCATACGTAAATATAAGCATACGCATACACAATGAATACTAATTGAATTCTTGCGGCTTGTACAACCGCGGCGCTACGTGACAAGTAGACGGCGACCAAAGAAACAGCTAGTTCGTCTCTTCGCTAGAGTAAATGTGAATGTGCGGTTCCGATGACAATTCCTCACTATCACACTGTTTTTGATAAAGGATTGCTATCAGATTGTAGTTAGATCATTAGTTATAGACGTGCCCTGGAATAATGTACACTAACATATACTTACATAAGTAGTTGAATTTAAATGCATAGGTTTCGTTTGTAATAAATATAATTAATACTTATAGGAAATGGGGTGACGAAATAAAATAAAAAATAGGAATTACTACTTACTTACAAATTTATTTCTTTGATCTCGACTTTCCTGCTACCTATCTATGTCGTAAGTGGTATGAAGAAGAATCTGTTTGAAGGTACTTATTTTCCTAGAGCTTGTTTATTTTGTCATCTAAATTTATTATGTACTAGCTACCCGCCCGGCACGGCTAAGCAAGCACTGGCTTGCCACGGGTGCTTAAACTACATATAAACCATCCTCTTGAATCACTATTAAAAAAACCGCATCAAAATCCGCTGCGTAGTTTAAAGATCTAAGCATACATAGGGACAGACAGCGAAAAGCGACTTTGTTTTATACTAGGTAGTGATCATGGGCTCAATGGAAAGGAAATTACATACCCTTACCTTCCAACAAATGCATAAAATTTTTAGCTTTCTTCATACATTTTGGAATGTCGAGTTTCCAGAGATAAAATTAAATGCTTATCTTATTTATTTTTTTACCCATTATGTGTTTAACATATAAATAATTTTCTGATGTTATATATTAAGTAGGTATGTTGTGAAGAAAACACACATTTAAAAAAAGGTATATTTTATTTTAAATGATTTGAAACTAATGAATGACTAGAAAATTATGTATGGAAGAATATCTTAATAAAACCATTTTTTATGGATGCATAAAAGTTAGTACAACTGAATGTTTAGCTAGTCCAGTACTTTATCCAAAAATGTGTAAGAGAAAATGAAAATAAAGAGACAGGTAGGTACTGGATAAGTGTGAAACTGCCTTATAAATACTTATTAACCAAAAATTATGCAATTTTGGCTTAAAAAAATACAAACTTAACACTTAAACAATAAATGATTACCTATAGTATATATGTGGATGACTGAAAATTTATTCTTTCCCAGCCCTAGAATAATTGCATAGCAAAATAGACCATTATACTACAGATTTGTTCAACTATAAAAAGATGCCCTAATTATATCAGTAAACTTACTGTTTTATACTGCATATTAATATTAATGTACATTTTATACAAGTTACCGTTAGTCTAATCTTTTGGTAGAACTTAATCATGTATAATAAAATGTTCTAATTCCGACGATATAATGACAAAGAAATAATAATATACAATATATTATACCTTGTTACCATGCTTCATGAATTGAATTAAAAGGTCATTTTTTATTTTGTAAAGAATGTGTTTTAATAATATTTTTTTAGTTCAACGTTTGTTAGTTATTTACAAAGCACATACAATTAGCTTCCACTGGTTTGTGTTGTTGAATATTATTAAATATAACTTTTTAATATCTTAACTATAGCGATAACAAAAAATACAAAATATAACTAATGAAACAAATTATATAATGTACTAGAAAACCAGACTAAAATTTTACATACCAAACAAATAACTATAATAAACAAAGTATCACAGACAGCTAAGCCAATACTGTCTTAACAAAAATAGAATCAAATTATGGTACCTATCTACATCTTTGAGGATTTTTGGAGCTAGAAGTATTGCTTCATAAACTCCTTCACAGTTTTTAGTAAACCTCACAATTAGTATTTCATCAAAATAATAATTGTAAGATTCAGACCAAAAGTATAACTATCTAGGGTCATTCATTATCAACCTGACATACTTAAGGGGGTAGGTTCCACACATTAAAAAAAAAATACTTGTACTTTTTTTTTCTAAACGTTTTTTTTTATAATTAAAAAAAAACATATTACGTAATTCTGCTTAATATTTATAATATGTATACATTACTAAATTTTGAAAAATTTATTAGCATGTTTAATGAAAATGGGGTTGTGTGTGATAGTATACTGGTTCCACTCATTAATAATAATTATACAACTAAATTAATTTCTGAACAGCTTTCACAAATCAAATAAATGTGAAATTCATTTAGATCTGGTATTACATTAAATTGAGGTTCAAAAGTGCATAGAGTAGAATGTTTTTCTAAACAGGTCACTGTAGATTTTTTAATTTCAGAAAGATTTTTAACTGTTTTGATATCAATTTTACAATTTGAACATAAAACATTGCCATTTTCAAGTTTTAAATTAAATTTTTGACAAACAGGGCATATGACCTCACAGTCTTGTTCTATAGAAGACCAATCAACATTATCCAGCTGTGATTTTTCATATTCGCTGAGCCACCTGCAACATTAGTAGATAAAGTAAGTGCATTGATCATTTTACAGACACAAGGAAAACAAGATCTTGGTTTATTGTATACTTCCAATCTTCGAACATATAAACAAATTAATTGTTAAACATGTACAGGCTTACCAATCAAATTCCTCTTGCACCAGTTCCTTTTCCAATTCTTCTAAGATTTGAGTTTCGTCACTATTGATAATATCAACATTGAAATCAAACATGCTTTTATAAATCTCTGTCAGTGTTTTGGATAAATCTTGTTGTAATTCTTGTTCTGTGACTGGTCCACGAAATCTGTCCATTAGCATTTCACGACAATTCTGTACCTTATTTTTGTAATTCTGAAAGAGAAGTAGAAGTGATAAAATTTCATTTTGTACATAAAGTAAGTAGGTACTTTATTGTTTAGCTTTAACTTCATGATAAAACAATACAATAAATTTTCTTTTAAATTTTATTCTGTTGGCGCGAAATTCATCTTACCTTTCTCATTTTGTCTTTTATTTCTTTTGGGGACTGTTTTTGTTTCAAGATCAAGTTTTTGTACTGTGGTGAATTTCTGGAATTAGGGGAGTTCATTTTTTTAGTAAATAATTTTGTTAAAGCAGTAAGTGCCTACAAACCCAAGAAAACTAATTATAGGAAGGTACGAAAGAGTAAAACCCCAAGATTTAGTTAATAAAATTGCACTCCAACTCCAAGAGAATGTATGCACTACGTTTACTATACTACCGAAGGTACCGACCGACGGCCAAAGACCGAGTATCCGACTAAAACCAACCAATCACTTGACTTCTTTATGGCTTCTGTTCTGTGACTTTTATCTTTATCTGTCACAATTCTGCCAGTGTCTACGATGTAAAACGAGTCGAGTACGACATAATTAGGATTGTCTTTGGCTATCTTGTCAAAACGACATGGGTCTTCCCATTTTAATTATTTTTCTCGTGTTATTTTAAGTTTTATTGTGTAAATTTGGTGGCAGTTTATACAATTTAACTTGTTTACTTAGCACAAGTGTAAGTAATTGAAATAAAGGGGTAATGTTGGTTGGTAATTTAGTCAGACTTTCCAGGAGAATTTTGAAAGAAAAGTCATCGTTTCTTTCCAAATTTTGTTTGTTTACGTTGCTATGCGACAATCAAACTAATACACTTGACACTGGCAAAATTGTGGCAAACTAGCCACAGAGGCCATAAAACAAAAGAAGAAGAAGAAGACGACATAATTATTACGTGTCCATGTTAATGAGTACGACATGAGTGAGTAAGACTTCTTTTAATTTGTGGCGTCTGTGGCTGAGTGTCAAATGTCGCAAGGTGAAACAGTGAGTCATGGACGTAACAGTGAGTACAACCCAAGAGAATGTAAGCACTACGTTTAAGTACAACGACGATGTCGGTCGTCGACTGACACGACCGACACCGCTATTATGTTCCATGCACGACACGTACAACACTAACGACACTGACACTGACAGACGGACGAGCTGGTACTGTGCTCCGGATGTCGTGTGTCTTAATTAAGTAGGTTTAGATCCCTCTCTGCAACTGCACCAGTTCGAAAAGGGAACTTTTATATCCCTAAGGTCCTAAGACCACAGAGTGAGAAGCCAGCCTGGGGCGGCTGGCACTTGTCAGGTTGCGATGTATCGGCCGCAGTTTCTAAGGGCCCCGCAGTGCTATATTAGCCGCATCCTCAGAATACGAACTGCCGATGCCGCCGCACCTATTAAATGTTGTTGAACAACGTAGTGCCTATATTCTCTTGGGTTATACAATCTTAATGTAGGTAGTATTCAAGCTCAGACAAATTCTAATTTGTCTGAGTATTCAAGGAATGGGGAATAGTTTCCACACAAAAAAATATATACAATTTTTTAAACATTTTGTAGTCCAGTGCAGAGAAGGATAAAAATGGTGAGAAAATTAAAACGCAAGTAAAATCGCGCGTGCTAGCTTAGCTACTTTTCTTAAAAATATTTCTGGTTGTTATACGGCCTTTTATACTTGGCATTGGCATTATTGTCAAAAGTGACACATGGTTAGTCACATGCCATATTATTTTAAAATAAATGGTGCATATTTTGTGCGTGTGTGTGATGGATGATAGAAAATAAAAAACTGGCAGGCAATTTTGTAAAAGTCCAAAAGTTATTTCAAGCTTGTAATTAAAATAACTAAATCGTAAGTACTTAGAAGACTAACAGTGCAATCAAATAAAACACGATGACCCATGTAGGAAAACGGCAGGCTCGCCCTGAGAAGGAAACTATACATTCGGGGCATTTTATGGTATCACATTTTGAGGCCGAAGCACAAGACGATTTTGATGATCTAGTGTCTGTTCCTGATGAAGAACAAAATGTTCAAAAAGTTTCTGTTGTCTCTACTTATGCTGTGCCAGGGGTACCAAAGCCACTCCTGCATACTGACAAAGAAGAAAGAAAACAACATCAACAACTTTCCATTGAGATATCTCTTAATAAGTTGTTCAAATGTATGACACTAGCATACAGGTGAGTGTTTTTTATTTATTCTTGTTTACTCCACAATACTTAATATCACTAAGAGTTACCTGTTTTCTCATAAGTATACTTACATTTTAATATCAATAAATTTATTTTTCAATATTTTTCATCATAGCTCAAATAAATGTTCAGTGTCTTCAAAGATTTTAGATTGAGATGTTGGTGAATATTTTAAGCCAAGATAAAAAAAAATCACTACACTATATAATTTACATTTTAACATAATTATTATCATAATATTATTGAAATAGATTGTAGTTTAAAAATAATATATTCTTGTTGTAAATATAAGGAAACTGTATCTTTCCATTGGATTTAGTGTGTAAAGATAAGGAGAGGTCATCACAGCTTGTGTAAAAGACACAGGTCACTTGCTGAGATAAATGAATAGGTACTAAATTTTACTTTTCATTCTATCCTCACTGATGCAAACAAGCATTGCAATTTGATTCATGATAATGTGATATTAGTAAAGTGGTTGTTTTTTTAATTGGAAACAATAAAGTTTAATAATCTCAACATGTGACATTTGATCAATGTACATAAGAGTAATATAGGTATGTATAATGTTATCTTTTGATTTACTTATGTAATTTTGAACAGTGATTTGTTGCTCTATATTATATTTTGGCTGTTATGATTATATCTTACTAATGTTTATTCTATAGTTTATAATATTCCATTGTTGTTCTCATCAAAACCAAGAAATAGGTACCCAGTATAAAAGTAACTTTGACTGAAACAGTTTATAATTAAAGTGGTTTATAAGCCCACTGAAGGCCTCCATCATGGCCTTATGGCCATTGTATCCGGAACCAACAGTTTAACCTGTTGTCCGAAGCATAGAAGTGCTCAGATAAAGTAATCACTGGTGTTCACATATTCAAATTATGACCTTGCAGAATGTTGCTACACTTTGTTAATCTATTAAGAAAAAAAATTAAAAAGTAGTTTAGTTTGAAAGTTTGTTACAATCAGTCAAAGTTGTTCAATCCAGGTTATAACTCAATAAATTATAACCTGGATTGAAACACAGGATAAATTTTGTCCTGGTACCACACTAACAACCTCTGCACCTACCACAAACAACTTTGCAGCATACTATAAGGAACATAAGCACCTAGGTATATCACATGCTGTATTAAAACTTTTGAATTATTTATTGAACTTCTTAAACGGTTTTGGAGATTTAATAACTCCTTGTGTGTTATTTATTTATGTTAAAGCAGATTTTTTGAACCTGTCATAACTTCAAACAATACTTTATTTTACTGTTCATAAAGATTAACCATTAAAAAAATCGATATCGTTTTAAAGGCAGAGGTATCACCCCACAGCATTAAACATACAAAAATTGTATGGAAAAAATACCCACCAATCTAAAACTGCTGAAAACACGCATACCTGCGATCGTAGTAGGTACTAATATCTGTTCTGTTTAATACAGAAGCCGTATTCGGAATAATGCTTTTGACAATCGTAAACGTTAACATATCGTCAAAAGCATTAAATCTGGATACAGTTTCAGGTACTTACAAAAATAAATCTCGCTTTTCGCTAAGTTGAATTTTAAGGGGCCTTCTCATTTTGCATAGATAACAATGCAATTATAATTTGCCCTATTGATAACACGATCAAGGATAAGTACTTACCTACTACTTTGAATTGCTTGAAAACCGGAGTGTTACTAGACCGAATTACAGTTTATCTTTCGGTGCCTACAGTAATTAGCACTTTATCGTGAAGAAGTCGAAATCATTATTTTCTTATTGAATTAATTAATTATCTTACCAAAAATGACGCAGTTGGTGAATTCAGTTAATTAGTAATCTGTCTCGGATGTTTCAATTAGAGATCCACAAAATCAATTGTAAAATAACAATATAAAATTTATATTTTTTGGTTTGGATATAACTAAAATAACAAAGTTCGCATTGCTGTGTTCCGGTTTAAAGGGTATAGTTTCCGGTGAAATTACAGGCACATGAGACTTTCCATCTAACATCTCAGGGTGGTAACACACAAGTGATATTCTAATATATGATGTTGCATGCGTACATAGGCTACGGTAACCGCTGACCATCATATGAGCCGTACGCTTGGTTGCCACTTTAGTGGTATAAAAAAAGAGTTCTATTAGTTATTTGCATATAGAGCATGATTATTCTGGTGGCTTGGTCATTTGGTTCCCACAGTACAAGCATTGCTCAGTTTGGATCAGTTTGGAGCTGTGTAAAACGCCCTTTATATCAGCGATAAATATATACACATAAAAAAAGTCTACACCTACACCTTCAAGATTCAATATTATTTATTTGGCATAAATAATATCTTATATAATATTTTTATAGTATTTCAAATAAGTCTTGTACTCCACAAAATATTATTTAATCATGTGGATTTTGTTATAACTTTTTCAATTTTATCAAATTATTATTATTTTAAAGGTACTAAATTCGATAAATTGCGGTTGAAACTGTTGACTCTCAGTACAAATAAAAAAAAAGAGAGAAATCATCATTTTAACCCATTTTCTGGGCAGTTAAGTAAAATAAAAAAAAGCGCGTTTCCTCGGTTATTTAAATCTTGTCTGCATCAATTCTGCATAGAATTAATACGGTTATTGATGTCGATCCCAGTGAGATTTCAGCAGGTCTTTCAGCTGCTGTTCCTTTGAAACCCCATTAAGGTGTTCCAGGTTTATATCCTGATCAATGGGATTCAAGTGAGGCGACTGAGCTGGCCACGGTAAAACGCGGATTTTTTCCTTCTCTAGCCATTCTTGAGTTTGCCTTGCCGTATGCGAACGGGCATTGATTTCGTGCATCAATGTGAACTCCCGTAACTTTCAGCATTCAGATTGCCATTTTTAAAAAAGAGATCGGTTTTTCGTCTCCGGGTAATAAACGCCATGATGTCATAATGTGCTAGGAGCCAGATGGAAAGAGTGTCAAAATGTACAAAATCCTCACGACAAAATGGCCAATTGTCACAATGTACACATGATCAAAAACATTGAAGATAAAATGGCCAATACATTAAATGCCATGGAGATGGATGAATGGATGGATGGGATTGAATTTGATGGGATTTTTCCCCTATTAGTTTTGTGACTTAAAAAACTATGCTTTACACCTGACTTTTTTTTTATTTTTTATTTTTTAATCTCTACTATTCCCACCTGTTTTGTTGAGTAATCTGATGACAGAACTTCTGGTAATTTCTCCGCATTAGTTCTGTGATTTAAAAACTTTACCAACCTATATTATGTACATGTCTATACTAATATTATAAAGAAGTAGCGTTTGTGAGTTTGTGACGTTGTAAGGGGTAATCTCTGGATCTACAGAACTTCTGGCGCTTCGGCGGCCGCTGCCGCGGCACGCTCGCTACGCTCGCTCGCCTCGCGCGTAGTTTTTCACTAACCTAACATAACCTAACCTACTCATTTCGATCTAAGCGATGTCACTTATTCATTAGATCGAAATCAGCTGTTTAGGTTATGTTAGCTTAGTTTGTACATTTTGACACTCATACAAAATTACATTTATGATTTCTGTCGTCACTGCATTCCTGCATTATATCATTATAACAGTTATTGACATAAGTACATTTTGACACTCTTCCCATCTAGCTCCTAGCACATTATGACATCATAGCGTTTATTACCCGGAGTGGGTTTTTCGGTCATTAGCTATTCCAACCAAAACCGTTACTGTCTAGCCGCTGTATGGGTGGACTTTCTGGACACAAACGTATCGAAAATTCTAGTCAGTATTTATGTTTTTAGACACAAAGAAGTTATCATTATAATAGGTGTTGCTTAGACTATTTTGATGTGGTTTTTTTTTGTGTGTCAGTCGCAAATGTGTCGACTGGTGTTACTTACATGGTAGTCACTTACTTATGTAGCAAATGTAATATACCTCGTATAACTGCAGTGCAGGGACTGACTATACGCGACACAGTTCTTTTTTTTTCTTATATAAACGGTTTTTATTTCATCACAAAGATATCGAGATTTGTTTATTTATTAAAAGGCCGGTATTCAAGAACCATAATTGAGTGTGAATCGTGACTCAAGCATCGATTTGACATAATTTTGCATTAAAATCGATGCATAAGTTTCGATTCACACTCAAGTATGGTTCTTGAATACGGGCATAAGTGTCTGCGTTGCATACCTACATAAGAAAAGCCCGTTTCTTGCTGAATTGAACGGTGTTCGTAAGATAATGTTGTTGGTCAGAAAAATGTTTATAAGTAGGAATATATGGTTTTTCATATAAGTAACTCATTCAAAATATTAATTTGCTGAAGGTGGTGCAATAAACTTATTTTTTTAGATTTCCTTTATAACATTTATTTAGACAGGTAGAAACTGCAGATAAGATAGAGCCTACGTTTCTTATCATACTGCTATTTGCACTAAGCTTGAGATCTCTTATTGATAGTGTTAGCTGATAACTGAGCTAGGCTGTTGATTGTCTGGCAACTCGGCATTTCAGCAGTATAGTACAGATCTTTTAGACTGTCGGCTTTCTCCTAATAACTTTGTTTTGTTTAAACTTTTTAATTATGAATTTGTGTAATAGTTTTCATGTCAAAATGTTTCTTACGAGCTCAAGAACTTTTATAGTTAATTTAGTTAATAAAATGCTTCTAACAAACACAATTTTGTGACTAGACAAATAAGAAGAGTAGTACTGGTGAGTTGATCTTTAATCTTAAGTATATTTAGTTGTTATTTATATTTTTAACTTCAGACAAAAACTAACATCACCAAAATGGAATCGTTTCAAAGGTATAAAACTTCGTTGGAAAGACAAGATCAGATTAAACAACGTTATATGGAGATGCTGGCATATGCAGTGTGAGTACATATTTTTTATATTTTATTTATCTAAGTACAGTACCGTCAAAGAAGATCTTAGCAATGTGTGTTCCTATGAACATTAAGTATAGTATTATTTTTGTTTGAGTGTGCTGTCCATTCTCAATCTCAAAGTAATCACGCTTGCCTAGATCCACGCTGTACTGTGAGTACCTTCTTTTTTTTTCATACAACTGAAGTGGCAACCAAGCGTACGGCCCACAAGATGGTAAGCGGTTACCGCAGCCTATGGACGCTTGCATTACCAGAGGTATCACTCGCGGGTTGCCACCTTGAGGCTAAGATCCAGTAATTTCACCGGAAACCATACCTTCACACCGGAACACAGCAATGCGAGAATAACTGCTTGGCGGCAGAAATAAGTATGGTGGTAGTCCTTCCCCGGACGAGCTCTATCACAGAGAACTCTACTACTCTTAAAACTTACTACTTACTATAATCCTTTAAAAAATAAAGCAAATATTTTTTGTGAAAGTTTTAGTTGTATGTATCGTTATTTACTATAAGTAACGTACTTATAGTAAATAATGATACATCACGAACGATAATAGTAACCCCTCAACCTTACAATAATACAATTTACCTTTGGAAAAAAGGTTAGGTTTGGCTTTAGTTGCCATGTGGTATGAAAGATAAAAAGGCCACCCACTTATATTATCTCCTGCCGGATTTTTTTTAATTAGAGATATATACAGTGGTGGCCATATAATTAAGAACGCTGATATAAAGGGAAGATTTTTTCCAACTAAGATGCAAAACTAATTGTATGCATTTGTTTTTATTTCTCTCGGTATCGTAAAACATTTCCATATTACCACTGTATTCATTGATACACATGATTGGCTAAAAATCAATAGGCAAACTTTTTACACTACTTTTAAACAAAGTATTCCTTATTACTGGCTGGTCACGTAATTAAGAACGCTAAGTAGTTTATACCTTTATTCAAATTTAAATAGAGAACACTCAGTCGATTTGTTACTGTTTGTATAATTTTGGCGCAATTACGTGCTGTAAAAGATTAAAGGTGATTGCTTCTTTAGAAAAAACAATGGGAAAAAATAAAAGTTGTGATAAATCTACAAGGGAAGTAATAATAAAACTTCGCCGGAAGAATTGGTCTTATAAAAAGATAGCCGACCATCTGCAATGTTCAAAAGCGATGGTTTTCCATGCTGTAAAGCATTTTGCTACGTATCAAACTACTTCGAATGTTCCACGTGTAATACCTAAACAGAGAAAAACAACTCCTCGAGATGACCGAAACATCGTTCGTATGGCAAAACAAAATCCTTTTAAAGGGTCCAATGAGCTTAGAAAAGAATATTTTGGTGTAAACAACTTTTCAGCAATTAGTTTCTGTCTTAGACTGGCCTGCTAACAGTCCAGATCTAAACCCAATAGAGAATCTGTGGTTTGAAGTAAAGAAAAAGGTTTCAAATACAAAGTGTGGAAATTTAAGAGAGCTGTATGACGTTTTTTTAGAAGAATGGAACTCTATTTCTCTTGCGAAATGTCAAAAATTAATAGAGTCAATGCCTCGCCGGTGTAAAGCTGTAATTAAAAGCCGTGGATATGCTATTAACTATTAATTTTAGTTAAATATTTCTTTTTATGTTTCCTGTGCTACATAATATTGTGATTTTTTAAATCTAAGTGTCATACAAAACAATTCCCGAGCAGTTAAATAAATCGTTCTTAATTATTTGTCCAGTTTCAGTACTATTTGAATGTGTTACTTTGATAAAATCAATAAAATGTGCAAAAAATAGTTAGCGATTTCATACTTTATTCTTAAGTCCGGTTGCTCTATTAATGTGACTATTATATAACATAAATAGTTGCTTTTCAAAAGGTACACATCTCTGTGTATGATACGATTTAAATAAAAAACTTCTAGAACTTCAAATCGTTCTTAATTATATGACCACAACTGTATAACACCAGCGAATTTACAATAGTCTTAAAAAATAACCGTTTTAAAATCGCTTATTCCTTTCTAATTCACATCTGATTCTGATTTGCAACAAGTTAATTGCTGTTTTAAAGAGTTCTTAAATTCCGATCATCGATTAGTTAGTGGTTGCAACAGTTTTATTTTAACGTTAGGCTAGTCTAATAATAATATGAAATCGAATTTAGATTGCGATTAATTATATTTTTTATTGGTTGTTTGAGGGACTTTCGTAATAGCCACGCACGGGTATGCTACACGCTTCGTTGACGCAATAAATCTAAGAATAGGCCCAGGTCTGCTAGGAACTGTAAAATTAAATAAAGCTACATTAATAGCAATATTCTAAATTCTTCTAAAGGTTTATAGAGCTGAACCCCAACCTGAGGCTCGGGAATTGATTATCGTCAGAGGTATCTAATAAAATAATACCTTGCATTATGCCATATTTGACCAGTAACGAGTTCTATTAAGAACTGTGTATAATTAAATTATTCAAATTTACATTCCATTTATAATTACTGAGTACCTAATCCTGGGTATTTATGTATTTTTGTCCCCAATAAGTCATGCATAAGTATTTAGTTTTATAATGTAAACTAAACGCAAGGTTGACATTGTAACTACATAATAATTGTTAAATCACGTTTATTGCGTCTTCACTAGCAAATAGAAGACATCGTAAAAAACTCATGTGTTGAAAACGTATTCGGTACATAATCATTAATTATGAAATAATATACTTACATAATAAAAGATTAAAATGGTTTATTAAATAACTAGATGACCCGCGCAGTTTCACTCGCGTTATTTTTTTGGCAATTTTTCCCTAATTTCTCAAACTTAAATTTAAACCTTCCCTGGACTCCTACAATCATTTTAAGACCAAAATTAGCCAAATCGGTACAGTTGTTCTCGAGTTTTAACGAGCCTAACGCTAACAGTAATTCATTTTTATATGTAAGAATTGTAGGTAGGTAACTTTAGGATTTATTAATATTAAACAAAAAGTTACTGATGGCAAACATTATTTAATTATGATCTCGATACATGGAATAAATTTCGCTTTAGGTAGATGTTATGTTTTGTTTCTATGAATAGATTATCATTTTCTTTTCAGTCATAAAAAAACAGAATACATTGGTGTGCCAATTCGCATCCCCATTAGATGTTGACACACACGTGAAACCAGAGGTAATATTATTTTTGCTGTTATAAGCCGCGTTTCTATATTGTACGAACATCCGTAAATTTTTCACAATGAAATAAACGGTCATAATATAACATTTTCATAGAAAAAATATTTGACAGATGCTTGTAACGAATGTTCGTAGATTATAAAAACCCTATACATTAGAGATTATTGTCTGTGCAAACTATGATGTTTTTGCCCACATCTTATTTAATGCTAATATTTTATTTATGTTTTTTTTTATCAGACAACAATATTGGAAGGAAAATATTGGAAGAGACGTGCAGAAGCTGTTATTGCGGAATATAAAAAATGGCGCAAGTTTCATATAATGCGGCTCCTTGGAAAAGGAGACACTTTAGTTCAGGACACGGTATGCATCTATCACACTAATATTATTAACTAGCGACCCGCCCCGGTTTCGCACGGGTGCTTAAACTATACGTACAAACCTGCCTCTTGAATTAAAATCACATAAAATCCCTTGCACAAAAATTACGAAAGAATGCGTACATAAGGATGTAAAGCAAATCTCTACAACCTAAGACACAGTTACCCACCAAGACTCATTATTTATGTATGTGACTGTTGTGTATGTCATGTGAATCTTTAACTGGCACTGAGTTCCCGCCCTCTTTTGAAGGTCTCAGACATGGACACGGTGGAGTCGTTCTCGCAATGCAGCGACCTCGCGGGGAACATGCTGGCAGATGAGGACTACCTGAACTTCATGACCGATACGCTTTTCTCTACTATCACAAGTCACCAGCCTTTTGCCTTCCCAGACTGCCGGGAAATCGGTAAATATCGGTTCATCTGTTTAATAAGTCGCGTACTGTTCATCAATAGATTTTCGATCGATTTGAAAGAGTTCGGAATATAAAAAGTTAATACCTACATAATATGCTAATTATACTCAAAAACGCGGAAGAATGGCAAATATCCACCGAAGCAGAGCGGAGCGAAATCAACCAATAAAATTTGCGAAATTGACGTCAGATATAGTTTGGACACGATTATTAGCTCCGCTGTGCTTTAGTGGATATCTGTCGTAATGGGTCCAGCACAAGGAGTGTCAGCAATTTTTGTACCAAACACTCTTTTTTCCGGAAAATCTTTGATAATATGTACCGCCATTTTAAAGTCTCTGTTAAAAATGCTTTATGAAATATAAGTTTTGTTTTTCAGCTAGAGGTGCTAGTTTAGCAGATTTCATACAACCCAGCTTAGGTCCATTGCAACCTAACTTGGACGATTTTATGGACACTTTGGAGCCCCTTCAAGGTAAGCACTTACCACTTGATATTATAGGTAAATGAAGTAGTAGCATCGCGCGAGCGCCCATAAACTATTATGACTATTTACCATCAGGTGGGCCATACGCTAGATTGTTTGACATCATAGTGGTTGGCTCATCAATATAAGATCTATATTTTTTGAATTGTCATGGCATTGGCATTGGATTTAAATAACGTGAAAGCTTTCATACTTATTGGCGCGTAGATTTTTCATACCGCTTCGCAGATCTCCTATCGACGCCGCGACTGCCCCCGGTGCCGGAAGAGAGTACTTTGCCCCCTGAAGAGAACCTTTACCGAGGTGGCATGTCCGTGGAGACATACCCGCAAGGATACAGCCAAACTTCCTCCGCCCCCAACATGCCTACCTCACAGATGTCGGTCAATATACACGGTAAATATCACTACTGAACTAATATTAAATTTTATGTATTTAAAATTATTAAAGTTAATTGTTAGATTTTAGATAATAGATAAGTAATATTGTTGGTTTAATTACTATACCTACATGGCTAAAAATGTATACAACTTAACATAAAGGTTCCTACCTAAATAGCCTACATAAAATTTGCAATGCCTGAAAAAGGCAAATAAGTTCTAAGTGCCATATTACTTTTAAGACCTTGTGTAACACTTGTTTATGCAAATAAATATCTTGAATCTTGAATCTATTAAACTACAGATTAAAATATCTCGTTTAGATAGCCCTGGCCAGTCGCTTTTCAGTATTTATTTTCTACTTCCTTTCTTTATTGAATTCCATAATATTGGTACTAATTTCATGAGTAATCAATATAATTTAATTTAGTTTATATTTCTCCCTTGTCAATGGTAACTGGTATCGCCTGGTGGTTCTTTCACTGCGCTAGGTCAGTGACCTGGTTGTGGTAAGGAAGCAAAATATCCGTGTCCAGTTAAAATAATGATAAATTAAGTTGATATTTGTTTCAAGGCACGACCACCAATACTCAACAAATGATGCCAATGACCGAGCAAACAATCAAGAATGAGCAAATGCGAATGTACGATAACGGACGGATGTTCACTCAGACGAACCTACAAGAGATGATACCTTTCCAGCCAATAAGCTATGAGCAAAACGCGCCCGCCGACATGCAGAATGTGTATGGGAAATCTAGATTACAGTACGCGAATACTCCTAAAGTAGCCACGCAGTCTGAAACATGCTTCAATAAATATAATGCAGGTAATCCATCTTAGCGTTGTTCCATCATGTTACTATGATATTGTTTTTAATTCACGAGAATTAGACTTAGTAACATGTCCAGGTGGTCAAGGAAAGTTACGTCAGAAACTGATATGCATTCAATTTCAGGCCGCACGCGATTTACCGCTGATAGATTATGGATAAGTGTTATCAGAATCCATCCTTCATTAAACAACTTACATTGGCATTAAAAACTTTTCAATCTGAACCACACCTCCAGTTTTACGGTGACCTATATAACAAGGGCGTGGTTAAAAAGGCACGAATATAATGATGATGTATGAATGCAACTTGCACAATGGCAATGCAGATTTACATATTTACAATTGTTTGTATCTTTTTGATTGTAGGCAAAAAAAGGACGGTCTTATCTGGGTTGCATTTACATTTGTAACATGCGCGTCTTATACGAATTCCGTAATACATGAATAGCTGCACTTGCATTAGCTGCACATTTCTTTTATGGTCCATTTTTCTACTTAGTTACAAAACGTCTATCCGAAATCTGCGAAGCGGTCAAGGATAAACTACCAAAATGCAGCTTAGACCAGATTTATTACACATAAACTGAGGACGTTATTCATAAACGTGTCTTTCTTTATCATCCTCTTTGTTCATTGACATAAGAATGACAAAGAAAGACAGTAGGTACTTAACATGCTGCTGTATATAAAACTTTTAATAGCGTGGGCCGAATCGTGAGGGGCATAAGTGCGTAAAGGCACAGTTTTAACGTATGCAGATGTGTCGTTTACAGCGGTGCCTCCGTCACAGACGGCGCCCGAGACCGTGTCGCTGCTGCAGCAGCCGGCGCCGGCGCAGGGCGCCAAGTACACCTCCACCATCGTGATCCAGGGCCGCGCGGGCTACAGGGAGAAGCCGCGACCCAGAGTAGCGCACTATCCCAACCAGGCGATACCCAGCACGCAGTACTACGGACAGGTAGGGGTACACATCGTGATTCTGGGCATCAGAACCTTATTGACCAAGCGAGCGAAGCGTCTCTGCTTCTATTCTGGCAAAATTTGCTTCCCTGTGTCGGTTTGTTGATAATAATAATAATAATAAAGCATTTATTCAGAACAATTACAGTGAGCAAGTTACAAAGTAAAAAACGATGAGACTGCAAAAAGTAGTAGAACTGTGTAGCAGCCTCAACGCCCATCTCCTGACGTAGTTACAGGTGTTCTGGCTATGAAATATAACATAATATTGACGAAAATATATAAGATACAAATAATACGGTAGAACAAATGGATTACACTAATGTATAACAGAAGAAAGAATGCGACGAATAACTGAGTAGGTATCACTGAGTACTGAGTGTAATGTAGTGATGTAGATGTTATGTGAATGTAGTGTGAAAGAGTATGTGTAAAGGTATGTGTGCGTGTATGTGTGTGGGCTTCCATGTTCCGTCCAGTCTCATAAGAGTCTGGCTATCACAGCGGGAAGCCCGCAATGTGAGTGAGGGTGTGTGGAGGTGTGTGTAAGAGTAACTACTCCTGCTAACGCCAGTCTCATAAGAGTCTAAGTTTCATAGGAGTGGCTCAGAGTGTGACGTGAATAATAGTGTTATTTGGGAGTGATAAGGAGATTTTCAGTCTCCTCATAGGAGAGAGAAAGGAGCCAAGCTAGACATTTTAATTTACACTGGTAATACGGAAGCGGGTAGATATTAAGTGCTTTGTTGACTCTATTGTAAAGAGGAGAACTTAGATAATAAAAATGACGACCAGCTACGGCAGTCCTACGCGGTTCAATCTTGCAGACTAGGTCTGAGCGCCGTTTTTGAGTAGCGTGGTGTGGGTCAAAGAACAAGTGAGAATGCTTACGTAATACAGTCGCTAGTACGAACAATTGTCGAACAGATGGAACTTCGCAGAGAGAATATAGCAGTCTCGTAGGATAACGTCTGGGTTTAGACGACATAACTTTCAAGACTGCCCTCTGTGCACGCTCAACTCTTAACATTTGTGTTTTGATGGACCCCCCCCATGCGGTGATGCAGTAGTTCAAGACTGATTGGGCGAGAGCAAAGTAAACTGTCTTCAAACAATTGAAGTCAGCGACACTTCTCAAATTTTTAAAAACGAAAATTAGTTTGCGTATTCTAGCTACTGTGCATTCAATGTGAGGAGTCCATGATAGACTACTATCCAAGTATACGCCGAGGTATTTAATTGAAAGGGTGCGTTCAATGGTCTGGCAACAGCAAGTATGTACATTTTGGACTTGACAATTGTGGGCATGAATTGAAAAGGAGATGGGTTGGGTTTGGATGTTAGGAGAAAAAGTGACGTATCTTGATTTATTGAGATTAAGAGTTAGAAGATTCAGAGAGAGCCAATTAGACACCCCTCTCAAGGTGGCCTCTGTTCGCAATTTCACCTCTTCCCAGTTTTGTCCACTAATAAGGAGTGCAGTATCATCGGCGTAGGTGTATATGTGGCAGTTAGGTAGCGTCATATTACAAAGATCGTCAATATACACTAGGAAGAGGGTAGGCCCTAAAACACTTCCTTGAGGAACGCCGAAGTGTGTCTGTTCGTCATCACTAATTTTATCATTAATGACCACTACCTGTGAGCGGCGGGTCAGATAACTTTCAAATAAGTTCTTGACAATGCCTCTGACCCCGACTCTCTCCAATTTCTTGAGTAAAATGGGGACAGAGACAGTGTCAAACGCCTTGGAAAGGTCTAGGAAGACACCAATAGTCTTGAGCTTTTTATCAAAGTTCTTAATTATTGTAGTCGTGAGCTCAAGGACTGCGTCCTCCGTAGATCTACCACTTCTGAACCCATATTGATTTTCAGAAAAAGGATGTTTTTCATTTAAATAGCCAATAAGCCGTCGATTGATTAATTTTTCAAAGATTTTTGACAGAACACTCAAAACAGAAATGGGTCTGTAACTATTAGGATTTTTTTTGTCTCCGTTTTTGTATATAGGATGTACTAAGGCTTTCTTGAAAGCAGATGGGAAGATACCAGTACGTAGACAAAGATTGAAAGTATGATCTAGGATCGGGATTAAAATATGCCTAGCACCCTTGATAATAGAGGTGGGGATACCATCCCAACCGACGGCACATTTATCTTTAAGGTTAAGAACTAGACGTTCGATTTCTTTACAGTCTGTAGGAAAAAGGGCCATCGATTCCAGAGAAGAGTTGTCTATATGAACGTCAGGGATAGAGTTTTTAAATTGTGTAGTGGTAGTTAGGGGGGGGATTATCTTAGAAGCTAAGTCCTTTCCTACATTAGAGAAAAACGCATTGACCGTATTAATAGATATCTTAGGAGTTTCAGCTAGCTTTAGTAATTCCTCAGCACATGATTTTTTGCGGTTTAAATTAGCGATTTTTTTTACGAGATCCCAGGTTGCTTTTGGATTATTCTTGGCCTTCCAAAGCTCGTTGCGTTCGTAATCACGTTTTACTTTTTTCAACAGACTGTTACAAAATTTGCGATACCGTGTGAACGTGATTTTTAGAATATCATTATTTATGTCCTTTTTATGTTTTTTGTAAAGCCGGTCTCTATGTCGAATACACTTTAGAAGGCCAGGAGTTATCCACGGTTTAATGATTCGCTTTCTGCTAGGAATATTCATTGTTCTAGTGTGTTTTTTGACAATAGAAGAGAGGATGTCAACAAGATTCTGGGCAGCACCGTCAGCATTGCTTGATAGTAAAACGGCAGAAAAGTCCGTATTTTCAATTTCTTTAATAGCTTCAGGCACGTTTAATTTTGTGTTTGATGGCTTTAAGGGTCTGGATTGAGTTGACGTGGCTATGCAGAAGAGAATAGGGGCATGATCAGTAACTAGGGAATCAAGAACCAGGGTCACCGCAGAATGAGGTGATTTTAAAATGACATGGTCCAAACAGCTACTTAAACGAGTCGGTAGTACGTGAGTGGGAAGCATAGCATGAGAAGCTAGTAAATTCAGGTAGTCTTCGGAGTGAGGGTCGTTTATGTTTGGAACAATATTAATATTAATATCACCGACGACGACAACAGAAGGAAAGTGATTTAATTGAGCTAGTGTACTGTCGAGGCTATTAAGGAAACCATCAATGCTTTTGTAAGAAGGGGAACGATAGAGCGCTACAATTGCTATTTTTTTATCTAATTTAAGTACTAGGCAATTTGCATCTACAAATTCTACTATTGTCTCAACATTGCAGTCTAAATCGGCTCGAATATACGCAACGACGCCTTCATTTTGCGTCTTGTAATTGGAAAAAAAGGATTTATAGCCAGGTAGCGAGGGAAGATTGGGGCATTTACTTAGCCAGCATTCAGATAAGATAATGATGTCTAAGTGTGTTTCAATTCTGCGTAATAACAGAGAAAGACCATCAAAATTGCAATTTATACTTCTGATATTTAGATGAAGTATTTTAAGAGAGTTAATGCCATACTTAATATACTGGCTAGTTTGTTCGGGAGAGCAGAAGAAGGAATCCGCTAGACTAAGGTTTTCGATGTCGGCAGTTAAGGTTGCGATTTCATCCATTTTGAATTTCAGGTTTTAGCAGAGGTTTAATAAACGAATGGATTATACAGTAGACTGTACTTTGACATAATACTTCGGTATTTTTGGGAATTAACAATTGGCATCCTATTGTGTTTAGCGTAGATATGAGAGAGGAGTAACTGTTTGTGTGAGTTGGTTTGTGTGCATGTGAGGATGAATGTTGGTGGGTGTATAGGTGTGTATATGGGAGGGTGTGGGTGTGTGTGTAAGAGGATGAGTAAGTAAGTGTGTGTGGTGTCTCAGTATTCTTACATAATGATTTTTGGAAACAAAAAGTATTACAGCGATATATTAAAGACAGGTAGAATAATCTATATGGTAAAGCCCGATAGTTATTATCTAGTCACTTGTCATTGTGCGAAGTTGCAAGGTCAGCTTCATTATTAATCCTTATAAGGGGAGCGCCTTCTCGCTTACGGAGATATATTTTGCCGTTTGAAGCCCAACAAAACTTGAAACCGTTGGCCTTGGCATGCTCGCGCGCGAGATAGAACAATTTTTTCAGCTTAGCTGAGAGGTTCTCAGATATGAAAATCGGCTTTGCAGGTCCTCTGAATCTAAGTTTTTCAGTGGTTAGCCTATTGCTCTCCCTGTTGCATTTTTTGTACTTAGTGATGAATTGTTCTTTCAGAAGAACACTAGTAAAGTCAACGATGACAGTTTTATTCGCTGGGTCTTTAGTTCTAATCCTAAAAATATCCTTAACTTCAAATGGCTCCATTGTGACATTCAACTCCTTGCCGATCCGAAGTACATTTTCCACTAGAGTTGATTTAGTCTCGCTCTGAAGCGAAGGAAGGTTCCTTATTTCGAGGCATGTTGATCTCGCACTTCTCTCGAAGTTATCTACTTTGTTCTCTAGAGAGCTAATGTACTGTATATTAGCCGCTCTTTCCGATTCAAGGTTGGTTATTTGGGTCTGTAATGACTCATTTTTGTGGACCAGAAAGTCCATAGCAGTGCGAACTTCATCAACCACAGCAAACAACTTCTCGTACTTTGCGTCCTGCTTATTTTGGAAGTCTGTCATCATTTGTCTCATATCGTTCATAAATTTTGTGAGGGTCTCATCATCGTGTACCTCACGTTTACGTTTAGTGTTTCTAAAAGTTTGACTAGGTGTACTACCTCTGGGAGTTCCAAACTCAGAAGTGGGTTCCATAATAAGACTTGGTTCCGACGAGCTGAGCGGGAGTATAGAGACAATAGGCGACGCAGGTGGCGGAGTTCTCCTTAGCGACATTTTATTATAGGCTCACAGTACTGCAGACAGGTAAAATATATCTAGATATATAGGTAAGCAGCGCAGTATAAGCGCGAGTCAGGTACCAGGCGCGCTGATATGCAGAGCGGTGTAATACAATATGATAAGTATTAGCACAGTATTAGTGAAGTGACTCACTCACACACGAAGCGTAGTCGGGTCTCTGCGGGGGTGATGCGGCTGGTGGGACGCGACGGTAGCGCAGAGTTAGGCGTCTTGTCAATGAAGTTGCACACTACGGTAATAAACAAGTTATGGCGGCCCGTAGTGCGAGCGTTGATCCTTTAATGTGTGCGTATGCGTAGTCGTAGGCGCACGCTGACCCAGGTCCCAGGTCGTATTTTACAATCGATCTAGACGAAATTCGGTATACAGGTTTTAAGAGTTTATAATATTTTTTGACGTGACACTTCCTCTAAAAAGAGGCAAAACGGTACTATACTACTAAATATTACCCGTTATGAGATACGAATCAATTATGATATTTTTTTTTGCTTTAAGTAACTTTAAGTTGGCCTCATAAAAGTTTAGTTAAGATTTGATAAGGATCTTCGGTATGTTGAGCAGAATATTCAGAATTATCGCGTGGTCTCTGCTCGCAGGACTACTAGTTATATCTTAGCTGGTTCTTAGCTATTTACATGATATTTTCATAGAGTATGAACCAGACGCAGACGCCTCAGAACTACGAGAGGAGTGCCGCGCCAGCGCCGTTGCGACAAACGTCTACTCAGATGCAGTACCTGCAAGCGAGCCCGGGCGAGTACAACGCGAAGCCCGGCTCGGCGACGGTCAACGCGAGGTCATTCAAAATGCCCTCCCCGCCTGTTACGCCTCAGGTAAATCTTAATCCAGCAGGTTTTACTGATTGGACCTTTTTAAACTTTAATTTTAAGCTTGTTACTGGAAAAAAATGTACAAATAAAGCCATGCGTTAGGAAATCAACAAATTTATTTTGCAAAGGTCGCGAACTTTATTGTAAAAATACGAGTATTATCTTATCATGTTATGTCTGGCATTTTAACTAGACGTAGTATAACTTGCAGCCTCACAAACCCTACATGGGTCGACCTTTCAAATAGCAAATGATCAGTAAATATTTGTTCCTGGACCATAGTACTTGTAGTTTTGATACCCCAGCACAGGGAATCCTGCTGCGGGGCCAGGCAGGATTATGTATGAACGTGTTCGCTGTTTGACATATTATGTTTGGCTATTATTAGGTGTCGGTGGTGGGCAGCCAGAGTAGTCCAGGCTCGTCGCGCAACAAGGACCAGTACCGGTCGCACAGCCTGCCGCTCGGCTCGCAGCTGAACGCCGACTGGTCGGTGTCGCCGCCCGCGCCCGCGCCGCCTCCGCCGCCCCTTCCTCTCCACGAGCCCGCAAAGCACGCTGGAAGGGTGAGTGTGTCACAGCTTTTCGTGCTTTGTGACTGCGCTATTCAGTTAATATGAGGAATTGACACTGAATTTAACTTAAGTAATTGTATCACTGTATGAACCTTTTTGAAAAAAATATGTCATCTCTGTTAGCTGACGTAAGAATAACACAGGTTATACTTTAAAAAGCATTTTAACAGGTTAGCTGTCCCGAAGCAAGTTTCGATCTTCTTTGTACACGTCCTCGTAGTAAATAATGACAGCTAACGCTCATGAAGTTTCGTATTAAGTTACGTCATTCTCTTCAAGTATTTTATGATACTTTATGTGTCCTAGTGATTGAAATTAATTATATCGATAATTGCTAATGTTAGATGAGTATGATAAGAAATTAATTATTTACGTTTAATGATAAAATGTACGTTTATGTTCGTAACACTTTAGACATCTGAAAAATATCTTTTTGAAAACAATCTTCTGATGAAAAATTCTTCAAGATGCTGGAAAAAAGGCTAAAATGGTATCAACTGAGTGTACAATATGTAACATTTCATATTGTATGCTATGTTTTAAAGAAAAACATACATGAGGGAATATAATCGCAGGTCTACAATCGCCATTTCGGTTTTGATGATAATAGGCTAGTTTCCTAATTTTTGTTGGCAACCCTAGTTCAAAGGGTCTCACAATAATAGTAACATCGGTGAAAGAATAATTTTGTGTTTGAATAAGGTTAATGTTAATTTTTAAGTGAAATTTATTTTTTGTTTAAGTTCAATAATAAATTGATTGGTAGAATTTGGTTGTAGTATAATTTACTAATGCTACAAATAATATAATTATTAAAAAAAATTATCGATAGATCGATTGCATTATCTACATCATTGGCCATGAGGCACATATGCCTCATGCACCAGCTTATCGATAAGTTCAATTCAAAATGAAATTAATCTAATTTTGCTTATTTAATAATGTCCTATATTGCCCAACCGTGTGATGAAGATAAAAGTAGGAATGATAATAGCAAGGCGTTAACTATTTTTGTCTCTCAAATTTAACACCTTATCCGGTACTACAAAATAAATAAGTTATAGGTATAGGTATCATATGAAATAAAAATGACTTAAATGTCGACATTAGTAGATTACATAAATCTTGTCGCAGTGTTTATCGGTTGCCTACAACATCAGCGTCGCTAGAGCTAAAACGGATAAGACCGTTATCAGTATCATAAATGGCAAGTTAGAATTAGATGACGCACGTATGATACCGCAACTGTTATCTCGGCACAATAAAGTAGTATATACAATATTGAACGCCAGATTGCTAAGCAAGCAATTGACAGATAAATTACAGGAATGTGAATCTGCTTCGGGGCATGTAGCTTGAACCAATGTTGCTTATGTAGTCATGCCAAAATAGTTAGCTATCTGTTTTGTTTGACGCTTTTTGTTTCAATTGCTGTATGCGAGTATTTCATCATTCATCATTATTAGTGCATTACCTATATTCTAGGAATAAGTTACACAAACAAAAAAAAAACTATGTAACGTTTTTTTTATTTTGTCTTAAAAATAAAAAAAAGGTACTTGTATTTTGTACTCGTCTGTGGAACCTATTCCTTGAATATTATGCACTAATAATGAAACACCCTACAGAGAATCGATCGATTCGTTCGGAATTATAACTTTACCGAGCTTAATTCTTGATTATTGTCACTTTCCCTGATAAAATAACGTCAAATATATTTTGTTATATTGATTATGTTATCTATCACCATTACTGGGCATGACTACAGGAGCACATTTATTGATCAACAGGATGATGAGAAAGCGATTAGAATCGCTCGCGCGCGGAATGAAATCGTCAACATGAGGTAAGCGGGTCGGCGAGACGGGTCGATAAGAGTCGTCATGTGCACGGGGAAGTCTGTCAATGCGGACTGACGCAGTAACATCATAGGTCCATTATAAAAATGAGACTAGGGAAGTGTGCGGATGATGGGGAGGGAATTTAAGCTAGGTTTTAAAACGACAAGTGTGATAAAGGCCCGGTTTCATTGTTGTGCACGACACGTTAGCTACACACGAGGAATAACTCCTATTTTTGAAAGTCGACATTATGCCACTCCATAATTTTTTTCTCTTTTAAAGTGGTTTTGTATTAGGTTAGGTGCATAAAGTATACTCTGATTCGGTAAAGATAATTAATTGATTTGTGAAGGTGATTTTAATCTACTTCAAAGTTTACTTCATCTGGAAATTACCTGGGTGAATCAAGTCTACTAAAAGTGTACTTAGTGCTCCATGGTGAATTAAGTATATAAAATGGGGCGGCCGTTTTCACAGTTATTTTCATGCAAATTGAAACTGTCAAGCTTTTTATAGTACTGCCGGCGGATCTCGATCGTGAAGTTCGATGCGCAATGTAACCGCTTACCATCAAGTGGGCTGTACGCGTGGTTGCCACTTTAGTATTATAAAAAAAGCTTTAGCTTCTTCAAACTAAATTGTCTTTACGCATCTCAAACGGCTAACTTCACGATGACTGAGATCCCAGCAGTACTATACGTATGTGAAAAGTTTCGTTGCGTGCGCATCCATGGATCCGCGCTCTATAGCTGTCAGACCGTCAGACGGTCATTTAAAAAGTGTCTCGAGGTGAATGTTGAGAGAGAAGGGAGCTAGGTTACTGAAGTAAGGTTTTTTCAGGCTCGCGAGCCGACGCCCGGAGCGATCCGCGTGCGGTCGCGGTCGACGTCGGGCGGCGGGGGTGGGGGCGCGGCGGCGGCGGAGGGGGGCGCGCGCCGCCCGCCGCCCCTCACCAGCGTCGCCAGCGAGCCCACGCTGCCGCAAGCCAGCGTCATGCTCGCTCAGCTGCTCTCTGCGCAACACTGTCAGTTCTTATCTATAATGTATTAACATATCCACCCCATCCTAAGTTTGTCTGGAAGAGATTGTTTTATTTTATTTAATTTTTTTATTTTTATATTATTTGGTAAACTAACAGCTTAAATCATGTGAGAATGATAATGCTTATACTCGTAGAACAGGATTTACCTAAACAATTTTTACTAATAGTTAACTTTTTAGCAATAAGATCGGCCATTGTACCACTAATTTGTACATTACTCTGCTCTTTATCATACCATTTTCTTAGGTGTACCTATATCTAAATCAATTCTGTTGCCATACTGACTTTGAAATAATCATCAAAGTAAGCCATTGACACGTACAAACTTTTAAATAGAGCTTTATATAAAATTGTAACACGTTCTATTCCAGCACAAAGCTTATACAAGCTGAGTAGTAACGAGGAGGGCGCAGGGGGCAGTGACCCCACCAAGTCACCGATCCGCAAGGGGCAGCCATCACCGATCGGCAGCGACATCATGTCACCACACCATGTAAGTGCGCGTTCTTATGAAACTATTTCAACGAGCGCTTTTGCTAATGTGTTATCTAATGTGTCTTTCAATTCGTCTATTCATTGACATAAGAATGACTATAAAAGGTATTTTATTTCTCTAGCTAAAATAATAATATAGTTTTTTTAATTAGTAAAAAGGAATAATACCGCCGTCTGTCCCTTTGTAATACGCTTAAATCTTTTAAAACTATGCAACGGATTTTAATGCGGTTATCATCAACAGTTTATAGCACGTGCAAAAGCAGGGCGGGTCGCTAGTTTTTTTTTTCTCTGGGTTCTCAGCGATCAGTCTTGCAACTATAAGCAATGTGTTGTGGGATATAGTGTCTTGTGGCCTAAGCTCCACCTAATTAGGTGCACAAATCCTTTATATTCAGCTAGTGCCGCAGGTCTAGCGTTTGGACATCATGTCGTTTGAGCCGTTTGTGGTATGGCCTGGTTGTATTTAGCTGGGATGCCAGCTGGTTGGGGTGGTGTTTTAAGCGCATTTTGTAGTTTTCTATATTTCTTCGGGTCGCTAGTTAATATATAAACGTGTGTGCGCAGTCGCTGTCTCCGCCGACGTCGCCTGGCTCGCCGCGCGCGGGCTCCCCTCGCGAGCCGCGCCGCACGCATCTGCACGCGGAGCAGAAGCGCCGCTACAACATTAAGAACGGCTTCGACACGCTGCAGGCGCTCATCCCGCACCTCAACGCGAACCCCGCCGCAAAGGTACTAATAAATACTCGTTTGTCTGAACTTAATGTACCACAGAACAGATGTTAGTACTAAGTACAGAATGGCCACTCCCTACCTCCCACCGGTTTAGTTACCTCACCCTGCTAGCTAATAATAAAATAAATAAAAATATTTTATATCAGACAACAAAGAGTCCATATTTCTAGAGTTTTTAAAAAACAACACATTTAAAAATAGAAAAAATAAAATGAAAATAGGCACTGCTGAGAATAATCAATCAAGGAAATAGCTTCCTTCATTTATTACCCTCTAAGCTACCTCTAGCTAAGCCTGCAAGCTAAAGGCTAAGGCACGCGTTTAGTTTGATTTTGTGTAGGTCCAAGCGCGCGCATGCCAGCACGACCGAAAGTATCTCGCTCTTGCTATTATTGGGTGTGGATAACCATGACACTCACAACTACAACGGCACTGTTTACGTACACAAACCATAAAAAAACAGACGAAAAATCTCTAGTACTACTCCATAGTAGTCAAGCGCTTGACTTTGGCTCCAGCGCCTCGGAAATCCATTACAAGATAAAAATCTTGTAATGGATTTCCGCAAAGTAACGCCTGAACTCCTTACACTCCCGGCAATATACATTAACGAAATTGCTATATTTGTAAAAACCAACCCTGAACTATTTATGGGGTTTGCAGTTGGAAGCCGCTTAGAGGGTAATTTGCGTAATGTGCCATGTAAAACGCAGTTGCTACGCAAAAGTGTGTTTTGCATGGCTCCAACAATTTATAATAAAATCCCTAAATCTGTTCGTGCTCTGTCCATAAATGAATTCAAGAGCAAATTGGGTGAGATTCTAGTTCAAAAAGCGTATTACACCGTAAATGAGTTCTTGAATGATCGAATTATTATTGAACATAACTAAGTTGTACTATCTCTCTATTACTATTTATTAATAATATAATCTTTTCTTGACATTTGAACAATTTAACTAGATACATGACACATTTTAAATTTGACATTTTAATAATTTAACCACATTTGACATTTTCTTTTTAATATTACTGTTTTGTGTAAATTTAAACTATTTTTAAATGTAATGTTTGTAAATGTTTGTATGCCCAAATGGCAGGATCTAGAGCTCATTATGTTAGCATTACCACCATTTTATGTTACCTAGGTTCGCAAACAATAAATGATTATGATTATGATTATGATTATGAATCTATCAATTACACAAACCATGCATATGGTGATTGCGACGCGTTTGCTTCATACACACACATACATGAGTGATTTAAGTGGAAGGTTTATAGCACCGTGTGAAGCCAAGTCGGGTCTGCTAGTTTCTAAAAAAGTAGAATATTAAAACTGATTGTCATAATCAAACTAATATTTTTTTTATTCAGATAAGTAAAGCGGCGATGCTACAGAAAGGAGCCGAGTACATAAAGCAGCTAAAAGGAGAGCGGAATCAAATAAAAGAAGAAATGGAAAGTTTGCGTCAACAAATAGAATGTTTAAACAATTCAATATCGTACGTATTTTTTTTTTATTTTAGATCTAAAATAAATATAACAAACCCGGTTGTGCATCAATGGATTTTTCTAATCGAAAAATTTATGTGCGCAGTGCCAATGCTCTCTCATACGGTGAGGGAAAACATGACCTGCGATGCGGAGGTTGCGGGTTCGAATCCCGCCTCGGGACAAATGTTTGTACGATCTGCAAATATAATGTTCCGGGTGTTCTGGGTATTTTCTATCCTACTAATAATATAAATGCAAAAGTCCGTGTGTGTGTGTATGTTTGTTTCAACGTATCTCCGTGACGACTTAACTTATTGTAATGAAATTTGGAATGTAGATGGCTTAAGTCCTGGAATAAAACGTAGGCTACTTTTTATCCCGGAAAAAGTTACTGTTCCTGTGGGATAGCATAAAAACTGCAAAAACGCGGGTAAAGCCGCGCAGGTCAGCTCGTTTATAATAAACATAAGTATCTATCTGTGGTATTCATTATTCGTCCAAATGGTGACTACGCGGAACAGTGCTTAACTTCGTTGACCTGTTAAGAACAACTTAGCCAGCTACGTTACGAGCGCTAAGTAATAAAATATACGTTGTTGCAGTAACTGCCACTCGCTGCTGCCGGCGACGGGCGCGCCGGTGTCGCGCGCGCGCGCCGGCCGCCTGCGCGAGATGTTCGCGCGGCACGTCGCCAACAGGACCATGCACAACTGGAAGTACTGGCTGGTATCCTTTACGTACAAACTTCTACGCTCCTACATCACCCAACTATCACCATGCGTATTGTGCGTCCACATTGAATGCGTGACTAGACCAGACGTCGTAACCTAGCGTCTAAGTGTTATCACATTGGCGACTTGTAAGTGTACTTGCAAAGCTATAAGAACGCGCCATAATGAACTTTAATTCGACAACATTACGTTTGAATAAAACAGTCCAAGGGTCTAATCTGTGCTAATGTTCACTCTTAACGCCGACGACATTGAACTGTGTTTGCGATCGTTTGTCTCGCTCACTCAACTTCTATTGGTTGCGTCCTTGTCGGACCGCATTATCGTGCAAAAATGTGTCAGTGTGTGTACTAAAGGCGTTAGCGAGTGCGCAGCGATCAGCGCGTCGTAGACGCCGTGTTTTCTCAAATGAAATGAAATGAAATGATTTATTTGCTCGAAGTGTGGTTGTTTAGATGGTCTAGACTTCCGTGAAGTTAGCCATTTCGATGAGCAAAGACAATTTAGTTAGAAAAAGCTCCATTAATTTATTATATCACACATTTAATTTATACTAATAATCTATTGTAACACGGAAACCATGGCCAGAAGGCGTGGCCGAGCAACGACGACGCGTCGCGAGCCCTGCCGACGGTGACCCGAGGCTTCAAGCGAGGAGCGAGCACATCGCCGCTCACTTTTCTCGGACGGTCGAAGCGTTTAGACGTGCTAGGGTTTAATTTAATTTCAAATTGTTAATAATTGGTAGAAGTATAATTTTTGTGTGTTGCTTTGTATTTTTTTATTTCATTTTGATCCTGGTCGATTACATCAGAAGTGGGATATGTGCACTGCTGCCCCGCTTTTGGTTTCCTGACCTACATTAGAAAATTGTTGGTAAAAAGTAAATTTTGATTTTGTGAATTTTAAGTTTTGTTCAGTCGCTTATTTTTTCTAAGTAAGTGAGTTGATTTGTTTTTGGTGATCGTACTCAGCCTTAATAATGACTGATGACGAACGTCCTTCTCGTTCACGTAAACGTAAGCGCGAGTCAAGTAAGGACGCGCTAAATGCTATCCTTGCTAGATTAAATTCTCTCGAACAACGGTTCACCGCTTCTCCGCCGTCCGAGTCCTTTACTCCACAGCCTACGCCGCAGCCCGACCTACCCGCATTAACAAACAGCGCAGAGGGCGATAACACGCGTGATGACGAGTCTACGGCGGGTGGCACGCCCGTGTCCGTAACGAGTAACGGGGACTCAACTGGCAGAATCGTGGAGGCCATCGCTTCGCTAGTCAAAGTAAGGTCTCAGAATTATTTCATTTCAAATTTTGACCCAAAAATTCACAATATCGATGTCTGGTGTGAGGAAGTCGATAGGGCCAAAGAAAGTAATGGGTGGAATGACAACGAGTGTCTTTCTCGGGTAGGAAATTGTCTAAAAGGGGATGCGCGTACTTGGCTGCTCGAGTGGTCAAGCACAGATCGATCGTGGTCAAGTTTCAAACGCGATTTTAAAGCTTTGTGCCCACGAGACATTGATATTGCGACTATTCTTTTCGAAGTGATGTCTACCGATTCCAAAAGTTATGTAACCTACGCGGAATATGCTAGGCGGTCTTTGCTTAAGTTGAAATTAGTCCGAGGGTTATCTGACGAACTGATTGTCGCGATAGTTATTCGAGGTGTTGATGATCCGCACATTAAAGCCGCCGCCACTAATGCTAAGTTACAATCTAATGATCTGGTACAATTTTTCTCGATGTACGTTAAACCTAAAAACGAATCTAGATCTACCCGCGAATCTTTTCGTGCGCCGCGTTCAAGTGATACTTCTGTGACTAGTAATAACGATGCTAGGAAAGTAGTTACCGATATAAAATGCCATTTTTGCGGGAAGATAGGTCATAAACGTGCTGATTGTCAAAGCGCTAAAAGACAACGCACAAGTGTTGATTCAGGATCGAAAAATTTTGATTCGCCGCCAACACCGTTACATTCGGTTAAAACATGTACGTTCTGTAAAAAGAATGGTCACACGGTGGAAAATTGTTTTGCTAAACAGCGTTCAGAATCGTCGAACTAGAAAACGAACCGTTATAGAAAATACGTTCATCAAATCAATTTATTGTACTTTTGTAATTGTTTTTGTACACAGATGTTGTTATGTTATTATGAAATTCGGTAGATGAAAGTTTGGTTTTATTGCAACAGATTTTAGCGACAGTAATTTCGTCAAGGTTTCCTCCTACCCTCAAAAAGTGTACGTATCTCAGTAGGGAGATAGAATATCTAGGTAGGATCATTGCTAATGTCAGGTCAGGCCGAGCATAACGACAAACTAAACAAAGGCAGTTGGATTCCTATCGCTACGTTTTAAAAATCGGTTCGCTATACGTTGTGTACTTTTCAACTGGTCACGAGACCCATCTTTTTGTTTTGTCCAATATAAGTTGAGTTTGCTCCACGTTTTCCATAGTAATCAGAACCATTTGGGTGTGATAGAATGGCAGAATAAATTTTACGACAGTTTTGGTTTTCTGGCTTACGGGATTTGTTAAGAAAATTTTTATTGTGTGTGATGCTTAAATGGGTGTCGCGTGCTCACCAACCCGCGAACATAATTATCACCACTGTAGTTGTTCATCGGTGTCGACTTCTCTGCGCCAATCATACGTGCCTTTGATCGAGATGTCTCTCTTGATGGGGCGACGATAGTACTTCGTAGATAGGCCACTTGTTTTTTCACTGTTATTGGGAAATCAGCGGAGACAAGACGGTTATGAAAACAAAACCGCAAACCGCCGCGTCAGTTTAAAGTCAGCGACAAAGTATTTGTTCTGAAGGCTTCACAGGCAGCAGGAAAGTTAGATTCCTGCATGGGTGGTCCGGTGCTGAGGTGCCTACCGCACCATCGCCATGAGTTGGAATTGCTGGTCGGCTCGTACTGTAAGCGTACTGAGGCCGCCGCTGAAAACATGGTATCGTAGGCGGGAGAGTGGACTTCCGAGACCTGCGCTGTGTTTTTCAAATGTGAGTTGCCATATTTTTTTGTCTGGGGTACCTAACATTCGAGTGTTGACTGTAGATGTTTTCTCTGTCGCTATCACATTTTTTCGCGGTATTGAGTGTGATTCTCTGCCGCGCACGTAGGCATTCTGCCATACGGAATTTTACGACGGTATTGAGTGTGATTCTCTGCCGCGCACGTAGGCATTCTGCCATACGGAATTTTACGACGGTATTGAGTGTGATTCTCTGCCGCGCACGTAGGCATTCTGCCATACGGAATTTTACGACGGTATTGAGTGTGATTCTCTGCCGCGCACGTAGGCATTCTGCCATACGGAATTTTACGATGGTATTGAGTGTGATTCTCTGCCACGCACGTAGGCATCGAGTGTGATTCTCTGCCATACGGAATGTATATGACGGTGTCGAGTGTGACTCCACCGCATCACGTTGGTATCGAGTGTGATTCTCTACCACGGCAGGGCAGGCTCCTTGTGGGCGCTGTCAGGTATACTAGTCCCTGCCAAAATTCACTGGCCGAGCCAGGTTGTGTATGATGGGGGCCCTCGAGATCGCTGGTGTGAACGTTATTTTGGTTGATGTATGAAAAATGAATGAGATTGTACTGATGATGATATGAGAGATGAAAAATGATTGGTGACGAGAATGTTTGTTTGATGTTTAAAAGTTTTGAGTGATGTTTTGGGACTTTTTATAAATTCTAATGCATCCAATTTTTCTGCTAATTTTCAGCTGATGAGACTGATGATCCCTCAGCCTTGGCGGAAGACCAGGCTGGCCCAAGTCACGAGCATCCCAGGGTTGCGGTCGAGGTCGACCACCCGTCAGGAGAGGCCGTGTAACACGGAAACCATGGCCAGAAGGCGTGGCCGAGCAACGACGACGCGTCGCGAGCCCTGCCGACGGTGACCCGAGGCTTCAAGCGAGGAGCGAGCACATCGCCGCTCACTTTTCTCGGACGGTCGAAGCGTTTAGACGTGCTAGGGTTTAATTTAATTTCAAATTGTTAATAATTGGTAGAAGTATAATTTTTGTGTGTTGCTTTGTATTTTTTTATTTCATTTTGATCCTGGTCGATTACACTATATTAATTGGTTGTTTTTGTTTTAAAACTATTGTCTCACAGCATGCAACAATTAAAAATAAAGTTTAAAGATTCTTAATATCGAATTATCAAATAGAGTAGGTACTCTATTTGTCGTGTCGATATCAAGAATCTTTAAACTCAGGTACTTCAAACATATAAACAAATTTTAAGAAAACAAATTAAAAGATTATTATGTCTTTGCTCAGGTAACAAAAAACACTAATTGTTTGTACCTAATTGTACGCTCTTTCACTCGCGGTTGCACCGAATGCTCTATCCCACTTCCGCACACGCGATGTACACGTCGCTTGCACATAGCTTCGCTCGAGCTAAAAAAAATAATTTAATGAGCAGATCTTGCAAACATTTGTCTCGCAGCAGGAATCCAAACGGATACTCGCTCAAGCGCCACTGAGGTCGTCGGTGATCTACCAAACTACTGACTTGCATACTTTGTCAAAGTACTCAATAGGTACTATCATGTGACTATAAATAAATAAATAAATATTCGCCGGTTTTTTTTTACAGCACCATCTAGCCCCAAACTATGCAAAGCTATGGGAAACAGATACCTTTAATATACCTATAATACATAGAAACAACCAGATCAGCAACAATTATTTGCCAATCATGCAAACATTTGTCCTGCAGCGAGAATCGAACCTGCAACCTCTCGCTTCTCAACCGGGCTCGTTCACCGCGATACCGAGGTCAACAAATTCATCACTATGAATTTGTGTGTGTGTATGAATAAGTGTAGTAAATGTAGTGTTGCAAGAAATATTGTCCTTAGCGAGTGGTACAGTTTAGCGTGGTGAGCGCGGCGCTGGTGGAGTCGTTCAGCGCGTGCGTGTCGTGCGGCAGCGGCGCCGACCTGGTGCGCACCACGCTGCTCTGGGCCGAGCAGCACTGCTCGCTCGTCGAGCTGCGGCCAGGTAACACATACACACCCTCACACACACACCCACATACCATTTCTGTCACACTAACACGCTGTGGATTTCTCTCTGTGATAACCAGACTCATAGGAGACTGGGAGGAACATGGAAGTCCATATGCACGCACCCGCACAGTCCTCACATTACACTTACTTGATCTGTTCATGAAACTTAACAGTTATTTTTCCACCATTCCAGCTGTACTGAATTCCCTGCGGGTTCTGTGCACCACTACAGATATCCTCACAAACGCGGAGCGGTTACCCGAGGAGGCGCGAGCGGCCGTGGCCTCCAACGCCAACATAAAGAGCGAGCCTTCATAACCACACAACTTGCGCTCCAGCCACCTATCTCCAGCCATTTGTTCTCAACTAGTTTGCCTACAATCCAAACTGTCCGCCCAGGTATTTATCAAATTCTGTATTTAGTTGAGATCCTCTAGTCTTTGTTGTAAGTTTGTTCTCACACTACTTGAAGGGCAAGGCAATGCTTAAGTAATCAAGACTTCAAAATCTTGTTGGGCTACACGTCTTAACTTTTAAAGAGGAACTGTGTAGAATGCGCACTGTACTGTACATATCAAAAGTAGGGGTTGGCTTAAAATGTTTAAAGCGAAATACAGTTAAGTTGTTTTTATCAGCGTACAGTTATTTTTACATACAGAATTTTAGCAGTAAATATGCTTCGTCTAGTTCAAAGTACTTCTGAATAAGACGATATTTACACATTTTTCTAAAGGGATACCTAATGATACAATATATTTCATTTAGTGCCATTATAATGGAGGTTTTCTCTCACTCGGTAATAAAACTAATTCATTTTAATATTCATTTGATTGATATATTATTCTTCTGTGTATACAGTGATATTTATAACTTTGGAGGCGCATCCACTCTAACGAGGGTTTGCTTGATATATTAATATTATTTGATGTGTATGTACACTTCCAAATTAATGTCTACAAGTTTGTTAAAAACTTATTTAGAAAAGTTTGTGACGACTAGTTCGCATTTTAATTCACCAATTAGAATTTAAAATAAATAAACAACCTAAAACTCGTGAAAAGCCACCAAAAGGTTTCCTCTTCAGATTCTGGGATTATTCTAGCAGGCAAGCTTTTTAAGGCACTCAATTTAATGGTGTCTATTTGACAGCACGATTTACTTCAAAATTACGTTATTTGAAGTACATCTAATCTTCTCAGTAGTCTTTAATCTAACGTCAATTTAAATTTAAAGTTGTTAATAGTAGTGTCGATTCCGCTTTCACATTTTCTAAACTAAACTAGCTAAAATTGTTGCCGTCCTTTTCTTATGAATTAAAATACAAAAGACCGCGATAGATTTAGTTAGCTAAGTTTAGAAAATGTTACAACAGAATCGACACCAATACTAACTAATTAAAGGTTTCTGTTAAATAAAAATCAGAAAGGAATGACAAAGATTCGGATATTTGTGTATATTTAAAATAACCTTTATAAAACCTGTAAAACAGTGGAGAGTTGTTGAGTTTTTAAATGTTTTAATAATAACTATACGTCTTGAAGCAAAGATGCAGATATGCTGTCATAAATATTAATCACACTGATTGCTCATAAAAACCGCCTATCTATTTTGACGGGTCTTCTTTAGCTGTTTATTAACGGTACAACATATACCTCAAATAATAGCCTTGTAAAGATCACGAAGTGACCTCTGTAAATTAACTTGAAAAGAAAGGAAATGGCATTCTAATTAATTTGGGCTACGTGATAAAGAAAGATTGATCAGTAGATGATTTAAAGTGAAGTAATTAGAGCATAAATGTTGTTTCGCACACCTGTTTTACATGTTAAATTATAGTGAATATTCAAAAATTGGTGTTCACTGCAAAAATGTTATGAAAATCATTGTGATGATTATATAAAGTACTGCTAAGCCAATCATGGGCTTTTTTATAACTTGGCGTTAAAATAAGTCAAATCAAGCTGATGATATTTCGTCCATTAGATTGCGCACGTGTCTTTTTGTGGTCTTTAACCAAGTGTGCCTTGTTATCAATATAAAACTTTTTATACTACATATTTGAATGATAAGAATTTTACCAAAGATTTGTACATACAGCAGTCACTCAGCATTGCGATATTAGTACTCAGGTTAAAATCAATATCGGATTGTAACTACCCGTCCTGTCCGATTAGACGTGAATACCAATATAGTTGTAAGTAAAAAAAAAGAATTTATTGAACGTTTCGAGATTTAATTTAGAATAATAAATGTAATTATGTTCAATAAGTAGGTACCTACTGTAAGTAAAATATTTTTATATTGTGCGGTGACACAAAATGTTTTTATATTACTATATAAATTGGTGCCAACGTAATATTGTTGTAATTTGTTATGTAGTGATATAATTTTATGAAGTATCGTTGACTCTGGTAGCACGTGTGTAGTGTGCGCCCGCGCACCGATAGATGTGAGCTTTAAATGAGTTATGTGCAATTGTTGTTCTATTGGAAATACAAAATAGAAACATGTTTTGGTATTTTTATTATTTATTAAATAGTTATAACAACTCATTAATTCTTACGTAAGCTGTTAGTTGTCAGTTACAAATCTACCATTACATTACAAATTCAAATAATACGTCATTGGTAGGAACGTCTACGCATTTTTTGGAATATTATCATTATTTCAGTCTCGTCTTTTATAAATAATGCTAACAGTTTAAGTATATCCCATTACCATAAATAATACCATTTACAGTTGTTTAAGTAGCTGTAAATATTAGCTGTTTAAACACAGCCCTATTACTTTCTTTGGACTCTAATCATACAATCAATCTACAACATTCATTCTCCGACATTCGAACTGCTTCTTTTACTTATAACTACCATGCAACTGATTCTAATCTAGTTAGATGACAAGATACATCTGCCCCTTGATCACATAACTCTGTTAGCGAACTATGATGACCTATTACCTATGACCTATGAGATGGAGATCAATGGAGATTGGTCGCTAAGAGTTATGTGATCAACCCACACCACAGGATACAGAATGTAAAGTGTTTGACAAATTCAATTAGTTAAGATACAGATTCGTTCTGACATGTTCAAGGTAGTGGTACCAAAGGTAAAGTTAGTATCAGTTAAGACGGTGGGCGGTCGCGAGCATCCTCGCTAGACGCGAGCTCGGCTGGGAGAGCAGCGATCCTACCGAGCCTTGCTCCGCCGCCCGGCCGTCTTCTAGCACCACGGCGCGGTCGTAGCCGCGTACCGATGATACGCGGTGCTGGAACAAATTATATTATTTTCATGGCAAAATCGTATTTTTATAAAGTCTGGAAATGCCAACCTTATAAGATATATGTGATGCTGATGACTCAACATTAAGTGATATTAAAATCTGTTTGAAAAACATTCTCGGCAAATTGAACACTATTTTGTACGGGTGAGTAATCATAAAATAAATTTGCTTTTATTAAATAAGTTTAATACAAGTCTATATTTCCACTTTTCACATAAAATACTTTAATCGATAACCCCATAGTTGGTATTAATATTTTACAGGTCTAGCAAAGTGAAGCTTCAGAACCACGATTCTGTAAAGGCAAGAATGGTATACAATAAGATGGTTACCGCGACCGTAACGAGTGTAGTGTGCGGTGCGACAGCGGCCAGCGCGGCCAGCAGCGCGCGTTCAGCCGGCGAGTCCAGCGCGGCCGCCGGCTCGTCCAGCAGCAGCGCGCTCGCCGGCCGCGCGTGCAGCGCCGCCCGCGCCGCGCACGCGCGCGCCACGCGCCCCACGCTCCAGCCGCGCCGACTCTGCTCTATGCAGCACTCTGACAATACAACCACCAACGTTTTAAACATAAACGAAGAACAAAGGTTTTTAGAGCACGAATAGATAAATAATAAATAAATCAATAATGCTGGACAATCCACACATCATCTAGTCCCAAGCTAAGCAGAGTTAAAATAAAGAATCTGTATAGGGTTAATGCATACTACGAACAGCAAGCTTTGGAAGCTAATTTAATACAGATGCTAACCATACATTGTGGTTTAATTAGGCTAAATATGGCGCTAAGGTCATACCTAGTCCAGCTGGTTGGGCACTGACAAAATCAAACAATCTCACTGCCCTCAGACAGTGCCATATCTCCTCGTCAGTGTGCACAGCGAGCGGGTCCAGATTCTCTCTAAGAGTACCCGAAAACATGGCCGGATCTTGTGGTAACACTACGACTCTATGCCGTAACGCTCTAAGTGGCACCCGAGTGATGTCTTCTCCATCGAGTAGAATGCGACCACTAGAGATAGTGGTAGCACCCACGCATGATAGCAATAAGGTCGATTTTCCGCTGCCGCTTCTGCCGCAAATTGCTAGCTGGAAAATCAAATAGACATGAACATCATTAGAACAGAGATAAATCTGTAATCAAGCAACGATATTCACCTTTTCGCCGGGATTAATTGTTAGGTTGATGTTGTTTAAAATGGGTGGCGAGCCAGGTTCGTGCCGTATGCAAATATTTTCAAATTGTATCTTTCCATTTCTCTGCCATCCTGAGGGTAGCTCGCCTAAAACAGTAGGTTAACTATTTTAATAAGTGTAAAAGTCACAAACGTATTGAAAACGATATAAATAATATGCCAAGTGAAACCCGCAGGCCTTCCTGCTTTACGCTATTGGGGATTATATAAGGGCATTTTTATACTTTTATTGCTAACAAATGTCACTATTAAACTAAATATTTCTCAGTTTATCAGTCAAACTCACTTGCTAATCGTTTTTGAAACTATCAGGTAAAGCATCAATCACTTACATTCCTCTCTGTAATCTTCCTGTGGTATGTTAGTATCCACGTGAACCCTTTCAAGCGCGGCGAGTTGCTGGTCCAAGTCGGCTCGACACTTCGCCAGATGAGCGAGGTATGCCGGCAGTAGCAGCGAGTACGCGCCCGCTAGCCCCGCAGACGCCGCGCTACCTCCACATAGCGCTACTCCCAGCGACACGCAAACACTTACCGCACCAACTAAGTCCTAAAATAATGTCTTAAGTTAAAACAAATGACAGAATTGTTTATATAAACATTAAAGTTGATAACCAACTCTTTAACAAGTCCAAAACTCTTAATTCTCTCTAACTCGCTAAAACGCACGACCCTCCACTGCGTTTGACATAGATTTAAATGTAACAATAATAGCGATTTTTGGAGTGAGGTGTGCAGTTAGAGACTGGTTTTTCTTTACCTACAGTTGGTTTATTAAAGCGTTTCATATTCAATATTGGGAAGATAGACAGAGATTGTATTATTACAGCCATTTGTATTTGCAAAACACACACTTACTTACTTAGCTTACAACTAGATACTACGCAAATAGTATCTAGTTGTAAGCTAAGTAAGTGTTTTTAATAATTACCAGACTGAGTCCTAACCAACGATTGGCAGCGTTTAGTAACAATAGCACGTTATGATTTGTGTCCAATCGCCGCAAAAATATATTGCGCATGCGAGACTGTAAGCGTCCCGCTCGCACTGTGGCCCCGCCCGCAAACGTCTCCGCGCAAAGTGATACCACGCCCGCCGCACTACGGGCTTCTGAACGTTGCAGCTCCCTGTTAAAAAGTAAAGCTTTAGAAACGTATAAGACCTTATTCATAAACGTACTTTAAACCTCTGTTAGCTAATGTGTCTTTCAAATCTATCATCGACTTTGTTTTTTGACATATAAATTACATGAAAAGAGAATACTAACAAGCCGCTGGAATGATAGTTTTATTTATGAATAAGGGAAATCTGTGTTTTACAAAGATTATTGATTTAATTCAAAGGCATATGCCCTGCAGTGGGACGATACAGCCTAAAATAATAAAAAAATCAAAAGTCTTGTCTTGATTCCATAACCTGATAAATGGATCATAAGGTCTGATTTACCTTGCATTGCTCAAGTAAACTGACTGCAGCATAAAATAGCTCAGCACAGCCGGTAGCAACGCCAACATACTCCACGGAGCAGCCACCGCATTGACCAGCATCGCCGCCACACAAACCAGCATAAGCTGCGCCCAGCGGCTGATTGCGGTTGGCAGTTTCTGAAAACGATTGCTATAGAGTTCAAATAGTTGGATATTTGCCAGAAAAACAGTGAAACAGTTAAGAGTTACTGAATGCGAATTTTAAAAGAAGCGCGTTTATATATCTTTACTCTGATTTTTAAAAGCGCGTTTATGTCTTTCCTAAGGAATCTATGAGCTACGAAAGTACATAGAAACGCGTTGAGTTTGAAGAGTCTTCGAGCTACGAAAATATAAGAAGTTGCAATGTCTATTGCAACGTCTTTCTTTGGCGAAATGTGAAATCTACGAGCTACGATAGTAAAGAAACGCGTTGGTGAGAGAAATGGCCATAACACGCGTTGATGCCTATACCACAGAGTAATACCTATTGAGGAAGTGAGGAATCTATTCGATTCGAGCTACTACAGTTTTAAGAAGCGCGATGAAATCTTTGTTGTAGGGTATTTCATAGCGTCTACAAGCCACAACATGTGTTGTATGTCTTTTCTGTTGCAGGTACTTATATTACGTAGATTATTAAAAAGCATCCTTCGATGTCTGTATAGAAACCTACGAGAAATGAAAAAAAGCGTGTTCAAAAAGTTAATAGTACCTTATCAACAGTAAGTATATCGGCGGAGAAGCGATGCAGCGTGTATCCGGGCGGCGTGGTGTGGTAGTGCGCGTGCGGCGCGTGCAGCGCGGCCCGCAGCAGGCGCTCGTGCAGCACCCGCCGCGCCCGCGCTCCGCCCAGCGCGCCCGCTGCCTGCGCCACGCACAGCAGGCATGCGCAGCACGCGCACAGCGCGCTGTACGCACGCACGCTGCTCCACGTCTGAACGAAGGTATCCATTACTACAGTCGACCGATTACGAAATTTAGGTCCAAAACTTCGGTATTATCTTTTATGAAAGATGAATAAAGACAGCTGTTGCTGTTGTGCGGTTGTTATGAATACCTGTTGTGTTGTGATCTCGTGTGCGCCTGCTATGTAGTAAGAGAGCCAGCAGTCGGCCGCGACGGCCAGCGCCTGCGCGCCGGCCGCTGCCGCCCAGTACGCCGCGCCCCACCATCCGCAAGCTCGTCCGTACTCTCGCCATATCGTGTACTGCGTGAACATTGAACACACACAATTTACACTTTATAAATAACGGTACCTGCTTATCATTCTTACATCGATTAAAAGTGATTGTAATACTTAAGTTTACCGGCATTTTAGAAGTTTATGAACCTAATTCTAATTTAGGGAATAAGATCTGCGCTGACGGACGTTCCGCGTAGGGGTGTATGGTGTATTGTTCCCTTACTTACCAGACCCCAGCCAGCCCAACTCCTTAAAATAATGGAGAAGTACTTTATCTGGAGATTGATGGAAATTTCGGAAACTTATTTTTTATTTCACTAAAAACCCGTAGCAATAAAGCTCAAAAGAGTCTTGAATTACCTACCTCATTAATGGTATTTTCTCCATCTTGCTTAGGATAGGCAGTTTCTTCTGGGACAATACTGGAGTTATTTTCGACTCCATTAGATGTTAGTGAGTTTAATACTGATTCAGCTGCATTCTCGTCTGTGGTACCTAAAAGATTAGTATTTTTATTACATTATAATCTTCTGAGAAATATTCGGACTCAAAAGCACTTTTAAAAATTAACATAAAACCACTTTGTTAAAGTCTTTTCGAGTGTAAGATAAATTGTACCTAGATCAACACTTTAAAACGGTAATAAAACCTATGACTTGATTTATGTACCGTTATTCACTGGAATGTCTTCTGCTTGTGATTCAGAGTCAGAACTTATCAAACGTCGTAGTGTTCTTGGGGTCCATCTGTAAATGTATTAAGTAAACTTTAATTCTAATGCAAACAATGACACTAATATTATTCAATAGAAATTTATTATTTACCACACATAAAAAAAAAAAATGTGCAGTAGCCCCCTTATTGCCCAAAAAAGGGCAATAAGAGGGCTACAGTACATTTTTTTTTTATGTGTGGAACCTATCCCTTAAGTTAGTCAGGTTGATAATGAATGACCCTGTATGTATGTTGTGACAGCTAACCTGGTGAGTCTCCGAGAGCGCGGGCGGAACCAACGCCGCAGGTGACTGGCCTCGCGCTGCAGCGTCACGTTAGACTCATCAGCACTCACCGCGCGCCTCACGTCTCTTCGCCATCTCAAAACATTACAGTAAGTCTGAACTTTTCAATAACTTCATATATAATTGAAGGGTTCGTCCCATACTGCACATCGGGAAGTCTCGTCCAAAAGTTTGAAATCCCCCTAGATTTCAAACTTTTGGACTCATTTTCCACCTTGCAGCCGAAAATCAGAATTCAGGGGATTTCAGGGTGATTCAGGGAATCTAACTCTAACTCACGACCTCCACGAGCGACGAGAATCGGAAGGTCAATCACTACCACTAGACCACCAGTAGTGCTCTCTAGTTTTTTGTTAAAACCCAATGATTCAAACGGGCTCTTTTCGAAACATAATTTTTAAAACCTGTTGAAACGAAAAAGTATCAATATAGTAAGTATTCTTACTTGGGATTGTTCATTGTATGTGGTGGTGAGGAAAACTGCCTCGATAGTGAGGGTCGCGGGTGTAAAGTAGCTCGCCTCCAACTGCCACCCACGCAGGTTGGCACTTCTGCCAGCAAGTGGGCGCCCGCAGCTTCATTAATGCCCAGCTAAATTTAAATTACAGATTTAGTAATAGTTGCTATTATTTCCAATGTCCATACAGATAAACATACTTTAAAAAAGTTTTTTGTATTAGCAATGCAACATGAAATTTTGAAATTTTACGAAATCAACTCTATAATAGTAAAATATCAAAAATATACGCATCGACTCCTCCGTTTTTATTCGGTAAAAAATAAAACCTATTCCTTGAACTTACAGAGGTCAAACTGATACGTATATTCTTCAATGCAAAATTGCTAAAAGACTACTACAAAAAGATTCAAAAAGGATGTCAAAGTTTGTATGCGCCATTTTAATCAAGTCACAGAGAGTTCCGCTAGTGGTTTATAAAAATACTGACCATAGCATCGTCAGAGGCGCATCTGCTGAATCTCGCCCTGCTGAGAGCTCGCACAAGCCTGGACCGTTCTCTAGCGGTGCCACCGGGCGGGCCTGCGCCGGCTCTGGCCGCCGCCGCCCTCGCCTCTCCAGCTAGGTGCGCCCATTTCGCCAGCACACCGCTCCCGTCACTACCAGCTCGACCAAAACCAGCCACTCTACCATCATCTACAACCAATATCTGAAAAGTTTTTAATATTTATAATTTACACGTACTAAATTGACCATGGCTATATAAGGTCATTTATTATCAACCTGACAAACTTAAGGGGTAGGTTACACACATTAAAAAAATACTTGTACGTTTTTTTTTTATATAAAAAAAAAATTTACGTAATTCTGCTTAATAATTAGTTATTCTTGTTAGAAATCGAAAAGGCAGCGCTCGGCACGTGTCAGTGACCCGCGTGTCAATGAACCGCGGGTCAATAACCTGCGCGTCCTTGACCTGCGCGTGTCCTTGACCCGCTACGGGGCGCGCACACTCGAATATTTCATTATTACGTCGCTTAACTTTATTCCCAACAATGATAAATAATAATTGAGCGGAAAAACGTAACCGATTTTTTTTGTTTACTTGGGATTTTTAAGACAAAATATACATCAAAAAATAATTATAGGTACATTTTTTTTTAATGTGTGGAACCTATCCCTTAAGTATGTCAGGTTGATAATTAATGACCCTGTATATAGGTACCTAGTAAAAGTTTGATGACTTTCTTATACTCGTAGCTGGGTTACTTTCAAGCAAATCATTTCTAGGAAGTCGGTCGTAAAAATAACAGGTGGCTATTACACAAAGTGAAATAGCCGTTGGCTATTAGGTTATAAATTGAGTTTGTTTTACTGTTCTATGCTTTATGATTCATAACTCAATTATAATTAAGCATAAATGCGAGTGTATGCACAGTTAAATTAAACAATGATTTGTTTTGAAAGGTTTCTATACTAGTCATAAATAAACTGGTACTTACTAAGTCAGCATAGTGCATGAGCTCAAGACGGTTGGTAGCAAGGAGAACGGTGCGTCCGGCTCTCGCTGCCGGCACTAACCCGCGCGCCACGACATGCCTGGCCAGTGCAGCATCTAGTGCGCCGAGTGGTTCGTCCAGAGCCAACAGCCTGGCTGATGAGTAGAGAGCTCTAGCAACGCAAACGCGTATTCTTTGTCCTCCAGACAATGGTGCGCCATGGCTTCCTAGTTTCGTGGCGTCACCTTCTGTAATATAGACAAAATTCTTAGCTATTTGGTCATAAGTTTAGTCTACTGCATAGTTATGGAAATGATGGTATCTTAGGTACTTACCAGGTAGAAGCTGCAAGTCTGGCCTGAGTGCCGTAGCGCGTAGCACCCTTGTGTATCTTCGCTGACACCATGGACTATCCATCACTATGTTATCTCGTACAGAGCCTTCCAACAACCACGGAGGCTGACCCGCGTACCAATTGGAACTAATACTGTAAACACACATTTTTTATTTGTCATAAATCAAATAAAACATTTTAAACTAAACTATCTAATAAATGATCGCCAAATAATCCCCAATAAACTTACCCATTATAAGTTATATCTCCTCGTTCCAAAAACATTTCCCCTAAAATTGCAGACAAAAAAGATGATTTTCCTGATCCAGTTCCACCTACAACCATGATGAGTTTTCCTGAAATAAATAGTAAATAAATGATATTGCACCTGTACCCAAGATAAACATCTGCGATTACATGCTAGTCCGTTTTCATAACCAGCTGTTGTCAGGGTTGCGAAGCGTTAGTAATAATTTAATTTAGTGTAGGTATAGTTACACAACTTAGTTACGAAAACACGCTAAAATATAATTGCATGGATGGAAAAGTATAATATAACATTACCCGCTGGAATTTCTAAATCTTCTATCTCTAATAAAATATCATCTTTCTCCCCCCAAGTAAACGCTGCGTTCCTGAATCTCACTTCAGTGTCTGACTTGGCAACGGGATTCGTTGTTTCATCATCTGAAAAGTTATCGTCATTTTCTGCATCTCCCGTTTCTTTATCATCATCATTATCCCAAAATGTCACTCCTTCGGCGGGCGAATTCTCGACGAATGCGTCGTCAAACTTCTCCAATTTTTTGTAGCGGTCATCATTCCCTTCTGCTGTTAAATTATTAGCTTCGGGAAGTTCTATAAAATCACTGATCCTTTTCGTGCTCACCTAAAGAATGTAATATTACTTTTATTTTCTGGTAGTGTTATGTCAAAAACAGCAGCTCATTTTAATTATGCTTATAAATAATTCGTTTCTTCTTACCACGGCTTGGATCACCATGAGCACTGTCACTGGCAGAATCAGCAATGGGACCGTCAGTTGGTTGAAAAATGCCAATCCCGTAAACACATTGACTGCAGTCAATTTAGAATTATTTTCTAGGAAGTAGTAAGAGGAAAACGTGATTACTGTTATCAGCAATGTCGATACTTGTGTCGTAAAAGCTGAAACCACAAGTTGTTATCAGGTATCCTCTACACTCGAGCAAGCGAAAGTATAAAATCATTAACATACTTAGAAAACTCCAATATATTGAATCTTTGTTTAGAAGTTTCAGTTCCACTTCTCTGAGGTTTAATATCTTCTCTTTAAACAAGTCCTCCCATACGTAAAGTTTGATAACGTTTATGCCTTGCAGTATTTCTGTCATTTTCGATATCCTGTGGTCGGTGCATTTTGAAACATGTTTGGAATTATCCGATAATTTCTTTCCAATGTAAAATTGTAAAGGTGTTATGATAAACACGCTCACGGCAGTTCCTAGGATTGCACTTATTCCTAATTTTTTGTACAGTAAGTACAATAAAACAGCTATCTAAAATGAAATTCAAATTGACTATTGTATGTATGTTACTAAAAACTTAGAGTTACACTGCTTATTTATGGATACCGTACCTTTAATGGTATAGCCCAAATATAATGGCAAATCCAAACACATGACATAATATTATAGGTGTCCTGGGAGACTAGGTTAGTTAAAAGACCGGAGCGTGTTGTGGCAGAATCTTCATGATTATGTAAAAAAGGTTTATCCTCTTCAGAGTTCACATCTGTCGAAGACCAAGGCGCCAGTCGCATACATTTATTATAAATCACAGCCTGTAAATAAAAAAGGGAACTGTGCGTTATTCATGAAGAAACATACAGATAAAAACCTAAATAGAGACATTGTTAACTTAATACTTACTTGCAACGCTGTCTTTAATCTCATACCCTCAACCGTGACCAGATGCGTTGAATTTTGAGACAGAAAAGCTTGACTGATCAATGCTAATGTAACAATAAGCAACATGACGTAACCATTGTTCAAAAACTCTTCAACGGTGACATGTTTGTTGGTGTCGTAAATAATAGGATCTTGTATGTGCTGAATAATCACAGCCAAGCCTAGCGCTGGCACCATACCAATCAAGTCGCCACACAGTTTCAGTATTCCAGCAATGTAAAAATTCGGCCAGACTTTTTTTAAATAACATTGCCATATATTCGGTTCTTCTATGTTTGTTTTACTGTCCTGAAAATAATTTTCATGAAACTTACTTAACTATTCTGATATTTAAATTGAAGATAAATTAAAAATAATAAGAAAAAATGACTACAAATTAAGATGTATGTAACTAGGCACCTGTTTCGAATATATTTTAGAAAATTTATCATAATCGTTTTTGGATCGTTCGTTTTCAGGGATTTCGCCAAAGTCATTTTCTTCCAAAGGCTCTTTATAACCCTTGTACAGCAATGGATTTAGCCAAAAATATGATATTTTCGAATAGAAATGAGCATCACTGTGTTTGTAAGCGATGTTTTTAGATTCCATTGGTGATTTCCGATTGTTCTCAAAACGTTTGATGATCTGCAAATTAATATTGAATACATTCATCATGTGCTAATTTCAAACGTATAGTTTAACAAGTCATAGCAAGCGGCAGTAGGTATAGTATGGTGTAGTGCGAAGAAACCATTAAGTATTGTTTAATACGATATGGGAAATACCATAGAGCGGCGCCAGACGTGTACAAAGAGTTAGGTACTTTGAACTCTGAGACGATTCGGGCGTTGTGAGAAATTGTGTGGCGTCAGAAGTCTGTGTGACTCACGCATTGCGTTCAAATCTTTAACACAATCTATAGCTGCATCTACGAAAATAGCGTTACGAATTAAAAAAACATCCGCGTCTGTCATTGTCAGTCACTGATTTCACATTGCCGTCTTGTCGTACTTAGTTTGTTTAAATTCCTCTAGAAAGTGGAACTTGGATAGCGTTACTTCTAGCAGACTATTATTATGCATACCGATCGATAATTTCATTGCATGCATGCATTGCATTTTCTTTTGAATTGCTAGTTTGCACTCCCTTTTATAGACAGGCGCTGTGATAGTTTTGTGATCCGTCATTATTTTTTAATATCATATTTTGTCTCGTCGCATCCTCCAGATCGTTCCTAGTTTTTGTGTCTGAGCTTATTTTAAAAAAAAAAATTTTTTTCTAGAGACCCAACCATACACGCAATGTAAACCGATAGCACATTAACCAACCTGCATGCGACTGTTTATGTATTTACCTACTTAGCTGTATTTCACAAATGCATGCCAGTTGATCCTTTAATCTAGCTGAACGGCGTTTCTTAATCGCCAAAGAGGATAGTTCAACAATGAGACTAAAGAGATTATCAGCCTAACGTCCCCATAGGCTAAGGTACCTTCTTGTAAAAAACTTTACTGAACAGGAACAAAGAGGTATCGACCTGCATCGGGTATAAATTCCAAGTAGGTACATAGGTAATGTTTAGTGAGGTCGATATAACTCTCAAAATTGTTTTTCTATTCTATTCTATTTCTATTCTATTCTATTCTCACTTACAGCTCAGTATATTTTTGAATGTGCACTATCTATTATTCATGACTTACCAATAGGTATATCAAGTAGGTACCTCATTTTAGAATATGCTTAAAAAAACATACTGTTAGAGACACAGAATACAGTTAGAAACAGTAAACCACCCTATGGTATGGTAAGCAAATCATCTTAACATACCTCATCGTAAAAACAAATGCAGTCCACCGCCGATAACAATGCCGACAATAACATCGAAAGTCCTTGAATGTATATTTGCATGTGATTCGACGTCGGGCCGGAAACTGTTGCTATGTGTTGGTGGAGTATGGCAGCCGAGGCGGAAGCGGACAGAAGCCAGTATATGGCCAGGTAGAGAATGGGTGCGGTTGTGTGGCGAGTCCATAGGGCTACGTGGAAGACGGCGGCTGCGAGCCAGGCCATGAGCGCCATCAGGGAAGCCACTAGCCGCACTGTGTCAGTGGGACGCAGTAACGCCATAGCCGCTCCACAGAACCATACTGCCCCCAGTATCAGGCTGATAATTCCTCGAAAGTTTTGCCTACGCCACCGTTTTGTCCGTCTGTCGAGAAAGAGAGTTTAAGAGTATTTACTAAGCAGCTCTCCAACATGCATTGTAAAATATCAATAAATCAATAAAGAAGATAATTCATTTTTGCAATTATTATAGGCATAGTATTAACATAAATTATATAACATGTAATGGAATACATGGTAAAATTAGACCTTGTTTTTTTTAAGTAGTCAAGAAGCCAACGAATCGATAAGCTTCGAGAGTGACTGTCAGGTTCAGAGAATTAAATTATAAAGAAAGATATATCAGTCAGGGTCATTACCAAACTAAAGAAGGGTGCAGGTTATCAAAAATTGGAAAACCTAGCAACTTGGTTAAGAAATTGACAAATTGGAGGAATTGACAAGATTAATTAATTTGTTGTGCTGATGGACGGCGACATTATTAATTAGAAGTCGTTTCTATTTCTGACGGCATAGAACTATCATTTAATTGAAACAGCATTGTTCCAATTACATCTAGTTGACTAGGATACATTGATGAGAGTGAGCTGTTGATTAAAAGGCTGATCGGTTAGCGTTGTTTGATTAGATGGTGAACCCACCTGTGTCTCTTGTTCAGAGTACAGCAACACATAAGTGCAGCAGTAATAGTAGCGCAGTAGAGATGCAGAGAGTGCAGGGCAGCCGCCAGGGCCTGCACCTTGCACTCTGCATCTTCGCGAGGGCAGACTGCCTCCATGATGCTCCACGGTCGTCGCTCTCTGACACCATCCGTTGCACTTGATTGATCACCAAACTCCCCACCTCATTTTATTCTGTATGTACCTACATAGATTAGGTTCGTACATTTGACGACTAAAAATAATGAGGAAAACAATAGTAAGTACGTAGGTAATAATAAAGTTTACACAAGATGGATTACCATTATTAACAAAACGTTTGAGTTTGATAGTTTCTAGTGGTTAGGTCAAGTTTTTTAACATAATATGTGAAATAAAAAAATAGGTATTTTTAATATAACCGTGATCACACCAATATTTCACTAGGATATATCTACCAAAATTTAATAATATTAATAGGGTTAAATAATAACCGATATTTGGAGAATCCAAGCTTAGTTCCCTCTGTCAGGAACTATTACCTACTAAAATTATAATAATATGTATGTAGGTACAATATAACCAAACAGATGTTCTAAGAGTCTACCTACTCGATAACCTTGGGATCTTTTTGGCATAGTAAGTAGTACCTCGACTAGGTACTGTTTTATTAATCATAAATACTATACGACCACAGAATAAAATAAAATAGTTTTTTATTGTGAATGTATCACTTCAAATCACTTGTTTTATATTTCAACTAGTTATAGATATTTTGGTTTTTTTTTTACTCTCAATTATTACAGCAGGTACCAGTTCAATTTTAAGAAAACAACCTTTATGCTATTCAAAACAAATAGTTTGCCAAACCAAGTTTAAGTCTATTTACGAGTACCTAGTCAGCTTTCGTAGTACCTAATGGTTTAGATCTGCAGTTACCTACTACCGAATTACCGAATCGTTAAGTTTATTCCTTAACTTTATTCCTTCATTGTAGGGACGATTGTTATTTTGAAAATAACTCATGGTTTGCATTGGCATCATTCCACTGCGTTCATCTAACAACAAACAAACTCACCTAGAATTAAACTACGAAAACTGTTTGTTCCCATAAACTGACTCGAGCAACATTTGGTTCGTACACATTATTTTTCACTTATTGTCCGCCGTGCATATTGATTGGTTTGGGTTTATGGTATATTGTGATTGTGTTTGTAATCGTAGATCGCGGTTGTATGAGCATAGCGGTCAGAGAGACGCGACACGCGTGGTGCGGCGGCGAGTACGCTTGACACTGGTCATACCGGCTCGCTCAAATGTTTTTTCGTCGGTCGTATACCGTAGGTATGTAGATAGACTGGCTCGATGTTGAACTGAATCGGATCCGAGTCTTGTTGCTAGTCCAGCTTTGCTGCATTGCCGACTGCCTCTGTGCACACACGAGTTCACACGACCGACGCGACGATGAATGACGTCGACGCGGTAACCGACCAACGCTGCCGTTTGTATTTAGTCTGGTTCAATGTATGAAACAGGTTGTTTTCTAGTGCGCTTTCATGCATAATTTCCGCGTTGTAGGTTTCTATTATATGTAACAGCTGTATGTATTATATGTTACAGTTACAGCTCATTTGTTGACGAACTTGTCAAATCGACGGGTGGCGTTGCAGCGCCGCGCAGCCGTCGATTTTTCCTGCTGTTCAGGCAGGTCTTTAGATGAGTGATCATTTTAATCAACGAATTCAAAATTATATTCAAGATTGTATCAAATCTTGTAATATCAAGGTCACATTTCATATGGGAGTGTATGTGAGTCTTGATGTCAAAATCCAACATATGTGTAGTACATAAATGACTTTGATCTAGGCTAGGGGCAACCGGAGCCCGCAATTAGAAGATTACGCTATCAATCGAAAACTGTCATGTTATCACTTTACAAAACGATTATAGAAGCTGTAAATTTGAAATGATAATTGAAGTTATTTTTGTAAATAAGTACCTACCTAATAAGAGGGTTACTGTTGTTGTTACTAGCGTAATCTCATTGCTGGCCCTTTTCTGAGTTCTCCAGACTTTGCAGTCTCCACTGGTCGCAAGATGTGCATGTAACTACCTCTAAAATAAATCTTTAACTTATCTTATCTTATCTATCTATCAAATCAAATCAGTTTGTTGCAAATGTAACTTTTCATTACCTATGTGATCTTGATTATAGGTAATTAAGAAAAAAGTCTAGAATGTAGGTAGGTGCGTTATGCTGCCTAGTGAAGGGCACTGGTTGCGTACCGGTTCTTCTCCCCACTAACCTTCATTCACACGGGATCTAGCTCAACCACATGCATGCCATGAATCATTTATCAGGGATAAGTGTTTTCTTAACTATTATTTTGCAGTAAAAGTCATGTTGTCAGTAAGTACTCACTCAGACTCAGTCGACTTGAGTTCGTGGGTTCGAATCTCGGTCGTGCATCTCTGTTCAGAGACAAGGCGCGAATATCACCAAAAATTCAAACTTACAAGTTCATCATGGTATTTTATTTAACTAAACTATACATACAAAAGTATAATCTACTTACAAAATACGAATATATAAACAATACTCACTGCCATGCCAAAAAAATAATGAAAACTTAATTGACAAAGTCTAAAAATAATAACATAAGTATCACTCACAGAACTATATTTAGTTCTGTGGTATCACTAGACATTCAAAAAATTGAGATGGATACAACATTTCAAAAGTCCAAATCCCATCCAGAGGTTTCATCAGGCGGCAACTTATCTTTTGGATATTTCTCGAAGTTTGACAGATCCAAGTCGTTGGCAACAGGTTGTATCAATGGAGCTTTAAGTTTTCTGTCACGTAGTCCGTCCCAATCAAAGCCTAGGAACCACCTGTGGACAAAATCCATCCGTAACAATATAAACAAGGTCTAGGTGCGAGTACTACCAGTTCAATCTACCACTGAACGTCAAATAAATTTAGGCATATCTTTATGCCATTGATGATCATAAATATTTAACCAACCACTGCATTAGATACCTAATCTTTGGTTAAAATTTAAATCTTGTATGTAATATATATATAATATCCATATATTTATAATAAAATAAACCTACTCTACTTCTCAAAGTTAAAGAATGAAAAAATAAGAGAAAAGTTGTCATCAAAATTAGTTGTATCTATGTAGTAATGTTAAATTAACTTTTTAAATATTTGCATGCGGCACATCGTATCATACGTTCTCTGGGTAGGTATATTTGGGTATCATTATAATCTATCAGAATGGCTTAACATTCTTCTTACTTATGGTTTTTAATATCTTGAATGCCGTTTCTGAGGTATCCGAGACGTTCAGCAGGAACAGCTCTACAAAGCTTGCGTATGAGCATCTGCGCAGACTTTGGAACCCTCGGATGGAACGTTACGGCATCTATTCCTCGTAGAATCAGTGTGTATGTCTTCATGTGGTCACCGCCAGTAGCACGGAATGGGGGCTTCCCAACAATTAATTCGTGTATAAACACGCCAAGTGCCCAACAGTCGACAGCTCGGTCATGGCCCTGTTAAATTGACACAATTGGTTCAATAAAATTGAGTACAGCAAAAACATAGGAGCTAAATTCAAATTAATTATTGTATCTACTATTAACCTTGTTTAGCACAATCTCTGGCGCGACATATTCGGGTGTACCGGCAAAAGTCCACGTTTTGCTGTTCGGCGATATTCTTTTCGCAAAGCCGAAGTCCACCTAAAAATAAAGATCGTAGGTAAATCAAGTTCTTCCATGCGTGCCAAAAATGGATTTTAAATCTTTGTGTTATGGTTACCAATTTGATATAACCAGATTTGTCAAGCATCAGGTTTTCAGGTTTCAAGTCTCTGTAAATTATATCTTTGGAATGCAGGAACTGGAATGCCTCCACTACGCAAGCGGCCATAAACTTTGAAATGTTCTCAGAGAAGAACCGTTGCTTCTGCAGAATGGTCCACACGTCTCCACCGAGCACTGGCTCCATTAGGAAATAGATGTATTTGTTGTCTTTAAAAGTTTGATACAATCTGTAATAAAAAGCCTTTTTTCATAGCCTCTAAAAAAGAGTCATAGGTGATATTATGCTATCACACCGTAACTAAAGAATATATTAAATCAGTCTGTTTAATGTAAATCTTCTAGGCCTATGGGCACAGATATAAGTACCTGTAGGCCCACTATGAGCTCAATTCCAGCGCTTGTTTTTTTGCACTTAGCGATACATAAAGTGCTTGGAGGCAGAATATTCCTGACACCAGGTGTGTGTCTTGTGCCAGTTTTGAGTAAAAATAGTTGATTACTGATGTGCACGTCTTTAGACTTTTTCATTCTTGGACATGTCAGTTTCGATGTTTTTCTTTACCGATTATGAGAGCGTATTTCGTAAAAGATCGTGGGTGTAATCCCGGTCGTGCACTAATGGATTTTTCTATTAATAACCTATTTATCTATTGAGATCTATCTCTTCATCCCATGGTAGAAATGAAGAGTTGATTGATAGGGACATAGGCTCTTTATTTGCCAGTGTATGTAAATATTTTTTTTTTTACCTGTTGGTAGGACTCTTCGGCAAGAGTCCGTCTTGGTGGGTACCACCGCAGTGTCAGATATTCTACCTTCAAGCAATAGTGTGCAAGCTGTGTTTAGGTGTGAAGGGCACTGCAGCAAATGAAATTACTGGGCGAAAGAAACCTAACAACAATGTCTCGGGGTGATAAGCGCAGTGCAGTGTCACGCAAACACTTAAAACTTTAAGCTTTGGGTGGCACTGCATCTGTAATAGTCAGGCGTGCATCAGGTGGGCGCCTTGATTGTCTTGTCATTTGCTGACATAATAAAAAAAATTTGGACAACCTATTTTTTTATTCTTACCTGCATATAAACGGACTGGCACACGCCATCATGATGTGTTTTTCGTTGTATGCGTGTTCTTGTTGCTGTTGCTGCACCATGTCGATCTTTTTAAGGCATTTTAACGCAAAAGTTAAGGTTGGTTTAGGCTTGTACTGCACTAACTCTACGCGACCGAAGCCTCCTACACCCATAGTGCCAACAATCTCTAGATCCTTCAGCTCCACATATTCAAACTCTAAAAATATATAAGTACCTAGTATTATGTACACATACCTAAGCTTCTTTGTGATTTGTTTTGTTCTTTATTTATTGTCTGCGTTGTACTGATCATTTCAAAAGTGGATGGGTATTTTATGAGGCTATAACTTTGTAAAATATTGTTTATTATTTATTTGTGTGGTACCATGCGTTTGCAAGCTTATTTTTGGCGAAGGTAATATTTGTGGATACCTGTGTCTCTATAATATTGTGTGGTATATATTATGCTTATCTATCAAGCATAATCGTTCATGATAATAAACTTAGGAAATACTTATAACCACAGTTCTAATGCAAAATAATAGGAGATGCGAAATTACCGCTCTTAACTTGAGAATTCTTCTTCGGTTGTGATGGCCTTGGGGGTCTGTGTACAATTTTTGTTAATTCCTCAATATTACCAAGAAGATCCGTGAATGGCCTGAAATTAAGAAAATACTTGAAACTATTAGTTTCACAAAACTACAAGTTCGATAAATTAGCGACACGATTAGCGGTTTCATGTGGGTTCTTTCCCCATTGCCCCTTTGTCAGTCCACGATAAGCACTTCAACCTGAAGCGCTCTCGGGTAAGGTACTTATTAGTAGGTAGGTATAACAGTAGTACAACGGAACGAAATCCTGCGTCAGTGATTCATGGAATCACCTTGCTACGTCCTATCCTAAAAGTATATCTTATCAGCCATCACTCACCCGCGTTCTAGAGTGAGGCATTCCACGCCAGGGGGCTGTGCTGTGACGGTGGCTAGTCTTCTATCCTCGTGCAGTAAAGCCTGTTCGCCGAAGAAATCCCCTCGCTTCAGCACTCCCACTCTTCTCTCGATACCGTCACCTTCGCGCTTTGTCACCAAGACAGTACCACCGCGGATGATGTAAAACTTATCACCTTTGTCTCCTTGACGTACCACCGGTGTACCGGCAGAGAAGAATTCCTTTGAAGATATCGAAACAAGAGTAGTCAAGAGGTATATAATCTCAATGGGCATATTAAGTGTATAATATGTAGGTACTAACTATAGCTAGGTAGGTAGGTGCATAATTACATTAAATATCTACAAGGATATTCTTCCTTTCAGATAGGTACTGTCGTTTTAGAGACCTGGAAGTAGTTAAGCGGAAGACAAGTGAAAAAAAGCTCATGGCATCGTATTATAAAGTTACGTTACCAGCGAAAATATAAGGTTTGTATTGTAGGGAGGGGCTCCTATACTATGTTGGTACTGTCAACAGTCTTAAAAGACGTATATTCGTCAGGTACTTACCCGCTTTAAGAAATCCGAGATGTGGGCTAGCTCTATTTTATCGATGGCCTGGAGAAGCGGAACAGACTCCAAGAATCGCATATTATCCTCTTGCTCTTGTCGACCGCTCCTCACCATAATCTTTTGGAAAACTCTTCGTTCTAAGATCCATACTCTGGCTTCTGTTATACCTGTAGAAAACAATTGATAGAGTAAACTGGAATTACATACCCAAAAATAATAGATAAGTATCTATGCAGGTAGGTATTGATATGATTAACATAGAACTGATTTGATAGCAGATTTTTACTTATAATAAATTATGTAAGTAAGTATATAGATAATACATACCCTACTGTAGGTAGGTGTCTATTATCATGACTTACATCGGATTGACGCAAAACGTTTTGCTTTGTATAAAATCGCCAGTTCGCCAAATGCTTCTCCAGGTCCAAAAGTCTTCACCACTTGTCCGCCTTTCAACACCTCGAACTGTCCATGGGCGGAAACGAACAGATGACTGCCACTTTCTCCTTCGCGAATCATGAGACTCCCCGCAGGATATTCTTGGGAACTCATAGCTTCTACGACAGCTTTTAATCGATCATCATCCATTAGGTTTCTTAGAAAATCGTTCGCCATCACTGCCTTTTTTATTTGTTCAGCTGATCTATAAAGCAAATAGATTATATAACTACCTACCTAGATAGATCTGGTTAGAGCCACTAATTATTAGGAAGGTGGGTATACATTTTCAAAAAGCTGGCCCAACCTACTTATGAGGTACTTACACGTCATCTTTCTCATATTTGTCATACTGAAGATCAACAGGCGAGCGTACAGAGTCGAATAGCGGGTGGGGTGCAATGATACCTCGTTTCCTCTTAGTCCTTTTATCAGGATCGACCCTTACTATTTCCGATATTGTCTTCCGACCAGCGCTGCTCCTGCGTTCGTCATAAATAACTTCGCTGGTTCTAGCTGAGGAAGAATCATCTGATTCTTTGCTAATACCGCTACCATTATAGCTAGTCTTTTTCTCTGTATCCATTGGCACTGGCATGCTAGAGCGTAGTTTATCAGCAGGAGCATAGCCATTGGTTTGTGGAGCTTCATCTAAAGTTTGAATCGTTTGTTCAGCTTCATGATATATCTGTAATTTTTGAGTAGTGAGGCGTTTGTGATGTGAACTTCTACGACAGATCGGCCGCGTAGGAGACGGTCGTAAATCATGCTTAGCATGGCTTACGACCGTCTCCTAGAAAAAAATCATTATTAGCATGTGTAACTATCTCTGTCAGTCTCATCTAGGTACGCGGTAGGTATGCAGTACTAATATCTGTTCTGTGACTCAGTGCCAGACGCTCTAGGCGACCAGCCATTCTGACGGTAACGCTACAGTGCCCTTTCAACCTAAACACAGTAGGTAAATGCTTGCACACTACTGCTTGGAGGTAACTAGTTTTTTTTTGTCAGCAAGTGACAAGACAATCAAGGTGCCCGCCTGATGTTACCTAAGCACCACGCCTGACTATTACAGATGCAGTGCCACCCAAAGCTTAAAGCTTTTAAGTGTTTGCGTGGCACTGCACTGCGCTTATCACCCCGAGACATTGTTGTTAAGTCTCTTTCGCCCAGTAATTTCACTTGCTACAGTGCCCTGCAAACCTAAACACAGTGCAGCTTGCACACTACCTGCTTGGAGGTAGAATATCTGGCACTGCGATAGTACCCACCCACCAAGACGGATTAGTGCTAAGAATACTCAATATTTAGGTATGCAATAAGGTCGAAAGCTCTAATTCTCTAAAGCTCTAAATAGGTATTTTAGAAGGTATGAACCTACGACCTAGGTACCTACATAAGAATGCTCTAACCAAAGGAAGGTATTTATTTCATTTACTTACGCGTAATTTGATACGCAAACTGCCTAGGGAATTTGTTAGTAGGACCTGCTTAATTAATTTGTTTATACGGAACGAACATTCCCTTTTATCTTTGCAGTGATTGGAACTTATCACAATTAAATTTATCTTTGAGTGGGATTGATTTTTCTTTCCGATTTTTTAAATACTTAATAAAAAAATAACAGTCCAATCGGATTGTTATTTTGAATGACAATCCTAACAATCAAATCAAATCAAGTTATTTGTTTACCAAATGAAAAACAATATAATAACATTAATAATAATAAATATTGATAACTACGATTGTATTAAATGGGCTATCAGTGAAAGTAAAGTCGGAGGTGTCCAATATTGTCGTGTGGTAGAAACCACATGACAATAAAGTTCCAATTTCTAAGAAGATTTACTTAGTAAGTATAGTTCTCTCGGCGGATCTAGGCTTACGTGAAGTTAGCCGACAATTGTGATGCGCAAAGACAATTCAGTTAGAAAAAGCTCCATTACGTATTGAAACGGCTAACTTCACGACGACGGCCGAGATCCGCTGTGAGAACTATACCTACGTATGTTTTGATTCGACGTTGAACGAGGTCACTCTTCACTGGTGACTCATGGCCTGAGTTGAAAACTCGTAATCGTCCTAGGTTCTGCCCGCGACATTGTAAACAAGTGCATTTCACTAACAGACGATCGTTAAAATACTCTTCATGCTTCATGGCCTTCACCGAAAATATCTCTCGAAAAGGCTTTCCGGTTAATCTTACTTAGCTTAGCACCTACTTACATAGTGTTCAATACTATCTTCTTGCCTAAGGTAAGGTACCTACCTCCTTATGTAGAATGATAGTATGAGCCTCTGATGTTCATTACTGCCTGCCACGTTACAATGCACATTTAAATCGTAATAAATCACTAACGAATGCAATTAACATCCACAAACAACACGACTGTTTTCAATTAAACTATATCTGAATGTACCTTATGTATCTTAAGCGCTGCCTGAAAAGGAGAATGAATTAAACTTACGACAATGGTCTCTCGTCGCGCGGGCCTTGTGGGCTGTGCAGAGTTGCTCAGATTAAATCCACCCTTAGCTGACCACTTGAACGGTGGACAAAGCACCATTTTTATTCCTTTTATTTTTGTAATGAAGTGTCACATTAATTACAAATACCTAGTAAACTGGCACTGTGCAAAGCGGTGACAAGGTGTTCGCGCAGTGGCTTGCTAAACTGCGTGAACGGCGCAAAGGCAGTCCTTATCGCTGCTGTCAGATAATCTCTCCATTCCGATTGTTTTAATTATTTTACACTGAAGAATGATTGTCTACAATAATTCATTATCAAATAGACCTGCAATCTTATCGCCACAAAATAATTATCACTGACGGCCAATCACAACTAAGTGTACTTACCTATTTACTAGCATCACCCACCACCATTACAAATGTTTATTCTGGCGTATCGAATTGTTTTGAACTAAGCCACCAACCCGTTCTTCTGTTTCAAAGATTGTGTAACAAACGGATTCTTATAAATATTATGCTAGTATAAATCAATAAAAGAAAATGTTTTCATACTATAATTTATTGATAACGTAAATGAGTACACAAGGAAGGCTTCAAATGATTTACTTCATTCAATATTCATTGAAAAAAAAATATTTACAATAAATCAGCACTGCAATTCATTTAAAATTGCCACATGAAAAGAAAATAACCAATGAGTTCTATACTATTTGATCTCTTTATCACAAATGAATGTTCTAGTGGTCTCGCTGTGCACTTGGCTCGTACAATCCGAGTTTTAAAATAAACTGCACAATACTTTATTAGATTTCGTGCAACAATAAAATGTGCTATAAGTCTATAAAATGTGCCCAACGGAAGACATTTATGTAACAAATCTATTGTTATTTAATTTTAAAACATTAACTTTATTCTTACAATATACAGACACGGGAATTGAGCACGGTATTGTTTGTAATTAAAATACTGCTTGAATATGTACGGAGTAGGTTACGCCTATTCCGCGTACCTGCATATCTACGCAGATTACTTTCTACTTACTAGATTCGTAAAATCGCAGTTGTAGCACATACGTCGTACCAATCCAACAACTAGTTCTACTGCACATTGTGTATTACAATTGTATTGATACAGTTAGGTAAAAAATTGCAATAAGTACCTAATAATATCATCATCAAGTGATCTAAAGGGAAAATAACTTTGTTTTTTGTCTCAAATAGTTTTGGTTTTATTAGGTACCAATCTCATTCGTAGAGCAATGTTATTATCAATTTGTGTGAATAAGGAAGCTAGCGATGACAATACAGTACAGTACTTACACAAATTATTTAGCAGTAATTCTAATATCGAATAATGAGTAGGAACGTACGTAGCATTCTGTCATCAAAGTTGCTTTAAGTTCGGCTGTGGTAGTCGGTTTTCGTACGTGCTACGCCTGCGTAGATTGTCACGTTACATTCAAATCGAAGACATATTGTTATTGCGTCCTAGACCAATAATCATGCGTATATACTTCCAAATAATTTGTAACCCGCAGCCAAATATCAATACAACATCGATTTAAATGTTAGTTATCAATCTTCATAATTCGTTTAGGTAATAACGTGATAATTAGATCTACTCGAGACTACTAAACAAACGGAACATCGCCGACGAGTGCAATTGACGAACAAGTGATACTTAATAACTGGCTACTTCAACAACATGAACCCGAAGGTACAAATTATACGCACAACATCCGGCGCTGAGGCCGCCAGTAACTCTAATGGGATTACTCATACCGATCCAGTCATCGCATTGAAATATACATTTTTTTTAATTAAAAATAATTAATTTAACTTCCAAATAGGTTTTGTCAAATAATATATCGTAAAATACTTTAGAAAATTGTAAAGGCCTGTGATACAAGGACTGGAGCAGTATGAATGAGCCGGGCTGAGGGCTTGCGCACTCGCGCACAGCAGGCATCGGTACCCGTGTTGTTAGCGATCATCGACACCCGCCAACAACACTGTGATATGACTCCATGCACTACTTAACAACACATTTTTTATGATCTATATTTATTCATAATTAACGAAGCCGTCGATCGCATAATTTGTGCACAGCATGAAGAATCAAGAATAGTATGAAAATTTAACATTATATAAAAACGGAAAAACTAATCGCTTTTAAAAATACATTATCCCTAATTTTAATGATTAATATACTTTATAATACATACATTGTCCTTGATGTTTATTTTTCAAATCTTATTTCTGTAGCACACTAACCATTTTGTCAGATATGTAATTTAAATTCCGATTTTTCTCCCATTAATATAACAATTTGGCTTAGATCATGAAATGTACTTAAACTAAGAATCAGTTATTTTCTTGTGATCAGTGATCAATATTATAAACAAAAGCTATAAAAATAACATAATCAAAAATTATGTTTTGTTCAGAAACAAGTAAAAGTGACGTGGTTTGTGTGTTCGTATGTTTATCAAAGGATTGCGTCCCAACCAACACGTCTCATGTACTTGTGAAACAGCACAAACTAGCTAAAAATAACTAAAAATGATCAAATAAATCACATGTATGTACTTTTTTCTGTACTAACGATACAAAAAGTTGCATTTAGGTTACTTATTCCTAAAACTAAAGATTCCTTAATTAATGCATCCACATGAGTATTCAAAAGTAAAGCACAATATTTGTTCGAAGCTGCAACAAGACAGTTACGTAATATAAACGTACCTATTCACTTAAATATCCTACAATATTAAGCCAGTGGCACTATTAGGTGAGTGTATGACAAATCAATTAGAAAATATGACACAAAGCTTAAAAAAATACCTATTCAAATCATAAAATGAATATAATTAGATGTATTTAGACACCTATGAGAACTAAAGTCCACAAATATCTATCACATGAAACCTTTACGAAAAGCACCTTTCCCTACAGTTAAATTGTGCGCAAAAGACTAGAGATCTGTCAAAATAACGAACAAGTTGTCATGGACTTTGTTATAAATTGAGAAACAGTTTTACTTTAATTTGTGAATAATTATTGGTTTTCCTATTGTTAAAATGCTATATTAACCGGTAAAAGGACAAAAACACTCGTTAGAAATACGAGATAGATTATATTAATAATACACGCATATTATCCAATATAACTCAACAAAAATTAATTCAAAAGACTGAATTGTGCATACCAAAGTTAGCAGCAGTCAACCAATTTAGGTTATATTAAAATGGCGTAGTTATTCGTAACCCCAAATAATTATGCTAACCAATGGTTGACGCAATCTTAGGAGTAATAATGTTTAATCAATTCAGATCTATAGATTAGAAGACATTGAATACTCTAGCTCGATATGTTCTCAGATAAATCACTCAGATACGTTTATTAAAAATATATTAGTCAAAGTAATATAATACGACTCTAAGATTTGTTAAGTTTTTCCGAATGAAAGACTATGAAATCTATTGAGGGGTAATGACATGCGAATTCACCAAACAAGTACGAATCGATGGGTTTTGTGCTTTGGTATAAACTTTGAGCGAATTCAATAATGTAAGTAACAATTATTTTACAATCTTAATGAAAATGTTAGATCTAAAATTTACGACTTCTAAAGGGTTGGACCCGTATGCGTGTTTGTTCAATAAAATTAAAATGTAGTACACCTCAGATAAAACGTTAAAATAGCACTGTAAAAAATTAGACACCGTACAAGATAGTATTAATCATCATCACCTATAAAACCAAATTACAAGGAGAAAATCTCAATGATATGTAAGAACTCCATAGAGCTCCCTTCTCTTCTTAAACACTACTGCTAAAGCGTTACCTACAATTCAGTAAACTTTATAATAACTAGCAACCGATTACTTACTTATCCTTTTAAGACTAAATAGGGACTGAATATTTGCGATTATCAGAGAGGCGAACTGTACACTATAATAACTGGTTACTGATTCATTAAACATACGTACGTTTCTGTTTGGAAATATTTGAGCATTACAAACGGGCTCGGCAAATGAATATTTACGTAGGTACTTTAAAGCGGATCATTATAATAACAACAATGCAAGAGATACGTAACAAGAGTCGTTTATATCGTCGATTTATATTAGTTTTAACCAACAATATAACTGGTAAATGTAATCTAAAACTATTTAAACTATGTACGTAATTACTACTGCTATTTACCTCGAGTAAAGAATATAAGGTAACTTTTTGGAAAATAAAGGGTTTTGTAAAACAACAACCGAACACATGGCACCGAATAGAAGATCGCACCACAAAAGTAGTTGGTTAATTCAAAACAGATTCATTGAGGAAGATCCGTACCTACTCTATGCACTTAGCGAGCTTTTTCAGAAGCACTACCTATTAGAGATTATTTAAATTCATGTAACTAATGAGAAACTAGTGGCAACTACTATAAATAATGAGTAATAAGGAGGACATACATGTATAATGAACCAAAAGAATAGATTCAAATCCCGAGAGGGCTTCGATAACAACGGTACCGTAACGTCTATCTAGCAAACACGCTATTCAAACTCCTAAACTTTGTGAGTAATTATGTCATTCCAATTTTATTTATTTACAAATTTTATTTATGATATGCAAGTGCAAAGCTCACTAAATATCTCCGTATAATACTTACATGGAAATTAAATATTTATCTATTGTCATTACTGTGTATATCTATAAACAAGACTATTCGTACTGACTTGTGTGTTGCGTACGTATCCTTGAAATGATTATTATTTTCTTGCAACAATTACATTTAATAACTCATATATAAGTCATAATGTATGAAAGCACTTTAGCTGCTCGCACTTGTATAGCATTCGGATCAAGCTACATACCATCGTGTTGAACGTGCCCATACGAAAAGCGTCATTTAAATGAAGTATCTCTCATCCCCGCACGTGTGATAATACAAGCTCACACTTCCATGTTTGATGCTCTTTATAATGATATGTAATAACTTGACCCTTTATACACAATTCATTTACATTAGTTAACATTTCTGTTATAAAATTGATTAGACTTTGGTATCGTGTTTCCTCGCGAGAGGACGCGTCAGCGCGCGCCTCTTAGTGTAATACCTATAACTTGACGCAAGTATCGAGTGCAAGACTTGCTACATACACTCGACTCACTGAATTATTGTTAGTAGAGTTTAAACTCGCTACTCAAGCTTTTCTATACAAAATTTGGCTAGCAACATTACTTTTATCCTTAAATTAAGAATTACATTTGTACGTTCAAGAGAGTCCATTGTCATGTTTAGGGTAAAGGTGATGAAAGGTATTTTCATATTCGAGTAGAATCTTTAAATTGTTCCATTGGCTTAATATGGCGCGAATCTGTTGTAACCACTTCTATACACTGCGGTCTGTAACAACACGATAATATTAAGTTAGTTCATTCAGTTTCAATAACAGATAACAAAGTTTTAAAAAAGGAAACCTTACCCCATAACCTGTTACTGGACCGATGCTGTGTCCCAAATACGGGTCATACTCTCTGCCGTATCTGAAACAATATAAACGTTAACAATGAGACAGCTAACAATAGTCACAGAGTGATGTACGGGATATATTGGGATTCTAGCATTCGATTTTCAGCTCTATTTTTGCCCCTGTAACAGTATACATGACATCAATGATGGATGGAGGATGTTTTTTCATTTTAGATTATAGATGAAGATGTAAAGTTGTGATAGATCCTTTTGGGTTGTCAAATTTCGACATAGTTGTCTGTTGCCTTTTTACTAAAAATGGAATTCTAAATGCTAGATAATAAAGTTGTAATATAAACCTAAAGGGGGCGTAAGAAATTCATATAGTGATGTCGCTATCTTGATTAAGTGGAAATCAAAAAGGCTGGTTCATATTTGGCTCAACGTATCAGCATTGCCATTCAACGTAGCAATGCAGCCAGCATGTTGGGAAAGCTTCCGTCTGGTAGTGATATGGATAGTTGAGCTATCCATTGAGCTTTTGTTGGTAAATAAATATATTGTAACCAAATTAGTGAGATGTGGTGACTTACGTGGCGAGAGGCGCGAGTGCTGTGGGCTGGGGCGCGGCGCTGACGGCGGCCGCGGCCGCGCGCGCCGCCGCGCCGTAGTTGGCGGCCGCCGCCGCAGCCGCTGCGTGCTGCGCCGAGCTCAGCGGACTCTTCAGCAGGGGCGATGCCGCCGCCGCCGCTGCCGCCGCCGCCTGCAACACGCCACGTTCAACACCGCCCCGCGGATACCTTATGTGCCGGCCGGCCGACTCTCTCCGCTTTGTTCGAGCCAGATCAGTTGCTAGATCGTTTTTTATACCCCGGCGACCGCGACCCGGCGCGGTTTTACTCGCGTTATTTTCCATAATTTCTCACCGTTCAAACCTTCCCTGGACTCGTACAAACATTTAAAGACCAAAATCAGTCAAATCGGTCCAGCCGTTGTCGAGTTTTAGCGAGCCTAACGCACAGCAATTAGTTTTTATATAAAAGATCATAATTATATAAGAAGATATTGAACAGTTTATGGCCTCAACAGTCCCAAACATGTCTTTATTAGAAACCATGTTATCGCTCAGACCCGAATCAAAATCTACATTACAGTAGTGGCATCAGTATAATATATCAGCTGATAATACAAACAGTTTTTTTTTCATTTGGTTTACGTATGACTGAATTTGTATAATATCGATATATTTAATGAAATAAAAATATATTTAGGTTAATTTCTGCAACTGCCAACCAGTTAATTAATTAATGCTGTTTTGTATAATAGGACTTGTTAATCTAGCGACATCAAACAGAGCGGATAAGGAAAGGAACTTGTGAAGCAGTAAAACGTCGGGCGCGCGTAAATTAGTGTGAACAGTGAGCCCACAACCACGCGGTAACAGTTCCCCAATCATACGACCATATTCCCGATCACAGACATCTTACCGTACCTTGTGTCCCTTGGGATCCAATTTCATCCGTCATCCATCGAAATGTAGTAACCGTCGTTATCGCGAATTTTAAAACAGCCAAAGACTAAAGCCAGATCGATGCATTCAATTACGTTTAATAAAACATAGCGTGTCGGAAGTTTGACTATTTATTTACAAAATATCATGCAACTTTCCTCGCACTCTTTCCTACGAAATGGTTATGGTTTATTTTCTGCAACACGACACAATTATCGAGTTTCTAATCGATATTGATGCAACTAGAACTGGTAATGTTACAGAAAATTGCTGTTACTGTGATCGAATGAAGAATGAGCATGCAATACGGATGTGAAAATTTAAAACTGTTACTAGCTAGTACAAATTAGATGTAACCAATGATTGTAGTCATAATAATATTATTAACTATCTACTATTTTGTGATTGTTAGTGTACATACTTCGAGGGTTGCAATTAATTTGTGGGCTCATGTTCTACTAGGAGCATGACAACAAGATTAGCATCTGATCGAGTCAACTCTCAGCTTGAGCAAAGACCTAGAACTAATCACCCACCACAAATACCAACAACGAACAAGGAAAACTCAAGAGAAAGCAATGGGCGCGGGCCGGCCTCGGCCGCGCGTGCGCTCTCGGTTACCACAAACACATGTGCACCCTGCATTACGGTGGATTACCAACCAATAGGACTATACGAATATAATAAGGAGCAAACAAAATCCCAGCACTCACTCCACGATGATTAACAAACTTATACTAGCGTGGTGACTATGAATCGGGAAGCGATAGAGATACAGACAAGTCGCTTATCGATCGAGATCGATCGAGCGAGCGCCAGAGGCGCGGCGGTTACCTCGGCTGCGGGCTTCGCTGCCTGTAACAACACACACGCACGTCACCTCGGCACGTCTCACGCTATGTTTAAACACATCACAATATCTTAATCTCAGTCAGCCATTGCTAGGAGCTCGTTCAAAAATAAAATTTAGTTTCAAAAATAATAATGTATGTATATTTACCTGTAGTCTGTAATTGGAGTCAGCCGTTGCAGCCGCTGCTAAGAATGGGTCGTAATACACACTGTGAAACGAAATAAATTGTAATGAAAACATTTCATTATTTTAAATTAAAATCAAACAAGATATATATATATTTTTTTTTTTATTATTTAACACTTTTGTAAGCTCTATTTCCAATAACTACTATTTTTTTCTAATGTTGTACATTCAATATTAATACAATTCAGTAGCTTACCTAAGTAGATGCATTTTTTTATAATAACAACAAATATTGGTGCAAAAATAGAAAATAGTAAACGATGCAGATAGAGAAGACAATTCAGAAACTAAAAGAATTCTAAATATTTACTGAATTTGTACAGAAAGAAATAGTAAAAGCACTAGAACTAATTGGGCTAAGGCGAACCAGTTGCATTCAATATTAATATTTGAGTTAGTCAATAATAAGTGATTAATTCGATGATCGCTAATCTAACATAGGTATTATCTAAATTACTGCTGTTATTATTAATACAAAACATTAATTCATACCGGAGGATGCGAGAGGTTGCAGGGAAGGAGGTTATGGGGTTATGTAGTTATGGATGGCAATTTGGAGGGTACAAATAGAACAGCTCTTGACTTCTGAAATAAATAATAAAATAGTACCTACGTATACAAAATAGTATTTTCTGTTTCGTCTTGCAAAATGGTATTTTGTGTTATCTTAATATTTTAAACAGATACACCAACCAAACAAAAGTATGTCAGTTTTACATTACAAAGTTTTTGATTTCAAATATAATGTTTTTTGCCATGTTATTTCCGTTCTTAGAGTTTGTTAAGGAGCAGGGTAAGGAGATTACAGGGTAATTAATAGGAGTGCTGTGCGGTGCGGTGCAAACACGATCTATGCAGCAACCTTTTATTATTTTGTTTCTCGTTACATAAGTCTCAAGTGTCTAACTTTACTATACTTACCGCTCTTTACTTTTATTTCTGCAATTGCACTTTTTTTTGTGCCCTAAGCTTTCAATTTCTATAGACATGAGCACATTTAGCTAAAGCACATTGCATATAAATACTTAACCTGCTCAATAAATACTTGTGTGGGATAGACAGAAATAACGTAAACTGAAAGATGACGATAGCATAGCACGTCCCTACTAGGACTTAAATGACGTTAGCTTTGTTACTTTTAATTCGTTTTAAATTACAATAAAATTCAACTGCTAAATGGCGCTTAGTAGGAGTGATATTATTCTATTTAGTAAAAACCATCGCAATTATTATCATATCCGCTGTCAGTCCCCTTTTATCAGTTAAACAAATCTGCATAGATTGTGTGTTGTGAGTACTCACGGTGCGTATGCGTGCATCGGCGATGCGTAGTGCGCGCGGGGCAGGAGGTGCGGGAGGTGCGCGTGGTGCGCGGGGCGCGGGGAGCGCGTGCGCACCAGGTGCGCGGGGCGCAGCGCTGCGGCGGCGGCGGCGCCGGGGGCTACATGCAACACACAGCGGAGGGCTAACATGCGGGAGGTTACCTGCGTCGCTGCGCGGCGCGCGGCGCCAGCACGAGCGGGGGCGCCGCGGCGGCGGCCGGCGCCGCGCCCAGCCACGGCCACGTCACGCCGGACACCCGGAGCCCTGCGCACACATTGCGCCTCTACACACTCGCTCCGAGTTGCCACCTTATTACCTACATCTAAATGCCTCTATACGTACGCTTTATCACGTGTACCAGTAAAAGACCGTCCGCGTCCCTTTAAACTTTGTGGAGACTTAATCTGACATTGAGTTAATGATAAGGTGCGTCTCACTGCCACTCACTGCCGCGCTACAATTTAGACCGCGGCAAATTAGGCTATGGCATCCAGAAAACTTGCCAATCCGTTACCGGCTCGCACGGCAACCCATACCATACAGGGAAGATAATATCATGTATTATTTTACATATTAGGTAGCTATACCAAAAGTATTCCATACAAAAAAAATTGGTATCCTATGCGGACGGCGACGAACTTAAAAATAGCGAGGAGTCAAGTCATGTTGTTTTTTGAAATTGGTTAGCTGTGCCAGCACATTTCTAAGGTGGCAACACAGGAAATGAGCGATAAATTATACAGACCGTGTCTGTATCAAGTCGGATTTTTTTGTAACGGAACACTTTTTTCTCCGAAATGCGACTGTGGCCGGTAGAGTCCGAACTATGCGTACGCGGACGCATATAGCGTGTACAAACTACCGAAATTTGGAAAAAAAGCCAATATAAAGAGATAGTCAATTCATTATTCACAGTACTATCTATGTTACTAATATTACATTGTGCACTAGAATGCGATTCAATTACAAGACGGCTATAATAACTGAGAACATGATTCACATCGAGAAAGGGGACCATGCCACATGACAGTGTACGCGGGCGCGCCTACACTATGGCACTAGCACAACATTCTCGCCCGGGGCCGCGGAGGACAAGGCGAGTGGCCGCCGACTTCTGCACTAAGGAAGCATGGCCTCTGGGTTACAAAGTTCAATTCAATCTCTGACATTCAAATTCTGTTCGAGCAGTACTTTTAGTTCTAATCAACCGCATAGTCCCACCACATAAAGAAATTTCATGCTCGAATGAATGTTATAATAAATGTAACGCGAAAGCTTTAGTGTCTTAACAAAGGATCTCATACAAAATTATTTGTGAGTATCTTACCTTCAGGCCATTGTACACACACTGAAACAAAGTAGAAATATTTATATGAGATGATACACATTACAGCACAATCTATGTCTAGGACAATTAAGGCACAGTAGAAGACATTCTCCACTACAGAAATTAAATATTAATAGTGCAAAATCGAAGGCACATACAGTCATTCAGAAAATATATAGGTATGCAACAAGAATATATCATATCAGTGTCATGTCAACTAAAAAAGCCATTTCGGTGGTATTTGGAATAGTGTTTACATATTTCAGGCAATAGTTATGCCGGAGACAGCCAACTGTGTCGATTTATTATAACTTAAAGTTATTGTATAGGTTTTTGTTGTATGTGAATGTATAAACAAATATAAGTAGTTTTAATTCAATTGCGTAATGATTGATTGTGTGCGATTGTGAGTCGCAGACTGTCTCCGGCTGTTGTCAGTGGGCTCATTCTCTAAATAGCATTCACCTAATTGCATTCCGACAACAGATCTAGCCAACATGTATAGAACAGGTACATTGACATGGCATGGACAACACTCATTTTTACAAGTTCAGCTCTCTCACCCACAGTGGGAACTGATCCATTTCTAGCCAGAATAACTGATGGATTAAAAAAGAAAAATCCAAGATGCATTAGAGTCAAAACAAGTGTAAGTAATCAAGTGAATAGACAAAATTATTGATAACTTTAGCGGTTAGAGTGTAATATAGTTTTGGGAGGATCTGTGAATAAACATTTTCATTGAAACGTGTTATGGCGGCAGAAAAGATTTGGGGTACTGATGATGGACTTTACGTTGTAATAATCAACAGATGAATGCTTACCGTTGGGAACCGTCGGAGGTTTCTTTGTCTGGACTCTGGCCGTAGCATTATTAACCTGATATTGAAGTAAAATATGTCAGAATTTATATTCTCGGGTCCTATAATAAAACAAATTTAGTTTTCCTTTAAAAAAATTCAAGAAATCAATATTTCTCATTGTGGGAATCGAACCCTTCATCGTTACTATAAAGTAATAAATAACTTTGAGACTTTGTTTTAACTAGATTTTAAGAAAAAAATTAAAATATTGTGATGTACTTTTTAAATGTTCATCATGATATAAGTACTGTTGTACTGGTTCATAAGAACTTTAATGGGGACTTTTGTTTGGCAATCGATCCTAGTGGCAGTCGATGTTAAGGCCATCATTTTGTGTGTTTTGCCAAGCACATCAAGAACATTCTGTGTACGTGTGTGTTTTGGGTTAGGTAGGTCACTCGGGAACTGCTCAAAAAATATTGTTGAGAGGAATTACTGACCAAGTCCATACAAATGTTCGAGCTTTTACAGCTGACATTGATCTCATTAAGATAAAATATTTTTTGGGTAAGTATAATGTATTGATAGAACTGTAGATAATATCTGTGTGTTGTATCTTACCTCTGCGGCAAAGTGACGATACGGTTCTGTCTACATTTCTCTGTGAGACACTCTCTCTTTCGATCGGCATTTTAAATGACCGTCTAGAGAGTAAAGGGACAAAATAAATAAGGTTTGTTTGTGGATTAGACTGTGGCATACTTAGTGCTAATATGCGAGAGCCGGCGCGGCGCCGGCGCGGCGCGCTAGCATGACAGTAACTACAGAGCAGACGAGCGCAGGTTGCGGTGGGCGGTGGGCGTAGGAGCGGGATGTTATAAGTTACATAGTGCTACGGATGGTATTCATTGAGTCATGCACACCTCTATCTTTCTGCCCTCAACCACGGTGCCGTGAAGACGCTCTCGTGCTCGCTCCGCATCACCACTATTTGCGAATGTTACAAAACCGAATCCCTGCATGCAAGACAGACAAAACATGCATTAAAAACAGCGTCGCTCAAAAAACAACGTGCAACAAAAATTAACATTTATGCATTGCATATTCTTTATTTAAATAATTCTAGTGAAATATCGAGAAGATATTATTTGATTACGTTGATACTTTGAGCGTTTTCTAGCTGAATGGGTACACATAAGCGTTTGGATTACAGTACGTAAATAAATCAATGTATCGTCGCTCGACCTAGTAGTCTGTACTATAAGGTAAGAGAGATTGTATAATGAAGTGTCGACAAGTATTTAGAAATGTCTGCTACTATTTCACAGACACTACAAGAATGACAAGTTATTGTGTGTAATGTTAGCTGCAATTTGTTCTATACAAAAAAATCACCGTTCATGCATAAACTAAATTGCTAGAAACATTATAGCCTCAATTAATTTTTAAAATATACAATTAAACTGTACACTTTTTAGTTATGAAGGCAATAGACACGCTGCGTGATAGTTTAAATAACTAGTTAGGTTTATATTAATTAAGATAATGGGCAATCTCTACACTATTTCTTTTTGTACTAAATTGGTCCATGGAAACGTACGAGGTTTATAAATATATGCATTGAACACAGTGCGATTACATTACAGTGCCATACTAAGCATAGTAAAATCATAAGCATTTTTACAATTATTTATTTGTATCTCAAAGTTTCATCATCATCTACTGCACGATTCATATATTTGCCGCCAATTAAATTACCTGGTAATTTGTTTATTCAATAACATGGGTATTTATGTACTCCAGTTATCAAACTAACTAATCAATCATTTAAATCAGAATATCGTGCTCATTAATACTAAAAACTGTCAAGACATGGTGATAATAACCCATAGGTACAAAAAGCAGCTAGCACAGCACACAATACAGTGGAAGAAACGAGTCGTGAAAGTGGCAATCAAATTGCTGATTGTACGAAACGCTTACACTTACAAAGCAATGACAGCTCTATTATTACCATTCTGAGTGCAAATACATAGGAAAACAATGATTTGGGCAGAGAGAATGAGAAATAGATACAAAAAAGATGTGGGCAGAAAGACCTACACAAAGAGGACCATCCTTCATCGTCTAAACATACAACGCACGGAGTGCAACAAGCTCTCTGACAATCGGTAAACGAACTTCAATTATTGAGAACAAGACAGAAGACATTCGAGAAATTCTAAACTAATAATGCACCATATCTAGATCAAAATGCTCTAACTTTTTATACATTTTGCAAATTGAGGATCAGCGGTATATACTTCATGCCCAAAACTAATGAGAATTAATTGGTGTTTCCCTGGTTAATAAAGCTATGACTAGACGATTCTCATAACAATTCAGCTCAAAAACATTAGAAAATATTAAATGATTAGATTGGAGGTTAAGAATTATGTCATCCAAACTACACACCGAGTTGCAACGAGAGTAACCCTGTTAATTTATGAGTCCAAGCAAAAGTAGCACAGTATTAAAAACTACAAAATATTAGAAGACATTAGCCTTGAACTATACAGAAAAAATACCATAATGTGACTAGTAAGTATGCAGTAAAATACTTGATTTTAAATGATTATTTTGGGGAGAACAAACGTGGGCAGTTTGGATGATAGACATATTAAAACCTTTATTATTAGTGATGGATAATAGAGCTGTCCTGATACAATCACTAGGAAATCAGCTGTTATTGTGACGATGCAACATTCTCTAATCTATAAACTGCAAATCCCAATGTAAGGCTTTATGAAAGAATAACTGGAAACTATTATTTGAAAAGAGAAAAATCACTCCCTTAGTTATGAGAGAGCATGGACGTGTTTGGGGCGGTCACCAAACGGACACAAGAAAAGCAGAAAACACGAAAAAAGCGTTCAATCCAATCAATTATTATTATAAAAATTATTTTAATAAAGTCATCTGCTTTAAGATTTTAAATTTACAGTAAGTTGTTTTTTGAGTATCATTAAAATGTTTAGATTCGTTGTTATTCTAAGTTATTGTTACACCATTGACTTACTTTTGAACAAAAAAAAATAAATGTAGGTAAGTATGACATGACTGCTTTCAGTGTGCACAGCAAAATGGAAACGGGAATTAGAAAAGTATGACAAGGGTGCAACCAAAATATAATTCAGATTCTTGAAAATTATAAGGTTGACATTAAATTAAATGATCATTTACAATGCAATTAGAGATACTGCACCAAACATTAAAACCAAGAGTATGCTATGAGAAAGAATAGTTGGTTTCAAACACAATTGATTAAATTAAACTAAGCCCATTGCCTTCAGAATTATGTTAAGCTAAATAGTCATTATTAAATAATAATAAAAATTGCACGTTTATTCAAGAACATCTTTTGTAAGACTAATTCAATAATATATATATAGATATTTTATTTCGGTTTGGGCAGCAAATTTCAAATATCATTAAAAAATATGTCGTACGACTTCTTTTTAGCTACTGATTGAAATTTATGTAAATAGTAAAAATATTTGAAGAAAAACAGAATGTAAAGAAAAAACAACGACATCAATAGCTAAGAAGATTCGTAGAAAGTGAACGAATTTAGAGAATAACAAAATAATTTAACCTTTATTATTGGTTTATAACTTGAAATAATATTCGTTGTTATTCCGCAAACTCAAATTTGGCATAGCAGCAATAAAGAGAGCATCGCGAGTATATAAAAACAAGCCGCTAAAGCTATAGGTAGGTTATAGAACATTATGTATTCATTGCGTCGGCATGTTTATTGTTTAGTCATAAATGGAGACAAATTGTATTCCTAATGCTCTTTATTGCTTTATACCCTAAACGCAATTCAGGTTTATAGCATACAGACTGCAACTGGCAATTGGGAATTGAAGAAACGATTGATTTAACATTATGATTATTCATATAAAACTTCTAAACGGTATTAAACAACCGGGTTTCGTAAATAAATATTAATTGCAGTCCATGCGCCAGAAACAAACAAGTAAAGATTTCTCAGTAGTGGTCCACTGGAACCCTTTCAACGAAGGGTTTCAGAGGGCCACTTTGTAACAAAATCTAAACAAAATAGTTCTTACCTTTGAACCGCGCTCGTTGAAGATAATTTCTACATCAAGAATTGTGCCATATTGCTGAAAAGCAAAACGTTACAGTTACATTTCATCCGCTCATAAAGTTGGGAGATACAAAGGCCGCATGCAGTGTCGTGAAAGCATTTATAGCATGAATAAAATACGTACGCCAAACATATTTCTGAGATCGGGATCTCTGAACCGGAAGGGTATGTTGGAGACGTGTAATCTCTTGGGTTGCGAGGCTTGCGAGACGGGCACGAGGGTCTTCTCGGGCGTGGTGGGAGGCTGGTTGACGGCGTTGGCGACCGCCGCGGAGACGGCCGCGGCCGCCGCGTGCGCCGCCGCCACCTGCTGCGCCGCCGCGTGCTGCGCCACCGCCACCGCCGCCGCTTGCTGCGCCACCGCCGCCGCCACGCTCACAGGGGTATTCTCTTCGCTATTGTCGCCGTCGCTCAACTGAAATCAATGTCATATAAATTAACTTTAACAGACATTAATAATCCTTTAAAAAAAGTAAGTTCGTATGAGTCAATTTTGGTGATGAAGTTATAGCTCTGGAACCGACAGCGTAACGTACCGAAGTACGGGATCCTTAATATAATGCATGGAAAAAATTCCATTCCAGTACCTACTGATAATGCGGTAACTATTTCAAACACTACTCACTGAAGTGTTCTGATTGTCTATAGAATTTGACAAATGCTGTTGAGGCGGTGGCTGCGGTGAGAAGTTGGCCGGCGGCAAGGGAGCTGGCGGAGGCGGGCCCTCGCTCTTCACCATGGGCGGCTGGGGCGGCGGCTGCGGCGCGCCGCTCTCTGCTTTCACGGAGAGCGCGTCGCCGTTGGCCGCGTACTGAGCTGCCGCTGCCGCTGCCGCCGCCGCGGCGGGGAACGGACTCATTCCGGTTCCCACCATGTGCTGGAATAGATATATAATTGCCATTTAATACTTAGATAACCTAGTTCTTATAGTAAGTTAGTCTGCCAAAACACACCGCGTGAATCCGCGTACGAACGGTATGGCTGGACATTATATCGTTTCTAAATAAAAATTACAAATCCAAGTCAATAAAATTTCTGAGTATCAAGAATTTCGTCTCAGGGACAGTCTAGGTGTGTTATGTACTAATTCTGTCGTACGCAATAAATAAACCTCGTATAGTTAACGTTTCTAGGTTGCGTTTCGAATTATTGACGTGGAGAGAACAACGTGCCAAAATTTGAGTTACATTGCTCCGCAGTCCGCACCTAAACTGCGTAAGTAAGTACAGAGTTCTGACATTTCAAGGAATATAAATGCAACATTGAATAATATGTCAACAGGATAAGATAAAAATTTTTTGCTGTGCAAAATGATTTTATTTGTTGGCATTTTGTGTAAACAGGTTTATAATGTGAAACTTGAAAAAAATATGATGCTCCATAGAGGCAGGTAAAAATTAATAAGCTTTGTGATTTGTAAATCAACCGAATCGCAAAGTTACTTATTAGTGTCACTTTTATAAAGGGACTTCTAACTTCCAGTACTATCGTGTAGCTTGTTCTGGACGCACCCGCGCCCACTTTTATTTTGTCCGAAATGCCCGCCGGCAACAAAATTAAATTGCGAATGGAATCTAACACAGACCTCATCCCGGGGCAGAAACGCGCGCCACGTTGCCTTTAAAAATGTGATGACCGTGGGCGTTCCATTTAACGAACATTTTTATTCTTTACAAAAATAGCTCTTGCCTACTTTATTAATCACTAACTGCCTTTGGTTTTGCTCTCTCAGACACAAACTAAAAAGTAGGCATATAGAAATTACCTAGTACTCCAGATTACAAATTATTATAAAATTCAGATTCCTTTCAAAAAAATGTAGCTGTGTCAAAAATCCAACCAAATTAAACAAAGGAGTTGTTTTTCGATGTATGGAGCCGGGCCTAGGTCCTTTGTAGGGGTCTAGATATTTAGATATTCAATAAAGAAACCATTTTAAGCTGTTTATTTAATTTATTTTAGCTTCTTTCACAATCTTAAGTAAGTTTATCTTTGTGAAGGAGTGCAACACAATGCAAAACAACATGGCGGGTTTAACGAACAACTGGATTATTAGGTACTGTCAAAGTCAAGATGCGTCACGATCATTGGCTAATAGCTGTCATGGCGGACCTCCAGTGTTCCTGTTCTATGAAACTCAACACAACAAACATTTTTCATAAAGAACTTTGTTTGTCTACATAAAAATAAAATTGTATTATAATGTTAGTTTTATATTTTTTTCCAATTTCTCTATGGTGTGACTAAGACCTAGGCCACTATGAAATTGGTTCTTTTCACAACTTATCTACCTACTAGAAATTATAATTATAATCGTATAGTAAAAGTTAATTAGAGGGCAGGCATTATGTTATCATTAGTATTCATTATATATACTTGTGTTTATGTATTACTATCACCATTTAAAAACAATCTAGAACAACAGTTTACCAAGGGTATGAGACAGATAGTACACAGGAAAAGAGAAAATTAGGATGTAGTTAATGGAGGCAATTGGTACGACCGCAGCTGGTTGTTAGTCGCCCTCCCAAGCTCCATGTTAATAGTAAAGAACTGAACGAACACAGTGGCCTTAGGACCTATTTTACAAAGACCGTGTTGCGGAGACTAACGGCAGAATAAGTTATACTAGACACCTAATACCGTTATAATTATAGCAAAGCAATAAAGTTAAAATAGTAAAATTTTATATTATAGTTGTACTAAGCACGGTTAGTGTGGTTAATCGAGGAGGAAAGTCGATGGAGCAATTCTTCACATAGTACCTATAAAACAATATCGCTTCCCGCCGTCTATCCCTCGGTGTGTATGTACCATGTATGTATGTACACTTTTATCTACTGATAGTGCTTCAAGAGGCAGGTTTTAAGAGGCCTTTCCAAGATTTAGCGATATAATTCATGAAGTTTGCCTGAATATATCTTTATATAGTATAAGTAATAGTGTGCGCGACGAGGAGCGATACATCCTCCCTCCATAAGCGCTCAGCGCGGTTTGAGAGTCAGTACTTCGATCGATATGATTATAAGTGCGCAAAGGTGTGATTTTAAAAAATTCGTATTAAAAAAAGTCAATGCTATTAGACAATTTTCTTTGTTGTATTTATTTAATAAAAACTTAAACTTTAATTTAGTAGGTGTATTTTTATTGTAAACTTCTTACTTTAGCAGAAATAACATGCGTAAAATTGGGAAAAGTACGCGTTTTTTAGACCGTCTTTTTTCAAAAATACTGAACTAACATGCTGTATTTTTCTCTGTACACTTAAATTTTAAAACTGTGATTATTATAATTGCATTTTTGGAAATATGTTAGACTTTGTTATTTCATAGAAAAAATGATCGAAAGTTGACTGGAATTGCTCATTTTACGAAACGTGCGTTACTAATTATTTTTTTAATCAGTTGTGTCTTGAGTTAATTAATATTTGCTCTGTTGGCTTAAATTTTAAGGGATAAAGCTTTTATATGTTTTTATTTTCGTTAAAATATCTTCAACACACGAGCCACAATAGTGTTCGAAACTTACGGGCTACAAGAAAATTCAAGGATTATCAAGGATAGGGCTCTTAAATGTAGTTAAGCACCCGTGCGAAACCGGATCGGGTCGCTAGTAATATATATTGCCTAGGAGGCTAGTTGCGCTGATAGGTCTGTAAAATAGGGTCTTACCTAATCCGTACAGGATGTGGCTCTATGTAATTCTCGGTGAAAATCTTTTGTTATAAGAATTATAAAGAAAAGGAAAAAAACAAAGACCAATGTTTCGTAATCGTAACTCGCTTGGAGCCTCATTAACTTATTAATCAAGGGTCGTAACTTTTTGACAAGGCAGGTAGGTACAGAAAACCTATAACGTGAATGATGCTGCAATAGTAAGATTACAATATTGCAAGGGCTTCTCGAATACAATGTGAACGCGTAGAGCGATTTAAACGAACCAAAAATAGACCTCTTTCTTTTTATTATGCCCTCAAATGTTCCCACAGCCTCTGGCTTTATCTCGGGCGAGTATTAGGTGAGTAAAAACTCATAAGTCATTATAACACACGAACCGAACCCAATGCGAATTGATGATGGATGGCACATGTCTTTCGAGCTGTAATTCCTGTACTTGCAGATTACCTAACGTTGTTTTCTTTGCAGCGTTTGACAGCACTGGCATTGTGCACGTACCTTTTAAGAATAGAATAATTTATTGCCCCTCGGTTTCGAGCACACGGCTTCATGGTAAGGGTGCTATCGCCACACAATTTTAGCCGCTGTAGCCACTATTTTTATTTTTATTTTATTTCACCTACAATCTTAAAGAAATCTTAAATTTGTAACCTATTATTTAATATTGACAGATTTTTAATGCTAAAATAGGAAGTTTAATGCTCTGAAGATTTTCTCAAAGGGAAATTAATGAAATAATTACGTGAATAGAGCTATTTTACTTTTTGTGTATAATTAACAATGGGCGCTGTATAAAAGGGGACCATCAAATTTCTTTTGATGCTTGGAACGGATAGGTAATTGTCGATCGATACAAAGGAAGTAGGAACCTACCTACTAATAAAGTGAATATTTTATATTTTACTGACGGATATTCATTTATAGAAGAATTTCTCCTCGAATGAGACAGAATTAAAGAAATTGGCAAAATTTGTGTAAAAACTTCTAGAAAAGTTCTTTTTATGTAAATAAATACAACACATTTTAGCTGAGAAAAATATTCTCTTATTTTTGATAAGATAGGAACGGCACCGGTACGGTAATAAAATAAATCCGTCAGCTACATTAAAATAATGTCTCTTTACAACATTATTATACTCCCACGAGTCAAGCAAGTATGCGAACATTTATTTTTCATCTAAATATTGTAAGTCAACTAAATTATATGATGAAATTCCTGGCAGAATATCATCCAAGACCTGCTTGAGGCGACACACGCAAGATACGAGTGAGTGGGGCGTCTCGGCCCTCTTGTCCCAGAACGAAGGGTACTTCGCTTTGGAGTTCTAATTATCCAACCAACCGCTACACACTGGTCCGACGCGGGCGATGACTTGAGAACAAGAATGTGTCGGCCTGCCTTAGCACCCTCTAGTCGCTGGCGCTATTTATGGCAACACAACGACGACACAATGCTGAAGTCGTGACTCATTCTCTCCATGAGACGTGTTAGCAATAATCAAATAAATAAACTACAAAATAAGAATCCCGCTCAGAAACACAAGGTAAGGGATCTAATCAAAGTTTACTTTTCTGGCAAAACACGATACACGTTTAAGTAATTAATTTAGAAAATAATAGCTACTGGTTTTTATAGAGAGGACTGGTAAAATGCGTGAGACTTCGTTCGAATATACATAGTAATTTCCTGATGATGTAATTTCCTGCATTGGGGTTGAAGGGGATACAAAAGGAATATTTCCTCCATATTTCAAGCTTCATGGACTTGTTTAGAATGTGCGTTTATCGTCAGTCCGCAGTAACGTTTTATAAAGATAGTCAAAATGCTAGGGGAATAAATACACACGCTTCCAAGTAGCCTGTAAGAATGGTAATTACGTTAATACACGTGGTAAGCCACCTCCCAGTCGTATCCGGCTGGTGCGTAAACAAACAGACTTTTTATAGAGCAAGTCTGGGTTTTATCTCAATCATCAACAACCGCCTCACTGCTTAATCCCGAGTATTCCTAAAACTGTAATAATGTAAACGAACTCGATGTGTACTTAAGGAAAAATCGGGAACGCCTGTGCTGTTTTAAATACCTTGAAATAGTAAAAACTTTTAACTCGTAACAATTTTATCGCACTTCCCTCTTCGAAGCTCTTTTTGAAAGTTGGTTAAAAAGTCCAATGTTTTTATGCATGAGCTGGCTCGTGACATGCGACCTTAAAAAGCTTAGATAGAGTTTATAATAATCTTATATTGCATTGCATTCTTTTGCAGCATTATCTTAACTAAACTAAAGACAGCGATAATTTTAGTTAGTTAAGTTTAGATAATGCTACAACAGAATCGACGCGGGCGTCTTTACGTGTTCAAAATTATAAACATTGGTCATTTCCGAAAACATTAAAAAGTAATCTCATGAGTGTTAATTTTTAACCATGTCACGTACTAACTAAGGAAATGCTTGAAAATATACGTCCATCTGATCGGCATATGAGTAGTCATAGCCAATGAGCTCTACCCAGTTTACAATTAGGTAATTATATCAAGAGTCAAGACCGATTAAAATGTAATTGAACGCGCGACACGATAGCAGGCTGCGTAGTTGTACTCTCGGCAGAGCGTCGATCGTGTGATGTGTCATCAGAAATAACGATCAAAACGGACATCTGGAAAAACGTAGACATTTACTTTATTATTATAGAACTGTTTTTCGCTGTTTGAATGAACATTCTTTATTATTATAGCACGGTTTTTGCGTTCTTTGAACGAACATGTTAATTAGCAATTTTTGTGACTTCTCTGACCCCTTTCAAAGTTCTGGTGAACACATTGTGTTAAATTATTTTTTATTATGCTTGCTTAGTAATTGTATTTGTTTCAATATTTCGCAACATTACGTCACAATCATAAAGCAAAATTCAGGCGTTAACAAAGCATATCGAGAAACAAGTAGACTTGTTTTGTTGCTTATTATTCAACTGATTACTCGAAGTGCCAGAATTGTTGAAAGCACCGGTGCTCAGTGAGTAATGAGAAAAGTTGCAGAGCTAAACCTACCAGCTTTATTACTTTTCTGTCGACAGGTATGTCACACAAAATAAAATAGATAGTATCACTAGTTTGATCGAAATAAAGACTTCATAAAATCGATAAAATACTTGGTTGGTCATCATCATTTATTTTATATCTTAACACATATAAAACCGTTTAATTTAAACATATTTTTTTAAAAATGTATTTACTTAATTGTATATTATTTCACTTTTATTTTGAGACTTTTTTTTTTGTACAACTCGATCTAATGGTTAGTTAGTTTAGAGTTGATTCTTGGTCATTTTTATAAGACTGCTAGGGGTTTTGCAGCTAACATCACTATTCTAAAATTTGAAATGTGATTAAAAATATGGTAAAATTAAGGAATTTTGACTTTTTTACCCCTAATACGGGATGTACTTACCAAAAAATAGCTGGAAGTTGAACAGGGTTTAAACTATTTCGAAATAATTTAAGAGTTTTTGCGGTCCATAAAAATACATCGAGAAGTCTATAATAAGGAACCCCCGCTCTATAATAAGGGCGCAAGTTTAACTTGTCCATTTTTATTATTACAGTGTGTAAAAAATAACATTCTGATTTGTTAAGATTTAGGGCTCATACAAACATCGGCAGGTTTTATGTATATTATGTCATTTTGTGTTTCTCGTTTCCTTTTTCAAAGAAAACTGGAATTAGCGTAGGCTGTCGTTCATTTTTGCTTGTTTGTCGCTAACTCGCTAGGTGAGTAGGTAGGTACTATTGTCGTTGGAAAGTTTCTGATAAACATTGTTTTGTTAGTTCATGTTCAAGCAGCCTTGTTTGTAATTTGTGATTTCTCTTAACTGATTGGATTATTTGTTTGAGATTGAAAATGCAAATTCAGTTTAGAGCTCATTTTGCAAAAATACCTACCTACTTACCCAACTTACATTACTACTACATTAGACAAGCTTTCTGAGATTCTATGACACAGCACTGTCCATAACGCTATAAAAGGTGAGTTTTCAAAAAAAGCCTTGCGATTAACAAAGCAACGTCTCCACAATCATTATATTATTTCTTAATTCCAACTTTAAATATGTTTTAATGTTGATATTGCCTTCACCAACTTTCTTCCAGTATACTAATCGTATACCAAATTATTTTGCTATTTAACCATATAATATACTTCTATCTCTAATATATAATAACCTCAATTAAGTATATTATTATTATTTACAATCTAAACTGTTCTGCACGATATTATCGGAAGGTAAAGCTTGCGTCGGCGTCGCCGTGTCGGCCACAGCCTTATCCGAGATACGCAGCAGCCACTCTGGCACAAGTTTCAGTTTCAGCGGGTTTTCTTCTGGTGAATATTATTTCGTATTAATATTCAACAGTTTGCTTGCAGCGGCGCTACGTGACCGGGGGAGTATTTACAGTGCTTAGCGAAGCGCGCGGCCTCCGCCCGGCACCCTTATGCCGATGCGAACTACATACCCTCCTTATGAATATGTATAAATAGTTACCAACCGCGATTATGCTCGCGTGGTATCCAGATAACAGTAGTTAGATTCGTTTATAATTATTATAATGCTTTAAAAAAAAAATCGTAGATTTCTCAATTTAATTGTCATCAGATCGGCCTTTGGGGCGCTTATGTTACTCAACTACTCAAGTACAAAAACATAATTTATAATAATGTTAAAGAACATTATTTATTTGCTGTTAAAAGATTTTATTATTTGATATTACAGATAACGCCCCTCTATAAATCCGATAATAATGAAAAGTGTTGTTTTATTTAATTTGATAGCTCAAATCAGATCTCAGATCTCCTCTCTGAGCCATTGTCGAGGAGTTAACGACAGGAAAGGTATTTTAAAATGTTTGTTATTGATACATGTGGTTCGGTTTACCTCTGCGCTACTTTCTAATCTTATAAAGTGAGCAGATTAAAGAATAAACTTAGAGTACCTATACTTTTATCTGTTTTCAGCTGTTTTCTTCTTGAAAACAGACAGTAGTTAGGTAGGAACTACCTACGCACTGAAACTGTGCTTAAAATAAAGTGCACTAACAGTTCTCACATGTTTTAACGAACTACAAATGGTAAATTTATGCGATGGATAGAAGCAAGGCCAAAGGAGCATTATCCGACAGCATCTACTCGCGACAATCGAGATGGGGATTAGAGTTCGCTCGTAAACGGTCGGAATGGTTCTCTTCCGGGCACGGACTGCGCGGTCCGCTCCGCACTCGGCTCAGCCACGCCAATATCCGCGTAACACACCGCTATATTGTTTTTTATTCACCGCTGAATGAGTGCTTACTGCGAAACTCCACAGTTCGGTTTACCTACTGCCCAGTCCCTTTGACAGTCAAAACAATCGATACACGTTCATTTATACACGGCTGAAAGCGATACAGTCAAAATTAAGATGATTTATCTTTATGTTATCCACCAATCCGCATTGGGTCCGCGTGGTGGATTATGACCCAATCACTCTCGCCAGTGAGTAGGCCAGTGTTCCAATAGTGGGAAGCTGTTATGATGATGAGCATTATGTTTAAAGCACAAAAAGGTAGAAAGTTGATGAAAATAGGGTTTGTTTTAACGTAAAATCATGATAAGCATAGAAAGTACGTTCGGTTTCGGTAACAATTTGTAATCTTAGAATAATATACTTAGGCAAATCTCGGTTTTCCGCGGAAAGACGTTATGGCAGTAAACGCAGTAAAGAGATAAGTAGGAATTTGCCCAAAGTCAGTCATCAATAATTCGTGGCTCTTCTCACCCCAAAACACTTCGCATCGCCCGCAGCTCCGGCGCGCCCGCTTTGTGCGCTCAGCGAATTACCGGAATCAATAAATATTTGATTACGTCTGATCGACATTTTATGAAGAAAGAATAACGCGTCAAATGTGTCATGAGGTACATTCGTATCTCTATGCGAAGTAGACGTGGGTACAAAGCTCTATATAGATCCTAATAATGTATATCACGCGATGATGCTCAATGCAACTTTCCATAATTAATATGCTTACTAGCTCAGTCTCTTTCAAGGGTAGTTTCCGTTACTCTGCTTTCTAAATTTCCAACAATTATAAATGGAACAATATTATTTTGCTACCGATTACAGACATGACAGAGGCCTTTGGGCGGCCTAAGAACTCTGTTACCAGAGTTGGCCACTGACTCATACGAACCGATTCCCGATTACGGATATAGAAGATTCAGGGAAGTCATTGTTATTCAGTGTAAACAATCTTCTACAAATATTTTAAGCCTTATAAGGCTGATTCTTTACTTACTATACTTGTGAGAACAACCCAACTGGATCGAATGTTGTAAGATAATTGTGTTTCTACTTGAACTTACATGTAGGGCCTCTTTTTTGACTTACCCTAGTAAGTCACAGTTTAGTATTTTTATTTTCCGCGTGAAGTGGTTGTAGGTTTTTGCCACCTTGGTTGCGAAATGATTTTCTTTTCTAATTCTATTTTATTAGTATGTAAGACCAGTGCTGTGTTGGGGGGTAACCAAAAGCTTTTAAATTTAAAACGAAGGTTTATACATGTAGTTTAATCCTTCTTGCAAGCCGGGACGGGTCACTGTCTGGTATTAGTTTAGTTTAACCTTTCTGAGAATTCTGAGATCTTTTTAGACATGATAATATGTAGTGATTTGAAAAACACATTATAATATGTACCTAATGACATTTCCCCTATAGAATCAGTTACGTCGGTTTTTTTATATTGACGTTCTTGACGAAAATACGATACCTTACGTCCTTTGTGACGCAATCAATTTAACAAAATCCACAGGTTTAAAAGTACCGATTAGTACACTGAATACGTTCGTAACGAAGTTATGTGTATGCACATCAAATACGCGTGAATTGAATGGAGATCTACCATTCAAATCACGGCTAAGGTAGACACACGTACTAAGTTACTAATGTTTTTAAACTTATCAAACTTTTATTATCTTATCTTCTTCTTATATACTCGACAACGGCTGGACCGATTTGCCTAATTTTGGTCTTGAAATGTTTGTACGGTGAAAAAGGTGAAACCGCGCCGGGTCAGCTAGTAATTTTTAAAGTAAAGTTACTGGTGTTTTTCATAAACCGACCGAGACGGTTGCTCGTTAGCGAAAGTATTCGCCGAGCAACCATCGAACGCGCTCGTGAAGAAGAGCATCTAAATAACTTCGAAACATCAGCATAAATGACGAAAACATAGTGGTTAATAACCGTTTATTATTAAAAAGAGCTAAAAGTACTAATTTTGCATTCAAAATAACTCCATGCCTTCCGTGAGAGAACCATACTCGACAGAATATGGCCGCCACATTTACGATTATATTTAGACTGTACGTACGTACATGGTCTGCATAATGTCAAAATTTCTGCAGTAGGCACTGGCTTGGCTTGGCTACTGATTGCCATAATAAAAACGATTTAATCCAGGAATCATGCAAGGTTTATAAGTTTGAGCGTTTATAATTTAAACATTCGCGTTTTATTAATCAGAAATCAGTTTGGTTTAGACTGAACCATGAATTGTTTATAATACATCATACGAGATCTGTTGTCCGATCATTTTAAAATGTGTTGTGAGGTGTTGGAGCGCTTCATTGAAAGAGCGATGGTGTACTACACTACAGTACAGGTAGAGCTACGTTCGCAGTTCAGCAGGTTGGCAATGCACCACGGGAGTTTCGCGTTCCTTCGACTCGGTCGAGCCAATCTCTTTGAAACTGCACACGACGTAAACTCTATTTATCGGATCACCGATCACGTTAATTAACTGTTTTAAAATTGCTAAAAATGCTTTTCTATCCCTATCCCTTAATTAAATTTATCAATCTCATAAGGTTTTGTGGATAGCCCGATAATTCGGGACAACCATTATTGCTTCTGGTGGTTAAGAGGTAGTGACCCGGCCGTCTGATCCTAAAGTTGTGGGTGCGAAGTTAGAACCTGGTGCACCAATGGAATGCTTAAAAGGAAAACCTCTTGAACCGTCATGTCCACGAACTAAAAATTCGAAAGACATGTCCCATCTACCAATCCGCATTGGGTCCGTGACGTGGAGTAGGCCAGTGTCCCAGCAGTGGGAACATTAGAAGGCTGTCTTGATGATTAAATACATATGAGAGTGGTTAAGCAAAGGCATCAGGCAGGTGTTAGTAGGAGTTAGTAGGCAGGCACTGCTAGATTAAATAGAATAACCCAATTACGTTTTGGCAGCGGCAAGTTATTTAGAAAGCTAAATTTACGAACAAATTTTCATGCCCTGAAAATGTTTGAAAAATAATAATATGGTCGAGTGATCATAGCAAAGTTATCTTGTTGGGGACGAATATGGCTTATAGAGTAACCATTCATCTAAGAAACTAAAATGTTCACCTTCATAATATATTGGGTACGTAACCTTACGTAAGTTACGTACCTAATATAATAAATTCCTTATTCCTAATACATTTAATTCCTCCCAAAGAAAATTAATGTGACAGCAACCGACTCTAGAACAACAAAAGAAATAAGACTAAAATATATGTGTGTTAGCTACATTTATAGAGTGGTAACCCAATTCCTATGGATAGCCAGATGGACTCTTCAGTTCACCTGGATTCCAGAAGCCCTAAGAGGACTCTCGGTCGGAAAGACGTAAATGGAAATGCGTACAATAGTACGCATTTCCACTAATAATAATTGAATTTGGGAACACCTAAATGTAAAAACAAATGAAAAGCTACCGCTCAGCAGCGTTTCTTTTGAAACCTTTGTTTGTAGAATTGGCACTCGTATATTTTTTTTACGCACTTATTCTATGTACTACTATTTAAATGTTTAATGGGTTACTAATGTACATTTCTCTAGTTAAACGGTATGCAGTCATCTCACGCGAGCGGTCACGCCACATATCACATAATGGAAAGTAGGTACCTAGTTCATAAATTAATAACCGTTTGTACATAATGTAAGTTTCAAGAAAACATAATTTAACAAAACGAGAACAAATTAAAATTGTAATTATGCATAATAACAAGCAACACGCATCGCATACTTACCTATTCAAGCACCAAGGTGCGATACTGTAATAATTTAGTTTAGACTAGCAACAAAGTGGGGTAAAAAAAAAATCAAGTATTACCTCGAATAAATAGGTTCTAGATAGCTTTATCGGAGCGGATCTATGGACCAAGTTGCAGGTACTAATTCTTTACGCTGTTTTTCTTCACAATGCGGAGCACTAGATTCGGGTGAGGTGGTGCTTCTTGCACTTGACCTCTTTATAACTGGAAAGTCGTTACTCTATCTATGGGAAGGGAATGCACTACATTGCTAGATACGTACTACATAATATAAGTACAGTCGCTATTACCGGTTTTATTTAACAGTTAGAAACTACTTTTTAAACAAATATTGTTTTTGAGCCACTCTTCAAATACTTACACATGTATGTAAACATAATATTTTCTAATGTTCCCATTGCTGTACTCTCGAGGAGTGATTGATTGATAATCACCTGTTCTTGAGTTACGAGGCCATAGATAGACAAACAAATGAGCTCACTATGACCATTATTTCTGATATAAATGTTACAGTTAATACATAAATAGTCAAATATATGTGTTTTAAAATTAACTACCGAATGCTCATGTCCAGTTGTTCAGACGCTAATCTCGTGCTGATTAATGATTAGCAGCATTGGACATCGACTATCGCCGTCCAACCCGCCAGGTAATCCTGGCTGACGGGCGTCCGGCCCTGAGACTATCAACTCACCTACGGGAATTATTGATCTTATTTGAGCTTGATTAACTCAGTAGTTGTCGACGTGCTAATAATACCGTTCCTCTGGCACCAGTCCAGACGAGGACTTAATGGGTACTTCGATACACGACTATTTTCAAAGGTGACTAGGCATATACGATTAGATTCGATTGGAACAGAAAAGTGTCGCAAAAATCCACCGACAGTGAGTACATAAATACTTATATAATGCACCAACACGTGATTTATCCACTGCTTCGTAACTCTTATGCCCGAATACTCAGACGCTATTTTAAATGTGTAATGTCGTTAGTTTTCATAATCGTCATATAAGTTTGATTATTTATGTAGCGGTTTAGTATGCGGGCGATAGTATGATATGTCATAATATGTGACATTGCCTATCTATATAATATATGCATATATTTAAAAATAATTAAATACATATTTAATCCACCAACTCAATGTAAAAGGAAACGAAATACGAAACATAACATTTTCTTATGTCGGCATCCTGTACTTGAATGTGTGTTGTTGGTACACCACACCCCTAAACTATTTTATAATAATATTTCTTAGAGACGTACTTTCATACGTCGTGTTAGCGCACCCAAAAATATTGGTGTGGTTTTATGAAAAATGTATACACCTAGGCACTGAAAGTTAAAACTTCAACTGAAGTATAGTTCGCACAGCGGATCTAAGCTTCCGTGAAGTTAAGACAATTTAGTTTGAAAAAGCTCCATTGCGCATCGAAACGGCTAATTTCACTACGGTCGAGATTCGTCGTGAGAACTTTAATATATATTGGTATAAACTGCTTTGTATGATTCTTAAGCACTTCGTTTGTTAAACTTTATTCAATCATTTTAATTATTAATAAATTGTTAAAAGGCAACTTTCGGATTGTTATAAATAAATAAATAAATAATGCTCGACAATCTACACAGCATCATCTAGCCCCAAGTTAAGCAGAGCTTATGTTATGGGTGCTAGATGACTGATATACATAATACAATACAATACATAGATAGATATTTTTTTAATATATATATAAAATAACCAGAACACCCAGAACAAATATTTGCAGATCGTGCAAACATTTGTCCCCAGGCGGGAATCTAACTTGCAACCTTCTGCGTCGCAGGCGGACCTTCGCCCGCCGCGGTACATCGGTGACGACCGACACAACGGTCACAACATCAGTGATTTGAAAAATAGGAGAAGAAGCTAGAGAGTTGCGAGGGAATCGGTCTAGAAACCATTTGTTTTGATATTGTAGAAAAAAGGAATTCGTATTATGGAAAATAATGTTAAATGTATAAACCAGATGTTATTTTTTTATTAATACATAGAATTATAACAAATAAAATCTTTTAGTTTTGCACGGCTGCCATTGCATTGCTTGCCACCAATAGAAAAAAAGCGTATACATTATTTTCTACGTTTAGCGAAAAAAATTGTCAAAGTAAAGTAGTAAATATAAAACCGAATTATTCTGTCTATCTAAATTAGTTTAGAATTTAAAATTTATAGCGAATAGGGTCAGATCAAAGCATGCCTCAGTGTCGTGTGCCAGTTTCTGGTTTACATCAATGTCAGACTGATATAGCTGTATTACGAGGAATCTTAATAATTTAGGATTACAAAGTGATCCCATTTTAATTTATAGACGTACTGAAGAACATCATTACCTCTGTGGGTCGCAAACTTGAACCAGTGAAACGTGGCCAGAATTTGTATAAAAATTTCAAATATTTATGACATATTTTTTTTTTAATTTATGGATACAATACAACTCGGGCACATCGCACAATAGAATTAGGGAAAGCTCAAAATGAAAAAGGGGATTAGGAAAATGAAATCTCACGGAACAGCTTTCCTTTCGGCAGTTGGCACCTAAATCACTATTTCTACCCCGAAATGTTCTTGAACAGACGTGGGATTAGTGTTAGCTACGATGCGTTGTATTATACCTGATTAAGATTAGATATCTGCAGACTACTGTGCAAATGTGTGCATGTGTTTTTATAGTTATTGCTCAGTATAAAGCCTACCCTAGATTTATAACGACTTTCGTATTTTGAAAAACATTCTAGACTTAGTAACCTACAGTGTACTAATTAGTCACTGAAAAAAAACTACCTATTCAAGGAGGTCCAAAAAAGATTATTACAATTCGTGTAAATAGGGCACAGTTCTTGGGTAGTATGATTTTATTTTACGGTAAATAGTCGCGCCCATAGCATGCATTTTTCACCATATTATTATAATATTTTATTATTCTAGCACATGTACCCGTTGCAAGCAGCGGGAACTTGTGTTAGGATAACAAGTGCCTATGTTATCCACTTTACGTTCAATTAATTTTGCAGGCGCACGAATGAGATCAGCTCACTAATTGTTATTTCAATTATGTTAATAATGAACGGTGATGCAAAGTCACAGCATTTAAGGGTAAATGTTTTGTTAGTGAGTTATTAAAGTTGCACGACATTTACATGCTAAGTAAATAATTGTAAATACCAGTAAGGTAGATGTTCCTGTGTCGATGACATTGCCGTTACTCACCTGAAATACACAAAGATAGACCGTTATCATCAATAGGTTCGCGTCCTTAATTATTGTAAAATGATGACACTCCTAATCAGCTACCGAAAACTAATGCACATCACAGGCACACAGACATATATAGTATGGTAACTATACATACAGTTCCCTAGCTAGGTCAAAGGAAACTTTACTCTTATGGATGTTAGCGAGCAACCTATGCTAAAACGGAAGATTCCGTTTTAGCATAGGTTGCTCGCTGCGCTGTAGTCGAAATATCGTATTTTGCACAGCTTTGATTCCTAAACATGGACCGCTACCCTATAATAAATTTTAAGGAATGGTCGCTGTTCATCCAGTCTCTCGTTATACAAACCTTGATTGTCAGTTAATTTGTTAAAGTAATTCTGGGTATTCGCAACAAAGAGTATAAAATATGAGCAAGAGTAGGTATATTTACGTAAACCATTAGTATGCTACGCAAATGCTGCACTTGAGGTACGTCAGTCAGGTATTGCATTACGGTGTTATCGAGTCCAATGTCCGCGACGAGGGGCGTCGGGACGCCGAACACTGCCCACCGAAGCGGGCCGCGAACGAGCATCTTTGGCAGACGTCCAAATATTTTTCATTCGCTTCTCTGGATTGGGATAAGTTGCCCTATTCACCTGAATCGGCGCAACAGTACATTTGCACCGATCAGTTCCCCAAAATAAGCACGCGTTACGCGGCTGGCGTATTAAGCGATAAATGCGCCTTTGTTGTATTTGTTTTAAACAAGCTAGGAGCTATAAAAAAGAGGTATATATACATAGAAAAAGAAGTTATCAGCGACCAACCTTTCGATCCTAAGGTGGCATGGGTATTGTATTCTGAGCCACTGAATTTTTCCAACAAAAAAAAATCGGTGAGCAAACGCGAAAAATGATAACTTGAGAATATATATATAGAGACACTAATGGCATGACATTTTTTTAACTACATATAATACACAGGCTTATTAAGTAATTATAAAAGCTCAAGGAGCATTATTATATTATTACAGTCAGTAACAGTAACGAACTAAAGAACCATGAACAAGAAGAGACGAACTGTTCGGCTTGGTTATGTTGGTTTTGCATGTATTATACGCATTATAATTTACTTCCGAAGTAACAATAACTTATCGTCATCAGTTAATTCAGGCGGATTGTTTATGTACTGTTAATATTAATATATATACCACAGATGCACATTGTATTGTATTTTCTAGTTAGCTTTGCAGTCAGTATCATTTTCCTATGCCCCGTCCGTCATGTGAGTCGTGCGTGACGCCCTTTTGAGAGGCCTATGTGAATCTGTGGTAAGTCGATAATGCTTAAATATTCGAGAACTTATCATCTTGTTACTAATTAGAATAATTAATAAGAAATTAACGCATCTCATTAATGATCGCACGTTATTTTGGGAGCAAAGATCATTATAATGATCTTTGAGTTTGAGATTTTATCCGAAAAGTGTATGATACGCGAGATTATTATCGGGTAGGGCTAAGTACTCGTCGACGTCGTAGTAGTTCGTTCTCTCGACTTGAAGCCAGCGCTCCCATTTGCACAAATTGACTGAGCTAAGAGTATCCGGCTCATCAGGCTGGATACTACATGGTAAAAAAATATCATATTAGACATTTATCAAATAAGAAACAATAGTAACGTAAGTATAACATGAACTTGAATAACTAATAGATCCCTAGTTTTCTTGTTATTAAATTAGAGACGCAGATATAGGTTTGTTTTTATGCGATCGTATAATAAAATGTTTATAGTATGATTAATAATATTTATGTAGACGGTAACCTTTATTAATTACTTTTGAGAAGTACCTATGTATCTGTTTTACTCAGCAGGAGAGTCGTTTCGTTCTACAACTAGTACCGAATAGTGCGAGTTGAGAGACACAAAAATAATATTATTTCCGTTCTAGAATGCTTTTAATTTTAGACACAGTAACATTTTACAATAGAATGTGTTAGTATATTTTATTAGTAGTGCGTACTTTTATTATATTTTTTTACCAAAACATTCAATTTTTTATTTTCAGCCTATGCACTGCAAGGAATCAAAACATTGTATATTTTGAGAAACCTTAACCAAATGTGGAATCGAAATAATTCCAAGAAAATTTCATAGCGCTGGATGCTCATCAATCACAAATTTCGTAGTATTATTCTCTACTATCTTTTGAGTAATTTATAATTATATATTGTATTAATACGAGTAAAGTTTTATAAAATTATCTTCAGCTAGCTCAAAGTAAATATGTTTGGCAAATAATTAATAGAATATTATATTAGAAGGTCAGCCATATGCAAACGTATGGCAATTAAAACAACTTAAAGGTCACAAAATAAATAAAAAAAAGAAAGCAGCAATTCGGCTTTGATTTATGAAGAAAACACAACGTATAAAACTCGTCTTTGAACCTATGATTAACACCAGACGTATGTATGTGTACGATTGTCTTAACAAGACCGCTTTCCATTAGGCGGCCGTTGGCTTTGCTCGCCCATTGGCGCTGCTGCATAGATTGAGATGTGAGAGCATTGAACACTGGCAAATGCTCGAGTTATTATCAACTCGCAAACAACGCTGCCGCCGCGCCGCCGTCACCGCGCCTGTCCGTGTGGTAGTTTATCTTGTACTCCAAAAGCACCAAGGCACAACATTTATTGAGTAGTTTACCTTGTTTACCTTCAACAAGTCATTGCACGGAGGTGGGTAGGTAAGTTCTATTTGTGGGTAGGTTCTACGTACCGGTTTTAATAGTGCGAAAAATAAATAAACAACTGTACTTATCGAATTTAATAAATACTTAAGCTGCTAAGCATAAAATCTCATAAAAAGAGAAGTCATCTTAGAGCAAGTTTTCTATCGAATTTTTATTTTTTTATTGAGCATAATATCTTAGTGTCAGTCAGAGTTATTTAAAAGTTTAGATATTTATTTAGCAATATCTGCTAAACTTTAATGCATAAATAAAAATGAATATATTAACAGTTTGGTCTTCTGTTCGTTTTCTTTACGTTCGCGCATAGTTCATTCATACGACCGTATTGAAGTTTTGTACAGTTGTTTCACATGTTTAACCTGGACTCTTGGGGCTTGTGAGAAGGTATCTGGATATAATATTTATTTTTGTAAAAGTACTTTAACTTAGACGTATTTAATCGCGTGTAAATTAATAAATAGTAAAATAATATTCTATACCTACTTGTTTACAAATGACACATTTATAATAAAGTGTAGGAGACAATCATTATACGTTATCACATTAGTCACGTGACAAATAATAGAGAAAGCAATGATAAACTAATCGTCTCATTAGTTAGTGATGCCACAACATCAGACACGATACAAAGCTAATGATAAAAGAATAACAGACACGGGAGAATAAAGTTCGTTCAAGGCTCCATGAGCACGGAAACATTGGAGTAGCTTCCTTTCACCCGTGCATTTTTGAGCGGGCTGGGCCGGCCGGCCCGGCTCACTGGGTGCAATCAAAGCTCGACAAGTACTAACCCGAGGCCCTCTCTGCTATATAGTTAGACTATATAGTATATACATGCCTCAATAAACAAACTTTATAAAGAGTTATTAAGAAACAGCAGATTATGTTTTCATCACGTCTTCATTAATTCCTTCTCGCGCACCTTATAACTTTGGAAGAGAGCTCTACTAATGAGTTAAGTTTGCGGGATTTTGGTTTCAAGTGTTACATTTTGTTTTGTGTTCAACCTTTTTTGTAGTTTAAGTGAATTGAATTAAGGTAACAAAACGGTTGGAAAGGTTTTCTATCACGCGAGTATTCTAAATGAGTTTGTGGGAGTTGCTAATTTCAAAATTCTAGTCTCTCTAGAGTTGTGATTGTGATCATAAGACCCACAAGGAGCCTCTAAGTGTAGGTTAGAGGGTTACGCGCGCGTGGATTTTTGCCTCGCCTAGTCACGCTTAATTAATCTTTCACATTACCTAATAATTCACACACATCACACATCCTTCATAGTAGGTACCAACCACCATGAACATTTTGTATGCGATGTGCCATAGCAGTTCTGATTTGTTGTCTACAAAATCCGTCAAGACTAAGATAGGAGTGCATTCATTAATTTTCTTCTTTTGCTTCTTCACATAGTCCAGCACGTTTCGACTTAGAAATCGTAAAGCCTTGTCCCTAGCAATAATGGTCTCACTCCGGTGTCTGTCCATTCTTATAATGGTGTTTGACCATCACCAACTCGCGATGCAAAAATTTTGGAATGGTTAAAGCACGGCCAATACAAGTATTTTGATAATGAATAAATTAAATTGCTACTAATTTTTAAAGAAAGTACCATACAAAGCATTTTTATTTTATTCAGGAAGTGTAGTAAGGAAAAATATAGGCAGGATTGAAAAAGTTCACTGCAGCAAATCAATATAACAACTAACGATTTTTTAGTGACGAACCTAAGCTAAAAAACTTTTCAAGAACCTACTTGTGACTTGCGCTGCACTAGGCTACATCATTTATGATGCCATCAATCCTCGATAATGTTTCAAACGGGCATGTAAGGTATAAAATTGTGGTAAATAACCGACCCGCAGATAACGTGACCTTGTTATCTGAATAACACGCAATGTCTTCCAATCAGTGAACAAAAGATACAACAGGAAGAAGCATCTAATAAATCTTAACAATACGAGCATAATAATCAATTGTTCATGCGAGCTGTTAGGCTGTTACCCAATTCATTCTGTATACGAATGTTAAAAGATAGGTAAAATGTATGGTACCCATTAAGGATGCATGGTCATTATAACATTTTAACTAATAATAAATGTAGATAATAAAATAAATCTTACTTATATTTACCATTACATTTAATAACTAAAATTTTTTTTTTTGTTTCTGATTCAATATAGCGCTGAATTGATTTGGATAAAACTTGGAATAGTTCTGAACCTGGCTTTTATCTACATGCCATGCGATCGAAGCCGCGTGCAGAAGCTAGAGAATTTACTCGACAAACACTATAGAGTGTGAATATTAATCATCAAAATTAATGTGCAATATGATTTACCACCCAAATATTATAGTGACATAGAAATGTCTCTAGAGTATCTGTCTATGGTCCCACATTAAGCGGACAGTGGGAAATGTAAATCATGTGTAATAGCACTCAAGTCGCCGACACTGGTGTGATACTGAACGACGCCACTTAAATTGATATCTATTTTGTTGGAAAATCGCCAATTTTTCGAAATATATCAGAAATAATACTACGTCACAAATTCCGATATAATGCAAAACAAACTCAATACAGGTAACATAGCATGGAAGATAGGAATGTACAATTATAACAGCATAATGTATCAACCTTACACATTATACAATTATGTATTTCACGCAGGGTTTACAATTTGTTTTGTTACGATCATCCAATAATAACCAATAGCTAGATTCTAGCCTGGAATCTTTATGTATCGTACTCAGATCTGCGATATCCCTACAAGAGTGTAATCAGATATTAAGACTTATACTAAACAATGCTTAAAGTAGATTTACAGTAAACCACAACTAACAGCTACGAGGCGAGGATGCAAGAAACTCTGAAAGCCACAAGTCACGCACGATGAAACTGTTCAACGACAAACGTAAATAAATACGAGGCAGCAGATGATAGAATTCACAAAGATTTCGAAAATAGTTATCACAAATTATAGTTAAAATAATAATATAATATCGGTTGTAATATGTAATACGCCCAACAGACAGCTCTTTACAAGCTTTGCTAAAGGTAAGTAATAACTGAAAAACAAGCTCGTTGTCGTGGTGTTGAAGCCGATCTATCTGAAGTCCTACGAAAGCTGCGAAAACAAAACTTTTTCAGTATACCAACTTGCAAACAAGCATGTCTGAATGTTGATTAGTGTCTGTCAACACGCGGTCACGAGACAAATGAGCGTCCGCGAGCCTTGGGCGACTCCAGCTTTGCCATCAAACTACGCATAAAAGAAATCATTTTGCCAACGGTTTCTTCCACAATGTATGTTATTTTGCTAAACAAGTAAGTTTGCATAAAAGCTAGTGGGCAAATCTGGTTACATTGTTTTACTGAAATAGACTCTATTATTTTATACTTACTCAAAAACCCAAAAACACCAATATGACATGAGTACTTGAGTATGTTTCAGTTACACACAAATCTTGCCTTGAATGTTGGAAGGTTTGCTGTGTAGCTGGCGTTTCTTACAATACTTATGTCAACATCAATGACGACTGATCATTTTGGTTTCAAATAGAATATTGTAAAAATGTCTGCCTGGCCCAAGTTAAGGGCTTGCTCGCACAAAGGATAATAGTTGAGGACTGATTTGAGGAGGTCCATTAGACTGCCTCTTTTCTTGTACATTCTATCTAACATTAAAATTTAAGAGTGTAGTATAGTAAAATAATAACCAAGGGGGACGGTAATCGGATCTTGGAACTAAATTCTCGGTCTTTCAAACTGAGCGATTAAGTTATCAAAGGCCGAGGTAGAGCTGTTTCACTTTTTGAGGTTTTGCTTGCTAGAGAGCAATTACTTAGTAAATAATGGGTCCTAGAGAAAAACTTGCTTCCAACTTCCAGGTACTTAACAACGGTAGGTAGGTACTGTAATTTGCAAACTGAAACTCGGAAAAAAAATATTTAAGTGTCCATAACAGCTTAGTTTTATTTTAGGGAAAGTGTAAAAGGGTGCGAAACCTTCTCCGCAATATTTCGCGATAGATTGCAATCACGCCTTTTGATTGTGTTACTTTGGGGAGAGTTCCTTTTAGATATTTTAATCAAAATCTGTAAATTTATTTTGAAGAGAACCATGGTTCGTTAGTTGCGATATTTGACTTCTAACTGGGTAAATGAGGGCACTTGCCCTAACAATCGTCTTTAGAAATTGCGTCTAGCGGATATTAGACATTTGCCGTTATAGCTGTATGACTCAGTTTTTGATCCGTGGTTAAGTCGCTAATAATTTGTCATAAAAGTTAATTACGATCTCTTCGATGAAATAAGACTGAAAATTGAGCTGGCACTTTATTTAACAGAAATTAATATGGCGATCAAATATAAAGTATTCAATGTAAAACAACTAAGTCACATGTTTCCAGAGAGTTTAAACAGACGCGGTGCGTTAAACGCGGATGACGCGTAGAGATTCCTCTCCGTCAAGCTGCGAAACCCCTGTTGCGACGTCTGAGTTATTTGGTTTGACTAAATAGTCCCCGAATTAAGAATGTATTATAGATGTATCTTATACAATTCATAGTTATGGCTGGGGGCAGACATTAAAATTTGTTCATATTTCGCCAGACATTGTAAAAAGATTTTACTACCCGTCGGGTTTGTCAGTGGAAGGCAGCAGGTAGTCGGCCCCTAGCCTAGCAGACCCAACCGACCAAAGTCGTGAAGTTAAACACCCATGAACTCGCGACGTGAACAAAGGGCCGGAATGCTAATAATTTGTCCTTATTACCATCTCTGGTCGGCTCTCACGTTCACCTTGAGCCATGAACGGGTTTCAGTAATCTCCCCTTCCGGCGCACGTCATTTTGGATCTAATATTCAAAGCAGGAGTCCAAAACGGTTTTATTAAAATTTCAAAGAGTAAGCAAGTAACAACCCACGTCAAAACGTAATACAAGCGAAATTACACGCACACACATTGGTAGATTCCGCAGAATAGGATAGTAAGTAAGTCAAATATTGTAGGGGCTTAGGCTGAATGAGGTATAGGGATGAAAAAAGAAATGGAACTGAAATTGGTGAAAGCCTACTGCGGCTTGGCATAAATGCTATTGGAATGAAAAAACTAGATTTCTTATTTTTTTAATAATCCAATTTACTTAGGGTTGCTCTGCAGGACCCAAAGACCATTTTAATAAAGTAGCATTTCAACCTAATCGATATAATTCGCACGAAATTAACTATTTACAAAATAAATATCTGTTTGTAGGACTAATTATATTTACCTCTTGAACCATGTATCATTACAATTACAAATTTACTAAACAATCAAATCTCCCAAATCACACTAACAAAGAAAGTTTGGGTTATTCCCGATCACCCCCACATCTCAACCCCACTGGGGACCTAGTGTTGATGATTTAATGTTTGATCGTGGTTCAATCAAGCTGCAATAATAGCCAGGAAGACTTATATGAAGCTGCTGCCCGCGACTTCGTTCGCAAGAAAATTCAATGTTTAACTTTAAGTGGGTTAACCTTCCTCTTATCACTGTATCTATTGATGAAAACTGCATTAAAAGTACAGAGGGCTTAGAAGGCGACTTTTATACTATGTGTGTTAAGATTTGGAATATATTTATAACCTGCAATGGGGGGCAAATAGTCATAATAGATACCTACATTGGCAAAATTACAGTTGCATGATCAAGTAACATACCTACGTTTTTGAATAAAGCCCCGTGTGTGTGACAAAATTGTCAAAAAGCTAGCTACAAATAATGCATGTAATTGCTATCATTGCATTAGTAGCATTGCTCCCCAGTAGGTGAATTTATGCTACACATTTTATCTAGGTAGGTATCTACCACATACCTAAGAAGTATAGTCTAGCTAGCCAGAAGCTTGTGTTATCTTTTATGTTTGCTGGAGTTTAAAAGTTAAGCAAACATAATATTTATGAATACAAACATCTTCCGACCGTCAGACGCCTCGGTGACTCGCTATTTGAAAATATCACTTAGCACAATCAATAATTATCATTATTGTACCATTATTGAAAAAAACTCATTGGAGGTTACTATGTTTACAGAGTTACAATAGTCATATCACTAAAAGTGATCTCTTCCAGACAACTTCTAACTCCAACAACCCGCAACAACCTCTTGTTAAACAAATTTGAAATATACAAATACCTATTTGTTCCAGGTCTGAGTGTTGTGGTACCTTAGTACTCGTAGTTTCTGATAACCACTACACAGGGAATCCTAGCGTAGGTAAGGGCTACGGCATGTGATTGTTGGGTGTATTAAGTTTGCATGAAAAAGTAAAAGAGGGCAAAGTTATTGGGTATGTCACTATGCAAGCTTTATGGTATTTATTAGCGCTAATAGTCACATATCCCATTATTGTGACCACTGTGAACATTATACTTAATATTTACGCTATTCCCTGTTCACCTGTATCTTTGTGAGATTAAAATCTTATACATACAATTTACTGTTCAGTAAGCTTATTTATTTAAAACTCAGTATGCAACAGTTCTAGGTGAGAAAACTATTTTTTTGAGCTTATTTTTGAACTACTACCTGCCCTGGCTTCGCATGGTGCTTAAACTATGTATAACCTCATTTTTCAATCACTCAATTTATTTATTAAAACGGCATTAAAATCTGTAGTTGGTTTAAGTTTTTACTTTGTTATACTAGGTATGTTTTAGCTGCCAAGAAATTGCTGCAGTAGGGATTCCAGCGCAAGTCTAAACACCTCTGCTTAGAACACACATCACAAGGTAGCTTCTCTTGTTTCGTTTTTCAACTAAACATAAGCCAGTGCATTTATTTTTTTGTAAATTAATACTAATATTATTAAAAGAAAAGATTTGTATTTTTATTTGTAACCAATAAACTCTAGAATTAGATACTGGTCCAAATAAAAAAAAAATTTTTACTATTAGAATGCTACATTATCCCTGAGTGTCATCTAGGCTGTATTTTATGCGAAGTTGGAACAGACCGCTATTCATTCATAAAATAAATAGGTGATATTGTTTGATTGGGGGTTTTAAAATAGAAAATTACTTGCTCAGCAAGTTATAAAAACAGGGGACATTTCCTGTACTACAAGTATTAATTAGATTCGCAGTCGTTTTTTTTTTAGGTAGGCTAGTTACATGGTGTATAGTTCTCACAACGAATCTCGGCCGTCGTGAAATTAGCCGTTTCGATGCGCAATGGATCTTTTTCAAACTAAATTGTCTTTGCGCATCACAAACGGCTATCTTCACGGAAGCCTAGATCCGCTGTGCGAACTATAACTTACTTATGCTTATGTTGGCATATTATAAAATGATAGGTTAGTTGAATTATTGTAAGTAGGAAATATTATCAAATATAGGTAGGGTACCTATGAACTATTTATTATGCTTTACGCAAAACTAAATCATATTTTATTGAATTTGATACATAATTTAAGTAAATGGCTTTGTTTTTTTAGAGTAGGATAGCAAATAAAACACTCATTCCTCATTCCAATTCAATGTCACAACAAAGGATGACATGAGATTAGAGATAAGTTTATATCTATAAAATATCTTCCATTGCCAAAGTTCATTGTTCTGTGCTAGTAAAATTATTTTGTGCTAGGATAACTAAAAATAAACCAATTACTAATTTGTTTACCTGAGCTTGACTTGAGCATTTTAATGCAAAGAATGGATATTAATCAGTGTTTTCCTGGTCAAGAAGTAAGCAAGCACATTCCTTCCAAAAATATATCAAGTACGCTTTAAAAATCCTGGTCAGGAAGCTGTGTTACATGATTCTAAGCGCAAAAAAGTACGTACCTAGTAGAATGTTTGCATTTGCAAACTCATGTCTGTCTACCCAGATTAAAATATCCATGATTCAAAGCCTCTGAGAAGTTTGCTATTTAGAAGTTCTATTGATCTACAAAAGCATCCGCCGGAGATAAAATAGCGTGAATACTCACAGGATAGTACATCCCCTGCGGCGGCAAAAAAAAGGCCCCTGAGCCCCACAGCTTGCCGTTTGTATTTACTTTACTTTGCACAAAAATACACTCCACGTACGCCCCGTTTTAATGGGCGTAGTTTTTCACAGCACTAACTTAAAAATTCGAGGTAACCATGAGTATTTATTGATATTTAACAAAAGAATGTACTAAAAATAACAGGGTTGTTTAACTTTTTAGGTTAGGCGAGTATAGCGCGACGCGAAGGAACGCGCTGTAGCTAGCACTGGAAAACGGTTGATTGATGCCGTTGCCGATGTGCAACAACGAACGAACGAAACGAAGATGGGCTCGCTTGCGTAGTGGCCAGGGCCAGTCACCAACTGGCAGATTAGCAGCTTTATCTCTATCATAGAACGTAAGTTAAAAAGAGATGAAAACAGCTGCCACCTCTCGGTTTATAAAACGGGATGGTGAGTATTGCCATTTCCGTCGCACATAACTATACGCAGTCTTGCGATTTTCAACTTTATTTGCAAGACAGCAGCAGAGAAACATCTTTTAAGTTGACTGCCTCTTGCTCATGTTCTTCTGCTTGCTGCCTGCCTCCGCTGCCTCCGAGCCTGCCGAAGTGCCAAGTGCGCCGAGCGAGCCATCTCATCTCTCTCGGATCCTTCTCCAATCCTTCCTCCAAATGATTTTAAATTTAAAAATACCATGCCACTTTGCTTTGCACATTTTAATCCAAAGAGTTAAATTAAATGGATTTTAATCTCAAATACCATACAATTTAATACGAGATAGAACCCTACCTCAAACTAGCATCTAAGTTATCTGTGCTAGTACAAAATGCACAATGCCTACCGACCGTACACCGTATTACATACATCACTAACATCACCACACCACATCACTTTCTGTACTTCGTTCGCAGTACAGTCGCGGGTTCGATTTCCGCTTCGGTATTGGAAAGTGCCTAGTATAGTACCTACCTACCTAGTAATATCTGTTACTGTCCCTAACATTATGGGTGGTAGCTTTGGGTGGTAGGTATTGCTAATAACATACGTTAGTAAATAGGTAAGTACTTACGGCACAGAACAAAATAAATATTAGGTACTACTCCTAGGGCTTTATTTAGCATAAATGTTGGATTCGGCGAAACTCGATTAAGTCGTAGTTATTAAGAGTAAACTGACAGTTTAGATACTTGTTTTTGACTTTTCCTATTCCGCAGAATAGTTATCCCAGTTGTTGGTTGAATTATCTACATTATTATTTATTAGAATATTGGAACCATTTTAAACTATACATAATAGTAGCATTATTACACATTACACAATCTGTGGTTCAAAGTCTTTGAATGGAAGGACAGATGAACACAGGACAGGACAGGCACTTTTCAAGTAGGTACTGTTTAACTTACACGCTCCAATCTGGTCAGGCCCGACACAGGATTTAGTTGAAAAAAAAAATATCGTATCGTAACCGTATCATACGAAAGCTTTTTTGCTCTCTATTCAGTGGTCTGAAAGGGACAAACCGCTAGATCCACTTCTGTGGGACAAACAAAGCGATTCGCTCTCTAACTCTCTTGCTCGATATTTCATAGCTTGATATCACAGCTTGATATTTAAGTTATTTGTTCGCCCAACCAGATTGGAGCGTGTTTTAAGACCATAGCCCTTTTATCCTATCCCTCTTTTGTCTCTGTCGGGATACCGATGAGTGTTCGGATCAATGAATCGTACCCGGGTGAGGGTGAGCTTCTTTTATGTTAGGATACTATAAAACTGCATATGTGTGCACAGTTGAGTGCTTATTCTTGACGTTTATATAATTGAACAGGCAAGCAGGATGAACAAATGGCAATTATTTTAGCATAGTACGTAGTACTAATTAATATCTATTCTGTGGCATATCTTTGATTAATCTGTGACCTGCCTGCGCTTGTGTGGGACTGTGTGTTTTATGTCATCCATCTTGAGATTCCTTCTTGCTTGTTTCCTTTCGTTCCATCGGCATCGCGCGCGTTATTTACTACGTAGGTAGGTTGCCGTAAATAGTCAAAACATTTTCAGTGAGGTGTATGTAGATATGTACCTACCTGCCTGTAGGTAGGTACCTATAGGTACATTACTCCTCACCTAGGTAAGTACCTTTCCTACTTAGAATAATTATACTTACCTAAGTGTTTTGATTCAAAATTCAATCTCTAAAGTTTCTAAGACATTAGGCATTGCACGAACCTTAAAATAATAATTTAAGGCGCGAACGAACTTCGTATGTAATTGTGAATGGAACTAGGTACGTGTCTACGTTACTTTCTACCTACTATACTACTAGTTTTAATGTAGGTACCTACCTACTTTACATTCATATTAAACCCTTAGAATTTATTTTACTTTTAATTTTGTACTAGTAACGCCATCTGTGTGGCATACGTTGAACCTGTGGTTAAACAAAGTTCATGAGTTTCCTGCCGTCACTGCACTCTGTTGCAACATAGATAGCAAGCATGTGTAAAAACCATGGAAAAATAATCGAGTTTCACCGCTAGTCAGCGCTGAATATTGAGTAGGTAGGTACCTCTCTGACTCTACCCAGCGCTGCCCGCTCGAAAACTTAACAGTACCTACTTAGATAATTGTATGTACATATTATGTAGGTACCTAGGTGCCTAACTGCCCCTAAAATGTGGCAGAGATCTCATAAATAAAAAGCCGCTCTCACGCACTAAATGGGTAGGTAAATGGTAGGCTAACCTAACTCGAAGCATTGATAAAACCTCGAATTGAGTTTGCTCGATGCAAACGTATATTAGTGCGTATAGTCAGCTCAACTCAACACGATGCATTGTACTAAACTAAGACATCTTGATGTAATTAGGCCCTACTACCATAATAAGTAAGTTCGTATGAGTCATCTCTGGGCAACTCTAGTGACAAGAGTTCTTCCAAAGGCCTCTGCCATGGCCTAACAACTTTGAAAAAGCCGGGACCGCGGCCGTGCCCTCCGAAGCTCGGGAGTGCTTAGTTGAAATTGTCACTGGCGGTCACTCATCCAAAATGGTGACTACGCGGAACAGTGCATAACTTATTGTTGATCTGTTAGAAGTTAGATCAACAACAACAACAACAGCGTCACGGATAAAATAAAAGCGCTATCGTAGGCGTAGATCTCCGTGATTGAATAAATGTAGTGCTACGGAGTCTACGAAACATTAGTGTATTATTTTGTAGCAGCTTTGAAAAGCAGCCTACAACCAAACCACACCGAGTCTATCTACTCGGCGACAACACTGCAATAATGTAATGACTAATGTTTACGTTGTAAGTAATAGCTGTGACTGAGTGCATGCAACAAACAATACCATTATCTTATTTTTTCTAGGTTTACATTTTTAAAACATAGCGAATCAGACTCTTATTATTAAACCATTGTTAAGTACCTAATACCGGGAGAGCACCGGTGGTCTAGTGGTAGTGACCCCGCCTTCCAATCCTAAGGTCGTGGGTTCAAACCCGGTCGTGCACCAATGGATTTTTCTGTTCGAAAAATGTATGTGCACAATTCCAGTGCTCTCATGCGGCGAAGGAGAACATCGTGAGGAAACCGGCATGTCCAAGAACTAAAAATTCGAAAGACATGTGCCATCCACCAATCCGCGGGTCAATTGGGTGGGTACGCGTGGTGGATTAAGACCCAATCATTCTCGCCTGAGTGTAGGCCAGTGTCCCAGCAGTGGGAACATTAGAAGGCTGTCATGATGAAGTACCTAATAAGGACTTTAGCACCTCGTTTATTAATACCTATATACCTTTGAAGTAGGTACTTCACAATTCCATTTTCAAATGCAGAACAATTTATTTGGTTTTAATTGAATTTAGCGCACCACCAAAATTCATTGTTAATTAGCGAGTTAACGCTGTAATTAATTTAATCCTATTGTATAATATGTTCATAACTCATGTATTTTGCTCTTTGAGAAAAAAATTACAATATTTCTGCTGATCGAGCAAAACCAAATATTTACCTATGTCAAACTAGATTTATGTTACAAATAATTAGTAAAAACTCACCCAAATACAAGTATTTATATCTTCCCAATCTCGATACCACTCTAGTAGCAAATTCAATCTCATATCCGTCATCTTTATGTAAAACTTTAATAATTGGTTAAGTAATCTTTTTTTATAACGACTTTTCTGCACTTTGCGACTGTGCGGTACGGTACTACAATAACGGCACATTAATTACTAAATATTACGTTCAGACATACAGCGGGACGTGTACTTTAGGCCAGACAAATTAAGTTGGCTATTCTAAACTTAAATAATCGCATTTGGTTATTTTTGCTTTTATACATGAAAAATTCCCAAAAATTATATCATCTCGGCCGTCGAGAAATTAGCCGTTTCGATGCGCAATGGAGCTTTTTCAAACTAAATTGTCTTTGCGCATCACAAACGGCTACAATATAGACACCCACCATCTTTTCGTAGACTTCAAGGCAGCATACGATAATGTCAACAGGGACTTTCTCAACCAAGCCATGAGAGAAATGGGTGTGCCGCACAAACTTGTCTCCTTAACAAGGATTACATTGATCAACTCAGCAAGTGTTGTTAGAATACAGGCGGATACATCAGTTCCTTTTTATACCTATAACGGACTTAGACAGGATGATGCGCTATCCTGTCTGCTCTTTAACATAGCTCTCGATAAATGTATCCGCGACTCCAAAATCGAAACAACAGGGAACATCTACATTAAATCCACTCAATTACTAGGATATGCAGACGACCTGGACTTAATTGGAAGAACACCCGCCGCTATAAAATGTTCGTACCTTGCTCTGGAAGATGCCTCAAAAAACGCAGGGCTTCAAGTGAATATGACTATAACCAAATATTTAAAAGCATCGAGAAACGAGTTGGTGCGTACCAACAACAAATCGTAATAGGTGAAAAAACTTTCCAGTCCGTAAAAGAGTTTGTTTATCTTGGTGCTCTAATAACAGATTCAAATGAAATAACAGCTAAAATAAGTAGGAGAATCTTTAACGCCAACAGATGTTATTTTGGACTTATAAAATACTTCCGTTCCAAGCTATTGCCCAGATCAACCAAAATACTCCTCTACAAGACTCTATTGAGGCCGGTATTAACCTACGGCTGTGAATGCTGGGTACTGTAACGAAACAGCCTATGCCTAGTTTCGTTCTATTCACAAACATAGTTTAGGAGGTCTTTGAACATTTACTATTGGGGAGTTTAAGATTTCGTGTTTTAATTGTGTGGCGTTAAATAAATATTTTTCTATTCTATTCTATTCTATTCTATTTCCAAAACACATCAGTAGTGCTTTCAAACAAACATTAAAATCTTATTTGTCATTATATTCAAAACTCATTACTAGACAGCTGTAGAGAACTATCGTATTTTAAGATGTTGGAGGTTGTCAGAAAGAAAGACAGGACTTGAATTCTGGTAGGTTGTCAGGTCGTGAAAAATAACAAATTCAAAATTATCGGCTAAAAAATCTCAAAATCTTTGATTCAAACACATTATTATCAGCTGTAGACTAATTGTGATTTAAATACGAAAAGCGTGAATCGATTCAGTGCCCTTTGAGGAGTTTGTAAGCTAGAAAGTCCGAATACGGAATTGTTGTAGTTTCAGTGAAATTCTCGATATTAGCTTATTTGATCTCAATACTATTTATTTGTACATCTATAATAACCAGTAATTACTAAGGGCTATTTTTATAATGTTGTGAATATTTACCTAAATTAAAGGAATGGTTGGGCAAATCTTGATGTTGAATTTATTATATTAAATTGTGTTGTTTTAGACCAATGCAGACAGTGAACTGAATTCTACTAATATTAGGTTCTTCTTTAGCTTTTGGACGTATTTAGTCCTAGTGGCGATACCCAGACTGTACAGCTGGTGAACGAGGTAAGTTCACTTGGTTTATCCTACGTCAGACTTGGGCAGAATAAGTCCCATCCAGCAATATCCAGACCTGTTCACGGATGGTGAGCTACCTTACTAAAGTCTCGACCGGTGTAACCATAATCCAGTCTATGTACAACTGGTGAGCTACGTTAAGTTCGCTTGGTATATCTTACGTCGGACTTTTGGGCAGATTAAGTCCCACCAGCAATACCCAGACCTGTTCACGGATGGTGAGCTACCTCTTCGAAGTCCTGACCGGAGTTACCACGACATTAACAATACAAATTATATGTCTGAATTTGGTTCATTCTGCAAAGGTTAAGTAACGCCGATTTTATGGTATATTCACTGTCAGAAAACTAAGCTATTCTGGATAGTTCTAAACTAAATTATTCTTCCAAAACTTTTTAAAAAGCCTATATAGATAGGTAGGTAGGTAGGTAGGCAGGTAGGTAGGTAGGGTAGTTAGAAGAGACCTCTCCAAGTGCCAAGTTGCATTTCTAGATGCAGGATTACTGGAGAGGCAATAAAGACTGACGGACCTCTGACTTGGACTTGCTAAAAGAAGCTCTTGTCCCTTGTAGACATACATGACAGACTTGAAGTTGGAATTCGTAGAGTTTTACAGATATAGTTTCTGTTTCCCAGAATTATTGATGGGCATCCAAGTCACTAAGATGTCCACGATAAAATTTCATGATACGGAAGAGGGTGTCCAGTTTAGAGACGAGCCCATTGATCTGAGCAGGGCGGTGCTCTGATCCTATTAGGTTTATGTTATGATCCTTATAGCCGTTTCAATTTATAATCATCATCTTCATTAAACTTGATAATATAAAAGGTACGTTAGTCCGATGTACGATAGCCGAGGTTCAATTTCCCGAAGTACGCTATCCTGACTTACGTTCGATATTAGACTTTAGCTTGCTATTTATATGAGACAGGTATCACAGTAGACAATAATAAAAATAGGTAACGTAGTAGACAATAGATAAATATAGGTAACATAGTAGACATTCCTGTATTTAGGTACAATATTAGACGAGGTAGGTAACGCAATAGTCAGTTATAAAATAGGTAACGCAGTAGACAATTATAAAATAAGTAGCGCAGTAGACAAGACTTGATCACTTTTAAAAAGAATTTAGGTTACTAATACGGAACACAAGTTAGGTCCTACCCTTTACTACTAGACGATCACGTGGCCATTTCAACGATATTTCTACAATATTTCTACAACTATTTTATTGTATTACTTTGATACATTATTAGCTTTTACGGTGAGGTAGTTTTCCTCGCTTGGTTCGGTACAGTACTTAGCAAAAAATACGAAAATAGTCTGTTGGTGTTTGAACGGAAAATATTAAGGCGAATATTTGGTGCCGTCCTGGATGGAGACTGCTGGCGGATACGTTACAACCACGAGCTTTATGACTTGTATGATGAGCCGAATGTCGTAAAGTTTGCCAAAATTGGACGTCTTCGGTGGGCGGGTCATATTGAACAGATGGAGGAAACCAGGACTCCTAAACGCCTCCTGAAAAGCAAACCAGATGGTCGAAGAACTCGTTTACTCCCACCTGTTCTGTTGAGTAGTTCTGTTGACAGAACTACTGGGATTTTTTTTACCATTAGTTTTGTCCACAAAACAAATGGGAATACAATTTTCACCTGTTCTGTTGAGTAGTTCTATTGACAGAACTACTAGGATTTTTTTCTGAATAGTTCTGGTCTTCATTATTAAATGTCGGAAATGAAACTGTCAAATGTATGTACAGTCAATCTCTTTATTTTTAAAATATTTAAATAAAATAACATTCTATAGATAACAGGCAAACGAAACAAAAACACAAACTCAAAAAATTGAGATGGCTGGATGGGATCGAGCAAGACACAAAAGCGATAGGAGTGAGAGGCTTGCGAGAGAAAGCCCAGAACAGAATTGGATGGAGGAATTTACTAAACCAGGCCAAGGCCCACACGCGGCTGTAGCGCCTAGGATGATGATGATGATCACAAACGGCTAACTTCACGGAAGCCTAGATCCGTTGTGCGAACTATACACACTCGGTGGATCTAGGCAATCGTGAAGTTAGCCATCTCGATGCGCAATAGAGCTTTTTAGAACTATGCGCTTCACAAACCGGTAACTTCACGAATGCCTATATAGATCCGCCGACCGTAGGTACTGTTTAAGACCGAGATTCGAACCCTTGTTGCAAGTCAGGTAGGCAACGTCTTTAGATTTACCATCACTTATATACAATTTTTTTTTTAAAGTAATTAATGGTTCGTTCGTTCGTATGAGTCAGTGGCCAATTAACTCTGGTGACAGAGTTTCTAAGCCGCCCGAAGGCCTCTGTCATGGCCTAACAACTTTGAAAATGTATGGTAATAAATATGGTATTTATCAGTGACATTAATTTGTCCACAAGCTTGTACATTTTAAACTGCTACGCTTGTCGTAGAGGTTCGTAGAGCGCAATTACGACATTTTATTATAACGATAATCACATTTTTATTTCGAGTTGAGTTGAGAGTGAAATTATGGAGATTATTTATTGACAGGGAATAACTGTTGATTGTAGATCAATAATTAATAACATTTTAAGACAGAAAATATTTTTTTTCTGTACCCATGTTTTTTGTGTAGGTCTCCTCATACTTAATGTAGTTTTTTTTTATATTTTAGTAGTTATTTTTAATTTTTTTTTTTTTTTTTTTACACAGCATCATCTAGCCCAAGGTAAGCTGCTGTTAAACAGAGCTGTATTATGGGTACTAGATGACTGATATATATTTAATACAATACAATACATAGATAGATATTTTTTATTATACATAGAAAACACCCGGAACAAATATTTGCAGATCCTACAAACATTTGTCCCAAGGCGGGAATCGAACCCGCAACCTCTGCGTCGCAGGCGGGCCTTCGCCCACCGCGCCACATTGGTCGTCAGATTCTATTTTATTAAAACAATTTTTCACCACTTGTGTTTTAGATCCTCAAGTAAATTTAGTTTGCACGAAATTCACAGTAAAAGAAACTTAATTAAGTGAGGAGGTTTTGTTCAATTTTGCCTTGAAACAGCTATTTTTGTTGAGCCCTTAGCCCAAAAAAATTGTTTGATTTGTGCGGGGTTTTTTAAATTTGTTTAATATTTGCACACCAGTTAAACTGGTAAAAATATGTTAAACTTTATTTTAGTGTGACATCTTCTGTAACTACCATATTTTTATACGAATAAATAAATAAATGAATGAATGAATGAATAAATAGGTACCCCTAGTTTTAGTTTTAGGACTCGGAGTTATAAGTAGGGTAGTTTCTTTGAAAAGTTTTTATTGTTCGTGTCTTGTTTCAACAATGTCGATTGTCCCACAAGTTAAAAGCCCATCCATCGTGGTCTAAGTAGATTGACGACTTCTGAGAAAGCTGCGAGCTAAAGATACGGCAACTTGATAGATACCTAGATATATAAATAAAAATATAAATAATGATGACAATCCACACAGCATCATCTAGCCTCAAGCTATATAAGCAGAGCTTGTGTTATGGGTACTAGATGACTGATATACCATAATACAAATACAATACATAGATAAACATTTTTTATTATAACATTGACAATACCCAGAACACTCTGACCAAATATTTGCAGCTCGTACAAACATTTGTCCCAAGGTGAAAATCGATCCCGCAACCTCCTGCGTCGCAGGCGGACCTTCGACCTTTCGCCCACCGCGCCACATCGGTCGTCAAGTTGTAAGTTTATAAGTATACGAGTATTTTTATTTTTTTAACTACAGATAAGAACAAACTAAGCAGTAATGCTCGCATTGCTGTGTTCCGGTGTGAAGGGTATGGTTTCCGGTGAAATTACTGCACACGAGGCTTTCGATCTTAGCCTCAAGGTGGCAACCCGCGAGTGATACCTCTGGTATTGCAAGCATCTATAGGCTGCGGTAGGTAACCGCTTACAATCTTGTGGGCCGTACGCTTGGTTGCCACTTCAGTTGTATAAAAAAAAACAATAGGCAATAGGTAGATAGGTCTACAGTTATGTTACCGTTTTGTGGGTAATTTTTTTAAAATTATTTTAAAAAAAGGTTGTGCTCAGCACAATGCTGCGGTAAATAAAAAAGGGTCGCAAAGTCGCATCGTCGACTACCAGGCCCTTATTCAATAAATATAATATTACTTATTGAAAAATACAATCGGCTACAATTTTACAAGTTTAACGATGTAACAAGTACTAACTCTAATGGTGGAAAATTTTGTAATTGAACATATATTGTAATTATAAGTTTACATGAAATAATTTGTGAAATTGTAGTTTACATATTTGTTTCACCTTGTGTCCAAAACAGAATGGTGCTTCCATTTTATGTAAATTGTAACTTACCGCTACATGTTTGTTTTTGTTACATTGTCATCAACAGCTACAGGCTTTTTACAATTAGGTAATCTCTATTGAACACATTTTTGGGCGTTACAATTGTAAGAAATATAGGTACTTGTAGATTATAACTTAAGTATTTGTTGGTTTTATTGACAGCTCTTATCGTATATTTCGAAAAAAATTGTCGACAATGTTTATTGAAGGGGGTCCAGGCTATTTCTTTTTTGTTCACTAATGTATTTTTACTAACACTACTGGTAATCCTAATGTTATCATTACAAATGTGCTTTTCATTTTGTACTCTCTAGAGCTCTATGCTCATGTACCTCCTTCATCATATCAGCCGATATACGTCCACTGCTGGACATAGGCCTCATGACGACCGATTTTGGGCCGTTCTACACTTCGTTTTCCAGTTCGTGGTCGCCACTCGAGAACCTTTATTCCCCAACGGTTATCGGTTCTGCGAGCTATATGGCCTGCCCATTGCCACTTCAACTAACTAATTCTAAGAGCTATGTCGGTGACCTTGGTTCTTCTACGGATTTCCTCATTGCGGATTCGATCGCGTAGTGAAACTCCCAGCATAGCTCTTTCCATAGCTCGTTGGGCGACTTTGAGCTTTTGAACGAAACCTATAGTTAGCGACCACGTTTCAGTGCCATAAGTCATTTGAAGTATATAAAATTTACAATAAATAAGTAGTATAGTATGAAATCATTAATATATTTCTTCAATCGCGTTTGCCTGAAGTTTCACAAAGTACTTTACACAACAAAGCGTTCGTTTCAACAAAGAAAATTAAAGAAACTCAGTTATAAAAATATTTTATTTCGAACAAATTTACGAGTTTTTTTTTTAGATCACTTAAGTGGCAACCAAGTGTACAGCCCACTTGATATTAAGCGGTCACCGTAGCTTATGTACGCTTGGTCAGCAAGCCCGAGACCTTGACTCTTATGAAGCGAGATTTTGCTGACAAATCGGGACAAATCTTTGCGTAATCCACATAATATTATTGGTTTGAAATTGGGTGCTAATATGGGCTTGAATTTGCCTATTTTTTAATCTTGCGAATTGCCTTATTACTAATAATCAGGGACGCGGTTTTTTTTTGCGCCTGATTTAGTAACCGAATGAGAAATCGTTTATTAAACTGTAGGTATAATTATCAAAGATTATGAGGGATAAATTAAATTAGTTTGTCTTTGATGGTAGATAGTTGAGCGGATAATTCCTAATCCACAAAATCCACAAGCATGCTTAGATATTTTTTAATTTATCCTTTATTTAATTATCAGTACATTGGTATGCAGCACTGGTGGTCTAGTGGTAGTGACTCCGGCTTCTGATCCTAAGATCAAATCCATTCGTGCACCAATGGATTTTTTGCTACGAAAAATGTATGTGAGGAAACCGGCATGTCAAAGAACTAAACATTCGAAAGACATGTAAATGATAAATAAATGATAAATGATATTTATTTGCACGAGCACATGTCATATGAATGGTCTTAAAATTAAATTAGTTCATTTATGTCCTACCAAAATCTTTGGCATGCAAATATTATATTAAATGTAATGTAATGTAATGTTAAAATTATTATACAAAATAAAAAACTGTCAAATAAATAAAAAATAATAAACAATCATGTGCCATCCACCAATCCGCATTGGGTCCGCGTGTTGGATTAAGACCCAATCACTCTCCCTGGAGAGTAGGCCAGAGTCCCAGCAGTGGGGACATTAGAAGGCTGTCATGATGACATTGGTATGTACTTATATGTGAAAAAACTGTACAGAATCCCAGGATAAATTAATAGATCCAAACAGGCAGATAACATATAAATAAATATTGGTGTAGGTTCATAGCACAGCACAGCACTTTCTAATCTCATAGGTAATTATTTTTAAATTAAGTAGAATGTAAAAATACATCAGCTTCAGTAAACAAGTAGATGTTTTTATAGTAAAATGTGTTGCTGCTACAATACCCAAGTTTGACGAAGTTTGAGCACCAATTCACAAATGTTCTCAAAGTTTAGTTAGTTTTGCCTCGATTTCCATAGTCATCAAACTTTTAGTGTAAACAGATTGTTACTGTTCTGAAAACAGATGCTCTGTTTACTCAGTAAAAGGTTATCATAAAATGAGGCTACAGAATTCCTATAAAAATAAGTACATGTAAAATAAAGACTTTTATATTTCTAGCTTTAGCTTCTGGACTTTAATAACGCAGGCTATGCAGTAGTCATGGAAATGATTGCTATTTTAAAATCATTATCATATGATGATATTATAAAATTTTGTCACTGCTATTTCACATGCTATTTTTCACAGGCAATGATTTTCATTTTGACGGTCTAAAATAGAATAGAATAGAATAGAATAGAAAAATATTTATTTAACGCCACACAATTAACATAAAAATAAAAATAGCAATACAAATTAAAACTTAACAAAAAAAAAATATTAAAAATGTCATTTGGTGAAAGCTACTAGTGCTATCTCTTCTTCTTCTTTTAATTTGTGGCGTCTGTGGCTGAGTTTGCCACAATTTTGCCAATGTCAATGTCGACAGGGTTGAAACTTGAAACACAATGAAACACTATATCCACTAGAACGTCCAGTGGCACTATAATACCACAAAAGTTTATACCAGCATACGTCCATGGTACTAAAAGGCCACAAATCAATCCAATAAGAAACCTTAGTGGATTCTATTATGATTCAACTTTAGTCGATCAGGAACTTAGTCGATTATATTAATGTTGAACTACGATTCTTTTGATATATTTACAACACTAGGCAAATAAGGAAGCGAATATTTTACCGTGATTTAATATGTTTTATGTGACGTCATGGCGGGTCGAATTTCACGTCCGGATTTAATTGCTTTGTTTTATTTCTTATTTTATGTCTAACTATTTATTTTATACCAAAAGAAAGCCAGATACGTCTGCTTTAATACAAAAATAATAACCGGTAGGTATCGTTTGTATAATTTAAACTCTAAGCTAAATAAAATAAAAAAAGTCATGAAAAAAATGAACGAACGGATGACGTACTTTGGTATATTATTATCATGTTGTCGCACTTGAGACGGCCTACAAGAAGAAGAAGAAACACAAGGTTGACAATGGAGGATCTGAGACAGAAGATGGTCGGTTTATAGTGCTATCTCAGATTATTAGTGCTACAGAAGGTGATATATAATGAGTAAAGTCGCTCTCTACGCCATGATGATTGTTGGTTTTATATATATACAGTTTATATATATACAGCTGTTGTACGTTTCCCCCGCACAGCTGATGAGCGTATTTTTATTTTTTATTTGCAATCAATAATTATATCAAATTCTGTCAAAGTCAATAAAAGTGTCAAAGTCAATAAAAGTGTCAAAAGTGACGTTTTTTGACGTGGCAGAATGAATTTGCCTTGCACTGCCACAAAAAAAGAGACAGCCACCAGAAAAAAAAAAGAAAGTTAGTTGACGATTTCTTAGACAAAATAAATGCAAAACAGAACTTTACGGGCATGTAGGTTAAAATTAACCCGCACTAAAATTAAAGCTTAAAATTAACCCGCACTAAGATGCCAAGTTCGGTCAAAATAAATAAATAAAAATAAAATCTGTTTATTTCGAGTAACTTTTTTGACTCATAGAAGTAGGTAACAGTCAAAGGTCATTATCGTTTGACGACGTACGTATCGACAATGTATTTATCGCTCTTTTCGCACGCCGTAAATAGGCATTTAGCGTGTCTCGCTCTCGCTCGGGACGGTTTTACCGACCGAATGCTCCTCACCAATCGAATCACCTGCTACAGACACGATTACTTCCGATTAAATCCGAACGCTCTTTGATATCATTTGCTGTGAAATATAGCTTAAATAGCAGTCATAGTAGTGCTCTGCACACGGAATGACGTGATGATTTTATTATTTGCTGTGATTTAGAGCAAATAGCAATGCACCTGACACGATGATTTCCGATGAATACCGAACAATCTGTGAAATCATTTTGCTGTGATTTAGAGCAGTGTGTGTGTAGGTAAGGAGCAGGTGTGACGTATGAAAACTTATTTCATATGATTTTGCACAGCTATCTATGATATGTTCCATGGCTACTATGCAGGTAGGTATTTTACACGTTGGATATTGTACAAATTTATTTTATTTCATTTAATTTTAAAATTGTTGCTAAGTAATACAGACTTTGCTTGATGCTATTAAGATCTCCGAAAATACAACTTTTTAGCGTTTGTAAACAGAAATAAAATTTTTTAAATTTTTTTTTTTTTTACAATTATGCTAAAATGTTGTCCGGAAACCATGCTCGTCGCTACGCTCCTTACTGCTGGCATTTTGATGTGCAAATAGTTTTTGTTTTGCGCAGTCAGTATTTTTGTCGTGAATAATTTAGTACTTACCTAGTGCAATCATTTATTCGGATTGTAAATAAATTATTGCATATTTCGTTATTATGCTAACGTTGGTAGGTACTCATTTTCCTCTCACTCATTTTTTTCGGTTAATTGTTTTCCCGTTTTCTATTAGGTAACATAGAATGCTGCAGATAATCCGCGTACGGACGTTCCGCGGCTGACTTGTGGCACTTGTGGCTAGCCTCCTACATAATTTCTACTTCTCGGTATTGCTTTCATTTCGTAATCGCAAAAGGTTGATTCCACAAGGTAAGTAAGGTATTTGTCGAGCGATAGGTACTACTCATGTTTGATGTTTTTGTTTGAAACAGCGAGTTGGAAATATAAAAAGAAAATCTCGACTTTCCAGCTTCCAATAATTATTTCGCTTCACTTGATACTCGCACATAAATGTTGCCTACCAGGTTAGGTGCTGTTGTATTTTTCGTATAATTATTCTTGGTAAACCCTGTAAAAAATACTAAGATAAATAAAATAATAGATTTATCTTACAGGAAGGGATGAATATCCGTCCATGAAGAAATATGAAGAATATGACGTCCCTAAATTTTTTTTGAACTTTGATTCAAACACAAAATCGTCACTTTTGGTAAAACTTTTGTAACTTACACTAATGATGGAAATTAATTATTTTATGTATTTTTTTAACCCTTTCAAATGTTCCGACTAAACATTCTCAAAAAAAAACATTTAAAAAATCATGGCTCGAAAAATACAAAGAATCGGGGAACATACATTTTCGGATACCCCTGAATCCGAGAAATCTATTTTTTTTTCTTATTGACGTTTATGTTTGGACCAACCTGTATTGTATCTGCCTCAATCGGGTGTAATGTAGTACCGGACCCGATAATGTGTGTAAAGCATAACTATGATGTACCTTCTTAATTTACTGTTTTCAAACTGTAATATTTGTACATCACTTGTGACTCTGTCATGCTGAGCATGATGAGATTTGACCCCGACAACATTATCAACCTCACCTCAATTCAAGCGGTTGAGTATTCTTGTATGAAACTACACCCATGTGCATCGAAAATTAATCAACATCGGATCGGCATGACCTCGCCCTGCAAGCGTCAAATGTTACAAGCGAATGAATGAATGCCGCGCTTATTGGCAGTTCTTCATCCAATCCAACGCGTTCGATTGCGCGCGCAGTTTCTATGGTCTTTGGCCTATGGTCTTTGGCAAGTGCAGCGGTTGCATGACATGTCGTTATAAAAATCGTCAACAAAGCGTTGACGCGCGGTCAACTAGCTATAGCGCGCTGGTTCTTTGACTTGCTTATTACACGTTGGCGGCTGGTCGTTTGGGCGAGGCAGCGGCGGCTAGGTGAAGTGGCTCCGATTCGTCTGCGTCAACTTTTAACATCATTATCACCATCATCATCCTATCAGCCGATAGACGTCCACTGCTGGATATAGCAGTAGGTACTAATATCTGTTCTGTAACATAGCCTCCCTCAAAGAGCCCCATGACGACCGATTTTGAGCTTTCACCATCCATCGACTTCCTGCGACCGCCCGCATCGATCCATCGAGTGAGGGCCGTCCTACACACTTTGTTTTCGCCATTCGAGAATCTTTATTTCCCAGCGGTTATCGGTTCTGCGAGTTATATGGCCTGCCGTCAACCTTTCAAGTTAAAAAAAAAAAGTTTTTGGAACTAATTTTAATATGTAATTTAAATGACGACCAATGTGGCGCGGTGGGCGCAGGTCCGCCTGCGACGCAGAGGTTGCGGGTTCGATTCCCGCCTTGGGACAAATGTTTGTAGGATCTGCAAATATTTGTTCCGGGTGTTCTGGGTGTTTTCTATGTATAATAAAAAAATATCGATCTATGTATTGTATTGTATTAAATATATATCAGTCATCTAGTACCCATAATACAGCTCTGTTTAACAGCTGCTTACCTTGGGCTAGATGATGCTGTGTGGATTGTCCAGCATTATTTATTTATTTATTTATTATTTATTAACTTTGAAAAAATAACCAGCATATTTTTTTAGGAGCTCTGTACAAGTGTACAAGCCGATCTTACTTTGTAGCCATCATCGGCCAATGCCGGCACTCTACAACATAGACATGGTAAGGTACATAAGGGTAAATACTATTAGTAAATAGATTCGGGTTTTGTATCAACCTTCTCATATAATAATGAATATTCAACTTCACATAGGGCGAAAATTCAGAAACTATGCCCGATTGAACCTTCTTAATAATAAAAAGATGGTATGGGCATAGTATATTGTGTAATCATCCGTACTGTTACTATACTACCTCTTTGTTGATAGATAGATGGAACTTACTTTGTTGCACGCTGCACACTGCATAAAAATAATGTATAACATTAGGCTGCATTAACGAAAGATGTGCGAAGATGTGTAGCGAGTGATGTGTTTGTTAAGATTCAATAAAATCACTTCATTTACCTAGACTTGCTCTATGCCCAGCTTTAGTGGAAACGGCTTAGCTGAGCGAAGTTTTTGTACATGCAAAACAAAAAAAAATTTGTGCTACAGATGTGTTGCGACCTTGCGAGGGATGTGTACGAAGAATGTGTGCTAGGGATGTGGGCGAAGGATGTGTGCCAGGGACGGACACAAGCGAAAAATATAGCTGTCACTATACGGTGTTTGTCTTCTGCAGCGCGTGCATCAGAAACGAACCCGCTACACATTCTCGCACCTCTCAGCGGCCTACCTAGCATATCTCCGGTGCAAACACTCACACCGTTTCACAGCCTCGCTATACATCCTCGCACCGCCCAGCTGCATCGCACATCTCTGGTGAATACGCAGCCCAATGGGCGAGTGGCGATCCCTACCAGACAACATTTATATGTACCTAGATAATTTTATTTTGGTTTAACTTTTGAGGTAGACTATTCTTGCGTGGAAGACATCACTCAGGAAATTGATACTATCAGACAACAGCGCCAAATATCGACCCATCTCAGTTCCATGCCTAGTTAGATTTTATTTCACCTACCAGTGTTCAGGGTTAGCAAAGGTTTGTGCTAATTTTTATCCAAGTCAATATAACTACCTTTCCTGTATACCACGCAAGCGAAGCCACGTTCAAAAGGTAATGATTTATAATTTCTCTGAACCTACCGAGGCTTAGGTACTACTAATGTGAAACGGAAACTTGAGCAGGGTGAATCGTTTCTAGATTTGTGATAAGCAAATGACGTCATCACGCACGTGATAGCACAATAACGGACCGTGGCTCTACAATACAAAGTTTCTGAATATCGTAGTTATTAATACTATATTATTTAACTGAATAGAACATACATTAAGTACTTAGTCAGAAAATAGAAATAAAAAACCTAATTACCTAATTGAATTTAGGTACAAAAGGTCTACAATCTAGTTTGGCCAACCAAAATCTGTTTATGTATTATAATAATTAATTTGGGACCCATTTCCTAAGTTTCTTCTCAGACGCAACACACACACGAAATAAGGTCGAAAGCTTCAAATTATGAACACGACCCAAATAAATGTTTCACGTTTTTTACATACAAAATGCTAATTTTCTAGGTTCGCCATTATTCAAGTGGTTTAGCGCATAAAACTAAAAGATAGGTAATTTATTTATCATAAAATCATTTTCAGAATCTCTTAGTTTCTGATAAGTATAATTACTTATCGGATATACCTATTTGTTTTATTACTTAACAGACAACGAGGAGGTAAAAGAAAAGCCTTTCAAATTATGATATTATTTCGACAAAAACATTCACGGCACACAAAGTATGCTTCATAATTCCCGAATCCAAGCTCAGCTCCTATTTATTAAAAAACTTTGCCTTTTATTAAGCAAAGTGCCTCCTTTGAAGACATCTTAAAAATAACTTCTGTACTATGTGATATGATATTACAGTCCATGTAAATAAAAATTTAAGAATAAGTAAATAAAAAAAAATCTGTTTTTTTATTTCTAAGAGATTTTTTTACACATTTAGATAAGTAGGTACTTATTCAAGTTATTTACTAAAACCTACGTGCGCACTAAACCACCACAATCTGTGTCTTCTGGTTTGATAGATTTCACAAATACTAACAACTAATTTCACACTAACACACTCATGCATTTATAAAGGGCATAAAGGGTATTTTATTATCAACCTTACAAAATAAAAATAACTTTTTTTTATTTATTTACATTTGTCTTAAAAATCTTGAGTAAATTGATTACCTACCTACGTAGGTATTTCAGCAGGGGTATTTTGAAACTGTCGGAAAGGTGTCGGGTCGGAAACGTCGATTTTGTCGGGAACGTTTTCGAATCCGATGGATATTTTAAAACCGTTTCGGGTTAACGGAAGCTCGGATAGTTTTCCGACACGGACAGAGAATAAAAGCACTAAGTGACACGGATTTGAATATTGAGAGTTTACGGAGAATGCTTTATAATGGTAGAAAAACGAGTTCTTGGTAGAATTATTTTTGTGTGAAATATGTCGTTCACATTTTCTTTGTAAGAAATGTTAGTGTTATGTCAAAGTGACGTAAAGTGATGCATGTCTTAGTAGCAAAAGCCATTTAAAATAATGTCATTGACGTTCCATTTAAGTAATTCGGCATTTTATAACCAAAACGTCTCACTTTTAACAATTTCACGCTTAATTGTTAAAAGTGTCGAAAGTGAACATCAATGACATTATTTTAAATGGCTTTTGATTGCCACGCATATATTATTTATGAACCATGTACAATTATGTTTGTTTTATTTAATAAATCAACCACCTAAATGTGCCAAGCTATCTTCGTAAATCTTTCATGGCTTTACGTAGGCGTCAGTGTTACAAACCCGCCCGACAAATCTAACGAACTTGGAATCGTTAACAGTGTTATTTCTATAAGATAAAGAGAGAAGATTTGTATATTTGTATTTTTGTTTGTTACGAATAAACTCAAAAACGATTGGTCTGATTTCAAAAACTCTTTCACCATTAGAATGCCACATTATCCCTGAGTAACATAGGCTATATTTTATTTTGAAAAATAATAAGGATCGCTAATAAAACTTCAATAACCCAAGGTGTAAAAAATTAGCCATAAAATGTCTTTCATCGCATGCGCTGCGGAAACTATTGATGATAGATATTGATATCTACAAAAAAGTCAGCGGTACCATATGTCCAACTATTGTAGTTATATAACAATAACTACTTTTTTACATTTTAAAAGTTGATAGAAATGCCGACCAAATTCAGACCATATTTTACATACCTTTATATTAATCCTTATCCAAATAAATCATTTGGTATTCAATACTGTTTTAATACCTGTAGATAACTGTTTGAATTATTGAAATCAGACATTCCATTCAGAAGTTATGACGAATTATAAAAATGTCACTCTAAACAAAATACTAAAAACGCCCGCGCGCGCGCCGCGCCCTGTGGCCTGAGGGCCGGGACACATAAACACGATACGACGTCGTGTCGTACCACGATGCGGCGTCGTTTCACGATGCGACGTCGCGTCGTGGGAATCTACGACGAGCATCGTAAAAAACTGCGTCGCGACATCGTAACGTGCCACGATACACGGCACGACGTCGCGTCGTAGAAACTCACGATGAGTTCCTGTGTGCCACAGTTGTTATTCAAAATTCAAAGATGACGGACGCTATTGAGGTCGATCATTTAATAACGCTAGTCGAGCAGCGTCCCGTACTATGGGACAAAACATCAGAAGAATATAAGAATAAAAATAAAAAAACAACAGCATGGACAGAGGTGTGCGAAAATGTATTTCCTGTTTTTCAAGAATTAAATAATCAAGAAAAAACTTAATTTGGTAAGTAATATCCTATATTTTATTTAGTTGCCAACTTAGAGCTCCCACGTCACTGTTAAAGTAATCAGAAAATTCATTTCTTATGTCGGTAGCTCTTGTTCTACCCTCTTGCGTTGACTGTTGTAGTTCAATAAACGAATCATCAATTATCATGTCTTCTAATGTTTGAGCTCCTTCACGGTTTAGAATGAAATTATGTGAAACACAGCTTGCTTTTATAATATTTGTGCAAAAATTCAAAGAAACATTTAATGGTCGATGAAATACCCTCCACTTGTTAGCCAGCATACCGAACGCACATTCTACATATCTTCTTGCTCGGCTCAAACGGTAATTAAAAACTCTTTGTTGAATCGTCAAATGTTTTCCTGGGTATGGGCGCATTATATTATTTGTCAATGGTAAGCCTTCATCTGCAACAAAAACAAAAGGACAAGGTGTTTGAGAGCCTGGTAAAGGCTTTGGCGTTGGTAAAGGAAGTTGTCCTTTTAACAGTATGAATTACTGTTAAAAGGGTGTTCAATTTTGAATTATTGTAAACAGTTGAGTCACATTCCTTTGCTATATGCTCCAATATCAACATATATAAATCTGTATTTAGCATCTACCAAAGCCAACAACAATACAGAATGATAATTTTTGTAGTTATAAAAAAGAGATCCGCCATGTTTGGGACTCCAAATACGAATATGTTTCCCGTCAAGTGCGCCTATGCAATTAGGAAAGTTGGCACTGTTGTCAAAGTTTTCAGCAATTTTTGTTAGTCGCTCAGTAGTTATTTTCGGTATATTTTCGATCAAAAGATGCTTCCATATAGCGCCACAGACTATTTTTACAGTTTTAGCAATAGTAGACTTTCCACTATAGTAGTTTAAATGCATGTCTTGAAAGGTGTTTCCTGATGCCAAAAACCTGAAATAAAATAGTAAAATAAATAAATTAAATAATTAAAAGTGTATGTGTGTGTGTGCGTCCATGCGTGCGTGCGTACGCGCGTGTATGTTTGTGTGTGAATGTATGTGTGTGTGTGTGCGTGTGTATACGACAACGAAACAGTCCAATAACTGATAATGTTCCTAACGTGACATCGTAAATACTATTGTTTCAGGTAATGCTGTGGTAAAGAAATGGACTGGTATTAAAGATAACTATGCCAAGTACGTAAAAACAATTAAAGAAATAAATAAATCTGGAGCAGGCGCTAAAAAACTTAAGGAATATCATTTATATAAACAGCTCCTTTTTTTAAACCGAAATGATCAAAATGAAACCGACAGTAGCATAATGGATGAAGAAACAAACTATCAGAACACACAAAAGGAGAGTCCAAAAAGAAAATTTAAAAGTCCGTCACGCGCCTTTCCAGCACGAAAAAAGAGAATTATCGATACATTTGAAGAAGAGATTATGTCAAAATTAGAAGAGGCTGAAAACAGACATTTATCTTTTTTTAAAGCGATATTGCCATCTTTGAATAAACTAAGTGATCATCAAACATTACTTTTTCAAAGTCGAGTCTTACAAGTTTTAACGGATCTACACGAATCATCACATCAATATTATCCACAAAGCAACTATCCATCTTCGTACCAGGGTAACTATGAAACACAAAGACCCCAAAGTTCATGGCAAAGTGCGTACCAAGGCGGTTACCAATCAACCGGTAGTTCGTCACAGCCTACCCAAGAAGCAACACCACCACCAGCTGCCACGCATAGCCGAAGCGAGGAGAGCGAACCAGCGTCACCCCTATCACTTTACGACTTTTCTTAGAAAGAAATCTAAAGGTGTAATATTCATTTAAAAAAAGTTAATAATTCTATATTTTATTGATTCCTTTATAAAAAATGTTTAATTAATAAAAATTAATGGGGACCAATATGGTGACTCCTTCAAAGCTCGTAGTGATAAGCGGTATAACGAAACCAAAGGGTAAATTTAAATTTAAGCTTATTCTGTTAGCAACTTAATTTTCAAAAATTGTTGTTACCAGTGTCGTTGATTTGTGAAATTAAAAAAAAATGTTACGAAAAGTTTGTTTCTTTTACCTTACAGTTAATCCGAGCATCTCGAGAGGTTCAAGAGGTGGTCTGCCTCTGCCATATTTTCCTGCTATATGTGGCGTTATCCGATCAAGTAACTCTTCGAAACTTGATACACTCATTCTAAAGAAACCAAAAAACTTCTTGTGATCTATTTTTAAGGCGTTGTACTTCTTTCTGAAGTGGCTCCCGTTATTCATGATTAAAATAAATGGGTGGATCCAGTATCTTCTGAGTTTCTGGCTTTTCTTTATCCGTCTTCTTAACAACAGCAGGAACAGGACGCGTCTAATGCGGTCCATTTCTCGAAATTAACTGCGACGATTCACCCTGTATTGTATCGACGGCGTCGTGCCGTGTATCGTGGCACGTTACGATGTCGCGACGTAGTTTTTTACGATGCTCGTCGTAGATTCCCACGACGCGATGTCGCATCGTGAAACGACACGACGTCGTATCGTGTTTATGTGTACCGGCCCTGAGGTAGTCGCGCTGCTAAAACGCGCGGTCGGCTTTTACCTTATGGATGACTAGCGACCGCCCCGGCTTCGCACGGGTGCTTAAGTTTTCATTGCACCCGTGCGAAGCCGGGACGAGCCGCTAGTTATTTTATATAAGCAAAACTTCTTCCTAGAGTATTTCGTCAAACAAACCGAAACATAATGTCAAAAGCTTTCGATTTCGGAAATCAAAATAGCATTCTACGGAATCTCCGTCGGGAAGAATCCGATCCCGAAGGAATTGGCTTTCCGACATATTCAAAATACCCCTGATGGTCAATAATTAGTTATTTTGTTTCATAAAACAGCTAAAAAACTTAATTTAACCTATCAATTCACTAGCTGACTCCAGCGTCTCTGTACCAAATTTTATCCAGATCTTCAGCCATTCTGGCGTGATTGAGTGACAAACATCCATCCCTCCAAACTGTATTATGAATTAATGTTATGATAATATACCTAGTATAAACAAAAGGAATAAGGTTGTTCATTATCAGTTACAATCATATTCAAGGTAGTTACCGTTTAATTCCTTTTGATGGTAATAATTCCGAGTAAATAGATAAAGTTTACGACTAGTATGCGGTCAATTAGTATTGGTTTTGTTGCCCTTTAAGTAGGTAGAGGCCTACCTATTTCTGCCTCCAAGCAGTAATACTCGCATTAGATACTATATTAGGGTACGGCGGTACGGCATGGTTTCCGGTGAAATTACAGGCACATGAGACTAGATCTACGTCTCAGGGTGGTAGCGCGCAAGTGATAAATATCTCTGATGTTGCAAATACAGTAACCGCTTATCATCAAGTGGGCCGTATGCTTGGTTGTCTCTTTTGGTTTAAAAAAAAATATTGCATGCAATTATTGTATGGTGTAAATAGGTCTTAAGATTGAGCATTATACGTACACCACTGCTAGCTTGATATCATTTTGATAAATCACAACACCACTGTTATTTATTTACTCTACATAAATACCTACTGCCTAGTTAGTTTTAAAGCTCATTATAGAATAGGGCTAATAATTAACACGGTCAAAGATAAGAGACAGCGTTAGGTATTTTCGCTTCCGTCCAGCTGTTTGAGCATTAATATACATACATAATCTCTGTTTTCAAATGTGTATAAACATACTTTCTAGTTCTAGTAATATTATAAATGAAAAAGTTTGTTAAAATGTCAGAATCTGACAGAGTGGTTTGTTATGCAATAACGGCTGAACCGATTTGGATGAAACTTGAATTATATACATATTTCGTACATAATAATGGTAGCATTTTGTATATCTGTAATAACTAAGTATAGGCTACTTTTTATTCTAGTACCTTAACTACCATACCATGCGAGCAAAGCCGAAAGTAAAAGCTAGTTTTACAAACGGGCACATCCGTAACCTACTGCTAAGCTTTTGGGTTCGGTCGAACCTAAAACCTTTAACCAATATTTCCTTACAAAGAAATTACGTGCGCTTTCAAACCTGTTGGCTTACAGATAGAGAAAACATCTTAGGGAAACTGGCAACAAAACAATCGAATTCGTTTCCTTTTAGTAATCTCCATGTGCACAATATCTACCTATCTCAAAATAATGGTCGCCTAGCTAATACCCGCCAGCTTCACTCGCGTGGTCCTCTAGGATAAAAAGTTTGTTCGTAGTCTATCTATCGGTTGGACAGTTACGACAGTTACGATGTAGAAATAGAAAACTCTTTATTTGTACCCACAAAGAAAAAATAAGACAAAGAAAAGAAATATATAATTTTACAGCGAAGTACAATGGGCAGTCTTATCGCTGTGGACCCAACATATTATATACGGGTGTGTCGCCACCAGTCTTGATTAGACACGTGGTGAAAGATGATAACTCGTAATTATTTTACTTAAAAAGTGATTTATTTTAACATAAACAGCTTTTCCTAACAACTGTAATTATTAAAAAAATCTTATTAATATCGTAAAAAAATTATTGAAATGTAGGATATAATTCGGAAATAAGTTGTCATTTTTAGTGCCTGACCAGACCAGCCAGACCCTTTTTTACCGTATTACTATTATCTGTTGTGTGCTTTTTATGAAAGTGGATGGTAGGGGTGACAGTATACGTTTTTCACCTACTGTACTGTCCTAGTGTTCTCAGAGCTAATCAGACTTCTTGATTTAATAAAACGCGTGCGTGTCGTTTCGAACTTGACGAGACGTTATTTTCTGTTTGAGAAGGGTGCGCCTAACTAAATCTAGTTACGTGCCTTATAGCGTACGTGTATATTGAGACTGAAATAGTATTATATTGCCAATATTATGAGTGAAGCGTGTTGAACAAAATGTACTCGAACCTTCCTTTCCTGCCAAGTTTTAAAAATATTCATTTTTGTTATATTAAACAAAAATATCTTGAAATTAAGCACTTCCACCACAGTGTGAATAATTTAATTTTTCGTGTTGGGTGTGACCAAACATTGGGTAGCATATATTGTTGTACCGTGCATTTACCGCGCAATTTCTGGTTTACACTTTTACAAGTGCGCACGGAGCGCTCGTGACGTAGCTGGCTAAGTTGTTCTTAACAGATCAACGAAGTTAAGCACTATTCCGCGGGGTCATCATTTGAATGGGTGACCGCCAGTGGCAATTTCAAATGAGCGCTCCCGTGCTTCGGAGGGCACGTTAAGCAGTCGGTCCCGGCTTTTTCATAGTTGTTAGGCCATGACAGAGGCCTTCGGGCGACGAATCTTTACAAGTGCTTATAAAAACAATAAGAGTATAATGTACTTGCATATTTTGTTCTTTAGTTCAGAATAGGTAATAACCTTAGGTCGGAAGTATGTACTGCCGGCTTTAGTCACAAAACAGATTAAGGTACGTAGCCCACCCAGCTATTATACGTAGCGCTGGCTGCCTACGTTGGTTGGTTGCCTACGCTGCTACGCGAAGCGTAGCGGCTACGAGTGCTACGATCGTGTCGTATTTCGTAGCTCGCAGTTGTAAGCAAATAGAGTTTGCGTGCTTTGCACTATTACCCAATCCTGCCTAGACTTTGGCTATTAATTCCATTATATCGGTTAAATACTACCCTTGACCCCATAATGCATTTAAACACCTATTACCTATGCTATTACTTACATGAATATATGCAATTAGTGGTAATAGCTTATTTTGGAACGCGAAACTTTTATAATTGCATGTTGATATCGGGGTGTATTTTTCACTTCATGTTAACCTTCAAGTAAGTAAAGTGGTCAACTCTGGTGACTAGTAACCTTTGCTATAATGATATACAAGATTATGATTGACATTTGAGTTAATGGCAATCGGGAGTATCCCTGATAAACACTTTATTACATGTAATAAGTATAATAAAAAAAAATCTTGAAAAGTAAATGATTTTTTTTAATGCAGTTTTTAATTTATTAAATAAAATAAAAACTGAATTTAAAATTAATTTAATTTTAACATTAAAAAAAAAAATATCATTAAAGGAGAGCTCGTGACGTAGCTGGCTAAGTCAGATCAACGAAGTTAAGCACTGAATTTTATTAAAATCGAGCCCGTGACTCCTAACAACATTTTTTTATCATCATAGATAACTGGAACATTTGATCTAGATACAGAATATTGTTGTTTGATCGTCTACCTACATCAAGATACAAACTTTAATTATTCCAGCTCTGCACACAAGACAAGATTTGCTTGTTTAGTATGAGAACAAACATGCGAAATATGAATTACGATAAGTAATACCAGATACCAGGGAGAATCGCCGTGAATTTATTGAGCAAGTCAAATATCTCGATTAGGTACACTTTTACAATTTTCTGAAATATGCATGGGAAAAGTATTTGGTCATGGCATGTCTTTTCCGTAGATATTAGTTAGAGGAACCCTTAAATTGGTATAACAAATAAACAGTAGTTTCAATATTGTATGTACGAGATAGTTCCTCTTCTAGTGCCTCTCTATTACTGGAGGCAGTCGTCCTTTTAATATTTTCCACGTGCCTAAAAAGCCTAAAAAGTTGTTCCATTTATTTCTCGTCCACTGTCTGATTTTACTGATACTATTAAAAAAACAATAACATACTTACATAACTGTTTATTTATATTTATCTATTGTATTAATCTGAAAAACCAATACCAAGGGATGTCAATGTAAAAAAACCCACTTTACCTAACAAGTCACTTTGATCCAGAGTAACCACGAGCTCTTATAGCAATATTGAAATAATATTACACTGTTTTTTGTATTTAACAGAGTCCTAACATTGTTTCAATATTGCTTTGGAGCTTTTTACCTACCTGGTGGGATTTGCTTTTTAAAAAGTTAAAGCCCATTACACCATTGCTCATTCACACCATACAATAATTGTATGGTGTAAATGAGCCATTAGACTTTAAAATTGGTTTGTGATAAAATATCACAAACCAAACTCAAATCAAACTAGTTGAATTGAAACCCCTAAACTACCGTCCCAGGATCAGCCTGTATTTATCTGTCACGACAGCCTTCTAATGTTCCCACAGCTGGGACAATGGCCTACTCTCTAGCGAGAGTGATTGGGTCTTAATCCACCACACGGACCCAATTCGGATTGGTGGCTGGCACATGTCTTTCGTATTTTTAGTTCTTGGACATGCCGGTTTCCTCACGATATTTGTATTCACCGTATGAGAGCACTGGCATTGCGCACATACATTTTTCGTAGCGAAAAATCCATTGGTGCACGACCGGTTCGAGCTCACGCCCTTAGAATCGGAAGGCAGGGTCACTACCACTTGAACAGTAGCAGACCAGTGCTCTTTTTCTGTGCCTGTACGAAAATCTTAGATGGCTATATTTTCATCGGCTAAATAAACACTGCCAGTACCATCCCATAGAATAAACTCACCATTAAATTCTTACCCTAAGCACTCGAAACGCAAGCTCTTTGTAATGAACAAATCGTATCGTTTACAATAGTGTCGAAATGATTAATAGCGTGACCTGTTCAATTGAATGGAGCGTTGTACAATGAATACCTCATCGCCTAGCTCGGGCGCCTCTCTACCATCCACCACCCACCGCTTTGATTCACCATAAAATAAGCAGCCTTTGTGCAATTTCCACAATATTCGAAAATAATAGCAAGTTGTAAAAATCTTTTAATAATGACTTCCTCGCATTGCGTGCTGGAGAAAAATGGTATTTTCTTTTCATTGTTAATGTTGATGATGAAAAAATGCTTGTCGAAATTCACAACAATAAAATCGGTAGTCATTATAAGATTGATAGCCTACACCGGGTGGAGTACGCTCCCTCCACGTCCCGGAATGTTGACGAAGGTCATTTTATTTTAATCCTCGCGATGTTTCCTCCAATTTCATTACGGTGTCCTAAATTCGTTCAATTATGTTGGTGTTTTATAAAATCATAAACTTTCAACAACTTCTTGAAAAAATAAATAATAAATAAATACTTCGTATAACTTCGTTTAACTTGATATTTTATTAAGTATGCTCTGGGTTACTTACTTTTCTTTACTACAGCTAATGCAAAAACGTTTAAAATCGCTATCAAAATCACGACTTACCATTAAGTACTCGGTACATTTCTGCACGCCACATGCTTTGTTCCGCCTAGTTCCGCTTATACGTCGTCTCAAGGCTACGGTGGTGCCTGCAGCCTTGGCTCTTACTAGCTACATACATTATCAATTAAAAACCTAGCTATTATCAGTTTCTAAAGCAAGAATGAATACCGAGTTTGTAAAAATTACCTAGTCCATGTAATAACTCAGTTTACCAGTAGTATTCAGTCGTTTGTGATAAACGTACAAACATCCAAACTTTCCCCGTTATAATATTATTAAAATTAAGATAAGAAAATATTAAATTTTAAGGCAATATTAATTAAGTGGTTGTATAAATTAACAAAAAGAGACTGACAAAATAACTAAACGGTATCGTGTTGCGGTTTCAAGTTTCGCACAAAAAAAGTACTGAAAATAGGACGACGACGATGATGATAATAGTAATAATAATTGGTTTGGTAACTTTATATAAGCACAGAGTAATATATATAATATATAATAAGTAAGTGCTTAAACGAAAACATTTGCAGCTAGTCTTACGCGTCCACTTTCGTAGGACATCAGCATACCATTGTTATTATTATTTTATATTTTGGTACACAATAACTAAAATAATTCTAATATTAATAATAACTTACTTGGCCCGTGTACCTATTTTTGTTACCCCGGTTTCAATAAAGCTTTATAAAGTAAATCAGAAACAAAATAATAAATAATAAGTAGGTAAGTATTTGTTTTGTACTTATTTGTATTTTGTATGGATAATTTAATAGAAAATCAATCTCATTAAGAAACCGTAAACAAAAAACCCGCCCCTTATCAAATAAAAATTAACAAATCTTGTTGTCCCAAATAAAGTAACATTCGACGAACCTAACTTAACTACAAAGCCTGTGGGAACTAGGTAGGGAAACATAATTATGTGCAAAACAAAACCCTTTCAACTGGTTTGATTTTCGGGTTAGCCGCGAAGGCCATCTGTAAAACGAATCACCCTTTCCTCGATTATCAGTTTTCTTTATTTAGACAAGTAAATAAATACTAATATCATATATTTTTCTATGTTTACTTGCCTACTTTTTAAGTTGAAACAAAAAAAACAAAACTGCAACTAATGATTTCCAGGCGAGTATTAATGCACAAACTCGGTCCTTGATCAAAAATTATTCTTCAAAAATTTTACCAAAAAAATTAAGTATGCGATTGTGTAGAGTTACCGAGAGTTAGTCGAGATGAAATTCAAAGAAGAATTTTGTTGAATACAATACTGTGGACATGAATAAGTTATGAAAACAAAAATATAACTTGCAAAAGAAGCGGCGACCCGAACGAACAAGTGGTTGGTTAAACTTTGCCCGCGCGGGATTGTTTGAGGGTTTAGTGCGCTTGGTGTTAATTTTTACGAATTGCAAGTAAGTCAAGTCAAGAGCTTGTCAGTAAACTGAATAAAAAAGAGCTTTTTTTTACTGTCGTTGGTGAAATGTTAACTTGCCCTCGCCTGTCAGTCAGTGTTTGGCGCCCGCGTTACAATATTGGCATTGGTCAATGGTAAGTAAGTTCGTAGAGTCAGTGGCCAACAACTGACTCAAACGTCGTAAAAAGGCAAATAATCTACCTATATTATTTCTGAGAATACAAAATATAAAATAATATAAAATACCAAAGAAGTAGAAAATTACACAAGGTCTACATGTTTTCGTCTGTCAACGTGTTGTAGGTGCTACGCGTGCTACGAAACATGTAGGTAGAGCTTTTTACGAACTATTTTCTGATCTCTCATTGATCAAGTTATACTTGGATATGAATAGCTGCTTCCTAAAACGCATTATCAAATAGCAACTGATGTAAAAGCAAACCCCAGGGTCTTATCAATCTTCGATAGATACTCGAATAATCCTTTGAAGTTGAACTCCACGTGGAATTCGAATCATGATTGAAACCAACGCTATTTCAATCAATGAAATAAAACCTCTTTCTGAGCGGTTACTAAAAATAAACTTTTTCAAAGCAATAAATCATAATTTATGAAATAGTTTCGGGTAGTTAACGCTCCACGCGTCGAAAGGGCAGCACCTAGTAAAGTTAATTATAATTATGGGTGCAAAACTATACGGTGCAAACTAATTACTACCTATATTTACCGCCTAATACAAGTAAACACAGCCTACGTGTAGGCACTACGTATAAAAAATAAGAATATTAGTTACTTAATATTCAAATTTCTTGATTGCCTTGATTTATTTTACGCAAAATTTTCAATTTTTCATTAGTTTTTTTACATAAGTTTTCTAGGGGCAACCATTGTAACGTATATCGCATTTTATTTAAATATAATGCGATTTTGGTGGATGCGATAAATGCGATAATTACCTAATTCGAATTCGTTCTTGAACAAAGACAGTTTCCTTGCATAGAAAGAAAAAACTTGTCAAGCACCAATGTATTTTTCCAACATCCTTAAAACTAAAAAAGCAAGAGTGATACCTTCCCCACCAGTATTAATAAAATTTCCTATGAAACCGAACCAGTTCTCTCGACTCGAGAAGATTCTAATCACAAACAACACCCATACAAAGTACTAACAAAAACTTTCAGGAGCTATCAGATAAAGTGGGTATTGCATAGCAGCGTATAAGCAACTTGGAAGTTTGAAGCAAACTCTTGATACGGCTTTGCGAAAGGCTGCACAGCACAGGGAGATAAGGTTGCTTTACTCACCCTTGTCGTGGAATTCTAAACTACTCCCTTACTGTATTGCATTGCAGTTTGTGAACTGCGCGAATGTGATTAGAAACTCTGCTATTTGGTAACTGGCAGTCAAATAGGATGACTCTCGAAGCTGTAGAACCTAATTAAAAGTTTTGGTTGTGGAAAAGCTTCCAAAGTTATTCGGTAATGCTTGTTTATTTCATATAATATTTTCCTGAGAGCCAAGTCGATTTCATATGCACCAAGAAACTCCTGTTATAATATTTTTTTTGTCTTTGTTCATTTTTAACTTTGAACGTCAGTAAACAGTCCTTCTATTAGGTATTCATAATTGCCAGCAAACTATGGTAGAGGTATTTAGGTTACCTGAATGTGAGGACTGACCTTCTAATCTAAAGCTTAGTTTCCACAAACTGACTCACAAGACAACCTGATAGTATAATTAGCTAGGTACTGATAGAAGTATATTTTATGTGTCACCTATAGTTTGCTTAGGCTGCATGGTACCTAAGCCTTAAATTACGCGATAAGCTTTATGAATAAACCAGAGTATTTGAAGTACTCGTACCTACTCTATGTTTTAAATAGTGTATTGATATAGTTTTTAAAACTATCGTGGTTATTAACATAATTTTCACTAAAAACGGGATATTTACCATGATTTGTGTGACCTGACATGAACCATGATTACGGGAGTTCTCCCGTGATCATTGTGCATGTAACTGTGCCGAAATATCGGGATTCAATAAAAGTCACAAATCATGGTAAATATCCCGTTTTTAGTAAAAAATATGTTAATAACCATGATAGTTTTAAAAACTATAACCATGATAGTACTAAAACAAGGATACCTACATGATCAAAATACCAGAATTCGTTGTATACGATTTTCTTTAAAAAATAAAAAATCTTCTAAACTCAATTATCTAGAAAAAATAAACTCATCGCTTGATAAAAAATCTTGAGCTTTATTTTATACATTGTTATAATAGCCCAAGGCTTTCATTTGCTTAAGCTCAAGATAAAGATATTTCCTAGAAATGGATTGAATATTCACTGACTCGGTGGTGCATACAGAATGCTTTTAGCTAGTCATGTACGTAATCTATTTAGATAGGTACCATAATAATTTAGTCTACAAACGAGTGTGTAGGTATAAATTATCAAAATTAAAACTAGATGACTTTTATTTACTACATAACTCTACGATGTCATTTTTAAATGTATTTGACACAATACAAACAAAAATTTAATTTTTTCTACAAAGATCCGTTATTTGTAAATTGAGAAGGTAAAATTTAAAATGGGTAAGTTTCTTACACTGAAATATATTTAAAATTCAACTATTTGTGTATGATGTAACATGAAAGGTATCTAACTCGGTCAGGTGAAAATATGGCTATTTAGACGCGACTAAGCACAGCTGTTGCAGCTCAAAGGCGCCGTTGTATGCTATCTCACCATGAATAGGATGAACCTACATATACGTTAATACGTTACACCAATATAACTACATATAACTTTGGATTGACTGAACGTTCTGAAAGCATCATTCTATGCGTTCCCTGATATAGTTCAATAAGATTTTTTTTATTATAGCCGAAACTCCGACATTACTCTTCTATCATACATATTACCATGTGAAAATTTGGATGGATGAATGTTTGTTACTCAATGACAACAGAATGGATCTTAATGGTATTTGGCACAGATATATTAGTCTTGAATAGCAGGCACATTATGTTACTTTTTAGTCCGGAAAAAATACGGTTTCCGTGAAGAAATTTCCACGCGAACGAATAAATCGCGAGCAACATTTAGTATTAATTGTTTAAAATTTGAACTTATTGTTTTAACTATATACTTACTTACTATTTTTTGAGTCCTATCACTCTTCCTACTTTCTCGGTCTTGTGCAATGGTGGACCAATCTTAGTGTTTCACTAAATATTTTAAAAATGTCATACTCCATTATTGTATACAAAGCAATGCAGTCTAATGATGATAGGGTGCAACCGCTTTCACACGACCTCGTGGCATTTCGGCACACAGCCCGTGCATGCAGCGGAACACCTCGCAGCGGTACTTTTTGCACTAACAGATTTATATCTTCCGTTACTCCATTACTTCCAGCTCCTTTTTACAAAACTGTGTTAGAATAACCTTTTACATGAACAATTTTTGTACCTGCAGTCGGTAGTAGGTACCTACATACCGAGAACGAAAACCTAAAACAAGTTGGTAGGCTAACACAACCAAATGCAAACAAATACCGCCATTATTTATCTTCAAAAGCGATAGTGTTTTTGTTAAATCTTTTGTTTATATGCCAATTAATAACGTACGTTTTGCATCTGTACTGCTAAATGATTTCATTGTTTTTTGCAGAACACGAATTATTACATTACATATTCATATAGATAAGTGCTTTACTTATTTCTATTTTGTATCGTAAGTCCTTTTTCATTTGAGCAAACAACCCATTTTTTGTAGCGTTTCTGGCATGGATGGAATGGTTATTGTGAATGAAAAGCACCGTTCGTCGGTCGGTAGTCTATAGGTAGGTACGTACATAACTATTAGTCGACCAAGGAAATGGCTCGTTACTTTTCAACCTTATGTCCAGACGGTAGAGTTCAAAAGTGATAAATCGTTTGCTTTGTTGATGGGTATATCGCACGACTACTCAGGCAAGCATTGTAGCGCGCTTTTAGCGAACCACTCGGCCCGTGCACTGCCCGGGCTTACCCAACAGTGGAATATTTTTTTACATTGACAATTAATTGCCATTACTTACATAAAACTAGTTACATAAATCAGAATCAGGAAAACTATTTCATAACTTCTATCAATAGTCGTGAACTCAGTCTCTTGAAAAAGATATGATAAAAAAAGAAGGAGAAAATATTTGACCAGAAAACCCCAATTACGAGACTGAGTTAACGACTATGAATACTAAGGTTAATCTAACGTACCTAACCGTTTTATTTGCAAATTAAAATTAGCTTGATGAGCCACAAGAGAGTACGCTACCCCCTATCATCCGCGTTTCACAATTCGCTCTCGTCTCTTTTAATTCATAGGGAGACGTCTGAGTTGTTTGGTTTGCCTATAATAAGGAGTAAATGGCACATGCTGGCCTTCACTTATAGGTAAAATCATATTTAAAGTAATCTTTTGATTGATGCAAAAGCTTATTTTCTGAATTTTAAATTACTGTCCATGACAAAATATAAACGAAGGTAGAACCTGCCTCCGACGTGCCTCGTTACTGCTGCTGTTTTGGAAAAAAACTCTACCTAATCAAGTTGCAATTACTTATTTGAACTGATGATATTTCGCCGCGTGCTCGGCCCCGCGCTGTAAAATAGAAAGGAAGGCACTACTGGAAATGCTGTGCCAACCCTCCTACCATGAATTAATCGAACTCGATTCATATCTCACAGCTTCTAGGCGATGACAAAACTAGCAAAGTCCAGTATTTAATCCGTTTCTTTTTCAAATATAAATAACTAAAAAAGTAATAACGTTCTTCCAGCGGATTAACCTATTCTCGGTATGCCTACTTTTCCGTTTCTCTTGGGAAACGAAACAAGAAACAAATAGGAAATAAAAATAAACTTACTAATTATATTATGTATTCGTAGATACCTACGTATTTTGTTGTAATGTTAGTTACATAATTCATTCGTATTGAGGATATTTTTAGTATATATCAGTCATCTAGTACCCATAATACAGCTCTGTTTAACAGCAGCTTACCTTGGGGCTAGATGATGCTGTGTGAATTGTCCAGAATTATTTATTTATTTATTGTTTTATTTTTAAACATTCACAACATAAAATGTCATTGGTCAGCATATAATTAGATATGAAACAAAGTTTATTAATCTCAGGTTATTTATAAATTGTGAACACAAATATTCGTGTGCAAACATCGAGCTCACCTCATTAATAGTAAAAACACTGCAATTAAAGAAACAAGTTGTGTTACATTACAAGTAATGGTAGTATAAATTATTCTAAGTGTATTTTTAACTATTTACCGGATGTTAAACTTGTTAAAAGCGTCGCAATGAAAGCAACTTATTTGCATAATAAAGAAAAAGTTGAAAACTGCCGCCGCCGGTCTAGTAGTAAGGCACCTAGATACCTAGTTGTACCCCAGATATCCGGGATGCACCGAGGCTCGAGCTAGCCAGGCCGGCGGGGCAGAGAGTGTAGGGCGGGCGGGGCGGCCGTCATCACGCATCGATATGCAGGCTGATTCTAGGAGGCCACACATCATTTTCATTCTTCACCGCATCATTTTATAAAAATAACTAATTTTTAGCAAACAAAAACAGAGACTTCAAAATAAAAAAGAACTACCTCGAAAGTATTACCTATCAAACAAAAAAAAAATCACCAAAGTCAATACATAATAGGCGTACATAACAAACATAAAAAAACATACAGTCAAATTGATAAACTTCTACTTTTTTGAAGTCGGTTTAAAAAATTATCCCACTATTAAATAAATGCGAAACTAATCGGAAACAATATAAATAAGTACTAACCCCCGGGCAGTCCCAGCGAGACCGACATAATTATATTATCAAAGTGCTTGTAAGCTACACCTTTTTTTTATTTTTTTATTTGAGGAAAATCCTTCATGGTTACCCCCCGCCCTCGGATTGACGGAGGGTTATGTCAGACTCTTACTGACTAAAAACCTCAACATGTTCTGCGGGACGCTTATGTCGCGGCTACGGGAACAGAAGTACTCCTCCGCGGCCACAGCAGCGTTGACTCGTTGCCAAGTCCCCACTTTCTTTCCGAAGCTACACCTTAGGCAAGGAACATAACTATCCTTAACTTAGGTAATACTTCGTTACCGGGTTGTAAGCTACACCTTAGGCAAGGAACATAACTATCCTTAACTTAGGTAATACTTCGTTACCGGGTTGTAAGCTACACCTTAGGCAAGGAACATAACTATCCTTATCTTAGGTAATACTTCGTTACCGGGTTTGAAGCTACACCTTAGGCAACGAACATAACTATCATTAACTTAGGTAATACTTCGTTACCGGGGTACTGGGTAATTTCCTTAGACACATGAATTTGCTGTAGTGAAGCTGAATTGAATTCAAACTCGGTACAATACACCGCACCTAAAACAATGGCTAACTTAATTTATGCAGTCATGTTCGATACGAGTATTTTAAGCTTTTTTGCATCTTTTCTCAAATTTATCATTAGGCTAGCTTAGAGGAAATAAACGAATGTCTTTGTACAAAAGTTGGCGTGTTGTAATGAAAGCTTTGTGCACTTTTAGTGAGGTTGGGAATAACCAGCTTCGTTCGGTCAATAATAATAACAGAAGGAGTTATTTCAATTTGCCACAAATTCGGTTAAGTTGACGATCGTATTACTATTCCATAAAAGCAGTATCATTTGTAAGGGTACCCCGGTAATGAGATTGTTCCCGCTCCAACGATAAAATCTTACGAAGGGAATCTTACCAGAAAATTACAAATCGTTAGAAAACATACAGAGGGATTATCGAAACATTATGCCTTGTTGTAAGTTATAACTGAGCCAAAAATAAAAGCAAAAATTTTATGACTTATTTTTTTTTGCGTTAGTTGCGAAAAATTACCCAATGCTTTACCAATATTACCTATATATAAAAACAAAATTATATTTGCTTTGGAAAAGAGACATTTCTTTTGTGTTTATTATCTTCCATAGAACATACTTAATCAACACGAGGGATAACACGGCCTTATGAATCTTTAGCTTCAGCTTCTTAAGTCCATTGAAAACACACTTTTGAAGATAAGCGAGTTTTCGCTAAATTAGATTTGTTTAGGCCTTTGTTTTTGACGCGTGGGAAAGGTCTGCAGAGGATTGACGCTTTTTCCAAAATTCAGTTTAAAAAATAAATAGTTTGTTATTTTATAACTAGCAGTTCTTCGAACAGTAGAACTCGCAAGCACTAACTTGTAAAGTGAGCTTTGAAAGTGAGCAACATACTGCATTTTGAGGTGGAGAAACTATATTTTTTGAAGATCATCATCAGATCTTCACCAAATATCAGACAAACTTAAAGTTAATATATACTTACCTTTCAAATAAAATAAAAAACATCGAAATCAAATAACATTAGACGGAGATATCCAGTAGCCCCTTTTAACCTTTTTTAGAGAAAGTACGCCCCCTATCAAAAATCCCCGACGACAATCAAATTTTATAAAGTCATAGAATCTATATACCAAGTTTCAACCAGATTGGTTGAAAAATGCGACCTGTAGGCCAGAACACAAAAAGACCGGACAAACTGACATCCAAAAGTATTTTTGGCCATTCTCGAAACTGATCTCTGAATCTCGCTTCGCTCGCTTCGCTCGCTCGGTCAATTAACCTTTTTAGTTCTCAATGATTTTCAACACAATTGGTATTAGGTAGGGTAGGTATGCTACGAATTACAAAAATGCGATGGATGGGTTTCCACCCGATCACACACACACAGCAGTAATTCTATTATGTAAATAATCTCTTGTAGTAATTCCATTGTAGTCAAAACACCGATTTTTAATATACAAGTCAAAGAGTTCCTACTTGTCTATACAAATTCAAAGGAACTCAACAGGTCGGATTCCAGATAAGCTAAAGTTTTCCCCTAAACACCAAGAAATAAGTATACTATTTGTGGAAATTATGTACATAAGCACTTTGTAAAGTAACCGAACATTCAAGTCTGATGCCAAATAATTTTGCGGCTTAGGTACCCACTTGACAACTTACTAAGAAGCAACTTCACCAAAGTTCTTGTGAAAGTTTTTGCAGCGCAATTTCAAACGTAACCGCCGACTCAGCGTGACGGACAAGACGATTATTATAGAATCGGTTAGGGTACTCACCTTTTGTGGTGGAAGAAAGTTCAGTTTGTTGTGATCCTGTTGTCCTCTGTTGTCGGTTTCGGGAGGTCGCGGGAGGTTAAGGAGGCTGTGGAGGCAGGCGGGGCGTGCGACCGGCGCGGCGTCGCGACGGCACTACCGCACCCGCCGCTGCGCCCGCCCGCCCAACGCCGCCGCCCGCCCCAGCACCAGAGCATTCCTTGCTGTGATTAATCGCCGAGCCACCTGCGGAGCCTTTTGTATATCGCATGTGTCGGTTACTATAAACAATTTTATTAAAGTGCTGAAAGTATATAGCATTTCTTCATTATCCATATGTAATATCTATCTAAAATGTATTGTATTGTATTAAGTATATCAGTCATCTAGTGCCCATAACACAAGCTCTGCTTTACCTTTGGGCTAGATGATGCTGTGTTTTTACTTTACTTACCTAGTTACCATCACTTTGACAATCTCAAATGCAAATGTTTGTTGCATAATTATCAGAAGAGTCTTATCACAAATTACCTTCTGTCACAGTAGTAGTTCACGATATGCCCCCCGATTGCGTAACTCGTTTTCAATCCGATTTCAATCAGCGAACTGTCAATAAGCTGTCACATTCATACAAAATACGTCAGTTTTTGATTGAAACCAAGTGAAATCGATTGCAACCGAATTACGCAATCGTGGGCTGATTTGAACTAGGATTTACCTAGGCTCGTAATAGGATTGAACTTAGCCTAAGTACCTACGAGTACAAGTGCATGAGTACATTCCATCCATCGGATTATCTCAGGTGCTTATCAAATTCAGCACGGCATAATCTCATAACATAATCCCTTTGAATTCAGTTTATTAGTGAGTAGCAACCATATAGTAGGTATGATGTACTTAGTGTGGTTGTATATAATATGTGAGCACATATCTTAATATACGAGTAGGTAGATATTAATAATCCGAGCTTAGGGTAAATTATGTTTATACCAATATAACTCGACGTCATTAAGCTATTAAGGTTGGATTCGACCAAACTCGAATGAGCACTATTCTCCGACTGACAGTTTACTTGTATTTGACATTTCTTATTCCTCGGAATAGTTATTCCAGAAGTTGGTCGAATACAGTCTTAGCTATTAGGTATCGTAAACCGTAGGTACTACACATTTTCATACAAAATTTCCTGACAATCAAGTCGCCCGCCTAATGCTAAGCACCACGCCTGTTTAGATCGCGCATTTCGCATGAAAGATTTGTCTACCTCCATTACAGTAGTACCCCGGGCCACGTATGAAATCGAGAAGCGACAAACTGGTTAGAAGCTGTCGAACCGTTAATGGTTGATCTACATTTACCAACTCGCGAGGAAATTGAATTTATTTCCAATATTTCGTGGAAAAATATATTATGTAGGTAGGTACTTAGATAAAATATGCATGATACGACGATGATTGAAGGCTTTATTGCTATCGGACGGAACGCTCTGATACATTTAACTAGTAAAACCAGCACGCCGCTTATGCCAGTATATTGTATACTTAGGCACCTACCTACCTACCTCTAAATCGCATGCAGTAAATTATTGTTTGCCGGTTTTATCAGTAAAGTGCTTAGTACATTTTGCCTACATTTTACTAGCCATGTGCGCTTGAAGTTACAACTAATCCGCTAAACTTTCATTCTATCACGTTTAATTTTATTAGAGTTCATTGTGATAAAACTTGTCCGGCCAACTAATTACCACCATACTTATTTCTGCCGCCAAACAGCATTGCTTGCATTATCTACCGGCTACCGTGTTCCAGTTCGAATGGTATCTACCGGGTACCGGTTACCGGTGAAACAAGCTGAGACTAGATCAACGCGCGAGTGATATTTAATTAATATCTACCATCAGCTCTACCACGAAACTTAATCTGAATTTTTATGCAATTTGAAACCACGAATCACTTAGATTTTGAAATCGGTCTCAAACTTCGTAAATTTTTCAACTCGCTATACCTAGATAATCGAGGCGGCTCTATCTATTGCTTAGTGCTATGCACAGAACTAGGTTATGCATGTTATGATTCGACAAGAAACAGAATCAGCTTGATGCTCGCTCGACACCGAGCCCGTTACCGAGAATAGCCTCCGTAGTGAACATGCAATACACGTCGTGTCTAGTATAGGTAACACTTCCTGCGAAGCAAATTAATATCCTGAGCGGACCGAGAATCCGTAGGCTGCGGTTACTTGAAGGTTCTACACGTACGATATTCTCAACCTATTCCGTGATAGTAGCAATAAGCTGCGTACCTTCGTAGTTTCGTTGGGTACATTTACACGTACCGTTTTTATCATCTCTTACATCCGATGTAGGTAATAGGAATGTTTCGCAAGTATATGTAACCGTAAAATTGTAAGCACCGTTAGTTTAGAACAAATCTATAAATATAAACTGTCGAATCATTCTAAACAGTCTAATTTCTAATAGTACAATGAATGGGTAAAAGGTTTTACGATTTGAAAGAACTTCTGGTATAAAATGTACCTATTTGTATTTTAGAAAAAAATTAACATGTTTTGTTGTTGCTTTTTATTTAAATCACTTGACATATTTTATTTTAATTTTATCATTTATTACTGAATTAATTTGATATTTTATTCAGATTATGTAATAATTAATGATTAGAAATTATACGATGTAGCTAGTTTAAAAATAATACTGTTTTAGACTCTTGATGTAAGTAGGTAAATAAATATAATATTTGTATCCCTGTTTTTTTTTTATACAACTGAAGTGGCAACCAACCCTACGGCCCACAAGATGGTAAGCGGTTACCGCAGCCTATGGACGCTTGCAATACCAGAGGTATCACTCGCGGGTTGCCACCTTGAGGCTAAGATCGAAAGCCTCATGTATCAGTAATTTCACCGGAAACCATACCCTTCACACCGGAACACAGCAATGCGAGCATTACTGCTTGGCGGCAGAAATAGGTATGGTGGTAGTCCTTCCCCAGACGAGCTCTATCACAGAGAACTCTACTACTATGGGGAGTGTGAGCCATCTTTTTTCTGTTTAGGAACTGCAATGTATGTGTGGTACATACATTCAAACAAATAAACGAATTTTGAATTTTGTGTACCTAGGTACTTACATAGATTTTTTATTAGCTCAATATTTAAAGTCTATTTTTAGTCTCAATGTCATCAAAATTATAAACAAATAAATGGTAATGCCGGACAATCCACACAGCATCATCTAGCCCCAAGCTGAGCAAAGCTTGTGTTATGGTTATGGGTAGGTGGTAAGTACGAGATGATTGATTATATAATATAACACAAAACAACAGAACAGATATTAGTACTACGACAATACATAGATTGATATTTTTATTAAACCTACATAGAAAATAGCCAGAATACCCGGAACAAATATTTGCGGATCGTACAAACATTTGTCCCAAGGCGGGAATTGAACACGCAACCTCCTGTGTCGCAGGTGGAACTTCGCCCGCCGCGCCACATCGGTTGTCAATTCTTACAGCATATTACTTGAATTTGACATTCTAATTTCCCAAAATAGTTATTCCAAGTTCGGTCGAATCCACTGAGCAGTATTTCAATAGCACTGAAAATTGAGCGCTTTTGTTCACGTTGACACGGATGAAAAAGCCCGCATACTGAAACGATACCCACACCACGACGACCCAAATCGGTTCGGCCGTTTTTGAGTTTTAGCGAGACTAACGTACAGCAACTCATTTTTATATAAAAGACCCTGGCTTCGCACGGGCGCTATAAACCTTCCTCTTGAATCAATCTATCTATAAAAAAAACCGCATCAAAATCCGATCATACATAGGAACAGACAGCGGGAAGCGACTTTGTTTTGTACCATGGAGTGCAGATAAAGATGATACAAAGGAGTTGTTTCACGCAGTATGGAGCCGGGCCCTGGTCCTTTGTAGGGGTCTAGATAATTAGATAATCATTAAAGAAACCGTTTAGCACTGTTTATTTATTTTATTTTGGCTTCTTTCATAATCTAAAGCAAGTTTATCTCTGTGAAAGAGTGCAAAACAACATGGCGGGTTTAACGAACAACTGGGTTATTATATTAGGTACCTAACAGTCAAAGTCATGATGCGTCACGTGATCATTGCTAATAACTGTCATGGCGGACCTCTATTGTTCCCGTTTTAGAAAACTCAGCACAATAAACATTTTTCCTTAAGAACTTTGTTTGTCTACTTAAAAATAAAATTGTTTGTTACTGTTAGTCTTACATTTTTTTAATTTTTTTTTTATGGTGATACAAAGACTTAGGCCACTATGAAATGGGCCCTTTTAAATTGAAGTAGGTGGTAATAAGGTAGAACAAAAAAACAATTTTGCTGCGAGTAGTTTACTACCTCATTTCAAAAATGTAGCGTTTCATAATATTCACGAGTTAGAAGATTATTCTATCTTGTGAAAATACTGACTACTAACTTAGTAGGTAAATGTAAGCTACATAATAATGATTCAACTAACAGTGCAAGTAATATAACACTAAATCAGGACACGATCAATGTCTCTATTCATCATTGTCTGTTATTTCACCTGAACAGATAATAGGCATAATCAAATCGTTTGCAAATCGCCCGGATTTGAGCGCCCCGAGGCCAAATGCCGCTGTAATTGTTGCCTCAATCCGGAAATGAATAGGCCTATTATAGCCGTGTTTGATGCTTTCTTCGATAACCACGAACTTTCGACACAACAGAGATTGAGGGCAAATTACACACTATTTATAAAAGTAAAAGCATATGCACTTTTTATCAGAGTACCTATGTCATGACTCATGAGACGTAAAGGGTCAACGTTTCTTTCTACGTTAATGAGTAAACCTAGATATTTTATGAAAGAGTCTCTTTTTGTAAAGATGTGAAGCTGTGTTGAAATTATGTATCCAACATCTCTCAGAATTTGCTGAATTTGCGGAAAATAATACAAGTAGTATCTGTCAGTTAATGTTTATTAGCAACTAATAGCGACACTGCTTTTCATAAAATCTGGTAAATCTATTTTGTCAAAATTAAATAATATTTACAAAAAAATATATATTAACAATGTTACGTTCATTGTATAAATAATGTTTTTAAAATAATAAGCAAAAAAAAATTGATATTGATTCTTGAATACACAGAAAGTATGACTAAGATTCGTTTAGTAATTTTATATAATTATCCTTAATTTTATAATATAAATATATTTCTATGTTATGAATGGCACTTACATACTCCAATGATTCAAGGCACAAGTCGTAAAAATAAATCTTTAACTTATTTTTATACGCATGTATATTTTATCTCGGCTTTCCACAAATGTAAATGTGACAGATGTATTGGTTATAAAAATAATAGAATACATACGTACATTTCTAGTTGCTATGATAATTTTATGAGTCTGAAACAACACTTAGTAAAGCATACATTACTTTGGCAGTACATAACTGAAGCAATTTTATCAAAACAAACTTAAGTTAACATAATTTAGCAACACATATTTAAACGAATATACTTATTTTCCATAACCTAATTTTAAGAGATTAATTTTATTTCAGTTCATAAGTCACATTAGTATATATTAAGACAAACCATATTTTCTAGAATTTTCTAAAACTACTACGAACACGAGTGCGTTACAATTTAAAAGTAAATAATAGCCCTCGCAAATCTGGACCAATCGATTGATTGGACAATCGATTACTTTAGAGGGAATGCGATTATTTTAGCTAGAACTAGACAAGACAATCATCACTACTAGAGCATGACAGATATACATTTTCTCTTTTACAATGTTTAGTGTCTCGTTTTATTCTTTTCCAGTAAGTGTTGTCTAATGGCCTGGGGTTCGTTCGTTGCAAGGGCTATAAGTGTGTCGAGATTATTTATTACATAGCTTAGATCACACCGTTCTCAGCTACAAACAATAAGTACATACTGTATACACTCACACATTATTACGAAGACGTAAATGTAAACACTTGAGATTAAAACAGACCTTTTTTCTATTAAAATATGTTTAGAAGGATATTTTTAGATACCTATCAATGATAAGTAGGTATCTATGCTAAGTTCTAGTTATTAATTGATATTAACTTAGCAGCTTAGTAACTTTTAAGGTTAAGTAACTAATAAGATTATTTCTCCCGATGTTGAAAGACACAAGGGTAATTTCGCGATAAGTTTTGCATCCCGCAAAATATTATAAATCGCGAAGTTTAAAAAGTCTTTATATTAACTAGAACTTAGACTACTAGAATTCAGTACGATGCTGTTTAGGTAGATGCTTGGACAAACTTACGACATCGAGTAAGTGTAGGAAGACAGCTTAGCTATACAGTACGGACAGTTATATTGACTAACCGGCAATTAGCCTTCTTGACACTTATTCGATGATCGTGAAATAGGCCTGAAATTTAAATAATTCAGTATGAACTTTGTGGTAAAATAAAACAATAATGAGGCAGATTATATAGATATTTTATCGCAAAAATCATAGCATCGTACGAAATTCACACTGTTATAATGGTATTGTGCTAAAACTTTTATTTATAATGTTTAGGCCACGTGTATAAAGACACAGATATTTTTAGCGAATATCTGTTTTTGGAAGTCACGATATTTTATAATAAAGGCACATTAAAAGGCAACTTTCTAAACAACATGAAAGCTTTTTAGACTCGCTCATAAAAATTCTATAAATCATTAGTTTTGTTCAAATACTGACTATACGAATCAATAAATGCGATACATAAACGACTATCGCGATATTTAAATGACTACTTTCACGATACAATTCTGACGCTACAATTAAAATCTTAGTAAATTTTATTTTCCGGCATACGTGGGGTTTTTGAACGTAGACGTTGCTTGCTTGTAAATAGGATTCTCTCCCTAAAACACAAAACAAATAAAGTTGAAGAATACAAAGAAGATTTAAAAAAATACAATTTTCTATGACAATCAAATTGCGAATAATCTAATCAGCCTCAAGAATTATTATGGACATAAAATTAATCAGTTATGTTAGTTTGTATGGGTCAGTGGTCAACTCTGGTAAATGTAGTAGACCAATCTAAATGCCTCCGTCATATAGACAACTTATCACTCCGTCCCAGCTTCGCGCTGGTGCAATGATAACACAAGCCGGGTCGCTAGTATAATATATAGCCTATGTTACTCAGGGAAAATGAAGCATTCTAATAGTGAAAGAATTTTTTAAATCGGACCTGTAGTTTTTGAGTTTATTCGTAACAAACAAAAATACAAAAATAAAATCTTTTCTGTATAAAATATTAGTAAGTATAGATACGAACTCATAGTAGTAGGTTCTTTAGCTACTGCAATAAGAAGACTTAATAATTCAGATTTGTTAGCTGCTAATTCAGCAGGTATAGCACTGGTGGTTTAGTGGTAGTAACCCTTCTGATTCTATGGTCGTGTGTTCGAAACCGATCGTGCACTAATGAATTTTTCTATCGGAAAAAAATATGGGCGCAATGCCAGTGCGATGAAGGAAAACATAGTAAGGGAACCGGTCGGTATGTCCGTGAACATTAAAAAACATGTGTTCATTTAAAAGATATGTGCCATCCACCAATCCGCATTAGATCCACGTGGTAGATTGACCCAATCACTCTCGCTCTAGAGTAGGCTGTCATTATTATAATTCAGCAATATAAAAAATAACTTACCGTATCCCACTTGGCCATCATGCGCTCCTTCTCGAAGCGCGCGAATTCGCGTCGGTCGTGTATAGTGGTAGCCATCTTCCACAGCATGAGAAGCGCCAACCCGACGAGGACTATAGCGGCGATCACTCCTAGCACTATTCCGAGAATTGGCACCTAAAGATTAATTACATTATTGCCCATTGCCATCATCATTTTAGAAGAGTTCTTTGTGATAGAACACGTCCGGGGAAGTACTTTATTTTATTTAATAATAATACAGAATGTTGCTGAATTAAGATAAGAAAAGATAATTTAATTTGAACTCAATTTGATAGCAAATAGCTTAACAAAAATAGGTAGGTGCAAACATTTTTTAGTACTACCACCATACCTATTCCTGCCGCAAAGCAGTAATGCTCGCATTGTTGTGTTCCGATGTGAAGGGTATGGTTTCCGGTGAAGTTACTGGCACATGAGGCTTTCGATCTATGCCTCAAGGTGGCAACCCGCGAGTGATATCTCTGGTATTGCAAGCGTCTATATATATGCTGTGGCGTATAGGCTGTGGTAACCGCTTACCATCTTGTGGGCCGTACGCTTGGTTGCCACTTCAGTTGCATAAAAAAAAACATCAGCCCACGTTAGTCCATTGGACATAGGCCTCAAAGCGCCACTTGCCCACCGTTTTCGTAAGTAAAGGCTCCACCTAGCCGGGGGGCGCCCAACTCTACGTTTGCCAAGACGCGGTCTCCACTCAAGAACTCGTTTACTCCAACTCGTTGCTCATTGTACAGTCAGCAGAGAAACTAGTCTACCAATTTTGACATAAGTTTTCTGTAAAATCTAACTATCGCTAAGGTTTACTTTTGTAACGGAGTGAAGAGATGCATAATTTATGACGTATTGTCTGTTACATGAGATGCCTACACAGGCGAAATTGTGGCAAATATGCCACAGAGTCGATAAATGAAGAAGAAGAAGAAGACATTAATATTTAAAGTCATGGGATAATGTTGTTATTATGACTTTTATAATCAGCACTGGTAGTCTAGTGGTAGTAACCCCGCCTTCCGATCCTAAGGTCGTGGGTTCAAACCCGACAAACATGCATAAATGGATTTTTCTATTCGAAAAGATTATGTGCGCTATACCATTGCTCTCATACGGAGAAGGCAAACATCGTGAGGAAACCGGCATGTCCTAGAACTAAAAGATTCAAAAGACATGTGCCATCCACCAATCCGTATTGGGTCGACGTGGTGGATTAATCACTCTCGCTCGAGAGTAGGCCAGTGCCCCAGCAGTGGGTACATTAGAAGGCTGTGATGTATGTCATGTATTGACTGTCCGGGCTCTGGCTAAAATGAAATCTAGCAGGCAAATCGCGGCACATAAATAAACATACCTTTTTGGGGCATTCGCGCTCCTTCTGTGCCCTGATCACCAGATGCTGAGCGTCGTTGTATGAATACACATACACGTAGAGGCAGTCCTCCTCGTCGTAGAAACTACACAAGTGCTCGTTTCGAGATTCGTTTGCTGCAACAATAAATAATAAATAAATAATAATAAATAAATAATGCTGGACAATCCACACAGCATCATCTAGCCCCAAGCTAAGCAGAGCTTGTGTTATGGGTACTAGATGATTGATATACTTAATACAAATACAATACATGATAGATATATTTTTTTATTATACATAGACAATACCCAGAACCAGAACAAGTTATAGAGGAACAAACATCCATCTAAACATACAAACTTTCGCATAATTTATTAGTGTGATAGTGTGATAAATAGCGTTTCAGTATACGGGCGATGATAATGTTATACAAATGTTTTACCTTCAATTTTGCCTTCTTCGACGATCGGAAGCAGAGCGCAGTCGCCGCAGCTATCAGTATCCGGATTGTAGAGGGGGCCACGTTTGTGCACCTCGCACAACACACAGTCTTTGAATTCACCGCAGCGGCCTGGGCAAGTCTGCAAAGTATATCATGTTTTATTTCATATCCAATACCGCTTATTAATAACTTGAACATTATATAAAACAAAAAAATGAAACCTCTTTGTGCTAAATTTAACTTAAGTCATTGAACAGGTGCCTTATAATTTACTGCTGTTAATTTTTTATTACTCTTGAAAACAAGGTTGGATTTGGCGCTAGGTTTGCACTCAAAAGTACGAAACGTCATATTTAAATACTTGTCCAATACCAATCGCATTCAAAATACCCCAGGTTTGGATTACTGCCACATTTACCTAGTAGTTTGAGCTATCCCGATGAATATTTATATAATAACGGTTTTTGTATTATTTAAAGAACAAGAAAAAATAAATAATATATATAAATAATAATATAAATAAATAATGTAAAATGAGCAATTCCAGTCAACTTTCGATCATTTTTTCTATGAAATAACAAAGTCTAAGATATTTCCAAAAACGCAATTATAATAATCACAGTTTTAAAATTTAAGTGAACAGAGAAAAATACGGCATGTTAGTTCAATATTTTTGAAAAAAGACGGTCTAAAAACGCGTACTTTTCCCAATTTTACGTTTGTTATTTCTGCTAATGTAAGAAGTTTACAGTAAAAACACTCATACTAAATTAAAGTTAAAGTTTTTATTAAATAAATACAACAAAGAAAATAGTCTAGGAGCATTGATTTTTTTTAATACGGTTTTTTTAAAATCACACCTTAGCGCACTTATAATCATATCGATCGAAGCAACGACTCTCAAACCGCGCTGAGCGCTTATGGAGGGAGGACGTATCGCTCCTCGTCGCGCGCGCTATTACTTATACTATATAAAGATACATTCAGGCGAACTTCATGAATTATATCGCTAAATCTTGGAAAGGCCTCTTAATGTTTATTTACTCACAGGGCATTTTTCGCAGTATTTCCCGGAGTAGTGCCTGTCATCGTCTACTTTACACACGCACTGACCGCACACGCAGTTTCCGTTGCCGCTGCAAATCTCGCCGTTTTCTGAGAAACAACGTTAATATATATATTTTTTTTTTTATGTCAGCCAGTGACAAGACAATCAAGGCGCCCACCTGATGTTAAGCACCACGCCTGACTATTACAGATGCAGTGCCACCCAAAGCTTAAACTGTGTGTCAGTTACGTAATAAAAATAAACTTATTCTAAACGAGTACTAGCTTCAGTCGGCTTTTGATGATAGTAAATCCACCATGCGGACTCAACGCTAATAATAATTCGTGTAATGTAAAAAAAACAACCGAAAAACTATTACATAATTGTGTTCGGAATTTCAGAGTCCCTTCATTCAGAGTCTTGTATGTGTCTCTGTATTAGCGTGTACAAACTGTGTGTATGATTCACCTCAATGCGCGCTTCGTCTTTGTGCGCGTGTGTGTTATGTAGTGTGTGAGAGAGTGAGGCTGCAATTGTGTGTGTGAGGGAGGTTGTGTGTGTGAGGGAGGTTGTGTGAGTGTGGGCGTGTGTGTGTAAGTTACCGGGTGAGCGGCACGGCGCCTGGTCCTTTAGACACTGGCAGGCGGCGCCGCTGTACTCGGGCTGGCAGCTGCACTTGCCACACACACACTCGCCGTGCTCCGGCCCCGAGCACAGCAGGCCCTTGTTCATGTCGCACGTGAAGTTGTCGCACTCGCAGAACGGACCGGAGATCACCTGACGAATACAATATGTTATGTGATGAATCGATCTAAATATTTATCATTTTAGAGAGCTGCATTGCTGTTGTTGCAGGCTTTCACTTGACAAAGACGTGGGTTCAAATTTCACTCGTCGCAAATTTTTAATACATAATATTGATTGCGATATCATCTTATTCATAATCCAGTTAGTATCCACGCCCTAAGACCGATCGTCCTCAACGTTGATCATCGACTGTGTCTTTCAAATGTAGCATTAAAAAATGTTGAGAGGTTGCCTTCTTCACGTTAATTCAGTTTTTATTTACACTTTTATTTTCATGTTTGTTGTGTGGCTCAAAATAAATTATTTATATTTTTCTAAACGGTGAGTAGAGTTGTCACTCGTAGCTCTTAAAAGTAGCTAGACACAAGTAGGCATCATCAGCTCATACCTTGGTGGAGTCGTCCATCTTGTTGCACTCGCACACGCCGCAGATGCAGGTCCCGCGGTTGGAGCACAGCGGGCCGGAGCTGGCGTTGGTGGGCCGGCAGCCGCGCTCCTGCTCCACGGACACGCCGCCGTGGGCCGAGCACTCGCAGCTCTTGCCGAAACGGCCGGGATTGCACACGCAGACACCGCACGCGGATACACCCTCGCCGCTGCATACTAATGAACTGTCGCTGAAAGCCTGGTAGGAAATTGTTCTGTGAGATTGGAATTGGAAACAAGAAGGCGACACGACAACGACGAGTACGACGACGAAAAGGATTTTCACCTTTTTTTATGTCTCTTTTTTTCATGCAGATTGCAATTCCTTTCTGCGCATTGGAGCTCTCCTCTTGCATTTGACATGGATGGAATAGGCGGCGTATCAGCGGCGTATCAGTACCAGTGGCGTATCCATATTACGATTAAGTCTATATGATCCACCCCGGCTTCGCACGGGTGCTATAAACCTTCCTATTGAATTACTCTATCAATTAATGAAAGTCGCATTGAAATCCAAAAGTCCCAAGCGACATAAAAAATTTATCAATTCTCAAATTTAAAAACTTTATGAAACAAAAACTGTCTCAAAAAGCTTATTATAAAATATTTATTAGATTATTTAGATGATAAAACAGTTTGGGACGAATGTGCTCCAACTTTACTCAGCATCCATAATCATGCAAAAGAAACGATAGAAACCCAGCCGGTGTTGTTGCCAGTTCTTTTACGGCATGGGCGCGTTGGCACTGGCGTAAATTTTCTTAACTTTTAGGGCGTTTCAAAATGATCCTTGTGGTTTTACTGTTTTTTTTTTATACAACTGAAGCGGCATAATACGGCCCACAAGATGGTAAGCGGTTACCGCAACCTATGGACGCTTGCAATACCATAGGTATCACTCGCGGGTTGCCACCTTGAGGCTAAGATCGAAAGCCTTATGTGCCAGTAATTTCACCGGAAACCATACCCTTCACACCGGAACACAGCAATGCGAGCATTACTGCTTGGCGGCAGAAATAGGTATGGTGGTAGTCCTTCCCTGGACAAGCTCTATCACAGAGAACTCTACTACTCTTAAAGAATTATTGAATTAAGCATTTTTGATTTGATTCGAGTTGCATAGTTTAAAAGATCTAAGCGTACCTATATACATACATAGGGACAGACGGCGGGACTTCACTTTATACTATGCTAGGAAGATTAAGGATTACTTACATGATGGCCGGGCTGTTCGCAGGGGCAGTCGCAAATCATCTCCACCGCTACAGTCAAGCTGTCAGAGATACCGACGGGAGAGATGTCAAAAGATTGCTTCCACTTGTTGCGGTCCTTGGGGCACTCCTTCAGTGTTACTTCGGCAGTGAACTCCACTACATCTCCAACCTACGAAGGTAATGAAATAAAATATGAAATGAAATATTTATTGTTTGTGAAACTAGGTGTAAAGGTAGTTGGTAATATTTGACCTTTTTGTCAATTAGTTTCACTAGATCCTACCAACTGGCGTACATACATTATGACTTATATGGTAGCTTTTATCACGAAAACATACAAAAAAAACAAAATATTTTACATTAGTTAAAAGTTTAGGTATGCATAAATATATTTAGAATGTCACTTCTTGTCAATCTTTGTAAAAATATTCGTCAGTGGAATAATATGCTTTTTCAATAAGCAATGTAATTCAAAATTTATTCCATAATACACTGGGGTTGATTAGATGGAACTAAAATAAACACAGGGTCGCCAATTTTTAAGATAATAATAATTTAAGTTTTGTATGAAATTCCCTTGTATTCAACTTTTGCACACGTCATAGTATTCACGTGCATGGGCGGAATACCACTAAACTCACACAATAACTTGTAGATCATCCCGCAACGGGTATAGAACCCCTTGAATGTGAAGTATTTATATGCTTGCGTTTTTTGAAAGGCAGAGTACTTACTTTAATATAATATTTTCATGGAAAAGTCAGGTCAAAAATACTATAAACAAACCGACGAGCATATTGTATGTAAAATGCGATGAAAGTTAATGAAGCAAAAGAGGTGTGTCATGATCGTAGCAAGTGCCTATCCTTACGAGATAGAGAAGTGATTTTATGTATGTATAATGGGTGTGTGTATGTATATATGTATAAGTGTGTATTTACCTTGAGACCCTCGCATTTGTTTGTTTGCACAAGCTCCTTGCCCCCGAGACACGATGAGTAATACACTATTTGCACAGCGTCGCTCGATGAGTCTTTCATCTCAACAGTTGACGTAATTTTCTGTAATTGCATCATTTGTATTAAAAAACTGTAATTGATACGTTTAGTACGTGCTCAAAGAAAAACGTTAAACAAAAGGTTCATTGAACTAAAAGGTACTCCTGTACAATGATATTTTCATTTACATTTTTACTAGCTCTAACCACAAAGGGAATTAACACAAATAATTTAAAGTTTCTAGGACTTCTGTTGTCAGTCAGAAACGTAACGAAGATATTGTTGACATTTTTCGAATTTCTCCACTTTTCCTGTTTTCAGCAAAAGCGGCAACATAGCATAGTCTAGAGTAGCTAGTGCCGTAAGGTTAGATTCGACCAAACTCGAATCCGAATCCAACCTAAGTTGTATAACGGGTATTGTAAGCCAATACGGAATTCTAGCACTTATTGTATTCCTAGACTTACGTTGTACTGTTCCCTCACGAGATCCACCACGTTGTCAGAGTCGTTGCTTAGTACGCCGCTGCTGGAGCCTTCGATATGCTTGCTCAGTTGTTCGTAAACGCTGATTTGCTCGGCCGTTACGGCGAATATCACATTGATCGCGTGTTTTTTGACCTAAGTTAACAGATAAAAAATATTGAAGTATATATATTGAACTTTACACGAAAAACTGATAATTACAATGATTATTAAGAATAACATTTAATCGAATCGTTGTTATTTATTCAGTAAAATGTTTTTGATTTGGAATGTGAATATTGGTTGATAATATTACAACAATACTCTTTATTTATACCATACTGCAACAAATTCTTGACGCGGGTTTGTGGTTCTGCAATTAATGAGTGAAGTAGATTAAAACCTGATCCCTTATCTTTTAATTAACTTACCTTTAGATTGATTTGAGAGATACTGGGGTAGTCCTGGAGAGTAGAGTGAGTGTATGCGTTGTTCTCCATGTGGCATTGCCCATCGTTGGGTTGAACAATACCTCCAAGCTGTAAAGAGTAAATACTATAATAATACGCCACACTTTCACAGTTCACACACATATACACCCCCTCACAGGTACAGAAAGACACTGGAGTGCTCACACCCTCACAGTTCACACACATACACACCCCCTCACAAGTACAGAAAGACACTGGAGTGCTCACACCCTCACAGTTCACACACATACACACCCCCTCACAAGTACAAAAAGACACTGGAGTGAGACCTTATGTGTTCATTTCTGCAATAAGCCGAATTTTTGTCCAGAAATGCCCTTTACTTCTTTTTTGAAAGCCGGAAGGGGATTTTTGGATTAACCCTTCTGTTTTTACCTATCTAGATTAGAACAATAAAAAACGTGCAGATGAAACTGTACCTTGCCGTCTCCAGCATAATGGAAGCCAGCGTCCGTTGAGAAGACCAGCAGACGACGAGCTTGGTCACGCCAACCGATATCTCGTTTGCATACAACAGCTTGCATTATGGCGTCGAAACCACCCTCGGGCGCATCAAGGTTACCGGACACATCGGCCAACGCAACCGCTTTCTGTAAGGAATAAAAACTGTTACCATCTCTACATAGTAACTATATAACAAAGTCGTTTCCAGCCGGGGCGGGTCGCTAGTTTAGTTAACTACTAGAGGTCCGTCCCATCTTCGCGTAGGTGCAATGAAACCGCACCCGTGCGAAGCCGGGGCAGGTCGCTAGTAATAAATATAGCCTATGTTACTCAGGGTTAACGTAGCATTCTAATGGTGAAATAATTTTTGAAATCGGACCAGTAGTTTTTGAGTTTATTCGTAATAAACAAAAATACAAAAATACAAATCTTTCCTCTTTATAATATTAGTATAGATATAGATAAAGATCATCGAAGTCGTGTAAAGTGGTATTTTTAAAATAGCACACACCTGATTTGTTGCTGCAGTATTATGTGTAATTAGCTCTTATTATTTATTATATGTGGATTGGGCTGACTATGTTAGGTGCATGGTGTAGAATTGTAGACGCTAGGCAAGCCTCCTTCATCCCACTTGCCACAAGGCGCTGCGTGAATGATCACACTAATATTATAAATGCAAAAGTTTGGATGTTTGTTTCGATGGATGTTTGTTCCTCCATAACTAGACAACCACTGAACCGATTTAGCTGAAATTTAAAACCTAGATACATAATGACCGGGAAAAGAACAAAGGCTTTTTATCCCAGAAAAAAGTACGGTTCCCGAGCTACACGCGAACGAGGTCGCGGGCAAGCTAGTCTTCAATAAATTGTAAATCCCTTAGCTAGGTACAGTATTCTTGTGGTATTATTTGTACGTGTAATGTACTGCATTATCTGGAAAATGTACTTACGTCGAAATAGTCAGTATCTTTGCTCAGAGACATTTGGTTTTTGAATCCATATGGCGCAGCGCATCCATCACAGGGCGATATCAAACTAAAAATATTCAGAAATGGTTACAAAAACAGTTCTTAGGTACTTAAAGATCTACCAAATTTTCAATTAACTCACTTTTTAGGAACAGTCGAGACGTAAGGCATAACAAGTTTGTCCACAAAGGACCCGAAACCAATTCTAAAGTTCGAGGTCATGTTTCTCATGGTAGCCGACAGCAAGCTTCCGAGAGTACTGAGCTTTTCTTTGTCGTTCTTCATAGATCTACTCAAGTCCATGAGATAGTACAAATCGACTGGGTAATCCTGAGCACGAGAGTATGCAAAGGAAAGCTTTTGCATTTGGTCTGTAAACAAAACAGGAATCTGTATTTTGCAGCTTTAGTTTCACTGGAAGTGTTTATATGGTTGAATAACGAAATGATTGACAGAGAGATTCATATTTTTTTTTTTAAAGTAGACAATACATTAATAATTTTAAGCATAACCTAGTCATTTGATGAGACATCGACCGTGACACATCGTCTGCGTCTTTGAATAAGTTTCGACTCGAATACCTTCAACCGCACTTACAAAAGTAGTAGAATAAAAAAAACACTTACTTTGCCTTAACTGTAGCTTGACCCTCTGTGGTTTCATTTGCACCAAGCTATCTCCCGAAGCGCCGGCGGACGAGCCGCTGCCGGACGCTCCGGACCCAGAGCTGCTTGAGAAGCTGCCTGACTCTTCATGAGAGAATGAACTTGAACTAATGCCCATACGGCCCTTTGCTAAAATAACATAAACCAATTTTGATATAAAGTTTCGGCAATTTAAAAAAAAATACTGTCTTGATGACAAGGAGTAAAATTTACCTCTGCTCAAATCTATGTTGTACTTAGGATCAATAGATTTTTGGTTATCCGGGTTGAAGATAAACGCCTCATCGCAGCCACCGGTTCCGCCTTCCATCGCGGGGTTGAAGCATCGCGGTCCATTGAAGTCAGCAGCGAAGCACCAAGCGCAGCTAGCGGTACGTATGCAGTCGCTGCATGTGGTCTTGCTCGAGCAAGGGTTCTGAGCGAGCAGTTGCTCGGCCCTCTGTGCCCAGCAGTAGGCGAACAGGCTCGCCCACACGCACACTCGTAGTAAACTCGATCGTTGTATGTGCATTTTTGGTGTGCGTAACTATAGGCTCAGATCAAACTCTACAACAAAGGAACGAAGTGGATAAGTCTTTTATATTCTGTGAACAGTTTCAGTCAATGGTTATAAAGTCTCATTCTACATGGTTTCGTTATAAGATTGTACTGTAATTATAGTGACCCAGATAGACTTCGTTTAGAAAATGCAAACATTCCATAGCTTCGAAGAAACGAACAGAACAATGCAAACATTCCGTGAAAGGAAATTTTTAAACAGGTCACAAGGGTATTTTTGTGTCAAGGTCGAAGAAGAAATAAAAGGATTATAATAATGTTTTTGGTTGGTACATATATATTATCCAGAAACGAATCAAACTGAACAAACCAATATGACACAAAAATAAATAGATACACAACAACAAATATTTTTAAATATTTTCAAGACTAAATAATAATTTCAAGACTAATGAAAATGGCATAATATTATCAACACTAGTAGTATGCCCTTTCCAGAGAGAACCATAAATAGGCATGATAGTGCCAATGACTGTACCTACCACCTAACCATTATGATAATAAATTAATAAGAGCAACCTTTGGAACTTTATTTACGCATTTTTATACTTTTTTATATTGACTTAATCTATAAGTTAAATTTCGGGAATCCCTAGTCAATGAGAGTCAGTTTAATGGGATTTTATATAATTAGGTAAAGAAATATTTGCGGTTGTGACCCGTAGGTTTACTGAAGTGAGGCTTTGTTTTTAATAGAAACTAAGACAATACACGGGGTGTGTATGTCTTAGTTTCTAAATAATGGGTCATCATGGATCAGATTTATGGGATAACCCAGGCATGACTAATGTGAGTTACATTGCTATATTTCAGCATTACTAATAGTCTGCGAGTAAAACGCCTTTGAGTTCAGATAGACGAACAGAGAGAAAGGCATGGCGAAACTTTAGCGGTAAAAAATCGGTCCCTGCCCGTGGTTTACCCTAAAAGATCGAACTTGACAAAACCTAAAAAATATCCATGTACGTTAATATTATACATGTATTGTATATACGTCTCCCGCTCCAATCTGTGTTTACGGTGTGATTGATCAAATATATTACAAACTTTCGCATTTATAAACTCGTAATAGTAAGATATTTTTTTTTAGAGACATATGTTGGCCTGTGGGTGGAGAATGAGAAAGGGCCGACACCTACGCACCGGCATCGTCGTATCAAGGTGTAAGAAAATCATGACAAACGTAACTAACTCAGTAGGACAGATCCTTCGCGTTTTTGCTATCAATGTAAAATAATAATGATCCTTATCAACAGGACCACCAAAAATATGAACATACCTGAAAGCAAAAGCAAATCCGTTGTATATTCAGGCGACTGCTTCACTCCACTACTAGGTAGTCTTAGTTTTCAGCACTTGATAAATGGTCTCTTAGCGATAATGGTAGAGTAAGTACAGTTGACTCACATTTCACACAAATATACTTAGTACGATTTACGCTATTTTATTTCAACTGCATAATCATATTTTTAGAGAGTGCGGTCTACATAAACATGGCTCTATTTACCTACTTAAAAGAGATAAGATGAAGAAAATATAACTTATCGTTCTTGAATTGTGTAATGGCTATTTACGAATAACACACGATATTTTTATGTTGTGTTGTGAACACGACCTGCGCTCGCGCCGGATACACGCGTGACTAATTGTACAGAAAATAACTTCGTCAGCGGTGATACGCGCGCTGCCCGTCACCATTCCTTCTCGGAATCAATACTCAATTCAATAAGTCGTAACCGTTTTAAAGAGAACTTGCTAATCGTCAGTGAACTTCAAGCAGTTCTGCGTACATTATTATCCTGAACTATGAAAACTGGGTCAATAGAGACCATGGGTGGGTGTAAAGCAAGCGTTCCCTTGACCTATTTCAATAAAAAAATTGCCGCGACCTGCGTGTATAATATTTAAAGGATTTCAAAACATATAATGGATTTTGGTTCTTTGGCTAACAAATAATTTAAAAATCCAGATTTTTTAATAGTAGTCTATACCAAATATAGACCAGACCTCCAAGTCACGCTTCTGTGTTCGTTTTTTTTAAGCTGAGGCTCCAAGTCTACAGAATTATGAAGGTGTTGTTGTAGCGACCTCAATCGAGTTGATATAACCGGTGTCTGTAGGTCGCACAAATTACGTCATTAGCGACTACCAACCACGAAGCGGTGATTCAAATACTTGGGTATGTTTTCTATGGTTCAAGTTAGCATACCAATGCTTTGGTAACCTTACCAAAATGTAAACGATATGATACATCAATGTCAAACGATTATTAGCTATGCGGTCATCTAATTTATTTCACGTTGTGCTCAAGTAAATGAATAAAATGGCGTTATTGGACCTTTTTAAATTTCAAAAACGGCTCTACGATATTTTGTAGACCGGTATTTAAAATACTATACTATTAACACAACATACTAGAGTCATAATAATAGCTGCACTCTCATCTATTACTAAATGGTTTTACCAAGGCAAATAGATTTATATAGGTACCTAATTTATGGAGGTTGAAAGTGAAAATTATGTATTGAGACATTTTAAATCAAAATCAGCTTTCACGCTTACGCGTCACCATGGACTTTATTATACAGTCTATTAAGTTAATTATTTATTAGCTCATTAACCGAAAAACAAATATAACCTTTTAAAAGGTTCCTTTGTCTTTCGAAGATGCTCATGACACAAAATATCTTCGACACACCAAAGGTAAGATCTCCTTTAAGGAGCGCCGAGCTTGTTAGCGAGAAACGATCCTAATAAAGACTTAACGGGGAATACCATCATAAATCCGGCTTTACGTGCAGTCTCGACCAGGTTACCATTTATTGAAGATAACGGCCTGGGGGTGGACTGCTCGGGTGAACGACCGCTCCCGTTTGCTTTGGCGTCGTTGCCTGTACTCGCACTTTTTATACAAGGCCGGGAATTTGAACTAAAGAACAAGACATCATTTGAGTGCTTATGCCCTAAACAATCGATCGATAAGTAGTTCTTTTTTTGACAGAATATGTATAAAAAAGTAATCAATGAAATCAAATATATTGATGATTTGATTTATAAAAAAGGTAATGCGCTTATTTTATTTTTATTTTACTACTAACTGTCGCCCGCGACTTCGTTCGCGTGGGACTCGGGAACCATACTTTTTTCCGGGATAAAGATTAGCCTCTATATCCTATTTCCGGTTATTATCTATTTACGTTTTAAATTTCAGCCAATTCGGTCCAGTGGTTGTTGAGTTATAAAGAAACAAACATCCAAATGGATGTTTGGATGTTTGGATGTTTGTCGCTGAAATGTCATTGAACTTTCGCATTTATTATATTAGTGTGACAGAGTGATAGTGTGATGTCAATTAGTGTGACAGTGTCATAATGGGAACTGCTATACAGGCTTAGGTATGAGGTACTTAAAAAAATGTATGCTTAACATGCTAAGCTAACATAATGAAGGATGAGTAAATGTGCAAAGTGCCCACTACATTATCCTTGGGTTATTAAGCAATATAGGTACCTATACTTACAGGTGTTGATTTTTTTTAAACTGGTCTTACACAAGTGTTTGTTACATACAAAGTTCCTAGTTCATCATAGTTTCATTCATCATTAGAACCTAGTTCATCCCGCCCTATACTAACCATTTTTTTTTTAAGACTTTATTGTGTGAGGCTGCAAATCTTTACTAATAAATATTATAGATAGGAAAGATTTATATATTTGTATTTTGTTTGTAACAAATGTCAAAAACTATCATCAACTTCATTATCAACCTGACAAACTTAAGGGATAGGGTTTCACACATAAAAATAAATACTCATACTTTGTATTTATTACTAGTGACCCGCCCTGGCTTAAGTTTTCATTGCACCCATGCATGCACCGGATATCCTCTCAAAGTTATTTTAAAATAAGAGATATTTTTGTTTGCACACATAGACATAGATAGATTCACACAGATTCACATAGATTCTGCCAGTAACTCTATCTGAGATCCTAATCATCGTTATTGCGAAGATATTGATTGTCAATTGCTGGCTTAAGGTCTTTCTCTCTCTTCATGTTTAGGTCATCGTAATTTTTCTGGTTTTAATTCTCTATATTTTTCTCTTTCAAACCTTTTAGTTAGAGGAAATAAACTAACTCTGATTTAGTGAAAAGTGTGTGGTGTACTCATAAAGAACACAAAAACAAAGTGACTATCCCTTAATAAATGGAGACATTAAGAAAACTGTCAATGGGTATATTCTTAGAAATACATAATAATATTTATAAAGATTCTAAAAAATAAGATCTCTCATTTAAATCAATAGAATAAAAAAAATAATAATAAATATTAATAAAATCATATAAAAAATAGAAATAATTTTAGAAACAAGCTCAAAACATCTACATTAGTAGTTTTAAAAAATAATAAGTTACTTATCAGTCCGGTTTTTAATTCAAGTCGGAAAAGGTAAACAAACAAATGTCATTGTCATCATGTCAATTTGATGTAACATTTTGTGTATCTCAGAAAAGCAAAACGTTTGGATCGACAATACTTGCGCGGTTTTGCTTGTGGTACTAGTCAGAATCACATTATCAACAATAAATAGGTTGGATTCAGCCAAACTTGAAAAGGCACTATTTTCTGAATAAATCATAGTTATTCATGAGTAAACAGACCAATTTTTTTTTTTTGACATTTACTTATATTTGAAATTTCTTATTCCGCAGAATTCCAGATGTTGGTCAAATCCACCCTTAGACGACAACACACTATTTAGTATGGTGATGATCAGTAGGTCTTGACTTGACTTCTTTATTTTATGGCTTCTGTGACTTTTATTTGTCACAATTCAATCAGTAGGTATCTTAATCGTCATCTAAATCAAAAGGTATAAATAAATCAGTGATTAATAGCATAAGAAAAAGTCTCAACACTCATAATTTTTGTAAGTAGGTAATTAGGTAGGACCTATTATTGTTGCTAAAAACTTTCAAAACCACTTTGTAGAGTTATTTATACCTAAGACTGTTTATTTATTACATTGTAAGGTGGTATCTACTAGAGCTAGAAAAAATAGCAAGAAACCAGAATGTTATAGGACTCACCAAAATCCACTTAATTATTAGGTACAGTAATTTTATATTTATTTAGAATAACCTGTGTGAATTGTCCAGCATTATTTATTTATTTTATTTATTTAATTATGGTTCTTGTACCATAAGCTATATTATACATATTTAGAATTCTTTAATTATTACTGTACAAAGTAAATTAGGTCGCGCCCGTGGGTTGAACAGGCTACATTAGAACCCACTCGGAGACGGAGAATTTGAGATTATAGGATGTTTTAAGGGGCATCATGTATTTTGCTAAGACATTATTACTTACCAGTCTTTAATGGAGGTGGTTTTGGCTTAAAAACATTACATAATTCACATTAAAACCAAATATTTCGTAAAATAAACACACCACTCAAACCACAAGTCCAAAGCAAAAACGCAAAAAAAACTATATATTTTTGACAGATACATTAATTAGTTAAGATAAGTGCCATTTACATTGGGTCAGTGAAGTGACTGACTTCAAATGAAGTCAGTGCTGATTTTGAGAACTGACTTTCTTTGTTTACAAAGGGTCGTCAGTACGTGAGATTTTGAAGTCAGTACTGACCCTACAGCGTTTACATTAGGTCAGCACTGACCAAGTAACAACTATCACTGACTTTCCTTGAGTTTGGAGTTAGCACTGACGTTGCTACTGACTCAATGTAAATTATACTTTATATCAGTCAGTCACACCGATGCACAGACTAGCAAAGCATGGAGTGAATTGAACGATACGTCTGTCGCTGTCAGATTCCGATTTTGCGTGAACGATCGTAGTTTGCCAAAAAAAAAAGAAAAAAAAAAGATCGTAGTGTTAATATTCTCTTGGTGAATGATTATCATTCCACACAAACATACAAAACCTGTCCAACGAGTGTCTTACCCATCCATGGACGTACTAAAAGTCCAATCCATGGACGTATCCTTTAAAGGTATAGTTCGCAGAGCGGATCTAGGCTTCCGTGAAGTTAGCCGTTTGTTATGCGTAAAGACAATTTAGTTTGAATAAGCTCCATTGCGCATCGATACGGCTAATTTCACGACGGCCGAGATCCGTTGTGAGAACTATACACCACTTTTGGGTTGGACAGGGTTGGACTATGGACCGGTATGGACCATGGGGTCCAACGCATAACGAACCAAATGCGCGTCCAAATGCGGAAAAGGGGCTTAACTAAATAGAGCCAAGCCCTAACTTCACAAATTCTACATCTTAGTCAAAATATCCCTGCCCCAGGAGTAATAAAAAGAGGAAAGATAGATGCGCGTGTGTGTGAATGGGGTATGGGTTTTTTTAACGTTGAACGCATTTTTATTGATTTTATTATTTTGTTATGTTGGCAAATTGACGGTGCAACCAATGAGGATCATTCAGCGGTGCCATTCTTCCTCAATCAAAGAACATGGCCGACATTTTGATACCGCTGTCATGAAGATTTTTCAGTGACAAAATTTTAACATTGTAGTTCTCCATGCACGGTTTTTATGTTCCATAATTGTTTTCTAATTGCCTAGACAGTGTTTAGTGTAGGCTATTTTATTTTTGAAAAATATGGCAGCTGATCGTGAGATTGCTGCTGAAGACAGCATCAGAGTAGTATGCCGATTTCGACCACTGAATGACTCTGAGGAAAAAGCTGGATCAAAATTTATTGTGAAATTTCCATCAGGACCCGACGATAACTGCATTTCAATAGGGGTAAGTGTTTTTTTATTTCAGTAATCTCTAGTGCTTTCCCCTAACATCGCCCTAAATTAGATCACGATGACTAATACATTGCAAGTTGTTCACCTGCTACGAAATGGCCTTTCTTTTCTATTCCGCTTCGATGGCTATGATTATGAACGCGCAAATTTCAAGAATATAACAGAATATTGTAAATTAAACACTTCTTTGTTTAGCAAATGCTAAAATCAATAAGAATACCTTCTCGACCTTGACCTAAGATTCCTTTGAATAATTTTCTCATACTCTGAATTTGATATCTTAGGATTAAATTAAATAAGTAAAAAATAAGGACATAAGCTAAAACTTTTTTAAACCTATGGAATAGTTTTCTAAATAATTAAGGTTTATAAACAAAACAAACTATAATAACACATTATAGTACATATGTCTGTGCAGTACTTAAACCAACACTCCATTTTATTTAAACAAATATTTAACAAATATTTAGTCACTATTTTGATCTGGTTTTGTTGAAAAGAGGGCGGAGTTATTTTCACCTAAAAATAAAAGAGTGATTCATGTAACACAATAATTAATATTTTATCACAGAATTTTAAGAATCTAGTACCTCCCTTTATAAGATTGATTTTATTTAATTTCTTTTTTATGTCAATTTACCTTCAGGTAATGTCAACAATTTCTTCAAGTTTACCCTCATTTACACATAAATAAGTCTTATCTGATAATTGCTGATGTTCAGTCAGACCCTAAAAAAGCTACAGATAATAAGAATGAGGCTGCCACTTCTATTTTATTAAAACATCAACACTTTTTGCATTAATAATTATAGAGCATAGATTTTTATTTATGAATTATTTATTGTTTAATTCAAAGAATGCAGTTGTAGTTGTAATGAAAATTGATAATTTATCAGTATAATAACAATATGAATTATTTCCTAATATTATTTTTATGTTTACACCTTACCCACCAGCTACTCTGTGTGTTGCTTATACACCTGCATTCCTAACTCTCATAGGTATAAACAAACCACCATTTCACCCTTTACACACAGTAAAAGCTCTATGAAAATGGCTCCATTGAATTTTGGATGAAACATAAAAGACAGACAAGAATTAGAATTTTTAGGATTTTAGACACATTAACTGAAGGTATGCTGATTCATTAAGTAATTTTGTTATGCAGTCTAAACTGGGATTTCTGAGAAGGAAATAATGATTGGATTGAATAAACCATGCCTCACAAAATTAATATTATTTATTACACATTAGGTACCTACTAACTTTTGCTTGCAGCTTAGCATAACTGGAATTATGGTATTCTAGTTCAGGTTACTGTTATGTCTATGTATAAGGTTTAATTTGTTTTAGTGATATACATATTTTTATCATTAATCTAATAGGTTTTTAGCTATTACACACTAAATTGATTCCAATCAGAAACTGAGTGAAGGGGTTGTTAATTGTTATAATTATTTTGATGAATGCCGTCATGGTCTCTGAGCAGACATTTGAACTATTTTGCTTATTGGCATGGACATTGCATATAGAAAATTAAATGCTGTTAAGCATGTTTAATAAAAAGCAATTTAAATTTGTTAACAGGGCAAAGTATACTTGTTCGACAAAGTATTCAAGCCAAATGCAACCCAAGAGAAGGTCTACAATGAAGCAGCAAAAAGTATTGTGTCTGATGTTCTCGCTGGGTACAATGGCACCATATTTGCTTACGGTCAGACCAGCTCTGGAAAGACACATACCATGGAAGGTGTCATAGGTCCGTATTTTATGTATTGAGATTTTAATTGATGCATATTTAAAAATGTTTAAATAACTATTTTACACTAATTATTATTTATTGTAGGAGATCCAGGGAAACAGGGTATTATACCAAGGATAGTAAATGATATATTCAATCACATCTATGCAATGGAAGAGAATCTTGAATTCCACATAAAGGTGTCATACTTTGAAATCTACATGGACAAAATCCGGGATTTACTAGATGGTAACTAAATTTTTAGATTATGTAAAATTTATCACAAAATAAGTTATTTGGTTGATTGTGCTTCTGGTTGGGGACCAAAAAAATAACATAAATATGGATGTGCGTTATCTTCTAAGTTTTAATATATCTTGTTTGTTTTAGTTTCCAAAGTGAACCTGAGTGTACATGAGGATAAGAATCGGGTGCCATTCGTCAAAGGTGCTACTGAACGTTTTGTGTCAAGTCCGGAGGAAGTGTTTGAAGTTATAGAAGAGGGAAAATCAAATCGTCACATTGCAGTCACAAGTAAATATCCAACAACAAAATTAAAACTCTTGATTTCATAATAGCTTTATTTTATACAATTTTTTTTTTTACAGACATGAACGAACACTCATCTAGATCTCATTCAGTCTTTCTTATAAACGTTAAGCAGGAAAACTTAGAGAATCAGAAGAAATTATCAGGAAAATTGTATCTTGTGGACTTGGCTGGTTCTGAAAAGGTACATATTATTATCTTCACCTTTCGATTTGAGTCTTATTTGTGTTATATTGATTAAAAATATTGTCTTGAACAGGTGTCGAAAACTGGTGCAGAAGGTACAGTGCTTGATGAAGCCAAAAACATCAACAAATCTTTATCAGCTCTGGGTAACGTGATCTCGGCACTAGCTGATGGGAACAAGTCCCACATCCCCTACAGAGACTCCAAACTGACCCGTATCTTACAAGAGTCACTCGGTGGTAACGCCAGAACCACTATCGTTATCTGCTGTTCGCCTGCATCATTCAACGAAAGCGAAACAAAGAGTACATTGGACTTCGGCAAAAGGTTATTGCTGTTGCGGCTATTAATTTCATATTTCCTTTATATTAGAAAACTGCCGTTACGCGTGCATTGTTTTATTACAGAGCTAAAACTGTTAAGAACGTTGTATGCGTCAATGAAGAGCTCACCGCTGAAGAGTGGAAGCGCCGCTATGAAAGAGAAAAGGAAAAAGTGGCTAGACTCAAGGGCAAGGTAAATTCTTGTCCATTTCCTATATAAGGTCATTCATTATCAACCTGACAAACTTAAGGGGTAGGTTCCACACATAAAAAAAACAATGATAAATAATAATTGAGCGGAAAAACGTAATCGATTTTTTTTTTGTTTACTTGGGATTTTTAAGACAAAATATACATTAATATAGGTACCTACATATATATATTTTTTTATGTGTGGAACCTATCTCTTAAGTTTGTCAGGTTGATAATGAATGACCCTGTATTTACATAGTAATCTTTTTTTTTCTTCTTTTTACCCAAAATATCATTAAAATACCACTTGTTGATCATTATAATTTTACACCAACACATGCTGTCTTTAAAATAAAGAGCCAATATGTTTCAAAAGATATAATTATAACATGTACATAATGTAATTACGTATTTCCGAATAGACTACTGTCGCTCTCGTGGCGCACCAAAATAGGACGTAATCAAACAAAAATAGTCTCGGCAAATGAGAATTTCGAACTCTACGACGAATGCAACTGCAAAAGGATTAACTGAACACAAAACATGCCATTGTTCTTGGAAGTTCAAAATTAGACACAACTTAGGATTATAATTAATGTACTTCGAGAATTTAAACAAATTTATACTCTCTTTTGTTAATGTAGTTGTTATAGTTTTGTGGTTTATTTAGACTGTTTTTACATGAAGTAAAGTAAGTTTCATAAAATACTATTAAATTTTTTTAACGTACTATTAATAGTTGTAATGACTAAAAGTTTACAATCGTTTTATGTGCCATTTAAAAAAGTTGAAGTTTATCGATATTAACCTTGTTTATTCTTACAAATAGGAAGCCTTCGAGACTCCTACTATTTTAATGCAATTATCATCTTGCATGAATCACCATGAGAGTTAATTTCCGCATTATTCATTTCACATATCTCTGTTAACCCGATGGCGTAGGATTAGACTAGCTTTTGGATCTACAGTCTTTAATCCACGGAGGCTTTAGAACGCCGCCATTAGATAGCGGAGATATGCAGCCATCCGGTTGGATGAAATTATGAAGTTGTGATGTTTTTTTTTATAAATTTGTTAATGATTGTCGTAATATCTTATGTAGTAGTAAGCGTATCCTGCTGATTATGATGCAAAGTGTGTAGGTTATATTGATAAAAAAGAAATCGAAATCATATTTTTACTCAAATTTCTAGGTTTGTACAGCGTTTATAAATACAGCTCCATAAAGCTGAAGGCACAATCACATCTTACCTTCTTTTATACTCTTGAACAAGACAATTAATATTCATAATTTAATATCCTTAAAAATATTTTGTTTTGGACTAGTTTAGTACGTACGATTCCTGTGGCACGAAATAAGTAATTATCTTATTACAGGAGCCCTAGTAAATCTTGGGAATACTAGTTCTAGGTTCGATGAACGGTTTATCCCGTTTTATATTCGAGATTTTTTACACCCATAGTATATGTCAGGGGTTTCTGTATGCTATCATAAATAATGGTTAATTTTCGACGTAGGTCGAGAAACTGGAAAGCGAACTCAACCGCTGGCGCTCCGGCGAGACCGTTCGCCTCGAAGAGCAGGTCAACCTGCAAGAGATCGAAGCGGTTACTCCTATCACATCGTTCATTGAGGAGAAGCCTCCAGCGGCGGTAAGTACCTATTATAACTGAAAATGAACGTATGTTTCTCCTTTATATTTTTTGCAGGTTTAATTGTATGTCACGCATATTATTTTGTAGGTTTTGTTCTCTGGCAAACAAATATATTTTTTTACGAACGTATAAGGAATCCTTCATTAATAGTGTAGACCAAAAATCTTGATTTTATTTAAATCGTAAAAGTTGTATACATTTTAATCTCGAGAAATATAATCAGTGTTTAAACGCGTTTCTATAAAAAACGAGCATCCATCACGCATCGGTCAGTTAATTAAATGTAAACTTTATATTTTCTTTTTAGACAGAATTCAACTGGCGCATGCTACTAACGAATGCTCGTAAAATTATAGAAACTCGAATGTATTTATCATTATTTGGTGAAGGTTACCGCTTATCCATCAGGTTGGCCTTCTGCCAGCTCCGTCATCTAAAAAAATAAAAGTCTAATCAAGTTTCAAAGTGGTTAATTTTCCTTCTGACTGTACTGACACCTAAGCTAAACTAAACCAGCATGACCAAGAATAAACCAAACAACGGTAATTTCACGAAGAATGGTTATCAGAATCACGTCTTTTCGTCATACAAAGTGTGTAATCTGTAGAGAGCTCGTGGTAGTGGCATCGCCCTCCGATCTTATGGTTGTAGGTTTAAAACCGGTCTCATTAATTATTTTATTCGAAAAACGCGTATGTGTGTATGTGCGCAATGCCAGTGGTTGCATACGGTGAACGAAAACATTTTGTTGAAATCGGCATGTCCAAGAACTACAAATTCAAGACACGTGCCATCCTCAAATCTGCAATGGGTCTGCGCGGTTCATTAAGACCATCCCTTTCGCTCGAGACTATGCCAGGATCCCAGCTGTGGACTGTAGGCGGCGCTGGGCCGTCATGTTGGTCATTTTATCAAGAAAAGTAGTTACCAGAATCACGTCCATCCGGAATAATAAAGAATGTTCTGGAACACTTCATAATATAAATTGTAATCTGTAGCCTCCAGTGCCCGTGGCGGTGTCGAGCGCCGTCGAGGATGCAGCCATGCAAGGCAAGCTCGAAGCTCTCTACCAACAGCTGGACGACAAGGACGAGGAAATCAACCAGCACTCGCAACTCGTCGAGAAACTCAAGGAGCAAATGATGGAACAGGAAGAGCTCATTGCCTGCACAAGGTACATACCGGCGCCCCGAGCCTCGGGGGCTTTGATTGTTTGATGCTGTAGCGTTTTGATTTATGACCACAAATTGAACCACTGCTGAAACACCACACAACTTGCCCCTGATATGTTTTGTTGCTGTTTTTAGCATTGGTTCAGGACTTTCTTGCACGACGTCTTGTATATCTGTGTCTGAATTACCTATTGTAAGTATGCAAATAGGTATTTTCGTATGATGCTTCTAATTTCTAAGTTTTATAGAGACTGTTCGCTAGTTATCATCACTAAACCCACGATCACATTGTAGGCGCGACTACGAAAGCCTGCAGGGTGACATGAACCGCATCCAGCAAGAGAACGAAGCCGCTAAGGAGGAGGTCAAAGAGGTGCTCCAAGCTTTGGAGGAGCTCGCTGTAAACTACGACCAGAAGTCTCAGGAGGTGGACAGCAAGAGCCGGGAATGCGACCAGCTGTCTGAGGAACTGCAGACTAAGCAGGTATTTTATATATCATAGTGTAACTTATCCTTATAAATTAGTTTCTGTTATGTGGGCATTCAATCAGAAAATCTAAATTTTCTTATATTAAAATCGTAGTATCTAGTTTGAATTACAGACAACAGATATTTAATTGTTGATAATTCTATATTGAGTCAGCTGGTTTTGATGTTACAGAGTCGGGTTAGGTAGTATGCAGTTATTTCCATTACTTAGCGACCAATAAGTTAGTAAGCGCATTGGAGAAGGAAAAACTACAGCTTCGTTTTTTTACTTTTTATTTACTGACGTTTGACCACTATCTCGCATCATATTAAGCGATGACGATGATGCGTGTACCAGCGTAGATCAACGCTGGAACACGCATACCTAAAATAAACTTATTCACTTGTGATTTGAAGACACCCAGGTTATAATTATCAGGATACACAGTTCTATAAGTTTTCTTTTGTTACATAAGTTGTATATTTTAATCCAGAGCGCACTGACGACCGCCACAGTCGAGTTGCAACAGCTCCGCGACCTATCCGCACATCAGCGCAAACGCATTGCCGAGCTGCTCACCAACCTGCTGCGAGACCTGGCCGAGATCGGCGCCGCGGTCGGCGGCACCGAGCTGGACTTCAAGCTTAACGTGGATACAGTGGGCAAGCTGGAGGAGGAGTTCACTGTGGCGCGCCTGCATATCAGCAAGATGAAGAGTGAAGTCAAGAACATTGTGCAGCGCTGTCACTCGCTGGAGTCTGCTAATATTGACGCCAATCAGAAGGTAAGGCATCGATATGTCATATGCAGCAGTTAGACTCCTGACTGTTAGTAAAAAGCAGTTCTAGTTTAGCGTAGCAACGTAGCTCCGTCTCCGTAAGCCCTTTGACTAAGTTCCTATCTTTCCAACTGATAATCACTTTTTTTTATTAGCCTGTAATGTCCCACTTACAAGCTTGTTACCACTGTAATGTCGAGAGCAAAGACCTCTTTTTTTTCTTTCTAATCATCTCTATAGAGTGCTAGTGTAGGTCAGAAACTTGAGTTGTTGCAGGAGGTGATCAAACAAAGTTATTTCTATGATATAAATTGCGCGAAAACCTAATTAATGTTCCATTTCAGATTGAGGAATACGAACGGTCGCTTGGCGAGTGCCGCCTGTTGATCTCTCAACACGAGGCGCGGTGCGCTTCGCTCGGCGAGTCGATGCGCGAGGCAGAGAACAAGAAGCGACAACTGGAGGAGGCGGCAGATGCGCTGCGCGAGGAGTGTGCTCGTTTGCAGGTATGCTGCGCCATATCCATTATTTTTAGGATCTATGTTGCGTGTTTAACCACATGGAAGTGCTTGTGTCGTGTTCTGTTTAGTCGTTCTTTACAGATCAGCATAGTTAAGCGATACCTCTTCCCGCAGCTTTTTTGGAGTAGGGCCGTAGTACTAATATCTGTTCTGTAAGCGCACTGTTTATGATAAGATTAATATCTAGAGTAATTAGCTAAATACTTGAATTAGAGTTAGGGTTCAAAATGATGTTGAAACCTCTATTTGTTTTACTGCCTTACAAACAAATTATAAATCTCAACACTACCTTGTGTGGTTTTGCTGAGGCCTTATTCGCTAGGACCAAACGCGGGCTCGTTAAGATATCTGTGTGGAATCGTCGACAAGCCACGTTTTAGACTCGTCTGACTGTTTTTTTACGATCATTGATAGCGAAACTCGCTATTGAAACAACACTGATGCGGAATACCATTTTACAACTCGCACACCATGGCGCGTATAGAACACGTTATTGGCAAGGTATCTCCTATGTATCAGCGATTAACTCCCGTTTTCAATGAGCCACATAGTGCTTGAGATGTAAAGTGTGTGTTATGGTCGTCAGGCTGCGGAGCGCGTGCAGCAGGCGGCGGCGGAGCAGCGCGCGGACACGCAGGTGCGCGGCGCGCTCGAGGCCCAGCTGGAGCAGCTGCGCGCCGCGCACGCCACGCAGCTGTCCGCGCTGCGCGACGAGCTGGCCGCGCTGCAGCGCCACCACCAGGAACTCAAGGAGTAAGCACCACCACTTATCTAATCACCTATCTAACTGTCGCAACCACAGAACTATATTTAAGTAGAATGAGTGAGTGTATGTACTATGCGTGCCGAAAAGACGGGCTAAGTAAGGGCTGAGTAACCTCTTTACTCGCCGCGAAACTCACTCTGCTAACAACCGGGGGCGGTGTGGTGGTGTAGCAGTGCCTAGAATCGGTTTGCCGCGTGCTTATCAATGCTTTTAAATCATTCATTTTCGCGCGGCTTATGTTTCCCATCACTAAAATACATTTGTGTGTAAAATACAAATACGAAAAATGTTACACGCTCGGTTTCCATACTAATCGGCGAGCTCTTTCATTCTACTTAAATATAGTTCTGTGGTCGCAACCTTACTATAACTATATAGGGGAAAATATTCATTTGAATGTTTGTGAGTATTACGCCAGAACGGCTTAAGGAATCTGTATGAAATTTAGCACATGCATAGATTATAGTCTGGAATAACATATAGGCTACTTTTATCCCGAAAAAATCTTTGGTTTCCGTGGGAAAAATAGCTATTTAAACCGCGGGTAACACCGCGGGGCGCAGCTAGTACCGCATAACTTTTACCGACAAATACAAACAAATACTTCGAATGGAGCTAACCTGTTAACGCACTAAAGCTGCGTTTCCACCAGAGCTAAGCGAGGGTGTGTAGCGAGAGATGTGTTTGTTGGAACCAATTGAATCACTTCAATGAAGCTGTCAGAGCGAGATTAGGTAAATAGGTTCTATTTCCTAATTCTGGTTCCTAACAAACACATCCCTCACTCGCTACACATCCTCGCACATCTCTGGTGGAAACGCAGCCTAATGTTCTGGTTTGAGACACATTGTCTGTATGAACTTTCAAAATATGATTTTGATTATTTTTAAAGCGTCCAAGTTCAATGGACGCAAAAGTTCGTTAGTTTTATTACAAAAATAAATACTTTTGACCTACTTTTGACTAGTGCCAAAAAATTTGTTACCGTAATTGTAGAAGACGCATGATGCTTTGTTATGATTTTTCTGTATCAAAAACATTACTGAACTATCAATAAACTGGATATAGGCGACCCTAGTTGCAAGTTTCAGCAAAACTGAACTACTTCTGCTTAGCGTCTTAGGACTACTGGTCATTCTGTGTACTAATGCTCCAGTAAACCTTCGGGATAGTTATAGCATGTTTTTTTTGTCCACAGTACATACCAGGAGCTGACGTTGGCGCGCCAACAGCTCCAAGACGACTACGAGAAACTGAAGCGCGAGGAAGCAGACAAGTCTGCCAAACTGAAGGAGCTCATGTTAGTGTCTCGCTCGCCCCGCCGTACTCTAGACAAGGCCGAGAAAGAGTCAGCCAATCAGCAAATGCTGCTCAAAGACGATGCCGACTATAAAGATTACATCATATCTCCCAGAAGCAAATTAGGCTTCGCATATGGATTCGGCTTCGAAAAAGCCGCTGTCATTGAGGAAAAGTCGCTCTCGGCAATCCCCAAATCCTCCGCCCCCCGCCACTCCTGCAACATCCATCCCCTCCAGTTACATCTACTTATATCGGTCACGATGATCCTACTCACCCATCGTTATCCGCAAATAGTCGTTTTGGTTTAGCTTTGACTTTTCAGTGCTGTGATACTACATGGATCTCTCACTCACATGATAATATTAGTTGCAGTGCCTTTTCTATTTATTGACTAAAACATTGACCACAATTCAGTGGAGATATCCATGAGTTAACTGCCTTCGTTGTCTTACGACTGGTTTATATTGCTTTCATTTAGCAATAATATTTAGTACAAAACCATTTCTTTGACAAAGCAATGTAAATCAGTAGTATAACATTGGCGTTTATTGTTTTGGTCCCATTATTTTTATGCATTTTGTATGCTTATGCTTTGATGAATCGTAATTCTAGTCGATCCAGCATTTATGGCAAACTAGTAAATTTGGTCTCGCAATAACATTTATTTCCTTTACGGAACTGTAGTTAGCTGCTAGTCATAGCATGTTGTGTTCTTAGATAAAATATTTTAAACCATAGGTTAGGTAAAATTGTGATTTAGTTTCGGATCAAATTATCCGGTACGAATCGTAGTGTAACGAATGAACGTCGATATAAATCGTATTGCGTGTTTCAACACTGTTAAAGTTAGAAAGGAGACTGCGGTGCATTTTAGAGTTGTGTTTATCCTTACACTGCCTTGTTATTTAGTTGTAAAGTCTAATATATTAGAACACTAGTTTATTGTTTTCAATGTCATACCAAGTCTACCATTAGTTCATTCCTATTATTTAGGAAACTAACATGGCTATTTTAAAAGTTGGCACAAAGTAGAAGCGTTGAAGTGTGATGATGCTTTGATGATGTACCCTTGTTGAATCCCCTGTATATAATTACGGCTGTAAATAAACTTAATGTATAGAGAGTTGTTGCAAATATTTTTATCAAAATATTTTTTTATACTAAATAGATTTAAACTCGTTTGTCAGAATTCTATTGACATTTCAATGTACTTACTTGCTCGGGTTAGGGGAACTTAAATAATAAAATATTTAAATGATTAGTATTATTAAAAATAAGTGTAGAAATTACTTATAATATAGGGGTAATGGAACCATTTAGTGATCAAATTAAACTATCTAACGTGAATTGTGAAAGGGATCAAATCAAACATTCATTCTATTCCAATACTTGTATTTAGTAACTATTAGATTATTTATCATTTGTGTGCCTGCATTTGCATGTTGGCTTGGCGAGCATTTTTCATTCCGTGTTTTCACACTACTAAAAAACATGCATTTATTCGCCATTTCTATTCCTAGTGCCCATGTCACTTCCTTTAGTCTGAATGCACTCGATATGCCGAAGAGTGAGGTCGCCTCGAAATTTTATGAGCTCATCATACAAATACAACAATATCTGCAGTTTATTGCAAAGAAACAATTTGCATGAAACTTGTACATAAACGGCCTATCACTAATCTATGAAATAAAACATTCCCTTATTTTAAAACTTATTTCTTAGCTCTTATAGATCTAATTGCTCGGAAAAGAAGCGACAAAATTTTGTATGTTGTACTCGTATATCTCATGTTTGTTGTAAGTAAAAAGTAGTTGTAGTGCGAAGTCTTGTAATGCCTTCCGCTTTTTAATTTTGAGTTGTCATTTTTTCCGCACGTATCCCATTCATATTCATTTTGCCGGGGGTTGGCATTACCTGATACAATTCGGCCTATTCGTGGAGCGGCGATGTATATGGATGGGTGCGTGCTGGGCGATAGATATATCTCCTATGTTCGCAGGTAATCCTGTAAAGTCATTCGCTCATTCGTTGGCCGATGTTATTCACTGAACTAATATGTATGTTTTTGTGCAGTCAAAGCGTGGAGCGGCGTGAGCAGGCCCGCGCTGATCTCAAGGGATTGGAGGACACAGTCGCTAAGGAGCTTCAGACTTTGCACAATCTGCGCAAGCTCTTCGTGCAAGACTTGCAGGTTTGTTCAAAACCTGTCAAATTTCCTTACATTTCACTTATAATTATTATACTAATGTAGAATATAATTCACAGGCAAGGATAAAGAAGTCGAATAACTCTGAAGAAGGCGCGGAAGAGGAGGGCGGTTCTCTGGCCCAGAAGCAGAAGATCTCGTTCTTGGAGAACAATCTCGAGCAGCTGACGAAGGTGCATAAGCAGCTGGTACGCGACAACGCCGACCTCCGCTGCGAGGTGCCCAAGCTTGAGAAGCGTCTCCGTGCCACCATGGAGCGCGTCAAAGCACTCGAGACTGCCCTCAAGGTACATACAGATATTCTTTGATTTCAATCACGACTTGAACTATGTTGTTGTATTTCCATCAAGGCCTGTTTCATGAAATAGAATATCGTTAACATAATGAAACTAATATAAAAAAAAGTGTGGTTTTAAGCAAAAACAGCTTAACCAGTTGATTAGCACTACCACCGTGTTGAGAATAGTTTACCCACCTAGTTTTCTTGAGAGTTTGCGAAGCGAAGCTATGGATTGACTGGCACTAAATGTTAATACTGTTTATGTTACAGGAAGCAAAGGATGGCGCAATGCGTGATCGCAAGAGGTATCAATTCGAGGTTGACAGAATCAAAGAAGCAGTGCGCGCGAAAAATCTTGCCCGACGAGGTCCTCAGGCACAAATTGGTGAGCAAACAACTGCCAGAAACTACTGCATAACACAAAAAAAAAATGAGTATTAAGATTGGCCTTGACAGTTATTAGTAGAAAATGTTTTCGCCAGTTCTTTCGGTACCAGTTGTAGAAAGACTCATTTGTAAAGAGAGAGCAAAGTTATAGAGATGTTTTCAAGCAGCCTTAAAAAAAGTTTTTTTTTTCAGCTAAACCAATCAGGGCTGGCGGCGGTCACCTCGTCGGCTCCGGAGCACCCGGCGTAGTGCGGCCTGCTCCTGCTCAGGATATCAAACGAAAGTCTATCATTGTAGGCGCACGAGGTAATTCTATCATATAAAATCAAAATACATAGGTATAAAACAAAGTCGCTTCCCGCTGTTTGTCTGTCCCTATGTATGCTAAGATCTTTAATCCTATAACAGATTTTTAAGCTGTTTTTTAATAGATAGAGTGATTGCTCCGTCGAGCGCTGGTGCCAAAGGCCAGCGTCGGAGAACAAGTCGATGATCCTGATGATGTTCCGTGGAGGGATGAAACACGTGTCGATATTTTTCTTTTAAGGTTAACGTGTGACCTCATTGGCTAAAAGGTTAAGCGGAGTAGTACTAGAGATTTTTCGTCTGTTTTTTTATCTTGTAATGGATTTCCGCAAAGTGACGCCTGAATCTATCAATTATCTTAGATAGAGTGATTCAAGAGAAAGGTTTATATTTAACTTAGCACGCGTGCGATGCCAGGGCGGGTCGCGAGTTTACTATATGATGCACTGTAGATAACAACATTTGTTTTTCTTTTACAGATGAAAGTTGAAGAGATTTCCATAAAGAATTAAATGAAATTTCATAGATGTACCTAACACGGGCGGCGAAATCATTCTTTGAAAATATACCCATTATACTGTGTACTGTGTAAGAAAAGCCTAATATAAGCAGCAACAAAAAAAAGGAAAATATCGTAGATTATTATAGGCTTAATCATTTGAGCTATCTTTCTAAAACTAAGTGCACATGAGTTTAAGACAGTAATAGCTTTCGCTAATTGAATAGGCCAAGCATCACGTTAATTCAACGTCGCTTGTCGACAGATACCCGTGAAAGTAGTATTATATTATGTGAGCTGACTTAAAACGAATGTCGCTGTTTTTAAAAGAATCAGATAAAGATATTTTTATGAAATGACTAAAGTATTAAACTCTTTACCACATGCATTTTGTTCTAAATTAAATGTTCTATGAATTTAGTGATTGTAATTATCACGGGAATGAATATGGAGAAATGAGGAGGTATATTGTGGAGATTATTCAGTACAAAGAAATACCGAGCCAGTTACCAGATTACCCTACACGCGTGAGGCCACCAAGTACTTACGCCTCCATTTCATTCCTACGGGATAAAGAGCAAAGGCTTTCTAAGATGCAATATGTCATTAACTTTAAGAATATGCTGTGAGTTATTTGCAGACTTGCATATGCTGCCGCACAAATAAAACCTCAAAAATACAAAAAAAAACATAGTATTTTACGGTCGCGTCATAGTATATTTTTCGTGTGGTGGCAAATGCATAACAGTGTGCATCTTCATTGTGTAGTGTAGTATAAGCTTCTTATATACATATATTATTTTTTATGTGATAAGCGTTGATATGCCGGCATGCGAGCATTTATTTAGATAACGGAACGATAAATATCAGTATAAATTCACGTGGTGTTATGGATGATAACAAGAGCACCTGTAACATAAAATGTGGAGTGGGAACATTTCATTTGACCTCATATGACCCCCCGGCCATCCCAGTGCGGTGAGTTGAGATTGGTTTGATACGCGTGTGTGCCTGGGCGACTTGCTGCCACTAGCAAGTTCTCTGCCTCCAGGCACGGCTTGCGCCAGACGAATTCACGACACGAATTAGTGGGCGATTTTTATATTCGCTTTTGGAATATGAAAATTTCTTTCAACTAATCATTTTAAAATTGATTTTACTCTGGTTATTATTTAAATTTTATTTAAAAACATTGCGTACTTATTATCACAATGAACTTACATAACATAAGGTTTACAGTTTGTTATCATTCCTAACACTTATCGCTTAGCCCTTTTACTGCGCTTCATTTTCACGTTCGCTTTCAAGCTGTGATTGTTCTTTAGCTAAAATGTTTTAATTTTGTACCGCGTTTGTAGTAACTTCGTCTCAGTAGTAACTTTAGTCACTAAGTTACGATATCGGCTCTATTTAATATTAAATAGGTCATAAAGACGGCAGTGGCTTACTTTAAGAAAAAATATAACACCTAATATTATCAAAATATCCCATTGCCAGTTCAGTAACATACTCTTAAAAATTGTGCTTCAAATTTTGTATTGGTTCAAGTTCTCTATTTGCTTTTAAGATGTATCCGCTTCGTAGTAGATCTGTAACTTATGTAAGTACAACATGAATTAATCACTTCTGAGTGCAGGACGAAGCAGGCGAGCTCTACAGTGCGGCTGCTTCGTACGAGGAGTTGTGGAACTGTTCTATCATCTCCTTGACATGTCCACAGAACCAAAGATAAATCAAAACTTTTAAATCTATTTATCGAGATTATCCATTGAAATTTAATTTAAGCCCCGAATTACTCAATGGTTCCAAAGCTCCTTCTACATGTTGCAATACAATCTGTATCGTTTAGTTAGATGTAAAGTTTTTAGTAAATTATTTCGCACTTTAGTTAGACACTTCGATTTTATTATATTTTATTTATTGTGTTTCATTCAACTAAATTATCACATATTTCTTTCACTTTTAAAGTGTAATACGCTTTTTTACATGCCTCTATAATATTTTGTTTTAAAATCATGATCAAATGCATTATACTTTTCGTTCTAATAAGAGATGTCCGCAAAGATGCATTCCACAAGGAAAGCACACATTGTATCTTTGTTAACTTTAAGTCTAGTTGTTTTGTTAAAGTGTAGGTAGTGTTAAAAAGAGGCTATCCTCGGTTTCCACTCGCCTGTTGCGTAGTTAGCTCCGAGCCGCAGGGCCCGTGCCCGGCGCCCGACAGGACCTCAGCGATGCGACGCGTGCTCGGGCGAACCCCAAACCGGCAGGCTTGCCTTTGCACCAAGTGATTTAGTTTGTATTGACATCTTTTGTATGATGTATTTATACAGAGAATTCTCAAAAAGAATTTTCTCGATTTTTATTTATTATAAAAATAAAATTATGAATTTAATTTGCTAGAGCGTATTTTTATTTCAATTCCTACTATTTGTATGTTATAGTTATAGTTACGACGCAGCGCAATGCTAATGCAAAAATAACCATTTCACGATATAGTGATTTAGTGGTACCTAAACTAGAATTAACCAATTCTTCATTGTACAGTCAGCAAAAAAAGTGGTCTTATCGCTTTTGACAAAAGTTTCTGTGAAATACCTATACGTTCAAATGAATCTCTACCTTGGGGTGGTAGACCACATTTTTTGCTGACTGTACGTCTCCATAAGATACAATATTTTTTCAATCCAGACCATCAAGTTGGATTCCCCGAAACTTGAAATCCCTGTTACGTCGGATTCCTATGGTGGGGTGGATTATCGTCCCGGAAGGACAACGCACGTACGGACAACAGACGGATGACATCAGAACGGACAGACAGACGAAAAGCGACTTTGTTCTATATGCCGTCGAAAGTCCCCATACACACTTTGTTTTATCGCAGTTATGTAAGAGACGTCGTACAATATTGCTATGGACCGACATGGTCCATAGGGCTATCGGTGCGTTTGTACATTCTGCGTATTGTGCATTTTTATTGTTTGCACATTTTGCGCGCTGTGTGCATTTTGCGTCTTGTACATTATCAGCCGGAGGAGGAGGAGGCGGACGGACAACTGAACCCCTCTAAGGGACATAAAAATTTAAGATTTTCCAATTTTTCTCCTGCTTTTTATGAGCTACCTTCATAGTGGGAATTCAACATAAAAGACTCCACATGATGAAACTCAACTTAATGAGAATTCTGTAGTAAATATGTTCGAAGGTAGTAAACTTATTAGTTCCATGGGGAATCGATTGATATTTTTCCTGACAACAATGATTACAGAAGTAGTTAAGGAACTACAAAATAGCGCGGGAAGTCCCAGTAGTTTTACCGCAACAGGTTACGTGCAGGAGCGGGATATGGGATAGAAATGTCAACAGTCCAAAAAACGTCGAGTTTTACGACGTTACGTTAAAATATTGACTATTGAATCAGCGCAACCAGTCGGTTCTTTTGTGTGTGTAAATGTGGGTTTTGTCACCAAGATCTTTTTCTAAGTACCTATCTGTTTTAGTTCTGAGGTATATCTGCCTATAATGATGGTTAAGTAAGTTGCAAAAAAAAGTTAGGTTCAATAAAATAGTTTAATAAAACATAATTTAAAAATAATAATAAATAATAACATGTCACAGTACTACATGCTTACCTATGTCATAAAAATGGAATAACATTTTGCAATAAATTGTAATCGGGAAAGCTTGTTTTTTTGCTACAATACTTTTGCTCTACTACTGGAAATTCATAATAAATAATAATAATAACTATTACATTTTGTATCACATTTGGTTTTAAATACTTACTATGTTTCTGTAATATTGAATAACCAATAATAATAATTAACAACTTTGCATTACCTACATACATAATGGGATTTAAAAATCATTGATTGTTAAGCAAAATACAACATATTATTATTATTAGTGTTAATATTTGTGTAGTATTAGTGTTAAAAAAAAATACATTTTATACTGCAATATTCAATTCACTTTCTGATTAGTTATCTACTTCACTGTATTTTTTGTACTTCCAAATAATTTTGATATTGCTTATAAATTTATTATTATTAGGCAAGTAGGTATAACCTACTATGTAGGTGTAAGTTAAAGCTTAGTTTACACTATTTTAAAAACAATATTGCATTGAATAGTCCGTTAGCTTAGTACCAATACTAAACCTCATAATGTTAACTAGCGACCCTCCCCGGCTTATCATGGGTGCTTAAACTATATGTATAAACCTTATTATTAAATCACTTTATCTATTGATGAAAACCGCAGTTCAAGCTCAAAAGCAATATAGAAACAATGATAAACTGACATTTCTGTATACAAAAAAAAACAATGTAATGTTATTTCAATATTGCTATAAGTGCTTGTGGTCCTGAGCTTACATACATACATAAATACAGAGGGACAGACGGCGGGAAGTGACTTTGGTTTTATACTACGTATGTAGAGAAGATATATCTATATTAATTGCTGTACTGTAACTAAACATCATAGTAAAACTATTATAGCATGAGAGCTTTAAAAAAAAATAGCCAGTAGTGACAAACTTTCGGGACTTAAATATTTTAGAATCACATTCGTTGTAAAGCAATTCTTTAGTAAAATAATTTCTATGAATAGAATACTATAATTTCTAGCCCTACAAAAATTACAACGTCTAAAAAAATGCTGATTTACATCTTACAATCCACGGGAACGCCCTTAAATCACGGGAATTCATATTTTATAGATTGCTCAATCTCTCTTCGGTAATATTGAAAAGCAATAAAAAGGTAATCTTAGATTGCCTAAGATTACCTTTTTATTGCTGAATATGATCTCATGAGATGGCGTAAGTAAGTTCGTATGAGTCAGTGGCCAACTCTGGATGGCGTGATTTATATTTATTTCGAACTCACGTCATTCAATGGACGTTCCCTAAATGATTATAGTGCGTTATAAGAAGAGATAGAATCCACTGATTGCTGTCGGCTAAGTGACTGCGTTTCACCATTTTCAGTGGTTGATGAAGAAGTTCTGGAAAGAGACAATAAATCAGAAAAAGAACGAGTAAAGCACTACCTAGATGCACTTTTGGTCTAGTGGTAGTGAGTAACATCGCCTTCCGATGGTAAGATCATAGGTTCAAAACCGATTGTACACTTTTTTAATAGAACAATTTAGTGTGCAATGCTCACGAAACGGTAAAGGTTTTTTTTTTATACAACTGAAGTGGCAACCAAGCGTACGGCCCAGAAGATGGTAAGCGGTTACCGTAGCCTATGGACGCTTGCAATACCAGAGGTATCACTCGCGGGTTGCCACCTTGAGGCTATGATCTAAATCCTCATGTGCCAGTAATTTCACCGGAAACCATACCCTTCACACCGGAACACAACAATGCGAGCATTACTGCTTGGCGGCAGAAATAGGTATGGTGGTAGTCATTCCCCGGACGAGCTCTATCACATAGAACTCTACTACTCTTTTATTATTGACTCACCCGAAGAAAGGCAGCAGAGTGATGAGTTGCGCTCGACTGGTGCACTCTCTCAGCTCTGGTAGGAGCAGCAGCACATGGCGTAGGTACGCCTGCAGACCCAACCGCCGCTGTTCTACGAGTCGAGCGTCCTTTAAAACAAAATTAAAATTATATATTAGCCGACCTGCCCAAGCTTCGCACGGGCTTAAGTTTTCATTGCAAGCCAGGCGGGTATATTGCTTAGGAATAAGTTAAGCCTATGTTACATAGGGATAATGCAGCATTCTAATAGTAAAATATTTTTTAAAATCGGCCTAATAGTTTTTGAGTAACAAACAAAAATACAAAAATACAATCATCTATCTTTATAATATTAGTATAGATAGATATTTTATTTTTTTGCTCGGAGCGCTCGTGACGTAGCTGGCTAAGTTGTTCTTAACAGATCAACGAAGTTAAGCACTGTTCCGTGTAGTCAACATTTGGATGGGTGACCGCCATTGGTAATTTCAACTGAGCGCTTCCTTGCTTCGGAGGGCACGTTAAGCAGTCGGTCCCGAGGAAGCTTCTGTGTTTCTGGGAGGAGTTAGGCTGGCTACACGCGTAGCCAGTTACAACCTACGCATAATGAACCAAATATCGAGTCCAAATGCGGAAAAGGGTCCTCACAAAAAAATATATATAAAAACAGGTAAGTTCGTATGAGTCAGTGACGTGGATTGATGACGGAGTCCATAAGCCACCGGGGCCTTCGTCATGGCCTAATAATTTTGAAAAAGCCGGGACCCGACTGCTTAACGGTAAAACATGGTAGGACTTCTGGCGACCGCTAGAATGTTATCGGTCCATGGAGTATGGGGTCGTCCTACACTTCGTTTTCCAGGTCCTGACTTGGGTAGATATCATCATCATATCTTCATATCAGCCGTTAGAGGTCCACTGCTGGACATAAGCCTCGCCCAAAGAGCGCCATGACAATCGATTTTGAGCCTTCACCATACACCGTCTTCCTGCGACCGCTTTATGTCATCGGTCCATCGAGTGGAGGCCGTCCTACACTTCGTTTCCCAGTTCGTGGTCGCCGTTCGAGAACCTGACTGTGACTTGAGTATAGGTGAAATGAACTTGTGATAGTGGTTGTCAGGCGTTGGATAATGATGATGTTAACAACGATTTAGCAGTCAACTTACTCGTTTTCGTAACGTTTTCTTTGGTGGAAACTTGTAGGTCGCAATATCAGCATGACACTTTTTGAGCTGCGTGTGTAGTTCATAGAATTTAGCATATCTATGGTACACGTTCCATTCCTCTGCGCCGATCTTGAGGAATATCTAAAATGAATAATATTATTAGCCAAGTTGTAATTCAGCCAACTAATGGAACGCCGGACGACTTTGTCCGTGTATTTTTTTTTAATACAAACTCCATATTCCCGGTGCGTCCTCTAAGAGATTAATTTAGGGAATTCCTTTCTTAGTGCCCTACACCATAACAGAAATGCACCCTCTAAATTTCATGTTTTTATGGACTTATGGTTTCGGCTGTGCGTTGATCTGTCAGTCAGTCACGAAAGCTTTTCATATAATTCTGAAGATCAAAAGAACCGCCAAAAAGACCAAAGACGGATGCGTTGTGCAAAGATATGGTGGCGTTTCAGCGGAAGATAGAGGATAAGAAGGAAGAGAGGGAGATAGGAACAGAGAGAGAGAGAGAGAGAGAGAGAGAGAGAGAGAGGGAGAGAGAAAGAAAGAGGATAAGAGAGAGAGAGAGAGAGATATGAAAAGAGAGAGGAGGTATCTTACTTGGTAAACATGATAAGACCGAGTTTTCTTTCCAACCAACAGAGCGCAAGGGATGTACGCCTTGACATTAGATTCAGGATATTCCAGCACTTCCAGCGCAGACGCGCTTTCCATTTCTTTCAGTTTCTGCTGCAAATGCTGGTTGAACTCCATTAGTTCTGCGTGCATTTCTGCAACCTACAAGAAAAATAAATTGAGTAGTAGTTCTTCGGGCTTGTTCGGGGAAAAACTACCATTATACCTATTTTTGCCGCCAAGCAGTAATGTTCGCATTGCTGTGTTCCGGTTCAAAGCGTATGGTTTTCGGTGAAATTACAGGTACATTGAGACTTTAGATCTACGTCTCAGGGGTGGCAACGCGCAAGCGACATATCAGATTTTGCAAACGTAAGGCTACGGTAACCCCCTACCATCAAGTGGGCCATACGCTTGGTTCCTACTTTAGTTGTATAAAAAATAGTGTAAAATGCTATAGTTATGCTATTGTGACATCTGCAAAGCCTGGATTTGAAGCCAGATATAGCTTTTGAGTAAACAAGCTTTTACCTAATCTCTGTTCCATGCTTTTACTGTTATCGAAATCGGAACCCTCGGAAGCATCGGGGCCGAGATCTGAGAGGTTGCGGGTTCGATTCCTGCTGCGGGGGGGTTTGCTCCTGGTCTGGGTTTTGTGGTAAAATAGTACTTTTATTTTCTGATACCCACAACACAGGATGGGGTCAGGACTACGTATATGACTGTTGGTTAAGCTATTTAAGTGAAATAACTGGGCAAACGGTGTGATAAGCGCAGTGCAGTGCCAGTAATAGTCAGGCGTGGTGCTTAATATCAGGTGGGCGCCTTGATTGTCTTGTCACTTGCTGACATAAAAAAAAAACATTGTAGCAATCTTCCTAATAGAGATACCTACTGACCTGAACCAGTTTTCTTTCATATTGGTTAACTTCCTCATTATTTTCTGTTTCTGTGTTATTATTTCTTAAAGCTTTACCCATTTCCACTGCCGACATGTAATGCCGTAACTGTTCTTTCAATCTATCATTTTCTCTGCAAAAAGAACACACTTTAAAGGTCAGCATTATAATATTCTTACTGTTTGGGACACTGGCCTACACACGCTCGAGACTTTACCTATGCTCAATAGACGAATGAAACCCAATTAATTAAGGATTAGAATTTTTACGTAGGTAGATGGACATGTCGGTTTTCTTATGATGTTATCCTCTATCGTTCGAAAACATTACGCAGAAAAGATCGAACAAAAATATTACATTGGTGAAACACCGGTCTCGAACCCACAACCTTAGAATCGGAAGAATCCCTACCAATACAACCAATGGTCAAAACACTTTCGATTAGCTAATTAGCAACATCAATCACGAAATAATTTCTAAGTTGCTTACTTGCTCAGATCCAACACAACATTTTCTAACTTCTGTATTTTCTCCTTAGACGCTATTTCTATTTGACTACATTTCAATTGTAAACTGATATATTCTTTTTCCTTAATTTCTAGAACGGAACTGAGACTCTTTTCATCCGGCGCACTTTCATCTTCAGTGAAACACAACTCTAGACACGAATTGCTTCCATCAATACTAACTGCAATATCCTCGCTGTCGCTTTCCGATATCTTTAAATTATTAATACTTAATTCCGATATATCATCTTTGATTATGTTCACGTCTATGCTATTGGAAGACGAAAATATTTCTTTAGCGCGCTCTGATAGCTTTGTCAGAATTTGAGACGGGCTATCGATGCTTTTCACACTATCGGGAAAGAAATGCCTGAAACCTTTGTATTCTGAACTGGTTGGTTCGCTGGCTGAAGCTATTTGGGTAATCTTTGGATCTGGTGAATTCAGACAAGTCGCTGGCGCGCTATTCCATGTGTTATCTATCTGATTCATTACTTCTGGGGACTGCTTGTTATTCAATACATTTCCCTGTTCACTCTTATCAAAGGATATCACTTGGCGGAGTGGCTTCCGTTTTAAATTAGCCGAGGATTTGACAGGCGTTGGCAGAGGTATGACATGCTCAACTTTGTGTACTTGGTTTGTTTGTTGTTGTTCATTCAACTCTTGTCTGTCTATTGATAAAGCGAACAAAATAGATGATAAGCCTGAAACAAATAATAATTACAATATCAGAGTAAATAGGTATTTGGTTCTGGTTTATGCCTTATTGGAACGAGTATTACGAGTATAAGAGAGCACTGGTGGTGTAGTGGAAGCACCCGATCCGATATTAAGTACTAAGTAACCAAGTCGTGAACCAATAGAATAAAAAAATATATGTGCAGTTCAAATGTTATAAACGGTGAAGAAAAACATCGTGAAGCTATCGGCACGTCCAATAACCAATTATATGCTCCGACCAATTCGCATTGGGTGATGGGTATTGGCACACCATGGACACTCAATGAAATGTATGAAATAAACGCGTCATTATTACCACATGCTTAGTTTATGTCCGTAAACGTTGCATTTGTATGTGTGAGTGCCATGGTTGGCACCAGTTACCGATGAGATAGGTAGCGAGTATCGCGTGCTCTGTCCAACCCACAGAACTTTAAGTAGAATAAAAGAGTTCGTCGATTTGTATGGAAACCGAGCGTGTAACATTTTGCGTATTTATTTGTATTTTACACGCAAATGTATTTTAGTGATGGGAAACATAAGCTGCGCGAAAATGAATGATTTAAAAGCATCGATAAGCACGCGGCAAGCCGATTCTAGGTACTGCCGCACGACCAACCACACCGCCCCTGGTTGGGAGCAGACTAAGTTTCGCGGCGAGTAAAGAGGTTACTCAGCCCTTACTTAGCCCGTCTTTACGGCACGCGAGGTACATACTCATTCTACTTAAATATAGTTCTGTGGTTCAATCACGCCTAGACCCTGTGTTACCGAGTCTAGCTGCTTCCAAGATGCGCCGCGTGGAGGATCTCTTCGTGCAACCCGTCCCAGCAGCAGGACCATTAGAAAGCTGATCATGAATTACCTGACGCCATGTTGGGCAGAAGGCTGGAAGCTTCTGCATCTCTGACTAGTGCGCCTTCATCGTAATACTCTAGGAGGAGGCCGTGGGCTACCCAGCTTTGGAGATACCTAAGCAATACAAATAAATATGACAAACTCTTCTTTTCGTATCAAACGACCAATAAATAGTAAGCTTGATAGATCTATTTGTTGCTTTACAATTTTCCGAGCGTAGGAGGACAGGAAAGAAGATGTGACAGTTGCAATTTCAACTGATCGCTTCCGTACTTCGGAGGGCACGTTAAGCTGTCGGTTTCGGCTTTTTTAAGTTGTTAGGCCGTGACAGAAGCTTTTAGGCGGTCATTAACTCCGTAATCAGAGTTTGGCTACTGACTTATACCAATTTACTTTTTTTTTCCTTGAAAATAGGAAACAAATAGAAAAGCATCAGTAGTGAAACCAACAAAACCATACAATATTTTCTTAATGTAACTATTTCAATTTACCTATCCAGAGATCTTTCATTTAATGCTGCTCTAAGAAATGCTCTGAAGTAACCAACCGGTGTGTTGATGTTTGAGAGAATCATAAATCTTTCCTTTTCATGTTTTGTCAGATGCAAACATGTATAACTCCACAATGAGTTGCCTGAAATTTGATTAAGTTAATTCAATTTAACTCTGACACACAATCATAAAACTGTAATAAGTTTTAACAATATTTATAAATGTTTTATGGTCCTAACGTAAGTTTGGCTTTGATTTACCAAAATAAAGAACCTTTATTCAAAAACAATTATCTGTTCTCCGAGCTTTAAGGGCTGCCCACAGCCACTTTAACTTACTGTTTTTTTTTTACAACTGAAGTGGCAACCAAGCGTACGGCCCACAAGAGGGTAAGCGGTTACCGCAGCCTATGGACGCTTGCAATACCAGAGGTTTCACTCGCGGGTTGCCACCTTGAGACTAAGATCGAAAGCCTCATGTGCCAGTAATTTCACCGGAAACCATTCCCTTCACACCGGAACACAGCAATGCGAGCATTACTGCTTGGCGGCAGAAATAGGTATGGTGGTAGTCTTTCCCCGGACGAGCTCTATCACAGAGAACTCTACTACTACTGTATTCTAAGAGCTATGTTGAGGACCTTGATTCTTCTAGTACCTACTAATGTTAGTACTTAAATAATCGTCGCATGTACTATAAGTATACATATGCATACATACCAACATTTATGATATTGAAAGTAAAATTAAGCCCAGCAGTAACAAAACTCTGAATTGATGAGCTTGATAAGTTTGTTCTGATTCCATGGCTTAGAACTTTTTCCCATTTTTCACACAACTGTGCAATCCTAAAAGATTTTTTTAAATTAAAACAAATAAGTAGCCTGTAGGTAGTATGTATTCATTTAGTCAAATTAAACGTTCAAATTCTTTAGATTTTAAATGTCTTTTTGATTAGTTTTCTGATGATGATGAGGCTTATCAGGCATGTGGGTGGCGTGGCGGGCGAAGGTTCGCCTGCGACGCAGCAGGTTGCGGGTTCGATTCCCGCCTTAGGGTTAATGTTTGTACAATCTGCAAAACAAAAAATATATGTGTGTTCTGAGTATTTTATATTTATACTATATAAATTCTTATATACTTATAAAAATGAATCGCTGTGCGTTAGTCTCGCTAAAACTCGAGAACGGCTGGACCGATTTAGCTAATTTTGGTCTTGAAATGTTTGTAAAAGTTCATGGAAGGTTTAAACGGTGAGAAAATATACAGCGTCTAAAAATTTGCTAAAAAAAAATAACGCGAGTGAAAACGCGCCGGGTCTACTAGTGTATAATAAAAAATATATATTTTAAGTATTGTATTGTATTAATTATATCAGTCATCCTAGTACCCATAACACAAGCTTTGCATAGCTTGGGGCTAGATGATGCTGTGTGGATTGTCAATCATTATTTTATTTATTTATAACCAGCAATTGTCTGATATTGCCAACCTTATCTAGCATATTGTATAGTTATTAATGGAAACATCAGACATAAATAGTCTTGTTGCTACTAATTGTGGCATTACTTCAACTAAACTAAGTTTTTTTTTCTATCTAAAACCCAAACTAAATAACTGAAATACAATAATTTTAGTCAGTAAGATAATGCTACAACGGAATTACAATCATGTAAGTACAACAATGTATAGTTCGCACAGCGGATCTAGGCTTCCGTGAAGTTAGCCGTTTGTGATGGGCAAAGACAATTTAGTTTGAAAAAGCTCCATTGCGCATCGAAACGGCTAATTTCACTACGGCCGAGATCCGTTGTGAGACCTATACCTGAATATTTTAAGTTGACATGTATCTTTTCCCATACCAATAAATTACTATTTGACTGCGCTCTATTTGGAGCGCTCGTGACGTAGCTGGCTAAGTTGTTCTTAACAGTTCAACGAAGTTAAGCACTGTTCCCCGAGGTCATCATTTGGATGGGTGACCGCCAGTGGCAATTTCAACTGACCGCTCCCATGCTTCGGAGGGCATGTTAAGCAGTCGGTCCCGGCTTTTTTAAAGTTGTTAGGCCATGACAGAGGCCTTCGGGCGGCCTAGAAACTCTGTCACGAGTTGGCCACTGACTCAAACGAACAAACAAACTATTTGACTATACCTTCTACTTACCTTATATCATCTTCAGTAGCCAGTTCAGACTTTCCTCCAAAACGGTTTTGACAGTTTTGTACACAATTGAGAAGATCCTTTATAACTAATTTACCATTTTCAGTTCGTTTCTTCAATTCTTCTTTGTTATCAATGGCATTTGCTATAGTGTTTAAAATCTTACTATTCTGGAATAAAAACCATGGCATACCTATCAAATAAATTATAGGGTTTAGGAGTTAAAATGGTACTTACATAAATGTCAATCAATAACATAAAAATCAATAGTGTAAAAACAAAGTGATTTGGTTTTAACAGGTGATGAATACATATAGCTATCACCATTGAGATTCAAGAGGTAGTAAGTAGTGAAGGTAGTAGTAGAGGTAGGTAGGTATAATTTTGAAGTAGGTAGGTACTAGGTAGGTACTGAACTACTTATTGTGCACTTGTAAACATTTATGCAACTAAATAACTAGGTAGACAAGATATTTTGTACAGTTTTTCTTACCATGATCTTTTAATCATTACAAATTATAGTTGATGCTAGATTTTCTACCTAGATAAGGATACCCTAACAACTTAATTAACTAATAAACATGTCTAAAGCGTGTCAAATACGAAAAGTAGTTATATATTTAATATTTGACCGAAAAGAAAATAATAGAATAATAATGCAATGCTAATCAGGAAAAGAAAACTTATTGAAATGAAACAGAATCAAATAGATTTTAGAGAAAGAAAGAACAACACATCACTGAAAAACTCAAAACTGAAAAGAACCAAGAGAACGTAACCTATGTAACGTAGTGCTTATATTCTCTCTGGTAAAGTTAAAAAATAATCTATTTACTACATAAATTAAGTACTTTTATATTAACACTTGACATGACATGACGTATATACAAGGGAATGACAGTGATAGGCTTTTAACTTAATCTGTGCATCTAATACAGGGTCTTTCTTTATTAGTGCATAATAATCTCGCGTCAATGAGGTGTTTTCGATTCGCGATTTAAAAAAAAAGTAGTTCCGATTGCTTTGACAGATGATTTTTATGATGATGATATTTTATTATTACGGCACCCGTCTCTATTTCCAACAATTATATAATAATAATAATTGACTAAATAAACTTTAATCACCGACTTATTTTTAAAATGTTTTTTAAATTGATAGATAGGTATCGAATTTGTTTGTAAAACTTTTTGTGTTATAAAAAATGTTTTTGAAATAATAACAGTGTAGTAGAGGTGCGATTAGCCTAAGTGTAAAAAAGTTATATTTCATGTAAGTAAATGTTTATTCTTAAGAGAAATAAATACTCTTAAACCTGATCTACAGGCAGGTAGGTTAGGATAGTTCAGTTGATTGGTAGAGGTTATGAGCGTTCGTTGCGGAAATCCATTGATAGCAAACGTTTAAACCTATCAACGAGTTACCAACTTTTTCTTGTTTTGATAACCTTTCACAGTACGGCAGTAAGGCAGCTAGCGCTATCTGTCAAAGCAATCGGAATTACTTTTTTTTTAAATCTCGAATCGAAAACCTCTCATTCAAATCAAGTTTAAATTTAAAAAAAAAACAGTCTTATACGTACCATTATTCGTTGATTTATCGCTATCTCACACTGTATACGCCATGGACGTAACATAATATTACGTCCATCGATCGTATACGCTGCTCATTCAAATCAAGTTTAAATTAAAAAAAAAAAACAGTCTTATACGTACCATTATTCGTTGATTTATCGCTATCTCACACTGTATACGCCATGGACGTAATATAATATTACGTCCATCGATCGTATACGCTGATGACTTGTCGATCTTGTATACATACTCTGTCTACGCTTTAGAGAGACGACGGAAAAGTGCCAACCAAACAAAACCAAATAATTGATGTATGTCAATCTTGACCACAGACAAAAAATACTCTACGATCGTTATGTAGTCGTGCTCGTGCGTCAGTCAAGCTGTGCTGCCAACTTAACTCTTTTAGAACAAATAACCATTTTTCTGTATATTTAGAACCACTACAAAAAATTAAATCGCTAATGCTGAAATACAAGGTTTAAAATGTAGGTAGGTATCTTCAGGCAGTTAGGTTATGATAGTTTTATTTAATTTTATTACTCAGGGACAACAAACAGCTACAACGTAAAGTCTTAGCTATTCAATCTATTATACAGGGTCATTCATTATCAACCTGACAAACTTAAGGGATATGTTCCACACATAACAAAAAAAATATATATGTACCTATAATTTTTGTTATGTATATTTTGTCTTAAAAATCCCAAATAAACAAAAAAAATCGATTACGTTTTTCCGTTCAATTATTATTTATCATTGTTGGGAATCGAGTTAAGCGACGTATTAATGAAATATTCGAGCCTGCGCGCCCCTTAGTGGATCAAGGACACGCGCAGGTCAAGGACGCGTGGGTTATTGACCCGCAGTTCATTGTCGCGCGGGTCACTGACACGTGCCGAGCGTTGCCTTTTCTATTTCTAACAAGGATAACTATTTATTAAGCAGAATTACGTATTTTTTTTTTTAATATAAAAAAAAACGTTTAGAAAAAAAAAGTACAAGTATTTTTTTTTATGTGTGGAACCTACCCCTTAAGTTTGTCAGGTTGATAATGAATGACCTTATATAGATAATTGATTGGTAGGATAGGAGCGTTCTTTTCAGAAATCCATTGATTTCAAACGTACATAACAACAGTAATATCTTTTTTGTGGTATCAAAATAATAAAATATATAAAGTAGGTGCTATTACGTCTGTTTGATATTTTGATTAGGAATATAACATCACAAAAATTATTTCGCCAAAAAGCAGGACATGACTACAACCAGCAACCTTCCGCTTGACACGAGACGAAACAAAAACGGAGTTACCAACATTTTTCTTGTTTTGATAACCTTTCCCAGTATAACTTTGACCTTAAATTATGATCAGACGGACGACGGGGCTACTCACGCGCTCACCCAGAGAGAATCTATGCACTACTAGGGCAGTTATAGCCATCTGTCAAAGCAATCGGAACTACTTTTTTTATCACGAAATGAAAATCCTTCATTATTTGTCTATTAATATGTTCTAATTCAGTGGTTTTCGTGGAACAATTGTCAATCTGAACAAACATCCTAACTAAGCATTTTGTGTGGATATTTAGCCTGAAAACTTTAACTGTGTTGGCAGCACCAAGTAGTCCAAGCAAGTACCAACTTCCAAAAAAATCAAGATGGCGAAGTGATGTTGAAATTCTTTCTTGGTTTTGTTGTTTCTCAAATTGTGTAGAAATTATTAGAATATTTGGGAATCGTATTTGATAATTATGTACTGTTTTATATAGATGTTTGTTTATTGTAGTTCTTTTTTTTATTTGAAGTTTGGTTTTAACTTTATCTTTATTGCTATTTTACTATGAGTAATTACGAAGATGATCAAAGTGAGGATGGAGAATTAGCGCGCAGCCCTGTGCAAGACGAAATGGATTTCAGGTATAGTCGTGTGATACTTATTATAGATACGGACGACTTTCTTGATGCTAAACATCAAGAAAGTCGTTCATAATCTTCACCTTGTAAAACATTGTTTTCTTTGGTTAGCTTCCTCATCGTTTGTGGTGTGCTCGATTCAGGGAAACAAACACCAAAATATTATGTTGTATCCTAATAGGTAAACTGGATTGTACGTAACTATTTTCACGAGGTAAATTTTAAGTATGAACCTATTTTACATATTATGTACCACTTGTCACCAATTTAAAAAATAGATAAATTCACACATGCAAATTCTGTGGCAAATACATTAACTGACCACTACGTGACTTATTTGCTGCCTCACCACATTAACATTTTTTTTATAATATTAAGACTTGTATTTTTAGTTTGTCTGACGAAGACCGTGATAATGCTGACTCATTGGTTATTAAGCCACCTCAAGCTGTCATAAGGCCCACACATCGGGATAAAAGAGGGCACAAGAGGTCTGCCAAAGACAGATATAAAGAAAGTACAAGAAAGGAGAAAAAGCATCTATACAGGTAACTAACTACCTTTCTTACTTACTTTTAATACTTGCTATATTATTTTTGTAACTAAGGTAGGTATGGCAAGCTTATGAAAACCTTGGGATAGATTTATTTATGATTCAATTGTTATACTTTTTTAGAGAACGTGATAAGTCTGAAAAAGCTAAACGAGAAATGACTAAAAATGATCGTGAAGAAATGCCCAAAGAATATTATAGAGAAAAGCAGTTTTATAGGGATAATAAAGAAGCATTTAGGGAAAAGGATACATATCGAGAGAAAGAAATGTACAGAGAAAAGGAACACTACAGGGAAAAAGATCCTTTTAGAGAAAAAGAAGTTTACAGAGAAAAGGAGGTCTACCGGGAAAAAGAACCCTACAGAGAAAAAGAAGCCTACCGAGACAAAGAATTGTATAGAGAGAGCAAAGAACCTTATAGGGAAAAAGAAATTCGAGAAAAAGAGATGTACCGTGAAAGAGAAGTAAGAGAAAAAGAGGCCTACAAAGATAAAGAAGTTTACAGAGAAAAGGAACCTTATAGAGAAAGAGGAGAAAGGGAGCATTACAGAGAAAGAGAAATGTATAATAGAGATAATGCAAATGCATCATTCAGAGATTTATCTCGGTCTAGAGAAGCATACAAGGAGAAAGATCAGAGAGATGCTTACTTGAACCGCGAGCGCCAATATAAATTTGCTGAAGGAGATCGAAAACGCCAAAGCAATGACAGGGTAGAGTCCAGGTTAAGATTGTTATCAGAGGAAAGCCATACCATTCAGAATAATGAAAAAGAAAATAGAGACAAGACCTCTGGGGACAAAGAGCTGGAAGATTTAAGATCCAGATTGCTAAGTAAACGAATTTCAAAAGAATTGCAAGACACAACAAAAAATTCTGAAGTATCTGATATAGATAATAAAAGTGACCGCTTTACCGCACTTGATAAAAATCAACAAGAGAGAAGAAAAAGATTGCTTGAAGCAGGTAACAACAATTTAATTTTAAATTTTGCACATGTTCTTGGCATTGTTTATTATATTAGTTTTATGTTAGCAATATTTAATCATTGTTTTTTATTTACTAGATCGTGAAATGGAGAAAAGGAAATATGAGTCTCGTAATGAACTTGAGGCACGACGGGAGGAACGTAGGCGTCGGGGCAAGAAGCGCTCTCCTTCACCAGATGATTCCATGACCAAAAAGAGTAAAACAAACCACTCTCCTGCTTTCAATTCAATTGTCACTGTCTCGGACACCAGCGATGTAGAATTGAAGAGTGAATCCCCACATTCAGAGCCAGAAGATGGTAGTTAAAGTTCATTTTATTACTATTGTGTATTACATGTCTGTTATCATCATCATCATCTCAGCCTGATATCACCCACTGCTTGGTATAGGCCTTCATTCTTTTGCTTATGCCACTCTTCTTGGTCCTCTGCAGTTCTAAGCCAGGTTTTTCCAGCGAATTTTTCGATGTCATTGACCCAACGCGTTATTTATAGGTACTATGAAAATAATAACTCACACTATAAAATAAGCAATAAAAATATATTTATATTATATTGTTTATTTCAGGTGAACACACCAACAGTGAAACTGATGATGAGAGTACTAGCACAGGTTCAGAAACTGGTGATGAATCAAAATCTGAAGGGAAAGAAGAAATAATAGAAAAGTCTGATGAGTTTGAAAATGAACAAATAGATGACAGTTCCATACAAATATCTAAGTCTAAATCACCCTCACCAAAATCAGATGAAGGCTCACCATCATCTCATGAATCTAGAAGGTAAATATTTTAGTTTTCTTTTTATATAATTAATGTACATATTGTAAAATAAAAAACATTAATTTAAATAAGTATGTTTTTTTAGCTTTCGTTTTTAGCTATACAATTAATTATGTGAATCTCATAGTTAAAAAATATATAGAATTTTCTTAAAATAGCACTGCTGTTCTAGTGGTAGAGACCCCACCTTTCGATCAAGGAAATCCAAACACTAATAGATTTTATAAGAAAATTCGAAAAATTTATGCGCGCAATACAAGTATTCTGAAACGCTGAAGAAAAACATCCTAAGAAAACCGGCGTGTCCTAGAACTTAACCAACAGTTTGGGTTTTTTGCTCTAATATCAATCTTCCCAAATATTTCAGATCACTTTCGCGCTCTAAAAGCAGAAGCAGGTCACATTCATTTTCTCCTCCACCCCCCGGGGAAAATGGCAAAATTACTGAAGATGAAAAACCTGATGATGAAGAAGCTAAACTAAGGGAAGAGACTATCAGTGCCCTTCCTCCATATTTTCCGGCACTACAGGTAATTGTAACAACCTTTTAATTTCATGTAGAACCTTTAAAGTGCTAACACCAGCCTGCAAGTTTTCTCTATGGAAAAAAAAAACAATTTTATTTGAACAAATGTCATTTTATTCACAGGAACGCGTCGCTTGTTTACTAAACACATTTATTGTGTTAAATAACTTATTTATACTATTTTGAGTTAATGTGTTTTCATACCCATTAATTTAGTATGTATCTAGTCCATCTCTTTGGAAATTATCTCTTTTTTATGTGTAATTTGTAACATTTTATAGGGTTGTCGATCGGTTGAGGAGTTTCAATGTCTGAATCGAATAGAGGAAGGCACATACGGCGTTGTTTACAGAGCTCGCGACAAAACCACAGAGGAAATTGTGGCTTTAAAACGACTCAAAATGGAAAAGGAGAAAGAAGGATTCCCCATTACCTCACTGAGAGAAATCAACACGCTATTGAAGGTAGGATCACATTCTTTCTATAAGTTATAGTAAGCTCACTTGAGCCATCATTATGCATCACTGCTCTCGAAGGTATTGTCTCAAACTATTGACAAAATATAACGCGCAGCTTGTTTGTGCCGCGAGCTGTGAAGCACTCGATGGCTCATGTGTTCAATTCACTTTATTAATGCCTTGTATTTTATTCCTACAGGCCCCGACCTCTTACCTGCAAGAGGGTAGTGCTATAAGAGGTGTACCCTATTGCACGGGTAACAACTTCGATACACGGGCGGGCCTAAGTATCTTATAAGGAATTTATTACAGGGGAAGATCCCTCAGATTCTTTACTACGTCTGTGAGCGCTATGTTCATTGAAAAAGTAATTTTTCAAAATCTTAAACCTATATGTACGAACATCGAAGGTGTATGACATAGATAGAATATCTATGATAGTGATTAATAATGTACCAAAAAACAACCAGGTAAGACAGTATAATCAAGTAAACTCTATCAAAAGAATAATTAGGAGAAATATAAATAAAGCATGATCCAAAAGCGTATAAATATAGTTAATTATATATTTATGACAATTTTAGACAAACACGTTTTCGAAAAATATAAGCTTTTGTATAATGTCTTTGGGCTTACTACCCTTATTTAGTAATGTGTTATTTTTTAAGTTATGACTACAATAATATTTGTGTTTACAATGTTATAACACAAATATCATTGTTTAATAAATAATGTAACCAAGCTCAATAATTATTGTCACATAACTCATAAACATAGAAAAGTATTCAATGTTAAATGCACTTGTATTGTAATTTTCCTTTGTTCATGGCAACAAATGAATTTAGATAATTTTAAAATAATCAAAAAAGTAATAGCGAGAACTAAAATTTAGCTATTCTTTGGCATAACAAATTATGTTTTTACTTTTTAAAACATTTTAAGACTGAGTTGCTAAGTAGTGGAAATTAAACAATCCTGTTTTTTCGGGTTATGTTTGTTTCTTGAATACCAATTTTGGTAATCATAGTTATGGTAATCATTATAGTATGCTCAAAGTCTGCCCAAACACCTAATTTAATACCTCAGGTGATCTTAGGCTCATACATAACGAAGTCATAATGTTCTGTTTAGCTACATTTGATTTTTAAGTCCTATTGTAATTTTGTGTTTTGTAGTGCATGCTCCATTTTTATTATGGAAAACGTAATCGTAAGATTACGAACGTTTATGCAAGCCTACATACATAGCACTGACTCAATTTAAATAATTGTGTTTGTTAGATTCCATTTTATTGATCGTTTAATTTTAATCCATATAATTTTATTGTAGGTCCAAATTCCAAAGCTTTAAACTCGATCAAGATTTTTGTCAGATTTTAAGTAAAATGTTGCTTGAGTCTCGATTTAGATTGAGTTCAATTCTGGAAAGACCTTCATTTGAATCTCTTAACAAAATATACAACCCAAGTTACCTACAACCCTAACCTAACCCTAGCTAGGTTTATACTTGACTTGTGTTTCTGGAAAAGTATGTAATTCTAAAGAATGCTGAGATACTCCAATTCAAAAAGTAATTATCTGGACATTTGGTCCTTGTATGTATGACGCCACCTAACATTATTATAAATATGCCCAATGTTATCTAAGCGTTCACTAAATTGGAATATAACGGGCGTAAATGAAAAATAAATCAATCAATCTTTGACCATGACCATGTTGAGTGAAAGAAGTAAGTAAAGTAAAAGTAAAAATGATTATTTTCATAAAATGTTTACATATTAGCGCTTATCTCGAACTTATTGTAGATATGTCTGTCTGTTTACATAGATATCCAGTTACTTACTTACTTAATTGTTCTATTTTGTATATACCTATTAGGAGTACATGTAAGATTGGGTTGACAAATTCGAGAACATCCTACCCTTCAAACTAGTTTGGGACTGTTTCTTGTCGGGTAGTGCCCCTCTCGCTCGATTTACCACCATCCTGGCAAGCTAATGGTGTTATTAAAGTTTCTTGATGAATAAGAAAACATTCTACCTTAAAAAGCGTAGCTATGTTTTGTGCATTCTTTAGAATTCCTCAACCTACGCACTTTCAGACTTCAAATTACCAGTATTCTTTCGAGCAGGTCACTACCACCAGTGTTCGTCGCGTGACATTGCCTACTGCTGCAGGTTAGAGTTTTGGTTTCACGGGGCTCTTACAACGTGGAAACTAAACGCTTTCGAAGGGCTACATAATGAACTTCGTACGTCGCTGGCAATATGGATCAACCTTTACGCTTATGTCATGAGGACGTTCGCCGTATACAGGGTGTTATTTGTAAACGTTACATAAACTGTTTGAAATAACTTCTCTGGTTAAACAGTGTCCTTATTGAGGTCCGCTACATTTTGCGACTGTAAACAAAATCTGCGCGAAGGACCACAATGATCACTTATTTAATCAAGGTTACTAGCAGTGTCAAAGTTTTTGTATTGAAACAAAGCCATTTTGTATAACAGCAGTAATCAACCAATCTGATATTTTGATTTTTCTTGCAATCACCAGCCAACCAATCGCAACTTAAGAATCGCAACGTAAGACTCCCATGTGAACAAAACTCGAATCTGCACAGTGAGGTAAGGTTTTATTACATAATACAAGAGTTATATTTGAGTTAGTGCATAGTTTCACATCCAGTCTTAGGACTGCTCAGGGTCACAAAGAGTCTGGGTAATGAAACCAACGTTGGTTTATCAAATTGGCTGTTTTTATATCTTATCGTCGACAGCAACGTTATGGCACGTTTTTATTGTCACGGTCTATAAAAAAGAAAATATAAAAATAAGAAAATATATGAGATTGTATAGCCACGCTTTCGACGGTAATAGCACGGCCCATTTACACCATACATCTTGCTTCCCTGTTAGTTTGTGACGGTAAAAACGTGCCATGCCACCGTCGACTATAAATCATAAAAGCAGCGATTTAATTTACTAGAGGACGCCGACCCTGAATTTCAAAATAACTAGTATACCTGCCCCGGCTTCGCACGTGTGCTATATAGATAAGATAAGACCTTTGTCTTGAATTACTCTATCTTTTTATGAAAACCGCAGTGCGCAGTTTAAAAGATCTAAGCGTGCATACATACATAGAGACAGGGTGGTACTTCATTTTATACTATGTATATGGATTGGTATATTCTTAACATTTTGTTAAAAACCCGGTATAGCCTTGTGGTATAATTTATATTATGCAGTTTTTGTGTTAAGTTTGTTAGTTATTGCATCAACCCTATATACTGTAAAACTATACCACTAATCGATAAAATCATTTAATCTTTGCTATTAATATGTAATCGCTGTTATGTATTCTATTTATCTCCTTTCGATGTTCGTACATTTTCAATGATTAAAAACAATATTTTTAACATTCAACTCCACAACACCAACCAATAATGATTATCAGATGGACGTAGAAAGTACCTTGCTGAAGAAGATACCTGCATCGAAATTGTGTTCATATTTTTATTGTAATAATAATGTACCTATTCTATTAATATATTCTGTAATTTACTGACGATTTATTTCATGATTTCAAATCATTTGGGTTCAAAGCAAGAAACAAATGATATTTAGATTTTAATGTAGAGAAATAAAAGCGGATACGTAATGAGCGTAACCAAATTTAATTTTTCTTAAGTGATTTTACTAAAAACTGAGAAAAATTGTGAATTGTTCATTAGAAAAAAACAGCGCATGTCTCCAACATAGCTACGTGTGTGGCTTGATGTGCAAAACGTTTATAACTATTTGATCAGTTTAAATGTATAATCATGAAATATCTTGTGTGGGTTTTACCGAATGGACCGGTAAAATAATCTGAAAATGTATTCTTCATCACTTCTATGTGTAACAACAATGAAAACAGTTACTATTCATAAAGGCGTATGTCCAGCACTAAACAAAGTAGATTGTAATATATCATTTTTTAATATGCCACTTTGAAATCAGTATACCGGAAAATTATTGTAGTTTGTGTAAAGGATTTTGTTTACTGAGGCATAGGAATGAGATCGAGGTCCAAATAAAATATTTTTTGACAACTATCTTGCTTGTTGCCTCTTTTGAATAGCTTATTTTTTACACTAACTACTTCTGCACTACATAATTATGTTACTATTTCAAATATATACCATATCTTATCACTATCAGTTATATGTAGAATATTTTTTTGTTGTTTTGGTCTGACTTATTATGTAGTAACTTTAATAAAATTGTTGTATACTGTAATCCAAAAACATCACGTAAGACAAATCAATGTGAAAAATAAATAACAAACCATTCAATTATCTTTTTTGGTAACAGATTGAAGATAAGTACAATTACTCAATATCTCTATAATTTACAAAACGAGCTTATAGTAGGCTTACAGATTGTTATTTATTTTGACAAGTAAAAAATTGTAAATATTTAAATGGTCTGTCTATACTAATGTAATCTACAATATTTTGTATGTACACTACGCCAATCTATTTTACATTCTAAAACTCGTATGGTCATTTTCAATGATCAGATCCATTTGATTATTTAGCAACTAATTTACCAGCAGGTTATGTATATACACCTTTCTAAACTTAGATGAAAATTGCAGTCTGGTCTACCTACTTCAATTATCTCATACATGAAAGCATATACTTATCTGTATTCTTCATTGTACAATCTACCACTTAGATATGTATAATAAAATTCACAAGTAAAGCTAGAATCAGATTCTGCCGTAAATGCTAATTTATTGTGTTTTACATGCTGTTTTTGGAAAATAAGTATCTGATATCCTATTGTTATTAGTTTTCTGTAATGGAATTTTTCTATAAAGCTACTGAAGTATCCAGTGTGGTTTTTATATGAAAACTAATTGAATTATTTTTAACAACTGCTGTGAAGTGAAGTATACATTTTCAGATGTTTTACGCTCTATGGGTAACGGGTAAAATGCAAGTAAGGAGTAGAGGAAATTCGGTACAAAGGCTCGTCTGATTTCATGTACTAACGAGTGGAACATCCTATTCTGATTTTGCAGGGTCAACATCCGAATATCGTGACCGTGCGGGAAATCGTCGTCGGATCTAACATGGACAAGATTTTTATTGTCATGGACTATGTGGAACATGATCTCAAGAGTCTCATGGAAACTATGCGGGGAAAGAAACAAGTATTCCTTCCAGGTATATAATGTTAACATTAATTATATATCACCTATTGTATGTAACATGTTGTTTATAATTTTAATTTGTTTGCAGGAGAAGTAAAATGTTTGATGACTCAGCTACTAAAAGCTGTCCACCATCTACACGATAACTGGATATTGCACAGAGATCTGAAGACCAGTAATCTACTGTTATCTCATAAAGGAGTCTTGAAGGTAAATTCATATCTTATTTTATCATTTACAAATGTTATACTTGGAGCCAGGATCTAACCCTTGGTGTTTATATAAAGTGCGCATTAGTTAAACGTGGACTTAATCTTTCCGGATTCGGTTTACCTAACAGTTGAAAAGCGCTAGATAATTTAGCTCCATGATTAGTTATAAAATTCAAGCTATTGTCGTTAGAAATCATTTGTTTATCATGACAGCCTTCTAATGTCACTCTGCTGGGATACTGGCCTACTCTCGAGCAAGAGTGATTGGGTCTTAATCCACCACGCGGACCCAATGCGTATTGATGGATGGTCTTTCGAATACGGATGTAATTTTTGGTTCTTGGATTTGCCGGTTTCCTCCTTGAGAGCACTGGCATTACATAATTTTTTCAAATAGAAAATTTAATTGGTGCACAATCGGGTTCAAACCCACGACCTTAGAATCGGAAGGAGGGGTCACTACCACTAGACCACCAGTGTTTTCGTTGTTGTATAAATGACTATTTACCACTTGTGAAAAAAAAACAAGTTGTTAATAGCAAGTAAACACGTCAAATCAAATAATTATTTTTATATTTCAGGTTGGTGATTTTGGTTTGGCTCGTGAATACGGAACGCCTCTTCGGCAATACACGCCTATCGTGGTCACTCTCTGGTACCGCGCTCCGGAACTGCTGTTATGTTGTAAAGAGTACTCCACTCACATCGACATGTGGAGTGTTGGTTGCATATTCGCTGAGTTCATCGCTATGAATCCCCTCTTCCCTGGGAAGTCTGAAGTCGACCAGTTGAATCGTATTTTCAAGGTTTGTGACATCCTCAATCTTTTACTATCCTCTTAATACAACCACACATAAGCACTTTTATTTTAAAATGGCACCTACCTAGAACAGTGCATTTGCCTAGTTCCATTTCACTAGAATAACAAATACCTTATATTAAAGTAGCTGCCTATAAGTAGGTAGGTAAGTTGTAGTAGGTTGCTGGCTATTTGGGTCAGAGACAATAAAAGTATTGTACTCATATGTGAATGGTAAGGTGCATGCCTACATTAAATATAAGGTGCATTTATCTATTATTATTAATTTAATTAAACATGTACCTAAACTAGATGTCCTTTAACACTTAATCAAACCTCAGTGGTTTCTCAGTGGTAGTTATAATATAAGCTACTTTATTATATATATATTTTTTTTTTTAAACTTAAGTATTTTGCGTCTCGTATCTTGCGCAGTACGCGGCGCAAGATTATGTTTTCGCACTTATTATTATATAAGTGCGAAAACATAATCTTGCGCCGCATAATTAATAATTAATTTGCGTAAGCATAATTGGCAGATGTTTCATCAACATTTTATTGACAGGACTTGGGCACCCCGTCAGAGGAAGTGTGGCCGGGTTACAGCGAGCTGCCTCCCGTGCAGAAGATGACTTTCGCGGAGCACCCGGCCGGAGGGCTGCGGCAGCGCATCGGCTCCGACCTGCTCTCCGAGACCGGGCTGGCGCTGCTGAACGGCTTCCTCACTTACAACCCGGCTAAGAGGCTCACTGCTGAAGCTGCTTTAGAACATGCTTATTTCAAGGTAATTTATTAATATACTTAAGAAATTTATTATTCCCGTGTTATTTTGAGTTTTGTTGTGTAAAAGCGGCAGTTTGGCAAAAATGTAGGTGATTGAAGTGGAAGGGTGATGTTAGTTTGTAATTTGGTCAAAGATTCTAGAAAGAGGGTTAAAAGGTTAAGCGGAGTAGTAGACTAGAGATGACGACGCCTGAATCTATCAATTATTTGTTCCTCTATAGCTCGACAACTGAACTGATTTGGATTTGGTTTTCACAACAAAACCATACCATAGTAGCCGGATTGCCGATTGTCAATCAATTTTGTTTTTTTTTATACGAAATTATTCGAAAGGTGAAATTGTTGAGTTGTTATAATTTTGTTACCTTACAGGGCTGACATAAAGATGTTGTTCTAAATAATAAAGAATATTATAGTGTGATATGAATTAATATTAGTGTGATATGATTAGTGTGATAATTATTATTTATGATAATATTAGAGTGATTATAGAGGTTCTAAATGTTTGCAGGAGCAACCGGTAGCGATAGACCCTGCGATGTTCCCGACGTGGCCCGCCAAGTCGGAGGGCAACCGGCGCGCGACGCACAGCCCGCGCCCGCCGGCCGGCGGCGCCGCCTACGCGCAGTACTCGCGCGGCGACTCCGACGACTCGCAGCCCTTCCAGCTGCAGCAGCGCTCGCTCAACGTCGCGCCCGGCTTCTCGCTCAAGTTCTAATTACTTTACCACTAGCCTGCACGAGTTATAGGGTAAACAGAACATTTTAATTTATCACTCGTTAGGCTGCGTTTCCACCAGAGATGAGCGAGGATGTGTAGCGAGGGATGTGTTTGTTAGGAATAGATTCACTTCATTAAAGCTGGGCAGAGCGAGGCTAGGTAAATGAACAAACACATCCCTCGCTACACATCCTAGCACATCTATGGTGGAAACGCAGCCATAGTCTGAGTCTGTTTAAAAGAGAATAGTCGTCAATCAATGCATTTTGATTCTTATGTCAACGACAATAAAGTCACCTGACGACGGTTCTCTTATTGATCATAGTACGCTCTTTTATTTTACTATTTGTTAGGCAGGTCGCTCAAGCGTCGGGGTGGCGCTGGCGTCTCGTCGAGGCGAATTACACTAATATAAATGTGAAAGTTTGGATGTTTGTTTGTATGGATGAATGTTTGTTCTTCTATAACTCGACAACCACTGAACTAATTTGGCTGAAATTTAAAACATAAATATTGACTGGGAATACGGTCCGGTAAAGTACGGTTCCCAAGTTCCATACGACACGCGACGTTGCGGGCAACAACTAGCTTCTATACAAAAGCGCGCTGCGCTTTTTGAGCCACTTCAGTTTATAGAATTCCCACCTCAACGCCGCGACCTGCATTAACTGCAGGCGTCCTAGGGTAAGCCGACCATTTTACTTTACTAGTCGTAGTAAACTGACCACTTAACACGAAAACCACACACATTAGGGTTTACCACTCATGTTAGGGCATGTTGACAAGTTTCATTGAAAAATTATCGCAAATTGAAACGGGAGTAAAAATATCACTGAAAATATATTGATGAAAATAGCTACATAAATTATATTCCAATCTATAAATACAATACATGTTTCATATCCAATGAAAGATGCTTTCATAGCCAAAGACGGTTTTTTTAAATCACTATTCTCTTATTGGAACAAGTCGACGTGTCTTTTGTGCCAGACCTAAGTAAAAGCGTTACTGCTTTCTAGAGATGAACAGTTTTAATACATATTTAGTACAGTGTGCGCCAAATAACTATAAACAAAATGGCGCTGACTGCGGCATGTAAGTCGTACATTATAAAGTTAGCCCAAAAGCTAACTATAAAGTCATACCTCCAATCAAACCTAATGTATGTTACATGGCGCGCATGCTTCTATCTATAGCAGAAACGCGTACAGTAGCAGCAACGAAAATCTAATTTACTGGTTTAGTAATTGTAATAAAATGTTTGTAGTAACTATGTACTACTTGAAGTAGTGTAATGATAAAATTATTTTTAAATACATAGGTTAGCCAGCAAGATGTTATACATTTATGACGATAAAAAACTGCCGTTTTAATAAGAATCTGTGTTTCGTGTTCATTCACATCTACACATTTCACTCCGTGTCAAACATTGAAGAGTGTTAAATCTTAAGTACTTATGAGAATTAAGCAATGAATTATCTAATCATTTTAGGAAAACATCACCTATATCTATAGCTACATAGGACTTATACTTAAATTTAAATGTGATAAGTGATAACTTATTTTTGTATTACGAACAATTATGTTGTTGTTACTTTTGCACCCAGTACGATGCAAAATGTCCGACCGACCGACGGCCGGTAACCTGAAATCAGGTATTTGACTGGCAGTGGCAAACTTAACAATGTACTTGAAAAAATAAAATGAAAAAAAAAACACTAAAACATTCAGCCATAATGTAACTGCGAGTGTAATAATGGCAGATCGAAAATAACTAAATGTAAAAAAAATACTTCATTGTTCATTGTAAATAGTTACAATTGTATTCGTTACGTAAATGTATCTTAGTGGTGATCCTCAACGTGGAATTTAGAACTAACTTTAAAATAAAATATGGTACAATAAATGTGTAATGTTTTGACAACAACTCAACTTTTATTTATACAAAATATGCCTTTACAGTAGAAGCACCAGGTTTTAAGTCACAAAAAGAATGTAAATTATAAGTTTGGGTTAAATTCTTTAATTTTCATCATAAACGTTATTAAAAGAGCTAAATATACCTAGTTAATTAGCGACCGGCATCGTTCAATCCTTTTGGTAGCGTTAAAAGAGAATTGATGAGATCTGCATTACGTTTCCATGTTTTATATTTGGTATCGATTTGTGAATTCGTTTCAATGATGAGGCGCCCGCCCGTCATATCGCTTCTGTACGCGTTCATAATCGAAGTTATATGGCGAATATACTGAAAATAAATAACACGTTTAATCTATACTGGATAAACAAAAGCTATCTGATACTTATCTACGTGAGGATGTTGAGAGCCTGAGCCTCATTTTATTCTCATCAAGGATTACATTCTTTTGTGAATGCCGCTGTAAAAATTAAATGAAAAGATACATTGAGTGGACGGATCAATTTACAGTGGAAAGATGCGTTGCGGAACTATGCGGAAGTGTTCCAACGGCTTTATTCATTCGTCCATGTGCATAATTTGAATGTCATAGGAACTCGATAAGTCCTTGTGAAAGAGATGGTAACAATGTAGCTCCATTTTAGCTATTTTTCAATTAGTTAGCTTTTTGATAAGTTGTATGGATACCCGTTATTATAATCTTTGGGATACCCTACCTACTGTAGGTTTAAGTTGTATTCAGCTACATTCCAGTTTTAAGGTAGTACATTTTCTTCTCAAATCTTCGTCGAACATGCATGTAAGTATTTAAGTAACAACAATCAAAAAGTTACGTAAATAGGGCTAAACGAAAACTACGAAAGTATGCGTAATTCACGTAATTTTTTTATGTTAGCATTGGACGAGACTTGTTATGGGTACTAGATGACTGATATATAGGTTATAAATAGAAAATATCCAGAACAATCGGAACAAATATTTTCCCAAGGTGGGAATCGAACCCGGAACCTCCAGCGTCGCAGGCAGACCTTCGCCTGCCGGTCAATTCGTGCATCATGATGTCGGACTCAGTGTGTAAGGCGGGCCCTACACCTACAATAACATTGCGCAATATCACGAATTGCGCAATACAAATGATCGTCTAGGGTTAGTATTGTAGAAGTATTGAAGTTTGCGCAATGATTAAACGAAAGTTTGAGCGAGTTTAATTTTTATTGCACCATACTATCATTGCTCCGTGTAGGATCTGTAATGCGCAATATTTTTTAGTCTGTACGTCGCTGTTTAGAATTCAAATCTTCGCGCCAATTTTAGTTTTAATAGTGTCTACCTACACTGTATTTTTTGTACCGTCCTTCTTCTTGTCAATCTGAGTAAACGAGTCGAACTCATTGAATTTTTCATTTATATACCAAAATTATACCCAAGCCCCCTACATGGTCCTGGATCTACGCCGGATAATAATTACCAGCCAATATTTACGTGGAGCAATAAGTTTTCATCATTTGAAGCCGTGGAGCGCAAATTAAATGCAACGGGATTGCGCGTCACCAGAGTGGTCGAGAGTTCAAAGTCCATCACAGTGCTACGTGGAAAAAACGTTAAGAATCCTATCCATGATAGCCCGTGAAGATCGAACACGATTGTGGCTCGTGTGTTGGAGATATTTTAACGAAAATAAAAACATATTAAAGCTTCATCCCTTAAAATTTAAGTAAGTAGGACAAATATTAATAAACTCAAGACACAACTGATTAAAAAAATAATTAGTAACGCACATTTTCGTAAAATGAGCATTTTCAGTCAACTTTCGATCATGATATCTATGAAACAACAAGGTCTAACATATTTCCAAAAATGTAATTCAAATAATCATAGTTTTAAAATTTAAGTAAGTAGGTAAAAAACATCACCTTAGTTCAATATTTTTGAAAAAAAAAGGTCTAAAAACGCGTACTTTTCCCAATTTTACGCTCGTTGTTTCTTCAAAATTAGAAAGTTTATAATAAAAATATACCTACTACATTAAAGTTTTGATATTTATTTACAAAATAAAATTTAAAAAATGGTCTAAAAGTTTTAATTTATTTTTATACGATTTTTTAAAGAATCCTCCGAATCCACTTTATAGCTTGATGCAAAACGCGGCTGCTCTCACTACGCGCTAAGCGCTCGTGGAGGGAGGACGTATCGCTGTTTGTCGCGCGAGCTGTTACGTATAATCATAGGGAGCTTATACAAATTATAAAGCGATCGTGTGGTTTTGATCCGTGATAGTTAAATCTCTAAGTATATAATAATGTAAGTAGTAAACCACACTGGTTCTAGAGAACTAGTTATACGAGTAAGTAGCTTAGAATGTTAGTAGTAGTACATAGTAGTAATACATAGTATTATTAGTAGTAAACTTTTATGACATTATTAAAATTACCTTCTTCGTGGTAGGTACATAATCTAGCACTAAGTAGTAGGTAAAATTTCTACCTAGATACAGATACCTACCTACGTACCTACTTAGTAGCTAAATCGTGGGTATCAGAAACTCTAGTACCAACCTACCATGGTAATACAAGACCCAGACAGTAGAAGCAATTACGTGTCAAGTAAAAGTATTTATTTCATTTCAAGTTCCTAGTAAGTTCCTAGGTGTTTGCAGGACACGTAAACATTTTTACCACTGCAGAATTCGAACCCGCACTTCTTGCATCTCAGCTCAGTTCAGCTGCTCAGCTGAATACTTGCCAGCCACGCCACCAAGATCGTCAAAGTACCTAGGCTCTGTGACCTAGATCAGGTACTAGGTAAATTGTTTTACGTAAGCTTACAAAGGGCACGGATGTCCCTACGTATATGGGTACCTATACCATAGGTACTTACACAATCTAGCTACCTACTAAGTAGGTAGACACTAGACCTAAACTAAACTTACCAGACCTACTTTGACGATCTCGGTGACGTGGCTGGCGAGTGTCCAGTTGAGACGCATGAAGTGCGGGTTCGATTCTTGCAGTGGTTATTATGTTTGCGTGTTCTGCAAATAGATACCTAGGAATTTGAAATGAAATAAGTAGGTACCTACTTTTCTATTTGCGATACAATTGCATTTATCGATTTACTAACTAGAATCTAGTTAGGAGAGCTGGTACCAACTTTATATAAGTACAGGTAGGTGTATCTGTAGGTAGGTATGCAAAATAATGAACCTACCGCAACTATACAAGTACCGATAGGTATGATGAATAACACGTTATTCGAATGTTAGTTTTTAGACATAGGTACTGTACCTACTGGTTTCCTCACGATGTTTTTCTTCACCGTGTGAGATAGATCATTGAGAAGCGATTCTAAGTTTTTATCTATATATGGTTTTTATCTTTTTATGGTAAGTAGGTAAAGATAGACAATTAAATTCAATGTCATTCCAGCACCACTGGACTTAGGTTGTCTTTTAAATTTGGACTCTATTGTCACAGGTTATGGTATGTTATTATTTGCACTTACCGAGCTCGCTAACTCTTGATAAAATCAAAACTTTGAATCGCCTCTTTGACCTGATGGCATTGCGCACATTATTATTACGAATAAAAAAATCCATTGGTGTGCGACCAACCGTCTTCAAACCCACGACCTTATGGTCGTCGGTCGGTTCGAAGCGCAGCGCAACTCTGGCGCAAGCCAGAAAAAAGCGACCGGCGCGCATCGGGCGGGCGCGCCGCACCACTTCATACAAAATATAGGAGAGGGAGAGGGACGTGGTGCAAAACAGATAGAAGAATAATGTGCGCTGGCCGATGGCGGGGCGCGCCCCCGCGCGCCCGCGCATCTTCTATCTGGCCTGTGCCTTGATCACAAGACAAGGTCACTCACTACCACTAGAACACCAGTGCTCCGGCCAAATTCTATGTAAAAAAATGTAAACATAGAAACGACCACGGAATGACAAACTCGGGTCAAACCCGTTTTTTTTTCACTAGCTGGGGTCTCTTTCCCGTAAATCATGTAGGTAGGTATTTATTTATTATTATATACTTACTAGTAGGTACCTACCTACCTATTTAATTATTATTAGACTTACCTACCAAAGTAACAACTTATGTAAGTATCACCCTCCCTATGTACTTACCTAGGTACTAATAAAATTATTAACAGGATAGATGAAGCAGTTGTATAAGTAGATAGCCTCAATTTCTTTTGAATCTAATAGAAAACAGAATCCTTTATGGTAAAATGCGAAAGTTTGTGAGTTAGTGAGAGTGTATGTTTGTCTGCGCTTACTCCGTAACGGCTGAACGGATTTGGCTGATACTTGAAATACACATAGTTTATGTCTTGGAATAATACATAGGTTATGGTATGGTATGTTTTGTTTTATGATGGTGTATGGTATGGTAGAATGAATGAGAACACTTACTTAGTTAGTTTAAAAAAAACATAAGCACGACGGTATGGTACGGTATGATCTAGTATCATAGACGTGTAGGTAACAAAATGTCCCCATAAACCCGAAAGGGGGATATCCCGCCGAAGCACGTATAATACACGTCGTCCTCGTGTATACTTTGACGTGTGCAAAAGTTGAATAGGTACATCATAAATTCGTAATTCATTCATTACCTTACAAAAATTAATGTAACATTATTAATTAACTTGGAGTTTACACAGATAATTTATTTATTATTAATTTATGAATGAAAAATCGTTGTCGTCAAAAGTCGTTGAAAAAACATTGTTCACCAAGACCTGTGGAATAGCCTCTTTTCGAGTTTATAGGGACATTATGATACACCGTGTATGAAGTGAATACCTACTCTCGAACGCCCTTTGTGAGTAAAATCTAAACGGTTTAAGAGTAGTAGAGTTCTCTGTGATAGAGCTCGTCCGGGGAAGGACTACCACCATACCTATTTCTGCCGCCGAGCAGTAATGCTCGCATTGCTGTGTTCCGGTGTGAAGGGTATGGTTTCCGGTGAAATTACTGGCACATGAGGCGTTCTTAGCCTCAAGGTGGCAACCCGCAAGTGATACCTCTCTGGTATTGCAAGCGTCCATAGGCTGCGGTAACCGCTTACCATCTTGTGGGCCGTACGCTTGGTTGCCACAACAGTTGTATAAAAAAAAAAACGGCTATAGATATGGAAAAATGTTGTCGTTTAGATTTTACCCTCAGCGGGCGGTTGAAAGTACTCTGTAGATAGTAAAGCAATAAAAGCAAAAAAAGTATAGCGTAGTAGTGCATCAAGTAGTAACATACCTATAGCATAAAATATTAATATACATAAGTACTTCTTTCAATAAAGTACAAAGCAGTTGGTATAATGGATATAAATGAAAATGTAATAATATAATGGATATAGAAGAATATAATTGTCATTTTCTTTGTGAAATTATGTAATTACGTAAATAATAACATATTTATGTTTGTAACTTTCAGATTATTCCGAAAAATTCGGTTGCGTTAAAAGAAAAAAAAGGTTTGAAAAACATATTGAAACTTTTTTTTTTATTTTCAATTTATTTGTTATGTACTTTTCGATAATAGTTCGCTGTAGAAGTAGTAGCACTTTGGTGAAACCTTTGTAGTTCAATAAAGTTTATATCAACTTCACAAAAAAAATATGGATCATCATCCAAAGCCCATAAACCACAGCTGAGCTTCCCCATTCATTCTTGGTCTAGTGAGTGCTCAATGCACTTAAAAGCTGTAGTGACCTCCGATCACTTCCAAATTTTCGGAATTTCAGATATTGAAACCTAACCTAACCTAACATTTCTGTAGAATTATAGGTAAAATTATAAAACGAATGTTCCTTTATAAAATGCTACTTGTATTACAGACTCTTGGCCCCTGATACTGTGAACTCTATAGCCACAGAAAATGTGCGCATATTGACAAATGAAAACGTCGATAGATTGATTATTCATGAGAACAATGATGGAATGGTTTATGAGAACGACAGTGGATTTATTCACCATAACAATATTGGATTAGTTCAGGAGAAAGATGATGAAATGATCGATGACACGGATGATTATGACACAGTTATTTCGGATGAAGTAATAAAAAATTGCATAATACAAGTTGATAGTTATCTGTAATCAGTATATTAAAATCCACTAAGCAAAGGTTTTATTCGTGTCCTCGATAATATTTTCCAACGTTTAGGTTTCTTCAAGAAACCAACATAATATTGCGTTTTAATAAATACGTTTAATAAATACTCTGTTTATATAAATAGTCTGCGACACAGATGAGGGGTTATTTGATTTTTTGTTTTAGTGTAAAATAACCTTATGAAAGTACAGTCAAACTGTTCTTGTTTATTTATTTTTGCAAGAAAAAAATTCATAATTATTATGAGGTTACCTACTTATTAGAAAAAGAAAATACTCAAGATACAAAATACACAGCGTGTAAAAAAACGACTAGAGATAATTATAAAGTTGTGATCTTATTTTGTTGTACTATGTGTATGAAACTAGAAAAAAACGAAAAGGACGTAAACAAGACAACATTATTTTTTGCGTTTTTTTCCGCTAAATATTTTCTGAATCATGGTCTGATCTTTCACACCTGAATAATCACGGTAGAAGTCTTTTTACACCCTGTATAAGTACATGGTGTAACCTAATGTCCCTCTATGCCCGAAAAGGGGGTATTCACAGGTCTTGCCAAAATTTGGCAAGATCTGTGGAATACTCTGACAGCTTTTGATCTGGACAGCTTTTCACTCTATACAAAGCACAAGTCCGGTCAGGTATGGAGTATTGCTGCCACCTATGGGATGGTTCAGCTCAACACCAGCTGCCTTAGACTCGATTGAGCGAAGGACTTTGAGACTTGTGGGTGAGCAACAAGTTGCGGAGACTAAGTTCCAGAGTCTCGAGTACCGCCGCAAAGTTGCGTGCCTATCTTCTACAGATTGCATTTCGGTGAATGTGCCCAGGAACTGCATGATCTTATCCCACCATCTCCTTTTCATCAAGGAGTAGCAGACGTACGGCGCAGTACCACCCGTACCTTGTCAGCATACCACCCATTCGCACCAAGCGTTACAGCTCAACATTTATTATGCGAACTGCCAAGGTGTGGAATACTCTGCCGTTTTCTGTTTTTCCTGACAATTACAATCCGGGCCTCTTCAAGGCTAGAGTGAATAGGTGTCTCATAGACCTTCGTGCTCCACCGTCGGCCACATCATCGCTTTCCACCAGGCGAGATCATGGTCAAACGAAGGTCTATTCTCGATAAAAAAAAAAAAAAAAAAATACCCCCAATGTTATTTCAATTACTTTTTTTTTATACAACTTAAGTGGCAACCATGCGTACGGCCCACAAGATGGTAAGCGGTTACCGCAGCCTATGGACGCTTGTGATACCAGAAGTATCACTCGCGGGTTGCCACCTTGAAGCTAAGATCGAACGCCTCATGTGCCAGTAATTTCACCGGAAACCATACCCTTCACACCGGAACACAGCAATGCGAGCATTACTGCTTGGCTTCAGAAATAGGTATGGTGGTAGTCCTTCCCCGGACGAGCTCTATCACAAAGAACTCTAATACTCTTTTATGCACTATAACTTTTGAAATTTCAAAGTTTTTCATTCATGAAATGCGTACTGTATGCGTAGGTAGTTGAAATGAATACTTACTTACTAATTGGACTTTTTAAATACGATATACTAATTCAACTTTTGCACCGTCAAAGTGTTCACGTGCATGGGTGGAATACCCCCCTTTCGGGATTATAGGTAGGTACATTATGTTACACGTTTTAAATAATTAGATATCATACATCATCATACCAGATTAATTAAATTATTACTAGCATCCGTTCGCGTACCTACCTGGTTTATGTGTTCTTCCAAATCATAAATTATGACATGTGTATTGTAAAACATTAGTAGGTACTTAGATAATAATCAGTACGATTTTGTTTTTATCAAGCGCATCATAAAATAGGTAGGTAGGTAATGAAAAACACTAACTCAAATATTTCATGACCATGACTAAAACTGCACTCTCTCAAGAATTGGACTACCAGCGATTCCAAGCTCTATCACAGTTCCCCGAAAGTTTATATTGCTCCGCTCGCATAGTACGGCGGCTATAGCACTCGCGCTTTTCAACCGCACTTATTTACTATGCTGCCGCCCTGGCAGGCAGTTGTATACGCTTCAAACTATTTTATCTCGTCTCGTCTCGTCGAGATAAATAGTTTTAGGTAACTACCTAGGTACTTACTGTTAGTGTGATTATTATCAAACAATTATTATTATTATTATGAAATCATAGTTTTAGGTATAGGTCTCACGACGGATCTCGGCCGTAGTGAAATTAGCCGTTTCGATGCGCAATGGAGCTTTTTCAAACTAAATTGTCTTTGCGCATCACAAACGGCTAACTTCACGGAAGCCTAGATCCGCTGTGCGACCTATAACTACCTAGGTACTTACTGTTAGTGTGATTTCAAATTAGCCGCAAAGTGCCGCGCGGGCACTTTCATCAAGTCACCCTTATTTGTACCTCTAACCACAGAACAGGTATTAGTACTCTCCAACCCCAGCCCTGCCTGTATGGTAACCGCGCGCTACACGCGCTAATACAATCAAAAGTAGGTAGGTATCATGTGCTTGTAATTTCACCGGAAACCATACCCATCGAACTAGAGCAACGAACTAGAGCACAGACGCGAGCATTACTGCTTGGCAGCAGAAATAGGTACTACAGGGTTTTACCTACCTACCTACCTACCATGTAATGGTTCCTGTTTGAGGACAAAACTGAGAGTAGGTAGGTATAACGTTGAAAAGAGCGTGTGGTCCCCAGTCATAATAATAGGTAAGTAGGTACCTAACCTAGCTAGAGTAGGTACCTAGGTTTTAATAAAAAAAAGTAAGTAGGTAGGTACTTACATATATATTTAATATGTATACCTACCTACCTATTTTTATTCACGTCATTATCTGTTCAACAAGTAGAGTTAGGTAGGAACATAAGAGTATGCAGTAGACACCTATTTTTAAACATAATCACCCAGTCGACATGACAAAGGATCAAATGTATTTGTCCTTTACTTAGGTGTGTAAGTTACTAACGCACACAACGGTGAGCCGCGCACACGTAGAGCCTCGCGTCGCGCGCCTTTAAATACCTAAACTTGACAGCGCTGGATCTTGGAACGGACTCTTAAAAAGTGACTTTAATTTTTGAACCCAACACTCTAATCAGGTATAATTAGGTATAATTCGACGTTAAATCAGGTTAGTAACAGTGTATTTTTCTCAAAGTAATCAGTTATTCAGTTCTAAAAGTTTAAATTCTAGTTTATTTTGTCAGTTGAAACGTGTAACGTAACCTCATCCTTTTAAACATCGTAAATTTATGAATAGGTATTTTAATGTAATTTGTCATTAAATCGTTTCTACGTACTTTGTGTAATAGTCCTAAGTACATAAGTAAACATATGTTACCTGTATCAGTTCCAGGTCGACCGTGCCAGTCTCCCAGAATGACCGATGAAAAGGAATTAATTAAAAAGCGCGGCAGTATTAAAGGTCGAATAACTGCTTTCGCGAACCATCTTACGACGTTGGATTCATCCTCGCTAAACGCTTCTGAAGCCAGGGAGTTACATTTGCGCATCGGTAAGATCGAATCTTTATATGACCAATATGATGAGGTACAGTTAAAACTAGAGTGTAGTTCTGAAAACAGTGAGTTGCAAATTAGTGAAAGAACTGATTTTGAAATGCTTTATTATCGGTTACTTGCCAACGCTCAGGGAATGTTAGAAACCTTTAGAAAGGATCAAGATAAAATTGAAAGCGCTTCAAGTTATCGTTCCAATCATAAGCTTGTTAAGTTACCTACTATTCAGTTACCAAAGTTTGGAGGATCATACGACAAATGGTTGGAGTTCCATGACACCTTCTCAAGTTTAATTGACAGTAATGTCCAGATAGATGAAATTAATAAATTCCATTACTTAAGGGCGTCATTGGAAGGTTCAGCTGCTGTGGTGATTCAATCCATTGAGTTTTCCGCTAATAACTATTCGGTTGCGTGGAAACTTTTATGTGAACGGTTTGACAACAAACGTTTGTTAATACAAAATCATGTTGCAGCCTTATTTACCATCGAACCGCTCACAAAAGAGTCTTCCGCTGTTCTCAAACGCATGATTGATCAGTTAAATAAAAATTTACGTGCATTAGAGGCATTAGGCGAACCGATTGAGCACTGGGACACTTTGTTAATTTATATCGTCACCCAGAAGTTAGACGCGAAAACTTACCGTGAGTGGGAGGAACATAAAGGTACTCTGTCTAAAGATAAGCCTATTAGTTTACAAGCCTTTCTATCATTTATGCGTAATCGCGCAGATTTAATTGAGACGATTGAATTGTCACAAAATAATGCGACAAGTGGCAAAAATGCGACAAAAATAAAAGCTATGGTTTCGTATCAGAGTGCTAATGATAAAATTAATTCGACTTCATCGTCAACGAAACCTTGCCCTAACTGTAATGATGATCATTATTTAAATAACTGTCCGAAGTTTCTCGCACTAAGTAGTGACGCGCGATACAAGTTATTGCCTACTTATAAGATTTGTTTTAATTGCTTCCGCAGTGGACATTACGCCAATTCATGTAAACGGCCAGGTTGTAAAGTGTGCAAACGTAAACACCACTCGCTTATTCACATTAATGAGTTTAGTGCATCAAAACAGCTGTCCACGTCTATGCCTACTCCTACAGCTGATTGCGATAACGGCCGCACAAACAACTCGATGCCTACTGTTACGAATTCTGAGAAGTCGAGCGTTGTACTTACGGGAAGCACCACTACATGCGAAAATACAGGTCAGTGTGATGTTTTATTATCCACTGTATTAGTGAAATTATACGACTGCGATAATCGTGAGGTCATTGCTCGAGCGATCCTGGACAGCGGTAGTACTTCGTGTCTAATGACCGAGAGATTGCATAAACAATTGAAATTACCAGCTGATCGCACAGATAGGACCGTCGTAGGTATAAATAATAAAACATCCAGTATTAGTCAAATGTGTCGCTTGCCTATCAAATCGTTAAGTGAAAGTTTTTCAACTTACCTAAGTTGTTTTATTCTGCCGTCAATTACTGATAACATTCCCGGGTGTCAGATTGATATTAGGAATATAAATATTCCATCGGATATTTGTTTAGCGGACCCTCAGTTTTATTCGCCCTCCTCCGTTGATTTAATCATCGGCGCTGATAATTTTTGGGACATATTAGGTTCGCAAAATATTAAATTGGGTGACGGAAAACCGATACTTTATGAGACTAGACTCGGTTGGATAGTCTCCGGTCCTGTAAACCGCGGCCGCGTATCTACCTTCCCGCCAATTAAATGTAATTTTACTCATGTTGATTCCATGATTTCTCACTGTTCTGATGATGACATTCAAAACCAATTAATGCGTTTTTGGCAGCTTGAAGAAGTGAGCCCTCAGTCATCTCATTATTTTCCAGAGGAGAAGCAATGTGAGGAACATTTTGTGAAAAATACAACTCGTCTCGCAGACGGTCGATTCTGCGTTAGAATTCCATTAAAGCAAACACCAAGCGTGTTAGGTAATTCTTATCAGCGAGCTAAGCACTGTGTGCTCTCATTAGAGCGTAGGTTAAAAAGTAATGATTCACTTAGAAAAATGTATACGGATTTCATGTCCGAATATGAGTCATTAGGTCACATGACAGAGTGCGAACCGATCATTTCGGTGCCTCATTATTTTATCCCGCATCATGGTGTCCTTCGTGAGAGTAGTACGACGACCAAACTACGGGTCGTATTTAATGCAAGTAGTCCTACTACTTCGGGAGTTTCATTTAATCAGATTCAAATGATTGGGCCTACGGTACAGAATGACCTACTGTCAATACTTTTAAGGTTTAGGCAGCATAAATATGTTATAGTCGCAGACTGTGAAAAAATGTATAGATGCATAGCTGTAAATTCTTTAGATAGACCACTGCAACAAATTGTGTGGCGTGATCAAACTCAACCCAATTCTACTCTAAAATGTTATGTTTTGAACCGGGTGAGTTACGGAACGGCTAGCGCTCCCTTTCTTGCAACTAGGTGCCTAAAGCAGATAGGTTTAGACTGTAAGGACCCTAAAATATCTGAAATTATACTCCATGATCTAATAAGTGGTGGGGATAACTTAGACGAAGTTAAACGTATACGTAAGCAGGTAACCGCCGAGTTAGCCTCAGCTTGCATGCCTCTTAGGAAATGGAAGTCTAACGTTCTAGGTTGGCTTAAAATGTTGGCTTCTAAGTTACAACCATTCGTGCGTAATCGCACAGCTGATACTTTAGAGAAAACTGGCAGCTGTACTTGGAGACATGTTCCGACTGACGAAAACCCCGCGGATATAATATCGCGCGGTGTCAGTGTAAGTTCACTTCGGTCTCACATGCTTTGGTGGCATGGACCAGATTATTTAAAACGCGATCCCTCGCACTGGCCTGCTACTCCAAGTACTGTCGAAAGGTTGCCTGAGACTCGCAATGAAGTCTCAGTATATGTTAGTACGTCTACTTCACGCGAACTTATTGACTTCAGTCGCTTTTAAAAATTTTCTAGGCTTCAGCGAACCGTAGCCTACGTGCTTAGGTTTATTAATCTTTTAAAGAAAGGGAAAAAGCACGAACATAAATACTTAGATACACTCGAATTAAATAATGCCCTATATCTTAATATTGAAACAATCTCAAATCATGTCGTTCCCGGAATATAGTTTATTAATTAAAAAACAAGATTTGCCTAGTAAAAGTCCACTGATTAAATTTAATGTTTATTTAGATGAAAATAATTTAATTCGCGTTGGAGGTCGATTAGATAATTCTAATTTTAAATTTGAAAAGAAACACCCTATTATGTTACAGTCCACACATCAAGTTACGAAGTTATTGTTAAAATTTGAACACAAAAAATTAATGCACGCCGGCCCTCAACTTTTACTGGCTACAATAAGAGAAACTTATTGGCCAATAGGCGGTCGTAATTTAGCAAAGAAATGTTTTCGTCAATGCGTTCGCTGCAGTCGCATGAAAGGTAAAATTTATAACCCGCTGTTGGGTAATTTACCACAGCAGCGACTTGAACCAGGTGGATACCCATTTGAGTCTGTAGGCGTAGACTACGCGGGCCCTGTCGCCGTCGCTAGTCGTAAAGGCCGCGGTTGTAAGCTCATCAAGTCGTACATAGCCGTTTTCGTATGTTTCACAACCAAAGCGGTACACCTGGAGTTAGTGGGTGACTTAACAAGCGATAACTACCTACTAGCATTACGCAGATTTATCTCACGCAGGGGAAAACCTTCTCATATATTTTCAGATAACGGTACCTCATTTGTTGGCGCATATAATGATATTTCGAAGTTTTTAAAGAGTAATTGTGACTCACTGGCTGCGGAGACAGCTCAGGATAGTATTCAATTTCATTTCATACCTGCGTATAGCCCTAATTTCGGAGGTCTCTGGGAGGCTGGTGTCAAGTCGACAAAGTATCATTTAAATAGAGTGCTGGGAAATTGTAATTTGACGTTCGAGGAGCGAGGACGTAGTAGTAATACTACGTTGGTGCAAATCGAGGCGATACTTAACTCTCGGCCACTCTCTCCGTTGTCGTCGGACCCAGAAGACTTGACGCCGCTCACGCCGGGACATTTTCTCATCGGCCGCCCCCTCACTGCCCTGCCAGAAAGGAACTACCAGGACTACCCAGTCAATAGATTGACACGCTTCCAGCGCATCGCGCAGTTACGTCAGCATTTTTGGACACGATGGAGTAAGGAATATGTTGCTGAACTTCAACAGCGAGTTAAATGGCGATCCTGTAAATACTCCCTGAAAATTGATACTCTTGTCCTTCTGAAGGAAGATGGCCTTCCACCGCTGAAATGGAAGCTTGGACGTATTGTCGCCGTGCACCCCGGCCCCAGTGACGGCATTTCTCGTGTCGCCGACATTAAATTAGCTACTGGGATCGTGCGGCGAAGCTCCAGTAAAATTGTCCCGCTGCTGCCAAGTGATGACTCCAGTTAAAGCCATGAAGATGACGTCTCCGGTTGAAAGCAAGTCTTTCAACGCGCGGGGGCATGTTTAGAATTCAAATCTTCGCGCCAATTTTAGTTTTAATAGTGTCTACCTACACTGTATTTTTTGTACCGTCCTTCTTCTTGTCAATCTGAGTAAACGAGTCGAACTCATTGAATTTTTCATTTATATACCAAAATTATACCCAAGCCCCCTACAGTCGCCTTGACGAGGATCGGACCATGCTCGTGGGTATATTTTTGCCTTTTCATTTCATGTAGCAGTCTTTCGATCAGCGACGTATTTTATTTTTATTTTTAGCCACAAGTAGCAACATTATAGCTGCAGCTAAGTCTTGGTCTGACATCTTGTTCACGGAACAGTTCCGTTTTATCCTGCTCACGCGAAAATATTGACGCTTAGGAGTCGTCAATGATTGCGTCAAAATAATAATTGATCGTTTGATCACTCAAACGATCAATTATTATTTTTCTCATTCTCACGAATGAGAAGGCCGATTCAATCTTATTGCGCTATAAAAATATTGTGCAAACTTATTGTAGGTGTAGGGCCCGCCTTACAGTTGCAGTGTCGACCAAAACAAGTAAGTACCTATAGCTCTGCACTGCGCTCATCGGCCAAAAAATACTTGAACGTATAATCTGGCACGGCAAATAAAGATGGTTCTTGATAAAGAGCCCTACTACAAAACCCAGATTCGATCCAAATGAAAGAAATAGTCCTCACTATAACCGTAAAATCATATCAAACTAGGAAAACTCCTGAAAGCGACAAATAATAATCGTAAAATGATAATCGTAGCAAACATCGTAGTTCAACCTAAGTCAGTGACAACTAAATTCACTGACATAAGCTGAACCCCGAATACTCACGATTTATATATTTTTTTCTGGAAGAGTAGATCCTCAGAGCTGTACTCACTTCTTCGGTAATTTCGTAAGGTATAAGTTGAGGGACATCATTTTGCTTTAGAGCCATCTTGGAGTCCTCGTGATATGTGGTCGTCGAGACTACAACTAATCCCAAAAGCAGTAGGAAACTCTCTCGATGCATTGCTTCCTTTAAAATATCTATAATGAAAATAACTTTAAACAAAGAGCTTAGTTTTCTTTTCCAGTTTTCATTGTTAATCTTTTGAGCTAGTTTCCATAGAGACAAAATGCTTGTAGACAAAATATTGTAATAATAAACAAAGATTTTTTATTTATAATTAAAGATGAACGGCCGCTCAAAGATCTTGTCCTGCGGTCAGTTTAATTCTAGATAGTTGGTGGATTATGATTAGGCCAAACTAGATCCAGAACTGGACCAAAAACTTTTCTGATCTACCTAAATCAATAAAACCAAAATATCAAAAAAGTTACACAAACAACTAGGTACACTTACCGATCTTTTGCTTGATAAACTTGCTAAATAATTTGAAATAAAACTGATTTCACAAACTTGTAACGTGAGTTCGTGAACATTCATAGACCGAGTTACTTCAGAAATAAAATTTCCCAAACGCAGGGAAAATACATAAACTTTTTTTTGCGGTACACGGTCTTCTTCCTTGGATTGCCATGAAAGAATGTAGTGTCGAAGCCGATTGACGAGAAGCTATGAAACGCGGCAAACGTGCGCACCGTTCAGGGGGGGAAACACCGTGGGGGCATTGCTTTATTTTACAACAGTTAAAAGGCCTTTAGAAAAAGTACCGTGAATCTGTGTGCTAAATGGATATAGCAAGCAAGCAATCATTAATGCAGCATTCGATTTGAAAACATCGAATTTAAATATTCGTTAAATAATTTATTATATTTATGGAATTGGGCTGGTCATGTCAGCCGTATGCCAAGTGAGCTGGGTAAGGGTAGCCACCGAGTGGCGCCCTGACCCAGCGAGAAGGCAACGCGGAGGACCAAAACGAAGATGGCGGGATGAACTAAATAAATTCTTGGTAGACTGGCGCAATATAGCGCAGGATCGAGAAGTCTGGAGAGAATGGGGGGAAACCTTTGCCCAGCAGTGGGACATGAATGGCTTATTTATTAAAAAATATCTTAAATCCCCTATTTTTCAAGTACGTACGTCTGCTTTCCTTGTAGGGTGAGCGGCCACGCGGAATCGCTAAGCGCGCCCATTTCTGTGCGAGACAGCTCTTCCAGAACCGTTCAACGTCATCGTAGCGTAGGTACTAAGTACCCACTTGACAACTCATTAAAATACGTCACCGTTTTATTTTTATGGAAAATCTCTATTTGGATGAAATAAAATGACTCAAATAGAAAAATCTAATTATAATTGAGTATTGTAGAAGTTTGAATACCTACCTACTGAATTAGTTAAGCGATAATAATTCTGCGAACTATCATAGTAAAATCGTATAGTATCGGTCGAGATTATGGTCATAAAACTTGGGAGATAGATATCTATCTAGTTGTGTCGATTCTGTTGCAGCATTTCCTAAACTTATAGTAAAGAGTAGGTATCGTACGTATAGTTCGCACAGCGGATCTAGGCTTCCGTGAAGTTAGCTGTTTGTGATGCGCAAAGACAATTTAGTTTGATAAAGCTCCATTGCGCATCGGAACGGCTAATTTCACGACGGCCGAAATCCGGTGTGAGAACTATACAATACTAATCACCCCAAACAGATTGGTGGGTAGTTCTTTATTTCCTTTTACAAACACATCGTAAGACTTCTATGGGCAAATGCATTAAAATAAAACTCTTTTAAAATATACCTACATCCATATTAAATAATTTTAGTTTTAGTGGGTTAAACTTAAAACTGTGGGTGAAGTAAATTACTAAACTAACACGGGCTCTGAGTACCCTGAAGCCAAGATTTTAATGTTGATATCTGACGAATGACAGAAGACTTTCCGGTTCCTCCTTCACTGACGTACTGCTCTACACTAGCTTCCCATGAAAATATGGAATTTAATTCTTCTGAACTGAATTCGGGGCTGAAAAAAATAAATATAGGTAAGTTTATAGCTATAAAATAAAATCGTGAACTGAAAAAAACATGCGTTTAGTGCCCAATACCGGAGACCCAATTGCAAGTTTTCAAACTAAGCCTTGAGTCGCCGTGTATGAAAGTGACGTGAGAGAGTTCGAATAGAGGTCGTGCGATTGCGCTATGGGTCGACTAGGTATAGGTCACTATCACTGAAGTCTTCTTGGACAACTTCTGAATACGTCAAGAACGGCAAAATTAAGATAAATCTTACACAAAGCGAGACTCAGCATCAGGATTTTATGGGTTTGTGGAGTTTGAAGAGAAAAAAAGAATGAGCGTTGAAAAAATACGGTTTCGATAAGAGGTAACTTACCAAATGGCTATGTATTCGTGGTGCGGTAAATGCTTTAGATCAACATCAAGCTCGGAGGCACGACGAAGGGCGGTGCCGACGAAGTGGTGAGCTCGACGGAACGGCACGCCTCGTCGCACCAGAGCATGGGCTAGGTCTGTCGCCAACATTCCAGGGTCAAGGGCACTTCGAGCTCTGTCAGCATTTATCTGTAATGGAAGTCATGATGGAAAATACATGGCTCATAAATACATACGTAGAGTTATAGCTAGACTAGCTTGGACTCTTACCTGCATTTGATCAAACTTACTTCCATAGTTTCAACAGTTCCAGCAGTTACTTTGAGACAGTCCAACAATCTATCGTAGGATCTGAATAGGATCTCTTTATCCGATTGGAGATCTTTATTGTATGTGCTTGGAAGCCCTTTAATAACGCAGCTGAACGCAAACGAATCGCCAAGAAGTAGCCCAGCTGCTCCTCTGACAAGTTCTAAGCCGTCTGGATTTCTCTTTTGAGGCATCAAGCTGGATCCTGTCGAAAAATGATCTGAGAAGCGAATCAGGCCGAACTCCTGTGTGCTGTAAATGATGAGATCTTCTGATAGTCTGCTGAGGTGAAGACCGCAGAGAGATGCCCAGTTCAAAAATTCCACTGAAACAGAAAAATAGTTGAAGGAAGTTAAGTAATTAGATATTATTTGGTATTTCTTATGCCACACTGACCTGTAAAAAAATTGACTCACCCCAACTTTTTGGTTAAAGTGAATCGATTTTTCCCCCAAGGTCGACAACCCGAAAATAATGAGGTGGGTTGATTTTTTTTGCGGGCCAGTATATTCATTGGTGAGTAATTTGTTTTTGTACCAAAATGATCCCTTGAAGAAACAGCGAACATGGAATTCGAAGTGATGTCTTTGAAGCCCAGGTTAGCAGCGAGCTTACGTCGGTCGATGGGTAATGCACAGCCGGCTATGGCACCACTACCGAGTGGACATCTTGACAATCTACTTCTCTGTTCTTCTAAACGTGTAACGTCATCACGTAGGCCCCATGCGTGGCTGAAAAAAATAAAATAGGTACCTACCTTTAGAAGTGCTCGTACCTAATTGTTAACTTCTTTTTCTTCTTCTTTCGTGTCGTTTTTTTTGTTAAAGCCATTTGACCAGTAGTCGGTTACGCCCACGGCATTGTCCGAGCAGGCCATGAGAACATCCATAGTGCTGAAGTGTGGGCAGGATGGACATCCTGCCAATATGGATGACACACGAGAACGTGTGGCATGGTCTGAACTTGGGCACCACAGTGGTAATGTACCTATGTATTTAATTTTCGTCGATCATGCCCCATTTGCTAAGATTACTCCTTTTTTTTTAATTCTTTATTAAAGAGCTTAATCACAATGCGATTATGTCGCCCTATATAAACAATCGTAAATTAACTACGTACACAAATTATACTAAAACAATCAACAAGTAACTTATGATGACAAGCACCCACCCGCCCTACAAGTTGAGAAATAACTAGAGAAGGTACCTAGGTATTACAAGTAGACCAATCCATTGTACAAATATATTTTGAACCATAGATCAGTTCACTCGTTAGGTACCTATAGTTACGTAGGTATAAGTATGATCAGGATTGGGTGCCTACCTAATCAGATTAGTTGGAATTAAACTTAAAATTATATAACTTAATTAATACTCTTGCTTCCTCTGAATTCGGGTTTGATAATACAATGTTGCAGTCAGTAGATTCCTTTAGTAGGTGTTTACACTTATCAGTACGAAAGGTTCTATTCTGGACGCACTTCATCAAAACATGCATTACGTCCTCCAATACACCGCATAGATCACAGTTTGGTGAAGAGAATTTTCCCATGAGAAATGCAAATTTTTTTGATGGAATGTGTCCCGAACGAAGCCTTATAATAACTACTGCGTCTTTTCTTGAAAGGTTGTGTTCATTGATCAATGGAATTCTAAGAGGTGAAATTACTCCTGCATCGACCAACTTGTGTTCTTAATCTGTTGAGGGTCATCCACACTGGCCAGGATAGATCATGGCCAGGCGGTAGTTTTACTGCAGGAGCAACGTAGTCCGGGGGTGGAGCGTGTTTTGCCTTCCCTAATGCAAGTCGGTCCTTATTGCATGCATTACATTACTTTTAACATAATATGTAAAGTAACCTAATGCCAGTGGGTCCTACCTCAAGAGAAAGTGACTCCATCTAATCGGCTGTGCTCTCTGAAGATGGGTGTAACCTGGGATAATAATATCTATTTCTTTGTCAGCTCGTTCTACTAGAACCTTTATTATGTCTGCAAGAGCTGCTTGTAGCTTTGGTAGAGCTGCAAGCATCCACAATCTTGTGTCCGTAGCAGATTGATCATTGCGGCTGCGAGCGGTGTGCAGCCGTAGCGCCGCTTCTCCAGCGTGTTTGAATAGACGAAGCTCCACCACGGAATGGATGTCTTCTTCAGGGTCTATAAGGCGTCCGTATTTTGAAATATCTGTTTCAATTTCATGCTCTACCTGAGTATATAAACAAAAAACATCTATTAAGTAGGTACCTACGTACCTGATTGTGTTTTACGTGAAAAAAACTGCTTTATTAGATTTTCACGCACAGAAGAAAGGAAAAATAAAACGACCTGGATATTTGTGTATACCTACCTAATCCAAACTAATATTGCTCGCCCCTTTACAAGGTTTGAGCCTAGCAAACAAAGCTCGTTTGAGTCCATCGTTTTAGTTCAGATAGAACTAAAACGAGATATTTCGACAAGAGAATATTATCTATAAAACATATAGTACCTACCTAAGTTTAGTTTATACCTAAACACTTGTAAGTACCTACTTGCCTTACATAACCTGCTTTGCTGACTGACTCACCTTATCGAGGCCTTCCTGTATTGCTTGATGATCATCGTTAGTCAAATGACCGCTCCTATGTAGCTCTTGGGCCCATCCTCGGCTGCCGTGGATATCTTCGTGGTAGAGTCGCGCGTCAACCGGCAATGAGTCGTTGAGTCGTCTCAGTACTGACGAAGGCTCCTCTTCGAAACAACCTCCCCATAGTTGGTACCTGTCCTTTGATTTTTTTATGTCTTTGACATAGGTACTTAGATAATTTTATTGGTACCTACTCCCTATGGTGGGTAGGTACCTATAATTAATGTTACATAAAAATACACTTACTGTGGACATAATGCTCCTTCTTTTAGGGTTCCTTCTAAATTATCTCAACACAAAGAAAGAATTTAACTGGAATTGAGATTGTGTGTGGTGATGTCGTAGCGTAGGTAAGTAAAATATAACTAAACAAATAATAATCATTTAAAAGACACTATCTTTTATATATAACGTCAGCTGTCGTTAAATAAGGTCAATATTTATGATAAACTTTACTCTAGCAGGTACTTAGGTAAGTAGGTTCGTAGATTTTATGATAATTATGTAGGTACCTACATCAGTTTATGCCTACCTACTATAATCATTTAAGTACCTAGGTACTTCGATCAAGTTAATTCTAGTTGCTAACTTTGGGAATCTTCACCTTAGTTTTTGAAGGCCGATTTCAGCAATTTTTTTTGTGGTAAGTATTATGAAAGCTTGAAAGACAGTTTCTTAGAACACTTACAAACCATGGATTATGGTTTTTTTTATTGACTCTCAAACACAAATTCGTCACTTTTTTATCATGTTTGGTCAGAGTTTTTCATCAAAACTTTGGTGGTATGATTGTACAACTCATTGAAATTACAGTTTGAAACGTTCTGACCAAACATTCTAAAAAAAAACATTTAAAAATCATAGCTCGATAAATACGTAAAATCGAAAAACATAGGGGTATTTTCGGATACCCCTGGATCTGAGGAATCAATTTTTTTCTTATTTGACGTCTAAGTTTGGACCAACCTGTAGTAGTAAATACTTGTAGGCACAGTGGTAGTAGGTAACCTAGGAGTACTTATATAGGTACCTAAGAAGGTAATAATATCTGAGAGGCAATAAAAATATTTTAATGATACTATAAATAATAAGTGTTCATGCAATGCAAACATTCTTGCCACCACGCTTGCGCGCCATCGAGGTCGTTAACTTGTTTGACATAAAGAAATAATATAAAATAATATACAGACGCCATCTAAACTCTTTAAAAAAAAACTCTAATGACACTTTGACTGGCAAACGAAAGTGGCAAAATTGACTTACCACAAATAAATTGACACATGCCAAAAATAAAAGAAGAAGTTTTTAATAAACAGAGCGACTAAATAAAGCAAAACACGTTGTTATCTAAATCATTTCGCTATGTCTTGTATGAAAAAGGTTGAAATTAAAGATAATAAGCCAGAAGAGAGTTTGCAAGAAGAGTCTGAATCAGGCGATCCACGTTTCAAACAACTTACACTTTATGATATAACTTCTGATCCTGGTATGAAAGATGATGAAGGAAACGAAGCACCTCGTCCTTACACAAAAAACATGATGCGAAAGTGGCTAAGAAAAGTTAAATGGGAAAATGGTAAAGCTCAAAAGAGGCGCAAAGAGAAAGCACACGCAAAAGAAAGAAGACGTAAAGCTCGCGAAGAGAACAGAGAATTAGGTCCTAGCAGAAAAGCACTGAAGAAAATGAGAATAGAGAAACCAAAATCCACAATATCAATAATAATAGACTTGAGTTTTGAAGATCTCATGATAGAAAAAGACAGGTATAAAGTTATAAAACAAATCTTACGTTCCTATTCTATAAACAGACGATCTGAAAAACCGGTACAATTTCATATTACAAGCCTGGGTGAAACAACTAAAAATGACCTGGCACGGCACAATGGATATGAAAACTGGGATGTAAGTTCTCTATAGTTTAATATTAACTTGTTTCATCACAACATAGTATAAAACAAAGTCTCTTCTCTGTCTGTCCCTATGAATGCTTAGATCTTTAAAACCAACGGATTTTGATGCGTTTTTTTCAATAGAAGATAGAGTGGTTCAAGAGGAAGGTTTATATCACCTGTGCAAAGCCAGGGCGAGTCAGCTAGTTTATTATATATATATATATATATATATAATGGGACTGGGCAGGCCTCTGTGACTTGCTTTTAAATATATAAGGCATGGTACTTACCTAATTTTTAATTTGTCTATTTTGCAGATAGAATATCATGGACAACAATATATGGAACTATTTCCAAAAGAAAAAATAATTTATTTGACTAGCGAGTCTGAAAATGTAATTGAAAACTTTGAAGAAGATACTTTTTATGTTATTGGAGGATTAGTAGACCACAATCAGCACAAGGTTTGTTATTTTAGAACTACATTATAATAGACTAGTATAGGCCGTAATTTTCAGTATATTTTTTTTTGTAAATTAAATAAACTACATTATTTATGTAATCAATTGTTACAATTGGCAATGTGTAACTATGTCCGCCAATAAAAAAAAATATAAATTATTAATTTATAGTATACAAATTCCTTTTTAGGGTCTTTGCCATCAGATAGCAGTGGAGCAAGGAATCAGACATGCGCAACTTCCTCTAGACAAATATGTCAATATGAAGACTAGGAAAGTTTTGACCATTGACCATGGTAAGCTATCAATCAAATTACACCAGTAATCTCTTCCATGATCACATAGGTTTTATCAAATACCTATGTAAGTACCTATTTTTCCTCAAAACCTATCAAATCGGTATCTATCCATGTACCTCTTGTGAACCATAACACACTATTGTATGTAGAGGGTGTTAAAAACTCACTGAACAAAGCAGGTTACAAAATTCATGCTGCGTAAAAATGCAGGATGAATTCTCTCGATTGATCTCGTAGTGATCTTGCTTTGCAAATAAAATTTTTTGTAAATTTAAATTGATTCCTAAGGTCCAAATGAATTTCTTATTGTGACAATGTTACATTACTTGCCTAATAAATAAATGTTATTTCTTTGCAGTGTTTGAAATAGTGGTGAGAATAATTGAAGGTATGCCATGGCAAGATGTCCTAATGAAGGTGTTGCCGATGAGGAAAGGAGTGCAGGCTTGCGATACCGTTAGTAATCACAATTCTAATTTTGAAGATTCAGATAGTAGTGATCAGCAACCAAGTTAAAGTTATATTTTTAATAGCAATGCAGCCAGCATATTGGGAATGCTTCCTACTGGTAGTGATTTGGATCAGTTGAGCTATCTATAGGTTGTTTGTAACGGTCTTTAGATGGCTCAACTGTTTCATATGTATTTTGTATATTTTGTAATGTAATATAATTATGTACATAATTATTAAGCAGAATTACGTAAATTTTTAATATAACAACAAGTTATAAACTATTTAAGTTTACTTTTAATATAAACACTATTATAAATAGTATGTTCATACATTATTGTATTATTGTTCTTTCCTATTTAAACATGTAGGTGTATAATAATTAATCAATTAATAATACATCATATTAGCGATGCTTAAAACATAATATAATGACTAGCTTTGTTGTGCAATACATTTTAAATATTCTGCTACATTTAGATTCACCTAAGAAGTCGTTTATTAAATATTTGTGTATTTAATTAATCACAATTAAAGTTACTTGTTTTTGTACAGCTGTAATACAGGTTTTACCCAGCACAGCTGCTAAAATACTTTTAATCACTCCTTATTTAATTTAAAATGTATTTGTGTGTTACTTGTTTTTGGGTGTTTTAATAATAAATAAATAAATGTGTACATACGTAAAATAATTAAAGGTAAGGATTTCAAGGCCATCTGCATATTATTATCTTTTTTACTTAATATCAACCCAATTAACGTTAAAATGCGTAGGTATATATTTTTTGGTTTCAGTATGTTTGCTAACAAGCTGTACAATACAATCATTCTCATAAATCTTAGTAGTTATATTTAAAAGGCTTATCCAAAACCTGGCTTATTAATTAATTAATGGGCTATGCTGTATTTTTTGTAAAAGTCTAGTATTAAAGGTGATACTTTGTCTGGGTTATTCAAATGTACGTGATGAGTGCCAGGAATGAAATGGCTCTCAAAATCTGGGTTACTCTTTTCTATTATCTCACGCATTTCTACGGAGAAGGCGTCTGTGGCGTACGGTGAGTCGATCGCCTTGATGTAAAGTGATGGGCATTTTAATCTTCGTATGAGAGCTGCTACGAATATTTTGTCTTCAGGATTGAATAAGTTGTACTTTAATCGCGAATCTCTTGAAAAGTAATATTTGTTTGGGTCCTTTTTGGATGGTTTTGTTCCTCGATTTGCTAGAAACTGCACGCTTTCCAGTTCGACGGATTTCCTTGTACCTTTATACCACTTTTGTTTTAATTCTTCCATAGTGTAACTTGGTGGTTCCTCCTCTAATCGAGATTGTGTGTCGAGACATTTTCTTATTACTGTAGGATATTTGTCTATCACAAAATTTAAATCATAGTCATCGTGAATAAGACTGTCCACTCCGACAAAGAAGTCGACGTCATCGGGATAAATACTAGCGAAACGCATGGCAGCTATCGACCCCATGGAGTGGCCCAACAGCGAGACTTTGTCCCACTTGAAATAGTCCTTCAAAGCAAGGATATATCGTGGCAAGTCCCAACTGTAGTATTGCAGACCTGAAAACAATTTTACAAAATATCTTCGATTTAATCCTTCACCTCAGAAAAATACTGCGTGCAACCACGCATTTGAAAAATGTTTTAAAATAAGTTTCAAATGCTTAGTTTATTTAGTGGGCAGTGACATTAATCTAATCTAATCTAATCTATTGATAATTATATTACCTTTAGGAAGCCAAGATGATAGTCCATGTCCTGGGAAATCAAGTGCAAGTATTGCTCTATCTTTGATAATTTTAGGGGCTAGGGGATCCCAGGTGCCTGCGTTGTCTTGCCATCCGTGCAGAGCTAGGATCGGTCTCTGGCTCGTCTCTTTACCCCAAAGCTTCGCTGATACATGACCCCATGGAACTGGAATTTGAATTTCTTTGGTCGGTACCTGAAAAAATTGGCAGACTTAGTAATAAAACAACACAAGTAAGTTAGAGGTAGTTTACTTTTTCGTAGGTATTATGTTATCTGTGCCTTTGCTCAGAGACTCTGAATTACGGTTAGTTTAGTAATAAAATAATTACCACATTAGTGTGTAGTTTCTTGAAATTGATATTACGGAACGCGACTAATGAGGGCTCTATGTCAACAGCGTTAGAGCTGAAGATTGTGCGAACTATGACTCGTTTGGCCATGGCTATTTGTAGCATTTACCTAACTGTTTACTTCTGACTTGAGTAAATGCAAATAAATAGGCTATTCAAATATAATTTTTAATTTAATAAACATGACCACTTTATAGTTTTAAATAGATAGGTAAGTACTGAAATATCACGAATCAGTGTTAGGTTAGGGCACTGAATAATACGTGACCTAGTAATAACACAGCACTGAGGAGATACACTAATAGTAACACACAAATAATAATGTTACTCAAAAATAATTATATTTCTGCTATTTGTTTTATTATTTCACCATAGAAAAGTGATATTACAATCCTGATCCAATGACGCACCGCGTTATACTAACATGGCCAAGGCCGAGAGCGCGAGTTTCATTCAATATTATTTCCTTGCTAGTGGCGTAAATAAATGTAGCAGTAACAGACGGCTGATTTAACCTAGGTACCTACATAGTAGTAATCTTTGGACTTTATTCTTTTAGCTCGTTTCCTGATTCACACTATTGAACTAAAATAATGTAGGTAAAAAACAGTCGAAATTAACCGATTTGGCACTAGTTTTGCTCAGACTTAAAGATATCGACTCGATTTTAAGCTAACCACGGATATTGTGTGAGATGACGAATCGTTTGTCTCTTTTTACCCACAAACGGCGCAGTCTCTATATATGTATTTGTATGTATTAATTTTATATTATTCATTTCTAGTTAGTCATTTCTAGCTCTACATGTAGAGCTTCTTCTATATGTATATTTATTAAATAACTAGCCGATCTGCCCCAGCTTCGCACAGGTGCAATGCAAACTTTAACTCCCGTGTGAAGCCGGGGCGGGTCGCTGGTAATAAATATAGCCTATGTTATTCAGGGATATTGTATTCTAATGGTGAAAGATCTTTTAAAATCAGACCAGTAGTTTTTGAGTTTATTCGTAACAAACAAAAATACAAATCTTCTCTTTTTATAATATTAGTAGTATAGTTTATACCTACTAAATACTTACATAAATTTATGCACTATTCAATACTTATTTACGTATCTTGATTTATTGTGATTATTATTGGCTAAAGCAGGATTTTCGTATTCCTAAGCTTTTTAGTTACCTAAGTAAAATTACCTAACATGAAATAATTAATGTGGTCTTTATTACGGTATAAATTAATAAAAACAGTGAATGTACAAGTTTTTTTTATCATAAAACACGTTGTGAAATCTCTTATAAAGGTTTTAAAAGAAATATTTCACTACATTACATCATTTAACTTTTTTTACAGTAAATACTAACTATTTTAATACAATCATATCCCTCTTACTTTTACTCAAAACTGATATTTTTTGAAAAAAAAACTACGGCGCTGCTGTCAAGTAAAAATCAAAGAACTTACAAAAAATATCACAATACTTAACCTATAGGTACCTAACTAATGAAGTAATTTTGTAATTAAATGTAAAATATTTTAGAATTTATAACGTTTTTTCCACAGTCAAATCACCACAATACAAAACACTATCTACCTCTACAACATATCGTTTTGGTTGCTAGTTCGCAAAAGTTAAAACACTGTTATGTAAGATTGGCAGAAAATAGAACTCTTATTTAAAGTACTATCTAAATTCAGCTCTATCGTTGTTGTAAAAGAGGTTCAATTTCTAGGGCAGAGTGAAGGTGGAATTTTGGGTTCTAAAAGTCCTTGTCGTAGCGCAGTGAGCAAGGGTCGGGGAGCGCATGCGCAATCTCCGCGCCAATCGTCCAGATCCAAGGCCCAGAGGCCGGCTCCTCGAAGTCCAGCCAAAGCAGCTGAAGCTCCGATTCTATGGACCTCTTCAGGTCGCAAGTATGAAGACCATTGTCTTGCATGAACGCTGAACGTACCGTCGTGCGTTCGTGTCTCTTTCCATTCATTTGATCGCATCCCGTTGCATATCTGTAAAGATTTAAATCTGCTGAAGTTTTCATACAAATATTTATCTAAATAATTTCTTGCAAATATTGTCAGATGCCGTTACATATTAGCGTTGTTACGTTTAATTATTTAAAAAATTGTGTTGGTGCGGATGTGTGTGTTGATGTTTAAAGGTATCCCGTGTGGTATCCCGTCTTCGTCATTATACATTTTATTAAGACTGTCATGTTAAACTCACGTAATCACGTTACAATAAAATAAAATGGCCAACTGACCTCATAATACGCTAGGAATCCAGCGACCCGTGTGTATTGTCCTGGTTCCCCAGGGCCCGATATAGGCGCCCCGGGCATGGCATTGGATGCACTTCTTAGGGTGTAGGTGCGGGCGTAAGCTGGCACGGTCAACACCAGCTTCCTCGGTGGCAGAACGCTTGTCCAGTACGCTAGAGAGGTGTTCTGGAAATAGAAACGAGAGGTTCACAAAACTTCTTAGTTCTTTTTTATGAAATTAGGTTATATCGTGGTTAAAAACACTATTTTTCCATCCTCATTCCTCAAAAAAATTAAATGTACATAATTAAAGGCAGTGATAATAGAAACATAAGGCAACTTACAAAGCTGTTGATTCCAGCAATTTCGCTGCTTTCTAATGGTACTAAATACGCTGTCCTTCCGGTTGAAGATGCAGAGTAGTCGTTAGCGGCGATGGCTACCCAATCGAGCTCAGTCGTCAATACATGGGGTTTGTAAGCCAATGACGCTATGCTTGGGGTTGATGCCACCATTGCAGAAAGTTCCAATTCGAGGGGTCGTAAGGACTTTGATAGATCAAAGAGAAGTTCGCTGAAGTCATCCTGCGATGTTGTGTAACGGGACGCATCGTTGCATGGAAACTGAAAGGCGAAGATGGTTTTAATATTAATCAATATAATAAACCGCTAGGTAGTGTGACTAGTTTGAGCTCTAGAATAGTTTTAGATACTTACTTGTTTGCAAACTGGATATTGCCACGCAATTTGAACTCCATCAAAGTTCCACTTCTTTAAGATATCTACCACAGAGTCAATAAATATCTCCCTGTTTTCTACAGTTGAGGCCATTCGCCTCCATTTATCGTCTTCTGAGTCTTTCAGGCCTCCGGCGCCAAGAATAACTTTCACTCCGGTTTTTTTCAGTTCAGTTAGTTTTCCATAGAAATTGTTGTCAATGTCCAGTTCAGGAATCCCAGGAATCAATTTATATGATTTGCCGTCGAGGTGAGCCCAAGCGTAGATGATGTGTGTGCAAAGAGTTGGATCTACTTGTTCAGGCCCGAAGGTGCCATTTCCCTGCCTGAAAAAATGACCTCGATCAGCAACAGAATATTTGTTTTAGGAACTCCCTCAAATAAAAAAATGTTGCTGCTCGAAATAAGTTTCTTACCTGTAATAAGCCCAACTTGTGAAGTAGCAAGCCACTATGGGTTTTTCAGCCTCTGTCTCTGTGTTGATTTGTCCAGAAATTCTTAGCTGTGCTTTGCTCTTGCACTGAGCCTTTTGTGGCCAATCACAGTGGTTCTTATTCCAGTGTAGAGGCGTTGGACAAGTCAGCTGAGAGAACTCTCCATTGATGCAGAGATAATATTTGCTGCAGTCTGTATTGTCAGCTCTGAAGACGGTTCCAGTACACGTCCTTCCGTCGAGATTTGATCCCTGGAAATAATTTTTGTCAATTCTAGTTTATCTAAATTAGTTTAGCCGACGTGATTGAGACTTTTAAAAGTAGATATAATATGTAGTGTGCTTTGGGATTCGATCTAATTAAATGTAATGTAATGCATACTCCTGTGCTGACTTCAATTTCATGCATCGGCTTTGTAGGGATTTGCACATCATGTTCTGTGGTTGTAGTTGTCGTGCTTATAGGCCTCGTTGGTGCTGGCAAGTCCACTCCAGTTGAAGTTTCAGGAGCTTGAACTGCAGAAAAAAATTTACATCAGTGCAAAAAAACACTGTAGGTACTTTGTAACTCGAACCCAATAAATATGTTTAGGTACATAGTTTTTCATTTTCTTTTTTTAGAATCATAATAACACTTACTATCTTCAAGTGGGCAAGGCGGTGGCGCTTCCTTATTTCTTAGCACATGGTTGACAGTTCTTAGTAACGGTGATTTTCCGCATCCACAATATCTTCCAGTGAAGTCGTCAAGGTCTAAGGCCCATGCCATAGCACCTCCCAGACCCACTGCTCTGACATATTCTGATTTGTGCCGCACCATATAGTCGTCATCAAATGAAACCCATTGGTCGTCCAAAGCGGCGTATGGGCCCATTCTTCCACCAGCATCCCGAGTTACTTGCCATCCCTTTAACCTTATGCTGTCACATATCTGTTGAGATCATAAACATATAACTTGAATTGTCTGTTTCTTTACCTACCCTATCTAGATGTGTCAAGCATTGATAGTTGACTCATCTGTACCTACTGTATCATAATCGAAAGATTAATTAAATCATTAGTTATCAATCCAAAAGTTGAGTGCGTTGTAAAAACTTTAATTTGTTTTATTTTTCTTTTTGTAATTGAATACCTACATTATAAACTTGGATCTAATATTATCACATAAAAATCTAGGTAAGCAGGTATTTCAGACTCGTTTAACATTTATTTTGCAAAAACGGAATAGAACGGGTAGCATATTCAGGACTAAGTCAGGACTAACAATAGGTTCTATAATAGGTTGTATTGTATTGTTTCACTTAGGTACCTCATAAAATGCCAAAAAACCTCTAGCTCTAGTTTCGTCTCCTGCTTCACCGCCTGCATAAGTAGGAGCTCCCAGTCCTGTACCGACATTGTCCATAAGTGAGAATGATTGTCCGTAGAACGGAACTCCTAATATTAGCTTCTCTCTTTCTGCTCCTTTGCTGATCCAGTAGTGAACGGTGAAGTTCTGAAATAAATAAGGAATTAAGTAATGCAATATACTCTATGCGAGTATGTAGGTAGATTGAGGCTGCAAAACAAACACAAAAACTAACTGCCGATTATAAGACGCAGTTAAAAAAAACAAAATAGTGTCGTTACCTAGATAAAGGCATTACAAAAAAATGTTTGTAACGTTATAGTAAAATGCAATTCTTACTGTATTCAGAGTCATATCTGTATCACCGTCGCTGGCATACATCGGGGCAACATGTCCTGTCTTTTTGTCCCACTGGCCATGGTAGTCGTATGACATCAACGCAATCCAGTCCAAGTTCTTCGATAAAGTTGGTACGTCATACGCTGAAAAGCAGACACCAAATTACAAAGTATAAAACTCAAGAGGTTATTTTAAAGTGTCTGATCGTTTAAAAATTATGGGGTCTGTTCGTTACTCACCAACATCGATAACTCGTTTGCTGGCTGAAACAGCAGCAGAAAGCAGAAGTCCACGTGATTTAAAAGCAGGTCGAAGTTCTTCAACAAGGCTTGCGAAACCTTGCTTGTCTGTGCTTGGTCCCTTCTCGCAGTTGACCTGTATAATCAAGCAAAATGCCTAGCTTCAAAGGCACACTATCATGAAAAAAACAATGAAACAATATAAAATCATTCTACTACCTGCCAGCACCTGGGATACTCCCAATCAAGATCCAGGCCATCAAATTCATACTGCTCAATGAAGTCCAGAGCATGAACTATAAACTTTCTCCTCGCAGATACGCTATTCACAAGTCTTGAATATTTATCGCTTGCTGAATCGTCCCAGCCTCCGAGACCCAAGACAACTTTGACTCCGCTGCTCTTTAGGGATACTACCTTTTCGTAGAATTCTGAATGAAGAAAGAACATCATTATTTGTCAGCTTTAGACAAAAGGTTATGAAAACAGTTATTAAAGCAATTTTGTGTCAACAATGAGAGTAGGTAGTACTTACTGTTTTCGACATCCAACCAAATATCGTGAGGTTTAATCACTAAACGCGAGCTGTCCAATACAGCAAAGGCGTAGACAATGTGCGTACAGAGAGATGGGTCGATGTCGCTTGGAGTATACTTTCCGGGACCGGGCCTAGACATTCAAAACTGTTAGTATTTGTAACTGAAAAATGGACAAACAAAGGTAATTTAGTATGCAAAGATTTTACCTGTACCACGCCCAATTGGTATAGTAACAAACAACTTTGTACCGCTCTTCCACGTATGCACTAACTTCTGCGGAGGGTTTCTTAGTAGTATGAATTACTTCATTTTGGTTTTCCACAGTTTCTCCGATTGGATCCTGAAGTGGTTTATGGCCAGAAGGCTTTACTTCGATATCGTCTAGATCATTGTCTAATGAATTTCCAGGGTCGTAAATTGGTTTTGATTCAAATGTTGTGTCTACTGGTTTTGACGGTGTTGAGTCATAGTTATTCTGTGATTTTAATAGTTCGGTCTTGATTGCATTTATAAGAGGATGCTTTCCTTCACCACACCTAAATTACCAAAAAAGTGATAAGTAAAAAAGTGATGTATATGAAGAATGTGATGAGAGTAAATGAAGCAAAACAGGTGTGTCAGGATCGTAGCAAGTGGAAATCCGTGGTCTCTGCCTACCCCTACGGGATACAGGCGTGATTTTATGTATGTATGTATGTATGTAAAAAAGTGATAGCTCCTTATTAGTTCAAGACTATGTTCAAATACAAACCTATTTCTGAAGTCGTCAAGATCAAGGGCCCAAACCATTCCACCGCCAAGACCCATGGATTTCATCAAGCTGACCTTATGTTTAATGATCTCAGTATCATCGAAAGACACCCATTGATTACCCTTGAAAGCGTACGGGCCCATACGTTTCAAAGGATCTTTTACTACGGTCCAACCGTTGAATCGAATACGATCACAAATCTGAAAATGATGGTTCATTTTTGTCATCGAAAATTGTAGATAGATAGAAATAAAGCGTGTCGTCTAGGATTGAATTTTGTCTGGTTCTCTATCTTTAGTTACCTCGTAGTATGATAAGAAACCTTTTGCTCTAGTATATTCTCCTTCATCACCTCCAGTGCTTGCTGGTGAGTTCAACCCCACAGCTTGTTGTTTCCCCTGAGAGTTTCTTCGAGATTCTACAGTGAAAGTCTGTCCATACATTGGCATTCCCATCACAAGTTTTGAAGGAGGAGCGCCTTTTTCTATCCAGTAATGCATTGTGTAGTTCTGTAAAGAAGACTTTTAGTTAGGTAACATTTCTTTAAATTAGCTAAAGATGTTAAAAATACATTAATTTATGCTGATGTCACAGACTTTTGGATGGTATTTCCAAACTTACAGCATTGAAGTAAGTGTTATCGTCATCCGGATGATAATACAGTGGCGCTACATGTCCTGTCTTCTTATCCCACTGCCCATGGTAATCATACGTCATTACTGCGATCCAATCCAAATGCCTAGCTAATACAGGCACGTCATAACCGGCGTCTATGACTTGCTTGCTTGGCGATACAGCTGAGGATAACAGCATGCCTTTAGGTTTCAATACAGCTGATAGCTCTCGGACTAAGTCTGCGAAGCCTTGTTTATCAGAGTCGGGTCCCAATGAACAATCCACCTGAAAATTGTACCGTGTTTCAGAACCAATTTTATACAGCAAAAAGTTCAACATAGTACCTACTGTACTCGTATTTTCTAAATTTGCATAAATACATATTTAGAAAGTGTGTACTCACTTGCCAGCACTTGGGATACTCCCAATCGAGGTCAAGCCCATCAAATCCATACTTCTCAAGGAATGAGACCACGTGCTCTACAAATCTAGCGCGAGCTCCTACATCATTCACCAGCTTTGAGTATTTGTCACCAACGGAATCATTCCACCCACCGATAGCCAATGATACTTTTATGCCGTATCTTTTGTACTCTACAACGCGCTCATAGAATCCTGAAAAATATAATATTTAAACATCTTGCCCAATAAAATTGTTCCTTAGGATATTATTAGAACTAAATACTTACGGTTGTCATAGTCGGACCAAGAGTCATGGGCCACAATGAGGCCATCATTTCCTAGAACAGCAAATCCGTAGATGATATGTGTGCATAGAGTGGGGTCGATGTCTTCTGGGCTGTACTTGCCGATACCAGGCCGGTACCAGGACCAGTTGGTGTAGTAGCATACGAGTTTGTACGGCGCTGCAAAATGGGTTGCACGTTAGATAATTCGTTTAAACTTAAGATGGCTTTAGAATTGAAGTCTTGCTGTTATAAACTACTTACAGTTGAGGAGTTGTGGCCTCGTTGATATGTCTGGTTGCGTCACCTGGCCTGGCACAGTGTGGATTGGTTCGACTATCGGAGAGATAACATCAGGCTCAACTGGCGGTAAGTCTTCAATGGGATCTATGACGGGGAGAATAGTTGTTGTTGTTGTGCTTGTCTTCTTGCATTTAGCGTTCTTAGGCCAATCGCAAATTGATTTATCCTGTGAACATTAAGTACATTAGCAAACATGTTTCATGAATTTTAATAAGTATCTTTCTACAGATTTTTAATATAGGTACCTGATTCCAATGTAAGCCAGCGCTGCAAGCGAACTCTTCGAATTTTCCAAAGAGACAGTGCTGGTAGCGAGTGCAGTCTTTAGATAATGCAGCGTATTCACCATTGTTACAGTATTCTGCAGAGTTAAGGAAACTGTAGGTGATTACTTGTCATCTCACATTACATAATTTTTTGAACTAAGTATTAATTTAGTTCTAAAAATCTTCTTATTTTGCTTGTCTCTTGACCACCAATGGTCTAAGTTCTACTTACTAGGTTCGTGGTCATCGATCATTTCCATTCCGCTTGCATCTAAGAGGGGAGCCGACACCCCCTGCCGCCTGTCGGTACAAGAGGTGGCACTCGGGAAGTCGCACTGCGTTCTGTCCTGTCTCCACACTAAGCCGGGCGCGCAGCTCTGGCCTATCAGCATTCCGTTCACGCACACGTAGAACTTCTCGCATTTCGGATGCGCATGGTATGTGCCCGTGATGCAATCCTACGGGGTTATTGTTTATATATTATACATCATTTTATCAGCCAATAAACATCCACTGCATGGATAAGCCTCCCCAAAGAGCGTCATCGTGTTCCGGCCGATCTGCAGCCTTCACCATCATCGACTTCCTACGACTGCTGTAATGACTTGGTCCATCGAGTGGAAATAAATTATATCGAATAAATATTTTTTTAAATAAAATAAATTATAGATAAGTCAAAACACCTCTTTTAAATACAGAAAAGACCGCATGCGTAAGGAAGTTGATGCTGGCATGTGGTAGGTTAAATAAGGATTTAATATCCTGTTTTGAGTCATAGTTGCACAAGGATTTTTCAAGGTGTTTGTCAATTACTTTGCTTGGCACGTGGTTTTGATCTTCTACTGGCTTTTTGGTAGTTGTAGAGGTTGGACGCCTTGTAGTGGTCGTTGTGGGGGGGAGTGTAGGCTGCGGCATCGGGGATTTAGTTGCGGATGGTGTGTCTACTGTAAAAACAAATTAATTTATATTTACAATGCCGTTATGGAAACTATTAGTTATTTACCACTTTATCTACATACCAATATGGGCGTATGGTGTAATCCCCTTTGAACTTTTGGAAAATATCATTGTAAACCGTAAAGTCTGTAGCACAAGGTCTACGAAGCTACGGCGTAGATGTAAAATGTGGCTAAATAAAAAATAAAAAATCAAGTACTGAAATAAGTAGTTTCGTTCTAGACTATTACCATCGCACATAGCAAATTCAACCCAGTCGCATCTTCTGCTGCGTTTGTCCCAGTGCAAGCCAGGCGGGCACAGCTGCTTGCGCCAGTGTCCGCTCACACACATCAAGTACGAGTCGCAAGTGCTGGCCGGTGCATGTATGTCGTTGCCACCACATTCGCTACCCTCTTGCTTGTCTGACGTAGGACCTATAATATGAAGGATCAAGTAAATATCATTTATTAAGGTTCTGAATATCTAAGAGTAATTCTATCTTCTTAGGGAATTCGGGTTAGGAAGTAATTTGAATGTTTGTGCTTTTGAAAAAATGAAAAATGAATAATATTTATTTTTGTAGCCATGAGTTACAATTATTATAATAAGGCTTTCTGTTTAGTATAGGAATACTTGAGTTAGAAGACCGGATAGTATAGATCGAGTCAAGTATTTTTTATTAATTCATGAATTCAAATGGTTAGAGTCTACGAATAAAAACCAAATACGAACGTTTGGTAGTTGATGGTGCTTTTGTGGTGACCCTTGGTGGTTTAGTAGGCTTTGCAGCAGGAGTAGTAGGATCCGCAAAAACTGTAAATAAGAGTAGTTTAAATAAGAGTAGCGATAAGTAGTTTTAAAGATGTTACTGTCGAAGCAATTTTGCAAAGGCAATTAATACTACAATGCAAGTAGGCTAGGCACTATAGAGTAAGTGATGTCTTTGTACCTTCACATTTAGCGTATTTCGGCCAGTCGCAGTGCATCTCCTTAGCGCTCCAGTGCAGGCCGGGCGCGCAGTGCTGCAGTCTCCAGATGTTACCGTCGCAGTGCAAGTAAGCGTTACAATCGTCAGTCACAGAGTGGTAGTCTTGGCCATTGCATGCCTTTCCCTCGGAATCACTGCCTTGCGTAGCTGGTGAAAAGCAGGAATAGTTAGTTCGATTACCATAGCACTGTCATGTATTACATATACATCTATCAGGGTAGATATTCATTTGTGTAAATATAACACAAATTTAACGAACGTAGAGTTGGTCACTGACTCATACGGACTTACATACTTGCTTACGTACGCTAACGCTGAGCCACACAACAAAGAAGGTGGAGGATTATTGGGCAGTCTCAAGCTTTTGCCATGAACGATATAACTCATAAAAATACCTGAAATGGAAGGTAACAAGACAAACTCAACCTTTGCTTGTTGGTCTAAAGTGCTTCATGCAATTCGTCGTTCGTACCATGAAGCCATCAATATTTTTCCTAAACTGATGCATGCATCACATTACTGAATTCTGTTCCGATGACGGTACGTGACGATGAAATGAATCCAATTCTTGGTATCTAAGTGCTTTGTATTTCGTGCATATATTCGTTCGGTTCCAATGTTTTGGACATACATTTTCATAATAGACCAGCAGATTTTATCTTTGTTAAATTTGAATTACCTGTGCTAACAGTGGTAGTGGTTGGCTTAGAGGTCGTTGTGGTCGTGGTTGTGGTAGTTGTGGTTCTTCTTGTTGTGGTGGTTGGTCTGGTGGGTGGTGGCCGTGACGTCATCGGTGCTAGAGTGCTCGTGGCGGTACTTGCTCCACTGCTAGCCGTTTCTGTTGATAGTTAGATAGAGGTATGAATACAATTTAAAGAAAGTAAACGATATCTTATGTTTTCGTAAATCCTAATTATGTATGTGGTTTATTTGGTTTTAACGAGTGGGGCTAAATGAGATCATTTAATTCTAATTAATCAATAATCATTATAGAATCGATTTTATTGCAGTTTTGTTGTAGTTTTGAAACTAAAAGAAGTTGACTCTGAGTAAATGATTCTATAGTAGGCAAGTATTTATAGATTTATGATTGCCACGACTCTACAATGACATACATAAGAAAAAAATAAGTTCTGTTTTTATTAGTTTTACCCGAGATTTAACATTACCTGTGCATTTAGCAAAGCTGGGCCAGTCACACCTGTTCACAGAAGACGCCCAGTGGAGTCCGGGTGCGCAGCTATGCTTGCGCCACTGACCGCCCTCGCATTGAAGGTAACCTTCGCAGTCGTTTGGAGCTGCGTGGTATTCACCCGCTGCACACGGTGCTCCTTCTATGGAACCTGTTTAACAGAAAAAGCAACTAATTAATGATCTTAGTGTAGATTAGAACCTTGACGCTTGGTTTTTTTAATTTCAAACGTAACATTGTTGAATTTAAGTTGAAATTGAGTAGAATCCAAAGGAGAATAACATAACTATAGGCTTTTTACTGTATAAACCAACTTCTATGAGGAGTATAATGAGATGTCGTAGAGTAGTAGTAGAGTTCTCTGTGATAGAGCTGGTCCGGGGAAGGACTACCACCATACCTATTTCTGCCGCCAAGCAGTAATGCTCGCATTGATGTGTTCCGGTGTGAAGGGTATGGTTTCCGCTGAAATTACTGGCACATGAGGTTTTCGATTTTAGCCTCAAGGTGGCAACCCGCGAGAGATACCTCTGTCATTGCAAGCGTCCATAGGCTGCGGTAACCGCTTACCAACTTGTGGGCCGTACGCTTGGTTGCCACTTCAGTTGTATAAAAAAAATGTCAAAAGAAATTACGCAGGTTACTCCGCGAGCTGAAACTTTAAGATATCTTACTCGAATCGGATGGTTTCTTCGTTGTAGTAGTTGTAGGGCGTTGGGGTGTGGTGGGAGAGCTTGTGGTTGTGGTTATGGCCTGAGTAGTAGCCGCTGGCCACCAGGTGTGCTGCGTGGTTGGCGCAGTGGACGGCGGCTGCCAACTCGGCCATGTGGTGGATGTGTGCTGACTGCCACCGTGGTTGTGGTCTCCACCGGCTGGTGCTCCACCTAAATAATTAGGTTTAAAAAAAAAAGCATAAACCGACTCCAAGTTCGTTTCAATCGATGGATTGTGGTGATATGAGGGGATGTAGTTATTGACACTAGAGTAGAGCACTGGTGGTCTAGTGGTAGTGACCCCGCCTTCCGATCCTTAGGTCCTGGGTTCAAATCCAGTTGTGCATCAATGAATTTTTCGCTACGAAAAATTTATGTGCGCAATGCCAGTGCTCTCATACGGTGAAGTAAACATCGTGAGGAAACCGGCATGTCCAAGAACTAAAAATTCGAACGACATGTGCCATCCACCAATCCGCATTGGGTCCGCGTGGTGGATTAAGACCCAATCACTCTCGCTGGAGAGTAGGCCAGTGTCCCAGCAGTGGCAACATTAGAAGGCTGTCATGATGATGATGACGAGTTATTGACACGTTTTATATGAATTATTCAAAATTACTGAACCGATTTCGATTAGTTCATATTGGCGAAGAAATCACGTAAAAACATACAAAAAAAAAACAACCAACAGTCGAATTGATAACCTCCTTTTTTGAAGTCTGTTAAAAATACCATAGTATTAATTTATTCACACCCGGAAGGAAGTACCTACCTATTAGCAATTTTGGGGGTAATCATGTCGATAAAACTGTAAGACTATTTTTTTTTGTCATAAATTACATTCTATTATATCGATCAGTAAAGGACTTTTACGATTTATTGTTTATTATCCATTTATTTTAAAATTGTCGAGGCTGTATTAAGTCTTACCGTCAGATTCAGCAGTAGTAGTAGTAGGAGGAGCAGGAGTGACAGGCTGCGGTGGTCGCTCGCAGGCCGCACTGGGGGGTGAAGGTACTTGGCGGCCCAGAGCTCTTCCGGCTGCGCGAAGTAATGGCGACGGTTCGGCACAGCATCGGTTGTTGAAATCGTCTAGGTCGATAGCCCAGGCTGTGACTCCACCCAAACCTTGGCGCATGGCCCACTCCACCTACATTTACGGAAACTTTAGGTCTTATAATTTTAACGAACAGTGATAGAAAAACAAAATTATCATTCTAAATTTGAAAACGTAAAAGAAAAAATATCATTGTAAAATGTTTTTACATATAAAAAAAAATTACTGCCAGTATCATGTTCAGTTCTAAAATCAGATTTTATTAAAACATACCTTTTCCGTAATGGATTTCGGGTCATCGTAGCCCACCCATTGGTTGTCCGAATAGGTGTAAGGCCCTGCGTTATCCTGGCGACCAGATTTCCAGCGTAGGTTTTTTTCTGCAATAGCAATATATAATAATATTAAAATGTATTAAGTATCAATAAAGTATAATTTTATTATAGATGATATTGTGATTTATGCATAAGTCCCGACCTCGATAACAGATTTCGTAGTAAGCCAGCATCCCCGGTTGTTTCGTGAACTCTCCAGGTTCGCCCGGGCCCGCTGCTGGAGCCCCCGGTTCTTTGCTGTTTTCCACATCGGCTAGTCTGTACGATTGACCGTAGAACGAAAGACCGAGAAGCAACTTTTTAGGGTCTGCTCCACCACCGATGATCGCTTTGATTGCGTATTCCTGAAAATACGCGACTTCATTAAAATACCAAAATAAGGTTTGCTAGGTTTTACCAAAACAGGTACCGAGATGATATTGTATTGGGTCTTCTAACTCAAAAACTTTATTCAACCTATAATAATTATAATGTTATAGGTTGTCATGGCTACAGAAATAAAATGTTTTTCATTGTCATTGTAGAGGCGAATCAAGGAAAATAATTAAACATTAAGTTTATTTTTTTCACTTACTATGGAGTAATTTGGTAAGCTGTCTTTTGGCGAAGGAATCAGTGGAGTATGATGAGCGGTGGTTCTCTCCCAACCTCCGTGGTAATCATACGTCATCGCACTCAAGAAATCGGCTTCCTTCGAAATTATTGGTAAATCATACGCCGATTCTATAACTTCTTTGTAACCAGAAATAGATACACCGAGCTCCATATTCGCTTCATGTAGAGCTTTGGCAAGTTCCTAAAACGTGTAAGAAAAAAATTGAATATTGAAAATAAAAAATCTTTACTAAACTAATAGAATAGTTTGTAAAAGTGACTCGGGCGTACCTGTATAAATTTGGCGTAATTTGCCTTATCTGATCTAGCCCCTTTCTTACAGTTACTCTGCCAGCAAACCGGGTAATTCCAGTCCAAATGAAGACCATTGAAGTTGTTCATACGCAAGAAGGGAATCACTTTCTGAATGAACTTGGCGCGGGCAGATTCGGATGATACCAATCGTGAGTATTTGTCACCTGCTGAGTCTGTCCATCCTCCTAAACCAAGGAGGACTTTAACGTCTTTGAGTGATGTCACTCGCTCATACATGTCTGTAAAATTAATGAAACAGGTGAACAACTTAATAACTTTACAGAAGTTAACTTAGAGTTCTATGGTTTAAATGGTCAACATACTATTTGTACTGTCAGTCCAAGGGTCAAACTCCTTAGCGATAAGATCATCAGGAGAGAGGGATGCGTATGCATATACCACATGGGTGCAGAGCCTTGTGTCGATTTGTTCGGGGACAAACTTGCCCTCGCCTCGTCTGTAGAATGCCCAACTCGTCATGTAGCAGACGACTTTTTTATCACTTACTTTACCTGAAAGTTATAGAAATATTAATTTGATTTTAAAGAGATAACTAGAAACTTTCACAATAACTATAAAAAATTAAATCTTACTTCTTTTGCTATCTATTTCAACATCCGAAATAAGCCTTACTGGTTCTCGACTCATGGTCATCGGCAAATCCTTCGGTGTATCGTTCCACTGTAAAAACAAAAGTGTCTATAGTTCTTGCACATCTTGAAATAATTTAATCGTAAGCCTTGTTTAGGTTCTTATTTATTTATCTTATTATGTAACTTACTTCGAAGTCGTTTTCGTAAACTTGCGATAAATAACGCGCTGCGTCGTCTACGCTTATTCTTAAACTTTGTCCAGGCATGCATCTGCCAACGTCTGAATGCCTAAAACAGAATTTGCGATGAATATTTTTGTAGAACTAAATTATCACGAGCGACACGTGGTTATTTGAAAACGCACCCGCAGAATCCAGTAGAAGGATCGTACAGCCTCTTCTCTTCACAGTTCATTCTGTAACTTATTCCGCCAGTACAAAAATGGAAATGAGCGCAAGATTCTTCATCAGATGCGAGGTAGGGATAGCCATCTTCACACGATCCAATTTTTAGTGAAGATTGATCGGTTTGGACTGTTTCTCCTGCAAAAATATATTGAAGAAAAGTCATACTACACTTACTATCATAATATAGCCACTGATAATAATATAACATTTAGGATTTTTACCATTCAAAGTGGTAGAGATAGCACTAAGTATCGGGAACGGTGTACCACAAAGTCCTCGGAAATCATCCATGTCAACTGACCAAGCAGCAGCTCCAGCCAAACCAGCACTTATTACGAACTTCATCTAAAAATCAACCGTAAAATATTTACTTTAATTCATAGTAATTAATTACAATGAATACACTCTCATACTGAAGATGAAAAAAAAAAAAAAACCTTTTCAAGAACAGTAGTCCGAGTGTCGTATGTAACCCATTGCGTATCAAAGACTCCATAAGCGTTGCCTGCGTCGTCTATGCCACTGACTCCTTTACCTTCTCTTTCGGCCATACAGATCTCGAAGAATGCAAGCATGCCTTTAGTCTGGGTGTAAGGACCTTCTTCACCCCAACCGCTGATGGCGGCACCTGGTGACGGTAGAGTCGAAGCTGCTAGTGTGTAACTTTTACCAAACAATGGAACTCCAAGCACCAGTTTTTCTCCTGCCATGCCATTTCGAAGAATATACTTCACCATGAATTCCTGAAAGTTAAAAGTCAGAATTTATTTACTGCATTTAATAACATGCTTTTGCATTTGGCATGCATTTGGCAGACTTATCATTCAATATATTTTTAACATAAATTTAAAAAAATTGGTTGATTGGCATAGGTGACTTACAATATTGTCGTATCGCTGGTCTCTTGAAGTTGCACCAGGGTCTCTATGTAGAGCACTATGTTGCACTGCTCTCGGGGGAGGCTCGTCACGTTTTCCATGTGTCATATCCCAAGCTTGCAGTATGGTATAATCTGTTGCACCGCTTACAGCGCTGAGGTCGTAGCCATCTTCTATTTGATACCTGCATTCAAAATAGTTGCATGATTTCCTGACGTTCAGAGGTTCCATCTTTAAAGACTCACTGAAGCACTTTGTTTTACCTGAACGGAGGCAGAACAGTTGATAGAAGGTACCCATATGATGAAAATTTTTCTCTAAGCTCGTACAGTAGAGCTGTCAGCGAGTCTCGCTCTTTGTCATCTTTCTCTCCTAAAGTGGAAATATTCTTTTTTATTAATTTAATAGGCACATTATGTACAAAAATAGAATTTGTTAACAGTTATAAAATTAATGTATAACAAAGCATATATTTACCTGGGTAAACCCAGTGGAGATCCAATCCATCAAAATCGTGTTCCTGTAAAAAGCTGATGGCGCTTTCGATAAACATGTTTCTCCTCTTTGGTTCATGAACCATTTCACTGAAGAGGCGATCCGTACCTTCGCCTCCCACACTTATAATAACCTTCAGTCCCGGAATTCTTCGTTTCAAACCTGTTGCAATGCGGTAGCCACCTGATAAAAAAAATTAGAATTAATGACTGCAAAATAATATCCATCCAGTTTAATCAATTTTGAAATCTAAACGTACCTTTGACGACATCATAGTCTTCGTTAGCTGGTAAGACAGCGTAAGTGTGAGGATGTAGAGCAGCAAATGCGTAGTGCAAATGTGTACATGATCGTGGCACAAGTCCAGCTGTGAAAGCTAGTGGAGGTGCCCTGTACGCAGCCCAGGATTGCATGTAGCATACCACCAGCCTTCGTGCTAAAAGACCTCCTGAGGTCTGTTGCATTTCTTGTAAGTTAGCATTTCCAAGTTGCAACCTCTCGTCATTGCGGTGTGTACTGCTGTGATAGAATACTATATTGTAGCTTAAAAAGTTTTTTCCGTTATAATAAAATGTAGTTACGTTTGAAATGGCTTAGCTTACTTGTTCATGTGAAGAGCTGCTCCATAGTAGTGCTTTAGCCCTCCAAGGCCAATGCTTTCAGCATCCTAAAACAGAGATTTTGTGTTTTTTATTTCTGGATTTATTTATTGTACGTAGGTAATTATGTTGTATAATAGAAAACTAACATCATCTGCCTCTACATATTTGAAGGATGATCCTCTATCGAAAAGTGAAATTGGTCTTTTTTCGACTGCATCACGGAGGGGCAATCTACCTTCTCCTTCTTCCCGCAGAGCTCTGTAGATATAAAAAATAACAGTTTAAAATAGTTTATTTTTTGATTTAGCTATATAAGTTTGCATCACTCACAATGAGACTCAAAAAGATACAAGGCCCGTATTCAAAAACCATGCTTGAGTGTAAATCGTGACTCAGCATCGATTTGATGAAAATATTATATGAAAATATTATGTGAAGAACTGTCAAACATCTATGCTTGAGTATCGTTTTGAGCTTGAGTTTTGATCTTGAATATGGACCTAAGAATCAGGTAAGTAACCACCTGAGAGGAATGCTTTCGACTGACGCTCGAATAGGCACTGCGATAGGTTCATGATAAGGAATGGTTTCCACAGCACTCCTTGTAAAAGACGATCCCACTCGTGGTGATGCTACAACACTTGTGAATAGCACTAGAGCCAAACCACACTGAAACAAAACATACAAATTCAAATGGACTTGTAACGCCGTTTGTGTTCATTCTGAGCACTACTTATTCGTGATCTGTTTATCGTGAGGTTGTCGAATAAAACGTTTAAAGGCTGTTGACCCTAAAAAACCTTTGTGTACGTATATCTTAATGCTCGACAATGTGAATAGGAATCAATTACCCAGGGACACGAGAATTTATAAGAGTCGGATACCGTTACCGATGTTGTTGTAAAAAATATGAACGTTCAACTGATTCTCCGTGGTCTTTGTGCCTCCGATACAATAGAATTGTAGAGGTCCAAATAAGCCGTTAATAAAGACTACGTACGCAGTGTATTTTATTTTGCTATAGATTAGGTACAGTCAACTCCAAAAAACACTAAAAAATTACACAACAATTACACAATTTTCACAGGAAATTTTTCGACATAAAAAGCCTACGTGTTATTCCAGACCTAATCTATCTTTGTTCCAAATGTCATCCAGAATTCCAGTTCAGCTATTCTGACGTGATGGAATAACAAACATTCAATATAAGAACCACGTAACATCAGACTCCTGGCTTGTAAGTAAACCTTCATTCCGATTGGTCTTTTGTGGTATACAACGCTGAAATTGTCAAGAGTTTTAAACGTTTTCACTTGATGACGTAAGTACAACGTACATACCTACCTAAAGTATATTTTGTATGGTGTCACGAAACTTTAATTACAATTCGATTACCAAATATTAATGAAATCAATGAGGATGAATGAATTGGATTTCCTTAGCTAGAATTTTTGTAAAATCATAATAATACTTAATTTTATTTTTTACGTATCTCTACGAATCTTTTCGGAATTTATTGTACCTACTTACCTATGTAATTTTATTTACTGAAAGTAAAAGATTGTGTAGGTGTAAGCGGTCGGTGACCCACCGATGAAGTATCGCACACGAAGTTTGCGTAATTTACATAACTTGACAAGAGTCAAGATCAACACTTGAGACGGGTTTACTAAAGTTGTGTATTCTCTCTGTATTTTGATAGAGTCAATGACCACAAGCATTATAAAAGTACCGTAACCAAACTGATAACAATATACTTACTTACAAATCGTTACATCATATTTATTGTTGTAATCTATATCTATACTAATATTATGAAGAGAAAATATTTGTATTTTTGTTTGTTGCGAATAAACTCAAAACTGGTCCGATTTAAAATTATTTCACGATTAGAATGCTACATTATCCCTAAGTAACATATTTTATGTCCACCCGTGCGAAGCCGGGACGAGCCGCTAGTACTAAATATATTCAGAATCATCATAGAGTTCTCTATGATAGAGCTCGTCCGGGGAAGGACTACCACCATACCTATTTCTGCCGCCAAGCAGTAATGCTCGCATTGCTGTGTTCCGGTTCGAAGGGTATGGTTTCCGGTGAATTTACTGGCACATGAATGAGGCTTTCGATCTTAGCCTCAAGGTGGCAACCTGCGAGTGATACCTCTGGTATTGCAAGCGTCCATAGGCTGCGGTAACCGCTTACCATCTTGTGGGCCGTACGCTTGGTTGCCACTTCAGTTGTATAAAAAAAAAACGTGGTGTGATTGCACCCCCCCTGTTTTCGGTAGTAGTCTTTTTACACCCTGTATAATATATTAAATCTTCATTATTATCATGATCATCTTCTAATTTGATTTTTTTTGTTCTACTAACAGCTGGTATTTTTGTGACGTTAGACTACAATATAAAAATTATAAAACATTTCGATTCAGGCGAAAGTTAACCCCGCAATGTTCCGCTTCATACGTCTTTGCCAAGCATGGTCAATATTATATTATGGCTGGCGTATATTTGGGATGTATTTGGCTCAAAGAAATTATAAAATACCAAAAGTAAGTTTATTTCGTTTAAAAAAAAACGAACGTACCTACCTAAGTACATATAAAGTAAAGTTAAAGTTAAAGTTTACAAAGTTTTAAAGTTAAAACAAAATATTTCTTATAAAAACTCAAGACCGCCTTTAATATGCTATAATAAATTAAAATATTATTGACTCAGCCAGGGCAAGAAAGTAGGCATTTGTGAATAAAAAAATCGGTTTACAATTTGGTAAAGATTTTACGATATCTTTAATGGTTTCTAAAAAGGTTTTTTTGAGGTTAAACTAGCGGACCCGCCCCGGCTTCGCACAGGGTGCCGTAAATAAATAATAAACCTTCATCTGAAATTACTCTATCTATTGATGAGAACCGCATCAAAATCCGTTGAAACATACGTACAATAGAGACATACGGCGGGACTTCATTCTATACATTTTATTTTATACGTTGTTATTTTTATTAATTTGTTTGGGATCCTTAACGATGCGGAAGAAATGTTTGCTTAATCAAATTTTCAGTTCTGGTCCTTATAGATTTTCAGAATATTTGAATTATTTTTTAATGAAGCTAAAAGTAAATTACCTTGAGATAATTTATTTACCTACCTATTTGCCAAAATTTTATCACCCAGCATTACAAAAGAATTTATAGGTGTGGATCTCGAGAGGTGATCTAATAAATTATTGCAATATTATCTGTATTGGTCCATTGACTCTGGTTGTTTCGAAAACAACGCAATTTGCATACAAGCAAAGCAAGCAAAAGCAGGTAGCTGGCTGCCTTTGGGGTCATCGTCATCATCCCAACCAGTCTTAGGTGTTTCCGTGCGACATTTAGCTGACGATTAGGACTGGATATTTTTTTTGGACCAACCTGGGATAATTTAAAACCATAAACTCGACGCGCCGATGTTATTGCCCTAATCTCAACATTCAACATATCATTTTACTGCGTCCAAACTGCATTTAATTTACATTCGCAGATGAGCATTTTGAGTATCAGGTGTTTTTTTTCTTATTAAGTACTTATAAGTTAAATATTTTATTTAGTTTCAACCACTTTTAGATAAATATAATAAAAATCAGGATATAAATGGCTGGTCGGCTAGATTTCAATGTTAACATCTCAAGGGTGACATTACATAGTGCGAAGGCCGAAGGAGCGACGCTCGAGCGATGTTACTGCGTGCGTAGCATATTGCTACATACGCGTACATGCCCCTTTGTACTGGATTATTCCCATACTGCCGATTTACCGCAAATGACTGAGTTTGTTTTGTTTTTTTTTATTTTTACTTGGAAATAAAAAGTATCCATGCCTATATCTGAAAGGGCTGGTTACCTAAGAAAATAACATAATTGACTAAAATCGTTGCCTTACTGACTGACAACACACGACACTCACCAGTAAAAATGGTAAATCCGAAACTTGAAATGTAAAGTCTTGTGTATATTGTGTGATATTGTGGTATAAAAGAGTAAGAAAGAAAATCTCTGAGTTCGAAAAAAAGACAGCACGAACAAAGGAGCGGGGTGTTCCACTACTTAGAAAATAAATACATAAAACTATAATAATGTTAGTAACATAGAAATCAGACAGTACACAAAATAAAATCTGACAAAGAAGACAAACGAATAGGCTACTGTGATGTGCTTAGAATAAAAATGGGGTTTATTAGACGTAGGATAGAATAAGAAATTGATTCACACTTTACAAGGATATTTAAACAAATGGTTTTTCAATTTGTAATACGGTGCAAAATGTTTTTTTATATAGATAAATACTGAATACATTATAATATTACTTGAAATCGGTGATAGTATGTCTGTATAAGATCTCTAATGTAGCTCTTAAAATTGTTTGATACTTGGTAAATGCAACACAATTACTGCGTGGTTGTCATCACTCAGAGCTTGTACTTGTGGGTACCTAGGTACCTACACTTGTGTTGTGTGGATATATCTAAGCAATTCTATAGAAATTATTAATTACTTACTACGGACTTCCGATAACGGAGCTTTGATAAATAAATAAGTAAAAAAGTCTCCATGTTTAATGATATAAATAATCTTTAAAAAGTACTTTACTGATTTATTGCAAGTACAAGTAACGGATAAAACAAAGCACCAAGGTGACATTTAGTAGGTATTCCTGGTTATTCAACCTTATTCCTGCCCTTGTCCCAGTCTCTTGTACCTAAATTAAAATCGATGCACGTTGTAGTTTCAACCATTATTTTTTATTCTGGGTCGAATGCCGTGCATAATTTATATGATTCAAACTACTTAATAATTTCACTTAGAGACATATTAGGACACTCCATTTGGCAAACACAATACAGACGGATAGAATCGACACGGTAGTTTGAAGAAATTTAGGTAAGCAAGTACCTATGTACTTATTTATTAAAATAGGATTGGAACTATTATCTATTTTGGGGCCTTTGACATAAAATTATTAACGATGCTCTTATAAAATAGAGGTCAATAGCATTGGCTGGATTTAAATGATATTAACTGCTTAGTCAATTAGTGTGTTGATAAAACAAATTAAAATCAATTTGGCTTCGGTTCCTAGTATGATGATTGATAGGCTGCTTTTAATTATTTTTTTTTGTATGAATTCTAACTATGAAAAACCAAAAACTAACTAACGTCACAGGATCTTCTCGAAGAATATTTTAACGACGTTTGTATATTTTTTAAATAACATCTACGCGAATGATTTTTGAATAATCTTAATTAATAAAAGTGCAGCAATCTATACTATTTATTATTCACTTACCCACAGTGCGAAGTTATGCCCCATAATGGGGAGCTTTGGATTCCACCGATGTTTTCTGAAATACCAAAAACTTTTTCAGCACCAAGTTTTAATCTGAATAACCGATTAAAAGACGGCACCTATGTATTTTAAAAACATAGGTGTGTTTTATTTCTAAGATAATTAAAAGGAACCTACTTATGTTATTGTTTTGGTACAGAGTCGGGTGCTGAATGCCCTTCTGGATAGGCTTCGCCGGTGTCGCGAGTGTCGTGCGACTGAGCGGGCGGCGCGCGGTACGCCTAGTGTTAAATACTCGGACATCGGCTTCGAATCGCATCTCGTACCCATGAGAATGCACATACCCTATTCAAATTTTGAGACATGTGAACCTTAGGTGTATCTACCTAAATATTAATTTAGTTCTGAGCAAAGAATACCATAAACTTATGTTATAGCAAAAACGTTTGTCCATTATAACGACATTGTGTAGGTTATTAAAAATAGAAATGGTTGAGTAGGACATTACAAAATATAACATACTTGATGGTGTTTTATAAAACAGGTTCATAATTTAGTTTTATATTAATACGTTACTTACTACCTGCTTATAAAATATAGATAAAAAAAAAATATTCTTAGCACTGCAGCGGATATGCAGAACTTAGCCTTATTGGTCAGTATTTTTCATAATAAAGTTTTTAGTTTAGAGAACTGAGTTAGGCGTTGCATTATGGTCACCCTACAGTGAGAAATCGATCATTCGAAACACTACCGGTTCCTATAAAAGCTTATATTTTAAAATATACTGTGTCATTGTACCTATAAATCATAATGAGCGAAACAAATAATTTCATATAAAGAAATTACATCTTTATTATTATAATCTCATAATATGTTGCGTGTCTGTATTTTTAATAGAATTTTTAACATCCTCTTTTTATATTAACCAGTCATATAAGTGCTCTAGTTTTCATAGTATTTTCGTGAGTAAATCATTGATAAAAAAGAACTCACGAAATATTCCGCTGTCTCTTCTCAAACTAACTTATCATCATAACAAAATAGGTCACTGTTTTTTTCAAAATTAATAGAAACAATACGCACTTTATGAGTATTTAGCCACCGAACTATGTAGGCTGGTAGAGTGTTGATGGCAGTGCGCGGGTATGCTACTCTACATTTGCCAGAGGTCGATAACGTAAGGCTCGTTTTCTTTATCACCTTAGTCATCAAGAAAAAATTGGTGCTAGGTACAGTAAAAATGTCTTTCGTAACACAAAGTTTAATTGCCGACTCATACCAATTTTGCCTGCAAATCTTTATATCTCCGTGCTATTTAAATCCAAGATTGTTTTTGGGGGGCCTTAAAATAAAGGTTTTCTATTACTGATGGTAGCCGTCAGGTGGTGGTCGGCTACGTGGTGTCTCAGAGCGTGCCTGGGCGCCTCTATCATTACTATGCACGTTGCGTCTCTTCCTTTCTTGCTGCCAATGTCACTCGCATTGTTTACCGCCGACCGTCTTTACTGTCTCCTCACCATCTAACTGTGAACTAAGTGAACCCTGAAATTGGCAATGCCCTTGTTTATATAAACATACGTTCGACCCGTGACCTAGTTTTTAGGAAGTCAGTTTTCGTCGATCACCAACCATGTAAACAGATGAAAATTTAGACTGCAATTATCTACACGTTTTACCTACGTGGCATCGCATTTCGGCTTTTCTCCTACTTTTCTCTAATCATGGTCATCCTGAGTCTTATAGTTCGCTTTCTATAATTTTATCCACCCCTACAAACAGAAACAGAAATGAAATTTCTCCAGTTATCCGGGCGTACCACAGGATGTTCTACAATTTAATACTGCTAAGATTAGCAAAGTTGGTTATTTTAATATCGATCTTCTACTCGGAATCTGGATCATGCCCTTTTCGAAGGTATGGGTGGAACCGGTATTACGTTACTGTTTACCTGTATTGTAAATTGAGACGAGTGTGCATTGCGGGCTTTGTGGAGGGATGCGGCTGCTGGCCTGGCGGGCGATGGCCGGGAGCATCCCGCGTGCTCTTCAAGGCGAAGTTCAAGGCAAGACATTGGCATTTATTGCGCGATTCGTCAACAGCGGTGCGGGCCCGCTCCGCTCGCCCACTCATCGTCAAATGTAATTAAAGGTTCATTGCGTTTCTATTGTCATGTCTTGTCTAACGGTTTGTATTTTGTCCCACCACATAGTATACCTATGCTGCCTGTTTAATTTTTCTTGCTAATTGAATTTACCACTATGTACCTATAAGGTATTATTTGAGCGGTGTGTAGTGTAGTAATAAATAAGTATATAGATTCGGTTTGGGGTGACTTAGCAACATCAATACCAGTTCAGCGTAAGTACCTAGGCAAAGTAATTTTTATCGGACTCTTATCAGTGTCTGTGATTTGTTTACATTCATTTAAACTACGGGCGATAGCAATTATCGTATCTATTACAGTAAAGATATATACAATTTAACATCAAAACTTAGTTTTAAATACCAAGGCATAAGTGGTAGTCGCGTTTCAGTTGCATTATAGTTTGTTCGTAATGGAGCTGCCTAAACAACTGTTTTTAAGTAAACGGTTAGTTACAGAAGACCACATAACTGAAGGAGGAGTGTTGGTAAATGAAAATGGAATTATTGAAAAACTCCTAACAAGGAAAGAAGCTAACGAGATTATTTCAGACTGCAGTGGAAATATTACGGTAAAATAGTTATTAAACAGGTCTTAATTAAATTTAAAAGTGGGCTATGACCAGTATAATTATTCTTAGTTACCACCCAATTCCGGCTTCGGTTCATACTTTTATTATAATCCCATCGAATTCGGCGTCGGGTCATAATAATATTTAGGTCGTGTTTTTATGAGGCTTATCTTATTATTTAGGTTCATTGAAAGAATTTTATGTAACAATAAAATTAAGTGTTAATATTCTTATCTATATACATGCGAATGAGTTCCGTTGATCAAAACATTATTAACTTTTAACGGTGATCTCACTTGACGGTGACAAATCGCCCGTAATGGACTTCTAAGTGACTTCGATGTTTGTACAGTGTATTTTTTATCGAATTCTGAACTCTATTATCTATAGTAAATTGTTTTTATTGTAAATCGACTCGACTATAGGGCTCTAGGCTTGAGCTCTAGAACTTGTGCCAAAGATTATATTCCTCCAAGAATATTTTTCTCTTTTTCATGATCACGATAGGTTGTAGTAGGTACTATTTGTATAGAAGATATGTATAGACAGATGCTCGTTCTTAAAGCCCGCCGACGCGACGCATGTGCAATGTGTCGACGAGCACTCCGAATACAGCCTTTTTTAGATTGGTTGTGTTTTTCAAAAACAAAACCTACTACAAATGGATACCCAATCCGATTCAAAATGTAATTCCAGTTGAATTCACAAAGTTGAAACACTTTAAAATATTCGTGGTTTCAAGGTGGTGGATGGTGGAGAATTAGCGCTGCTGGCTGGGCTCGTAGACTCGCACGTCCATGTAAACGAGCCTGGCAGAACAGCATGGGAAGGATTCCGTACCGCCACCAATGCAGCCGCTGCCGGTGGTATCACCACTATAGTAGATATGCCGCTGTGAGTACATACCTAATTACTGCTCTTTATAAAACTTGTAAAATAATTTGTTTTAATTCTGTGACTAGTTCCACCTCTATGCAAATGCATCTGACAAGAATATAAACGAAGGAAAAACATACAAGCACATTATAGTAATATTGTATAATTACTGGTGTCGATTCAGTTAAGAACTATCTGCGTACTAAACTTACGAAATATATCGCGATCCTTTGTTTATAATTCATTATAAAAGAAAGACAATAATTTTAGTTAGTTAAATGGGTTTGATGCCTTAAATAGTTACGGTACAGCTGATACATACAAAATCGTGAGGTGACTATCTTTTTCTCAAGTTTTTTTTTAATAAAACTATCTTCGGGTGAGGATAACAACGCCAACGGCCTGACAAGAGTCATTTATTTTTATGATATCTATACTTACCAGTATTAATGTTTCAGAAACTCCATTCCTCCGACCACAACTTTAGAGAATCTCAAGGTTAAAGCTTCCGCCGCCACGGGAAATGTCTTCGTAGATGTTGGTTTTTGGGGAGGAGTAATCCCGGGAAATCAGGTAAAAACTAAACGACATTTTGTTAAAAAAATAACTACTCAACATCAACACAACAATTTAATTTTGTCTAGGTACCTGCTAAGTGATTTATTTTATCGAATGCCGAATGATAGCTTTTTAGCATTTATGTATTGGTAGGTATTGTTGTAAAGTGTGTTCCAAACCGCCATCAAACTTCATTCGATCGTTACAGAACAGGTTTCAAATATATCGATAACTGTCTTGCAATGAATATGAGATCTTAAAACCTATAACTAACTGATGATTGCCTTTAAAATCAGATATTTGGATAAAAAAAAATATTTCGATTTTATAGCTCATAAAGCGACACTGTCTCATCCACTTATCACGTGATATTTTATGGCACGTAAACAACATAGCCGCTATATTTTTTTTTATATTTCTTGGAAAAGTACCTTCCTCTAAGATTATAAGGTAAAAAACGTATGATAACAACTTATTACAAATAATTCACCAGTAGAATGGTATACTTATAATATCTCTGCCTACCTTGCTCAAAAGAGCAAACATCTAAAGTTAGATTTGTACCTGCTCGAGACGAAATAAATAAAACCATTATAAATCAGGCCCAGGATTTATGTAATTAGTGCAATCGCCTCGCTTATATTATACACATACCTTAGATATTTTCCTGTATCAGCACGGACCAAGACACTTTAAGATGTTGGTTTTTGATTTATTTTTAAATTGGTTTTAGAATTCGCTGATGGAGCTTGTTGATGCTGGCGTAGTGGGGTTTAAATGTTTTCTGTGCCCTAGTGGTGTGGAAGAGTTCCCTAATGTTGAGCGAGAGGATTTGGAAACCGCATTTGCTGTGTTAGAAGGAACAGGCTCTTTACTAGCGGTAAGTGTAGTCTTGCAATGCAGTGGCATGTAATTAGTTAGGGGAAGGTTTATCCCCAGCACCCAATATGTGTGATGAAAATCTATGAAACCTTAGAAATTTCAGCAGAAAATCAGCCAAGCGCTATGATAAGGGTAGGATATAAAATAGGATGTCTAGTTTTCAAAAATCTACAGCCACGCACGGAAACAAAAATATGAACTTATTTTTTGTTCGTAGCATGAAGAGCGCGTTGAAATCTTTTGTAGGAAACTACTTATTAATATTCCTTGACTTATAGATAACTATTTTATATCGCGCTTACTAGTGCAAGATACTTAATAATGCATGGTCTATGACATTGTTCATTTTGACGGGGGTAGTTAGAGGCAAGTACACTATAAGATGCACGGTACATAAAAGGTTGCAAGCTTGCAAGCTTGCAAGCCCTCCCTATATGGTTTCATCGATACCTACATTCTAAGCTTGAGTAATAGTATCAAAACCTATAATATTTGTTCATATTTAATACTTATTTGAGTTATTGATTATTGAAATACGTTTCAGTTCCATGCTGAAGTGGAAGACAACACTACTTCTAATAGTAAAAGAAAGATAAAAAAGAAAGGTAAGTAATTACGGTTTATTTTTTTATTTTTTTGCCGATTAAGTATGGGCTGTGGTACCAAATTACAATTGACTATAAACCAGAGCACTGGTGGTTTAGTGGTAGTCACCCCGCCTTCCAATCTTTAAGGTCGTGGTTTTGAAACCGGTCGCGTATCAACTGGTTTTTCCACTCAAAAAAAAATGTGCGCGATGCCAGGGCTCTCAAACGGTGAATTAAAAATGTGAAATTGATTGTGTTTATGTGAAGGGTTAAAACCCAATCACTCGCTCGAGAGTAGGCTGTGGGAATATTAGAAGGATGTCATGATCATAAGCACTTACCTAGCTGTAGATGGGCGAACCACGTCGATTTACAGCAACTCGACAACCGGCACAGGAATACTTACATTAAGTGATAGCCTTATTGTTCTATTTTTATAACAAATAATATGTGACCGCGTAGGGCCTTGCCAGTGCAAAGTGTTTGATAAATAAAAATGGTACAAACGGCTACAGATTTAAAGTAGATATTACTATGTCAGTGGTTAAGTCACCTAATGTATGATGACTCGACGTTTTTTCAGACCCTGAAGAGTATAGCACCTACCTCGAATCCAGGCCCCCCAAGATGGAATTGAATGCTATTTCATTGATTACCAGTTTCCTCGAGAAAACAGAGTAAGTTGCTTTCTAATAAAGACAAGTTTGTATGATCGCTTAAAATTATTAGATATTTACTTTCTTATTTTATTTATTTATACATTATTTAAACTAAAGGTATACCCTCTTGGCGAGAAATTAAATAATGATTAATATTAATATTATTATTTGTCCTTCAGTGTTCGGGTTCACATTGTTCACGTTTCATCGGCTGACGTAGTGCCTCTACTAGTAAAGGCTCGTCAAGCCAGGCTGGATAGAGGGCATGAAGCTTGGCACGCAGGGGTCACCGCTGAAACCTGTCACCACTATTTGACGTTCAGCGCTGATGAAATACCTAAAGGGAAGAGCGAATATAAGTGCGCACCGCCAATAAGAGACAAGGGTAACAAGGTGAGAACTACAGTGTAAAAGTCTTATATCTATTATTTTCAGCCTGCATCATCCCACTGCAGGGCAAAGGCCTACCCATCCCCCTTCCACATATGTACGGTCTTGTGCTTTTAAGGACCAATCCTTGTCAAATGTGTCCAGGTCATCCCGCCATCAATGTCTGGGTCTGCCGCGATGTCGTCTCCCATCATGGGTTCCCACTCCGTTGTTATTCTTGCCCAGAGATCATTGGACATGCGGCAAACGTGCCCGGCCCAGTTCCATTTCAGTCAGCTTTTTAGTGACGTCTGTGATTTAAGTTTTGAGCGCAATATGGTGTTACGGATACGGTCGGTTAGTTTGACGCCAAGAATACTGCGTCTATGAAAACTACAAGATCGGACCCCTGCTTCACAGTCAAAGACCGAGTCTGAGAGCTTCAATCTACAAATATGTAAAAACGTTGCATTAGAGGCTCGTAACAGGTCATCACCTGCTGGAAGCCGTATGCTTGTTTGCCATGTGAGTGGTATAAATAATAATAACTAATTCTTGTACTTATAGGAAAAACTATGGAAATACTTGCTGGATGATAAGTTGGATCTGGTTGTGTCTGACCATTCGCCTTGCACCCCCGAACTCAAATGTAGCAACAATTTGGAGGCATGGGGTGGGATCTCATCTGTGCAATTTGGTATGTTAATCTGAGCAATAAGTGTGTAGAGATAAACCATTTTAAAACTGCACGCACTGCAATTCTTTATATGTGGCTTAAATAATTATGCATGACAAACTTATAGAACCATAACGTTCCCGATATATTTTTTCAGATAAACTTCAATATCAAGAAATAATTAGGTATGATTATTCAAAGCAAAACTTATAGGTGTGAATTCTTGTTTGCTATCACTTTGTCCACAGGCATAACGTTAAATTCAAGTTTGCTATAACTTTGTCCACAGGCATAACATTAAATTCTAGTTTGATATTATTTTGCCCACAAGCATAACGTTAAATTCTAGTTTGCTATTATTTTGTCTACAGGCTTATCGCTATTTTGGACGTCTGCAAGCGCTCGCGGACTTGACCTACGGTCTATCAGCAAGTACTTGTCCTCTGCTCCATCCAATCTGTGCGGACTTCAGCATAGGAAAGGAGCTATCAAACCGGGAGTAGATGCGGATCTTGTGTTCTTTGATTCCGAAGCATACTTCACTGTTGCTCATGACAGTATAAGGCACAAAAACAAGGTGCGTGATTTTATATTTAAATATACAGGGTGTAAAAAGACTTCTACTGAAAACCGAAGGGGTGCAATCAGACTATGATTCTGAAAATATATCTTGTTTTCTTCTGGTATAATTTTTTTGGTTGGTTTTGGGGTGCTGTACAACCCCCTTCCATTTTCGGATATATGTATTAACGACTTGAAAGTTTTTAAATATCATTATCTGACATTAAAAAAACTTACTTTCGATCCGCTGATCCGATCTATATTAAATTTGGCAGGTCGATAGGTTGTAGTTACGAGTAGGTATCTATACTTACATACCTATTTGAGTGGTAAATAGGGTCTTTCATTAGTGCGTAATATTTAAAAAATAAGTTCCACACACACAAAAAAAAAATACCTGTAGTACCTATATTTTTATACAATTTATCATAAAAATCTCGAGTTAATCAATTAAATTTATCTGGTGATATTTATTACCAGATATACTTGACCCTAACAATGACCCCCCCGTTACCGATACGGAGCGGGTCATTGTCACGCGCAGGTAATTGACGCGCGGGTTATTGACGCGTGGTTCACACGTGGTTTACACGCGCCGCGCGCTACCTTTTCGATTTCTAACAAGTAAACTAGTAAACTAATAATTGATCAAATAAACATAATCGATTTACTCAAGATTTTTAAAACAAAATGTTTGTAAAAAAAGGTACTTACATGTGTAAAGGTACATTTCCTTGAATATTATGCATTAATGATGAAAGACCCTGTATATGAGCAATGTAGGCACTTATTATTATTTCATAATCATCATTAATGTTATTTATTTTTTGACTTTTTTTATTATTTTCATATTTTTAATGAATGTTATTGGTTTATCCGTGTTAATTAAAGTAAATATACAAATACAAATACAAATCATCATCATGGTTTTCTAATGTTCCCACTGCTGGGAAACTGGCATACTCTCGAGCGAGATGACTAGGTCTCACATAATCCACCACGCGAACTCAATGCGGATTGGTGAATGGCACGTTAAGCGTTTTTTTACTTCTTGGAGATGACAGTGTCCCCACTATGTTTTCTTTCACCGTTTGAGTATGAGTATAAGTAGTCAGATCCACTATAATTTATGCTATTTATAGGTAAGTCCGTAAACGGGGTAAGAACGACAATAGGTATTAAATTACCGCTATTTCAGGCAATATATTTTACTATCGGCTAATAAATTTTGCTGTCTCATTAATCCTACGCTACGCCATAGTGATAGTCAGTAATAATAGGTAGTCATCGCAATAATAAAATATATAAAATTAATATTAGCGGACTTGTTCTTTTACATATAATTATCAATCAAGACCTTCTCACTTGTTTTAGTTGACGCCCTACATCGGCAGAAAACTAAAAGGCGTCGTAAAGAAGACCTATCTTCGTGGCCAGCTGATTTTTGATGGAGAAATTGTCGGTGAACCAAAAGGAGAACTGTTATTGAAGATCGATTTGTGAATTTAAAATTACGATTTTTTTATTGATTAAATATTATTTAATTTATGAGTACCCTTAAATCGAATACAATCAAAACCGATTATCAGGCTTTAAATTTAACACTCATGCCTATCCTTGTGGTAAGATTAGATTTGAAGGTGATACTTTAAGGCCGCGGTCACTTTGAATACGATAACGCCCGAGTTTTAGTCGTAAATGTATCTATTAGAAAAATAGAGATTGAAAAGTTTACATTATTATTAAAACAGATAGATTTAAAATAATTAAAAAAAACTTAATGAGTAATGAAACCATTTTTTTTAACCCCGCCGTTTTCCCGCCCTATTAGGCTAATCAAAATCAAAATCAAAATAATTTATTCCATTCAGATACAAAATAGTACACTTGGAAAAGTCATTAGAGTAGGTAAATACAATAATTTAGGTATAATCTAATATTTAAAATATCCAATTTGGTAATAAAAATAAATAGATTAGATTAACACAATTTTTATAAAAATAAAATAAAAAATAAACAAAACAAGTCAATAAATAATAGATAATACATTTCATTGTACATTTAGGTCATCAGCGAGTGCTTCGTCCAGAGAATAGTAGGATTTTCCTAATAACATATTTCTAACCTTTACACTAAACTCAATAGGATTAGACTGTTGCAGTGCATGGGTCAATTTATTGAATAGTTTAATACTTACACATAAAAAGCTACTTCCAACTTTAGTTAGTCTATGCTTTGGAATACAAATATTATATTTATTTCTAGTATTACAATTATGAATGTCACATTTTAAGCTAAATTTATCCAAGTTCAGTTTAACAAACATTAGATTCTGAAAAATGTATTCTCCGGTCATCGTCATAATTTCTAGCTGTTTAAATTTAAGCCTGCAAGATTCCAAGTTCTTCATTTGCAAAATGGAACGAATTGCTCTCTTTTGCAATATGAAAATTTTATTAGACTGCGATGCGTTTCCCCAGGCAAGTATTCCGTACACCATTATGGAGTGAAAATAGGCATGATACACTATTTTCGCAGTTTTTATGTCACTAAGTTGTCTTATTGTTTTTATTGCGTATACTGCTGACTTTAGTCTACTAGCGGTGGTGTCAATGTGCTTAATCCAGATTAATTTACTGTCAATAACTAAACCTAAAAATTTTATGTGGTCAAGAGTTGTCATAAAATGTTTATCAATTGTATTCCTAACTATTTCATCATTATTACTATGTCCATGTCCTAAAAAAAATCTTACTATATTAGTTTTTTCTACATTTAGCAATAAATTATTAGCATCAAACCATTTCTTTGAAACTGCTGCTGAGTCGACGCCTTTTTGCTGTTGTGGCACACAAGTACATGACAGCGTCAATTGTTGCTGTTACGAGTACTGCTGATTTTCTTCTTTTTTTTTGTATGTACTGTATATGTGTGTCTTAATAGCAAATAAAAATATGTCTATGTCTATGTCTATGTCTATGTCTTAATATTATATATAAGCTTATCCAATTTCACACTAAAGTCATTTTTGTTTTTATCACTTACTACTATAGTTGTATCGTCAGCAAAGAGTACCATATCCATTTCGTTTTCAGTACAAACTACAATGTCATTTATATATAGGATGAACAAAAGTGGGCCTAAGATAGACCCCTGTGGTACTCCCATAGCAATATTGTTTGCTTTTGACCTTTGTCCATTGCATTCTAAGATTTGTTTCCTATTTTCTAAATATGACCTAAATATGGATAGTTCTCTGTTTTTGATACCATAATGCTTTAGCTTAAGCAAGAGAATCCCATGGCTGACACAGTCAAAAGCCTTCGACAAATCACAGAAAAGGCCGTATGTACACTTACTTCCATCTAAATCCCATAAGATTCTCTCAAGCAAGGAAGCTATTGCCTGACCAGTATTCTTATTTCTCTGAAATCCAAATTGCCTATTGTTTATGATTTTGTGTGTTTCGATGAATAAGTACAATTCATTTGCAATATATTTCTCAAAGATCTTACTGAACACTGGTAAAAGAGAAATAGGTCTATAATTATTAGCGTCACAATGAGAGCCTTTCTTGTACAATGGAATAACTTTAGCTATTTTAAGGTCATCTGGAAAGTTACCACTATGTATACATTTATTCAATACTATTGCCAAAGGCAATGCTATTTCGTTTTTTATTTTCTTAATAATTAGTGTAGACACGTCCCAAAGATCATTCGAGCTCTTACATTTTAATTGATCAATAATTTTGATAACACAAATAGGGGTAATGTCCTTAAGTATAAATGAATTAGAATTGGGTGATGCAAATTTATTGATATATTTAATGGATATAATTTCTGACTTGACAAGGTCTTTAGTCAAAGTAGAAGCTATTTGGGCGAAAAAGTCATTAAAATGGTTAGCGATTTCCAAAGGTGATGTAAGAGTTTCATTTTGAAAACCTGTTATATTTTCTATTGATTTGAGACTCATACATCCCTTTCCAGTTTCTTGTCTAATAATAGTCCAAGTTGATTTTATAATATTTTTAGCGTTAATGACTTTGTCCCGTATATCAATACGTTTTGCCATAAAGCAGCATTTCTTAAAAAATTTACTATAGTGACCTAAATATATCCTTAAATTTCCATCGTTAGTAATAGATAATAGCCGGTACAGATTTTTCATACGTGATTGTGAAATTCTTAAACCTAAAGTCGCCCAATCATTAAACGACTTACTTGTTTTTTTACGTAATGTTTTTATAGGCATAATACCATTCAATACCCTTAAAAATGGCACGAAAAAATCCTTAAAGCTAGTAAACTCACAATTAATAAATTCATTACAGATACCTAATTTAAGAAGTCCAATCGAGTTTTCATTAATTATTTTTTTTTTACATAATAAAAGTCGGAATTTGTAACAGTAGAACCATGTAAATTATTTGTCATTATATATTGTGCAAAGTGATCGGATGTTACACCCTGTATTACGCGTGTATCTAAAACATCTATGTTTGTAAAAATGTTATCTATACAAGAATGTGTATTACTAGTCAATCTTGTTACATCAAAAATTTTTCTTTTAAGGCCATAGCACTCTAGTAAATCTACGAGTGTAGAGCTCTGATTACTACCACTATCATCTAATGTTGAAAAGTGAACATTAAAATCTCCACATACTATTATGTCTTTAGGTAATTTACTTTTATTTGTCAACGTTTCTAAACATAGCTCTAATTTATTCAAAAATACCACTAGATTAAGATCAGCACATGGCGATCTGTATACCACTACAACTATTAACTTTCTAGTTTCAATACAACTTATTTCAAACTCTTTTTCAGTGTGTAACTTACAGATATCAGTCCTTGACTTAGCTTTAATATTGTTTTTAACTATAATTGCCGTACCTCCTCGTATATATACTTTTCTACAGCTAGCACTCACTATATTGTAATTGTCAAGCACATATCCACTTATGCTCTCTTCCTCCAACCAAGTTTCTGTTACACAAAATATGTCAATATCTTCTTGTTCCAAAAATAAGTTTAATAGAAGCTTTTTGTTCACCAATCCTTGAACATTTTGATGGCATATTTTTATAAAACTATTTTTCTTAATTCTACTTATGTCAACTCCTGAAACCTCTCTGATACCTGAAAATCCTTCTTGGCTTGGGGGTTATGATCAACCTTTGGCACATCTTGTGCACAATTTATAAAACACAAGGTGCTGCTAGTTTGGTAGTGATGTACACTGTAAATGACTTTGGCAGCCAAGTAATTTATTTGAGCCGCCTTTGGTAAGCTTCTCTTCCAGTAAGGTGTATTCACATCTAGATACTTTATTTTATTCACTACAGTCAGATGCCTTAGTTTTTCATTTATTTTGTATATTTGAATGTCATTGTAGCCGTCAAATTTGAGAGAGCATATTACGAGTTTGAATTTCCTGTTTAATAGAAGCTTCTTCTGCAGTAATTCTGGATAGCAATCATAGTACTTAGCATTGGATTCATTATAATCATTTAGTAGTAATATAACACAGTCATTTTCTTCTAAGTTCCTAGTTTTTTCTTCATAACTTTCCAAAACAACTTCAATACTAGCATGAGGCATGCAATAATTGATAAACGTATCATTTAGCTTTAGCTTGTTATATATTTTATTTCCTAGGTTTCGGGCATAAGCATCTGAAAACATCAGGATGTTTTCAGATTGTACCGTGGTGGTGTGGCCATTTTCGGTTGTCTTTATTATATTTCCATTTTCATTTATGATATCGCTAACGTTAAGGTCTGTCGTCTCAGTATAATCACTATTGTTTGTTATAATATCATCATTTTTTCTTAAAAAACTTTCTAATTCCTTGAGTTTAGTTTCTATGAAATTTAAATTATCTTGAATCCTTTTGTCTTTTCTCATATCAATCTCATACTTTCTTATGATTTCAAGAAACTGTTTACATTGGTCTTTTAAATAGCTTATTGTATCATTTTGTCTACTCACTTCTTTTTCTGTTAATACAAGAGTAGCTTTTTGACGCATAGATTTTTGTGTCATTTTTTTTATAGAAGAAATTAATTTTCTAAGACGTCTACTTTTTGGTTCAAATGTTTTTACTGATATATATCTATTTATCTTAAAATCTGTTTTTGATATCAAATCACAATATTTAATTTGTAGTTCATCATAGTCATTTTGTAATTCGTGAATTCTTGCTTCATTTTTGAACACTTGTTTACTTTCTAATATACTTTCTAGCTCCATAAAATCGTTTTTTAACATTTTGTTGCTTTCTGTCACATTTTTTAAGTTTTCATTTAAATTATTTAAGACTTCGTCAGAATCACACAATTGTTTCTTAAGGTTATTGTTTTCGGTTAGCAATCCTTCAAATTCTCTTAGGTTCTGTTCTTGCTCGTCTAATAGGGTTCTGCATAAACTTTTCTCTTTTTCTAAATCATGTTTGAGACTATCTATTGTTTGTACATATTTTTTTATCTTTGCGCTTAGGTTTTCGTCACTCATCATAGTGTTTTCAGGTGTAGTTTTATTCAATAGTTTTGTTTTTGATCGAGTATACATATTTGTATAAATAATATATTTGTATATTTTAAAGTTCAATTATGAAATCAATCCAAAATAAAATAAAAAAACAAAACTCAGCGCAAAAAGATATGCTTACTAAGGTGCGGGTTTTGAACCAGCCTTCCTAGTGCAGAGATCTCATACTGGGCTTATGCCGACTGCACCACGGCAGCTGATACGTAACAGTTTGAAATAGCTGTTCAGCCTTACTTTGGTAAAACACTCAGAGAACAATGTGAGAACAATGGTTCAAGGTAGTTCTGTATGAATGATTCTTGCAACACCGTCAATATAACAAAAACACCAATTTTGTTGTAATTATTGGTATTTATCTCACTGTTTTTTCTGCCTCAAAAGTAAGAGTAAACTTGGAGTGAACTTACATAATTTCTTCCAAAGTAATTTTCACTTAATAAAAGCAAAAGTTTTATGACTTTATTGAAAGTTCTACACTCTATGTTTTGTTGGTGTTAAAACTCATCTAGAGGTTGATTTCACACTGGATAACATTCACACACATTTATTAGGATACTATCAACAAATTGTATTAGTTTTTTAGTTGAAAAGAGCGTTTGTTTATTTTATTGTAATAAAAGTAACGGAGCAACTGTTTACTGTGTCGACCGCAGCGACATCTCCTAAAATAGAAGACTGATCTTACCTCTTTCTCATAACAGAGATTCAAAATAATAATAATAATAATAATAGTCAGTACACCGATGCCGAAACCACGCCGATGCTGACTTCTATCCCACGCGCGTTAGCGTTGGCGTGGGGTAGGTGTCGGCGTCGGCGTGGGATAGGCGTCAGCGTGGGATAGGCGTAGGCGTGGGATAGGTGTATAGTTCCTATCGTCATTTGGCCAAATTCCTAAAACTAATTTAAAAAAAAATTATAATGATAACAATAACTTTTTTGCAACATGATTTCTTTAAATTGCATAGTTACAAAGAGTAAAGATAATAGTAATACTTACAGTAAAGATTATTATTATACCGCCTGCTATAAATAAAAACGAAAGTAAAATAAATTATAATAAAATACGCATGATAAATATCTATACCTAAACTAATCTAACCAGTTGATAAACTATGAAGTGATAACATAATCTCCGAAATGAGAACATAGAGACTAACACCTTCTTAAAAGATAAATCTGTGTTATGTTTCGATATGGTTACGATACAGGGTGTACAAAACCTATAGGTAAGTAGATGTTATGGTAATAGTTATGGTCACCATTCGCCCCATGTACATTTAAAACACTCATTGACGATACTAATAAAACCGCACTCTATATAGATATAGCCATCCCGAACACGCACAACTTATAAAATATACGATAGCGGAAAAACTATCCGAGTATGTAGACCTGAAACTGAAATAACCCGGATGTGGAGATTAGAGAAAGTTTCAATTATCCCAATCGTGCTGTCCTCAACCGGTGTTTTTTTTTTGTGTTATTCCTCTTCAATTATTTCAGCCACTCACTTTGCTAACACACTTTTATTTTATTACAAAAAGCAGCGATTTTGAATACTTGTTCATCGTTCGTAAGTTTTTGCAAACCGATCTTTCAACTAGTAATACGTAGGTTGACATTAAATTCTGGTGTTCTAAATCCATATCATTTTAACTGATGCGCACTTGGCTTAGGCCAGTCCACATTTTTTTATTTCCGGTTCTATAAAAAGCCGAGTTATTGAAAATAAAAACCACAATAATTATAATAATAATGTTGGAGCTAAGCTGAGCTTGTGTTATGGGTGTGCTGTAACTGTACAAAATACTCAGAACACCCGAAACAAATATTTGCAGATCATACAGACCTTTGTCCCAAGGCGGGAATCGAACCCACAATCTTGTGTATCATAGGCCGACTTCCGCCCGCCGGCGCCACGCCACTTTCGTCGTCGAATATTACACGTAGAACACGTAGAACTTACATACATCCTGTATAAAATTCTGTATGTGGGTATATATATTCATAGAAATATGTTTCTACATTGTGACGATCTTTACAATTTTCCTCGTGTTTCCTTCAATCATCTTTTGTAAGGTAAAGATAAGAATAACAATTGATGAAGCATAAATATAAAAATGTTCAGTTCATTGCTCACAGTCATTCGCGGTAGCAGTCATGTGGCAGCTAAAAAGTGTTTTGGTTAACATTGTTTTACTAAGTAAGCATTTTCATTCATATTTTCATAAAACTATTCGATTGCTTTCCGGCAATTAAAAGTTTTGTAGAGCTGCTTAGGTCTGTCGACTAGGTCAGAATCTTCAAGGAACCTCCTAGTTGTTGATACCTACCTACAAAACTCACACACTTTAATATTTTTAATTTTTATTTGTAATGCTCATCTTTACCCTGGCGGTTAAAATGTAACTTTATCAATTTCAAAAATATTAAAAATTTTGGTAAAAGTGTAGCAAAGAGTATAAATCAAATTTGCAGGTGTCCAAGACGGTACGACTTGATAAATATTTTTATTAACACTTATAGTTTTTTTTAGCTGGAATATCATGTCACCTAATACGTGGTTCAAAATACTTGGACAGACAATTATTTCTGAGTCGAAGAGTAGTAACCCTTTCTGGAGAGTTTGATGGTGGAGTTCTGGTCGATGAAAGTGGTACCATTGAAGCTGTTTTAACTAAAGAGAATGTCAATACTCTTCTCGCTCAAAGCTACGACAGCTTTCAGGTAAAAAGTAAAAGAATAAGCATAAATGTAGAGCCCCAGCGGGGCTCTTGTTGCGAACGATTATTTATTAATAAGACCTATGTACCAACCAACCAAAGCAATAAATATATGAATATGAATAATCATCATTTCTAAAATAACTTAGTTATTATAAATAGAAGATGCATAATGCAACAACTTTTAATGATAAGTCTGTGCTAACTATTTTTGTAAGGTCTCTTGTGATTCACATTGTGGTAATGCCAATACCAAATTGATGATGATGTAAAAGTACTCGTCAAACTAACTAACTTTTCAAAAGTTGTTAAATTGTGTAGAAATTATTTCATTATCATGTATATTAATATTAGTATAGTAATATTCATAATAGTCTCTCTAGTCTCTCTAGTCTAAAATTAAAACAATTTTTCGATGTTTTCTTCACCGTTATTTTTATTGGTGCACGACCAGTTTCAAACCTATGACTTAGTGATCGGAAGACAGGGTCTGCTATTGCTACCACTGCTACTACTATCAGGCCCAGCGTTTAATTTCTTCTAAGTATTTCCAATCCATAGACCATAATTATTCATAAATAAAATAAAATAAAATAAATAAATAAATAACTACAGAGTCGTGTTTTATTATGATTATTTTTAAACTGTATAGTACCTTCCGTCAAATTTTTTGCTTACCTATGTACTTTTAGGTAGGCTAAGAACTTAGCCTTATTACCATCATATTTATTATAAGCGTACACCTACATAGTGTTTCTTAAGTTTTTGGCAAATAAATTATTCTTCTTCTTGTTCATAATATTAATGACAATGTTTAGATAATCGACGGGGGAGACTTGGCCCTAATGGCTGGTGTTATCGATTCCCATGTGCATGTCAACGAGCCTGGACGCACCTCCTGGGAAGGGTACGTGACAGCCACAGAGGCGGCTGCAGCTGGGGGCATCACCACTATCATGGATATGCCTTTGTGAGTATATAAGACTCACTTGACATTATTTATTTCGGTACCTGCTGCTTATTATTATTGTAAATATTAAACCTATTGTAATATTACCTACCTATAATCTTTAATTAATGTAATTGGAACTTCTGTCCGTTTTAATTAAAGTAAAATAAATAAATAATAAATATATAAGAACTAGCGTCGTAGCTTGCTACGGCGTAGCCAGTTGATACGAGATTTAAGATTTTTTTTTATTTAAAACTTCTGAAACAATCCCACCTACGAACTTTGTGGTTGTATTGTATTTGTATTTGTATGGACATCTCTAGTTTCTGACAGCAGCTTTGCTCGCCAGTTTTCTTTATAAACTTTAAAACCTCATATCCACGCAACAACGCACGACAAAAAGGACTAACTACCACAACACAGATTTTTCTAGGGTGGGAGCAGTAGGAGTGGGAGTTAGGGATCTTTGCAAAAGCCCATAAGCCTATCCCATAGGTTTTGTTTACAAATAAAATAACTAGATATTGTTGTTATTATATATAATATTAGTAAGATACCATGTAATCGTAGCTATTCATTACAGATAAGTATTCATAGTGTGCCTAATAAAGATACGCATGTTGTTTGCGTGGAAACCGCCTACTAATGTAAGCCTGTGTACTTAATTTTAAGTACATAGGCTTACATAAGTAGGCAGGGATTAAAAAAAACACAAAAACGATCTATAGATAGGTCCATAGATATCCAAGAACACTAACAGACTAAAGCCATTACTGTTATGTATTAATAATTATTCCATGTGGGTAGCTAATACTTTAGGTGTGCTCATTGAATATATTCTACCCGCAGTTGGCTCTGAACTCCGTGTTTTATTACATACGTATCACTGGCGACAGGACGGAAATAAATTCATTTTAATAGTTAAAAACGCGTTTTGGCTACTAATTATCATGCCTCTCGGTAAAATCGAAAGTTTTGATATAAATGAACAAAACTGGGACACCTACGTGCGTCGTGTGAAACAATTTATTGCGCTCAATGAAGTCAAACCAACTTTGCACGTTTCTACTTTAGTGACAGTGGTTGGTTCTCAATGCTACGACCTTATGTGCGATTTGTGTTCCCCGGATCTACCGGAAGAAAAAACGTTCGACGTTCTCGTGAAATTGGTGAAAGATCATTTGGAACCGGAGAGATCGGAAATAGCAGAGCGACACGTCTTCAGGCAAAGGAAGCAGGCGCAAGGCGAAAGCGTTCGCTCCTACTTGCAAAGTTTAAAGCATTTGGCTAAGACTTGCAACTTCGGGACCTCGCTAGAAGTTAATCTGCGCGACCAGTTCGTGTCGGGACTATTCAGCGAGGACATGCGATCCAGGCTGTTTGCCGAGAAGAATATCAACTACAAACGGGGTATCGAGCTCGCTTTGGCGTTGGAGGCGGCGGAGCGGCACGCGAACGTGGCTAGCGCTCCGGCCGCAGGGCTGAGCGGCGCGCCCGCAAAGGACGACGGGCTGCATCGTGTCGGCGGCGGCAGAGCGCGCGCGCGCCCATCCCCGCCCTCCCCCGGCGGCGGAGCAGCGGCAGCGCCGGCGCCGGCGCGCGACCCGTGCTCGCGCTGTGGCCGGCCCGGTCATGCGCCCGGCAGGTGCCGGTACAGGTTTTATTCGTGCGATAAGTGCGGTGAGAAAGGACATCTGAAGGCGATGTGTAAAAGAAATGACGGTAAGGAGGCTGCAAAGAAAGGTCAGTACTTTTTGGACGAATCCGATTCCGAGGACGATTGCCACTTTTATAGTTTGATCAGTAGTGTCGGTGACAAACCTTATTATATTACATTGAAAGTGGAGAATGTGCGATGTAAATTTGAGATCGATACGGGCAGTAAAATATCTGCGATATCTAAAAAGTTTTACGATATGCATTTTTCGAGGATACCTATCGAAAACAGAGTTCTTACGTTTAGGTCATATACCGGCGACGTTATCGAGACTATCGGTTATATTGTTGTGCGTGTGGAAGGCGACGGCGCACATAGAGGTATTTGCACGATCTACGCGGCCAAAAGTCCCAAAATCAAAATAACAATAACATTCATAAAAACGAGTTCCACGAACAGAGTACGAACCAGGGAACAATACCCATGCTCTATCTACCTGCTACAGCGCACCCCGCACCCGTAGCGTCAGTCGGAATTTGACCGTGTCACCTAGTGTACGTATCTGTTCTCGGCGCGCTTTTCTAAACGTTTAACTTTCAAAGTGATTTTTTATGCTAACAAGTTCTTCTTACGAATTGAAAGTGATGGATTCTGATGGACAAGGTAAGAAACTTACAAACTACATTAATAAAGTCATGTCGTCAACTATTAGACATTTTTTTTTTTTTAAATAATAAAAACTAATTTTTGTACCGTGAATTCCTTCATTATTTTTTGTTTATTAGTATTTTTGTTTATGTATCGGGGTAGATCGGGCTATGATTATTATTCTAGGTAATTATTTAATGTTTTTCCTTTTATTTACTATCAAAAACAGCTCCGGAAACGTCCGGATAAATATAGTTTTGAGGGATTAAAGATATTTAGCGAAATTTCGTATAAAATTGGAAATGTTTGTTAGCAACTTTTGACCTAGTGTATGTTTGTTTTAGGTTCAGAGGGTGCATCAGGAGTGAGGATCGTGACCCGACAATACTTGTTTGACCGCATGAAGACAGAAAATTTGCCTAATTTAGATGATAAATTAAACTTTCTAAAAGATCAACTTTTGTCATGTGAAGGGTATAATGAAGACCAAATTACGAATTTTAAACGTAGTTTTGCCCATTTCAAATCAGAAATCAAACAAAGGTGGACCAAAGCTCATTATAAAGAAGATAATTTTATAAAATACAACCGGTCTTGGCTGCAAGGTACTTTTGAAATACCTGTTGTCGATACTTCAAAAAAACGGCCAGGTCGACCATCAAAGTCGTTCGAAGACTCAAGTGAGAGGAGCAAAAGGCGAAAGACTGAGGAACTTCGTTCTAATTTTGAAAAGGAGTTCATAATACATGCTGCAAAGGTGGAACTTGGAAAATCTGGAAAAAAAGATGCATCAAATGTCCTAAAAGATATCACCAGTACTCCGACGACACGAGCAACTAAATATAAAAAGGCATTTTATCGTACGAAATCAAGTAAAGAGCAACCCATGACACCAATGCAAGCTTTGCAAATGTTTATAGATGCCGATTTGTCACAAGGACAGTACGAAATTATAAGAAAGACCAATAAGAAGTTTTTTCCGTGCTATAGTGCCTTACAAAAAGCCAAGAAGAAATGTTACCCACCTCAAGAATCGATTACGGTAACGAGTACCAGTGCCGAAGCTCAGTTACAGCCTATAATGGATGTTACCCTTAGACGTTTATCAGAGTACCTAGAAGAGGTATTGATAACTTTAAAGGAGCAAGAGCGTGAATGCCTAACTATAATTAGTAAATGGGGCTGCGATGGGTCCCAACAATCACAGTTTAAGCAAAAACTAGGAAGTGATACCGATTGTGATTCAAATATATTTCAAAGCTGCTTCGTACCTCTTCAATTAGTTTGTGGAGAAAACAACGAAAAAGTTTTATGGAATAATCCAACGCCCTCTTCGCCGCGATTTTGTCGACCAATAAGATTCCGTTTTATCAAAGAAACTAATGATGTCACTGAAGATGAAGTTAGACACGTTAAAAGCGCTATAAGCTCTTTAGTCCCAACAGAGGTCGACATAGAAAGCCAAAAAGTTCTTAATTAAGCACAAATTTATAATGACCATGGTAGACGGAAAGGTCTGCAATGCAGCCACAGGCACAAAGTCTACAAGTAGATGCTACATATGTGGAAAAACCTCGAAAGATTTTAATAAATTGGTAAATACAAGAGAAGTGAATTTTGAAGCCCTTGAATTCGGCATATCGGTGTTACACGCCAGAATTCGAATATTTGAATTTATCCTACATTTAGCCTACAAACTTCCAGTTAAAAAATACGGGACAAGAAAATCGAAAGAGGAAAAAGACCTACAGGTTTAATATTAGATATGCCTAAAACCAATTTCGGGAATACAAATGATGGAAATACCAGCAGAAGGTTCTTTGAGAACCCCAGATTAGCTGCTGAAATAACTGGTATCAGTTATGACCTAATTTACCGACTAAAAGTGATATTGGAAGCAATTTCAAGCGGGTTTAAAATTGATCCTGTAAAATATGAAAGATATGCTTCAGAAACTGCTAGTGTTTATGTGAACCTGTATGATTGGCATCCTATGACGCCAACAATGCACAAGCTTTTAGTCCATGGCGCAATCATCATCGAAAAGGCATTATTACCAATCGGACAGCTTTCCGAGGAATCAGCTGAGGCTCGCAACAAGCATTTTAGATCTTACCGCCAAGATTTTGCGAGGAAATTTTCCAGGGAAAATTGTAATCAGGATATTTTTAACCGCCTTCTGCTCAGTTCAGATCCTGTGCTAAGTAGCATGCGAACTATAAAAAAAAGGAAATCAAATACATTTTTGCCTGAAACCTTGACCATGTTTGTATCTGCAGAATCTAATTTAACAGAAAACTCATCAGAGAGCGACGAAGAAAGTCAAGAAACTTAGTACTTATTATTGTTTTTTTCCTTTGAACCGACCTAAAATTTTTGTAGGTACTTATATTTATTTATATTTTTGGAAAATATATAATTTTGTTGTAAAAATAAGATTTTTTATTTATTTACGTTGTTTAGATACCAATTATGCATAAAAATAATTTTGGCCGCGTAGATCGTGCAAATACCTGTATGTGCGGCGGCGGCGTGGAGACCGCTTGCCTGAAGCTTTTTGTAATAGATAACGGGGGACCTCCTTTGATGGGGCGGTCATGGATAAAACATTTAAAACTATTTCTTTTTAAAAACGATAATAGTACGATCCACAATGTAACCGAAGGAGATTCGATGGCTAGTTCTCTTCGACATGAATTTCCCGAAGTGTTCGCGGAAGGTTTAGGTACTTGTAAGTCGCGTATCCGGTTGCATCTCAGTGACGATACGCCGGTGTTTGTAAAAGCGCGGCCGCTACCGCTGGCGCTGCGCGGGCGCGTCGAACGGGAACTCGGTCGGCTGCAGCGGGAGGGAGTGCTCCATAAAGTTGAAAGATCCGACTACGGCACACCGATCGTTCCGGTAGTTAAAGCTAACGGCGATATTCGCATTTGTGGTGACTACAAGGTTACCATCAACCCGCGGCTTAAGGACTTTTATTACCCGCTGCCGCGGATCGAGGACTTGTTCGCGACTTTGGGAGGGGGCGAACAATATACAAAGTTAGATCTGTCTAATGCTTTTCAGCAATGTATTTTAGAGAATGAATCACAGCCGTTGACAGCCATAACCACTCATGTCGGTACTTTTGTCTATTCTCGAGTGCCTTTCGGTATAAAATGCATTCCTGAAAATTTTCAAAAAATAATGGAAGAAACTTTGAGTGGGCTACCGTCAACGGCCGTGTTCGCTGATGATATTTGTGTTACAGGCCCCACCAAATCGATTCATATGTCTAATCTAAGGGCAGTCTTGAAAAGATTGAAAGATAACGGACTTAGAATAAATTTTTCAAAATGCCAGTTCTTTAGGGACTCGGTAACTTATTTAGGATATAAAATAGACAGGTTTGGTTTACACACAGATCCAAAAAAAGTGGATGCTATTGTAGCCGCTCCGGTTCCACAGAACGTGACTCAATTGAGAAGTGTTATGGGCATGGTGAACTTTTATTCTAAGTTCTGTAAAAACACGAGCGATGTATTAAAACCCATGTATAGCTTATTGAAAAAGAACGTTAAATGGAATTGGGATGAAAGTTGTGGGGTTAGTTTCTGTAAAATCAAAAAGATGTTAAGCAGTTCTCCGGTGCTCGCGCACTATGACCCTAGCCTGCCCTTGATACTGTCGGTGGACAGCAGTCAGTACGGAGTGGGCGCGGTGCTGGCGCAACGGTACGCGGACGGTAGCGAGCGGCCCGTGTGCTGCGCCTCGCGCACGCTCAACGCGGCCGAATCCAACTACTCGCAGTTGGATAAGGAGGCCCTAGCTATAGTGTTCGGGGTCACTAAACACCATCAGTACCTGTACGGGAGAAAATTTTTACTTAAAAGCGATCACCGAGCTCTCAGTTACATATTAGGAAAAAATAAAGGGATACCCGTGACTGCCGCTAGTAGGTTACAACGTTATGCAGTTAAATTGGCGGCATATGATTTTGACATTAAGTTCGTGAGATCCGAGCAGAACCCGGTGGCGGACGCACTGTCGCGTCTTCCGCTCGTGGCGACCGGAGGTCGAGCCAAGAGCGAGGATGAGGAATGCAGCTACTTAAATTTCGTGCAGGAGACTCTGCCAGTAAGTTTTAACCAGATCAAGGCAGAAATGGATAAGGACACTTTGTTGAGCAGAATAAATGGGTACGTAATGTTTGGTTGGCCGTCAGCGGACACCGAAACGGCAGCGGAGAAGCCTTTCTTTCGAAGAAAAGACGCTTTGCACTCGGACCGTGGTTGTTTAGTTTGGGGCTATCGGATCGTGATACCGAAAGCCTTGCAGGAGGCGGTGTTGAACGAAATACACGAGGGTCACCCAGGCATCGTAAGAATGAAGCAGATAGCCAGAAACTACGTGTGGTGGGACACTCTGGACGCAGATATCGAGCGCACGTGCGCGGCATGCGCGGCGTGCCGCTCGCAGCGCGCCGCGCCGCCGCCCGCGCCGCTGCACTCGTGGCCGTGGCCGCACGAGCCCTGGGCGAGGCTCAACATGGACTTTCTAGGTCCCTTTCGCGGTAAGTACTATCTAGTTATAGTGGACGCGCACTCAAAGTGGATCGAAGTAGTAAAGGTCGGCAGCACATCGGCTTCCAACGTGATCTGCGCTCTCCGGCGTTTGTTCGCGCGGTTCGGTCTGCCGAAAAGAATAGTGACCGACAACGGACCCCCCTTTTCTTCGGCAGATTTCAGCAAGTATTTGCAAGGTAACGGCATAAAACACTCGGCCGTCGCGCCGTACCACCCGGCCAGCAATGGTGCGGCGGAGAACGCAGTGAGGACCATAAAGAGAGTTTTGAAGAAAGCGTGTCTCGAGAGCGTGGATGATGACACCGCCCTAAGTAGGTTCCTGTTTATGTACCGCAACAGCGCGCACAGTACGACGGGACGCGAGCCGGCCGTGGCTATGTTCGGGAGGCGGCTGCGCGGGCGCCTTGACCTGCTGCGCGCCGACCCCGGCGATGCGGTGCGCGACGCGCAGCTGCAGTCGGAGGAGCGCGCGGCACACGTGCGGCCGCTGCGCGTGGTTGCGCCGGGTGACGCGGTGCTGACGCGTGACTATTCAGCGCGCGCTCAGAAATGGACGGACGGCGTTGTGGTGGAGCGCTCGGGACCCGTCTCGTACAAGGTAAGAACGACAGACGGACGGGTACATAAACGCCACGTGGACCAGTTGCTTGCCGATAAGGCTGGTAAGTCGCGATTCTCGCTATCTAATGTGTATCCGACTTTGGACTGTGAGCTCGATGACGCGGGGGTTGATTCGCGCGGGGACGAAAGGTCGTTGAGCGTTTCGCGTGCGGTAACGAAAACTGTCACACCGCGGATGTCGGTGCCGCAGCCGCCACCGCCGGACAGTCCCGAGAGTCCGATGGTGACGCCGCCGACATCGCCACCGCCCGCGCCAGCAAGTGAAGCAAGAAAGCGCCGGAGGGCTGCTCTTATGTGTGTAGAAAAACTTAAGAATCAAAAGTAATAAAAAAAAATGTATATGGCATCTGTCATAAATTATATTGTTAAATTACCAACTAGTGATTTAAGGGAGGACAGTGTTATGTATTAATAATTATTCCATGTGGGTAGCTAATACTTTAGGTGTGCTCATTGAATATATTCTACCCGCAGTTGGCTCTGAACTCCGTGTTTTATTACATACGTATCATTATATATATATATACATTACCATGTTACAGGGCAATGCTAATGCGTTGAAAATAATGAACCGCAGCTTATAAGTTTGTTTTTCTAGGAATTCAATCCCACCTACAACTTCAATGGAAAATCTGAAGGTTAAAGCTTCTATGGCCAAAAACCAAGTTTATGTAGATGTTGGATTCTGGGGAGGAGTGGTTCCCGGTAACGAGGTAAAATAAAATAACGAAGATGCAAAGTGCCATTTAGCATTCATACTGCAGCTCTACATTTTTTTTAACGTCAGCAAGTGACAAGACGGTCAAGTTGCCCGCCTGATGTTAAGCACCACGCCTGACCATAACAGTTGCAATGCCACTCAAAGCTTATTTTTTTTAGGTTCAGCGTGGCACTGAGCTCATCTTTTGCCCAGTAATTTCTAAATCTCAAAAACAGGTCATACTAACTCAATATGACTACAGTAACGTAACATTTTATATATAAATATTTAGATACTCTACTGTACTCTAATATTTAAATCGGTTTTAGAAAAAAATGTTACAATTTATCAAATGGATTATCACCATCATCTTCATCAGTCTGTAGCTGTTAACCAGAGTTGGCCTGGCCACTGACTCCTACGAACTTGCTTTGTAGTCTGATGCTGGAAATATGGCCTCTCCAACTAACGCTATCACGCAATATCTTCCTGTATAAATGTTTGAAATAATCGTATTTACATTACAGCTGGAATTACTAAATATGGTGCACGCTGGCGTGGTCGGCTTTAAGTGCTTTTTGATAGACAGTGGCGTGTCGGAATTCCCTTATGTTTCAAAAGATGATTTAGAAGAGGTATTCGTGGCATTGAACGGGTCAGGAACTGTTTTAGCTGTAAGTACTTTTTTATTCATAAATTATTAGCAAATAAATAGCCAAACAAATGACACCTACTATCGGATATGTCATATTTGAAAACAAGCTGTATAATATCTACTTATTATTATTATTCTGAGGTATCTAGCTATTTGCATAGGCATCACAGATTAGTAATGCTAATAAAAATTCTGTTGACGGAGTCAACATATATTTTAAATCAATGTGTGTTTTATTTAATTTAGGCAAAAAACCCTCAATTAGATAAAACATAAAGTACTTATTTTTGTTACAAAAAAGATAACTCTTGTTGCTTCCTGAAGCAACGATTTAGAGTATACCAATCTGGGTATCAATGATTTTATTCCACTTGGAGCACCTATTAAAATTTTGGCTTGGCGATCCCGGTACACTTTACATTTACAATAATAAATAAATAAATAAACAATGCTGGACAATCCACACAGCATCATCTAGCCCCAAGGTAAGCTGCTGTTAAGAGCCCTATCCTTGACAATCCTTGAATTTACTTGTAGCCCGTGAAGTTTCGAACACTATTGTGGCTTGTGTGTTGAAGATATTTTAACGAAAATAAAAACAAATAAAAGCTTATCCCTTAAAATTTAAGCCAACAGAGCATAATATTAATTAACTCAAGACATAACTGATTAAAAAATAATTAGTAACGCACGTTTCGTAAAATGAGCAATTCCAGTCAACTTTCGATCATTTTTTCTATGAAGTAACAAAGTCTAACATATTTCCAAAAATGCAATTATAATAATCACAGTTTTAAAATTTAAGTGAATAGAGAAAAATACAGCATGTTAGTTCAATATTTTTGAAAAAAGACGGTCTAAAAAACGCGTACTATTCCTAATTTTACGCTTGTTATTTCTGCTAAAGTAAAGAGTTTACAATAAAAATACACCTACTTTATTAAAGTTTAAGTTTTTATTAAATAAATACAACAAAGAAAATAGTCTAATAGCATTGACTTTTTTTAATACGATTTTTTTAAAATCACACCTTAGCGCACTTATAATCGTATCGATCGAAGCAGCGACTCTCAAACCGCGCGGACGGTAGGACGTATAGCTCCTCGTCGCGTGCGCTATTACTTATACTATATAAAGATACATTCACGCGAACTTCATGAATTATATCGCTAAATCTTGGAAAGGCCTCTTAAACAGAGCTGTATTATGGGTACTAGACGACTGATATATATTTAATACAATACAATACATAGATAGATATTTTTTATTATATATAGAAAATACCCAGAACACCCGGAACAAATATTTGTAGATCGTACAAACATTTGTTCCGAGTCGGGAATCGAACCCGCAACCTCTGCGTCGCAGGCGGACCTGCGCCCGTTGCGCCACATCGGTCGTCATGAAGCTTCCTACTGTAGCACCAATAACATAGAGCTTATAATGACGGGGATGGGGTAAATTAAGCAAAAAAATTATTATAGGAGCATCAAGAACTTCAAATCGATGAAGCTGTAGTATACCTCGAACTGCATAGATTTTTTGTTTTTTCAGTTTCATGCTGAGTTGCAAACTAGTAATACCAGCTCTACATGTGATGGCACCAATTGTCCTAGTAAGTGCATCTAACATTGTTATTCATAACTAGTATGTAACACGTTTTAACACTGATATCGTCTCACTTACAAAGTTTATGACTATTAATACAGAGTTATGGATACCAAGGTTAGTCTCGTTTATTTTTCATATAATATAAAACATTTTATGGCATAATATCCTGTTGCTGTTTATCAATGATAGTCATGTTGGTGTATCTCTATTTATACAGATCCTATTCTATATGAAACCTACTTGGCTACTCATCCTGAAGAAATGGAGTTAGCAGCTGTTTCCTTAGTCACATCACTCATAAATAGAACGGAGTAAGAATGTTAACCTATTATACTGATTTACTTACCCGATTTTTTTTAAAGAAACTTTAATATACTTACCTAAGATCCAATGATGGATAGTCCAAAACTTCTTTAGTAATGTATAACCCCAATAAAGGTTTTAAGATTGATTATTCTCAACAATAATATCTTAGGAAAAAATATGCATAAAATCCTTGCTACGACATGCTACGTCGTAGATATGACTAACATGGCTCATTATCTCATATTTTCTATTTGTTTTTAGATTTACATAGCCAAATTACTACTGTAATAATATTTACGAAATGCATACATACCTGCGTAGTAGAAAATATTACTGCGTACACTATGAGGAAAAAGAGCCATATTATCGTAGATGACCTCTACGCCGTAGTACATCGTAGCAATTGCGTAGCCTACCATACTTTTTAGTTTTTACAATATTTTAAACTATTTTATCTTCTAATAGTCGCCGCGGGCAAGTGTTCTGTAAGCACGAAGCTGCGGGTTCGATTCTCGCAGCGGGACAAAAGTTTGCGTGATCTACAAATATTTTATTTCTGGACTGGATGCAGTGACTATGGTTAGATACTCAAAGTTTCTGATGCCCTCAACATAGCGGTAGTTCTAAAGTGTAGTCAGGATTATTTATGCGACTCTCTTTACCGATCTTTGGCCTTCGGGCGGTCTATTAACTTCGTCACCAGAGGCCTAGGCTATGACCCGTACGGACTTACTTACTTTTTTACCAATCTAGTGTCCATGTCCACATCGTCCACGTATCAACTGAAGGTGTTGTGCCAATTCTGGAACGAGCGAGAGAGGAGAGGATACAAGCGGGGTACAGCGGCTGGAGGGGAGGCGTCACGGCAGAGACTGCCAACCATTATTTGACGCTCAGCTCGGAGTACATCCCACCGGGACGCACTGAGTTCAAATGCTCTCCGCCGATAAGAAATAATTCCAACAAGGTATCGATCACAGTAATATTATAAACGAAAATAAAAGAAAAATATTATAAACTAGTTGTTACCCGCGGCTTCTTTCACGTGCCACTCGGTCGTAATTCTGGTCAAGTCTGGTTCAACCGTGGTCTATTTAACTGTTTTTAATTTCAGTCAAATCGGTTGTCGAGTTAAAGAGAAACAAACAAAAATACAAACAGCCAAACTTTGCCATTTATAATATAAATATGATTATGTGATAGTGTAAAGCAAAAGTTTGTGGGTAAGGGTGAGTTAACTTAGTAACAGCTGAACGGATTTGAATGAAACTTGTAATCTACATAGCACTATTTGTTCCAGTTCATACCTCAATATTTTCAAAGGAAAAGTAGAAAGACACTATATGTCTATGTAAATTTTACCTTGGTATAATATGTATGTTTATTATATGAGCAGTAAGTAGTAGTAAAAGTAGTTGTAAGTATATTATAATATTGTAGGCATATCTTATGTATGTTTATGTAAGTTTATTAGTAAGTATTTAATTTTAATCTGATTTATTTATGGTATATTACTATTTCTATTTTCTGTACACGTACCTACCACTATAAACACCTCTCTCTAGCCTCAATGGTTTGCTGAAAGAAAACTCTTTTTAGGGTTAAGCTCGCCTTTGTATATGTCTTTTCTACAAAAAAAATTAATGTATTATTTGTGCACCTACAATAAAGAATAAAGAAAGATAAAGAAAGCTCGTGACCTGAATAGCGCATAGGTTACTTTTTATTCGGGAAAAGTTGACGGTTTTTGTGGGACAGCATAAAAACTACCTAACCGCGGATAAAACCGCGGAATATAATACAGTGTGAGTACTCTCAACCGCTCTCTGAGGGTAAAATCTTAACGGCTATAGTTATTGAAAAATGTTGTCAGGAGTCACGAGCTCGCCTTTGATAAAAATAAAAACTACATTAAAAAAATATTTATTTGCATATTTTGTTTATTTATTTATCTATCTGATAACAAACAAATACTGGAAAAAAACAATGGGTCTAAAGTTGTTGGAACACTAAACTTAGGGTGCGTGGCACCATCTAACGTTAACGTCAAATTGTTCAATCGTCGTCGAACAATTTGACGTTAACGTTAGATGGTGCAACTCACCCTTAGAAATCATAATTTTCCTTTTTATACAAAATGTTTATAGCAAAAACTAACAACTTAAAAAACTGCGATTTTTTTTAGCAAAAGCTGTGGCAGTACGTTAAAGAACATAGATTGGACCTAATTGCTTCTGATCATTCGCCGAGCGTACCATCTTTAAAAGGAACTAACTTTTTGGAAGCCTGGGGCGGAATATCTTCTGTTCAATTTGGTAAATCTAGGATAACGTTCGATTAGTTCTCTAAAATTAGAATCAGTACCATATGCATGAACATTATCTGTGACAACCGTGTCGCAAATGTATCGTCCACCCGGGCTAGCTTATGCACCGTAGAAATGTTTCTCTGTATCTACGGAAGAGTAAGAGAGAACGTTTATATTTTAAAGAAGCTGAAAGAAATATTTCTCTACACTTCCTTTTAGATGTTAGCAGTGTGTTGATACAATTGTTAAACGAGATCATCGTTTGACAATCGTTTATTCTTGATTCTGGTAATATTTTAGAACTTTGTGAACTTTAATGGTGTGAAATGATTATGATATAATTTTTGGGTAATGGGTTTCATTTTTATTTAACAGACCTGTCGTTATTTTGGACGGAGGCGAAGGCCCGTGGGTACAGCCTGAGCACCGTGAGCCACTACCTGTCGGCGGGGCCGGCGCAACTGTGCGGACTGCAAGAGAAGAAAGGCGCTATCCGGCCGGGTCTCGACGCTGACTTAATTTTCTTCGACCCTAACGCGTCCTTCGTCGTCACGCCGGACATAATCCGTTATAAAAATAAGGTGTTTTATATAAAAAATATTTTTATTAGGTGATATTTAGAGTGTTTTGATTAGAGCGCAGTTTATTTCAACAGTTGCAGTGTCACACAAAGTCATGCGTGGCACTTCGCTGCGCACGCGTTACTCGTTACGCGATATAACAACCTGTTACTGAGTCTCTTTCGCCCACTAATTTCACTTGCTACAGTGCCCTTTAAACCTTAGCACATTCATTGAAATTCTCAATATTTTGTAGATGCATGCATTTGTGTGGGAGAAAAGAGAGAGACGGTTATGGTCATTAAAGATACGTTCGCTATCAGACTCTTTCATCGCACATTTTGAAATTCGGTTTTTGTTACAGATTAGTCCCTACATGGAAAGAGTGCTGACTGGCAGAGTAAAGCAGACGTATGTAAGAGGGCAGCTTGTGTTCGCAGACGGTGATTTGATCGGCAATCCAAAGGGCCAGTTGTTGCTTACCAAAGATTTTTTAAATAGCGACTAATTTAATTATGTACTGATGTTTGAATAATAAATAATACAATAAAACTGTTCTTGGTAACTTATTTATCTGGGGGTACGGTAGTGCCCCCGCCAAGTCGAGCAAGAAAGCGGCACGGTCGTACATCCTTTTCTCGAAACAATTTAGAATTTACTTATATAAATAATTTGAAATTTAGTGACTGTAGTTAGGTAGATAAATCCAAAAATATCATCAACATGCAGTTACTTTTATCTAGATACATAATATAAATAAAAGAAAATAGGAACATATTACTAAAGAATAGAAAAAGACATATATTTATCACCACACATGTAACATAAAAAATTACAAAACAAAATAAATAATATATTAGCCGAAAAAAAGGCAACCACTCAGCATTTGCATGGTGCCTATCTGTAGCGCTGGTTTTCTTCAGTGGCGCCTGCGAGTAGCAGCAGCAGTGACTGCGAAAAGTGCGACATGACAAGATACTCACACTGTTTAGGTACATATTATAAAGTTGTATCTGAGAGAGTAGTTGTAAATATCTACTAAAGAAACATAAGTAAAAACTAAAAACAAATCTTCTAAATTAAGTCCTGTATGACTTAATATTATTGATTAAAGACATTCATTTATGTTGAGGAATGTTGTTCCAGCACTTCGAGGCAACATATCGAAAGCTGCCACACGTAGTGCTTACATTCTCTTGGGCTGCCACGAATTGTCGCTATTACTCTGCTATTTAGTGACAGCACAAAGAATTTGAACCTAAAGTCCTTGGATAGCGACCCCGCACAGATGTTTTGGTCGAGGGATTGAACTACCCTAGTCATGCATGCATCTACAAAATGTGCCAATGCTTTGCAAAAAAAGTTTTCATATGGGTAACGCCATTTAGTTGTGAGGAGTAATAGCGATAATCTTCCAAAATCGCTTTTGGTGATGAAATGAAAACCAAAATAAATCATGGAAATGGCAAATGTGCAAAACGCACGGAGTTCGGGCGGGGAACACGGAGACAATAAATAGAAAAAAAAAAGCTAAGAAAGGCGAGACTGCAGAAGTGGAGAGAGAAAGGAACTCAGGAAAAGAATGAAAATTAAAAACTTGTGTTTAAATGTTAGTAGCTTTGTTTGCTTACCTGACTCCCGATTCTAAGTTTTTATGCAACTCGCTTCGAGCCCTAATAACCGTTTGTTCGTTATTTCATTCATTCATCGCTCATCATCACTATTCATTCATTCACCACTCAGTCACCGTTTTGTAGCAACTTTGAATTTCCAAGTTTTTTCTTTCATTTTGTAAAAAGTAATGTAAATCTGTAATGATTTTCATTTTTTAGACAACTTAATCAGCATGGCATCCAGAGTCAAAGAGTTTTTCTTGTGAAAAATTAAAGGTATTTTACTGCAGAGTTTTGAAGTTTTTTGACAACATTTGACTTGACTGACTGGTGAGTGGTGACTGCTGTTGACTTGATGAGTGAGTGAGTGAGAAGATAACCTAAAAAAATCGTTTTTAGAACTTTACAAACGTAAAATTTTACGAAATACTGTATTTTCTATGTATCATGCTGTTTGTAGATGCCGACTGTAATAGGCAACAGCGTTGACGGATCCCGGTTAGTAGACGGCAGCAAGATGAATCTCGAGTCCTTGGAATTAGCTGGCTGTACGTTGGACCGGTATATTTGCGCTGATAATTCCCGCCCTTCGTTTTTAGAGGTTTGTGTTTGTTTACTAAAAGTTACTGACTTACCAAAATGAGGACCTTCTTACCGGTCACAGTCGAAACGTTCTAATTAGTTAATTAGTTCAAAGCAGTATCCCAACACACCTACATAATCCTAAACAAAAATCTTACCTACTCATTCTTTTTGTAGATAACAGGTATAGCTACTCAAAGAAATCCAACATGCAGTGGCTTAAATGCTGGAGACTACAGAAATCTAGCAGCACTCTTGAACCATCCAAACTTATCCCAGTTGAAGATACTCAACAAAGTTCCGCTGCCACCAGAGATCATGGAACACTTTGCTCGTATCCTTTTCAAAATATAATGCATTATATATTTATTGAAAACATTTATGTGGAATGGGTCTAAGGTTTTTTATTCTTACTCTATAATAGTTTTTTTAACACATGTGATCAGATATGCAGTGTCATTGTTTGATGGGCGTATTCCCAGAAATCAGCAGGGTATGGCTTGCAATCGATAGTAATATCTATGTTTGGGCATTTGAACACGGCAGTGATGTGGCCTACTTTGATGGTTTGGGAGAGACTATAGTCAGTGTTGGCTTAGTGAAGCCTAAAGCAGGAGTCTTTCAGAGTTTTGTGAAATATTTGCTGGTTTTAACAACCACTGTAGAAATAGTAGTTTTAGGTAAGTTATTATAATCAGTCATTTTATATTAACCCTCAAACCCTACCTGTCTTTTGCGATGTGAAAATTAGATTTGCGTAAATATCTTTGCAATAACGAAATGCATGTTGTTGCTATTTTAGCTAATCTCTTAAATCGGCACCGGCCAGCTATTAGTCAGTTGTGCGCATGCACCAATGAAGCACAAACGGATTTACAGCCACTTTTGGGTCCTCCAAGACCCCTGGGTAGTAATAGTGTACTATTTTTTATCTGATAAGCTTACTTTTTTGTCATACTGCCTACCAAAAAATAAGCAAAAGAAAACTCTTTCATTGTTGTTATGAAATGAAATTTGCTCTTAAACCTGGGTAGAGTTAAAAGGTGTTTAAAAGATGTTTAAGCATTACATTTAATTTTACAGGAGTAACATTTTCTAGTAGCAAAAATAATGGATCAGGAGAATTACAAGAAATTCACCTCGTCCCAGAACCAGTGTTTGTTCTCCCAACCGATGGTGTCTCAATGATGTGTGTAAAATCTTCTGCTAAAGGCAGAATATTCATGGGAGGCAAAGATGGATGTCTGTATGAAATCACATACCAGGTTTGTTTTATTGTTTTTAAGTAAAATACATTAATAACAGACAGTAATTAGGCCATAATGGAGGCTTTTGGGTGGTCTATAAACTCTGTCACCAGAGTTATTACTGAGTCCCACAAACTTATATGAATAACAATCATTTAAAAAATTCAAAATCAAGTCTTGCTTGTGGTATTATAAAATCCATAATCGTGTTCTAATACTTCATATATTTTTTTCAGGCTCAATTAGGCTGGTTCGGAAAACACTGTAAAAAAGTAAACCATTCTACAAGTGCTCTTTCATTCCTGGTGCCATCATTCCTTAATGCTGCATTGTATGATGAGGATCCCATAGTCAAAATAGAAATAGACAACTCGCGGCACATTTTATACACATTGTCTGAAAAAGGCTGCATAGAAGTTTTTGACCTGGGCCAAGATGGAGAAGGCTTAAGCAAAGTTGTGAGGTTATCACAAGGAAAAATTGTGTCACTATCCATGGAAATCGTTAAGTGAGATAATTGAACATGATAATCAATACATTCACCATAGGCATTGTCGAGTAAGAGCATAGAGTGTTTATTTCATTGCAGAACTTTGGAGGCCACAAACTTCAAACCAGTGATAGCGATATCAGCTGTGGATGTGTCAGAGTGTGAACATTTGAATCTCGTTGCCGTTACACAGACTGGAGCACGATTGTATTTTAATACTGGAAGCGGAGAGTAAGTTGATAATATAACCTTATGGTCATCTCACTATATTCTTGAAAAATATTTTAGAGCAACTAAGAATATTACCATTTCCCGCCTCCCGGACTGTATCTGACTGTTTATATAATGCTTGAGACTTTGGCCAATTCCAATCTGAATACTGGCTCCAAAAATTGTACTTTTGGTTACCTATAACATTCTTTTTATTGGTGTTACAGCGCGAGCCAAGGCGACATTCCAAGACCACAGTTCCTCTCATTACTCCACGTCAGATTACCGCCTGGATTCACGCCCAACGCTTCAGTATTAAAACCAAAACAAGTTCATAGTGCTGTATATGAAAATGGTAAGTTGTGTTACTGAACCATGCATGTTGCAGCACTGAACTATTTTCTAAGAAATTTGGTTGGCAGTTAGTTGCTACTAACTACTAATTTAATTTATTTTTCATTCGCGAAATAACGTGAAATCTTTGCTTTATGGTTTCTGAGTATAAACAACTATATTAGACATTTCTGACAAAGTAGGACAACATAAACACATTTTTATTCTTCCATAAAAAAAATCGGTGCTTTATCAAATAAACGTTGTTCTAATAGTGTGACGTTGTAATAAGGCATCTGTGAATGTGGTCAGGTTCTCTGGTGATGGTGTGCTCTGCGGGGGGCGGCGGCGAGGCGGAGACGCTGTGGTGCCTGTCGCGCGCGGTGCCCGGCGGCGCGGGCTTCAGCGAGGCGCACACGGTTCTCGCTCTCGACGCGCCGGCCTGGGCGCTCACCGCGCTGCCGCCGCACCACTCCGCGCATTTGTCACCCGCCCTTCTCTCCAAGAAAGGTATAAAGGTTCTTTCATTATTAGCACATTATATTTAAGTAATACACGCATAGGAAATATATACATGTACCTGTTTTTTTTTACACATTTTGTGTTCAATATTTCAAGTAAATCGATAAAGTTAATATACTAGTGGAGAACCTCTGTTGATCTTTTTTATTACAGACTTCATCTGGCTATGTCTCGTAAAAGTTACTGGGTGAAAGAGACTTAATAACTAAGTCACAGGATGACGAGCGCAGTGCAGTGCCACGCAGAACTTTGGACACTCATGGTGACACTGCATTGCTGTTTAGTAATAATAATAGGTAGTATACGAGTGCGGGTTTTAAAACTGTTGTTATTGGTTTACAGAGGTGTGGGGCGTCTCCCGATGGGCGGTGGTGACGGGCGGCGGCGCGTGCGTGGCCGCGGCAGGCTCTGCGCCTGACTTGTTGCGGCAACTGTTGCGCGACTGCCGCGGACCTGACGCACATCCTGTCAGAGACTTCTTTCAAGTAAATTATTTGTTTAATACCGTACATATCCACATGTTTTGGATAAAAATCGTGTTCAAATCTAGTAGATTGTGCATGCTGGACCAATCATTATGATAATTTTATTATAAGCTGCTATATACATCCGAAGGTTTGTATGTTTGTGGTTCAATCATGCCATAACGGCTGTACTGATTGAAACTTGGAATGTTCTAGAATATCAGGCACGTGAGCGAAGCCGCCGGCATAAGCTAGTTAGTTACTCTATTTTAATTATTTATAGAATATGTCGAAATGTGTATGTTTAGAAGTTCAGGCAATTTATACATACATTCTTTTACGTTTCACGATAATTTGTTGACAGTTGCATAGCGTCGAACAGGCGTGCGCCTGCGCTGCGTACCTAGCTTGCGAAGACACGACTAGTGGCGACCTCTCGATCAGCGAGTGGGCGACGCGGGCTTTCTTTCTCTACGGCAGCCAGATGCAACCGGCGCCTTTATATCAACCACCATCGCAAGCACCCTCTAGTATAGGTAATCTAATGATAGCTTAGTAAATTGCTTATATACTTAGTAGCTCATGTTTTCTTGCACTATTTACGCCCGATAAGCGAAAGGTGACGGGGCGGTTTCCCGCTGCGGAACCAATGTTACCATAATCTGCAAATATTTGTTCCGTGTCTGGGTATTTCTATGTGTTTATATGTGTGTGTATGTGGTTACAAAAAATATACAATATTGTATTCTATTAGCTATCTGGGAGGTAACCACAACAAGCTCTTATAGACTTCTCTTTTTTTTTTGTATGCCGAAATGTCAGTCTAACATTGTTTCAATATTGCTTTTGAGCTTGTGGTTACCCACCTGGTTCCCGTAGTACAAAGTTTGCTTAGTTTGGAGCTACATGATGCTGTGTAAAAAAATGATTTATATCTTACTCTTAGGATCTCCTAAATTCCTGCCCCGGCAAATGTCAACGCCAATGAACGTGAGAGGACAGCAAGGCCAGCCACCGTCAGGGAAAATGAACCAGTCATATCAAAGCCAAATGAATCAAAGCTACCCAGGATCACCTACCCAGTCAATGATGCCACAGTCACCGTACCATCAGAATAACATGAGTCCCACGCAGAATATGATGAGTCCTACTCCATTCAATCAGTCATCATTTGTGGGTAACATGACGCAACAGCAGAGAGATCCCGCCTATCCTATGGATTTCAGTGCGAAGCATAATGGACTTTATATCTATGTGGGCAGGATTCTGTCTCCCATTTGGAATTTGAAGTGTGTATCGAAATCTCAAGCGCCGGAAAACAAGGAATTCGTGAGTATTATTCCAATGCATTTTGGCGCAGTCGGTATGGATGACCAAGTCGGCATATTTATACTATTTGTTTTTTTATAATACACTTTTCTCACCGCTATTCACATCACTAGCATCCGTTTCCGCATCCGTCCGTTTATATAGTCCCTGTGACCCCTCTATTCCACATTTTCTGTTGTGCTGTATACTTACTGTTATTTAATGTACTGTACCGATGCACTTCATAATGAAAATAAAAAACAACTATTGATGTTATAGATGAGCAGCAAAGTGACGGGTGACGATTGTGCGTACGTCGTGCAAAAACTACAGAGAGTCGCTGGATTCATGCAACGCACACTGGTTCCACCTCATTCCGAAGAGCATGCTTCATTGCAAGCCTTAAAATTATTTATTAGTAAGAAATTGTATCTACTTATCACAATTTTTTTGGAATAAAATTTTATGACGGTTTTCACTTGGGTCATCATGACAGCCTTCTAATGTTCCCAACATTGCTGGGACACTGGCCTACTCTCAAGCGAGAGTGATTGGGTCTTAATCCATCACGCGGACCCAATGCGAATTGGTAGATGGTGGATGATTTCACTTGGGTAAAAACTAAAAAATGTTAAAACAAATTTATTATGTGTTCAATATTAAATTTGTTGTGTTTTTTGTTTGATTGCCACTTGTTGCTTGTTGGTAGAGTACAAAGTTTTTATTTTTCAGATTTATCAATAGAAATGTTGAGCTTGTGGAAGGTGTTATGCGAGCACCAGTTCCATGTGATTGCTGCGAGTCTGCCGCAGGACCAACAAAGTGCCTTACATGCTGCAAGTTTTAGGTTAGTAAATCTGTATAGAAATGAACCCTATCCTATTAAAAAAGTTTATAAAAAACGAGCGACCTGTTCCGGCTGATTCACGAACAGTGAATAATTTTATCTATTGATCAAAAACGCATTAAAATCCGTTGCGTAGTACAAAAGATCTAAGCGTACATATATATATATATATATATGTTTCAAAATGATCCTTGTGATATGATTGAATAGAGTTAATATAATATATTTGACTTTGACTTACAGGGACAGTCGGCGGGAAGCGAATTTGTTTTATACTATGTGAAGGAGGGAATCAAAAATTTAAATTGTTCTAATGTTTTTTTGTTTTAGAGAGTTGTTAGTAGGTGGACAAGAAGTAGCTTGCCTACTTCTCGGCTCCCTGGTGGCCGGGTACTTACGAGACAACGCATCCGTGGACGGTATCTCGTCGAAACTGCGTCAACTCTGCCCCACGCTGTACAGACAAGAGGACGCGACCTGCTCTAAGGCCAATGAACTGTTGATATTCGCAAAACAACAAAAGAACCCGTCAGAGCGTGAGGAAATGCTCCAGCATGCTTTGAAATTGTGCAAAGTAAGTTATTCAATAAAAGACATTGTTCCATTCCACCTGTTTCAGGGGCAACTACTAAAAATCATGATTTATTCAAAAAAATCAAATTAATCGGATTAGTTTTATTTAAATCAGGTTTATTTAAATCAGTTTTATTTGATTTTAATTTAATTTACCTCATTTATTATTCCTATTTTTTTGTAATTTGGAAGTCAGTATTATTAGTATTATTTAGAGCACCGGTGGTCTAGTGGTAGTGACCCCGCCTTCCGATCCTAAGGTCGTGGGTTCTAACCCGGTCGTGCACCAATGGGTTTTTCTGTTCGAAAAATTTATGTGCGCAATGCCAGTGCTCTCATACGGTGAAGGAAAACATCGTGAGAAAACCGGCATGTCCAAGAACTAAAAATTCGAAAGACATGTGCCATCCACCAATCCGCATTGGGTCCGCGTGGTGGATTAAGACCCAATCACTCTCGCCTGTAGCTCGCCGTATTTTTAATTTTTTTTTTATTTATGAAATCCTAAAGTTTTCAATGACGGTATTTTAATACTAACTATTTTAATATTTTAGGATGTAGCGCCAAACGTGAACCTGCCATTAGTATGCAGTAAGCTAGTATCGGCCGGGTTCTACTCGGGAGTGGTGGAGCTGTGCGTGGCGTGCGCCGCTAAGCTGGACCCACAGGATAAGGCGTTGCATTTCTACAAGAGCGATCAGCCTTCACAAGACCGGGAGGGACACCTTACTTATTTCAGAAGGTCAGTACAAATTATAAATAGTAAAAAAGTATAGCTCTCTTGCTCTTTTTTTGATTTATTTTTTATTGGGTATAGACACGCGTTCGACCACTAACTCGTGCTAGGTACTACTAGGAGCGCTCGTGACGTAGTCGCTGGCAAAGTTGTTCTTAACAGATCAACGAAGTTAAGCACAGGAATTGTCGAATAGTAGATGCATTTCGCATTTTAGTGAAAAGAGTTTCCTCGTTATGTTTTTTTTCACCGCTTGCCTGCTCTAGCATTGCGCTACCTGTATTGGTCAATACATACCTTTGTATATGGGAAAAGGTATAATTATTAACATGTTTCAGGATGGAGATATATCGCGAAGTGTGCACAGCATTAGAGCGTTTGTACGAGCGCAGTGCTGAAACATCCGGCACTGAGCCCTCTCCGACGCGACCGCAGCCCGCGAGCGATTCTATGCTTAACACTCTTTCTCCTGATGACGCTAATTTCCAGGTAAACTTACACATGTTATAAACTAGCAGCCGCTGGCGGCTTTGGTCGCATAGTGTACATAAAAAGTAGCCCATTTCCTTCCTCGGACTTTGAACTATCTCCATGCCAAATTTCATCCAAATTGGTTCAGCAGGTTGACCGTTAAAACGAACAGACAGACAGAGTTACTTTTGCATTTATAATAATAAAAATTGCTATAAAATAGATTGGAAAATCTATCTAATCAGCGGGTAAAATTCACTGCTGAGTAAAGGCTATTTTCAAATGAAACTTTGATATTTCACAGGGAAGGAAACTAGTTTGGGAATGCTTGTCGCGCAATGACGAACTACTACATGTCGCAGTTTACGAATGGCTTGTGTCGAAAAACTTGGGATCAGGTAACGTTTTTCTTTCCTTTGGTTCTGAAACTGATACTTTCAGTTATTGTTTCAACGAAACATTGTTTTATTAACCAAAATAAATATTCGTCATCATACACACATAACCATAACACGTAAAACAAAATAACTGGCCATAAATCCGCCATTTACCTGGCAGCGTGTAAACAAATACGCGTGTCACATAGCCTTATCATAATTATACATCTTTATTATAAAAAAAACTAGGAATTCTGACATGTTAGTTGCCTAAATCTTCAAAGCTTAGGTTGAGAGAAACAGGATATTATTTTATTTATGCATTGCTATTTAATAAATCACTAAAGGAGCGCTCGTGTGATGTAACTGGCTAAGTTGTTCTTAACAGATCAACGAAGTTAAGCACTGTTCCGCGTAGTCACCATTCTAGTTGACCGCCAGTGGCAATTTCAACTGAGCTGTGCTTCAGAGGGCATGTTAAGCAGTCAGTCCCGGTTTTTTCAAAGTTGTTAGGCCATGACAGAGGCCTTCGGGCGTCCTAGACGCTGTCACCAGAGTTGACCACTGACTCATACGAACTTACTTTTTTTTAAAGTGATCCTATAAAGAGGAAAGATTTTTGTTTGTTATGAATAAACTTAAAAACTACTAGTCTGATTTCAAAAATTCTTTCACCATTTAATGCTACATTATCCCTGAGCAACATAGGCATATACATATATATAACATTTGTTACTAGCGACCCGTTCCGGCTTCGCAAGCGAAGCTGGGACGGATTGCTAGTATTAAATAAATGTAGCAAAGAGCCTGGTTTCAAAGTACATTACTCCACAGAACTGCTCTCCCTGGGTGCGTCCCCTCCTCCATCGCTGCGTACGTACCTGCAGGCGGCGGCGCGCGCCGCGTCCGCGCCCTCCGCGCTGCACCTGCTGGACCTGCTGTGGAAGGTGCTGGAACAGAGCGGCGACCACCTCGCCGCAGCACAGGTGCTCGAGGGGCTCGCCACTCGACCCGGGTCAGTATTACAATGTGTAACACGCCTCCAGGCAGTACATGTCGGTTTAATAATTTCCCTCCTGATCAGAAGGTCTAATTAGCTAAATGTCTATGTAGCAAAACGTCCAACTATCAGGTGGTCTGTATAGTAGAACATCTATTTAGCAAATCGTAATAATTTTATTATAGCTCTAGCGGCGGATCTCGGCCAATGTGAAATTAGCCGTTTGTGTTGCGCATAGACAATTTAGTTCGAAAAAACTCCATTGTGGAACAGCTAACTTGACATTGGGAATCTCGCCTCCGCTAGGATTAATTTTGTTTTAGTTTTTATTGCTAATAGATTGGCGTTTGATTAAGCGTTTGACCATCAACTCACCATGGTAAGTGATGGTGCGGTCGATGATGCAGCACGCTTGTCTAGAATATGTTTACTCTAGAAACTCAAAAACAGATGCTGGGAGTTTGCGGTGTCCTACCAGAAAAGTGGGCTCCGGCTTTAAGCTTAACATAACAAAGGGAATGTATGAAAACCATTCCAAGCGACTTGATCAGGAGCCTTATCCGCTAGGACCAAACGCGGGCTCGTTACGATATCTGCGTAGAATCGTCGTCGACAAGCCATGCTTTAGGTGCTCGTCTGACTGTTTTTTCAAGGTCAACTATCGATAGCGAAACTATCGCTGTTGAAACAACACAGATACCGAAAACCATTTTACAATTCAACACCATGGCGCGTTTTGAACACTGGTTACTAAGTTACACGTTATTGTTAAGGAATCTCCTATGTCATAGCGAATAACGCCCCAGGGATTGCTAACGATATGTGTTTTTGTTTAGGACCGGCGCGAGCCTATCGCAGCGCATGTCGTGGCTGTCGGCGGGCGTGGTGTGCGTGCGCGGCGCGGGCGCGGGCGGCGCGGGCGGCGCGGGCGGCGCGGAGCTGCTGCGCCGGCTGGAGGAGGCGGCCGAGGTGGCGCGAGTGCAGCGGGCCGTGCGCGCCGCCGCCGCCGCGCTGCCGCGCCCTCTGCAGCCGCACCACCACCACATGCAGCGGCTCGACGACGAGCTGCTAGAGATCACACAGGTATACATAAGTTCGTTCGTTCGTTCGTATGAGTCAGTGGCCAACTCTGGTGACAGAGTTTCTAGGCCGCCCGAAGGCCTCTGTCATGGCCTATATATGGCGTCAGGTTAATTTTTACGACTAACCGAGCTAACTGGTGGGCTAACTCGTGGGTCTCGTGCAGTTGAAAAGACACACTACCGTTACAAGACTTTATTTTAATTAAATCACAATAACATTGCTTCAAAATTAGCTTTAACTTTTAACTAGTAACTAACGAAACGAGAGCAGTTTCAAGACACGCGTTCACCCACGTCAATTAAAAGTAGACTCTTCCGACTGACTTCTCGCTCGTCTGAAGTGAAGGTATCGGGACTGCCGAAGCACGTCGATGTCGTTCGCCCGAGATCGGACACGCTTCTCGTTTCGTATACTAGCTAGCAACCGTTTTCATCACCAAATTGTCTTCCGCTTCGACAAGTATAATAGTACTCTCGCTTAAAGCTAGCCGTTTCGATGCGCAATGGAGCTTTTTCGAACTAAATTGTCTTTGCGCATCACAAACGGCTAACTTCATGATGGTCGAGATCTGTTGAGAGTCTATTATGCATGTTACTAAAGGTGAGAGTAAATGGCATTATTGATAAACGTACTTTAAACTTCTGTTAGTTAGTGTCTTTCAAATCTATCGCCATGGTACATTGACATAAGAATGACCAGGGAAAGACAACCTAAGTTTTTTTTATGAAAAAGTAAGTATAAAAATATATTTTTTCAGAACTATGTCCCAAAAATTAATTAGCTCTTTTTTTACATCAATAGTTGTACGAAGAATACGCCGACCGCTACAACCTATGGGAGTGCAAGCTCGCCATCGTCCAGTGTTCCGGCCACAACGACGCCATTCTAGTGGAAAACATCTGGAGCAACATTTTGGCCGAGGCGGAGGCGGCTGCGCGGGTACTGCCCTCGCCTGACGAGAGACTTACCTCGGTGCTGAGTAAGCTGACGTCACTAGGCAGGGAATACGTCAACACGGGACATTGTTTCCCATTGTGTAAGTGGTCAGCGTTCTACTTATTCCACTGTTAGGGCCCTAGTCTACGAAAGAGTAAGGTCATCCAGACGGATTGGCGATGTCTTTCGATTTTATGTTCTTGGAAATGCTTGATTTTTACACTGTTTCCCTTCACCGTTTAGCTAGAGCATTCGCACATATTTCGAATGGAAAAATGATTTTTTCGTATCATAAAGTAACTACACTACTGATTAAAGATGTGCACACATGTAGAGAGTGCTACCAGTAGATTTGTACTTATAAGCAAAACTTGCTTACATAAGCTGAAATTGGCAGGCTGAATATCTTTTTTATACATTAGCTTTTATCTTAACAGGTGGTTACGGTAACCATTAGTTTGTTTTGATGAACAGTGTCCTAAGATAATGCGGTCAATGTACCCATAAAACTGTCTGTCAATTGTTTGGTCAAATATAACTCATTAGGTCTCTAAAACAGCAACATAACAAAGTTAATGACGTTTCACATACCTATTTAGTGCTATGTGTTAACTTGGTAAAATGTAAACATGAAATAGAATTGCTTTATTAAGTTTTATGACTCACAACTTTCGTACTTTCAGATTTTATCGTGCGTCAATTAGAAATAATGAGCTGTAAGCTGTCAGCAGACCAAAGTATGGTTTTTAAAACCATTTTACATATCGGCGTTACAATCGAACAAGTCTTGGATATTTATATCAAGTGAGTACCTTACCTCCTCTACCTACTTTAGTACAAGTTATTAGCTATAAGCATTTGGCCTGGAATTGAATACCTAGAGCTTCTACATAGAGGTATTAAATTACAAAATAGTTTTATTCACTAGATTACAAGGATCACTTAGTCTTGTAGAGCGTGTCCGGGGAAGAACTAACACCATATTTATTTCTGCCACCAAGCAGTAATATATAACAATTGTTGTGTTCCGGTTCGAAGGGTTTCCGGTGAAATAACAGGCACATAAGGTTTTGTTTTGCAAACAAGCACAGAACTCTACTTCAATATCTACTCGTTACATAAATACCTAAAAATAAACATCTGTCTGCTTCGCCTATTGTAGGCGCACATTGTGATCCTTGATTTATATCCTCATCATCCACAGCCTGACTTCACCCACTGCTGGGTTTAGGCCTCCCTTAGTTTGCGCCATCTACCGCGATCCTGTGCTAATCAGACCCACTTACGGCCCGCGGCTTTCAAAATGTCGTCTACCCATCTCGCCAATGGACGACCGATTTATATAGGGTCTTTGATTATCGAATAATAATTGTCTAGATATAATAATCGATTTACTCGAGACTTTTATGAGAAAATATATAGAAAAAAAACATAGGTACATTATTTTTTTTATTGCTGTGTGGAACCTGTTCCTTAAATATTGCGTACTAATAATCAAAGACCCTGTATATACTGAGGCTCTACTCTTATAGACAAAAGCGATATACTTATCGTGACAGTTTTCGTGGTTCAGCTTACATCTAAGAATGCTCTGACATCAGTTCTAACCGGCATAAGTCGAACTGCGATATTAGCCACGATTATAGTTTGTCGTTTTCAAGAGTAGACCCTCTGGCCTGCAAATAAATCGACCCACCCCAAAAATGTTGGGGTTTTTGCAAGCCAGTGTAGTTGTGTGCAAGCAAGTCCTTGTAGGTACCAACGCTGTGTCAGATATTCTACCTCCAAGCAGTAGTGTGCAAGCATTACTGTGCTTAGGTTTGAAGGGCACTGTAGCAAGTGAATTTACGGGGCGAAAGAGACCTAACAACAATGTCTCGGGGTGATAAGCACAGTGCAGTGCCACGCAAACACTTAAAAATTTTGAGCTTTGAGTGGCACTGCATCAGTAATAGTCAAGCGTGGTGCTTAACATCAGGTGGGCGGCGCGGCCCCTTGATTGTCCTGTCACTTGCTGACATAAAAAAAAGTATGTAGAGTCCTCTTTATCCTATGTATAGATTGGTGAGCGTGAACGAGCGCGTGTGGCTCGGGTGCGGGGACGAGACGCACGTGTGCGGCGCGGCGGCGCTGCTGCTGGAGGCGGCGCGCGCGGAGCTGCCGCCGCTGCCGGCCGCGCTGCGCCGCCGCGCGCTCGCTCGCTGCAAGGACCTGCACGAGGCGGCGCTCTCATCGCTACAGGTACATTAACGTGTGTTAACCCCTTCTGGGTGTTTACGCAACTCTGTTGCAATCCTATTTCAGCAGTATGAGTAGCAGAGTTCTTTGTGGTAAAACTTGTCCGGGGAAGGACTACCACCACAGAACTATATTTAAGAAGAATGACTGAGTGTATTTACATCGCGTGCCGAAAAGACGGGCTAAGTAAGGGCTGAATAACCTCTTTCTTCGTCGCGAAACTCAGTCCGCTCCCAACCGGGGGCGATTTCGCGCGGCTTATGTTTCCCATCACTAAAATACATTTGTGTGTAAAATACAAATACGCAAAATGTTACGCTCGGTTTCCATACAAATCGCCTAACCCTTTCCTTCTACTTAAATATAGTTCTGTCACTACCACCATACCTATTTCTGCCGCCAACCGCTTACTATCAAGTTGGCCGTACGCTTGGTTGCCATTTAGATGGTATAAAACAATCAGCGAGCTGTCAATACGCTGTCATAATGCATACAAAATACGTCAGTTTTGATTGAAACTTAGTGAAAGCATATCAGAGAGTAGGCCAGTGTTGGTCAGTAGCCAGAAAGCCTGCTGGGTGATTGATTACGCAACTCGGTTGCAATCCGATTACAATCAGCGAACTGTCAATAAGATGTCATACAAAATACGTCAGTTCTTGATTGTAACCAAGTGATAATGATTGCAACCGAATTACATATTTCGCCCCTCTAGTTATGATGATCATGATGATATCGTCATGGACGTGTGTGCTATACCAACGACGCGAGGCGCAATGGAACCGCGCAGAAAGACACATTGTCTAACAGAGGTTTATAGTTCGATTATGAATAAGGTCCTTAAAATGTAGTGTTTTAAGTTAAATGAGGACTTTGTTGGCTTCTTTCCCATACTTAGTTCTTATATATTTATTTTTAAGACCTAAACTCCTAAATCACGCTAGTGTCATTGTTCCAGGCGCGACCCAACACGAATCGACTTATAGAAAGACTATCGCTGGCGCAGGCGCATCTAGATCGCATGGATTAATAAGACGGCATACTATAGTGAAAAAATTCAAACTGATAGTTTTTGTTTTAGGCTTATCAATATCAAAGGCTGTTGCTCTTATGCATTAGACTAGATAGTAAAGAAACAAATGATTTGCTGCCTCTGTAATAATTATTGTATACCTTATTAAAATGAAGCATTTTTTCTTGCAACAGTAATGTATCCATAGGTTATAACAATTTTACGTAAGGTTAAGTTAAATTTGATCAATTAATAGCCCGCCGGTATCGTAAAACAACTTAGTTTTGGTTAACACATTCAATGGTTACAAACACTCAATAACACAAAATCAAAATGAAATTAATTTTATTTATAATTTCTTATATTTAAAAATCTAATTAAGTATGTAGACACAGTAACAATTTAATTTTTATTCTACTCCGTTATTCTATTGCAATATAAAACCATAAATTACTAAATGTAATTTAAATGGCAGTGACTGATAAATTATTTAATAATCTAAATAAATATCATAAATTGATTTCTAAACCGAATATTCTAGCTGCTACTGATGCAGGGATTTATAAATAGCATGTACCACGATATGTAAATGATTGACATGGTTTTATCTAAATAGTTTTTCATGCTTTATTCATTTTGTTTCATTGAAATAACTACAATCATGTTGGTGTTATTGAAGCGTTAGAGTGATTCCACTACTGAAAGGCACTAAAATGGTTTCTATTTTTGTAAATAAATGATTATCTATGACAGTCGTTTTTAATTAAAACTATCTTCTACTCTGAATAATGCAAATTAAACTAGTACAAAGTTTATATAAAAAATGCTTGAGCGATATTTAAATGATTTACAGCGGTCGGTGTTTTGCTACTTGTATGCAATCTCATTTTATTTATACTTATAATAAAAATAGTAAAATACCTACATACATATTTCACAGTTAATATTTAAAATCCAGATTCTCTGTAATAAGCAGTGATTCCACTAGCTTGCGAGTCCTTAGAAATGAAAACATTCAATTAGAAATTAGCCTATTACATTACGTGGAGTCATCATCGAAAGGGTTCGTGGTTACCTGTTGGCCATGATGGTCCTCATCTGGGTAAGTGTACAAACTATTCTGTGCTCCGCTTATGGTCGGTACTCCGACTATGTTCATAGGGGACATCTGTGTGTACTGTTGTCTAGAAGCTTCTTTCCCAACTGAATTATTTCTTTTGTTAACAGTTGTGTAAGTTGGAGTTGATTTTGGGATGTCTTTGATTCTTGCAGCCGCTCTGTATGTACCGAACTCGTCGGGCGGGGGAGGCAATGAAAAACCGTCCGATGTTTGTGTGATTTCAGAAGTCTCGTCGCTTATTTCTTTTGCTAGTTTCTGGCGCATTTTTCTAGGCATAGTGTAGAACGTGTTCATCTGAAAAGAGAGTTTGTTAGTTTATTCTCCTACCAGCATATTTATTACATGGTATAAAACAAGTCGTTTCCCATCGTCTGCCCTTCTGTATGTATGCACGCTTAGAACTTGTAAACTACGAAAATTAACGAATTTTGCGGTTTTTATCAATGAATAGTTCAAGATGAAGTTTATTATGTATAGTTTCGTGAGAAGCCGGGACGGATCGATAGTTAGATATAAAGTTCATTAGACACTCACCGGTCTAGGAACGTTGTAATTAGTTTCGGGCGGTAAGTGCAGGACTAGGTGGTCGCATAGCGCATCCATGTCTCTTTTTCGACTGATATTCTGCATCGAATGCACTCTGCAGTTGTTGCCGTGTCGCATCATGTCATTGCATTTGATCTCTGGTTCTGCGTCGTGCATGTATCGCGCAGAATGAAAGGAGCTGGTCCTACGAACGTCGAAGTTCTTTGAAGGATATCGGGAGACCGCTCGTCGAAACGACTCAGTACGTCTCACGTTGCAATCGCTACCGTCTTCGCTGTCGTGGTATGTTTCACAATTAGATTCTGTAATAAAACGTTAGAAAGCAATGATAATGACTAATGACGGGCGAGCTCAGCCTATTCACAAAAAACTCATCAATCACGAATTCAACTGTAATCGGAGAAATTTAGGTGATTTGTGTCGGTGAATTTATTAGATTAGAAAGTGACAGTTATGTTTTATGAATTATGACATACCAGTTATTATTTTTACCTTCTGTATTATAAGCACACAGTGGGGGGTCGGAATGTGTTCGTGGCAAGTCTAGTCGAGAACCGCGTTCGTGGGAACACAAGACTAGCCCGCACGCGGCTAGTGCGACGAGCAACACTCCTCCGAATAAAGACAATGCTAGAGTCGTTATATTGGACACGGCACTGGCTGGCATCTCCGGAACTAAAACGAAAATGTTATTGCAGATGTGGAAAAAAACTATATGACATAATATTGTTCTTTGTCACCTTCTGATTCGTCAACCATATCTGATTTGTTGATATCCACGCTCTTGCTTTCTCCTTTATCGTTGAACGCTACGACCACAAACTTGTAGTTCTCTTGTTTCGGTTCAGGGATCATGAATTCAGGGTCTCCGTTGATTATTGAGAGTATGTTATCGTCATCATCTGATGTGACTACGAACTTAAATTTCTGGAAATAATCATGTCAACCGTAGATCCCTCATACTAATCAAGCTAAAATATCGATAATGGTATATGTAAACAAGGTTATAGTAATCTCTTGACGAATCTCGGCCATCGTGAAGTTAGCCGTTTGTTATTCGCAAAGAAAATTTAGTTCGAAAAAGCTCCATTGCTCATCGAAACGTCTAACTTCAAGTCGGCCGAGATCTGCTGCTAGAATTATACCTGAGTTAATCCGCCATCATGTCCCTTTTCGCACTTGACAGTGATATCTTTAGCTACATTCATAACAGCCTTGCAATTCGTCGGTGGGCGGGGAATAGTTTCATCGGTCACTAGAAACGTGCACGGAGTGTGCACGTTACCTTCTAATGGTACGTCATTTATTCCCCAACAAAATATTGTACCTGTAACGTTTTAAAACTTCTATCAGAAATTATAGTACGCTCAACGGATCTAGGCAGTTGGGTTAGCTGTTTGTGATACGCACAGACAATTTAGTTCGAAAAAGCTTTAAGCTCATCGAAACGGCTAATTTCACAACTGTTTAAAGAGCATACTATATTTTTTAATACGGTCGTATCCGAATAGAATATGGTATTTGTGTTAAGACTTACTGTAAATCGTGCTATTAATTCGTTCATACACAAGTAGATTTTCTTCAGTCTCAATCATGGTTTGCGGTAGATTTTTCATCGTAGTGATGTTGACTACGTCGTTTACTAGCACCCAGCGATACTTTGTCGGCTCTGGGTTGGATTTTACGTTACACGTGATATTTATCGAGTCGTTCTCTCCCAATCCGTATTCTACAATACTAGAGTCTTCGCAGTAAGATGGATCTGTAATAACAAGACAAGGTATCGTGTTGCTATGTATCTCAAATGTTTTTGTATGAAAACTCAAAATAAAAATATATGGCATAATGGATTTTCATGTTTTGTTCATAACAGATTTGTCTGCTAGTAAGTTTGTCGTAATAAGACAATTTTAGTGTTTCATACATGTTACATTGATATTGATCGGTTCGCTATATGAACATCCCTCGTCATTGGTGGCTGCGCATACGTATTCGCCGGCATCTGTTTCCGATATGTCTACCCGTACTAAATACGGCTGAACGACTTCGCTACCGTCCTTTCCGTGGGTGATTATGTCATCCTGAAACATTTGAATTAAGCAATTATTCAGCGGCCAGTTTTAATGTTGACTTGCTGATACCCATTTTCAAGCTTGACCAACGATCGTAACATGGTGCTTTTAAATGCCCAGGTATAAATTGTTAGGTATAGTACGCTCAGCTGATCTAGGTAGTCGTGAATTTGGGGTGCTCTCCAGGTTACCTTCTCGTGTGCCTATGGTTGCTTGTCCCTTTCGGACCTGAGTTGTGTCCGCTGCCACACGGACTCACGCAGCTCACCGGGGGGAACGGATTTACCATAGGACGGTGCGCCCTGTTAAGTCCGACAACAACTTCCGTACCCTCATACGTGATCTTGTTGTCGGATAACTAAAAACCTGGAACCGGGATGGAGCTTCTCCACGTGTGCTTCTGATCAGCAGAACGCGCAGTGGATGAAGCTGGGACGTGCTGGTGTGCATTACCCAGTTGCTAGGTGGCAAAGGACTTCTCGCTTCCTTTGCCAGCTTCCGACTGCACGGGCTCATGGGGTCGGGTGGACTTCCGTGAGACCGAGTAATCTTGAGGGCTAATGGCGGTCGGATTGCAACCTAACATGTAATCTGATTGCTATTTTGGACCTCGAGAGGGGCGGTGACACTCTGCGAGGAAGTGTTTCCGTGTGCGCCCAGCAGGCGAGGAGAGATATCTCCCTTGCCAGCGTTCGGCCGCTTGGTATGCGCTGGGTCGAAAGGCTTTAGTGCGATTAAGCGGCGGAGTAGATAGGGGCTTCTCCGCACATTCCCTTCGGGGTTTGTTGTGGTCGAAGCGGGGACGTGTCGGGTCTATGTATCCAACACTTAGTTTTGCTTTGTTGAAAGACCTAGCGGAATTGAGTGTTCTTGGGGTCCGAGGGGGCGATCCGATTTGATCTTCCCGGTTAAGTCTGATCGCCATCTCGGCACCCAAGATGGACGGCGCATCTTGCGAGTAGATGTCGCCGAATACACTCGGCTGGATGGGAGATTTAATCTCCCGGCCAACGTCCGGCCGCTTGGTATGCGCTGGGTCGAAAGGCTTTTGTGCGACTAAGCGGCGGAAGAGATGGGGGCTTCTTCACACACTCCCGACCATCAGGGGGTGTTGTTGTTGAAGCGGGGACGTGTCGGGTCAATGAATCTAACACTTAGTTTTGCTTTGTTGAAAGACCTAGCGGAATTGAGTGTTCTTGGGGTCCGAGGGAGCGATCCGATTTGTGTCAATCATTTCTGATCGCCATCTCGGCACCCAAGATGGACGGCGAACCTTTTGATCAGGTGTCGCCGAATTCACCCGACTATCACTGAGGAGATGAGATCTCCTAACCAGTGGTCCGGCCCCTCGGTATGCGCTGGGTCGAAAGACTTTTGTGCGACCGAGTGGTGCCTTGGGTTTGTGAGCGGCCGGAGTGAGGGCTCCCGGTCACTCGTGTACATACAAACCCAGGGAGGGCGGCAGTAACATAGTTGCGTGTTCCTGCCGTCGCATCCGAGGATGTGCCGGAGTGGCTTGCCACTCCCGGGATGGGCTGCGGCCGCAGCAAGTTTGTGAGAGGGGAACCCCAGAGATCCTAGGAGTTCGGGGATCCCTTTGACCCAAACGAGGCTGGCAACCGAGGAGGTTTAGTGAGTCGTCCGTCGTTTTTTAGTCGGACAACCTCACACACCCCTGTTCGCACCCTCATGCGAAAGGATGTCTGTTTGCAGATTACTCCTCGTTAATAAAAAAAAAAAAAAAAAAAAAAAAAAAAAAAAAAGGTAGTCGTGAATTTAGACGTTTAATGCGCAATGGCGGAGCTTTTTCGAACTAAATCGTCTTTACGCATCACAAAAGGCTAACTTCCGAACTGCCTAGCTGAGCTGAGTTATACTACCTCACTAGATATGATAATATTTCGGTTACAAGCGAAAATGTAAATGTGTCAATCACCTCATGGAACCAGATCAGCTGATAGACAGCGGGGTTTGCTTGGAAGCTACACGACATCCGAAGCGTTGACCCTTTCGTTACCACTAGCGTGTTGTTATCTGTCAGCTCTTCTTCCACTACGATGTGTAACGCAGGAGGATCTAAACATAGTAATACCGTACATTATTATTAGATTAATACATATCGGAAGCTTTCAGGCGGCCTATTAACTCCGTCACCGGAGTTGGCCAGTAAAAGTAGGTTCGTATGAGTCAGTGGCCAACTCCGGTAACAGAGTTTTTAGGCATGGCCTCTGTCATGGCCTAACAACTTTGAAAAAATCGGAATCGACTCCTTAACGTGCCCTCCTAAGCACGGGAGCGCTCAGTTGAAATCGCCACTGGTGTTGATTCTGTTGTAGCATTTTCTAAATTTAGATATTGCTGTTGTATTATCGCGGTCCTTTGTATTTTAATTCATTATAAAAAGACTGCAACAATTTTAGTTAGTTTAGTTTAGAAAATGTTACAGCAGAATCGACACCACTGTCAGTCACCCATCCAATCCTACGCCGAACAATTTTGTTTCTTATTTTTTCGAAAAATATTTCTAGGAGAAAATGAGAAAACTAATACTTACACAGAATAGTAAGAGGAAGTTTTTCAGCACAAACAAATTTCTGGTCGTCGTGCGTGTACGCAGGCGCGCAACAAGTCAGACTGGATTCGTCGTAGTCGCGGTCCATCGTCAGCTGAATCTCACTTACCACCAGCCTCTGGGAAGGTTCCATCTAAAAATTTTAAGCTAGTTAAGGTATTTAACTAAACAACTAGCATTTTTCAATGCAGTTTCAGTACTGTAGTACCACAGATAACATGTAGTACTTACCAAGACATTTTTTCCAAACCATCACGACAATGCGTGGTTGGTATTGGTACAGTTCTAGCGGCGGATCTCGGCCGACGTGAAGTTAGCCGTTTCGATGTGCAATGGAACTTTTTCAAACATTCTTCTTGCGTTTTTAATTCCCAACACACATTTTAGGTCAAGGGTTTGCGATAAGTTACTACTTACCGTAAGATTCTGTTCCATATTGAGTAGTTGGTGGTCGCCGAGCCGCCACATGATGGGCGGCGGCGGGCGAGCGCCGAGCACTCGACATTGTAAGGCGAGGGTCTCTCCGGCGCGCACTCGGCCGCTCGTATGCCCCTCGGCCCGGAGCGACACTAACTCTGGAGGCACTGGCTCAAAACAAGAAGTTCGATAAAGAATAAGGTTACTATAAAACCTTAGGTAAGTTAACCTTAACCTTCGTTTATAGATAATTGCCACATGATAGACATATTTTACGTATTTTGGTAGAGACAAAGTCCCTGCCGAGTACCGACGTCGCAGCGTCGTCGTTCAGAATGAGAGCTTACGACTTTCCGATTGGTCAAAGTAGCATGGGACCCAATGCTGTTAATAAAGTTAAAGTATTATAAAACGATGTTTAGAATAATCATGAAAATCCATTAAGCCATTCAGGGTTATAGCAGAAAATAAAGAAATGATTTCGAAGTTATAAAGCATCAATGTAAACTAGACAGGTTAGTAGGTCAACAATCAGATAGCGCAAGAACTCACAAGACATGTCAACAACGACATCGATAGAGAGCGGCATGGTCCTGTCGTTATTGTTCGCGAGGCAACTGATCACCCGCCCGTGGTCCTCGTGTCGCAGGGGGCCAAATGTGATGTTGCTACTGACACGTTGCTCTGATAGCGGTTCCGATGTATCTTCGAGCAGCCGCTGGTCGGACCACCAGGACAGCGAAGCTTGTGGGTTGCCTATTGTACAAAACGGCAAATCATCATGACAGCCTTCTAATGTTCCTCACACTGGAACACTGGCTTACTCTTAAGCGAGAATGATTAGGTCTTCCACCACACGGACCCAATGAGGAATGGTGGATGACTACTAATTTATAGTTCTTGGATATGCCGGTTTCCTCACTATGTTTTAATTTCACCCTAGGAAAGCATTGGCATTGCGCTGCGTATATTGCTTAAACCCTTATAAAAAAAGAGGAAATAAAGGATTAAACCCTTAGGATCGGAATGCGGGGGGACCACTAGACTACCAGTGCTCTCGGAAGGAGTTGTTTTAGGGTCGTACTTATATAAATACCTGACACAAAAACATGTTTTGAAATGGAGCGTTTTGTACGTTTGAATCTTATTTTATTCGTAATCCCAATAAATTACTGACACAACGTTAGTTAATTAGCAATACATCATTGTTACCTCCAAAGGCGACACACTTGAGGTGCACGGTGTCTCCGACATAGTAAGGCCCGATGTCCTGGCTTACGTTGACGCCGGCGCTTGCATTCGCGACTTGCGTGCTGTTCTTGTAAACCACCCATAGATTTTTAGGGGGCTCTATAAAAATACATCTGGTGAATCAATATGATAAGTGATTCCTTTCACGCCCTCCGCTTGTGGACGGGCGTCTTTATCTACACCTAGTGGATTACTCTGTAGGTAACATTATACAATTAGATCTCTCGGCGGCGGTACGGTTTTATTAATCCGCGACAGCTCGACGGTCACTTCAAATAAAAATAGGTTGAAAGTAAATGAGTGTGCATTTAATGATGTAATATTTAGGTAGCGTTATTGTTAAATAAATTGAGCAAATAGTTCCGGCGCTGCGCTGTCAGCATCCTCATTAACCCGCGGGCCAATTAGTGGCCGTTCTATTCTGCTGGATAGGCGAAAGTCTGTACACTTTTATTGGAAACAAAAAGGCAACGGAACTGAGCTACCGGTAGAAAACAAAATCTATGTTTCGATTAGCTATAAGACCATTATTTCCAAAGAAACATTTGGATTTGATTTCTATATTATTAAGTACTATTAGTACCTACATGGGTAGTATTTTAATCGTAACTAAATCTACTTATAATAAAATGTGCAAAAATAAATCAAACAAACACATTAGTTATGGCTCTGGCAGGAGGTTACTATTATCGAATCATCACATTGTTCGATCATTCAAATTGATTAAACAAGGTCGTAACATCCGAGCTTCCCAAATACCTACGAAAATTTGTATTTGGCCTCATCAAGGAATCATCATAACCAGACAGAATGAGTCACGTGAGCCCTGAATTTAACAAAAGGGATGTAGAAAGATGTAGAACAGTTAAAAAAGTCCCGCTGGTTGGTACTCCTTCAGCGAAAACTAGGCAGCATTACTAATATAATCTGTTCTGTAGCACAGTCATGAAATCTAATGAACCCACCAATAACATTCAGTTGCACAAAGGTCTTGTGTGCAGGACTGGCGGCGAAGTCGGCAAGGCAGTAGTAGACGCCTGCGTCTGACACATCGACGGTGACTATCTGCAGTGTGACCAGGCCGTCCGAGTCGCTAGTCATCAGTCTGTAGCGCCCGTCTGTTGGTTTAGGGCTCGTGAAGGCGTCGTCGTCGTCGCCACGCAGGTCGCGACTGCTGAGGCATATTGATTGAATGTCAGCTGTGTAAGATTCTTCTACATCGCATTTTATTTTTTAAATTTGCACCATTAATTTCGCCGTTTTTAGAGGTTTATTCCGGGATTCGAACCCATAAACTTAGGTACGATCCTAGGTAGGATACTTTAGCTAGGTAGGCAGGCATACATAGAATACGTTATCAGTGTCCACTGCCCATATTTCGAAATATTCACAATCATGCAAAAACAATAACATGAAGCACCAAGTTTCCAAGAATCGCTGTCTTCTCACAAAATGCATGGATCAGCAAATAATTACGATATATGCGAAAACATATTATTGGTGTTTAGTTATTTAAGTTGTTTAATATTTAGTTTTTTATACTGTTTGTTCGCATTGAGTTTTTTATACAAACATCAATTTTTCGCTGCGACTTCTAGGTGCTGGATTTTGCAAATTACCCCTACACTATGATTCTAGGTCGAGCTGTTTAGACTGCGTTGTTGGCCTGTACGTCAGCAAGCCTTTTAATATTGTGGCATTTTTTGTATGTGAAAATGAGAATGTAGGTACCTACCTATAAAAGGCCGTCGAAGATCCGTTCAGGTACCAGACAAGAACATTGAGCTTGTCGTTTTCCACTTCAGCAGTCACATTGCAAGGCAACTCTGCGCTATGACCCACCACGGCATCGACTATAATTAATGCCAATATGTAAATTAAATAGCTTATTAGGTGGATAAGTATTTTAAATAAATAAATAAATTTAATATAGGTAAACTTTAATTTATTAAGTAGGTAGATACTTGTTGCTACTTAGTTAGAAATGGTCGCGAGCGGTGCTCGTAAAGAGCTTGTTAACAGCTTTGAAAGTGGTATTAGCCGAGGTGTTACAAGTTGAGAATGTAAGAGAGGTGATGTTTTTTTTTTACTAAGCATTTTAAAAACAAAAGTTGTGTCTTATGTTCATTTTTTATCATGGAGGACGGTTTAAACTTGACCTAATCTGCTTCGTAAACATCATGAACATAAATCTCATCACCCCAAATTACAAAATGTAACGAGCGATGGACGGAGGTCTTTATCGACAGGAATCGGCAAATTCGTTGTTTCCTCGACCGCATTTTCTCATACATCAATCAACAGTTGAGCAAGTACCTAAATACGATTTCGAAAGATAGGTTGGTACGTAGATGTACCTGCCTACTTGTTCCTGTACACTGGTTCTTTCATTATCGGTGTTGTAGGTTCCAGACAGACACACACATCACACAGGTAGTATATATTACAATATACCTCTAGGACCTTGAGTATAGGTACCTGACCTACCTACTGTACAACATAACACCGAATATTTGCAGATCATCTTTGTCCCGCAGCGGGAATCGAATCTACACACCTGAAGTCTATCAGCCAGCCGGTTTATGTTTATAATAATGAAGTTAGTTAAAATAACTAGGTACTAAGTAATTATTATAAAATAAATATACCTATAATATAATAATAATTTAATACCTATCTATAATATATAGTATAATTTTGTTACAGTACTTACCAAAAATGTCCTGTGCTCTAGATTTATTCAGAAAAACTATCACAATTGAAAAAATAATCATACTCATATTGACACATAAACATTTCATTCTGCTATTCAGTTAGATTTTATTCACATTATCGGTATGGCCAAAATATCGCGGGAGTGGGCACGTCCGGATTGGGCGCGAGTAGCGGACACGCGATTCAATTGGCGCTCTCGGCCGCAATAAGGTATCGCTCCCGGTCGGTCGCTCTCTGTCCAGAAGCCGTTCCTCCGCTGCCGGCCGGGCATGCTCCCGACCGCTTCCGGGCGGTCCCTGCGCGTTACGTCACACCCGCCCGCCATCCTCGTACAGTTATCGCTTCTGTGTTCTGTACGTCTGTAGGTACACAGTCAGTCTGATTCATCATTTACCTTACACTTTTTAATTGGTGAGGTCGAAACAATTGGGTCACTTCGGATATGCTTATTGTTTACTGGGAAACGGATACGTTTTATTTTCGGCAGTATTTCTGGTTTGTGTAACTTGGCTTTTGTTTGACTTCAATCAGGTACAAATTGCAAGAGTTGTGATGTGAGCACAGAGTAAATTGATATGATGTGAGCTAAGATATTGACAGACAGCTTAGTTTAATTGCTAGGCGTAAAAAAAAAGTGGCATGCAAGTAAAATAAGTACCTATACACCTACCTACCCAAAGGGACTTTTTAATGAAGGACTTTAAAAGATACTACATAAATTGCTGACTAAAGTAACAGAATGAAATCTGTGATGATCATTGCAAAATGGTAGTAGGTAATTGTTTTATGGAATTTATAAAAGTAATATTTCTTAGTGATTTTGAACACAAATTAAAAATAAAACACATTTATTAACTATAACAGTTTCACAACGATTAACAACAGGAAGATATGCATTAAAATTTAGAATTTTTAGCAACAAAATTTAAAGAATTGTACTTATTTGAGTTGTTTCAAAGACTTGACAAAAAACACTGCTAGTACAGCTACCACAGCACTGCCTACTGCTCCAACAATCAGTTTTTTATTCTTTATGGTATCTGAATCTTGAGTGAGCACCTGAAAACAAAGAGGAATTACATGATAATAATTATAGATCCTCACCATCATCTCAGCACGTCGAGGATGACTGGTAGAGAATGCTGTTAGCATTAAGTCCTATGTTAAATTTTATGTGGAATTGTCAAATAAATAAATAAAATATAATGTGATCCTTTTCCTTGGGCTGGCAAAATTGTTGCCTGTGCAAGGCAAAATATGAGATTTTTTGATCCCATTTGCCTACCTAAGTACTTTGGTTCCAAGTTCCAACATACATAAACTATTTTCAAAAGGTTTCTTCGATAATTTAGGAACTCACCTTAACTTTGGTATGTAAAGCTATTTCCATTGAATTCAAAATGTTTGTAATTTCATTCAAAGTGCAGATAGCGACATCCGATGCATACTTGTCTCTATAGAGTACACTGTCAACTATTTTTGGTGTTTTCTTTAGAGCAGTAGTATTAGTTACCAAGCTGACATAGATCCTGTTCAGGTGCTGGGAGCTTTCCTCCAATATATCTGTCAGTTCTATAGGATTCAAAATACTAGTTTCTTCACACCTAAAAAAAGTATTCAGTCATGCTTCACCATAGAACACATCATCTCTTAACATCAGGCAAGATAGTGGTCAAACGCAAGTGAATAAAAAAAATATTGATAATGGTAAGTAAAATAAACCACTGTGCTTACAAGTTACAATATTTGTCAATAAGTTACAAATAAGTTACAATTTTGTATTCAGGTTATGCATACTGCAAGAGAGGCAGATAACTGAGATCTTGTAAAATTAATATTTAGGTTGACAAAACAATTACAAGTAGGTAGGTATACCTGCTTGTAATTGTATATTGTACTCTTATTATTATTATATGCTTACACTTGCGAAGATAGTTCTTCAAATATAGGTAGGCTTTTGACTCCTACAGTGATTTTCTTCCTTATCTCCGCATCATCTACTCCTAGTTTAGTTAGATCTTCATCTGTTAATTCTGTCAAAGTACATTGACCAATGTTATGTTTCCTGCAAAAATAAATATTTATTAATTTCGCCAGGCATATCCTATAGCTGCATGAAGCGCAAAATGACAGACTTTAACCAAGCTAGCGTAAACACTTACCGAAATATATCCACATATTTTTCAGCCCCTACCTGTGTGAGAATTGTGCTAATTGAAATATCGAATCCATTTGGGTCAAGTTTAACATCACTGGATGCCAAAGCTGTCTCACCACCCATTTCGCAGAATTGTGAACTGTAACAGAATCCCTAATCCCTTAGTGCTTCTATTTTTATAAGACTGGATGCCTACACTAGCTACAAGTGCAGGATTTTAAATAATAAATTCCGCGGCACCGGCACCCAAGAGAATATAAGCACTACACCGGCACTGCGAGCACTGTTATTTGTTTATAGATGAAGAGAATAAAGGCACTACGCAGTCAGTGTCAGTTTCATTTCCACGGTCAGTAGTGATACTGATCATACTGTGCGCGGCTTGATCTAATAAGCTTGACTGTTCTTCTTCTTTTAATAAGCTTCTTCTTCTTCTTTTGCTTTATGGCCTTTTAATAAGCTTGACTGTACACGTGTGCTAATTTCTATAGACAGCACTTGTAATTTTTTTTTTTTCTTGTCACTGTCACTGTCAGTGCCAAGCATAGGAAAAGATTCCTCAGAGCTCCCCACAGAAAACTGATTGTTACTAAAATTGTTCCCTCACAGCGATTCTGCGCCACGACTGACCATGACCCAAGTTTTAAAATTCTGCGTCACACTACACTGCGCTCGTCACCACAAGACGTGAAAGGTAGATACTAGGTACCTTTATTCTGGTTTTTAATTCAAGTCCAAAAAGGTAAATAATGGTGATACCATAGAAAAAAAATACTTTCTTATTGATAGGGAACTATGTTATGCTAAATTAATGAGTAAGAATTTTTTATTCTAGCCAAGACTTGTAAAACTAATTAGAATAGATGATTTAAGCATAGTTTTGTTCAGATATTCATACTTGTTATGCAAATACTTAGAAAAACAACATTTTTATTGGGTAATATTTTATGGTACTTGTCACATTCTGGGGTACGGTAAGGTTTTGCAGTGCTATTACACATTTGGTTCATTTTCATTCGTTTATCGAAAGTGCTTGTCGGAAGGTTTCTCGTGTTTTCTTGTCCTGTTCAAGTTTTGTCCAGTTTGTTCTGAGTTTGGTATAGGTAGAGCTAGATTAAGACTTTGTAAGCTATTTTTTGAGATGCAGATGAAAGTATTTACAGAGAAAAATTATAAAATAATATATCTTTTTATATCAAGTTTCTAGTTCCGAGCCAAGTGACAGTTCTTGTCATTTTTCTTTCTTCCGGTAACCATAGTGATGATTATGCGTTAAGTTTCGTTTGGTTGATGAAATGAGTCGCCACCAAGGAAGTCGATAGATAGAAGGGCCCTGATGTTTCTGTTGATCTTTGTTGGTAGACAGGTAGTAGGTCTGATTCTGATTAGTACGCAGGTATAGTTCTCACAACGGATCTCGGCCGTCGTGAAATTAGTCGTTTCGATGCGCAATGGAGCTTTTTCAAACTAAATTGTCTTTGCGCATCACAAACGGCTTACTTCACGGAAGCCTAGATCCGCTGTGCGAACTATACAAGTATTATCGATCCAAAGGTTTTGCTTTTCTGAGATACACAAAATTGACATATGACAATGACATTTGTTTGTTTACCTCTAGACTTTAGATAAAAAGTTTCTTTCGCTCAGTCACTTCACTTCACTTCTTTGTTTTCGCTCAGTCGCTTCACTTGCTTGCTACATGCGTGTACTTACTTAAATCAAACCTAAACACTTATTACTGGCACTACTGCTTCTAGGCATTATGTGTGGCTGGCACTGCGGTGGTATTCACCAATACGAACTTTTGCTGAAGGGGTTCTATCTACCACCTTCTTTCTTTTAGAGCTCTAATAGCTTCGTGTATTGGTACCAACCTTGGTACAACCCACACGATGTTAGGTAGTTTACCACACGCCTTTCATTCACACATCATCATCGTTTAGTAAAATAGAAATAAAATTATATTATCAACTGTGTTGTGTTTGTGTGTAACCTGTGTCACTAACTGCTGGAACTTGCCTGTCTCGGAGTGCCATGACAACTGATCTTGAGCCTCTAAGGTACCTACCTACCTTTAATAGGCATGAATATAGGTACCTACCAAGGTGTTCTTCGGCCTACACATTAACTGACTTCCATGCATGGAACTAATATCATCATGACATCCTTCTAATGTTCCCACTGCTGGGACACTGGCCTACTCTCGGGCGAGAGTGATTGGGTCTTAATCCACCACGCGGACCCAATGCGGATTGGTAAATAGCACATGTCTTTCGAATTTTTAGTTCTTGGACATGCCGGTTTCCTCACGATGTTTTCCTTCACCATATGAGAGCACTGGCATAGCGCACATAAATTTTTCGAACAGAAAAATCCATTGGTGCACGACCGGGTTTGAACCCACGACCTTAGGATCGGAAGGCGGGGTCACTACTACTAGACCACCGGTGCACATAACTGGAACATGGAACTAATATAATAATAATAAATAATATATTACGTAGGTACTATGTATAAATTCCTTGCTTCCATATGTGTGTGTGTCATCGGTACACTTCGTTTTCTAGCTTGCGGACGCCTTTCGAGAACCTTTTTAATAATAAATCGATGGATACAGGCTAGATAAGTAATGAGATTCATTAAAATTCAATTTATTATTTTATTAGAACAAACTTATGTAACCTATCTACTACGTAGGTTTTGCTACTGTATTGGGGCTTAAAACTTACATTTTAATTGAGCAATAATTTGACAGGGATAAAAAATCGCAGACAACAAAATAAAAAAATAATTAATTTGCCCTGCAGTGCGACGATACATGATGATAAATAAATTAATAGGTAATTTAATTTAATTTTGTTAGCACTGAATCGGTCGAGCTGCTACTCTACCCTATCATCGATCACTGTGATCGATGACGCCGGCACTTCACTTGGCATATTTGCTCAAATATTTGCGATACCCAGCGATACCTAATAATTCATCAATAGGTACAAGCTAAACTTTAAAATACTTATAAAAAGTTGACTTTTTAATGCAACGAAATAACGCAAATATTTGAGCCAGAGGCCATGCTGGCAGCATTATTATTAGCCCTGTGATTATGCATAATCGATGTTGCAGGGTGTTTTGCATGAAGACGCCCTGAGCAAGACTTATAACCAGCTTCCTACTAGACCGACCACTCTGGAGGAGCTTAATCCGTTTTCATCATAAGGTTTTTAGCGTTGGTAGGTAGGTCTAAAAGACCATGATAATAAAATAATTCATAAATACAATTTTGTTTGAGGTTACTGCCAAGTCGTGAGATGGCCGTATATTGATTGCATGTTCATAGGGGAGACTGGAGAGACTTGATCCAAGTTCAAGTTCCCTACCCTAACTACAATCTGACTTAAGTAGACTCTATAAATGCAAAATTCACTACACACATTACTGCTTAGGTACTCGAGTTTGATACAGTTTATAACGTTGGAGATAAATTATCAACAATAGCTTTGACTGCTTGCCAAGTTTCGCGAGCTGTAGACACTATCTGGGAACCTGGCAATAGGAATCCGTATGGCCCGAACGAATCTCGAAGGTCGACGTGGTACGCAAATTTTATGCCAGCACGTGCCTTCGCCCAGTCATGGGCCATCCCAGAAGCCGCTTGTCGGACATCAGATGCAGTACCAACCTGAAATATTTTTTATCATTAATTATGTAAAACCGACATTATATAGTAGGTAAGTATAATACATAAACGTTAGCTCCATTAGCTAGGTTCTGATAATAGTGTAGGTACCTTGTACTTTGTGCCATACATGTCACCAAGGGCGGAAGTGGCCAGTTTGCCCATTTCCATGAGGACGCCATCATCAGCGAATGACGTATGAGAAGGAGTACTGGGTATGAGCCACGATTGAGAGTAAGCGTGAAACGAGATGAACACCTGAAAAAGAAACGATCCTACAACGCTAGTTGAAGTGTCTCACAAAGTGTGCCATGCTATGCTATCATAATTATTTGGTTTGGTAAACCTCAATTAACTCTGTGGGTACTGGATACTACGACTTACGCTCGGTCCGTTATTTACTTTTATGATACTACCTAGTTAAACTAGGGTATGTAATGTACCTACTTATTCCGTTTCTATTTTTATTAATACCTACAAAAAAATCCATGAGCTAGTTCGGCTAGCTCGATACCTACGATAGCGAGCCCGCTCATAACGAACAGATGTATAGGACCTGCGAAAACTGCAAATCATTTCTTACGTTGCCGATTCGAATCGAAAGTTAATTTGCAAATGTTTTATGAAGTGCCGATGCCGCCATCGATAAAATTTATCTGTCACAATTTTCCGCGATTGATGTGCGGTTTTACGGGTTTGAAGTTTGAACCGATAGTGAACCTATATGAAATGTCTTGCCAGCGCAGCCAATTTCTAATTTCTATTCACGAGGTTTAGCGTTTATAGAAGATTAGGTACCTACCTACATAACAGATTTCTTACGAAGAAATCATTGCTAAGGTCACGCTTCAAAGTCTTCCTAAAATATAATCTCTAATAAGCGAGTTTTTTTATCGATACTTACACCTGCCTGTAGTACTTTCGTACCTACCTATCTACCTACTCTTTAGCAAGAGAAAACGATTTCGCGGAACTTAGAACGTCTCAGCTCAATAGCAAATAAATAAATCCCGTTATTTTTCATTCATTAGCTTAATGATGATACTACCTACCTAGAGGCTAGAGGTTGCATAGGTAAGTACCTACGTATTCCAGTAAGAAAAAAACTATTGAAATAAATAAAAATAAACCAATGAAGCGTGTGTATGCAAACAAAATAATGAAACAAGTGTAAAAATTATTAAATGCAGGACGTGTCGTGCCTTCGTGCTTGCTTAGTCAAAAACGTAGTTAGTACTTATAAAAAAAAAGAACATTCCTTTGTTCTTAGTGCACAGTTTCAATCTGTCGATCTTGCCAGTCTTTTGATCTCTTGCATTATGCTAACATAAAAAAAATACTTTTCGACTTTGTTTGTAATAAGGTCAGTCTAGTCAGTCCCTACACCCTGCTACCTACTGCCTAGTACTTAGTTGGTCATGCAGTGCAGATAAATACATAAGTATTATGATTTGAATGTCCTGCCTGTCTGCAAAACGATTTTTAAGATTTTCCTCATTTTCCCATCCACCTAAGCGAAGCGACTAGAGACTTTAATAGTGATGACGCGCGTGTTGAGACGTGAGAGAAAATTATCGTCTGAAAAGGAAAGTACTTAAGTACCTAATAGCTGTACCTATTATACATAAATTACGCGAACAGTCTTGACAAAGTCCGAATTAGGAGGTTTAAAAACTGAACTTGTCCAAACCAACCGGAATAAATAGAGTCTTAGCACCTCAAAATTTTTCTATTAGATACTATTTTTGTTGAGTGTAAGTTGAAATAAATTGGAATGTGTATCGTCGTGGTACTTTATTACGGCTGCACAGCACAATCAGGGAAAGTGACGCAGAAGAAATCATTCAGAAAAAGTCTGAGGAAACGAAGCCTCATTTTCGCGTGAGTCTCATTTTCTTTTTGTATTAATTTTACCAAACCTTAATTATTATCTTATACCTACCTACAATGAAAACATTAAAAAAATATAGATAGACTCATTTTACTCATCAAGAACAACTATCTATTTGGCTTTAGAACCGTTTTAACGGTCGAAATAAAAAAAACGACCGCCTTACGTTATGATGACCTACGTACTTACCTTTAGAAAACCTCTATGTTCAGCCAAGAACTCGGAGACAGCCCGCGTCTCGGGTTCGCTGAAAGGATGAGGGCCTGCAAAGTTGTCCGAGCAGGGGTCGCTTGAGGAATCCTGCTCTCCCCAATGGTAATCCCAGTTACGGTCCGTGTCCACGCCGACGCACTCCGTCTGGCCCCAGTTCCAGGGAAACCTGAACAACGAATATTAAGTGACGAGTATTTTTTGTAGGTTCCGATCTTCAAGCATAAAAACAAATATTCTAATAAGATCTAAATCTGTACGACTATTTGGCTGTGTGCCCGTGAACTAATTAAGTCTAAGCTTAGAATAACAACACATATTCTAAGAGCCTAAGCATAATTGTAATATAATTGAAAATATTCGTAAGATGTATACAAACAAAAAAAATGGTGTTCCCATACACGTAACTGCAAGCCTACAACACGTTATTGGGCGGTTAAAAAAAGTAAAAAAGAACACAAAACCGATAGATACAATGTCCTTTCTTATGTTTACGGAAAAGAGTTCTTCTCACACATAAGATCCTAATGTTATGGGACACCTTGTTCTTTCATACATTCAACAGAAACCAATTCTACCGGCTAGGCTCTACCGCTCATCTTGCGCAGTAGGTAACCTACACAATTTTCCTGTTACGAATATGCTCAGCTCTATCTATCTTCGATAGCAAGCTGGCTCTCAAAGACTAGCAATGCGACCTTTGGAATAAAATAATCTATGTTACTAAACTTGTTTATCTATGTACGCATACCACATAAATTTACCTCTAGCTACCTATTAGTAGTACACGAGGGTAGCCGCAGGTGGAACGACTAACGAAATAATTAATGGTTGGTAACGTAAGTAAGTTATTAGAGAGCAGTTACTGTTATCCGCAGAATCACCATAGCGTGCTCAAATTTTCTCAGCTCGTGTTTTTTTGGTAACTTTCTCAGTAAACCTGTATTATTCAGTACATTAGTTATTCCAGCTAACATGATACGATTTGACAAACGGTAAAATAAAACACATAGGTACTGCCTACAGTTAGATCACTACATACACACAAGTAACAATAAACATAGGTATAGGTAGGTAAGTACTCATAATGAAAAAGTTTCAATACTTACTAATAAAAATCTGACAGGCAGGATGTAAGTAAATTTCTAGAGTCAGCTGAGTGCTAGGTAGAGCTTCGCGATTAGCACGAGTACTTTCTGTTATTCTACTAACGCAATACACGTTTTAGTTCTTTATATGGTAAGGTTGAGTAAGTGGGTCTATGGGGGAAGTGGGCCTACCAGGCATAACTAAAAAATGTTTCGATGGGTTGAGATACGAGAGGAAAAGGTTGGCACGTTTTTATGATTTTTTTTACATTCCTTTATATTAGATAATCTTTGAAGTATTAATATTTACCGTCCAAACAAAAAAATATATCAAAATCAATTTAAAAAATTGGCGAAAAAGTCGCCTATCAAACATACAAAAAAACATACAGTCGAATTGATAACCTCCTCCTTTTTTGAAGTCAGTCACAATGAACTTTAGGTTTGCTTATTTAGCAAGTTACTATTCTAGATTAATAATAGTTATTTTTGTTATGCAATGTTTAAACAATTGGTTCTTATTCTATGACACTGATAATAATAACTCATTATAGTTTTGATAATGCACATACACTACTAGTTGTTGCCCGCGACTTCGTTCGCGTGGAACTCGAGAACCGTACTTTTTTACGGGATAAAAGTTCTATGTTCTATTCCCAGTCATTATCTATCTATGTTTTAAATTTCAGGCAAATCGGTTCTGTGGCTGTCGAGTTATAGAGGAACAAACATCCATCCAAATATCCAAACTTTCGCATTTATAATCATGTGTGAAGTGTGATATCTTACATCATGCCAGCCGTAGAATATCCCGCTGGTGGGACACAGGGACACTGGGCCTGCTGCTATCGAGTTAGAGCGGATCCATGTTCATTGATATACACTAGCACTAGGTGAGAAGACTAGTTATAGGAGGCATATGATTGTCGTATCGATCAATGCCTTTTTAAAAATCGCTCTACAATTTTACGGCAATGAAGCACAAACTACTTAACACACTTTCGCATTAGGATCGTCGATTGTCGGTTAGTAGATAATGGGGGGTTTTCACTAGCCAATCGACGGAGTATGTACTTAGTTTGTATTAAACGAGTAGCTGGGTAGGTGCAAGTGGGTATTCCTTCCAACCAGCTCCTAGCTTTATAATATGGATGGATGGAATGGATATAAAATAAGAGTTAAAGATCCGAAATGTGCGAAAAATATATCTTATTATGATATATATATATATATATATATATATGTAAGTTTTGTATCAAACACGGCACTGATCCTACCAGGTCAATAGCCCCAGACAGCATTACGGCTTAGGTATACATAAGAGTGTTTTTTTAATATTCCCTTCAATTGGGTTATACAACGCAACCACAATTAAAAAAAGATAAGAGAAGAACTTTTTCGCTGCTAAGTGACTGTTTAGATGGGTGACCGCTAGTGGCAATTTCAACTGAGTGCTTTGGTGCTTCAGAAGGACTTGGCTTTTTCATAACAGAAGCCTTGTCTACTAACTACTTGACCGAGTTGACTTATACGAATTTAAAATCGCAATCAAAAAGCACATAACTAAGAGGGAGGGGTGAGATTAAAATATTTTACTGACCAGCCCACATAGTAGTCGTCTGAATGGTCAGGCAAGCGCGAGCGGGTCTTCCTCCAGAGCCGGTCGTGCGTGTGCGAGTGCTCGTACCCGTCGGGGTTCACCACCGGCATTATGTAGAAGTCAGCTTGCTTTAGCATCTCTTCATCACCACCTGTCAATGCAGGAAATAGACAAATTTTCATTTTTTCCATGAACTAGCTTAATAAATAAATTCGAAGACATTTTTACACAGCGCCATAAGCTCCAAGCTAAAGCTACTATGGGAACCAGATACTTGATACTCGTAGAATACATATTATGCAATTTTTAATGACCATAGAAACTTTTCATCATCAGCGCCAACAAATCATCCAATAGACGTCCACTGCTGAACATAAACCTGCCCCAAAGAGCGCCATAACAACCGGTCTTGAGCCTTCACCATCCACCGACTTCCTGCGATCGCAGTAATTTAATCGGTCCATCGAGTGAGGGTGGAAGTATACCTTTACCTAGGTTTTATTATACCAACCAAAACCACTTTCTCCTTCGACGAGGGTATGGATTATCCAAGTAGCCACTGCTGGCGCGATCCACTCCCTGGCATGAGCGCCGCCGTCGAGCCACACAGCTGGCTTCATGCGAGAACGCAGCCGCCATTTCTTTTTGTCCCCTTTGCTCGTACCTCTTGTTAGTGTTTCATTTGCTGGCAAAGAAATCTGCAATATTTCAAATAAGCACTAGTATTTGGTTCATCTTTAATTAAATATAGTAGCTTTCTATACACTTCACAGTTTTTATTTGATTTGATTTTCACGCCGTCATGCGCAAAAACTGCTTCCCTGAATGAGTAGAATACAGGGCAGTCAACAAAACAGCATTCTGAGGACTGTACTGTAACGGGCTAAATAACATATTTGCTCTGAAAGTGCATTTTGCGGAGAGCGACTAATCAAACATTTTTTTATCCTAATACAATTTTATGTTTTACAGTTTATGTCACCTTTCATAAAAGAATATTATTTACAGTTTATTAAGTCATCCTTGGCGTTATTAAAAACTTTAAATGACCTAATACCACTCTCATCTTTTTATTTTAGTGTTACTCGTAGTATAAAATATGGTTGTGGAAATTATAATCTTATATACATATAAAAATGAATTGCTGTGCGTTAGGCTCGCAAAAACTCGACAACGGCTGGACCGATTTGGCTAATTTTTATCTAGAAATGTTTGTAAGGGGAACCAACCAAGGGGTCCAGGGAACGACGACACGATTTGTATTTTTACCCTATATATAGTAGACTCCACTATTAAGTATCCCCCTAAGTAGCTAAAGTTTATCTCAGCCGTCCTCACCAAACTATATAGAAATTCTCGCAATCACAAATTAAATGCAAAAATTATACTGTCGTAAGGATTCGATTTCGGAACAATCATGTTTCACACCTTGACCGACCGCTTATCTAACTCAGCTGTCGTGTTGATGACCAACGCGTTGAAATTATAAATCAGTAGCGTTCAATAACCTGTCCTTGTCTAGCACGAATGCAAAGCTTTATTTATTATTTAAAGGATGTGGGTAGGTCGTTGATTTTTAACGAACGAACAAAGAAAATGAATAATTCTCATTGTCAGGCTTGACGTCATATTCTGTGCTGTTTACTTTGTGTGTTCTTCGTAAGCTTTTGACTTTTGATAAAATGCATCATTTATATAATTTGATGAAAACAAGAATTTAAATTTGCGATCAAAAATAAAAGCAATGTTAAATAAATTGCTCGGCAGCTTCATATAACGGTAAGTGTAACCTTCTACCCAGTTAGTTTTGTTTTCAATCACTTATTAAAGTAGTTAATAATAAAGTGTTTTATTTTTAGATTATTGGGAGTGGATATCGTCCATGGGTTCAGGAGAACTTGTGGAAGTCGATGGGCGCATGAATTGTCAGCAATAATAAGAAGTGTTGAAAGAAGTAATGCTACCATCTGTAGCGTTGTATACCTATCCAGAAGGACAAACTCTGTGCGGTTCAAACACACACTTTGAACAAGAACTTTGAAGAAATGGCTGTTTTCTCATACTTCATAATTATTTATTTGCATAGAGAATAATGTGGAAATGTGGTGTCAAGTGGTTCTTGGAATTGAAACTCCATTGATAGGTCTAAGTGTAAATTACGCCAAGAGAAATTTATAGCTAGTGAAGGTTACTGTAGTACTTTAGTAGGAAAAAATAGGTAAAGTAGTATACAATTTTATAATAGTGTAACATACTCGTTCACTACCAAATAATATTTTACTAGGTATTTTTTTAAGTGAATACCTAACCTACTATATTTTTTAATAAGAAGACATAACATTTGACCCCACATTTCTTAAAAACGGGTAAATAATAGCTTATATTCACGAGAGATCTAAATTATTAATACCTAACTATTAACATGTTTGTTCGCCGGTGAATTATAATAGATTATTATTTACCAGACGTAAATGGCAATGTCATTTTGTATAATTTTGTAGGATTCAAAAAACCGTTTTATCTAGTAGTGTTGTAAATATGCTTATTAATAAAACAACAAAGTTTTCACTAACGAAGAGGTTATATTTTGACAAATATTACTATTTGAATAAATTCACACGATAATAAAAGTAAGTAGTGTATAGGTATAATTTACAGCAAACTTCATAAAGTAACCCAACGCAACGCTCGGAATCGAACTCAGTTTTTCAGGATTGGAAATCCAAGTATGATACCACTGTTCCAACACTACTATTAGCAAAACAGTTGAAATTATGATTACGGTTCCTTGCATGGTTATTAAATATAATTTATTTGAGCAAAACTCCATAGCAATCCAAATGGATTTGAAGCTAGTTGTCTTATACAAGGGGGATACTTATCTATGGACGGCACTGTACCTACCTAATAACAAACCTCGGTCTGCCTTCACCTATTGCTATGCCCTAATGGGTGCACATTGTGATCCACGATTTGTATTTTTACCCCATGTACCTACCAATTTAATGACAATAAAAATATTGAGTATTGAGTAAAATAAAAATATTTAAAAAAACTTTGTAAAAGTTGAAACTCTAATAAAATATTTTTTATTTATTTTTATAATAAGTACCTTAACAGCGACGAGAGGAAGTCCCTCAGAAGATCGTCCCAAGGGAATGAGCTCTACCACATCTGAGTACGAATGCTGCAAGTACTCCAGGTAACGCAAGATATCTGCATAGCGATGGTATCTTCGCCACGTCATCGGGTGACCTCGGATTTCTTCCAGTTCTAGCCGCTGTTTTTTTGATAAGCGTGGATTCTCATACTTTATGGCTTTCTAAAATAAAAATAAGATTAGCCTATAGAAAGTTGAAATGTGCTTAAAGTAAGATAACGTGGCAAGCCTGAACTAATAGTACCTGTAAATCCCCAATAATTACTTCAAAATCTATTTTAGATGATTTTAGATGGTCTTTTATATCGACTAAAAGATCAGGTGGTACGAGTAAATCTGTAGAGCCGTTGAGAGACGGCGCGGTCCACCACATCAGCCCGGACCCCTGGGCGTCTTCCTGCAAGTCCAACAAGTCATGCACCTTCCACATACCATCTGGATATGCGCGGAGAAGTTGAAAGCCTTTGTAAGTTTTCTTCAAAGGTTTCTTTGTGGACTTCTTATCTGAAAAGCAATTTTCCTAATTAACAAGACAAGTGCAGTGTAGATTATCTTTACTTATAATTAGAAAGATTGTAGACACGGGATTGGCCTGATATATCGCTCAAAGTACACCTACATAATTAAGTGCATGTACACGATACATGATATCTAGTAGGTATATTGAAAGAGAAAAGAGATCACGGAATTTTATTGCAGCGGTGGCGTTCCTTTTGGGCGATACTCGTCACGGGGCGCGGTGCATCCTAGGAGGGCGTAGTCGGCGTATGATGTAACAATATTTTTCTTCTAAAATAAAGCTTGATACCGCTCGCTGCGCCAGTCTACTAGCTTAGCCAGCGTCACTAGCTTATGCTAATTCTATAACTTGTATGATTTTTATAGAAGTGCGAGCTTTTTCGCTGTCGCGTCTCTCATCAACTTTCATGTCTATTATGCTATAGTACCTAGGTACTTGGCACTGATGATAATGTTCTCACTTTCAAACCCAGGTGCATGTCTAATAGGAACGTTTCTAAGGTAGGACGTAAAGCTCATTAGTAGACGCGACTTGATGTGATGAAAGTAATCATCGCAACAGGAAATGTCACCTTTTTGATTGTTTTTTTTTCTATTTACATAATGTACACCAGTTTTCACCATTCCGTTATCAAAATGTAGTCAAAATACGTTACTTATATCCAAATCAAAATTTAATAATCTGTCTATTGTTGAGAATATTTAATGGATCCGCATTCTGCTGAACAAGTAATAGCCCTCGGTGTGGCTGCATAACTGACAGTGGAGGCACTGAATTGTAGTGGCACTTAAGTATAAACCTTCTTTAAGAATCACTCTAATTTATTGACTAACAGTCCTTCCCAACTTCGCGCGGGTGCAATGAAACCGCACCCGTGCAAAGCCGAGGTGGGTCGGTAGTAATATTATAGCCTTGTTAGGTACTCAAGGATAATGTAGTTTGTTAATAGTGTAAAACATTTTTGAAATCGGACCAGTAGTTTTTGAATTTATTCGTAAATGCAAAGCGTACATATTTATATAATACATACAAAGTGACAGACGACTGGAAGCGACTATGTTTTACACAAAGCCTACAAAGTCCTTGCCTAAATTAAGAATACAATACAAAATAATCGTATATATTACGAACGAAAAATTTGGCGCGTGATACTTATTAAATTCTCACCTGGCAAAAATAAATTTTATTTGATGCTATAAACCGGAAGTAGACTAGGTAGTTTGAACAACAATATATTTTGCTCTAGAAACAGTAATTTCAATTTTAATGTGTCTAGGAGTTTTCAAGATACTGTTTCTTTTCTATAAAAGCGTATTATTAATACTTATGTAATAATATATTATCTATTATTATAAACGATGTGAAAACACACGCACATGACTTTTTCAAAATACTATCATTATTTTTAACTTCTCACGATTAACATAATTATGAAATCAGAAATTTAAAGTTAGGTTTTCCTTTTAATTATTTTATAATATTTAAGTTTTTCATGTCTTTCATTGATCGAGCGAGCGAAGCGTCCCAGTCTCTCAGGTTCGGAATTGGCCTAAATTGCTTTTGTCTGTCAGTCAGTCTGTCCGGCGATATTATGTAGTATACGTCCATGGTCCGGCGCTGTTTTCGCCTACTGACAAGTCGCATATTTCAACTGATCTGGTTAAACTTGGTATACCTACTGGTTCTATGACTTTATAAAAATTGTTTGTCGTCGGGGATTTTGGATTGGGCGTACTTTCTCCGAAAAGGGGCAAAAAAAGGGCTACTATAATAATCTCCGCCCTAAAAAATTTGATTTAAATAGTTTTTTTTTATTTGAAACTCATAAAAATTTCTGTTCGGAGAACTGTAATGATATGAAGTTTTTTTTTAAATTCTTTTTTTAAAATCTTGAGTAAATCGACAAGTCTATCTGGTCAATTTTATTAGTTATTCTTGTTGAAAATCGAGACAGGAGCGCACGGTGCGACTTTATGCAAAAAATAACATAATATTAGAGAAATTAATAGTTTAGAAGTAAAAAAAGTTATTTTCACCACGTTTTTTTAAAAAACGTGGTTTATTTAATTTGAAATTCACGCCAAAAGAAGTCTAAGACACGAGGCGTGACTTCATAGTTTTCAATGTAAAATTTTAGCACTATGGTTCAAAATTCTTCAAATTTGTTTGATGCCACCATCGGAGAACCAAGATGCTCTGATTGGTGATCAGCCTTTGTATTTTGTAATTTTATATTTTTATTAAATATATTATCAATCTCGCATCTGATGTAAAAAAGAATATGGTTTTTTATATTCCTTGAATCCTTTTTCATATATGGTGAAGGCGTAATTTTAGGGATTCTTAAGTCATCATGCCTATTTAAGTTTCTAGGCTGTGCGTTTGCCAGTCATTCGCAAAAGCCTTTTATTTTGGGTACCTAACCTAGTACAGTAGCAAAAATCATACTTGCGCTGGTGTCAGCGGCGAGGTACGCTCCGTCATCGCTTATGTCTTCCGTCTCTAGAAGATTCTGGAACCAGCTGGATTCCGTCGTCAAAGGCATTGCAGTAGTTGTCGTCAACGGAATGGGCTTGGGAATTGGTTTGTCTGGATCACTAAACCAACTTCCGCCCCCAAACCAAGATTTAGGCCCCACTATCCAATTGTAAATAGTAGAAAGGAAACCTGGAATTAAAAGGTTCATCAATTTGGGGCCTAAAGGTGAATTCGAAAAGTTCATCGCTTGACAATAGTAAACGTAAACGTATCGTACAACTTATCTATCAATATAAACGGGGTTTTTAACCAGCTCCTTTCTAGTGCGATAAATTAATTAAGCAAAAACCTAACAAAATCCTATAATCTTATACCTTATCTTGCTCTTCTTGCTAGCGCCATCTAAAAAGACTGATTTTTTTATAATTTGAGAGGAAAACCCCTCAATGACACCTTAACGATACGTTCACGTTTTCGATTGACCGATTAATAGCCCGATTTTTTAATCATGTGCACAGAAGATAATTGGATACACACACCGGATAAAGTATATACCTATTTAATTGTCGAATAAGTAGTAGCGGAAGTTATCACTGTGCAAGAAAACTTTTTATGCTTGTAGGTCAAGAAACGCGTGCGAGAGTTAGACCGGGTCGGGTGCGCGGGCGCATCACGGTGCAAGCAGTGCCGTGCCAATGCGGCTATGGTATGGATTGCATAGGGCGATGGACTTACTCGTTTATAGTTCGATTCATGTTTTCAACGCATCGTATAATGTTTTTTACAACTAGTAGTTTGCCTCTCTATCTCTCTATCTTGGGATTTCAGAATCATATATTATAATTATATAAATTAATACCGAATAGTAGAAGTACAATATGTATAATTTATATGTACCTACCTACTCAGAAAATTTCTTAAGTAGGTAGGTACCTCCAATCTATTCACCTACCTTTCAATTGGATTTGCAACAAAGCAAATAGTTATGTTCGAACAAACATACGAGTAGGTAAAGCCTCCAAGTCGCCACTAAGGCATCCATCACTCGTTTCGCTCGCTTGTTTAATAAGCTAAAAAATATTTTTATTTATTATTATTTTATAAGAGTAATTTTGTCCGTGTAATCCGTAGCATGTCTGATTTTCTAAAAACAGGCGCAGCGCAGGCTACTTGTTAAATGAGATGATCTTACCGAGATATGACCACAAACTATAGTATGTATTATCTATGTAGGTAATTTAATTACAGATGCTCAAAGCCTCGAGGCCAATGAAAGCTGCGTGCAATTTTCCATAAATTAACTATGTGGGAAGTTGGGAATCTAAATAATAATGACAGCTCACGTAACAATCAGAATAACTTCCTCTATAAATGGTTTCCACTGTAAGCTACAAACAATAATAACACGTCAACTTTGCGAGTATAATAGACGATTTTGATAGCAGCTTTATTAGTAGCACTCTTCTGTGAAAAGATTCTGTGGTGTGGATCGAGAGAATTCCACCTAAAACAAACATTAGTGTAGATAAAGCTCGAAGATACTGCTCTACAGGCTACAGGTGTTTGAAAAACGAAAACGAGGCGTCAAGCATCAAGATAAGTATGCCAATCGAGATCATGTCATGTGTCTCATGCGACTTATAATAGTTCCAAATTACTGTGGAATTTAAAAAAAACGCGTTGCTTATACCTGTGCTATTAGATATGCTACTAGGTACCTACCTACGATATTGCTTGAGGCAGATTACAACAACACTCTCAACGGAAGTATTACTCTGTGACGGGAGCCACCCTATTATTAGTTGTCTGATTGATGTCTGATGAACCTAATAGTGATTATGTTACTTTTTTATTATAAGTTAGGAAGTAGACACAGACTAGATATTAAAGAAAGATTTCTATAATAAGAGTGTGTTAGTTACCATTTTTGAATGAATGGAGCGAGGTCTTTAAATTAATTCGGATGAATCGGCGTTTGTTGACCCTACGTGCAATAAGTACCTATTAGTTACTTAATAGGTACTACATGTTTGTCTGACGGTAACTTTCTAACAACGTTATAAAAGTTGTAGAAGTAAACTAGGTACTTAGAAATAATTATACCTAGGTACCTACTAGAACCGTAAATCAGAATAGACTTAGTACAGTCAACAAAATAACTAGATAGTATTTAAAAAAATAACAAACATTTTAAACTAAAAAAAAATATTATGTATCTAGATAGGAAAAAAACCAAACTATTTAACATAATAATTAAAGATTATTGTTATTTTTAAAAAAGAAATTCGGTAAAAAAATAGGCATTGACACGTGACAGTGAACACCACACAGAAAGTGTTACGTCACTCCGTGTAAAACATTGTTGTGTTTTCATAGAACAAACCGGGTTACTTGACATTATTAAACTTCTTCTTCTTCTTCTATGGCTTCTGTGGCTGGGAATAACCCGAAAAAAAATGTTATTTTTAAATGCAAAATAAATATAATACGTACGATTAATATAAACGATTTACCGTTTTTAAAATAATAGATTTTTGGTGTAAAATAGATATTAAGTAATATGCTTAACAATTTTTCAAAAGTCAACTAGCCTATAAATATTTTCTGTCCATCTCTACCTAACACAATAAAACATAAAGTATTAGTACCACCTACTTATAAAGATTTAACCTTGATTATAAAATTACTTTTACTATTTGCTAAATAAAAGTCAAAGTCGGAGTTCAAATCGATGAATAGGTAGGTGGTACCAAGAAGAAACAAATTGCTATGAGTTTGTGAAAGTACTTATTTAGCATAGGTAAGTCAACTAATCTGCAATTTCGATTAATTTGGCTACTGAGTTTGATAGACAGCTAAAACACTTGAATCATTGCCACTAGAGCGAGAATGGACATCGTGATCATTGAAAATCAATTTGGAGTTATCTGATCTAGCAAAAAAAGGTCTTGACCTGAAATTTAGTTCAGTAGCTAAAAAAAAAAAGAAATTTAAATACACTTGTTCTACTTGCACCTTGAAAGTACAAGTAGAACAAGTGTAAGTGCACATTAAGTAAGTGTAATTTAAATTTCTATTTTCTAGCTACTTATTTGAGCTGTCATTAATGTGACGACTAGTGAGTGATTGATCAAAATATTTAGGTGTATTATAATAGTATGCTACAGGTAAGTAGATATTTTTAATGTACTAAATTCCTGCAAGTACAACTAACTTACCTACTCTAAAATTTCATAGTTGCACAGATAACATAATACTAGATAGTGGTAACGTTGCTATGTTGGTCTCTAATCGGTATGTTACTGACTGATTTAATGACTAGCAATAGGCGCACAGACAAAACGGCAAACAAGTCATCAGCATTTCAGTTAGAGTTCTAAAATTTTCAGGATGTGTTTCTTTGATGCATTAAAAAAGTAATTCCCAAAACTTTACTCCTAAAGGACACAGCTGGATGAAGTTTGCGTGAAACAAGCAATAATTGTAAGTACTAGGTACTGAGTTTTATTCATAATCCAGCGCGCGGCGGCGCCGGCGCCGGCGGCGGCGGTGGCAAATAAAAGCAAATTTTGGCAGACTTGAAGCAGAGAGGCTACGTTCGCTTCGATCGTTCGGTCAAAAAGTTAAATAATTAATTCGCAATACCCTAATCAAAATAATTACTGCGGATTATTCTAGACAGACTAAGATTATCCAATTATTTATTAACAGATAATTATCTAGGTAACACGATTTTTCTTGATTAAATTGACGGAAGGCTAACATTTAACTACCTTCCATTAAGTAGTACCTTACCTACCTAATCATAAACATGGCAGCATGACAGGCTGATGGATGAAAGGTGAAAAGGTGATAGACGAAAGTTATTAGAATAACTGATTTCTTTCTTCCTATCTTCTAAAAACCTATCAATTTATTAACGTAAGTATCTGAGCGGACAAAACAAAACACAGTTTGTTAAACAAACCAAGTCACGGAACGTCGGTAAAGTCCGCAGATTTGTCGCTAGGATAGATTTTGTAATAGCATCGCGTAAGAGTAGCCATAACATTAGTAAACAATTTGGAATCGTGCGCTCATGCAGTGATTAAAATGCCATCAGCTGAACGATATGATATTATGTTTAGGTCGTCGTCATCACTTACACTTTCTTAATAATGTTCTTTTTATTTGATAAGTTGACTGAACTGGCATCTTCGCTAATAAACATTCTAAAGAATATCATAGGTTGTAAATTGTAAGACACACTAGGTTTTTTTTATTATTACCAATTTACCATATTATTAATACTATTTAAAGTACTATAATAACACTTAAAAACCACTAAGGTTTGAGTTGATGTTGGAGTTGGTGTTACTAGTAGTAGTAGTGAAAACGTGCCCAGCGTCATGGCACAGCATTAGATCCAGGATATTCTGTCACAAAATATCTCTTCATAATAATTTCTACTCGTACTAATTTCATTGGCACTCCTTTCAAACCAGTTATTTTATTCCATTTTTTACGACTCAAGCGGGAATTCAACCCATAACCTTTTCACGGATTTTTTTTGGAATTTATTTTTAGATCTTATCATCTCTTATTATCAGGGAGGTCTTTGCCCAGCAGTGGGACATGAATGGCTGATATAATAATATAATAATAATAATTATCTCTGACATAACTTTGTTTTTTGATCAACTCGATCTTACGTTGAGTTTAGTTAAACCCGAGATGATCCTCAGACATTTTTTTTTTTGAATATGACCGAGAGTCTGGCGGCTCCACGAGGCACTGTCATCAGTATAAAATATATTGATACTTTGGATACAAAATGTTATGGTTGCATATGAAGTACTATGTAGAGCGATAGCGACATATTCTTTAAAAACAAATAAGTATATACCTAGTTGCAAACATATCGCGCTATTCATGTGATAAATAGCTTTTTCAGAATTTTATTCAAAACATTTTCACTGAATGTGCACATTACAAATTCAAATAACAAAGTAATTTATTCAAATAAAAACATTTTACCAGTAAAAGTAGTATATAGCTTCAAACTGTGTTAGTTTAGCATAAAAATAAAAACAGTGACCGCCTCAAAACTATGATTTTGATCACACGTACATAAAAGACTATGGCAAATATATTATTAGCACCTCGCGCGTACACCCGACTTTGTTGAATAAGGTCATTAAACTATTTTTTTACGAACTTCTAACGAATTTTTAATTCACAGTTTGCGATTGTTAAAAAAATAATTAGGTACTGCTTGGCGGCAGAAATCGGTATGTTGGTAGTGCTTCCCTGGACGAGAGCTCTATCACAAAGAGCTTTACTACTCTTAGTTCAATAATATTCAAGACAGTGAGTCATTGATTTTTGTTAAGTTTTTAGTTGAAAAAGTTTGGGACGATTGGAACACTTATTTGTGAGGTCCGACTCGTGCTTGACCACTTTGTTTTTTATAAGTCTGGCACTTAATGACTAGTGGTCATGCTTACCTACTATTATAATAATTACTGGACTCGTATATTAGCAGTGAAGTTGATTTTTCCACTATAAGAGAACGCGTTGAACTCTTTTGTATGGGAAAACTATGATACAAGAAAATGATGCATGATTTTTTGTAAGTAAAATATTTTGAATATAAAAGGTATGTTTTAATCACATCTTTCATTAGGCAAGATTCGATGATTTATAGGTATGTACTTACCTTAATTACGTAACGGAGTAGCGCGTTTAAATCTTTTATACAAAACTTTGTACGTAAAACATTTTACCTTGTCTAACATAAGTTAATATGAAAGTATACATTTTTCTATGTACTCGTAGTTTAATCACGCTGAGAAACGACTGGATGAATTTATATAAAATTAGATTAGAAGATTTTTATATTATAGTTTTGTATGGACAAGTTTGACACAGGTGACGTTTTCTGTTTATAAATTAAAACTAATTATTTGCATAGACCACTGATTCTCTACTTTCAATAGGAAAGCAGGCCTCTCGGCTGTATATGACTAGGTACTTACTATTTTTATTGCAACTAAGCAGGTACTATGCTCGTGATTATCGTATTAAATTTACCACAACCACAACGTAGCCTTGATGATCTGCTTGAAAGTAGACTCACCTTTGTACCAACCTGATTTTTCCGGTTTCTTTGAAGTCTTCTTTATTACTTTGTTATTTTTAAAGTATGAAGATAGCCACCCTTGGTTTTTTGGCGGACACGTAGTTTTTTTAGTTTGAAGTGATCTTGTAGGTTTGAGAGTTCGACGTGTAGGGCGGGCGGTTGGGTGGCGAGTCGTAGGCGTGCGCCGTGGTGTCGTCGGCTTTTTCGTGCTCCTCCTCGTCACATAATCCTCGCTTGGAGCCTGCACCAGGATGTACTGTCCATCAAGCTGAACGCTTGGTCTTTTAGTTACACTATTCAGTTTCAACGGTGGTGATTTAGTCACTATAAAGTTCGTGTGACTTTCTATATTAATATTAGTAGTTTTAACAATTTTTTTATCCTCGCCTTTAGAGTTTTTCACAGTTACATTCACTTTGGGACCTTTGCCTCTCAATATCACTTTGGTGATGGGGGTGGTGCTGCGCAATCGCGGCCGCGGGGTAGTGTCCCGGGAGTCGTCGTAGTCGTCCCAGAGAAGGAAGGGGTCGGGTTCGGAGTCGGAGAGGTCGTCGGAGTCGGAGGACGGCAAGCGGACGGCGACCGAGACCGCCAGGAGCGTCAGCAGCGCCAGGCGACGCGCCATGTGGCGAGCGTGTGCGCATGGCGAGGTGCGCGCGCACTGTCCGCGACGCTGTGCCGACATTCGCCCAGACCACCTTCCCTGGCACTGTTATTATGCGTCGATGCCGATGTCGCTTTCAACGTGCAACAGTTTGTGCACTAGGTCAGTCCGCCTACCCGTCAGCTCGTGCTACCTAAGCCAGTGCCAGAAGGTTCTCGTACCTTCTGCTCATCCTTGGCAACATCTACTTTTACAACTTACGCACAGCAGTAAAGGCAAACTCAAAAGTAAATCCCTTGCAAGGTTTTTCCTTCTAATAAATGCAGCTGCAATTAATTGTTTTTTTTTTATATCACTAAAGTGGCAACTAAGCGTACGGCCCACTTGATGGTCAGCGGTTACCGTAGCCTATGTACGCATGCAACATCATAGATATCACTTGCGTGTTACCACCCTGAGACGTTAGATGGAAAGTCTCATGTGCCTGTAATTTCACCGGACACCATACCCTTCAAACCGGAACACAGCAATGCGAGCATTACTGCTTGGCGGCAGAAATAGGTATTGTGGTAGTCCTTCCCCGGACGAGCTCTATCACAAAAAACTCTACTACTCTTTAATTGTGTTTACTATTTTTTAATTGTGATACAATTTTGTCAAAAGAGCAGCTGAATCGATTTGGATAAGATATAAAAAATTGTTTTACCTTACCTAAAAATGAATACGAGACTTTTTTCATAAATTTCTGATAGAACTATTATGTTTAACCTACCACGGTATACAAATCAGGTGCAGGAAAGTAAGCAGATGCTTGATAATGCAGGCGGGCGCGGGCGCGGCGGCTGGCCGGCGCGAAACCGCAGGCACCACCAACGGAAACTGTAAGTACATACAAGAAGTTAGTGCTAGTGCATGCCTAGATTCTTTTAGCCAATCATAACTTGACAAATTTCTCAACTTTTTACCCATGGTACGGTAAATACTTCCACTTAAGGCGATCCTATGACCCAGCACTAACTTCTCTTGCCCTGATATCTAAGTTACATATACAATTTTTTAAATAAATCAAAAGAGATCATAATTAGCTATAAAAGTTAAACGGGGCTTTTTTTATTTAAGTAAGTATTAGAATTACAAAGACCTAGGCCACTATGAAATTGGTCCTTTTGTTTGACAATTTCATAGCCTTGGTTAGCGTTCAAAAACCGGCAGCCTTAGGTAACTCGAACTGCTTCGTGATAGTCGTAAATTGTACAATTTCGCTGCAAAATTTTTAAAGACTACGAATTTCTTATTAAGAAACGACTTTTGTTAGCAAAATTGTACAATTTAACCCTTCGCGGAGCAGTTCAAGTAACGTGGTAAGCCTGTGGGTCAAAAATGACATTTGTAAATGCCTCCTAAGCTTTTCCTAATAATAATTCAGAAGTTAGAGCGTGATAGTTAGCGCTGGGTCATAGAATTGCTCTAATCTGTATTGTTACTGTGAATGCTGCGTGAAATGAGTCAACACTGTTTATGGTTCGATTCGTGTTGCGCACGCCTAAGTATGTGTTTTATTACTATTATTTTGTGTGACTGTGTGCACTTAAAGGGGTGTTACCTCCGGAGCAAACAGCACATTTGTTGTCAATAAAAGTTAGTGAAGTGAATAAAATAGGTTGACTGCTATACTATGGATAGAAAACCAGGAGAGAGCTACTAACTTTCTCATAGTTTGATGATTTATATATTTTGTAAATCATTGTTCATTATCCATCATTGTACTTAGATGAGTCTGCCTTTTACGTATAAGGTGCACTCGTTTTATTTAACCTAGACTGGAAATAAGTATCTAAAATAACTTTTAGGATCACTTTGTTCTTCGTCCGTCCGTCAGTCGCCGTCTTTCAGATCTTAATATTATCAAATGCTTACTTAATCCCACTGTCCCCACTAACAGGGACACGGTTAATGGGGACATCGGGAATACACGGTACATTCTTATCATCTTTCTTCTTGATTATTCTTATCGTGAATAATTAAGCTGCAGCAATGTTATACTATTTTATGTTATGTCCTACGTTATGTCTAAGTTTTGTATTTGGTAGGTGAATATCCTTTAGAGTAGGTTAGGTTACATTCAGTATACTAAAATTTAGAATGCTAGGAGACTTTGTAACACAAATAAAAAATACCTACTGTAAAAATAGGATAGTGAAATTTGTAGGAAAAAGTGACTGAATCTCGAAATAGAGGCGATAACGGTTTGGAATTGAATAACCAATTGAAAGTTTTTGTGCTCAAGATTTTCTTGATTGAATATATTTATCTACGACTGATTCTCATCTTCTACAAAACGGAATCCTCGGGGTGTGAGCGTGGCTCACACTTGGCCTTTTTAAGATTCTAGGACAACTGAATTTTTGTATGTAAGTAAGTACGTAATGTACCTACCTACTAATTATGTTATAGATATAAATTTTGTATCTATAATCTATTATACACACTAGCTGACCCGTGCGATTTCACTTGTGTTATTTTTCTTACCGTTTAAATCTTTCCTGGACTCCTCCATATATAGGAACAAACGTTTCAAGACCAAAATTAGGCAGTCGTTAAATTACCAGTCCAGCCGTTGTTGAGTATTAGCAAGACTAACGCACAGCAATTAATTTTTATATAAAGAAGATGAAGATACTGAACTGAAATAACACTTATCTTCTAATATAAAAAATTCCATGCATGAATTTCCTCAGCTCAAGTGAATTACATAAAAAATGAGTATTGGCTAAAATAATACGAGTACATATTAGATTAATGTTTAAGTTAATAAAAAATTAAAATATATAGATACTAATTACATCACCTAAGTACAAAATATACAAAATACATTTAAAAAAATTGTTTCTTTTGTGAATATATTCGGTGGTGGTCGGTTTCTAAACTGAGTGTCAAGTGTCATCGTGTATTCCTTCCGCTGATAACCTGACCACCTTAGAGCTGATAACCTAAGCTCTCATCAAGTCTAAAGGAGATAGATCTCTTTTGTTTTAATTCAAACTTTGATAACATTGTTTTCAACTTTGTAATTAATTTTTCAGATAATTGAGCATTTTTCATGAACAGTTTCTTTTATAGAACTGTCAAAAGATCTATTCGTTTCGAGTTTGGTTCTGGAATACTACGCTCTTGGGTAGAACACAAACTGGGGTAGGTATCTACCCCAGAGAAAAGGTCCATTTACACGGTTCAATAATTGCATGCAAGAGTTGCCTTGTCTTTGACAATTATTATTAACCTTTGCCCTGGCGTACGAATAACCTTCACTAAAATGTCATTCGTTTAATAAACAATGTTATGGTCTGCCATTCATGCATAATATTTAGCCAAATAGGTATACCTATTGCTTGTATGGTATGTATGTACCTAGTAATTACCAAATACAGTTCGAATATTTAGAGTTATAGAGTGTGTATTACACAACTCATAATTTTTAAGTTCTTAAACAGCGCGGAGTCCCTAGCCTGGGTTTTCTTATCCTACTAGGTTTAGGCTAGGTTTTTAGCAAATCATCTCTAAGTTTGCCATTATTGACAAGTCCAAATGCCTCAGATATTAATTGTTCTTAGAGACCTCATTTTTTATCTTAGTTACAGTCTTAATCTTGGAACCTGATATAATTTGTATAAGTAGCAGTAAGAGTACTTTTACGAAGCAAAAAGAAGAGAGCTCTTTTTGCGAGTGGTTCGGCCGAAGTACTATAAAACTTCGATTTTATTTGGCAAAAACTAAAGGTAAGTATATAAGTATTCCTTTCTAGCTTCTATAAAAATATTCCTCTATTATTCTAATTAATCAGCCTTATGAAACAAAAGCCTTTGTGGCACGTTCATATCCCAAATTCTTGATTTATTAGCAACATAGGAAAAATACCGTTTGACTAGTGAACTTAAGATAAGGTAAGGGTCTCTTATCTGCAATGTTTTCTAGCCAAAAATAATCTGTTTCTTCTCTAGGTGCATAATATACTAAGTTTGGATTCGACCAAACTTGAATAGGCGGTATTCTTCGAGTAAAACATAGTTATTCGCGAGTAAAGTGACAGCTTACTTGTATTTGACATTTCTTATTCCGCGGAATAGTTATTCTAAAAGTTGGTCGAATCCATCCTAAGAGTAACTTGACATTACACAACACGGAAAAAAAATCTTGTTACATTAACTAGAGTATCGCACGCTCAACTAGAATGTCTTGCTATAATATGTGACGACAATCTATTTTGTAACAACTACAAGAATGTTCTAGTTAAAAATATTGTAGTTGCAAATATTTGTGTGGTTTAATTTACAAGAATTGTAATGAAATGAATTAATGACGACCGATGTGGCGCAGCGGGCGCAGGTCCGCCTGCGACGCGGAGGTTGCGGGTTCGATTCCCGCCTCGGGTCAAATGTTTGTACGATCTACAAATATTTGTTCCGGGTGTTCTGGGTGTTTTCTATATATAATAAAAAATATATATCTATATATTGTATTGTATTAAATATATATCAGTCATCTAGTCTCCATAACACAGCTCTGTTTAACAGCAGCTTACCTGGGGCTAGATGATGCTGTGTGAGTTGTCCAGCATTATTTATTTATTTATTTATAATGATGAATAAATGATGTGCTGTAGTAACCTTTAATACAGATTACTGATTATGCTTGGGGTACCTATGTTGATTTAATATTTTAAAAATATTTTACTTTAGTAAGTAAAGTAAGCGAACCAGTGGTATGTATGGCACAAATGCACACACAATGACACAAAGCTATGGAATCATACATACCATATACCTACCATTAGATATAGGTATATCGACTCTTGCTTGGCTTAAATTTCATCTCTAACGAAATGGGTTTTGTAATTAGGCAGAAAGTTTTGGTCAGCGCGATCTAGAAACGTAGAAACGCGAGATTTTATACTACCACCATCTAGTAAACATTTTCGAACTAATTCCTGCTTAACTAGAATGAAATCGTTTGCATTACAATTTATGATGAGATTTTTATACAATAATTTTATTCCTTTAACAGATTCTGGTTTCCATAACACATTTAATTTTAACTAAGCGTTCTGGTAGTATTGTAGAAAATTATTTTTTTCCGTGAATGTGATTCCCCCATCCCTTTTTCACCATCTGGCGACCAGACTGAGGCCACAGAATAAATATTAGAAGGTACCTTATAGGCGTCATCGTTTCCTGTTCGAGATTCCACCAATGCGCACAAACATTTCTCTTGTGCACCGTCAAGGAATGGAATTCTTTGCCAGAGCCAGAGTCCATTTGTTTTAAAACCTCCAGCACGGATCTGCATATCACTTGCTGATGTCGAGCGATGTATTTAATTAATTTGCGAGTAGGTACCTATTATAAGTTTATTGTGAAAAACCGAGAACCCAATACAAAAGGCACATGTAGACTATAAAATTGGCCGTTCATGCTCCGAACAAAGAATCCTTAAAAGGTAGGTATAGTATTATTAAAATTATTAGTCTATTTAAGACTCAGAACTCAACCTCAGAACAAGAGAGTGAATCGAGATGCATAGATTTTAAAACAATTTTATAAGGTGACATAACAAAAAAAATATGCTTTAGTTACAGTTTAGTTTACAAGGCCGATTATGTGTTACTTTACTTTACTTACTTTTAAAAGCGAATTAGGTTGAAAATTTATATAATACTACGATTTTTTGTTTTTCAAAAAGCGCTGAACCAATTTTGATAAATTTTATTGAATTCCCAAATTAAAAAATCAAAATCAATTCATAATTTGACGGAGAAATCGCGTGAAATAGCAAAAACATACAGTAAAATAATAACCACCTACAGACATTTTTAACAGACTTCAAAAAATGAAGTCGGTTAAAAATGGCTGGTTGCCAAATACATTAGATCATGGAACTAATAAGTACTAAGTTTTACATGTAAATTCATTGAATTAGTCAGATACATTAGCTAAGGAGGATATTTGCAAAGATTTTTATATAATTTTTAGCTGTTGTTTGTAATTTTACGGATAATGCTGTGCATGCCTGTAATTGGCACACATTTTATAGTAGTATAGTAAGCTGTAATGTTGTTTAGTTAATGTTTGCTATGTGTACTGTTGGCGTTGTCTAATAAATAATAAAAATAAATAAATAAACAAACCTTTGATTTCTTATTTAGCAACCATACTTAGAGAACTAAGTATTCATTTTAATCAGCGTAACCGTAACCTAGTAGTATAAATAAATAAATGAAGTAGGTACTAAAAAACTAATGGTCACTCATTGACAAAGTGTTTAATTACCTTCAAGCATTTCAACAGGGAGTTCTAAACCCAGTGTCGTGAGGAGTGGACGTGTCGAGAATCAATCTGTTGGCTGACTATTCTGAAGACAGTAGGTAAGTAATCGCTCCACCAATAACCCACACTCGCTACTATACTAGTCGCCGCTACTCGTAGCGAGGTGCGCAAGCGACAACGATGGCCGGCGTCTGCTTCTCGGGGTCAAGACAGTTCAATGCTAGTTCGGTGCTAAGACAGTGAGGGTCATTGCCTGGGACCAGTGGATAATGAGAAACCGGCTAAGTATTTTGCATTGCTAAATAAATCAAGAGACTGTTTTTATGTATTATCTACTAACTAAGCGTTGCATTAAAATCTCATTCCTAAAAGTCAAGAATATTATGCTTTTATATAATACCTAAGTATGTGATAGATATATATCAACTATCGACACAGGATGTTAATCTGATAATCACATATTTATTGAGAATCTTCCTTTTCTAAAGAATGCAGACATCTTAGAATAAATTCTAATGCAGACATGCAGACATTCGTTAGTGAGTTCAGAATAAAATTAGTAGCTACTAGCTACTCATGTTATTAGACATTAGACTAGCGATGTAGGTATATTGTGTGTACACTCCCTGTTTCAAACTCAAACCAGCTTGACGACAAGTTTAACATGTAAATATTTGCAAAATAATACTGTGAGTAAATAGGTATTAGGTAGGTATATATTCTAACTTACTTAAGGTAATAGGTATGATTATCTTTAGTGTTCTGGCTTTCCAAACCAAAATTTTTAAATAAAAACCAATTATGATATCGCCTCGGTAATTCGGTATCTGTCCATCAGTCCATCTGTCTGTCCAACCATATTTTGACGTTATGTAGAAAGTTTATGAAACATTTTTATCTAAGGTACCTAGGTAGGTAGTATAGGTAGGTACGTACCATATTATTATTTAAAAGTAAATTAGAAAGTATGAAAACATTGCGGCACATAGGTTTAGGTACCCTACCATCTAATAAAAAAGGGTACGTTCTAATTGTGTTTTTTTATATTATAATAGGTACCTACTTCATATTGAATTAAAATAGTACCTAGGTAAGTAGGTATATTAAATTATTTTAAAAAATATCGGTTTATACAGTGTGTAAAAAGACGACTAACGAAAACGAAAGGGGGTGGTACAGCAGCCCAAAACCAAAACAAAAAAGAATTGCACTATTCTTCGTGTAAGGAATGTCAAAATACAGTATAATGTCAGTTTATTCTCAGGTAACGAATAACTAACGATTTATCTGATAGATAATTGCGAATAGTATTTTTGTAACGCGATTTCTCCGCCACTTATAAATTGATTTTGATTTATTGGTTCTTTTTTCCTTTGATTTTCGGTAGTAGATACTTCAGAGGTGGACCACCTGTACTATCAAAAATAAATTTTATCGAAATTGGTCCAGTGCTCTTTAATAATTCTTATAAAACGTGTCAAATGACTACATCTGCTCGTATCACCAAGTCGGCTGTCCAAAATCAAAACCTAGCAAGGGACATTGTCGACGAAATATGTTTTTTTGAACCTATCGACATATTTTTTTTCGCTGCATATAATGTAAAAACAACCATATCTCTATCACAATTAGGGCCAAAGTTACAAAAATGCCAAACCTAGTAAGTGAACGTTTTAATCCAAAATAAAAAGGTCAAAAACCTAGGAAGTTACATTTCCAAGTCCATAACTCTAGTAAGTGCGGTACATACTAGATTTTTGAATTTGTAAGTAGTTCTTACTAGGTTTACGTATTTGGTATGGGCCACATACTAGGTTATCGAACTTGTAATTGTATCATACTAGGTATTTGATTTACAAAATTAGGAAAGTTTTGGGAACTTTTCTAATGATTACTGTAACAGTATAACATAGCAAGTGAGTGTGAAGTTGGCGCGAGTCTGAGTCCCTCCATTCTGCGCGACATCGCGTTGGTTGGCGCGCTGCAAATACAAACGGAACGTGTTTTGACTCGTTCATTTAGTGCTGAGCGTCTGCGCAGAGTGCATGGAAAGTAAGTTAGAAAAAAAATAAGAGAATGCAGAGTAATAGATCGAGACGAATAGTTGCAGCTGTTTTAACAAGGTATTTATACGTTTGTTTGTTATGTATGAGTGATAAATACTTACCTACCTAATAATGAAAATAATTAATAAATTAGTACCTAATCACTGTTTCTAATAGAGTTTTTTGGGTTGTTGTGTGTGATGGGATAGCTGGTTGGTTTGGTACCTACCTCAATTTTAATAATAATTGGTTCAACTGACCGCTAAGGAAGGGTTTAATTTCTACACTCGTATTATCATTTAAACATATCTACATGCATACCTACTAATGTTTTTATTTGTATGATTTCGATCTATTTTTTGCTAAATGTTGATTATTTTTAATACCTATGTAATTAGATTAAAAAACTACCCTATGTGTTGTTCTTTTTAAGATTAAAAAACGCTTTTTTAGTGCTGTCAGTTGAACTAAGCTTTGAGGTGCTTTAATTGATAAACAAATTGAAAACATTTGTAATAATTGGTAAAGGAATGGTGTGTGACGATTGCTTTTTTTCTCCTCCAGTGCACAGCATGCAGCTTCAATTAACGATACTGCACACGATTATCAGCCGCAAAAAACGACTTTTGCTGATAATCAATGCTCTATAAAACATTGCACTTCTAACACGCAAGCCATTAACCAGTTTAATCTGCAACCTTCTACTTCTGGCATCCAACATGATCCTCAACCTTATACTTCTGGCATCCAACATGATCCTCAACCTTATACTTCTGGCATTCAGCTTCCATCTATTCCAGACATAGCTGACAGAGAGGATTTTGACTTCAGTGATGATGATTCAGTCGCAGATCCGCTGTATGTTCCGTGCCCTAATTTTGACGATGACAGCACAATTTCGGACATCATCGACATTTATAATAACGTTTTTAATGATGAAAGTACTTTAAATGATGTTGATATCCAATCTGTAGACGAAATGCATACACAAATGAACAATACACAAGAACTTATACTTCACAATACCACGTCAAATATTTCAGAACAGACAAATTCTGTCTCTAACATTTCGAATTCTACAAATCAGGTTTTTATAGCTGACACTTCAGGAACAATTTATATGGCAAATAGTCTAACCAACAATAATATATTGAACAATAAAAACATGCTTAAACACCCTATGATTGAAAGATCTTGTAATGGAAGCTGTCGCAGACGATGCTTAGAATTAACACATCAGGATAGACTGGTCATATGGGAACAATACTGGTCGTCAAAATTTCAAATAAGACGTGGTTTCTTAAACAAGTTTGTTCAATTCTCAGAAATAAAAAGACGAAAAGTTGATACGAATACGTCTAGTCAATCCAAAAACGAAACACGGTACTATTATCTGCCTGGAAAGGGCAATAATTCAATTCCTGTCTGCAAAAGATTTTTTATGGATACATTAGGTCTCAGAACAGATGGAGTAATCACAGAATTATCCAAAGCTGTACGAAAAGGGCAGTTATATGCTTCTATTTCAGGCGAAAATAGAGGTGGAAAACGGAAAGAAGTGAACAGAAATGTGATTCGTAAACACATACTCAGTTACAATCCTGCTGTTAGCCATTACCGAAGACATAATTCGCCATTTACGAAATATCTACCCAGAGAATTATCAATCCGCGAAATGCATCTTGATTTTCTAAAAAAGTACCCACAAGAACGATGTTCAGATGAAACATACAGAAAAGAGATCAAAGAAATGAAAATATCTTTAAATATGCCCAGAGGAGATAAGTGCGATGAATGCTTTTTATATTCTGAAATGAAAAAAAAATACAGCGATGAATCTCAAATACCGGATGACATAAAACAGAAATATAACGTACACAAAACCAAATGTGATCAAGCATTGAATAACTACAAGACAGATGCTGCTAAGAAAAATTCTACGCATGTGAAATATTTTTCGATGGATCTTCAAAAGGTAATATTGTTACCAGTAATGCCCCAAACCAAAGAAGCTGTCTTTATTAGTCGCCTTATTACATTCAATTTAACCTTTGCTCCAATAAATAAACAATCAGCAGACCCAGCTACATGTATAATTTGGCACGAAGGCCATGCTGGACGAGAGGCTTCTAACATCGTTGATGCCATTTTAACATTCATGAAGAATGACAGAGATTGTCAACATTTTCATATTTGGGCTGATAATTGTACAGCCCAAAATAAAAACTGGACCCTTTTTACGGCGTTGACTACAATTGTCAATACGAATCCAGTGGAGACTGTGACCTTAAGTTTTTTAACTAAAGGACATACACATATGACCGCCGATTCAGTTCACGGAAACATCGAAAGCAAAATTAAAAGACAAGGAGATGTTTTGGACTTTGAAGATTTCAAGGAGGTCATACTTGCTTCAAGGAACAAGATAAAGGTCACAGAGTTAAACATTTGTAGAACTTGGCCTAAAAAGAAAAGAGCTGCAAGAAAAAATGATGATGAAGACCTAATGAAGACATTTTTGCTCAATCAAGTTGTTCAAGTAAAATTCGTCGCTGGTTCAAGAAATGTTTTTTATAAAACAAGGTACCTACTATCAATCTTTTATAAAAGTATAGAACTTGTCTTAATCGAGTAGGTAAACTAAATTGATAACTTCTTTTTCAGTTTCGATGAATCATTTGCTGAGTTAGATTTCCTGCCCAAAAACTTTAAAGTGACTGAATTACCTAAAGAAATATCAGCACCTCGCGGTATCCCAACTCGAAAAAAAGAAACAATAGTTGAAAAATTAGTACCTTTAATGCCAGAATCCAGAAGGTTGTTCTGGAATCAATTGCCAGTAAATGACCAATCTATTGATCTACAAACAGACGGGGATATGCTTGAAGAAGTTTAATTTAATATATATAATTACGGATCTGGTTTTTATAATAATAAATGACAATAAAAATAAAGTAACTTTTAATATTTTATTACCTCACTAGGTATTGACATGACCATTAGCTATTAATTATGCCATAAATAAATTCAAAAACATAGCTAGTGATTTCGCTAGGTTTTATTGTTCGATCAATAATATAAGTTGCTCAGACTAACCAATTTATATACCTAGTAAGTAACCTTGCTAGGTTATTGTTTTGGATTACATATGCAATTTAACTGAGATTTCCCAAATCAAACTGCAGTAAGGCACATAAAACTTGTAGAATTGTAAATTGAATAAAGTACATAAACTCATAATGTAGAGCAAGATTTATTTATCGAAAGCAAAATAAACACAGTACCAAAAATAAATTGTGTTCGTAAATATTTAAAAAAATATTTGTTTTCCTTCTCCTGTAAAATTTGGTGAACAACACTTGCTAGGTTCTGATTTTGGACAGCCGAAGTATCACCACAAACTTTAGAAACATTTTCGTTTAGTTTGAAGTCAGTTTTTGTTTTTTCTAAAAACAAAAACTGACTTCAACCATTTGAATTAAAAAACTCTTGAAAATGTGATTTTCTACATTATTCAATTTTTTGTGCTATTCTATTTTCAGCTACTTTCTTGTCAGTTTTTTACAGTTTTTGTTTTAGGGAATGATGCTGATGTCAAGGCGGCGAATGGCTTTGGCAGTAACTCTGCTGAGTTTTTCTTTCGATGTCGCCACAGCGCAGCGGGATCAGATAAATGTTCATAGTCAAGAATTATTGAAAGGAGTGAATCAGGTAAATATTGTTTTTTTATTGATCAATTGTTCATATACTGTCATTTGTTACAATTCAAAACAGTAAGTTATTTCCTTTCTGTAGGTACCTACCTAGTGGTAGGGGTGCGCTAAGAACTATAGGCTGGTTTGTTTTTAATTTAAGTCCAAAAAGGTAAACAATGGTGATACCATAGAAAAAAAATACTTACTTTTTGATAGGGAACTATGTTACGCTAAATTAATGAATAAGATTTTTTTATTCTAGCCAAGATTTGTAAAACTAATTAAAATAGATGATTTAGGCATAGTTTTGTTCAGATATTCATATTTGTTATGCAAATACTTTTTTGGGTAAATATTTTATGGTACTTGTCACATTCTGGGGTACGGTAAGGTTTTGCAGTGCTATTACACATTTGGTTCATTTTTATTTGTTTATCAAATGTGCTTGTCGGAAGGTTTCTCGTTGTGTTTTCTTGTCCTGTTCACGTTTTGTCTAGTTTGTTCTATGGGGTTGGAATAAGTAGACATAGATTTAGACTTTGTAAGCGATTTATTGAGATGCAGATGAAAATATTTACAGAGAAAAATCATAAAATAAAATATCTTTTTATATCAAGTTTTTAGTTCCGAGCCAAGTGACAGTTCTTGTCATTTTTCTTTCTTCCGGTAACCATAGTAATTATGCACTTTAGAAGTTTCATTTGGTTGATGAAATGAGTCGCCACCAAGAAAGTCGATAGATAGAAGGGCCCTGTGTTGTTTCTGTTTATCTTTGTTGGTAGACAGGTAGTAGGGCTGATTCTGATTAGTACGCAGGTACAAGTATTATCGATCCAAAGGTTTTGCTTTTCTGAGATACACAAAATTGACAATGACATTTGTTTGTTTACCTTTTTGGACTTGAATTAAAAACCAGACTATAGATGAGACGCAATTGGGATGAAGTTTGCAGAAAAAAATCAGCGCAGGCAAAGTCGCGGGGCGGTCCACTAGTCCTAGATAAGATAATGCAAGCAGTACCGTATACAAGTACTTACCTAGTAGTAGGTAGGCAAATGTTGAAGTCTGCATCATCAATCTGGAAATCTTTGTTTTTTTTGTTAGAAAGTATATAAACTGCTTGCTACTCGACTTTTTTTCGTGGTGATTTCATATAAGTATGGTAGTAGCTGTAGTTTAGGTAAACACTTTCTTCCAAAATCTTTCTCATGCCTTATTTTATATGGAATTAGGTAGGTACTACTACAATAATAACCGTGAAATGTGAAATAGTTATAGATACTATGATGATGTCCCATTCTATGAGATCGGATCTTTGGAACGAATCCGCATCAACGCAACACGGATTGCCGCACAAAGTAGGTTGCTCGGCAATTTTTTAGTTTTCTTAGCACAAGTAGGTAGGGTAAAAGCACCAGTTATTGGCTACCTAAGCACCTTGGTCAATTTAATTGCTATAGTTTCTTTAGGCGTCATCCAAATGATGTTTTTATGGTATTAGTGGAGACGGAAAAAGTTCTAATATCATTTTAATAACAATAAAAATAATTAACATTGTTTATAAAGTTTTTATATTCATTCAAATAAAAATTGTGTTACTGGCACCCCAGAATTAGTTAGATACTGGCATGTTTGGTTTCAGTTATTGGCTGTTGCATTTTTTACGAAACACAGCAGATTATAGTCATTTTTTTTAAGAAATACAAGGAGCATAATTATCGAGTTCTTAGCTCTGGTATAAACGAACTTTTCGAAGCCCTTGTATAAATAATTACAGTATAAAGTTCACCAGACAAAATGAATTAGTATCGGTTTCGGCACAAGTTTATTACAGGCCATCGGATCTTGAACTGATCTCATCATGACATGCGGTGGTTACTTAACTGGCCATCTATGCTGTGCTCTTCAGCAAACGTCAGATTGAGTTAAAATTTTGCATTGAACCGATTGATCAAAAACGAACTAAGTCGTTTTTATTTATTATTGCGGAGTAAGGTTCCACTAGTTCGCATTACTTGGAAGAAGGCCATTTTGCAAACAAATTTGACAAATTATGAATTGAATTCGTAGGTGACTGGCGGTGATGTACATGTATAGCCAGTAACTTAAAACTTAGTTTTTTTCGTTTCTGTTATTGGCTATACCATAATTTAATGTTTTAAAGTAATAAACTACTAAAATACATTTAAATTAAGACAAAATAACTTAAATAGTAACGAAATAACGATAAACTACAATGATACGAAGTATGAGACAAGTTTCATTCGAATTGTAGTCAAACACAATCCTTACCGTTTTCACAACAAAACCCCACCATAGTAGCCGGATTGCCGATTGTCAATCAATTATGTTTTTTTTTATACGAAATTATTCGAAAGGTGGCACAAATATTAAAGCTAATTATGTAAACTATTCTCTAGAATGAAGGGAGATATCGTACTTAGCATCAATAGCTTTTAGGAAGTGTTTGAGTATGAAGTAGCCAATAACTACTGCCAGCCAATAACTCATTCATTTACCCCTATACTACAGGTAATTGAAAATAAAAGAAAAAAAACTGAAATAACGTAGACATAATATATCCTTTAGTGCACGCTGCTAAGCCTGATAAAAGACAATTTTAAATTAATTACGTGACTTTAAAGACTTGCCGCCATTTCTTTTAAAATGAAGAAGAAGAAGACTACCACACCACACCTATAATGAGTAGGTACCTACTATAACAGTTAATATCAATGTAGGTTAGTTATCTACTTACTTTGTTGAAATCTCAGAATGAGATGAAAATAACAACTTAAAAAGTGATTAATGATTAATTTAAAACTTAACTTTATTTTTTTTAAACTTTATCTCAACAAAAACATGAAACGTAGTTAAAGGCGGTATGATCCAAAGACTCTAGCCTGCCCTTTGGGCAAAATGGAAAATAATTTCAAATATAAAATTGTCTTTGGTTAAAATATCCAAAAATACCATCAATTTACTCCGTGAATACCATTAGAAAGCACCACACCATGCATGTATGTATGTTCATTCTCAAAATGGTAGAAAAAAAAGTTATTTGTGTAAATGCAATATTATTAGGACATATTTTGTTTAATTTAAACAGTTGTATACTATTCCCAAAATGGCATAAAAAAAGTTATGCAATTGTGTAATATTATTGTGACATTTTGTTTATACAGTCGGTAGACTTACTTATAAATATGTAAATAACAAATGAGTTACTTACCTTTATTAGTCATAAATAGGTATTTAAGTAGGTATGGTCTATGTTATACGACTCAGTTCTTCGATAAGCTTATGTCAGTCAAGTGTATGCGGGGCGGCACGCACGACACACCTTGATAACGTTGTTAGCATAAAGGAAAAACTGTTCAATCAGTTTATAAAAATGGTAAGAAATTCTACATAATTGTACCGTATCATTTTCTTATCTGTGTATATACAACATAATATATCGATAGGTAACATACAATTTACTACATTTAAGGCGAAAACTATTAGCTTAGCTTTAATGTCTTCCCCGCTTTTCTGCCCGTTACCAGTATTCGTAGCCTTGCTTATCAACGCAATCTCAATGCCAATTTCAATCCAATCTTAATTTACCTGTCAAATTTTTGTACTCTTGGAAACACACTTGGAAATAAGGTTGAATTTGGCGTAGGATATTATTAGATATTCCAATACTTGTCCAATACCGATTGCGTTCAAGAGTAAGTAAGCCCCCCCCCCCCCCCCCCACTACCTACTACGTTTAGTTATTTTTTAGCAAGCCTAACTTTATTTTATAATTAATACTATCAACATACGGGGAAGGAAAACATCGTGAGTAAACCGGCATGATAAACTTAAAACTTAAAAAAAAGTTCCATCCGCGTAGTGGATTAAGACCCAATTATTATATATAGCACAGCATAAGCACAAGCATAAGCATAAGCATAAGCACAAGAGTAGGCCAGGGTCCCAGTAGCCTGAAGGCTTTCAAGATGAACTAGATTGGATTTTTTTTTAAAAGCAATTTTTTTTTATACAACTGAAGTGCAACCAAGCGTACGGCCCACAAGATGGTAAGCGGTTACCGCAGCCTATGGACCCTTGCAATACCAGAGGTATCACTCGCGTGTTGCCACCTTGAGGCTAAGATCGAAAGCCTCATGTGAAAATATTTCAACGCATTAATTAAATCGTAATATAAACTATTTTGTAAAACGACTTGCTTTGTTTTGAACTTGTTTCATGGAAGACCCAAAATGCACGTCGCCAAATAAGTATCGAAGGCGACAGCTTCGTGCTGGATGGACAGCCGCTGCGCATCGTGTCTGGATCTCTGCATTACTTCAGGGTGCCGGCAGCGTACTGGCGTGACCGTCTGCGCAAGCTGAAAGCAGCTGGACTCAACTCTGTGTCTACGTAAGATTTAGCATATTCTGACTTAATTATTTTGTATTGTAGTGTCGCGAAATTACTAATTGGTCTACGTGGCTCGATCGTAATAACATTAGAGTTCATTCAGGTAGGTACATTGATTTCTTTTCAAGACCAGGAATATGCAAGACGAGAGATGTCACTTGTTCTATACATGCTGTTGTTTATATTAGTACCTATATGTAAGTGTGAAGGCAAGCCATCCGTTTTATCTTCAGCTACATAGAATGGAGCCACCACGAACCAGAGGAACGGCAGTACAGATTCAAAGACGACTTCGACGTCGCAACATTCGTGAAGATCGCGGCAGAGGAAGGCTTGCACGTTCTCCTTCGCCCAGGACCTTATATCTGTGCTGAGAGAGACTTGGTAAGTTGATTTTCTCTTCATCTATTAAATTATCTATACGAATATAAGTGGAAATATTTGTATTTTTGTTTTTTAGAATAAACTCAAAAACTACTACCTAGTCCGATTTCAAAAATTCTTTCACCATTAGATTATCCCTGCCTAAGTGACATAGGCTATATTTTTTGTCTACCCGTACGAAGCCGGGACAGGCCACTAGTAAACAATAATAACCAGAGATTTCTAATAATAACATACAAATGCAAGCGAGACTGCCCTGAGGTTTCCGTACTGTTGAAGGTAGCTTGATATATTTTGTGACCGCAACAACGTCTTAGACGCTCTATCCGAAATTTAGCCACATTTTATTATAAATTTCAACATCCCATTATAGGATTTCAAAATAAATTCCTCAATTTATTTGTGTCACAGGGGTACAGCGCAACAAATATTAGTACCTACTATGTTACAGTAGGGGCTCCTAGCATTTAAATTTTTAAACTTGTGAGATACGTGGTATTTTGTTTTTGCCATTTTCATAAAAAAATTGGACATTACTTGCCAAGGGTTATCATATCACCAGTGAATAGCGACATCTGCCCGTCGATTGCGTAACTCAGTTTCTTCTTCTTCTAATCTGATTTCAATCAGCGAAATGTCAATAAGCTGTCACATTCATACAAAATACAACAGTTCTTTGTGGATTGTCTTTGGCTATCTTGTCAAAACGACATGGGTCCTCCCATTTTAATTATTTTTCTCGTGTTATTTTATGTTTTATTGCGTAAATTTGGTGGCTGTTTATCCAATTTAACTTGTTTACTGGGTAGTTTAGTAGTTGGGTAGTTTAGTTTAGTAGTTTAGTAGTTTAGTGGTAGTAGACTTTCCAAGGGAATTTTGAAAGAAATGTCACCATTTCATTCCAAATTTCGTTTACGTTGCTAAGCGACAATCAAAACAATACACTTGACACTGGCAGAATTGTGGCAAATAAGCCACAGAGTCCATAAAAAAAGAAGAAGAAGAGTTCTTTGTGATAGAGCTCGTCCGGGGAAGGACTACCACCGAGCAAGCAGCATTACTGCTTTCTGCCGCCAAGCAGTAATGCTCGCATTGCTGTGTTCCGGTTCGAAGGGTATGGTTTCCAGTGAAATTACAGACACATGAGACATTCCATCTAACGTCTCAGGGTGGTAACACGCAAGTCATAATGATGTTGCATGCGTACATAGGCTACGGTAACCGCTGACCATCAAGTGGGCTGTACGCTTGGTTGCCACTTTAGTAGTATAAAAAATCGATTGCAATCGAATAAGGCAATCGAGGGGCTATAAGCTAGATTATAACATTACACTTTTAACAGGGAGGATTTCCGTATTGGCTTCTAAGTAAATACCCCAACATCAAGCTACGAACAACTGACAAAGGTAATTTATATCATTCACGGAACCCAACAAAAGTTCATTTTTAAATACCTAAGTACAATTAGTTACCTACATCTACATTTTTACAGATTTCGCAAGCGAGAATGAGATTTGGATCAATAAATTATTCGAGCAACTAAAACCACTGTTATATGGTAACGGTGGACCTGTTATACTTGTTCAGGTTAGTGCACATTACTATTTACATAGGTTACAATTTTCATAGTAAGTTATTACCATAAAAAACGAATTATACTTATCTGCTTATTTTTACAAGCTATTCGCTTTTTATTATGTAAAGTATATTAGTTGGTGGTGTTGTGTATAATTTATAAAAATAAATACGTTTATATGTAGGTAGAAAACGAGTATGGAAGCTACGGCGATGACATGCCATACAAAGTACAGCAGAAAAACATGATCGCTAAGCATGTGGGGACTAACGCAATTCTGTACACCACCGATGGCTCATATGCTTCTTATTTCAATAAAGGAGCTACACCTGGTACCCTTACTACTATAGATTTTGGACCTACTGATGATTGTAAGTCGCATGCACTTATTCATAAAAAAAATCTGTCATTTCAGTGGCAGTCTAAGTCTAGCTAACTCAATTAGGTTATTCAGGGTTATTCATAATAATTGTGAGCACTGAGCAAATTGTGAGCAACATTGTTTATGAAAAGTAGAAAGTACTAACATCTCAATAATCGGTACTAGGGCGCATTTTCGCGATGTCTATAGAATTGAGTTTTAAGTGGTCATCAATCAATTGTAACTAACCAAATTTAAAACGTGTATGATACGGACAGAGATCACGGTCAAATATAGCAAGTTGCAAATAAATAATCTTATTCATTCACTGCTCTAACAAATCACTCTCCTTTGCAAGTGTTTATTAGAAAAAAAATATCTTGCTTGTTCTTGAGTAAAGTAGTTACTGTGAGAACTTTGTATAGGTAGGTTTTAGCCAAACATGTTTATTTTGAACATGAGCAATAATAGTTGTAAATGTTGTAATTTAACTGTTTTACTTTCACATAGCTGTAGTGAACACATTCCGGCCACTGCGTCGTTTTATGAATAGTGGCCCGCTGATGAACTCGGAGTACTACCCTGGCTGGCTCACTCACTGCGGAGAAAACATGGCTCATACTGATACTGGAGCAGTCGTGAAAACTCTAAAAGATATGCTAGATAACAATATCAACTTTAACATTTATGTATTCCTTGGTGGCACCAACTTTGAGTTTACTTCTGGTAAGTTGAGATTGCTTTTACACCAGACGCTGTGGTACCTGCGCACTCTGCGCAGCGTCACATTATATTATAAATACAAAGTAGTTACATTTAAAATATAAAGCAGTTACATTTAAAATACAAAGTGGTTACATTTAAATACAAAGTAGTTACATTTAAAATACAAAGTGGTTACATTTAAATACAAAGTAGTTACATTTAAATACAAAGTAGTTACATTTAAAATACAAATAAATTTCAGGAGCAAACTACGATGGCACGTACCAACCAGACATTACATCTTACGACTACGATGCACCTTTGTCTGAGGCTGGAGATCCCACGCCGAAATACTATGCGATTCGAAACGCATTGCAAATGGTAGGTATCGGCACTAAACCTTTAAAATTACTACTCGCAGCTATGACGTTCGAGTACGATATTTTCACAAAATATGATTCAACATTATTACTCAACTTTTCAGTACAATTTTGGAGATTCTACCGCTGACCCACCTATGCCTTCACCAAAAGGGAACTATGGGAAGGTCTCCATCAGATCTAAGCTCAATCTCCTGTCATCCGAAGGCAGGGCTACTTTGGGCAAACCATATAAAGATGTTCAGGGCTCAAAACTACCAACTTTTGAAGCTTTGAGACAGCGAAGCGGCTTTGTGTTGTATGAAACAACCCTTTCGCAAGACGATAATGGTCTGTTATCAATAGAGCAGCCAAGGGATTTGGTCTTTGTTTTTGTGGATGGTGTAAGTATTTGTATTATCGACAGTTCTTATGTAATGAATCAGTTTAATTTCGTTAGTGCCTACCTGTAGTAGGTAAGAGTTTCTCTAAGATCACGACAACGCAATCGTGTTTATTCTTATTTTTATATTAACTTACTTTTTTACGTTCACCATCGGCATCGTAGTAAACTTCATTAAATCATTTAGATAGGTGCACGTAGCGAGAAAGATACAAAGTAATTATATTATTACAGTTATGATAGGTGAAGACTGCTTGTACAGTAACAATTTGAAATGAAGAATAAATTATAGACATACTTAAAGTAGGTATATAAAATTATAATACTTATTAGCAAGTAGATGAGGAGCGTCTAAAAAGGAAGAATATTAAAAAGGATGATTCTGCGATCTTCAAGCTTTTCTAGTTCGAAGAGCCGAAGTGTTCTATTCTATCGTCACAAGATATTTATTTGCCAAGATGACAGGAGTATGTTTCCGGATTCGGATATCGTTTATAGTTAGTAATAAATATTCTTATCCAATGTGCACCAGTGACTTGTTGTAGGTACAGCAACATTGATAACCTATATGCATTGCTGGAGGGAGACTTAATTCTTTGGAATTGCGTAGTACGAACCCGCAGACGCCTTAATCCTCCTGCGAACCATAAAATGAATATTTATAAATAAAAAAAACTTTTACTATTTAAATCTTTGTTTCAGATACTCAAAGGTAAAATAAGCAGAATGCATAAAATTTATTCGTTACCATTGTCTTCGAAGAATGGCTCAGTTCTGTCATTACTTGTTGAGAACCAAGGTCGTATCAATTACGGATCTCAAATACACGATTTCAAGGTACATATTTATGTTGTGATTTTAGTAGATATTTTGTAATACGGCAATACGGCATGCATAACCTAACCATGTAATTGATCTTTAACATTCAATCTCTAGACCTACCAAATTGAGCATGAAATTGATTTATCTACAAAATATAAATATGAATTGTCATGAAACTTACAGGGAATTCTCGGATCAGTAAAATACCAAAATACAGTTTTAAATAACACATGGAAAATTTCGGGATATCCTCTCGAAATGATACCTGCGATAGATTCACTGAATACTGTGCAAGGTGATAATGTCGTGCCGGCTCTGTACGAGGGCCAGTTTACACTCCCAGAGGGAACACCGCTAGACACATTTTTGGATACATCTGGATGGGACAAGGTAAAAATTATTATTTAAACTTAAGAGGTGTGGCACATTCAAAGGGAGGCCTATATAATACCCAGCAGTGGGTGAAATCGGGCTATGAATGATGATGATGTTTGATGATGTTAGAATGCTACATTGTCCCTAAGTAACATAGGCTATATTTTATGTTCACTTGTGCGGAGCCGGGACGGGCCGCTAGTCTTTCATAATATTAAAAATATTAAACAGTCAAGATCTAAATAGGTACCAAAATATTAAACCAAGCACGTAATTTCTACAATTCAATTCAATTCAATTCATTTTATATGTACCTATATCTTTCCACATGTTGCATGTACTTAGATAAGTCAAAACAAAACATTAAAATTTAATAAATAAGTAACTATGTCATATTTTAAAATAAAAGGTAAAATACAAATAAAATAAAATGTCACGTACGACAAACGTACTTGTAGGCGCATTTCTGCTATTACTACGAGTATTACAGCAAGAAATACTTACATTATCCTTATGATTGACCATTGACTGTTTTTGTTTAGGGCTACATCTGGATTAACGGTCACAACCTTGGGAGGTACTGGCCCACAGTCGGTCCTCAAGTGACATTGTACGTGCCAGGTATTTGGCTGAAACCAGCCCCAGTGATAAACTCCATCCAAGTTCTGGAACTGAACAAACCTTCAGCGAACCTCACCATGAATTTCATAGACCATCCAATCCTGGATAGAAAAGGCGATAGTCAGAAATGGATTGAATTATGTTAGTGATTCTATATATTTACCTTACTTATGTATAATAAACACCATTGCATTTTCATTTCTATTTGCAACCCTATATCAAACTGAACAAACACATTCTCAGAAAATGACGATGACTTAAAAACAATTTGAACAATTTTAGATCCGACTTCATCGATTAAGCAGGCTGTATCAAAAATTATTTACCTACTGAGTACCTACCAAATGGTATCAAATGGTTATTTAACTTACCAAATTTGGTAATATTACACCTAGGGCCTGATAATAAATCAGTTATTACTAAGCATTTTCCACTTTCAATCTCCTTTAGTTTGGTAACAACATAACTAAGTAACTGTAACCATTTGAAAGTAGGTAAACCCATGTTTCTTACTACATACCAACAGCTGTAGATTACTTGTATATTCTTCCTTAATATACCTACTTACTATGTGCAACTACACTTAGTTATTAGGGTTTACTTAGGTATTTAAGTACAAACAAAGCTACCCGATTTAAAACTAACTTCAGACCGGTGTTTATTAAAAGGATCTATGTTCCTGGCTTCGAACATAAAAACAAATTTTAGAATCAAATTCAAATGAAGATTATTCTTAATGTCTTTGGTTCCTGGTAATTCAGCAGCTTCAGCATAGGTACTAACACGGTTTCCCCATTATATTATTATCAATTCACTTTACATAGCAACATACTTAATATGATTTTTATCACACAGAACACAAGAATTAAAATTGTGTTAACACATCAACAAACCAGTCGGCACTTACATCTGGCTGTATAGTTGTGGTTGTGCGTCAAATGCTAACATTTAGTAGGCCCCTATCAAGTGATGCGGATATGAAAGAAAGATATGTTTTTGCCATTAGTGTAAAAGAGTGCGCAGGTACCTAAGAACATTTTGTAGTGTGACCCATATGATAAGACGCAGGGAACTGTTGCCGAGACCGGTCTGTCGTCGTGGAGACCGCGACAGCGTCGGACTGTTCAGCTCCGGCTTCAAAATAAACCACGTGGTCGGCGAAGCAAACCTAAAAAGTAAGTAAGTTATACTAAACTATAGATTTACGCATATGCTAGTCATCTAGACATCTCCTTTATCACATTAGACACAGTATAATAATATTATATTTGGTTGAAAAACATGTGAAGGGTTCAGTCAAATCTGTGTCGGTACAAAATTGGAAGTTAGAAGTTTCAAGTTTTTTTTTCTAAATTTAGTTTTAAATGAGTAGTTTATGTACTTAATCCTGTAAGTATGTGTCTACCTACCTAATTATTTTTGATCAAATTAAATTATAAATTTTGGTAGGTATTAGGTATTTATAATTTATCTACTTTTTTAAAAAGAAAGCTTAACAATATTATGTTGCTTAGCCAGTACTACACTCTACTCGTCTACCTGTTTCAGGTAAGTGAGTAAGGTGCAACAGTCTCTGGTTTCCAACACAATGGAACCTACCTAGGTGCTGATTGGCCTGGCTCAATAACTGAAGGTCGCTAGTGTCGTTTTGTGTCCAAACATTTTTAGGATGATATTACTTTAGAAATTACTTGCTACAGGTACTGCATACCTAGGAATGTAATACTAATATGTAGGTAGGTACATATAAGTCATATTATTTACGTACCGTACGTACGTATTTAGTACTACTTACTGTATTTTTATAGTTATACTAGCTGCCGCCTGCGACTTCGTTCGCAAGGAACTCATCAAGAACCGTACTTTTATCTGGTATAAAAAGTATCCAATGTCCTATTCCTGGTCATTATCTATCTATGTTTTAAATTTCAGCCAAATCGGTTCAGTGGTTGTCGAGTTATAGACGAACAAACATCTATCCAAACATCCAAACATCTAAACTTTCGCATATAAAATATTAGTGTGTGCAAAGGTTTGAATGAAGTGATCTTAAGAGAGATTAGGCACAAAATTATGATGTTACATATCCCAACACAAAATTTTCTAGGGTACATGTCTTTATAATTTTACAGCATAATGACGGCGAGTGATTTGACATGTGAAGTGGGTCCTCCATGCAGCCTTGTGTTAGCAGATGGATCCGTGTTTCCAGGAAAGAGTTTCGGAGCTCAGCTTCCAGTTGAGGGAGAAGTTGGTCAGTATTATAATAAAAAAACAAATACAAAAAAATCCTCTAAGTACTTACATGAAAAAGGATCAGATGTACAGAAACACACTCTCTACATATTTGACATACATAGGGGTACATGGGGCATGCATCGTGACGTCAAAAAACAAATAAACTATTTGGTACAGAAACACTTACGAAACATGGACGCTCAACAATGACTTACAAGATGTTTATAGAATTACAATTACCTAAATATTTTTTTTACCTTACAATTTTGGCATAGTCTTGGGAAATAGTTATTTAAGTATGTTGAAATACGTACTTGATTGTATATCAGATGAGTGTCTTTATGTATTAGTGTTTCGGCAGCTAAAAACCTGAAAAGGTCAATTTGTATTCTATCTATCTTGACGACCGATGTGGCGCAGCGGGCGCAGGTCCGACTGCGACGCGGAGGTTGCGGGTTCGATTCCCGCCTCGGGTCAATTGTTTGTACGATCTACAAATATTTGTCCCGGGTGTTCTGGGTATTTTCTATATAAAAAAATATATCTATCTATGTATTGTATTGTATTAAGTATGTATCAGTCATCTAATACCCATAAACACAGCTCTGTTTAACAGCAGCTTACCTTGGGGCTGGTGCTGTGTGGATTGTCCAGCATTATTTATTATTTATTATTATTATGTATTAATTGTATGACAAATAACGTGAATGCTGTGGCTATTGTAAATTTGTAACTGCTTGAAAGTATGCTTAAACATTTGATATAGCCCATAAATTGAATATTATTATCATCATCTTTCCCCAAGCTTTCAAATAAATAGGTAGGTACATGTCAACCCAATAGTATTTAATTAGACACAAACCACAACCTAACCGAAATAATGTAACAGCAGTTGGGCTATTTTATTTATCTTTTTGCGGCATATTGTGTAACCACTATAATATACCTAAATACTTAACATACCTACCTAATAAAGTGTGCGCGTAACCAAAATTTTGGCTTGAGGAAAATAAATTATATAAGATTTTCTTTTTATGGATCAGCCTGAATAGTGTAAGCACAGTAGAAAATGGTTTTCTCTACATTTTAGAGAAAAATTACGGTTTTCTTTGCACCAGTTACATTTTTTGTCTCGCCTCCCATGTTTACGCCCTACGGTGTTTAGGTTATTTTAGTGTGTTCCTGTTGGTATAAAATCGTTTCGTTGCCACGGTGTCTAATTTCTTGTATATTGCAAAGTCCCATTTTACCCCTAGTTATCCTAGGTACCTTTTACATTTAGTTTTTAATTAATAGGAGTCCTTTCACTTTTTCATAATTATCATCATCATCATAACAGCTTTCTAATGTTTCCACTGTTGGGACACTGGCCTACTCTCGGGCGAGAGAGATTGGTTCTTAAATCTACCACGCGGACCCAATGCGGATGGAATTAAAAACCCATCCACCAATGGTTTTTAATTCTTTGACATTCCGGTTTCCGGTTCTTCATTATATTTTTATATTCTTAAAGATACAAACTATTATGGTCTATTTTAATATAGTTAGAACGAGGAGTCAAAACTAAGACTGGAATTCAAGATCTTAAAATGTTTGCACATTACTTTAGCCTCATTATTACTATCTTAAATTACATTAAATTGTATAATATTGTCCAGTAGCAGGGATAGGATCGTAGACAGACTTTTTTATTTATATATATATTTTATTATAAATATGACATTATTTACTTACATGTATTAATTGCAGTATTCCAAACGGGTATGGTTGGATACCCCGAGTCACTGACAGACCCATCGTACCACGCACAGCTCCTCGTCCTTACTTACCCTCTGATCGGCAACTATGGCGTGCCCGATGAAGAGGAACGAGATGAATTTGGATTACCCAAGTAAGTACCTAACCTACCTACATATTAGATGTTTTTCTGGAAACAGAAAACGAAACAGTTACACGTAAATAAAATGCAAATAACTATTATTATTTGTATTAAAACTTGTATATCCTTTAATACGGTCTAAGTTAATAATGTTGTATTTATTTTCTTAGTATCAATTTCTTAATCATTTAATTATGAAACTGTAAAATAAAAAAAAAACCTGTAACGTAGGTAAAAGTACTTAGTCCTACGTCGTAGCATGCTACGACAGTCTGAATGATAAGGAAAAAAACTTGAAACCCAATAGGAGTAATTTGTTGGCAGGTATTTCTGAAATAAAACATATTTCGCTAATAATCCACAGATGGTTTGAATCTAGCCGAATTTGGGCTGCCGCTTTGATAGTCGGGGAAGTGAGTACGCGAGCATGCCACTGGCGAGCCAAGCGTTCACTCGGCGTTTGGCTGGCAGCCCACGGCATCCCAGGTCTATGTGATGTCGACACCAGGGCGCTGACTTTTAGACTTCGTGAGGGTGTCACGTTGGGTCGAATAATCCAAGGTGTTCCTCCTTTTGGTATACTGCCACAATTGTCAGACCCAAATACTAGAAACTTGGTAGCGGAAGTGTCGACAAAGGTAAAAATGTGTCCTACTTGGTTATTAATATTACTTGCGAGCAACAGCATTATTATTTGAGTCTATATTCTTAAAAACAACTGATTGAACTTCTCTGAAATTTCAGGAAAAGAAAATTTTCAATCCCAATGGCGAAGTCACAATCGTAGCTATTGATTGTGGCTTAAAATATAATCAAATCAGATGTTTAGTGAAGAGAAACGCTAAAGTGATATTAGTGCCATGGAACTACAAAATTAATGTGAATGAATACGACGGTCTATTCATCAGCAATGGCCCAGGTGATCCAGAAGTATGCAAACAAGTTGTCGACAACATTCGTGCTGTAATGAAAGAAAAAGTGAAACCAATATTTGGCATTTGCCTTGGGCATCAGTTGCTATCGTCTGCAGCTGGTTGTAATACATATAAAACTAGGTATGTTATTTCATAGTTCTTGGTTGGTTGGAATTTAGAATAGAGAATCGGGACTATCTATATTATCCATAACATTAATAAAAGAGTAGGATTCACTGACAGGATGTTTGCATAGTCAAAATTATAAGTTACAGAAACATAAAACGTTGAGAATGAGTTTAATTTTTATATTAATTTAATTTAATATGTAAGTATACGGTAGGCGTAATAAGAACAGATTTTCCAAAACTCAAAGGGGGTAAATAATGGTAAAAATGAAGGTGCTAGTATTGTATAAATAAATTATAGAGACACAAATGACCCCTATTTTATATTTCAGCTACGGCAACCGGGGACACAATTTGCCTTGCACTCACAGCGGCACAGGACGCTGCTTCATGACATCACAAAATCATGGTTTTGCTGTTGATTCGGAAACATTACCAGTTGATTGGAAAGTGTTGTTCACCAATGAAAACGACAAAACCAATGAAGGCATTATACACAAGACGCATCCTTTTTTCAGTGTTCAGTTCCATCCTGAACACACTGCAGGACCTACAGATCTTGAATGTTTGTTTGATATATTCGTAGACGCCGTAAAATCTTTCAAAAACAACAAGGTATGTGTCATCGACGATATGATCACAAACACATTGAAATATGATCCAATACTTCATGAAAGACCTAAAAAAGTATTGATATTAGGTTCCGGTGGACTTTCAATTGGGCAAGCGGGTGAGTTTGACTACTCAGGATCTCAAGGAGTAAAAGCAATGCAAGAAGAAAAAATTCAAACTGTACTGATCAATCCAAATATCGCAACCGTTCAAACCTCAAAAGGTTTAGCAGACAAAGTTTATTTCCTTCCCATTACTCCTGAATATGTAGAACAAGTTATCAAAGCCGAACGACCGACTGGAGTTTTATTAACATTTGGAGGTCAAACAGCATTGAATTGTGGCGTGGAACTGCAGAAATCCCGTATATTTGAAAAATACAATGTAAAAGTTTTAGGAACACCCATCCAATCAATTGTTGATACAGAAGACAGAAAAATATTTGCTGAGAAAGTTTATTCAATTGGTGAAAAAGTAGCCCCAAGTGCGGCTGTTACTTCTGTCGATGCAGCTATTATAGCGGCCAATCAAATTGGGTATCCAGTAATGGCGAGGTCTGCTTTTTCATTGGGTGGTTTAGGTTCAGGATTTGCAAACAATGAAGAGGAGTTGAAAGCGCTGGCTCATCAAGCGCTCTCGCACTCTGATCAATTAATTATTGACAAATCACTCAAAGGGTGGAAAGAAGTGGAGTATGAAGTAGTTCGAGATGCTTACGACAACTGCATCACTGTGTGCAACATGGAAAATGTTGATCCTTTAGGTATACATACTGGAGAGTCTATTGTCGTTGCACCGAGCCAAACACTATCTAACAGAGAATATTACATGCTACGAAACACCGCAATCAAAGTAATCAGACATTTTGGAATCGTTGGAGAATGTAACATTCAATATGCTCTCAATCCAAACTCAGAAGAATTTTTTATCATTGAAGTGAATGCAAGGTTGTCTAGAAGTTCAGCATTAGCTAGTAAAGCAACTGGATATCCGTTAGCATACGTAGCGGCTAAATTGGCACTTGGAATTCCATTACCCACTATTAAAAACTCTGTAACAGGAGTCACCACAGCATGTTTTGAGCCAAGTTTGGATTACTGTGTCGTAAAAATTCCGAGGTGGGATTTAGCTAAATTTAATAGAGTAAGCACAAAAATTGGAAGCTCCATGAAAAGTGTAGGAGAAGTTATGTCCATTGGCAGAAATTTTGAAGAAGCTTTTCAAAAAGCATTGAGGATGGTTGATGAAAACGTGAATGGTTTCGATCCAAACATAAAGAATGTAAATGAAAATGAACTTAGAGAACCAACTGATAAAAGGATGTTTTTCCTAGCTGCTGCACTAAAACAAGGTTACACAGTTGAAAAGCTATACGAATTAACCAAAATCGATCAGTGGTTTCTAGGAAAGTTTAAAAATATTATTGATTATTATAAAACTTTGGAAGCAACTAATAGTGGGTCTATTACTTGCGACATTTTGAAAAAGGCAAAAAAAATTGGATTCTCTGATAAACAAATAGCTGCGGCTATAAAAAGCACAGAGTTGGCAGTCAGAAAGTTACGAGAAGAATATCATATTACACCATTCGTAAAGCAGATTGATACAGTTGCTGCGGAATGGCCTGCTTCAACGAATTACTTATACTTGACGTACAATGGTTGTACAAATGATGTACTATTTCCAGGAGATTTTACTATGGTACTTGGTTCGGGTGTCTACAGAATTGGTAGTTCTGTAGAGTTTGATTGGTGTGCTGTTGGGTGTTTGCGAGAACTTAGAAACCAAGGAAAAAAGACTATTATGGTAAATTACAATCCTGAAACGGTCAGCACAGACTACGATATGAGTGACAGATTATACTTTGAAGAGATTTCATTTGAAGTTGTTATGGATATTTATAACATTGAACATCCCGATGGTGTTATATTATCGATGGGTGGTCAATTACCAAACAATATTGCAATGGATCTACACAGACAGCAAGCTGTTATTCTGGGAACATCACCAGATATGATAGACAACGCTGAAAACAGATTCAAGTTCTCTCGAATGCTGGATCGCAAAGGAATTTTACAACCAAGATGGAAAGAACTTACAGATCTTGAATCTGCTGTAAGTTTTTGCGATGAGGTAGGGTATCCTTGCTTGGTACGCCCTTCGTATGTACTAAGCGGTGCTGCAATGAATGTTGCTTATTCTAACCAAGATTTGGAGGCATATTTAAAATCAGCCAGTCTAGTCAGCAAAGATCATCCAGTAGTGATTTCAAAGTTCATAATGGATGCAAAAGAAATTGATGTCGACGTTGTTGCTTCAGATGGTATCATTTATTGCATGGCCGTTTGTGAACATGTTGAAAATGCAGGTGTTCATTCTGGAGATGCAACTTTGGTTACACCACCCCAGGATATCAATCAAGAAACGTTAGATAAGATTCGGGAAATATCAAGTGTTGTTGCAGAAACGTTAGACGTAACTGGACCATTTAATATGCAACTGATAGCTAAGGATAACGAACTAAAAGTAATTGAATGCAATGTAAGAGTTTCAAGATCGTTCCCGTTTGTTTCTAAAACTTTAGATCACGATTTTGTAGCTACAGCTACTAAAGTTATATTGGGTGTACCGATAGAGCCAGCTAATATAATGACTGGATGTGGAAAGGTTGGGGTCAAAGTGCCTCAGTTTTCATTCTCAAGACTTGCTGGTGCTGATGTCACATTGGGCGTGGAAATGGCATCTACTGGAGAAGTAGCTTGTTTTGGGGAAAATCGTTATGAAGCATATTTGAAATCGTTGATGAGTACTGGTTTTAGAATACCGAAAAAGGCCATCTTGCTGTCTGTTGGGACATTCAAGGTAGGAAATTGCGTAAAAGTTCTGATGATCATGTATCTAGATTATTATTTTAGATTGTTTACGAAGTACAGATTTTATAAGGCGTGCTTTGTACTTTCAGCATAAAGTGGAGCTACTTCCAAGTGTCCTAGTATTACAAAAGATGGGATATAAATTGTATGCTAGTATGGGAACTGGTGACTTTTATACTGAACACGGAGTTGAGGTAACACAGTACTGGTTTAATATTTCTTAGCTACAATACGACATTGACCAACGTTTTACCTAAATATTATGTTATTTGACATTTAAATTATAGATCGAAAGTGTGCAATGGACTTTTGACCACATTGGCGATCCAGAAGATGATAGATCAGACGGTGAACTTATGCATCTGGCTGACTTTATGGCCAAAAAGCAACTAGACTTGGTGATAAACTTGCCTATGCGCGGCGGAGCTCGTCGTGTATCATCATTCAGTACTCATGGCTACAGAACCAGGCGCTTGGCAGTCGATTATGCAGTCCCTCTGGTGACGGATGTGAAATGTGCTAAACTATTGGTTCAGGTATGTTATTGCAAGTAGGTATATTTTTATCTAAGTACTTCTAATTAATATTCATTTTATTTTCTTAAATTTTACTTACGACAACTTAATACCACATTATCTAATGCATTTTATGATTTTTTACAGGCTATGTTACGATGCGGTGGTATTCCAAAAATGAAAACTCACACTGACTGCATGACGTCAAGAAATATTATAAAATTACCTGGGTTCATAGACGTCCACGTTCATGTCCGAGAACCAGGAGCAACATACAAGGAAGATTTTAATTCATGCACTGCTTCAGCGTTAGCTGGTGGTATAACTATGATATGCGCAATGCCCAATACTAATCCACCAGTAGTTGACCGCACTTCATTCGACTATACTGCGGCTTTAGCACGAGTGAGTGCCCGATGCGATTACGCGCTATATGTGGGTGCTTCTTCTACAAATTTCGACACTGCATCTGAACTGGCCCCTCTAGCTGCATCACTTAAAATGTACCTAAATCAAACATTCACCACCCTAACATTAGACGACATGACAGTTTGGCAAAAACATCTTCAAAACTGGCCGAAGAAAATGCCTGTAAGTGCACACGCTGAGCGGGAAAAGACCGGTGCTATTATTCTGATGGCGTCACTACTTGACCGACCCATACACATTTGTCACGTAGCACGTAAAGAAGAAATATCTATTATAAAGGCAGCTAAAGAAAGAGGACTCAAAGTCACTTGTGAAGTTTGCCCGCAACATTTATTTTTGAGCTCAGCAGACTTCGACCGTATAGGCCATGGACGGGCAGAGGTCCGACCTGTATTATGCAGTCCTGAAGATCAAGCAGAGCTTTGGAAAAATATAGATGTAATTGACGTGTTTGCCACAGATCATGCGCCGCATTCTGTCGAAGAAAAGAACTCCGAAAATTCGCCACCTGGTTTCCCGGGCCTTGAAACAATTCTACCGCTACTTCTGAATGCCGTACATGAAGGACGTTTGACCATAGAGGATTTGATTAACAAATTCCACCGTAATCCACGTAAAATATTTAACTTACCTGAACAACCAAATACTTATGTGGAAGTGGATATGGATTACGAGTGGACTATCCCAGAGTCAATGGAGTTTACTAAATCAAAGTGGACTCCATTCACAGGGATGAACGTTTGTGGAGCTGTTCATCGCGTCACTTTGCGTGGTGAAATCGCATACGTCGAAGGACAGATTTTAGTGCCTCCAGGATTTGGTCAAAATGTGCGAGACTGGCCCACACCCAAAAAACAATCGTTCCCTACGTACACTATTGAAAAGGCAGAGAAAGAAATCATAATAAGCAGGCCAAATTCAGCACTTGACATGCACACATCAGCAGAATTAAGTAAACTTGGAGATTATGATTTGGATCAAATAGAACCATCAAAATCGGAAGGTTTAACAAAACCAAACGTTCATTTTAATGAGATTCCTGGATTACGAAGCATGTCTCCACTTCCTCAAACTACGACTAGGCAAAGATGTGATAGCTCGTCAAACTACATTCCTCCACAGTCGCTTTCGCAGCGACAGCGTAGCGATTTATTTGGCAAAAGTATTTTGACTGTCGACTCTTTCAACAAAGAAACACTCAACGATATATTTAACCTTGCTCAGTTTATGAAAACAAGTGTAAACAAAGGTCGCTTCTTAGATGATATTTTGCGTGGAAAGGTTATGGCTTCCGTTTTCTATGAAGTTAGTACCAGAACCAGCTGTAGTTTTGCAGCTGCAATGCAGAGACTCGGAGGTTCTGTGATACACACCGATGCATCCAGTTCATCAGCTAAGAAGGGTGAAACTCTAGAAGATAGCGTAGCTGTGATGGCAAGTTATTCCGATGTTGTGGTCTTACGGCATCCTGAACCTGGCGCAGTTGCTGTAAGTTTTTTAAACATACATCACATCTTTTTAATTCTTACTACCTACATGTAATAGGTATAACAAGCGGAAAGTCTGCGATTCAAACTTTAAAGCAAATTAAAGTCAAAGTAAAATGATGAAATCACAAGGATCACTTTTGTTTGAGTCACGAGTCACATGTTTTGCCCGCAGTGTGCTTTTTAAACCCCAGAAGGTAGATGCCCCAAAAGACAGGTATCTATAAGCCTGATGGTTAGTCAGTAAGGCAGTAAGGCAGTAAACATTGAATAAGCTCGAATTAGAGTATTAAAATACACACACGACTTATTTTTTTTTTTATTACAATTAAAAATGTTTTAATTTTAGAATGCGTCCCGACACTGTCGGAAGCCAATTATTAATGCTGGAGATGGAGTAGGTGAGCATCCTACCCAAGCACTGTTGGACGTTTTCACAATCCGAGAAGAAATTGGTACAGTAAACGGACTAACAATAACGATGGTCGGCGATTTGAAAAATGGTCGTACAGTTCATTCATTAGCCAGGCTTCTGACCTTGTACCAAGTTCAACTACAGTACGTTAGTCCACCTGGCTTGGGCATGCCAAAACACATTATGGAATACGTCACATCAAAAGGCATATCTCAACGAGTCTACGAGCGACTTGAAGACGTCCTAGCAGATACCCATGTTTTATACATGACGCGCATTCAACGTGAAAGATTCAAAAGCCAAGAGGAGTATGAAAAGGTAAAAACTTTCTCAATACTCAATAATCCTATGTATTACAAGAATTTTGTTATCAACAGCAGTAATTATACTATTACTGTACCCAGTTATCAATAATTTTGATAAAAATCTTTTTTGCTTTATCAAATCGAAAACATTGGCCGATAATTTTAGACTTTGATGTTGGAAATAGTGCTTGTTTTCACGTTAATATTTATAATGTATGTTTGACTGTTTTATTTCAGACACGAGGTTTGCTGGTGGTTACTCCTCAACTGATGACACGTGCTCGAAAGCGCATGGTTGTAATGCACCCATTGCCTCGTGTGGATGAAGTATCCCCTGAGTTTGACTCGGACCCTCGCGCAGCCTACTTCAGACAAGCTGAATATGGCATGTACGTAAGAATGGCACTACTTGCTATGGTAGCAGGTGTCAACCCGCTCATTTAAAAATTTTGTAACATTTTCACATTAGCCCTTCTAATTGGGACTCCTAGTTGGAGTTAAAAATTAATGTTTAAGTGCTCCATTGTATTTGTACCTCTAATAATATTTTGAACAAAACAAGAGAAAAAAATAATACTAAAAGCATTATTTTTGTATATTTTATAAGATATATTAATTAAAAATAATTTGTTTCAAAACTCTGTATGTATATTATTGATCAGTTAGTAATAACTCTTATAGGTAAGTACTTAAATAGTTATCTCTTCGTAAAAACATAATAATATATAGGGTGATTCATTATCAAACGCGTGTCAAAAACCCACGCGTCAATGACCTGCGCGTGTCAATGACCCCCTTATAACCACTGGGCTCGAGTGCTCGAATATTTTATTATAACGCGATTTCCAACAATGATAAATAATAATTGACAAGAAAAACGTAATCGATATCCTCGAGATTTTTAAGAGAAAATATACAGGAAAAAAAAAACATCTGTACATTTTTTTTTTGTGTGGAAGGAACCTATTCCTTAAATTTGTCAGGTTGATAATTAATGACCCTGTCTTAAAGTAATCTTTATGATAAAATATATTTATTATAACTTAAAACAACTTAAAAACAATGTCCCTGACTATCACTGAAGTTCGAGATTCTATAGGGATGTAAAATGGACAAATTTTTAAGAAATATGTTTTAGAAACCTCAAAATCATCTTTTCTTCCTACCATACTACTTCATCTTAAGTATTGTAATTATATAAGTTTGTTTGTTATTAATCACGCCCTAATAGCCCAGTCATATTAGGTAAAAAAAGGGGTCAACCTCGGAATGAAAGATAATAAGCTGCAAATTGGTATGAACCTTTGTTTTGTCATTCTAAATGTTGTCTCAAAAGTCACAATCGTTATCGTGTCCGCGTCTCAAGATATTCAAGGTCAAAGGTCACAAAAATCGGTTTTTCGCGAATATCTGGCTTCCTATCGGTTAAATGAGATTTGCATTTATTATAAAAGTTGTAGGCTATAAAATTCCCTACAACTTTTGTTTAAACTTTTTTTTCATACGACCAACCGTTTTGAAGGTAGAGCGCGAAGAGTGCACATCGTACAGTCATATACGGCCTAATGCAAGGTCAAGCGTGAGTTATGGTTATCAGTACGTTATAAAGTCAATTATTTACTTGGAAATTATAATTATTAAACAATGCCTATTATTTATGTATTAACTATTAATTATTTATATTTAATTAAAGTAAGTAACTTGATTATTTATATATAATTATTCATATTTAACTATTTAAGTATAAAATATTATTAATTCTGGATTATATATTTTAGTTTTATTTTAAGTTAACACGACATTATATATCTTTTCTTTAAAACGCGTAAATTTCTCAATACTTATATACCTGGAAATACTTGTCCCTACCCTATGCCCTTTTCTATTCATTGCCGGGACAGATGTTCTATAGTATTCAAGGCCACTCTCTCCACTTTGTATGAGTCAAGATTATTCGTTAGTTTGAAATTGTACCGTTGCAACTACGGACGTACGGTTTTAAGAGCTATGGCTGATTTGTGTTTTATATGTGATAAGAAACTTTCAGAAGGTGTTTCTGTGAATGTCGTACGTGGTTTACAAACTTTAAAAACTGCAAGTATTGAAAGAAATGATGGACATATAGACTATTTAAATACTTTAAGTTCTGTAAATGTGCATTCCGAGTGTCGAAAAGTGTACACGAGTAAAAATGTTATTATTGCATCAAAACGACGCACAGATGAGAGTGAACCTTCAACGTCAAGTGCACCTCGTAAAAAACGAAATGAAGTCTTTGATTTTGGAAAGTTATGCTTATTTTGTGGCCAAGAAGCTGATGAAATAGCAGAAAAGAAAAAAAAATTAAAGTATAGACGGACAATAAGTAATGTAAGTACTCTTGCATTCAAAGACAACGTAATTAAGAGAGCAGAAGAACGAAACGATTCCTTAGGAGAATTAGTAAAGGAACGTATATATTACGAGTATGATTTGATCGCTGCTGAAGCAAAGTATCATACTATTTGCTATACCAACTTTTTAACCCGAGTACCATCTGCAGATAAAAAGCCTCGCCAAGATGATCAAGTCACTCAAGCAATGAAGGAGATTTTTTATTATATAGAAAATAATGAAGATTCTCAATTTACTTTGAAAGAACTTAAAGATGTCCCTACGGAATACATACCTGACGATAAGACAATTATTACAAAATTACAACAAAAGTATTTAACTGATATAATAATCACAAAAAAAATTGGATCATTTACAATTATATCTTTCCGTGATACACAGCTTAACGTATTATCAAAAGCTTGGTACGAAAATAAAAAAAGTACTCCTGTAGAAGAACGTCTACGGATTGTAGAAGCTGCTGCGGCTATTATTAGGGAAGACATCAGATCATCTGTAGTTGAAACAAAAACGTATCCACCTCCGAATAAAATGCTAGATTGTATTAATGAAGAAATACCAAAAACATTATCACATTTTTTGGAAGAAATGATATTAAAAAATAGAAAAGGACAAGTAGATCATTTAAAAACGAAATGCACATCTATTAGCCACGCAATAATGGCTTCGATACGAGAACGTTCATTTTCATCACAGCTACTGTTGGGCCTTTCCGTATTTCTTCACAGAAGATATGGGTCTAAAAAATTGTTGGATGTTTTATCATCTTTAGGATTTGCTGCATCATATAGTAATACCATACAGTATGAAGTTTCAGCAGTTTACCATCCACAACCTCGTATTTTACCATCAGAGTCTGGTGCGTTGGTACAATATGTTGGAGACAATGCAGATATTAATGTCAGTACTCTTGACGGTAATAATACTCTTCACGTTATGGGAATGATAAAAATAATTACTCCGAAAGATGCTGTAATTAATGATGATCGCATAAAAAAATGTACAACTAAACCGAGTGCAAAAGAGTTAGCAGCAATATCACATGTATTTCTTTTAGCATATGAAAAGCCAGTTGTACCTGGGTACAGCAAGATTCAAGTCCAAAATCTACATGATGATCAAGTACTGATTGAAAAAAAATTTAATGCAGTTGATTTGTTGTGGTTATACGGAAAATGGAAGAATCTTTCACCGTTGCCAGGGTGGAATGGCTATCTTCAACAGCTTACGAAAAATAATCAAAATTTTTCAACTTCTCAGGTTATATTTCTACCTTTCATTGATCATCCTGCCAGTAATTTAGACACAATTTATACAACTTTACATAGTGCTATAAATATTGCCAAGTCACATCAACAAAAAACGTGCATAATTACATTTGATCAGCCCCTGTACTCAAAAGCACGTGAAATGGTTGCTGCGTCAGATGCAAACTCAGACTTGTCTAAAACAGTTGTCAAACTTGGAGGATTTCATATGCTCATGTCTTTTCTTGGATGCATAGGACATGTAATGGACGGTAGTGGTCTCAAGGAAGCTTTAAGTAAAATATATGCTACAAATTCGGTCGACAAAATGTTGAATGGTCACGCTTATGCAAGAAGTATCAGAGGCCATATATTATTACGACTTGCATTATCAATAAAGATTTTTGAAGAGATGAAAATTGAAAATTGTGTGTTAGATGAGTTAATTGAACAAATAACTAGTCGCGATGTTTCCTACGAAGATGTTGAAGGATGTACGAGCAGTCAACACTTCCACCAACAAGTGTAGCAGCTCATCAACACATAAAACGTGTCTACTACCAGATTCAAACGTGGTTAGGGAAGGACTTAGAACCTCAAGAATGGGGCTGGATGCTTGAAAATGAAATCCTGGAGCCCATACGAACGTTATTACCTCCAGCACCAGCCGAAATACTAAACGTAATATTTTGCAATTGCAAAAATGGTTGTGGTTCCCGCTGTGGATGCAGAAAATCAGGGCTACAATGTTCTTTAGCTTGCGGCCAGTGCAACGGACAAGCTTGCCTCAACGCTTCACTGTATCCAAGTAATCCCGATGAAGAAAATACATATGATCCCGATATTCTGGAAGGTTTGGAGATGAACATGACAGATAATGAGGATGATGACAATGAATCGAACATTTTTGAGCGACAAGAAGAAGAAGACGACGAAGAAGAAGAAGATAATTAGCTTCCATTTCCAATTTCATTACAATTAAAATCAACAAAGATACTTTTGATATTTGAACTCACATTTTGATAAATGTATATTATGCCGTATTTAATAATAAATAAAAATATGTGTAAAATATATACTCTTACTATCATTTTAACTTAAAATAAAACTAAAATATATAATCCAGAATTAATAATATTTTATACTTAAATAGTTAAATATGAATAATTATATATAAATAATCAAGTTACTTACTTTAATTAAATATAAATAATTAATAGTTAATACATAAATAATAGGCATTGTTTAATAATTATAATTTCCAAGTAAATAATTGACTTTATAACGTACTGATAACCATAACTCACGCTTGACCTTGCATTAGGCCGTATATGACTGTACGATGTGCACTCTTCGCGCTCTACCTTCAAAACGGTTGGTCGTATGAAAAAAAAGTTTAAACAAAAGTTGTAGGGAATTTTATAGCCTACAACTTTTATAATAAATGCAAATCTCATTTAACCGATAGGAAGCCAGATATTCGCGAAAAACCGATTTTTGTGACCTTTGACCTTGAATATCTTGAGACGCGGACACGATAACGATTGTGACTTTTGAGACAACATTTAGAATGACAAAACAAAGGTTCATACCAATTTGCAGCTTATTATCTTTCATTCCGAGGTGAAAGCCCTAATATGACTGGGCTATAACAGCTAAACCGATTGGATTTAAAAATATAAACATACTCCGGGGATGGCATGAGACATACATTTTAACACAGCAACATGCGACACAAGTGAAGCCGCTGGCATAATGTGATGCGTGGCAGTATGTGATATTCTTACTTTATATAGTATTTATTTTTACATTTCTAATTATTATCATTGGCCAGTATATCATACAGGCTTTCAGGTGGCCTAAAAACTCACCAGAGTTGGCCATTGACTCATATGCACTTACTTATTTAGGGAAATTCAAAAATTCTGCAAATGAACAGCTTAGCATTAATTAACAATCTTATATACTACTATACAGGGTGTAAAAGACTACTACCGAAAACAGGAGGGGTGCAATCAGACCATGATTCTGAAAATATTTAGCGAAAAAAAGCAAAAAATAATGTTGGCTTGTTTACGTCCTTTTAATTTGATTCTAGTTACATGCAGCACGAACAGATGATCTCGCCAGGTCATCGACCGAGCGCGTGAGTGAGACGAGAGACTCCTGCGGAGTCCTGCCGACGCCGCGCCGCGCGCCGTCTCTCTATCAATCGCGCGGTCGCATCACACGACTAATACATTGCTGACTGCTAAAATAAATAAAAACATAAAAATCGTGTTTTCTCCTGCTATAATTTTTATAGACGAGTGATTTTTTTTTGGTTTGGTTTTGGAGTGCTGTACCCTTTCGTTTTCGGTAGTCGTCTTTTTACACGCTGTATTATAATAATAATTACAGGTACCTATAGGACTTAGATATCAATAATTGTTAACCTTTTTTTAGTTACTTTTGCTCATAACTTTGACTCCTCGCCGAATGCATCGCTGAGCTTCATCTGATTTATAAAATTGTCAGTATGAACATCTACAAAGGTAAATGCTGTTAAGCCATGAGTTTCAGACGGTGATGGTGAACCTTGATTGACAATGTTTTCAAACTTAGGCCGTTGTTTACGAATTGCGTTATGGGCTGACCCAGGATAACTTTCCTTACGCGGGGGTAATTTGAACCCACCCTGAGTAACCAACTTCCGTTTACAGTCTGCCAGCTTATCTTGAATTACTTCCAAATACTCGTTTCCTGTTGTTTCACCTGATGGTTCTTCAAGTAAAAGAGTGCATAACCGGTGAGCTTGCTCTAAATATATAACTGCTTGTTTAATAGCATCAAATTTTTCGCTAGATCTTGCCATAGCGATGAAATGGGGAATGAAAAATTCCAGCACCAATCGTCGACGTTCGGCTTCCATTTTTGATGGCAGTATTATCTGTAATAAAAGTAAAATAACATTATCCAAATCTTAGGTCTTTAAAATATTGTCCATTGATAATGATACGTTCAAGAAATAATTAAACTTACTTTGCTATTTATTTCCTTTTCTTGGCTCCCTAAGCTTTTCTGTTTTTTTATATTCATCTGAGCTTTTCTTCTCTCTAGCATCTGCTTTTGCCTTTCCCTTTTCCATTGGTAATGTTTGTCATGAGATTTAGCTTTGTCCCAAAAATTTGTACTAGTATCTTCTTCGCTATCTGAACTTTCATTATTTTTTGTAACTACAGCAGGCAAATTAGGATTCAATATACGAAGAGGGTTCTTGCACGTTAATATTTCATAAAGTCTGTGACAATTGAACGCCGGATAAAAGTCTTTTTTATTGTACTTTAGCTTTTCGACAGCATTAAGCACGTGCATAACGGGAGATTCCAGAATATCTGCCAATCTTCGTTGCAGTTTTAACAGCAATGGTTTTGGAATACTCTTAAACTCATTACAGTTTTCAACAAAGTAATTTGGGAATCTAGATTGACCAAAGTGAACGTAAAAGCTCTTAAGAAACAGTCTTAATGTTTCACCCAAGCGATCTTCAGGCCATTGAGCATAGTTATCCTCACATTGCCAAAACAGATGATTTTTGATGTGACTTGCTTCTAAACCAATCTTTGAACTCTCATTCTCCATAAATGTCTTGTGTAAAGCCAATGTAAATAAGTAACATCTTATATGGGAATGTGCTAAGCAACTTTCTAAATAGCGCTCAGCAGCTGGAAAAATAATTTTCCACTGTAGAGTTTGTTCTGGGTTGAGTCCCCTTTTAGGCCTGAATCCAATAGGAACCAACAAACAACCAAAGCCAATTGCTTTGCTGACCATAAACTTGGTGGGCCACTGGTAACTAAAATTAGTTCGAGGGTTCTGTATTATTTTTCTTTCTCTTATTATCCACTGATTAGCTGCATTAGGCCATGCGGCTATCAACGCTGGAAAAATTTCGCATCCCATTTTAATACCATTTTTTAGTGAATCACAATAAATACTCGCTCCTTGCGTCATGGCATTGTCGATAGCATCTTGAGACAATCCTAATCCACTTCCTAAGTTTATGATAAAATTGTCAACGAACGAACTCATAAAGCCTAACGAATTCAGATAGTAATGTCTTTCATACAAATTCCTTGGCAAAGATGACTTTGAGGCTGTATCATTTATTTCTTCATCCTCATCGTCACTCCATTGGTTTATCGCACGGACATCCATCATCGTCCATGACTCATCCGGCAGCGCACCAGATGTGAGGGAATAATTAGATCGCAAACTCAGCTCTATCTTCTTAGGCGTAGCTAATTCAGTTATTGTAGAATATCCATAATCAGACTCAGTTTCACTGGATTCATTTTGGCGACTGCTTGTGTTGGATCTATATCCGGAAGTCTCTGTGTCCTCAGAGAAATTTGTTTCTAGTGATGCAGCGCGACTGCTCGGGATGATAGCTTTTGTTAAAGGGCCATTGCCACTGAATCTTCTTGTAGTTTTAAGAATCGACTTTCTAGGCTTGTAGTCTTGTTTTATATCCATAACATTATTGTGGTTGCCTCTTGCTTCTTTTTCCTCTGGTACCAACATTGTGGTAGAACGAATGTTTTCCAAGTTTGATAGGTTACTTTTAGCGACTTGCATACTCAGTAGTTTAACTGGACCACTATATCTTCGGCCAATATTTTCAACTGTCTCTAAATTAAAATTTATATCACTTGATGCATTGTTGTTACGTTCAATTTCATCTGTCTTTTCAATCTTTGCTTTAATTTGTTGCAATAGTTCCTCACCTTTTGTAGCATATGAACCATCATCTGAATCTATTGATTCTTTTTCAGAGTCAGTAAAAATGCTATCATCTGAATCAGCTTTCTTGTTGTCGATCAACACAGTTTCTTTGTGTAGTGTACTCTCTAAAACTTCTAGTCTATTCAGTTTTACATATCCTGAAACATTAAAATTTGATTATTTTTTTTACAGATAGGTAACTCAGTATACACTTAGTTGTACTTAGATAACTACTATCCAATTTTCTTTAAATAAGTTTACAACCGATATCTATTTCACAGTACTACAGAGTTTTGAACTTGGACTGTTGTTAACGCAGTGTTTGACAAAATAACAACACAGTATTAGTAAGAAGCTCGTTCTTTGAATTTGTTATTCCTTTAACTTTGGTAGATAAACTAAAATAGTTTTTTTTTTAATCTATGTACCTAGTTCTTTGCAATCCTCGATGCGTAGCTTATAAAACGGTGCATCTAATACTGCGCTGTAGTCTGAAGTGTCTCCAGGCTCACTGGCTTCCACGTTGTCGTAAATGACGAACATCCTTGGTGCAAACAACGGCTCTGGCTGCGTCCGCCGCCTCTGGTAGGTCACGTGCTCGTGCACGCTCTCCTGCAGGCGGTCCGCGAAAAACACGTGCTTGTTACGACGAACCATCGCTTCGTTAATATGATTTTCCCTATCACTGTGTGGGTTGTTTTTGATTTGAACCATTTCTCTGAAAAAAAACAAAGGTATTTGATCTTGAATATAGCTAACTACCATAGCTTGAATAATTTAATAAAATTAATTGTTTAGAGTCTAAGCTAATTTTGTCAAGTGTGAAATCTTTAGGTGTAATCCGGCTTAGGTAGGTACCTAATGGTTTCAATTTGAATCGTGGTTTAGTAAATAAGAAATCACAGCTAGTTCAAAATCGTCGATAAATAGTAGCTAATTAATTTTTTTTCTCTCGGGCCTTATCACATGTACATTTAAGAAACGCGATAAAACAAACTATTCTACCATCTTTTGAGTCAAACAGGCTGACGGCCCGCCTGATGTAAGCAGATACCGTAGCCTATTGACTTCCGCAACACCAGAAGTACTGCTGAAGCGTTGCTTGCCCTGTAGGACCATTTTTATATTTTTCTTATAGCAGTTCTGTTGTACGACAACAGAAAAACATCAGAAGGAAGTTAATTCCACAACCTGCACGTATGGGGAATAAAAGATTTCAGGAAGCGAGTAGTGCGAGACACCACGTGTCGATTAAGTGTGGATGACCCTTCTACCGCTGTCATGCGGTAGGTACCTACGATGGTAGAACCGATAGAACCGGTAGATCGATGCAGGGTATAAGGTTGAAAAACTCCTCAGAGGATTCCCCATTATAAAGACGGTAGATGGGATAGATAGATACATAACTCTTTATTGTATTACCACAGAACAGATATTAGTACTACGTAGTATTACACCAAAAATAAAAATTCAACTAAAATAAAACTAAAATTAACAAAAGTTTGAGGTGGTATCATGGGCAGCCTTATCGCTAAGAGCGATCTCTTCCAGGCAACCTTTGGATGGACTGGAATTAAAAGCAGATGTATTAAGAGCAGGTGTAACAGATAAATCATTGTAGTCGTTTGACTGCAATGACGCCGTTTCTGCAATAACAGTTGGATATTTTATGCTATACCTACCTATATATTTTTCTAGTGCTTTATGATGTTTTTTTAATAATAAAGCTTCGAGCCCTACGTTCGAGCCGAAGACAACCCAAAGATTATTTCGAGCGGGTGAGGCAAGGATTTGGCGGCTCACTATGCTACTCACTCAACCATGAGCGGTACAGCATCCGCGTAAGGCCGAGTTTGTTTTTTTTTGGGATAATATTATTTTACTGTCTGAGAACCATTGTTAAACACAACACAATAGCACAACCGTGTTCATGTTAGAAGACACTTTAAGCGCTTATCAAAAATCATTTAATACCTCCAAAGATACCATTTATCATATCGGTTGGTGAAATCTTTATAATGCTTGTAATTATTTCCACACTCAATAGATTCATACTTTAGCTGTCTTATTTCTTCTTTGTTGTTCTACTAAAAATACGTAAGTATTATGTAGGTACACCAGGTACATAATAATGCTTTTATAATCTGCTGGGCGGCTGATTTAACAAAACGTGGCGGATGATCAAACACTACTTGATTTATTTATCAATTGTTTTTGCATGTTTGTTTTTATGCCTCGAGAGTGCGTCAGTCTACGCGTCAGTAGGTATTACCTTTCTACTAGACTAGATTAGTATGAAAATCTACGAGTTTATTAACTGTTTCCTTAGGTTTTTTGTGAAATGAAAATGAAATTAAATAGGTATCTGGCTTGTGAATAAGAAAAACATAAACCCTTGAGTCCTTGAGTCATGTTTTTGCAAAGGTTTATCGTCACTAACCCATTATTCTAAATTATTTCCCAGACGACCAATGTAGCGCGGTGGGCGAAGGTCCGCCTGCGACGCGGAGGTTGCGGGTTCGATTCCCGCCTTGGAACAAATTGTTGTGTGGATTGTCTAGCATTATTTATTTATTTATTCTGAGGGTTTATCAATGTACCTACTCTGTAGTTTACATATAGGCATACTAATATCTGTTCTGTAGTATAGGTTTTTATAGCTACTGAAGTAATTCAAAAATTTTCTACGAACGAAGTAGGTAGAGGCAACTATAGTACTACCGTATTGTTTGCTAATATACATCGAGAAAATATACCATGGGTTCGACGAGTAATGGCAGCACAGGGCAGAATATCTGGCACTGCGGTGATACCCACCAAGACAGACTTTAGCTAAAGAGTCCTACCACAGGTTAAAATTTGCCTTGCATGCAATTTGACAGATTTTTCCTGCAAAAAACACAAGAGCAAATCGTGTATGTGCCTTCTGAGAGGCAATTCTATTATTAAAGCCCCCCAGTTTTCATGATCTTTTTACACCCTGTGTGCATGACGCTAGCATATCACCGATTCTTAGGAAAGCTAAGTGCACTCGATAAATATAAGGTGTTTTGAATTATGCCGCTCGAACCAACAAAAACAATTTAGGAACATTTACCTATCACAATGGGTGTAAACAAAGTTTTGACAGTATTGATCTATAATGCAATGTAGGTATACTCGACCACCAATGTGATTTGGATACCATCTTTAGCGCGCGCTCGTGACCAGATCAACGAAGTTAAGCACTGTTCCGCGGGGTCATCATTTGGATGGGTGATCGCCAGTGGCAATTTCAACTGAGCGCTCCCGTGCTTCGGAGGACACCTTAAGCAGTCGGTCCCGGCTTTTTCAACCCCACTGCTGGGCAAAGGTCTCCCCCAAATCTCTCCAACCATCTCTATCCTTCGCAGTGTTCCACCATACACTTTCGGGTGAGTCGAGATCATCCCGCCACGTCTCGTCTTGTGCGACCGCGACGACGACCGCGACGTCGGTCGTCGCCTTCAATCAGGCTAAATATGCATTAAAATTTTCCAATAACATTGCTATTCTTAAAAACTTATTAAACTTATTAACTAAACTCGGGAACAGTGTACTTTTTTCCGGGATAAAAAATGTTTTGAACTTCTGCTAGATCGGTTCAGTGCTTATCGAGTTAGAGAGGAACAAACATTTTTTTTATACCACTAAAGTGGCAACCAAACGTATGGCCCACTTGATGGTCAGCGGTTACCGTAGCTTATGTACGCATGCAACATCAAAGATATCACTTGCGTGTTACCACCCTGAGACGTTAGATGGAAAGTCTCATGTGCCTGCTGTAATTTCACCGGAAACCATACCCTTCGAACCGGAACACAGCAATGCGAGCATTGCTGCTTGGCGGCAGAAATAGGTATGGTGGTAGTCCTTCCCCGGACGAGCGCTATCACAAAGAACTCTACTACTCTTAAAAACATCTAAACAAACAAATAAAGGGTCTAGAAAAGTTGACAAACAGGGCAGACAACAAAGTGATTTTGTATAGCCTACTCTTGGAAACTTCTTCTTATGGTAGTATACTTTTTCAGTTTTTCTTCTTTAAGTGCACTTTTCGGTACCTACTGTTCTGCTTAAAAATTTTTTTTTGTATAATAATCTCAATAAGTTGTACAATCATGCATAAAATAATCAACTTCCTAGCATTAGTGCAAGTTATAAAAGTTTTGATGAAAAGTGACGAATTTGTGTTTTAGAGTCAAAGTTGAATTTTTAACATTAAATAAAAAAAAAAAAAAACATAATCCATGGTTTGTAAGTATTTTTAAAAACTTTCAAGGACTCTAAGCTTTCATAATACCACAAAAAATTGCAACTTAATAGACTATTATTTGCTGAAATCGGCCTATAAAGATTGCCAAAGTTATCAACTTGGTGTTCTGGGTATTTTCTATAAACAAATTAAGATTTAAGTAGGTACTAAAAACAATATAGTACCTACCTAATGCCCTATTCTAAATTAATTTTTAGTATGTACTGAGGTACTGAGTACTAAGCGAGCCTTGCAACCATGAACAGTTAGCAGCGTAAAGATGTTTTAGTTTCTAATAAGTCCATTGCGCATCCACACGCATAAACTTTGGCAAGGTCCATCGACAGCAGTAGGTACAGACTCACACGAGAAGTTTATGAATAGAATTTTAAAATCATTGTTTTTTTATTAACTGAGTCATCTAAATATAACAAACCTATTTAAATAATTGTATCATACAACTTACCGTTCATAGTTCTCAAAAAATTGGACGGAGAGAAGAATGTTGTTCAATAAGAAAGCATCTGAGTCATTGTGCAGTTGATAACGCATGCGGTCGAGGGCATCATCGTCGTAGGAGCGGACGTGCGCTGGCGGTGGCACTGGCGGCGCAGGCGCAGGCCCTGGGGTAGGCCCGTGGACTATCGATGGAACAGGCGGATCCTTCACTCCCACTCTCTTCACCGCAGTGTTCACTATTTTCTCCCTTTTTTCCTTCCGTTTCTGTTCCTTCCATCTTTCCCGTTCGAAAAACTTGTCAGGCTCTTTTTGAGCTTTCTTTGACTTTGCATTACCCATTATCGACACGATCGATTACGTAAAGATCCTTCGAAATTAAACAAATTATTCCGGGGCGCACATTTTTAACAGAAGTATGTACAGAATGGTCCAGTCCGCGGTGTACGACCGCACGAACGCCCCGCGCAATACCTACTGGCACAATAAATAGCTGATACGAATCTTGGACAGAAAGGTATTGTTATCGGCAGGCAATGATTAATATTCCATACTTATCGAATGAATCGATTATAATTGCAGTATTTTGCACGTTACACGATGTCGCAACATTGATGGACGGCTCGTGGGTAAACAGAGTGAGTAGGTGATTGGACTCTGGAAGGCTGGAGTTTACCGGACCAACAGCATTCCTCTAGTACACGCTTGTTATGTAAAAGCTTAAACACAGTAACCTCTTTGCATAATTTGCAGTTGTTAGATGCTAATAATAATATATGCTTACCTACCTGCAGTACCTAGGTACCTTTATAATTATTTATAGGTACCTTATAAATACTTGCTTTAATCACGTATCTTATATTTTGATGCTCTATAGTGAAAATGGGAACACTTTCTCTTCTGTTTTGAAAGTTAAATTGAACCCGGCTAGCATGAGCGCCGTAACCTACTTATGAGTAACATTAGTAAAAAAAAAATTGTCAGACCACAAAAGGTTGCGTAGGTACGCTACCTCATCGTAGAATACTTTTTAATAAAATGTCTTAGCGCTCAGTAAAGTTCTACAGATTGTTTCATTATTATCTAGAATCTAGTGCATAATATTCAACTGTGATATTCAAGGAATATTAGTAGGTTTGACTCACAAAAAAAAACCACATCTACCTCTGTAAAAATGTACAAGACAATACTTAGTATGCAGGGTCTTTAATTATCAGCTTATAATATTCAAAGAATAGGATTCACACACAAAATAAAATACACATATATCCTTGTTGGAAATCGAGAAGGGCAGCGTGCGCCGCGTGTCATTGATCCACGCGTCAATGACCATGTCACTTGCCTTTCTTTTTTTTTATTTTTAATAACTAATAATTGACCATAAAAACTTTATCGATTTACTCAAGATTTTTAACACAAAATGAAAAAAAGGTAAGCTACTACATGTATATTTTTCGTGTATAGAACTTATTCTTTGAATATTATATTCTAATAATGAAAGACCCTGTATACCAGAAAAAATACTTTATTAAGCAAGAATATAATAATTTATTTTTAATATTCATTAAATAAAAAAGAATCAAGTAAAACAATTAATTCTGCTTAAGGAATGTGTTTTTACTTATTTTATTTAGAACTATTCAAGTAAAGGATGTATTTATTGGAACCTGATTCCTGTGAACCTTCAGTTTGCCTTGAGTGCGTCAAATGTTCGTCAATATTGTGATTGCAACGCACTCATTATTGATAAGATAATAAATTTGAGGTTGGAAGGGGAATAACTTCTATATTTCTATGTGGATAGAAAGATGGGCATTATAAATAATATGTATTTATCTATCTGCATAATTATAAAACCCTTATGTGATAATCCCTACTACGAGTATGTATGTATATAAATACGCCCACCTACTCGTTTACCATATTAATCATAAATGTTTTCTAAAGGACCTCTTGGCTTTGTTATCACTAAATAGGCCATTTTAAGTTTTTTTAGTGAAATGAAAATTTATTTTGAAAAATACCTACATAAATGATCTCTAGATCGGCTGCAGGTAAATATCAGCCACCACCGATAAGGTAGACTTAGGTAATTACAAAAACAATTTTATCACAAACTTTTTTACGGAAGCGCTAGCGACGACGTAACTGGCTAAGGTGTTCGTAACAGATCAACGAAGTTAAGCACCATTAGGATGGGTGACCGCCAGTGGAAATTTCAACTGAACGCTTCCGTGTTTCGGAGAGCACGTTAAGCAGTCAGACCTTTCTCTTTTTAAAGTTGTTAGGCCATGACGAAGGCTTTAGTGCTGCCTATTAACTCCGTCACCAATTGGCCTCAGGCTCATACGAACTTACTTTTGTAGTAGTTATTCTAAGTGTAGTAGTATAATGGTAAATTTATTGAATTATTGAAAAGTATTTACTATCATACCTATAATAATTAAATCTATGCCTCTACTGCCTTATTTTCAAATATAAATCAGATTAAATTTTTTTTTTTTTGTGCTACGCGTCTACGCCGTAGACCCTATTTATGGTATACTTCGTAGAGCTTCCGCAGGCGGTATACTGAGGTCTGGTTCTTCCATATTATTGGCTATGCTTGTGTGGTCATCTTCTGGGTGTGTGTTGACCCGCCGCTGGTTCTTCAAACGTTTAGCATCTCCCATCTTCTTGTCTAATAATTTTCTGAAATAGAACAAAAAAGTTTTGTTAATATCAATATGTTTCGTCACGGTGATTACAATAACTCTAACTGTACCAGGTAGGTTATCAATTATTTATTTAACCTCATAATGTTAAGTTTATTTAATCTATAATAGATGTACCATCAACAGTTGCGCCAGAGCGCCAGCAAATAAAAAATAATATCTATCTATCCAATGATTTTGTATTCCTAAATCAATGTTAAGGATCTATCGTTTTATCAAGGCCGAGAATTTGGTTATAAAGCAATCTAATCAGTCTTTATAGATGTATGAGTAGATATACCAACAATGTGTTTGGCATTAACCTTATCTTAAATATAAAAAACTCCTCCCCCAATTTCACTTGACTCGGATTGGTTCATTGTTCACTATTAGAATAAGTGCACGAATCAATCTTTTGTGCACTGGGTTCAAAAATGAAAACCGGAAGAACTTTATATCAATAATGCTTACTGCTGCCGCCAGTCGATGAGTACTCCCAACAGAAAAACTGCTGCGATTCCGATTAGAATGACGACTGTCACTCCAATTATAGTAGTCACGGTGAGTGCAGGTACTTCTTCAGACAGAACCGTCACTGATACGTTTGGGTCTGTTGCTGCCATAAAATCTGGAATAGAGATTATTGAAATTAGATTACGTTTATGACTATTAATGCTATACGAGTTACTGACCTCAGTGATTCAGTTTTTGATTGCAATCATCGGATTTAGACAGACAGAGAAGTTTGTTGAACTACTGCCACCCTAGAATTACATTTTAGATAACGACACAATTCTAGGGCAATTCAGTGTAGGTTTTTAAACTGGCTGAAATTAAGTGGGCTAGTCGCTGGAATGGCAAGCGCGGTATCCAGTTATGTGTCCAGTCTTTCTACTCGTATACAGTAATATGATACAGGCGTGAGGTTAGTCTTACACCTTTCCCACACCTGCGTGACGAAGTTTCGGCTAGTAAGCGTAATTTTTTTGTAAAAAGTAAGCGCGTTCGACGTTCATCACGGAGTCCGACCCACACCTGCATTAATTATTCCGCCTATAGACAAATTTTCGTGGCGACAAACGCGAGTGTGGGGCAGGTATATTGTACATGTAGTTATGTTACTAGGTGTGGTTATGTGAATAAATGCCTTTTTATTTTTATTTTATTTTATGTAGACTAAGTAAGTTTTATATATTTTTTGTTTTATTATTATTTGTAAGTAAGTAAGCCATATGTCAAAGGAAAATGGAAAGAAGCATGTTAGGTATAAGACAAAAAGGCAAGGTTATGAATACAATAATAAGGAAAAAACTAAACTTACAGACTTAATAAAAACAATAAAATCTCTCAAATGGAATTGGGCTGGACATATTTCAGAATTGGGCTGGACATGTTCAGAATGGAAAACAGTCGATGGGCTAAAAGAATAACGGAATGGATACCAAGAAATGAAACAAGAGGAAGAGGTCGACCTGGAAAAAGATGGGAAGACATTTTCATAGAGAAAGCGGGACCAAACTGGATGTCAAAGGCCAGAAACAGAGAAGTGTGGAAGAATATGGGGGAGGCCTACGCCAAAGAAGCGACTACTACTGATGGCGATACATATTTTTTTTTAACATTAGTCATAATAATAATGTTGGACAATCCACACAGCATCATCTAGCCCCAAGGTAAGCTACTGTTAAACAGAGCTGTATTATGGGTACTAGATGACTAATATACTTAATACAATACAATACCTAGATAGATATTTTTTATTATACTTAGAAAATACCCAGAACACCCGAAACAATTATTTGTAGATCGTACAAACATTTGTTCCGAGGCAGAAATCGAACCCGCAACCTCCGCGTCGCAGGCGGACCTTCGCCCGCCGCGCCACATCGGTCGTCAGTCGTTACTTTATTTTAAGTAAGTGGTAGGTACCTACCTACTTAGGTACCTACAAACTTATCAACAACAAGTTTTTATTATTGTGTTTAATTTTCTTATATTGCTTATTCTTTTGTTTGTTTTTTTGGGAGTCAATAAATGTATTTTCTTTCTTTCTTTCTTTACATTTTGAAAAACTAGTCATTATCTACTGATTTATCAGATCAAGGAGCTCGAGTGGTAATGTTTAAATAAAGAAAAAAAACATTGTCTGTCTGACACAATAGAAGAGTGGATTCATGTATAATGTAACAGCAAGGAATTTATAACTAAACAACAGTACATATTAGTTCCATGTGTAAAACTTAAAAATTTACCTACACACAGCACTATATTATTTCTTATTAATCGTGTCTATCTTTCTGCTGTACTTATTTTTTATTTTCAGCGTATATTAATCCCACTACAGGGCATAGACCTCCCTCCCTTTTTCCTGTTTTCTTTTTCTTCCTGTCCCTTGCAGCATAATGCTAATGCATGCAGAGAATTATAGATAAAATAATATTAGAAAATTTACCTTCATCGGCCCAGCTGGCAGAATTTTCATATTTTGCCATAATAATATGTTTTAACTTTTGAGCCCGGCTATCTGAAAACAAAACAAATACTAATAATGCATGTACTGTTGTAATTAACCAACAAAACCTCAGTAACTATGGGCAAATAACTCAGCGTAATCATAATTTTATTCAAAAATATTTTTTTCTTCAGGAATCGTGAAATATTTTATTAACTTTAGCCTAAATGATACAAAATTGTCGATAAAATCAAATAACTCACTGCCCTATTGAAAAAGGAAATATCTCTTGAAACTAAATAATGTAGGTGCAAGCAGTATAAATTCGACTTTAGTTTATTCATAGTGACAGAATCTGATTATAACACAAATTAATTGTGAATTTTGATAAAAATAAATTGACAGACTCAGACTTCATTAGTAGCAGTGATCGCTAATCATGAAGGTATCAGATCAGATATTGATGTGATGATTATTAAAATAGATATTATACCAGTTGACTGATACTATAAGGTGTCCTAAAAAGAGATATGACATGCCGAAAGGGAAATAACACTTACCAACGAAAGTATATTTTTTTTTAATTCGCTAGTATGCTAATCGTACTAATTTATAGACTTAGGTAAACTTAAGATTACTTCAAATGAAAATCAGCTTTTTTAAAAGTACCTAGGTCCTAGTATTTCAAAAGTCGTAGAACAAAGATCTTCTATCGTTCATTTAGCCAAAGAAACTGTTTTTGAGCTTATTATTATATTGATTCTGGGACAGCCTATACAGTGTCATGTGATGCTTCGACAACGTGATTATCAGATGACTGTACTATTCTCTGCTACCGTGTAACATAAAATCAAATTACTTATGCTACGGCGTAGCACGTAGCTTTACCAAAACAAAATGTCCGTCCAGCATGTACTCAAAATAAAGTAACTATTTTACTTTACTCATTGCTTTTATTTATAACTGATCACTCAGCAGTACCCATATTTTAGTTGCACATCGTATAAATAAGTTACTGAGTACAATGTAGTTTATCAAATTTAAAAAATATAGTCTTAGCCAAATTGAAGTTATATGGAGGTCATCTTATCGTAGATCTCTTCGTGACGTAGCAATATTTCGTAGTAAGAGATTAAACGCGTAGCAACTTATTCCAATAACAGTATAATTATTAATTACAATACACAATACAGGTATAGAGTATGGTGTGCCGAAAATATTACAAAAATAGCAAGTAGTAGAAGGGACATCAGCTTATCGGAGATCTTTGACGTAGCAACAAACGTAGCAAATATTTGTAGCAAGAGATTAAAACAGCAACATTATTATTCCAGTATCAACATTGAATACAATACGAAGGATATACACCTTTATTTTTGAAGTTTATTGCACATTTTCTTATTTATTTATTTTTGCATCTTTAGACACTACATTACTTTGAGCTTTTGGAAGACATCCGTTCTATCTAGTCTAGAGTATTACGGACGCTAGAACTTTTAATTTCTAGTAACAAATTATATGTACTGGTTGGTGACTAATAAAATGATTACAAGAAAAAATTCCACGATAGTTAGTTTACGACATGTATACCTGTGTCAAAACTTGAAATAGGTTCTTTTTGAACCTATTTCAAAGTTTGCTTTGAACTTTGGGTCAGCATGCGGGCGACTTGATCTTAAAAAAAAAGGGGGCGGCGCCGAAGGGATTTTAATCATGCAACACTTTTTTTCTACTTTAGTTCTAAACTTCTTTTTAATTGCTTGCTTGCTTGATACAGGCGTTTGGTAAAACCACAAAATTACGACATCACTGTCGCTGAAATTTTCATTAGTCTATGATAACTTTTGAGGCTTTTTGATAATACCTACTGTATTTTTTTTTTTGATAAATTCGATCAGTATGATATTATAACATTGTACCTATTGTGATTTGGTGCATTCTATGACTTGCCCAAACCCTTTAGTGCGCGTACGTAACCAAGTTTTGTAACCAGCTATGTAGAAAGGTTTTTTTTTCTTACTTCGTAACCCGGTTACTAACTGAGTTACTATTTTTATTTGTGTTTCTGTTCTTACTTCGTAACTGGGTTTCGAACTGAGTTTTTTTTGTGTTTCTGTTCTTACTTCGTAACTAGGTTACGTACTAATAATACAATTCTCAAACGGTATTTCTAGCAACAAAAGTGCATGAAGTGTGTGTATTTACACATGTTTTACAATTGCATTTAATGCATGAAAACGTTGTTTAGTAGATACCTCCTTTTAAATAAAACAATCAATTTTTTATGTAGTTCGGCTAAAACTCGAGAACAGCTGGACCCGTTTGGCAAATTTTGGTTTGATACAATTACGTTCGCATACAATTTTGCAATTCGATATAAAATAAAATATTTTTTTATAGTTAATGCAGAATTTTATCGTTGGTATAATAATGCATTGATGTAAAAACGGTAATGTTACCACGTCGACATCGGCACTTGCATTCATTAACTTGATATTATCTATTAGATAATTTACCATGATTACCTACGTTACACATAAATATATTATTGGATAAGAAAATTGATCGTTATCGTTTCTCAAAAAATGATAAAATGTTAATGCTAAAGCGGCATAATAAGCTACAAAGCCATAAGTTCGATCGAACTAAAATGAATGTTGATCGTTTTTATGTTCTTAGTTACTGTTGTTAACTATTGGAACCATTGGTATTTGTGTCATAAACGTAGGTAACCGTTGTCAAAAGTATTAGTGGTCCTACTTGTACGTGCGATCGGCGAAAGTAGCAGAACGTAGCTCTGAAGCTGAAGAGACTGCAACGGTCTACCTCAGTTCATATAGCCAGCTCCAAATATAGGCCATTCTTTACTCTTGCTTGGTTCATAGGCCTCCTAGTGCTAGTATAGCCGGTTGGCCCCATCTTGCATGCCTCTTACCACCATAGGCACTGCTTATTTGTTACTAGGTACCTTTTTCGTTAAAACCTAAGCTGGCGTAGCTTTATTTTTTAGCTAAATTGTTATCTTACGAGAGACTGCGAATCTGTATTTTTATAAGGCTTTGTGTTGAAGGTTATCCTTTTGTACTGAGGATTCAACAAGGTCTTCGCATATTTTATCGTACAAAGTTAAGAACAGAAGGCATTCGACATACACACTGCGTAGCTTGTTGTTATTGTGTTTCTTTAAAACACTAAAGAGAATGTCACCTTTGATATGAATATTAATTTTTAATAGGTGTTAGTAATATTAGTAGCACGGAGGTTGTGTGATAATTGTCTTTGTGTCACTCATATGGATACATAAAGATAAAGTGTAATCTAATGATTTACAAACACAAGGCACAACAATCGTTTTGAACCTAAGCAATGCCTCTGACACTCATTGTGCAGTGCAAAGCGTAGAATACAAAACAAGCTGTAGGTTTCCACGAACTTACATAAACACGCAGACGTAGACCGGTCCTTTCACTATACAATAACTAGTTTCACAGTTTTTTTTTTGTATACACTAGATAAATACTTTGGCACTGTTTGAAGGCTGGTGAAACCAGAAATTTGCGATTTGATGATGGTCCCTATGATCAGGCGCCTTCGGTGTTCAACTGGCGCATGCGCGGCGGTCCACCGCGCGTCTGTTACTGATGGGCCACAGAGAGATCACCACACGCTAGTTGTGCGACAAAACCTCGCTTCTCGACAGCACAACCGCACAATAGAAAAACCTGCCCTTCCGGTGTAATCCCGTAAAAAAAACTACACCAACGAACGCCCACTTTTTACTCGAACAAACATTCGTCATAATTATACCTAGATATACTATCGCAACTTATTCATCGATTCATTTAGGTAGGTAGGTACTTACAGAGAAACAATTGTGATAGCGTGATCTTAGAATAATAACATAAAAATTATTGTGTCAACAATACTTACCAGATACCTTATGGTCTGTGAAACCATGCATGATGACGATTTTCGAACTCTATATCTTTCTCAATTCACTTTCATTCATCAGTGAGCATTCTGCAACTCTTCGAGCACGTGATCTAGCAAACGAAACACTTCCAGTGAAGTTTGTTTGCACAACCGACTGCCGTGTTTATTAGCAGACTTTAGGTGACGCAAAAATGTTTAATCTTAGTGCTTTTGACAAAATTCACTTTGTCACACCTGCAGAAGAGTTATTTTGCAATGGCTGCCACACATTTTATGGTGTGTGTGTTATCCAGTTTCTAAGATTCAACATCCTCTAGTAGACTTATAGGAAATGAGGTTGTGGTATGATGGATAAAACCACAACGATAAGAGTTTAGATCTAGCAATTTAACCAACTAGGTTTGTTTCAAAAGCAAAATTTACAAATTGTTTGTTTTGCATTACTTATTGAGTTCAAAACTTAGTAGTAAGGTATATCCGGTAGGACGTACCAAAGCAAGATACCAAACTATACTTATCGCAAATTCAATTAGGTAGGTAGTTAGCTAATTTCTATTGTGTTGTGGCAAGCTATTCGAAACGTTTCATTTCAAATGTAATTTCCAAATCTTTAATATAGACTCAATATAAATCTGTGAATGAATCATAAATAACACATGGATGACGCTGTCTCCGGGTTGACCACGTTCACTTGTTGTTCACGTTTGACACCGATAAGAAGTTGATCAGTCTGCGTTGCCGTATGGAGTTCCATACAATGAATAGCGACTAAATTCTTCGAGGTAATGTTGAGCGTGCTGATAATATAACTGCTATATCTCATCATGAGTCATGAGTGCAAAGTAAACTGTATAAATTAATAAAACTAGCTTATCCAGATCTAAATATACATAGAGAGTAGTATGTAGTTTACCTGTGCATTCTGCCTGCAGGTAGAACGACTAGTTTAGAATAAAAGTATTTACCGTTATCACCTTACCAAGCAAGGCTATTGGATTTTGTTGACTGTGCCACAGTTGCACCAGCAGTTACTAGGAGTAGTTCGTGCTAGGTACGGATATCGCCGTATAAAAACACGTCGTGATCATGGATAATAGAAAAATGAGCATAGTTAGGTAATATTTAATTAGTTAATGTAACAGGAATATGGTAATAAAAAATTAGAGTAAATGCGAATTAAATTCGAATATAATAATTATAAATATTTAGATCGAGGACTTTATCTGTTAACTTTAGACATATTATAAGAATATTTGTAGGTACTATTTGGAGTCATCGGCTAAAACATTCGAGGGTTTTTAAAAAACTTATAAGCTAGATATGCGTCCACCCCGTGGAGTATTCCAAGAATAACTCCGACATACTGAAACAATAAATAAAAAAATATGAAAAACATTAGATGTAGCGGTAGGGTTATTATGTTTTTAACCCTAAAATTATCGTGGTCCTTTGTATTTTCAATTAATTTATAATAAATAGTGCTGCTAGCCCCAAGCGTAGTACGTACTAATATCTGTTCTGTGCCCAAGCTAAGCCAAGCTTGTGTTATGGGTACTCCCAAAATCCCCTTCAAAGGGGATCTTCAAAGTGGATTTTGTCACTAACCCGGTACTAGATGACTATACTTATATTAATACAATTGTACAATAAGTACATACATATTGTTTTATTTAACATAGAAAATACTATTATATACAACAGCCAGAATAAATATTTTCAGATTGTACAACTTTTGTCCCAAGGCGGGAATCGACCCGCAACCAACTGAGCCGCCGCCGGCGGAACTTCGCCCGACGCGCCACATCGGTCGAAAAATCATTAGTTTAGTCATTTAGTTTAGAAAATGATCGATAACATTATCGACTAACCAACTACTTAAAGTTAATAATAAACTTATACCTACGTACTTAGGAACCCTAAAATGATGAGAAAATGTAAAATATTATATTAGAAATTAAGATACAATTGTAAAACCCATAAAAGTAAATAAATAAAGAGATATAAAAAGATATAAAAAAAATAGAGTAAGAACAACCAATGACTCTGACGGTCAGAGTAGTACGAAGTACGAGTACGAAGCGCTGGTCAGGCTGACCACGTTAGAGGGCAGCGCTTCGTAGTGTCGTTTCGGGACGACAACAATAAAAAAACAATATATATTTTTTGTTATTTACATTAAATTTAATAAATAAATAAAATATTAGCAGACATTTAATAAAATATTAGCACAAAACTACGTGGTTAATATTCTGTGACAAAACGTTATCTACAGCCTCAAACTATTACTCTGTCTGTGCTCAAACTAAGCAAGCAAGGCTTATACTATGGGAACCAGATACCTGATAGAATACGTAAGTATACAATATTACCTTCCTTATGTTTTTTGTAAATATGTACCTACATACTGATAATACACGAAACACCCAGACCCGGAACAATTATTTGCAGATTATGCAAACATTAGTGTTGCAGCGGGGATCGAATCCGCAACCTCACGCTTCTCAACCGGGCACTGGCCGCGCCATCGAGGTCGTCAAATGGCAATATTGGCAATGCTATGTACAGCTATATCTATTCTGTGGCAATGCTATACTATTTATGAGCCTTTTTAAATCTGCAGGCGCTAGCAGATAATGATTAGACTCACGTAGACTGCAGTCATGGCCGGGTATGCAGCATACATGTTGACCAAGGCATACCGCGGGTACAGGTATATGTTCACTGCTACGCCCATGTACGAAGACGCTGACAGGTATAGGAAGCATGCCACGGCGTTGAACAGGCATTCCTAGAATAGAAAGGCATGTTGAACAGTTACAGTTAACGTGGCCACTCGCTGCTACATGCAGGATCAAATATTTACATTTACTTAGTTCAGTTAAGAAGTCCAGTTAGAAAAAAGCCTTGGAAAAATAAAGTTCGCGTAAAAATAAAAAATAATAACCAAATAAAGCAAAGTGTAAAATATTCTGCATTTAAAGGATGGCTGGATCAATGACTGGTAGTGATTCATCCTGCATTCAAGGGGAAACACGTCCCGGTTTTAAATGAATCAGGCCAGCCAGACCCAGCGTAGGTAGATAAAATAAGGAACAGGTCAAAGCCGTTATTGAATAAAGAGCACATTGTTGCAAAACAATTTAAAGACGGTTTTACTTTTTATACTTCAATGTTGTTTTATGCGTGCGATAATAGAAGGCACTGAAACAATGAACGTGACATTGTTGTGTTTTTTGTTTACCACTTACTACTTAGCTTATTGTTCTTATGCAGAACTTATAAAAAACATCTTGTTTTTTAACTAACTATTTATTTGATGACCACGCTTGGGCTAGCGATTAATCTGCCATAGAAAGTCCACGTGCGGAATTTTCGCACCATTGTGTATTGCAAAAAAATATAATTATTCTGAACGTGTCATCACAATAACTAATGGACAAAACAAAACACTACTTCAAACAAAGAATTCTAGCTTTATAGATGTATAATAGATGTGAAATCGTTCCCGGGTCCAAAAAAGATCATATTCGCAGGAATTTGGAACCAGGAAAACGGCAAGTTCGTGTGAGTCAGTGGCCAACTCTTAGGCCGCCTGAAGGCCTCCGTCTTCGTCATGGCTTAACAAAACCTGAAAAGCCGGGAGCATAAACCTAGCTCAGTCATGTATTACGACGTCATGTCTGCTTTTTCACTTTAAGATTCTCCTGACGGGGCCTCTTATCATATGTATGTATCTTAGCTAATGTAGGGCAAAGCGACTCGTTCCCGATGTTTTGGCCGGATTCGGGCGAAACTTCTGTCGACTGTTGCGTACGGTCAGTCACGTAGCTTTCCTGACAACCGATGTGGCGTAGCGGGCGGCAGGAGCAGGTCCGCCTGCGACGTAGGAAGTTGCGGGTTCGATTCCCGCCTTGGAAGTCTTGGAACAAATGATTGTCAAGTACGATCTGCAATAATAATAAATGTCTATCTGTGTGGATTGTCCAGCATTATTATTTATTTATCCTGGCCGCATTATTCGACGATAAAATCGGCTACTCCTATTGGTCGAACAAAACCAGGGGTTCTACTCTGGAAGCGTCTTCGATAATCGTGGCAAATAACTTACAAAAATGGATTGCCGTATAAGTTGCTGCGTCTTGGAGGAGAGTACGTAGCAGGCGATCAGAAGCGCGGTGGTCAGCAGGCAGGCTGAGGCGGTGGTAAGGAACCCGTGGAACGCAGAGCCCATGCTGCTAGCTTCCGACATGCCGTACCTCACCAGCAAACTTTGGCACATACCGCCAAGCATCTATTAGACAATTTTTATCTTTTTACAGGTAATAGAGAAGAATTGTATAAATAATTAAAGCTGGATGAAATAATCTAAGATTTTTTGTTTTTTATACAACTAAAGTGGTAACCAAGCGCAAGATGGTGAGTGGTTACCGCAGCCTATGGACGCTTGCAATACCAGAGGTATAACTTGCGGGTTGCCACCTGGAGGCATAGATCGAAAGCTTCATGTGCCAGTAATTTCACCAGACCCTTCACACCGGAACACAGCAATGAGAGCATTGTCGCTTTGCGGCAGAAATAGGTATGGTGGTAGTACTTCCCCGGACGTGTTCTATCACAAAGAACTCTGCTACACTTTTTTTACTTTTGTTAGTAGTACCTATGCTAATCCTAAGTAAAGTTAGTTAAGCTCACGGCGTTACAATGGAATTCTTTATTACCACCATGCCATAATAAATAATAAGTTTTATAATACTCCGGTCCTAACAAATATTATTATTAAGTATTTAAAATAGAAAACAAGAAAGATTTAGGTCTTTCTAGCTATAGACATACGATACGCAGACGTCTCCTTTGAGTCCATAGTTCAAAAAAAAAGTTAACTTCATTATTTTCATCAGAAATCAATTTAAGCTCCACAAGTAAGATTTTTTATATTTAAGCTGGTATCTATAAAAAAGCTTCTGTACTAGACCAGTATGAAATTTATAAACAAAACTTACAGCTTGAGCCAACTTGATAAGTCCATGTTGAGTTGTCAGGTATCCGAAATTGATGCACTCGCAACATCGGCAGCAGCAGCACTTGATGCCAGCGCCATGGTTGCCGCCTCCTGGCGCCACCCGGACAATAGTCGGTCCACGGGTCATTTCACTAAATCTTCACTAAATATTATCTACCAAAAAATCAACCCAGTTCACAATTTTCCAGTTTTCCTTTTACTAAGTATTAAAATATCGTTCGACTACAAACACGCACTTCAACTATGTATCACGGAAAACAGGGAGTTCAATTTATCCATTTACGCGGTCAGTGTTAGTCAACAAAATAATTTTAGATATTTGGCGTGCGCTCATTCAATAAAAGTTCAGCGAACTCTTGCTCTATATTGTGTAAAAAGAATGAAATTTTGATTTTAGAAATATTTATTTTCATTTGAATTTATACCTTATATTTAAAGTTATCTGTGTTGTTTCGACTGAAGTTAGGATTATTTTGAAATGTCGCGTGCCAGCCACCAGCCACATGCCGCCGACGACGTCGGCGCAACTTAAAAATAGAACAGACAAAGCGGAGGGTTAATTTCTATTCCTGGTAATAATTGTTTAGTCACTCATTGAACCTACTCTTCGGCACAGAACAGATATTAGTACTAGGTACGTACAGAACGGCCACTAACTATCTCACACCGGTTTTACTTACCCCACCCGGTCGCTAGTTTGCCGGCACCACACGGCACCTTTCGCCGGCACTGAAGCTAAGGGCACGCGTTTATTTAAATTTTGTGTAGGTCCAAGCACGCGCATGCCAGTGCAAACGTATAAGTGTGCTATCTCGCTCTTGCTGTATTGAAATGGGGCCAACCATGACACTTAGGTACACATACAACAGCACCGTTTACGTACACAAACCATGCATGTGGTTATTGCGACGCGTTTGTTTCATACATTTTATTGAGCGCCCGGGGTGTGCAAGAAAGGATCCGTTTTTTCGTGATATTTTTATGCTAGCGGCAAATCGGCAGTAAAATTTTCGTAACTGCTAATAAAAATGTTCTGCACGCGCAATATTTGAGTTGACTAAACAAAATACAAATGTAGAAAAAAAAGTTGGAGAAACCGCTCGCTGAATGATCGCAGCAGGTACGGGCAGGCTATGCCGCAGGCGCAGCTTATCGCTTTTTGGGGGGTAACAAAACACAGAGTTGGTCCAAATTAGGAAGTATAAAAAAGATACTCATGTTGGTTTAAAATTTATAACTAAATTAAAATAAAACCTTATTTTTAGGCAAAAATATTTTGTAATGTAATACAAAAATACATAAGTACATACTACATAGGCAACAATACCTAATAAGAAATGCTGAACTACCTACACTGAAACCTAATCATTACGACTGGTATACACGCCTAAGCAGGTACAGTTAAACAAAATGAAAAGCACTAGCTAGACTCTAATTAACATTTAACGAAAGACTAGAAAATTAACGCAATAAAATTAGCGTAGTAGCTTGTAGTTGTGAACTAACGCACACGCAAGGAACAAAAAATAATAAACAATTTAAAAGGTGCTTTATCATGGCAGCATCAGGCTTATTTATTTTTAATTGTTCTTTGTTATTTATAAATTATATCCTTTCACCAGAGTTGGCCATTGACTCATACGAACTTATTTACTTACTTAATCAATATACCATGTACGATTACGGATTGGGGAAACGTATGCTAAAAGAAAACCGTTAGCATCCAAAATAAATGCCTAAAATGCTTGCAAAAACTGCATTGCCTTGAATTAATTTCAGTGCCTGGTACCTTATACTCATATTGTTGATATTTTGTTTTGAAATCGATTTGACAAAGTAATTATAATTATTACTTGCAAAAAATTATTGTATGAACTAACCTTTAGAGGTCTACTATCCTGTAATAGAAATTCGGCTTGTCATTATCATTATTATCAGTCAGGAAATTACCTAAAACATTTTAGAGACCTTATTCAAGCTTAAAAGTTACATTAGTTATACACTTACAAAATTTACAAAAAGTTATGACAAGACTCAAACAAAATTATGGTAAACATAGGCAGTGTTTCTACAAGGTGTCCTTTAATCAGCATAGGCTGGGGGCCCCCCCCCCAGCCTATGCTGCCTTTCCCAAAATGTATATTACTTGTTACAAAAATACCTGATTTTCATATTCAATGAAGCTTGAAGAGATCTTCAGATTTACCCTTTACCCTCTCACCCGATAATTAAAAAGAAATAGATGATTTTAGGATTATGGACACCTATTGTTTGCAATATGACCCCTTGGGGATGGTAAAAATCTAGCACATATATAAAGTCTGGATCACCTTGTATATCGCACCTATATGATGATTACTCTTATCACTTATTTATTCTGCAAATATAGAGCCTAAGAGATTGGTCGAATCCATCCTAGACGACTAAAATCAACTTAAATATAGAAGTTGTGCTTTAGTAGGTTTAACAGCAGCCTCAATGCTCCATTATTATATTCCTCGGTACTGACGGTTTGCCAGGAAAGTGCTCAGCAGGTACAGAGCAGCCATAACAAGTCCCATTATCTGAAAAGATGAAAAATTGTAATTTTCTGTAACTGTCATAATAATCCATTTGTAGAAAATGTTAAGATTTTGAAAACATTATCTCTCTTCTAGATAGTGTTTATATCATCATCATTATGACAGCCATCTAATGTTCTCACTGCGGGGACACACACTGGCCTACTCTCGAGCTAGAGTGATTGGGTCTTCTTAATCCACCACGCGGACCTAATGCGGTTTTGTAGATGGGACGACGGCGCCGGCGGCGCGCCGATTTACTCGAGTAATTTAACACAAAATGTAACAAAAAAAACGGCGCAATGCTAATAATGATAAGACCCTTTAGAGGTAATTTAAAACTTACAGATGCTGCAAAATACGGCTCGTATTCTCCTCTATAATTCCTATGATTGACTTCTATGATCAGTGTGAGTCCCGCGCAGAGGTAGAATATAAATGCACAACCGTGGTATATCACCTCCTGTAAAAAAAAAAAAAATATACAGATTAAATTTTATCCTTCTATATGTATTATGTCGGTCTGTTTTGAGAATATTATGTTAATAATTTTTTTTACTTTGAAATTATCTCAACAATGATTTCAAAATCCAGTATCTAGGGAATTTCGATCAGAATGAAAAACCGGACAAACAGCTCTCAGACCGCAATAATAAAATCAATTGTTTAAAAACTTGAAAATGAGTCTCTTTAGCCTAGTAATTTCACTTGCTATGCTACAGTGCCTTTCAACATTTTTTTTTTTATACAACTGAAGGGGCAACCAAACGTACGGCCCACAAGATGGTAAGCGATTACCGCAGCCTATGGACGCTTGCAATACAAGAGGTATCACTCGCGGGTTGCCATCTTGAGGCTAAGATCGAAAGCCTCATGTGCCAGTAATTTCACCGAAAACCATACCCTTCACACCGGAACACAGCAATGCGAGCATTACTGCTTGGCGGCAGAAATAGGTATGGTGGTAGTCCTTCCCCGGACCAGCTCTATCACAGAGTATTAAAAATTCTGCCTCTCTTCTGCATTGCGCAAGCACTACTGTTTGTCCGATTTTTCACTCTGCTCTAAATTCCCTACTGGATTTTGAAATCATTGTTGAGATCATTTAACACGGTTAATGGGGACATCGGTAATACACGAGAATATCTGGTACTGCGATCTTGACGATGGCGGACTCTGCTGATTTTTACAACAAAGTAACATACTCACATAGATAGTTTTAGATATAATGGAAGCTGTCGACATGGAAACCAAGCACGCCGTCAGCAGACAGAATGTGCCTATAAGGAACGTCGTCGCCGTCAGTAAGAAGAAAAGCTCTGGCTTCTGACTCTGCGTGTAAGTCCGGTGATCGATATAGTAAGCCACTACGCCGACGCACGCCGCTCCCAGCAACTAAAACATAATAATAACAAATTTATATATTTTGGTGTATTTTATTATACTTATCATTGCTAGTAAGTATAAAAGTATACCTAGGAAAAAAATTTGTCGTTAAAAATGTGAAAAAATACTAGTAGTTTATTTTATGGCTGTATAACTTTTTCTATTAGATATATCTATCTATATTTAGAAAGTTTCTGCCGATGGTTCTATTCTATGTTCAAGACTTTCCGCTAAATGTTTTTGAATCCAGGATTTTAGCAAAGCTGGTATACCGACGGTAGCCTCGTAAGTTTGGGCAAATGTCAGACCATGGCAAAAGTTACTGATTTATTTGTGATGCTTTGATAAAAGATACCATTTCACGTGTCATACAGATGTAGGTAGCATGCTCTATGCTGTAGTACACTGCTAAGTGCAGTGAAAGAGCTTTTAGGTATTCTGAGTAAGCACTCCAGAAATACCCAGCATGAAATCACGGCCTTGTAGTAGAATTTAGAGTCCAACGCAGAGTGTGTGTGCAGAGTAGAGTACATAACGTAATACTCGTATCAATATCACTTTTGTCATTGAGAGACAAAAACTACAAAAATATTGATAAACCAGTTTCTGCTTGCGTATTTTTTAATTCTAAAATAATAGAGGGAAAAAAATATGCTTTTTGATACTAAATAAAAAATTTTTTTACATAATAGGTGAATCAAAACTAAAAATGGGTTTAGTATTGGAAATAAATGGAAATGTGATGTTATGTTAGTCTACCTTAGCGAAATAACGATTTATGTATGTCCTATACATGTCCATGTCATATATATTATCAAATCAAGTTTTTTTGTTTTACTTTTTAAGATTGATTTCCTGACATAATGTCCTTAGTCATATATTTTTATGAGGACGTTTTACCTAAATAAAACTCACTTCTGCAGGTAGCTTAGATCTTTAGAATAGTGCACTCTACAGTTTAGAGCAGGGATGTTACGAAGCTTCGACTCCGACTCCGATATGTCGGAACCTCCGATTGATATTACACCTCCGGTTCCGACTTCTGTTCCGAAACTTTCATTCGGAGGTTTAAATCGGAGGTCGAAGCATAGCGTATAGGGGGCGATGGCGCGTGGGCGCGCGGGTGCCGCGGTCAGTTCAGTCAGTCAGTTTTTTATTTTAAGTAAATTAAAGAGAATGATTAAATAATGTTTGTATTTGTACTTTAATATTTGATTAAGCCTCCCCTTAACACTCTGCTCTTAATCTCTCTTCTGCCACAACCTTCGACTCCGCCTCCGCCTCCGAATCCGACTACGACTCCGACTCCGACTCTGACTCCGACTCCGATAAACCAAAATTTAAAACTCCGACTCCGACTTCGGTTCCGTTAAACCACCTCCGTAACAGTTTAGAGTACACTTACCTGCCGAAGTGAACTTAAAATTTAGATTTAATAGGCCTTTCCAAGATTTAGCGATATAATTTATGAAGTTCGCCTGAATGTATCTTTATATAGTATAAGTAATAGTGCGCGCGACGAGGAGCGATACGGAGCGATACGATAAAAAAAGTCAATGCTATTAGACTATTTTCTTAGTTGTATTTATATAATAAAAATTTAATTTAGTAGGTGTATTTTAATTATAAACTCCTTACTTTAGCAGAAATAACAAGCGTAAAATTGGGAAAAGTACGCGTTTTTTAGACAGATCTGAGGTTTTCTGTATTAATTAACACCTATAGTCAAATTTATTTTTATTGATTGAACATTTTTTCAACCAAACTATAAGTTTTAGTTGGTACAAAATAATTCGTATTATTTATGTTCAGATTTTTAATACAGATTTCATGTACCTACATAATCTAGTAGGTATTTACATTAGCTCCCAAAAACAATAAAATCAAAATATTGAAATTTGATCTTTACATATTAGGTAGATCATTGCAGAGTTGACTGTACATGTTACAAACATTTCAACATAAAGGCAGGTGACGCAATAGTGTAAAGTGACATCATGCAAGCAAACGATTCAGAGGAAGGAAACAAAGTTAACATATTTATAACATAACATGGGTGTCAGTTTTAATTTATTTCTGATTCTTCAACAATTTTACGAAATTTTATAAGATTTTTTTTTATTATCACTTCGTTGCATTCCGATATTAATGTGGATATATTAACAATATTGACTGACGATACTAAATCTTAAATTTAAAATTATTTTAGATGAATTACTTAAAAGCCGGTTAATGTCTAGGTTGTTGTTAAGCCATGACAGAGGCCTTTGGGCGGCCTAAAACTCTGTCACCAGAGTTGGCTACTGATTTACATATAATCAATATCACGAAAACTATAATCTTGATTCTGACCAGAAAATGCGTTATAAGAAAATGCTGTGTTGTAATTGTGATGCGTGTTGAGCCATTATAGTAGTACATGTATATATCGCGATGATTTCATAACGATGTTATTTACGTCACGGGAAAGTAGGTTACCGTATCCCTGGAAGATCCAAGATTAATGAAATGTTAGACTAGTGGGACGCCCTGCGACTTTATTTGCGTTGAGTTTTTTTTTCTAACTTCACTCTTCCGCTTTCCAAATTTCAGGTCTTTAGGACTTACAGTTACGGTACATAAGCTGTGCATTAATTATTATAATCCAGTCAAATATCTATACTTACTTGCTTATGTATATTCCTATCCGATATCCACTATCTAAACAAATAGTCATAATAGTCATTTATTGATAATAGATATTATAATCAGATGATATTAAAAAATCTAATTATAGCACTAAGTCAACTAAGTTCTAAAATAAAGTAGCTTGTGGATATTGCCCCGACGACATATTACATTAGCAACTCTAGCCGGTATTCTTTGTTTAAAATTTCATATTGCGACGCACACTAATCGGCAACCTACTGACATCACCTCTATTCCTACCAGCCAGCGCCCCGGTGCAATATAAGTAAATCTGCCACCCAAAACCCTAGTAAAATCAGAGGTATCGAATGCAATGCAACGGAAGCCTTGTCATCGAAATTCCATATCTAAACAAAAAAGATCTTACCAATTGTGCAAGCTTCAATAATCCTGGCAGGGTACCTAAGTAGCCTGTATTCACGTACACAGAAGTACCCGAGGTGGCGACGGTCGTCCTGGTGATGGTAACTGAATGCGACATTGTGTTTACTGAAAATGTTTAAGATAATAATGTAGGTAAGTATTGTGTAATCGTTAAGTGGAACACCTCGCGAATTGTTTTATTTTTATTTTTTTTATTTATACAACTGAAGTGGCAACCAAGCGTAAACACAAGATGGTAAGCGGTTACCGCAGCCTATGGACGCTTGCAATACCAGAGGTATCACTCGCGGGTTGCCACCTTGAGGCTAAGATCGAAAGCCTCATGTGCCAGTAATTTCACCGGAAACCATACCCTTCACACCGGAACACAGCAATGCGAGCATTACTGTTTTGCGGCAGAAATAGGTATGGTGGTAATCCTTCCCCGGACGAGCTCTATCACAGAGAACTCTACTACTCTTTGGTCTGCGCTGCGCTGACTTTTTTATGCAAACTTCTTTCCGCTGCGAGTTTCTAGTGCGGCCCTTCCTTTTTCATACTGATAGATAATATAATTCTGTGAAGGTAGATAGAATAGGTACCTACTAAATGTAGTTCTTACACTCTATAGGAGAGGCATGTGTCTACAAATGGACGTATACTAAGGGCTCCATTGGTATTGTAGAAAATAAGACTCGACTAAAATGTTATATAAAATTATTATGATATTGGTACTAGTCTTTTTCGAGTTTCAGTCACGTTTCTCCAGCAAAGCGCAAACTTCACCGTCCCCATTGTGAATCCGTTATAAATAAAAGGATAATCTATTACCTAAATATGTATTAATACTCTTGTTGGGTAAACCGTTTAAAAATGCCCACATTCCACAATACAAGTTATCATTTCAAACTTCAGAATTGTGAGGTTTAGCCTCACAATTCTTTAGTAGTTTAGTAGTAAAGTACACTTTTAAAATTACAAATATTCGACATTCATTGCCCTATTTTTTTTATGCATTGAGGTAGAAGCTGACATTAGTACGCAAGTATCATCCACAAATCATATCTGGTAAAAATTTCAAGAATACAATGATAGCTGATAACCTGATAGCCATTACCTATTCCTCAGAAAACAAGAGAGTAAACCTAATTTTCACATACGTATTATTAAAAATATTTTTTGCATTGACACTTGTGAATGGATTATTATTTAATATTTTTTACATGTTATTTTTTTGTATCCTGTATGGATGTCATATAAGTAGATAAAATGAACAACATGTGCACCCAAAACTGCGATATCCGAGGAGGTCAACGTGTCGGCTGCTCAGCCATTGGAGTGCGCTGTTTGTATGCCAAGGCAGCCTGCCTTCCTCACTTTGCTAAGATATTTTTATCACGATGCATTTTATTTATGCACAAACGAGCCAATTTTGACGAATACAGGGGCACACGTCCTCTAGGTACCTTCCATCTACGAGTAGTACTTGCAAAGACCAAATCCTGAAACCCAATTATTTCGTTGTAAACCCTACACCTCTCGCTAAGAAAATTGAGCTAGTTACCTATCTATCACAAATGAAAAACTTCTATAGGTAGTAGTTTATTATTTTGTGCCAAGGTCGGTGACTCTTATAGTGATAATGTCTCGACGTCTCGACAACGTCTGGATGCTTTAAACTTTACCCTCCTAGACGTCTGGTAGGTAACTACTACCTACCTTAGATAGGTACCCGCATAATATTATTAATACTTTATCTTTTATGAGTTTTCTGTAATAAACATTCAACATAATCTTGTTTCAATACGCAAAAATTAGTATCAAAATTAATATAATAAAATAAAATAAATTCTAAAAAATTCAAAATTAATTCTTGTATTTTACACATTCACTGACGTAAATGACGTTGGTTGTAGTGGAATAGTACATAGTACATACCTAGGTACACAGAACAGAAAAAAACAAGAATATGCCTAAAACATAATTTCCTATTTTTATTCGACTCTATTGACAAACAATAAAATATCTTATTCATAAATTTATTGTTACTTCAATATCGAATGAGATGAAACAATGTTTTTTTAACATAAAACAGGAATGCGCTCATATAGGCTAATAAGTTTAGTGGCTTCAGACTTACAATTTTATGTTATTTTCCAGGAAAACAGGAGGAAAACGCACCAAACGAGCGAACGACGTCACACCTTGGAAAAGACTGCCGAGTGGGCGCTGGACTACATCGCATGACTCACTCGGATTCGCATCGACTGCTTGATTACCCGATATTATACAGCGCTATTAATTCTCTATGTAGATGTAATACTCCATCTGATATTCAATCAAACAAAACCACAGTTCTTATTGTCTTAGTAGCGGTGTTGGTAATAAGTTTATTGGTAGAGTAGCCCATTCATGCTCTGTTAACTTTCCCTTTCGACTCTACTCTATACTTGTAAGATAAGTACCTACCTAACTACTTACCCCAAATGCGAGTTTTTTGCGAGCCATCTCGCTATAGAGCAACAAGCCGAGAAGCAAGGTCATATAACTATGACTATTACTATAAATCACTCTGGTCTAACAGTAGTAGGTACAGTTTAGTAAGTAGTAGGTACTACACGCTACGGTTACATCAGCGGTAAGGTCGTGTCGAGGACCGCTATCTTTGTGTAGTAGGTAGGTACCTACTCTAAACTTGTCAGTGTTATGGTATGGTTGATAGGATTCAACGAAAAATCTCGATAGACGGTGAATACAGTGAAGGAAAACATCGTGAGGAAACCAGCATTTCAAGAAGAAGAAATTCGAAGGGCATGTGCCATCCACCAATCTCGATTGGGCACGTGTGGTGGATTAGGACCCAATCATTCTCGCTCGAGAGTAGGGCAGTGTCCCAGCAGTGGGAACCGTTAGTTAGTTAATAATTACTAGCTGTTGCCCGCGACTTCGTTCGCGTGGATGGAACTCGGGAACCGTAGTTTTTCCGGTATAAAAAGTAGCCTATGTCCTATTCCAGGTATTATCTATTCATGTTTTCAATTTCAGCCAAATCGGTTTAGTGGTGATCGAGTTATGGCCCATTTACACCATACAATAATTGCATACAAGAATTGCCTTGTCTAATTGATTTGACAAGGCAATTATTGTATGGTGTAAATGGGCCAATAAAGAGGAACAAACATCTAAACAAAAATCTAAACAAACATCCAAATTCTCATTTATAATATTATTCGTGTGATAGTGTGATGTGATTGTTTTTGAAAAGAGAAAAATAAAAAAAGAGCGACAATCTGCAGCCTGGCTAAAATATCGATTACCTAACTATCTTTTAATCCCACATAATATTATTTTTCATTTAAACCCGAATTTAGTTAGCTTGAACTCTCAATTTTGGTCCCAATTCCAGTGAGTAGCAAAAATTTGCATTTGATACCAAAAATGACTGGCGTTTGAACCTGATTTAGTTGTTTCTATCTAGTGCCATCCGTTACAAAAGTTTTACACAAAATCTGAGCGGACCAAACAAAACACAACTTCAAACAAAAACAATAGGGCGTCCGCAGATCATAAGTAATTATGACGGTGCCTACGAGTATAACTAGGAATAAAGTACCAACGTGTTGTTAAAATATATTTATTACTTTTTACAAAATAATTATAGATTAATTCATACTTATAAAATTCTTTACTTAAGTATAAATAACATTTTATCGGCGTTCGTGCGACAACTAACGTTCACACAGTTCAAATTATTTTATATAGGTGCTCGTATTTATGCATAGGTTTAGTCAAAAGTATTTTTTATATCTGAGAGTAAGTACTGACATTATTAATTCAATAAAAAAAATAAACGCATGGCAGAAGAAAATATTCTGAGAAAATCATCAGTAAGCCAATAAATTCCTGCAACGGTCAAAATCAGTGTAGGTAAGTATTGTTTATTAGTTATAAATTTATGAATTTATTGCTAGTTTTTTATAGACTTATTTATTAATAATAGTGGTAGTACACTCAACATCAATAGCGTCTTACCAATGAAAGTTTCAAAAGCAATTAGAAATTATCTTATATTATTATTTTTGAAACCAACTATACATGACCAATTAATTATTTATAATATAGAGTGGATGATAATTGAAAATTTTAATTATTTTTTATTTACGAAAAAGCCAAAAAATCATCAATCATGTTGACTCTGGGTACTCTATCATTAAATATAAATTATGCATTAATTGGAACTGTCTGAACGTTCAAAACGGGATAAATATAGAGATTCTGGACGGATTTCTAAAAGGCGTAGGTACCTACTTATAAAAAACCGTTTTACATAATTATATACTTACAAAACTTGTAACATTAATCACATTATATTATATTTTTAATCCTCCAAGCGTTAGTTATTATTTAAAATATCTAAGTAATCCTGTTTTGGTCACACAATCAATATTCAGTTGTAAAGCTAAAGCTTAATTTACACCATTTAATAATTGCATGTGATAAAGTAATTTATCTGTACTCTTCAAGTAAAATGCCTATAATTTTTTATTGTTATAGCAATTTTTTAATGGTGTAAATGACGCAAGAATTTTACAATAATTCGTTTTGTTCATTTTAAACCCTAACCCCACTTTTATAAGACTAGGCTAACATAAAATTATAACAACCGTAATAAATTATCATAATAATTTTCATATAGCTTTAACGTAAGTAATTCTTAATAATAAATAGAAGTTGCTCTTTATTTTATTAATGCAGTTTTAATAAATAATTCAAGTTGATAAAATATCAATATAGTAGTGTTGTTTAAATAAAATGATAAATCGTTTAAATAAACGAATAGGTGGGCACGTTTTAAAAATATGTGCTTTATAAAATATTACCTAAATACGTACTAATATTTAGGTAGGTACCTAAGTTGTAAGAAAGGAAATGCGATTCGGTCATATTTCCGAAGTACCTACCTACCTATTGAATGTCAACCAACACCAAACAAAAACTTTAATATTTGAACCACAGCTAAATTTGATAATGCAGATGGTTGAAACGCAGCCTAGGCTTCTCCTCCGTCTACTTTTAAGAAGATATATACCTACTTAAGTACGGTCAAGTGGATAACAGTGGTTTGCTGAGTGATTTAAGATTCACCAGTCACCTCGAACACACAGTGCTTTTAGGTTTTTAAGTCTTTAGAAAAAGTGATCCATTCTCAAACCAACCAATTGATTTTACTCAGATACCAGGCATGAATGGTTGAGACTTTTAGGTAAGTACCTACAGAAAAAATGTTTAAAATTAGTTGAATCGATACCAGTGGCACAGAACAGAACAGATATTACTTAGTATCCACTATTTACAACAAAGATGAAATAGGTAATCGTTTATCAGAAATAAATGCTTGTTTATTAACATGTGAGATAACAGTGGATCAATTTGTTAAAACCAACTCTTCTGAAAATATTGGGAGTATTTGTTATAATTTTGTATTAGTATGAATTATTTAATTTTGAAAACCATAGATGGGTTTTTTTTTCTTGACAAACTTATAAATTTATTTTACAGGTGATGACGATAGTGGTCAAATTTGTAGGTAAGACAAAAACGAATAAAAATGAGTCATCAATGAGTTTGGTTGTCGACTTTTCGTCTTTACCTCTATTAACTAGCTGAACCACGCGGTTTTACTCGCGTCATTTTTCTCACCGTTTAAACCTTCCTTGAACTCCTACAAATATTTTAAGACCAAAATTATCCAAATCGGTCCAGCCGTTTTCGAGTTTTTGCCAGACTAACGCACAACAATTCATTTTTATTTAAAAAAAGGAAATTAAAAATTGAAATGAAGAAGAAGATTACGTCATCACCATTAATTCCTTGAATGCAATAATAAAATATAAGTAAGCAATAATTGACATAGGGTAGCAAAAAGTTTGACATTTCCCTTGCCTTTTAAGTAAAAAATGTACAACCTAAGAAGGATTTAAATGAGAATGGCTTTTAATCTATAAAACTCTACATTGTAGGTACCATTTCAATTTTTATATACTTAGTATAAGTATGTATTGTAAGTAGGTATAAAGCATTATCAAAACTTGTTGTAACAAACGTTTTGAGCCAGAAGTTGTAAAGATAAAACAAATAAACCGGTTTTTCTTTTAACAATAATATCTAACAATTTTCACATATAAAATAGCTGTGTCTCCTTATCTGGTATGGTAACCCTATCGTTATGTAGGTACAAAAAGTGTTGAAAATAAGAATAAGTTTACAATAATTTCAAAACCTATCGTGATCAATGGCAGTACATTTGTGAGCTGTTAACGATTATAAAATGTAAAGTGGAAAGCGAGACGAATGCGAGCGAAAAAATTTTGAAGGCTCCTGAGGATTGCTGCTCACGCCGCAGTCGTCGACGCCGCCATTTTGTGTTCTTTGAACAGCAGGAAGGAGCTAGCTGCGTACGCCACGGTGTTGAAGATACCAAACACCTGCAAAAATAAACAGTCGAGCGTCAGCGGTGAATGAGAAACTGCTTACTTTGATAATATACATTTATTTTATCCTCCCAAGGTTTCTTAGAGATGAGGAATGTCCTTAAAATACTTAGTAACAGTCTCATTATTATATAGTATTAGTCACAGTAAGTTTAAATTTCATTGTGTGACTATGCACCTAGAACCATAATAACGATCACAATTACGGCAGATTCATAAACATAAGATATTAATTATTCTTGTAGGTATGTAAGTTCTCCTTAACCTTCTTCGTATTTAGGTCTGACTAATACATGTCGAGCTAAATACCTATACCTACTTAGTTAACTGACCAGGGCATTGAAATAGCCTGACGTTCAGAAAAAACCGAAGAAAGCCCATACTAAAGACAAGTAACTACCTATATGTAGAATGGCACATAATGGGCCATAATTAAGAGGTAATTTACTTAAATAGTAAAATATTGCAAAGGTGGACTCGTTTTGGAAATTACGTGATCTGACACTGGTCATATGTAAGTTGTAAACCCGTTTCGTCGTAGAAAGGTCGCCAAAACTTCTGTGCAGAGTGGTTCAAACATAAGTAGACGTCAATACGATAAAATTAGATTCCTCAGATCCAGGGGTATCCGAAAATAACCCATAGTACTTAAGTTCCCCGATTTTTAGTATTTATTTTTTTTAGTTTTTTTGACAATGTTTGAAATTGTTAAAAAAATGTTTGGGGGATTTTTACAAAAACTTATTTCTTGCAACATAATCTCAATGAATTGTACAATCATGCATGAAATAATCAACTGCCGAGCATTAGTGCAAGTTACAAATGTTTTAATCTAAAGTGATGGCTTTATGACACAGAGTCAAAATTAAATTTTCAACATATTAAAATCTAAAAACCATAATCCATGGCTTATGGATAAAAGCTTTAATATTATATAAAACAGTAGGCTATTATTGGCTGAAATCGGTCTGCAATGGTACTAAGGTGAAGATTCCCAAAGTTAGCAATTCGATAGGGAGGGATACCGGGGATTATCCAATAATTTCTAACGAGTTCGGGGGCAAACGACCCGTATATTGCATATTTTCATAGCGCCATATCTACCATTGCAGGCCTTTCCTTTTGTCACGTTCATAGCACTGATCAAGGTTCGTATTGAATAGGTAGGTACTTTTTTGGTCTTAAAAAATTGCTAAGAGCAATCCTCACGCCTCAGGCCTCTTCATAGGCCAGTTGGGCCAAACCTTTTGTGAAAAGTGTGGTACTCTCTTGCTGAGTGTAGTAGACCAGGTACATCTTTGTAAAACCACGTGGCGCGGCAAGGCTGTTTAAAAAAAATATTAAAACTAAAAGAAATTCAAACATACTTCAGTTTAATTAATAGTTTTCCTTTATGTTTTCCCCATCGAGTTTTATATCGAAGTTGGCTTCGGTGATTAGCTATTACAAGCAATTTTTTCCTTGCAATTTCTGTAACTGTAAGTGACCTAGTTCCACCTACTATTATTATATATTTTTCAAATAGGTATTGAAAGTGTTTATTTTTAAATTTAATTATATAATCCTTCCTATTTTTTTATTGATTATATCTTACATGTATGGCGGCGTCAGTCTACTTTTTTTTTCGCCTGAAATACAGAGGTTCCTAGTTCAGTCATAAAAAAAAATTTATTAGCTCTTTAAATAAATATTATATTAGCACTAGGAAATGAATAAAGTTAATCTATTCTATTCTATTTCTTAAAATGTAGGTAGTGGATAAAATGCACCACATTTTTTAACGAATTTTTATTGTAAAATCCAACTGCATTATCGAAACATTTTTTTACTTTAAGTTTGTAGTTACTGTGCACTGTTACACTTGAAGTTAGACTTGAAGACCGTTTTTTTTTTCCAAAATTCATTTATTTTAAGTATTAGCTTTTTACAATGACAATTTTATATTCAGCCGGTTGCCTACTACCTACCTACTTCATTTTAGTAACGTGTAGACTGTTTCACCCTTGCATAGCCGAACTGAAAACGCCATGCGCCATGCTAGAAATAAAGTAAGATAAAGTTCATCTATGTATTTAGACGTAAACTCACTGCAGCTGCTACGTTAGCTCCGTAGCCATGGCCGTAGTAGCCAGCCGTAGACGCAAAGAGCACAATGAAAGCTATCAGGTACAGGAACGCCTCAATACTCGTGCTAATCAGCTCCTGAAAACCAAATACAAAGTTATGTTAGTACTTTTCTACATAACGTAGAAAAGGACGACAACAATTTCAGTTAATTTAATTTAGAAAATGTTACAACAGAATTGACACCATTGTGTATATGAGCTAACCAATCAACCCTTCAGGATGATAAAATAATATTATATTTAAAGAAACTGGCAGAATTGTGACAACTAAGCCACAGACGCCATAAACAAAGAAGTGAAGTGAAATATAATATATTAAAGTATCTGGCGAGAGTGTAGAGATAGAGCGAAGTGGACAGGTAACCTATATAGATTATAAAATATAAGAAAGAATTAAACGGGGGAAAAATTACATTAGAAAAATTACATTCAAGTAACTTGCGTGCGAGACCAAAATCATCATATTTTATTAAATGTTCTAGCTTTCTTAACGACGACTTGTTGAAGCGGAATGTGCAATTTATTTTAATTAGCCAGCAGGTACATACTTATACTAATACTTACAGATAAAACCCAGTTAATAGGCAGTTTCAAAGCTTCTTTGATGCTTAGAAAATATACGAAACTCCACATGAGAGTTGTGATGAAACTGGTGACAGCCACGAAGACGAACCACGTCGAATACCAGGGAGAGGCCAACGCCATACACAGGATACCGAGTATCTGAAAATTACAATTGGAAATTGTCAAACTATACATACTATAGATAGTTATATCTAAATAGTACTGATACCTAGCTATTAGGCATCACTAAAACAAAGAACTAATCTTATGTTATTAAACTCCAATTAGCTGCCTGTGCGCCAGCTACCTGTCTGTGTATCGTAGATAAGTACCTTATTAATTATTATTCTCAAAATATCATCATCATAAACAGCCTATAATGTTCCAATGCTCTCGAGCTGCTTGGGACACTTGCCTATTCTCTCTTACTGAATCCACCACGCGTATCTCGTACATAGAATTTAAGAACTTTATCAAAATATTCCTAGACGATGTTGATGTGTGTGTAGATACTATGTAGATATGCATCTTTTGAATTTTTAGTTCTAGTTGCGCACATAATTTTTTCTAATAAATATAAAATCCATTAGTGCACGACTAGGTTCGATCGAACGATCTTTGGGTCTTAAAGCGGGTAGTTTTCATTGCATCCGAAGCCGGGGCAGGTCGCTAGTTTCATAGATGTGCACGCCTCCCTCCCGCACTTTAGTGCCCCCGCGTTGTCTGCTGCGCTTCGTGGGACATGGACACAGTTATAATATTTTGTTTAGCTTGACATTTAGAATAATCCAAAAAGTAATCTAGGTACATATGTATTGAAACAGTATTGAATACGAAATGATTAGGTAACTGGATGCGGATTAATATAAAGATATGGATAACTGGTCTGATTTTGGTCGGCATTGTCATCAACTTTTAAAATGTAGAAAAATATAGTTACCTAACTACAATAGTTCGACATAAATGGTACTGCGAAGTTTTTTTAGATATTTTTTTCTTTCTTTCTTTAATTATTTCTTTTCTACTATAGAAACTCGTTTCTTCTACATCATATACAGCAACACACATGGTTCTATAATAGAATATTTTTTTGTTCTATCTCAATGCAGCGCATGCGATGAGAGATATTTTGTGACTATTTTTTTTAACCCTTTACACATGATTGAGGTTTTGGGATCCCTATTTTTTTATTATAAATACCTATGCCTATGTTACTCAGGGATAATAGCAAAATAATGGTGATAGAATTTTTGAAATCGGACCAGTCGTTTTTGAGTACATTCGTTACTAACAAAAATACAAAAATACAAACATGCAAACAAAAATACAAATCATTCCTCTTTACAATATGAAGTACTTCAATCCTAAGCTTTATTCAAATCTTTATGTTATTTTGTGGTATGTGTTCACTTAAACGTACGACCGATGTGGCGCAGGCGCAGCCGGCGGCGGGCGAACTTCCGCTTGCGACGCAGGAGGTTGCGGGTTCTATTCCACCTTGGAACAATTAATGTTTATACGATCAGCAAATATTTGTTCCGAGTGTTCTGGGTATTTTCTAAGTATATTAAAAAATATCTATCTATGTATTGTATTTGTATTATGTTATATCAGTCATCTAGTACCCATAAAAGAAGCTCTGCTAAGCTTGGGGCTATAGATGATGCTGTATGGATTGTCCGGCATTATTTATTTATTTATTTAATACTATTTTACAAAATAACTTGTGTATATTTTATAATTGCCGTCACGAACACAGTCTTGTATCATCGTCGGAGACAGAAGATGACACACGATTCTTTATGACACAGTACCTTTAGTAACGTCATCGCTTCCACGGGTAGTAGTACCTACAAGGGCATGGCAACATTGCCAACCTTACCATAATCATAACGTTTGATACCGATTAACTGGTCTCGTGGGTGTGTGTGTCCTTGATTGTATGAATTGTTTGAATAAAATTATAGAGCACATATTTTACCAATATTTGCATTATGCTGTAATTTCAATCGTAAAAATTTGCAAATAAATGTTGCTATTTGTACCACAATGATAATAGGTAATACGGAAAAACTTTAATTACCTGCCTGTCTCAAAAAAATATGTTAGCAACAATACATTTGTATCGATAAACATTCAAACAAGATACCTATATTCCAAGTCCGTATTACTATTACTACACTTGACTTGAACTTGACTTGTGATAGAGACGCTAGGTACATTTTTTTTTCTGCAACTAAAGTACCACCTAATATAAATAAACATGGCAGTTAGGTGGGTCATGTCTTTTAACATTATGTAAAATTGCATGCATTTTGTCTTCTTTCTTATTGTTAGAGCTGCGTTTGCGCAATATTTGTAAAGTATGAACTGATTAGGTAAACGGTGGTTATGAAATAGTACCTAAGTAGTCTCGTAACCAACGTGTTTCAATTTTCAACGGTTGTGCCAGCCTAACCAAGAAGACTTTCATCTTTGAAATACTAACCCACCATATTATTATGCATTATCAGCGTTACAAAGGTAACAAACACAACTGAGGTTTTTCTATCCTCATGAGCAGTTTTCCGATAGGTACTTGTTTAGTTAAACTACCGTTGGCGTCATTTATATTGGTTTCCTGCTTTATTTTATCCGCTGTATGTGCATAGACTCATAGTTAGCGGGGGCTGCAACGCACGCCTCCGCATCGGCCTCACCAAAGAACCGGTTTCATATCGCGCGAACTCTCTGTCGCAACGCAACTAACAGGTGTTATTTGTAGAAATTCCATCGATAGAAGAACACATACTTCAATAAACGAGCTCGTCTATAGTCAAAGATTTCACATGTCTAGGTCTATAGTACATAAAGCCACCGCCTACAATACAATACCGAAGAACACGCTGGCAAAATTGACCCAGACATGGCAGGCCAACAAAGATTTGCTCATTTGACAGATTGTTCCCAACCACATTCTGTTGTGTTCCCAACGCTTGCGCGGCGGGTGACTGTGCTCATCACCACAGTAATAGGTAGATATTACAGCATCTCAGTTGCTGGTTTATTTTTCAGAGCTTGCGTCGTTTGGCGCTTGCTTCGCATCCCGAAGATGTCGAACGGGGTCAAGCAAGTGTGTCACTCGAGCGAGGCACGTGCAGAGTTGCTCGGTGAAAGTGCGTCGTCGACACCACGTCATGCGTATGTATGGGACGCGAGTCGCGACCGCCATTTCGAGCCCACATCAATGGGTTCACAGACCATCGTCGCTTTTACACGTTGCAGTCGCGCTCCAAATAACGATACGTGGCCGGATTTCCGACTCGACACAATGTAGGTACGAAAGCGCCTGAATGCGCCCATCTCTTGCGCACGGTTATTTATGGTAACTTTGTAACTGTGTTTTAAAATCCAATATCGATTGTAAATAATGTCCTTCAAACAATTGTATTAGTTGGTATTTTACAAGATTGAAACTAAAAGCCATTACGCACTGTCGACTGGTCGCCGGCGACTCGGTCGATCGATGGCGACTGTGTTATAGTTTAATTAAGCAGGTGCTTACACACTTGGTTACTTAGTTGGTCGCTGTCACTGGCGACCAGTCGACAGTGCGGAATAGCTCTAACTAAACCATTTTTTTAAACAACAACATATTTTCACTCTGTCTTGTTATTAAGTTTAAAACTGCTGATGTCTTTCACGCCTACTCATCGATCACAAACAGCCATAGCTAACAGCAAAGACAGCCTCCTAAGCGTCCCAAAAGTTTTTCCTAAAAAAACCACCTAGAAGCCGCCTCGCCGGTAAAGCATAAACAGGGTGAGTTATGGAAAAATGTTAGAAAAAAAAACTCCTTGATTCGAAATTTAGTAGACGATATATTATTCTAATGGAAAACCACAAATGAATAATCAAAATCTTGTGTCTAAATGCAGTTTTGGGGATGCAAACTTTAAAAACGCTTTTTTTTTTTTATACAACTGAAGTGGCAACCAAGCGTACGGCCCACAAGATGGTAAGCGGTTACCGCAGCCTATGAACGCTTGCAATACCAGAGGTATTACTCGCGGGTTGCCACCTTGAGGCTAAGATCGAAAGCCTCATGTGCCAGTAATTTCACCGGAAACCATACCCTTCACACCGGAACACAGCAATACGAGCATTACTGCTTGGCGGCAGAAATAGGTATGGTGGTAGTCCTTCCCCGGACCAGCTCTATCACAGAGAACTCTACTACTCTTTACTCCGAAGTACGATTTGGTGAGTTCCACCTACCAAAAAAACATATGTCAGCAAATGAAGCAAATTAAAAATTGTCTTTGTCAATTTCTATAGCTTTTATCGGTTGTTGATCAGAAAATTTAAAAAATATTTGATGGTTTTATACCTAATAATAATGTTTTGTCAAGTTTTGGGCTGCCCAACTTTTGTACGTTTTTATCGTGTTTTCATGAGATCTGAGTGCATCAGGACATGGCACGTAAAGTACACTATCTGTCGGAATCAAAAAAATGTGGAAAGTACTTGTAACGTCTTTTGTTCCGGAGCTCCTGAAATATAACCTATGTTACTCAGGGATAATGTAGCATTCTAATGATGAAATAATTTTAAAAATCGGACCAGTAGCTGGTTTTTTTTAAGTTTATCGTTACAAACAATAAGTAGGTAAATACAAAAACAAATCTTTCCACTTTCTACTAAGTAGGTATAGAAGTATAGATTTAGCATAGCTTTACTACACACACACACACACTTATACATTCCGTTGAGGAGAGTCGGTCGTCCTTTGGAGCCTTGAAGTAAACAACAATCCACATTAGCGGCGCGGTGACTACTAACTAATTACTTAGGTACCCATGGATCGATGGTTAAGGTTTTATATTCATGCTTGCTCGCTATAGGTAGTAGGTAGGTAGGTACCTACTAACTAAGTACCCAGGTATCTAATGGTAGAAACATTAATTATTTTAAATGCATGTTACGAGGGACCGATGTCTGCCTGCACAATTATATTGGACTAATAGGTAGAGTGCAGGTAGATAAGTTTCATACCTGTCAGTATTTAGGCCAATTCATTTCATAGTAGAGAACTTATGTACCTAGACCTACCTACAAGTAGGTACCATATACCTATGTAATATTTTGAATAAACTTTAAAAATAATAATAATAAGAGCACGCTCTAAAAAAAAAGCTGCTACCTTACCTACCGGGCAATAAATAAATGTAAAATTTTTGTACGGAAATGACAAAAAAAAAATTGGTGACCTCACAACTGTCTTTGCCTCACAAGTCACAACATACAACAACATAGATAGGTAGGTACCTACCTACAATTCTATTTGAAATGCGAACTTTTGTGACACAAATCTAAAGTTAAAAGTTAAAAACTAAAGTAGGTACTAAGATTTTTTTTAATTTAACCGATTTAGACTGTGGATTCATCTTTAAGTTCCTTGTAGGTTCGTGTGAGTCTGTGGCCAACTCTGGTGACAGAGTTTTTAGGCCGCCCGAAGGCCTCTGTCATGGCCTAACAACTTTGAATGAGTGTGTGATGCGGGAATGCGAGATGAATGAATGACGATGGTGCGCAAACAAATAAAAATAACAAACAAGCAAAATAAATGGCATTTGACCAAGGAAGTCGATCGTTGAACATTGTTTGCATGATCTAGAAAATGAGCTAAAGGATGCACTAGTATATATGTCTGTTATGATGACTTAACTACGCTTGCTTGGTGACGTGGAACTAAAGGGAGAGGCTCGTGCACCGAAGCGAACCTACTTTGAATAATCGTACAGGCAGTACTACCTACAGACAGGCCAAACAATGCTCACAATACCAACTGGAAGCAAAAGTTACTATTTATTTATTTATTTATTTAGACACACCAACGACAGTTACATAAACATTATTAGATAGGTACAGTAAAAGGAATTAGATGATAAGCAATCAGCACTTACAGGTGTATAGGTACAGCTTTCTCGATTTATAAGTAAAATTTGATCTAAACTCATCATAACAGCCTTCTAAGTTCTAATGTTCCCACTTCCGGGGCACTGGCCTAATCTCGAGCGAGAGTGATCAATGCGGATTGGTGGACGGCACATATCTTTCGAATTTTAAATTGTTGGACATGCCAGTTTCCTCACTTAGGACCGGAAGGGGTCACTCACTACCACTAGACCACCAGTGCTCGATAGAAGGCTTAAATGACAGAGAAACGAATAGATGGAACTGATAGAGACTCATGTCATCGTCGGACTGATCATCGGAGTTAACAATCGGATTAAGTACCTACTGATACTGATACTAGGCCAAATATTCCATTATCTGGGAAATGATCGAAAAAACCCTCACCGGTTTATTAAAAAATATACTGTTCTATTTGACCAAATACCTACTGTAGTAGGTAGTACAATTGCTAAGCGAGAATGCAATCGTTACAGGCATTCGGGTCAATGGGTGCGTGCCTGCGTGCGGTGGTACTACGGACCCAAAGATAGCTAGCAGCCTAGTGCCTTCTACTACTACCTACGTCGGCGTCGCGTCGGTTCAATGACCATACTCTTTAAATTAAGTACCTACATAGTACAAGGGCGTTTGTATATTGAAGCCATAATTGAAACCTGGTCAAAATATTTGAGGATTGAAACCGACAATGCTGCACTGCAGCTGATATTATAACCAGTACCATCTACGTTGCTTGATTTTACGATTATTTTTGTTTAGGGCGGAGGAAGTCAGAAGCACACAAATCGACAAGATCCTACCGAAAAAATTACGAATCGTAATATTGAATTTAAATATTGAATAAGTATCGTAATTTACGATACTTATTCAATATTATTTTCGTAATTTTGCATTATTATATAGGTAGCTAACTGCAGCCATAGGTACCTTACCTACCCCAGATAGGTAGGTACTCTTCTGTTCTGGTTTTTTTTTCTGGATTTGACTCCTTCATGTAAACTTCCCAGTTTCAGCTAGTTTAGCCAAATAGGTACCTAGGTAATTGCCTGAATTTGGCATTTATATCTACCAGTAGTTAGGTAGGTAGGTAGGTACTAGGTACACTCTCCTGACAACGTCAAGGCTACGTAGGTATTTATTAACAACGTGCCGTTCACCAATTTGAAACAGTGTGTAAATTTAATTCTGATGCGCTCACGCTCACAGAATGACGCAATCTTCAATCTAGCCTGACATCGATGTAGGTACACAACCAACCCACCCTTTAATCGTATTATAGGTAGGTAGGTACCTACCTACTTCGAATATGAATTTATTCAGTTCGTGTTAGGTAGGTAGGTACTTACTTAATAAAATAGTGGCCACCTACCTACATAGGTAGGTACCTAGGTTAGGTATTCGTAAGTTAGCGCAATAGTCTCGCTCGAGAAGTCGACTCTACCTTCCCACTTTACCTACTTATAGGTTACCTACCATAGGCAGCTATGGTAGAGTAAGGGTAGAGCTTATTACGTACGATCGATGCCAGATTGCCAGCGGACGATCGATCGAACACTAGGTACTGACCTTGATATTCTCGTCAAATATGACAAAGAAAATTACTTTATAAAAGAAAGTTCTTTCAATTTCATTGACCTTGATTTCGCAACCGTGACGTAGACGCTATAATATCGCAGCAGGAATCGACCAAAGTCAGTGGTAAATGTTTACAAACAGAATTGACAATAGACTCGTAATGCCATCAAAATGTTTGTATATAGGTAGGTACCTACTTACCTAGGAAGTTTTCAAGATAAATAAGCGTAATGTCGTAGAGTCATTCGGGGTAAAAAGCCGCACTTCGCACGTCTTCTTTCATTGATAACACCTAAGCTGCCACGATATTATAAACGCATTAATTAGTTTTATATAGCAAATGTATTATTATTATTAATTAATGTATACTTATAAAGTGCAAAAAGTTTTTGGTTATAGCGGGGTAAGGCCGTAAATTTTGCCACATAGAACTTCTATGTTACGGTAACATATAAGTAACGAGAAAGTAACACAAGTCTTTGAAATTAGAAAAATTGATATTATTATTGTATTTCTGCATGTTTTTACTTTTGTTGTTGTTGTTGTTCCAATGAATAAAAATTAAATGCAAAGTGAGAAAAATACCAATCATGTCAAGCGATTGGTTTTGCTTTTGTGCATGTCAGATAATTGTTGCATAGGTTTTTTATATGTTTGCATCGTGGAAGTGGACATTTAAAAAAAACATTTATTTGTTTGAATGTGTTACAAATATTATTATAGTTCTTATATTAAAACAAAAGTGGCTCACACTCCCCATAATCTGGGATACAAATATATTTAGATACATATATATTTTTCTAATTTCCAATTTGGTACGCTTTAAGCCAAAGAAATCCAAAGAAATTAGCGACATAGAAATTAGAAAACAGCATAAAATATTAATTTTCTCTGTAAGTACAAATATTATTAATACTATTTATTATTACATGCATGCAAAAGGGATTCGGGGAGTTTGATTTCATATTACTGGCATCACAGAAACAACGACGGCGGATATGACGCAGTGTGTCAGTCACGTGACTTCCTATCTCGGATTGCTAAAACTAGTTTTATTCTACTATGGGGTAACTGAAGGGTGTAGGGAGTGGGGCGTCACTATTATTCTAGGGATTGTTATAAACAGTGTACCTACATTGGAGTTTGTGGTGCGCCATTGAGATTAGTTTATTTTCGTGGACAGATTTGTTTGCTTTGTAAAACAAAAACGTAGAGTAAATAATTAGACGTAGAGTAGTAGTAAATTCATTACAGCTTTTCTACGTACATAATTGCGGGTATTACTAATGCAATAAAAGCATACCTACTCGTATACTATTTCCAAATAAAAATACAGCAATACTGAAACTGAACGTTTTGATAGGTTCGCAAGCTTGGACGTGGCAAAAACACGAGTTTTGCGAACCACCGTAGTAGGTACCTCAAAGTAAAGCTACCTACTCGCTTTGACTGGCTACTCGTTTAACTACTATCTAGTCGCAACGCAATTTTATTAAAATCGGGTGAGAACGGACCGGGCGAATACGGGTCTGGGGGATAACGAAACTAATCCAGTCAGTCAGGCGTACCTAAGTAAGTACCTACATACATAAAAGTATTATGGAAGTAGGTACCTACTTAGAACTTATTTAGATGAACAAACAATGAGCAATTTTACCTACATTTTATACCTATGTTGGTATGGTCACATTCGAGGGGAATGCACGGTGTGTGAACGGGCGCCCCGCCGCCACTGTAACGGTTGGATGGTCGAATGCAATGTGTTTCCACCATTGTCTAATTTTACAGAAATTGTACACCTATCATTATTTTAGCAAGATAAAAGTAGACTATTAAAAACGCTGACATTAATTTTCTTCTGCTCAAGTCCAATAAACATAAAGACATAAAGTAGCGCAATGGAACCACTCAAGCAAGTGGTGTTGGAAGTCAAAAGGCAGAGGTCATTAGACCAACATTAACCACTACCTAGCATTAATAGTCCTCGTCTCGTAGAATGTAGGTACTTACCTACCTACTTGCAGCATTTAATCTAATGAATGACTAACACAGTGGAAACCAAACTAAAGAACTATACCTTGATATTAGGTATACCTACTACTAGTAGGTAGGTACCTACCTACTACTACCTACTTACCTAGTAGGCTACTAGGTAGGTATACCTAATATCAAGGTAGGTACCTACTTAGACTTCCTTGCCTAATAGGTAAGTAGTTATGTACAATTACATGCCGTCGTCGTCATGAAGAATGGCTTACGCAATGAATTAACTCTTTGATCATAATGTAATAATGATGTTCCGTTTTTACCTTTCTATTCATTTCCCGGTGATCGTTCAAAAGAAACAACGACGTTTGTCTAGGAAAATAAAACAAGAGATGCGCGTTCTCCCAAAATATCCGGCGTTGCCGATGCCATGGCAGATACACCTAAATATAACAGACGATAAAGGCGTGCGTGACAAGATAGTGAGCTCGAACGATAAGCAGATTAGAATGACTGTGTCTAAGTTCTCTGATTCATCTACTCTACCTGTAAATAATTCAGTAGGTAGGTAGTACCAGTAGTACCTACCTAGTACTAATATATATTCTGTGTTATTTAAAGAGCGTGACTTTCTTGTTATTTTATAGGTTGTAGGTTCAAAATAACAAGAAAGTCACGCTCTTTAAACCTATAAGCTTGATTGAAGAATACCTGCAATCTATGACAAAGTAGGTAGGCAGGTTGGTAGGTAGGTTAGGTACAGTCAACTCCATAGATAAGTATCCCCCTTGTATAAGACAACTAGCTTCAAATCCATTTGGATTACTATGGAGTTTTGCTCAAATAAATTATATTTAATAACCATGCAAGGAACCGTAATCATAATTTCAACTATTTTGCTAATAGTAGTGTTGGAACAGTGGTATCATACTTGGATTTCCATTCCTGAGAAACCGAGTTCGATTCCGAGCGCTGGGTTACTTTTTGTTTTTTTTTTCAACCTTATCAATGAAGTTTGCAGTAAATAATATCTATACACTGGGTATATTTGATCGAAGTATACACTACTTACTTTTATTATTGTGTGAATTTATTCAAATAATAATAATTGTCAAAATAAAACCTCTTCGTTAGTGAAAACTTTGTTGTTTTATTAATAAGCATATTTACAACACTACAAGATAAAACGGGTTTTTTAATCCTACAAAATTAAACAAAATGACATTGCCATTTACGTCTGGTAAATAATAATCTATTATAATTCACATTCAGTTAGGTATTAACAATTTAGATCTCTCGTGAATATAACCTATTATTTACGCTTTTTTAAGAAATGTGGGGTCAAATGTTATATCTTCTTAATAAAAAATATAGTAGGTTAGGTATTCCCTTAAAAAAATACCTAGTAAAATATTATTAGGTAGTGAACGAGTATGTTACACTATTATGAAATTGTATACTACTTTACCTATTTTTTTCTACTAAAGTTATAACAGTAACCTTCACTAGCTATAAATTTCTCGTGGCGTAAATTACACTTAGACCTATCACTGGAGTTTCAATTCCAAGAACCACTTGACACCACATTTCCACATTATTCTCTATGCAAATAAATAATTATGAAGTATGAGAAAACAGCCATTTCTTCACAGTTCTTGTTCGATGAACCGCACAGAGTTTGTCCTTCTGGATAGGTATAAAACGCTACAGATTGTAGCATTACTTGAAATAATGAAATAATGAAAATAAAACACTTTATTATTAACTACTTTAATAAGTGATTGAAAACAAAACTGACTGGGTAAAAGGTTACACTTACCGTTATATGAAGCTGCCGAGCAATTTATTTAACATTGCTTTTATTTTGATCGCAAATTTCAATTCTTGTTGTTCATCAAATTATACACAGAAACAGCACAGAATATGACGTCAAGCCTGACATTGAGAATTATTCGTTTTCTTTGTTCGTTCGTTAAAAATCAACGACCTACCCACATCCTTCAAATAATAAATAAAGCTTGGCATTCGTTTGCTAGACAAGGACAGGTTATTGGACGCTAGTGATTTATAATTTCAACGCGTTGGTCATCAACACGACAGCCAAGTTAGATAAGCGGTCGGTCATGATGTGAAACATGAATGTTCCGAGATCGAATCCTTACGACAGTATAATTTTTGCATTTAATTTGTGATTGCGAGAATTTCTATATTAGTGTTTGGCGAGGACGGCTGAGATAAACTTTAGCTACTAGGGGGGTTACTTAATAGTGGAGTCTACTGTACCTTACCAAGCTAAATTTATCTTTCCAAAGCATGGGTAGGTAAGGTACCTACCTAGGTAGCTATAATTGGACGTAGTTCCGCTGAAAGGACTCAATCCACAAAATGTTACTTTTGAGTTATGGCATTTTAAAGTTTAGACGATGATTCAACATTGTTATTGTATTCGGAAGATATTGATATTATTATGAGCGATGACCAAAAATACTATTATTCTTATATGCCTAATTATATTACACGGACTGTAGTATTTTTTCAGTTATTGCGAAAAATATGGGGTTGAGTCGTTTCTGCTAAATTGGGTTTGACATTACTGAGTGATTTTTTTTATTTTTCTAAAATGACTTGAGTGACAAAAAGAAGTAAAAGGTATGTAATAAAAGTATTTTTTTTTTATTAAAAGAGTTTTATTACTGCGCAAAATATCATTTATATTTATAAAAATAGTTCCTAGATGATATCATCAAAGATTTCATCCTGATCCACTGCAAAATCTGGATGTGAGCCGATACCGTCTACGTCCTCCACAAAATTCATTCCATTCAAAGTATTATAAAAACCCTGGCAGTCTTTTGGAATCAGGTGCATCATTGACTTAAGGTCATCTAATTTAGCCTGAGCAATTTCTTTACCGTCAGGCCAAAGACAAACGAAATCATTTACCGTTATATGCGATATTATTTTTCCTTTAATGGTTTTTTTTATGTCAATCTCCTTTTCTTCCCCGTCTATATTCATAAATATGGAATGTTCACAATGTTTTTTTAGCAAAATTTCTTTGGTTTTTAGCCAGTTGACTTTTTCTTTATTTGTAAATACTTTTCTATTGACTATTTTCTTTTCTATTTTAGATGTTCCGAAGAAATCTTCCTTCTGCATTCTATAAGGTATAAGAGGATTTTTCTTTTTGCAGGATTTTATAACATTTATATACTCTTCGGCAGTATATAGTCTCTCGTGATATTTGAGCTGATACTCGATTTTTGAGAAGTCAGTATCATTCGGAAGAAATGTATGCCCAGACTCTAAATATTTCAAACGTATTGTTTGCAGAGTCGGGTGTGAATGTAATAGAGCTTTCAGCATCAACACTATTTTGATGTTACGATTTTGGCCTCCGCAACAATCGCTCCAAAGTGCTAGCTCTGTAACATTTGCGTCGATGTTCTTTTTTATGTAGTGTATAAGACAAGATCCAACCTCTTGTGCTCCTCGGCCTGCCTCCCCTTCTAACCACACGTTGCAATGCCCTGTATCTTTCGATCCGTTGTGTATCCCACAGTTATATAGCCATAGCTGGCGCTTGTAAAAGACTATATTAGTTGGAATGCGTGGAAGCGGAAGTGTTTTTTCCAAATCAAACGTGAGGCATTCGAACGTTTGATCCGTTTTTGCCCGTGATATATCGTCGTTCATTTGTTGTCTTAACTCTTGTGCGCGTTTCAGGTGATCTTCCTTTTCTTTTTCGAATACCAGCTTCTCATCGATGGAAGTGCTGTTATTTATCTTTTGTGTCAAAGTATCGCACTTATTGCACGTGTCTTTCTTTAAAGTTTTGCAGCGCAAGTTAAAGTTTTTATAGAATATTTTTTTTAGGGTTTCAAACGAAACAGGTTTCTTGGATTCGCCATGTAGAGCTTTGAATTCCTCCACGTAAATTTCGTAAATTTTTTGTACGGTCATTCCGGGTTTTAGATATAGGCAGTCACCATTTTTCTCTCTTCTGTAATGAGACTCGTACTTAGGTAGAGAGTTAATTACCTTTTTAACAAACTCTACATCTTCTTCTGGCGTTTTATTCCAACCTCCCTGTTGAAATCCTCTGTTGTCTTTCAAACTTCGATTTGTTCTTTTTTTCAGTAAACTTACGTCAACTTTCTTAGAAGATATTTGAAAATTATGTAAGAACATGTCTTTACAAACTTCTACACTGCTTATATAATATCTTCTTCTGTAGGCTTTGGGTTTGTTTTTTCCGTATTTATTCTTTGTAAGAGTGTATGATCTTTTTTTTGGTGCTTCTTCGACATTATTTGTAATAAATAACAACTGCGCTTCATAAGATCCCAGTTCTATGTATTTATCGAACTCATTTCTTCTCTCTTCTTGTGAAACCTTGCCAAAACATTGTCTAGTACAAGTACATGCATAGTTTTGAAATACTTTCGATTCAACTCGCTTTCTTTTAGTATTGTAAGGTAAATTTTTGTATTTTCGTTCTTTTCTCTGAGCTAATGAATGTTCGGCATATGTTCTTTTACGACCTTTTCTAGCACGTCCTGTCTGACTAGTGTTTTGTCCCGAGTTTGTTTCAATTTCCAAGTTTTGGTTAACTGTTTCTTGATTTTGAAATTCTGAATTAGAAACTAGATTATCTGGATAAGCAACTGTTTCTTCATCGCAGTATGCAGTTACTAAAACTTCTTCTGGATTTTCTACGCTCTGTAAAAAAGATCTTGGGGTATCATCATTAGTATCGTCTTCGCTATCTGGTATTAATCTATTTTTTAGCAATAAAGCATTAGAACCTTTCTGAGTTTTATGCTCATAATCGGAGTCTTCCTCGCTATCCGGCACATAATCGGAGTCATCGTCACAACTGATATCGATCTCTTCCATCTCGATGTTTTCTCTGTTGCTTTTATCTTCCGCAGGCGTGCTAAACTCAACAAATCCTTCAGTATTTTCTGAAGGAAATGTTCGGCTTAAGGTTTGGAAGAGTTTTAAAGTTTCAGGAGACATTGGAGGTAATGGTGATGAACTTTTATCACTGCCAGAGATATTCATTGACAAGTTTATTTCCGTTTCAGCATTCCTAGTCTCGGCTAGTAAAGGAGTCAGAGGTGAATACAGTGGAGCCACTGGAGAACTGATATCATCTGAAATAAAATTTTATTTATTTGCATAAGCACCACCACCCTGAGCACATGACAAGATATTATTTGTTAGTAGGTGAGCTTAAAGGTAAGTAAGGTGATATTAAAATGTATTAATTACTTTGAAGCTGATTAATTGCAGGTGCAGTCATAAGAGGAGCCACTAAAGCAATCGGACTATCCCCAGCACCTGAAAGTAATATTATTTATAATATAAGCACCACCACCATTAGCAAATGATAATAATAATATTATAAATTTGTAAGTAGGTAAGCAAGTATTGAATTATTACTAAAATATTACTTTGAGACTGATTAATTGCAGGTGCAGTCATAAGAGGAGCCACAAAAGCAGTTGGACTATCCCCAGCACCTGAAAGTAATAATTGTTTTTGAATAAATCTAATTTTCTGTTTTTGGATAGTCGTAGTTATGATTTCCTTGTTAATTTTAGTTTATATAGGTAGGTACATAAACGATCGAGATAATGACTGTTATGTTATGTTATGTATGTTATGTTGCCAGACGTAAAAAAAAATTTACGGGTCCCGTTTTTGTCATTTGACACCGGAACCCTAAAAAGTGCGCATGTTCTTCTCCAGGATGCAATATCCAAATTGTCCTACCTATAGAAATCTGTTTAGCGGCGTAGGTAACTTTCACAATATTAATATGATAGAAGTACATATAAAGTAGACAAGTAGATAGATTACCTACCTTGGTTGTTGGTTTTAGCATTTTTAATCGCCGCTGTAGGAATGACGTCTGCGCCTGTCAAAATATAGGTAGGTAGTTTACGTTTAACAACTGGTAACGCAGAGAAATATAATCGTTTCAACATAATTTTAGGTTATAAGACTAACTTACGCTTCTCTCTCAAGATCTCTTCGTTCCTACAGGATTTATCCAAAGCACTTATTAAAATTCGATCAATCCTCTTCATAATTCACCAAGTTACACTTTTTAATACTTAATAACTATCACGTAATAAAATTAACAAAGTTATAGCCACCACAGTGAAACTTTTTTCGCGCCAAACGTGAAAAGAATGAGAACAGAGAATGAAAGCAACAATGCTGCCAACATACTCGTAGTACGAAAAAATAGGGATGGGGTAGTGAAAGAGTTCTTGAGTCATAGTACGTGTCTAATCGATTCGATAATATCGAACCTATGTTCGTCTATTAAAATTAAATCTCATTCATTCATTATTTTTTTCTGAATTGAATTCTGATAATAAGTTAAACTGAAATGACTCACATAGTTTGGGTCATTGCAACTGAAAGCAAAATCGGCTAGTTTCTTTTAAAATGAATTTATCAGAAATGTCACACGCAGATTGAGTTGTTTTAGCTAAATGCTAAATCGGTTTGTTTCTTAGTAAATCAGTTTATTAGAAATGACCCACATGGTTTGAGTCCTTTTAGCTAAAAGTAAAATCGTAGTTTTTTAGTAAATTAATTTGTCAGAAATGACCTACACAGTTTGAGTCGTTTTAGCTAAATAAAAAATAGACTAGTTTTTATCAATGTAAATTTAACTGAAATGATTCAGGTGTCATGAGACACTTCTGCTAAATTACTTACATACATACAAGTTTGAAACTGGATTTTTTTAAAAGGATCCATGTAGCCTGGGTTATTACAGTGTTTTGCAAGAAAATACCCGCCATACATGTGGCTTGGTTCTGGTATTTCAAAAAACCACCTTAGCCTTATGCGATTACGGATCTTTTTTGCGAGGTGACAGAACCGACCTTTAGGACCTTATTGGTATATTTAACTCATTTTTGACCAAAGTGTGGATTGAGTCCTTTCTGCGGAACTACGTCCAATTATAAAGCACAAGAAATGATCCCTAACCTAAATCTACCACATTTTTTCTTTTAGTAAACAATAGGTAGTAGGTAGGACCTACTCCATAATAAAATAACGATCCGTCTCCTGAAATATGAATATTTTATATAATAAATGTAGGCAATGGCAACAACCTATGGTCTTGTTGGTTAGGTATAGGTACCTACCATACCAAATTACTAATCGTAATAAAACAATATTAGGTACCTAGTTACAATTTCTTTTGGTCTGTTTGTATGTAGGTAGGTACCTATAGCTAACTGACATAAAAATAAGGTTAGAAATGGCTGAAACGATGAGAAACCAACAGGTTGTCACATCGGCCGCCAGGCTATCGCCATCAACGGAGCACACTCGGACGGATAACATGTTGACACTACCTACCTACCTACTACTTTCATTTTGATGCCAACTTTCACCTGATGTCGCTCTCAAATAAGCTACGAATGCAAAATTAAGAAGCGATTAATGCAGGTAGGTAGGTACCTACCAAGCATGGTGATAACCAAGTTGAAAATATTTTAAGCATAATCTAATCTTTCGATCTCATGTTTGTTACCAATTTTTTGCTGAGAAATTTAAATTAAAAGACGATTTTTTTTTCTATTCCGGTTTTCTATCTGATAACAAACAAATAAAAAAGGAAATAACAAGGGTCTAATGATGTTAGAATGGCTTCCGGTTTTGCAATCCCTTTAGATTTGACCCTCAGAGGGCGGTCGAGAGTCGGTACTCAGACTCACCCTGTATAGGTACCTACCTATATGGCTAGAGATCTACTACCTACCTACGTGATGATTTATTTATTTATTTATTTTACAAATAGATAAAACATGACAGTTTACACCAAGGAGTTATATCTAATTACATTTACAGAAAAAACCAACAACAATTATGTACATAGAAATTCTTACAATATTAAAATAAAATAAAACACACATGAAAAATAATATAAAATTAAAATAAAACAAAACAAATTAAACGTATTGCCAACAAACAATTGACGGATGTAACTAATGTAACAAGTGCCAGTAATCTATGTAGGTACCTTAAAGTAATGCAGGTTTTCACAGTAAATAAGGGATATTTTCTCAATTCTATCCAAGTTGTCAGCGAACTTATCAGTCTCTGGGAATCGTTTAATTAGTGCATTAAGATGGTGTTGCGCGCGACTGATAGGAGACTGCTGGCGCGCTACTGGAGCAAACAGCGGGACTCGACCTGGGCGAAATCTGGCACGTTGCTCAGGCACACTGAGCCGGCTCGCTTCGCTCATCAGATCATGATGACATCCCAACCAAGGTAGGTAGTTAGTTAGATAGGTACCTACCTAGTATAGTCGTTTTGTGACCCTACATCTATCTACACTACTCTACAGTAAGAATCTAGGTAGGTAATTATTTGATTAGCTCAATTAGACTAATTGGTAGACTTATTAGAAAATGCCCGTTGTACAGTTCTGTTACATACCTACGTACATACAATTACACATAAGAATCGGAGAATAGTTATTGAATCTGCTTCTCCGGTGCAATCTGGCAAAGGCAATCTGAAAATCTGCTGTCAGCTTCTCCCTGCCCCGCTCTTTTGCCTACTGACCTCCACTCCACTCCACATCAAAAAGCGTTCTCAGCGTACAGGACAATACACAATGCTCTATGACCTCAATGTTGTGCCTAACATTAATAAAATACAGTGTTATCTACACATCATACCTAAATATATCCGTGACGACATTTTAAATAGTAAGCAGTTGTATTCAACCTTTGTTTATTCAGACAGAATAAGCGTACCGTTCGTAGGTAAGTTGCATTTGTATTTTTTTACCTGCAATAAGTACAGTTAGTTAGGTTAAGTATTTTTTAACTAAATTATATCTTACATCTTCATGGTCAATCAACAAGCATCGCCGTTATAGGGGGTCGCGATAACTGTTAACGGCATCGGCACATCATCGCATCGGCAAAGAAAGCAGAACTTCAGTTCAGACTAAAGTGTTCGCTAGGTAGGTACCTAGAAGTTCCCTAGACTAGAGACGGTATGATAATGTACCTACCTACATAGGTACTTGTGTATTGTTTTAATTGGAGCAATAACGTCATTTCAAATTTAATTGAATAAAAGTACCCAGTGGGGTAGGTATCAAAGATATTTGCTCGAAGCTACCAATCTATTCTAAAGTGATTCTAAATCGTTTAACCTACTCATAATAACTACTTAGTGTTAAAACATTTTTAAAAACTATTAAACGTAGTTCTAGCTGTTAACGCTGGCGCTGCACGCTGTAGTAGCATATGAAGCCGAGCGACAAAATTTAGTTTAGGCACAGATTATTATTAGAGGAAGTTTAGGTTGTTAGTAGGTAGGTAGGTACTTACTAATTCGACAACTTTTAATAAACCGGGTGGTGTTTTGAAATAGTCGACGTTAATTTTTAGCCAATCCAGAGCGCCTCCTTGCTGCTGGGGAGGGCCGCCTTGGGGTGCGGGCTTGTTGTGGTCAACAGTCACCACCGTCTCGGGAGCCATCATTATCGGTGAAGTCCGTAACTTAAATCACGAGCACTGGCACTAACACTGCGGAGTCACTGTGTCGACTATAGCGGGCGTAGAATAGTCCGGTCGGTGCGCAACTGGCGATTGAGTCAGCTAGCTTGGTGGTATGGAGCATCGAGCGACGTGGTTGGTAGAGCGACGGACGGGGAACAAGAAATGTGACGGAGACGGCGCGCAGCGGCATATAGAGGGCGCCTCGGGGCGCCGAGGCTCGCGGACCGATGACGATCGACAATGTGCGCTTCGAGATTAATAATGTCTTTGAACGTGCGTGACACTTCGTCTTGCTCAATACCTTATTAATGGGAATTTAATGCGAGTATTGTTTTATCTACTGCTTTGAAGATTTAATTGATACCTACTTAAGTTACATACATTTCAGGTAGTGCTAGGTAAGTAAAAGTTTAGTAGGTATCACAGTGTAAACGTACCTTGCATCAAATACCAACCACCTTGTAGGCATAGCTATACTAATATTTTAAAGAGGAAAGATTTGTATTTTTGTTTGTTACGAATAAACTTAAAAACTACTGGTCCGATTTCAAAAATTCTTTCACCATTAGAATGCTAAGTTAACCCTGAATAACATAGGCTATATTTATTACTAGCGACCTGCCCCGGCTTCGCACAGGTGCGGTTTCATTGCACTCACGCGAAGCTGGGACGGACTCTAGTGGTGATATCAGACGGGTCATTTTTCGTTCATTTTCGTCTTGCATTCGGCATCTTTCACTCGAAATAAAACGTTTGAACACAAAATGAAACAATAAGTGCCGAATGAATTCATAATGAACCGATCCAACAGTGTTGGACATTTTCATTCGCATCTTTCACTCCCACTCCAAATAAACGAAAAAAACAATCTGAACGTGATCTGAACCATCTGAACACACAGAATGAATGTTCACTCACACGCGACATTCGGCCATTTTTCACAGAACAGAAAAACTGTTCTGTGCCTGTACCAGACGAACACGACTTCATTTGATGACATCTAGAAAGAAAATAAGAGTGAATGTTCTTTTTGTTTCTGTAATCTGTTAGGTCATTCCAGCTAAGCCGTGTGAACAACATGGAATGAAAGAAAAAAGAAGCATTCACCCGAGTGATCCGTCTGATATTACCTTAGAGGCTCGCAATCGCAAGCGGTAGCTAGCTGCTATAAGTAAGGTAGAGTAGAGCCACACAATTAAAGGTAGAGCCAAGGACATTAATAATGTAGAGCTGGTAAAATTTAGGGACACAGACAGAACCCGGAAGGACGAGCGACACAAGTTATAATAATTAATTTAAAAATAACCGTCTTCCGACCTCTCTCTCTGTATAACGTGTACCGACCGTATTCACCGTACACAAGAGTGTACGGCAAAAACAGCCAAGAGGCTTGGAGCTAAATTATTGCCGGGTCGGGAACTGTGTTTAAAAAATAATTATACAACTGTAAAACGAGACTATCGGTCACTTACCAATTTATTATTTCTATAAAACGCAATAAATAACTAAACGATAGCGCGTTCTACTATCGTTTAGTTATTTATTGCGTTTTTATATACTAGTGGCGACATCTAGTTACAAATTGCTTAATGACATAAGAGGCACAACAATACCACAGAACAGATTTAGTACTAAATCTTGCTTTTATCTTATCTTTATAAATGAATTTAGTCTCGCAAAAACTGGAGTAAGCCGTTCTGGCAAACCGATTTGGCAAATTTTGGTCTTGAAATGTTTGTAAAAGTTCATGGAAGGTTTAAACAGTGAGAAAATATACAGGGAGTAAAAATTTGCTAAAAAAAAAAAAGGGCGAGTGAAACCGCGCCGCGTCTACTAGTAAACCAATAAAAATGAATTGCTATGCACGATAAAACTCGAGAACGGCTGGACCGATTTGCCTAATGTTGGTCTTGAAATGTTCGTAGTAGTCCAGGGAAATTTTAAAAGGCGGAAAAAAATAACGCGAGTTTAACCGCGCCGGGTCAGTTAAAGTCTGGTTCACTGGTTTTTAATTCAAGTCCAAAAAGGTAAACAAACAAATGTCATTGTCAAATGTCAATTTTGTGTATCTCAGAAAAGCAAAACCTTTGGATCGATATACCTACTACCTACTACCTGTCTACCAACAAAGATCAACAGAAACAACACAGGGCTCTTTTATCTATCGACTTCCTTGGTGGCGACTCATTTCATCAACATAACGAAACTTCTTTAACGCTTACTCATCACCATGGTTACCAAAAGAAAGAAAAATGACAAGAACTGTCACTTGGCTCGGAACTAAAAACTTGATGTAAAAAGAAATTTAATTTTATGATTTTCATCTGCATCTCAATGAATAGCTTACTCTAAGTCTAAATCTATCTCTACCTATACCAACCCCATAGAACAAACTGGACAAGAAAACACAACGAGAAACCTTTCGACAAGCACATTATAAACGAATGAAAATGAACCAAATGTGTAAAAGCACTGCAAAACCTTACCGTACCCCAGAATGTGACAAGTACCATAAAATATTTACCCAAAAAAAATATTGTTTTTCTAAATATTTACATAACAAAAATAATCTAATGGCTAGAATTAAAAATTCTTACTCAGTAATTTAGCGTAGCATAGTTCCCTATCAAAAAGAAAATATTTATTTTCTATGGTATCACCATTGTTTACCTTTTTGGACTTCAATTAAAAACCAGTCAGTGTAAAATAAAAATGTTTCGGCATATTGTGGTGTTAAGTGTCGATGCCGTTAGTGACACGTTTTAAGATTTATTCAAAAAGTAGGTACTAAACCAATAAAATTTAATTGAGACCACCTCTGAATTCTGTAGTAACATTTTCTAAACTAAACTAACTAAAATTGTTTCCGTCCTTTTCTAATGAATTAAAATACAAAAAGTTTAAAAAATGCTAAAAATTGCTTAACAAACAATAAACGAGTCAACATCAAAATCGCGTAACATAAAAAAAGTCAAATTAATTTTTTGAAGTCTTAAAACTCACACCCGGCGCGCACCCCAAAACTTAATTTTTCTTACTTTGCGGCCCCACATTCGTTTTCGAGAGCAGTTTTGACACCCTGTAGGTACCTAGTTTTACCTCGGATATCCTGCGGACTTAACCATTTTGATTATGTGGATTCCACATGAGCGGTTACTATAGTTTATTATATTTATTTAGAGTTAGATGGCGGCATCACACTGTAACCTCGAATATATTTTTTTAATTCTATAAATTAAAATACTCGCGAGGGAATCCACGGGTATATCCTAGTAATAACTTTCGTAAAACTTTCAATCACGATACCATTACAAATTGTCATACTTAGTCATTTTACAAGATCAATATGTGCTAGTTCAAGTGTGCAAGTGTTGCTAGTCATTCATGACTGCTTAGCTGGCAACAAATAAAAATATACTAATATCCCTTGTCAATCCCTGGGCTCAAAAAAAATTTAAAATGTATTTTCACATTATTTATTGCATAAACTTAGAAGAAGAAGCCTAGGATTTTTCCTCCGAGATGTTTCCTTCTGGCTTCTTCATGATCCATAATACCTCCACTTGTTGTGAGTACCAGATATCTGAAACAAGAATGAAACTTTTCATCATCATTTCTTCAGCAGACAACAGGAAAAAACCAGGGGCCTTACTCTTCAATGCAATCTCAATCCAGTAATTTATTGCTGCCAATTTTTGTACTCTCTCTTTTTGTCATATCAACAGTATGTCAAGCAATAATTATATCTTGTGTTGAATGGAACAGGTACTTAACTAGATGGTTATGCAAGATTATTATTTACTAGCAGAGCCTCTCAGTGTTACTTGCGGTTAAACAGTTTTTTAACCCATGAGAACCCGGGATATAAAAAGTTGCCTATATGCTATTCCAGATAGACGTAGCCTCACGCATGTTTGCCTTGAAAGCTATCACGCAAGTAGTGTGTCATGTCTCATACCAGTGTGTCATATCTCATACAGTTGCATATATTGCAACATCACTGTACAGTGACCAGCCGTTAACCAGTCCTGAGCACATTCACCTTATTATTATTACATCAATAAATGAGTTGTTGATATGAGACATCATACATTTTTTATTATATTCAATCAATGAATTGTTGTTTACAAGACATCATTAATTTTAACATCATAGTTACATACTAACTATAATTGTTGCTGTCCTTTTCTAATGAATGAAAAAAAAAGGACCGCAATAATTTTAGTTAGCTAAGTTAAGAAAATGCTCCAACAGAATCGACACCATTGTTTAATTATTTTGTTACCGGCAATTACCCCTCTTTTAACTTCCCTCATCATAATTATTTAGCTGCTGCTTGCAACTGGACATTTATTTAATAATTGTTATTGGAGCCCATAATCATAAAAACTGTCATGTCAACAGCTTGTAAAGTATTGTCTTTCCTTGGTAATTTTTTATGCCTATGGACAAAGACAAAGTTTTTTTTGCGTGCGGCCCTTAAGATGGTAAGCGGTTACCGCAGCCTATGTACACTTGCAATACCAGAGATAATACTCGCAGGTTGCCACCTTAAGGCTAAGATCGAAAGCCTCTTGTGCCAGTAATTTCACCGGAAACCATACCCTTCACACTGGAACACAGCAATGAGAACATTACTGCTTGGTGGCAGAAATAGGTATGGTGGTAGTCCTTCCCCGGACAAGCACTATCACAGTCACCGGACTAACACTATATACACATCTCTACTACTCTTAAAAAATTATAGACTTGTAAGACACATTAGTTAACAGAGGTTTAAAGTAGGTACATATAAGAATAAGGGCTATACTCCCTTAATCTAACTTTAGTGAAAGAATAATGCACAGAAAAAACCTTACTTGTGCTTACTCTTGCTGTTAACAGGGCTCGGATTAAATAAGCAATAATTTAATTAACAAATTATCTAACAAGCATGAATTGTTTAAAACACCACTGACAATGTCCCACCATGATATGGAACATCAATTGAGTGTTGCTTTATTTTAATTTAGCACAACTTAACAAATGTCTGCCAACAAGAACTATTGGTGATCCGCGGTAGTAGTGCATTTTATTTAGGAACATTTTAATGTTTTAGTTATGGAAATGTATTTAGAAAAAGATAATATAGTCTGTTTCCTCAAACTACAATATTTTGCCTGATGCTCAGCATCAATTTAGCATGTTTATAAACCATTGCTTATGAACTGGAAGTTCCTTTTAAATTACATTGCTTGATAACAGTTAGTCTGAGTGTGCTAACACTCATTCAGCAGCACTTGACTATCATAGCACTATGAACAAAATTCAATCAGAATATATGAGGAGCCATTGCGTTTGAGAAGAAATAAGTCTTAATACTTATGTATAAAACTAACCCGAACTGTCGTGATGGTAGGAGGTTAGTCCATCTCTCGATGTCATTGATTGGAACGTCGAATCGAGGTGAAATTACTCCGCACTTGTTTAGTCTGCCGGTGAGATTGACAACAATTTTTCCAGCTCTGTGGTCGTCAACAATTTCGAACTCCCCGATGTAGCCGTGCTTCATCATCACAGTCAGAAACTTGACAATAACTTTAGAGCAAGGCCTGATGAGAACTTGTCTTTTACCGCGCTTTTCAGCATTGTGAATAGATTTCAGAGCATCACTCAACACGTTCATACGCACCATGGCTGAAAATTAACAATTAATTATTGCTTCCAGCGATAACAAGCGAGCTATCACTACTGTTATTCCGTCAAAACACCGTGAAAAAAATAAGGTTATCACATAAAACTCTCTACAAAATTTTTGAAATAATTAAGCCACTATGTTGCCCATCTATCATTTACTCTAAAATTGTAGCAGATTCATTATTTATTTCACGAAAAACAATGATTACCTAGGATTTATAACCTGCCCGAAAGAATCGAAATGACATGAACGGTCCAAAAGAAAGAAAAAAAAAAATGTCATGATATGTAGTGTTGAGCTTGACTTGACAGTTGACATCATGACAGCTGGGATGGGAATAATCGAATAAAAAAATCGAACAATTTTTTAATCATTTTGCTTGACCTGCAGTGCAGCTGGTGGTAGGACTCTTCAGCAAGAGTCCGTCTTGGTGGGTACCACCAGCTTACATTCTCTTGGAGTACCACCGCAGTGTCAGATATTCTACCTTCCAAGCAGTAGTGTGCAAGCATTACTGTGTTTAGGTTTGAAGAGTAATTTCAGTAGTTCACTTAAGCGCAGTGCAGTGCCACGCAAACATATAAAAACTTTAAGCTTTGGGTGGCACTACATCTGTAATATGCAGGCGTGGTGCATAATATCAAGCGGTCGCCTTGATTGTTTTGTCACTTGCAGACATAATAAAAAAAAAAGCTACATGCAGCCCTATGGCATATTTAATTTACCATGGACTCTAGCCTACCCATTGGGCAAAAAAAATAGTTTATTTATTTTATTTATTTAATATTTTGCCGTATTGCTATCCAGAGTCCAGACGTTCGTTGGTTGTACGTATGACTTTATAGTTCCATGAGCCGGACATAAGGACGAATATTTTTTATTTCATGTGGCAGCACTGCCTGCCTACTTTAGTAGCTTCTTGGTTCCGTTTCGTTCGTCTTTCGGCCGGTTGGTTCTCGACCAATAGATAAGATAGGGTCGGTTGATGAATCGAATGCGTGCGTCTCGCTCTCTCGTCCGTCCGAAGCATGTCCGTCGTCGTCGGCGTCGCTCGGTCGCCGCGTCGGCGTTGTCGCCTATCATAATTTAGTCTGTGGTTGACCAGGAGAGGAGAGGTAGCTTATGTACCGCAAGTCGATTGTTCAAAGTTTTACAAACTTTCAAAGTTTTTTAGACTTTTAGATTGAACAAACTAAATAGTGTGTGGAATCATTTGAAAAAGTGTTATTAGTTCAAATTAGATATAGTTTTTAGCAGCTAATCGTGAATTCTAGGAAATAATAAAGTTGAGTGAACTTGTGAAGTGAGTAATCCTTAGCATTGCAAGACAGGCGAAACAAATTCCACAGGTGTTTAGAGTGCAATTTAAGTGTTGTGGTTCCCAATGTCCTAGCAACCGACAGACAATGAACCTTCAACAAAAAATTAGTTTGAATAACTATTGAGTGATGTTTAGTAATAATACACAGTGAATAACTATTGAACTTGCCATGGAAGAGCTAGAGCGATGGTGTAAGATGTATCCAAAAAAACTTAGTGCAACTTTATTATACTTCACCCTGATGTGCCTCCTTCACCTCACATTGTCAATAGATACAACAGGTAACTTATAAAGAATGTTAGACCTAGTCTATACAACTGTGTATTATATTGTTTGCAACAAAGTTGAATGGTCTAATCATTGAAGAACACTAATCCTGGATCTGTTGGCAATAGAAGAATTTTTTTTCAATTTAGTGATATCTTTCAAAGTTATTAGCCCATGACAGGTCTTGGGGCAGTCTAAAAACTGTGTCACCAGAGTTAGCCACTGATGCATACGAACTTACTTACTCTTGTTTTCTTTTCTCATAACTTTAGAATAGTAATAGATTTTAGCAAGAAAAAATGATTGGTAAGTTCAAGCTTATTATAAACTGATATTATTTGATAACAAATCAATATTTTTTTATACCTTTGTAAGGTGAATATTAAAAGCAAGTTATTCGACTATTCACCATAAGGAATAGAAAATAATCGGTATCCAACTATTCAATATATTAACTACTTTTCGCGGCATCTCTACTGATGAATATTACTACCTGGCAAGAGAGCAATATCTAAAAAGAAGAAGCGTACATAATACATACAAAGAGACAGATGGTGGGGAGAGACTTTATTTTATACTAAGTCACAGAACAAATATTAGTACTACGTACAGAATGGCCCGGTCGCAAGTTTAAGTTTGCCGGCTGATGAACTCCCAACTAACACTTTTTCATGATTCAAATGAGCAAAAAGCGGTCCAAATATCATAATTTCATTTTTTTTGTCTTTTTTCAAAATATGATAACATACCTAAATAAGCACTTGAAGACATTAGTTTTAATGTAATTGGCCCTCAATTCAATAAAGCCGTTTTGAAGTTTTAGTTGTTTAAAGACTTTTGTGACCAAAGAAATTAGGTTTGGCTCAAAGAAATTAGAAATAGTTCAAAGAAATTAGAATCACACCAAAAAGCCCAGAATTTTTCAAGAAATTAGGATTTAGACATCATCTAGGTAGTACAAATATTTATTTATTATATTATCAATGGTAGGTATTCAAATAAAAATATATGCGTATTGAATATTGATTAAACATGAACATATTTTTCTTAATATTACAATCATTTTTTATATATCTCAAATATGACTTTTTACTTACATAATGACTAGAAAATAGTTTTAATTTTGTCTTAAAAATTTCAAGTAAATCAATAACGTTTTCCAGGTCAATTATTAGTTATCCTTGTTTTGAAATCGAAAGGGCAGCGCGCGGCACGTTTCAATGACCCACGCGTCAACAAACCGCGTGTTATTAACCCGCGTGTCAATGACCCTTCCGTAACCACTACGGGGCGCGCGCGCTCGAATATTTTTATTAATTATATTATGTTCCATGTTGCATACCATTATTTTGCTATAACGTTTCATAAACTATAACTTTTATTGTTCATATTATCTAATAATTATAAAAACTTCTGGGGCTACTACACCTGGCTGACAGAACTATAGAATAGGATGGTTTTTATAGTGACCAAACTACGCACGCCAGAACCGACTTGCACTTAGTTATACCTACATATTAGGCATGATGACAGTTACCAAGAATCACTAAAATTATGTCTTCATCTTATGAACAATAATTTAAGGAATATTAAAACCATATTTATTTTTTATGTTAGATGAGAGATAGATAATATTTATAAAATAAAACTACAAAATACTAGCAATCTGCCATAAAACGTAGTACTAGGTAATATCTGTTCTGTGTGTAATAAAAGGTTGAACACCAATCAGAGCAAAAGACAACGTCTTGGTTTTCTGATTGGTGGCATCAAACTAAAGTTGCAGAATTTTGAACCTTACTGCTAAAATTTTACATTAAAAACTAAACTATGACGTCACCGCTGCTATTCGACTCAGTGCATTTAGGCGTGAATTTTAAAATTCAAATTTAAATCGCATTTTATACTCTTCGAACCTATAAACAATTTTTTTTAATTATTATGATTAGGTATTCTTAATGTCTTTTGCATAAAGTCGATAATTCTGAAACCCAATAGAACAGTTTTTCAAAATCAGTCATCAGGCGTATTGTAATTTGTATCTAAGGTAAAATATAATTATTATTATTCCAACATTTTGTGGTATGTAGATTATGTAATGTACCTAGAGTTTGGCTATAACACTATTAGTAATATTGAAATGTAGTTATGGTACAATTATATAAATAAATCACAATTAGTGAAAGTGGTTTTATAATAAAATAAGTGTCTAAGGTATGGCTAAATTAAGATAAATAGCAAACGCAATTAGTAAATATGGTTTTATACAAAAACATAGCCCACCGATATATTCACACAGCAAAAAAAAAATAGCTCGTATTTTCGGAATAAAATCATTACCTAATATTACTTAAAATATAATTCACTAATAACATGTTCTGGAGTGTGACTTTAATGAACGCGAACACTTCGGCAAACTTGCTCAATACATAATTAATCTTCTACCTTAATGAACTTCACAAACTTAAAGTGGACCTGAAATATTGAATAACGAATTTACGTGCAACTTAATTTTCGTATTATCTCCATCCCCAGCTTCTACTTGAAAATAATTGAGTAGCATTTTCAATTTGAAAGCAGTTTAGATTCTCATGAACTTTGATAGCCCTGGATAGTGTTCGCCTTTCAAAAAATCTTTCGGGCGGCCAAAAAACTCTGTCACCTCACCAGAGTTCACCACTGACTCATAGGAACTTACTTACTTGCTTTCCTTTCAAAAGTCACGTTAGTCTCGTCAAATAGAACACGGTCACTGCTTATGCTACCTCACATACCATGCCCACTAGAAAATAGCTCTTCAGACTGCATACGGGAACGTGAGGCAGGAGGCAGGGTAATAGCAAATAGCAAGCCATGCGTACTTTTTTTAGGGTTTCGCATCTGGCTGGACGCAATTCTTTTTTATAATTAATTTTTTGAGCCTTGGTAGTTTAGGTAGTCAGGGTACTTGAAGTTGTTTGTACCAAACACATTGGAGGGTACGTTAAGGCTTAACGTCAACTCTGGTGACAGAGTTGGCCGCTGACTCATACGAACTTACTTACCTACTAACACATCGATAGAAAACTTACTTGTCTGTCTGATACTGTGGGTCTGTGGGCTACCATACCAGCCACCAATTTGGAACGTTGTCAAACTTTGGTAAGTATTTTTATTGTATATTCGTAATTACTTATTGTTTGTATAAACATAACAATATTATGAATGTAATATTTTCTTTTAGAATCATGTTTTAGACTAGCTAAGTAGCTACATAACTAAAAGACCTAGTGAAATGTAAGACAGGTTTACTATCTTGAAGGCAAACTGATGATACCTAGCAGCTAGCAGCGCACGTAAGGTGGGCGTTGAGAGTCTGTAAACATCAGCCATAAAGGCTCTACTCGCGAAAGCATCAACAGGAGTCACGTGTGTATGGCGTTATTAATATTAAAACTGCTGCGAGCCGCGTAAATACGGGCAATGAAGGTTCGTACCTAGTAAGTAACACAGGACAAGGTTCAATGCCTTCTATTTCCCACCTACCTACCTCAACCGTTTGCAAGGATTCCTTCCTATTCCTATTGATGTACGCAAATTGACTCATTCTTGTTTTGTTATTGTTTATGTTATTGTAGGTGAAATGAAGTAAAAATTTACGTAGTCCCTTTATTAAAGCGCAACACACACAGAGAGCATAGAGCACAGAGCCTCAGAGCAAACGGTTGAGGTAGGTAATACAAGAACCACACTCGTACAAGAACAAAATAGTTTTGTAGAAAATAACCTACTTAACCTACTTAATCATACATAACCTCTTATCATTGTATTTAATTGACCTTTTTTTATCTTATGAGCAAGGAAACGTTATTTTGTGTACCTTTGTTCACTGTGGTAGGTTCCACCTCAGGTCAGGTTGACCATTACATTAGTCAGTTCCATTGATGTGACACCAGTACACCACACAAAATAAATAAGTTAGGTACCTAGGCAGGTAAATTAAATAGGTGCTGCTTTTGTGTATATAATTTATTCCTATTCTTTTACCTCAAGATACTTAGGTACCTTATAAAATCCTTTAGTCACTAATTTACCTACCTAAATAGTGTATAGTCATCATAATGGTCAACGACCTTCTTATATTCACACTGTTGCGACACTGGCCTAATCTCAAGCGAGAGTTATTGGTTCATAAACACCACGCGGACCCAAAAACTTTGCCCAAAGTACGTAGTCCTAATATATGTTCTGAGCCCAAAGTCTAAAATGTTGATCGGAATCAAGCTCTTGTAAACAGGTAAACGCGTTTAATTTTTTGAGAAATTTGAATGTCATCAAGTCGGCTTTAAATTAAATTTTTCAATAATCTTTATTATGTTATTGCTACCGAGACACAACATGTTATTGCTATACCTTCATTACGCGTCTAATATGACGGCATAATAACAAGAATCCGTTGCCAATAGAAGGAATAGAAGGCGCTCTCCCAAGTTTTTTACGATCCCAGTTCCACTGAGCGCCACGAGCGAGTGCGTAATACCTAATCGAGTATAATAAATTTATAGAACGCTTATAAGTTTACTCGTTCTTGTTGGCATTTTATTTACCATTTACTTAAACGCAGTCGTTAAACTTCAGAAATTCGCTTCAAAACGCTTTTTATTACCTTACTTGAATGAACATTGTTTATTACGCTCACGTTGTTTCAAATTAAGAGGTTCTTGGGGATGAAATTAAGCTATTGTCTTAGATTGAGTTATGAATAAGGGTTTGAACGCTTATTATTAAGTCAAATCCAGTCAGGGCTCCTGAATAGTTGCGAGCAGGTGACACGAATAGAAGGGATCGATTAGTTTCTATTTTTAACCATGGTCATTCAGGGCAGCGGCACGTGACGATCGCTTTGTTAACCCTGTTTTAATAAACAAGGAACAAAGAACACCTCGAAAGCCTTTTCGTGTTATTGGCTAAAATTAATATCGATTATTTGAATACCAATTTGTAATCCCCTGAGGCGGGTTTCCATTATCCGTTTGCTGTACAGGCAGTGTAGTGTGTGTAATGCGTTGCCACAAAATTAAAATCATAAAGGTGATTCTCATGGGTAGATGGAATTTCGTACCATGCATGTTACATCAGGCTGCATCATAATCAAGCTTTGTTTTTTATAGACTACACTTTATCATGTTATAATCTTATAAAAGTTTTTTTTTCAAACAAAACCTAGGTTTCGCAGTTATTAAAAAAACTAAATCACGACTCGACAATACTCGACACATTTGCACAATAAACGCAATAAACACAGAAATAAGTTAACAAAAAACAATTATTTTTGACAAACTTAATGCCTGTAGAAGACCTCCGCTGCGAAACCAAAACAGTGAAACCGCAATAGTTTCGCTGTGAGTTATAAGTTCTTCCCCACTGCACTGTAACGTACTAAACTGACTATGATTTTTCTTTCTATAGCAATTTTTCCGAAGAAATGTTTATATTCTCGAATGTCAAAAATAGAGAAGTTTCTTTCCGCTCATTCTTTCCATCGATCGCCATGCTCGGGACCAAAGAAATGTTTCTACACTCTACACTTACCTGTCATTTTTCTCTATTACTCTACCCTAGACAAAATCGTTGCCTATGCTGGGCATGCTAGCCCCGCAGGTTGTCTATTCGCTCACATTTCGCTTACGTTTGTTTTTTTAACTGGAGAGCCATTTGAAGATTATTTTAAGGCATTTCCTATCTTATTTAGCCTTACGAATGACAAAATAGGCAATAATCATTTACTTACCTTTGAAGGCCGATTTCATCAAAAAATTGTCTATTATGTAGCACATTTTTTAGATATTATGAAAGCTTAAAGTCTCTGAAAGTATTTGAGAACAAACCATGGTTTTAGATTTATAATTTAATGTTGGATATTACAAATACAAATACAAATATTTTATTAACCACAAATACAAATGTTGACACAGTAGTGATTCACTGGTTTCTGAGTTAGTTGTCACTGTGTTTCAGAAAGACAGTTCTTCTCAATTCAACTTTGACTCTCTCAAACACAACTCGTCACTTTTGATCAAAACTTTTGTAATTTGCACTAATGCTAGAAGGTTGATTTTATTTTATGCATGATTGTACTTTGTTACAAACATTTTTTTAACAGTTTTAAACGTTCCGATCAAACATTAAAAAAAAAAATATAAAAAAAGTTATACTTAACCCAAAAAATATGGGATGTGATTATACCCCCAGGATCTGAGGAATCGATTTTTTTCTTATTGACGTCTTATAGAACTGAAGCAGCGGTTTCGCTGTTTAGGTTTCACAGCGGAGGTCTGCTACTGGCATAAAAAACACAGACATTCGATACATCACAATATGTTGCTTAGCAACATATCCATAGAATATATACTTTTGAGAATCGCCTATACTCTGGTTTTTAATTCAAGTCCAAAAAGGTAAACAATGGTGATACCATAGAAAATAAATATTTTCTTTTTGATAGGGAACTAGGCTACGCTAAATTACTGAGTAAGAATGTTTAATTCTAGCCATGAGTAAAACTAATTAAAATAGATGATCTAAGCATAGTTTTGTTCAGATATTAATGTTTGTTATGTAAATATTTCTAAAAACAATATTTTTTTGGGTAAACTTGTCACATTCTGGGGTACGGTAAGGTTTTGCAGTGCTTTTACACATTTGGTCCGCGGCACAGAATCCTTCACGTGCCCTCCAAAATACGGAAATCTCTCTGAATAATAACCTAACACTAGACCATCCTGTCAACACCAGCCCTGTCATAAAAATACGCACTTGAAGAAGTTTGGAAAATACTTTGGAAAGTGACCTTACATTTAACTATTTAGATAAACATGCCATTTTATTAGGATGCAGCTTTTACTAAAGCAACAAACATTTCACATTGACGAGTTGGCTCCTTTTTCTTTAAATAATAAATCGGAAAAGGCTGTGCTGTGACCTAATTTACACTAGAAATCAATACCTTCCACTGAAGCATTACCTAGTTCGGCACATGCACATTACCTATGGGGCTTTTTTCCCTACTGGTTGTTGTACATTAGATCCTAGTTAACTTTTTTTTCTTGTTAACGGGGAGGAATCTGCATCCAGACATCCCGTCGCATAAGGGTACGACGGGGGTGTGTGAGGTTGTCGGACTCGACGACTCACTAAACCATCCCCGGTGGCCAGCCTCGATGCATGCCAAGGGGCTCCACGGTCCCCTAGGGCTATCAGTGGTGCCCCTCTCGCATCGCGCTCAGAGCACTTCCCGGGGCTAAAAAAAAAAAAAAATAGTCAGCCCCAGCACCTCGCAGTGCTGCGGCAACACAGGGCCACCCCTGTGCTACCGCCCTTCCCGGGTTCGCTGAAAACGGACGACCAGAGCCCTTACTCTAGACCGCCCACGAACCCGAAAGTTCCCCTGCTCGGCAGGGGATACCGCTTGGCCCCTTATGGGGCAGGCAGTGCGGGGCGGCCGTTGCCGTCACCCCGCCGCCGCCTTCTCCGAGCGGGATCGGCTCTCTCCCGATCTCGCTCAGCGGCCTCTTTCCGAACCATTACGGTCTCACAGAAAGAGGCCACGGCCCTCCACGCCGTTTCATCTGCCAACATGGCCTCAACCACGCTTGGCAGAGAAAGATCCTGCCCGATCCTGGTGACCAAGATCCCGCGCTCCAGGCAGATCCTAGTTAACTAGCCTAACCTAGTTAACAGAAGACCTCGCAAGTACAAACTTTTAAAAGTGAGCGATTTTGAGGAGCTAAATTTCTGCTCATCATGCTGAATTTTCAGCGTGATGAGTATTTACTCATCAGGTCTTCACCAAACTTTTATGAGACATATTTTGAGTAAAAAAAAAAACCATTCAAATTGGATCTCATAAGGCGAAGATAACTAGTACCTAGCCTCCTTTTTGGAGAAAGTACGACCAATAAAGTAAATCCAAAATCCCCGACGACAAACTAATTAAACATGTCATAAAATCTGTAGTTTCAACCAAATCGGTTGAAAAATGCGACCTGTAGGCGAGAACAGCCGGACAGGCTGACTGACGGACAAAAGCATTTTTGGCTAATCTCGAAACTAAGACCATTCCCTCGCTTCGCTCGCTCGCTAGGTCAACTCTAGCAAGTAAGCATGTTACTTATTTTATTAATTAAAAAAATAGGTATATTAAAATAAACTTTTGTCGGAGTCGGGAGTATGTATGTAGTCTGTAAATGAACGTGCGTCCAAAGTTTCTGGAAGTACTTACATGTATACATACCTGCTTACTTATACATCTTAAGCGACGCTGTGGCACAGCGACTCAGGGGAAACCATTCTAAATTTGCATGTTTATTTATATCAAAATAGTTAAAAAAAAGTAGTATCTATACTAGGAACAGTAGTACCTCTATGCTTCGAGCATATAAATTAATGTCTTTGCCTATACGAACTATCTATATAATGTATTAATTGATCGTTAGCCAGTACTACCAATTCTTTGATAGATAGTTCGAAACCCTAACAGGACAGTTGGTATAAAATAAAACTTCTCGCTGTAACATACCATGTAATGGAAGGAAACGTTAATGGTTTTCCATGGCAACAACCAGTCACTACTATTCCCTTTTTATATCTTGCACTCACGAGAATGATATTAGTTATGACGTCAGACTTGACTCGGCATCTGAGTGCAATATGGTGTCTTCTTACGAACAACGGGAGAAGTCCATTATTCTCTTTTATTCTTACTGCATTTGCAGAAGGTCTTTTACCGACTGACATAGACATTATTTTAAGGCAAGCTGCAGCTAAAATTTTACAAACAAATTGCTAGCTAGTGTGCGCTACTAATACTAGAGTCACCCAGAGTAAAAAACAAAACACAGTAAGTTCGTATGACTTAGTGACCGATTCTGATAGGCTGCCTGAAGGCCTCCGTCATAGCCTAAGGCTGCGTTTCGACCAGAGGTGTGCAAGGATGTTTAGAGAGGGATGCGTTTGTTAGGAATCATTTAATTAAAGCTGGGCAGAGCGAGGCTAGGTAAATGAAGTGATTTTATTGGTTCCTAACAAAGACATCCCTCGCTACACATCCTCGCACATCTCAGGTGGAAACGCAGCTTAAAGCCGGTAGTAGTTGGCCAAGAAGCTGGGCCAACATATTGGGCCAGCGTGTAGAGAATATGTTGGTGACTACTTTGGCGTGTTGGTAGCTGGCAACCAATTTAGCCGCAAACTAAATAGTTTCGGTTTTTCGTGCAAATATCAAATAATCTTGGCGCGCTCCAGTGGTCACACATTGGCGTCCAATTCTCTTCGTTCTAATAAAGTAGTATCGCGCGTAAGCGAAATTAACAAATAATTTTCATTTTCTTCGGTGTGGAGTTGGACAAGCAATATGGTTCTACAATTTAAAAAACCAATGCAAAATGATCACTAAACTAATGTGTAAACAGCGACAATTGGTATCCGATATTATGGCCTAACATGCTAGCACAACCCTTGACCAAGAGTGTGAACAGCGACAATTGGTGTCCAATATCTTGGCCCAACATACTTTTCCCAACCCTTGGCCAAGTATGCACTACCGGCATAATAACTTTAATAAAGGCAGGACCGACAGCTTAACGTACCCTCCACAGCACGATAGCGCTTAGTTTAAATTGCCATCATAGCGGTCAGCTGGTCATATCACCCATTCAAACGGTGATCACGAATTGATTTGATAGGTATTTGATAAAGTGCACCGGTGCGGTGGTACGAATACGTAGTACTAACAGAGGCCTTACTCTTGAATGCGATCGGTATTGGACAAGTATTGGAATATGACATTTCACAATTTTGACAGCAAACCTAGCGCCAAATTCAACCTTGTTTCCAAGAGTACAAAAATTTTACAGCAGTAAATAGAAACTGGGATTGGATTGGGATTGCCATTAGATTCAAGAGTAAGGCACCTGTTCTGTGCCGGTGGTCTAGTGGTAGTGACTCCGCCTTACAATCCCAAGGTCGTAGGTTCAAACCCGGTCGTGCACCAATGTATTTTTCTTTACGAAAAATGTATGTGCGCTGCTCAATGCGTGCTCTCAAACGATGAAGGTCATCGTGAGGGCATCGTGAGGTAACCGGCATGTCCAAGAAATACAAATTCGAAAGACATGTGCCATCCACCAATCCGCATTGGGCCCGCGTGGTGGATTATGACCCAATCACTCTCGCTTGAGGGTAAGCCAGTGTCCTAGCAGTGGGAACATTAAAAGGCTGTAATGATGATGTGGTATTTTAATTTGATAGGTCTTTGTCTTATTATTAAAGTTGATATGAATTGCGAAACGAAATATTTATCACCACTTACCAGTGTCAGTGTAGTCTGCCGTAATTATTGCATTCTGAAGTTATTTATAAGCTTCATGCGTGGTGAAATACGTAATCTAGTATGACCACAATCCGCGACAACCGGTCCATATTTAACCACCCCGTACAAGAATAGCTGCCGTTATTTTTACCAAGGACTACTTCAATGGACTAAATTATATTCACCTAATTGTAATATTTGGTTTTTCTATAAACTTCTTTCTAATTTGACCGATTTCTTTTAGTACTTATATCCAAATAGTGTTATATTGTTTTCAACGCTATGTTTCGTTGCCCCCTTGGGGAATGGACTCCTAATAAATGGTCCAGCTAGTTGGATATTGTACTATAGACGAGAGTAAATAGATCGTTAAATTTCCGCTGGCTATTTACATTGAACGGTTTTCCATTAATTATGCCAAACAGGCTAGTATTTTGTTGTTACTCTGTTCGGTTGTAAAGTCTTGTTCATCTGGTCACAAATGTGACTAACAATTAGGGATTGCAAAACCGATTTCCGGTTTTGGTGAAAACCGGAAAACCGGACAAAATTTACCAAGTTTTGAAAACCGGAGTTGAGAGCCAAAACCGGTTTTAACTTCGAATTTCCCGTTATTGAATTACATTATTTTTATAGATTTAAATCAACTTTTTGGAACGCACTTCTATCCAGTGTTGTCACGTATTATCTCCATGGTTCCTAGAAGTGTTTGTGGCACCGTTTTAAAGCTGGCAATATTATATTTCTTTCGATATGCAACACAAGTCACAATAACACAACAAATATATCAGAATTTAATTTTCAATTTCAATATAATCAGCTCACGAAGCTTGCTTTGTGTTGTGGAGCATCACCTTCTTAAAAGAGATGATGAGTTTATTTGGTGTCAGTTAGTTAATCATAATTAACCGAACGAGTGAAGCGTCTCAGTTTAGACATTGGTCAAAAATGCTTTTGTCTGTCAGGCAGTCAATCGCCTAAAGGTCCCATTTTTCAACCAATCTTCATAGATATATTTTATTGAGGAGGTACATCCTCCAGACAGAAGCAAAAATGAGGCTACTGAATATTTCCGCCTTACGAGATCCGATTTAGATTGTTTTTTTTTTATTTACCATAAGCTGGTATTATAAAAAATAGGTGAAGATTTAATTAGAATCATCTGCGTAATGAGCAAATTACCTCGTTAAAACGCAGTAAATTGCTCATTTTTAAAAGTTTGTGCTTGTGAGGTTTTCTGTTCGTAGAACTATTAGTATTATTTTAAGTTCATGTTAACCAAACTGTTAGAGCATAGATTAGTACCTCGACGCTTGGACATTTATTTTAAACGAAATGTTGTTGAATTAAAGTTGAAATTAGAATGTACTTCGCTACGGCACTTCTCACGCCCGTGCGATCCATAATAAGAGAAAAACTCAGTTATTTGCTTGTTTTAAAAAAACTAGACCAATAATCAAAAAACTATTTTAAGAACCGAATAAATGGTTATTTGACTAGCCATGGTGATGAAAGTGACAATTATCTTTAAGTACCATAGGGTAGGGTACCAAATCAAAACATGCGCAAAACTACAATTTTACATATTTTTTTTATCAAGGTTTTGTTTTCAAATCGCGTTTGAACTTTTTGGGCACCAAAGAAAAAATGTTAAATTTTAATATTTCTTAAACGAATTGGCTTGGATTGGCTAATCATTAAAATTAAAATATTTGTAGTAGTCCAGAGAAGGTTTAACCAACGAGAAAAACCGCGCGGGTCAGCTAGAAAAAAAATATTTAAAAATGTTGCCAAAACCGGAGCCAAAACCGGTTTCCGGTTTTGGGCCCTCAAAACCGGTTTTGCAATCCCTATTCACAATAGAATACGGCGGCGCCGCTGTCGCGCCGCGCCGCTAAATTTTAACGAAATAATGAGTACAGACCTAGTATCTTAGTGGCCCTTCAAATCGAGTGCAACGCATTATGCACCTCACTCGATGTTAGCGGCAAAACGGGGATACTTACTATTTATGAAATATTGCGTACCTAGGGAAAGTCTTAAAAACAAGTGGCACTTTTATGGCTCCTCTTTCCAAACGAGTTGTACCGTGGAGCCAATCGAAAGGTTTCCTCAATACGTTACGTGGTGCAAGGGCTCTCTTTGTCAGTCGTCTCAGCCGCCAGACGTGGCGTGCGGTGGGCGCGGCTTGCGGTGAATGTGGAGCTCAAGTTACCAGCTGGGCCACACTGTTGTTAACTGCAAAACAATTAAGCTTGTTGTCTGCCCAATTGTAAATTGTCATGTGTATGTATGTACACACTCTTAATTTTAACCATCCAAGGAACATAAATAATTTGAAGTAACTTTTATTGAGCCATGTTATCATTGTGTAATTCTACAACCCTATTTATTGTTGAATTCTCAGAAAATTAAAGCCTTAGGTATAAACTGGTATCATTTGTATGTTAGTAGCCGCTGGCATCCAGCAAACGTGCCATGGGTGTGAGTCACGTAACGGAAACGGTTCTTTCGATATTGATGACTTGGGTTAGCTTGATGCGTTCCCATCCCATGTATTACTTTACTTTTAACTAGGTACAAAACGTTTTCTATCTCATTCATATACATAATGCCACATACATAGTATAAGATACTCGCTCGCTATGCTAAACTGCTTGTGCATTATAAAACACTGTATACAAAATATGATTAAACTTTATTAGAAAGGTTTATCCCATCCCAACCAAACATCTGCTCCCGACCCAAGCCACCCAGTTGGCGGTAGATTAAACTTTTTTAGTCTAAGTTTGTTTTGTTGAATAAAGCTGAATGAAATTGTATACAATTACTTTCTTTTTTATTTGTACTTATTATCATGGGTAACGTTCCTAAAGTAAAGTAGGTACCTTCTTACTTAAATAATATTATACCTAAACACCGTTTTTCTATTGCTTTCAGTTCAATAATAATAATTTAAATATTTTTATATAAAAACGAGATGACAAACTGACCTACAACTATACAACGCAGAGCTTATACCACGTAGTGCTTACATTTTCTTGGCTTATACCGCGTCCAGGGAGTCTCGTACCATGCTGCATCAGGCTGCATCAAAGTCAAACTTAGATTTTTCAAGACTACACTTATCACATTAATCCTACAAAATTTTTTTTTGTAAATAAAACAGGGGTTTCAGAGTTAAAAAAAAACCGAAATCACAACTCGACATATTTGCACAACAAACGACACAATTATTTTTGACAAAGTATAGCTTTTATAGACCAGCCCCCCCCTGCCATGAACTCTTAGAGTGATTCAAATGAAGACCTAAACTAAATTGTCAAAAAAAATTGTACCATGGTATCAATTAGACAATCATGTCTTCTTCTTCTTTTCTTTTATGGCCTCTGTGGCTAGTTTGCCACAATTTTGCCAGTGTCAAGTGTAATATTTTGATTGTCGCTTAGCAACGTAAACAAACGAAATTTGGAAAGAAACGATGACTTTTCTTTCAAAATTATCTTGGAAAGTCTTTGACTAAATTACCAACCAACATCACCCCTCCATTTCAATTACTTACACTTGTGCTAAGTAAACAAATTTAATTGGATAAACTGCCACCAAATGTACGCAATAAAACTTAAAATAACACGAGAAAAATAATTAAAATGTGAAGACCCATGTCGTTTTGACAAGATAGCCAAAGACAATCCGACAATCATGTCATGGTATACAATTTTTTGACAATTTAGTTTAGGTCTTCAATTGAATCGCTCTAAGAGTTCATGGTAGGGCGGGGGGGGGGGGCTGATCATCATGACACTTTCATGACATGGTTTTACGTGAACAGGGAATAAAACTATTTAACACTTTTTTATAAAATCCCTGTTCAAAAATCAAATCCCCGACACGTAAATGTCTTAAATAATATGAAATTAATTACTATAATATTTTGATCTTGAGGCATGAGACTTTTGGTACGACTTTTGGTCATTATCCTTTGCATGTTCTTTCCAGTATGATCTCAAGGAATTTATGAAATTCGAATTCTAATTGGTCTAAAATTGATTGACCAATTTTTGAATTTTGAATTGATTGACCTACAAGTATATACAAGCAACAAAAGGCAGTAAATTAAACTTAAATTAAATGAAAATTAAACTCATTTACTTATTTTAATTGGTTTATTCTTATCATAGTTTTATTTTTTAAATCTTATAGCATACCTATTGTCATAAATGAGAAAGCTTTCCTTATATTGTGTTTGTAAAGGTAATTTTACCCAAAACCAGCTGAAACAGCGATCACCTCGTTTCTACATACAAGTTTATACTTCGTTAAAACGAGGAGCTCAACGTATCCTCCGGTAGCGGGTCATTTCTTACACACAGTAATACATTACTTGTATAATAACTTAACTGCACCTTACCTACCATTGTTAGTATGTTTTATTTGTGTACTATGATGACCATTTAGAAATAAACATTTATTTTATCTTATATTATCTTATTTTATCTTAAAACAACCGAGGGTGAGACGGAACGGGAAGACGGAGGTACGGGGTGTTGGCAAAGTAATAATGAATGTAAACTCAGAGACGAAGAGACGGGGTTTTCCGAGTTGCTGAGTCTGTCCAGGAATCGTACATTCAGTGCTACGTCCCAAAGACACGACAACAGAATTTAGATATGATTATAAGCAGATGACCAACAAAATAATGAACGATTATAGGGTACTTACTACAACGCTAAAGTGAAATTTTTAGGTCAATATCATTTGCTATTGGCGTGTCAGCTACCGAGCATCGAGCTGATATAGGTTTTTTGTCAAATCATAAAATAAAAGAGCTTGAGTCACTCATCAACTCGTATCATAAATCATAAACTGACTCACGCTTGGCTTACAGTGTTGGTAGTCGTGTAATGCATGAATGATCCTCTGTCTTTGAAACGCTTATCCAGACCTATGCAGGTAGGTAAGTAAAGAATCTCATGAATTACAGTTCTACGGAAAGAGCGTAGAAACCTTACAAAAAATAAACTAGCGCCAACTCTTGGGACCATGGAGTCGCTCGATGGCTGGTGGGACCGACATCGACAGCTCAGCGTGCTCTGATAATATGCTGCATCAAATAAACCTTTTTAACGTAATTTTAAATCACCTTTTAATCACGCGTGGAACCATCTAAAGTAGCTTATATGCTATTTTAGATCACCTTAAAGATGTTAAACACTATATTTGTGTTGCAAAAAAGGGCTATTCGCGCAATTACAACATGGGCCCCAGAGAACCACCTAAAGAGATAAATTCAAAGAGAAAAATTTATGAATATCTTATTATGTTCGCAAAAATGAACAAATCACTTTTGATTTGATTTGATCACCGTTCATGCAAATCCGTTGAGCCGTTTAGGCGTGATTGAGCGAAAAACATACAAACATCGAATATGGTTATTTTTGTTTTTATAGTGTTAACCATCACACTAGGGGAATACTAAAGATTATAATATCCCAAAAATTATTTTGCCTCAAGCGGGATTTGAACCCGCAACCACCGCTTGATACGCGGGCGCTCTACCAATTGAGCTATCGAGACATATCTCGCTTGGACGAAATAATCATTGGGATGTCTTCCTTCGGCTCGAAGCGCCGATAGCTCCACCTACAGGGGAAACGTTGCAGTTATCCAAGCCTGTTCAATGACTAAAGTTAATTTAGTTCATTGACGAGAGGTATCGCATTGCTTATTCAATTGGTTATTTTTGTTTTTATAGTGTTAACCATCACACTAGGGGAATACTAAAGATTATAATATCCCAAAAATTATTTTGCCTCAAGCGGGATTTGAACCCGCAACCACCGCTTGATACGCGGGCGCTCTACCAATTGAGCTATCGAGACATATCTCGCTTGGACGAAATAATCATTGGGATGTCTTCCTTCGGCTCGAAGCGCCGATAGCTCCACCTACAGGGGAAACGTTGCAGTTATCCAAGCCTGTTCAATGACTTAAGTTAATTTAGTTCATTGACGAGAGGTATCGCATTGCTTATTCAATTGGTTATTTTTGTTTTTATAGTGTTAACCATCACACTAGGGGAATACTAAAGATTATAATATCCCAAAAATTGGAATTTTTGGGATATTGAAAAATTGGAATTTTTGGGATATTATAATCTTTAGTATTCCCCTAGTGTGATGGCTTGAGGCAAAATAATTTTTGGGATATTATAATCTTTAGTATTCCCCTAGTGTGATGGTTAACACTATAAAAACAAAAATAACCAATTGAATAAGCAATGCGATACCTCTCGTCAATGAACTAAATTAACTTTAGTCATTGAACAGGCTTGGATAACTGCAACGTTTCCCCTGTAGGTGGAGCTATCGGCGCTTCGAGCCGAAGGAAGACATCCCAATGATTATTTCGTCCAAGCGAGATATGTCTCGATAGCTCAATTGGTAGAGCGCCCGCGTATCAAGCGGTGGTTGCGGGTTCAAATCCCGCTTGAGGCAAAATAATTTTTGTGATATTATAATCTTTAAACATCGAATATATTCGGATTTACAATTATCATGCAAGTCTTCTATGAAATACATTAAATTCTATTAATATTGTAATTATTATTTATTTTACTATTGTTTTTGTCATTTATGCTGACGTTTCGAAGCTATTTAAAAACTCTTCTTCCGCCCGCGACCGCGTTAAACGACGGTTGCTTGGCGAATAAAATGATTACTAACCTAACCACTATGAGTACTAATATCTATTCTGTGCCCTAGGTATAGTTTCAACTCTTCATTCAATATTGTTCTTCGTAGTTTTAAATCTCTCCTAACTAACCGGCGTTTTTTCACGCAATAATAAATTCGGTTTATTGGTTAATCAACCTTGAACTAATTAATATTTACTACAAAATATGTTTGCTCAGAACACTGTAGATAGGAGTAAACAAACGCCTACGTACAGTAAAGTCTTCAACGCGGTTTTATCTCTACAACACTCATCTACCAAGAGATAGTGATATGATAATATGTACAATTTGATAAAACGTTATTATAGGTTAAAAATACAGTATTATATTTAGTTTTTTTTTCTTTCTAACATTAACTTGAAATATATATAATTATATTATGTATTATTTTAATTTAATTATATATACAGGGTCATTCATTATCAACCTGACAAACTTAAGGGATAGGTTCCACACATAAAAATATATATATATATATGTACAGTGGACTCCACTATTAAGTATCCTTCCTAGTAGCTAAAGTTTATCTCAGCCGTCCTCACCAAACAGTACCTAATATAGAAATTCTCGCAATCACAAGTTAAATGCAAAAATTATACTGTCGTAAGGATTCGATCTCGGAACAATCATGTTTGCACACCATGACCGACCGCTTATCTAACTCGGCTGTCGTGTTGATGACAAACGCGTTGAAATTATAAATCACTAGCGTCCAATAACCTGTCCTTGTCTAGCAAACGAATGCAAAGCGTTATTTATTATTTGAAGGGTGTGGGTAGGTCGTTGATTTGTAACGAACGAACAAAGACAACGAATACTTCTCATTGTCAGGCTTGACGTCATATTCTGTGCTGTTTACTTTGTGTGTTCTTCGTAAGCTTTTGACTTTTTATAAAATGCATCATTTATATAATTTGATGAAAACAAGAATTGAAATTTGCGATCAAAATAAAAGCAATTTAAATAATTTGCTCGGCAGCTTCATATAACGGTAAGTGTAACCTTCTACCCAGTCAGTTTTGTTCACATCATCACTTATTAAAGTAGTTAATAATAAAGTGTTTTATTTTTAGATTATTGGGAATGGATATCGTCCATGGGTCTAGGAGAACTTGTGGAAGTCGATGGGCGCATGAATTGTCAGCAATAATAAGAAGTGTTGAAAGAAGTAATGCTACTATCTGTAGCGTTGTAGGTATACCTATCCAGAAGGAATAATGTGAAAATGTGGTGTCAAGTGGTTCTTGGAATTGAAACTCCAGTGATAGGTCTAAGTGTAATTTACGCCAAGATAAATTTATAGCTAGTGAAGGTTACTGTTATAACTTTAGTAGGAAAAAATAGGTAAAGTAGTATACAATTTTATAATAGTGTAACATACTCGTTCACTACATAATAATATTTTACTAGGTATTTTTTTAAGTGAATACCTAACCTACTATATTTTTTAATAAGAATATATAACATTTAACCCCACATTTCTTAAAAACGGTAAATAATAGCTTATATTCACGAGAGATCTAAATTGTTAATACCTAACTATTAACATGTTTGTTCGCCGGTGAATTATGAAAGATTATTATTTACCAGACGTAAATGGCAATGTCATTTTGTATAATTTTGTAGGATTAAAAAAAAACCGTTTTATCTTGTAGTGTTGTAAATCGGCTTATTAATAAAACAACAAAGTTTTCACTAACGAAGAGGTTTTGCTTTGACAATTATTATTATTTGAATAAATTCACACGATAATAAAAGTAAGTAGTGTATAGGTATTATTTACTGCAAAACTTCATTGATAAGGTTGAAAAAAAAACAAAAAGTAACCCAACGCTCGGAATCGAACTCGGTTTCTCAGGATTGGAAATCCAAGTATGATACCACTGTTTCAACACTGCTATTAGCAAAGCAGTTGAAATTATGATTACGGTTCCTTGCATGGTTATTAAATATAATTTATTTGAGCAAAACTCCATAGTAATCCAAATGGATTTGAAGCTAGTTGTCTTATACAAGGGGGATACTTATCTATGGACGGCACTGTACCTATAATTTTTTTTTTCGTTCGTTCATGAGTCAGTGGCTAACTCTGGTGACAGAGTTTCTAGGCCGCCCGAAGGCCTCTGTCATCGATTATTTTCGCTCAATTATTATTTATCATTGTAGGGAATCGAGTTAAGCGACGTAATAATGAAATATTAGAGTGTGCGCGCCCCGTAGCGGGTCAAGGAGTCACTAACACGTGCCGAGCGCTTCCTTTTCAATTTCTAACAAGGATAACTAATTATTAAGCAGAATTACGTAATTTTTTTTTAATTAAAAAAAAAACGTTTAGAAAAAAAAAGTACAAGTATTTTTTTTTATGTGTGGAACCTCCCCCTTAAGTTTGTCAGGTTGATAATGAATTACCTTATATATAACACAGCACCACGTGGTGAATGCTTGTAACTGGGCCAGCTTAATGCAGTCAATCAAGAGCTCGGTAAAAAGTATACAATGTAAACTGTACTGATCAAACTGCGGCGATCGAGAGACTTCCTGTTGCGTTAATTTAAGCCTTGTTTTTTAATCTTCCTAATAATTAAGAATGGGTAGGGAACTAAGGGACCCATTGTTAATCACCGTGGTAGTTATTGTAGATTAGGGAACCTACAGTTCCTAATACTCAAAAAAAGCCAAACTGGTGCATTAATTTGTTACCTCAAATGGCGTCCAATGACCGGAAAAAAATTTAACCTTTATCGAAACCCTCTCACCTATAAACAGTCAAATTGCGTGCAAAGGAGTATGAGTAGGCGTATACGCTGAAGATTTTATAAATGGCAAAGGATTTTACTAAATTTATACTTGGCTCCGTTTAATGGTCCCTTTGTGACAATTCTAATGGAAGGGTTCAAGCCTAGCGGAACAAATTCTAAACTCTACCCATATATGTCACAATCAATGTGAGTAAAAATCGTATCGATAGAGCTCAGGCCTATCGGGAATTTTTCTGTTAGTTATAAAACTTGCTGGTGTTAGAAAAACCAAGTTAGTTTTGCTTTATTGCCTAACAAAGATTAACTTTATTTTTCTGCCAAACGCATACAAATCAAAATTACCGTAAAATTAAAATGTAACAAAATAAAGGGTTCCGAGAAATATGCCTGACCAGTTGATAAATGGGTTTGTATCGGAACCAAACAAGAATGTAAAGAACGAGGTATATTCCGGTCAGCGAACATCATGCCTTCCTGCTGGCTGACCGACGATGTTCCCGGCCGAAACCAAATTTCGTATCATTTCTTTTACGTCTCTATGATTTACTGCCCGAGGTTTGATGTTAGTGTTTACCTTTATGCACTGTGTAACATCATCATCATCTTCATATCAGCCGATAGTCCACTGCTGGACATAGGCCTGTATAAAATATGTGAAAATATACGTTTATTCCATCCAGTCCTACCAGTAGTTCGATAGTCGAACTGTTTGGATGTTTTTTTCCAAATTGTTATACTGACGGATCGAACTATTTGGAAACATAGATTTTATTCCAAATAAAACTACTAACCTCCGAAGTACAGTCAGTATAGTCTTGATTGAAACAAATACTAAATTTCTGGCGCTTCGGCGGCCGCTGCCGCGGCACGCTCGCTACGCTCGCTCGCCTCGTGCGTAGTTTTTCACTAACCTAACATAACCTAAACAGCTGATTTCGATCTAATGAATAAGTGACATCCGCTTAGATCGAAATGAGTAGGTTAGGTTATGTTAACTGGCACCCCAGAATTAGTTACTGGCATGTTTGGTTTCAGTTATTGGCCGTAGCATTTTTTACGAAACACGGCAGATTATAGTCATTTTTTTTAAGAAATACAAGGAACATAATTATCGAGATCTTAGCTCTGGTATAAACGAACTTTTCGAAGCCCTTGTACAAATAATTAAAGTATAAAGTTCACCAAACAAAATGAATTAGTATCGGTTTCGGCACAAGTTTATTTCAGGCAATCGGATCTTGAACGGACTTGACTGACATGCGGTGGTTACTCAACTGGCCATCTATGCTGTGCTCTTCAGCAAAAGTCAGATTGAGTTAAAATTTTGCATTGAACCGTCTGACCAAAAACTAACCAAGTCGTTTTTATTTATTATTGCGGAGTAAGGTTCCACTCGTTCGCATTACTTGGAAGAAGGCCATTTTCGGCAAATTTGACAAATTATAAATTGAATTCGTAGGTGACTGGCGGTGATGTACATAAACTTCACGGGTCAGTAACTTAAAACTTAGTTTTTTTCGTTTCTGTTATTGTCTATACCATAATTTAATGTTTTAAAGTAAAAAAATAATAAAATACATTTAAATTAAGATAAACTAACTTAAATAGTAACGAAATAACGATCAACTACAGAGATACGAGGTATGAGACAAGTTTCATTCGAATTGTAGTCAAACACAATCCTTACCGTTTTCACTACAAAACCCCACCATAGTAGCCGGATTGCCGATTGTCAATCAATTATGATTTTTTTTATACTAAATTATTCGAAAGGTGGTACAAATCAGCACAAAATAGCTAAATATGTAAATTATTCTCTAGAATGAAGGGAGATATCGTACTTAGCATCAGTAGCTTTTAGGAAGTGTTTGAGTATGAAGTAGCCAATAACTACTGCCAGCCAATAACTCATTCATTTACCCTATATAAAATTTTCATTTCATTTCATTTGATTGAAATTTAAAATGTACCAGTTTTTAAAGCTTCTAATTTCATTTACTTGCAGTACAAATGCAACCGCCTCGATTTAGTATGCAGCCATCATCTTCAAACAGCATTGTTAGAGAAGGTACAACAAAAATACTGCAATGCTCAGCCATGGGTAAGTAATTTAATTATGTAGCCACCTATTTTTGTTCTCCTTTCAAAGCATTCTCTCATATTTTATGTTGTTATAGGAATTCCACAACCTATGTATAGATGGCTGAAGAATGGTTTACCGCTCAGTGATTATTCTTCAGAGCTGTTCTATAAAATTCATAATACACAAAGGCAAGATGCCGGTTCATACCAGTGTATAGCGAAAAATGACGTCGGAGCTATTTTCAGTGAAAAGAATAACATTGTTGTTGCATGTAAGTAACTGATTGTTAATTCCTATCTTGACAAAATAAAATTAAATTGCAAATATAATATAGAAACATACCTACCTTACCATCAGGCATTTTTGGCTCCCCTTGCTATATATTTGACAAGCAAGTGTAGAGTAGTAGTAGGAGGTAGTACGTATCTGAAAACAGATTTTTCGTCAGTAAAGAACATCTCGCATTCATGCTTATTTATTATTCATAGAAATTCTAAAATATTCGAATATTATTCACAGCACATGTTCTTCAGGTGCTAACATATTTTCTTATTTTAGATATGGGTGTTTTTCAAGACATTGCTGTAACCGAAATCAGAGTAGAGTCTGGTAGAGCAGTTATTTTAGATTTCCCATTGATAGAGTCAGAACCGCCTCCGTCAGTGATATGGCAGGACGAAATATCTGCTCTGAGATATGACCAAAAATATGCTATGACAGATAAGCACCAGCTCGTCATATTAAGCGCTTCCAGTAAAGACGAAAAAGCTTACAGGTGAAATGTTTTATCATTGTTGACCATTATTTATTATATCGTAAGTCGGTACATAATCTATGCGTTTATTTTATATTTATTATATTTCAGAGTTAGAGCAATCAATACTCAATTAGGTAAAGAAGAAAATAGTCCATACATCAAGCTCAGCGTCTATGGAGACGATTCTACAGAAATTCCACCAGAAATTATTATAAAACCACAAGATACCAAAATTACAAAAGGTCAAGAATACACAAATCTGTATTGTGTTGCTAACGCAAGACCGCTACACGAACTAGAAACTCTGTGGTTCAAAGACGGTATTATGATAGACTTGGCGGGAGTAACATTCGACTTGAATGATCAATGGAACAGAACCTTGAGTCTGATATCGGCAAACTTGACTCATACAGGACAGTACACTTGCCAAGCGAGATTGAAGACAGGAGGCTTTGCAACAGTAACAGCATCAGCTATTGTTACAGTTTACGAAAAACCGGTATTTTTAACTAATTTGAAATCGGAAACTTTTGGAGAATTTGGGAGCACCATTACATTAGAATGCAGTGTTCAGGGCATTCCGTTGCCAGGTATTACCTGGTACAAGGACGCAAAGAAGATTGCAAGCGTCGGTGCAGGAGCTGAGGAGACCGACAACATTGACGTGGATGATGGCGGCGGCAGGTATCGAGTGGAAGTGGACCGTTCGCTCATCATCACCGAACTCAAAATGGACGATATGGGCATTTACCAATGTATTGCGAGCAACGATGCTGGGGACTCCTCTATTTACACCTGGTTAAAAATCAAAAGTAAGTTCAAATGCTCTGTACCTATACGAATTGTTATTGTTAGGTTTCCGTGCAAAAGTTCCGTATTATGTGGCGCATTCTTGAATATGCTGTTGCATGGGAATGAAACGAATAAATGACTTGCGACACGTAATTTCAGTATTGACATAATGTGAACAACGTACAAAGTTCCTGTGTTTTGTTTGTATCACGGGAAGCAAAATAATAGGACCACTTTTTAACTTTTGAACATCGATTAGCAGAACATCAATATAAAACACCACGCAGAAGACTTCAATCGTGATTTTGTAATGTTAATTTATTGTTTTTTTCTACATTACCATACAATTAACTATTGTCACTGTCGTGTCGTGCAGCTAAGGACAGTAAACGATTCCCACGCAGTCACATGAAGTTAATAAGAATGAGGACTTCGGATAAAAAGGCTAAAACGTTCAAATTCGATACCGGCAGTAAGATACGCAAAATGTTGATGCACATTTGATACCGCAAAATGTTTTTGAGCACAGAGTGTTTTTTTCTCATAAGTAATTATTATACTCTAGTAAACATATTTATTTCAAGAATTCTATGCCAGTTAGTTATTAATTTTACTGTCCTGTAATAAATATGATTTGTATTTCTTGTAGGTTATTTAGAACTAGCTTATTAATGCCGTATACCTACTAGTAGAGTACTATCATAATAACCGCATGATATCGTAGCGCCGCGTCGTTTAAACGTAGCACACGATTGATATCAAATATTTAAATCGTTTTGCTGCAGCATTATATTGCGTTTTTTAGTCGTAACACCTGAGCGGCTTACTAAGTGTAAGCGCTCCGTTCTAAGTGCTACCGGACGGAGAGGCATTGTTAAGTGTATGTTGGTTGGATGGTATTAAAAGCATGGCTTGTGTTTGAAACGTTCATGGAAATGTAAAACTATAGCAATTTTTGTTTTTAGAGCTTTTTGTCATGCATTCTTTTTGGAAAAAGCCTCCTTGTATTACAGCTTTACAGCATTTAACCATAACAGGCACTTTTCCTGACTGCAATTTACAAAATTTTTATATCTAAAATTATTATACAATTTTACCTTCACTTTAATTGCACATTGTTTTAATTTGTTCATTACACGATTTTTCCACAATAAATTGATAGAATAAAGCTAGTTGTCAACTAACTGAGTGCGTGTGGCTTGTAGCGTCCCCGCCAATAATGCAGACTCCGCCTTCGAACATCACTGTGTTGGATGGAAAAGACGCCACCATCAGCTGCCGCGCCATCGGAGCGCCTACTCCGAACGTTACCTGGTACTTCACCGGTAAGATCACGCTTATAACGTAAAAGGAGCATTTTATAGATATGATAACGATCTATACTTGTAAGTTTGTATGTAATTATGTGTTAATTTTTATAGCTTTTCAAAACGACTGTATATTTTTCTTTAATACATTATGAATTTTGTCTCGGTTAAAATATGTTTCAGAATGTTTTCAGGGTCTTGCTTGTCCCACCCACGAGACCGTGTGTAGTTAGAGTTCAGTCCTACTAGTTTAGCTAACTAGTGCTTTTATTAAAATAAGATTAATCTCCCTACTACACACAGATCGTTTTCGGTTCACTAAATATTTAACTCCGTTTTCAATCACGGAGAGTACGTACTACGGACGCACACAACCGGCAAACCCATTATGAGTTTGTTAATGTATTCGAACTTTTAGTTCAAAAACTTGCCGGTATCCAATGCTCTTTACTCTATCTGCCGCAATTAAATAATGCACAAAAGTAGAGTGCTGTCACCGAATTAACACATTGTGACGCGACGAATAACAAGCTTATTTATATTGTTTTAAAATTTATCTAGGTCGCTAGTTTTCTTAACAATCTTAGTACATTATTCTTAAAAATTACATTGCGGAACCACCAAGCTCAGCTCTTTATTTTAAGCAACGTTGCAAAGTATGAACTTCCACGAACCGCAACGCATTACACAATGAAGTAGTACTACCATTTTGATTTAATCGTATTTCAGATTCTCTTTTAAACAACCTCTCAGGGAGGCTCCAAGTCTTAGACGAAGGTGATTTACTAATCACAGGCACTACATCAGCTGACTCGGGGAAATACACGTGTGTACGACACAATGATGCTGGAAATGTTTCTGGTGAAGCTTATGTCACTGTTTTAGGTATGCATTTTCAAATAATGTTTAAAAATACTTGAAATTGCGCTCGGTAAGCCCATTGTACATTTATTGGGTTCGCGTTTTCAACCAATGTTTATTTAAAGATCGTTCGAACACACAGTTTTATCGAGTTCAACAAAACTCGCTCGCATGTTTACACTGCCTTTATGTTCGACTGTTGTTGGAAATGCGAAACATAACTGATTTATTTTTTTAGTGAGAACACAAATTATTGCTCCGCCCGTTGATACACGAGTATTATTGGGTCACACTGCTACGCTCCAGTGCAAGGTCTCTAACGATCCGAATGTGAAATACAACATAGACTGGTTCCATAACAAACAGTGAGTTGAAAATCATTTTTGCGCATTTAAATCTCACAACAAATGGCCAATAAAACATTTCAATATTTGTAGGGCTATGACAGCCGGTTCCCGGATTGGGATTTCAGCAGAGGGAGCTTTACAAGTTCAAGCTGTAAGAGCGAGCGATGCTGGAGAGTACACTTGCGTTGTGACGTCGCCTGGAGGGAATCACACGCGACACGCGCTTCTTTCGGTTATAGAACTGCCCTTCGCACCGACCAATGTCCGAGCTGTGAGGATAGATACCCCTCAACAACGCGCGGTTAATGTCACTTGGACACCAGGCTTTGATGGAAACTCTGCTATCCAGAAATTTATTGTGCAGAGACGAGTCGTGCCAGAATTTGGTGAGTAAATAAGTATAGTTTTTTTTATACTTTTGCGATCACAACGCATATTTTTAGAGTTTGCCTGTGCCCACGGTTGTTGCAACACAATCAAAACGTGTCGGGAGAATTAAATAAAAAGCTAATTACGCGATAAATCCCGCAAAATATTATAAAAAAACTACATAATATTATTGTATAATTATTTGTTATCTCATAATGATGTTATTGTAAAGGTCCAACACCAGATCCACTTCTGAATTGGGTAACGGAACCCGTGAACGTGTCTGTTAATCAGAGATGGGTGCTCTTGACCAGTTTGAAGGCAGCAACATCATACCAGTTTCGAGTTTCCGCGGTGAACACCGTCGGGGAAGGTCCGGCCTCGGATCCCACAGATGTTTTGACTCTACCTCAGGAAGGTAAAAAAAACCTTTATGATTAATTATTATATGCAGGTGTGATATTGCAATAAATGTAAAATAACATCACGCACCCGTTAAGTGTAAAATGCTGTGAATAATTAGTATATCATTTGCACAAATACAATTCATATTATATTATCTATTATGTAGAAAGCTAGAGCTACTAACATTTTCATTAGTAATGTAAGCGTCCAGTAAAATAAACTGTGTTCTCTTTGCAAACAAGCCGCCAGCGATCTAATATGCTGCCAAGGTATGGGATAATCTTGATTACGTAGATGTAGATTGTGCCGTCCTAAAATTTTATTTGGTCTTGTATTGCTTCGGATTTTGAATTTTTAATACTTTGTTGTGTCATTTAACTGTTTCCTTGCAAGGTGATTGGCAGTGATACTCGTATGGTATTTACGTAGAAATATTAATCCTTAATGAACATTATTAGAATGTTCGGAATATTTGTCACGAAATTACTAAATCGAAAAACCTTGGGCTTGGGCTGTCGGTTCCTGCTATAACAGTCGTTAGGCTATTACGGAAGCCTTCGGGCGGCCTATAAGCTCCGTCACCAGACTTGGCCATTGACTCAAACAAAATTACTTTTACTAACGTTTAATTCTAACCATATTTCTTGCTTGTTTGAAATTTTTATGAGAACTTTTCTCTTCTGTATTTGCACGAATTTATTATGTTGAACTCGTTGCAAGTATTTTCTTGACTTTTATGAAAAAACTAGAGAGTTATGAAATATATTTTTTGCAGCTCCATCTGGTCCTCCTGTTGGTTTTATGGGTTCGGCGCGTTCTTCATCGGAAATTATCACCCAATGGCAACCGCCTCTCGAAGAACACAGGAACGGTAACATACTCGGTTTCGTCATCCGGTACAGGTTACGCGGATACGACAACAGCCCGTGGACAAACCAGAACATCACCAACGAGGCTCAGAGGAACTACCTCATCCAAGATCTAATCACGTGGAAGGATTACAACGTTCAAATCGCTGCGTATAACGATAAAGGGGTTGGAGTGTTCTCGGATAGTTATACTATAAAAACAAAAGAGGGTATTCCCGAAGCGGCGCCGGACAGCGTGCGATGCGAACCTTTGAATTCAACTTCAGTTACTGTGTGGTGGACTCCGCCGAATCCGCAGAAAATCAACGGAATCAACCAGGTATGTAGATCCCTTTGAAGGGTAACTATACTATTTATATTAGTATGTTTAGTGTTATAATTTTAGGACCACTGGTGTTCTAGTGGTAGTCCCTACCGCCTTCCGATCCTTAGGTCTTGTATGCAGATCCGGTCGTGCCCTAATGGTTTTTTTTTTTAAAGTTATTGCGTCAGTGCTCTCAAACGGTGAAAAAAACACAGTTTTCAGATCGCGTGTTGCTTTATGATCCCAATCACTCTCGCTCGAGAGTAGGTGAGTTTCCCAACAGTGGAGATATTAGAAGGCTGACCATGACTATTGTGTTTTAAAAATTTTTGCTACATACTGTTCGCGTGTTTCAGGGTTATAAAATTCAAGCATGGAGATGGGATGAAGCGGAAGATGCCAATACCGAACAAAAGATCGTTAGCGTTCCGCCGAACTTGTTAGATCCTCTCACGAAACAATCGGCCGCTATAAGTGGCCTCGAGAAGTTTACCGAATACAATATTACTGTGTTGTGCTTCACCGAGCCGGGAGATGGACCACGCAGCGAATACATTTTGGTCAGAACAAAAGAAGATAGTGAGTATTCATGAAATGCTTCAAAGTTATTGCATCAATAAAGTTGGCTAAAATTGTTCGGTTGGTATCAAATTGCCCCGAAGCGTACATTATTCCGCTAATATAACGAACTCTGCCACACGTGAAACAAGTTTGGGTAGAGCAGTTCAATGTAGTTGCACTAAAGTGTTTTATTGCTAAAAGTTTGCAGACAGCGAAGTAGTTGATATTATAGATATTATATATATATTTATAATATATACATATTTATAATATATTATGTTTATTTTAATATATATTTAAGTATATTGTTTAGTATAATATGTATAATTATTATAAATTATGTATACATAAATAAGTTTAAATTTAAATTATAGATATTACTATGTACGCCACCGTCCTCATTTGTTCTTTCTTTTCCAATCCATCCTAAGGTTGCCTGGAAGAGATCGCTTTTAGTGATAAGGCCGCCCATTGTTACACTTTTATGAAAATGCTTTTATCCTTTCTGTATTTATTTTTAAGGTGTACAATAAAGAGATATCTATCTATCTATCTATCTAGTTGCTTAACCTACTCGCTGCACAAAGTTCTTACAAGTACAACGTGATATTACATTTCTAGCCCCCCCTTTAAATATTGGAAAAAAATGCTAGAAAAAGTTAACTCTCAAACTAAGCTATGAGAACCAGATACTAACTAATAGAATACAAATAATACGAGTATAATACAATACATAAAAATTATAGTCATTGACCTGATTTGCAGTTCCCGATGAAGTCGGAAGCTTGTTATTCGATGATATATCCGACCGAGCTGTGCGGGTTTCATGGACGTCGCCGAAGAAATCGAATGGAATACTCATTGGTTATAAACTTACCTACCAAATTAAGGATAAGCCTGATACGATAAAAGAGGAAGTGCTTCCACCAAACGTAACAAGCATAAGAGTGGAACACTTACAGGTAACTGCAGATAATCAATTTGGTTATTTTGAAATTAGCAAAGAAAATTTCGGTACAGAGTATTGTTTGGACTTGTAAGTTCAGTTCGGACCCATGAGAGCCCAGTCGGAAACGTTGTAATGTCATCAGACAAATTAAGAGGGTTAGCGTTTATAGCTGAAGTTGACCAATTTATCAAAATCTATAGTAATTTGAATTCCTCATATAGTTTCGTTTACAAAGCTGGTTTTTACAGGCGAGCACGCATTATAAGTTCTGGCTGTGCGCCATAACGGGCATCGGTGACGGTCCTCCGCGAGCCGCGACCATCCAATCTGGAGTGGAGCCCGTGTTACCAGGAGCCCCACGGAACCTCGCGCTATCTAACATCGCTGCCTTCTCCGTGCTACTGCAGTTCACGCCTGGCTTTGACGGCAACTCCTCTATATCGCTGTGGACTGTGCAGGTCAGTACTAAATAATATATTTTGTATGTAAATTGAACTGAAAGTAGACACAATCTCGCCACTATTTAAATGGAGCACTATTAAAGTAGTTAGTCGGAAATGACATCCTTACGACTGCGCCAGTTTTTAATAGTTTCGTAGGTTGAATGTCCTGTTTTGTTTGTGAACCAATTCTTGTTAGTCATGTTCAATAATCGAGTGTGTAAAGGCAACAATATTTCCTGTTATGGTGGGTACCTAGTCAATGGATGAAGCTAGATGTCTAACGGCTTCGCTAGTTACTAAGTTCTGGAAACTTAGTTATCAAGACACAACTTTGCATTGTATTTCAGGCTCAAACCGCTCGCAATTCATCCTGGGTGACAATATACGAGGTTAACTCACCAGACGCTCAGTCGATACTCGTCAGCGGTCTAGTTCCGTTCACAACGTACAGATTGCGAGTGATAGCTACGAATGTTGTTGGATCCTCGGCGCCTTCGGAACCATGTAAAGAGTTCCAAACTATACAAGCGCCCCCGAGGCACCCACCGAGAAATGTCACAGTTCGAGCGGTCAGTGCTACTAACCTGCGCGTTAGATGGATCGTAAGTTAACATTGTTGTTGAATAGCTCAAACATTAATATATCATACATATACTTCGACTGATACATACACTCCAGATGTATTAACTACTCACGTTTATGTGGTCTGAATACGGACTAGAATCTTTTGCTTTTTATCACTATTTAATTGTGTCTTGTTATGTTTTCAGCCGTTACAGCAAAGCGAATGGTATGGCAACCCGAAAGGCTACAACATCACGTACAAACGAAGCGGAACAAACGACACTCTCTACATTGTTATCGATGACCACACAGCCAACTCGCACATTCTCTCCAACTTGGAAGAATGGTCTGTGTATGAGATTATGATGACGGCTGTGAATGAAGTGGGCGTGTCTTCGGAAAGTCCCATTGCTATTGAGAGAACTCGAGAGGCTGGTAAGACCTTACAACCAAATCAATTCAATATGAACACAGCGCCTCGTAATCTATCTTGTTTGGTGTATTATGTTACAACAACAACGCATCCAACGAGTACATTGTCCTGACCCCACACTAGGATTCCCTGGTGTCGTGGCGTGGGTTTCAGAAAGTACTAGTACTATGGTACTACAACAACCCCGACACAGAAGAAATACTTGCAAAAGTACTATCTCACTTGTTCATAAAAAAACATTTTAGCGTCTTTATGTACTGTCTTTTGTTGTTATTCTTATGTTAATTAACAAAGACAATGGCAGATTTGAAAGACACTTTAGCTAACAGATGATTAAAGTACGATTATGAATTAGGCTCTTAATGTAAGCTCTTTTGTCCACAGTGCCATCAGCAGGACCGAACAGTGTATCGGGTAATGCGACGTCGTCGACAACAGTCGTGGTGTTGTGGGGTCACATTCCCGTACAAGACCAGAACGGTCTAATCGAAGGCTACAAGGTGTGCTATGCGGCGGTGGTGCCGCCGCCGCGCCCCGAACATAAAGTGGAATGTCAAGCGATACCTTCCAACCAGACTCACACCATAACTCTCACCGAATTAAGGAAATACGTCATGTATCAGATACAGGTGCTCGGTTATACGCGATTGGGCGATGGAGTACTAAGCAATCCGCCGTTCACAGTCAGAACTTTCGAAGACAGTGCGTATATATTCTTATATATTCTTGTAATCTTAAGAGAAAAATAAATAAAGATCTTAAACCTTATTCTAATTGTAGTAGAACTCTTTGTGATAGAAATCGAACGGGGAAGTACTACCACCTGTTTCTGCAACCAAGCTGTAACGGCCCATTTACACCATACAATATTTGCATGCAAGAATTGCCTTTCAAATTGATTTTGGAACAAAAATGTTTGAAAATGGATTTGATAAGGCAATTCATGCATGAAATTATTGTATGGTGCAAATGGGCCATAATGCTCGCATCGCTGTATTACTACGACCTTAGGTGGCGCGGTGGGCGAGTAACCGGTTGTGAAGCGAGAGATTGCGGGTTCAACCAGCTGTGTAACAAACACCAATATTCATTTTTTGTTTCGGTTTGGATTTCAGTGAAATTACTCTCGAGACTTTAAAATCTCAAGGTGGCAGCGCGAGTAATATTGAAGGGTACCTAGGCTACGGTAACTGCTCACCGCAAATCCGCTTGGTTCCCACGTTAGATGGATAAAATAAAAGAGCTCCAAGTGTATTTTAATTTTAGATAGCTAACTTTAGTGTTGTGTTTTAGCACCCGGTGCGCCGTCAAACGTGTCGTTCCCGGACGTAACGTTTACGACTGCGCGGATCATTTGGGACGTGCCCGAGGACCCGAACGGTGAAATACTCGCGTACAAAGTCACCTACCACCTCAATAACACGTCACATCACATGTTCTCGAGGGAATTTTTACCGTCCGATCGAACTTTCAGGTATACATTTAACAGGGTTTAGGCTGCGTTTCCACCAGAGATGTGCGAGGATGTGTAGCAAGGAAAGTGTTTTTAGGAACCAATAGAATCACTTCATTAAAGCTGTTAGAAAGAGGCTAGGTAAATGAAGTGATTCTATTGGTTCCTAACAAACACATCCCTCGCTACACACCCTCGCACATCTCTGGTAGAAACGCAGCCTTATACCGTGTAGTTTATAAGTAATTCAAAGTTAAGTTCACTTTAATATTGCATACTAGTTATCTATCACGAATCCGCATTGGATCGAGGATTGAGTCCCAATTATTCTCGCACGATAGTAGGCCAACGTCCCAGCAGTGGGAACATTAGAAGGCTGATGATGATGACCTTTCCTATTTTAGGTACTGCAAAAGCGATCATACACCGTAGCGGAGCGGAACGGAGCTAATTTAACCAATACCTAACTTGTCAAATTTGCGCGAAATTAATGTGTCGTAGCCTAGGTAATCTCGCTCGCAATTAACACATTGCGCATAACGTGCGAGCGGGCTTACGTAATCGCTAAGCACGTTTGATACGATTCTATTGAGTGACTCGCTCGGCACCGCTCCGCTTCGGTGGATAATCGCCCACCTAATAATTAATGTTGTATAATAAATAAAACCATCACTCAAAGAGGGGGTCTCTTCGAGACCTAGACCTTGGTCTTCTTATTACTAAATATAGTCCGATTCAATTTCGGGGTAATAGGAAAATATAATGTTTTTATTTAGGTACTTGTTTATTATTTATTAATAAACTAGCTGACTCGCGCGGTTTTACTCGCGTTTTTCTCACCGTTCAAACCTTCCCTGGACTTCTACAAGACCAAAATTAGCCAAATCTAACGCACAGCAATTCATTTTTATATACAGGGTGGTCCAAACATAGACGTCAATAACAAAAAAAATTGATTCCTCAGGGGTTTCCGAAAATGCCACATGTATGTTACCCGATTTTTGTATTTTTCGAGTTATGATTTTTTAAATGTTTTTTTGAGAATGTTTGATCAGAACTTTCGAAATTGATAAAAAAATGTTTGGGGGTTTTTCACCAAGATTTTTTTTTGTAAAATAATTTCAATGAGTTGCACAATTATGCATAAAATAATCGACTTCTTAGCATAGGTTGAAATCTCAACATTAAATTAAAAATCTAAAAACCATTAACCCCGTATAAGAAAGATAAAATAACGTTATCGTTTAATAGGGCAACGGAACTAGCTTCAGAGCAGTACTACCTGTTCTCCGTGACGGCTCAGACGCGACTGGGTTGGGGAATCACGGCGCGCGCGCTCGTGCTGACGACTGTGAACCGAGTGGTGCCCTCGCCGCCGACGCTGCCGAACATAGCGCCGTCGCTGCTGCAGCCGCATCACATCACCTTCAACTGGACACCGGGAGACGACGGATATGCTCCACTCAGGTTAGTGTATGCTCAACTGGACACCTGGGGCCCACCTTCAACGCAATCTCAATTCAATTCTAATGTTATTATTATTATTATTAGCTTGCGTCGTCCCACTGCAGGGCAAAGGCCTCCCTATCCCCATTCCAACGTTCTCGGTCTTGTGCTACGGTAGACCAATCCTTCCAAAAGTATCAAGATCATCCCGCCATCTCGGTCTTGGTCTGCCGCTAGGTCGTCTACCATCGTTAGGGGCCCATTCCGTTGTAGTTCTAATGTATTGCTGAAATTTTTGTATTCATGGAAACAAGGTTGAATTTGGCGCTAGGTAGTCATAAATGTCATATTCCAATAATTGTCCAACACCGATCCGTTTAAGAGTAAGACTCTGAACACAAAACAGTTATTAGTACTCCCCGGAGACATTATAAAGTTCATTATTAAGGTTATAATTTGAATAACAAGGCAAGGTGTATTTCTCTTTCATCCCACATGTTCATCCCAGAAGCACAGAACAAAAATATTAGTACTACGTACCAGAAGCCGAAAGTAATAAAATTAAGTAGGTAGGTACTAGTTATGCACAGTTAAACAAAAAAGCGTGAGGCAAAGGTTGTAGCTTGTATTAAAATATGTCTATGTATGAAGATTTTGACATTCAATTTAATTGCAGATAACTGATACACTGTTCAGCAAAAAGAAAAACAGATTGTGACATTAAATGTTATTGCAGATACTACACTGTTCAGCAGAAAGAGGAGGGTGGCGTCTGGAAGACAATACCGGAACGCGTAGACCCCTTCGCTACGTCGTACACGGCAGAGGGGCTGAAGCCCTACACCGCGTACCAGTTTAGGATCAGAGCCACCAACGATATCGGGCCGAGTGCTTACAGCAACGCTACTGAGATAGTCCGCACTTTACCCGCAGGTCAGTGCTATAAAACTAAAAAATATGCTTACGGCTGTGTAACCTCTACATAGTATAAAACATATCACTTCTGTCTGTCATGTATGTTAATTATACCTAAATATTATATACTTTTTTTTTTATTCAATATTATTTAAAAGGACTTTTAAACAACATGTTTATGTCAGCCCTGTAAGGTAACAAAATAATAACAACTTAAATAGAACAATTTCAACATTAGCATGTTTGTGTCGTGTTTTTACTGTTTAGTTTTGCACCTTCTGTTTCATGTACCTATCTACTGTCACAAATAAATTTTCTTTCTTTCTTTATGTAAGTAAGTATGTAAACTTAGAACTTATCAATGCAGCAGATTTTAATGTGGTTTTCATCAATAGATAGAGTAATTCAAGTGGAAGGTTTATAACACCCGTGCGAAGTCGAAGCGGATCGCTTGTAAATAATAAAATATTAAGCGTAACAATTTTAAAGACAGTGCTACATTCTTTTACTTTTCAGCTCCAAGTAAAGCTGTAGAGAAACTGCATGTAGTGCCAATAACTCCAAGCAGTGTCCGCGTGCAATGGGCGCCTCTGGGTGAACAATACTGGTGCGGCGACGCGCGCACCGGCAAGTACCGCATCCACTACCAGCCGCTAACGGACTTCCCTACTGCCTTGCAGCAGACGATGAAGCTGGACGTGCCAGGGATCAAGGTACACTAGCTTTGTTGTATTATTGATAGGTTTCAACTATGTTATCAATCAATACATATTATAAAAGGCTTGCTGACATACTAATAAACAACATACATACAGTTGTGGTCATATAATTAAGAACGATTTGAAGTTTTAGAAGTTTTTTATTTAAATCGTATCATACACAGAGATGTGTACCTTTTGAGAAGCAACTATTTATGTTATATAATAGTCACATTAATAGAGCAACCTGACTTAAGAATAAAGTATGAAATCGCTAACTATTTTTTGCACATTTTATTGATTTTATCAAAGTAACACATTCAAATAGTACTGAAACTGGACAAATAATTAAGAACGATTTATTTAACTGCTCGGGAATTGTTTTGTATGACACTTAGATTTAAAAAATCTTAATATTATGTAGCACAGGAAACATAAAAAGAAATATTTAACTAAAATTAATAGTTAATAGCATATCCACGGCTTTTAATTACAGCTTTACACCGGCGAGGCATTGACTCTATTAATTTTTGACATTTCGCAAGAGAAATAGAGTTCCATTCTTCTAAAAAAACGTCATACAGCTCTCTTAAATTTCCACACTTTGTATTTGAAACCTTTTTCTTTACTTCAAACCACAGATTCTCTATTGGGTTTAGATCTGGACTGTTAGCAGGCCAGTCTAAGACAGAAACTAATTGCGCTGTAAGAAATTCCTTTACGGTGCGTGCAGTGTGCTTTGGATCATTGTCATGCTGGAATGTCCAAATGACCGGTAGAACGTCTTCAGCGTATGGTAACATTGTTTCTACCAGTATATTTTTGTATTGGAACTGATCCATGTTACCTTCTAACAACTTTACAGGTCCTACACCATGTCCAGAAAAGCAACCCCAAATTTTCACATTTCCACCACCGTGCTTTAATGTAACTTTCGTGTACTTTGGGTCGAATGCTGTATTCGGGGGACGTCGTACATATCGTTTTCCATCAGAACATACTCTGTTTATTTTCGTCTCGTCAGAAAAAAGTACATTTTTCCACTGTTGCACAGTCCAGTTTTCATACTTTCTCGCAAATGCAAGCCGGGCTTGCCTGTGGCAAAGTTTTAACATGGGTACCTTTCTTGCTATCCTACCGTGCAATTTTTCTTCTACCAAACGTCTTCGAATAGTGCGTGCTGAGATTGCTGAAAAGTTGTTTTCACCAAAATATTATTTTCTAAGCTCATTGGACCCTTTAAAAGGATTTTGTTTTGCCATACGAACGAGTTTCGGTCATCTCGAGGAGTTGTTTTTCTCTATTTAGGTACACGTGGAACATTCGAAGTAGTTTGATACGTAGCAAAATGCTTTACAGCGTGGAAAACCATCGTTTTTGAACATTGCAGATGGTCGGCTATCTTTTTATAAGACCAATTCTTCCGGCGAAGTTTTATTATTACTTCCCTTGTAGATTTATCACAACTTTTATTTTTTCCCATTGTTTTTTCTAAAGAAGCAATCACCTTTAATCTTTTACAGCACGTAATTGCGCCAAAATTATACAAACAGTAACAAATCGACTGAGTGTTCTCTATTTAAACTTGAATAAAGGTATAAACTACTTAGCGTTCTTAATTACGTGACCAGCCAGTTATAAGGAATACTTTGTTTAAAAGTAGTGTAAAAAGTTTGCCTATTGATTTTTAGCCAATCATGTGTATCAATGAATACAGTGGTAATATGGAAATGTTTTACGATACCGAGAGAAATAAAAACAAATGCATACAATTAGTTTTGCATCTTAGTTGGAAAAAATCTTCCCTTTATATCAGCGTTCTTAATTATATGGCCACCACTGTATATCCTAACCACTAGATAAGATAGATAAGAGACTAGAAACTGGAAATTTGGAGGGTGTGTTCTTTATAAAGTATGTAGGTAAGATAAAAATAAAGGTTGGTAATGAGAAACACATTTCCAAATTCAAATTCTAGTAGTCACAGCGGGAAGATGAAGTTGTTGTTGAGAGTGTATAAAATACCTCTACGCGGACAAAGCCGGGGCATACCACTAATCATATAGCTTCTGATACGCACGGCATGGAATTCTAGTCGAGCGTGTTATGCATGTGACTGTTGTCTGTGTTATAGTTCTCTCGGCGGATCTAGGCTTCCGTGAAGTTAGCCGTTTGTGTTGCGCAAAGACAATTTAGTTAAAAAAAGCTCCATTGCGCATCGAAACGGCTAACTCCACGGAAGCCTAAATCCGCCGAGATAACTATACTTATACCGAACGCTGTGTGTTATTTTATCGCAGAGCGAAGAAGCGGTTCTAACCGACCTATCAGTGGACCGCAACTACGAGATCAGCGTGAGCGCTGTGAACTCGCAGGGCGCGGGCCCGGGCGGCACGCCGGCCGTGGTGTGGGTCGGCGAGGCCGTGCCCACCGCGCCGCCGGCCGACGTCGCCGCCGAGCCGCTGTCGCCCACCGAGGTGGCGCTCAGGTGGCGCCCGCCCGCGCTCGCGCATCAGAACGGAGACCTGCTGGGCTATAAGGTAAGCGGACATATTTAATTGGTACTAATTACGGTGAAACTAACTTAGCACGAAGTATGTTGATGTATGAATTACTGGAGCTGGACCGATTTAGCTAATTTTGGTCTTGAAATGTTTGTAAAAGTTCAGGGAAGGTTTAAACGGTGAGAAAATATACAGGGTGTAAAAATTTGCTAAAAAATATAAATAACGCTAGTGAAACCGCGCCGGGTCTACTAGTAAGATAGTAAAAAGAAGAAAAAAAATCTCGGAAGTGTACTTTTCGATTTTATCATCATAACCTGACGGTTATTCATACACCACACTGTTAACGCACTATGGTCTCAAACTTATAACACCCCTCTCTGTAATCGTTGATTGAAAAGAGCTTATATGTTAGGTTTTTTCGGTGAATTGATGCCTGTTGTGTGTGATGGATGACCTTATCTTTTAGTATTTGTTGACGAGCTTTGCATAGCTCATGTGGTGTGTAGTTCTTTTTAATGCTGCAAAATGTTTTTTACTTAGAACTTGTTGCTTTATAGATTTTCTACATCATGACGGAGTCTCCCGAGGACCCTGAGCCAGGGCGTCGCGCCGAAGAAGAAATAGAAGTGGTATCAGCTACTGCCACTTCACATTCGCTCGTCTTCCTAGACAAGTTCACCAAGTATCGGATCCAGGTATGTACAGTACATGAACTGCATTTGGTTGACAGGCGCGAGCCGCGCTCTCTCGAACGGCTTAAAATTGGCCACAGACACACAAGAACAAACTTTTTACCTTATACAACTTTTTACCTTATAAAAGAGCCACCGTTTGATTATATGTACCTACGCGAAAAACGTTTTAAAAACGGGATACCTACCAACCAGTCTTGATTCCGACAACCTAGGCTACCATATTTGTGGCAACGAAATTTGGTTTAATTTCAGTGGAATCTAAATAAGTCGGCGAAATTGATTTCCGTCGGACAATAAAATTTATGGATTGTTATTCATGTAAAACGAACTTTTGTAGGTGTTAGCTTTCAACCCTGCAGGCGACGGGCCGCGCTCGAGCGCTGTTTTAGTCCGCACCCATCAGGGCCTGCCGACAGCTCCTCGAAACATCACCTTCACAGATATAACTATGAACAGTCTCGTAGTGACGTGGGAATCACCTCACCGAAAGAATGGACTTGTTGCCTCCTACCTTGTCACCTATGAAACCATCGAGCAAGATGAACGTAAGTAATAATATAATAATAATATCATCATACGAAAACAGGTCGACTGAAGTAAATCTGCATATAACTTCAGTCATGATTTCATGACACTTGTACCAAATAAAAAGCTGTCAAAACAGCGTGGTATTTGGTAGTACCACGCTGTTTGTTTTGCAGAGCCACGTTAGATTAGAATCCGATCATATATCTGAAATTTTTTTTGTTATATTTTTAAATTTTGCCGGCGTGTATTTTGCTGACTTAAATTAATCAGGCGCTTTCTTATAGTTTAAATCAGTTATATAAATAAAACCTCTGCATAATAATGATATTTTTCAACACGTTCATACTAAATACAATTCGTACAACAGTTTTCGCGTAGGGACAGTAGCGTTTATCTTTCCTAAATACATAATTTTAGGTGGTGGAAGTATGCTTCCCAGCAGGACCACTAGCGAAGTCGATTTTATCAGTACCTGACGTACGTACAGCAATAAACGGCATACGTACACTATTTACGTCTAACATACATTCTTTTAAGATATAAATTATCGTATTCTAACGTGGTGGCTCTGCTGGGTAGTACCACGCGTCAAAACACTAATCGATTGTAAAAGCTAAATAGCGACGCTTACGTCATCGCCCGCAAAAAGCTTTTACAACACCTCTGTTACAATCCCTTTTCCAATTTTAATAAATCTCTGCATGTACGAATTCAAAGTTCACACAACATTGTATACTTGACAGGATTCAGCAAGCAAGTGAAGCAGAAGGTGGAAGAGCGGCTGTTGGCCGTTGGCGGTCTGGAAGAAGAGACAGAGTACGTGTTCACAGTGCGCGCGGTGACGTCCGTGGGCGCGGGCGTGGCGGGCTCGGCGCGCGTGCGCACCGGCCCGCAGACCGGCTCGCCGAGAGCGCCCACAGACCTCAAGCTATCGCCTAATCCGGCTGCGCTGAGACTCCAGTGGACCAACTCTCCCTCTGGCACTGGCCCGCTCCTAGGGTACTATATCGAAGCTAAGAGAAAAGGTAACAAACGTTTATTGATAAAATATGAAACGAAAGCGAATCAACCTGATATTTGTCTCAATCTCAAAAAATATTTACGGGTTGACTTGAGAACCTCCATTTTTCATCTGTTAAAAGTGACAGAAATAACGGGGGTATAGTTTTGTACTATCTGGAGGGTAACCACAAGCTCAGAGCAATATTAAAATAATATTACATTTTTTTTTGCATGCCGAAATGTCAGTGTAACATTATTTCAATATTGCTTTAGAGCTTGTGGTTACCCACTTGTTCTTATGCTAATGATCACACAATAGTAGGTCAACTATAATCGCGCCATTGATTTTATGTGAAGAGGACGACACGTGTCGCCTCTCACTCACACGTTCTAGGGTGTAGTGCAGACAGACGATGTAAATGTACTAAGCTACACTCTGCCGATCTGATTATTTAACATCATTTCATATTTAACGCAGCCAAGGAGACGTGGCAAGCTTGTAAGTCTGGATTGTAGCACTTCGGCAATTCCGAATATTTTGCACGCCTTTTTGACCTATCCTGTTTGAATAGAAATCACTTTTACTTTATTAAACACGAATAATGTGAGTTTAAAAATGTGTATTTGCTAGCATTCTGTAACTAAAATTATCAATTGTACATTTTTTATAACCTGACCTTTGACCTTATGTGCAGATGACACAAGATGGGAAACTATAACTCGAACAAACAACGGAATTCTCGAGGAGTTCACCATTTCGTATCAAAGTCTGCTTCCATCGACCGCGTATATGTTCCGCGTGATCGCATACAACATCTACGGAATAAGCAACCCGGCTTACAGCGAGAAGGTTATAGTGACACCGTCGAAGCTTTACCTCGAGTACGGCTATCTGCAGTACCGGCCGTTCTATCGGAGTACCTGGTTCATGGTAGCGCTAGCGGCTGCGTCTATCATCATCATAATCATGGTCATCGCTATACTTTGCGTCAAGAGCAAAAGCTACAAATACAAAAGTGAGTATTTCTATTTTTATTAGCACCATATTCAAAAGCTTATGTTAGTTTTTACAGGAACTAATAGTACAGAAACTTCTTTTTTATTTGCTAATTAATTTCGTATGAGTTAGTGGCCAACTCTAATGACAGAGGTTATAGGCCGCCGGAAGGCCTCCGTCATAACATAAATAATAATAATAATATTATTATTATTAAACAATACTATTATAAGAGTACCAACCATGTTCTACCACACCCCGGACACTCAATAAGATGTATAAACACGTCGCAATCACCACACGCATAGTTTGTGTACGTAAACGGTGCTGTTGTACTATGTGTGAGTGTCATGGTTGTCCCAACCCAATTATAGCAAGAGCGAGAAGCACACTTTCGCTCGCTCTGGCATGCGCGCGCTTGGACCTACACAAAATCAAAATAAACGCGTGCCTTAGCCCTTAGCTTCAGTGCCGGCAAACTTGCGACCAGGTGAGGTAAGTAAAACCGGTGGGAGGTGGGGAGTGGCCATTCTGTACGTAGTACTAATAACTGTTCTGTGGTTCTACCAGAATTTAAAGACAATAATTAAATATGTCATTGTCATTCTAGCACCAAACAAAAAGTGATGGCAAAATAATTAACCAACATTTTACTGCCTTATAAAAACCATAATGGGGGTGTACTAGCACGCACACTCACGCGATGTATTGATTTACTTACAGAAGAAGCGCAAAGGACCCTGGAAGAGTCATTAGGCGGAGAGACGGAGGAGCGCAGTTCTCTCGCAATGGATCTATACCGCGCGCGGCAGAACTCTGCCGGCAGCGCGGGCGGCATGGCTGCCGTGGGCACGCTGCGCCGCGGGAAGCAAGCCACGCTCGGCAAGTCCCCGCCGAGACCTTCCCCTGCCTCCATCCGTTACCAAAGCGACGACGAAAGCCTGCGAGCCTACGACGAAAACCCCGACGACTCTTCCCTCACGGAAAAACCCTCGGAAATGAGCTCATCCGACTCCCAGGTAATCACCATCAAAATCAGCGTCGTATAAACCGCCCCCGTGTTTCACTAAAAACCTTGTTTTTTTCTTAACACCCCTCTGGAATCTGTGACGGTAAATATCTGATCTCGTTGAAGCTACGCTCTGTTCGACACGCTTCCGTCGCAATCGGCACTTGTAGTTTCCGTTTTAGTTTCCTCTCCACTGGTTCGTTTTTGTAAATATCTGATACTATTAAAAGTAATTGTTGAAAGAATTTCAGTAGGATTTTCCGTACTTTTCGTAGTTAAATATAGCGGCACATTTGCGATTGTTCTTAGAAAATAGTAACCTTGGTAAACGCACTTCAATGTCGTTAATACTTCCTGTAGGTACTATGTATTTAAAAAACCGCATATACAGTGGTGGCCATATAATTAAGAACGCTGATATAAAGGGAAGATTTTTTCCAACTAAGATGCAAAACTAATTGTATGCATTTGTTTTTATTTCTCTCGGTATCGTAAAACATTTCCATATTACCACTGTATTCATTGATACACATGATTGGCTAAAAATCAATAGGCAAACTTTTTACACTACTTTTAAACAAAGTATTCCTTATTACTGGCTGGTCACGTAATTAAGAACGCTAAGTAGTTTATACCTTTATTCAAATTTAAATAGAGAACACTCAGTCGATTTGTTACTGTTTGTATAATTTTGGCGCAATTACGTGATGTAAAAGGTTAAAGGTGATTGCTTCTTTAGAAAAAACAATGGAAAAAAATAAAAGTTGTGATAAATCTACAAGGGAAGTAAAAATAAAACTTCGCCGGAAGAATTGGTCTTATAAAAAGATAGCCGACCATCTGCAATGTTCAAAAACGATGGTTTTCCACGCTGTAAAGCATTTTGCTACGTATCAAACTACTTCGAATGTTCCACGTGTACCTAAACAGAGAAAAACAACTCCTCGAGATGACCGAAACATCGTTCGTATGGCAAAACAAAATCCTTTTAAAGGGTCCAATGAGCTTAGAAAAGAATATTTTGGTGAAAACCACTTTTCAGCAATCTCAGCACGCACTATTCGAAGACGTTTGGTAGAAGAAAAATTGCACGGTAGGATAGCAAGAAAGGTACCCATGTTAAAACTTTGCCACAGGCAAGCCCGGCTTGCATTTGCGAGAAAGTATGAAAACTGGACTGTGTAACAGTGGAAAAATGTACTTTTTTCTGACGAGACGAAAATAAACAGAGTATGTTCTGATGGAAAACGATATGTACGACGTCCCCCGAATACAGCATTCGACCCAAAGTACACGAAAGTTACATTAAAGCAAGCGGTGGTGGAAATGTGAAAATTTGGGGTTGCTTTTCTGGACATGGTGTAGGACCTGTAAAGTTGATAGAAGGTAACATGGATCAGTTCCAATACAAAAATATACTGGAAGAAACCATGTTACCATACGCTGAAGACGTTCTACCGGTCATTTGGATATTCCAGCATGACAATGATCCAAAGCACACTGCACGCACCGTAAAGGAATTTCTTACAGCGCAATTAGTTTCTGTCTTAGACTGGCCTGCTAACAGTCCAGATCTAAACCCAATAGAGAATCTGTGGTTTGAAGTAAAGAAAAAGGTTTCAAATACAAAGTGTGGAAATTTAAGAGAGCTGTATGACGTTTTTTTAGAAGAATGGAACTCTATTTCTCTTGCGAAATGTCAAAAATTAATAGAGTCAAAGCCTCGCCGGTGTAAAGCTGTAATTAAAAGCCGTGGATATGCTATTAACTATTAATTTTAGTTAAATATTTCTTTTTATGTTTCCTGTGCTACATAATATTGTGATTTTTTAAATCTAAGTGTCATACAAAACAATTCCCGAGCAGTTAAATAAATCGTTCTTAATTATTTGTCCAGTTTCAGTACTATTTGAATGTGTTACTTTGATAAAATCAATAAAATGTGCAAAAAATAATTAGCGATTTCATACTTTATTCTTAAGTCAGTTTGCTCTATTAATGTGACTATTATATAACATAAATAGTTGCTTCTCAAAAGGTACACATCTCTGTGTATGATACGATTTAAATAAAAAACTTCTAGAACTTCAAATCGTTCTTAATTATATGACCACAACTGTATATACATATTTTATTCTCTAAATTAGCCGAATTCAATTTATGAGTAATCAAGTATCAAGTAAAGTATTACAATTACATATCTATTTTTGTTTCTAGAATTCGGAGAGTGAAAATGAAAGTGTCAAATCGGAGCCGCACTCGTTCGTGAACCACTACGCGAATGTAAATGACACGCTGCGGCAGGCTTGGAAGCGGCAACGACCGGTGCGGCAATACTCGAGTTACACGGATTCTGAGCCGGAAGGCAGCGCGGTCGTCAGCCTCAACGGCGGACAGATCGTCATGAACAACATGGCGCGCTCTCGGGCGCCGCTACCCGGTTTCTCCTCATTCGTATGACACGAACCTCCCGGCACGCTCGCGCTTCACAACGCGCAAGCAGTGCACATCTGAAGGCTATGAAGCTGCCATTTAGAGGATTTATTACTGTACGTACATAGATAAAACCCTCTGTATGGATTTAGCAACTTCACACTAGTGAATGTGGCCTAAATCCTAACGCTTCATTTTCACTGCCCATTCCTTATTTATAACAATATTATAGTGTAGGTCTTTTGTACATAAGTATTAATATTAGGTTACTATTGTTTAATATCATCTAAGGCTTTAATTTTTACTATTGATATTTTTTATAAATTTTTCTTCTTATATTTAAAAATTAATTTAAGCATAGTTTATAAGTAGTTCAAAGCCGATTAATGGCAGCCAGTTATAATTGTGTGAGCCATTTATACTTATTTTAATAAGATCTCGTTTACATTTTTATATTACTTTTTTTATTTCATAGAAAACAAGTGGGACTTTCCGCGACTTCGTCCGCGCATCCTAATTATCTTGTACTGTTTCAGAACAACGCAACTTTATTTTTTTAACTTTAGAATACAAATTAGATAAATTCTTTGAAATTGGAGTGATGCAATATGGTATTATTATGGTAATTCATTTGTGGTTGAATTTGATTTACATTTATTTACCAAGTAGTAGAGTTCTCTGTGATAGAGCTCGTCCGGGGAAGGACTACCACCATACCTATTTCTGCCGCCAAGCAGTAATGCTCGCATTGCTGTGTTCCGGTGTGAAGGGTATGGTTTCCAGTGAAATTACTGGCACATGAGGCTTTCGATCTTAGCCTCAAGGTGGCAACCCGCGAGTGATACCTCTGGTATTACAAGCGTCCATAGGCTGCGGTAACCGCTTACCATCTTGTGGGCCGTACGCTTGGTTGCCACTTCAGTTGTATAAAAAAAAAATAGTATTGAATTTAAAACCTAATGCAAGAGTTATTGTAGGCAAAGTTTAAACAGAATGAATGTTGTCCATCATTGTAATTGACATGAAATATATAATATTAGCAGTGTTCATTATTATTAAAAGGTAATTTGAAAAAAATGTTTGGCCCCTATTTTGTTTTGGATATGCTAGGCTGTTGATTTTAACTACATTATAATTGAACAAAGTTATTGTCGCTTAACAGAAAATAAATAAAATTAAAAATTAATGCAATCGACTGATAGATGTAGTTAATAAATAATGTAAGAATAATGTATGGATTTAATGCATGTGTTAATCCGAAAACGTTTCGGCACAAATGTTAAGATATTTGTGCCTTCTATTTTGTAAAACTACAACTAAAGAACCTATAAATAATCTGTAGATTGGGCACCAATGTTGTATGTATCTTGTATGTAAGTTATGACGTATACCGAGCAAAAGCCTTCTATGCCAACACAATTTGATTGTTTCAACTTTTAAACCGCCGAATTCTGTGCCGCTTCAGTCGTCTATAGCTATATCACAGAACAGATAGTCTATAGTATAAACAACGATGTTATTTTATTTCATTTGTTGTGGCGGTCGAATCTCATTTTGAGATTTTGTTATGGATGGAACTAATAAGTACTTACTAAAAACTTTGTTTACTTATAAATTTACTGGATTTTGTAAACTTAAAACAAAAATCATATCAGTCAGATATTTTCACCTAGTGTAGTAGATAGCAGCACAGAGCAATTTTTAATTAGTATACTTCCTATTTGGACCTAGATTCTATCAGCTTTTGATAGATTTGAACTGGATTTATTGTCCTTTCTATAAATAAAATAAGCAATAATGCAGGTGCCATTATGTGTAGAATTTCAATGTGTAATGAATGCATACCAACTAAATATGAACCTACTAAACAAAAAAGTTAATAATTAAGCTACATCATTTTATGCATCCACTGATGTTTAATATACCTACTTACTAGTAATTTTGGATACCTAACTGTCTACATATTAGAATTATTTTTTTAATTTAAACAACTTATGTAGGTATAGCATGAATAAATGCAGTTGGTTCATACATTTTGATGTTTTATTTTGTGTATTTAGAAGTGAGTATAAAAATAAGTATAATGAAATGAATTGTCACTAAAATTGTAAAGACAAAATTCCACTGGTAGGTTCACATCTTATTGGAATAAGGTATAGCAGTATCATGTTAGTGTTACTTTATTACTCGTACCTTAATAATAATTAAATTTAAAAGGTAATATTTTTTTTTAATGCAGGGGAGGCCTTTGCCCAGCAGTGGGACAGTATAGGCTAGATAAAAAAAAATATTGTTAGTGAGAAACTTTATATCACATCACACACACATTTTTTCACATTTATCAAACCAAGCTTTAGGTATATATTTAATGTTATTTTTAGAAAGTTTGATAACATTATATGCAGCTAAATCTACAACTGAGAATTTATTATTGTAAATCCAGTCTTTGCATTCAGAAAACAGTTTTTTAATAATGCCTTCTTTGTTTTTGTCCGGGGTCTTTTCCAATATGTGGCAGATGTCCAGCAAAGAGTCCATTTGGAAATCATTACTGTCATAGGGTATAGAATTGGGGTAAGCATATGACAGGTAACGCAGGATGTTCACTGTACCAACAATTGGCACTGCTAGTGATGACAATCTCAATTCAGAATCAGCAGACACTGAAAGAAAAAATTAAACAATAGTTTAAATTAGGTATGTTAGGCACATGCTTGATCAGATTGAAGTTCAAATTTGATATACTTCTATGCTCAAATTGAGAAATTGGCATACATACTAGAATCTAAATAAATTTATTTATTTATTTATTTTTTTATTTTTTTATTTTTTTAAATATGGATTTAAATTATGGATCTCCAACGAAAGATACACAGGCATACAAAAATATATAAATATACATAATACTTAGAAAAGAAAAGACATTTAAAATTATATACATATTATTAAAATAATAGTAGGTAAGAGTTGGGTATCTAAAAATATGGTACATTCCAAAATCTCATGATTGGGAAGAATGTAATCTGTGAAAGATCTAGTTATAGGTAATATTACACATACATTAACATATATTTCATTATTATCATTAATCCTTATTAGAAGCACAATTAAAAATGTAGTTCTGTTAATAGAAATAATGAATAAATAGGTATACATTACTTACCACTTTTGAAAATCAGCCTCAGGTTAATTTTGGATGTTGATCCTGTAACTTTTAATCCATTTACAAATCTTTTAATATTTGTAACTTTTTCATTAGGGACTGAAGAATGAATGTGCCATGACAAATTTGCTACAGCAGTAGCCTCTTTTAGTACCTTGTTTACATACCATGGTATGTTATCAGGGTTTACAACTAAAACCACTTCTTCTGGTTCTGGTACCTTAAACAAAACCATTCAATATTGCAATAATAATTATTATGACTTGCAACCCACCCTGGTGCTTAACCTGTATGTATAAACCTTCCTCTTTAATCACTCAATCTATTGATGAAAACTGCATTAATATCAGTTGTGCAGTAGATTAAGCATACATACAAAGGGACAGACAGCGGGAAGCCACTTTGTTTTATACAATGTAACATGGAATGTTTGGATGTTTTTGGAAATTTGGTTTATACTTTATACTTAGACCTGCCTAGTTTGGAACAGTAGATGAATATATGTATGACATTTATTCAAAGAAAGTTGTAACCATGCCATGCATCCACTAAACATAAAATGTACTTACAGAAGGGCAGATTATATTATTTTCTTCTTGAACACCACTTTTCAAGCTACAGTAAGAACTAATAGTCTTGATTCTGTCGTAAAGAGTATCTAGCTTATTTATGAGAACCTCTTGTCTTTGCTGCAGCTCTGACATTTTGGAGTTAGGTGCCTGGAATTAAGATTTTAGTTGATATAAACTTTCCTAAAAGGTAGGTATTTCTGTACAGAATAGTGTGGTCATAATAATAGCTTAGAAAGAGAGTATGAAAACTGTTGTCCACTACTCATTTAAATAAAAAGGACATACCTACGAGGTTATATAGGTTAATTCACTTAATTCAACAAATTGTAGCTACTGGTTTGTAGTTCAATCACCGTAGGATGAACCTTTTTAATAGCAATGTACCTACTCTGTGGGACAACCGCAACAAACTTAGATTTATCATTTATTTTTTGGGAACCACATGTGAGGTCGCAAAGAGACTACAACCTACCTAACACTCAAGGAACATACTATCCTGCTTCCACTCAACGTAATGAAAATCCTACATGTAGAGGTAGAAACAAAAAACAAGTGTGATATGATAGTAGAAGACAACACAAGACAAAATTCACGATAGTTTTAGAATGTGACAAAAACCTTAAGAAACTTCTTAACCTGGTTACTGATTTTTAAACCTAGCTCATCAATTTCGTCTTTTATTGAATCGTTCGGATTTCGTATACGGTACATGCACTTTGGTAAGGTAATTTCTTCAGTATGATCATTTAAACTTTTCATGTGGTACATTTTGAACCGACTTACAAATTATTTTATTTGGATTCTGAACTGAATTCAACAGAATATTAGCACTACTTTTTTTAAATCTGCTGAATGTATTAATAGTATTATAATCAGATTATTAAACTGAACCACAGAGTAATTAACTGAACCTACGGCCTTATGAACAAAAAAAAAATAGTTAGTTAGCGATGTCCGAAACATCTAAAAAAATACAGCCAGCTTTAAAAATATTGAAAAGCTGTAATACTATCATTACCATCGACAGTATCGATAGTGATAATTTGTCGATAGTTTTGAACATAGTCGTTACCATCGATACCACCGCGTTAAAATAGTCAATACTATCGATACTATTGACCTTTAGCTATAGCTTTACCTTTTTTTATTAATAGAAACGATCGTTAGTTTCGATAATACTAACTAATTTTCAAGGCCACGCTATGCGGTAGTATCACGATACTATCGATAGGCTATCACTATCGCAACACGGCATCAACACTAATGTTGAGAGCGCCATGCGTTAGCATCCTAGTAGTCTGTGAGAGCGCCTCGCGCCGGTTGGTCAGTAAGGTCAGAGTATAGAATAGACAAGTCATCAGCGTACTATGTATAGAGTGTGAGATAGCGATATAGATCAACGAATGGTACGCTTCTCGGTACCTCACTCAATCAATCCAGTAAGTATCCAGCCAGCCAATCCAGCCAGCTGCTTCGCCTGCTTCAAAGTCTGTGCCAGCTACAGCCAGAGGTTCATGGCTCATGGTTCATGGTTTCATTTTAATTTTTATTAAATACCGACATGAATTAAGTAAAAATATTTATTATAAGTAATTAATTTGTCTATGCAATATTAATAAATTAGGGATGTTACCCTTCGCTAAATAGTGTCGTGTAATTTGTCGATATCCACAAAGTCCTTTGATTTTTATACCTACTGTTGTTGTGATCTTGTGTCTAAGTAATTTATTAGTGGTTTTTCTAAGATACCATAGATAGATGACTGTGTGCATGCAAAGTCATTAAGAATAATCTAGACAGTATGTGATAAAAAATGCAGACACAATACAAAATCTATTGTTCGCGAACACATGGTGACCCCGTCGGCGCTCAACGTGTTAATATTGATAAATGTATATGAATTATTTCATGTTTTCAGGAAGCAGCTGAACATGCATTCCAAGCTATTACCGAGGAGGATTGGAAGAACTCATGCCAGCACGTAATAAAAATAGAAAAGGAGTACTGTGAAAGAGAACAAACTATGTACGAGGATCTCTCTGAATCTGAACAAGACTCAGATGAGTTTGCGGCCAGTTCTAGCCAAGATATAGATGTCGCGGGGGTAGAATATATTTGAGGTAGATTTGTTAGAATAAAAAAGAATAATATTATACAATATGTTTTTTTTAATGCCTAAAAAATGTTGTGAACTCAGTAGTATTTCTCTAAATACTTATTTTTAGGTAATATGTAATCAGTTGCATTTCGAGAAGACATTCTTGTTCAATTTAACAATACTTACTGATTTGAAAAAATTACATATAAAGTGGGAATAAATTTGTCTATTGAAAAAAAAACAGCTATGTATCAAGATTAGGTCGGTGCGCTATTCGGTTGCAGCAAGTTGCCATACGAGCAGCACAGTGGCGCCTCCATTATTTTCTACTCTTTTTTGCCAAGCTATATAAGCTGTCGGGTCAGTACTACTGACTGCAACGCGTTCCCTCCGTAGACCAAGGCACGTGCTTGGTGATCCCGATGACGTGATCGCCTCCGCTAACGCGGAGGCAATCCCTTCATCCAGCTCGGACAGAGAAAACACTCAACAGATACACCGACCTCGCCGGTGAGGTCGAAGACTCCCCCTGGGGTTGGGCCATTCCCCCAGGCAACAGCCCAAGCCGAGGTTCGTACTAAGTGGTGCCCTTGCGCTTGTTGCCAAAAACTCAAATCTTTGCAGGCAGCGCCTTCTGCGTTCGCCAAAAGTTAGTGTAACGCTGTCACGGACCGTCAGACGGTCTAACAGCATATAGTCCATTAGAAAAAAAAAAAAAAAAAACTGACTGCAAATACTCGCGTACCTGACCCTTTGTAAACAGAAAAGGTCAGTTCTCAAGCCACCACTGAATTCATTAAAGGCTCGATTACATGTCACGATTCGTCGTGACGATTTGAAGCAGGGAGCCTAAATCGCAGTTAGGCAGTTCGTCGTCGTTTCACGATTCATCGTCACGATGAATCGTGAAATGTAATAGAGCCTTTAGAAAGGCGATTTAGGGAGGCTGTGTGTGGCGTTAAATAAATATTTTTCTATTCTATTCTATTCTACTCTATTCTATCGTGTAGTGTAAAAAGAACGTCCGATCTGTCGTCACGGCTCATCGTGCCAACGAATCGTGTAATGTAATAGCCCTTTTAAGTCAGTCACTGACCCAATGTAAATCGCACTTTGCTTGAGATTAATAAATTGTTGTATGGTTGGCAATACCATCAAATCATTTAGACAACTTCGGTTCCGGTCTTTGATTAGTTACTGTTTTTTCATTTTTTGCATCATAGCAAAAAAACTTGATGGTAAAAATCTGTATTTTGTTTTTAAATTGATGTGTTAATTTGATGACACTATAAATGTATCGGTGTTATTATTTAAATAAATTAGAAATTGAATTGACGCCAATTGAAATGAAGAAAATGGCCGCCGTGGTGTTCCGTCAATTTTTTTCTAGAATTGTCTTGATCTTCATTTACGGTTTTTCTATGCAAAAATAAAGTATTTGCTCTATTGATGTAATCATTAATGTCTGGTTTAATCGATTCAGTGTTAAAATGTATGTTTATGTTCTATTTAGCGTGAATAGAAAAATCACTATCACAAGTTAGGAAAAACGACATGGCGGACTTGATAATCGACCAATAGGAAGCCAGCATCGGGCGTTTCAGAATTGCATGTACTCGTCCTACTCGTCGCTTTTCGCGTCATTAGAATTTTGGTGCCTTCTTTCCCTTCATAAATCAATGAAAAATGTATAAATAGTGAAATATCTAAGTTTTAATTACAAACTGAAGAAACCGTGCGTTTGTTGTGTTTTGAATCCTTGTGTGACGTTTCGCGTGGCCGAAGCATCCGGAGGCTGGGAACATGATTGCGTTGGATCTATCTACGATGAACTGAAATACCATCTTTTTGTTTTTGTAAACAAGACTATGTTTATGCGATACACGTGCGAAACGCTGTGCAATTGACAGTTGTTTTCAATGATGTCCGGACGGGGGGCTAAAAAACGCGGGAGACCCCCAAAGTCGGGAAGTTTTGAAAAGAACAGAAAGTTCCAATATCATCTGCTGAAAAAACCTAAATATTTACAAAATCTAGGTAATACTTCAATCGCAAGTACACCTTCAGCATCAAGAGCTTCTTCCCCTCAAGGAAGCGATATTAGTAGACGAAGTACACGGAAGCTGCGAGGTAAACCTCACAAAAATAAAAGAGGAGGATTGTCTGGATCGTATTCGCGGAGAGGATATAATCCGCAAGCTGCTGATAATCACGAGTCAGAATATCATTATGGCTCTGATTTTGGAGATGAATACAGCGACAAATCTGAGGCTGAAGATGAGCGTGGAAGCGAAAGTTCGGACGGCGGCAGTGTTGTTGACGGCCCCGCCAGCGATAGTGACTTGTCGGTCAGCAGCTACAGCACCACAGGCGGTACACCTCGTAAGATCAACAGTAACCTGATACGTCCACCTAGCCCAGACCCTCTGTGGTTGCAACAGGAACGACAAATCCCACCTCTAGACCTGCCTATTTCATCAGATGATTTAGTCATCCCACATGGATTAGTATTTCAAGCGGTTAGTGTTTATGAAGTGCTACGACATTTTAGACATTTGGTGAGGCTGTCACCATTTCGATTAGAAGATTTTTGTGCAGCTCTAAGTTGTGAAGATCAGAGCAATTTACTTATAGAAGTACATTTGATGTTGCTGAAGGCCTTACTACGGGAAGAAGATGCTCAACAAACCCATTTTGGTCCTCTGGACCATAAAGACAGTGTGAACATAACTTTGTTTTTATTAGATGTTATGACATGGCCTGAAATTTTGAGGATTTATGTAGAAAGTGATAAATCATTTGATCAAAATGTAGTGAAAATTTTAAACTCTTGTGAATATCCATTTACATCTGTAGATGATCGATTATCAGTTCTACAGTTTTTGTGCAATCAATTTTTGATTACAAATCCAGTGCGAGATGACCTTTTGAGTGAGGGTAAGTTATTTTTTTATAATCTGGGTACCTACATAAACCATGATTTAATTTGTGTGTATATGAGCAGGATACCTTCATAACTCCAACCCTAGGCCAGTAACAATATTTGCAGATCATGCAAATATTTGTGACACAGCAGGCATTGAACCACAACCTTAGAATTTTTTTTACATTACACAAAAATTGAAATATAAAATCGAAACAAATTTTATAACTATATTTTTTATTATTAAAAAAAACCCATTATGCAGGCAGCGAATGTAGAAGTTAAAAAAAAAATATTTCCTTATTCATAATGAATATGGGTTATTTTTGACTGTTTTTTTTATGAACAAGGGCAAAATCGTCGCAAAGTTTCCAAAAAATGTAGAGAAAAAAATAATTTACGGGCATGAATTTTATCAGTATTTAGTTGTACTGAACAGCATCTTATAACTGGAACAAACCATATCAAAATTATATTCCAGTTCCTATACATTATGATGACCACTGTCGAGTTTGTCACCGATTGGGAGATCTGCTGTGCTGTGAGACATGTCCTGCTGTTTATCACTTGGAGTGTGTGGACCCACCTTTAGTCAATGTCCCATCTGAAGACTGGCAGTGTGCTCTCTGCAAACAACACAAAACTGTGGGTGTGACAGATTGCTTGCCTGATGCTGAAAGACAAGGGTTATTGTGTCGTCATGAACATTTAGGCTTTGACAGGCATGGCAGAAAATATTGGTTCATTGCAAGGCGTATATTCGTGTAAGTACACATTGGCACATCTAAGTCATGTTTTTTGAAGTTTCCATCACAATTAAAAGGATATGATTCTAATATGTGGTGATCTTTTTGTCTTTTAAATCTCTTTATTTCTGACTAGCAGTCCGTCCCAGCTTCGCGCGGGTGCAATGAAAGCGCGCCCGTGCTAAGCCGGGGTGGGTCGCTAGTAACAAATATAGCCTACCTATGTTACTCAGGGATAATGTAACATTTTAATGGTGAAAGAATTTTGTAAATCGGACCAGTAGATTTTGAGTTTATTCGTAACAAACAAAAATAAAAAACTTCTCTCTTTATAATATTAAGTAGTATAAAAGTAAAAACCAGTAATTTACAACTTGATGCCAACGCCTAAATTGAGAAGTTGTAAGTTTAGTGTGAAATACCAAAGACATCCCAAGGATCAACTAGAAAAATCACTTGTGTATCATTAACATGTAAAGCCTGCAGTACACACTTGGCCAAGGATTGGCCAAGGTGCTGGGCCAACATATTGGGCCAGCGTTTAGAGAATATCTTGGTGAATAGACTACCTTGGCGTTTTTGGCAGCTGGCGAAAAATGTTAGCCGGCAAACCAAATAGTGTCGGTTTTTCTTGCAAACATCAAAGGATCTTGGCGCGCTCCGCCAACAGTGTTCACACATTGGCGTTCAATTATGTTTGTTAGTCGTCAACAAATAAAATAGTGTCGCGATTCACAAATAATTTTTAATGTTTTATTGACATTGTGTGACATAGAAAAATCAGCGAAAGCTGCTCGTCTATAATCATATAAATAAATTTTGTAGTGGAGTTGGACAAGCAATGAGGTTCTACAATACAATTTAAAAAACCAATGCAAAATTATGACTAAACTAATGTGTAAACAGCGGCACTTGGCATCCAATACCTTGGCCTAACATGCTTGGCCCAACCCTTCTAAACAGTACAATTGGTCTCCAATATCTTTGCCCACCATGCTGGCCCATCCCTTGGCCAAGTGTATACTGCCAGCTTAAGATTTTATGATACAAATAGTGTTAGTTGACTGTATTTGTAATTTACAAATTGTCATTTACATTTTCACCAAGGTCACCTACATAGCTCTTAGAATCAGTAAGTTGAAGTGGCAATGGGCAGGCCATATAGCTCGCAGAACCGATAACCGTTGGGGAATAAAGGTTCTCGAGTGGCGACCACGAACTGGAAAACGAAGTGTAGGACGGCCCCCCACTCGATGGACCGATGACATTAAAGCGGTCGCAGGAAGTCGGTGGATGCTGAAGGCCCAAAATCGGTCGTCATGGCGCCCTTTGGGGGAGGCCTATGTCCAGCAGTGGACGTCTATCGGCTGATATGATGATGATGATGATGATGAATTTACATTTTTAATTTTTAGTGAAGCAGAAAATGGTCATATTTGGTATTACTCCACCACAGAACAGCTAAAAGAGCTTCTATGTATTTTGGATTCTGAGGAAATGGAAACACCACTTGTTCGAGAACTTTTGGAAATGAAACTAGAAATATCAAGACAAATGACTATTACAGAGCGGCTAACAATTCAGTCCAAAGGGAATAGAAAGTCATACTTTGAAGTAGAAAATGCAAATATTATCAAACAAAGAAAAATAAAGGAAGATCAAAAGCTCAATGTTGAATTGATACTAGATGACAGCAAAGATGATGTTTCAACTATTGATGGTGATAGTGATGTTGTAAATGAAGTCACCATTATCAGCGATGATATACACAAGGATGATGATAACCATCACAACTCTACTGATGATGATGAAAGTAAAAAAGTAAAAGGGAGTAAAATAAAAACAAAAAAACATGATGAAGGTAAATGTTCCTTTATTGTTAATTTATTATATAATTGAATACCAATCTCACATTACTTTAATGAGAATATAATGTATATGTTATAATATTTGAACAAAATGTTTTGTCCTATAGACTTTCAGTTTGATTTAAATCTTTTTTCCTAGAATACTAAATCTTAAGCTTTACTAAATAATTAAATGTTTATGATTTCAGTTTCTGATAGACTGACAAGGTTGAAGTCAAATCAAATAACCAATGGTCATTTCAAGTTAGGAAATGAAAATAATTTTAAAAATTACGTGAACCAGTACAATACAAACCCATTAGCTTTAAATAAACCACAAAGAAATGAAGAAAGAGACAAAAAACGCTACATGTCCCACAAGTTTTCTTTGGCATCCTCGCAAGACTTCAAGTGGATTGGGCTCCTCAATGGTATGTTGTGCTAACATGTCTTTTTACTATTTTCTATGATTGTAACAATATCAATAAATTGTGCAATTTTTAGGCACTAAGCCATTGCTGGTGGGAACACTGCGACAAACATTGATGCATTTAGAGGCAAATGTTGTGCTACAATTCATGCACCCAAATTGGAATCTGTTGAGAAAACCTTGGGTGCAAGCGGTGCAATCCTGTCAAGTACCTCGAGATTTTTCAAGAGCTCTGTGTGTTTTGCAGGTATTTATCCATAAACCATAAAGTATGTATGAATAAACTTACCTTCGTGTAGCATTATGTATTTATATAATAAAATAATTTCCAGTCTTGTATCAAAAGTGCAGTGTGGGTTCCTGCATGGCATGAGCAACTTGGTCATGTTAAGCTTGTACGAACTACAGCTTCAGACCGAGAGGAGCGTAAGAAAATTGACAAACGTGAGAAAAAAGAACGGGATGAAGAAGAAGAGCGATACCGAACTGCTTATAACTTTGTGAAATATTCACTTGGATTACGCCATCAGGTGAGAGGCACTTATTTGTAGATATATTATTATTTGATCATGGTTAACTAAATTAGTCTGCCTATATTTGTTGACAATTTTGACTCAATGCTATTTCTACCTTGAAAAAGAATTCATTTGTACACATACTGTTCACTTCAGTTAACATGGTAAGTAAATTTCCCGGAAAGATAAAGTTGTAGTAGATGATACATTTATTATTACATTTATTATACATTTCATTTTTTACTTTATACATTATTCGTTTTATTGGATTTCATTATTACTTCCCATAATATGTTTTTGTTAAAACTTACTTGAATACAAAATTAAAATACATAGGTTTTGCATTTTTTAAAATAATTATTTTAAATTATGATTTCGTATTTCAGATTTGGAAACAAAAAGGTGAGGAATACAGAGTTCATGGCCAGTGGGGATGGTTATGGAACTCTTCAACAAGAAAATACAAAAAACCATACATGAATTTGAAACCTAGTCTCGAAAGTGGCCCTGCAAAGATAGCAGTTAGAGTTAGAGAAGGAAATATTATCAAAGTGCTTGCTGTTGAACCCAAAACATATGAATATTTAACATCAAATGACACTGATAATACAGAAGTAAAAGAAAAATGTAAGTATAATATCTAAACTTGAACACTTATTTTTATAACTACAAATGCAAGCATTCAACGGGAAGGTTTGTACGTAGTTTAACCACCCGTGCGAAGCCGGGGCGGGTCGCTAGTTATTAATATAGCTTTAGGATACCACACAACATGACTATTGTGCAAGTAGTTAAGTGATATTTTAGCTAGATATTGTGTTATGCATTTTGTAATTTTGTTGATGAATAATGTTAATTAAATCTCTCCAGTGCCACCATCAATGCGAAATTTAAATGTACAAAAAGATGATGAAGAGTTTGAAGAAATTGATGTTGAAAAAGCTCTGAGCTCTTCCACAAGAAGATACTACCCTAAAATGGCGACAAAGTCCAAACTGGACGAATTTCTGGCTCGCCGAACATATTTAAAATTTATGGAAGAGAAAAAACTGACTAACCTATTAGCCAACGTCAAGAAAGAAGAAGCTGATGTTAAAAGTGAAGATGAAAAAACGATTGATGTAGAAAATGATGAACCTGAAACTGATCTATCATCCATATGTGCCCCAGCTGTTGAACATAAACAGAATCTTAATACTACAAAAGATGTTGACATCCTTAGAAATCAGTACCAGAATATAACCCAAATAACAAAACATTACAAATGCTACTCTCAGAATTGTAACACAGTTGATTTATCAAATATCCTACAAGGTTCTGGAGTAAAAATAAATTGCTTTTCGCCTCTTTGTATCACTAAGGGAAATCTTCTAAATAAATTAGTTTCATTGTTAAAAGGAGGTATGATCAACACTTCTAACTTGCTTACAAATACTAAAGATAATTCTAAAATATCGATATTAGAGCATTATTTATTGGGAAAAAATTCTGTCAACACAAGTTCTAATGAGAACATATTATCTGATCTGTTATCTGCCGTGGCTTGCGCCCAAGAATGTGACAATAAAAATGCAGATAATTTCGTAAAAAGAAAATCTGGTGACTGTGAAATTAATTTGAAGACTGAGAAAAGCGAGGTTGACAATGTTCTTCTCAAGTCTGAAAGTACATTAGAAGAATCAGCTGTACCAGCCGTAGGAAATGAAATGGATATTGATATTGCTTGTGGTAGCAATGATGAAAGCGATGTAGAAATAGGTCCGTTGAAGGAATTAACAGACAATGATCACAATGATACTCAAACTGATGATGATTCTGCTAATAAAATAAGACCACCTATACCAAAGCTGAAAATATCCAGAGGACGGTCCTCCAAGTCATTAAACTCAACTATCAAAAATGATGTAAAAGATGCGTCTTATAAAGTGACTGTAAAGAAAGAGGAAGAAGCGACATATCGAGCCACAGTAAACCGACGTTTTGGACCTAACAAGCCTGTCAAACGTGAAGATAAACATGTCAAAGAAGAAAATTCCGAGGGCGTTGTTAGAGTGTATTCTACCGAAATACCGAGAGGCAAAGTTTATTTAAAACGAGTACAAACATCAGCAGTTGAAAAAAAAAAGAAAAGAACTCCAGTGAAATACCCTTTGTGCTCCACATTCCATACCAGAAGTAAAGCAAAAACTATCATGGTTTTACCTCATCATGAGTTGAGAAAGCTTTCTAGGCAGGGTGGTCATAATCAGGTGACAGGTTTTAGTCATAATGCAAAGCCTAATCAATCTGTGTGGCCTTACCCTTGTGTTAGGCCTTTGTTAAAAACATGCTGGTTATATCGCACTGTGAATCTACAGTGGTTAGCAAGTGCAGCTTTACAACTTCGGATAATGTGGGCTTGCTTGCGTTGGGATGACATGGCTGCCAAGGCTGCCACTGCTGATGGGAAACATCAACTAACAACTGATACGGAAATAGTATCTCTAGAATTATTGAAACATCGGCATATCGGTCAGTTTTCGGAACGTACACAGTATCTCCGCCGCCGAGTTGTCATTCCTCTCGAATTACCTAAAACGGTTCGCGAGGTCACATCGATTCGTAGTGGCCTTAGGAAAAGAAAACGTGCTGAATCTCCTCAAAACACTGAACCGCAGGTATATAATATAAATAATAATATGATGTATTTATTGTCTGAATTGATTTTTATGTATTGTCTGAATAAGAGTAAAATGAATGTCAATTTGCAGGTATCGGAAGAATGGGTTGACGAGGATAAACTGGAGTTGTGGGAAGTGCGTCAGTACGGCGAGCGCACAGAGCGCGGCACGCCCGTGACGCGCACGGCCACGGGCAAGCTGCCACAGCGCGCCGCGCCACCGCCGCCGCCGGCCAATGCGGCTGATCTCAAAGATAAAATGGAACAACAATTGCGAGAACAGAGAGCGGCGCATCAACAAAAACGGGCACTAGAATTGTCACAGACTAAAGGTACATCATAATATCAGCTGGTGAACTGCTACCGCTACTGCTCTCATGGTACCAGTATAAAAAGCATCATTTATGTTTCAATTTAGGTCACAATCTGTCTATACAGGGTCTTTAATAGTCTTAGTCTAAAATATTTAAGGAACAGGTTTCACACAAAAAATATATAGTACCTTTTTTTATACATTTTGTGTTAAAAAAATCTTGAGTAAATCGATAAGTTTATCAGGTCAATTATTAGTTATCTTTGTATCGAGACGCGAGCGCGCGGTGCGTATCAATAGCCCGCATTTTTACTTATTATTTATATAAACTCTAATTAAATAATAAATTAAAACGAAACGATAATTAGACTAACAAACATCTAGACTTTTGATCACTTATATGAGAGTAAATAGTAGGCACACTGTTTCAATACTCTATTTGGTATTTACAGAAAATAAATTAAAACGAAACGATAATTAGACTAACAAACATCTAGACTTTTGATCACTTATATGAGAGTAAATAGTAGGCACACTGTTTCAATACTCTATTTGGTATTTACAGAAAAAGGTAAAGCTACCCCAAATCAAAATTCTGGAAAGAGCACATTGACGTCATTACTAACCACAAACTCCAATACTCCAACCGGACAGAAGACAGTGATTGGAAGTAGAAGAATTATTATGACAAAAGGTGCCGATGGCACAACTAGAGTTATCAGTCAACCGATCGCAGGAACGCCAAAGTCAAGCGATGGTTCATCCTCAAAAACTGCTTCACATAAGGAAGGTCCACAGAAAGTGCAAATATTACGCGCTCCAGATGGAAAGATTTCCGTCCGCGGTCTTCTTCCGGGGCAACAATTAATCCAGATGCCGGATGGCAAGCTGCACATCGTTATGGCTGGACAGCAGGGCGTCACCGGTCAGTTGGTAGCGACATCCTCGCCGACACCGAAAGCCGACGCGACTCCAGCGGCCGAAACGAAAAGCGCAGAAGAGGCTAAACCGAGCCAGCGGACCGCGCCGCAGAGTCTGCAGCAGGTTGTGGTCAGTGGAGGGCGTGCGGTTGTCGTGCAAGCTCCGCAGCAGGCGGTAGCGACGCAGCAGCAGGTGGTGGTGGCGCCGCCGCCTCAGCAGCAGCAGGTAGTGGTGCAAGCGGGCGCGCGCGCTGCACCGCCGCAGCCGCGCTTGCAGACGCTGCTGGTGCAGGGCCAGCTGGTGCAGCGCCAGCCCGCTCCGCGCCCGCGCCAAGCCGCCTCCACGCAGCAGATCGTTGTCAACAACCCGGCACTCGTGCAGCAGATCGCGGCGGGAAAGATCCAGCTTGCCACCGTTAACGGTCAGCAGGTTCTGATCCGACCGACGGGCAACAACCAAGCTCAGATTGTTGCTCACATCGGGCAGAGTCCGGCGGGCGGCGGCCTGAGCGTGGTGTCGACGCCGGGTGCGCCCCGCGTGTTGCCGTCGCCGGTTGTCGCCGCGCCGCCGCCGCCGCCGACGCCACCCACCCCGCCGCACCAAGCGGAGCTGACTGAAGATGAACTTGTAGAGAAACGTCTGTTAGAGGGTCAACCTCCCGGCACGGTTATAAAAACCGTTACAGCACAGGTAAAACTTTCTTGTAAAATATACAGCTAAAAATCATTATGACAGTCTAAAACAATAAGCATAAATAAATAACACTTTCAAAAGATGTTTTTTCTTAAATAATATATAATTTAGATACCAACAAGGTTCAGACCAATAATTCCGAATTCTCAAATAACAAAACTAGATTTTTTTAAAGTTTTTTATTATTTTTGTTTTAAAAGGGCGTAAAAAATCATTTCTCGATTTCAGGTGATGCAAACAAGTAGTGGCCCCAGTATTGTCCTACAGGGCCTAACTGGATATTCTTTGACACCTCAGCAGTTGGCACTTGTACAGCATCAAGTGAAGCAACAACTTTTAAAAGGTAAGCTTCAAAATAAAAAACAGACGAAAAATCTCTAGTACTATTCCGCTTAACCTTTTAACTGATGAGGTCACACAGTTACCACAGTTAACCTCAAAAGAAAAATATCGACACGTGTTTCATCCCTCCACGGGACATCCTCAGGACCATCGACTTGTTCTCCGGCAGACGTGTTGCTCCGTCGAGCGCTGGAGCCAAAGTTTCTTTTGAGGTTAACTGTGGTAACTGTGTGACCTCATCAGTTAAAAGGTTAAGCGGAATAGTACTAGAGATTTTTCGTCTGTTTTTTATTTTGTAATGGATTTCCGCAAAGTAACGCCTGAATCTATCAATTATCTTAGGTAAGCTTCAGGAAAACTTTAATTTATGGTATGAATACGAATTTATGTTAGGGGTAAATTAATGTGTTATTGGCCGGCACTAGTTATTGGCCACTTCATACTTAATCACCTCCTAAAAGCTACTGATGCTAAGTTCATCTCTATTCATTCTAGAGAACAGTTTACATATTTAGCTTTAATATTTGTGCCGATATGTACCACCTTTCGAATAATTTCGTATAAAAAAAATCATAAATGATTGACGATCGGCTATCTGGCTACTATGGTGGGGTTATGTTATGAAAACGGTAAGGATTGTGTTTGACTACAATTTAAATGAAACTTGTCTCATACTTCGTATCTTTGTAGTTGATCGTTGTTTCGATACTATTTAAGTTATTTTGTCTTAATTAAAATGTATATTATTACTTTTTTTGCTTAAAAACATTAAATTATGGTATGACTAATAACTGAAGCGATAAAAACTAGGTTTTTAGCATGCCATACATGCACATCACCACCGCTGTCAAATTTGGCGAAAATACATCCTTCTCCCAAGTGGTGCCAAAAGTGGAACCTTACTCCGAAAAAAATAAAAACAACTTAGTTATTTCTTGGTCAATCGGGATAATGCAATATTTTAACTCAATCTGACGTTTTGCTGAAGAGATACGATAGAACTGCATAGGTGGCCAGAGTAACCACCTAAGGCACCTATGCAGAGATCAGTTCCAGATCCGATTGCCTGAAATAAACATATGCCGAAACCGAGACTTATTCTTTTTGTTTGGTGGACATTATTACTTTAATTATTTATACAAGGGTCTCGTAAAGTTCGTTTAAACCAGAGCTAGGAACTCGATAATTATGTTCCTTGTTCTTAAAAAATCTTAAAAAATTGACTATAATCTGCCGTGTTTCGTAAAAAATGCTATGGCCAATAACTGAAATCAAACATGCCAGTAACTAGTTGTAGCGTGCCAGTAACTTGTCAAAACGACATGTTTTATTTGAATGAATATAAAAACTTTGTAAACAATGTGAATTATTTTTCTTGTTATTAAAATTATATTTGATCTTTTCCCGTCTCCATTAGCACCATAAAAACATCATTTGATGGAAGACGCATAAAAAAACTATGGCAATTTAAATTGACCAAAGTGCTTAGGGTGCCAATAACTGGTGCTTTTACCCTATTACAACCTTAAAATAGGGAAACACATTTATTGTAAATAAAAACTTGAAAATTATAACGAAGTCAACGAAGTATTCGTTAGCGTGGAAATCCGATACTAAATACGGTTGATACGCATAACCGAATTCAAATCTGTTGCGTAGTTTATAAGATCTACGCGTGCAGAGGGAAAGACGGCAGGTAGCGACTGCAATGCAAATATTACTGTTTGATGGCAGAACCTATTCAAAAGACATGCCATCTACCTATCCGCATTAGGTCTGCATGATAGATAATGAGTATTATGACCCACTCTCAAAAGATTCATAATGATGTTGTTGTTACACAATCTGCAATTTGTTACAGCACAAGAGTCTACCGGTAAGCAAGGCATGCTGGGCCCTAGGAAAATGTACTTGGCCGTGCAGCCGGCGCCGCCGGGCCCCCCGCCGCTCGCGCCCGTCGCGCCGCAACAGATTCACGCCTTACAGCCCTTGCACCCGATAGCGATGCCGCACCAGGTAATATACTATTACTAGGTTAACCTTCACTATATTTCACTAAAAGTACGGGTAAGTAGACGTTACTCAGCATTTGCTTTGGCTTTCCACTGTCCCTTTCACTTTTCCGCTCTTGCGTTTTACAGGGGGCAATGCCACTAATAGATTGTAGAAACAAAGACATCACAGTTGCATAATTAATTCTGTAACTGTAATTTAAGTCATTATTACATTAGTAGCATTACCCCCAGGTTATCAGACAATGATATGCATAACATTCCCTATGGTTCTGACTGAGCAGGTGCTGAGTTACTTGTATTTATCAGTCCTAAGTAAAACCAAAATTAGAGAATCAAGACTTAGGTCGTATTCTAGAACAAGAAGAATAGAAGCTCCAGAATGCATTTATTGGCTGTTTCAATGAAGAAATGGCAAATATTAACTTGAGATATTTCTTGAATTTGTATCTAGAATATGAACCTAATATTTTAATGAGATGTTCATATTTGTACATAATATAAATGCGGGCAACTCATAAATTGATATGTTTTACGACTCATGTTTTATGGAATAATAATATACTGGTGTCTACACTAAAGTTCTTAATTTAAGTTAGCTCGTGAAATAGTTTCTGATTTTGGAATTTGTGAATTTTATTTAAACTTGCAACTTTGAATTGAGGACTTGGGGTCTCCCTTATAGTAAACATGGAGTATTTTCCTCAAGCTGGGTTTGGACGGTCACCACCAATATGCAGCGCAGTCTAGCCGAGCCAACAATATAACTATGTCATAATAATAATTTCATTACGTCAAAATTGCGCAATTTTTAGATGATTCTATGAGTGGCCTCAGCCTAGTTTTGCAGCTCTTCGGTTGATTATTGTCCTAAATATCGGATGAATTCTTCAAACTAAGTTATCACACGTTGAAAGGCCAGCGACATAATTTGTGAATCGCAATTTTAGTTTAATTATGCCTTTCATAGAAGGCGCTAAAGAGAGAAGTTTAACATGGATGTCTTCCATGTTGAACTTCTTGTGCCTATCCTATTGTTATCTAACTTCTATGATGTTTGTATAAGAGCAATCAAAATAGAATGCAACTTAGCTTAATGAAAATGACAGCTTATTGACAGGTTGCTGATTGAAATCGGAATGCATCAGAGTTACGTAAAAAAATGTAATAAAAAATATCAAACTAGCTCGCCAGGGATTTCTTTTTGTACTATGTTCCTGAACGCTCAACCTAATGAGGCAAAACTTTTTGGACTTTTAAAATTTACTCCATGTTTACTAATGAGGGTTATAATTACTCGTAAGCATGTTTATATTAGCTATTGTGTTAGTTTTTTTTTTATTTTTTCATAAATCAATTCCAGTAAGTTATTTTTTCTAATAAGCTAATTTAGAAACTGTCGGTGGGCTATCGAACTGAGATCTTCGTGTTGATCACATAATTTTGTTAGCGACCAATTTTCATTGATCTACCTCAAATTGATATGACAGATTGACCTTGCCCTAGATTATGTAATTCGATTGCAATCGATTTCACTTGGGTTGCGTAATCACCCTGTATAGCTCTATTGTCTTACTACAGTTTAAGATAAAGATCAATAGAGATTGGTCGCTAACAGGGTTATGTGATCAACCAACTTGTATTAATTGTTTTTGATAAAGATTATTAATTATAAAAAAAATGGTGATTGATTTTGTCTAGCCCCTTGTTCTGCCTACGCCCTGCTGCTAATAAATGTATAATATTAACCTGTGTACATAAGACTGGACGGTTCTATTTTATGTACAGACTATAAAAAAGAGATCAGCAATAATCATTTTATGCATTGTCTAAAACACCAAATGATGTAAAATATTAGATAAGTACATAGTCCTAAGTATTTATTTATATTAGTACATATCTAAAAATATAGTCAATTTAGTTGAATACTTAGAATATTATTATGTATTTCATAATAGAAGTAAAGAATATTTGTGTTGCCAGACAAAAATAGTTTTTAACATTATTGAACTCATGCTTTCGAGATTATCCAAAGCAGTTCCCTGTGTAGCTAAGTTTTATAAGATATAACCATATTATATGGCGCCAATTCCACAGTGCGCAGTCTAGAGAAATGCGTTGAGCGATCTTGGCTTGTATTAGTGGCTGACCGCGGCAAATATCCAAGCCGCGGAATGCAGAACTCAGACCGCTCGCTGTGAGATCGGTGCATTTGTGTTTTTTTCCATACAGTGCAGTATTAAACTTTGTATGTCTTACGTAAAGCTAATTCCTATAATTTATCTTCGTTTTCCGATCCTTAAATTGGACATAATAGTTTGCCTGGGCAAGTGTAACACTCGACAGTAATTAGCTTTCTGAGAATTTCTTACATAAAGTTGATTTATTTTAATACCTACACAACAGGTAGAATTAGGTCCAAACCAATTTATTAAATTAATTATTGACAAAGGGTCATAACAGCTTCCAGAACCAACAGCCGGACTCGATTGGTTGCCTGAAAATAAAAATTGTGTTGAGATTCTACATTTTCAAGTTTTACTTCATAACGTGTAACTACGTTCATAGTTACAGCACAGTTTGTATTGTGCGAGTTCATTTTAACATAACATTGTATTGATAATTTGTTTCGTGAAATATCTACCCAGGTGCAAGTGATGTACTCAGTTTTATGCTAATATGATGATCGGACTACGACATATCCATCAACTGTTCCTTTTCTTATACATATCTACTGTTTAATTTTATACTGAACCATATTTCAGAACTTCATGTAAAAACAAAAGTTGGATACTTATTTTGAACCATAGCCTCTTGTAGTATTTTATACATATTGTAATAATTGAAACACAGTATATTATCAAATATACAATGTGTTTCAGTTATTTTATAGGATAAAACTATGGCTCAATTAGTTGATAAAAACTGGGTGCAAATACGATCACACTTTTCACTACATTTTATGAGAACATTTTTATTTCCTCAAGTTACATATTTTATAACTTATTTTATCGCTTGAATAAGTACGGGATACCAAAGGAAACTAACAAGAATTATTAAAGTCATACACTACTCAGTACGCAGTTTTCTCAAAAATTCAAGATATTTTTAACATCGAAACAGATGCTTCATGTATATCATTTTCTGATCCAGGTTTATAAAACTTAAGCTTTTAATGTTGTCAAATTATTATAAAGGTTCATGTGGCTTGACGAACATTGTCCCATTTTCAGCAACTAATTGAACCCTAGTAAGTAAGCCTTGACGATATTGATAGTATTGTTTTTGTAATAAATTCATTTTAAAATGATACCATGGTAATTAGCTGTATATTCATTTTCGAAATATCGTGACCAATTGAATGTAAAAATACTAGCAATATGTTTGGTTGGACAATGCAACTGGATTCAGGTGGTTGGCTATTCCAAGAGTGCCAATACTAGGTACTTCTAAATTAAGTTAGGCCACTGCACAGAGTGCAGTGTACTACACTGCTATTTTGCCGCTCCTATTCTATAGGATATTTTGTCTGCATTCGGCAGAATTTTAGTTTCATTAAACTAGTTTTACAGGGCACATCATTTATAGGAGGATTTTATTATACACCCCGTCATCGTCCGCATTAAAGCTCCGCTTCAGCCAATGATTAACCTTAAAACAAAATGCCCGTACAATTAATGTCTACCATTTTTCACCCCCCCCATGGGTTTAAATTAGAAAAAATCTATAGTGGGTGGTTTTGCCATAAATGGAGCTACCCTCCAAATTTCAGCTTTCTAGCTCCAGCAGTTTCAACTGACGAGTTGGTCGATGATGAGGCATTTAGGCGCCTGTTACATATAAAGTATTTATTGTGATTCGTCAGTTCAGTATTTATTGATAGACGTCAGTTTTTACTGATGGATTAATACACCAGACACACGTTCAATATTTATTACGTCAGTATTTCCATTAGTCCAGTTTATTTGAATACACGTTAAAATGAACGAAGCTAAAAAATAAAGCTTGTGGGGTTATTATTTTAACAATTGTTTAAAAAAAAAAGTTAAAAGAAAACGACGGTCAAAAACTGGTAGCTAGAAAAAGTTACACCCATTTGAAGTTAATGGCCGTCAATAATAAATCCAATAATAAATACTGACATCCATCAGTACGCTAGTTACACGTTCAATAAATACCACGATACATTAGTATTTATTGGCGGACCACAGTAATTACTTTACGTGTAACAGACACCTTAGTTTAAGCTTGTAAAGGTATAGATAGCCTAGTTAGCCTATCTATGGGCTTAGGCACTCGACTGACGATCGTGTTTGAAGAACGTGATGCAAATCATTGAAGCAAAAGAGGTACGTCAAGATATTGTAGCCAGACAAATTAAAAGGTCTTTGTCGTATATTCCAGTTGAACTTAAAATAGTCACTAATTCTACAATCATATTACTCAAATTACAAAGAGACAAATTAAAATCTGTAAATTAAAAAATAATCACCTAAACAAAGTATTTTTTAATGTAACTAAAACGTTTTTGTGAATATAATTTTATTATAATATTGCCAGCCTTCTGAAACCAATTTCATCATGTCTGGGTAACTATCAACCAAAAGTACTAGTCATTGTGAAAATAATTAGCATTTAAATTGCTCATACACCCTATGTATTACATATTTTTAAGCAATTTCAAATTAAATAATTTAATTCCAGGTACTATGCGCAAAATAAATTGTTATAGTAAAATATGACTTTTATTTTATAAAGTCCCGTTTTTTTCTGTAATTTTATTTTAATTTTTTTGCTTTCAAACGTTTTGTGGGGGTGTATGGGCAATATAATTTCATACCTGTCTTCATTAGGTTTTAAGACACAATATTATTGTTGATATCAATGTAAAAAATGTTATTGCTGGTTATAAAATAATATGACTAATATATTCCCACAAACCGATTACGTCATTATTAGTTAAATTTAATTTATTATTTTTTATATATTAATTTTCCAGTCTTATTCCTAAAATATAAGTTGAGTATGTAACGCATATTGAGATATTGGTATCAAGATACCATATAAGTGTAAGAACTTCATGCTACCTTTGCATTTTACTTATAGGGTGGTAGTGAAGAAGATAAAATAAAACAACCACACTTATTAAACGGCGAGGACAACGTTGCGGAAGCGGCGAGTCATAAAGAAGCAACACCGTCCAAGTTAGAAGAAATAAAAAATAATAATACTAAAACAGACATAGTAAATGCAGGTCCGGATGTCATTCTACAAAGTAATAAATTTGTTCTTACTCCCGATTATATACAACAAAGTAAGTACCTATTATTTTCTTCTGAAATAAGTTTGCATATTTCATGTTTTTTGCACAATAATAAAAATAAATCCTGAATATTTACAGCTATAAAGAGCGCGCTGAAGCAAGAAAATCTCAATCCTGAAATAGAAGAGAAATTACTACAACTGCAACGTTATCAAGAGAAAAGAATGAAACCGGAAACGCAGGCGCCGGCGCCGCCGCCTGAGCGAGAGGCGCGTGCCGTCGCCGTCGTGGCGCGCTCGCCCTCCCCGCCCCCCGCGCCAGGCGCACGACGCCGCGCGCCCCTCCCGCGCCACGAGGACGACGACGACTGGGTGGACATGAGTCCGCGCAAGCGACAGCGCTCCGTGCGCGCACCCTCTCCGCCTGCGCCTGCGCCCGCGCCCGCTCTTGCCACCGCGCCCGCGCCCCCCGCACCGCGCCCCGCAGCTGCTTCCATCCCCGCATCACCCTCGCCGCGCCCTCATGCGCAACCGTCCGCGCTCGAGGAGCGCCGGCGCGCGGCCTCCAACCATTCCCGGCTGCAGATGCTCCTGTTCAAACACAAGGAGATGCTCAAGAAGGAAATCATCAAGAAACGAGGACTCCTCGAAAAAGAGCTTGGTGTAGAGATTCAGGTTAGTTTTACTGGTCGCTGTACTCTAATCGCGGTAAAGTTTTGATAATTTTTAGTTAAATTATAAACATGGCCCAATAATACTAATCTGATGAAAATAGCAGAACTGGCAATTTTACGATTGTTTAGCTAGTGTAATCAAAATGAAGGAGGCTTATACCGAGCAGTAGGTGGATACAGGCTGACAATGATAATGATGAATCATAAAGACTAAACAAACTGCTAAATATAAGCAACAATCTGTCAATTCAGTGTCTATTACGAGAGTTCGTAATCAAGTAGATCAAGTTTCAACGCTCGTTGCGTCCAAACCGTCAAAAAGATGTCTGAATGTCTGCCGTTTGATTGTAGAAGGAGCTATCCGCTGAGCTGGCGCTGCGCACTCGCGCCGAGCGCACGAAGCAGGAGGAAGTGCGCAGTAGCGGTAAGAAGCGCAGCACGGCCTCTACCGCTGCCTCCACTCCCCGCTCCACCAAAAGGAGCGTCAAGAAAGAAAAACTATTATGTATATGCCGTACACCTTACGATTGCACTAAGTGAGTACTTTTACTTAATAAACAATATTTGTGTTTTTTTTTTGACAATTCACACAGCATCATGTAGCCCTAAGCTAAACAGGGCTTGTGTAATGGGTACTAGATGACTGATATATTTAATAACAATATATAAATAGAGTTTCTCCTTTATCTTTCTTTTTGTTTTCTTTTTATACAAAGAGTAGACATTAATTGTACGAGCACTTTGTTTTTAGGTTAATCATAAAAATATCCAGAAAACCCTGAACAAATATTTTCAGAACGCACAAACATTTGTCCTACGGCTCGATCGAACCCGTAACCTCCTTCGCCAGCCGCACCACATTGGTCATCATATGTAAGCCAACTAACTCTGCTGACCGCTTCCGCGATTTTACAGGGCGGGTCATTACGCATTGTATTCGTTAAATTTAGGATGTGCCAAAAAACTTTTTGATTGATAATGTAATGTTCATTATGAAAAATTATACAATGAAACAAACTCATTCATTCAATAGTTTTTTAAACAATGTGGTTTTAGCTTAGGAATAATAAGCTCATTGTATCACAGCAGAGGGGTAACCACAAGCTCAAAAGCAATATTGAAATAATGTTAGACTGACATTTCTGTATACAAAAGTTTAATATTATTTGAATATTGCTTTAAGAGCTTGTAGTTACCCCCCTGGTCGTATCTAATATTTTACGGGCCGTATTCTGAAGATACAAAATAGGTATAGTTCTCACAACGGATCTCGGCCGTCCTGAAATTAGCCGTTTCGATGCGCAATGGAGCTTTTTCAAACTAAATTGTCTTTGCGCATCACAAACGGCTAACTTCACGGAAGCCTAGATCCGCTGTGCGAACTATACTGAATGTTTTTTGTTTTAGGTTTTACGTAGGCTGTGAACATTGCAGTAATTGGTTTCACGGTGATTGTGTTGGAGTTACGGAAGCGATGAGTAAAACAATGGAAGAATATGTTTGTTCTGATTGTCGCCGCGCCGAGGAAACTCAAGAACTCTACTGTCTTTGTCGTCAACCATATGATAATTCACAGTAGGTTTATCATTTTTTTTATAAATAGCTTCAAATTAACTTCACTGACTTCAAACTAAAAAAAAATGTTTTGATGGATTGTTATGATACGAGAATAAATTATTGACACGCAAATCAATTAATAATTAGAGAAATCGCGTAACAAACATACAAAAAACATAGTTGAATTGATAACCACCTTTTTTTAAATCTGTTATTTAAACTCGGTATAATTCAATTATCTATTAATTTATTACATATTTGTTGTCCTTCATCAAAGTAATATCATCATTGATTATTTTTTTCAAACATTTCTTAGATAATGCTTAAATATTATATTATTGAGTTGGGTTTAACATTATGTTGCTTAATGTTGATGTTTGTTTCAGATTTTACATTTGTTGTGATCGGTGTCAGGATTGGTTTCACGGCCGTTGTGTGGGGATTTTGCAATCTGAAGCTGATAATATTGATGAATACACATGTCCAAATTGTCAAAAAAATAATACATATAATTATGCAAATATGAAAGAATTATCTAATAAGGATTTTGAAAATTTAAAGAGGCTTGTTAAACAAATTCAATTACATAAAAACGCTTGGCCTTTCATGGAACCAGTGGATCCTAGAGAAGCTCCTACATATTATAAAGTTATCAAGGAACCTATGGGTAAGAACATTTTTTACTGGCATTACTTCTGTAAGCTTAAATACTTCTATGAACTTTTATGAAAATATATGTTTTAAAAATCAACCATTATCACTTGACATTTTTAAATACTGCTTCTGTAACTCATTAACACTGTTTAACATTCAATTAGCGGCAATATTATGCCGCGTACGTACAATACTACGATTTAAGTTCTTGCCTCGTTAAACTACGAACCTCCTTTTAAATTAGTGATAATACTACTGGTTCGATTTAAAAAAATATTTTACCATTATAATGCTACATTATCCCTGAGTAACATAGGCTATATTTATTACTATTTGTTTCATTGCACCCGCGCGAAGTTTAATTGACTGCTAGTATTATTATATTTTATTGTGATCCGTTGTTAGTCGCTTTTTTCGGAAAACACTGTTGTTAATACATATTATAATTTAAACACTAGTGCGAAGCCGGGGAAGTATATTTTAACATTAAAAAAAGATAAAAAAAAAATCAGCCTAATTGATCACCTCCTTTTTCAAAGTGTTTTTTTTTATTACAACTGAAGTGGCACCAAGCGTACGGCCCACAGGATGGTAAGCGGTTACCGCAGCCTATAGACGCTTGCAATACCAGAGGTATCCCTCGCAGGTTGCCACCTTGAGGCTAAGATCGAAAGCCTCGTGTGCCAGTAATTTCACCGGAAACCATACCCTTCACACCGGAACACAGCAATGCGAGCATTACTGCTTGGCGGCAGAAATAGTTAATAAAAGTGCCTACTTAATCATGAATTTTGTTTTTACAGATCTTCAAACCGTTGAGAGAAAAGTGAACGAACTAAGTTATAGTACATTGAGTGAATTTATTGGTGACATGACCAAAATTTTTGATAATTGTCGATACTTTAATCCAAAAGACTCAGAATTTTATAGGTGTGCAGAAGGTTTAGAGTCGTTCTTTGCACAAAAAATTAAATATTTTCGTGAAAAGTTATTTGAAACTACTCCATAATGAAAACGCCAGTGTGCATACAAGGACATGCTTTAAAATAATCAAAAATGTGAAATTATAAGTTTTGTTTTGTATGATCTGTTTGTAAATTGTAAAGTACTTATGTGATGAATTTACAAAGAATATTAATTTATATTTCATTCACCCCTTTTATTATCTACTACTGTGAGTTGTCAGCTAAGGTTTCATGTAAGATCTAGTATTTATTGTAAATTTTTATGCATATAAGGCAGCCATTGTAAAGCTGACACTCATAAATTAGGATTTGACAAAATTAAATACTGTGTGTACTGACACATTTTGTGAAATAGTATGTTATAGCTAATTATATTAGCAAGTTTAGATTAGTACATATTAAGTCGTATTAGTCGTAAGAAAGATATAATAAGGCAAACCTATTGTATGTAAGTAATACATTTTTAATAACATGACGAGTATTTCTTATTTTTTTTTTATCTAACTAGCTTGCTTGCTTTGCGTAACTCAGCGTAACGTAACCACACCCCGGACACTCAATAAAATGAATGAAAGAAATGCGTCGCAATCACCACATGCATGGTTTGTGTACGTAAAACTTTGCCGTTGTATGCGTGAGTGTCATGGCTGGCCCCACCCAATTATAGCAAGAGCAAGATAGCACACTTCAGCTCGCAAAAACCAAAAATCAAAATAAATGCGTGCTTTAGGCCTTTGGCTTCAGTGCCGGCGTGCCGTGCGTGTGGTGCTGGCAAACTTGCTCTCGGGGTGAGGTAAGTAAAACCGGTGGGAGGAGGGAGTGGCCGTTCTGTACTTAGGGCCGAAACATAACCGTGCCGCTGGAATCGGCAGTGGCGCCACTGCCGATTCCAGCGACGCATGACGTCATACAATGATCCAGTTTATTTCTATCACTCTACACACACAAGACGAAGAGTTTGATTTTTCTTGAATTAATCATTGTATTTTCCTTGGATTCCTAGTGCAATAAATATAATAAAAAGTATTGGTTTCACTTTACCTTACAGTCAAGCCCAGCATTTCCAAAGCAGTAATAGGTTTCCTTCCTTTCATATTATTTTTCTGTATATATTTTGATAACCACTTATCAGCTTTGCAAATGATTCAATTTCAATTTATTTTATTAACCATAGGTACAACATTACAGAATGCATACAATGCGTTATACAAGAACTTTTAAAAATATTTACATTTCTTAACTAATGAGTACCTACCTATATTACAATGAATAAGTATACATTTTAACAATAAAACAAAACACTTAACTTAATATTGCTTAAAATTAATTTTAATAAGTATTTACTTAATTTAAGTAGACAGGTATTTAATATAAATTTAAATATTATAACGAATAAGTTCAAAAAGATTGCACTTGTCTTATCCAAATAAACAAAAATTAAACAGTTTCACAGAAATTAAGGCATATTCTTTCCATCACTATCCAATCATCCGCAAAAAAAAAACACAAACCCAAACCCAAAAACAAGTAACACACAAATACATTTTAATGCGATTAAAAGTATTTTAGCAGCTGTGCTGGGTAAAACCTGTATTACAGCTGCTACACTTCCTATAACCAGATAATTAAATAACTCCAGTTCTCAGTTCACACTATTCACATAAATATAAGCTTTGCACAAGGTAAGTAATTAATTATATAACTATAAGAAAATATTCCAAGTAATTACTTACTTAGTTGGTACATAATTAAAAAATTAAGTTAAGTTAAACAAATTATACAAAAACAGGATAAAAGTAGTATCTTAACTTTACATGCTAGGGTATTATTTTACTATGCAATAGGTACCTACTACAATACAAAATAGCGCTGCGGCTGCGGGTAGTAGAGAGTAAGTTCCCGTCTTGGACTTTGAACCCGGTGTTACAAGTTTACTACTGCCGTAAAAAAAAAAAAACATCTATCTGAGGATGCATGGTGATAAGGTCATTAAGTGTACGCTGTGCTCTGCAGATCGGTGATTGCTGGCGCGACACCGTGTGCGCCCAGGTTGTCGCGAATAAAGGCACGCATCCGGGACGAAACCTGACTCGATTTGCAGGCACACTCAGTTGACTTGCTTCACTTAGAAGCGCCGGACAGTCAAGTCTTCCTCTAAGTATGCGATATACTGTTAAAATTTGATCGCTGAGCCTTCTGGTTTCAGCTGAGTTGAAGCCCAAGGTACCTTGAAGGTATTTAGTGGGATACATAAATGGGTAATATCCAAAAAGCTTTGATAAAGGAAACGCAAGAAACGTTTTTGGACTTTCTCAAACATAAGGAAATACGTGGACTCGTGTGGGTTCCATACGCATACGCTCGCCTCTAATTTGGATCTAATAATTGCAGTGTTTAAGAGTTTTACGGCGTTTATGTTGGTGAATTTCCTACAGTTGCGAGATACAAATCCTAGTCTTTTGAAGCATGTTACTGTTAGTGAACGGATGTGATCATGATAGTTTAGTTCTGGGTCAAAGTGTACTCCTAGGTCTTTAATGGAAATGCATCTGGTGATCATCTCTGTATGCAGCTTATAATGAGATATTATGGGTTGCGTTGATCGTGTGAAACTCATGACTTGACATTTAGCAATGTTGAAATTAAGCAGATTTTGAGCGCTCCATGTCCTAATGGCGTCTATATCTAGTTGTAACGCTTCACAGTCTTGTACCGATTTAATTTCTGAGAAAATCTTAACAAAATCTATTATAGTTTTTTATAGTATTTGCGGGATTTTATCGCGTAATTTACCTTTTTATTTCCCCGACGTTTCGGTTGTGTTGCAACAACCGTGGTCGCGGGCAGTGGTACTCCAGTCTGCCCGCGACCACGGTTGTTGCAACACAACCGAAACGTCGGGGAAATAAAAAGGTAAATTACGCGACAAAATCCCGCAAATACTATAAAAAACTATGAGTTCTGATCGCGAAAGTTTAAAAAAGACTAAAATCTATTATATTTAATTTCTGAGAAAATCTTAACAGCATATATTAGGCACTGAGCTGTCTTAAGACATCTGGCCAAATCATCAATAATTATTGAAAACAGTAAAGAGCCAAGGGACGATCCTTGGCTTACACCCGATCGAGTATGATATGACGGCGAATCATAACAGCCAATTCTCACAAATTGTTGACGATCGCTTAGGTAGTCTGCAAAGAGCCTTAGAAGTCTTGGAGCAAAACCGTAAGAATCTAGTTTTTTTAGAAGTATATCATTATCTACCTTATCAAAAGCCTTTTGGAAATTAAGGTAAATTACATCCACCTGGGTACCCGCGCCTAGGTTTTTAGATACATAATATGTTAAGCTATCGCTCCCCTAGGTTATCTCACGCTAAACAGCCCAAGTTCATTCTACGAAAACAGAATCTTAGAATCGTCGGTTTCACAGCTGAACAAAACAAAGTTAATTTAACGTTGCCTCTTTTCAAAATTTTACCGGTAATTTGGAAATAAACAGATTATTTGAATATCACTGGATAGTTTTGCTTGAAAACGCTCACAGACGTTAATTGGGATTCTGCTTTCGGAAGTGCTACAGAGTAATCCGTTTGGAGAGATTTGTGGTTTATTTCAGTGTTTTGGCTAGTTTTTAGATTCAATTTATGCCATATTGATTAATCTAAGTATTGTGTTGTTGTAGTTTGTGTTAGTTATAGTAGTGTAGTTGTCTTTCTCGTGTTTTTGGGTCAAATATCTGTGCTTGAGGTTAGTTTTACTCAAGCATGGAATTTGACCCGACGCCGGTGCCGCCGGTCCCCCCGGACCCGCCGGCCCCACCGGATCCCCCGGATTCCTTTACTACAGTAACAGGATCTAAACGCCGTATGGAGACGACAACGGAAAATAGTACAGGTCCAAATAAGAAATCAAACAAGACTTCGGAATTTGATCCGGCTTCGATCCAATCCGTGTATACCTACTCACCCGTCGATTGTTGTGGGAGCTATTCAAGCTTACACATCATTAGATAAAGGCCCTTATGTAGTCCACGTTTCCCGTTCAGAGCCAGAACCATCTGCTGGTACAACAATAAGACCAATTAAATTTGGACAATTCCTGTCAAACCATAAATTTGCAAACATCACCGCTGATGGTGTAAAACGAGTAGGACGTAACAAAATCTCAGTTGAATTTGCCACGTCTGAGGATGCAAACAAATTCATATTATCACCCATTTTACCAATGTGTAAATATGTTCATAAATCATAAATCATAAATCATTTATTGTTTGTGAATCCAGGTATGGTAATAGTTACATTAAGGTGTTGTGAAAAGTATGTATCTCTAGATTCTGCTATTTAACATACAAACATTATTTATGCCAAACCTAACCAATAATTAAACAAAATTAGAAAAATCAAATTGTAATAAAGAAGCTAAAAAAATATTAAATTAGATTATCAATAGGTACCTATGTCTAAATAGAATACTTTATACTTAAGATTAGGTCAAATTGTCATAGTGTTAGTTTAAGTTACGGTCACACAAGAATTCGTCTATGGTATAGTAAGCTTTTTTGATTAATAAATTATTTATTTCAATTTTAAAAGCATCCCTAGATAATGTTCGAACAGATAGCGGTAACTTATTGAATATACTGGGCGCCATGCCAAATATGCTTGTACGTAGCAAATGTGTCCTACATGACACACTACGCATTTTCCCTTCTAACCGGCTTCCAACTCCAAACCATTCAAACAGCTCAGGACTAGTTTTGACAAATACAGCAACTTCACTTATGTATAAAGACGCTAAGGTCAGAATTCTTAACTTTGAAAAATGTTCTTTACACGAGTCTCTTTTTTTTAAACCACATATGGCCCTCACGCAGCGTTTTTGAGCCCTAAATACCTTTATCTTATCAGTCGAGTTACCCCAGAATATTATGCCATATCGTAGGATCGACCCAACATGTGCATGATATGCCGTTAATACTGCCGACTTGCTCGTAACTCTATTCAGTTTGAAAAGCACATATGCATACTGATGAAGTCTATTAGATATGCTGTCAATATGAAGTTTCCAGTTTAGCTTATTGTCAATTGTCAGTCCCAAAAATTTTGTATTGTTAACTTCGTTTACTTTAGTACCAAAATAATTAATGTTCATGTCAGGATTAGTAAAGTTTTTTTGTTTAAAATTCATTATAGATGTTTTAGTCAGATTATTTTTTAAATTATTGAATGTCAACCAGTTAATAATAGATGTAAGTGTATTACTAATGTCAAATTCAAAATCATGATGTTTGTCATTTACAATTTATTTGTAAATGACCGTACTGTCATCAGCAAATAAAGTAATGGAATGATTAGAAACTTGAGGTAAATCATTTATATAAATGAGAAACAGAAGCGGTCCTAACACACTCCCTTGAGGAACACCATGCTTAACAAGCCTAGTATCTGAATCATAGTTAGTATCAATATGTGTTTTTATGCATACTTTATTTATTCTTGTGACTTGAGTCCTGTTACTAAGATAATATTTAATTAATTTGTTAGCGTTTCCTCTGACACCGTATCCATTTAATTTGAGAAGTAGCGTGTCGTGGTGTACATGGTCGAATGCCTTGTTCCAACTATTCCAACATATAATGTTACCAGAATGGGCTTAGTAAGACAGGTTCCCACAGACTTATCAATGGAAGAATTCGCAGAGTCTCTTATCACGCCGCCTGAGGGCTGTGGCATAGTAATAAAAGCTCGTCGACTCAGTCGGAAAAATGTGGAGGAAGGAAAGGTCACTTGGGTACCTACCCAAACCGTAGTGATCACCTTCCAAGGACAAACCCTTCCATCTAGAGTGTTTTTGTTTTAAACATCTCTCCCGGTATAATTATACCAATACCCAACAATTCGCCGTCATACAGTGAGAACTAGTACGGAGGGTAGTCACTTGACTATGTAAAACATAAACTTACCAACCCTATAGTTATTGTACTGTAGTGTATAATCCATCTAATATACCTACTTAGGTACTCTAGCTAATAAGACATGGATACCTATTCAATAAACAGTCTTTATCCAGCTCTCGCTTGTTTCACTACTCTCCTAATAGGCTCCTATCGCATGGCGACCGTGCCTTGTAACAGGAACCGCGCGCGCATCCCTCCGTAAAAGGGCCGTGTTTAGATAAACATCAGTCTTTGAGCATCGTAATAAATCACAATGATCTCGGAACTGCGTTTGATTGCGGTAATTTGCATCAGAGTAGTGTGTGATCGGGTTTTCCGCAAAAATGGGCCAGAATAAAAGTAAAGAAGAGAAGGAAGAGGTGATCGTGGTGCAGAACGCTGCCGGGACAGCGCATGTGGAACAGCTGAAGGAACATGCCGGGTACACCAATAATATCCTGACTGGCATCGCGATAGTGCTGGCGATTGGATTGGCTGTGCTGCTGTATCGGATGTATAAGCGGTGCCACCAGGAGCTAGTCCAAGGACATCTCAACGAGATTTCGCTGAGGAGATACGCTAGCTTGATGCGCAGGCGTCAGATCGAGCTCCCAGATAATATCATTGGCGAAAGTGTGCATGTTTGAGTGAAGTGCGGTAAAGTGAATGTACGTCTCCGTAAGTAACCCACCCGAATATAAATACCCGGGTAACGTACGTAATGCGTTTGTGTACCTAATACTGTTCCTGTTCCTAGTACCTACCAGTGCGCGGCTATCATAAACGAAGGCGAAGAACATTTTCAAAATTGTTATAGTTTGTTAAATATAGCATGTGTATAATCAACTAAAGCAGGTAAAAGTTAAGTAAGTACCTATAATATTTTGAAGATAGGTAGGTAAATACTGTGGTTGCTAAAATGTACCAGTTGAAATATTATGGCCGAAGATTTAATTTTAATCTTAACTGAGTTAAAAAATATAAGGACATATTTAGTAAAAATTGGAGATAGTCGAAGGACAGGTAAAATATTGGAACAAAAAAGAAACGAGGCTAGTAGTATTTTGTCAAGATATAACAAATATTTAGAAGTTCATACAAATAGGATACAATTAAATAAATTGTCCGGGAGTGAAATTAGCTTGGTTAGTAAAATTTGTGAGGAATTTTGTAGCGTACTATCACAGGTCTACAAATTGTGTAATATAGAAGAAATAAAAGGTGAGAGTTCTTTACTCCTTCAAGACAATACGATGGCTGTCGATACATTTGATTTAAAAATTGCACTAAATCTTTTACCTGTCATGACTGACGTTGAAGAGAATACAAAAAAGTTAATAGATGGAATTGAATACTATAGCACAGTTTTATCTAAGTCTGAGTGTAAGGTGAAACTTGTTCAGTTTGTATTAAAGAGCCGATTATCGGAGCATGCTAAGTTGAAATTATTACCGAACTACGAGTCTATCAATGAGCTTATAAAGGACATGCGCAGATTATTGTTGCCAAAAAAAAAGTTACGCAGCTATTCATGCAAAGCTACAGTACTGTAGACAAAATGAAAAGTCAATTTCAGACTTTGGTAAGGAACTATCAGAATTGTTTGTGGACCTTACGATTTCACAGGCCGATGGAAATTCAAAAAATTATAATATTTTAAGGCCTTTAAATGAAAAACTCGCCATCAAGCGTTTTGCCGACGGCCTGCGAAATCAAAGGTTGAGTACGATTATCGCGGCGCGTAATTTTACTTCCTTATCAGATGCCGTCCAAGCAGCACAGGACGAAGACATTTCCAGCCCAGGTACTTCAGCGGAAGTGATGGGTATGTACAGGCAACCTTATCGTGGTAATAATTTCAGAAGAAACCAGCAAGGACGCAGCATCCGACAGTGGGGATATAGCCGTGGCAGCCCCAATACGAGGGGCCAAACACAGAATCAACAAAATCAGGTAAGACATTATAACCAGTATAATAATCGTAGTAGGGGCCGATTTAACAACGGAAATTTCAACCGCGGTAGAGGCCCACATAGCAACATAAATAGCTTGACAACGGACTTAGATGTGTCGGCTGACGACCCAAGCGATGAATCAAATATGGAATCGCTGAGCCATTTTTTTCGTGCCTAATTACATCCTTTCGTGTAATAGTTTAAACAAAGTATCGTTTAATATAGATGATCAGAAGCATGATTGGCTCATCGACACCGGAGCTTCAATCTCAGCTATCAAGCGCGATTGCGTAGAGCGTTTACAAATTCCATTCCATAAAAGAAACATTAGCGTAAAAGGAATTGGAGGTGACGTTTATTCTGAAGGCGAAGTTTATCTTACGCTGAATCAAAACGGACACAGTTTTGCGCATAGACATTACGTTTTCAACTTTTTACCATGTAAAACGGTAGGGATTTTAGGTCAAGACTTTCTCAAAAAATACCAAGCTACATTAAACTTTGAATTAAATACTTTACAATTAAATACAAAAAACGGCAATAAACTGTCATTAAAGTTTAATTATATGCTACCGGATACCGATTCTTATCTGAGGGTGCCCGCGCGATGTGAGATTGTTCATTATCTGAAAACGGACTGTAGGAAAGACTGTGTGGTAGCTTCGCAAGAGTTATGCGAAGGCGTTTACGTAGCAAATGCTCTGACATGCCCAGTGAATGGTAAAATTCCGATACGTATTTTAAATACGAGGGAAACGGACGTTCAATTGAGTAATTTCCAAGTAGACACTAGCATATTAGACGAGTATTTTATCTGTCAATTCGAAAAACCTGTAATGAATGCTAAAAGAGTTAAACAATTGTTTTCATTATTAAATTTAAATGGGTTACAAATGGAGGAACAAAAATCAATCGAAAATGCTTGCGCAAAATACCCTGACGTTTTCCACTTACCAGGTGATAAATTAGGAACTTGCAATGTATACAAACAATCTATCGATTTGAAACCGCATACTTGTCCTATTTATACTAAACCATATAGACTGCCTCACGCACAAAAAGCCGAAATAAACAAGCAGATAGAAAATATGTTAAATGACGGCATCATAGAAGAAACCAGAAGCCCATGGAATAGTCCGTTATTGCTAGTGCCGAAAAAGACTGACAATACAGGCGCAAAGAGATGGCGTGTGGTTATAGACTACCGAAAATTAAATAATCAAGTACAGGATGATAAATTTCCGCTACCCAATATTGCTGATATTTTAGACTCATTATCCGGCTCAATGTATTATACAAAATTAGATTTATATCAAGGATTTTATCAGGCAGAATTGAATAAAGAAAGTAGGTCATGTACAGCCTTTTCAACTGGCAAAAATCAATTCCAAATGACAAGAATGCCAATGGGCTTAAAGTCCAGCCCGAATAGCTTCAGTAGATTGATGACCATAGCCATGTCTGGACTAAATTATGAAAGGTGTTTATGTTATCAAGACGACTTAATCGTTTACGGGAAAAACTTGGCGTCACATAATCGTAATCTAATGGATATTTTCAGCAGACTTCGCAGCGTCAACTTGAAATTAAATCCATCTAAATGTTATTTTTTACAAAAAGAAATTCTGTATCTAGGTCACGTTGTGTCAGGGGATGGAATTCTACCTGATCCAGAAAAAATTGAAGTTTTAGAGCAATATCCGCGACCGCTTAGTACTGACGAAGTGAAGCGGTTCGTTGCTTTTGCCAATTACTACCGAAAATTTATTCCACAGTTCGCGAAAATAGTACTACCTTTAAATCAGCTATGTTGTAAGAGTGTTACATTTAGTTGGTCTGGAGAGTGTGAAAATGCATTTCAATTTTTGAAAACTGCTTTGACGAAACCACCTGTATTGCAGTACCCGGATTTTTCTGAAAATAACGAATTTTTGTTACAAACAGACGCGTCAGGAAAAGCTATAGGTTCAGTATTGTGCAACAGAGACGGACGACCCGTAGCTTACGCTAGTAGAAGCCTAAATAAGGCTGAAATTAACTATCCGACAATTGAAAAAGAGCTTCTAGCCATTGTGTGGAGTGTTAAACATTTTCGCCCCTATTTATATGGTCGAAAATTCAAAATACAGACCGATCATAGGCCACTAGTTTATTTATTTGGTATGCGTGATCCTTCAAGTAGATTATTAAAGTTTAGGTTGCAATTGGAGGAATATAACTTTGATGTAGAGTACTTGAAAGGTGAATCCAATTCAGTGGCAGACGCATTGTCAAGGATCATTATTACGTCAAATGATTTAAAAGAATTGAATGAAAGAATCATAAATGTAATGACTAGAGCTCAATATCGTAAAACGAATAGTCCGTCGCTAGATGCAAATAGCAATAAAGTCGGAAAAATTGATATCGGGTCAAAACCCGAAGGGCTAAGGGTAGTGGAAATCATTAAAAAACCAAATAAGTACATTGAACTCTCACTAATAACTAGGAGTAATATGAATAAATTATTAATAAACGGAATATCTGTAGAGGAAGGTAAATATTTTTTTTATGTGCCCAATAAATCTGCCATTTATTTGAGTACAACATCCCGATCATCAATTACGCGAGACGAGTTGGTGAGGGATTTGTCAGCCTTATGTAAAAGATTAAAGTTAGCAGAGATATGCATAATTATAAAAGAAAATAATAAAGAATTTGTAGAGGGGCTTATTGAAGAGATAAATAAAAATGTTGAATGGTCGGGGCCAAGATTATGTATTGTGAGAAATGTCCAAAGAATAAACAACTTGGATAATAGGAAGGTTATTTTAAATGATTTTCATTTGTTACCTACGAGTGGGCATGCAGGTGTAAGGAGAATGTCAAATAACATCAAAAAGTTCTATTTTTGGCCTAATCTTGAGAAAGATGTAGCTGAATATGTATCTAAATGTGATCAATGCCAAAAGCAAAAGTATTCCATACCGACTAAGCAAAACATGGTTATTACATCTACAGCACACTCAGCATTCGAAAAGGTATACTTGGATATAGTCGGGCCACTTCCGAAAGACGCCAGTAGCTATACCTATATTCTCACGTTACAATGCGAATTAACTAAGTTCACAGAGGCGTACCCGCTACGAAATAAAGATGCGGTAAGTGTTGCTCGTGCTTTCGTCGATAATTTTATTTTAAGATATGGCATTCCACGCGAAATTGCAACGGACAGAGGAACTGAATTTATTTGTTCTACAATGAAAGAAACATGCCAAATCTTGAAAATTAAACAGGTTACCTCAACAGCCTACCATCACGAGAGCATTGGAGCGTTGGAGAATACACACAAGACAATGGGTGCGTATCTTAGAATTAATTGTGAGAATAAAGCTGAGTCCTGGAGCAGCTGGATACCGTATTGGTGTTTTGCTTACAACAATACTGTACATACCGAAACTAAATACACACCGCACGAGCTAGTATTCGGTAAACCGTGCCCACTGCCAGGTAACTTTAATAGCGGCGTCGTAGATCCATTATATGCTCATGATAACTACGCGTTAGAACTAAAATATAGGCTCCAGGTAGCCCAAGCAGATGCTCGCGATAATCTAATTCAAAGTAAAATGAAAAGAAAAAAAAAATATGACATTGTAACAAACCCGGTGTATTATAATAAGGGTGATTATCTTTTAGTGAAAAATCCATCATGTAATAAAATGGACCAACTATATTTGGGTCCGTACATAGTATTAGAAGATTTAGATTGTAACGTAAAAATATTAAAAAATAATAAGGAACAAATCGTTCATAAAAATCGTACTAAGCATTATAATATGCCATTATAATATACATAATTAGGTTAATTATTTTTGTACCGCTCTTATGTAATCAAGCATGTATTGATGTAATCGTAGATATAAGGTAAAAAAATATATATATATATATATATTACATATTTACCTAAACATATATATTTTTTTTTTCTCTTTGTAGGAAGGTGTAGTGTATAATCCATCTAATATACCTACTTAGGTACTCTAGCTAATAAGACATGGATACCTATTCAATAAACAGTCTTTATCCAGCTCTCGCTTGTTTCACTACTCTCCTAATAGGCTCCTATCGCAGTACTGTAGATCCAGTTGAACTCGTACGTAAATTTTATTATTTTATTAGTCTAAGAAACATCAATAATATTTAATAATGTTCTAGATGGTAAGTTTTTGTAAACCCTTATTATTATTATTACTAAATAAATTCAATGCCACACGTGTTGCAGGTATGGACACACTAAAACACAATGTAGGTCAAGGCCCAGGTGTTTCCGGTGCGCCAGGGAACACTCTGGAAGTGAATGCGATGTACTTGAATCTAAAGCTGTATGCTTACATTGCTGTGGTCAACACTTTGCTACAAGTAAAAATTGCCCCGAACTAGAAAGGCAGAAGTCTATCAAAGCAGTAATGGCACAAAACCACATTTCATATGAGGAAGCTGCCTCGCAATTCCCTCAGGTTACTCGATCTTATTCAGAGGTTGCCCAAGAGATGCCAAATCTCAACTCCTCCCAAGCTTCTCAGAACCACTATTTCCAGTTTTCTCCCACTCACTCGTACATAAAAACTGTTTATGCCACTCCACGCCCAAGATCTCCACTGGGTAAGTCTTATGATAAGGCTGTTCACCGTGAAATAGTTACTGACCCACAATCATCAATGCCTAATGGTTGTGCTTTAGACCAGAGTCTAGGAGCATCACCACATAGTGAAAATATGTTAGAAACTCTTCTGACACTAATAATAAATATAATATTAATGAACCCTCACCCACTACCGTCCAACGTCGCCTCTAAACTTACTCAATTAGTATCATTATCTGGCCACAATGGATCCAGTCGTTCTGCTTCAGTGGAACAGCCAGAGCGTGCGCGCAAAAAAACATGAGCTGATCCATTTAATTTCAAGATTCCACCCGTCAGTCATTGCCGTCTCGGAGACATGGTTGAGGCCTGGAACCCGTTTCCGGATTTTAGGCTACTCCTGCCTCCGGGACGACAGGGATGACGGGTATGCTGGATGCGCCTTATTTGTGAGGCGCACACTTTCCTTTTCCCAAATTCCCCTTCCTTCCCTTCCCCCTGATATCAACGTAGTTGCTATCAGATCTATGAATATTTCCTTTATATCTATCTATATTCCTCACCCTAATTCTACATTAATTGCTGACCTGCTTCTTCTCTTATCTTCCATTCCATCTCCCATTGTGCTGATGGGCGATTTTAATGGCCATAACACTGTATGGGGTCATAGCCACTCGGATCTGTTTGGTAGACCAGTGTCAGTAGTGTCAGTAGTGATAGATCACTCATAGACATTTTTGATGACTGCAACCTATGTTTACTTAATGATGGTTCCCCCACCCGCAGAGTCCGACCTACGCAAAATCCGAAAAGTGCGGTTGATCTCTCTCTCTGTTCTCCTTCTCTCTTATCTTTTACTTCATGGAAAGTCCTCCCACTCTCGTATGGAAGTGACCATTTCCCTATACTAATTTCTTTGTGTCTCTCTAATAACGTCACCCCTTATTGCAACCCTTCTCCTTCTCTCAAATATAAGCTTTCTGGTGCTGACTGGTTGTCTTACTCATCTACACTTGATGAAAAATTAGAATCATTTTCTATTGCTAATAATAATAATAGTCCTCTCTCTTCTTATAATACTTTTGTGGAAAATATTATTGAGTGTGCTAACCTCCATATCCCTATTAAAAAGCCCGCAAAAAATTATAAAATATCTACTCCATGGTGGGACCCAGAGTGTACTTCAGCTGTTTCAGAGAGGAAAGAAGCTGAAAGAAATTACTACTCATCCATGACTGAAGAAAACTTCATTAAATATCAAAAATCTTCTGCAATGTTTAAAAGATTAGTATCCAAAAAGAAAAAGGCCGGCTGGATTGCATTTTGTGAGAATTTATCTCCTACAACTCCTTCAGCTCTTGTCTGGAAACAGATAAGGCGATTCAGAAGCTCATACAACATTGAAAACATCACATCAAATGATCCTTCATCATGGCTAGAAACCTTTTCAGATAAACTTGCTCCCCCTTATGTTCCTTTACTGAACTCCTTACCTTCACCTCCATCCGTCCTCCCTTCTCATGATTGTTTCGATCACCCGTTTTCTTTTAATGAGTTAACTCTTGCTCTTGATGGATTGACCGATTCATCTCCTGGGATAGATGGAATTCCTTATTCTTTCATAACAAAATCAACAGACAAAACTAAAACAATATATTTGACACTCATTAACTCATTCTTTGAGACTGGCGTGATCCCGGATCAGTGGAAAACCCAGATAGTGGTACCGGTTTTAAAACCAGGTAAAGATCCCTCAGACCCAGGTAGCCGAAGACCAATAGCTTTATCATCTGTCATGGCTAAGATTATGGAACACCTTATTAAACACCGCTTAGAATGGTTAGTTGAAAGTAAGTCTATTCTTGCTAGGTCTCAATTTGGTTTTAGGAAGGGTATGAGTACCCTTGACAGCCTCAGCCTTTTAACGACGGATATTTTTATTGCATTTAAAGAGAAGAAATCTTTGGCTGGAGTTTTTCTAGACATAGCGTCAGCTTATGATAATGTTCTGCTTTCGGTTCTCAGGGATAAGCTTATCCAGCTGAGAATTCCTGAAAAGCTAGTCCGTTTTATTTTTAATTTGTTGATGGAAAGATCCGTCGTTATCAAGTCTCAACAAGGTCTTCTCTCCCCTAGGACAGTTTGGAAAGGTCTACCACAAGGGTCCGTATTGAGTCCTCTACTTTATAGCTTATACACTTACGATCTTGATCAATCTGTAGATTCATTCTGTGAGGTTCTACAATATGCTGATGACCTGGCCCTTTATGTGTCTTTCGTGTCCACAGAAGTGGCAAATGACAGTCTTAATCGCGCATTATCATACCTTGAGGACTGGCTACTTGAGAATGGCCTGTCTCTTTCTGCGTCCAAAAGTTCCGTAGTAGTTTTTTTCCAAAAAAAGAATCACTCCCTCTATTCAACTGTTTGTTAACCAGGAAGTTATCCCTCAAACCAACAGCGTTAAATTTTTAGGCATTACCCTTGACTCTAAAATGACAGGCGTACCCCACTTTGATCTTACAGTTAAAAAATGTGAGAAGAACATCAACATTCTTCGATCACTTTCAGGCGTTTGGTGGGGCTCCCATCCATATTCACAAAAACTTTTGTATAACGCTATAATAAGAAGCCACATTGATTATGGGGCCTTCCTCCTTAACATCTGCAACAAATTTGGTTTGAACAAATTAGATAAAATTCAATCGAAATGTCTACGCATAATCCTTGGAGCGATGAAGTCCTCGCCCATAAATGCTATGCAAGTCGAGAGTAATGAACCTCTTCCAAAATTATATCGATTACGTGACTTATTTAACTCCAATATTCCTGACAGAATACCCTGTCTTCTTCGTAGTCTTCTAAAATTTGCTCAACTTCCTCACCCTATCGTTCAATACCCATCTTATCACCTTTATTTAACAGCATATGAATCTTTAATTTACAAACCTAACATCTTGCTGAACTTTGGAATAGAAAAAGAATCCGCTGATGCCCGCGGCAAATTTTATGAACAATTTAACTCTAAATTTAGTGGATGGCACTCTCTTTTTACCGATGCGTCAAAGCTGTCTCCAGAAAGTGTTGTTGGTGCTGCAGTGTGGATCCCGTTTACAAATATTAACTTAAGTTTTAAACGTCCCTCTTCAACATCAGTTTTTACGGGTGAAGCTATTGCACTCCTAGAAGCAATCCTCTTTGTAAAATCCCATCATCTGAACAATTCCATCATCTTTTCTGATTCCAAGTTGCCTTCAATCTATTCTTTCAAATCCCTTTCGCTTCATATCTCGCTTCTCTTTAATTCTTAAACTTAAAGAAAGCCTTTATGAATGTCATAATCTTGGTATTAATATTGTTCTAGCCTGGATACCAGGTCACTCTGGGATTCCTGGCAATGAGACTGCTGACTCGTTCGCAAAAGATGCTGCACAAATAGGCTGTTCGGATCATTTTAAAACATACTCCCATGACCTATGTTTACTCTCCAAATCAAACCTTCAAGAGTCTTGGACCAATTCCTGGAACACCTCCAAAAACATTAAAGGCAAGTTCTATGCAGACATTCAGCCAGACATTCCTCATTCCCCCTGGTTCTTTAAATTCCGCAATGCAAATAAAGTCACCACCTCTACCGTTTGCCGACTTAGATTAGGTCACTCATGCACCCCGGTTTTTTTGGCAAAGCTTAGGATTAGGAACCACTCAATGTGCGAATGTGGCCTAGACGAAGAAAACGTGGACCACATACTTATTCTTCAACTGCCCAAAATTGAGACATTCTTTATATGACTTCCTTCCTTCTGATTTCCGTCGTCCTACTTCATTTAAATGTATACTATCCTATACCTTTTCCCCCTTAATTAATATATTATGTAAATTTATTCATTTAAATAACATTAGATTGTAAAATACCGTACTTAAACCTATATAACTATTTAGTATATTACTGATAATCTATGTAGTGTTGTTGTTATGTTTTGTGTTGTATCGTTTATGTTTAGACAAATCATTCTGGTTTTCAAAATTTTGACCGACCCTCCCAATATCACCGGTCATATTTGTTTTTTCGTTCCACTCTCCATTCCGGTTCTATGAAACTAGCATAACTGAGACACTGGCAGAATTGTGACAACTAAGCCACAGAAGCCACATACAAAGAAGTCAAGTCAAGTCAAGACGTTAATTGACACCTAAGGATTATAATGACACAGATATACCGGAAAAAATATTTATGTACTTACATCGAAAGCGCCACTTGGCGAAAAAGATAAATACTCATTATAAAGAAGGCGAAAAATTCTTTTTAAATAGAATAGAATAGAAAAATATTTATTTAACGCCATTTTTAGTCTATCATTAATGCTTTGTATTTTCGAGAAAAGTACTTGCCATCGATTCATAGCCCTATTAGTGGATGTATCCAGTTCCAGTATCTTCTGTGTCGTATATATAAAATAAAGTAAGTAATGTCTTTAAAATAACAAATAAGCAATAAGTTTCATATGACGATCCATGTCAGAGACACGTCCATTCACAAAAAAAAATCACGAGGAAATGGTTACCCTACCGATAGTAAAACGCTCATTTTCGCGACGCCCCGCCGCCCGGCGCGGCGCCGCCACAACGGTTATGTGTTTCGGCCCTTAATAGGTACTAATATCTATTCTGTGGTGGTAGAGAGGTAGCGTGGGTGGTCAGTAAACAAAAAAGGTTTTGTAAAAATGTACATCCTTTGAACGAACATACCCTACTTGTATGGGCAGATTGTTTGTATACTCTACGAAGACTATTTTTAAATTATTATTTTCGAATGTTTCTAACATTGGAATCAGTGCAACCGCAAGGACCCTTGGCTAACAGAGTGCGAAAAACTCGTTCGACAAACGTAAATGTAACGTCCAGCTATCAATTTGTGACGGATTTTTAACAGCGCCACCAAAGACAGCGACGAACGAGTTTTTCGTGGTATGCCTCAGAATAACTATAATAAGCACTCTGAGGTCAGTTTTCGAAGTCTGTCACTGACCCAACAAGGATCTTCTACGGTAGTATAGTTCGCACAGCGGATCTAGGCTTCCGTGAAGTTAGCCGTTTGTGATGCGCAAAGACAATTTAGTTTGAAAAAGTTCCATTGCGCATCGAAACGGCTAATTTCACGACGGCCGAGATCCGTTGTGAGAACTTTATCTACTTATTATGTAAATCATACTTGACGAGTTGACTGGTGTTTTACGTCAAAATCAAATAGATAAATGACTTGTCCAATATTGGATCTTTAATAATAAATACTTTACTTCTCTATTACTTTTCAACTATAATACATAATGTTGTTACTAGAATGGGTCGCTAAGATCTGAGATAGGCTGGGCTCTCGATAAACTTGGTTTACTTCGGTTTAGAAAATAAGGCTGTAGCTGAAGGAGAATGATGACTCATAGACGGAAGAGCAACCTCCATAAAAATCGGATAAATAACACCAGGCAAAAAAACTAGACATTTTGTTTTTGAAGCAGTAATTGGAGGTTATGTATGTTTACTGCATAATTTTGTCGAGTCAGAATTGTGCAAATTGAGTCGGTGGATTTCTAATTCATACAAATAAAGTTACTGCATTATTAGCAAGGCGTACAAGTGAATAACAAAATGTTGGTGACATTAAAAACTTTACAACAACAATCTTTTCAAATTGAAATTGATCCACAAGAAACCGTCAAAGCTCTCAAGCTCAAAATCGAAGTTGAGAAAGGCAAAGAATATGCCGCCGACAATCAAAAACTAATTTATGCAGGAAAAATTTTACTCGATGATAGTAAGTTGAATACATACAATATAGATGAAAAAAAGTTCATTGTTATCATGGTGACAAAGCCAAAAATATTGGAAGCTCAGCCTCCGTCTACGTCGGCGCCAGAGGGTGGTGAAAGTGCTTCCACAGAAAGTGGCGATGCCAAAGTAACACCTGCTGAAGAAACACCAAAACCTACTCCGGTACCAGAACCAGAACGCGCAGTTGAGCCACAGGATGCCGCAAATGATTTGGACTTTGAAACTACTGTGCAGAGTATCATGGACATGGGGTACAACCGGCAACAAGTAGAGCAAGCATTGCATGCATCTTTCAATAACCGAGAAAGAGCAGTAGAATATCTAATAACAGGTATCCCAGAAGAGCTGCTGCAAGAACAAGAAGCTGAAGAGGGTACTGAAGAAGACCCACTGGCTTTTCTTCGTGATCAACCACAGTTTCAACAAATGCGAGCTGTTATCCAACAGAATCCTAATTTGTTAAATGCTGTGCTGCAGCAAATTGGCCAAACTAACCCTGCCTTATTGCAAGCAATCAGCCAACACCAGCAAGCTTTTGTTAGAATGTTAAATGAGCCAACCAACCCATCAGCTGGAGGGGGTGCAGCTGCCACAGGCACTGCCGGAGCTGCTGCCACTGCTGCTGCTCTTGCTGGTGCCATAGCTGCTGAGGAGAGTCCTGCTGTCAATCCTGATTCTGATCAACCAAATCTTATCCAAGTGTCACCACAAGACAAAGAAGCTATAGAACGATTAAAAGCACTTGGCTTTCCCGAACACATGGTCATCCAAGCTTATTTTGCTTGTGAAAAAAACGAAAACCTTGCAGCAAACTTTCTATTGTCTCAAAATTTTGATGACTAATGCTCTGCAACTAAATTTGGTAAAATGGAAATATAAAAAGCATAGAAGAAAGTTTGTTTTAAAATAAAATGTCTACACCAATACCTTAATACTTTACCGCTTGTATTTCAAGTGTATTTTTACACTGAATTGCATAGACTTTGTGAGTCATGATTTGAATGTCAAATAAATTTCTTATTGTTATCCAAGTATTTTTTCTTTAATAAATGACCTTGGTGGCAAAATAATTAAACAAACTTAAAAAAAAGAATCTATCTAAAATCTATTTCACTTGCTACAATGCTCTTCAAACCTAAATTACTGTAATAATTTCATAACATTTTTTGCCATTGAAATCATCATGATACCTGTTAGTAGGACTTCAGCAAGAGTTCCTCTTGGTAGATACCACCATACATATAGTCTATTTTACATAGGAAGGGTGCTGATACTTTTGTTTTTCCTTTTTTGCATTATTTATTTGGCAATGTCAAAGTTGAAACATACAAACAACCACAATTTATAAATTTACACGATAGTTTCAATTTGCAATTTAAACTATTGACTAAAAGCATAAAATACCAAACCAGCACCCTTCCCATGTGAAATGGACTATGGTGCCAGATCTTTTATTGGTATTGCCTCCAAGCAGTAGTGAGCAAGCATTACTGTACCTATTTAACTTGACCCTTTAGTTCTGGTGAAAGGACAGCTAGCTATGAGACATGCATGAGCAATGCCAGAGATCTGTCTGCTTCCTTTTCATGGGAGTGGATATAGTCTGAGGAAGCACATAGGCTACTTTTTATGTAAGTACAATTGTACAGTAAATCAGCAGAAGATGAGAAGTCTCAAATAATCAGCCATCTAGTAAAATAAAAAGTTTTGCATGTGTACAGTATACTGTGTGTAACCCAAGCCTAGTGTCTACCTATAATGTGAGCAAAGCTGGGGGTGGAACCCAGTAGTTTATAATTTGAAAGGAAAACGCCGATTTACATCAAACAGTTAATATTTATTAATTTATAAATAGCATTAACATAAAGAGCTATGTATAAACTTTACTCATTCTAAATTTAAAGGCACTTTCCACAATGTCTATACCTAATTAAACATAATCACTTGCCATGACTGATATGTGTAGATAAAATTAATATATTATTAGGTACATATAATATTAATAACAGCTTACTTTTCCATTAATTTTAATATTACCTGGCGCTGTCATACCTAAAGAAATGATATAAAATACCAACATTTCAAGTACTGTGTCTATTTACAAAAAAACATTTTAACAAACATTTCAATCATGGCAAACAAAATATAATAATATTTTCATAATAACTTAACCTAAGTTCTAGTGTGTGGTCAATTAAAATTACCCTTTGACAACAAATTCTGCTTAATTAATAAGAATAACAGATAAAATGTTAATATTTGCCTACTTGGTGTAGGTTCTTAATATATAAATCTTTTATTTAAAAATACAATAAAATATTGACAGTTTGAGAAATGACATGATATTATTATCTCGAGACACTTTTATTTTTTACTATAGACTTAACTTTAAAATTATCAATGTTTTTATATACATGTTTTTACAATCATTTACTGTTAATTTATACACAATGTACAAAGAAAATATTTCATTTTTTTATTAAATATCTCGTTCATTAGTATAGAAAAGATAAAACTGCACATTGCATTGCAAAAAGGCTATTGCACAAAAGAACTAAGAATATTTCCTTTGGCTTATACATTATACAAAACCAGCGAATACCCAAATACAATATTAAGGTACATAAATGGATGCTTTTATCTGTTTTTTTTTTATTCAGATACTCATATAAATAAATAGATTCAGATACCCGATTTGCCTGAGTGTATAAGGCAGGGGCATCACGAACTTACGATTTTATGATCACGTCAATAATTGCATCACAGACACTTCATTGATGACGATTTCAATTACTGATATAAGTACTGATAGTACTCAATATCAACATACATTTGCATGGGACAAAATTATAAACCAAAGGGGACAATAATTAGGTACCACCGTAACAAGATCAATGATAGTTACTTCGAAACTTCCGTAATCTGAATCAGTTGTGAAATAATTTTGGAATGACTGGCAATGCTTGAAATATGAAGCAGTTTGACTATAATCATAAAATATACTTAACGAAGACTATTGAATTACTACATATAAAATCTACTGCAATATGACAAACAATAACAGAACAGAAAATTATAAAATGGATTAACAATTTAACATACCACCTAACAATACTATGAAAAATAATTATTCTTATTCATCATGGGGTGAATAATCATAGTGTACAAAATGTACAAGTCAAATATTGCAGTGAACTAATAATTTAAAAAACCCAAGTGAAAAGAAACAGTTCTGTATTCGTTCGTGTCGTCGAGAGCGTAGCGTAAACACGGCAAGTAGGTATCTTGCCGCTCAAGTCAAGTGAGTGCGGCGCAGCTCAGTGCGCGGGAGCTCTCGGCGGCGGCTGGCGCTAGCACGGCACACCCCTTACCCAGCTGGATCTCATTCTGTCTTTTGCTGGCAATACAACTCTTTCAACGATTTCAGTTCTTCGATTAGGGCTTTGTTTTGATTTTCTAGTACGGCGACTCGGTTCTCGAGACACTTGATATATTCCTTTTTTTTGCGGCGACATTCTCTTGCAGCTTCTCGGTTTTTCAGCAGTCTTAATTCACGCTTACGTGTCTGATCTTCTAGCATAGGCCCTGTAAGGATAGTGCAAAATGTTCATTCGTTTCGGGTATTTTTTCGTGGATTCCTAAGAGTCCCCCGGCGCTTGAAACCATGTTCAGTAACTTGCGACGATTGATTATTTAATTGAAGAAACTATTATCTCAGATGTTTGAATATAGAAAGAAGAAAAATAAAGGTCCTATCAAATCTACGCGATATTTCGTACTTCGGTTGGAAAACCAGTCAGATTTGGTAACTAAACAATAAGTACCTACATAATAATTTTGGGCAAAAGCCGTGTTGGCTGAGTGAGGTGAACTCCGGCTTATAATTTGGAAGTAGCTGGTTTAGATCTGTCGTAAATTAGCAAACTTTTAAACTGAATTTTATGCTCTAAGCTCTAGACTGTTTCACACGACACGACCACACTACATTGCAGCGACCAAAAGTAGTTAAAAGTGAATAGTGTCGTTATAGCTTTCGTTGTTCCTCTATCTAAATCTAAAAGATAATATAATATTTTAATAATTAATAGATTAATAGATAAAGATAGAGAAGAGAATTTGCAGCTGGATTATTTGACAGAATACCAGAGTCAATGTTATTATAGGCTCTGAGCCGACTAGCTGAGGACCGGTTTCACCAGCATAGGAACTTCATACATTATACCGCGTGAAAAAACCAGTCGGATTATTCGTGCCCGCCTACGAAATATCGCATAAAGATTTGAATGGACCGTAGAGTGAAGAATCGCGCTTGTACCGGGGGACTCTTAAGCAGTAAATATCAGCGGCACCTACCCGGCACGTAGAACTGTCCGTCTTGGTTGGTGGTGTACTGCACGATGGCGCCGCCCGCGCCGCCTGACACCGCCAGCGTGTGCAGCCCGCCGTCCGTTTGAAGAGCACCCGCTGGAATAACTAAAGAAAAAGTTCAACTTAGAGATAGGTATTTCAAAGTAATATGTCCTGTTTGCGTTGCGGATTCAAGAGATGTGCAGCTTCTCTAGAAAAGAAGTAGCCATTACTACTGTATTTTATTTTATTTTTATTAAATTGGTGCGGCTAATATAAGACTACGGCCATGCGGGCCTATTGTGTTCGTCATTTTTGTTGTAGCTCTTAGCTCTTAGCTCGTTTACAGTTCACCTCTAAGCCCTGCCGATACCAAGAACTGGAGGATTTGCTTGAGGATGATGTCTCTTAGCTCATCTGGGCTAATTATTACTGTAACCTTGTGTGTGACCATTATTATAACTTATTCATACGTTCAGACACGATTTTAATAAAGCTAGTTTTTGAAGCTCAGTCGAAAACGCGTGCTTTTTTTACAATAGTTATACTACTGGTACTGCCGGCGGATTTCGCCCGTCGTCGCAGTTATTGATCGCTCGCCAGAACTAGTGACGGACTTCTTAGGCGCTATAAAGGTGGATTAGTTATTAGGATGAATATTGCATAATTAAGATTAAAGGATAATGATGACAGAATTTATTGTTTAAAAGGCTATAAGTATTTTTTATACGATCAAAACTAAATGTAATTAAATATTTGTCACACCTACATGTTTAAAGGTAAATTAAAGTAGTTTTAATTTTAAGCAAAACACAGGTTAAAAATCTATGAACGAAAAAATATCCACAAATGAATTGTTAGTGGGTACTAAAATGAATCCAAGCACCAATGGTCATAATAAATTATGATTGATTTTGGTTATATCTCGACAAACAATGCCTTAAAACTACAAAATTAATTTTAAAGGCAGGTAACTCAAACAAGAATAACAACATGAACTCATAGAATGACGTCACCTGACCTCCTCGCGGTAAATTACGTCATCGATGGAATAATAAACATTCATTAGCTAATGACGTCATCGCTTTGATGTAAATATAGTGGCAACTACAATATTTTAATACAATTATTTTCTGAGCTTTTCGGTACTCTTTCATACGAAATAATCAGCTTTCATGCCATCATCATCACAGCTAATGGAAGTCCATTAGTGGACATAGTCTTCCCCCAGAATGTTATGATGACCGATCTTGAACCTTCACCATTCATCGACTTCCTGCGAACGCTGCCGTCCTATAGGTAATTCGTTTTCCAGTTCTTGGTTGCCACAAGAAACCAAGAAACCTTATCCCCATGGATTATGGGGTCTGCGAGCTATTATGGCCTGCCCACTCAAATAACTTCAAATTGCTTATTCTAAGAGCTATGTCAGTGACCTTACTTCTACAGATACCCTTGTTTCAGATTCGATCGCTGAGTGAAGCTCCTAGCATTGCTCTTTCCATAGCTCGTTTAGCGAATTTGAGCTTGTGAATGAGACCAATAGTTAGCGACCACGTCTCAGTGCCATAAGTCTTCACTGACAACACGCACTGATTTTAGACTTTTGTCTTGAGGCTCTGGGGTATCTGTGCCACGAAAATATGCCTTAACTTTCCGAACGCTACCCAGCCGAGTTGGGTTCGCCGGCTGACCTCTTTATTGAATTTGGACCTACCTAGTTGGATCACCTGACCCCAAGTCCTTAACAACTTTGATAATATCGTTCCCAATATGTACCAGCATGAGTGCAACATGAGCATTTGACATAATATTTGTCTTGCCCATGTTCATTTTAAGCCCAACTTGTTTAGAGATGGTATTATGGTCTCCGAGCATCTATCTATCTAAAAGTCTTCCGGCGACTCCGCCATGATGAAATTAATGAAATATTGGTGAAATAGAGAAAAAAGTGTCTGCTGTTTGTCTAACTGTATCAACCATTATGTTACTTTGATAAAATATATTCGTAGTAGAATGCTATATGCCAGGTCCAGAACTACATTTTAATTATATTTAAATTGGCTGAACCATTGCACAAACATAAAACACAATTATGGAAATACATTTATAATAAACTTGCATCTCCCACAATCCGTATGCTATTCCAGGACCAGAACTACAACAAACATAAAATTAGGATGATATTGAATGAATCATAATCACAAAGAAGTAAAAGAATATTATGAACAAGGCCCTAAGTTTTTAAGTTTTTATTGTATTATGATATTGATAATATTTTGTTTTGTGAAAATTGTTGAATTGTTTTATACTTTTAAACTCTAATTTGTATAGTTAAAACAGTTAAGCTAGCAAACACATAGGAAGTTTGAACTCAATGTTACTATTTGCTTTTACCTCACTAGGACTATAATGAAAACATGTGATGAGGTAATTGTCAAGCTGGTGGTTATGGTCTGTGTGACAGCACGGTGTAAAGTTATGGTATGATGCGTAGAACAAGGTTAGTGACATGTTGCACACAGAAACAGTGTCAACTGCTGCACATTTAACTGACCTGGCGCAAATGACAAAGATGATGACAGCGACATTTCATTCTCGCATCCTGGTTTAGACCCCATGCGATTGTCTGTAATATTATCATGTTCTTATACTATTGAGTAATTGGCCCATTAATACCCCCCTGATCTCCCTAATCTTCGTGAATTCTTACCCTTAAAAATATTTAATTAACTTTGAACTTGTTTCAAACAAGTTTAGTCGTGATTAATTGATAGCATAATTTGTATTTCATTGTGTTGTATTAAAACCTGACTTGTGTGCTTAGTATTTAGATTTTTTTGTATTCATGTACCTACATTATTGTGTCTTCATAAGTTATAAGATTATATTGAAGCTGTAACTGTGTGACTCACCAGCTATTTCTGCTCCACCAAGGTCGTTTAGGATTTTCCTGTAGGAGGGGCGCCTTGTCAGCATTTCCCTGTAGTTTCTTTTTGGACTGTCATCATCACTTCCGCTGTCATCACTGCATGACTGGCCCTGAGAGCTCAACAATGAATTGGGTTCTGGTTTGATCTACAAATTACATCACATTAAGAACAGTTTTACAGCAAGCAGTATCTATTCAATGCTACTTGGAAGCTTATGTTAGTGAGTCACAGATATAATTATGATAAACATAACAAACCTGCAATGTCTGCAAAGTCCCTTGAGTGGTGTGAATAACAGAGCTTGGTTTGCTGACAAGTATCACATTTCCTTTTGGTAACTGAACTGACTGTATGTTAGATGCTGTTTGTATTACAGATTGTTGGTTGGGTTGGATCACAGATTGAACCTGAAAAATATTCAAATACAGCATACAAAACAAAGTCAAATGTCTATTGTTGATAAGATTTCATAGATATATTATTATGTATGTAATAAACTTTAATAATAATTAAACTACATAACATATAAAATATATAAAAACAATAACATAGGATAGATAAAATACCTGAGCCAAAGGGGCCTGTGATGGTAGTGTTAATTGCACTAAACTGGTTACAGCCACTACGTGCGCTGCCGTGCCGCCCGATGAGCTCCCTCCTGCCAAAGGATCCGAGACACCAGATCCACCAGAAGTGCCATTTTCTTCTACCATCTCCATGGCTGGTCACCTAAAATTCAAGGTCAACTTTCTGTGTATTTTGTGATTTCAACATTGTGTCTAATTATATGTTCAACACTAATGAGAATCCGCTGTCTGCTTTCCGCAAATTCATGCTTGTTGATGGGGCAGCCATGGAACGAAATCATCGCGACAGAATCAGGCTGAATGCGAAAATCCCTATTGCGTCTCTAACACATATGATAGGATCGCAGTATTTAGTTGTTTGTATAGTTGAGGTTTTTGTGAGGTTCTTGTGTATTCCACTATCTTAATAAAACATTCATGTTCATTGTGAATCCAAATAGATACGGTTGTGACGAGTTGGAAGTTTTGTCTTCTCAAGCACTCACCAGTTACGTATTCCTCGTCACCGACTATGCTGCGTCCGGAGTGGGTGAGCGGGATGGTACGTAGTAGCCACGTCAACTGCGAGAAGACTCGTCACTGGCGGAGACCTATGATCTTGTATGCGTCATAACAATATGGCCGAAAGCTCAGACGCATGCGCTCTTTTTGCGATTTGCTCCCAAGCGCGATCGCGAAGCAAAATGTTCATGTTTGAGATGACACTGTCATTTTCTTGATGAAAATAAACGTCAGGCACCTCAGACACCAATCTTTGTCTATGATTTCTCCGTGAAAATAACCACTGACAAAACGACACTACTGACACACATGCTTTTAATAATAAGCATGCATGCTATAAAAGCATACTATTTTGTTCATCAAATTCAAAATTCGTACTTGATTCGTTTATTTTTGCATACGTTAACCTTAGTTACAACTGGCAATAATGTTTGACAAACAGACTGCTGTAAAAAAAAACACAAAACAGATATTACGTAAAATCACACTCCGGACACTCTGAATAAAATGTATAAAACAATCGAGTCGCAATCATCTCATGCATGTTTTGTGTACGTAAACGGTGACGTTGTATGTGCGAGTGTCATGGTTGGCATCAACTTATAGCAGGAGCAAGACAGGTGCTTAAGCGCGCTCCGTCCGTTTTTGTGTCGAGCGAGTCTGCGCGGTCAGCTACCCCAATGACGTCACACAATATGTAAACAATCATATAATAATAACACGTAGAATGATAGTTTCATTCAAAATTATTTTCAAAAGTCTGTTCACAATACAATTGTGGTTTGCGTGAGCGGCTTATGTATTATACGTGATTAATGATTATATACGTGATGTTACAGCAGCCTTTCACCACACAATACACCATTTTTGAACTAGCAGTTATCCGAACAGGAGACCTCGCAAGCACAAACTTTTAAAGTGAGCTTTGAAACACATTACACATTAGGCGGATATCTCCAGCAGCCCCCTTTTTGTCCCCTATCAAAAATCTCCGACGACAATCAAATTCAATAAAGTCATAAAACCTGTATACCAAATTTCAACCAGATTGGTTGATAAATGCGACCTGTAGGCGAGAACAGCCGGACAAACTGACTGACAGCCAAAAGCATTTTGGACAATCTCGAAACTGAGACGCTTCGCTCGCTCGGTTAATTATAATTGTAAGAGACGTGCGCACGATGACTTCACATTGATGAATGGTAAGCCGCTTGACCAAGTGAGACAGATAGTCTCACTTGGTCTCACTAAAAATGATCACAGTATGCGTGCGCGTAGTACTTAGTTTCTCCGTGTTGTTAATCTAAGTAAACAATATATGAACCGAAATGTTTAATATCTAAATTGTAGATAAATATAGGTATCATATCGCAATCGAATATGTTAAACACACCTAAATAATCACACCAAGAAAAAAATAGCAGTACAACAACATTTACTGTCTCAAAGTGTAAATATAACACAAATTGTTCCAAGTCTTTATTTTCATTGTTTGGTGAACAAAAAACCTTGTTTAAATCGCACGATGAACTTCTATGCACCCTAAGACAGCGCAGCAATATAACATTCCTAATTGAATTCACTAATATAAAGAAGTTGTTTCACGCAGTATGGAGCCGAGCCCTGCTTATGGGTCTAGATAATTAGATAATCATTAAGGCAAAGAGTAGGCAACTACTCTTTTCCTTAATGATTATCTACAACTGAAGTGGCAACCAAGCGTACGGCCCACAAGATGGTAAGCGGTTACCGCAGCCTATGGACGCTTGCAATACCAGAGGTATCACTCGCGGGTTGCCACCTTGAGGCTAAGATCGAAAGCCTCATGTGCCAGTAATTTCACCGGAAACCATACCCTTCACACCGGAACACAGCAATGCAAAACATTACTGCTTGGCGGCAGAAATAAGTATGGTGGTTGTTCTTCCCCGGACGAGCTCTATCACAAAGAACTCTACTATTCTACTGCTAAAGCCAAGATGCGTCACGATCAGTGGCTAATAGCTGTCATGGCGGACCTCTAGTGTTCCCGTTTTAGGAAACTCAACACAATAAACATTTTTCCTTTAGAACTTTGTTCATGCAAACATACACCCAAAACTGTGATGTTCAGCGATGAAATTGGGAAAGACATGGGCCACATGCTCAATACTAGAATGGAACATTCGGTCATTAACCTCTGTTTGCCTGACTCAAATATGCATGAAATCATGCAACTAGTTACTAAATATAACTTCAACTCTAATTCAAATATAATATTTTTTCTTGGAAATAGGGGTAATATAAACAAAACTGATTTAGTAAAGTACTATGAAACTCTGATATCATTGCAAGTAAATAAGATTGTAATGTTTACATTCCCCTAAAGCAACAGCTTGCCACAAGTGGAAAATGAGCTTAGAAATAAGCTGAACATGTGTTTGCATACTATGTCATGCAATAGTAATTTAATTCATTTAATTGACTCTAACAACATTGTTAGTAAAAATTATTATTTGACAAAAGGTAGGTATTACCTTTCCAATTATTATAAACGACAGGTAGCTGTTTCGCTATCTTATTATTTTAGTATAACAACCAAAAACTTGGCTACACAAAGTGCTTTTACTGGGCACTCCCGTGACATGAGACAGACTCTGGACATTATTCCAAGTCATATAAATTCTTCCTTTCTTTTAAAGACAATGGAGAAGGTAGTGGATAGACATATCAGAGATAACGCGCTAGTCGCATCTCCCATCCACCATAGTCAACACGCTTACTGCAAGGGCAAATCTACGGAAACAGCCCTTAGCAGTCTCATTGATAAAGTGGAAAAGACTATGGAGGACAAGGAAATCGCACTTTGTGCATTCCTTGACATTGAAGGGGCGTTTGATAATTCACCTACTTCACTCCTGGTAAATGGACTGACAAGGAAAAATGTCGATCCAACAACTACCAGGTGGGTCGAGGCGATGCTCCTACAAAGAGGAGCCAAGCTTACCCTTCACAGTACAAAAATTGAAATAGCCACTGCTAGGGGCTGTCCTCAAGGCAGAGTTCTATCGCCTATTCTATGGACTCTAGCAGTGGATGAACTCCTTGTTAGACTGGCTGAGCTCCACATAGATGCGCAAGGTTATGCGGATGACCTTGTAATCGTCGTGCGGGGTTTTTGTCAATCTACTGTCTCTGGCATAATGCAAAGAGCTCTCAACACTGTCAGCAAATGGTGCGAAACCAGTGATCTCTCCGTTAATGCGGAAAAAACAGTGATCGTTCCTTTTACCAACAAGCGCAGGCTAGACAAACTTGTCAAGCCCAAGCTCAATGGTAAAACTATCTCCTTTTCCACGGAAGTTAAATATCTTGGAGTCACTATTGACCGTAAACTAACGTGGAACTCACACCTAGACAATGTCTTGAAAAAGGCTAAGATGGCTCTAGGTGCGAGTGGACGACTGATGGGCAGCAATTGGGGTGTAAAACCCAAGATTGCTTTATGGCTGTACACATCCGTTGTGAGGCCGATAGTAACATACGCCTCCATGGTATGGTATGACAAAGCCTCTCAGTCGACCACTATCACCAAGATGAGTAGTTTACAGAGAATTGCTTGTCTTATCGCCACAGGCGCGATGTCCTCATCCCCTGGGCAAGCTCTCAATGCTCTGCTTGGAATACCACCCCTTCATGTGTTCATACGCAAAGAGGCGAAAGCAGGCATGTATAGGGCTACCATTCAGGGCAGGAAGACTTGGCTGTCCCGAAAACTGAGATCTTTACAAGACTCAACCATAGAATCCTCTATACTGTGCATGACTTCTGATGTCATGCTTCCACGTCATGTGTTCGAGAAGCACTACACTGTGGAAATGCCCTCTAGGGAAGACTGGCAGAATGACCAGCTACCTTACAAGGCAGGGTGCCTTAAGTGGTACACTGATGGGTCCAAAATGGGACTGGCTGTAGGCTGTGGAGTTTACGGAGAGCGACCTAAGTTTAGAGAAAGTCTTTACTTGGGAAACTACGCCTCTATCTTCCAGGCAGAGATCTTTGCCATCCTTGAATGCGCGGAGGTCAATCTGCAGAGGCACTACACCAACCAAAACATCTATATCAACTCTGACAGCCAGGCGGCACTACTGGCTCTGGACTCGAAGGTTATCACGTCCAGGCTGGTGGAAGACTGCCTGACGCGTCTAAATACGCTCGGTTCAAAAAACAGAGTTGTTCTAAGATGGGTTCCAGGGCACGCGGGAATCGAAGGTAACGAGTGTGCCGACGAGCTGGCTCGCGCTGGGGCTGCTGGTACTCAAATAGGCCCAGAGCCTTTCTGCGGTATACCAAAAAGCCTGGCACAAAGAACCCTCACAAACTCATGCTTCGAAGAATCAACCAGACTCTGGAACAATTCTTCTGGCATGAATCACTCAAAATCCCTAATAAAAGCCTTCGATAAACGGTATACCAACCAAATCTTAGCGCTAAATAGGAATAACCTACGCATTGTGGTCAGGGCCTTAACTGGACATTGTCGCCTTAAAAAGCACATGTTTAAGCTAAGGCTGAGTGACACACAAACCTGCAGACTGTGCAATGAGCCGGACGAAACGCCTGCGCATCTGCTAGGAGAGTGTGGACCACTAATGCAAAAACGTAGCATACATCTGGGTAGGCACATCCTCAGCCCAGATGAGCTAAGACACATCACCCCCAAGCAAATCCTCCAGTTCTTAGTATCGGCAGGGCTTGGAGGTGAACTGTAAACGCCCCCCTTAGGGCGACAAAATAAGTGGCGAACACAATAGGCCTGCATGGCCGCAGTGTCATATTAGCCGCACCAATTTAATAAAAAATAAAAAATAAAAAAAAAAGTCATATAAATTAGTTTTTAAGACGATACAGAGATTCTCTAGCATTCAACAGTCAAATAATAGTTGTTATATAAATAGTCAAAATAAATCAAAGAATGTAAATATTACTAGCTTGGTGCATCAGAATATTCAGGGAATTTGTAACAAAGAGTTAGAACTGGAATTGTACCTGAACTCAAATAATATTGACATTATTGGTATTACTGAACATTGGCTGAAAAGCCATGAGCTTAAGTTCAATTTCAGTAATCACCAAGTTGGTAATTCCTTCTGCAGAGTTAACTTTATGAGAGGTGGATCACTAATACTACCTAATAAAGAAATTAAATTTAGAGAACGTAAAGACATTGCCACCCACTCTGTAGAACGACACATTGAGATATCCTGTGTGGAGTTGGAGCAGTTCTTGTTATAAGCACTTATAGCCCACCAACCGCCTAATTTGACGTTTTTGAGAAAGTAATGGAAGAAGTAATGTTTAAAATAATATCAAAATCAAATAAACAAACTATTGTTTGTCGTGACTTTAATGTAAACTTCCTTGAAACATACTCTTTAAGTACCAGAATAACTAGTCTATTTAAATCATTTGATCTTGAACCATTATTTATGGAGCCCACAAGAATAACTGCCACTTCGGCTAAATGTATAGATAAATTATGTTTTCTAAAGTAAAAGTATTAAGAAAAAGTATAATAAGTAATATTAATTCGGACCATCTTGGTCAACTTATTTATGTAGAAGCAAGAAACAAAAAAAAAGTAAATAAAAAAATAACTTTTATTCCTGTGACCATTGATCGATTGGATAAAGTAAAATTTAACCTTATTTCTAGATTGCCTGGTTTATCATATAACTATATAATCCAAATGACTCGTATAGTCTATTTTATTAATGAAATTAATAAAGTATTAAATTCGATTTTCACATCCAAGACGGTTATGGTATCAGGCAGTTCAAAATTTTGTGAGTGGGCAACAGCTGGTGTTCATAAAAGCAGGCAAACCTTGTATGAACTTACCAGCGAAAAACAATACAACTTTAGTGAAGAGTTTAAAGTAAAAGTCAGAAATTATTCAAAAATTTTTAAAAGCGTTTGTCAAGTTGCAAAATCACAGTATTTATGTTCAAAAATTAAAAACAGTCAAAATAAAATTAATGCTACGTGGAAAATTATAAATAATGAGACTGGAATAGTCAAGACTCAGAATAATGTTTTTAATTAAATATTAATAATAATAATATTAAGCATGAAGTAGCCAAAGCATTCGAAAAATTATTTACTGATGTTCCAGTTTCTACTACAAAATCTTTAAACTCTTCTCACATAATTGCAGAGTCATTGTTAAAAAATAATGTACCACAATGCAACATACAATTACATTTCGAGTATGTAAATAATAATGATATTATCAAAGCATTTAAACTGATAAATGTAAAAAAAACCACTGATCTCTGGGGCATTTCTGTTAGCGTTGTGAAATCATTCATTGAAATTATTGCACCTGACCTAGCTTTTATATTTAACCAATGTATTGACTGTGGTGTGTTTCCTGATTTAATGAAACATAGCAAGATAACACCTCTTTTCAAATCAGGTAGTCATTCTGACCCTGGTAACTTTCAGCCTATATCAGTATTGCCTACATTTAGTAAAATTTTTGAAAATCTTATTCTTATTCAGTTACAAAGACATTTTAGTATGAATAACTTACTTGATAGTAAACAATTTGGGTTCACAAGAGGTCGCTCAACAACTGATACCGGTGTTGAGTTGATATCACACATTTTTGAAGCCTGGGAGGAATCGCAAGATGCCTTAGGCATTTTTTGTGATTTATCTAAAGCATTTGATTGTGTACATCATGAGACACTAATTAGAAAATTACAACACTATGGAGTTAGGGGTGTTGCTCTAGACCGTCTCACTTCTTATCTAAGTGATAGAATACAAAGAGTTGACGTAAATGGAAAGCGTTCTCCGGGATCAGTTGTAACAATTGGTGTACCACAAGGATCAATACTTGGGCCATTCTTGTTTTTAATATATATAAATGATCTACCCCGGCTTGTTAGGAACGATCATGAGATTGTACTGTTTGCTGATGACACGTCACTTTTATTTAAATTAATGCGACAAGAGACTAACTTTGACAAAGTAAACAATTCAATCTCTAAAATTGTAGGGTGGTTTAATGTAAACAACTTATTGTTAAACGAAAATAAAATGAAATGCGTTCGTTTCATACTACCTAATGTAAAACAAAACCAAACTAATATAAAAATAAAAGATAGAAGCTAGGCCTTGTGGACACCACAGTTTTTCTAGGCATAAGCTTAGATAATAATTTGCAATGGGGCCCACACATAGATAAATTGTCGAAGAGACATAGTTCTGCAGGATACGCTATCAAAAAGATCCGTCATTTCACCGACGTCGAATAGTTTATTTCAGCTACTTTCACAGCATTATGTCTTACGGTATTTTGCTGCAGATATTAACACCATATTCGTGTTGCAGAAGAGGGCTGTTCGCGCAATTTATAACATGGGTCCCAGAGAATCACTTAGAGATAAGTTCAAAGAAATCAATATTATGACAGTACCCTGTCAATATATTTATGAAAATCTTATGTATATTCGCAAAAATATTAATCTGTTTAAAAAAAATTGTGATAATCATAATGTTAATACTAGAAATAGAAATAAACTCGCTGTTCCCACAGTTAGGCTCACTAAGGTCAGTAAATCTTTTAAAGGGCAATGTGTACGCTTCTTTAACAAAGTCTCAAGCGACATACAAAATTTATCAATTGGCAAATATAAAAACTTAATTAAACAAAAACTGTCTCAAAAAGCTTACTAAAAAACAACCGATTACCTAGATGATAAAAAAGCTTGGGACGAATGTGCTTCAACTCTACTCGGCATTCATAACAATAGCCCATGAGGTGAATGTGCCCAGGAACTGCATGATCTTATCCCACCATCTCCTTTTCATCAAAGGACTAGCAGACGTACGGCGCAGTACCACCCGTACCTTGTCAGCATACCACCCATTCGCACCAAGCGCTACAGCTCAACATTTATTATGCGAACTGCCAAGGTGTGGAATACTCTGCCGTCTTCTGTTTTTCCTGACAATTACAATCCGGGCCTCTTCAAGGCTAGAGTGAATAGGTGTCTCATAGACCTTCGTGCTCCACCGTCAGCCACATCATCGCTTCCCACCAGGCGAGATCGTGGTCAAACGAAGGTCTATTCTTGATAAAAAAAAAAAAAAAAATAGCAAGGGTCATGCCAAAAAAGCGATAGGAACCCAGCCGGTGTTGTTGCCAGTTCTTTTACGGCAAGGGCGCGTTGGAACTGGTGTAAATTTTCCTAGCTTGTAAGACGTTTCAAAGTGATCCTAGTGATTCTATTGAAATAAATAATTTTTGATTTTGATTTTTTATTTTTGTTTACTTAAAAATAAAATAGTTTTTTACTGATAAGCCACTATGAAATTGGTCCTTTACATCAAATTTTATATATTTTTTTCGCTATTGTGTATTATGTAACGATCACTCAAGTTGTTATAGTAACCCCTTAGTGTGGAGGCACAGTAATAAACAAAAAAAACACCCGTCGTTATATCCCATTTTTAGTTTTCATCTAGAGGAGCGCTCGTGACGTAGCTGGCTAAGTTGTTCATAATAGATCAACGAAGTTAAGCACTGTTCCGCGGGGTCCTCATTTGGATGGGTGACCGCCAGTGGAAATTTCAACTGAGCGCTCCCGTGCTTCGGAGGGCACGTTAAGCAGTAGGTCCCGGCTTTTTCAAAGTTGTTAGGCCTGACAGATGCCTTCGGTACTAATATGTACGTACGTCGTAGTGTATAAATTCTCTTGGATACTATAAATAAATAGCCAAGAGAATACACTACGTCTATTAAATATGACGGCGCGCGCCATTTACGTGAAAATAACCGAGGCCGGCGGCGAGGAGCAAGGGTAACGGAGAGGGGATTCGGTAAGCAGGCAGCCTTAGTGATATCGTTGGCGAGTAGAAGAAGCGAAGCATTCGATAATTTATTATCGGAATTATCAGTTATTAGACAATGTGTAATCGTTTTGAACAACTGTTGTGAAATTATGTTGCATTACTAAGCTAAGTACATAGCTACAGTTCGCAATGACTCGATATTGTACAAGTTATCTTTACTAAATCAAAGTGTAGTGATTTTTAGGAATCTTGTAAATGTTCGTAGTAAATATGCCAGTTACCTGTTGTGTTAAGTATTGATTCATGTTTCTAATCATATTCGACAGGAGTCTTCTAGAGAATGCCTAGAAAGAAGTTGAAACTCTTCATTGGCTAATAACGCCCACTAACCAAAACACGCCCACCCGTTTATAGGAAGTTCTGATGTAGGTCTGGAAGTGCCTTCAAATACCAAGACAATGTATTACCTACTACGTTTTTAAATAAATAGCTCCCAAGATAATGTAAGCACTACGAATAAATAGCTCTTCCGCGATGTAAACAAAATTTTTCAAGTACCTGTAATTTTCAAATAATTACGTTGAAATAGGAAAAAACGTGCCTGACAGAGTCGCTTAATCTAGATTTTAAATGGTTTCAAAAGGATCATTCGAAAACCGATATGAAGATTATTCCACCGAGACTGCTACCAATGTTCTTAATGATTCTCATGATGGGGTAAGTTTCTAGGTATTACTTGGCCCAGCACCTTGGCCAAGAGTGTCGACTGCCGGCTTAACTCAAGGGTTTGCCAAAGAGAATAGCTACAGGTTGTGCCAGTTCTTTTATTACAAAAGTATCTATCCTCTTTAATAGAGTAGGTACCTACCTACATAATTATATGCAGGTTACATGTTCTGGGAACTAGCCAGTTTAAAAGGGGCCCATAAAAAACAAGATATTTTGTTTTAGCAGGTATCTGAAAAATTACACTTAAAACTGCAATGCTTCAAAATTACTAAGCTCTCTGTGCTAACTAATAAAATGGAAAGCGATATTTTTCATGATGGAACTGTCTACACAGGATCGGCCGGTTTGGGAATGTATTATTTAATGAGTGCACTAAAAACAAAAGATCATGAAATATTGAAGGTAATGTTAGTTCACAGTACTTGATTAAATGTAACTATCTCCACTGCTATTTACTTATACTAAGGCTTCAATTACTGGTAGCTAATTGTATTGGTTGCCAACCATTCTTATTATAATATAGCAAATGTTAAATTTGGGTTCTATGTGGACAGTATAATTTCAGTCTTGTTGTAAAATGTTTTTATTATTACAGACAGCATTAAATTACATAAATATAGATAGCCTAAAAGGAAGAAGAATCAGTTTTCTGTGTGGCGATTCAGGACCCCTTGCTTTAGCAACTGTTATATCATACAAAATGGGGAAAAAGCGCCCAGCAAATGTTCCTGATCACAAATCCCTAGTTGTAAGGTAGGTCTTAATCAGTAGTTAAGTAGGTATTATCTTAATATTTAAACATGTGCCTGCGAATTTATATGTATAGTTAGTAGTAGTTAACCTGTTCATATTTCCAGGCTGATGTCACTGATTTCACTTCTAAATGATTCACCTGATGAGATTTTATATGGAAAAGCTGGATATTTGTATGCCTTGTTGTTTGTGAACAAACATGTAAATGGAAAAGAAGCTATTCCACCTAACCACATTGAAAAAGTAATTTATGCCATACTAAAGTCTGGAAAACAGTTTTCAGCTAAAGAGAAATCTGAAAGTCCGCTTTTGTGGCAGTGGCATGATAAAGTTTATTTTGGAGCTGCACATGGAATGGCAGGAATACTGTATCTGTTATTGCAAGTATGTGCCTTAACTACCTATCTTAAGTGATTGTTATATGATAAGAAATCAAGTATTTTTACTTATTTTTTTTTTGTTGCAGGCACGAGTTCATATAAATATTATTGAAATTCGTAGCTTCATAAAACCTACTTTGGACTGGTTACTTAACCAGCAGTATTCAAGTGGAAATTACCCTTCATCACTGGAGTCAAGTTCTGGTGATAGATTGGTTCAGTGGTGTCATGGAGCAACAGGATTTGTTTCATTATGTATATTAGCATCCCAGGTAGATATAACATCACATACCTAACTAACGTGATAGCAGCAATCTCAACAATCAATATACAACATACTCATTTTTAACTCTTTAAATTCGATCCCACAACCTTTGGAAGGCTACCACTAGACCACCAGGTGCAAGGGCCAACCAGCCTTATTTTATTTTATTATTATATTTTATTACTCGCGAATAGTGTTTTATCCATTTTAGGTATTTGAGGATGAAAAATATATGAAAATTGCGTTACAATTGGGTGAAGTAATATGGCAGCGTGGGCTTTGCACAAAAGGGTACAGTATTTGCCATGGAGTCAGTGGAAATGCGTACGCATTTCTACAGTTATATCAGGCAACAAAGGTCAGTCAAAATGGCGTCGTGTTTAAGTAGAATACTGACTGATCGTGATTACAGAATTGAATATTTTCATCAACATCATCTTCTCTTATAAAAAAAATGAATTTTGGTCTTTAAATATTTGTAAAAGTCCAGGGAAGGTTTAAATGGTTAGAAAAATTGGAAAAATAAGGCGAGTGAAACAACGCGGTCAGCTAGTTATTAATAATATTAGTAGGTAGGTACCTAATAATCATGATTATTATAGTCCTGACCCCACACTAGGATTTTCCATTATCATGGGTGTCAGAAGCTGTGAGTACAATGATTATGCGTTTCCAGTCTGTTATGACTGATTTTTGGTTCAATTTCTTAAATGTGGGCACATATCGCAATTTTTTTTTCACTAATCTGTATAAATAAATAATTTCATGGTTCAAATCGACCCGTTCCAAAAGATACCCAGGGAAAAATCTATATAACAGTAAAAAACCATTCGCACCGCTTAACCACTGCGGTGCGAATGATGAAAATCCGAAACAGTACTTAGGCGATTCAAACCGCTCGCGGTGCAAATAGCCCAAGGACCCCAAAGTACTAAAACACACAGAATAGAAACAAATGATTTGTAGATAATTAAAAAAATATTTGTTTCGGAAATCGAACCCCATCCTCTCGCTTCTCAACCGGGTACTGGCACAGCACGCTACCAGGTCAGGTCATCTGGTGGTCATCCAGACAGGGCTGACAGATGAGTGTCCAAATATTGCAGAAACCTATCCACCTGTATCGAGCTTGCTGTTTCATGGAGTGGTGCGCGGTGGAGCGCTCTGGTACAGAGTTACACCGCCCGGACAGGCCAGCGTCACTCTTCGAAGGATTGATTGGACGTATTTATTTGGCTGAAGAAATGTGCCATCCAATGGATGCAAGGTTTCCTGGACTAAGCGTGTAAAACAAGTGCTGGTAAATAATCTTACTAAACTGATATTACTTTGTTATAAACCATCTAAGAACACTATCATCTAAAGCTATGCTTCTATTTGGTTTACGCAACTATTTACAAAACCAATAAAATGCTAACCAGTTTAAGAGTTATTTATTAAAAAAATCACGTAATAAATATTACTTAAACAGTAATAATATAATATATTTAATAACCTATTTATAAATAAATAATAGTATACTTAATGCCGCGACGCTATCGGTAGACCAAATCCATGATTGTTCATAGAATTAAACTTTTCACTGGGTCATCATTATTTTACAGTTATTTCAGCCTTCAGACAAAAAGGTTTTGTTATAAATAAATTATATGAATCATCAATGAAGTCATCAGCTCACTCATAACAATTCAGTGAAATTTTTCTGAGGCCAGACGGCAAACCAATGAGTAAAAATCCAAATGTTTGACTCAATGATTTCAGCTATCAATAATTAAGTGTTTATTTAACACATATTTTGTACATATTTTTGCTGTTAATTGTTAACGACACCGTCCAACAAAACTCGTAGGGATGCGGTTGCCAAAAAGGATTTGTAGACGACACCATTATAAATATTGTTGTTCCCCTGATATATAATATATATGATATGATATATGTATATTCATATACAATTCACCGAATTTATTGGCCATTTATTTATTTATCTTTTGAATGTCAATAACCTTATCAGCTAGACAAATAGATAACAAGATCCATTGCATATGTCTATCAACCATTGAGTGTACTTGCTCCATATAATATGTTATCCCAACATTATGGTGGTGTCATTAACAAAATGTTTGTTGTCAACGATACCCCGGGAGTGTCGTTAACAATGAACGGTTTTTTTTCTATACATTTCGTTTTTCTAACCAGTATAAAATAATAAAATGCGACAGTTTACAATCATCACTTACCCCAACTGTTTATATTCTGAACTTATGTACTTACTCGCTAAATTGAGATAACCATTGGAAGAATCACATCATTCTTTGTCAATTCGAAACTCCAAGCTCAATCAGGTTTTATCAATGAGTATTCTAATGTATCTGCTATTTATAAGAAACATTTACAAAGCTAAAACTTAAGTGTATAATAATACCCTAAACACCTTTCTATAAACATTTTGAATATTTTACAGTCTGACGCTCAAAGAGAGTAGAGTTCTAGGATACCAGCATGAGTATCACGTACCTAAGAGTTTGTGACTCTTCATTCAACAAGATTTATAGCTTTTTAAAAAGCCTGCCACATTATGAGTTTTTGAACTGCCACATAACTTCAGAAATTTAACATAGGCAAACCTTCCAAATTCCATATCTTGTCTGCACTAAATGTGAAAACAAAATATAAAATAAAATAAAACGTGCGTCATATAATTACTAATTGAAATTCAATATCTCCATTCATTTGAAGTGCTAAAACAGAGTGGAGAGCCGAGTGAAGCCGAGCACGATTAAAATAATAGATAGTAGTAGTTTTGTTTAATCACATGAATACCTCTGAAAGGTAGTAGAGGTAGGTACCTAAGTGCCAAACTGCCTTGATTTGTCTAGTAGAGCAGGTTGGGATGATTCAACATTGATATTGGTCATTTGTTTGTTCAAATACCCCTTGCCTCTTTCCCACATGCATATTTTCCTGTTAGATGCCCAACCTTGTTAACAGATTTCGTAGACCGTGGCCAATACATACATCTCGATTGTAGTTTAAGGCGCTCTACGTACGGTATATTTATGACTAGCTGTTGCCCGCAACTTCAACCGCGTGGAATACGGGAAACGTACAACCTACGTGCTATACCAGACTATGATCTATTTATGTGCCAAATTTCATCTGGATCGGATGGATGATTGCACGTAAACGTGAACGCCTGGCTTAACGATTAGGGCTGACTCCGCGCGTCAGTGTAGTGGCGGCGGACCTAGCCTCTACCTGCCGTCTCGTGCGTGGGTAGTCAAGCAACGCGTGCGGCTCGACTTAGCGCCGGGTTCGGCGAGGTGAACCTTGCCGCCGGCGCCGGCGCCGCAATGGTCACAGGGGGTGGACAGGGTGTGACGCAGCGTCAGAGCAGCGCGGCGCCGGCCTCGGCGCGCGAGTGCGGCAGCGGCGGGCCCGCGTGCCACTGGTTCTCGGCCGGGTGGTACAGCTCGACGGAGGCGAGCGAGGTGCGCGCGCGGTAGAAGGCGCGCTCGCCGCTGCTCTCGCTGTCGCCGCCGGCCGCCACCAGCACGCCCTCGGCCGCGCCCGCCGCGCAGCCCGCGCGCGCCACGCGCAGCGCCGCCACTTCCTCCCATCTGTCCTGGAACGAGCATAGCAAAAATAGGCATGATGACTGATCTTAAAAAAACTTTTCTATTGTGATCAGAAGTATCGAATTTATGTAAAAAATTGCATAATATCCCAGAAATTATTCGTTAAGTAGTAATCGCGATTTAAATTTAAATTTTAAATTCACGCCAAACGCGTCCAAGACGTGACAGTAACGACGTCTTAGGTTTTCAATTAAACAATTTAGCAAAGGTTAAAAATTTTGCAATTTTGTTTGGAGAATCAAGATCCTCCAATTGGTGTTCAACCTTTATGGCGGATTGCTGTATTTTGTATTTTTATTTTATTAAAGATATTATCAATCTCGCATCTAATGTAAAAAGGAATTCTATGGTTTTTATATTCCTTGAATCATTTTTCGTATAGTGAAGACGCCATTTTAGTGATTCTTGGTTACTGTCACTATGCCTGCTACAGGTTTAAAAAAAATCGCAAAAAAGCGAACAAGCTTCTATCGCAAAGAGCTCTAATACTGGCTGCTGGCTTGGTAAAACCGAGCTTTATTAAAATAATCTTACATCATCAAAGCTATATCTCTCGACGGAGGTAAGCACGGTCCGCTTGGGCGCGTTCCCGCCGATCACGTACAGATGGTTGTCCAGTATGACGGCTGCGGCCTGGCTGCGCGCGTGATGCATCGGCGCCAAGGAGTGCCACTTGCGCGACGCCGGGTGGTAGCACAGCAAGTCGCGCGTGTAGCGCCGGTGCGTGTGCGTGCACCCGCCCACTATGTAAATCAAACCTGGGGGATACAAGGATGAAGGATTTTACTAAATTCATACTATCATTAGAATGTTAATAAATAGTATTAACCACTCGTTTGTTATGCCACAGGAAGAGTAGTAGAATTTTTTGTGATAGAGCTCGTCCGGGGAAGGACTACCACCATACCTATTTCTGCCGCCAAGCAGTAATGCTCGCATTGCTGTGTTCCAGTGTGAAGGGTATGGTTTCCGGTGAAATTACTGGCACATGAGGCTTTCAAAAAAAAAAAAATCCAAAATCTTTATTTAGTAAAAAGGGTCTTAAACAACATTATTTTATAGGATAATAACAGATCTTGTGTTTCTTGTAAGTAAAGAATGCTGTGTGAAAAGACCTTTGTGCCAGTGTTGCATTGAGTTCTTCGCTCTTACTAGGTAGAGACCTGTACGTAGATGCGAGGGATCTCTGCTTCAGCTAATACTCAGGTAAATCACAAATAACATTATACCAGTAGTACTTACATAATTATAAAACGAAAATCTACAAAACTAAATTTTAAGAGATAAACTAAGTAAGTTTTACATAAATACAAGCCTAATGAACAGTTCTCATTTAGCAGATTTTTATAGGTAGGGTACCTATTATATATAAGTTGTTTATAAGTTTTGACTGATGTGTTTGAGCGTATGTAGAATAGTTGTGTGTAGTGTGTATGTATTGTAATGCTTATGTAAAGTTTTGGTATGATTAATGTAATGTAAAGTATGTCTTGTATGTGATGTGTTGTGTTGTGATTGAGTGTTATGTAAATAGGGTGTGGGTGTGTGTGTCTGTGCTCGAGGTGATGAAATGTAGGTATGTGGTCGATTACTTAATTAAGAGGCAATGTCAATTTCGATCTTAGCCTCAAGGTGGTAACCCGCGAGTGATACCTCTGGTATTGCAAGCGTCAATAGGCTTCGGTAACCGCTTACCATCTTGTGGGCCGTACGCTTGGTTGCCACTTCAGTTGTATAAAAAAAAAGGATATTTTATGGTGAAAATCTTTAGGTCGTAGTGATCCCGGCCTTAGAATAGAACTCGTCCACTAGCCTCTGCCCATATAAAAAAAAAGTCAAAAGCCAGCGCGCTTTATGTGCTAATATAACTACGTCCTAGTAGCAAAAACAATCAGAAAATAAAGCTGGAGGATGTTATTTTAGTATCTATGTACATTATACTTAAGTACGTATGTACCTTCAAAATGAACGACGCCCATTCCGAACCGGGGCTCCGGCATCCGTCCGCACACCGTCCACTCGTTCATAAAGGGGTCGAACACTTCGACAGACGCGCCCATGTCAGAGCCCACCCAGCCGCCGAACGCGTACAGGTTGCCGTTCCAACCCGTTATGCCGAACTCGCAGCGAGCTTCCTTCATCGGTGATATATTTGTCCATTTATCAGTCTGGAAATTAATATGTGGACAGTGAGCGGCCTATCTAGCATGAGCACCGAAAATGGTACTACAGTAGAAAAAAAAAAGCCATATTTAAGATAACTCTACGATTTATTATCTGAATAGTGTTTATACCAGTTTGGTCGAATCCAACCTTAATAAAACAAAGTTATCTTGTGTTTATCCGTCCATGATATGGATCTATCTAGGGTAACCCCCATACCGAAAAGCGCAAATAAGTCTAAATGTTGAGGAATACCGACCAATACCAATCCTATCATCGCCTGCTAAAATATTTGAACGGATCTTGCCTAGGTACATTTATTCACAAGTTGATAAGTACTTATGTAATGAGCAGCATGGCTTTAGATCAAATAAAATAATAATAAATAATAAATAATGCTGGACAATCCACACAGCATCATCTAGCCCAAGGTAAGCTGCTGTTAAGAGGCCTTTCCAAGATTTAGCGATATAATTCATGAAGTTCGCCTGAATATATCTTTATATAGTATAAGTAATAGTACGCGCGACGAGGAGCGATACATCTTCCCGCAATAAGCGCTCAGCGCGGTTTGAGAGTCGGTGCTTCGATCGATATGATTATAAGTGCGCTAAGGTGTGATTTTAAAAAATTCGTATTAAAAAAAGTCAATGCTATTAGACTATTTTCTTTGTTGTATTTATTTAATAACAGCTTAAACTTTAGTTTAGTAGGTGTATTTTTATTGTAAACTTCTTACTTTAGCAGAAATAACAAGCGTAAAATTGGGAAAAGTACGCGTTTTTTAGACCGTCTTTTTTCAAAAATACTGAACTAACATGCTGTATTTTTCTCTGTACACTTAAATTTAAAAACTGTGATTATTATAATTGCATTTTTGGAAATATGTTAGACTTTGTTATTTCATAGAAAACAGGATCGAAAGTTGACTGGAATTGCTCATTTTACGAAACGTGCGTAACTAATTATTTTTTTAATCAGTTGTGTCTTGAGTTAATTAATATTTGTTCGGTTGGCTTAAATTTTAAAGGATAAAGCTTTTATATGTTTTTATTTTCGTTAAAATATCTTCAACACACGAGCCACAATAGTGTTCGAAACTTCACGGGCTACAACAAAATTCAAGGATTATCGAGGATAGGGCTCTTAAACAGAGCTGTATTATGGGTACTAGATGACTGATATATATTTAATACAATACAATACATAGATAGATATTTTTTATTATACATAGAAAACACCCAGAACACCCGTAACAAATATTTGCAGATCCTACAAATATTTGTCCCAAGGCGGGAATCGAACCCGCAATCTCCGCGTCGCAGGCGGACCTTCGCCCACCGCGCCACATTGGTCGTCAAAAAGCCTACTCTACGCAGACGATTTGAAGCTCTTCCTTGAGATTAAGTCAGAAGCGGATTGCTTAGCGTTGCAGAAGGATATTAATGCAATTTTTGAATGGAGTGTTATGAATAAGATGGAGTTTAATCCAAAAAAATGTTTTTCCATGACTTTCGGTGAGCAAGACGCATATGTGTGCTCTACTAATAATTGATTGTGTTTAATTTATTTATATCTCTTTCTATGTATTATTTTGTAATGACATTAATTATTATTTTTTGACTTGTAATTTTTTTTTTCTGTTTCTATTTTAACTTTTTTATGCAATCATTTAATTGTATCTTGACATTATTTATATCTGTATCTACTGCTTATTATTATTGTAAATTACCTACATAATATCTTTAATTAATGTAATTGGAACTTCTGTCCGTTTTCATTAAAGTAAAATAAATAAATAAATTGGCCAAACACAATGCCAAATACCGATACATAGCAGAAATCCATTACAAGATAAAAAACAGACGAAAAATCTTTGGACTTTGGCTCCAGCGCTCGACGGAGCAACACGTCTGCCGGAAAACAAGTCTGCCGGAGAACAAGTCGATGGTCCTGATGATGTCCCGTGGAGGGATGAAACACGTGTCGATATTTTTCTTTTGATGTTAACTGTGTGACCTCATTGGTTAAAAGGTTAAGCGGAGTCTGTTTTTTACCGATACATTGTAAATTTAATTATGGCGCATCGAACTCCATGGCGGGACAGGAACCCCTCGTCAATAATATTCACGATATGCACGACCACGCCCGTTCCTAACAATTAGAAAGTATATCTTAGCGATTTCACTTCAGTAAAAATCTCAACCTAAAATTGCATGATTATCAAACAGTTGCCCTAAACTTTAGCAATTACGCTCATAGAATCAGGGGGTATAAAAGTATGATATCATACACAGCTTGCCTACGTTACCTGCGGGTCATACACCTCTCCATTGGCGAGTATCTGGCTGCCCTGCTCGCCGCCCACCACGTACACGCGCCCGCCCAGCGTCGCCACGCCCGGCTGGATGCGAGCTATGCCCATGGGAGAAAGATCCTCCCATTCCCTGCAAACAAGTAACATTACATTACACATACGTCATACTATTGTGTACAGACTTGTTATACCAACTTTATATTGTTTATCTACTGTGCCTATACTAATATTATAAAGAGAGAAGATTTGTATTTTTTGTTTGTTACGAATAAACTCAAAAACTACTAATACGATTTCAAAAATTCTTTCACCATTAGACTGCTACAGACTGGGCAAAGGTCTCCCCCATATCTTTCCACATTTCACGTTCATCCGCCATTTCCCACCAGTCTGTTTGAAAGGTGTCGATGTCATCACGCCAACGTTTCCTCGGCCTGCCTCGGGTTCGTTGCCCATCTGCAGGCACCCATTGTGTGACAACTGACGCCCACCTATCCTTATGCATACGGCTGACGTGTCCCGCCCAATCCCACTTTAGTCTGCTGGTTTTCACACCAACGTCAATGATCTTGGTTTTCGCACGTATTACGGTATTACGGATTTTGTCGGTTCTCTTCACCCCTAGTACACTGCGCTCCATAGCCCTTTGGCAGACCTTGAGTTTGGATTTTTGAGACTCGGTTAAAGACCATGTTTGTGCACCATAGGTAAGTACGGGCAGAATACACATATCGATGAGTTTTCGCTTTAAAGAAAGTGGAAGGTTTCCCTTCATTAGTGACTTCATGGACCAGAAGCTCCTCCATGCGTTTTCGACACGGCGATTAATTTCTCTGTCTTGCCTGTTCTCGAAGGAGACTATCTGGCCCAGATAAGTATACTCATCGACGTAGTGTATTTCTTGCCCGTCTACTGTGATCTTGTGTTTGGTGCTGTTGGTCATGATTTGTGTTTTTAACCGATCAAGCCCAACCTCAAGGCTGGCTGTGTTCAAATTTTGAAGCATGTGTTGGAGCTCTAATGCAGTCGGAGCAAAGAGAACAATATCATCAGCGAAGCGCAAGTTGGTAAGCTTCTTGTTTCCGATGGTAATTCCGTTTTAATTAGCAGATGGTAATTCCGTTTTATTTAGTAGGGAACCCTATTTTTTCTAAAATAAAATATAGCCTATGTTACTCAGGGATAATGTAGCATAACACTAATGGTGAAATATTTTTTTTAATCTGACCGTAGTTTTTGAGTTTATTCGTAACAAACAAAAATACAAATCTTCTCTTTTATAATATTAAGTATAGATTAGCAGTAACTTCAACTTCCGTTTATAATAATCTGTGCTACTACCCACTTCTGCTCATTCTAGCGGCGAATTTCGTCCGACGTGAAGTTAGCCAATCCAAGCAATGGAGGTTATACGAACTAAATTGTCATAACGCATCACGATCAGCTAACTTCACGTCGGCCGAGATCCGCCGCCTAGAACTACAAAAGATGTTACCTCTTGAGCAGATCGTATTTGAGCACTGTGGAGAGTATGTTGTCTGTGATGAGCGGCGGATGCGTGGCGGTGGTGTCCCGACACGACCCGCCCACCACGAGGAGGTAGCGACGCGCGCGCGCCCGCGGTTCCGCTCCTAAGGGTACCAGCGCGCCGCGACCCGACTTCTGTACGGTACAAAAATACAAACCATAATAGATTCTGCTCGCGGCTTGACTCGCATGCGTGCTTGGGGTTTTCTGATAAATAAATTCATAGCATCCTAGATTTTTGATTGCCTGAGTCATGGCGTAACTGACTCAAGGCAAAGTTGCAAGACAAATTTGATAGTGTAGGTAGATAAATAAGTCACATTTTAGATTATACGCCCGACATACCATATCAATCCTAACTGTTTTCAGAGCGACAGCTATTGATGGATCTTGAACATTTTTTATAGCTTCGTCAAGGACTTCTGGCGATATCAAAGGTAGCCTCACATGACTCAAAACTTCAAAACAGTGACGTCTTCGGCCCACAGAATCATGTTCTAACCATCTCAAAGCTGGATATAATACCTGAAAAAAAAACAAGAAGTGTGAATGATTCATAGAGTTGTAATTTCGAAATAAATTGACAAATACGATTTTAAGAAACATCAAAAACAGTCAAATCTTTGTGAGGTTCTGGCCCCTCCTAAGAGCTTCAGGGTATGCTGAGGCTCTTAGGAGGGGCCAGAATCTCACAAAGATAAAAACAGTCAAATCTTTGTGAGGTTCTGGCCCTTCCTAAGAGCCTCAGGGTATGCTTGAACCCTTCGAGCATATAAACAAATTGTTCTTAATGTCTTTGCTTGAACCATAAATATTATGCAAATGTAGCATAGCATGGCGACTTATCAGGCTTGTTGACTTGTCAAAAATGTTTTTGGTTTATAAATGAAAACAAAGCTATTGATTCAAAATAGGTATTTCCGTGTTCTCACTGGTAGGTATTGCTTGCAAAAACATAGTAATAATCTTTATAACCGTTTTATTAACCTTTTACCTGTACTATTTTAATATTGTACCTGTGCCTCGCTATCAACTTTAAGTTGTTCAGATGATAAGAGGGTAACTAGTTGTTGTAAGGGCAGTTCTAGTAGCTCATCACCTTTAGCCACCACATTCCAATTGGCCTGGGCATGTTCCAAGGCCTCATTAGCAAGCTCAACACAGTTGTGTGCTTCAGAAAATCTGTAAAGTGAAAAAACATTTCAAGGAACAACCGGTAGGTACTAAGTGATAAATTAAATGGTAATGAGAATCCTAAACTAACCAAAGCTTGTACTATTGAAACCAGATAACTATAAATTAAATCCCAACAAAACATTTTCATGTAAAATGTTGCCAAGACGAGATCATTGACTCGCGACATCAGATCACATGTAGAGCCAAGCTTCTAACTCTACACGTCCTAACTCTACAAGCTCTTCATTCACAAACTCTACATCTTAGTCAAATACGTGGCTTGGCCGTTTGAGTATCCTATGAATTTAGATGATCATCAGTGAGTGAGTGAGTCAGTGACGAAATCAGGGTTTTTTATATATCAATAAAATCTAAAGTTCAAGAGCTATGCAATTGAAACTTTGTATGTTTAATAAGTCTACTGTTGACATTATATCCCGATAATTTTGTATATCTATACTAATATTATAAAGAGAAGATTTGTATTTTTGTTTGTTACAATAAACTCAAAAACTACTGGTTCTATTTCGAAAATTCCTTCACCATTAGAATGCTACATAATCCCTGAGTAATATAGACTATATTTTTTATTAGTAGTGGCTTCGCACGGGTGCTTAAGTTTTCATTGCACCCGTGCGAAGCTGGGACAGATCGGCTAGTCTGTTATAATCGAAACCCAAGTAATGAGAATTCAAAAAAACGACAAAGCGTTTCGATAGTAGGTAGGTGCCCTGCCCTTGCGCTTCGCTTGACTCGTCGTGGCGGGGCCACTACATAAATAATAAAAAAAAATGCCGTCAAATAGAATAAGCCTACAGCGCTAAAGGCAGAGGTACCCCGAACTGAGCTATGCGGCCCAATACTTCTAATTAAATTATGTGCAGATGGCAATTGAAAACGATTTTTCTTAGTGACTTGCCTAAAAATTCCAAGAGCGTTGGAGGAATGCAGTTCTCTTCTTAAGAATTCTCCACATCCTGTTACCAGTTTTCTCAGTTGCAACATGTCAGCAGCTATAAGCAAATGTTGCACTGACCCTTTGTCAATTACTATTTCACCTGAAAATTATTTTAAAAAGCTTGTAATGTTATGTATAAACAGCAACCCAATACTCAAATGCTACAAATCTTATGTTATGACTTTTATTTGTATAAAGTTTCAAAGCTAAAATTACTTAAAATGTCTACAAATCTTATGTTATGACTTTTTTCCGTATAAATATATATATAGTTTCAAAGCTAAAATGACTTAAAATGTCTAACAGTTGATAATAATATGATATCAAATATTTTAATTGTATTACAATGTTCGGGCACTAAGTTACGTAGTACTAATATCTGTTCTGTGACCAAGTATGATATCAAACTTTAAAGATAAAAATATTTTTTTTTTGTTGTTGTCTGAACAACAAGATTTTAATCATAATTATAATAGGACCCAAATAAATGCTCATGACATGAACTGTGGAACTACAAAATAGGTACTAAGTGTTGGCATAAATGTCAGATTTATTGGAGACAGGTCCCAAAGGTCTGATGTCAACTAAATATTATACTAGTGGAGCTTCCCATGACTTTGTTCTTGCTTTATTAGTTTCTTACTATACCCACCACAGATTATTACCCACATTGTATCTAACAAGCCTCAAGACTTAGAAGTTCAATTTGGAATATCCTTTCTTTAGCTAAATAATGGATTTTTAGTATTGGAAACCAAAAGTATTACATCAAATTGGTTTCTATGAGATAAAGCTGTAGTAATGTCATACTTTACCTGTGTATATAAAGTCTATGATCTTAGTAAGGATATCAGGTGGGACACTAGGTAATGCTACATGGCCTTTATGACTCTCTTCCAAGCCCACACTGAACATTGCATCAAAATACTCTGAGCTGGCTGCAAGCACCACTCGATGAGCCTGAAATGCAGACACTGGTATTTAAAATAACTCTTAGTCAGATTGTCTAAGGCAGAGATTCTGAAACTTTTTTTTCTCATGTACCACTTTAAAAAATTTACTGGTTTCGGTGGACTCCACTGCTACATTTTTTCAATATTTCCAAAACTTGTAAAAAAATGTGAACTAAGGGTGGGTGATGTCCCTCTATATACATTGTTAGGTAAAGCAAAGATAACATTTTTGTATTTTAGTATCGAACGAAACCAGTAACATTTTCGTGGACCCCCCACTTACAACTTGTGGAACCCCATTTTCGTTTCACGCCAACCAACGTGGACCCCCGTCGAGTCTCCCTTGGGTCCCTGGGGGTCCACCTAGACCACTTTGAGAATTACTGGTCTAAGGTAAACAACATGAGCTACAGGCTGCGCTATTAATAAGTTGTTTCAATGCGAACGGAAATTTTATTTTACTTAATCGGAAATAGGTGACCATTTGAACCAATGGTTGAACAGTATAACCAGTATTATAGTTACTTTATGGTATTTTACATTAAAATAAGTGTGCAGATCATACCTTTATTGTCGTGGATCCTGATATCAGATCTATGTCACAAAATCTTTCATCCCTTTTCAATCGGTGTAAATTCAATGTTATTTTGGTTGCATTTTCGTAGCACTTGTAAGTGCGAGCTCCATCTTTGGTAGAATTATCATAGGCATTTGAGGACATAATTGTATAAATCCGCTAGTTTGTGGATGTTCAATAATATTTTACAAAGAAAAAAGTGGAGTGAATCGAATGGAATGAAGAACTAAAGTAAATAAACACAAATAGTACAGTCGAGTCGGTGCTTCTAGTCCAAGAAACATACACGTAGGGTTGTTAGATGGCCAGTCGGAAATCCTTGTACCGAGCTGGATGAAAGCTGGTATTTTAGCACGAAAAACTGGTACGCCAGTTTTCCACTGCGGCGCTGCCAACACTGTTTTTACAAAATGTCGGGTTTGATCAAACGAGAAGTAACATTTTTTTTAAATACATACAGGGTGCTGGGTACAATCAGGCCATTACATTATTCTAAAAATATTTAACGAAAAAAATGCAAAAAATAATGTTGACTTATCTAATTTTTTTTTCAAGTTTCATACCCATAGTACAACAGATTAAGACCACATCTATCTAATTATCTTATTCAAAAAATATAAAAAAACAGCACGAACAGATAATCTCGCCAGGTCTCGCCCGCTCCGCCCCGCTGCGGCCCGACTTTATGTGCTCGAACCATAAACAAGCAGTTTTACTAGGTTTTACGGATTTTACCAACCATTCAGTAGTATGACATTACTGGCAAGCATCTGACAGTAACAACTGTCCGCAATTTTTTGTCAGTGTTGTACAATAATTTGATTTAGAGGCATCATATTTTGTCAGTGTAATTTTGATTAGCCGGTCACTGGTATTTTTGTGTACCAGGTCTATTCGGTACGTGACACTAAAACCTAGTATGTGTACCAGGAACCTGGTACGTCTAACACCCCTGCATACACAAAGTGCTTACATTCTCTTGGATATATTTTTTTTTTAATGGCTACCAGAAAAAACAACATTACACATTTCTAGTAGCCTCCGATTTCGTGTAAAAAATTCAAAATGTTTAGATAAGGAAAGATTGTACTGACACACATGCTTATTACTAGCAAGCACGAAAGCATGCCATTATCATGTCTCTAAGTTTAAAATAAACATGCATATAAATTTAACAGTCAGTAAGATTTTCGAGCAATCTAACATCAGATTATGTGCCATTTTAACTTAACGTATTATTAGCATGCTAGTTTTAAGCATTTTAAGACAAGTATGCTTATTATAAGCATGTATGTCAGTAGTTTAATACCATAGGTACACAAAAACACACAGTTTGACCAAAAATAAAACTATTGTATTCTGTCAGTTTGAAGTTTGATGGGTTTGATGCATGGACGTAATACCTATTACCCTTTGATGTCTTGCCACTAAAATCAGTCAGCTGAGGGAACTTCAACTTTTTCCCTAGGCCCTACTACTATGTTCTACGACAATGTTTTTCTTCTTTATAGTGAAACTTAACTCGCATGTAGAAATCTTTGCTCGCATGACACAAACAAATTAATGACAAAGTTCATTTAAACAGAAAAAGGAGCAATTGTGGTTGTGGCAAACTCGGCCACAGACGCCACAAATTAAAAAAAGAAGAAGAAAGGAGCAAAACTTACAAACTTATTGATTTTTTTTTAAATTTGGATTGGCTGTTATAGTGCGATCATTGCTGACTTTGAGAACTGACCCGACAATGTTTACATTAGGTTAGTAGTGGGTCAGCGCTGATTTTTACAAGGGCATCAAGCCATCAATAAACTGCCGATGCGTTGGCAAAAATGCGTCGATTGCATGGGTGATTACTTTGACTATTATATATAAAAAAGTTTAAAAAATATATTAAGCCACAGACTCTGTCTGAGCCACAGACTACTAAGATGCTATAGATTAAACGTAGTGCCCCGTAGTGCCGTATAGTAATTTGATTATTGTTGGGTATTATTGCTTAGATTCTCTACGGCTAAGATTTGTTTTTGAGTTTTCTTGGATTGGATTTGATAGAATACAAATCACATTGCAAAATAAGAAATTGAAGACACATTATAATCTCTTGGGAGGCGAACGGCGCACTCAATTAATTGACATCAGAATTTACTCTAAAACTCTTAACAGTGCTAATACAACGAGCTCAACAAAATGTTGACTAAAGTTTTGCTTTCATCAGATGTAGCCCTTGTATGTATGCAACATGCACTATCAACAGAAAAAGAGGAAGTAATGGGTTTACTTATTGGAGAGGTAAGCAAAGACTGATCTATGCAATTCAAATAATTTAGTTGTTTCATGAATCTGGACACATCTACTCACTACTTGTTATTCGGTTTATGTAACACATTTACTTCTTTTCTTACAGGTTCACAATAACAATACCTTGGTCTCAATAGTTTCATCAGTGATTCTACGGAGACTAGATAAGAAACCTGATCGTGTAGAAATATCTGAAGAACAATTAGTGCAAGCCACACTGAAAGCAGAAGAACTGGCCAGTGAATCTGGACGTCCATTAAGAGTTGTGGGATGGTACCATTCACATCCTCATATTACAGTTTGGCCCTCACATGTTGGTGAGTACTCTAAGTTACCTTATAATTAAATGATAGCAGTAAATTAATACATTTTGATACCATTTTCAATACTGTTTCAGACCTCGCCACTCAGTTTATGTATCAGAGAATGGACTCAAGTTTTGTTGGAATCATATTTGCAGTGTTTTTGACTGATCAAGCATCAAAATGTCCTTCAGTAAATATATCATAATTAATTAGCAGTGCATGTTTACTTGCTTCACAATTTAAGCTATATAAGATCTGTTTAGTACATACCTGCAAGTATACCTATATTTTTTTTTATTTAAGGTCCAAGTAACATGTTTCCAATCAGTGAATGATGGGTCTTCACAAAGCAGAAGAGAAATTGAAATGGAAATAGTAAATAACAATGACTCTCTCGTCTTGAACAACTTCGAAGTAAGTTCCAAACTTGTTTTATGTCTGGAAATGGCTAGGCTGTCATGTTGTTCGCATGATGTCAGCTCCACGCATTATCATAACAGCTGCAGTGTCACTAATAAATTTGAGATTTTAAGTTCTGCTTGTCACCCCTAGATGTAGTTATTAAGTCTCGTAGTCTTGGTACCCAACCCACCAAGATGAACACTTGCTGAAAAGGTTTACCACCCAATTAAAATGGATGTTCTAGTAGTGAATTAGCAATAGTGGAAACATTAGATTAGATCTCTAATGATATCCTGACTTCTCTGTTCATCTTTTCAGACTTTAACTCAATTGCCATCAATTCTTAAAGAAGAAGAAGATGAAGCTTTTAACAATGAGGCTATCCAGAGTGAGGATGATGACATCATCAATAGACAACACAATGCAGCTGTGAGGACAATTGCTATAGGACATATTGTAGATAAGGTAAATAACGAATTCATGCCATTTAGTTGATTTTTTAATTACAATTTCAAATTTAGCATTGATAATAAACTGTTTAACATACAACATTTTTTTTCTAGATGTCACGGCCATTGTTAGAAGCTTTGGTTGCCCGGAACACACTCAATGGTATTCGCCTCAAAGCATTAAAAAAGCAACACAAAGAAATGATGATGAAGTTATAAAGTAGGTAAATTAAAACAATTTATCTATTAACAGAAATTATTATTAAAATTAAATACCATACCAACCACTGATTAAAATGACTATGATTTAAAAAAATATCACACTAGCTGCAAAACCTTTGATATGTTGTCTAATTTAAGTCGTTTTTATCAATAATTTCAAAGCCATCTGAAGAATCAGCACTGGACACTCTTTTTCTTGTATTTATTGTCTCAGAATACATAATATTGGATACAGCACCTTTAATATTCCAAAGAGCATTATATGCACTACTGCTCCATGAACTAGTTGTCTCTCCTACTTCCAGGGTTGATATGAGTGGCTCTTTTTGTCGATCTGAAAATTGTATTACCTTACTAAAAAATACTTAATAATATACCTTAGTTTTATTCAATAGATATTTATTTAGCTAGCTAGAGTAAATTGTGGGTAACTCCCATCAGTTCTATATGACTGTGATGTGATAGAACTGTTAAAACTTTTTTGTTCTAGTCTATGGTAGAACTGTTAACAAACAAAAACTGTTCTATTTGTTCTATAGAACTAATAATACCTTGTCAATTGAACTGTTAATACTTTTTTTTATCCTAGTAGTTCTATGGTAGAACTGTTAAAACAAAAACTGTCCTATTCCCTTAATTGTTTGGTGTTATACAATGGTGTTGATTCTGTTGAAGCATTTTCTAAACTATGCTAACTAAAATTTGCAAATCTTTCGTATTTTAGTTCATTAGAAAAGAACAGCAACAATAGGCATGATGACAGTAACCAATAATCATTAAAATCACGCTTTCACCTTATGAAAAAAGATTCAAGGAATTCAAAAACCATATTTCTTGTTACATTAGATGCGAGATTGATAATATTTTTAATAAAATAAAACTACAAAATTCAGCAATCCGCCGTAAAAGGTTGAACACTGATCAGGAGCATCTAGACTCTCTGATTGGTGGTATCAAAATTATTGCAGAATTTTGAACCTTATTGCTAAAATTTTATATTGAAAACTGACATGATGACGTCACCGCTGTCACTCCGCGACTCAGCGCGTTTTAGCGTGAATTTTAAAATTAAAATTTCAATCGCATTTTTTAACTAAACCATTAATTTCTGGAATAATAGGTTATTTATTGCCTAAAGTCGATACTTCTGAATACAATAGAACAGTTTTTCAAAATCAGTCATCATGCCTATTTTAGTTAACAGTTTAGTTTAGAAAATACTACAAAACAATCTACACCAATGACTTACCAAGTGGTATGTATTCATCTTCACTTGAGTCAGAGGTTTCCTCATCCTTTTGAAGTGATTTAACTTTTTCCATAGAAAAATTAGTTGCAAGAGAACTTGTATCAGAACTGTCACTCGCTTCTTCTATAGGTATGTCATCTGGTTTCCAGTAATCTGCAAAATGTTCGAACATAGATGGTTCTTTCAGGGCATGATACATTTTTGCATGCTTTAAAGTGTATGATTATAGTACTTTCCTACCTAAGCTTTGTCTTTCATCTACATGTTGAATTTTCTCTGGTTCAATTGACAAAAGTTTTATATCAACATCTGATGCTTCAGGCATAAGACCTTCGAACTCTGTTTCAGACTCTGGAAGAAAATACCACAAATATAAATGTTTAAAGAACAAAATAAAACGGCTGTGGCTAATTCTTCTGCCTGCAGCTATGCTCACATGGTACCTTTTTTGTGCCATTCCAGGACCAGAACTCACTATTCAAGTTTAATTCAAATCACTTCAGCCATTACAGCATGATTTAAATACATTATTTTAATACATCAAGTATCGATTTATAGTATTATTAAGATTACTTACCAATATCTTGTACAATGTGGGAGAATATTATTTTTATTGGTGGCACAACTTTATATGAAACACAAAGAAACATGCAGCTAATATAAATAAGTAAGTATCCATTAAAACATTTTCCAAAGAAAAATATTGATCCCAATACAATATTCACCAATATAAATGCCTGAAAATAAAGAAGAATAGGTTGATCTTTTATCCAAAAAAATATGATTGAACAAATTTAATATCTAAGGCAGTCTAGTTTTATATGATTAAATGCAGGTACTTACTTTGGTATGATTTGTTTCTCGTACAAAAATAAAATCATGCCATCTTCGCTGAATCCAATTACATAATTTACTGATAGTTAAGTTTAACTGTGTAGTATCAAAATCAGCCATTCTTTTGAGACATGTAGTCCTATGTTTGTATTTTAGCCATGTTTCAAATGCATCCATACCTAATATTGTGATGGAGAGACATAATATTGATTGTAACAGGCTCACTTGCTTGTAGACACATACACTGTAAAATAAAACATAATTTATTTATCCCGACAATATTACATTTTATAAGACTCATTTTCTAGGAGTCTGGATAGGGAAAAGTTTAGTCCATGGTCACCTGTAGATAAAAATGTAAGACATTAGAGGTGTGGATTAGTAAACAGAATATTGACAGTTTTATGGTATTAAATCATCAGCATTGGGTCAGCATGGTAGATCGAATCACTATAAACTCGAGAGTAGGCCAGTAGGAACACTAAAAGGCTGCTTATTAAGTTAAGTAGGTAATACTTACAAAACTATTATTTGCCATGACATAATAAATGTTAATGAAAGACATATTGATTTCCAAAACAAAATTTCTTCAAGTAATCCAATACAAATTACTAAAAGCAATGATCTTTCATTGTTTACGTTTTCGCGTATTGTAATTTGACTCCATCGAAATTTTTTCTTTAGAGTGGCAAACATCTTACACCTATTCAATTTCTTGAGGTGATTTGCCAAAATCACTGGATGTGTTGTTGAGGATTTTTTCTATTTTTGCTCGCTATTTATTTTTATTTTCTGTCCGAAATTCCCAAGAGAATGTAAGCACTACGTTTACGAAATTCCACGGAAATAACCACGCAAGTTGAAGTTGTTTTTTTATTGAGGTCAGTCACACCACCCACACACAGTCAAGCAAGTCACCCCAGTCAGTCACTCAGTGTTGCCAAAATATATTAAGCCACTAATCAGTGTTGCATTGCATGCATTCAAAGCATAATGGAAATGAAAAAGATAGGGTAAAAGCACCAGTTATTGGCACCATAAGCACCTTGGTCAATTTAAATTGCTATAGTTTCTTTAGGCGTCATCCAAATGATGTTTTTGTGGTGATAAAGGAGACGGGAAAAGTTCTGATATAATTTTAATAACAATAAATAAAAAATAACATTGTTTATAAAGTTTTTATATTCATTCAAATAAAAATTGTGTTACTGGCACCCCAGAACTAGTTACTGGCATGTTTGGTTTCAGTTATTGGCCATAGCATTTTTACGAAACACGGCAGATTATATTATAGTTAATAGATTAGGTATATAGTTCACCAAACATAATGAATTCGTTTCGGAACTGATCTCTACATGCGGTGGTTACTCAACTGGCCATTCTATGCTCTGTTCAGCAAAACGTCAGATTGAGTTAAAATTTTTGCATTGTACCGATTGATCAAAACCAAGTTGTTTTTTTTAATATTGCGGAGTAAGGTTATACTTTTGGCATTACTTGGAAGAAGGCCATTTCACCTTACAGGTGTATTTTCGTCAAAGGACCAATTTCATAGTGGCCTAGGTCTTTGCAACACCATAAAAAAATTGAAAAAAATATAAGACTAACAGTAACAAACAATTTTATTTTTAAGTAGACAAACAAAGTTCTAAAAGAAAAATGTTTATTGTGTTGTGTTTCCTAAAACGGGAACACTAGAGGTCCGCCATGACAGCTATTAGCCAATGATCGTGACGCATCTTGACTTTGACAGTACCTAATAACCTAGTTGTTCGTTAAACCCGCCATGTTGTTTTGCATTGTGTTGCACTCCTTCACAAAGATAAACTTACTTTAGATTATGAAAGAAGCCAAAATAAAATAAATAAACAGTGAAAAATTATTTCTTTAATGATTATCTAATTATCTAGACCCCTACAAAAGACCAAGGCCCGGCTCCATACTGTGTGAAACAACTCCTTTGACAGAAATATAAATTGGATTCGTAGGTGACTGACGGTGATGTGCATGTATGGCCAGTAACTTAAAAAACTTTTTTTTCGCTTCTGTTATTGGCCATACCATAATTTAATGTATTAATAAATATTATAAGTAAAAAAACTATAAAATATATTTAAATTAAGACAAAATAACTTAAATAGTAACGAATTAACGATCAACTACAAAGATACGAAGTATGAGACAAGTTTCATTCAAATTGTAGTCAAACAAAATCCTTACCGTTTTCACAACATGTATGTGTTGTTTGAATTTTTTTATTTTATATTTTCATTTGTTGGTTCTATTACTTATTATTTTATTTTATTAGAAATAGTTCTTTTTGTTTTTATATTTTACATTTTATTTTTAAGGACATTTTATTAAAACTGTAAATATTTATATAGCTAGATTAACGATTTGGAAATCTGTAATGTTAGTTCTAAGTTCACATGAATAAATAACTAAATGCAAATCTGTAGCACATGCTGAGGGGTTGCCTTTTTTAGTCGTAATTGCCATAACGGTTTTGGTCCTAATATCACAAGACATAACATGCTATTCCTAAAATACTATAGCTCTAATGTTCAATTACAATATTCTTAAACTGACATACATATTTGTTGTTCTAACATATTACCTACATACATACTATTACACAGATAATATTCTTGATTTCCAAAATTTGTGGTCATAATAGTTATTCATTGGGATGTCTTCGGCTCGAAGCGCCGATAGCTCCACCTACAGGGGAAACGTTGCAGTTATACAAGCCTGTTCAATGACTAAAGTTAATTTAGTTCAGTTGATTATTTCGTCCAAGCGAGATATGTCTCGATAGCTCAATTGGTAGAGCGCCCGCGTATCAAGCGGTGGTTGCGGGTTCAAATCCCGCTTGAGGCAAAATATTTTTTGGGATATTATAATTTTTAGTATTCCCCTAGTGTGATGGTTAACACTATAAAAACAAAAATAACCAATAATAGTTATTATCACTAATGTCAAATAGTATAAAGTACGTAGACCTATTTTTGTTCTTTCAAATAATCAGTATCAAATAAGTATCTCTAAAAAATTACCACACTCAAGATACAGTTTACTACGGTCGCGGTGTACTTTGATAATCAAACTACTCAATCAACAAGCGCTATTTTATATTCTATTTATCATTGCACTAATGACAATTATTTAGTGTGAGGGTGATTATGTAACTAATTAAAAAGTTTTGTTCTGGCACTCACCGGCCGCTGCTGCGGCAGGCTTCGCTCGGCTCGTGCGCAGTTTTTAATACACAAATCACGCTCGTCGCTACGCTTCTCGCTACCTACTATTTGCTATTTGTTGATGACATTAGTTGATATTTGTTAGCGTCAGTTATTTATTAGTATATAATAATTATAGTAGAATAAGTAATTTAAAAATTATTAGCAATTAACGAAAATTAGTCAAAACGAAATACGAAAATCGAGAGTACCTACCACCACTTGTCGTGCTGTTTCATTGCTGTCTGTTTATTTTTGTAAGGGTCGTATCACATTGACGGTCTGCTCTGCGACAGCGGAGCCACAGCGCAGCGGAGCGGACGCGCGGCGAGTAGGTAGTACAAACGAGTAAGTTACCAACTACTTGGTATTTTGTACTCTCTGCCTACCCCTACGGGATACCTTAATAATATGCTATTTATCTATGTATGTATAGTTCGCACGGCGGATCTAGGCTTCCGTAAAGTTAGCCGTTTGTGATGCGCAAAGACAATTTAGTTAGAAATAGCGCCATTGCCCTTACAAAAATAAACAGACAGCAATGAAACAGCACGACAAGTGTGGTACTCTCGACGGATCTCCATAATATAAACTATTTTCTTTCACGTAAAACTTGACAGACGCTTGACAGACGACGGCCGAGAACTGTTTCTTCTTCAGTTTGATTGTTTTTTTATAGTAAGTGCTTATTCAAATTATTTCTCATAATTTATTAAGAATTATACGCAGCAGCTTGGTAAGTAAAAGTTACACCTTGCTGTTGCCGGATATCCTGGTAGGTAATAATGTAGTACGGTATTTATGTCAGAGACTGTTTACCAACACCATTCTGTATGTTTACTTTACACTCTACCTTCGTTTCGCGCTCACACGGCTCACAATCACAACCACAAGTCCACAACTGCCGCGCCGCCCGCGCTGCGACCGATGCCACCTCCTGCCGCTTCAGGGAAACCCCAAGAGAATATTATTTAGGCACTACCTACTGTGTGGACGGCCTGAGGCCGCGCTTACTTTGGATACGTTTTCGTACGAATACCATTCGTGCAGAAACGTACGAACACGCACGAACATTCCCGACCTTCTGAGTACTATCATAGTCTATGAAAGCGCTCACATTGCGCGCGAGTTAGTCGTACGTATACGTACGTGCAAGTCCGACGTCCGAAATCAATCCGAACTTGTTGGGATTATATTACACGTTCGTGCGTTCATCATCAATAATGAATGTAGAAAAGTTAATTAACTTGGTTCACGGGCATAAATCTTTGTGGGATCAAAGTGATTCCAGTTGTCACTTACTTAAATCTACGGTTTAGAAGATGATTATCCAAAAGATAAAGATTATTCACGGCAGCAAAGATGACTTCACGTATGCGCTAACACCGGTACTCTGTTTATTTGACGGAGAAAAACGTATTCAGTGTACGCACTCAATTCGTACGAACAGTGTTCATACGTTTACGTACGATATAATTCGCATCCAAAGTGAGCGCGACCTGATGCGAACGAACAGACGGGACGACAGCGGCGACAGTCCTACAACAAACAACCCTACGGGAGCCTATGGGCATGCGAAGCGAAGCTTCCATAGTCACTGCTACGAAAATTGGCCGCATATTTTATTTATTTACAAGGGAATGTTATAGATAAACAATAAAAATTGATATGAACTTGACTTTTTAGCTTTACTTTAGGGGTGCGTCTAGCCGAAGGGACGCAAATACACACCCTGCAATTTTACTGGTCTCTGCTGCTTTATCTACCTACTGTAGTGAAAACGCACTCTAAACATTCATGACGTTTTTTTTTACAGCTAATTACTGCGTATTGGACAGAATGTCTTTGCTAAGTTCAAGAATACTAAGAAGTTTATCTACAAGTAAGCGTGTTGTGTTTAATTTTGTACAGGGTCTTTCATTATTAATGCAGTATTCAAGGAATAGGTTCCGTTCCCGAAAAATATATAGTTACGTACCTTTTTTTACATTTTATGTTAAAAATCTCGAGTAAGGTCAAGGAGGCAACAGTGGCTTGGATTTTTTCAAATGGCTAGTTTAATAATCATCATCATCATCATTTCAGTCCGGTATCACACACTGCTGGGTATAGGCCTCCTTTCGCTTATGCCATTCTTCCCGGTCCTGTGCAGTTCACCGCGTCTAGCCAAATGTCCTGCCCAACTCCATTTTAGGTCTATGGCACGGTTACCAACGTCTTGAACCTTCTACCGACGTCTGATTTTCGTGTTGCGTATATTTTCAAGGATTTTTATGCCGAGCATGGCTCGCTCCATGGCCCTTTTTGCAACTCCTTAGTGCACAGTCTCCTTAGTAAGCGTCCATGTCTCGGCACCATACATCATTGTTGGAAGAACTCACTGGTTAAACAGACGGGTCTTCAGGCACTGAGGAATCTTTCTTGACCGAAGGACATCTTATAACTTTCCAAAAGACGCCTATCCAAGCTGAATCCTCCTAGATATCTCCTTGTCTATATGATTCTTGCTAAAAGAAAGAACATGTCTAAGATAAACGTATCTGTCTACAACCTCTAGTTTCTCATTTCCAACTTGCGTTGGAGGTCTATTGGGGTTTCGGCAAACAAGACCAAGTCGTCTGCAAATCTCAGATGCGACACCATTGATGTTAATACCTGTATTGTCCCAATCAAGTGTCTTTACTACATCTTCTAGGACGGCGGTAAAAAGCTTGGGAGATATGGTATCTTCCTGACGCACCCCTCTCTTAATGGGAATGAGGTTGGTAAGTTTATGCAGTCGGACTTGCATTGTCGTAAAGTAAAGTAAAGTTTATTTATTTCGTTGCTTCAACAACATGAGGAGGAACAATAAATGCAAACTTAATAATACTTAGATTATAAATACAAGAGTAGTACATACTTATACGTCGAAAGTAGAATCGTATAGCTCTTGTAGCACGTTCACGTATCTGGAGTCTATCTGGCAGCGTTGGAGGGCGTTAAACACGGCCCAGTGTTCGACACTGTCGAAAGTTTTTTCGAAATCGATGAAAGCTATTGCAGAGAACTTTGGAAAACAGTTTATAGATTTGTGAAAGTAGGCTGATAGGGCGATAATTATTCAGCTTAGAATGGTCTCCTTTCTTGTGCAAAATTGTGACTACCGCATTTTTCCTATCATCTGGAGTTTTAGAACCGATGAGAACATCATTAGAGAGCTTTACGAGAACTTTTAGAACTGGTTGGACTCCCGCTCGTAGTAACTCAACCGTGATACCGTCTTCACCAGGTGACTTCTCACTTTTCACTTGTCTAGTTTAATACTGCATTATGACGACCGATGTGGCGCAGCGGGCGCAGGTCCGCCTGCGACGCAGAGGTTGCGGGTTCGATTCCCGCCTCGGAACAAATGTTTGTACGATCTACAAATATTTGTTCCGGGTGTTCTGGGTATTTTCTATATATAATAAAAAAATATCTATCTATGTATTGTATTGTATTAAATATATATCAGTCATCTAGTACCCATAATACAGCTCTGTTTAACAGCAGCTTACTTTGGGGCTAGATGATGCTGTGTGGATTGTCCAGCATTATTATTATTATTATTATTGTGTTTTTAGATTTTATTCTACTCGGTTTTATTAAACCGGGGTTAACTGAAGTACACGGGCCTTTCTTTTTTTTTTTTTGTTAACGGGGAGGAATCTGCATCCAGACATCCCGTCGCATAAGGGTACGACGGGGGTGTGTGAGGTTGTCGGACTCGACGACTCACTAAACCATCCCCGGTGGCCAGCCTCGATGCATGCCGAGGGGCTCCACGGTCCCCTAGGGCTATCAGTGGTTCCCCCCCCGCATCGCGCTCAAAGCACTTCCCGGGGCTAACAAAAGTCAGCCCCAGCACCTCGCAGTGCTGCGGCAGCACAGGGCCACCCCTGTGCTACCGCCCTTCCCGGGTTCGCTGAAAACGGACGACCAGAGCCCTTACTCTAGACCGCCCACGAACCCGAAAGTTCCCCTGCTCGGCAGGGGATACCGCTTGGCCCCTTATGGGGCAGGCAGTGCGGGGCGGCCGTTGCCGTCACCCCGCCGCCGCCTTCTCCGAGCGGGATCGGCTCTCTCCCGATCTCGCTCAGCGGCCTCTTTCCGAACCATTACGGTCTCACAGAAAGAGGCCACGGCCCTCCACGCCGTTTCATCTGCCAACATGGCCTCTACCACGCTTGGCAGAGAAAGATTCTGCCCGATCCTGGTGACCAAGATCCCGCGCTCCGGGCACCACGCTGAGCACTACTCCAGCGTGTGCTGCGCGGAATATCGGTCCCACCCACAATGGTGACATTGTGGTGTCGACTCGCGACCGATCCTATTCAGGTACTCACCGAAGCATCCATGTCCGGTGAGCACCTGAGTAAGTCGATAGGTGACGTTGCCGTGCTCCCTTCCCAGCCAGGCTTCGAGGTTGGGTGCAATTGCGCCGACGATGCGCTGGCGCGAACTCCGCGGCTCCTCGAGCCGCTCGCGCCACCTAACAAACGCACGCCGGCGTTCTTGCACTCGCACTTCACAAGGCGCGATTCCGCTCCCGTCATCATGTCGGAGACGAACGTACACACGCGCGTCAGTCTCCGCCAAGATGTCGAGGGGCGGGAACCGCGCCAGGATTGTTGCCGCCTCTAGGGATATCGTACGATACCCCCGTGCGATCCTGATGGCCATAGGACGCTGCAAGCTGCTATACAGCAACCTGTAGCGCCTAACACCCGCTAGTCTGTGGGACCAGACGGGTGCTCCGTAGAGAGCCATCGATCGCACCACCCCCGCGTACAGGCGGCGAACTCCTTCCCGTGGTCCTCCGAGATTTGGCAGCAGTCTATGCAGAGCACCCACTACCTTCTGAATCCGGGGGACGGAGCGTTTGAAGTGCTGAAGTACACGGGCCTAAGCCAAGTGCACATCAGTACTAGGTTGAACTTCCTGAGAAAGTTCAGTTTGCAGAAATTTTCTGACAATTCTGCACGTATTTAAAACAGCTGCTTTTTGCAAGCCAAGTTAGCCAAGGATTGAAAAAGTTGCTTAGGAATAACACCAGTTGATGAAAGAACTATAGGGACTATTGAAACCTTCTGCAGATGCCACATGCGAGCAATTTCATTCTTTAGATCAACGTATTTAGATAACTTTTCTGAAATAGAGTTTTGTAAGTTATGGGTATTGGGGATGGCTATGTCTATAGAAGTGCTGTTTTGTTAATTTTATCTAAGACGGTCAAATCTGGTCTGTTGAAGTGAGTGGTTTTGTCAGTCAGTATAGCCCTGTCGAAATAGAGCTTAAAATTCGTGTTTTCTAATACGGTTTCAGGGGTGTATTTATAGTAGGGTGTTGGCTTTACAGATCTGTCGCTTAGATTGTATTTAGCAGCTAGTCTTTGGTGGATGATGTTGGCCACTTGATCGTGTCGGAACTTGTAATCCGTTTGTGCTAGTGCTTTGCAGGCTCCCGTGATATGCTGAATAGTCTCGGAAGAACTATTACAACGTCGGCATAAATCTGTTTGTAAATGGGCTTTCACTATGTATTTTTGGTAGTTTCGGGTTTCAATTACTTGATCCTGTATGGCTACCATGAACCCCTCAGTCTCAGGAAAGAGTTCACCTCGTCTGAGCCATTCGTTCGACGCCTGTTTGTCGACGGTGGGTTGGCTCAGGTCGTGGTGGTGCCTTCCATGAAGAGACTTACGGGCCCATTCAGAATTTAGGGTGTGTCTGTCAGTCAGTTCTTCGTTATTTTGCTTATCCTGATTGTGAAGATTTAGTGGTGAATACTTACAGTCTATTTCAACAACTGATCGGTGGAGGGTTGATATGTTTGTCTTGTAATGAAAGTATGATCTTAATGTGGAAATTTGTCTGTTATGTAGATTTTGTATGTCTATTAAGCCTCTGCCTCCTTCTACTCGTGGTAACACCTGCCTCTGAACACATGCTCTTGGGTGATGTTTTCTATGTTTCGTCATAGTGACATTTATCAGTCGTTGTAAGTCCTTCAACTCTTTCTGTGTCCAGCTTATTATTCCAAATGAATAAGTTAGTACTGGGACGGCGTAGGTATTAATGGCTTTGGTAGTGTTTTTAGAGTTAAGCTGTGTTTTCAAAATTGAGTTTAGCCTATGTTTAAACTTTTGTTTTAGCTGGGTCTTAATTTCTTTATGATGTATTAGTGTAGATTGGTGGTATCCTAAATATTTGTATGACTCATGTTCACTGAGTGGTTCGATAGTCTCGCCAGTTTGTAACTGGTAAGCATGTTGGTAGTTTGGACTGCTCTTACTGAGTTTATCTTGCATTTGTCTATGCCAAAATTCATTGAGATATCACATGAAAATTGCTCAGTTATTTTTACTAAGTAGTCTAGATCGCTTTGAGTGGATGCGTAGATTTTAATGTCATCCATGTAGAGCAGGTGGCTGAGTTTTCGATCTGCAGAATCGGTCTGTCTACTACTTCTATTGTTTAATTTGTATCCAAGTCCAGATGAGTTTAGGCGATTTGAGAGAGGATTCAGAGCAAGGCAAAACCACAAAGGGCTAAGTGCATCTCCTTGAAATATGCCACGCTGTATCCTGATTGGGGCTATGTCTGTTGTTATGTTGGGTGTGTGGAGTCGTGTTGTCCAGTTAATTATGGCAATACTTAAAAATGAAAGAAGTTGCGGATTGACTTTGTAAATATCTAAGATTTTAATAAGCCATGTGTGTGGAACAGAATCATACGCTTTTTTGTAGTCTATGTAAATAGAATACAAATCTTCTTTATTACGCTGCACTTGCTTTAGAACAATTGAATCAACCACAAGTTGTTCCTTACATCCCTGGCTGAATTTTCGGCAACCTTTTTGTTCTTCTGTGAGTAGATTATTTGCGTCCACGTGGGCGTAAATAAGATGGGACAAGCACGCTGTGATTATTTTATAAATCGTTTGTAGACAAGTTATAGGTCTATACTTCGCAGGATTGGTTGTGTCGTTGATGTCTTTTGGTATCATGTAGGTAATGCCGTTTGTTATGTAAGATGGTAACATGAGAGGGTTCTTAATAAAATTGTTAGTGTGGTTATATATGTAGGGATGTATATGTGTGAATTTCTTGTACCAATAACTATGGATGTGGTCAGTTCCAGGTGCTTTCCAGTTGTGTGTTTTCTTTAAAACTATCTGATAAATATCAATGGGTATGTTTGAATATTCCATGGATTCAATCCCTGAATTATTCAAACATTCTTCTTTGATCCATTCGGCATGTTCATTGTACTCAGCAGGATGCTCCCAGATGTTAGCCCAAAATTGTCTAAGCTTTGCTTCATCCAGCGTGTTTGAGTTAGAATCACTTAGATTGCTGTTCATCATGACAGCCTTCTAATGTTCCCACTGCTGGGACACTGGCCTACTCTCAGGCGAGAGTGATTGGGTCTTAATCCACCACGCGGACCCAATGCGGATTGGTGGATGGCACATGTCTTTCGAATTTTTAGTTCTTGGACATGCCGGTTTCCTCACGATGTTTTCCTTCACCGTATGAGAGCACTGGCATTGATTGCTGTTCACGTTGGTATTATTAGTAGTCATCCCGGTCAACGTTTGGTAAAATTTCTTTTCATTGTTACTAAACTGACTATTTTGAGTTTTGCGGTAGGTACAAGATTTATAACGTCTAAGACGGCTACTAATTACTGTTAGTTTTTGTTTTAAAGTGTCTAGGTATTGTGGAAGATTAGAATTTTGTTCTTCGTGTATGGTGTGTGTTTTGTATTGGTCTAAAATACTCTCTACTTGTTTAGTTAACGCCCTACTTCGGTTTCCATTTATATATTGCGTTAACCGACCAATCTTTTTTCTCAAATCCTCTACTTTACGATCTAACCGTTTCTGCCAATTAGGTTTTACTTCCTTATGTGTCTTGTTTCCTAGGTCCTTTGGTGGTAATTTGAGTCTTGAACCATTAAATTTAGCTGCTGTCCACGCAGCACAATAAATTGTAGTCTGCAGTGTGTCAAAATCTGTCTCAATGTTCACTCTTTCAGGCAGGATAAGTTCATTTAGGTAGCATACAATCTTTGCGAGTTTCTTTGTAGTCTTTTGTTTGGGGATAAAAGGTCTGTCTTCAGGGTGTGTGTTTTGAAAATACTGCTGGGCTTTGTTAAATGTTTCATCTATTTCTTGGTTTCTATTATGTTCGCTACATTGCTCTGAATTGAATTGTGGTTGAGAAAGTGTTATGTCATCTATGTTATTTTCATGAATAGTGTCAGTAATTGTGATTGCATCATACCACACTGTGGTGTTAAGATCTTCATGAACTTGTTGAGATGATGCGATCGTGTGAGTATCGGTTGTCAGTGTACCTAATTCACTAGAAATTTCTTGCTTGATTCAAGCCTCTCATCGTCAATGTATTTATTTGCCAGAATCACCCTTCTCTGGTGTAGCTAACCACTCTGCTCACTGAGATGAGCAAGTTCAGGGAACACATTTACGAAAGTCTGGTGCAAAGGCTTTCTATATGCGGTTTTGTTGGTCTCTAGTTGTGTAATCCTATAATATGTAGACAACAGATTATTGCGAACGATTGCACGGCGCTGGTCGCCCACTCTCTGTCTGCTGACTTGCATGTCTGGGAATTTGTCGCAAAACTTAGTGTGAAGCTCGGTTAAGTATGTTCTTGTATTTGCTTCTAAATTGGTGATTATAAAATATGTACGCAGGACAAAGGTGTTCATCTCTTCAGTCCATTTTTTGCGCGCTCGTGGTTTAGCTTTGGCGGGTACAGGATCATCGACTGGTGTCGTCTGTACAACGTCTTCTGCTAATGAAAAAGAAGATTTTCGTGATGGAGATTGGGAGGAAGGTAGTAGAATAAAGTCAAGATAGGAAGGTGGAGAGGAAGGAATAGAAGAGAAAAGAGATTTAGGTGAGGATGAGGTTGACTGGACTTCTTGATTCTTTTCAGTCCAATCGGATCGGCTCGGGCCCTGTTCCTCAATAAGAGCCAGCCGTGTTGCTCCTTCGTCAGCTTCACTAGTGCTGCTGAGGCGTCCTACGCCGGCTCGAGATGTGCTCCGGCTTGTTTTTCTCAGTGGTCGTAGGTTGTACCTCCTGTTGGACTCACCTTTTTCGGGTTCCCCGGCAGAGGGCCGCCCACTACCCTCGCCACCGATGGCTTGCATGCTGTAGCGCCCAGCATCGGCTCCAGACGCGCCCCGGCGATCGCCCCCGGGAAGCGACCATATACGTTTACTCTTACGTGGCTCCATCATGATGGGTTTGCCATCACTCGCTATGTTATTTTGTTACGGGTGTCCGCCCCTCACGTGGCTTAGATGGTCAAGCACGGACGTAGGGTTGGGCTTTGAGGGGCTTATTATTATTATTATTATTATAATTACACTAAATATTACTAAAACAAAATAAAAGGGCAAAAACTAAACATCGATAATTGAGCCACTGTGTACATCTAGATGTATACAGTGACTCAACCCTTGTAGTACACAGTGACTCTACTATTACACTATATTTTTTAAACTAAGAGATACATTAAAGAATTTTACAAAAATAACAATTAAAATAATTGAGCAATGTTTCAGTCTTGTCAACTCTAGTTAGAATATTAAGAAATGGGAAGAAAATGTCATTTTTCTTACCAATTAAAAATTACAATCAGAAAATAATATTATATACTTAGAGTCACTGTGTACTTCTTAAAATTGAGCCACTGTGTACGACTACGCCATTTTAAAAATATTTGATCGCAGCATTCGAGTCCAATAATAATTACGTTAAACAACTGCATGAATGAGAACACTAAAGTACCAACTAACTGGCAAATGTAAAAGACAATAAAAATTATCACAACCTGATGTATGAAAACAAAAGAAACTCACCTCAAAAAGTAATTTTGTGGGCACTAAAACAAAAAAAACGCCGTAACACCGCCGTACGGCGCAATATCGAGAGCTTCTTTCGGGTAGTAACATGAATGAGTCACTGTGTCCGACTGAGCCACTGTTGCCGCCTCAACCTTAAATTAGAAAAGTTTGTCTGGTCAATTATTAGTTATTATGGTTGGAAATCGAGACGGGTTGCCGCGTAATAATAAAATATTTAAGAGATCAATGATAATGGGTAACAAAGAGTGCGTTGGTGAAGGATAAAAACAGGACTATTTTGTGGTAACTTGACTGATTTGCCAGATTTCATTTTGTTACCCCCGTAATGTAAGGCGATCCTATGATTTTATATTTCTTGTACTAACAGTATACCTACTGTACGTGTGAAAAAAACTCTGAATTGCCGGTTTGGTAGGATTTCTAGTAAAATATAATAGGTAGGTAACCTACGTTTAAATTATTTTTGAAATTTTTTCTCTTTAGTTTCAAGAGGGTTATCAAAATGTGTTCAAAAAGAACCAGCTCAACCATCTATCAAAACCGAAATTCCTGGCCCTAAAACCAAACAGTTAATAGCGGATTTTGCAAAAATACAGGTGATTCATCGTTTTGGTTTCTTTAAATTTTAATCTAAGTAGGTATTTTGTTTTTATTTAGATGTAAGTTTAAATGTATTTTGTTTATGTATATTTTGGTCATTCATTATGAACCTGACAAACTTAAGGGATAGGTTCCACACATCAAAAAAAAAATATATGTACCTATAATTATTTTTTTTATGTATATCCAAAGTAAACAAAAAAAAAATTACGTTTTTCCGCTCAATTATTATTTATCATTGTTGGGAATCGAGTTAAGCGACGTAATAATAAAATATTCGAGTGTGCGCGCCCCGTAGCGGGTCAAGGACACGCGCAGGTCAAGGACGCGCGGGTTATTGACACACGGTTCATTGATGCGCGGGTCACTGACACGTGCCGAGCGCTGCCTTTTCGATTTCTAACAAGGATAACTAATTATTAAGCAGAATTACGTAAGTTTTTTTTTTAAATAAAATAATTTTAATATTTAAATTATTAAAATAAATATATTTTAATAATTATATTATATTTTAATTATTAAAATATAATAATTTTAATCATTTTAATAAATATTTAAATAAAAAAAAAACGTTTGGGGGGAAAAAAAGTACAAGTATTTTACTCTATGTGTGGAACCTACCCCTTAAGTTTGTCAGGTTGATAATGAATGACCTTATATTATGTAGCCTACTTATTATATACTTATTATATTAAGTAGGTATTACATGAATATGAATATGAATATCTACTTATTGATGAAAGAACTTTAGAAGTGTAAGATCTACATACATACCTACCATAGAGACAAACTTAATTGTAAAAAATGTAAAGATAATATTAGTACAATACATGTTTGTTCTGCAAATATATTATTAGGTAGGTCCTACCTATTCTACTTTATGTACTGTAATGTAAAGTCTCAAAATGATAAGACAAAAATGGTATACTTTATGTGTTAGGTACTCAAAGATAGGTGTTTGTGTTATTACATCGTATTACCCGTAAAGAATTACCCTTAAAAAAGGATTTTGGATTGTGTTATATAGGGGTTTACTAAGACTGAGCTGATAGCTTTAAATGATATTTTGATGCTAAAATTCCCAAAATCTTCAAAGGGGATTTTGACACTAACACTTTCGTTCAAGTGTGCATGCAATGAAACCGTTTAAAAAATACCGGTTTTTAGGTCAGAGTAAAGACGAATGTTCCTGTTCTTAAATAAATAAATAATAAATAAATAATGCTGGACGTTGCACACAGCATCATCTAGCCCCAAGGTAAGCTGCTGTTAAACAGAGCTGTATTATGGGTACTAGATGACTGATATATACTTAATACAATACAATTACATAGATAGATATTTTTTATTATACAGCGTGTAAAAAGACAAGTACCGAAAACGAAAGAGGGTGGTAAAGCACCCCAAGGCCAAGCTAAAAAAAAAACAGTTGTCCAAAAAAAAAATTATAGCCGGAGAAAACAATGTTTCAAGTTTTTTATGTATTTCGGTAGTCAGCAATGTACGCATTCACGTAGGTAAGTTCACAATGCTTACTAACGTAGCGCGTAGCGCGTAGCGTGTAGCGCGTAGCGCGTACTATTGTGTATTCTGTGGTAGCGCGTAGGTACCTATAATCAGTAGGGAGGTAGGTCTTACCTAGTTGCGCTGTAGCCTCGGTCGAATCAGGAAGGGCTCAAAATGAGCTCCTGCTCGTTCATGGCACAGCTGAGCTCGCTTGATTGTAGACCGATGAACGCGATCCAGGAATGTAGGATCCTCGGTACTTCACTTCACCATAGCACATAAGCATTTGTCCATACTCTCTCGCACTAAACATTATGAATAGGTAGGTACCTAAAGCACTGTCACTGTTCTATCTAATAAAGCTAACAAAAGGATCTAAGATCTTAAAATAATTTTACACTAACACTTGATTAAATAAATATCATACGCACTAAAAAACTATGTAGGTAGGTACATAATCTAAATAAAACTATGAGAGTCAAAAATTAATTAAACGAAAATAATAAAACAAATTTCTTCCGTGAAAGGTGTTGATAATGCAATTTGTATGCACTCCTCCGCAAGTGTCCAGTACGAAAAGTGAACACCGACTAACAAATAAATCAAAACATTAGAAAAAATAGGTAAATAATTCGAAAAATAAACTCTTTGATAGAAGCCGCTTAAAGAACACCGCGAATCTTACACGTGCCGGCGCTTTTCCGTTATTTATCTTAATTTGTGTTCTAATTTCATAAGCATAAGGTTCAGATTTCTATTTCGCTACAATTTCTTATGATAAAGCCGCATAGGCAAAAGTGATGCATGCCTACTATTTATTTTGTGTTATTCGCAATACCTACGAGTACTTGTAAAATCTACTACCTACCTACTTAGAAAGTGTTGACCTCAGTGGCTCTGTGGTTTCGGGTTCGATTTCCGCCGTGGGACAAATGTTCATATGAGTTTATCAAGCTTTAGATAAGTATGACTTAAACATTAGACGCAGGAGGATGCGGGTTCGATTCCCGCCGCGGGAGAAATATTTGAATGAACTTCAAATAAGTATGGCTTAGTCGCAGGAGGTTGCTGGTTTGATTCCCGAAGCGGAACAAATATTTGTATGAATTTATCGAGGTTTAAATAAGGATCTCTTAAACATTAGACGCAGGAGGTTATGCGGGTTCGATTCCCGTCGAGGGGCAAATTTTTTGTATGACGTATGAACTTTAATTAAGTATAGCTTAGACGCAGGAGGTTGCGGGTTCGATTCCCGCCGCGGGAGAAATGTTTGAATGAACTTCAAATAAGTATGGCTTAGTCGCAGGAGGTTGCTGGTTTGATTCTCGCCGCGGGACAAATGTTCGTATGAATTTATCGAGGTTTAGATAAGTATCCCTTAAAACATTAGACGCGGGAGGTTGTGCGGGTTCGATTCCGCCGAGGGCCAAATGTTTGTATGAAATATGAACTTTAATGGCTTAGACGTAGGATATTGTGGGTTCGATTCTCACCGCGGGACAAATGTTTGTATGAAAAATACTTATCTAAATCAATAAGTGACTGCCTCGCGGCTGCCAGCTGACATACCTACCTGGTTGGTAGGTAGGTTAGGTTATTACTTTTGCCTACTGCGTTTAACTTTGGTATGAATGTTCCGAGTATTCAGTTAGTAGGTACCTAGGTGGGTAGGTACCTGTGATTTCACTACACGGCTGGCCGCAAATGAAATAAATTCTACAGAAGTGCGTAGGCAGGGCCCTTATTATGAGCGCTTAGAGCAGGGCAGTAGTTGAACTGCACGGCTATTTTGTCCCTGTCCTGCCTACGAAATTGCCGTAGGTAAGACAAGGTACGATATAGCCGTGCAGTTCAACTACTGCCCTGCTCAAGCGCTCATAATAAGGGCCCAGGTCGGTACCTACCTTATTTTGACTCGCTATTGATAGTAGGTAGGTAGTTAATCTTGTCATTTATAAGCTACCTTACCTAGACAAGTGCTAACAAGTGCAAACTTTATCCAATTACGTACATATCTTGAGTTGGTTCTTATGTACATATCTTGGTTTTTAGGTAGAAACCAAGATACTTGCAATTACTTTAAATGTTGTTTAAGAGGTAGGTAGGTACCTAAGATTCTGTTGTTTGTAGAACTAGTAGGCAGGCTGGCTGCCTAGTTATTAAACGCGGGCGTTTATTGACTGCGCGATTGAGACGGGCGCGGGCGGCGCCGGGGCGGCGCGTAGCGGGGATCTCGATCGATGACCTCAGGCGAGCTCAGCTGTTCGTGCTATCGTACGGGCGGAATCTGTGTGCTGCGTACAATGCTGTTTATTAATTTTATTTCTGTTTTTGCTTTTATTAATGAGGTAATTAGGTAGATATGTTTAATATGTGTAAGTAACTATAAAAAAATAATAAACAGGCGTAGTTTGGTCAAAATATTTAATGCTTTTTTTTTTCGTTAAATATGTTCAGTATCATGGTCTGATTACCATCCCCCAGTTTTCGGTAGTAGTCTTTTTACACGCTGTATATAGAAAATACCCAGAACACCCGGAACAAATATTTGTAGATCGTACAAACATTTGTATCGAGGCGGGAATCGAACCCGCAACCTCTGCGTCGCAGGCGGACCTGCGCCCGCTGCGCCACATCGGTCGTCGTTAAAACCAGATATCGATCTATATATGAATTTACCGTCTAGAGAAATAATCATATAAATAAAAAGTAGATACTTACTATAACCATATTAGTGCACCCTAGAAGGACAAAATTAGGTGACAGATGGAAATAAACCATAATTATTATTACCTACGTTACCCTTTATACATAACAAAGGGTGGAAAAAAATAATGGGCCTTGCAGGGAAACCACTTTAAATCGTTAAGAATTTCTTTATTTTATAAAGAAACATACGTAACTGCATTTCAATGATTTTCCGAAATTTGTTAGCTTCTCCCGGATTCGAACCAGCTACCCCACCCTGTACTGTAACTATATCTAATGCAGGTATACATTAACAGTAGTAACAGCATTAGGGTGATTACTTTTTATTGGAAACTAGTGGCTCGGCCCGGCTTCGCATGGGTGGACATAAAATATGACCTATGTTACTCAGGGATAATGTAGCATTCTAATGGTGAAATATTTTTAGAAATCGGATAAAAAAAAACAGTAGTTACATACAGTTGTGGTTATATAATTAAGAACGATTTGAAGTTCTAGAAGTTTTTTATTTAAATCGTATCATACACAGAGATGTGTACCTTTTGAGAAGCAACTATTTATGTTATATAATAGTCACATTAATAGAGCAACCTGACTTAAGAATAAAGTATGAAATCGCTAACTATTTTTTGCACATTTTATTGATTTTATCAAAGTAACACATTCAAATAGTACTGAAACTGGACAAATAATTAAGAACGATTTATTTAACTGCTCGGGAATTGTTTTGTATGACACTTAGATTTAAAAAATCACAATATTATGTAGCACAGGAAACATAAAAAGAAATATTTAACTAAAATTAATAGTTAATAGCATATCCACGGCTTTTAATAACAGCTTTACACCGGCGAGGCATTGACTCTATTAATTTTTTACATTTCGCAAGAGAAATAGAGTTCCATTCTTCTAAAAAAACGTCATACAGCTCTCTTAAATTTCAACACTTTGTATTTGAAACCTTTTTCTTTACTTCAAACCACAGATTCTCTATTGGGTTTAGATCTGGACTGTTAGCAGGCCAGTCTAAGACAGAAACTAATTGCGCTGTAAGAAATTCCTTTACGGTGCGTGCAGTGTGCTTTGGATCATTGTCATGCTGGAATGTCCAAATGACCGGTAGAACGTCTTCAGCGTATGGTAACATTGTTTCTTCCAGTATATTTTTGTATTGGAACTGATCCATGTTACCTTCTAACAACTTTACAGGTCCTACACCATGTCCAGAAAAGCAACCCCAAATTTTCACATTTCCACCACCGTGCTTTAATGTAACTTTCGTGTACTTTGGGTCGAATGCTGTATTCGGGGGATGTCGTACATATCGTTTTCCATCAGAACATACTCTGTTTATTTTCGTCTCGTCAGAAAAAAGTACATTTTTCCACTGTTGCACAGTTCAGTTTTCATACTTTCTCGCAAATGCAAGCCGGGCTTGCCTGTGGCAAAGTTTTAACATGGGTACCTTTCTCGCTATCCTACCGTGCAATTTTTCTTCTACCAAATGTCTTCGAATAGTGCGTGCTGAGATTGCTGAAAAGTTGTTTTCACCAAAATATTCTTTTCTAAGCTCATTGGACCCTTTAAAAGGATTTTGTTTTGCCATACGAAGGATGTTTCGGTGATCTCGAGGAGTTGTTTTTCTCTGTTTAGGTACACGTGGAACATTCGAAGTAGTTTGATACGTAGCAAAATGATTTACAGCGTGGAAAACCATCGTTTTGGAACATTGCAGATGATCGGCTATCTTTTTATAAGACCAATTCTTCCGGCGAAGATTTATTATTACTTCCCTTGTAGATTTATCACAACTTTTATTTTTTCCCATTGTTTTTTCTAAAGAAGCAATCACCTTTAATCTTTTACAGCACGTAATTGCGCCAAAATTATACAAACAGTAACAAATCGACTGAGTGTTCTCTATTTAAATTTGAATAAAGGTATAAACTACTTAGCGTTCTTAATTACGTGACCAGCCAGTAATAAGGAATACTTTGTTTAAAAGTAGTGTAAAAAGTTTGCCTATTGATTTTTAGCCAATCATGTGTATCAATGAATACAGTGGTAATATGGAAATATTTTACGATACCGAGAGAAATAAAAACAAATGCATACAATTAGTTTTGCATCTTAGTTGGAAAAAATCTTCCCTTTATATCAGCGTTCTTAATTATATGGCCACCACTGTATATTATTATAAATTATGATTACCTATCATTTTAGAGAAAACTCTATAATACTTACACCCATTTGATTGTATGTAACTAGGTAAAGTACATACCAACTTGAATATAACCATAATTATTTTAACTTACATTGCTATAATTTCAGCAAGCTGGATCTATTCAACTGTTTGCTGACTATGACAAATGTGTTGGGAATTACTTTGTAGATGCGGATGGTAATGAGTTTTTGGATGCATTCACCCAAATATCTTCTATTCCTGTTGGATACAATCATCCAGAACTGTTGAAAGCTTTTGATGATCCACATAATCTGGTAATTGTATGGAATATGGGAAGGGTGACAATTTTAGGTTGACCCTGAGATACTCTTCTATTTTGAGCTGCGGATCCGATCCAGGTTTTTTATTCTGGATAATAATAATTAATCACAAAACTTACCTAACTTATTTGGATAATAAGTAATATCAGTATTATACCGACCGATATAATCGCTGCCACATAGATATTCGCTACGTGGATGGATAGGTATTACTCCGGGACGGTGGGATGGTTGATATACGTGCTTACCAACACATTTTAATATTAAGTAAGTATACCTAAGCTATTAAGCAAAGTAATATAGTCGTTATATTACAGAGAGCTTTAGTGAATCGGCCTGCGCTCGGCGTATTTCCAGCTACGGATTGGCCAGACATGCTGAGGAGTGTTTTGCTTTCTGTAGCCCCGTTGGGCGCGAACAACGTTGCTACTATGATGTGCGGCTCGTGTTCTAACGAAAATGCGTTTAAAGCTATATTCATCTGGTACCGCACGAAACAACGATGCGGTGACATCACATTTACCCCTGATGAGCTGCAGTCAGTTCTATGCAACCAGCCACCAGGTTCACCTCATTTATCGATGTTGTCATTTAAGGTGCATTGATGAAGTTTTCTTATCTATACAATACAATGGTTTATTGATAAGGCCAAGTTACATAAATATTTGTAAGTAGGTCTAAATGAGAATATAATATTTAACTATTTAAGTATCTACTTGGAAATAACAATTACCTACTTATTATCATTATTTTTTGCGTTTTCAGGGTGGTTTTCATGGTCGTACATTAGGATCTTTGTCGACGACACGGTCCAAACCAATACATAAATTGGACTTTCCTGCCTTTGACTGGCCTGTAGCAGACTTCCCGAAATACAAATATCCACTGGAAGAAAACCAGAGAGAGAATTTCGAGCAAGACAATAAGTATGTTAGGTTACCTTACTTACCGTTACCCTGAAGCTATAAATCTGCCACAAGTCTGTCCGTCCACGGCAGAGGATTACACAGGCCATGTTGGGTAGTAAAAGGTATAAAAAGTGTTCTTGCTTGTCACATTGTCCCGCATGATAGCCGTGTGCCGTGGACGATATGTTTATACCTACATTTTAAGTCTGGGAAGCCACACACTGCATAAAATATTACATTTACGTGCTTATGTTTTGCGCCTATTGTCTGATTTCGTTTTTTATGCTCTAAGTAAAGAGTAGTAACTTAGTAAGTAAGTAACTAACTTAAACACTTCGTTTCCAGATCTCTTGCGCAAGTAGCAGGGCTGATTGAGTTATGGAACAGGAAGTGTAATCCAGTGGCTGGGGTAATTGTTGAGCCGATTCAATCCGAAGGTGGAGACAATGCTGGTTCACCAGAATATTTTCAAAGACTTCAGTTGTTGTGCAAAAATGTTCGTACTTATTGTTTACAAATCTTCTGAAAATAATTGTTTATAATAACAAAATAATTATGTTCAAATAATAAAGTAGGTACCTATGCCTTTTCACGAGAACATGGTTTAGCACTAGTAAATAAATAAATAATGCTGGACAATCCACGCAGCATCATCTAGCCCCAAGGCTGTTAAACAGAGTTGTGTTTATGGGTATTAGATGACTGATATTTATAATTAATACAATACAATAGATATTTTTTTATTATATATATAGAAAATAATTATAATATAATTGTAGATCGTACAAACATTTGACCCGAGGCGGGAATCGAACCCGCAACCTCCGCGTCGCAGGTGGACCTGCGCCCGCTGCGCCACATCGGTCGTCTGAAAAATATAACTAAGGCAAGCAGGATATCGAATAAGTAATTTCACAATAACTAGCAAGTAGTTGAATTAATTATGTAAGTATAGTTCGCACAGCGGATCTAGGCTTCCGTGAAGTTAGCCGTTTGTGATGCGCAAAGACAATTTAGTTTGAAAAAGCTCCATTGCGCATCGAAACGGCTAATTTCACTACGGCCGAGATCCGTTGTGAGACCTATATGTAGCTAATATTGTTGTATCTGATATTGTTGTATCTTATTTTTTAGTATGGTGTTGGGCTGATTTTCGACGAAGTGCAGACCGGATGTGGGCCGACCGGAAAGATGTGGTGCCATGAGCACTTTGAGTTGCCATACCCGCCGGATCTGGTCACCTTTAGCAAGAAGATGCTTACTGGGGGTTACTACTGTAGCCCCGAATTCAAGTATGTATTAAAAATTATGAAGACTTCGTGCGGCCTATTAACTCTGTCACCAGAGAGTTGGCCACTGACTCATACGAACTTTTACTTTTACTTTAGCAAGCACACGCCTTAAACGACAGAGGCCGCATCCGGAAAAATGCTTCTGATAATCGTAAACGTTACGGCCTGAGGTCGTGGCAAGTAAAATGTAATGTGATGTGAGGGGTTTTCGTTTCACACTCATAGGTAGCCGTGTCGGGTACGAATCGTACCCGCTCGACACGACCGTCTTGATTGTGAGTGTCTCTCTTTGTCCCATTATACGTCACCGCCGCCGATCGACGTACAAAGGCTCGCGGAATAAACCGGTAAAAAGGTTATAAAAAAGGTTTTCATGACGCTTCTATCGAAATAATCGGAAAACGGTTTTTACCGGTTTCAAAAGCCCATATTATCTTGCCGGAAAATGTGATCAGTGTGCGTCAAGCAAGTTAGACCAATGTCCAAGACGTTACGTGATTGTTCTAATTTTGATCGTATATTTCAACCGGCTTCAGCTAAGAGGCAGTCCTTAATTCGATCTTTATGTAGTACCACCTTGCCTATGTCTCCCTATGTTTGCTGGCGGATGATTTTGATGACTCTTTTATGTTTAGTAAGTGAGAGTTGGTCTTCAAGGCTTTTTTTCGTTATCAAGAACAAAGAAGATTATACTATGTTTCTACTTCATAACCGGCTTAAAAAAATGCTATCAAATCGACTGTATGTTTTGTTTTTAGGGTTGTTACTAGGGTTGCCACCCCTACTATTATTTAGAGTAGTCTACTATATTGGAACCCCAAATACCTTATTTTTGGGGAAAGCATAAAGTAGGCAAAACTACTATATTTTTCCCTGAACTAATTATTTGATGTTACAATTTTTTATTTTAAATAAGCATGTATTTGGTAGATTGGAGGTTTTCGGCTCGGGATCGAGACGTCTAGAGGGAATGGGGGGAGGCCTTTGCCCAGCAGTGGGACACCAACGGCTGATATAATAATATAATAAGCATGAAACGGAACGACTCCTTTGTAGTATGGTACAAACTTGCAAATTCACTTTTGGTTGGTAAATGTCAATGTCAATGATTTGTTGATTTATGGTGTTGACATGACAGTTAGTTTTATCTCTAATTGTCAAACATATTATAGTGGCGGTATGGTCTCAGGACTCTAGCCTGTCTTATGGGCGAAAAAAAAAAGAGTCAAACATAATGTAGTGGCGCACTTTTTTGACTCAAACAAAATCAAAACTGTTTTTGCGCGCTTTTTCATTTTTCATTTTTCTGCATTCTTTATTTTCTTGGTGCGTAAAATTGAATAAAATGGATAGTGGTGACGGAGACGGTTTCGTGACGCCTACTCCGACGAAAAAACCAAGTGACTTCAAAAATATAAACCCGAATGGAATTTAGACTGATATCCAAATTAAAAATAATACATTTTAAAATATATTAGAAAATTTAGATATTGCTGAGAAATTAAAAAGTAATTAATAAATGTTAACAAAAGAGTTGTTTCACGTAGTATGGACCCGGGCCTTGGTCTTTTGTAGGGGTCTAGATAGTTAGATGATCATTAAAGAAACCACCTAGCACTGTTTATTTATTTTATTTTGGCTTCTTTCATAATCTAAAGTAAGTTTATCTTTGTGAAAGAGTGCAACACAATGCAAAACAACATGGCGGGTATAACGAACAACTGGGTTTTTAGGTACTGTCAAAGTCAAGGTGCGTCACGGTCATTGGCTAATAGCTTTCATGGCGGACCTCTAGTGTTTCCGTTTTAGGAAACTCAACACAGCAAACATTTTTCCTTTAGAACTTTGTTTGTCTACTTAAAAATAAAATTGTTTGTTACTACTAGTCTTATATTTTTTTCAAATATTTCTATAGTGTTACAATGACCTAGGCCACTATGAAGTTGGTCCTTTATAGATGCTGCTTTAGTTTATCAAACTTTTACAGAAGAAATGACTACAGTGCAAAAATGGCAACATATTTTCAAATATAGTGCCTTTCCAAATACACAAAAAACTGTATCATTTTTGCTCTCCATCCCAGCTACATCCGCTTATACTGAAAGGATATTTTCTATCATCGAAATGGAGAGACGAGAGGAACCGAGCCAGACTAAGTTTATTTTATTTATTTATTTATTTATTTATTTATTTCGTTGCTTCAAACATGAGGTGGAACAATAAATGCAAACTTAATAATACTTAGATTATAAATACAAGAGTACATACTTATGTAACAAATCAATGAACAAAATAAACATTATAATAAAGGTACCTACAAATTTGCAAGTGCGCTAGCTCCCACCCTAGGCGAACCTGTGTTGAGGGTAGCTAGCCTCTTTCGAACATTGTGTCCGCTCAATGCAATACCTCGAAGTATGACGCACGTACGCATAGTTCAAGTGCAACAAATTCACCCAGTCTTATGTATAGATTATTGAAGTGTTATGTAACTAGGACAGTATAAAAAGACAAAAGACTAAACAAATTATGTGCAGAGAGAAGAGAAAAAGCAGAAATAAAAAAAATATCAAAAAAGAAAAATATAAAACTGGAAAGACAAAATTACCTATTATTATTATGTTGATAGTTAAAAATAACATGTAAATGTAAATAAAAATATAAGTTTATAAACTATGAAGTGTTATTTTGTAATGTAAGAAATTGTATGAGTTTATCAGATTGGAGGGGTTAAAATTAACTCGCATTTCTGGTAGCTTAGAATGCTAAGCCAATCAAACACAACTTTTTTGCACCTTGCTCTAGTAAGTGACACTAAGTTTAGATTTTTGTGAAGTTTTGTATATATGTACGGTCCAAGGTAGTAATAGCTTCTTTGTCCAAAGCTAGTTCGTACTTTGGGGACTTTCCAAACCAGCCTTCGGTTTCCCTGCGATTCCTGCATATTTTGAAAGGAGTTTTTATGAAACTTTAGTGAGACTATAAGAATGTACAATTTTCTTACTGAGAGAAGCTTGACATCTTGATATAGGGTTTCTGTTGGGTATCGAAAAGGTTTGGAGTGAGCTACTTTTAATACTGCTCGCTGAGCTCGCTCGAGGCGGAGCAAGTGAGTTTTGCAGGCGGAACCCCAAGCGGATATGCAATAGGTCAGAACTGACTGGCAGAGGGTTTGGTAAACTAGTTTAATGATTTTATTGTCAGCACAAGATCTTAATTGCTTAAATATGTAAAGCAGTTTCCGTGATCTACCACACACCGCTGAGATTTGATCTTTCCAAGTTAGGTTTTCGTCGATAAGTACGCCTAGATACTTGATACTCTTTACCTTGTCTATGGTTGGGCAATTACACAGCACCGAATCCAGATCCAAGTGATTGTTGTGTAGTTTTATGTTAATAGGCGTTTTAGGTGACGTGCGCTTAGAGATACTGAATGTTACAAATTTGGTCTTGCTAGTGTTGAGGGTCAATAGATTGCGTTGTAGCCAATTGGAAACAGTTTCGAGTCCTGACTGCGCAGTAAGAGCTACTTCGTTCCAGGAGTCTCCATAAAAGATAATAGCAGTGTCGTCTGCGAAGGCGAAAGTTTTGGCTCTATCCAGGTTCAGCATACACAGGCCATTTATGTATATCAGGAATAGCGTGGGGCCTAACACACTGCCCTGAGGAACTCCGAACTCAGCTTCATTAAGGCTGAGCTGCATATTGAAAGCATGATATATTGAAACCTAGATATAGAGTGTAAAAATAGTCAAGATTTTTTAATGAAAAATAAACAACTTCTATCAAAAGCGCGAAATAATAAAAAATATACATTCAAATATAAATAAAAATTTGTGGTATGGAAACTACTGTTTTTTTTGGATTTTCCCTCATCTACTATATTTTTTCATCAAGGATCCTACGTACTCCTATATTCTAACTAAAAAAAGGTGGCAACCCTAGTTGTTACGTACGCAATTTCTCTGCCAATCAAGAAATTATTTTAATAATAATTGTTTATTATGGACTACCTACTTAAGTACCTTACATATCAAACAAAAATAAATTATCGAAATTGGTTCAGTGGTTTTAAATTAATTAACCAATTTTTGATAAATTTTAAAATTACTTAGGTACTGAATAAACTTTTATCGAATTTTGATAATAACGTCGATACACAAATTTGAGTTCATCAAAACCACATCAAAACTGAGGTGCGATTGGTCATCCGGTACCTCTGTCTGTATTGCCTTTTATGAGAGTAGAGTAGAGTAGGTATTAGTACTTAACCTACCTACCTATATACCTACACAATCTACAATATTGAGTGTAGCAAGAATAAGAAACAACAGTTGATATTCAAATTTCAGGGCTCCGCAAGCATACCGAATCTTCAACACGTGGATGGGAGATCCTGGCAAACTGATCCTTCTAGGCTGCGTGCTGAAGGTGATCAAGCAGGAGAACCTCCTTTGTTTGGTGAACGAAACCGGAAAAGTGTTGAAGACGGGCCTTCATCAGATCGAGAAGGAGTTTTGTGACATCATACACAGCGTGCGCGGCCGTGGCACATTTCTGTCTTTCAATTGCAAAGATGCTAAGACAAGGGATAAGATAAATAACAATATGAAAAAAAACGGTAAGGACCTATGTGGCTTTTGTAGTAAAAATAAGTAGGTTTTTTTTATACATCTGAAGTGGCAACCAAGCGTACGGCCCACAAGATGGTAAGCGGTTACCGCAGCCTATGGACGCTTGCAATACCAGAGAGGTATCACTTGCGGGTTACCACCTTGAGGCATAGATCGAAAGCCTCATGTGCCAGTAATTTCACCGGAAACCATACCCTTAGCCGCAGAAATAGGTATGGTGGTAGCATTTCCCCGGACGTGTTCTATCACAAAGAACTTTACTACTCTTAGGTACTTAGGTACTTAGGTACTAGGAATCTAAGTACCTACCTACTTATTACTGAAATAACTAACTTAAATATAGGCAGGTACAAACAGTTAGAGATGATTATTACTACAGAAAGTCCCGTGAACAGATAAGTTTTTAGGGAACGTACCCATACCTACTACGTGACCATCCGTGGTATATGCAAAGACCCCCTCCACCTCTAGTTTTCACGTAACATTTCATAAATATAATTGTTTAACTTTCAAAAATTAAACAATTAGGTTAAAAAATTTGACTTTGTCGGCCACTGCTAAACATAGGCCTAAACAAAGACCTCCCCCAAAGAGCGCCATGACGACCGATTTTGAGTCTTCCACCGACTTCTTGCGACTGCTTCGGTTCATCGAGTAGGGGGCCGTCCTACATTTCGTTTTCCAGTTCGTGGTCGCCATTCGAGAACCCTTATTCCCCAGCGGTTATCGGTTCTGTGAGCTATAGATATGGCCTGCCTAATGCCACTTCAACTTACTTATTCTAAGAGCTATGTCGGTGACCTTGGTTCTTCTACGGATTTCCTCGTTGCGGATTCGATCGCGTAGTGAAACTTCTAACATAACTCTTTCCCACAGCTCGTTGAGTCACATTAATCTTTTGAATAAGACTTATAGTTAGCGACCAAGTCTCAGTGCCATTAGTCATCACTAGCAACACGCACTGATTATAGAGAATCTTGAGGCTATGTGGTATCTGTGACGAGAAAATCTAGCTTACCGTACACTGCCCTCTTTATCTAAGTTGGACAATAGACATTTCAATCTCTAAATAGACATTTAAGATCCACCTGTTCAGAGACGGTATTGAGCAATGCCAAGGTCTTCCAGTGACTACGCCATGATGACTATATCATCAGCAAATCGAAGGTGAGTGATGTATTCGCCATTGATGTTGATGCCATATCCGTTCTAGTGCAGAAGCTTGAAAACATCTTCCAATGCAGAGGTGAACAGAACAGTTTCGGAGAAATAACGTCTCCCGGTCTCACCCCCTTTTGCAATTGGATAAATAAATAAATAATAATAAATAAATAATGCTGGACAATCCACACAGCATCATCTAGCCCCAAGGTAAGCTGCTGTTAAACAGAGCTGTATTATGGGTAGGTACTAGATGACTGATATATACTTAATACAATACAATACATAGATAGATATTTTTTTTTTTATTATAATATATATAGAAAATACCCATAATATATATAGAAAATACCCAGAACACCCGGAACAAATATTTGTAGATCGTACAAACATTTGTCCCGAGGCGGGAATCGAACCCGCAACCTCTGCGTCGCAGGCGGACCTGCGCTCGCTGCGCCACATCGGTCGTCAAGGATAGAGTTCGTGCTCTAATCCTGAAGACGGATAGACATAGTGGCCTTACCTGCTATACAGACACTTCAACACTTTGATATACCAATAATCAATTTGGCAACGCTGCAAAGACCGCAACACTGCGTTTCGACAGAATCGAAGGCTTTTTCGTAATCTTCATACGCTAGACACAGCGGCCGATTCCTACTCTTCGGTCTTCGGTATAATCTGCCGTAGCGTATGGATGTAGTCTACCGTACTAAAGTCTTTTCGGAACCCGGCTTGTTCGGGAGGCTGGAAGTCATCAAACCTACGAGCGAGACGATTGGTAACAAACAAACTTTTGGTAAATTTATAAATTGTAGATGCCAAAGAAATGATGCAAAAAAGGAAAAACAGAAATGTGCAGTTTTTTAAGAGAAATCCGGCCCTGAGATTGAGAATGTAATGTAATATTGATCCATTGTTTGGTTTATTTTTTAGTCTAAGGTTTTCTTTTGTTTCAGGTGTATTGGGTGGAGCATGCGGTGATGATAGTATTCGTCTCAGGCCAATGCTAACTTTTGAACCAAAACACGCACAAATCTATTTGGAAACGTTACGCAAAACTCTTAGAGAGTTGTGAATTGAAAAATCAAAAAAGGATTTTACTTTTCTAGATAGCATTCATGAAACGCATTTTTCTGTCGGTGCCGATGTTTTCCATGCAAGTTGTTTAGGTTTTAGTGAACTCTGACCTGATATGATACAGTTTTTACATTATAGTTAATGAAAGACAGCTTCAGATAAAAAATATGTTTTATATTATTGTTACTTGTTTTTATCGATAAAAAATGCTTTCTTCTCGTGCTCTTTCATTTATCAGGATGTAAATAGATGGCTCGCGAAAGTACCATCAGGTAGTTAACTAGAGATCTAATGGTAAAATCATCACCGTCCGTAGTTTTTAATTCTCTTTGATCACGTAAACAAGTGAGACCGTGAGACGATGCGGTCGTGAAATTATTTTTGGAAATAGTAGGTAGGTATGTAGGTATATACATACTTCCGTAGATTTGTCTATTTCTAAAATTAAAAACACCTCTTGCGAAGTAACAAAAATAGATTCGAACGCGTCGATTATGTTTCATCCGTTCACTGAGTATTCTTCATAATAAACGGGTTTAATTTGTTTTATGTATGTAGGTACTTACGAGTTTTCTTTTGTTATGCTGGTCATTGGTTTAGTTTAGTACCTCTACCTACTGATAGCCCCGTAGTAACGTTTTCACCATTGGCAAAACTAGGTGACAGATGGGAATAATCCGTATTTTCGGTCCCTGCCTTATAAGTATCTCATACATTTAATTTATGAGTTGGTATGTGCAGAATGTTTTAGATAAGCTCTTCATACATTATAATATTTACAAATGACTAGTTGTATCCTTTGCGAGTCTTAAAGATCTTATTACCTACGTTACCGAAGAATATCTCGCTTAGGTACATTTTGTCTAAGTAAATCTCTTACTTCACGTAGCTACCGGTATCTTCGCCTCGTCGTCGTCGCCGTCGGCGGCGTCGCGTCGCGTCTCTAACAAAGCTCAGGCTGTCAACGGCAAAAATAGCAGCGGAACGTCAAATAAAATGTTTTGTTGTTAAAATTCATTTTCAGGAACCTCGAGTAGCCAACAAGTATGTTATTACTAGGGTCAAGGAGGCAACAGTGGCTCAGTCGGACACAGTGACTCATGTTACTACCCGAAAGAAGCACTCGATATGACTCTCGTTGTCACACAATACACGCGTGTGAACCCCAAACACGTTTTAATCAATTGGTCGGCAGGTCAAGCGCCGTACGGCGGTGTTGCGGCGTTTTTTTGTTTTCGTGCCCACAAAATTACTTTTTGAGGTGAGTTTTATATTTGCCAATTAGTTGGTACTTTAGTGTTCTCATTCATGCAGTTGTTTAACGTAATTATTATTTGACTCAAATGCTGCAATCAAATATTTTCAAAATGGCGTAGTCGTACACAGTGACTCAATTTTAAGAAGTACACAGTGGTGACTCTAAATAAATAATATACTTTTCCGATTGCTTTCATTTTTCTTACCATTTCTTAATGTTCTAACTAGAGTTGACAAGACTGAACCATTTCTCAATTATTTTATTTGTTCTTTTGTAAAATTGTAAGAAAAAACGATTTTACACCTAGGTGTACACAGTGGCTCAATTCCAGATGTTTAGTTTTTGCCCTCTCATTTTATTTTAGTAATATTTAGCGTAATTATAATAATGCAGTATTAAACTAAAATACCTAACTAACGATCTATGCATATTTCAGATAAATTCAATAACATTTTCAGAATTTTCAGCTATTTGAAAAAATCCGAGCCAATGTTGACTCCTTGACCCTACCTATGCGACTAAATGATCGTCTCTTGCGAATATCGTACGTAATGTATGAAAGGATAGTCAGAAGTTCTATCTGTCTATTCTGTCAAAAAATCTGAAGAATCTGCACAGGCAGGTATGTTCACGGTATGATACTGGGGCATTGTGATTATTCCAGTACGCTGATTAACAGGGTCAGCAAAACTGGATTAAATTAATACCTACTCAGATGATAGTGCTCACACCTTGAAGCTGACCTCTACCTATGCAAGCTAGGTAGTTATACTAAACAATAGTTTTGATCCTTTTGGTAGCATTTATAGTATCTAGACCATATCTAATTTACTAACAGTTCTCCGAACAGTAGACCTCGCAAGCACAAACTTGTAAAGTGAGCTCATCACGCTGAAGATCCTCATCAGATCTTCACCAAATATCAGACATACTTAAAGTTAATACTTACCTTTAAAATAAAATAAAAATCATCGAAATCAAATCACATTAGGCGGAGATAATTAGCAGCCCCCTTTTTGTCCCTTTTTGGAGAAAGTACGCCTCCTATACTATACGCCCCCAGCACTGGTGAGGTAGTGACAGATAGAGACGGCATTATTCGCATCGTTGAAAAAATTTACGGAGACCTTTATTCGTCTAAAACTAAAACAGTGGAACCGAAATCACCGAACGTTGCAGACATTCGAGCAAACCCAATTGAACGCATAGATTCAGAAGAAATACCACCTATATTAGAAACTGAAATTGGATTTGCTTTATCTCGAATGAAACGCGGGAAAGCTTCTGGTGAGGACGGAGTTTATGTTGAGATGTTACAAGCAGGAAGTTTTGAATTACTTAAGCCACTAGCGCACCTCTTCAATAAAGTGATGTCCGAGGGCATCACACCCGATGCATGGAAAAGCGCCATTGTATCAATCTTGCACAAGAAAGGTGATAAAACCAATTTACAAAACTACAGACCCATATGTCTTATCTCACAAATCTACAAGTTATTCGCAAAGATACTATGCAATCGATTATCGCGTACGCTCGATGAATACCAGCCAATCGAGCAGGCTGGCTTTAGAAGCGGTTACTCGACTATAGACCATATTCACGCTGTCAAACAACTGATGGAGAGATGTAGAGAGTACAGCCGCCCTTTGTGTTTTGCCTTTGTTGATTACGAAAAGGCTTTCAACATTGTCGAACACTGGGCGGTGTTTTACTCTCTCCATCGTTGCAATATAGATATGCGATACGTTAATATACTTCGAGTTATAAGTCAGCCACAATGCAAGTACGCATGCATAAGTTATCCGATCTCATACCCATCAGTCGTGGAGTGCGCCAAGGTAACACAATTTCACCTAAACTCTTCACATGGTTCTCCATGTGAAGAGTTTAGGTGAAATTGTGTTAACGCATCATTAAAACTTTGAACTGGGAAGAGATAGGCCTCAAGATCAATGGCCGTATCATATGTCACACTTAAGGTTTGCTGACTGCCGCAGATCTCCAACTCATGCTCGACCAACTGCATGAGGCCTCTTTAAGCGTCTGAATGAATATGTCTAAGACCAAGCTTATGACAAATCATCCATCACACATGCCTAACATCGCTGTCAATAACCACAGATAGGAACAGTTGATGAGTAGTGTATCTTGGTCATCGTTTATCTTTCGGCCCGGGCTCTCAAATGAGAGAAATTGCTCGACGTATCCAACTGAGCTGGGCTGCTTTTGGGAAATTGGAAAACGTCCTAAAGTCTAATATCCCCCAATGTCTTAAGACCAAGATGTTCAACCAATGTGTCTTGCCCATACTCACTTACGTATACCAAACGTCGAGATTCGACGACGCACTAAGGTCGAAGATGTAGGTATACGGATTGCGAGACTTAAGTGGAGATGGGCGGGACACTTGGCAAGGCGGGAAGACCACCGATGGACCAGAGCAGTCACAGAGTGGTGGCCGAGATATATCCGGCGGCCTAGAGGCAGACCACCTGCCAGATGGGTGGACGACATTGTGAGGGCAGTGGGAGAACAATGGATCCGGCTGGCATAAGACCGCCAGGAGTGGCGTGATAGAGAAGAGGCCTTTACTCAACAGTGGGTGTTACCGGCTGACTAGATAGATAGATAGATAGACGCCCCCTATCAATAATCCCCGACGACATACAAATTCTATAAAGTCATAGAACCTGTATACCAAGTTTCAACCAGATTAAGAAATGCGACTTGTAGGCGAGAACATAAAATGACCGGACAAACTGACAACCAAAAGCATTATGGGCGAATCTCGAAACTAAGACGCTTCGCTCGCTTCGCTCGCTCGGTCAATAAATAGGTATGTATATAAACTAAATAAAATGGTTGGCGTCCTTTTCTATTGAACTAACATACAAAGTATAGCAACAATTATGGTTTAAGGTTTAAGTAAGTACCTACAACAGAATCGTCACCAGTACACACACGTACATCAATCACTCAATATCAATATCATCAATACTATTTTAAGAATCTTTGTTCTGATTGAATGATGCACAGCCTAAACCGCGTCGTAGGCTGTGTCATAGGGTAGGGTCGCAGAGACTTGAATTTTTTATTTGTCTAAAGACTCTTGGTGCGTAAGGTTGTAATAAGAAGGGATTGTTTTTTTTAATTAAACCGCTATGAGGGTGAAACGGGAAAAATTGTTTGTATGAAAAATCGTATTCTTGGTACTTACAAAACTGAACCAAAGATTTCTACACTTATGTCATTAACATTCTTCAATGAATTTGATAAAAATCGACTAACTTTAAAATAAGTATTTTTAAAACTACTTGTGTAGAGGGTGTTAAAGTGTTAAAGTATGGAAACTTTGTAACGCATCGTACCTACGATGTGTTTGAAACTTAATATTAATAATCTTCATGGCAAATAATAAACGTAGGCAGCTATATTTTTTTCCCAAATACCCTTAACACCTGGGGTAGGAGGTGTTAACTAAGGATTGCAAAACAGGAAGATATTCAAAACCGGTTTTGAGGGCCAAAAACCGGAAACCAGTTTTAGCGTCATTTTTAAATATTTTTTAATAGCTGACCCGTGCGGTTTTTCTCGTTGGCTAAACCTTCTCTAGACTCCTACAAATATTTTATGTAATTAAATTAGACAAATCTAAGCCAACTCGTGAAATATTAAAATTTAACATTTTTTCTTTTGTTCCTAAAAAATTAAAACGCGATTTGAAAACAAAACATTGATAAAAAAATATGTAAAATTGTATTTTTGTGCATGTTTTGATGGCTCTCATCTCAGGAACCCTATGATACATAAAGATGATTGTCACATTCATCACCATGGGTAGGTCAAATAACCATTTATTCGGTTCCTAACAATAGTTTTTGGATTATTGTTCTAGTTTTTTTAAAACAAGCAATAACTGAGTCAGAAGTGCCGCAGCGAAGCATATTCTCTAATTTCAACAACGTTACGTTTAAAATAAAAAGTCCAAGCGTCCAGTCAATACCTCATGACCTCACACAACTCAAGCAGAAACTTTTAAAAAATTAGCAACTCCGTTTTAGGAAGGTATTTTGCTTATCACGTTGATGATTTTCATTAAATCTTCTCCAAATTTTTATAAGACCAGCTTATATTCCTACTTTTTATTTAAATAATCCTACTAATAATTTCAGGGAACTTGTACATAATTTACTAAAAATATATGACCGGCCCATATTTATTATACTTACCATAAAGCTAACATAAATATTATTAGAAAAACTATAACCATTTGCTGCGTGAAATCTAAGGAATAAATCTAAGGAATTCTCTCAAGACTCAAGTCCGTTTCGTCCGACTCGTATAGGTTAGGTAGGACTTAGGAGACGTTATTAATAATATCTAGATGGTGATCTATTTAAATCATTAAAGTAGTGGGCCAAGTTGTAACTAGATTTCGCTAAATAGTCTAATAGTAGATTAAAATGCCCTATCGATCGTTGCGTTTTTTAGAAATAATATAGTCCTGATTGACTAACTAGTAATAAATTTTCTAAACACGGTTACCGACATTATTTTGGCTTTTAGTGTACGGCGATACACAGAGAGACGGTCAGAACTTTAGAAGTCGGTTTTGTTTTTAAAAAATAATAATTACTGTATTATATATTCGGGTTCAAGGAACATAACTATCCTTGTTCGGGTTACACTAATATCACAGAACATATATTAGTACTACCTAATAATAATATTCTAAAGAGAGAAGATTTGTAATTTTGTATGCTTGTATTTTTGTTTGTTACGAATAAACTCAAAAACTACTGGTCCGTTTTAAAAACTCTTTCACCATTAGAATGCTACATTATCCCTGAATAACATAGGCTATACTTTATTTTAAAAAAATAGGGATCCCTTTTTGTTTTTATGTCAGCAAGTGACAAGACAAGCACCACAATATTATTATAAGTAGAATCGTAAAAACCTAAGATAAATTAAATGCTAAGTAGGTATTAGGTAGGTATAATAATATCTAATGTGGTGATATATATTATCGAAGGAACTGAGAATCGGGGGCCGATATTAGGTATGGACATAACACTCACACTACACGGTGGCGGCGCCGCGCGGCGCGACACGCAAATGCGTTGCCTCTTGCTTTTTGGTAGCACCTAGCTAGCACTAGGTAGCCTAGGTAAGTATGTGATGCTAAATATATGTGATGTGAACTCTATGATGTGGCGCGTTCGTTCGTGTCGTTCGCGCTCCGCAATTCCATTCTTGCCCAACTTCATGGTCTTCGAGTTTGAGTGTCAGTCAATAGAAAACGTGCTGCTCAGTAGTCGTTTGCATAAAGTAACTTGAATACTATCGTTTGTAGTGTATTAGGACTGGATACTACCGCTACCTACTTTTGTCGACGCTTTCCTACCAAGCCAAACAATGTTAGCATGTTAGCAGTATGTACCGATTTTATAGTGTGTAATTAGTAGTGTTTTCTCAATGATTCACGAGTTCACGACGCAAAAATGCAAAGTAGGTAAGGTTGGTATCTAAACCATTTTTAGTTTATACTTTTGAACAATATTTTCAAAGGGCAAAGAAACTTCAAATGTCGGTTATTCCAAACTAGATTTGTGAGACGTTTGTTTCTTAGTGTTTGGAAAGACAAAATTGACTACCTACACATTATGTACCTACCTACATGGAGTGAAGTGATACCATTGCATTAGTTTGAGTGATTGCTATTGCTAGTGTGTTTATTGAAAATCGTGCTATGTGATTAGTGATTGCTACAAAATTAAAAAAAAACCGTGAAATTTCTAAAATATAAAATCTCCTATAATTAATGATACCACGATGTATGTAAGTCACCGGAAGGAAGAGCCAATGCTATTTTAAGGTACGTACCTACCTAACCATATTAAATTCTTTGCGTAGGTAGACTGACTGAACATTTTCTAGTAGGTACTAGGTACCTAGGTACTTACTGCCTTACTTACCTACACGTACGTACACGGCCGCGGCCACACCATGTTAGTGTACCTACCTAGGGCAAGTTTTGAAAACTTGCCTTATAGATAAATTTCAAGATATACGCGTGTCACATCACAGGACGTGGGGCATCATAGACACGGGTGTCCTATACACAGTTATTATAGTTTGTTTAGATTGAAAGAACCAATTTCATAGTGGCCTAGGTCTTAGTAACACCATAGAGAAATTGGAAAAAAATATAAAACTAACAATACAATACAATTTTATTTTTATGTAGACAAACAAAGTTCTATATGAAAAATGGTTGTTGTGTTGAGTTTCTTAATACGGAAACACTGGAGGGTCCGCCATGACAGCTATTAGCCAATGATCGTGACACTTCTTGACTTTGATAGTACTTAGTAACCCAGTTGTTCCTTAAACCCGCCATGTTGTTTTGCATTGTGTTGCACTCCTTCACAAAGATAAACTTACGTAAGATTATGAAAGAAGCCAAAATAAAATAAATAAACAGTGATAAATGGTTTCTTTAATGATTATTTATTTATCTAGACCCCTACAAATGACCTAGGCCCGGCTCCATACTGCGTGAAACAACTCTTTTGTAACTCGTCATACCTATCTTTTGAATGGAAGATCTGATTTGAATGATTCAAAAAGTAATTTATACAGGTATTGAAACAGTCCTGAATACGAAATGGTTTATTTGGAAAAGGATTACTTTATAGATAACATGGTCTGATTTTGGTCGTCATCAATAGTTTCCGCAGCGTATGCGATGAAAGACATTTTATGGCAATTTTATTACACCTTGGGTTAGGTAGGTACCTACATTATTGAAGTTGTTACTCAGGTATAATGTAGCGTTGTAATAGTGAAATATTTTTTTAAATCAAACCAATTGTTTTTGAGTTTATTTGTAACAAACAAAAACACAAAAATACAAACATACATATAAAAATCTTCTCTCTTACCTATTAGTACCTATAGACTCGCTCACCCGGCGCGGTTTCACTCGCGCAAATTTTTCTTTAGCAAATTTTTACACCTTGTATATTTTCTCACCTTCCCTGGACTCCTACAAACATTTCAAGATGAAAATCTAGCTGACCCGGTGCGGTTTCACTCGCGTTATTTTTTTCGCAATTTTTCCATAATTTCTCAACGTTTAAACCTTCCCCGGACTCCTACAAACATTTCAAGACCAAAATTAGGCAAATCGGTCCAGCCGTTGTCAAGTTTTAGAGAGCCTAACGCACAGCGATAATTTTTTTTAAATAAGATAAAGATAGTTGTTTTTTTTGTCTACTTCTATTTAATGACGTCCGTCCTATCTGTTCCATCCCTCTACTTTGACATTGACAATGACAGCTGACTTGACTAATGCATGACCGAGCTGTCAGCTGATATTTTACTTCGCAACTAACACAATAGCGATTTTGACAGAGCAGGCCGCGCAGGCTGATATTGAATCATTTTCTTTTTCTAACCATTTTGATTGATTGATCTACTAGAACAGAACAGAGACACAAAAAAATACAACAGTAAACATTCTCAAAACAATTTTATTCTTTCTTACCTATTATTCGACAAAAACCCCTTCGATATTATAGTCCGCGTCTTGTAATGTGAGTACCAAAGAATGTAATTTGTTTGTTTTTGTAGTCTTTGTGGGTGACTAGAATACAGGCACAGAAAATTTGTAAGAAGAGATTTTACAGGAAATATCGAATATTCATTTAGATTTTAAGAAAAGGTGTATAATAACAAAAGATAGTGGTAATCAGTAGGTAAAGCTGTAAACCACCGAACTTGGACTACCTATGCATAGAAATTAGCACTTCACGTATCCAATGCAATAATTTTACTAAAATCTAATGTATGTTGCTTGTTTCTGTTGTGTACGCTAAGTTTTAATCAAATTTTCCATGGGGTCCTCATTGCATTACTTTAAATTCAAAGCATCTATCAAAGTTATAAATAGTATGTTGGTAGGTATATATAGCTGAGAATTTCGTTCCTTCAATAGTATAGGTACGAGTATACTTACTAAGTCTACATATTTTTAATTTTGTTCTCGCTAGTAAGTTACAGTTAATATGCCATGATGAAGTTTTAAGGCCATCAAAGAGTTCTGTCACAGGGTTAGCTATTAACTACTATGGAACCTGCTTTAAAGTCATGGTGGTGCTGGGTAGGGCAAACATAAATTTTGTATCTTGCATTTTTATTTGTCAAATATATCATTCAAGTATAACTTATGTATAAATTTAGCTTTGCAATTAATTTAGCATGCTAAAAATAGAAAGCATGCTTTCTCTCTGCCAAATTAAAGAGGAGATGGAGACAGATGAACCGCAGTTGTTTTTCTAAAGTTTATACTGGTAGTATACAGAATGAGTTTTTTTTCAGGACCGCTGAGAGAAAATCTGAAACCAAAAGAGTTATCGAAAAGTAATTTTACGCCCTCGATTTTAAAAAAAAAGTTCTGCATTAAAAAAGTAAACATTTATTTACAGAACTTTCTGTGAAAAAGGGAGTTTTTTTTGCATTTTCGGCTTCTTTGTTTGATAACAAATAAATCAATGTATGACACTATGCATCTAATCTTGTTGGAACACCTTCAAAATTAAAAATTATAAATTAAACTTTATTAACTCAGTAAAGGTGGTAGAGGTTAATAATGGTTACGCATTCAGATTCAGCTTTTTTCTGTTTGTGTCAAACTTTTAAAAATCAAATTACTTTTTTAGTGCGATTTTTTTAACTCTTAACATCTCTGTCGGTTGCAGATTTTCTCGCAGTGGCCCTGAAAAAAACTCACCTTGTCTTCTCTACCTGGCATTTGATTAAAAGGGTTATACTAAACCAGCTGTTGCAATGAACTCCAAAACCATACTTATCCTGGGATAAAAAGTAGCCAATATATCCTATTCCAAATCATTATCTATCTGTTTTTAATTTCAGCCAAATCAGTTTAGTGGTTGTTGAGTTATAGAAGAACAAACATCCAAACTTTTGCATTTATAATATTAGTGTGATATGATGTGATATTATTGTGACATGTTTTAATCATTGGTTTCAGATTTTCTTTCACCTTTTAAGGTGAACCAGCAATGGTGGACTATTACAGGGTTTTAGGAGTCACTCGAACTGCGTCGGATGCAGAAATAAAAAAAGCGTAAGAGTTATTATTTTATGTTCTTAGTTTAATTCTATTAAAATGCAAGTTTACCATATTAATTTACTACTTGTATTAAAGTTTTAGATCTCAGTAAAAGTTTATGTGGAAACTGTTTTGTATGGTTCATTGTGTAACTCATTTTGCTTTCGTTTAGTTATTAGCTGTGTTTAAAACTAGAGCAAAACAATATTGGCTAGGTATTTCCACTTACTTGGTCTGGTTACTATCTAGTGTCTACCCGTTAGCTAGTATGATGAGCCTGACTAAGTATTCAATTAAGAATCCAACAGTTACAGAAAACTAGCTCTCAAATGGCACCCCGATAAGAATCCAGACAATGCTGACGAATCAAACAGGAAATTTAAAGAAATATCTGAGGCTTATGAAGTGCTATCTGATGGTAAGTAGTTAAACATAGTAATTCAAACATTTAAAATTAGCTTTGTCTGTATGACATTTTTCAATGATATGAGATGTCAATACTTTAAACATCATTAATTTAATTTTGTTAAGGTTTCTAGCAACCTATCCAATAATTAATAGGGAAAGTGATTTCATGTTTATAGGTGTTCTTCAATTTGCTTTTTTTCTAGTAGAGGTAACTGTCTTTACTGTTCCAATCTCACTAACTTCTTGGGCATCATGATCAGCTTTCTAATGTTCCAACTGTTGGTAAATTGGCTTTTGATTAGTGATTAGGTCTTAATCTTCCATGTGCAACTAATGTGTATTGGTGGATGACACGTCGTGTCTTTCGAACATTGCGTTTTTAGACTTACCAGTTTCGAAACGATATTTTCCTTCACCGTGTGAGGCGCACATATTTTTATTTGAATTTCCATTGTTGCTCAACCGGTTTCGAACCCACGACCTTAGGATCAGGCAGAAGTACTAACATACTACTGCACCACCAGTGCTCTATTCTTTGTGCATTGTATGTAAATAAAGTGACTGTACGAATGGGGACAGGTCCATGTTGATGATGGAGATAGAGGGTGGATAATGGATGGAACTTCTTGATAGGAAATTTATTATGTTTGAGCACGATTTTACTGCATACTGCTCTTGATTTTATTATTTTACTGTAGCCGAAAGTTAGAATTATAAAAAGCTTGTCTTTATGCAAAAACTTATTTTATTTTTGGGTAGAAAACAAGCGGAAAGTGTATGATGCTCGGGGAACCAGTCATCACAGTCACAGATACCAAAGCAAGAATGGAGTCAATGGCCATCGGCACTTTAGCTTCAAAGGGTTTTTTGGAGAGACACCATTCCACCGCTTTTTTGGTAGCTGTCCATTTCACGTAGGATTGACTTTTGGTTCAGTTATGAATATTATCATCTTTATTTAAAGAAATTAGTAAGCACGAGCTATTTGTAAATGTATTTTAGACCTACCTACAAAATGCAATGCATCTTAAAGGTGCACTTAACTATGGTAATATTCAGAACGTTCCTATGGAGTTTGGTTTTTTGTTGGTTTTAAATGCTTAATTTTATACTACCGATCACTAACAATGAGTTTGCGTGAGCCTCCATCTAGCTGGTAGACATTCCATATTTTGATTAACCCGCTAGGTAGGTAGGTACCATATTAATTAAGCTAAGTATAGGAAAATGCCACTAAAATTTAAAGTCGAATTGATCAGTCATTCACATGGTAAAGAAATGAACACATGCATTTTAAGGCGCCTAGTGGTAACTCCTACCTACGTAAAGAGTGAATCATCAACATTTATATTGTGTGATGACGTTTTATTTATCATAAACTAGTTATGTTGGTGTTGAGTCAATTATTGTCATGTGCTATAGATATATAGATATCGCAGTCTATCGAATTGTGCATCATAAGACTAACTTTCAATTTAAGTAGGTACCAGCTAGGTAGTTTTGCAACACTGCCGTCTACGTCTTCATTCAGGGTCAAGGTTTTGTTTGCCTCGTTTCATACCGTTTGGCCACCCACAGTTTTATTCGTATGCGATAAGGTTTTTATGATACGCATCAAATAAGTAGGTACTAGGTGGGTCTAGTCTAGGTACCTAAGGATTTATGGGCCTATAGATCTATTGCCTACTTAACTACCTAGTACATTACAGCTACTTAATAGTCTTTCCTACACATAATGCATAAAGAGATGCTAAACGTTTGCTTTGAATAACTCCCCCAGTAGGTACCTAGGTACTATAAATATACCTCTCTAAGGATGGTTCAATTCTAAGTGTCTCGTTTTGTGATTGTTTTTTTTTTGAGCTCGCTAATTCGCTATAGGTGCAGTATTAGGTACTTAAACATACGTCCTCCCATTTCTTGATAAGTTGTTTTGAAATGAGGTTATTTGAGGAAGCACTGTAGCTACCGAACTTAATTAGATATTGATACTTTAACTTTAGATTAGTTAAGGTTCAAAATGCGTCAGGCAGGACAAATTACAACGGAAAGGAATTTTGCGAGGTGCACTTGCCCTGATTAATTGTTAACCAAATATTTGTGCTATGAATTAATAAATCTAACTAACTAATTTATACTCATCCAAACGAAATATAGCTTTTCTTCAATTTAGCTTTATTTTAGTTTTATAGGTACATACATAACAGTTTATTAATTTATATAGAATAGGGACGCCAACAGCTTATATTACCTACTAGGTATTATAGTTTAGGTTTGGGTTCTGAACCGATATGTTAGCCAATTATAGGCGAACACAACATTTGCCATTAATCTATACTTACTAAGAATATAGGTACTTTAGATGCACAATTAAAATAAACTTTAAATAGGTATATCTTACAGTAAAATTATTGAAACACTGAAAAGTAATCGTAGTTAAAGTTTCATACTACCTACCTACTGGTAGGTAATCAATATTGCATTAGAGTATTAACTGATTTTTTTGATTGAGAACTAGTGGAACCGCGACTATACCCGTGGTGTGGTAGGTACCTCTACTTACCTAAGCATCATTTTCCCGCTGATTCATCTAGGAGTTGATTTTCGGGAGTCGCTTTCAACTGGTAGGAACATTTCGTAACTGAGGTTTCAATAAGTAATTTCATTTTATAACCCACTTGTGAAACAATAGTTAAACTGAGTTACATAATAAAGTAACAACGTTGCTTTTAATTCCATAGTACTAGACTACATTTAATCGCATGCCTCGCGTTTATACTACAGATTTTTAAAATTCATTAATAAAAGCGTGATTTGTGCGGAAGCCCGCATGTGCTATTGCATCAGAACGAAATTATTTGTGCGCTAGTTCTTTACCGTTAGCTAAAATATCAAGATGTCAGTTTTATGATTGCCGATTACACTAAGTATGTACATCAACCATACTTTGGTTAGTGCTTAGCCTAAAGATACGTTAACGTGCTTCGTAGGGCACGTTAAGCTGTCGGTCCCGGCTTTTTCAAAGTTGTTAGGCCATGACAGAGGCCTTCGGGCGGCCTAGAAACTCTGTCACCAGAGTTGGCCACCGACTCATACGAACTTACTTACGTTAACGGCGTCGACATGCGACCTCGTGACGCTGAAGATATAAACACGCACACACCCCATATTCTTATTAGGTACTTTTTTATGTATAATAACTACTAACTACTATGGAATGGAACCACAATATCAGACCCGGACGGAACACATGTGCAGATCATGCAAACATTTGTCTCAAAAGGTTTGAAATGTTTGTATAAATCAGACGTTGATCGTGTATTGCAGAGAGGAAGCGGCGGGTGTACGACCAGTACGGCAAGGAGGGGCTGAACAGCGGGCGCGGGCGGCGCGCGGCGCCCGACGCCGACGAGTACGAGTACGGCTACGGCAGCTTCCCCTTCACATTCCGGGACCCCGAGGAGGTGTTCAGAGAGTTCTTCGGCGGCTCGCCGTACGGCGACCTTTTTGCTGGTCAGTCGGTTTTACTCTCAAGCATTGCACCCTTCACGATCGCACTATTACAAACATGATTTTATCTAACTATAGAGACTGTTATGTAATTCGGTTCCAATCAATTTTACTAGGTTTCAATCAAAAACTGACGTTGTTTGTACCAGTATGAATGTTACAGCTTGTTGATAGTTTGCTGCTCGGTTGCTGATTTATGAGATTGCAGTTACGTAATAGCCTAACTGGTTCCTAGCGAATCCGTGGCCATTGACGTTATAAAGCATCAGTTTGTATTTATCGAGCGTATTGAAAATTGCCAGCCGATCCCCATTGCGCTCAGGCGGCGATTAATTATTCACAATGGCGTCATTTTCGCCATACTGAAAGTGTCTAAATTCCCTTAATGTACACTAGTTAAAATAGCACTTATATGCCCGCGTTTGTTTTCAGAAATCAACGGCCTGGGCCACCAGAGGCACTCCCGCCGGAGTCACCCGAGCACGTCTCTCACGTCGTCTCTGTTCAATCCGTTCGGGTTTGGCATGCAAGGGCTTGACGATATCTTCGCGCACGCCAACGGGAACACATTCACCTCGTTCTCGACGTTCAACAGCTCACTGGCGGGCCCGGGGGCGGCCAACGTGCGCAGCACCACCACCTCCACGAGAGTTGTCAACGGAAAGAAGATTACCACTAAAAAGTATGTACTTTATACGGCACGCACCTGTGCATGCTAATTCGCGAGAAGTTCTAGGTTTATTAGATAACAAGCGACCCGCAGCTGCACGAGTGCTATAAATCTGCCTCTTGAATCGCTTTATCTATTGATGAAAACCGCATTAAAATCAGTTGCGGAGTTTAAAAGATTTAAGCGTACATTACATACATACATACATAGAGACAGGCTTTATTTTATACTATGTAAAGATTTTCAATAAGGATTCGAAACACCTGGCTGCGCTCAAAGACTGGTATCGCTGACGTGGGCAAAAAAGCTGCTAAGCTAAAATGGGATTGGGCGGGTCATGCTGCCCGTATGGAAGAGCATAAATGGGCTAAGGTCGTAACCAAGTGGATCCCGGAAGGTGGAAGACGACGCCGAGGCAGACCAAGAAAGCGCTGGCGTGACGACCTAGACGTCTTCCACAAGGGCTGGCAGGAGATGGCACAGGACCGGGATAAGTGGAGGGATGCAGGGGAGGCCTTTGCTCAGCAGTGGGACAGTATAGGCTAGATAAAAAAAAAAAAAAAAAAAATACAGCTTTCTAATACTAATTCATTAGTATGGTTTCTTGAATTGCATAATTATTTTTTTTATTTTATATTATTTTACTATAATGCTGTAAATAAGGCGCTTTTAAAATAGGCGCCTGCTTAAAAGTACATACATCACTTGTAGAAGACTCCTTGACATACTACCGTAATTCAATAATCAAAGTGCACTTTATGTTTTACATCTCACTTGATTAATTAATTTACGGTTTATATATTACAGCCTTACTTACATATTGTTTAAAATTAATGTCTCCTGTCTCTGTCATTCATTATCCAATGATAAGAGACAGCGCTTAGTAAGTAATCTAGTAATGTTAAATCATTGTGTTTAATATATTATATTTTTTAACTTTCAGGATTTCGGAGCATGGCCGCGAAACTATAATGTCTTACGAAAACGGGGTCCTCAAATCAAAGACTGTTAATGGCGTACCTCAATCTCTAACATACAGTTAAATAACTTTAACTAGCGTTTAAAACCAAACATGATCCAAATGTTAAATTGTACTCAGCATCTTATCATGAGTCCCGATTCAAATTTTCGCTTATTTAATTAACTGTTTCGAATACTTATTGAGTGACGAAGTAATTTTTCAACTAAATAATTACCTTATTTTACCTAAATAATGATAAACTAATGTTTTTAAAACTGAGTTACTATAAATTTAGTAAAATTGTAATTATTCAATCGCATTAAAGTCACTTAAGAATTTTGTGTTCGGTACCGTCGCTCACACTTGATCTCGATCTGTGTAACGAGTAACTAATTAGAAATTTTCCTGTCAACTTCTATTTTCATAATTTGTGTGTTGCGACGGTACAATATATTTTGCTGCCAACTCTAGTTTATTTTTAGTAAATTACGATCGTAGTCATGTAATCACATCTATACTTTAGTAACGAACATGTACCTTAAAATAATTAAAATAAATACTAAATTAGGAACGAAAATTTATTGGAATTATTTGCTCGCTCGCGGTTTAAGTTTAATTTATAAACTACCGCAAACTGTTTTGGCTTCTGACAAGTATACAGTGACCACCAAAAAACTACCATCAAATGAAGGTTAATCATGTTACAAACTGTTAAAACCACTTTAGATGACAATTAATTTAAATTTCGCATTTGACCGGTACTGGGCACGTCTTATTGTGCTAGGCGGCTGAACACATTGTATCCTCTCTTGGTCTCTGTTCAATCTATTCATATGGGTTTTGCAACCGATCAACGAAACTGAGACCGGTAACATTAATTTACGTCTAGTTAAACTTACTAAAAGAAATAACATAGCCAGTTTTCCTGCCTCTTTCAAACGAAAACATTGCTTGCATTATTATTATTTTTTTTGTTTTAATTTACGAATTATACTTTGGGTATTTTTTATTTAAAATTTAAGCATGTTAACGTTAGCTTTTTATTATGAGCGGTGATTGTTAAAATTCATCATTCCTGAACTTAAATTTTGTATATGGAAACTATTTTTAACATTTATTTTTGTGCCGTTTTTGTAACCTTTGCCAAATATTGCTTTCTTAAGACATAGTTTTTTTTCATGTAGGTGCCCCTATAGAATAAAATATAGGTTACATTGGGTCACGAAAAAATGTATATCTAGTTACGAAATATTATAGTAATATTGAATAGGGGCAATAAACGGTGTGGACTCATTTTAAACTCAGAACTTACACAAAATACATTTGTTTTCATTACAAAATACACATTTAAAACAGGTATGCAATGGGCTCGCACTAGAACAAGCCTGTCGAGGGCAAACTAGGTACTTAAATTTAAAGAAAAGGAAACTAGTAGATTGGTTATAATATTTTTTTTAAATAGTCAAAATTGTTACCTAAGTTAATTAAAGATTCAGACGGCCACCGTCACCGAGTCCGCAACTGGGCTCATACGATCTTACTTATCTATTAGAAAGATAGCGTCATAACTTCTTACTATGAATTCATGGCTTAAAAAGCTTAATGATAGCTAGCATATTTCCAACCGCCTTTTCTACAGATGAATCAAATTATTCAATTTAAAATTGCACGTAGCCAAATGACAAATTTTAAATAAACTAATATAATAACCGTTTATTGGCCCCTAGTTTTTCTGAATAATGCAAATGGTATGTACTTAACTGATTTTTTGAATTGTGCACTGCGAAACATACCCATAGTACCTACTAGTTAATAGTTTTAGCACAGAACATCAAGTGTAGTGCTATTATGAAACTGAAAAACGCGTAAGCCTAGCACTTGTAGTAATACATATAATAATAAGATCTCGTTTCATATAAGTAATGTCAACTAAAGCACTGCACTGAACTTAATAATAAAAGATTTTGTAGAAAGACTTTTTTATTTTAATTATTTATTTCTTACTATTTAATGATTAAGTAGAATGGCATAAAACCAGTAACACTAATTATTTAAAATAAAATAACACAGATTAACAACAAAAAAACGATTATAGACTTCTAACATTCAAAAACATTTAGATTTTTTTCCCAGAGACATGCAAAAAACCTATATAGCACAAGAGGAATACCTGATAGGGTTTTTAAAGTTTGCCTGAGAGGAATAAAAGCGTTGTTTAACTCAAAGTGTCCATAGTGTCTCGTAAATGAACCGCTGGGGAATAAATCAGTAAAATGATTTACAATGGTTTTATATTATATAAAAAAACATAATACATGATGTTTGGTTTTACAGAATAAGTGTTCTAGAATATTACTATTCTAAGTATAGGTCTCACAACGGATCTCGGCCGTAGTGAAATTAGCCGTTTCGATGCGCAATAGAGCTTTTTCAAACTAAATTGTCTTTGCGCATCACAAACGGCTAACTTCACGGAAGCCTAGATCCGCTGTGCGAACTATACATAATTATTATAACATCTAACAGTATAAAACAAATCAGCTTCCCGCCGCGCCGGCGCCGTCGCGTCGTCGCGGGCAACCACTGAACTATATTTAACTACAATAAACATCTAATGTTTCTTCTTCTTTTCTTTTTCTTGTTTTTTTTTCATCTAATGTTTAAGATGCAACACAAACGGACAGTAGCAGAATTGTGACAGATAAAAGTCACAGAAGCCATAAGCAAGAGTTCGTCGATTTGTATGGAAACGAGGCGTGTATTAAGTTTTTAGTTTCTTTATGTTTTATTGCGTAAATTTGGTGGCAGTTTATCTAATTTAACTTGTTTACTTAGCACAAGTGTAAGTAATTGAAATGGAGGGGTAATGTTGGTTGGTAATTTAGTCAAAGACGTTCCAAAGAAATTTTGAAAGAAAAGTCACCATTTCTTTCCAAATTTCGTTTGTTTACGTTGCTAAGCGACAATCAAACTTATACACTCACTTGACTTGACACTGGCAAAATTGTGGCAAATAAGTCGCAAGAAGAAGAAGTATTTTAGTGATGGGAAACATAAGTCGTGCGAAAATGAATGATTTAAAAGCATCACCCTGCCCCCGGTTGGGAGCGGGGGCAGTGTGATGCTGAAGGTTACTTAGCCCATACTTAGTCCGTCTTTTCGGCACGCATCATGGTACATACACTCACTCATTCTTCTTAAATATAAGGTCATTCAACCTGACAAACTTAAGGGGTAGGTTTCACACATAAAAAAAAATACTAGTACTTTTTTTTTACTGAACGTTTTTTTTATATTAAAAAAATAATAATTACGTAATTCTGCTTAATAATTAGTTATCCTTGTTAGAAATCGAAAAGGCAGCGCTCGGCACGTGTCAGTGACCCACGCGTTAATGAACCGCGGGTCAATAACCCGCGCGTCCTTGACCGGCTACGGGGCGCGCACACTCGAATATTTCATTATTACGTCGCTTAACTCGATTCCCAACAATGATAAATAATATTTGAGTGGAAAAACGTAATCGATTTTTTTTTGTTTACTTGGGATTTTTAACAAAATATACATTAAAAAAAATTATAGGTACATATATTTTTTTTTATGTGTGGAACCTATCCCTTAAGTTTGTGAGGTTGATAATTAATGACCCTGTATAGTTCTATGCGGGCAACCAGCTAGTATAAATACAACAATGGAAAATAAAATTACCTACACGTGCACTAGGATCCCCTGTGTAGTGGGTGACAGAAACTAAGAGTGTACCGTCCGTGGAATATGAGGTTAGAGATAGTTTATTACTCAAAAAAAAATACATTTTACTTAGTTATGTATGTAATTAAACTTAAAATATAAGTATTTATCGCGAGAATTGAACCCATATAACCGATATAAAAATATCAAACAAAAGTTTAATAAATAGATACACTACTCTTCTTACTTACACGTAGAGCCTAGCCTAGGGTTTTACCAGCATTGCTCGCTGCACTGGTGCGCTATGTTTTTGTATAAAACCACATTTACTAATTGCGTTTGCTATAACTTCAGTAGCTATAACTTAATATAGCCATACCGGTCTAATAATTATACACTTATTTTATTATAAAACCACTCTCACTAATTGTGATGTATATAATTGGACCATAAGCTATAAACAATAATACACATAAAACTATTTATTATAACAACCACCAGCCATACAATTAATATGCTATACAGTGTACCATACCTACGTTTCAATATTACTAATAGTGTTATGGCGGCACGCTTCGCTCGGCTCGTGCGTAGTTTGGTCACTATAAAAACCATGCTCGTCGCTACGCTCCTCGCAACCTATTCTAGACCTCTGTCAGACAGGTGTAGTCACCTCAGAAATTTAAAGAAAATACCAATTTAGAGTTATAATAACTAATGTAATATTTCATTTATACTTTATAATAATTCGATAATATAAACAATATAACAAAAAAAGGTAGTTTAAGAAACGTTATAGCAAAGTAATGTTATGCAACGTGGAACTATAATAAATAAGTGTTCGAACTAATGAACTAGTTACAGCTAATAATAATTAGAACCACTCTACATAGATCTAAATTAAATATACGTTATCTAAACTTGTGTATAGGAAACGCTATTAGTACAAATGGGTTTATGGAAAAGGTATGGAACCCACAAGGCTGCACTACCTTCGAAATATAAAATCAAGGCGGACTATGCTTTTATATATTTTTTTGTTATCGTTTGTGTATTGTTATCGTGGACCACCAGCCACACACTATAACAAAATATCCATAAATGCATATCTGCCATGCCCGACGGCGGAAAGCGACTTTGTTATACAATATCGGAATATTAATATGGAATTAACTGCTTACAGGTACTTATTAAGATAATTTAAAAACACTCACATATTCACGAAGGATTTGGAATAGTACATATTCCCTATAGCCAAGTCATCTGGGAAGATAACTTTTTTTTCAGTATTTGGCACATAAAAGAAGCCATTGAAATGAGTGAAATCTTTGGCGATGGCATCTTCTATGTGGTGTATTCGGGACGGTTTAGTAACCTGCTGCAAACTTTCTGAAAATAATAATGTTTGCTATAGTTTTTTTAAAGTATGAGGTACACTCACTCCCTCTCATTTCGATTCAAATGTCAACGAGATAAAAGTCACCTGACGACGGTTCTTTTAATGAACGACTCTAATTAACGACCATACCTATTTCTACCGCCAAGCAGTAATGCTAATATTGCTGTGTTCCGGTTCGAAGGGTATGGTTTCCGGTGAAATTACAGGCACATGAGACTTTATCTATGTCTCAGGTAGCAACGCGCAAGTGATATCTCTGATGTTACAAGCGTACATAGGCTACGGTAACCGCTTACCATCAAGTGGGCAGTATGTACGCTTGGTTGCCACTTTTAAGTTTGTATGGTGCGATCTGTAAGTATTTCAAACCGCGGTTTTGCGCTTAATCAGCAAAGTCGGTATCTCGTTAATACTCGTTTGCCGATCATGGCTTGAGAGGAGTGAGTACCTCTGTGTACACACTGTGTAGTAATAAAAAAAAAACCGTTTTTATTACCACATTTTAGCCACGCACGCCACGGACGGCGACTGCATAGCGGTAGCGGAAGATCGATACCACTTTCCCATATATATTTTACTCTTTGGATACTACTACCTATGGTCGCCGTTCTTTAAAATAACTTGTTACGCTACAGTGTGTTAGGAGAGTTGAAAATACCTTGAGCCATATATCTGTCACTGTTATCTAGAGCAGTGACGTAATAAAAGGGCTGGTTGGTGCCATGCTTTAACGCAGCCTTTTCTGCCTGTTCCATGTACTCGGGCGCGCATTTCAAGTCCCAGCTGCGGATAACGCACAAGTAATTGTATACCTTATGATAGCATATCATGCCGACGCTGTACTTTAGTGTGCTTGAGCGGTGTTTTACAGTAACCTGAAAAAAAAGTTGCAACCCAACTTACAAACGTTATTATGCTGTCACCAATGGTAAGAGTTATAAAAATAATAGTTGTAAAAAGGACACAAAAAAAAAAGAGATGCTAATACTATAAATAAACAAGGAAAATTGTTCTATTTGCACATCTAAAATATTTAAGTTTACTTACATCATTAAATTGCAGTCTGCATGTAACAGGTTTATTCAAGTGTAGTAATCCATAGAAGTAAGTTATATGTTCCTCATGAATCTGGAAATATGTTTTATGGTAAGTATAGCAAGGGTTTGAAACTACGACCGGTATAATTGTTTGTGTTAGTCAAATAACTTAGTGCAAAGCATCTTACATTTTCAATATTGAAAGGTAGAGATAGCTTATTAAAGTCGAGTCCAAGCAAATATGTCATAAAGTTGCAATACTGGCTGCCACGGTCATTGGTTAAGAAATCGTTCAAGTGTACAGCGTTGTCTGTATGCCTGGAAATTAAAATTAAATTTATTTATTTTTTTATAAATAAGTGTTACATTACAGAGTAGGTCTTAAAAGTATTTATATTGCACTTAAAACTTATTTACCCTTTTCAGGCACCGCAAATTTTATGTAGGCTACCTATGCAGGCTTTGACAAGCAAAGTATAGATAGGTACCTATGCGATAATGATGGTTTTTGCGCAAAGAGCTAGTGAAAAAACTTAGCTTGGAATAGTTTTTTAGCTTTTATTAATCTACAAGATTATCTTATTTGGGCCAGCTCTGTGTAATCAGGGTCGCGTCATGGATTGTACATTAAGAGTGAATTAATTATATAAGTAGGTACTTACACTAATAATACTATATTAGTTTGTTTATTTGTTACCACTCATCTCCGTAACGTCAGCTAATCAGATTAAGACGAAACTTTGACTGGATAACTTACCATCCTTTATTATCTTTCATATGTTGTAAGAAATCAGAGATAAGATATTCAATGAAGGTATCCGGGGAGTAGTACGTATATTTTTCGCTGTTTATTGAATACATGTGCGCAGAGAAGGGGCAACGGCCGCTCGGTCGCAATTCACCAGTATCGAGACTGAACTGGAAATCGTCGGTGCGGGAGCCATTGCTTGTTCGCCACTTTAGGTATAAATGGTTTGGAAAGGCGATCAGATAGCAAGTCGTTATGCCGAAACCTCGGGCGATAGCTTGAAAGATCGCTCCCAAGCATGCGCCATGACCAGTATTCAATTTCATTGTTTGGAATTAACAACATACTTTGTAAACCAATTTTTTTTCTGTAAATTACTGTCCTAGAAAAAAAAACAAATATTTATTGAGTAGATACTTGACAAAATCAGTACCTATACACACCGTTAATAACAATTAAGTACTTTATTATAAACAGATAAACAATCTAAGTTGGTATAACAAGTAAGTAGGTACAGAATAGTAAAATGTAGTTTAATTCTTAATATACATGCCTTTACAATATTCAAAGTATCCAGATTGCAAGTAGCTGTTATAACCATGGCCCTTTGCTTGTACATATAATGCGATATGGCCATCATCACTTGTCTTTCAGAGTAGGTTCCATTTATACAAGTGTATTGAGTTTCCACACCAGGTAATCGGCCACTATCACTTTTATTTAATAGAAGTTGGTCCACATCTTTGACCATGTCTTTTATCTGTAACATATGACATTATTTTCAAGTATTTTTTTTTCATCTATCAAGGTTACTCAACTAAATAATTTTGGTCATAATACCAGCCTTCCAATGTTCCCACTGCTGGTACACTGGCCTACTCTCGAGCGAAAGTGGATTGGGTTTTAATCCACTACGCGGACATAATGCAGATTGGTGGATGGCACACGGCCTTCTAATTTTTATTTATTGAACATGCCGGTTTCCACACGATGTTTTACTTCACCGCATGAGAGAGCACTGGCATTGCGCACATATATTTTTCGCACAGAAAAATCACGTGCATACCAGGTTTGAACCTACGACCTTAGGATCGTAAGGCGGTCACTACCACTAGACCAGTGATGTAATAAATTTGGTAATTAATATTAAATTAAATTTATACAAAGATTGTTTAACATTGTTCCACTGCTGATTTATATCACAGACAGAATATTCTCTCTCAAAATACAGTCAGTAAAATAACAACTCACCATGTCAGAAACAACTTCATCACTGTGCATTTGGACAGGATCAACCCATTGTGTGAAGAAGTTCAGAACAATATCTGGTGTCAACTGATTAGTAATATGTTGTTGCACCCATTTCAGTGTACAAAATATGTGAATTAAGTAGCGTACCACTGTTTTGGCATAGTGTATTTCAGTTAGTGTGTATGGTCTGCAAATGAAATGGAGTCAAGTGAGTTTTATTCCACAAGTTTAGAAAACCATAGTAAAAATACATATTACAAGATTCATTTATTCAAAAATATCTCTTTTAAGGAGGACCCCAAGAAACATTACCTGATATGTGATTATGTGAATTATGCAAAGCATACAACTTAAGCCCTTAATCATAATCATAACATAAACCTTTATTCATTGAGTTCAATTTACTGAATTCTATAGTTAGCTATCAGTGTTTAAAATTACCTGGTCTGATAAAGTACATCCAATGGGTAAAATGCCATTATTAAATGGCTCAAGTGAGACATTTTAGTAGAGTATATAGAATTTAGATCCTACAGTTTAAATAAAATAATAAAAAGGATATTTTATAAAGGTACCTACTTACTTTTCTGAATTACCCATATCAAGTTTTTTTGTTGCATCGTGGATAAAATTTTGGAGAATGGTGATAGTGCAATAATAATTTCTGTTATTGTTTAATGCAATAGCAAATACCTCTTTAACATTTTCCAATGAAATGTCTTTTTGATAGTATTCACTGAAAAAAAAAAAGCTTAATTATTAACAAAATACCTCTTTTCAGATAGTTTAATTTTGTCACAATAATAGCCAGCTAGCCACTATTGTTAGTCTTTCGAAATTTGTGAAAAATTTGCAGAATTTCCCCCAAAAAGGCACATGCGAGACACCCTCCTTTGTATAGCATGGTGCAGACAATTCTGTGTTATTCAATGTACTCAAGTAAGTACTTGTTTTAAAATATTTTGTTCTACATTAATAGAACTGTTGTATTTTTTAAATAATATTTACCCGTTCATTATTTTTAAGGTATATGTTCTTATTCAGTGTAATAGGTGCATGTGTGTCATTTTTATTATATACTAGCTGAACCGGGCGATTTCACTGTATTGTTTTTCCATATAATCTCACCATTTAGATCTTCCCTGGACTGCTAAAAATATTTTAAGACCAAAATCAGCCAAATTGGTCCAGCCGTTCTCGAGTTTTAGCGAGACTAACACACAGAGTTTCATATTTATATGTATAGAAGTAAATAATGCTTATTAACCTGAAGTGCTTTGGGGACATGTCTGCTACCAGATTGATGAGTGAACTTCTGAGGCTTAAGTAGTGCCTCAGATCACTTAACCAGTCACCTGTAGATTGTGATGCAGTTATATTATGGATAACTTTTCCCACTCTAAAAATATAGTAAACAGGAATAATAATTATATTAATAGGTAGCAAGTAACATATTATTATATTATGTAGGTAAGTAGGTACTTAAAACATTTACAATGAAGTATGATCTGCTTACCTACACTAGCAGGTATTCAGTGTTACAATTTCAATTTAATAGCTTGTAATTATGTCCACTTACAAGCAAATAGTGTTTTTTTCTAAGTTTATTGATAATGCTATAGTGATTGTTAGTTTAGTAGGTATTGTAAATAAGTATTCATGGTATCATTAAATGGATTATAAGATTGTGCTATCGTACAAAGATGTAGGTAGGCATGTAGGTAGGTACTATTTATATTATGTAGTACTCACGTTTTTCGGTAAATAACTCTCCACAAGCTGTTGCTGAATTTCAATAAGTCATTGTATTGTTTACATGTTTGCATAAAACTGTTGCAATCAGCGTGCGAGGTATGTTGTAATATCAATAATATTATTTCATCAGGCATCGAATAAATAGTAGTATTTTCTTCCATTTTCACTTAATTTCCCGTCCCGATAGAAAAAGCAAAATTAGTCTGGAAATTAAATTAAAGTTTTGGTTTGTTCTAATTTACACCTAAAACCCCAAGAGAATGTAAACACTACGCAAAAAAACAAAACGTAGTGCTTACATTCTCTTAGGCACTACGTTTGAACCTTCCACGCAGGGTTGGATTTAATTATGATGAAAACTGTAGTAGGGTGTACATACTTTTTCCATAAACCCATTTGTACTAATAGCGTTTCCTATACACAAGTTTAGGTATAACGTATATTTGATCTATGTACAGTGGCTCTAATTACTAATGGCTATAACTAGTTCATTAGTTCGAACACCTATTTGTTATAGTTCCAGATTGCCATTATTTTGCTATAACGTTTCATAGACTATAACTTTTTTGTTATATTGTTCAGGTTATCTAACTATTTTAAGGTATAAATTAAATATTACATAAGTTATTATAACTCTAAATAATAATATTCTTATAGTGACCAAACCATGAATCGACTTGCACCTAATTATACCTACCTAATTGTAATTTGCATAGGTAATAATGATTATTATATGTTCTAACATTTTTGGTATGTCACTAATAGTATTCATTGCAACAAAATAGGAAGGTAAGTAAAATAGTAGGTAAATAAAACAAACATTGGCAATGACAATTAAATTTTTAAAGGTACTTAATTATAACAAATTAACATAGCTAGTTTTAAGTAGGTATGGTGAGTATATATATACTGTTATTGCGTTATATTAATGCATAATTTTAAATAAAGATTTTATGCTATGCTCTCAAAAATTCACCTTCTTTGCAAGAGTTTTTATTTTCTAATATTTTATTTATTCGCTGGTTTTTTGAATGTGCATGTGGCGCTTTTCCATTAGGAGTAGCCTAAATTTTTATCATTGAGAAATTGCATTCTTTTGTTATTTCTTTGCTGATAAAAATTATACCATAACACCGGTAGTAATATTGAAATGTATCTATGTATGATAAGCTGTATGGCATATGAATTGTATGGCTGGTGGTCGTTATAATAAATAGTTTTATGTGTATTATGGTTATAGCTTATGGTCCAATTATAGAAATCACAATTAGTGAAAGTGGTTTTATAATAAAATAAGTGTATAATTATTAGACCGGTATGGCTAAATTAAGTTATAGCTACTGAAGTTATAGCAAACGCAATTAGTAAATGTGGTTTTATACAAAAACATAGCGCACCCTGTAGTAGGTACAAAAATCATAAAAAAGTAGTATTTCTAAGAACTGTAGTACACTTTATAAATTGTTGTAAAACGTACATAAAATAATTAAAACCAACACTAGCTTAGCCAATATTTTCTCTTCTTCTTTTTTTATTACTTCTTGACTAAATAAGTTTCTAACATTATTCAAAAGTTGTTAAAAAAAATGTTACCACGCCACGGAGGAATATCTAAATAAATTGGAACGTCTTCAGAACTTGTGCATCCGTTTCATTTTCGGACTGCGCAAGTTTGACCACGTTTCTATGTTCAGAGCTCAGCTAAAATGGTTGCCTATTCGTCGCCGCCGTGATTTTCACGTTCTGTCACTTCTTTATAATATTCTAAACAATCCTCTCTATCCTTCTTATCTTCGTGAGCGTTTTGATTTCCTTGTCCCTCGTGGTGAGCCCTGTAGAACATCTAAATCTCTTCTCCTTAAAACGCCTTCTCACACCTCCAGTCGCTATGGTGTATCTTTTTCTGCCTATGGTGTTAAGGTGTGGAATTCCCTTCCTCATGATATCCGTGCTAGTCCTTCGCTTGGCATTTTTAAGCGAAAAGTTAAAGAGCATTATCTTTCCTTGTAAGAATTATTTTATTATATTATATATATATATCAATATGTGTATGTATGTATATTAGTAAGGTATTTAAGTATTTATATTAATTATGTATTGGTTGTATCTGTTTATGCAGAATATTATTTTAAATATGTATGTATGTTAGAATCTAATAAAGTTAGGTATTTTGCAATCCATTTAAGTCTCTAAGTATTTTATGTAAAATAGCTTAAATATTAATATTAGATATATGTTTAGTACACAATGTACCCACCACGAAATTAAAGTCTCTCTCTTTTGAAGGTTTGCTGGAAGAGAACTCTATTTAGGGTTAAGCTCGCCTTTGTACATGTCCTTTATATAAGTTTTAATGTATATGTTTATTGTGTACAATAAAGAATAAAGAATTAAATAATTAATATTTACGATTATTTATAAACTTTTTTGTAGTTAACAATGACATTGACAAATGACAAAGTTTATTTAGACAGAGAAAAGAGCAAACCTTACCAACATAATAAACTTTTTTTAATTAAGTTGGATTGGCAGGTAATGTTACAATATTTTGGTCATTTCTACGCGTGATAAAACTGTAGTATTTTAGCGTACTACCCTGAGGTATGGGTAGTACGTAGTACGAAGCATGAAATTGTATTACAAATACTACTACTGTAGTACGAATTCCAACCCTGCATCCATGGTACAATAATATACTGCGCCTAAGTGGCAAAAAGTGGCAACTAGGAAGTGACGCACTGCGGTGTCACTCCCGTCCCGGAGTGCTAGACCTTGTTTTCTTTGGTCATGGTTTGAATGAATTATTACGATGAACAGGGCTGGATTCAGTCATGCATGATCAAATATTATTGTACCATGGATTCAGTCAGCCAGACCCATATCTTGGAAAATAATTATAGTCTATGGAAATTAAAATTATACTTTTCGACGATTTTAGGTGAATTTTTGTTTCAATATTACCTACTAAAAATATTCACAACCCATTAAAATCACGGCTCATGTAAATGTGGTCAAGTGAAATGAAAAAATGTTTTTTTTTAGCGATGGGAAATGGCATTACGCATCCCCCTTGCCTCGGGGTGAGCCAATGGGGTATGTCGGACTCTACGTTAGCATAGCTAACGGCATACCGACTAAAAACCACATCGACCAGCCATCTTAACGCATTGGTGCCGATGGCACGGGAACTATGGAGTCTTCCGTGGGCCTCAGCTGCGTTAACCTATTTGGTTCCGTCTCCTTATTATACTAAAGTCCCCTTTATATCCTTGACATCGGTAAGTGGTGCGGCTTAGCGCTTCTCCTTCTCGGGCCAGGTCTTTAGGCGGCTGACTTCCCCAGTTCAACCGCCCTCTGGCTACTGTCATGGAGGTAAGTGACGCACGTAGGCCGCTCTACGGCGACCAGTTCGCATGCGTCGGAAAGGGTTTTCAGAGAACCTTTCCCTTTCCTTCTCTGCCATCTCTTTTAGGGAAATAACTTTTTCACAGAAGGTTTCCCTATCTCGCCAGTTATCCCCACTCTCTGTTCATAGCTCGGACTACGGCTGGCCTACATATAGGTCTCACGACGGATCTCGGCCGTAGTGAAATTAGCCGAATCGATGCGCAATAGAGCTTTTTCAAACTAAATTATCTTTGCGCATCACAAACGGCTAACTTCACGGAAGCCTAGATCCGCTGTGCGACCTATACCTTCCGAAACATCCATGTCCCAAAAGGACCTGTGTCATCCGGAAGGTTAGTAGTCTAGCTCTCACCTTTAGCTTAATCTACGTACAGTAGTTACGTAGATAGGTAGGTAGGTACCTAGCTATATAAAGGTAGGTAAGTACCTCAGAATAATATTATAGGTACCACGTAGCTACACCTAGATAGTTGAGTAAATAGGTACGGACGGAGTACAACGTGGCACATACAACACAGAACAGATCAATACAAAATTACAATAACAGAAGCAATTATCTGCATACAATAAAACACAATTACTGCTTTATGGTGATATTAGCAGGGTGTTGTTTTATAATTTTCTGGAAAAGTTTTTTTTTTATCCGAGTAGTCTATTACTCTCTGCGGATCTAGGCTTCCGCGAAGTTAGCCGTTTGTAATGCACAAAGCGGCGGATCTAGGCTTCCGCGAAGTTAGCCGTTTGTGATGCGCAAAGTCAATTTAGTTAAAAAAAGCTCCATTGGTCCAAAGCTATCTTTAAGTTTAAGTTTAAGTTTATTTATTTTCTCAAAAAGCAATGTCTTACACTAATATAAAAAGCAATGTCTTACACTAAATAAGTAGGTTTGTTAGCACAAGTTTGTTACAGTAGGTTAGTTTAGCTAAGAGGTAAGAAGTAGTGTCCATGCGGCAGGCATATAACCGTGACCCCACACTAGGATTCCCTGTATTGTAGTATCTAAGCCACATACCAGCCCCATAGGCAACACTTATTTATATAACTAGGTACTGTTTATTAATAGTGCTATGCAGGTATTATATAGCCTCTTATTTATATGGTAAAGGGTTCACCTCTAAACTCCACACTAGGCTAGCCTGGGTTGTGGAATTTAGTGCCCCCCGTTAGGAGCTTAAATATAATTTTAGAGAAAGAAAACAAAAGCAAAGTTAAAGTAGTAGGAAGGTATATAAGTACAGTAACAATCTATTGAGGTTCATAGCGGTCTTTAGAGAGTTTAACTGTTTCATATTATTATGTATTTGTTTGAAAGTAATAGGTAATACACCTAGGTACTTAAATATTTTAACTCAAATACCTAACTCTAGTCTAATATTATTTTATCTAGGCACTAGGTTTATATATTATTTATCCAATATAAGCTATAGCTAGGCATAATTACAATAGGTATTTAGACTTATTTTAAAGACAATATCAAAAGGGGATTAGATCCCTAACAGTGGGTATGCTGATTGACACTTAATTATTAAAGATTAGCAATTCTTACCACTTGTTTTAATACATTTCAGTTCTAGTAGATTATAGGAACATAGATTTAATGGAAGTATTAGTTGTACCTATAGGTACACTTTGTATCTACCGCAAACAGTAACAGATTCGACGATATTAAGGAGAGAAGTACACCTACACAGGTGCAGTGCAGGTTACATTATGTAAATTCGTAAGAGACGGTATCGGTGAGGTGACTTTAGGACAGGTGCCCCGGTTGAGAAACAAAGCATACGTAGCGGGTTCTAAACATGTCACCAGAGAGTGCAAGGATATGAGCTAGTAAGGCAATATTGTTGATATTTTATGATGTAGGTATCTGTAGCATACTTAAAGAGACTATAACTTTAATCAAGACCCTACTGTTAGGAGAGATTCGGTTTTATTGTAATCAAGGGTTTGAAGCCATTCATATAGTTTTTTCTTGCAGATGTTACCACTACATTCACATATGCTTAATCTATCATTTACCTTTTGATAGATATAGGGGCCAAGGAAATTAAACTCTTCTCTTCTAGGAATCTTCTTATCACTTACTACTTATTACACTATTGTTCATCAGTCACAGTCAGTTAGAATGTGATCGCTTGGTCGCGCATTTTTCATGGATCTTCAGCGTGATGAGTGGAATAGCTCGTCAAAATGCAAAAAATGCTCACTACATAATTAACTTCGATATAGGAATCTTTGCTAGGTAAGGTACCTACCTACTTATTTAAAATGTTTGGCTGGATCTTGGACAGAGGCCCATTGCAATTAAAATGACTATCGCCGTTTATCGGAGGTGCGATGAGACTCAACGTCGAATCATCAATGTCGACCTTCGGCCTCGGTGTCGCGGAGGGCGAGTGCCTGCCTGGTTGTGAAGCGGAATAGTTGCAGTGCGGGATCGATCTCTGCGGCCGGCGCGAAAAAAAAACATTATAATATTGTACCTATTAGAGATCCTATAGCCAAATCCTTGCTTAGTTTAAGGCTAGATGGCGCGGGCGTTATGTAAAAATGTCTGCCAATATTTTTAGTTATCTTCTGGAAAATACAACATGATGTAGGTAGGTAGAGTGTAATTGCCCTAGGAACAACTACCACCACCCTCTAATGCTCTAATTAACTTTATTTGCTTTAGCTTTTACTACACACTCGTTCTCTACTTTATTTTTATTTTCGTTTTAGAATGGAGTAAAATGGCACTCGTTTATAGTTGTTGCTTTTGGTTTTCATTGCGATTAGGTGGAATATTGATTGGAATATTCTCATTGGTAAGTTTGTTGTTCACTAACTTATACCAGAATGAACTACTTTATAGTCATTAGTTTGGATTCACCAAAAGGCTGTTCAACAGCTGATGCCGGTATTGTGCTCTTGAAACATATATTTGCCGTGTTATTATTCTAAGTATTTGACGCCTGGGATAACTCACAGGATGCAATCGGAGTATTTTGCGATCTATCTATAGCTTTCGACTGTGTTAGTAATTCCACCTTAATTTCAATGTTAAAAGATTAGGTACCTACGGCGTCCGAAACAAGGCGATTGACCTTGTACAGTCTATCTAATAGGGTGCAAATTGTTGATATCAATGGCCTAAGGTCTTAAGGATCATCTATTAACATGGGGGTGCCTCAAGGTTCAATATTAGGCCCTTTTTTGTTCCTGGTATACGTCAATGACCTCCCTTCTTTTGTAATTAAAACCTGTGATATACCTACTTAGTTCTATTTGCTGACAATACCTCTTTAATTTTTAAAGTCAACCGATCAAAACACAACTACGATGATGTTAATGCATCATTATCACTAATTCTTTGGATTGGTTTAGGTTAAAAAAAAAAAAAACTTTTGCTTAAATGCTAAAAAAAACAAGTGCATTAAATCCACGTTGCCAAACGTCATTCAAAACCCAATCAACATTAAAATTAATGGAGAGGTCCTTAGTCTTATAGAGTCCATTGTAGAGTTCTTGGGTGTTAACATTGATGCTAAAATGTAATGGGGGCATCAAATATAAATACATTGGTAGACTTAGCTCGCTGCGTATGCAGTTCGTACTATAAGATGGCTTACGGATAAAGCCACGGCTAGACTTGTTTATTTTAGTTACTTCCATAGTGTTATGTATATGGTATCATTCTTTGGGGGAAAGCGGCTGATATTCAAACAATATTCGTTTAAAAAACGGGCATTTTTAAAATGAAGCCGCGAGACTCTTTATGGGAGAAATTTAAAGAAATTAATATTCTTACAGTTATTTTTCAATATATTTAAGAAATTTTATTGTACATTCCTAAACATAGAATTTACTGCTAATTTTTGCCTTAATTCGTTTTGATCTAGTTTCAGGGGACTTTATTTTTGATTAGCAGTTGCTTAGCGTACTCCAACGCTGAACAATTTGAAGCACACCTCCATGAGTGGTTTGACAGTTGGAATCTTATTTATTTTAAGGAATATTTAGAAAACATCATACAAGGTAGGTACCTAGTTGACCTACTTAGTATGTCCTTTATTCATATCAAATTTATCAAATACTTTTATTTTATTTAGTCTTAAAATATGTCTTCTTGCCGACCCCAATACCTTCCTATCTCATTATTACACACAAACGCATCTTCTCACACCCTCTTACACTACACATTCATACAGGTGGGGTTCTCCTGTGAAACCCTAGCTCTTAAGAGCCTTGAGTTATCAGGAGATCCCACCCTCACACCTTTATACACCCTCTCACTCTTCATTACTCACCCTCTCACACATACCTTCACCCTTACAAAGATACACCCTATACACACACGTTGTGGATTTCCCGCTGTGATAACCAGACTCTTATGAGACTGGGAGGAACAAGGAAATCCACATGCACCCTACACATACACACTCTCACTTTCACACATACACACACACTCTTTTTGCACCTATCAACACATCCACCAACTCACCCTTTTAACACTGTTATTTAAAGTCTAGTACTTAGTTATAGAATAGTTTCATAAGTTTACTAGGTTTCCACTATAGTAGGTACCTAGTAATCCTTAACATAAGCCTAGATCTGCTGTTCTCGCGGAGTGGGGCCTGGTGACCTGTAATACGGGTTCATAACGAACCTAATTCTGGCACCAGTCTTTCACAAAGTAATCATCATCAGACTGGCACTACTGTAATGTAAACTGCACTAAGATCACCTTGTGAAAGAGAATAAATGTTTTTTATTTTTTTATTCTGCTAAACAGCGTGAGTACGTGAGTACCTATCTCTCGACCGCCCACTGAGGGTAATATCTAAACGGATATATAGGGTCTATGATTATTAGTGCGCGATATTCAAGGAATATGTAACGAACCAAATATGCTTAGTTTCGTTCCGTTCACAAATAAAAACAGTAAATTAAATATAAGAGTAGTAAAATAGATAAATACGTAAAAATACGGTGACCGTTTTTGTAAGAACATTATAATAACGTTAATCTCTAAATTCGGAACGCTACCTTTACAAGCGCATTCCATATTTGAAAGTGTTTGCGAGTCATGGAATGGTCTGTGATTGGTCTGATTTTAAATGTGGCGCCATTCTGTCTGGCTGCGAACCAATCACAGAGCAGTGTCGAGATTTGTAGATAGATTTGTATCAGAAAATGTCTCCAGATTGCGGGGTAACCTTCCCCCTCGACTATAAAAAGGAAAGCGTGCGCTGACGCGGGGTCATTTCGAATTCACAGAGACCTAGATCTCGAGTCAATTGCCGAATTCATGAAGCGCGCCTCGAGGCGGCATTATGATTCGGCCCCCCACCACCCGAACCCGCTCGTTTCCGTAGTTCCGAGTTACTCGATCGTTCCGCCAGAGGACCGTTCCCTCCGTAGACCAAGGCACGTGCTTGGTGATCCCGATGACGTGATCGCCTCCGCTAACGCGAGGCAATCCTTTCATCCAGCTCGGACAGAGAAAACACTCAACAGATACACCGACCTCGCCGGCGAGGTCGAAGACTCCTTTCCGCTACGGCCCCTGGGGTTGGGCCATTCCCCCCGGCAACAGCCCAAGCCGAGGTTCGTACCTAAGTGGTGCCCTTGCGCTTGTTGCCAAAAACTCAAATCTTTGCAGGCAGCGCCTTCTGCGTTCGCCAAAAGTTCGTGTAACGCTGTCACGGACCGTCAGACGGTCTAACAGCATATAGTCCATTAGAAAAAAAAAAAAAAAAAAAAACGCGGGGTCATTACGATTATTTTAAATTCGAGCTAGGACGTTTTGCTGCCCGTGCGTGAAACGATTATTTTCGGGTTATCTCACCATAGATTCCTTTCGACACGCGAGTGATTGTCTGCTTTTTATGGTATTTACTTACCTAAGTTTATCATATTTAGCTGGTACTTCATTTGTGTGAGTGAACGGAGTTTGAAGTTAACATGGTTTAACGTCTGGTTGGATACTCACTGTGACAACTAAAACCAGATTTCCTCCCTTGAAAGATTAGGCTGAATGTGTTGGAACGACTTTCAGGATTGATTTTACCTTTTCATAGGATCAATCTAATGGTTCCCTGATCTGAGTTGTACTTAGTCTATGGAGGCGAGATTCGTCGAAGTGGATCACATTCGCTTATCTATTTTCTAAATCAACTCAGGCAGTCTTTGCGGCAATTCCCCGTCTTGATTCACAACCCTGGACTCCGGTCCGTGATGACAGACCTTAGGGTGTTTTAGGGAGTAGGTCAAAATCGAGAGTAACGCTTCGTGACACTATCTTAGATTAGTTAGATATTTCATCATTGCACTTCGATGAAAGACACACGCAATTAATGTAAATGTGAAGTAGCGATATCTACTTTTAGTTTGTTTATAACACATCTAGAAAGCTAGTAGGGATGTATTCTAAGTACACCTTGAACATAGGTAGGAGTCAGTTTAAAACAGTTAGAAGAGAATTAGATACTTACTTTGTACCTACTTTAATCCTTGTTTACGACATTAAACTTTGTTACTTTTCTTGTCTTTTGAATGACTTTAAAGCTTAGATATTTAACTTTAACTTATTTAAAGATTATACCTATCACCTGAGAATATTCATGGTATTTCCAATAGTCAGACTTAGAACAAGGCTGAAGCAGTTCGTAGTTATTAAGGATCTGTACACGACCCCAAAGCTACTCTACGACAAGTCTTAGACTGGTGATGTCTTGGGTATCAAGGTGAAAAAGGTATATATCTATCTACTTAACAAAGCCTAACTTCAGGGTCATTCTTATAGATAAGTTAAGTTATTTTAAACAAGAATAGACAGACATATTAAATTTAATAAAACATTTGAATGACTTCAAAGTATTGATACTTACTTACTTTTTAACTTTGTGACGTTTTACCTATTTGCTGTGAATAATCATGGTATTTCCTATAGTCAGACTTAAGGGCAAGCTGAGCAGTCCCTATAGTTAGTAAGTTACCGTACAAGAACTGAAAACTTTTCTACGAAAAGTCTTTAGACTGGAAATGTCTTGGTTTTCTAAGTACAATAGGTATAATTTCTATTTACTTAGCAAAATCTTACTTCTTGGTCATTCTTATAATTAAAGTACAAAATCTAGAAATAGGACCGATAGGAAAGTTAGGTAGGGACCGTCCGAACCAAGTGGTTCCAAATGGGATCATCTATGTGCCAAGTAACACTCGAAGGTGTGGAATACTGGATGATACCCGCGATGAATAGTTTCGACTATTCCTATCTACTTGCTAAAAGAATAAGCCCTCTTATCCCTTGCAGACTAACTATGACAGACTAAAACTTGGAAGTTGTAAATTTACAGATTAGATTCTGTTTCCCCGAAATATTGTGGGCATCCATGATAGATGGATGTCTACGGAAAATATTTCAAATACGTCAGGAGACGAAACCCATTGTCTGGTGCGGGGCGGGGCACCGAAGACCTATGGAAAGCATTCCATAGCCGTTTATAAAATAATATACATAAATGAGTATAAATAAATCCTTCATTGATTTGATAAAATACAGAAATCTAATGTAATTTTAGTACCTTAGAACAGATACAATAAATTATAGTAGATAGGAGGTTTTGCCTAGTGACTCACACTTGGCTGTATAATCGATACAATAAATTATAGTAGATAGGGGGTTTTGCCTAGTGACTCACACTTGGCTGTATAACCGATACAATAAATTATAGTAGATAGGAGGTTTTGTCTAGTGACTCACACTTGGCTGTATTTGAGTTTAGGTAAGCTATGTAGGTATTGATAGGATTTTATAGGTAGATTTAGATAGACTTTGCACCCTGAAAAGAATTTGAGTTACGCGGACACAACGTAGAGGGACTAAGTAGGGAACTAGACGATCACCAAGGCCAAACAAACAAACAAACATTAATATCGGTTGACGATTGAATAAGAGAAGGGGAAAGGGGGAGGGTACAAATACTTACGTTGCACACACAAAAAAAACATGTTCTTTTATTTTAAACATTTTTTCTTAAAAATCTCGAGTAAATCGATTACCTAAGTTTTTCTGGTCAATTATTAATTATCCGACGACCAATTCGATTTCGGTTCGATTCCCGCCTTGGGACAAATGTTTGTAGGATCTGCAAATATTTGTTCCGGGTGTTCTGGGTGTTTTCTAAGTATATTAAAAAATATCTATTATTATTTATTTATTATTTAATTCTTTATTGCACAGAAAATACAGTACAAAAGGTGGGCTTAATGCTAACAGCATTTTCTGCCTGCCAACCTCAAAGGTAGGTAGAGAAAAAAGGCGTGCTTAACTTAATTATTACCTAGGTACCATTGAATATAACTAACTTAAGAGAAGAACAAACTAACAAACTTAACATAAAACAAACTCTTATTAAAAAAATATTATACATAAATAAAATGTACTATGTATTGTATCTATCTGTACTATGTATTATATCTATCTATGTATTGTATTGTATTAAATATACAGTCATCTAGTACCCATAATACAGCTAAGTTTAAGAGCAGCTTACCTTGGGCTAGATGATGCTGTGTGGATTGTCCAGCATTATTTATTTATTTATTTGTTTATCCTTGTTGGAAATCGAAAGGGAAGCGCGTGGCGCATGTCAATGACCTGCGCATCAATGACATGCGCGTGACAATGACCGCTACGGGGCTCGCGTGCTCGAATATTTTATTATTAGCCGATTTCCAAAAATAATGAATAATAATTGACCAGATATACGTAATCGGTTTACTCGAAATTTACAGAAAAAAAAACATAGGTATATGTAAACATGAGTATAGATTTTATTCATGGGTGGAACCTGTTCCTTGAATATCGCGCACTAATAATTTATGCTAATAATCAAAGACCTGTAGTTATGGTAAATGTTGTTGGGAATCACAGGCTCAATTTTGATAAAAATAAGATCTGCACTTAAAAAAAATAAAAAAGTCGGTTATTTGTTGAGAAAATGTTTTTTTTTTATTGTAATTTTTTTTGCATATTTCGATTCTCTATCTGATAACCAAAGACATGATTTATGTTCGAAGCTGATAACAAACAAATACCTACTGGATGTCGGAACGTCTAAAAAACCATAATTTTCGTTTTCATACAAAATATGAGCAGCATACTGAGGGGCAGACATCGGATAAAGCATCAAATAAAAACAAATCATTTTGTAAATTTCATAAGTAGGTAAATTGTTTTATTCAAGGAAATCTTGGTTTTATTAGATATTATTTTTTGTGCATATTTCGATTCTCAACTTTATTTATATTAAACAAATTATGCCTAAAAGACAATTGGGCCGAACCTGTGACTCCTAACTAGCCGTCTATGGGAAGTGGAGGGCACACGAGCGCGAGGCAGATCAAGTTTGAAATGGACTGACCAGATAAAGACTGCATTGAGTGGCCCGCTGCATGAATGTACCTACCTACCTACCAGGAAAGCTGCGAGTCGAGATGAGTGGCGTCGAATTGTGAAGCGAGCCACAGCTCCCCCTGAAGTGACGACCACGACCGCTCTGTCAAGAGTGTAGCGAAGAAGAAGAATAGCCGTTTAAATTTTACCCTCAGAGGGCGGTCGAGAGTTAGTCATCACCTTGTATAGAACCCCCTGGATCCAACGGCTACGCACACTTTCCAGTTTCTAGTGCAGGCACTAGAAACTGGCACCTGCCATAAGTAGGCAGGCCTACTTAAGGCAGGTGTCCGACCGCTGCGCCGGCGCCGCCGGCGAGTAAAGCTACTAACTATCGGCGATTATCTCGCTTAAGAAACGTCATCATCATCATATCAGCCGATAGACGTCCACTGCTGGACATAGGCCTCCCCCAAAGAGCGCCATGACGACCGATTTTGAGCCTTCACCATCCACCGACTTCCTGCGACCGCTTTAATGTCATCGGTCCATCGAGTGGGGGGGTACACTTCGTTTTCCAGTTCGTGGTCGCCACTCGAGAACCTTATTATTCCCCAGCGGTTATCGGTTCTGCGACATCAACATTGTCTAGGGATATTCAACATTTTGTTGATTTTTTTAGTGAAAAACTACGCGCGAGGCGAGCGAGCGTAGCGAGCGTGCCGCGGAAGCGGCCGCCGAAGCGCCAGAAATTTAGTATTTGTTTCAATCAAGACTGTACTGACTGTACTTCGGAGGTTAGTAGTTCTATTTGGAATAAAATCCATGTTTCCAAATAGTTCGATCCGTCAGTACTTATAACAATTTGGAAAAAAAACATCCAAACACTTCAGACTATCGAACTACTGGTAGGACTGGATGGAAGAAAATATCACTACTTTAAAAAACCGTTTACACTAATGTAGCATCACATTAGTTTAAGGATATGTGTTTTTGTTTCATTTGATATATCAATGTACATGACATGCTTATCAGTTACATACGAGGAAATATTAAGTACTCATTTGTAATTATTTGATATTTTCCTGAGCTGATACTCGGTTACATAAAACGAAAAATTTTTATCACTTGGATACCAGTATCCTACAACGATAATTTTTTCTTCGTATGATACTGGTTACCAAACTCTGGTATATATGGTATATATGGTATACACGGCCGAAGGGAAACAAGGTTCGGTAAATTGTGTTAAAACTAATTTTACGATGCCATGACTTTATAAAATTACCTTTTTACAATTTAATAATCGGTATTCCTTCCCCTGACGTTGATAACACATCTGCACCGGTTATTCATACTCAAAATTAGGGTGTCAAAGACTCGCTAGGGTATGCGATCCCATGTTCTTTAGAAATGGCAAAAAAGTTCGTCTTCTGTGGTAATTTCTCGATTGTGTTGTGGTCACGTTATCGTATTACTGGGGATGTAAGAGAGCGCCACACTGGAAAAATACGAGTAACCACTCCTAGACAGGATCGTTTTCTCCAAAATTTCGCCAGGAGGGAACCCAATCTCACAGCAAAGCAGCTAGTGCAAAGGCTTCAGTCAGACCATCAGCTGTCAGTCAGCGACCAAACCGTCAGAAGAAGGCTACATGAAGTCGATCTTCATTCTCGTAGGCCGCTTCGTGTGCCAGCTCTACGACGAGGCAATCGCGGAAGGCGACTTCTTTGGGCTCAAGAACATTTGTTATGGAACAATGGCCAATGGACAATGGTTCTCTTTACTGATGAGTCTCAGTTTGGATTCTACCCCGATTCACGAAGAACACGTGTTTGGAGAGTTCCAGGCAGAGAAAGTCGCCTCCAGCATCCACAAGAGGTCCATTCGTACCGAGGTGGGACAATCATGGTTTGGACGGGAATTCGTATTGGCGCGCGAACCGAGCTCATTTGGATAAGAGGCAGCATGACTGCACTAAAATACCAGAACGAGGTCGTAGAACCTGTGATCATCCCTCCCAGAGTTCAAATTGGCCAGGAATTTCAGCTCATGCATGATAATGCCCCTCCACACACGGCGCGATTGGTGTCAGCTGCCCTTCAGGAATATGATGTTGCGGTTTTGGACTGGCCTACACAATCACCCGACTTAAACCCAATTGAACACGCTTGGGACATGTTGCAGCGAAGGGCTTTCAGCAATTTGCCGTCAAATTTGACCACATAAGACCAACTTTTTTGCCATTTAAAAAGAACATGGGATCGCATACCCCAGCGAGACTTTGACACCCTAATTTTGAGTATGAATAACCGGTGCAGATGTGTTATCAACGTCAGGGGAAGAAATACCGATTATTAAATTGTAAAAAGGTAATTTTATAAAGTCATGGCAACGTAAAAATAGTACCGAAGCTTGTAAATTTACTGATTTTTCGAGATTTTGATCCTACTTTATTTTTTATTAAAAAATAATATCAAACAGTTGTATTTTATTATATAAACAACACAAAATAAAGATATTTGCCATACCTAGTTTTGTAAAGAAATTATTTTCAGTTTTTGTAAAAATCAACAAAATGTTGAATATCCATAGACAATGTTGATGTGTGTATATGGCCTGTCCATTGCCACTTCAACTTACTAATTCTAAGAGCTATGTCGGTGACCTTGGTCCTTCTACGGATTTCCTCATTGCGGATTCGATCGCGTAGTGAAACTCCCAGCATAGCTCTTTCCATAGCTCGTTGGGCGACTTTGAGCTTTTGAACGAGATCTATAGTTAGCGACCACGTCTCACTGCCATAAGTCATCACTGGCAACACGCACTGTTTATAGACTTTCGTCTTGAGGCTCAAGAAACGTACAATAGATAATACAATCCGTGTAAACAAAAAAGATGCAAAGCGCTGTTCACCGCCCCGGCGATTCTCACTGCTCGCTTCTCGCTCAAAGCCATGCAGCGCGGTCGGACGCCTGCTTACAGGTAAAGTAGGTACGTATACTTATTAAAATTATTTCATGTTTGCAGATCCGACAAAATACATATCTACAGCTATTGGAATATCTTGTGTTTATGTAATATCATGCGTACTGTATGTATACGGAGCATACATTGTAAGTACCCAGTTATAATTTATTTAATAAATACCTACCTACTAAAACCCTCACGGTAAATATTCTTCTTTTCAGTTTTACAATATTCTGATGTTTAGCTTCATTGTGTTGGAGTTAATACGTCTGGTCGTGATATCGATAACGGTAGCTGCCGGACTGCTGCTGCTCAAACAGAACACCATGGACATCGGCTCGCTGATCGGAGCCAGTGTCGTGACAGGATTTTTACTCTGTAAGTTCCTATGAGCCTTTAGAGCATACATCTACTTAGCAATCCATAGAGCTTGTAGTACTGTTATTTATTTTGTGCTCTAAGTATAGAATAAAACTTTTTTCGTTAGGATGTCTCTGCAATGGATCGGACAAAGCTACTTTATCCAGTGCAGGGACATCACTTTTTCACACGCACAACTTTCAAAAATGCTTATCTAATTTCAAGTGGTTGATTACAATTTCAGTGGGTATGTTTTATCTATGGGTCTGTGCAGCCAGCTTGCCTGTTCTAATCAACGAGATGGAACGAGACGAACAGGCAGCCACGATCAATAAGCTGCAGCAACTTCTCGACACTAACAATTCGTCGTCCAGGCGAGACAATAGATACAGACCCTCCGGCGACGACCCTAATTTTAGGCAAAGCGTATTCGTAGTACGAAAACATAGAGGTTTTGATAGAGCAGCTATAAACGACTTTAGGACTGCAGCCCCGTATTAAAAACATGTTTTTTTTTTATACCACTAAAGTGGCAACCAAGCGTACGGCCCACTTGATGGTCAGCGGTTACCGTAGCCTATGTACGCATGAAACATCATAGATATCACTTGCGTGTTACCACCCTGAGACGTTAGATAGAAAGTCTCATGTGCCTGTAATTTCACCGTAAACACCCGAACACAGCAATGCGAGCATTGCTGCTTGGCGACAGAAATAGGTATGGTGGTAGTCCTTCCCCGGACGAGCTCTAAAAATGATGTAGTAAAATACAATAAATGAGTAGCATGATAAATGTGTATAATTAACGACCCAGGATGTATCGGCTAAGTCCGGGTGGGGCTTATTATAAATTATTAATCAGCATAATGCTGCGTCAATTTGCGTCTATGGATATAACATGGTTACCAAATAGCAATGCAGGGAATTTTTAACTGAATGCACCTACCTAGACGGTAGATATATATGCAAAACACATGGATTGGTGGTTAAACATAAATCTCTACAGAGTAGTCAAGGGAGCTCCCGCGTTCGCTCTTAAAACGAATGTTGACGAATGAGAAACCCACTCCTCCAGCTGTTATGGACGCAGAGCCTTCAGTTAGGCTACTTTCCCGAACAATCACACCCTGAAATATTACAAATATTTTTTACTTACACTTTCATATAATTAAATATGTTTATAATGCAAAGAGAAAACATTCAAACATTATTGTAATAAAAAAAACATACTCTGATGATTTGCTGACCGGGGTCTGAGTAAAACATTTCCTTCACCCTCTTCTTAAAGGGGATGCCCATGTATTCCACCTTCTGCTGCCAAGTCAGGCGCTGGTTGTAGCTGGTTCCGACTATCAAATCCTTGGCCAGAGATGAACAAACACACACCACAGTGATAAAAATCAACATTAGAATGGACTTCATAATGTTATTTAAAATAGTAACCTACTAAAATATGCGATAATGAAGTCCTTTACAGTGACAAATAAGTAAGTACTAAAGTTCCAATTATACTCGAAGTCGTTTCAGTTAAATAAAATCAAAGGGTCAAAGGTGAAGATAAGAATTATCTAAATAATGTAGTTTCAAGTAAATTGGTACACTGCCTAGATACTATTATTTAATAATAAACGACTTCTATACTACAAATGCAAAAGTTTACGTGTTTGTTTGTATGTTTGTTCTTACTTAACGTATTTGAATGAAACTTGAAATATACCGTGACCTGGAAGAGCACACATGCTACTTTTTATCCCGGTAAAATTATTGTAATTTGTATAGATGCCCTATCACCCTTCCGGTTGCGTCACGTGGTACCTACTTAAAAAGTAATCTATGTACTTTTATAGCAATTAGCCAGTTATCTTAGCAGACATCAAAATTGATAGAAAGCTAGTTTTTTTTTGCACGTAAATATCCTTTTGGGGTTGTAAATTATGCTGCAATTTATAATACTGAAGAATTTTTTATTGTAGCTTTTGTTCAACAAACTTTAAATAAGAAACATAATAATAAACATTACATATGTTAATATTCCGTATAATGTAATATTCACCCAATTCTACGTCATTCACCAAGTACTTTACCATCACATCCGTCACCACGTTAAAAAATAATCAGCCAACATAATCTGGACTAGATTTCTTTTACGTTTACATTCGTTATTATAATGGCTGATTTGGAAGAAACAATGAAAATACAACCACAAACCATTAAACCGAACTGACTTGCATGGCAGCAAACCGAGGAGTCGTCTCCATCTCCAAGGAGTCAGTGGTGATCTGCGAACGCGTGTCTGAATTCTCAGTGCTATTTAGTATCGAAGACATAGACATCTTTTCGTCTTTCATGCTACCGTTCGCTTCAGAAGAATTATCTTGTTTCTGTTGCGCATCCACCATGTCCCCGCCACCGCTGCTCAGCGAGTTCCATATGCCTTTAGAAGATTCTTTCAATGTTACTTTTTTCTCACTGGAAGTTCCAGCTTTGTCTTTTGCATCTTTAGTCTTTTTGCCGAGGACAGGAAAGGAAGCCAGTTTGGGTTTGGAATTTCGTGCGGTGATGCCGCGTTGTATGGGCACCGCCTCCACCTCGCCTTCTTCCGTGATTGAAGACAGCATGTCTGTGGATTCTGTTGGCACCACCTGTCCAGCTTGGATTGGGATGTCATCTGCAAAGGAAATTACAGAAACTTATAACATAGTCCAAGAGTAAAGCTTACTTTAAAAAAAAAATACTATGCTACGGTACTAGAGCAACGGGACAGACAGAGTTAGTTAGTAGCTATATGATTCATGATACCCTACCACACAAGCTGTTTGTGTCAAATCGTCGGTAATTTCAAATAAATTATCGTATCGTATCTGCTTTTTTAAATTTTACAGGAGGTAGGTACACAAAAAGCAAGCTATAAAATATAAAATAGTGATTATTTGTCTAAGTTTGTCTATAAATACTTCACTTCTTTGTATAAGGCGTCTGTGGCTTAGTTGTCAAAATTCTGCCCATACTATGTATATTATTTACGCTTACGTATTTCTATCACGTAGTGGTACGAGGATAAAATTTTCCGCATCAAAATAATCACTATCAGAAAAATGACAGTAAACTAACAAACTTTTAAGAAATTATTGACGAAATGGAACTGGAGAGAAGTAAAGGAAGCAGGCAACCTGAATTTGTAGCTACATAATTTGAAATTGTGTAGTGCAATGCTGCTAAAGGTACGTCATGTGCTAAAAAAATACATAGGTTACGTTAATACCACGCCAACAGTATTACCAGTATTACATACACAAATAACAAACAATAATTAATTGTTAAAATAAAGACAGATTCAAATAAATTGTAATGTTGTCTAAATAACGTTTATGGTGGATTTATTAAGTGATTTTGAATGTTGTGACAGCTGACACAAAAGCATAGATATAGGGTACCTAGGTACATAAATAGTTAAGTGTTTAGGTACTCGTGTTAAATAATTATCGAGATGGTACCTCACATTTTTGTGAATATCAAAGAGTTATTAATAAGGACTTTTCATTCTTTTTATATACTCTCCGAATAATGCTGTCATCCACAGCGGATAACCGGAATTTATTCCATTGTCAGTCCTACTAGTGCAGTCGTTTTTATGGAATAAACTCATGTTTTCCAAACAATGAGCCGACGAGCATGCATTAGGCAGCATGCTATTGTGTTCATCTGTACCTAAGTAAACGAGATTGTTTATCAAAATTGTCTGTAAGATCTAAGAGCTAATGATTAGCACGCTATTAAGTAAAATAATTAAATCAAACGCAGGTGCCGTGCACGATGTAGGTACTTAGTTTTATTTCTACTAAATTACACAGACTGCCCGGAGTTGATAATTGGGTAGATAATGTGGTTAGAAGAACTGAGCGACGAAGTAAAGATATCAGATACTCACCTGGTAATTTTTTAGTTCGGAAGGACGCATTCGTTATCATCGATTTGGACATAGTGACAGTAGTAGTCGCAGGAGAAAGTGCTACGCTTATACCCATTGGACCATCGCATGGTTGTCCTGCGAAAGGAAGAAAGTAAGCTCAGAGATAACCAACAAAATAATGAATAATGGAGACAAAGGTAAACAAATTACCGATTAATAAATAATTTATCTTGTCTTTTATATTACATGCTGGTTTTATTCATTGTTATTTAACATTATATCTGAAGAGAAGAGTTATTAAAATATTATTTTACAGTAATAAAAATTGGTACTTTTGAAGTTTCTTGAACACTTTTAATGTAAGTACATAAGAAGCGTCAATCTACTTGATACTTACCTAAGTTTTTAGCGCGACAGTTATTGGCTGACTGGCAATAGATTGACTCTTAATCGATAATCGCGCAATAGAATGCTCAGATTATGTGCTTACCTGATGGATTATCTTTCAATGAGTTGATGACAGCACTTGTGACTAACATGACGTCAGGGTAGAGTTCATATTGGGCCCTTCGATCAATATCTTTCACAGCTTGGAATGCTAGAGTGTAAAACTCATTGAACATAGCAAAATATGCGCCTTCCACCATCTCCAACAGCAAATTAGAAGAGACCGGTATTCTCGCTATAGATTTGTTGTTGCCTGTTTTCTTTTTAAAACCTTGAGATACTATCCTGAAACAAAAAACAGCCACTCTCTGGTATTATAATTTCATATAAACTTACTTTAACCAACAGTAATGAATGATGAATGACGTTTGCTAGAGCGTGTAACGGTCGCCATAGCATTAATATTTTGAGCTAATTTTTTAGTGGCGCCATCTAGTATCAAATAAAATAAGACAACAATTTTCAAAGTTTTGATGGTACTAATTATTTTAAATAAAATTAGCCTCGTATTTTTTGGGAAGGCTTATTTATTTATTTATTTATTTAAGTGGACTCCCTTTTCCGCATTTGGACGCGCATTTGGTCCGTTGTGCGTGGGGAGCTGGCTATGCGCGAAGCCAGCCTAACTCCTCCCAGAAGCACAGAAGTTTCCTGGGGTCTTCGCAGGCTTCGAGGAGTGACCTTGGTGTTCCAAGGATTTGTGTGCGTTGAGTGGCTACTCCCACGCATTCCAGGACTACGTGGGCAGCTGATTCTTCTTCGGCTAGACAACCTCTGCAGAGTGGGCTGTCTGTGGCACCTATGTTAAAGAGATGTTTATTCAGGGGACAGTGACCTGTCAAGGTCCCCACGATGGTTTTGAGTTCTATCCTAGGTAGTTGGAGCAGACGACGTGTCAGTCGTTTAGAGGCAGTTGGTATAGCTGTCCTTGACTGTCTGCAGTCCGTCGTCCTTGTCCAGCGTTCGTTGTGCAGGGTTTGGGTATGCAGCCGCATCCAAGAGCGTATTTGCGAGAAAGGCAGGGGAAGGAACGGATTCGGTCCCTCTGTTGTTGTTTGTGAGCCCTTTCTGGCTAGCTCATCCGCGGCGTCATTACCCAAAGATCCGCTATGCCCCTTTATCCACTGTAGAGTTACCCTGTTTCTTAGGGCTATGGTCTCTAAGGCTAGGTGGCATTCGTGTATGAGTTTGGAGGTGCAATTATGGTTCTCCAGTGCTTTAAGTGTTGCTGTGCTGTCAGAGAGAATTCATATGTCGTAGTCATCGACCTCTCTCCTTTTAATTGCGTTGGCAGCTTCAGTTATGGCCACACACTCACATTGGAAGATGGAGCTGTGTTTGCCTAGTGTTGTTGTTATGTTGATGTTGAGATCTAGCGAGTGAACTCCGGCCCCTGTTCCCTGGCTAGTTTTCGACCCGTCAGTGTAGATTCGGATCTCACTGTTTCCAGATTGATCTCTATTTTGGGAAGGCTTTGTGCATACTTAGAAGGAACAAGATGATAATAAAGATCATAACTAGTACCTGGACGAAGCTATACAAAAATGCCTCAGTGCAAGTTTTGGTAGTAAACTGAGTTGGCGATTGTATATGAAGAGGAGCGCCGAGATCACTTTCAGCCGGTTCTGTGCATTCAGAACTTCCACTTGTGAATGTGGGCCCCAACTCACGAGCTTGGTGTTACACTCCTCCCACCGTCTTAGTGCACTTTCCGTTAGAAACTGAGATCCCAGAGACAGCGGCTGAAGGCAAAACAAATTTAAAAGCTATTATGCACAGATCTAAAAAAACTGGAAATCTATTGATTCTTGAATCCCAACAGTCTAGTCTAGTGGTTAAACAATTTTAATAGCCCACTGTTAACTTAGCTAGCTAGATAGTTAACATTTGCTTGTGAGTGTAAAACGATTTTATTTTAAACATGCTGTTGCCCGCGACTTCATTCCCGTGGAAATTGAATTCCATACTTTTTAAGGGATTAAAAGTAGCCTATTCCCAGTCATTCCCATCATCTATCTTTGTTTTAAATTTCAGCCACAACTGTTCAGTGGTTGTCGAGATATAGGAACCAACATCCATCCAAACATCAAACCTTTCGCATTTATAATATTAGTGTGAGGTGTGATGATGAAGTGTGATGCTTTGGAGAAATTTTCTTTTATACCACAAAATCTAATCACCTCATGGTAGATAGAAGCTTGAGCCAAGGAGGGCAGTCTGAAGGAAACAACTTTTGGTTTACCAGTTTCATCAACTACCTCAAAATTGTATAACCCTGTAAAACACAATTCAATATTTTTTTTCAAAATTATAATTCCTTGAACGTTATTCAAGGAATTAAGGAAGTTATTCAATTCTAACAGTAGAAACATTCAAAAAAAGACAATATACAACACAACAACAATAATATAATACAACTAAGAGTAGTAGAGTTCTTTGTGATAGAGCTCGTCCGGGGAAGGACTACCACCACACCTATTTCTGCCGCCAAGCAGTAATGCTCGCATTGCTGTGTTCCGGTTAGAAGGGTATGGTTTCCGGTGAAATTACGGGCACATGAGACTTTCCATCTACGTCTCAGGGTGGTAACACGCAAGTGATATCTATTATATGATGTTGCAAGCGTACATAGGCTACGGTAACCGCTGACCATCAAGTGGGCCGTACGCTTGGTTGCCACTTTAGTGGTATAAAAAAAAAAAAAAAAAAAACTTACTTACTTTAGTGGAAACACTAAAAATCTGACTGATCACTAAGTTGTCTTATTAGAACTTACCAATGAGTAAAGTTTCTATGCAGCGGAATGTTTTCTTATTGCTCTGGGCAACAGAACTCAAGTAATTAAAAATAAGTGTAGGCACAAACTGCAGGGTGAATCTTTGGAGTTCTACCTCTTTTGATCTATAAAAGCTAAAAAGCTGAACACAAACATTTTCTAACATCTGAAAAAAGAAAATTGGATACATTTATTGAGAACTGTTTCAACGAGTTTTATTTAATACTGAAAGTAAGATTATGAAGAGCTTTATAAATCTATTGATGCAACTTATAAACTTTTTAAATTTCACTGTAATACAATAAAAATAAGAATCTAAATGGCTTTGATTGTATAGCACAACAAGTAACAAACTATTATAATCCAAATTCTAAATACACTCACGAGCAGCTGAATCGACTCACCCCTACAAAAAATACAAAGTGTAACTTTTTTCGAAAATTACTTGAGTAATGTACCTACTTATATAATATTTTTTAAAGCTTGGTCAATAGGCTTTGAAATAACACCAATCACTTTAATTCTTTTAGTTATTTTTTTAAATATTGTTAAATCCGTTTTGCCGAAACAGTGTCCTATGGCCATGGTTTGTGTATGATTTTTGTAGAAGTGAGTCGATTCTGCTTTACGCGAGTGTAGTTCAGTTGCCGCAGTGTTGTATCACAAGAAATTATACATTAGGTACTTGGTGTTAATTTTTGTTAGATTAATATAATACAGAGTAAGAATACCTGCTCAATTTGAGCTTCATTATCTTTATACCCAGAGGAGCAATCATCTTGATCTTCACTGTACATCAAGTTAAATATTGCAGTAGCAATCTCATGGTTATGCTCATGTTCAGCTGCAAAGCTTTTAATTTCATTTTCTTGTAATGCAGCATACTCATTGAGCCATTCAGTTATCAAATGCTTCCACTCAGACATTATTTTGGATAGTTTTTTTTTCTGAAATATTAATAAAAAAAGTAAGTATAACCTAACTACTACATATACCTAACTACTTAAGTAAAACAGTGTGTTGTAAGTTTTAGCCAATTTTAGCATTGAGATTGTCTTTGTTGTTGATTGTTTTTTGTGACACACCTTGAGCTGTATAGCTGATTTTAGCTTAACAGTCTTATTGATTAAAAGATTGTTTACAAACGTTATTGTAGGCACATTGCTTTGAAATAAAAGTAAGAGCAATGATTGGAATAATACGGTGTTCTTTAGGATAACATTAAATTATTTTATACATAATGCTAAGCATACCTACTTTTTCTTTCTGTAAATTATGTCATCGGAAATCAGGGTTTACACTGAGTTGTACATTTATTTATTGATTATTGAAAATATAAAGTTTCAATTTTCTTGAAGCATTTCTATTAGTCATGGAAATGATTGCTATTTTAAAATCATTTTCATATGATGATATAATAAAATATTGTCACTGCTATTTCACATGCTATTTTTAACAGGCAATTATTTTCATTTTGACGGTCTAAAATCGAATAGAATAGAATAGAATAGAAAAATATTTATTTAACGCCACACAATTAACATAAAAATAAAAATAACAATACAAATTAAAACTTAACAAAAAAAAATTATTAAAAATGTCATTTGGTGAAAGCTACTAGTGCTATCTCTTCTTCTTCTTTTAATTTGTGGCGTCTGTGGCTGAGTTTGCCACAATTTTGCCAATGTCAATGTCGACAGTGTTGAAACTTGAAACACAATGAAACACTATATCCACTAGAACGTCCAGTGGCACTATAATACCACAAAAGTTTTTACCAGCATACGTCCATGATACTAAAAGGCCACAAATCAATCCAATAAGAAACCTTAGTGGATTCTATTATGATTCAACTTTAGTCGATCAGGAACTTAGTCGATTATATTAGAGTGTTGAACTACGATTCTTTTGATAAACAACACTAGGCAAATAAGGAAGCGAATATTTTACCTATATATATTTTAATATGTTTTATGTGACGTCATGGCGGGTCGAATTTCACGTCCGGATTTAATTGCTTTGTTTTATTTCTTATTTTATGTCTAACTATTTATTTTATACCAAAAGAAAGCCAGATACGTCTGCTTTAATACAAAAATAATAACTGGTAGGTATCGTTTGTATAATTTAAACTCTAAGCTAAATAAAATAAAAAAAGTCGTGAAAAAAATGAACGAACGGATGACGTACTTTGGTATATTATTATCATGTTGTCGCACTTGAAACGGCCAACAAGAAGAAGAAGAAACACAAGGTTGACAATGGAGGATCTGAGACAGAAGATGGTCGGTTTATAGTGCTATCTCAGATTATTAGTGCTACAGAAGGTGATATATAATGAGTAAAGTCGCTCTCTACGCCATGATGATTGTTGGTTTTATATATATACAGTTTATATATATACAGCTGTTGTACGTTTCCCCCGCACAGCTGATGAGCGCATTTTTATTTTTTATTTGCAATCAATAATTATATCAAATTCTGTCAAAGTCAATAAAAGTGTCAAAGTGTTTAAAGTGTCAAAAGTGACGTTTTTTGACGTGGCAGAATGAATTTGCCTTGCACTGCCACAAAAAAAGAGACAGCCACCAGAAAAAAAAAGAAAGTTAGTTGACGATTTCTTAGACAAAATAAATGCAAAACAGAACTTTACGGGCATGTAGGTTAAAATTAACCCTCACTAAAATTAAAGCATAAAATTAACCCGCACTAAGATGCCAAGTTCGGTCAAAATAAATAAATAAAATTAAAATCTGTTTATTTCGAGTAACTTTTTTGACTCATAGAAGTAGGTAACAGTCAAAGGTCATTATCGTTTGACGACGTACGTATCGACAATGTATTTTTCGCTCTTTTCGCACGCCGTAAATAGGCATTTAGCGTGTCTCGCTCTCGCTCGGGACGGTTTTACCGACCGAATGCTCCTCACCAATCGAATCACCTGCTACAGACACGATTACTTCCGATTAAATCCGAACGCTCTTTGATATCATTTGCTGTGAATAATAGCTTAAATAGCAGTCATAGTAGTGCTCTGCACACGGAATGACGTGATGATTTTATTATTTGCTGTGATTTAGAGCAAAAAGCAATGCATCTGACACGATGATTGCCGATGAATACCGAACAATCTGTGAAATCATTTTGCTGTGATTTAGAGCAGTGTGTGTGTAGGTAAGGAGCAGGTGTGACGTATGAAAACTTATTTCATATGATTTTGCACTGCTATCTATGATATGTTCCATGGCTAATTTCTATGCAGGTAAACGTACGTAGTGCATAAATTCTCTTTGAAGAGTTGAAAGCAAGCAAACATCTCAAGAGAATAAAAGCGATACGATACGATCACAGACTACTCAAGAGAATATAAGCACTACAGACAACGATTATATTTTATTCAAGAAAATTATCGTAGGTATAGGTACCTAGTACTAATAGTTTCATGCGTTTATTTTACTTTACAACAATAAAGTAGCCAAATGAAAGGGAAACCATGAATCAAGGAATTTTGATAATAGCCTACCATGGCCTCAATCCTCAGACAAATTTGTCTGAGCCATAGTATCCCTATATAGTTTGTGGTCTGAGCCTCAATCAGTCAGACCACAGAGGTCAGACCCAGGTACAGAATGTGAACAAAAGATAATCTAAATCTAATATTAGAAAGATAATCTGTGGACTAGCCACGTCATATACTATAAACGTCAATGTCAAAAAATTGTTGATGTTGGAACTGTGAATTTGGGATGAACTTGTTAAAATTATTTTCAGACTAAAACAGTAGTTTAATAAAAAGCTAACCAAATAGTAAATTCAGTCGGCTAGTCTTCTATCACAATGGGTTCCTCCCAAAGTGCGGGAGTGCCAGGAGGTGGCACCGAAGGATATCATGTACTGCGGGTTAGTGTTTTCTTTCGGCATATCCTGTAAACCAATTTTTCCAAATGAATATTAACCGTATTTTTATTGCAGGTGCAAGACGGTTCCCCGGGGCAGTTGGCCAAGCTAGAATCATTTTTTGATTTTATTGTTGCTATTGAAAATGTAAGATTAGACCAAGACAATGACACTTTGAAAGAGTTGCTTAGAAACAACATCAATCGTCCTATTAAAATGCTTGTTTATAGCAGTAAAACTCAATCTGTTAGAGAAGTTATGCTAACACCAAATGACTCTTGGGGAGGTCAAGGTCTTTTAGGAGTCAGCATTAGGTTTTGCTCATTTGAGGGAGCTAATGAGAATGTATGGCATGTATTGGTAAGTTTATGTTCAAATTAAGTACAGTTATTAAATTTTTCTTAACTCTCAAACTTAAAAGTCATAATTGTTTTACACAGGAGGTACACCCATCATCACCTGCTGAAATTGCTGGACTTAGGCCATTTTCTGACTACATAATTGGAGCTGACTCTATCATGCATGAAAGTGAAGACTTGTTTACACTTATCGAAGCTCATGAAGGCAGGGCTTTAAAGTTGTATATCTACAATGCAAATGATGACATATGTCGGGAAATTCATATAACACCTGATCAAAACTGGGGAGGAAAAGGCAGTCTTGGTTGTGGCATTGGATATGGCTACTTACACAGAATTCCAATAAGAATTGATAGCACTTTACCTGCTCAAGTACCTTATACTGCGGTAAGATTTTATGGATGTCCTAGATTCCTGGCATAATAAAATTTTAATTGTTCCTGAATCTATAAAGAGTCTTTGGGATCTTAAAGTTAATGAGCATTTTGAACATTGCAACAGAACTGCCCCATGTTAACATTTTTATTTGTATGTCAGCAAGAAACAAGACATACTAATTATTGTGTTTACCATTACTATTATCTTATTCTCAATCATTTATCATATCATTCTTGTTTCAGTCATCTGCACCAAGTTCTCAGCAAACTTTACCTGTAGCCGGGATTCAAAACTTAAATATCAATGACCAAACGCCTGTGATGAGTGCTCCTCCTCCAACAAATGCAGGACAAGCTCAGAACCCTCCTCCACCAGGGTTTTTATCAGGGATTCCGTTGGTGAATCCTGTTAACTTTGCACCTGGCGATGTCCCTCAGGGCCAAGCAACTTCACAAGTGGCCTCTCAACAGCAGCCAATACTTCAGCCCCAGTCGGTTGTTTCAAATGTGGCCAGCTATTCCAGCAGTAAGGATAATTATTTAATTTGCCTAAATTAGACAGAATAAAAAAAACTTTTGCATATAATAATTTTGTTACAGATTTAGCAGATGCTACTCTCACAAATCTAGGAAGTATACCATCAGTGTCTAATATGCAGCCCCCAGCACCGCTGCCTAACCTGCCAGGCATTCCAATGAACCAGCCCCAGCCATACATACCCATGATGCCTAGCTACACGCAGCCACCAGCGCCGCCGAGCGCCTATGCTCAAGGTATGCCAAGTGCCTACACTCAGAATACACCTTTGGTGCCTACATTTGACATGAGCAGCTTTGGCCAGCCTCCTATACAGCCCCCGCCAATAACCAGAGGCCAGTCTGTCGTAACTCCGATATCGCTGCCGGGCATGCCGCCAATAACCGTGAGTGCAACATTACCTGACTCAACTGTTCAAGAAATTCATCAGCAGACATTGCAGCAGCAAGATCTACTGTCTTGAAAATATATTTACGTAAATTAATGTTATATATCGTTTGATGATGTAAATTTTTATTTTCAATTCAAATTCAAAACTAATTGAATGAATGGAAGGTAGTTTAGCCTGCAGTTATCGACTTTGTGTTTTCTTATAATTATTAATTAATTACAAAATATATTATTTTAATAATATCAAATAAATACACACTGAGTGATGGTTTCCACTGCCTTCCTATGTTATTTAGCATAAGTGTAAAATAAAAACTTTAAATACTTATAAAAACATTTATTTTGTATATATTTTCTTCTGGCAAGTTTATTAAAGTAACCAACAGTGCAGCTTGAACGAAAAACCCTATTCAAAAATATCAAATAAATAATAAATATTGGCGGACATTTTTACACAGCCAGCGCCATCTAGCCTCAAACTCAGCAAAGTTATGATTAGCCGTTTGTGATGCGCAAAGACGATTTAGTTTGAAAAAGCTTCATTGCGCATCGAAACGGCTAATTTCACGACGGCCGACATCCGCCGTGATCAACCATACTAATCGTAATTAGCGAGCTAAATATTCTTGTGCAAGCCAACCTTATTTTTGTTTTAAAACTAGATACTTACTTATTTATTCTTTAAAAAAATATTAGAACTAACTAACTGTAAGTACTTGTCAAATATCAAATTATTTACGATGCATACAATCATTTTATCATAATAATTTTATTTTGTGCTAATGCAGCCTAAAGCAGCGTACTAGAACGCCTTTACATTATATCCATTGGACAAGTTTGGTTTCCCATTTTATTAATAATTTAATATATTTAACAAATGGAAGAGTTACATCTTTCAATTATGTATCGCATAGAACTACACGAATGTTTATACAATGAATGGTGCCTTTGCTTGCTTATCTCGCAATAACTGGGAAATTGATTAGATTCAACCTTTCAAAGCGATTAGTCGCAGACTGCGTTTATAAATACTACTATATAAATAAAGTCATAAATTTACCATTAAAAATATAATGCAGTATGCCGCATACTTATGTGCTAGTAGTTGATGTCGGTACCAGCTTTTTAATGTTAGCTACTAGCTGGTAGTAAGGTAGTAGCTTTTTGTATTTCTCATGTTTTCTTATCTGTGACGATGAGAGTAGGTCATTCGCCTGATATTAAGCGCCACGCAGTTGCAGCAGGACATGATGAATCTAAAATTGTAAGGTTCTGCGTAGCATTGTTTAAAGGTCTCGTATGACCAGTAATTTAGCATGCCCTTCATAACTAAATAAAGAAAATAAATAAATAATGCTGGACACAGCATCATCTAGCCCCGGGGTACTAGATGACTGATATATACTTAATACAATACAATACATAGATAGATATTTTTTATTATATATTATATAGGAAATACCCAGAACACCCGGAACAATTATTTGTAGATCGTACAAATATTTGACCCGAGGCGGGAATCGAACCCGCAACCTCCGCGTCGCAGGCGGACCTGCGCCCGCTGCGCCACATCGGTCGTCAAACTAAACACGGTATACCTAAACTTGTTTTTAACTACTTATCTTTAACTTACCTACATGCTATGCTACCACTTAATGATGTACATTAGAGATAAAACAAAAAAAAACAAATGTGGCTCCTAGTCTTTGTACATATTTATGCCGACATAGTCTCGCCAGATTATTTTTAACCGCCTAGTCAGCTTCATATAGAAAAAATAATTACATAGATAGAATATGCGTCAGATAACAATTTGACACAACCTTAGTTGATTGCATGTAGTTAATTTCCATTCATGAATTCCTTCCCCTTCCTAAGTTGAATTGACTTAACCGGGTGAAACCCACAATCGGGTTAATTTCTATTGTATTAGGGTCCCTCGAATTTGACTAACTTAAAATTACATAAATATACGTTAGAATTATTACTTATCCATACTAGCCATACAACACCCTAATAATTGACATATTTAAGGTGTAACTTACATAACTTTAGCTATTTGGCAAGTTCAAAATAAGCATATTCTTTGCAATAATACAAATCGGTGGGTACGTTTTCAGTGCGAATGCGAGTTGCGTTTGAAGGATGTGGGTTGTAGTTTTATGCAAGTGTCTGTGCTATAATTGATTGACGGTGGTTTCTCGGGGTCCATGCCCAGAGCAGGGTTGTCGTGGCCTTGTGTGAGGTTGAACCCGTCGCTGTAGAAGACTCCTCCAGCGAGCTCAGACAGGCGGCGCCTGCGGCGAGTGTCCTTGTCGTCGGACAGGCTCGGAGGCCGCACGCTGGAGCTACGCCGCCGCTCTGACCCCAGCCTAGCCGATACTCGTAACTGTTTCTGAAGATATCACTATATTCAGTGGATGTCAAAAGTAAGAAAATAGTAAGTACTCGTACCTACGAGGTAACTTCAATTTTATGACACAAAGTTGTTTCGGTAACTTTGTAATGACAACTTTGTCTTTCGATCTTCCCTTGATTGAAGGACAAGTACAGGGCAAGTCTTTAGTTACAAGTAAATATTTTAATTTATTTGAAAGTTTTTCATTAGGTGTGGACTTCTGTAGACCTAAAATTCAGTGAAAATGTTTAGCTGAAATATGTAATATGGTTAATATAGGCTGAAATATGGTTCTGCTTACAGTATTACCTACCTTGAACTTGTTCGGTAGAGAGTTGAGTAGCTTTACAACAGGTGGCGAGATAAGGTCGACGGGCACTTGGGTGGGGTCCGTGGCTCCCGTCGCGAAGGACACCACCAGGCCGACTAGTACTGTGGCGGTGCATCCTATGCCTGAATACCACAGGTATGATACTCTGAACAGCCAGAATACAGCATCGTCGTGAGCTTGTCTAAAAAAACAATTAGGTATTAGTTTTTAGTCAGCTTTAGTAGTACATACCGGTTTGAAAACGTAAAGTAATTTGATAAATCGCCCAAGCGCGCGGCTACACTCAGTGAAAGGTTCAGAAAACAAACCCTTCAGTCACTTAGAAACTTCTGTCGCTATAGTCCTATTCAGTATATTTTATAAATATTTACATGTTTCATACCTAATTAATTTAATGGATTTCTGTATCAAAACGTGTTCATTACCTCTCAGTATTTTTGAAAGATCTATCGAATGATAGACATAATTCTCGCAGTGTGAGCGCGTTCATGTCTTTTGTATTGAGATCAAAAAACTATTTTATTAACTAACTGCTTAAGCTCTGTTACGTATTACTCATATCTGTTCTATGGCTTTGTGTAAATATAAAGGGCCTTATTCATAAACGTAATAATTTAAACCTGTCAGCTAATGTGTCTTTAGATCTGTTATCGTCTTTGTTAATTGGCATAGGAAAGACAACTTAGCAAGCAGCTGAAATGATAGTTTTTTTATAAATAACGGCAAAAATCCTTACATTGGGTTAATATCCAAGGTCTGATTAGTACCAAAGCAGCCAGTAGTAGATGGCGGCAGGCGAGGCACGGGCACTTGGGCCAGCTGCGCCCCCCCTCCCGCTATTACAACGACGAGCAGGCCCACTATACCTCCTGTGACTGCACCCTGATAAATATTACAAAAAAATACGAATTATCAAAGCATAATTATTATTTTCAGCCTGCATCATCTTACTGCAGGGCAAAGGCCTCCCCATCATTCCCCACATTCTGGGGTCTTCGAAAATAATCGTGATTCAAAAATAATATAAAATATATAGCAAAAGAAAAAAAAATACATACAAGTAAAAGAGAGTGATGTGAATGGTCATAATAATGAAGAGTCCGTTATCAAAATTACCCGATTTGAAATTCAAACCGCCACGCGGTGCTGAGCGGTAGGTATCGATATTTATACGCAACGTACTCTGCCGACAATCTTTATCGTCTTTCCAAACGAACCAAATGTATGTGGGTAAGGTACCTACTTAGGTACTACCTACTACGTAGCTAACGTTTTTCTTGGTAGGTAGCAATTAACTACTAAATTTTATGTAGTATTTGATGTAACATACTACGAGTGACGAAGAAGTGTACCTAATTTTATTCGCGTGATCTCGGGAACAGTATTTTTTCCGAGATTTAAAGTAGCCTATTCCCGGTCATTAAACAGGGTGAGTTTTTTTTTCAGATCCGCTGAGGGAAAATCTGAAACCATGAGAGTTATGAAAGTGATGTTAGGAGTTACGCGCGCGCAATATTAGTGTAGATTTGATTTTATAGTTATTCATCATTCATCTTCAATATTCAAGATATCCCAAAAATGTTAGTAGGTAAACTTTTAGAGCTCCGCGTTTCAAGTGAAAAGTAGCGGGTTCAAGTCCCTCCTGAGTAAAAAGAATTTGGATATCTTTAATTTGCATATTCCATTAAATTGTTTGTAATTTTGGTGAATGTAAACTAACCTTAGAATTAGCCCAAGGAAAGAGCATGCCCAGAGTGAACAAGCCGAGGGACACACCGCCAGCCATCCCGTTGAAGGACAGAGCGAGTTGCAGCACCGGGCCTAAGTGCTCCACCGCGAACACCAGCCCGAACGATATAACCCCGCACGCCACGCACACCCATCGGGCTATCTGCAGGGGAACGGTGAGAAATTTAACTTATTTTCTGTATAGTATAGACAAAAAGTATAGAAATCACCTTCGCAGGGCATTATCTAAGGGGATTTGTATCATCATCATCATGGCAGCCTTCTAATGTTTCCACTGCTGGGACACTGGCCTACTCTCAAGCGAGAGTGATTGGGCCACCACGCGGACACAATGTGGATTGGGGATTTGTATACCAAACCTATAATATAAAACAAAGTTGCTTCCGGCCGTCTATCTAGTCTGTACCTTTGTATTACAGAACTCTCGGTATAGTTCCTACGCTAACTACGCATATATCTTTAAAATTACGCAACGGGTTATAATAAGGGTATAATCAATCGATAGAGTGATTCAAGAGGAAGGATAGATTATGAAGGTTCTGTGCACAGATATAGATATACAACTGTATCTGTGGTTCTGTGCCTAAGTATAAGTAATACCTATTACAAGCGGTGAATAGGTCTACAAACAAATAGGTAGGTACTTACAAAAAAAAAATACATAGATAAAAATTGATGGACGCGATATTTTAGGAACTAAAATATTTCACAATATTCTGTCGCGTTTGTGAAGTTCCGCTGGCAGAACCTTTAGTGCTTCTCAATGAACCTCTATCTTCTCCAAATCATACCATTTTGCATAATAAATGAATAATATAGCTTTGAACAATGATATTACATTGTACAGCGGCAAAACATATCAATAATGTGGTTCAACTCTGATTTACGCCATAGAGAGGCATGATGAATGATGATGATAATCGCCATCTATCATCCAGACTTCTCTTTTTATGACCTCGTAGGTACCATTGTGCTATTATTATCTGAGGTGTGATTATGTAACTCGGTTGCAATCGATTTAACTTGATTTCAATCAAAAACTGGCATATTTTATAAATATAATAGCTTATTGACAGTTCACTGGTTGAAATCGGATTGCAACCGAGTTGCGTAATCGCCTTACAGGTATCAGATAGGCATAAAATGTCTTACCAATGCTCCTTTGTTTTCTGGCAAAGTTATGCCTAGCAGTCCGTGCGCCAAATCTTGACAAGCTATTGCAGCCAATGAATTTAGTGCAGAAGCCACCGTCCTGCGTTAAAACGTTTTTTTTTTGGTTTAATAAAATAACCCACTTAAAAATAAAAGATTCTAAAATAGAGTTTTCAGCAAGCACTATCGTGTGTTATGCCTATTACCTACACGGGATGGCCATGAAAACGGAAAAAGCGCTTCAAGCAGGTAGTTTCGACAAACTATTTTGTTCATTTAGAACTCATGCGCATGCACTAAAGTCCTAGGAATAGACGTATGGTACGACCTAACACCGCTTGCCCAAAAACTCGTTTTGGGTTCGCATATGAAAAATCACACACAGCATTATTTCATTTATTGATATACCTAACTGTTTCAGCAAACACATTGGGACTTAATTCTTTGAGGACATTTATCAAATTGAAACCGGTATGCCAACTGGACTTTTCTAGTTACGTCCTCTTACACTGGTATGCAGAATCGTGTGGTGACTCTGGTCATGTCGTTTTTCTCCTCACCCTAAGATTTTTGGTTTTTGAGCAAATTTTTTTCTGGTGAGGAAAGAGCCAATCACCTCCCTCCCGACTCTGTAGATTAATTTTATGAACAAAAATTTTGATAATGAGCTAAAAAATCCTCTGTTGTATAGCAAAACGGCCTTACCAGAATAACCTCACGACTCTGCATACCAACATTATAGTTACAGAAGTTCTGTTCCAAGACTCCCAAGTCAGTTATGTCGAAGCTTGCATGCGTTTCACATGGATACATTTTACTGCCAAATTGTTTTCGCGCATTGTAGTTTATTTGGGAAAGATATACGATCAACTAGACTAAAAAATGTTTGTTTGAGCAGTTTTGTTCTCACCCCAGGCTCGCAGCGAATATACCGGCTACGAAAAAGCCAGGCACTCCTCGCGCGTATCCCAGCTGCCGGACCACATACAGCGGCAGAAGACGATCCGATCCTATGATATCTCCATTCTGTGGTATGTCTTGGATTTTTTATTACTCATAATTAGGTACCTAATTTTCACTAAAAACGGGATAGGTGTTTACCATGATTTGTGAGTTTTTGGAATCAATAAAACTTACAAATCATGGTAAATATCCCGTTTTTAGTGAAAATTATGTGGTTTCCTTTGTTCAGAGCTAACTCCAACAAAAAAAAGCTAACACGTTAAAGCTCTATTATTTTTATTCTATAACTTATATCGTCCTACTGCTGGGTAAAGGCACGTAAAGGTCTCCCCCCAAAGCTTTTTTATGAATACCACTAAAGTGGCAACCAAGCGTACGGACTTGATGGTAAACGTTACCGACAGAGACATCACTTACGTACCACCACCACCCTTAGACGTTAGATGAAAAGTCTCACGTGTGTAAAATTTCACCGGAAACCATACCCTTTAAAATGGAACACAGCAATGCGAGCATTGCTGCTTGGCGGCAGAAATAGGTATGTTGGTAGTCCTTCCCCGGACGAGCTCTATCACAAAGAACTCTACTGCTGTATTAATATTATGAAAAATAATAAATCATATTTTACTAGTTTAATTATATCGATTGTGACAATACCGTACTGATCGAAATCATGAGTTAAACTTGTGCATGCAACACGCGTTACAAAATTAAGCGAAAACTGTTTGCCCTTTTTGAAATTGAAATGAGTTTCGCCGTGGGACTTAGAAGGCCGCGCGGTTTGGAATCGTGATTACCTGAATCGGATCACAGTCCGCATAATGTAATGCTAGTACGGCGCCAGTGATGAAATTCACGGAGTATACCATGATAAGACCAAAGGCCGAGACCCAAAGCGCCACTCGGACTTGCCCGATGCGTTCCACGGAGAGGTACTTCTGAACGGACGCCTGGTTGGCGCAGAACATGCTGGTCCAGTACATAGTGCCTCCCACGACCACCGACCAAAACGAGTGACGAACCGTTGGGTCAGGATTCATGCTAAAACACACACTTGAATCAGTATACCGTACCAGTCAATAAGAACTCTCAATGCATTCGTTATTGCGTCAGTAAAATTATATAAAGAATTCGATTTGACAGTGCTCTATTCAGGGTTATGATAATATCGTCTTAAAAGTTATTTTTGCAACACTTTGATAGTTGATTGGATTAAACACTTCAGTATAAAGCTACTGATAGAAGTAGCGGAATGCAGCACGCGTATCGCGGCGCGGACGTCGCGATTAATTTATAATCGCGACGTTCCAATATAAATAATGTTCCGAAAATGTCAGTTCTGGACGATTAAAAGAGGCGGAATTTACGCACACGACATTTTGCCGCGATTTCTCTGCTAAAGATTTGCCTGTAGCCTGAATCTGAATGACTCGTATGATCATGAACAACAATAGATAGGCAACTATCTACATAGTTAAAGACTTTGACCCAACTAAGTGCTGGTTTTTTGATTGATAGTCAACGCAACCAATGGTTAAAATTAACAGCGTACCTACGCTCGATTTTTGTCTTATTGTCTCAAAACATCGGGCCTTGTATTAAACTAATACTGAAGTGTTACAAAGATTTAGTCAATTTATTAATAAATTGGTTTAAATTTGAAATTATAAAAGTGCTTATCTTTTGATAACCTTCCCATAATATGTCTATTATTGCCGTTTTTATTTGCCAATAGACAAAAATATAACTTACTCAAAGAAATGCAATCTATCTGTACGCCGCGCGTAGTCCCAAACGAGGTCCATGCCGCCAACCTGCGTGGCTCCCATGGCCAACACTGTGGCCAGCGAACCAATCAGCACCGCTGATTGAAACGAATCCGTCATTATCACTGCCTTCATGCCGCCCTGTAACATTATACAAATAAATAATTTCTACAAACGAAGAACGAATATGTCTTCTAAATGGAAAACCGCTTGAAACTGACCTGCGATGCGTAGAAAATGCAGACGACGTATACCAATGTCACTGCCAGATAGGTATTCAATCCCGTCACTGCAAATGGACTTCAATTAAATAGCATGTTTACTTACAATGTAATGAAAATATTATTACAATCTAAAGTATTCTATAACTTTAAAATAAATGGAAGATAACTCTACCGTTGTTTCCAAGCGAGAACCTTTCAATTATTCTTTTTCATCTAATTTAATCTGTTTCATTCATCTCATGTGCTATTAGTAACGTTGCATGCTCTATTGTGAAATAAAATACTTAAGTATCACTTTCATGGTAGGGTCACACTTGTCCTTAAAACGCAACGCATTATGACGTCATTTTTGAGTAAAACCACAGAACTGATATTAGGTAAAACGTTGGAGGCGTATTATGAATACGTTGCGTGGGATAATAAAATTGTGCATAAAAGTTGTATTGTAAACTTTCAAACTTAGTCATGTATAAACTTAATCTAGACTCTTGACTCGCATACGTTGCGTGCTAGTACGAATGTGACCCTGCAATTCATCACTATTGGACATCATTATATCAGCTACAAAAGCCACGTATATACGGCATGAGTTATAGGTATTACTTATTGCACCATTGCATTTTCAAGTAGGTGCATCGGCAATTCAAAAGACTCTTAGCCGGTTTTCAGCTCAACTGAATTAGTAACGACCATTATCACGCCAAGTTGCAGCCATAATCATAAACTATTGATGCCACTTTAGCAATCCGAAGCCACATAGAATACCTGAGTACATTTTATTATGAAATACAAAACCAATAAAATTCTGCATCGAATATTTTATCGATTGATGATCTAAGTGCATGTTACGTCAGACAAACATCGGTATTCGGGTAATTTCGGACAAAACTTTAAAAATTACTATCATACTATTATATCATATAATTAGACTAACGTTTATATCATCAGTTATAATAATAATCTACTAAACGAATACGAATAAATATGTAACAGAAATTATAATTTAGTTAGCTGCTTTGCTAGTGAACGTTTTCCTATTTTTGATTCATTCTGGTTTAGTCGAGAGAACAGACGGGCTATTGCGTAATTAAGATGCAAACGATATCACTATACATTTCAATCAAAAACTGTCATTTTTATTTTGAATAACTATGACAGCTTTTTAACAGGTTTCTGATTGAAATCAGATTGCGACTGAGTTACGTAATAGCTCAGCTGGTAGTACAATCGTCGTTATTTAACGACCGATGTGGCGCAGCGGGCGCAGGTCCGCCTGCGACGCGGAGGTTGCGGGTTCGATTCCCGCCTCGGGTCAAATATTTGTACGATCTACAAATATTTGTTTCGGGTGTTCTGGGTATTTTATATAATATACTTAATAAAAAATATCTATATATGTATTGTATTGTATTAAGTATATAATCAGTCATCTAGTAGGTACCTATACCTACTCATAACACAGCTCTGTTTAACAGCAGCTTACCTTGGGGCTAGATGATGCTGTGTGGATTGTCCAGCATTATTAATTTATTTATTAACTTGATTCCTATTATTGCATAGGTTTTCAACAGGTCTATTATATTTAGGTACAGGTCCAAAAATAGACGTCAATAAGAAAAAACTAGATTCCTCAGATCTAGGGGTATCCGAAAATACAATCTCAATGAGATGTACAATTATGCATAAAATAATCAACTTGCATTAGTGCAAGTTACAAAAGTTTTGATGAAAAGTGACGAATTTGTGTTTGAGAGAGTCAAAGTTGAATATTGAAAATCAAAAAACCATAACCTATGGTTGTTCATAAAAACTTTTAAGGACTCTAATCTTTCATAATACCACAAAAAAATGCAACTTAGCAGGCTATTATTTGCTGAAATCGGCCTTCAAAGATACTAAGGTGAAGATTCCCAAAGTCAGCAACTTGAATTAACTTGATCCAAGTAAATTATTATTGCCTATTTAGTCATTCGTAGGCTAATTAAGATAAGAAATGTTTTATAATAATCTGCAAATGGCATCCAATTAAAAAAAAACTGAATATTAAATTAAATTTACTTTTTTTTATATTTCATCGATAAAGCCGCCCATTGTACCTCGCTTTATTAAATTGTTGCATCTATGTAATTTTAAATATTTTATTGTGTGTTGTACAAAAAACCAGTTTTTTATTCTATTCTTTTCTACAATATTCTGTAAAAAACTGCCTATAGCCTACAAAAGTATTATGTGGGAAGAAGTTATATTTATGCCACCATTGTAGCACTATTGCGTATGAAATAGACATCGTTTTGAAAACATCAAAGTTGAAATAAATTGAATGTAGCTTATTAACGAAATACCAATTTTTCAAGAAGACCGATGACCGCGCTCATGCGCTCCGCCCCGCTTCTCAATATAAAGTGATTGAATCTTACGTGACTGACCACATGATAAATAATTAATCCAACTTGTAGCACAGATTATTCAAAAAGCTAGTAGTAAGTCATGAGACCTGCAGTTTTGATTCAAAGTTCTTTCTTTTCGGTTCTAAGGAAGGAACGACCCAAAGAAGAAACCGTCAACCCGTCAGGTGATAGACCGGGGGTGTTAAAATTTGTAAAAAAATATTGTTATAGGAGCTTCACTAGTTATAGTAGTCATAGCATACACAAAGATAAAATTATTTTAGTACTGTGCTACAAAATGTTTAGTAAAATACCCTATTGATGGTCTACTTGTGGTGTGATGTGACATTGAATGCTAAGTAGGGATCACGCATACCTTACTTTTATTTGGACACGTTACTGTTGCCAAATGTCTATTGACATTGGCTATGTAAATGAAATTAGAATACAAACACCGAATTGCTTTCACAATATTTAGGTACCTTCAGGAATTTTCTTTATTTAAAATTCTTGTCGTAATTGAAAATTTTATAAGCAAGATTCACCATAACGTTTCGAAAGCATCTTGATTGCTAAGATGTGTGGTTTCCGCAACTGTTACGCTAATAAGTGTACTAATAGCAGTTACTGCTTTATTATTCGTGTAATAATAATGAGGTTACTAATAGCACAAAATTTTCTATTTTGTGCTATTAGCAAGCACTGAGTAGGTTTAATTTAAGATTGTAAGTAGGAGGTACTTAAGTCATTGCGGCTTTTTCTAGAGTGTGAATTAATATCTTTAGCAGACTTATCATTAGAATTCTCATCAAGTAGCTTATGCTTATGCTGTCAATTTGTTATAGTTTCTGAGTTTATTACCACTTTACACATGCTATCTGATTTAGTCTAATCAACCTTCTTCACACTCATGCTCTGTCGTGCCAATAATTCACGCATGTAAATAAATTCGAATCAAAAGATCTATGATGATAAAAATCATATTCATAGTCCTAAATCAACGAAAAGTCGCTACGACCATCGTTCGAATTCAAACGGTGCCAGGGTGCGGGAGATCGTATCAATTTTCGTAGCACGGTGATATGCACGCGGGAATTAATTCACATGTACAGTCAACTGGACGCTATAGCAGCCTTGCCCTTACTTTCTTTCACAAACGATTGCTGTATCATGCGCGATAGAGCGTATGTGTAAAAGGGCATAATGTAAACGGCGTCTTGTATATAATAGCCCGGAATAGTAGCAATTCATATTTGAACGGTGTCGTAAGGTTTGCTTACCATCAGATAACGCAAGTGCCGGCGCATATACTGCCACAGAAGTGTACAATATCATTTGCAGCATGTACAATGAACTCGCGTACACGCGCGCAGTCTTACAGAAACGGATTTCCTGTTAAAATTAAACTTTATTGAAAGCTGCGACAAAAAATAACAGATAAAATGCATTCCTTACTTACCAAATATTCATAACAAGATGTAAGTCGCAGTCGCATGAATACTGGCAGGTACAGCTGGCTCGAAATAGGTACAATAAGCACAAAGGTGATACAAATCATCCAGAATTGTGCGCCTGCCATGTACATCTCCGCCGGATTTCCCAATAACTCTATAGCTGTGACGAAACTAAAAACAAACGTTATGTTATGGTTAAGGATGCCTTTGTAAACAGTAGATGATTCTAAAACTATTTTTAATAGAACAATATACCTTGCAGCTAAACTTAAAGCGGTCGGGAATGTACCCATAGATGATCCTCCTAGAAGAAAGTCGTCGCCACTAGTTGGTTTTTCCGTAAAGTATCCATAAAACACCCCAATACCGCAAGATATAATGAGCATGGCGGCCAACACACTGTAGTCTTCCCAATGGAATAGCTCGGTGTTAGAAATGCCATCTCTAGATGTTTCGTTTGTTGTGCTTGTGATGGCGGTCGGTATGCTGGGTAATGCTGATGCTATTGAAGCCATGTTTACTGTCCAACATGATAACAAACAAAATAGTATTATCTGAAAAATAAAATTGAATTGACATAGAATAGGGTTATCTATTTCTATATGAAACCTACTGGCCACTGTAGGCTAGGTTTCTATGGCAAAAGATACTTCGATTAAGGTGTGACTTAAATTGGCTTCTGATTGTTTAATTAGTGTGTGGGCTTGGTCGCACCTAAACAACTAAGCTAATTCGAATGATGTTTTTAATTAAAAAAACACTTTTCAATTGCCATCTAAGTGGCTAACAGGCATCTGTTGATGCGAGTGCGTAATGCTCCCAATGCTCCCAACTATAGTCATTTATTTTGTCTTGTTCTAGACGCAATTAAGTCATGCAGGAAAGGCTTATTCCAGAAATCCCCTGAAACAACTTTGAAGTTATTCTTATGGTGTCAAACCTTTTTAATAGCATACTTATAGTAGGTTTTTACGGGTGCATGTGTGCAACCATGAAAAATATTGTCAATAAAAATATGTCGTAGCTCATTATGGCCTTACATTGCCTTTCTTAATACCTACCTAAGTAATAATCAAATCACGGTCTATGCATTCCATGCAGCTGATTAGATTGAATGGAAATGACATGGTGGTGCGTTAGACAAGCCAAGTGCAGCGTTATCGGCGGCCGGCGGGCGGGGCAGCGGCGCGGGCGCGCGTCGCGACGGCTCGCGCTGCCGTAAGGCGGAATGATCCGGTTTGACTTTGCACGAGCTTCTTCGATCCGGATTAGACGGCGATGGCTCAGCGCTGGGCGAAGGGACTGCGTGTCTCACACCACATTCCGACCAATTACGAATAGCTGTTGATGATCTTGTTTTTCGTTTTATGAATTAGTTATGGGTGCTCATGATATTAACGTTTTTAATAGGCAAACAGACAACCTCGTTAAAAGAAAAAAATTATATAGGTACCTAACATAGACCATTTTTTTGCCGATAGTTAGCTAACTTTTTGTCAAAATAGCACGCACGCTGCTTCTTTATAGAAAAAAGCAGCAGGTAGGTATCTAATGCTCGCATTGCTGTGTTCCGGTTCGAAGGGTAGGTGTGGTTTCCGGTAAAATTACAGGCACAACTTTAGATCTCCATCTCAAGGTGGCAACGCGCAAGTGATATCTCTGATGTTGTAAGCGTACATAGGCTACGGTAACCGCTTAACGTCAAGTCGGCCGTACGCTTGGTTGCCACTTTAGTGGTATAAAAAAACGATGGAAGTTCGCTGTAATTTTTTATTATTGACTATCAATCAAAAACCAGGCAACCAAGGCAAGATTTGAAATTAAGACATTAACAATTAACAGTAAGTACCTAACCTACGATTAATTTTAGAAATTGTAGAGCCTATGTACCTATGTTACCAATTTATTTTTACCGTTATTATTTTTTAAGATTATTTTTTAATTTCAAGATGCATTTTGACAGTATAAATTGTATGCTACTTTCAAATATATTTTCTTATTACAAGTTCTGCGTTGATTGATTACACAAAACGCTGCGTCTGTTCGAGGCAAAGCAACGTGTCAAAGGTTACATCGTGAAGCAGCTAATTACAATACTAGACGAGAAAAAATATTAAATTCTTTCTAGTTTATTGGTAGGTAGGTAGGTACTCAGTCAGGAATTTGCAATACACTTTTATCCTTGAAACTTACGAAAGTTTGAGTAAATGGAAGAATAATAGATTTGTAACGTGCTGCGAGCTTTTAGTTAGGAGTCTCAAAAATAGCTAGAGGCGATTTCAGCATTCTCAAGTATGCCTCTTTATCATTATTGCACAGCGCCAACATTAACATGAAACATGAGAGGCTGTGATGCGCTCGATTTCAGAAACCGCATTTGCGATGCATTCATCATTTATATTTTGACCATGAGTGGGTGGTCTAGGATGCATTCTTTTAGTAATTAATTATAATAAATGAGTAACAGTTTTCCTTTTAATTGTTATAAATTATTTAAGATTTTCATGTAAAATATTACATAATAATGTATAAATAAAATGCGCTAAATATGGATTTAGATAGATAGGTACATATCTAATACATTATAATAATAAATTATATTATATATTCTACTACTACTACTAATCGAAACTTTTATATTCCGAGAATTTCATATTACCTATGCGACCTATACGTATTAAAACTCACCCTAAACTGTCCTCTTAACCGAATTGTTCTTTTCCGTGTATATTCTGCCATTTCTGTATAGTCAATAGTTATGTCACTGTATTTATTTACGATTATAATAGGGCTGGCTGTGTTTATCAATCCTGTCGACAGCGTACTGAGGGTTCGAGTCGCCGCTGGACATCTACGTACTCTAATCAATTATTGTGATTGTGACTAAGACAGGCATTTGTCACCAAAGCACAGCTTGTGTAGCTTTTGCCTTCGTGAGACTGCATAGCTTAAGTTTTGTTAGATCGATGAACCTGAAAATATACAAAATTATATTACTTATTATATTTCTTTAACAAAATTTGAGTTATTAACAGGGTTATTTAGCAACGAATCAAAAGTGGTGTAAGTCTTTACAAAGGCGCCTAAATCTTTTGGAAAATTCAGGCTGAAATTTTGAAACGTTAGGTCTTTTCGAAGGGCAGGGAAATGATGAGATCGTTTCGAAATTTCAATTACAAGTTCAACTGGGATAATATTTTACAGGTGTAATCAGTTGGGACATTTGCGTGTGGGTTTTGACTTTTATTTTTAAAATAAAACAACAACTACGAAGAAGAATGGCAAGACTAGTGGTTTTCTTACTGTTGGGACCTACTTATCGGTTACATTCATGGTCATGAATATATCCTGTTAGGTACAAGGAACTAACCAGTGCTGCCTAATAATGATACCTATTACCTATGTCTTAACCTACTGCACCTAATTAGATTCAAATTTTTGTTACGTACTACCTCGGAATGAGTTATAACGAAATATTAAGAGAAGATTTAATCGTGGTCCATACCATTGCGTGTGCTTATTCTAATGTATAAATCATTACGTGTACTTATTCTTATGTATAAATCAACCGGTTCCAGATAGACAGAGGCACTGGCACTTGCATATCTTCCTAGTATTTCCACATTATAAGCTCGAGTGGGGTCAGCAAAGGGTCAATTATTCCCACACAGGTATTAAATACGCTGTTAACACCAGCAATAATGGAAGGAATGCGTTAAGATAATGTCGTCGAGCCGAGCCGATATACATTTGTAAACTTCATCCACGCACTGCAATGACACGTTACACCTTTTGGAAACTGCACGAAACATAGGAATAGCTTTTGCATCGCACAGAACAGAAGTCACTAACGTGTTATCAATTCTTAGATCTGTTTCATTAATACAACCGCACTAATATTCATTCCGAGTAACTGAAGTAACTGACTGAATGTTGACTGCAATTAGTCATTCAATTCTATTGTAGGAAATTAATTAGTGTAGCTGCTGTGGGTACCTAGCATGATCAATAGACATTTTATCTAACTGCTACACTATTCAGTATCTAATTAACCATACGTACTACGTACATACCTTTAGGTAGTTCACCATTCAATAACATGATCAATATTGAATTTTGTAACCTTAGTTTGAGGGGGAAAAAAAACATGCAGATCAAGACTTGAGCGATACAATAAACAGCAATATGCACGTGTGTTGGTCAAACTGAAGTAAGCGGTCATTATTTCAAATTCAGCTCAGTTTGTCCAAGCGTTACAAATGCGATAGCGAATTGGAACTACGTACCTATGGCTTACAATTTACATTGATTATATTAAAATTACATATTTTTATAACCGTACCTACCTACTACCACAGAGCTACTACTAAAACAAGCGAATACAAAGATTGACTCACAAGTTAAAAAAAACTATCTAGATAAAAAATTCTGCAATCTATTAGAAAATGAAAAAAAACATAGGTATTTAACAATTGTGTTAGTATGTGAGTGACAGCTTAAATGGATGTCGGGCGTCGCCGTCGGCTGCCCTCGAGCGGAGCTGGTCGCTGCCTCCGGCTCCGCTCGGTAAGAGGGCGCGCGTGAGCCCCATCACACCGTATTGCGCAAGCCATAAGAACCATCGAAAGTGCCCCCTCCCCGGATATAGAGCGCACATCTCTTATAAACACAGGTGGCGCCTGATTGCTGGACACTGTTCTATCCAAACTCGTGTGTAACGTGCTCAGGATGTGTGACAAAACGGTAGGTGCCCGTGACAGTGAACCGCTTAACCTAGTGATCTGGTGTCAAATTTTTATTTCGGGATAGTGAAAATGGATTTAGTGATCATGTGCTGGATACAAGCAGGAATCTAATAAAAAATATTTTTGCCTGTAATTCCCATTCATGACGGGCAAGTCGTCAGGGGCACAAGACCTTTACGTAAACCCTTATCTTCTATGCCTATGTGAACGTTAATTTATGTGTGCAGGTGCTGAGGTCAATGTTCGTAGCGGCGCTGGTGGCATGCGCGATCGCGCGGCCGGAGCCCCCGTCGTCGTACGGACCGCCATCCGCGTCCTACGGAGCGCCCGCTCCCCAGTACGGCCCTCCCCAACAGCCCATAGTACACAAGCACGTGTACGTGCACGTGCCGCCTCCGGATAACGAGTACCCGGCTGCCCGCAAGCAGATCTACGTGCCTCCTCCCCAGAAGCACTACAAAATAGTGTTTATCAAGGCGCCGACCCCGCCGACTCCAACCGCGCCCATCATCCCGCTGCAGCCTCAGAACGAGGAAAAGACCCTCGTCTACGTGCTGGTCAAGAAACCAGAGGAACAGCCCGACATCGTCATCCCCACGCCTGCGCCCACGCAACCTTCCAAACCGGAGGTGTACTTCATCAGATACAAAACTCAGGTAAGTCAATTACAAACATGGAAACTTATGCTATAGAGTACACCCTTAACGTTCATTAAAAGGTAGGTATATCTTGTAAATGTCAACATGGCCTTGTAAATAATTTCTTGAAATTGCTGCAAGTGGAGTTAATGAAACAAAAGAGCCGCACACATCGAGATAACATCTTTCAAATGCAAAATCAAGCTCAGACTCTTTTTACTCGAGATCAAGAAGTAATAAAAGGGTGATAAAAGAACTAATGAACTATTACAATTAAAATATATATTATTTACCTAATTATACTAATAAATAGGCAAGTAATATTTAGTCAATTAGCTTTGACGTCGTGCCTATAAAGTGAGTATATTTCACGGTCGTTGATTCAAGCCTATGCGATGGTATCTAGTATGGGTACCCCTCGCACTGGTTCAACTCGTGAGGATGCGCTCGCACTGTCTTGTGAAAGTACGCTATAAACATTTCCTGGAGCGGACTAGTCAGGAAGCATTAAAGGCGTTATTTGCATGACCTAACGTGCTCAGTGCACCGCACCTGCCATCATCATTAGACCTTGTGACGCAACATGCTTCTGTTTTGCCCTAAGGCGACATCTACAATATAAATCTAGGCCAAAATCTGATCGGTGTCAATTATTTTAGAAACGTAGGTACACTTTAAATTGTAATATGACCATAGTAGAACTCTTTTATTCCTAATGTTTATAGACATTTTAGAAAACTGTGTGGCTGCAATTATTACAGTAATAATCTCAATTATTACTGTAACTTTTTTAGAGGTTTAGATTATCTAGGTTCATATTTTTTTAGAGCGCTGGTGGTCTAGTGGTAGTGACCCCGCCTTCCGATCCTAAGGTTGTGGGTTCAAACCCGGTCGTGACCAATGGATTTTTCTGTACGAAAAATTTATGTGCGCAATGCCAGTGCTCTCATACGGTGAAGGAAAACCAAGAACTAAAAATTCGAAAGACATGTGCCATCCACCAATCCGCATTGGGTCCGCGTGGTGGATTAAGACCCAATGACTCTCGCCTGAGAGTAGGCCAGAGTCCCAGCAGTGGGAACATTAGAAGGCTGTCATGATGATGATGATATTTTTTGATTACTTACCTACTCTATAAACTGTGATGTAAACATTACATCGTAATAACATAATTTTTTTGTGTTGTGCATAATTATAGTATTACCAATTTTTCGTTCAAATTAAATTATATTAGAAACAAGTGGGACGACCGACGACGCCGACGCCCCGCGACTTTGTCTGCATCGAGTTTTTATACAAACTTCAACTTTCCCCTGCGTCCTCTAGGAATTGAATTTCTGGAATTCCTTTTTAGTGCACACCTACACCATAAAAGCAAGGTGTTTCTCTCCAAATTTCATGTTTCTAGATTTAGGCAGTAGGTTGATCTGTCATCCTGTCATTAGTGCACACCTACACCATAAAAGCAAGGTGTTCCTCTCCAAATTTCATGTTTCTAGGTCTAGGCAGTAGGTTGATCTGTCATCCTGTCAGTCAGTCACGCACGATATATTCATTACCTACGTCCATGATATTCTAATTGCCGTAAACGAAAGTAGCCGTAAAAGATTCACTACATTCAGGTTATTTAAGCATTTGTAGATAGATACCTAATATATTTCAACGTAACCACTAATCTATTTTTGACATGCATGGCACATCTAGGACACAAAAACAAAATTGTTTGAAGTACCTATTCAGGTACCTACTTATATTACTAGGTATGTAGGTAGTTGCGCATGTTACATAATTATAAGAAGGCGGTTTTTTGAAGAACATTAGAGAACTACAATACGGTTAATCAGATATAAATAAAATATAAACAAGAATCTTTGTTGTCTTCTTCCTATTTAATTTGCCTCTGGACTTTCCTGAAAGCTATAACGTGAGTGACCAAGAAGAGCCATTAGTCTTGACCTTTTCCAATTTATTAATGGTTAAATGGCATTGAGATTCTGGATTTGTCATAACTATTGCAATTGTTTTTTATTTCGGCTTTGCCAACTCTCAGAGCCACTTTATCGTAGTTTATTCTCAGCGAACAGTAAAAGATCGCTTGCAAATCTAAGATGTGGCAGTAAGATAGACAGCATTGATTTTTATCCTATCGCAAAAAAATTAGGACTCGCGTCCTTTAAATCAGTCTTAGTATAATCTAAAAATAAAATATAATATAGGACTTCCTGTCTTCTCCATATGTGATTACCACCTGTCCATATTATGGCTCGTCTTGGCTGGGGCACTACCGTGCCTCCAGATAAAACTTAATCTGGACTTGAAATAGCACATTATAGACTAGCTTTTTATCCAGATGACGCAAGCGAAGCCGCGAGCAGAAGCTATAAAACATATTATGATACAGTACAGTTCAATATTATCATCAACATCAAGAAGGAACCCTATGGCTCCCCGTTGGAACACAAAAATAGCAATTACATCAAAAATAATATTTATGTTTACAGAAGCAGGAAGGTTACCCAGCAGCCGCGCCCCAAGCCGAGTACGGTCCTCCTGCTTCAGCGCCTTCATCTGAATACGGCGCACCATAATCCGCCCCCGGACTGAATCGGCTGACCCTGACTGCATTTCCCACACCTCTCAATCTCGTCCAAAGCCCGTCGTCACTCAATGATATCGCACCTGACCTTAAATTTTGTCCCCTGTTCAACATATATAATCTCGGTCTATAACTATAACATCAGCTAATGTATAAAAACTCTATTCTATGCCAGCTGTCAAAGAAAATTGGTTAGTGTAACAAGCCTTTATGTTTGTATAGCAGTGGTCGCATGAAATTTAGTTACCCACATTTCAGTCGATGAATCTCGGCAATTGTAAAGTTAACATACTGTTGTAGCTAAAGCCGCCGTCGATCATAATTTATGTAACTATTTGAGTAGGTTCACGAAATGGATCTCAAGTAATATCAACCTCATCACTGAAGTATCAGGAGAGGCAAGGCCAGTGCAGCAATTTCAGCTGCAAATAGGTAGCTACGCCAAACTTTAACTATAATGCATCGTGCAAGTTTCATCTTTTATTATACATCAAATTGATGTGAATGTTTGTAAATAAACTTATTGTATTTTTATACGTACTTATACATAAATGTTTTATAATAACTTATTTATCTTTTATTAATAACTCTGAATAGTCCTCATGATAAAATATGGCACACGCAAAGCTACACGCAACGTAGCCTATGCAATGCAGCGCATCTCGGTTGTAAATATTACGAAAGGTGTTAACTAGGAGATGTCGAACCGATCCTGATTAGAGTTGCGCTAAAAGCGAAAACATGTAAATCATTTATTTAAATTAAAATAGCACATAATCGGTTATACAATAAGATGACCCGACTGCCTCATTACATAATTTCATGGGTCATGAAGTTTTGTTTATTGAAGAAAAGCGAGCCAAGGATTCAAAAAGGAAGTTTTCTAATATCTCGTTTACTATAATACCCGCTTACAGAAAACTCTGTGCTTCCCTGTCTACACACTTACACAATCTACTTCAATGTACATAGGTACCTACTTATCTATCTAATTTAACAATCACTTATACCAAGTATCATAGGTATTTCACGTTAAGAAATTCTCAAGGTAAGTGGTAGGTACTTGGTTAACGAAGAAGGTTGCTTCTTCAGTGTAAATAGTAAACTGACTGTATTAGCCTTATTTGTCTTTGCGACCTCAATGGCGCAGTGGCCAAATGGGGTGTATTCTACGGAAACCTAAGTTTGATTCGCGCTAAGGCCGCGCCGCTACGGGACAGAAATGTTAGCATATTTTTTTCTGGATCTGGCGTTGTGTAACCATGGTGCCTAGACTGCCTAGTGTTACCTAGATACAGATAACTTGTATTAGGTACTTTAAGATGTTATAAAATGTACCTACCTAATTTAGTGTTGTAAACTTTGGTCTCGTCAGTTTCGCATGCACGATGAATACCCTTTATTTCCTACCAACCGTACCGAGCCAGAAATTACCATTGCATAAGTTTGTCTGATGGCCTGACCATAGTAAGTACAATGCTTTTTCTCACATAGGTAACCTACTTAAAAAAAGTAGTTACATTACATGTAGGTATGTAGTACATACACTACATAGTGAAGTACAAGCGTGCCTACTTATGATGTAACTTCAACAATCGTAACAGTAAAAAATGTCTCACGGCGCTCTAACAGCAGTTTAACATTTTCACTTTCTCGAGTAGGCAGCGTATGAATGGACTCTTCCGCCAGCCAGGATTGCCATGAATTTATTGTCATCAATTCATCGTTTTATTGTCATCATTCGTTGTGTTGTGTAATGTTTGGTAGGTTAGGTGGGCAACCCTGAAAGGGCATCGGATCCATTGTTTCCCCACAATCAAGCCACTAACTAAACAAAATTATGGTAATGAATGGCCACACGATTACGTATTTTGAATTCCATTTCCGGTTTGTTTTTCATAGCGAAGCAAAGTGTGTCCTGGAAAACGGGCGTTTGTTATGGTCAAGCTAACGACTTGACCGTCTCGTGAACTTTGAACTTGAACTCACGGACATAAAACAATAACAAATAAGGTTATACTTATAAATACTGTTGTTTAAGTAATACTCAGCAAATAAAAGTGAGCGCGTTTATCAGAAATTGTTCGTACGCACGTACAAAAGACTTCAACGCGCTCTATGATGTTGTTCGTAGAAGCTCGTAGCTTCGCGTAGGTCTTTATCTACGAGCACAGAATTTTCTTCAATAAACGGCAACAGGTGGTTTTCGCCATACTTTCGTAGTCTTCTTCTTCTAAGTACTTTAGTAAATAAAAAATATACCTACAATGAATTGCTTTTCGTTAGTCTATATAACTCGACAACCAACAACGGCTGGACCGATTTGGCAAATTTGTGTAAAAAACCGCGTGGAGACAGACTACGATTTAAAAACGGGCTTATAAACGTGTTTATATTAATCTGAGCCGAAAACGGTCAAATCCGAGAGAGCTGTTCGTTCGGGCCCTTCAAAGCTACATACAAAAACTAACGAGTTTGAAGGTATGAACAATACTTCAATTAAAATAAATAAATAAATAATGCACGACAATCCACACAGCATCATCTAGCCCCAAGGTAAGCTACTGTTAAACAGAGCTGTATTATGGGTACTAGATGACTGATATATTATACTTAATACAATACAATACGTAGATAGATATTTTTTATTATATATAGAAAATACCCAGAACACCCGGAACTAATGTTTGTAGATCGTACAAACATTTGTCCCGAGGCGGGAATCGAACCCGCAACCTCCTCGTCGCAGGCGAACCTGCGCCCGGAATTCAACGAGCTCCGTTCGCAGAGACATAGGATTTGAATTTTTTAAAACAATATTTTATCATTGTCATCAACGCTCAGATTTTTTATAAAACTCAACAAAACGTTTCTGCTGGTTCCTGGTAAGTAAAAAGTAGGTAGCTAATTAGGTAGAGTACCTACTTACCTTACCAGTTTAATTCAGTTATTTAAGCCTACATTATTATTGCTCATTATGTAGGTACTTGTCTTGTCGATTGATGATCTAATAAGATTAGGTACCTACTTACTCGTAGTAGGGTACTTACTAGATACTTAGGTAGGTAAGGTACTTAGTTTTTATCGAAGGCCCAACATCGACTTGGTCTGCCTCTCTGTTGTCTCAACCTCTGTTGTTTCTAATGATTTTTAAGTTTTCTACTTTCATTGATTAAGTAAAATAAAATTGCAACAACTACGATTATTTGTAGGTACTTATAGCGGTTGATGTTCGAGGCTATCTTGAAAATTTTGACGTAAAACGGTAAGATCCCAAGAGAAAAAGTAAACCTATTACTCAATCCACTTAAACAATAAGGTTATTATAACACTCCAATCATCATAAGGGCCCATTTACACCATACCACATACAATAATTGTCTTGTCAAATTGATTTTGGAACAAAAAAATTCGAAAATGTATTTACTTACTTCTAAGCCTTCTTATTTATCTCATATTATTATTATAGTACACATAATTTACTTGTATATTTTTACTACTGATATTTATAAATACTTCTATTGTACTACCTTCTGTTTATGTTTAAGTATATACCTATTTTATTTAAATTAGGTACTGTATTTATGTAACTGACATCCGTGCTTCCTCCAAGCCTCCAACTGTGCTCCAACGGAAGACTAGCGCTGGGTTGCTATGCGACCCAGCAAATGCTGAGTTTGAGCCTTTTTGTGGCGGACAGACTATTTATTATATTTTTTTATTTCTTTATGGGTACAATCGTGCACATACCTATGTACTATGATGAGTACTTTGTTTTATATGATGTACCTATGTTTTTGCAGCTTATGTTCGTCATAAATAAAAGCATTTTCTTTCTTTCAAAATGGATTTGATAAGGCAATTCTTGCATGCAATTATTGTATGGTGTAAATGGACCATAACAGTTGCATGCTAATTTACTTTTGCATTTCGCTCGTTACTCCAAGAGTTGCCTGGAAGAAATTGCTTTAGATAGAGCAATAAGTACCTACCTACACCTATTTAAGCTTTTATTTTTTGTTAGTCGTTCGTTAGTCTCGCTAAAACTCGAGAACGGCTGGACCGATTTGGCTATAAGTACCTACTTAGTTTTAAAATATTTGTGCGAGTCCAGGGCAAATAAAAGGTGAGAAAAACCCGAGTGAAACCGCGCGGGTCAGATAGTACCTACTCGTACCTACCGTATAATCGGTCTCTAAATTTAATATTTGTTTGTAAAACTTACTGGATGCTTCTATAATCTATTTATAAAACCAGTAGGAATATTTCGTAGGTCGGTCGGTACTCTCATTTTCAGTAAGCAGTATCCATTGACGTTTTGGCAACAGCAGGCGTCTCGCTGTGGGTTTTTCTACAGGCGCTTTCCCATACATCGCGACACGAATACCTGCTATGTATTTTTACCCGACTGATTAAAAAATGTCATTGAAGCTAGAGAGTGAAATAAATCTTGATTCTGAACCATGTGTGTTAGCTTGGGATAGCAAACTATTTGTTGGTGCTGAAGACGGCTCTATAAAAGTAAGTTATCGATTTTCTAATCCTCTAAGAATTTGAACCCTGAAAATATCAGGTTTAGGACCGTTTTGGCTGTGCGTCAGTAAAACCAAGCAACAATTTTCAATTTATTTTCTAGTCATATGATGAAAACTTATCTCCTGGAGTTTCATGGTCAGCACACGCCGTACAGCTGTTTGCATTAGCAGCGTTTGGAGGCAAAGTGTACTCCTCATCAAACGACGGAGGAGTTAGAGTTTGGAATGCCGAAGGTCAAAATATTACTGAACTATCACGTAGCGAAGTGGATATTGGCGCACTGAATATCTCTGGAACATATGTTATAACCGGTGATGAAGACGGTAATGTAAGTAAATAGGTAGTAGCTACATTCTAAGATTTCTAAGCCTTAGAGAAAAAGACATTTTTTTTAAAAAAAGGTACCTATTGTAAGTAGGTACTTACGTAGGTACCTTTTTTTTTAAAAAATGTTCTTTTAATCTCGATTAGGTAAATCGATAAAATTACTTCATTGTTGGAAATCGAGAAAGGCGGCGTAATAATAAAATATTTGAGCGTGCGCGCCGCGTAGCGGTTACAGGGGGTCATTGACACGCGCAGGTCATTAACGTTATTGACTGACACGCGTCGAAAGCTGCTCTTTCGATAACATACCTATACCGAGTCTTTCATTATTAGTCCATAATATTAAAGGAATTGGTTCCATACATCATCATCATCATCATGACATCCTTCTAATGTTCCCACTGCTGGGACACTCTCTCTCTCTCTGGAGCGAGAGTAATTGGGTCTTAATCCACCACGCGGACACACCATGCGGATTGGTGGATGGCAGGATGGCACATGTCTTTCGAATTTTTAGTTCTTGGACATGCCGGTTTCCTCACGATGTTTTCCTTAACCGTTCAGGTTCCACACTAAAATACATGGTAACTATAACTACTTATAATACCTACCTACTTTTTGTTCAACTTGAATGCAATTAAATGATTGATCTATAACTTGTACTACTAGTACATGTACCAACATGTCCTACATGCCTCTACATATATACATAGGTACCTTTTTACATTATTATATTTTAATTTTAACAACTTTTCAACCAGGTAATTTTTTATAATAACGACAGAGAAAAGGCTAGATACAATGTGTTGGAAGAAGTTAAGGATGTGCAATACAGTCCTCCATTCATGTTCACTGTTCGGGATCTTTACGTTACCGTCACTGAGATTCAGCCTGGTGAGTCCATTCAACTTGGCAAAGTCGTCCCTTGAATCCCTTGATCTAAGAACGTAGGTACCTACCTACTTATTTATAAAGTATTTAGCCCTGATCAACCAACGCAGCTTAGTTAGTCCGATCTATAGGATAGGACCTACCTACATAACCCATCGTGAAGACTTCAACATGTTATCGAAATCCCACCATAAGTTTTCAACATAACTGGTACGAAACCTTGTATTATTTTTTTATTGACATGATAATTAGCCGATAAAATCTTACTACTCATAAGTACTTTGCGTACCAACTTACATGTTTTTTTTTTTCAGATCAATCCAAGACTCGCTTCGTGACACGCCATACGATGGAAGGAAGAGCTCCAATTAAGCTGACTGGAAAGTGGCTTATTGTAACAGCCAGGGGCGGTAATAGCTTGAGACTTCATTTCGCCACAGTTGACCAAGAGTTTAAATTAATGCATGAAGTTAAGGTACCTAAGTCCTTAATACTATTTAAATGCAGTCTTAGACAATACTTTTGTAGTAAGTTTCCTTAATTTATCTTCTTGATTTATAGGTAAGTGACATGATAGTCGCAAGTGTGGCTGTTAATGGAGACTATGTTTGGACAGGAGGATGGGATGGACAAATCAAGAGATGGCTAATAGCAAATGACCAACTCCAAGCAGCTGGGGACATTGATGTGGGTGGCTGTGTTAGTGCTCTTGCAGCAAATTCTGACTTTGTGTTTGCTGCAGTAACTGGAAGGCGATTAGTCAAAATCAAGGTAGTTTAGAAGTATAGTTCGCACAGCAGATCTAGGCTTCCGTGAAGTTAGCTGTTTGTGATGCGCAAAGACAATTTAGTTTGAAAAAGCTCCATTGCGCATCGAAACGGCTAATTTCACGACGGCCGAAATCCGTTGTGAGAACTATACTTACCTAAACAAAACCTAAACTCAAAGTAATTTTATTCAGTATCCGTATTTGGTGTTCACTTTAAAATATCTTGAAAACTGGGTGATTGTTTTATAGCAAAAAGAGAATAAACTAAATTTTATACTATCCCAAAAAAAAAACAGATAAGACTTGAATCTGCAATCTTATACTTGTTTTTTACCTGCCCCATGATCACATAACTCTGTTAGCGACCAATCTCCATTGATCTCAATCTCAAACTGTCTAATATGACAGAAGAGCTATCAAACTGTCAAACTGTTTATTACACAGTTTGAGATGGAGATTGGTCGCTGACAGAGTTATGTGATCAACCCGCTGTTCTGCCACTTGGGATATCTATCACCCCATCAAGCAGGAAATACCGAAAGTTAACCTACAGGAGCCACATTTCTGTTATCTAGGCCTGTTTAAATACAAAGAGAGGTGTTGCATTGCACTTTATAATACAATATTATGTTGTTAACTATTAGACTAAGGGAGCTCTGAAGGTTCATGAGTGCATATTATTTTTTAATCACTGAAATGTTTAGGCAGGCCGGTGTGGATGATAAATAAAAATAATTCATTTTGAATTGAATGTGTTATTTATTTCTCGGATTCAGACAGAAATGTATATATTTTACAATATCATAGTAGAGACAGAAAAATATTAATTGAGAATTTACATTTCCTGATAGATAAATAAAGGTATAGTTCGCACAGCGGATCTAGGCTTCCGTGAAGTTAGCCGTTTGTGATGCGCAAAGACAATTTAGTTTGAAAAAGCTCCATTGCGCATCGAAACGGCTAATTTCACTACGGCCGAGATCCGTTGTGAGACCTATACCAACATATTTATACTATGTTATTAGAGATTAGATAAACCTAAAACCAGAGGATGTAAGCAACCAAGTTGAATAGAATAGTTTGATCTGTGAGAAATAAAAACATAAATAGATTCTAGCTACATACAATCACTGAATAGCATTTTAGATTTATGATCAAAACTACACTACAATCTCAATATCACACAGTTCAGATTCTGATGGTAGTCTAACAGACCCTGGACTAATGAAGTTAGGATCTATCAGCGGTATCCTAGCTTTTTCGCGACGACGCAACTCTAGAAAAGCTTCTCGTTGAGCCCAATCCCTCATATGGACATCAGGAGCGTATGCCCAAGCAAAGCCTCCAAAAACTAGACAAAGGGTGACTGAGAAGAAGAATGAAGAGTGATGAGCGTTTGTGTCATCTTCTTTACTTGTGAAGTCAAAGCCATAGCTTACCCAGTTCTTATCTTGAGGCTCACAAGCTGTTGTAGCAGCGGAATCGCTGTTCTTCTTGGAAGTGGATATTTCTCGACTTAGTTTGTTAATATGGTTCCAGACACATCGTTGCATTACAGGCATGTGTCGAAGTTTTATCAATGCCGCCATTATGTTCTAGTATATTGGTTTTTGGCTTTTCTCTTCAATGCAATGAATTCTTATTATTTCGAGGCTCGCTGGTTACGAAATCGAAAATATCGAGAAAGAAAAACAGCTGACTGACAGTAAGTAGAAACTGTCAGAGTCAGTCATGCATGTCATAACCATTTAGTTTATGCCAAGTCCAACAAGATTCTTCTAGAAATGAAAACGTCATAGTACGTCGACATTACTTGACACTGGCAATATTGTATATACAGACAGACTGCCATTAAAAAAAAAGAGAGTTAAAAGAAGAAGAAAATAACAAAACAAAATCTAATCTGTGAAAGAAATTCTCCCGATTCCCGTCCCGCCCGGCTAGTGCGTGCGTGTAAAAAATACTGTTTCTCTAAATAATTAAAAGAATTTGTGAAATTTGATTAAAATGGTGGTGAGGCAATATAACGAAGAACTGAAGTATCTTGAGAAAATCAATCCCTTTTGTTGGAGGATAAAGAAAGGGTTCCAACCTAACATGAACGTGGAAGGCATTTTCTATGTCAATAGTACACTTGAAAAACTGATGCTAGACGAACTAAGAAACGCTTGCAGACCTGGCATGACGGGAGGGTTCCTTCCCGGCGTAAAGCAGATAGCTAATGTTGCGGCTTTGCCAGGGATTGTGGGCCGATCTGTTGGTTTGCCTGATATTCACTCTGGCTATGGATTTGCAATAGGTTTGTAGTTTGTATTTATCTTGTTTTGTAACACTTGCAAACTTCAGACAGTACTTTATTTATTAAATCTGATTAAGTTATGCATTACAATATGCATAGTAATTATGATAATTTTATTGATATAATTATTGCTAGCTGTCCCTTCTCGCGATATTGTTCGCAAGTAGTTGGGTCAAAGTTCTAAAAAGCTAGATTTTTGAGAAAGCTATGTATCTGTAATATTGTATTGACAACCAATGTGGCGCGGCAGGCGAAGGTCCGCCTGTGATGCAGGAGTTTGTGGGTTAGATTCCCGCCTTGGAACAAATGTTTGTACAATCTGCAAAAATTTGTTTTGGGTGTTGAGAGTATGTTCTATGTATATTAGTCATCTAGTACCATAACACAAGCTCTGCTTAGCTTGGTGCTAAATGGTGCTGTATGGATTGTCCAGAATTCTTCATTTGTTACAGTAGAATATTGATCATATAGATTTTTTTCTGTTTAACAATTTTTTCTTCTACTTCTTCGTTTATGGACTCTGTGGCATATTTGCCACAATTTTGCCAGTGTCAAGTAGTGAGTTTGATTGTCTCATGGCAATGTAAACTAACGAAATTTGGAAAGAAATGGTGACTTTTCTTTCAAAATTCCCTTGGTTAGTCTTTGACTAAATTACCAACCAACATTACCCCTCCATTTCAATTACTTACACTTATGCTAAGTAAACAAGTTAAATTGTATAAACTGCCACCAAATTTACGCAATAAAACTTAAAATAACACAAGAAAAATAATTAAAATGGGAGAACCCTTGTCGATGTGACAAAATAGCCAAAGACAATCCCAATGTTTATATTGCAGGAAATATGGCTGCTTTTGATATGTCAGACCCTAAAGCCATTGTGTCACCTGGTGGGGTCGGATTTGACATCAACTGTGGTGTTCGCCTTTTAAGAACAAACCTTAGTGAAAAGGATGTGCAACCAATAAAGGTAGTCTTCTATTTCTTTGTACAATTATTAATAGATTGGACCATGGTGGCTTTAGAAAGAGTATTCATGGTAAATTTTATTACAGGAACAACTTGCACAAAGTCTCTTTGATCACATTCCAGTGGGAGTGGGCTCCAAAGGTATTATTCCCATGAATGCCCGTGACCTTGAAGAGGCTTTGGAGATGGGGATGGACTGGTCTCTCAGAGAAGGATATGCCTGGGCTGAAGATAAAGAGCACTGTGAAGAATATGGTCGTATGTTAAATGCTGATCCATCGAAGGTCAGCCTCAGGGCAAAGAAGAGGGGTCTACCACAACTAGGCACTCTTGGTGCTGGTAACCATTATGCAGAAATCCAAATTGTTGATGAAATTTATGACAAATATGCAGCGGGCAAAATGGGCTTGGAAAGGGTTGGGCAAGTTTGTGTTATGATTCATTCAGGAAGCAGAGGATTCGGCCATCAGGTGGCTACTGATGCTTTAGTACAAATGGAGAAAGCAATGAAGAGAGATCAAATTGAAACAAATGATCGCCAACTGGCTTGTGCTAGAATTCATTCTGTGGAAGGACAGGATTATTTGAAAGCAATGTCTGCAGCAGCTAACTTTGCATGGGTGAATCGTAGTTCAATGACATTCTTGACACGTCAGGCTTTTGCCAAGCAGTTCAAAATGGCACCAGATGATCTTGATATGCATCTCATTTATGATGTCTCACATAACGTCGCGAAGATAGAAGAACATGTTGTAGATGGCAAACCTAAGACTTTGCTGGTGCACAGAAAGGTAATAAAATTATTATCATAGTGTGCAAATTTTGGATTGCAATTTTAAATTTGTATAGCATATATTTTATTCCTATTATGTTGGCTTATAGTAACAATCAATGTTGCTTGTTGCCACCTCAAGATATAAGATTAATATTCTAGTGCTCATCTTTTTTTATTTTTAGGGATCTACACGAGCATTTCCTCCACATCATCCATTGATACCTGTTGACTACCAGTTGACAGGGCAGCCAGTGTTGATTGGAGGCTCAATGGGCACTTGCAGTTATATTCTCACTGGAACTCATCAGGGCATGACTGAAACATATGGATCTACTTGCCATGGAGCTGTAAGTAGTGTTGGTCAATTTGTCATATTTATCCCTTGTTTGCTTGTAGTGTAGGCATTGTCTCACATAGGTATAATTTTTCATGAATGTGCCCTTCAAACCTAAACACAGTAATGCTTGCACACTACTGCTTTGAGGTAGAATATCTGGCACTGCGGTGGTACCCACCAAGAGGTCTCTTGCTGAAGAGTCCTTCTTGGTGGTGGACCTTTACCACCAGGTAAAGCTTAAGTCTTGTTAACGCCAAATCCATAACATAATGAGTGATCATGCAAAAGGTAATTCAGTTACTTTTTTATATTTCCAGGGAAGGATGTTGTCTCGTGCTAAATCAAGAAGAAATTTAGACTACAAAGAAGTACTGTCAAAGATGGAAAGCATGGGAATATCCATTAGAGTAGCATCACCCAAGCTAGTGATGGAAGAAGCTCCTGAGTCATATAAGAATGTCACAGATGTTGTTGATACCTGCCACGCTGCAGGCATTAGTAAGAAGGCTGTCAAGTTAAGGCCTATAGCAGTAATAAAGGGCTAATTAGTCGTACATTTGATGACAGAATTCAGTTTCTAAAATTTTCTCATTTTACCAAAAGACTTCTTCTATTCTAAGCAATTTGCATATTTTGTATTTATTGTAAGGTCTAATTATTAAAGTGATGTATTTGAATTAAAATGTTTAATTTTTGTCAAACATGTCAAATAATAAAACATTGATTTGTCAGATTTTAATATTTCTACAATAACAATAACAATTTAATTCTATGAATAAATTAATACTTTTATTTTAATGATCTAGCTTTGGAGGTAAACATTGTTCAATTCAGCAACTAATGACTAAAGAAGCTCCTACAGAGAAATAAAACATCAAAATTTTTTTTAAAAGTAAAAGTTATAAAAAGAAATCCCTACCTGCTGTAATGTAATAATATAAAATATGTTTAACTGTTGTAACTCAATAACTGTTTGTATTGGTTGAATATATTACAACAAATGATACTCTGGCCTTACATACATATTTAGAAATGCTTGTAAATTTACACATTGTTTAATATTAGCTCTACCTGTCTATAACATTGTCATAAATACAATGGATGCGAAAAAACGCTTATATTATAATGTGTAAATTTTAAAAGCATTTTGAAGTACTTGACATACCATTTTTTCAGTAGAATACTACGCTAACGAAACCACAGGCGAATTCTAGTATTTTAAAATTAGGTACCCGTAGTAGAATACTACGCTAACGAAACCACAGGCGAATTCTAGTATTTTAAAATTAGGTACCCGTAAAAACAACTTCATTAAAAAAAATGCTATTTTAATGCTTTAAAAGCTCAAACGGATTTACTATAATTCTAATTTTGTACTGTTGAGTTTGTGGCAGACATTTCACCTCAATTAGAGCGGTTTAGTATCCATTGTACTTTATATTGCAACGCACGCTTATCAGCACAACGGAATCGCCTCGCGTGTAGTCAATCGACCGTAATTTGGTTGCAATCAATCTCACGTGGCTTTAATCAAAATCTGTCATATTTTATTTGAATTGAATAAGACTGTTTAACGACAAGTACCAGTTTTACACAAGGTTGTACGTTGTATATGTTGCAAATCAATTTCAATCAGATATCTGCCAATAAGCCGTCACAAACAAAACTATGTCAGTTTTGTATTTACATGTTTAAGTTTAAAACAGTGAAATTAAATGCAACATTTGCAACCGAATTTCAAGCCTTGCTGGTGCCGTCTCATTGAGCCGATATATCTGTCAGATCGAGCATAATAATGTAGGTACTCTATGATCTGCCTTTTACTTTTAAGTAATCATCATCCGTGGAACATAGCGTAGCGTAGTAACAGCTGTACGCGCGATCGCCATGCATTTTATGTAAGTAAGCTAAACGGCTTTTAATTTATCGGCTAAAATTACAAGCAGGGCTGTTCCAATGAAGAATAGGCCTGGTGGTAGAACTGCTGTTGTACGATCTATTTCATCTGGAAGGGAAATCAATCATTTATCTAGCTAGTATGTGATTATGGGGCAGATAAACAGGGACCTTCGGATTTGGAAATTGTCATTTGATTGGTAAAGTCTAATGCTAGGAAATGTCATGTGTCATTTCATCCATGCCAATTTCAGCTACGGCGACGTATTACTTCTTTGATGGGCTCTGAGATGACTAGCATAACCAATTTTGGCTTATTAATTTAGCTATTTACATTATTGTATACTAGCTGTTGCCCGCGACAACTGCTATTCCATATTATGCTACTTTAATACCAGTATTTATATGCCAAATTTCATCTAGATTCGTTCAGCCGTTCTAGCGTGATTGAGTAACAAACATACATCCATCGTACGACTTGTATTCTCGCTCGTTTCCCTTCTAGACGTCCATGTTATTATGTCGTCGTGGTTATTAAGTACCTGTTGCTACGTCAAGCTGCCTCTTTTACACATAGTGTGTACCTCTCGTGGAGCGCTCGTGACGTAGCTGGCTAAGTTGTTCTTATCAGATCAACGAAGTTAAGGACTGTTCCGCGGATGCTTATTTGGATGGGGCACCCATCCAAATAATTAAATATGCCAGTGGCAATTTCAACTTAGCACTCCCGTGCTTCGGAGGGCACGGTGAAGCAGCCGGTCCCGGTTTTTTCAAAGTTGTTAGGCCATTACAGAGGCCTTCGGGCGGACTAGAAACTCTGTCACCAGAGTTGGCCACTGACTCATACGAGCTTACTTACTTTATGTGTAAAGCGCAACACACACAGAAAGCGGGCGCAGGTCGGATCCTGTCTGTCGCGGGTGTATTTTGTTTAATTTGTATGGACGGACATGGATGATATCACACTGACACGACACGACCCGCGCACGCGTTCAGTGTGTTGCGCTTTAGGGACAGCCTGACGGGCGACAGACGGATGACAGCGACAAGCTTACCTAAAAGACCAACTCTTCGCTTGTCAGCTGGATAACGCTATAATAGCACCTTATGGGTCATCCTTCAAATTTCGGATAGCAATTGGCCCGGTCGGTACGGTGTCAGATGATCTTAAGTTGGACAAATATACTTTTATATCCCTTGTATAAGATCAACTGCGGTTTATTATTTACCTGGCATTATACTTTGTTTTTCTTCATTGTCGTCGGTGACCCAATTCATACATTTACCAAGTGCCTCTTCCCATCGGACTCTTCGAATTTCTCTTTCTGAAAATAAAAATGTAAAATATTCTTGCAGGTTAGGTACGTAACAAGAGTAAAAGCATTCATAATAAAACCATTTATTTAGAATAATTACAATGAGCAAGTTACAAAGTAACGATGAGATGAGAGATGAGTATTCTAAAAATAATTAGATAATGACCGGGAATAAGACAGGCTACTTTTTGTCCCAGAAAAAAGTACGGTTCCCGAATTCCACGCCAACGAAGTCGCTGGCAACCGCTAGTAAATCAATAAGAGCCGGGAGGGCCGGAGGGAGTTTATACATAATATAGTTTAAGCACCCGTGCGAACTGTGGGTCATTAGTAAGGTATAAAATCCGGTTATAGACATTTATTTCCCTTATAGAATGTTATATTCACTTACATGAGAAAAATTACGCATTGAGTGACAAGAAAATAATTCACAACTTGAGGGTAGGCATGACTACGAACTACACTACATTGCGAGCGCACCACGCATTACACAGATTTAGCGACCGCTGAAAGTGTCAGTAAAATAGCAAAGTTGCAGAAATTGTAGCTTATTCCAAGAAAACAGTGTTGCTGGTGCATGGAAATGCTACTGCTATTAAGTAATCTTAAAAAAAGAATAGGAAAGCAGTACCGTTAAGTGGCTCTGTACCCTGCACTAGAACTAAAAAGCCTGTATAGCAGGGTCACAGGCACTCGCCGTTGACTCTCTTTCAATGTCTTTAGTTTAAGGCAGACAATTTATCAGAAAGCATGATTAAATTTTCAACATAGTGTCTATGAAATGAATATAAACGAATAGAGAAATGTTTTTTTTTATGTCAGCAAGTGACAAGAAAAACAAGGCGCCCGCCACCTGATGTTAAGCACCACGCCTGACTATAAATAACAGATGCAGTGTCACCCAAAGCTTAAAGTTTTTAAGTGGTTGAGTGGCACTGCACTGCGCTTATCACCCCGAGACATTGTTGTTAAGTCTCTTTCGCCAAATAATTTCACTTGCTACAGTGCCCTTCAAACCTAAACACAATAATAAGTAATGCTTGCGCACTACTGCTTGGAGGTAGAATATCTGACACTGCGGTGGTACCCACCAAGACGGACTCTTGCTGAAGAGTCCTACCACCATGTAAGTAAAATATAAGGAAAACAAAATAAAAAAGGCACCTTCACTGGAGATAGCCGGCAGGAATGTGTCGGCGGGCGGGCTGGGCGTGGCCGCGGGCCACACGCGCAGGGCGCGCCCCGCTACTATGGCGGCGCCTAACGCGGTGCTCTCCGTCATCAGCGGCCGGATCTAACAACGTAAACAATGAATTCATGAATGAAATCTTTAGGCTCAGCCTGAATAGGATTTCTCGATTCAGGCTGAGCCTAATGAGAAATCCAACAGATATTACCACTTTAGTTATTAAGTTCCCGTAAAATACTGTGTAAATTGTACCAATATGCAGCTTGTTTACATTGCTTTTCTGTGTACTTCTACCCACATGTCTTCTTACAGGAAATAAATGTATTTCTATTTCTTTATTTGACACGACACAACACGGATTGTACAAAAGAGAAAGAAAAATAATGGCAAGATACAGAATTAACATAAAGTAAATAAAAAAAATAACGTAAAATAATAAAAATAATGATATGCTCTATTCAGATAACTCTATTTTATTTATTTATTTTTATTTATTATTATAGATCACCAACGAAACATACACAGGCATAAAAAAAAAAAAATTACAGAGGTACTCAGGTCAGGTGCTCTCTCAATTAGAGGTGACCACATCATGCGCAAAAATTATTATTAAATCATTATTAACTGCTTTACCACTTCATTTGATTTGACGACCGATGTGTCGCAGCGGGCAAAGGTCAGCCTGCGACACAGGAAGTTGCGGGTTCGATTCCCGCCTTGGAACAATGTTTGTACGATCTGCAAATATTTGTTCCGGGTGTTCTGGGTATTTTCTATGTAATAAAAAATATCTATCTATGTATTGTAGTAAATCAGTCATCTAGTACCCATAACACAAGCTCTGCGGATCTCTAATGTGTGGATTGTCCAGCATTATTTAGTTACATTTTAGTAATGTAAGTATTTATTTATTATGTGTTGGCGCGGCGGTCGAGTGTCGGTTCAGAAGCGAGGTAGCGAGTTTGATTCTAGTTACGACAAATGTTCTAATAGTGTTGCTGTATCCTAGCGTAATCTTAAACTTAACCAGCTGAATTTTATGCTATTTTGGCAGTCTACACTTCCCTCTATTTCTTTCTTTCTTCTATTAACAGGGTGGTCGACAACCAAGAAGCAAACGGTATCAAATAAAGCCTTAGCCAGCTCCACTGACCAATGGAATGCCGAGCAGGTCTGCCTGCATCTGCATGAGGAGCTTGTTCTGCGCCATGCCGCCGTCGGCGAGCAGGCGGCGCAGCGGCGCGCAGTCGGCCGCCATGGCCGCCGCCACGCCGCGCGCCTGCTGGCACACCGCCTCCAGCGCCGCGCGCACCACGTGCCGCCGCCGCGTCCTGCTGCTCAAGCCGCACATCACCCTGAATACGGAACCTTACGATGAGCCAGCCGTTTATTGAACACTAGCAGTCCGTCCCAGCTTCGCGCGTGTGCAATATGACCGCACCCGTGCGAAGCCGAGGTATTAGCCGCCTAGTAATAAATACAGTCTATGTTACTCAGGGATATGCCTTCTATGGTAAAATATTTTTTGTAATCGGACCAGTAGTTTTTGAGTTTATTCGTAACAAACAAAAATACAAATCTTTCCTCTTTATAATTTAGTATAGAAAAGAAGGGATTTGTCGCTGAGCCGCCCAATCGGTAATATTTACAAAGTTGTTAGGAAAATTATACTTATACTAGGCCACAAGAAAAGAAAAAAATGAAATTAAAACTGAACTCCTTTTAACATAACTATCTACTAAAATAAACATGTTTTGGGCTACGTCAGACATTGGATCAGCCAACACACTGCTGCATAGTCCAATATCGAACATTGAAGAATGTCTAAACAAATAGTACGCCTGTCATCTTAGAGCCGTAGTCTTATAATCGGAACACGGTAGAGTAAGTAAGTTCGTATGAGTCAGTGGCCAACTCTGGTGACAGAGTTTCTAGGCCGCCTGAAGGCCTCTGTCATGGATTAACAACTTTTAAAAAGACGGGACCGACTGCTTAACGTGTCCTCCGAAGCACGGAAGCGCTCAGTTGAAATTGCCACTCCAAATGATAACTACGCGGAACAGTGCTTGTCTTCGTTGATCTGTTATGAACAACTTAGCCAGCTACGTCACTAGCGCTCCACGGAACACGGTAATGAGTAAACGGTGCTGATGGGGTAAGTCAAACCGGTAGGAGGTAGGGACTGGCCTTTCTGTATGTAGTACTAATATCTGTTCTGTGACGGTAGACGTATCATTACATAGTCACACTAATCCTAATATAGTTAATGTGAAAGTTTGGATGTTTGATAAGTAGGTATAACTCGACAACCACTGCACCGATTTGGCTGAAAATTGAATAAGATGTCCTATTGTCATTTACTATCTTTGTTAATGAAGGCTACTTTATATTCTTTATTAAATTTATTTTGACTAGTAGGCCATGATGGAGGCTTTTTATTAACTCCGTCACCAGAGTTGGCCACTGACTCATACGAACTTACTTGTGAAGGACTTAGTGTGAGACAAAATAATACCCACGAGAAGTCTTACAGACGACAGACTTACCCTCTAGCGTCTTTCCTCCACAGCGGGGAGTAGAGTCCGTTAAACGCCGGAATGAAAGTAATGCTGCCTTCTTCTCCTTCGCTCGCCTCAGACGCTATGGACTCCGTATCTTTCACGTCATCTATTATTTCCAGTCCCTCACGCAGCCACTGTAATGTGTCCCCTAAATAAAATATTGGAACATTGTAGGATATCTCAAGACAATATTTCCTAGATTTTAATGATGAAAGTTGTGTGTGGATTCAGTTAACTTTTCCAATCCTATTCTAGTATTATAGATGCGAAAGTCTGTGTCTGAATGTTTGTTACTACCACGTATCTCCGTGACGACTTAAGCGATTGTAATTAAGTTTAGGATGCAGATGGTCTAAGTTCTAAAATAATACAGAGACTACTTTTTATCCTGGATAAAATTACTGTTCCTGTGGGATAGCATAAACACTGAAATACCGTGGGTGAAACCGCGCGGGTCAGCTCGTTATGTAATAAATAGTGTGTTACCTGCGATAGCCACAGATCCTTCTAAAGCATAAACAGGAGGCGCATCAGGGCCTAGTTTGTACGCTAGTGTCGTCAATAAGCCGTTATGCGAATGTACAATTGAGTCACCTAGAACGAAAACAATAAATTTAAAATTACCTACCAAAATTATCTAAACACACGCATGTTAATTAACTTATTTAATAATATTGTCTAATTTTAATATTGTCATTATTAAGTATTTGCTATTTTTGTAATTTTAATTTAGAAAACTTTTATTGTAAATAATCATGTTGGACAAAATTCATGTTGAACAAATATCGTGTTAGCCAGTTAGTCTGCGTTTCCACCAGTTATGTGCGAGGATGTGTAGTGAGGGATGTGTTTGTTAGGAACCAATAGAATCACTTAATTTACCTAGCCTCTTTCCTCGCACATCTCTGGTGGAAACGCAACCTAATTCTATTATAGTTAGGCATTTTGTATTTTTGACATCAAATAAGCAAAGATTCTGATTTTTAAATTGATCGTGAGTGAAGCAGTCAATAATATTTCTTAGTCAGTTGGTTGGCAGCTATTTTGCAGAACGTTTGCTACGGAATAAGTTAAATAGCTTTTGTAATATTAATTTTAATAAAAAGCAGATAGGTATTTTTTAATTATTGTAAATTTAAAACACATTAGCACCTGTGTTGTATAATAGAAAGCATCCAGTGCCAAAGGTACATTTGACTTGTCCAAAACGCATGCACCCTTGACCTACTAAAGCTGCTTGTTGGTCTCCCAAACACTGTGAAACAAACAAAATAATGATGTAGTTAAACCAAACTGCAGACTACATCATGTTTAGGTATTTTATCAAATCACTTAACATACGTGTACAAGTATTCCGATAAATGGGTAATTTTAATGTTGAGGGTTTACATTGCTATCTTAAGTACCTATGTTGTGCTGTTAGGTAGGTTACAATTATAGTGTCATACACAGAAAAATATACTTCTGCAGTGACATAGGTTACATTTATGAATTTGCATTGATTGCAGAGACATTGATTAAACATGTGTTTTTAGTACCTACAGATGTATAGCATAGGTAATGACTGATTTTTCAAAATTCAACCCTTAGGAGGGATTTTATTGTTTATATGGAAATTTTTAACGCGTGGTTCAATACATAACTGGCAAAGAGGGCGTAGAGTTGGGACGAAAGTTTGGTGGAATGGAAAAGAAAGAATTAATGAAAACTTTCGGTGCGCGGACAAATTCCGCAAGTAACAAATTAAATAACTAGTATCTTAGATGCAAGATAAATATATACTTTGGTAAGAACTGTAAGAACAAGTTCATGTGAGTAATACAAATAAGCAAAAGCGTGGTCAGGGGTACTTACTCCAGCTATTGGCACTCCCAACAGAGATCCAGTTGCTATGTAACCATATACTTCAGCTGAACTCTTAATGTCTGGCAATATTTTCTGTGGTATGTCAAAGAAACGCAACAACCCTTTATCCCACTGCAAACTCCTCAATGACATGAGTTGGGTCCTTGATGCATTTGTTACATCTGTGATGTGAATACCGCCGTGCCTGCCACCAGTTAGATTCTGTACCGTAAGGATTTTGTATTTCATAATAAAATTATATACTAACTAGCAGTCCGTCCCAGCTTCGCGCGTGGGCAATGATACAGCACTCGTGCGAAACCGGGCGGGTCGCTAGTAATAAATATACCCTATGTTACTCAGGGATAATGTAGCATTCTAATGGTAAAATAATTTTTGAAATCGGACCAGTAGTTTTTGAGTTTATTTGTAACAAACGAAAATACAAATCTTCTCTTTTTAAAATATTAGTTAGTAGATTATTATGATTATGATAAGAGCATATACCATTAGGGCTACAGTTAGGTTATGACTTTAGTATAAAAAGCATTAAGTATGTCAATCAACAGAACCCTTCTGAGCGAGCTGACGCGTGCGAGCCTGTATTACCAAAATAAATGAGCATGGGTACATACAAGTACTATGTACAGTCAGCAAAGAAAGTGGTCTATCACTTTTGACAAAAGTTTCTGTGAAATCTATGACGTTCAAATGAATCTAAACCTCAGGGTGGTCGACCAAATTTTTTGCTGACTGTACCTATACCTACTTACAAAATGAAATAATTAATACTTATTGCAATAAGTTGGGTTTTTTTTTCAACATCTTTAGTGGCAACCAATGTACGGCCCACCTGATAGTAAGGTTATTGCAACCTTTGGACACTTGCAATACCAGAGGTATCACTTGCTGGTTCCACCCTGACACGTAGATAGAAAGTCAAGTTTATTTATTTATTTATTTTTTGTGTTAGTTTCTTACCATAAGTCATAAGATAATGTAGTATACCTACATAATTATTATTATTATAACTAAACCAGGTGTACCTAGTGTTCCTATGGCCAATAAATATTCATCCATCATCCACAGCCTGACTTCACCCACTGCTGGGTATAGGCCTCCTTTAGTTTGTGCCATCTACCACGATCCTGTGCTAATCCAATCCACTTACGGCCCGCGACTTAAATAAATATTATGACTATTATATGACTATGACTCATATGCCTGTAATTTCACCAGAAACCATACCTTTCAAACCGGAACACAGCAATGCAAGCAGTATTAGGCAGCAGAATTAGGTACAGTGGTAGTACTTCCTCGGACAAGTTCTATTACAGAGAACTCTACTAATATGCTTCAATACAATAAATAATAAAATTACCCAAATTAGCCAAGAGTCCACAGTGCCAGCCATGCATTCATCTGCTGCCACAGCTTCCCTGATGGCAGTTACATTCTTCAACAGCCATTTCAGCTTCACGGATGAGAAATATGTAGATAATGGAAGACCACTGGTTTGAGTTACAGCATTTACACATTGTGCTCCCTTTGTCTTGATCAACTCATCAATTATTTTGGAAGTTCTTACATCTAACCATACTGAAATATGAAACACTACTTGTAAAGGCGAAAATACTATTTTACTATTATTTATTATTATTTTTGTTTTCTGGTTTTCATAGATTTCAGACTTCACTTACATACAATAACAATGTTATTTTCTTGAATTGTGGAAATTATTTTCTTAGTACACCTAGCCCCTAAACAAAAATGCTCTCAATTTCAGGACTAATGTTTTGCAAAAATTGCCAGTCAGTAGGTAAGTACCTATATAAAAGATCTAAAGGACATACCTATGGCACTATAAAGAGGTTGTCCAGTAACTGAGTTCCAAACTATAGTAGTTTCTCTTTGGTTTGTTACACCAATCCCTATAACATCATCTGGGTTTATATCTAGTTTTTTTAGATTATCAACTGTAACCTGTAAATAAAGTTTATGTCAATATTCAAGCAAAACCTTTTTTTATTAGTTTTAAAAAAATTTTTTTTTACCTCAATACATTCTAAGACTGCATTTAGAATTTCTAATGCATCCTGTTCAACCCATCCCTCTTGAGGACTGAATCTTCTAATCGGCAACTGATGGTATGTTAATACCTCTGACGTAGTAGCAGCAAATACCTTAACAAAACAATTTTAAATTAAATTTCTGGATATTATGACAAGTTAAGTAATTTTGGTATAAATTGATTTCATAGACTTAATATTAACATATTTTTATAATTCAGTTAAATCAGATTAAGTAAATAGATAGGTAATAATTGTCAATCATTCTTATCATTTATGTATAGCATAACAAACACAAAGTGTGTTTGTTATACCCTTGAAGTGTGGGTTAAGGTTCATAGAACTCCAAAGGCTACAGCTAAGACGAAGACTGGACCTGTGTTTTTCGGAAAGTTCCAGATTTCTAGCAGTAAACCAGTTAATACAATAAGTCTTTGATAAGACTGATCAGCTCCCTAAGAGTGTGAAGCTAAAGAGAAAGGTGTATTGTACTGAGATTAGAATTCAGATTAGAACTTTATGTAATTAGCAAGGAAGTCTTTACCAAAAACTTGACATTAGATGTTCCTTCATCAATGGCCCCTATTATTGGACCAAATCTACCGTATTCACGCATAGTACGTGAGCATGTTTATTACATTTTATTAAATTGATTTCTTTTCAAATATTTATCTTATTTATTTACTCATTTACATTTTTCACACGGTGATGAAAACTCAAGAGAATTTATGTACTACGGCCCAAGAGAATGTAAGCACTACGTTTAACTACGGCGGTCAACTCGATCAAGGAACATAAAAAAGAAGTTGTTTCTCGATGTATGGAGCCGGTCCTAGGTCCTTTGTAGGGGTCTAGATATTTAGATATTCAATAAAAAAACCATTTTAAGCTGTTTATTTAATTTATTTTAGCTTCTTTCACAATCTTATGTATGTTTATCTTTGTGAAGGAGTGCAACACAATGCAAAACAACATGGCGGGTTTAACGAACAACTGGGTTATTAGGTACTGTCAAAGTCAAGATGAGTCACGATCATTGGCTAATAGCTGTCATGGTGGACCTCCAGTGTTCCCGTTTTATGAAACTCAACACAACAAACATTTTTCATTATAGAACTTTGTTTGTCTACATAAAAATAAAATTGTATTATAATGTTAGTTTTATATTTTTTTCCAATTTCTCTATGGTGTTACTAAGACCTAGGCCACTATGAAATTGGTTCTTTAATAGCAAAGATTTTTAATATCCTACACTACGGGTACTGGTACAACGCCCTTATTAGATCCAAGCTAGAATCAAGTGCATGTGTGTGGAACCCTCATCAAAGAACATATATTTTAATGATAGAAAAAGTACAAAAAACGTTTATCCGCTTCCTCTACCGCAAAATATTACCCGTTTATGTACCCTACTCAATATCTTCAGGGTATGTTAGGATTTAACTCCCTTGAAACTCGTCCTACACTTCGTTTTCCAGTTTTCCATTCGAGAACCTTTATTCCCCAGTGCTTATCGGTTCTGCGAGCTATGGCCTGCCCTGCCCACTGCCACTTCAATTTACTTATTCTGAGAGCTATGTCAGTGACCTTGTTTCTTCTACGGATTTCCTCGTTGCGGATTCGATCGCGCAGTGAAATTCCTTACATAGCTCTTTCCATAGCTCGTTGAGCGACTTTGAGCTTTTAAATGAGACCAATAGTTAGTGACCACGCGTGATGTGTTCGCCATTGATGTTGATGCCATATCCGTTCCAGTGCAGAAAGTACTAATATCTATTCTGTGGCAGAAGCTTAAAAACATCTTCTAGTGCAGAGTAGGTGAACAGTTTCGGAGAAATAACGCCTCCCTGTCTCACTCTCTTTATTTGCAAAACACTGGCAGAAATTGTGACAGATAAAAGTCAAAGAACAGAAGCCTTAAAAAAAAGTCTATTATAAGAAGAAGCCAGCCAGCCAAGTCAGCTGTTGTTTGTTTTTGTTGTTTTTATCAGTACAGTGATTATAAATACCGGGTTTTCTAACGGCAAACGTACGTAAAAGCATCAGCAAACACTGCAACAAATCCTTATGATACGACTCAGACTCACACCATCACATCATAGTACCTTACCATATCTTGAAGGGAAACCATACTCAGTTCAGTTTCCCAATAATTAAAAATGCTACCTGAAATGAAATTAGTCATAACTCAAAATGATAAAATTATACAAGCTATATCGAAACAAGTTGATACTAACAATTTTGTTAGTGCTATAGAAGCTATACAAGAACTTGCGAACGCAACTTTATCGAAAATGATCGATGATTTCGATGCTTCAGGTAACAATTTTATTATATTCACAAACTATTTAATTTTATACTGCACGCGGTTTTTCAGTACATTCCCATCATAATCGGTTATGTAGTAACGGAGATACCTACATATTAATAGGAAGTAGGATATTTTAAAAGTATGTAATGTCTCCTAATCGTGATCAGTACCTATAGTTACCTAATTACCAATGTGTGCTACAGATCAGCTCATCAACTGCTATTAAAGAACATCAACTGTTGCAGTGGGCTATCAACCGCTACAATGATTAGCATGTTGCTTTTCCTAAGTCTCTTCTTAGCAAGCTGTAGTTACCTACTGCAAAACATCACTTGCATGAGTCTACCAATAGCACAACACAAGTGATTGATTTCTGGAAAATTTTCCTATTCTCTGAAAAATAATCTGTTGTGTTCTGTTTTACATTGACATACCTTCTCTTTCAGAAGACTGCACATCAGATGATGAAAATGAAAGTGACCCTGATGAAGCTGTTTGTACCAGCTCTAAGAAAAAGAAAAAATAATGTTGGTTTTTCATGCTTGTAAGTGTTTTTGATCTTGTAAAGAATTTGATTTTGACTTTACCTACTTTAATAATATAGTCATTGGTAAATGTAGTTGGTTTTTTGATTGTTAATGGTAAGCCTTCAGAATATAATAGATAGATAGACTTGACTCAGCTGCATGACATAATAAATAAAAATATTAGTTTGTACATTTTCATAGATAAAACTGCTGTCTGTGGTGATTATGCCCTATGGGCAGTAGTTACTTAGTATAGGTTTTATATTACATGTAAGTACTTACCTCTTTGACAAAATTATTTGCTCAGGCATCCCACCCATATTTTTGTTCCATCATCATCATTTTAACCATCTTGGTAATATAAAACTGGCATAACATACATTGGCAGAACATCCTCATCAGATCTTCACCAAATTTTTATGAGACGTACATAAAGTTTCTACCTTTCAAATACAAAAAAAAAACCATTTATATTGGATCTCATAAGACGGAGATATCCAGTAGCCTCCTTGTTGCCCCTTTTTAGAAGAAACCCCCAACAACAAAACCACCTGTATACCAATACCAAGTTTCATCCAGATCGGTTGAAAAATGCGACCTGTAGGCGAGAATAGACTGACTGATTGATGGACATAAGCATTTTTTGGCCAATCTCGAAACTTCTCGAGACGCTTCGCTCGCTCAGACAATTAAGTCGTTTGACGAATTAAGTACTATGTGATAAGAAGACCTTGTACCTGTGGTAGAGATAGAACAGTTATTCTTACAAACTACTAGATAAGTAGGTAGGTACTTCTTCAAATTAAGTAGATACACTATGTCAGGTTTTTTGGAAAACAAGAAGTTTCTTTGTACTTAATTGAAAATAAAACCATCAATTATGTAATGAAATTATTACATTTTAATTTCACCTACTAATCTTAAATTACTGGGTACCTATCTGAGTTCATATCATTTTATTTACACTTCAAGATTAGTAACATTTGATCTAAATAGGTAGGTAGGTACCTACTTAACTATTATTTAGGACATTAGATATATTTAAAAGTAATATTACCTACCTACCTATAACATTAATATTGGATAATGGGTGATAATGGTCACACGGAATAAGCACCTAATTATTTGGGCAGGTACCTAGGTGCCTAATTGTTTTTTTAATTTCAACATCATCATGACAGCCTCTAAATGTTCCCACTGCTGGGATTACCTACAACATAATATTGAAACATGTTATTAGGTAATTTTACAAAATAACAGTTGTACTTTTACTGTATTTATTTGCATGATGTTAATGACGTTGGTACTACTATTAGTAGTAGGTAACCTAAATATGATTTAAAAATTCCTAACATTTATAATGTTTTTTGTAATGTTTATATAAATGTTAATGAGGATAATGACTTTAAACCAAGCCTCTGATAACTAAACATCTGACTTTGACTGTTCATAATCTCTGGAATGTTATAAAAATAGTTTTTTTTTGGTTTGAGTCAAGTACAACCCTTTACATAAATTATAATGATAAAACATAATTTGGTCCTATATTTTCATTTTTTTTTCTCCTATGAGTACGTACTATAATACTGGTTTCTCTCAATTTCAAATTTTATTGCTAATATTTAATTAATTTTGAACAATAGGTAGGTAAGTACTTAATTACTTTCTTTCCTAATGTTGGTTTATAAGTAGCAAAATAAACTATAAGTACTCACTTAAATAAAGTTGTCACTATATACATACATAAAATCACGCCTTGTGAGCTAGCATACTATTAGTATAGTTCTCACAGCGGATCCCGGCCGTAGTGAAGTTAGCCGTTTCGATGCGCAATGGAGCTTATTCGAACTAAATTGACTTTGCGCATCATAAACGGCTAACTTTACGGAAGCCTAGATCCGCCGTGCGAACTATACATACATAGATAAATAGCATATTATTAAGGTATCCCGTAGGGGTAGGCAGAGAGTACAAATTACCAAGTAGTTGGTAACTTACTCGTTTGTATGTTTGGTTTAGATGGCTCAACTGTTTAATATAAAAAATAATAAATAAATAAATGTTTATTTTGTAATGTAATTATGTACATATTTTAATTGTAGAGTATCTAATAAATTACATATTCTACGTATACTTAGAATAATAACACGATATATTTGCGCGTTAATATGTATCTTCGATTTAAGCTAAGGTTTCTAGTTATTAGTTATACTTCACATAATACCTCTATTAGTTTCTCAATAGTGTGTTGTACTTATAAAATGTAGGTTTTTTCTACATTATGTTTCATAGGGTAAAGGGTGCTAGTACAACTTTGCACCTATTTGAGCTCGGAAAAGCACCTACCCATGTGACTTTAGTACAAGTAATAGGTATTTAATTTATATTGTTTTCTAAAAAGGTATATGTGCGTACTCGCATGATAATTAATTTTATGAAACACCGTCGTATTATCTCATTGGGTTGTTTACTCGTCATACTATCTCAAGTGTCTTCTCTGAAACTGTTTAGTCGCTATGCTATTTTCAGTACCTAAATAGTTATCATTAGGTTTACTACTTGACTAGGTCATTGTAGTTTTGTCCTCAGAGTGATCTGACTCGGAGCAGCATATATTGCAACCACTGATACCACAGTCGCATAAAGAAGTCGGCCGGATGGAGTTACGCAATTTCTGAAAAAAAAAAAAGAATTACTCATCATTACTAACAAGGAGTTTAGTAATCTTATCTGTAGCATTAGTCAATGGTTACTTTTATAAATTATCGTCGATGGTAACGGGATTATGTTTTTACCGTCGGTCGGTCGTCATCACGATCTTACAGGGCGTCCAGGGAAGCTAAATGCATTGATTTTTATATTATAAACTAATGATAGGACTCGTTTTTAAATTTATCGTGACATAATATCGTGCCGTTACTCTCGACGGACTCAATCCTGCTGGTTGGACTTGATTGATCCTGCAGGGCGGATGGGAATAGTTGTTACAACATCAGGTATCCGTTTCCGTCCGTTGTTAGGTAATAAGATCCTCCGGGCAAAAAAAGGAACGAAATTTAGACGTTTTTTAAATCTAATATTATAAAAAATGGGATAGGTATTAGAAAAACCTCGAAATACCGTTTGTTCATTTACTAACTATCAGGCAGGTCACATTTGCACGTGCCTCTAAAGACGCTATTCAACGAAAATATGAAATCTACCGGTGTCAATCTACCGATACCATGGGTGTGATGTATATATGTAGATACAGTAGATATATAGTGATAAACTAGGTACTTACCTGTAACTATCTACCAAATCTTGATGCATTTCAACTTGAGAATTATCTTGAATGTTTGACTTTAATTAAAAATTTCATCGTCATAATAAAAGCATTTTTACACTACGACACACGAATGTGGGAAGCGAAATGTAAAACTTATTTTCAAATGTTCAGCCGTGTGTGTTGCATTACACGGCATTTTCATACATTAGTATAAACTATCGTATGCGGTGTGTCGTGGACAGTAGGCGATATCGTGCCGGATTGTGTGAAAACGTTCTAAGAATGAATTTGTCGACGTGTTGATTGCCCGATTAGTCGAGAATTTCACGCTAATCTCATATTTTACTAAATGTCCTTGATCAAAACCTAACTAAATACTTCTTTAAACTAGGCATAGGTTCTAAGTAGATTCCAACCTTTTTATTTACTTATAATCTTAGTAGTAAATCCCATAATTTGGATATTTATATGTTTGAGTTTTAATCACGCTGCGCGCTGTAACGGCTGAACCGATTTAAATGAAATTTGAAATATTATTAGTTCTAGATCTGGTTATCATATCATATAGGCTACTTTGTATCTAGAGAAACCACGAGTAGTACTTACTTACTATAATTTGGTGTTATGTATTTTATATGATTCTGAAAACGCCAAAATATCAGTTTACAAAGCGAAGCGAACTAGTACCCTGGGGTAACTACGAGTTCTTTTATAGCAATATTGAAATAACATTACACTATTTTTTTTTGTTTGTCGAAATGTCAGTCTAATATGGTTTCAATATTGCTTTTGATCTTGTGGTTATAAAAAATAGTTATTTATAATTACCTCTCTCCAATTATCTCCTGGTGATCTTATGATTACGATGATGGCATACACTGGTATACATAGTAAGGAGAGGGAGGCAATAACCCAGCCAAGAACCTGCGCCCATAGCGGGTAGTCGTAGTCCCTATAGCTGGGAGGCATGTAGTCCACCAGAGACACCACCCACAGCGCGATCAGCAGAGCTGGGCATGCTATTAACCAACAGAATCGGAAGTACAGAGACGGGTACCGACCTGAAATAAAAGATGGATCATAATCTAAATCAGTTTGATGCTTGTTTCATACATTTAGAATGAATAGATACAATAAAAACACAATCAAGATAAATACAATTTTAGGGTGTGTGGACTGTCGCTGATAAGAACAGCGCGTTTGACATGTTTGCTTTGTTGCTGGAGAAATAAACTCATGTAGGTAAAAAAATAATAAAATTATGTTTGCTCTGCAGAGCAAAACGAATATCCATTATGAATGATATTAAATGAAAAGTTCACAAATACACGAATGCACTGTGTAGTCCAGAGTCAAGGCTATCTTTACCAGCGATAATACATGCTCTTGCATAATAGAAGCACGTGGCACTACGATTTTCCGTCTCGCTTGCTTATTATTCATAAATATTCTTTGCTAGACGTTATTGTGTATTTGCACACACGTAAATGCGCACCTGTCATCTGTTTAATATTTCTCGACAATCGTCCCACACCGTAGAACCAAGCTATGGCAACCACTTCGAAAAAGGCCAAATAAGTTATGCTTAGAGATGCGGCGTAGTAGTCCATCAGTTGGAATACAAATATTCCGCTTTGAATGATGTGTGGCAATCCGAACACCAGCGATACAGCACAGACACACAGCACCAATAGTTCATGGTACACGAGTTTTTTACGTATCATATCGGGAAATCCATCTTGAATGGATGTAACCACCACCTCAACTATCGCAAACTGTAATGAAAAATAATTGAAACTCAATATTATTTAGTTAATTAGCATAGTACCAATGTTGATTTTAGAAATTTACGCATTTACCTGACTGTTCAGACCAAGACACAGAAACATGAAGAAGAAAAGTACAGCCCATAACTGTGGCGCTGGCATTTTCGCAATAGCTTGAGGATAAACCACGAATAACAGTCCTGGACCTGAAATTAATCACTACATCAATCCTAATTCGTTAGAGACTCGTAAAAGTTTGTTAAAAATGAATTTATGGTAGGTATACTTATTAAAGGTACAGTTTTCTGTTTAAATACTGTTCCATCGGCTGTGCTATTAATCAACTTGGCTTAAGGTATAATGTAATCCGATTTCAATTAGCAAACTGTCAATAAGCTTCATAACTCATACGAAATACGTCAGTTTTTAACCGACTTTCAATAACATATTCAATAAATATAATAATTTTAATAATATATTGTTACGCGATTTCTTTTGATCATTCTTTTTTGTTTCTTAGGTAACAATAAGGTATTATACCTTACCATTACTTCAGAATAACAGATCCCATATAAATTTTATCGAAATCAGGGTAACCACTAGCTCTTAGAACAATATTGAAATAATATTACACTGTTTTTTTTTGTATGCCGAAAAGTCGGTCTAACATTATTTCAATATTGCCAGTACTTTTTGAATAAATCATAAAAAACGTGTCAATAACTACATCGCCACGTAACACCACAATCTGCCGAATCATTTTTTTACTTTGAAGTCGGTTTTTTGTTTTTTTTTACAAAAAATAATTATTAATTGAAACCAAGTGAAATATATTGCAACTCAAATACATAATCGCTTCTCTGGTAGATACTTACTGTCAGCGATAACGTTCTTCACTGAAGTATTTTGTTCAAATGCGATATTTCCGATAGTAGCAAATGTAAATATTCCAACGATCAAACTAGTGACCGCATTGACTAGGGATACCGCTAAGGTATCGTGAAGAAAGTTGTTGTCGAATCGATTGTAAGAGGCAAACATTATCATAGATCCGAAAGCAATGCCGATCGAATTGAATATTTGCGACGCTGCGTTGACCCAAGGTTTGGACTGCTTTAGTAGTTCCCAGTCAGGTTTGAAGAAAAATCTTAAACCTTTATCTGCTCCTTCAAGTGTCAGTGATCGGCACAGGAAAACTATGATGAGTAGAAATGGTAGAGTTGTGGTAATGTAACGGACTTTTGCGGATGATTTTATGCTTTTCCATATGGCGAAGTAAACCAACACCCAAGCACAGACCAAACAAGCGGCCAACTCCCACCGCATGCCACCGGGGAACTCAATACCATCACTCATGCTTAATACCTTCTTCCTGCAAAAAATACAATAATTTTTTTTTTACCTGCAAAAAATAATAAAACTTAATGTAAAAAGTAGTAAAGTATCAACTACCAAGTAGACGTGCATTATTAACAGCTCAGTTATTGTGATAATAATCGTAAAATTATTTTATTCAGAAATGCTCTCTCTTAGTTTCGTAGCAAGCAGGGAAATTATTTATTACACTTATTGAATTGATTTGTTATTGCAGTGCACTGGTGATCTAGTAAAGGCCGTGGGTTCGAAACCGATCGTGTACCAATAGATATTTCTATTTCTCGACAGTAGGCCGGTGTTCCATCAGTGGTAACATAAGAAGGCTGACCGTAATTTTATTTTCACGGTTTGTAATTGTTATCGTAATTTTTAGGAACTCATACTTTGATAGATAATTCTGCTTAATATAATAGGTTTATAAGAGTAGCAGAGTTCTTTGTGATAGAACACGTCCGGGGAAGTACTACCACCATACCTATTTCTGCCGCAAAGCAGTAATGCTCGCACTGCTGCGTTCCGGTGTGAAGGGTATGGTTACCGGTGAGATTACTGGCACATGAGGTTTTCGATCTATGCCTCAAGGTGGCAACCCACGAGTGATAATACTTCTGGTATTGCAAGCGTCCATAGGCTGCGGTAACCGCTTACCATCTTGTGGGCCGTACGCTTGGTTGCCACTTCAGTTGTATAAAAAAAAAGTTTTTATAAGTCAAACCTTACTCGAAAAATTGTTCGGTGGGTGTTTGTGATCCGTTAGGCTTTGTGTGGTTGTGGTATGGCACCCAGCACTGCTGCGTGTTCCATCTATTCGAACAGCTGGCCCAAGGAACCTCGGTCTTAAATGACGTAAAGAAATAATAGATGGCCCACGCAATTATCACAGCGTAATAAGTGGACATTAAGAATGAGATCACCACGCTCGCCAGACCCGCACCTGAAATTTTAAATTGCTTTGTTATTTGGTGTATGAAAGTTACTTTTCCATTTATTATGGTTTATTTTTTACCTGTGAATAGCGGACATATCTGTGACAGAGCTCCTATTGGCCCGTGAGCCGTGTACTGCCCTATTGCGAGCTCCATAAAGAGCATAGGCACACCGCATACGAGAAGTATTATGAAATAAGGAATGAGAAATGCACCTGTAACAAATATTATTGTATTATTCTATTATGTTATTTAATTTAAAAAAAGGTTATAATAATTTGTTTTTTTCGGAAACAAAAGGTGAACTGAACTAGTTAACTAGTTCCGAGGCATTCGAATCTAAAGTGTGAAGGATGTTCCTTTGGTATTTTACCAAATTCATGAAACGTATCTTAACACTCTACTTAGGCGCTACTGGGGCGGCGCACTATAGGTCAGCAGCGTAATTATCGTCTCTTTAATCACTTATATAAAACTTTGATTTATCCATATTTCTCAATGAATATGAATAATGTAGTAGGATAATTGAACTATCATATACCACAAAAAAAGGCTGCTTAAACACATTTTAATAGCCATATCTCGAACTTGAATGTAAGGAAGTAGATTCATAGACTTAAGAAAATTTGTGATATGCCACTTTCAGATCGATTTTTTTCTGAATATTTATTAATAAACTATTACTTATTATACATCATTAGAAGCGTGGTACTTTACGCTTTCTACATCATTCAAGCAAATTTTTATATGATTTATAAAGTTAGCTTTTACAGTCCATTTTCGAAAGTACTAATATTTTTTCGGTTTTGAAAATTCTAATCGACTTTTCATATTTACCGCTGTCTCCCGACAAGGAGATACGACTGCCATAACGTTCCTTGGTCTGTATACTAATAGGATTTAAAATAAAATTTTGCCCCGATTTGCCCCATTTTGACTCAGAGGCAAAATAGTGTATAGTGGAAAAATCTGAAAAGTTATAAAAGTGTTTTTTTTTGAAAATTTGGTTTAAATTGTAGCATTCATCCTCGTTTTTATCCTCTTGATGCTATTAATATATATTGTATTGCTTGATAAAATTGTAATTAAATTTAATTATTTTCCAAATAATTTAAGATTTTTCTTTCATAATTAAATTCGCCGCAAATAGGGTATAACCGCATTTTTTTTATCAAATCTATATCAAATGTTATCAACATCATCATGTTATGAATATTACATATACCTTACAATCTGTCATTTCAAAAATAATCAGCAACAACACCGGAAAACAAGAAACTCAAACAAGAGAAAAAAAGAAGTGTACAAGTGCAGTTTAGAGATCAAATGGGTTTACATGTAGACAAACCACGACAAGGATCCGGCAATAGTCATGATGGAAATACTGCAGAACTACCATTGCAGTGCCGAAATTACGGGAGTTGATTAAAAGATTGTACTGACTACAAAAAAAAAATCGGTTGGAGCACTCCAAAAAATGCTCTAGGCCAGCTACAAATGAGGATGTTTTCCATTCATTTCTTTATACATCTGATCCGTACATCTCTAGCCTGAGGAGACCAAGTGAAAGTGTTCCGAAAGAATTGTGGCAAGAAGCTATAAACCTTTTAGATTTTTTTACGAATATATTAGAATTTTATTTACCTTATATTATTTCAATAGGTATGTATTTACAATAAGTACTTTTGTTATAATTAGGTATATAACGATTATTATGTATTAGTTTCCAATTTGTAGTTAATAATGCTTAAAATACGTTTTTTAAGTAACTTGTTACGCATTCAAAACGTAAGTTATAATTTGACGTTAAAAAAATTACTTAAGTACTTATAATATTTTTTTTATGTTTAAGTATATCATGGTGATGTAGGAATTTGTTTTAATTATGTCCATTGGATTAGTTAAAATACGCGAAAACACATAAAAAAATGTTTTTTTTTACTTAAGTGGCAATTTATTTATATTAAAAAAGGTTTTTTATTTATTTATTTGTTTTCATTTATAGCCCATATAATCTAAGATTATAATTGCGAAAGATTCATATAGATATTTTGAAAACTGAGAAAGTTACAGATTTTAGAGACGATAATTACGGTACTGACCCATAGTGCGGCGCCCCAATTCTCTTAGACCTCTAAAAACTCAAGATTTTTGAGACTGCCTGAGTGACCTAGTCTGTGTCATTTCATTCATTCATTCATTTATTTATTCGCATAAAAATATGGTAGTTACAGAAGATGTCACACTAAAATAAAGTTTCACATATTTTTTACCAGTTTAACTGGTGTGCAAATATTAAACAAGTTACTTAAGTAATATTAAAATAAATTAAAATTAAAATTAAAAAATTGTATTAAAATCATTACGCTACGCTAGGTGTATTTGTAAAAGCGACACGAACCCTTTTCCAGAAAGTCAGAAACAGAATAAAAACATTCCAATATCAACCATTTCTTCAACTCATAACAAAACTTTTTGTCGGAAAGATCTAGAATTTGCTTTGGTAAGGAATTATAAATAAGGGGTGCCATATACACACAATTTTTCCTATAAAGTTCAAGTTTAGGTACTGGCATTTTAAGACACAACTGTGTTTCTAGCCTTTTATTGAAATTACAGTTTCTCTCAAAAAATGTGTTATTATTTTTTATGAATTTTGCAACTTCAAGAATGTATAGGGACGGAACTGTTAAAAGTTTTTGCTCTCTAAAAATAGGTTTACACGAGTCAGACCATTTCATACCGAATACTGCACGGATACATTTTTTTTGTGCTACAAAGACTCTGACGATATCGGATGAATTACCCCAAACGGCAATACCATACTGAATAATTGAGCAAACGTGGGCATGATAAACCATTAGGGCAGTTTGTTTAGATGTAACGTTTTTTACCTTTCTTAATGCAAATACAAACCTATTTATTTTTGTACAAATATGATCAATGAGGAGTTTCCATGACAGGTGTTCATCAACAATAACTCCTAAAAATTTCGTGTGATTGACCTGTTCTACTGCTTTGCCACTTTTTCCTAACATTAACCCCCAATTATACTGCCAATTTAACGGCTCGCTAAGTAGTAGTTCAGTAGTCTTTCCTTGTCATTCATGTCAATGAATAAAGACGATGACAGATTAGAAAGACACATACCTAGCTAACAGACGTTTATATTGTGATTATAAATAAGGCTCTAAGTATATCTGGCACATGTCCACATTTCGCACAGTAGTAAGTCAATACGTGACATATTGCAAATCTGTTAACGCCGCTGATAAACACTAACGCGATGTTTACCTTTATACCTACCGTTTGAGCGACTGGCATAATCAAATTGTTTCACGACCGGAATCGAATCGATTTTCGCATCGGAAGTCTGGGTCACTATCACTAAACCACCAGTATTCTGTTTGATAGTACTCTGTTTGATAAACCTCTCAATATTCAGTAGTTGACCTACAGGAATTATTTAATTAACCCAGTAATTTGCTCATAACACAAAATGAATAACGCTCTGATAGAATGTTCTACCTGAATCTACATTAGGTACTCTGCTAAACCTGTTGCTAAGGTTTTTGTGTACAAACAAAGCTTGAATAATACTATTATTCAATAATCCTCAATCAGCCTACATTTTTAGCCGACTTCAAAAAATGATATTATCAATTTGACTGTATCTATGTTTATAATGTTTGTTACGCGATTTCTCCGCAAATTATAAATTAATTTTGATAATTCTTTTTTTGTTTGATAAGGTCCCATATAAATTTTATCAAAATCGTTCAGTACTTTATGAATAAATCATAAAAAACATGTCAATAACTACGTCGTCGCGCATAAACATTTTTTTAGATTTTTTAGAGTCGGTTTTTTTAGTTCCGGTCCAGTTTGTAAAACAGGGTAAACTTTTTTAGTAAAATAAACAAGCTAGAGCTAGAGAGTTGAATTTTGAAAAAGTAAGTATAAGCTAACTATTGAGGGGTCAAACATGTTATGAAAATAAAAATATAATTCTAACTTCCACGGCCCTATAAAATATATTTTTTTTCTACCTAGCCGACAATCGATAACACGACGGACAACCTCAACCTATTTGCAAATTTTGATCAGGTAACACCTATTAAATTGTTCTCCTTCCTCTAATCAAAACAAATATTTAGCATACCGAAATATTACAGCAATTTCTACACGGTTTAAAACGATGATGGTTTAAAACAGACGTTTTAAACCGTTTATATAGTGGTAAGTCTATAATATAATTGTTTGTAGTGTAGTACATAATACACTACTCGAGAGTACGTCTTCGAGCTGCTGCGATTGGTTTGTACCTACTTGTAGTGTCAGTTTACCGTAGTCATCAGCTGTAATTCACACCACATTGTCGTGCAGTTTGTGCTTCAGTGCCAACCAGCCTCAGGTTAGCGCACCGGCGACAAACAACAACGCTTGGATCACGAACTTCTATGTACTTAAGATAAGACTCTAATGCAATGTATCGTATATTGTATTGCTTAGTAAGAATGTAGGAGTCGAGCCTCCTTGGAAGAAGAAAAAATTGGGCATTTGGATTTGGGTTTTGTTTGACTTCATCCGACTAAGTAGATTTGAATCCCTTCATCCCATATCAGGTTTAAGAATATTTATTTCTCATAAGAATCAAATTCACTTACATGAGATATAACTTAATTATTAACTTACAAATTATTTTTACACTCGGGCTAATCGCACCTGTACTACACTATTATTATTTCAAAAACAATACTTATAAAACGCAAACCAGATATTTATCAGCAAGCAAACACGAATGAATATCTTTAAGTAATTTATAAAAATAAAAAAATAATAAAAAACATCTAAAAGAGTCGGTAGTTTTGTATTACTCGCATTAGCAAAACTCACACAAGAAGTCTTGTCGCCCGGTACAAAGAGTTTACCATATAGTTGAAATCGTAATGTTCTCTAAAATTAATAACGGATTGAAAGCGAGATCACACCTGTAGAACGGAACGGTTATACATTTAACCGACTTGATAACCGATTTGAGTGGAAAAACGCGAAAAATAAAAAAAAATATTATGCACCTAATATTTTTGGTGGCGTGGCGTCCGTGGCGTCAACCAATATTACAATATTTTGTATTGACCGAGTTGTTTCCGAGTATTGTCCGTTGCTCGGCCGTCACTCGGTATAGTAAGTGATAAGTGAGTGTCCGTACATAATATAATAGACCGAGCAAGCGAAGCGAGCGAATCAGCCTCTCAATTTCGAGATTGGCCAAAAATGCTTCTGTCTGTCAGTCAGTCTGTCCGGCTGTTCTCGCCCACAAGTCGCATTTTTCAATCGATTTGGCTGAAATAAAATATGTAGGTTCTATGACTATATAGAATTTGTTTATTGTCGGGAATTTTTGGGGAGCGTCTGTCCAAAAAAGGGCAAAAAGAGAGGTACTAGATATCCTCGAATTATTATAATCTGATCTCGATGGTTTTTAGTTTATGTAAAAGGTATTTACTAACTTTATATATTGGTCTCATAAATATATGTATAATGTCGGGGACAATGAACCCTGTTTGTGTCTGATTCGTACTCGTCTAAATTTATTAAATGCCCAGTCTCTTATAAATAATACACGCCAATGACCGATAAACTGAATGATGGACTTGTCAGTTACCTACTTTGCTACGTAGGTTATCATTTCAAGGTGCTTAATAATTTACATTATATAAAAGTAAAGTTATCATTTACTCATGTTTATTTGCAAAGCACAGGTAATTAAGAAATACAATTTACTTAGTTACAGAGCTCTGGTTTTGTGCTGGTATTACTTCTTTCTTCTGATCTTTACTAAGGTTGAACGCGCTCGTCAGCAATTAATTTTACATGAATGTATCGCTGCTCTTCTTACGGGTTAAGATTATAGTCGCACTAATGTTTTTTTAAAATAAAAAACTGTAGTTGATTGTCTGACGCCCAAAAATTGCACAGCCTAATTAAATTAAGTCCTAGAGACCTACAACTCACAAAGTATCTTCGGAAAGGTGCACAATGGGGCTTGTTATACAAATCCCTTTAGATAATCTCCTGCAAAGGGGATTTCTGTACATTTTGTCTAAAAATCCCCTAATGGCAATACTTTTAAGAAGATGCAGCGGGTTTTAAAAAGAAGGAATAGTAGCTCCAGATAATACTCATCATCATGCATGACTTTGCGTCGTCATGATTTAAAGTTTCTTTGGACGGGGAACACTATACCATGTTTTATGGAACTGAATTATTAGTTTTTTCACGCAGAATCGCATGCCTTTTATTTTTTGAATGTAGATACTGTCAGAGGGGGTTTTATAGAAAGACTATCAGGTTTATATTACACAAGATATATTTTCCAAGACCACAACTATTCGGAGTCAACGATCACACTTCCTGACATCTTCGTTCTTCCGTTGTCCGGGTAACACGACCGAGCATGCGTATTGCGCGCCGCACTGTATTTACAGCACACCGCCATCTAGTGACACAAGTACTCCTTACAATACTTATTCTAAAATTGAAATAAAATATTATTTGAATTTTTTTATTACCTATAGATACATTATAGCTTTCTAATGAAAACACATCATATACTACGAAATTGACATGTTATTTCATAGGATCTATGTTAATAATTTAATCACGATCAAGAGCTATTAGAGCTGTGGTGTTAAAAGATAATTGATGTCCTCACGGTCATATCTATTGTGATTATAATATATTTCGTGGTTTGGTAATTGTGAATTTTAAGACTAACTCGAATTTTATACTACATATTATTGCTGACGAGCCAAACGCACGCACTGACTCTATTAAGCAATATCACGACGAACACGACATCGTTTTGTCACATTATCATAATATGTTAATTTACAGCGGGAGAAGTGATCATCGAATTATAACTGTAGCGGTTTGCAAATAACAAACTTTTGAAAAAAAAGTTGCTTCCCGCCGTGTGTTCCTTTGTTTGTAGGTATTATGTACGCTTAGATCAAAGATTTCGTTTATAGTCAAAGGCTTAGATATTTTAAACTACTCAACGGATTTTAATGCGGTTTTCAATAATAGATAAAGTGGTTTAAGAGCAAGGTTTATTATCGCGCACCCGTACGAAGCCGGGATGGGTCGCTAGTAGAGTATAAACGAGGTAGGTCACGCAACAGATATATACTTAATAAATCGCAAGTACCAGAGTTGCCGCAGTATTACTTATCTAATTATATCACACTTACAAATGTAGCTTCTTCTGCCGAACGATATGAAAAGGCTAAGAATTAGAAGGCGCAGGAAGTAAGTGTGGTTCAAATTTCAATTTATTACATTTTTGTGGGGTAGTAGGTAATATAACGCAGTGTTTGATTAGCTCTTTTGTAAATCTAAGTAAAAGTGCAAATGGTTAAGTGGATTGTTTTAAATTTCACTCACCTCCTCCACTTTTGTAACAGAGATAAGGAAAACGCCACACGTTGCCAAGGCCTACAGAATAGCCGACGCATGCTAACACGAACTGAATCTTGTTGGCCCAAAAAGGCCTTCTTGGTTTCAGGTGGACCGTTGTGTCTTCCTCTTCCTCTTCGCAATCGCTTTCATGAGACGCCGTTTCTTCATCTGGTGGCCTGAGTCAAAAAGTGAAAGTGGTTATGAAATTAGAATGTACCTACACTAGCAAGTGCTTATATTCTTTATGACATGTAATTAACTGTAATAACCAAACAAATAATTAACAATGACTAATTTACATTTATTAAAAACCGTAACTACACCACAGAACAGATATTAGTGCTACTACACCACTAAAATGATGAAAGAGAACAACCACTTTTACCAAGCACAAGATATAATTCTGTTTTCTATATATTTTGTCCGCCTTATTTTTAGTATAGGGTGACAGATAATGTAGTACAGAGTTAGCAACAGAAAGAGTGGGAAGCAACTTTGTTTTATATTTTGTCTGAGTTAATAAGCGGCGTATGTATGAGCAACGGTGGTCTAGTGGTAGTGACCCCGCCTTCCGATCCTAAGGTCGTGGGTTCAAATCCGGTCGTGCACTAATGGATTTTTCTGTTCGAAAAATTTTTGTGCGCAATGCCAGTGCTCTCATACGGTGAAGGAAAACATCGTGAGGAAACCGGCATGTTCAAGAACTAAAAATTCGACAGACATGTGCCTTCCACCAATCCGCATTGGGTCCGCGTGGTGGATTAAGACCCAATCACTCTCGCCTGAGAGTAGGCCTGTGTCCCAGCAGTGGGAACATTAGAAGGCTGTCATGATGATGATGATGAATAAGCGGCGAATATCCTAATATTGACGAATATAAAATTGGTATTATCTAGGTATGCTTGTTCAGACACAATGACACAAACCTTGAAAAGTTGTTTGTATATATGATGAATGAAGGTAAGTAGATTAAAGTGACGTCAAATGGCTCAAAGGCTTTATCTTACTTCGGTCGTTACCATTGTAGTACTTTATATTAGTAATTTACGAAGCGATGCTAGCAGTCCGGCGCGCAGCTTTATTCGTTAATTTTTTACACAACCTTAATATGTTCTATCGTAAGTATACTTACTTCTTCATTAATTATTAATAAACATTTGGAGTGCCTAGTTGTCTACGCACATAGAAATCGACAGTTATTCAATAAAATAAAAACTACGTGTTTTCAAATCTATTAAATCCGTTCAAATTATTTATTTACCAAAAGGAAAAAACAGATACAATACAATGGTATTGTATACCGTACCGTACCGTACGTACCGTATATAGTTGGTATTATAATTGTTAAACTTCCAGCCAAAAAAAGCCAGGGAAATTAACTGCCGATTTTCTTTGGTGTATCGTTGTGGCCAGAGTTATTTTCCCGTGTCAGGCGTGCCTCACTGTGTTTGTTTTGGACCGTTGCCGCTGAGTCAACCTGTATAATCCTTAGCTGTCAAATTGTAAGTGTGAAAACGTATTTTATAATCATTATCAAGTCGGATGGTACGTAGCCGATAAGGCCGCGCGGCTTGGACACAAGATCCATTGTATAAGTTCTGTACGCTAAGTAAAGTACCTAGATATTGTATAAATTTTAACCAAATAATCAGCTTTATCTGCTTAATCTTGAAGGTTATGCGACCCAAACGCCCTACAATCTTCGTAAGATTTTTCGGCTTTCTTTTATGTGGTATTGTTCTGTTAACACTTTAATATAGGTAATTATATTTTTTTCGACAAAAGTAAATTGTATCTTGTTGATCTATATTATAATAAAAAAATTCAACTGGTTATTAAACCAACACATATGCGAAAAAAGAATGCCCTGTATTTTTAAAGCACCGGTAAGTAGAGTCAATCATAAGAATCAAATCTCAATAATGCTTAGTAATAACAATTATAGATTGGGGAAAAAGTTTCTTCGCATTTTTTAAGAAAATTCAAAACATTTTTTAATATAGGTTATTTACATTTAACTAAAGTATGTAGGTACCATTTGTTCGATAACTTTTTGCCACCTTGTAAATAGGGACATGATCCCATTGCTATATAAATTTTGGGGCTTCTGATCAAAATACCGCTACAAGTGGTTTTGGCAGTCCTCTCGTGATGTTAACCTGACACTGCCTAAAGAATTCTGAAGAGACCGAAACAGGTGGAAATCTGAAGGTGCAAAGTCAGGACTATACGGCGGATGCATTAACACCTCCCAGCCAAACTACCTTAATTTTTGCTGAGTGGCTAAAGATGTGTGAGGTCTAGCGTTATCATGATGAAAAACCACACCCCTTCTGTTGATTAATTCCGGCCGCTTTCTCTCAACTTCTTGCTTTAATCTCATCAGTTGTTCGCAGTAGAGTTCAGAATCGATGGGAGACGATTTAGCTAATTTTGGTCTTCAAATATTTGTAGGAGTCCAGGGAAGGTTTAAACGATGAGAATATTAAAAATAACGCGAGTGAAACCGCGCGGGTCAGCTAGGATATAAATATATTAATCTATTGAATAACTGGAAAACGAAGTGTAGGACGGCCCCCCACTCGATGGACCGATGACATTAAAGCGGTCGCAGGAAGTCGGTGGATGGTGAAGGCCCAAAATCGGTCGTCATGGCGCTCTTTGGGGGAGGCCTATGTCCAGCAGTGGACGTCTATCAGCTGATATGATGATGATGATGATGATGATGATTGAATAACCTTATCTATTCCAAAATACAACTCTCTAGTTTGTTTATTATGCTTTTTATAAGAGAGCTCGTCCGGGGTAGACCTGCCACCATACCTATTTCTGCCGCCAAGCAGTAGGTAATGCTCGCACAACAAAATTGCAAAATTTATATTTTTAAATTTATAGAATAGAGTGGTTTTAATGATGCCAGTTAATAAGCACATTATTGCTTGACTTATTGTCCTACGTTTTTTAGGCTCTGACAAAATTAAGGTAACAAACCACATTTTTTTAATTAAGTTTTATTTTAATTTTCCATTCAAATAAAATAGTGTCCGTTTTAAAATGAATTATATTAAAATATATATTTATTTTTAATATAATTTATATTTTTAAGATTGTTTTTAAATCACGTTGATCATAGCTCAAAGCTAGCACAAATCATCAGACCAAGAAATAACATAAATGTACTTTTAGGTTTTTTATTGCCGAAATTTAACTGAACCATTGACAAGCTTTAATTTGTTTGACCTAAGTCCCTACACAGGTTCACGCCAAGGAATTAAACTTAGTAAAAAGGTGATAGGTACCTCCTAGGTAAAGTCTAGAATGTGTGTGTGCAGATCAATTTCATTTTAAAGCATTTTTACTAGCGAACGTAGAGCAATTCCTTACATCAACATCTTGGTTTTTGTGTTAGAAGGTAATGTTTTTTTATCAGAATAGAGTTTTATTATTACCTGCCTAACGACACCTCGTTATCTCACCCACATCTCAAAACGTGCTTTATACGAATGATAAAACTTAAATTCTAATGGTTGATTGCAGTTGTAATTTTCAAACCAATATAATTAAACCTAACTCTCTCATTATTGTGTTAAATTAAAGTGGTCCTTTTACATTTATAAACTGAATGTTAACGCTGAGAAGAAATACTTGTGTGGATGAACCTAGTTAGTTCAATTGAATGATGACTACTCAAAGGAAGCTTCATTTACAGATGTACTCACGTAGGAGGACGTACTAGATGAAATAATTCCGTAGGTGATGTTGGTACTCGTCTGATAACCATTTTGCGTCCATCGGTACATCCCATTCCAATGGAAGCGAGGGATCGAACTGAAGGGGCTCCATAATTAGTAGTCCCACTTTCCGAACCTTCTGGGTATGGGGTCACTTGTTCGTAGGGGCGTAAACTTCTCGCAGAAGCCGCACCAGAAGCAGCTGATAAATCACGAATCCTATGGGTGTCACTAAAACTCTTGACTTTGCGCATCGGTCCGGAGGGTGCAATTAATTGCGTCGGCGCATACACGTTAAGAAGCTTTGAATTTTCCTTGTCCTGATCATCATATTGGTCCACGTGGGCCGCCGCACTGGGTGCGGCGGCGGCTTCCGTTGGTATTTTGGCTTCACTCATAACTATCGCGTCACAGGGTCATCGCGCGGTAACTAAGTCGCGTGCGTCGCTGGCGACGCGCGATTATGAATAATGAAATTAATGAACTGACAGAAACCCACGATGGCGAGCGAGCAGTGTCGCCCGTTTGCCCTGCCTGACTGATTTGTCAATCGCATACAGCAAGGTAATTGGTAAACAATATGCGACTTCAGGTGGTGGGGGTATATGACAGGAAGGAGTGACTGGAGGAGGGGGGAGGAGGGGGGAGGAGGGAAGGTCTGTCGCGCTTGCGTGGTGTTGGCCATGAAACCCTGATTGCGCTGGCGGCGTTTAACTTACCATACCTACAATCATAATATCATTATGAATCTACTGCTAGCACTAACTAACACAGTTCTGCCAATATTATGACGACCGATGTGGTGCAGCGGGCGCAGGTCCGCCTGCGACGCAGAGGTTGCGGGTTCGATTCCCGCCTCGGGTCAAATGTTTGTACGATCTACAAATATTTGTCCCGGGTGTTCTGGGTATTTTCTATATATAATAAAAAAATATATATCTATCTATGTATTGTATTGTATTAAGTATTCATCTAGTACCCATAATACAGCTCTGTTTAACAGCAGCTTACCTTGGGGCTAGATGATGCTGTGTGGATTATCCAGCATTATTTTTATTTTTATTTTTATTATCTACCGATTGTCTGACTTTGTTTCTCTATATTTATATATTGCCGTTACTGGCAGTCTGTCACATCCTCCTTCCTCCTTCCATCTCTCCAACGCTGTGACAGGCTATAAGCTTATGTGAATGAAGCTCGTCCCACCATGACATCCTGGTTCTTCCACCGGCCGGCGGCGGCGCGCCGCCCCGCCTGCGCTATGTGGGGTCCATTCTGTGGTTTTTTTGCCAATACCTAAGTCGTTTTTATGACAAGGGTGGCAACGCGCGTCTTCAAGCGTCCTTGAGCTACTATTAGTGTAAACTTATAGCTCACCTTAACATCTTAAACAGAGCAGATTCTTTTACCTTCTACAAACTTTTGCATATAATACCTAGGTCTACCTAGGGCTAAATCTTTGTAGTCAGTACCTACTTTTTTGTTGTACAGAAAATGTACTTACCACATTGACTTGTGTATTTTGCTTTTGCTTACTTACTTACGAATATTATTCAAATGACCCACTGTCTACTAATATCTAATCAAGAGTTTTAGCGTTTCTCTCTTTCTCTCTCTCTTTTAAAGTTTACAAATGCAAAATAAATAGAAATACTTCATAAAGCGTCTCGGTTTCGAGATTTACCAAAAATGCTTTGTCTGTTAGTCAGTCTGTTCAGCTGTTTTCGCCTACAGGTCTTCAACCAATCTGGTTGAAACTTGGTATACAGATTCTATGACCTTGTACAACTTAATTGTCGTCGGGGATTTTTGATAGGGGGCGTACTTTCTCCAAAAAAGGGTAAAAAGGGGGCTACTGAATATCTCCGCCTCATGATATTCGATTTCGTTGGTTTTTATTTTATTTCTTGGAAATAAGTAAGTAATAACTTTAAGTTTGTGTCATAAAAAATGGTGAAGATCTGATGAGTATCTTCAGCGTGATGAGCAGAATAGCTCCTAAAAATCCAGTAAACTGCTCACTTTTACAAGTTTGTGCTTGCGAGGTCTATCGTTCGGCGAACTGTTAGTACTATTTGGATAATGATTTTAATACTGATAACCACCACTCTAAGAAAATACATACAGCTACCTACTTGTTTTATAGTATTATGCCAAACAATTTTTTTTCTTATGTTGGAATGTAGACAGAGAGAGAAAGGTCAGAACTCAGAAGTCGGTTTTTTTTAAGTAAGTAAATGATTGTTTTCAGTTTATACGTTTGTTTGGTGAGACACCGCCACAAAGTAATACACCGCCAAAGACAGGGACAAGTGGAAAGACTTGGGAGAGACCTTTGCCCAGCTGTGGGAAAGAATAGGTTAATAAAAAAAAACTTCATGACTCCATGTTTTTTTTAAATATCGCACCAAAAACATTTTCATGTAAAATATTAATCGACCATTGACTCGTAACTGTCAAAAAGTTATCAGATCTCATGTATAGCCAAGCTTCTAACTCTTCATTCACTTCTTTTTGTAAGCGTTTGTAAATTGCGGAAGTCTCATACAAGCGCGACTTGATCGTCTTGTTACTTGCTGAGTATAAGCTTGCTGACATAAAAAACGGCTCGTCTTGGCAGGGGCACTACCTTGCCCTCTTATTATGATTTTTTAGCTCAAATTGATAAATAAATGTCAAGTTATCACGAAATTGCAGTTAAACGAACAAGTAATTAAAAAAGAACAATTACCAAAGTTTTGTTCAAGAACTGTTACAAACTAAGAACTCTATATTTTAATTTTAATCCGCGACTTATTAATAGGTAGGTATTGGTTTTTAGTTGAGCTAACAACCAGTGAGTCTTATTTTATTTTTATTTAAGGTAGTAATATTTCTCGCCATGAGGAGTAAGGATATGAAAAGATTGGCTATTATTATTATATTATTTATTTAAGTTTATTAAGCTTACAATCAATATTTTACAAAACTTTATGGTGATTTCGAATAATTATTATATGAATATCACAAAATTTAAAGGAGGCGACTATTCCACGTTATTTATAAAAAATTACAACTAACATAACATAGAGGACGCTGCGAGCGCGAGCGAGGGGCACGTCTCAAAACGCGCGGCGCCCGCGGCGTCCTCGCCCGTCGGTCCTCCGGCGGCGCGCATAGATTTAAAGCTGAGTGAGTTAGAAGAAAGAGCCGACACCGCCCGGCGCCGGCGGAGGAGCGGGGCGCAGGACTAGGTAGCTTAGCGCTGGAACAGCGGGTTAGGGAAGTCAGGCGGGTGCGGCAAAGGCGCTGGCGGTGGCCTCGCGCGTCTCCACGCCACGAGCCAGCACGCCACGGCGGCTGCTACCGCAACCAACGCCAGCAGCGCCGTCAGCGCCAGCGCTACCGCTAGCCCTGCAGCCGACACGCACACTTCGCCGCTGCCGGCCGCCGCGCCGCCAGCGCCGCTTGCGCCGTCCGACCAGCCATCGCGCTGCCGAGCCACCTGCGACGGATCGCGACGCTGCAGTGTAACTATTGGGTTCGATTCGACTGTCACCTCCTCCCGAAGTTGGCCCTCGATAGAGCCATCGTATATCGCTTCTCGTTTTCTACGCTTGCCGAATGCGTCAGCACCATGGCAATTCACCTGCAGATCACAGTACAATGATTAGTATTCCGAATCTCGGTTCATGTGTGTTGAATGAAAGTTGAGTTTTAGGATCGTTTCAAATTGGAACCTCAAAAAATGTTTACCTACTAGCGGCTTCGAACGCGAGGGTATAGAAAATCCAGGTTATAATCTACGTTATATCTTAGTAGATATAATATACCAAATTTCATCGAAATCGTGACTGTTACGACATGATAGGAGTAAGAAACATCCGAACTTTTGCATTTATAAATGTGATTTGTATACTTACTGGCTGGCATTTTCCGAAGCAAACACGTATGTTACACTGGAATCTTATGTTGTCGCTGCTGGGGAACTTGAATGCGTTGAAAGACACTCTCAACGCGCTACCGTCTTCACTTCGTTCCCAATCACCGAATATGGCAGCGTCGGTGGCACATCCATCTTCATCTGTCACAAGATACTCGTTTTCTACATTGGTCAACGAATCATTTGTTTTTGCGATACAACTGCGAGCAAAGCCACCGTATATACCTGTAAGGAAAATCTGATTAAAGTTTCTGCTAACACTGTTGTTGCTTACATTGGCGAAGGCTGTGGTAGATATAATGATGGTGATAACTTACTTATTATTGGGATTAATGTCTATGGGTTTTACTCACTAGAAGGTTGAACATCGACTTGAAGGACAAGGTTTTCTCCGATCGCAGCAGAGTTAACCTCGTCTCCTGACCTAGAGACAATCCTCATGGAGCATGTCGGAGGTGGGCCAGTGTTGGCGATCGTGCCCGCTGTCGTCAGCATGGACACGTTAAACGCTAACGTAACGTTTTGCTCGCCAGTCTGATATATACATTTTATATGGAACGCTTTAGCATTCGAAGTTACTAATTTTGGATGATTCTGCATTACGAGTACGAAGCTGGCTAGTCCCTGCAAAGGTAAAAATCAATATGTTGGTGAAGTAATTAACTATGGTTTTTGATTAAAACTATCGTTCAAAATAAAACTTACGTTGACATGAACCAGTCCGCAATCACCGAAGTGGACTGTGAAGTCCACCAGACTCTCCTCATCTCTAGATGTGTCTACTGCCAAGCGACAGCGCTCCACTTTACTATAGCTTTTAACATACAACACTCCGGTGAAATTCTTGATGGTAAGGCCCACACTAACGCCATCGGCTTTACAGCGGACCTGTAAAAATAGAAATTAAATAATAGGGTAGGTTTGCAAACTGGGGGTCATTATTTTCTCTTTAAAAACGGGTGTTTTCAGTGCATATCGCGACGCGGTGGAGGACGCGCGCCGTGTCACAATATATTTCAAAAATGAGATGTACCTGCATGTCTGGTATAGGAAAATCGGTGCGATATGCGTTGCAATGTATTCTAGGGTTGCCAGTGTATCCAGTTATACATGTGCAGTGCGAGCGGTGTCCCGAGGCCTCACATGTAGCGAAGGTGCCGCAGGGGTCTGTTTTGCAGGCGTTAATGCAGACGCCGCCGAGGCAGCGCGAGCTGTCTTCACAGTCGCTGTCGGTGCGACATCCGCCAGCAGCGCACTCGTCTCCACGCGAAGTGAATCCACGAGCTCCATCGCACACGCATAGGCCGCGAGTGTCAACCACGCGTCCTTCTTCAGCGCGGCACGGGGCGCACTCACCGAGCGCATCCAAACCTTGTCCGTCTACGCATTTAGCACCAGGCTCTGTCAGAACAAAGTACAACTGTATTTACTATCCTATTATATATTAAATTGACTGTTTCTTTAAGATAACATAAAAACTAAAAAACACCAGATGAAACTGCGGGGCACCACTAGTATTATACAAAAAAATATTATTAGCAGTTCGCCGAACAGAAGACCTCGCAAGAACAAACTTTTAGAATGAGCCATTTACTGCATTTTGAGGAGCTATTCTGCTCATCATGCTCAAGATCCTCTTTAGTTCTTCACCAATTTTTTATCAGACCAATTTAAAGTTAATACTTTTACGTAAATAAAAACCATCGAAATCATTAGGCAAAGATATCTACTAGCCCTTTTTTTGGAGAAAGTACGCCCCCAATCAAAACCATGACTACAAACAAATTTTATGAAGATATAGAATATCAACCGATCTGGTTGATACCAAGTTTCAACCAGATCGGTTGATAAATGCGACCTGTAGGCGAGAACAAACTGACTGACTGACAGAAAAAAGCATTTTTGGCCAATCTCGAAACTGAGACGCTTTGGTCGCTCGGAATTATCTAAAATGGATATGTAATGCAGTCTCGATAGCTTGTATTGTAAATCGAATGACCGCAGCGTTCTAACTGTATTAATGAAACGAAACTTACGTTTATTAGGTGTACATTCGACAAGAGCGTTTCCTCTATAACCCGGTAAGCATTCGCAGATCATAGTTCTCACTGGTAGAGTATTTGCGACTCTACACTCGCTGTTAGTTCCGCATGGTGATGGGCCGAGGCAGGGATTGACGCACTTGGTGTTGAGGCATGCTGTGCCGGAGGGGCAGTCGATGTCGCGCGAGCACTGAGGTTCAGTGATTTCTTCGCAGCCGACGTCGTTGCTTCGGTATCCGGGTGGACAGATGCAGTGTGCCTCGTGAAGGTGCACTCGGCAGTCGGCTGGTTGGTCACAAGTCGTTGGTGTACATGGGCTTGCACATTTCGTGTTGATACAAGATTTATCATTTGGACAATCGGTGTCTGCGCGGCACCCAACAGGCGTGCATGTGACGGAAGGATTACCTAAGGTGCCAATCTTGCAGCGACATGATGGTCTATGATCTGCTCCATAGCATTCTGCCGATTCTCCGCAAGCATTTGGTTCAACGGAACATGCTGGTATGCACCTGTTATTTACACAGGTCTCATCGTCCGAACATTGCGAATCTGAACGGCATATGATTTCATAGCATCCGATTCGCGCGTCTCCTATGAAACCTGATCGGCAAGCGCAAACTGGTTTATGGTTTTTTATTTGGCAGTCTGTATTAGGTCCGCATTCGCAGGGGTTCATGCAAACAGATGACACGCAAGCATGGTTCAAAGTACAGTTGGTATCAGTTTCACAATCTCCAGCAACGGTTGATGTAGGTCGACATATGCCTCCTCCGTTGCTGACGTATCCAGGTGGGCAGGTACACAGCATTGTTCGCACAGGCAAAGTCGGCGATACTTCGCAGCTTGCCGGAGTGGCACAAGGTCGTAAGGTTGTGCATGGATTAACGCAGTTACTTGAGAGACATGCAGATTTTGGTGGACAATCAGCATCTAAGTAGCATTTGGCAGTAACTTGTGGTTTACATTCTATATAAGGACTTCCAATATATCCTGTATCACATTTACATACAGCTATATGACTTCTCACTAGGCAAAACGCTCGTTGACCGCACAAGTTACCACTCAGACATGGATTGATGCATCTATGGGCTCTACATTGTTTATCTTGTGGACAGTCTCCGTTCGATCTGCATTCTATTGCATTACAACTAGTAAAGGCATCACCTTCAAATCCAGGGCGACAGCGACATAACGGCTGGTTTCTCTCTACATAACATTCAGCGTTAGGTCCGCAAGTACTATTTAAAAGACATGGACTGATGCAATTTCCATTTATACAGGCTTCGTAAGATTCACATTCTGAATTAGATCGACAGCCGACAATGCGACACACACGGTATGGATCACCGTCATAACCTTCTCGACAAGAGCAAACCGGCCGATGATCTCGAATGAAACATTCTGCATTATCTCCACAGTTACAAGGGTTACGACAACTTCTGTTTATGCAAGATTCATTGTTATTACAGTCCTGATCTGATGAACAACTCAATGCTGGTAACTGGGCAGATTTGCAACTACCGCCTTCGTCAGGTATATATCCTTCAGGGCAACGACATATCAATGTTCGGAAGGGCACGCTATCCGAAACTGAACACCGAGCGTTTCCACTGCAAGGTTTGAGTTCGTTACAAGCTTCACGACATTTATCTCTTAGACAAGCGTGACCGCTCGGGCAGTCGCTATCAATTTTACATTCGGGCTCGCCGACTACTGCGATCCTCTGACACTGGACTGATGGATCTCCAAGAGGAAGAGCAGGAGGGCATTTACAGGACGCAGCGTGATTTCGAGGGAAGCATTCGGCATTATTGGCACATGGATTTACTCCATTGACTGAACAAGCGTTATTGCAAGTGCCTCTAATACAGACACTATCATCATTACAGTCATTGTCGATTTCACATTCGGCGGCCTGACATTTAGTGAATGGATTTCCAATGGTGCCTGCTGGGCATCTGCAGTTAGGTCTATGTGCTTTACCATAACACTCTGCACTAATAGCACATGGTGCGTCAACCACGCATGGATTAACACATGCACCATTGTAACAAGTGTCGCTGTCAAGACACTCTGAATCAGAAGTGCAGCCAACTGAAACAGATAGGTAGTGTAAATGTTTAGATCAATTTAGTTGTAACGTTTGTCTAGGAGTTATCTTCTCTTATATATAAAAATGATGTGCGTTAGTTTCGCTAAAGTTCGAGAACGGCTAAACCGATTAAGGTAATTTTGGTTTGAAATGTTTGTTTGTTTGAAGAGTCCAGGGAAAATTTAAACTGTAGGAAATTTGGAAAAATAAAGCGAGTAAAACCGCGCGGGTCAGCTAGTTTAAAATAAAATAATTGTGTGTGGCTACTTTACCTTTAGTACACCCGGTGTAAGGGTTTCCAGAATAACTACGTTCACAAAAGCATACAGGATGATGTCTAACAACAGTACACTCTGCGTTTGTGCCACATACACAAGGATCAGCGCAAGCGCCGTTTATGCATGCCTGTGACAGTGGGCAATCGGAGTTTGCTTTACAGCCAACTGGAATTACTGATCCACCGGATGCTGGAAGGAAAGCATCAAATCAAGACCTTATTTGTAACTAAAATTAAGAAGTTATGTAACAAGTACTGAAAATACTTACGTGGTACACATCTCAATGTAGCAACTCCAGAATATCCTTTGGGACATGAGCATTGTGGCTTGTGATCAATAACGCGGCAGAGGGCGCCAACGCCGCATGCATCCAAGCATGGGTTAACGCAAGCTCGTTCCATGCACGCACGCTCTTGGCCACATTCTTCGTCATTGTAACATTCCCATATAGTTGGGTGACGAGGAACTGAAATCACATCGAATATATTAAATATTAACTCATTCACGTGGAAATACAATATTAATGAGAATATAATTTATACATTAAATGCAAACAACACTATAATGATTAAAGTCTATTGATGAAAACCACATTAAATACAGTTTCGAATAAATCCGAGGCGGACTACCTACTAGTTATATGTTTACCTGAGTTGCACTCAATTCTTGCGTTTCCGTTATAGCCTGGAGGACAAGTGCAATGCGAAGCGTGGTCGACAGATTCACATAAGGCGTTTTGTCCACAGGGGTCTGCTCTGCACGCTTCAACGCAACTTCCGCGACGACAGGTCTGCGCGAGAGCACAGTCGGGATCAGAGGTACACTCTGCACTGGGGGGCGGTCGGCAGCCGGAGTCGGGCGCAGCACGCCCGCCGTCAGGGCACACGCAGGCCACAGCGCGCAGCGGCAGCAAGTCCACAGTATTGCACACGAGGCCGGGGTCGCAAGGTGCGCCGGCGCACAGATCGGTACATCGAGCGTTAACACACGCGAGGGGCGCTTGGCAATCAGAGTCAGCGCTGCATTCGGAGCTGTCAAGCGTGATGGAACAACCGCGCGCGTACGCATCACCTGAGTAACCCGGTGGACACGAGCAAATGGCGCGGTGATCGCGGGAGGTGCACAGTGCTCCTGGAGCGCACGCGTTCTCGGAGCACACAGGTTGACAAACGCGGTTCAGGCGATTGCAGACCTGTGTGTCATCGCAGTCATCGTTGTAGTGGCATACTGCAGATATACACGCCCGACGCGGGTCGCCCTGCGTTCCTGCTGGGCAGCGGCAAGTAGCGACGTGTGCGACAGCCTGGCAGAAGGCGTCGCGACCACATGGTGATCCCAGAGCGCAAGGGTCTTGACAGTATCCGTTAACGCAGATCTTGTCAAATGGGCAGTTGTCATCCGAAGTACATTCAGCTAAGAAAGAAATACGTTTTATAGCTTAGCAAAAGAGTACTAATGTGTAGCCTTGAAAAAATAAAGATGGAACGAGAACCTATGATGTAATTTTTATGTTACAGGTACTTACTGGTGTAGCAGTAAACGGCTGGGTTGCCGGCGGTGCCTGGTGGGCAGCGGCATGTGGCGCGGTGCGCATGAGTTTCGCAAAGAGCGCCGGAGCCGCAAGCCGCCGCGCACGCCGCCACGCAGCGCCGCGACACGCACGCCTCGGCCGCGCCACACGCAGCATCCGACGTGCACTCACTGACAGATGGTACTGAAAGATGCCATACAGGTTAGTGAAACATTGTAAGAGACTATAAGAACTTTTTTGTGAGTTATACATTCAAAATATGCCGAAAGAGAGATCTATTACTTTTCTGTAATATTAAAACTTATCTTGGTTCCCATCATTAAAAGTTTATCAGATCAAAAAAAAAAATTATGAGCTTAACTCAAGGGTTGTACCTACTGTACCATAAAATGGGATGATAATAGGATACGAAATAGAAACCTAGAACTTTTCTACGGAACTAGAACACAATGTGTGTTTTTTTTTTTTTTTTTTATACAACTGAAGTGGCAACCAAGCGTACGGCCCACAAGATGGTAAGCGGTTACCGTAGCCTATGGACGCTTGCAATACCAGAGGTATCACTTGCGGGTTGCCACCTTGAGGCTAAGATCGAAAGCCTCATGTGCCAGTAATTTCACCGGAAACCATACCCTTCACACCGGAACACAGCAATGCGAGCATTACTGCTTTGCGGCAGAAATAGGTATGGTGGTAGTCCTTCCCCAGACGAGCTCTGTCACAGAGAACTCTACTACTCTTGTATATTTTTGTTAAAATAATTTTCGGTATAAAAAGTAGCCTTTGTTCTATTCCCAGTCTTTATCTATTTATTTTTTAAATTTCAGCCAAATGGGTTCAGTAGTTGTCGAGTTATAGAGGAACAAACATCTATCCAAGCATCCAAACAAACATCCATACTTTCGTATATTAGTGTGATTCTCAAGTAATACATCTTAAGTAATATATGCCCACATACACTGCCACAGCAGCAAATGGTACTGGCATTTTGCTGTTGCTGGTGCAGAGCTGGTGATGTTGATATTTACCTGGTGCGCAAGCCACGTCGGGGTTGCCTTGTAGTGGTGGAATACACGAGCATTGCGCACGGTGCGCGCTGGCGCGGCACTCGGCGCCGGTGCCGCACGCACCCTGGCATGCGCTCACGCAGCGTTTGTTAGTGCATGTCTCTTCCTCTCCGCACTCATTATCCGAACTGCATTCTGCCCCTGTGCGACAAAACATACATCATTATTTTTGTATTTGGTAACACAATATTCAAAACATTGTATAGCTATATGTCGGTAACTGATAGGTCTATGAATGTATAAGTTATTTGCTTCCGATATCTCAGCGAAAGACACCTAATAGAAATTGATAAAAATATTTCAATGTTGCACAAATTGGTTTACGTACTTATTACATACAAAAATATTAAAACACAGTTTACCTAAAACAAAATATTTACAGTCAAGGCACAATAATTACAATGTACAAAGAAATTATGTGTATGCACAAAATGTGTCGTGTCGTGAAAAGTGTAGGTTTACCAAAATACCAAACAGCGAACATACCAATATTCCGTTTATCACTGTAGGTTCATTGCATCTTCAGTATTTGCTAAAGAAAAGTAATAATTTGGAAGCAAAACAGTGTTAAAAATATAGTAATAAGGTAGATCAAACAAAGGTTTTCTCGTGAGTATCAAATTGTGTCTGAAATTCATATACACACATTACGTACCTATTCCCTTTTTTGAGTTATTACACTAATATTGCGGAATGTTGTGCGTTTCAAATAATTGCTGAAATGATAACTAATAAGTTCGGGCGGACAACGAGGTCTCACTTAACTTATTACCTTCAAAAAAAGACGAGATGTTGAAATTATTCTTATTTTACCGATCAAGGTACTTGTTTTCTTTCGTTTAAATACTTACTTCAAAAGGTATCACTTATCACTTACTTAGCTTGCATTGCTTAGATGCATCTCCAATTAAAGGTTTAGGGCACTCGCAGATGAGCGTACGGAACGGAAGGGTGTTTGTGACGCGGCAGACCGCATTCGTGCCGCAAGATGTTGCTTCGCACGGGTTCCTACAGCTGCCTTGCAAACATGCTAACTGAGGTCCGCAGTCAGCGTCGCTTTCGCATTCCACTTGGTATTGAACTGAAAACGATAAGCGAATTTATACCAACTAATCGTAGTACAATACAGTTTACTGAAGAGAGTGAAACAGAAAAGTGACTCGTGACTTTACCTTGACGACATTCAATTTTGCCGTTCCCTTGAGTTCCTCGTGGGCATTCACAAGCTGGTACATGACGAACCACAGAGCATAGCGCTCCTGGTGCACACGAGCCGGGGCAGGGATCCACGCAGTTGCCAGCTCTGCATGCCAACCACGTTGAGCATTCGTCGTCACTGGTGCATTCTTCTCTACGACAGCCGGTGTATGGGTTGCCACGAGCACCAGCGTTACATTCGCATGTTGCGGTGTGCCCGCGAGCTACGCAGCGAGACTCAGCTCCACAGCGTATTCGTGGGCATACTTTTGTGCATGAACCACCTTCACAACTTTCGTCATCAGGACAATCATTGTTACTGTGGCATTGAACTGGAACAAAATTTAAAACTTTGTTAACTTTGTTACTTTAGAAAAGCTTTTCGGAATTTGGAAGCGCGTACAAAGTTAAATAAAGCAAACTATGTTAACCTTTTATAATACCCATGGAGTTTTGTTGTCGACCTCTTAACCAGATCTCAGATGCGACCTGTCCATGCCTGCCTTATTGGATGCCACGAAATTGTTAATGTAGCGGTTCTTACTAGAACCAGTGTATTTTAAAGTAAAACACACTGTACTAATACAGTCGGCAACAACAACAACATACCTGAATAACATCCTCTGTAAGCATCTCCCTCATATCCAGGCAAGCAAGTGCACTGAGCTCTGTGTTGTCTAGCCAGGCAGCGTGCGTTCAGGCCGCAATTTGCGGGTCCACAAACGGACACGCAACGTGAGTCTATGCACGCTGAGCTGTCTGTGCATTGATCGTCTCTCACACATTCAGGAACCGGCGGAGCTGGCGTTGAGATGATAACACGCTCGCAGCGAACGAACGGTGATCCTGTGTATCCGGCTGGACATGAGCAAACAGCCGAATGTCTTACGCCAGTACAGATGGCGTTTAGACCACAAGCATTGACACACGGATCTACGCATTTCCTATTGATACATGCTCTGTCTCCAGGGCAATCGTCGTTCACGATACATTCTGGGTATGTGCAAAAACCATCTCTGCATGTACCGTGGGGTCCGCAAGGGTTTGGATAACAGGGATCATACTTGGTCGTAGGTGTTGGTTCTAAAATAAAAATAAAAAGTTATTTTAATCTGATCTGATCAGGTATACATTTTTAGTTAACGCTGATTCATCGTTTCAATATTAGACAAACCTCTATGCACGCAGTCGTGGAAAGGATTTCCAGTTGTGTCTGGCGGGCATGAGCATATCGGTGCATGATCGAACACTCGGCACAAAGCGTTAGTTCCGCATACACTGACACAAGGATCGACACACTTGTTACGTACACAAGCCCGGTCTCGTGGACATTCAGAGCTAACGACGCATTCCGGCCGGCAACCTGTGGTTGCTGCGTCACCGCTAGTACCGCTCGGGCACGAGCATACGGCGTGGCCGTTCACATCAGAACACAAAGATCCAGGTCCGCACGGTGAAGGACTACACGGTGGAGCTGCAAATGAGGATGAAAAAACAAATAACTCCCAGTGAAACACAAGTATATTTGGGATATATAAAATAAATAATGATCGACAATCCACACAGCATCATCTAGCCTCAAGCTAAGCAGAACTTGTGTTATAGGTACTAGATGACTGATTATACCTACTTCCATAATACCTAATTCCAAAATACACAGAACACTCGGAACATAATATATTTGCAGGTCGTACAAACATTTTTATTTTTTTTATATGTTAACAAGTGACAAGACAACCTACCTGAACAAGGCGCCTACCTGATCTTAAGGACCACGCCTGACTATTACAGATGCAGTGCCACCCAAAGCTTAAAGTTTTTAAGTGTTTGCGTGGCACTGCACTGCGCTTATCGCCCTGAGACATTGTTGTTAAGTCTTTTTCGCCCAGTAATTTCACTTGCTACAGTGCCCTTCAAACCTAAACACAGTAATGCTTGCACACTACTGCTTGGAGGTAGAATATCTGACACTGCGGTGGTACCCACCAAGACGGACTCTTGCTGAAGAGTCCTACCACCAGGTTGTCTCAAGGCAACCTACTTCGTCGCAGGTGGACCTAACTTAACCGTCAAAGTAAGGCTAAATAAATAATTATGGAAATACATACGTGATATGATGACATCACATCTTTCGAAGGCGTTTCCTCGGGTTCCAGATGGACATGAACAAAGAGGTATATGGTTGACAATTTCGCAGTCTGCTCCGACACCGCAGGTGCCCTGGCAAGGGTCGCGGCAATGCGAGCGGATGCAAGCTCTGGATGGAGAACAGTCGGAGTCTGCGAGACATTCTGGTCGGCAACCAGAGTGCGGATCGCCTCGAAGACCAGGTTCGCACTCGCACGAAGCACCTGTTCCTCTAGCACGGCATATCGCTCCAGGTCCGCACGGTGAAGGCGTGCACGGATCATTAGGAATTTTAGCTGTAACATACGATTTCATATCAACTGCGTGTTCTGATTACTATTATAATAAACCAGCAAATACGAAACGGTAAGCGTTTTAACTAAGCTAACATGTTGAACTTTAAACCGATAAATGCGATGGCTCACCCCAGTTTTACAAGTAAGACCCATGCCTAAGCCTTAAAAGCAAAATCTAAGGTTTGCACATTCGCAGTTCCCTAACATTTTTTTCGTGTTCTGATATCTATCTACTTTTATTTCAACTAAATGTAAGTAGCAATCTTCCATTTGAGCCTGTCTTACGGATCGTATCCATGAGCCGACATTCTACGAGTGGGTTTCCGAACGTTGACGGGGGACACTCGCAGTGAGGTTCGTGAGCTATCGGGGAGCATTGCGCGCCCTGCCCGCAAGCTCCCGGGCACGGGTCCACACAGCGTCTGTTTACGCAGGTCATACGCCATTCGCAATCACTAGAACTGAGACATTCGTGACGACAGAACGGCGGTGCTCCAAAGTATCCTCGTCTGCAGCGACATCCATTGTCCACGCATTCAGCATTGGGGCCGCAGTTGTCGCACGGTGTTGAAACACTGGGTTCAGATTCGAGAGCTGTGGAAATTGAACATACATTTATTGAATATTTTTATAATATCAAAGTACCTATTCTACAAAACTTTCTACTGAATTTAGTATAATATTTTACCTGGCAAACACCGAATAAAAGGATCGCCAACGTAGTAGGTAGGACACGTGCATATTGGGGAGTGCGAAACGGTTCGGCAGTAAGCGCGTGCACCACATGCGCCTGGGCATGGGTCGCGGCATTTGCCGTTGCGGCAAGCCAGGTCGGGTGGACACTCATCATTAGCGCGACATTCGGCGCGGCACGACGGCGGATCCGCCATCATTGGCGGTCGACAGGAACAGTGTGCCACGGTACCTTCGGCGCGACACATACTGTTGGCTCCACATGGGTTTGGTGTACAGGGATCCGTTATTGTTGGTGCTGAAATAGTTTGTCGGTCAGTTTTTTACATAGCAACGAAAGTAGAGGCTAATGAAAATGAAACGTGTAGCTACGTTTGTCAAAACGGTAAAACCGATTAAGGATAATAAGGCAAAGTCAAAACTATATTTATTCAATCATATCTCCAGGATCATTTTGAAACGCTTTAAGATGTAAGGTAAATTTACGCTAGTTCTACGCACCCCAGCCTAGAAGAATCTGGCAACTAACTCGGTTCCTAGCTTTTTATTGATGAATAAAGTAATACATACCGATAACAGGTCGGCAAGCGATGAAAGCGTCGCCTTGCAATGGTGCTGGACATTCGCAAATAGCCATATGATTGTAAACGTTACAAATCGCATTCAAACCACAGGTGTTTTTACAAGGATTGACACATTTATAGTTGACGCAAGCCATCTGTTTTTCGCAATCATCGTCTCTTGTACATTCCGGTCTACATTCGATAGTGGGATTTCCATGGTAATCAGGAATGCAGGAGCAAGTACCCGCCTTACAAATTGCGTTAATTCCACAAGGCGATGAAGCGCATGGATCTACTGGAGCTGGTGCTTCAGGTTCTGTAAAATGTAATACATATAGTAATTAAAATAACCGGAGCGTGTCCGCGGGTCAGCTATTTTCAAGTATAAATAAAAAATTGGTAAAGTTTTTTTGGATATTTTAAATTACTTCCACGTTAGTATAAGTAACCCCACCACACACAGTACAGTTGTACCTGCGCGTACTAGTTAGTAATTCAAAGAATCATCATCATCATCATCATCATATCAGCCGATAGACGACCACTGCCCCAAAGAGCGCCATGACAACCGATTTTGAGCCTTCACCATCCACCGATTTCTTGCGACTGCTTTAATGTCATCGGTCCATCGAGTGGGAAGCCGTCCTACACTTGTTTTCCTGTACGTTCTTAAAAAATTAGCTGTCTATAATAAATTGTAAGTACCATTGTATATGTAGCACCCTTCGAAAGAATTTCCCTTGTAGCCACGACGACAAGTACAAATTGCTACATGATTCATTGCGCGACATTCAGCGTTAGCTCCACAAGAACCAAGACATGGATCTACACACTTTTCTCGAACACATGCTTTGTCGTTAGGGCAGTCTTGATTGATAGTACATTCGGGTGCACAATTCGGAGGAGCACCAATGTAACCAGGTTTGCAACTACATTGTGGCGATCCGTTGAAGTCTCTACATAATGTAAAAGGCCCACATGGACTTGGCTCGCAAGGATTTGTTATTTGTGGGGTCTTCTGTTTTTCTCTAACACATCTTATAAATGGATCTCCTTCAAAGCCAGGAGTACAAGTGCAGTATGGACTATGATGGTGAATCCGACATTGTGCGTTATCTCCACACGTTCCCACGCATGGGTCGACGCATTTTTGCCTGACACATGCCATATTTAGAGGGCACTCTGGGTTAGATAGACATTCCGGTCGACAGTTTGGTGGATTGCCTACGTATTCTTGCAAGCATGTGCAAATAGCTTTATTGTTGACAGATTTACATGTACTATACGGTCCACAAGGTGAAGGGCTGCACGAATCAATTGGAGTTTCTGCAAATAATTATTTTGTTTAGGTAGGTGCTTAAAATTTGTACAGAGTATTTGACTAATTTGCCTTAGTATAATTTTGCGTAGGTATTGATGTAGTTTACCTTGTCTAATAACGCAGTTCTCATAAGGATTACCAATGTAACCGTATATACAACTGCATTTGGGATTGTGGTTAACGATTTGACATTCAGCGTTTGTTCCGCAAACACCTGGACATGGGTCTTCGCATTTATTGTTGATGCAAGCTCTATTTTCCGAACAGTCAGAGTTCAGAACGCATTCTGGTCTGCAGCCTTCGTACGGATTGCCAAAGTAGCCAGTGATACAAGTGCAACTACCAACGTTATTGCGTTCCTGGCATATAGCGTTTGAACCACATGGACTCGGTACACAAGGTCTAACTGGCTGCACGGGCTTGGGAGCTGGAACTAAGAATAAAAAATTAAAATATATTGTAATAAACATTACTTTCATGTGAAATACATGAATTTTGGTAATAAAATGCTAGTAGTTCCAGTTTTTACACATACCTGGAATAGGCAAACACTGATCGAACGAGTTTCCTTCGTAACCCGTTTGACACCTACATTGTGGCGAGTGGCTAATAACTCTGCATTCCGCATACTGACCACAGGCGCCTAGGCATGGATCGGCGCACTTATTATTTATACAAGCTTTGTCAAAACTACATTCGCTGTTGGTCACACATTCAGGCCGGCAAAAAGGTGGGGATCCGGAGTAACTGGGCAGACATGAGCAAGATGGTGCTTCACCAGAAACACGGCAGATAGCATTTGGTCCACATGGTGAAGGTTCACATGGCGCTATAGGTAGTTGCGGTTCACCTATAAGCGAAAACAAAAATATTTAGTGTCCACTTTATGTGTATTATGATTTATGATAAGTAGAGGAGTTTCATTAAAAATCAAGACTTACTTTCCAAAAGCAAACACTGCGTGAAAGGATCTCCAGTATAGCCACTACGACAGTAGCATATTGGATTATGGTTATGAACTCTACATTCTGCTCTGAGGCCACATGATCCTTCGCATGGTTCGATGCATTTTTGGTTGGAGCAAGACATCAAGCTGCTACAGTCGGAATCCACCAAACACTCTGGCCTGCACGAAGGTGGCACTCCTATGTAGCCAATCAAACAGGAACAAATCGCTTGCTCGTTCATTGTACGGCATATACTGTATGTTCCACATGGAGATGGATCGCATGGGTGCCTTATTTCTGGTACAGCTAAAATTATAATTTGATTAGAGAATCACAAGAGTCGGATATAAGGGACTTAAACACTTTTATCTAAATAGAATATGATACAGTTGTCTATCAAGATATCATAATTACCTAAAATAGGTGAGCAAGAGAAAAATGCGTTTCCTGTCGTGTTCGATGGACAGCTACACATTGGGATATGATTGTAAACTTCACAGAGTGCACCGGGGCCGCAAATGTTGTTGCATGGATTTACACATTTATTTTTGACACACGTTAAATGTGGGGCGCAATCTGAATTAAGTGTACATTCGGGCCGGCAGCTGAGATATGGATTGCCGAAGTAGTTATGCCTACATGTACATATCCCTTCGTTGCAGTCCGCATTTGCACCGCATGGACTTGGATTACATTTATCATATACAGTGGGCACTGATTCTGAAACAATAATGCAATACTTACATAACTACATACTTAAGTAAATAAATAGCTAAATCTGTATCGAAAAGTAAAAAAAACTGTATATAATCTATATGAGAACAATAAGCTATAATATGTCTACAATCTGAATGAATATGTATACAGGGTCATTCATCATCAACCTGACAAACTAAAGGGATGGGTTCCACACATTAAAAAAAATACAAGTATTTTTCTAAACATTTTATTTTTTTATTTTTTTTATTATTGTCCGCAGCCTGCAGCCGAGATTCGAATGGCACCCTAATACACGCACTCACTGACATAGGTATTGAAGTTTGCATCCAACACACTTATGGAAACATTTAATTTTGCATCCAATCCCATATTTAGGAAACGATTTGTAGCGGATCTATTAAGTTTAGCTACCTATCCTACCTATAAAGCGATCCTGTAGGCTAATGGATAAACGCAAAAAAAAATACGTTTCCAGTTTAAAAAAGGTATTTTGTGAACAAAATAACTTTGCTTCTACCACCTGCACCCCTATTTTATTATTTAGCTATGATATTTAATTTTCAACTCTTTGCTAATGTTTAATTACGAAGTATATTATAATATACAGAGTCATTCATTATCAACCTGACAAACTTAGGGGATAGGTTCCACACATAAAAAAAATATATATGTACCTATATTTTTTTTTTGTGTATGTTTTGTTTAAAAATCCCAAGTAAACAAAAAAAATCGATTACGTTTTTCCGCTCAATTATTATTTATCGTTGTTGGGAATCAAGTTAAGCGACGTAATAATGAAATATTCGAGTGTGCGCGCCCCGTAGCGGGTCAAGGACACGCGCAGGTCAAGGACGCGCGGGTTATTGACCCGCGGTTCATTGACGCGCGGGTCATTGACACGTACCGAGCGCTGCCTTTTCGATTTCTAACAAGGATAACTAATTATTAAGCAGAATTACATAAATTTTTTTTTAAATATAAAAAAAAAAACGTTTAGAAAAAAAAAAGTGTGGAACCTACCCCTTAAGTTTGTCAGGTTGATAATGAATGACCTTATATTGTGTAAGTATAAGAGGGATTTTCTACAGTGATGAGTATTTTTTTAATTCTGTTTAATTATGATTAAACTAGTTTCCTTTTCATCTTTGAAAATAAAAATAGTTTAATTTATTCTAGGTAAAAAATATCTTTACTTAATTTATTATCCTTACATAGTATAAAATGAAGTTTGTCTCTATGTATGTATGTGTTGTGTACGCTTAGATCTTTTTTTAACCTACGCAACGGATTTTAATGCGGTTTTCATCAATAGCTATATTAATTCAAGAGGAAGATTTACCCGTGCAAAGCCGGGGCGGTCTACTAGCTATGTTATAAATAAGTTACTGCATCAGCTTTCAACTAACCTATCTGTTGTTGGATGTAGCAGCTTTGGAAAGGATTGCCTGTATATCCTTCTCGGCAGCTACAGATAGCAGCATGCTGGAACACATGACACTCGGTCTGCAAGCCACATGAACCCGGACAAGGGTCGCGGCATCTTTGATTGATACAAGCCATATTACTGCTGCAGTCAGAGTTTACTGTACATTCTGCTCTACAATTCGGTGGTGATCCAAAATAGTTCTCCATACAAGTGCAGATTGGTGATTTATTAATGGACTGACAAAGCGCATTCGGTCCACAAGGAGAAGGTATGCACGGATTTATATCCGGAGCTGGCGGCAGTTCTGTTATAAATAATAAATGCATTTAAATTTAAATTTACACAAAAGATCGCTGCTGTAAAAATGTGTAAAAACAACAAACAAGGTACACAGGACACATAGGTACTAAATTTAAATAAAAGTTACTTACTTGCAATTATTGAGCATCTTACAAATGGATCGCCCTCAAAACCTTGTCGGCAGCTACAGATCGGTGCATGGTTAACTACTCTACATTCTGCATTTTGTCCACAAGCAGCGACGCATGGGTTGACACACTTCTGCCTTACACAGCTCGTGCTAGAGTCACATTCTGAGTTGACTGTGCATTCTGGACGACAACTCGGAGGTGAACCGAAGAAATCAGGCATACATGAACACGATGCCAAACCATTATTGTCTCTGCAGAGTGCATTGCTTCCGCAAGGGTTTGGAATACAAGGATTTTTCGCTACTGGAACTAAAAGTAAAAAAAATAATTAAATAAACTGGCTACAGTAGTTTAAATCTAAACAAAAAAATAAAATTTTATGTGAAACTGGGAGTGAAAGATGACATTTGTAGCGTATACCATGAAGCCATGAAGTAAAATTTAATCTTCAAAACAAACGCTAGTACGAGTATGTAAGGTAACAAAACTAAGGTAGTATCAAATTTTTTTTCATTAACTATGGGAACCAACACCCTACAAGATTTTGCTATGTCTGTACGGTTTTCTACGGCGGTGTTCACACACATTGTTATACCTACTGTATTTTGCGTACGTTTCAACAGTTTTTTACATTTTGGGGAACTCAAAGAAATAAACGGAACCTTTAAATTAAGTACACACAGTATCTCTTTCAAAAATCAAATACAAGTAAACTTACGTGGTTCGTTAATTATAATATGGCAGTATTCATATGGGTTGCCTGTATATCCAGGTGCACAGTTACATGATGGTACATGGTTGATCACTTGACACGTTGCTGTAGAACCACACACTCCAGGGCATGGATCTTCACATTTGTTTCTGAGACAAGCTCTATTATAAGGACAATCGGTGTTTACGACACATTCAGGCCTACAGGACTCGTATGGATTGCCGAAGAAGCCGACTTCGCATATGCAAGCTGCGGCTCCGTTTCGAGAAACCTTGCATCGTGCATTTGCTCCACAAGGTGTTGGGTTACATGGGTCTTCTACATATAGCGGTGTACGATGACATGATGTAAATGGATCTCCTGTATAACCGTCCTCGCAAGAACACATCGGGCTATGCAGGCGTACAGCGCACACTGTGTTAGTGCCGCATGATCCAGGACATGGGTCTGTACATTTGTAGTTTACACACGCTCTACTAGAAGAACATTCATCATTTGTGGCGCATTCGCGACGACATTCTGGCGGAATGCCCTCAAACGTTGGTTGACATGAGCATGTATGGGAACTGCCGTCTGGAGAAGGATTGCAGATACCGTTTAGACCACATGGAGACGGTACACAAGGATTTGATATAGGTTCCTCTACAACTTGAACTGCAAAGATATATTTTGTTATATTATATATACCTATTAGATAAACATTCATTTGAAATGCGTGGAAATATAAAACAGTCTGCTGTAGTTAGTGTTTATATTTACCGTAGCAATGACTGAATGGTGAACCAGTGTATCTTGAAGGACAGCTACAAATTGGATTGTGTTTGATCACGTTACATATTGCTTGTGTGCCGCAAGATCCGGGGCAAGGATCTTGACACTTTCGATTTATACAAGCTTGAGATGGAGGGCAGTCTGTACTTTGAATGCACTCCGGTCGACAGTTCGGTGGGTTACCAATAAATCCTTGCACACAAGCACAAACCGTTTGCCCATTTACTTCTCTACAAATACTATTAGGACCACAAGGAGATGGCTCACACGGTCTCGATATTGGTTCTGAAAAAAATATAAAGTAATTATTGTCATCTACACTGCTACTAAAATTTTGAAGTGCAACCATCATGCATTTTCTATGTTTTCATTGATAATATATTATTTACACATACTTAGAATTTTAATACATTGTGTAAAAGCATCCCCCGTCATGCCACTAGGGCAGCTGCAGATAGCAACGTGGTTATACACGTTACACTCAGCATTTATACCACACATATCATGACATGGGTTGACACATTTTGATCGTAGGCAGGCTTTGTCTAGAGGGCAGTCAGTACTCAATACACATTCTGGTCTGCAAACGAAGTAAGGATCTCCTTGATATTCAGGCAAGCAAGAGCATACGCCATTATTACACTCAGCATTAGGACCACATGGTGATGGATGACATGGATCCAAATTTTGTGGTGGTTCTGAAAATAAAATAAAGTAACTCAACTACGTTACCTAACACAAACTTTTTTTGACTTTTAAATTGTTATAATTTTTATTAAAATTACCGCGGCTAAAAATAATACATAGGTAATTCAAACTGCTCACCAATTGGTTTTATATTGCAAACTGCAAATGGATCTCCACCATAACCACTGGGGCATGAGCAAACTGGCACGTGCTTCATAACATTACATATCGCGTTCAATCCACATGAACCCAAACACGGGTTTTGGCATTTCATGCTAATGCAGGCCTTGTCATTACTGCAATCTGTATTTAATACGCACTCCGGCTTGCAGTTTGGTGGACTTCCAAAGAATCCGATGGTACAAGAGCAAGACGGTATTCCTCCTACATTTCGACATTGAGCATTTAGGCCGCATGGTGATGGATAACATGGGTCAATTGGCTCTTGTACTGTAGGTTGTTTTTCAATTATTGCTGAACAAACTGAGAAAGGATCACCCGTAAATCCTTGCTTACATGAACAAATTGGGTTGTGGTTTATAACTCTACACTCTGTATTTATGCCACAAGCATCAGGGCACGGAGTTTTGCATTTGAAATTTTCGCATACTTTATTTAAAGGACATTCTGAGCTGGTGATACATTCTGGTCGGCACATTGGTGGTGATCCTTGATAGTTTGGTAGACAAGTGCATATCGCTAAATTATTTTGAGTTTTACACTGGCTGTTCGGCCCACATGGCGACGGGTAGCAAGGATCTGTTATTTCCGCTATGATAATAAAAAAAAAGTATTATTAAATTTATATAAGTAGTATATTTTAATTTAGCGTGGTGGATTAAGACCCAATCACTCTCGCCTGATAGTAGGCCAGTGTCCCAGCGGTGGGAACATTAGAAGGCTGTCATGATGATGAAGTATATTTTAAAGTAGGTAGTAAGTATCATTAGGTATTGTTGAAAATCATTCAAAAGTGGGTAATTAACGATAACTTACATTGAGCTTTGAATGTGCATATTTTGTATGGATCACCGAAGTGCTGTTCCGTGCACGAACAGCTTGGAATGTGATTTATGACGTTACAATATGCATTTATTCCGCATGTACCAGGGCATGGGTCATGGCATTTGTTTTGGTAACAAGCTAAGTTTGATGGGCAATCAGAGTTAACCAAGCATTCCGGTTTACAATATTCGTAGGGATTTCCGAAGTATCCAAGCAAACAAATGCAGGATCCTGCATTGTTTTGTTCTCTACATTCTGCATTAGCACCGCACGGTGATGGCACACACGGTGTGGGACGTTCTTGTTCCACAGCGGCGATTTCAATGTTGCATCGTATGAATGGATCGCCGGTGTATCCCTTTTGACAAATGCAAATCGGCGTATGACTGACTACCCTGCATTCTGCGTTTATCCCACATGAGCCAGGGCACGGGTCCCGACACTTCCTGTTGTTACAAGCCATGTTTGTGGAGCACTCTGTGTTACTTGTACATTCGGGTCTGCAGTTTGGTGGGGATCCGATGAATTCTGCTAAACATTTACATTCTACACTCTCACTGTTTTCCGTACACACTGAGTTAGGTCCACATGGTGATGGTTGACACGGGTTAACTCTCACTGGGGGTGCACTTGCTACAATAAAAAATGTTAGGTAAGTATTTGAAATAAATAAATAAAAACTTACTTCTCACAAACCTCTACGTGCAAATTCTAAAAAATCATACTCACGTTTAAGTTCACAGTATGAGAATGGATCTCCAGAATACCCAGAAAGGCATGTGCATATCGGATTGTGGTTAACAACAATGCAATGGGTGTTTCGACCGCATGCTCCTGGGCACGGGTCTATACATTTCTGGTTAGAACAAGCTTGATTCAGGTTACAATCAGAACTAACTGTACACTCAGGACGGCAGTTTGGAGGACTACCAATATAGCCTTGAACACAGACACATACAGCATGGCCGTTTACTTCTTTACATTGGCTATTTGGCCCGCAAGGAGATGGGTCACACAAGTTTGTCGATGTTATTTCTGTAATTAATTAGGTTTAATAAATTTGCAGTTAATTAGGTACACATTCATTTCATAATAAAAAGTAACATTACGTTGTAATAGTTTTGTCCACGTACCTTGTACTTTTGTGCAATAATGGAAAGGATATCCAGAGAACCCGGGCGGACAAGAACACATGGGTATATGGTTGATAGTTTCACAGAGAGCATCAGTACCACACGTTTCAACACAAGGATCTCCACATTTATTTTTAATGCAAGCTTTGGTCCGCGCGCAATCCGAGTTCAGAACGCACTCAGGTTTGCATCCAAAATATGGATCACCCTGATATTCCGGTAAACAAGTACAAACACCATCTCTGCATTCAGCGTTGGAACCACAAGGAGAAGGAGAACATAGATCGATTGGTTCTGGAACTAAAACAACAACATCGTTCTTTATTTTTTGACTAAAAGCCAACAAGATGCTTTACCGATTTACCTAAAAAATGTAAAGTCTTACCTTCTTGCTTTAGTTGGCAGCTGCTAAACGGATCTCCAGTAAAGCCAGATAAACAAGAACATATCGGTAAATGATTGTTGACATTACACTGTGCATTGTTGCCGCATGCTCCTGGACATGGATCAACGCATTTGCTGTTGATACAAGCCATTACTGCATTACATTCTGAATTGATAGAACATTCGGGTCGACACCTTGGCGGAGTACTTATGTAGTTTGGAAGACAGGAGCAACGAGCATTCCCATTGATGTTTTGACATTGTGAGTTTGGTCCACAAGGAGATGGAATGCATGGGTTGACAATCTGTGGTACTGATGGTATTGATACGGCTACTAAAATAAATAATAATTATTAAAGATATATATATGTATAATTTGATTTTTATAGTAAAAAAATTTAAAGAAAAGAACTTACTTGGTACACAATTAGTAAAAGGATCTCCTGTAAATCTATGCATACACGAACAAATTGGATTATGAGCAAATACTCTACAAATTGCATTTCTAGCGCATTGTCCAACACATGGGTCTAAGCATTTTCTATTCATGCATGCTTTATCGCTAGGACATTCGCTGTTGATTGTGCATTCTGGTCGACAGTTAGGAGGAGTACCCATGAAGTCAAGTTGGCAACTACATACTGCTTGAGAGTTTACTTCTCGACATTGACTATTGGGGCCACATGGAGAAGGTGTGCAAGGAGTAGGTTTAACATAATCTGGAAATTTGAAGGCACACATAAAGTAAACTAAACCTGAATAAAAAAAATGTAATTTCAATGATTTCCAGGTATGAAACCTACCTTCAACTTTTTCTATACAATTAACGTAAGCGTTGCCCGTCTGTCCTGGAGGGCAGTAACATGAGGGAAGATGGTTGACCACTTGGCAAATTCCGTTCACTGCACAAATGCCAGGACAAGGATCCTTGCAACGATTTTGCATACAAGCTAACATTGGTGGACAGTCACTGTTGAGTACACATTCAGGACGACATCCTTCGTAGGGATTGCCAACGAATGACTCTACGCATCTACATGCTCCGGCACCACGTCTTTCCAAGCATTCGGCATTAATGCCGCATGGTGAAGGGTCACATGGAGAGCTATATTCAATTACCGAATCTGAAAAGAATGTCCAGTCATTATTACAGACATTACTGAAATTGCCACTGAATAGGTGAACTAAATATTCTATTGTTATAATACGCACCTTGTATTAAGTTACATGATACGAGAGGGTCACCAGTTTGGCCATATGGACACGAGCATATAAGGGCATGGCTGATGATTTTGCAATCAGCGTTGTATCCGCAACTGCCGGGGCACGGATCTCTACATTTTTGATTGACGCATGCGAGATTGCTCTGACATTCTGAGTTACTGATGCATTCAGGTCGGCAATTTGGTGGAGCACCTGTGTAAGTTGGCTGACATGTGCACGATGGTGATTCCCCTATAACTTTGCATACTGAGTAAGGCCCACATGGCGATGGTTTGCAAGGGTCAACTTGTTGAGGTACCGAGGCCACTAAAAAATATGTTATTATAAAAAAGTTTGAATGTTCAAATTATTTTGAAAGATCTACGACCAACAAAGCAATAAGAACTAAATATAGATTGTTAAAACTTACTTATTGGATTGCATTGCGTAAATGGGTCTCCTGTGTATTGAGCTGGACATGAACATATAGGGTTGTGGTTTACAACCTCGCATCTCGCACCATAACCACATGTGCCTATGCACGGATTAATGCATTTGTGATTGTTACATGCTTCATAAAGAGGACATTCCGCGCTTATTGTACATTCAGGTCTGCATGAAGGTGGGCTGCCAATAAATGTTGGCAGGCACGAGCAAACAGCTTGATTGTTCATCGTCCGACATTGGCTGTTTGGACCGCATGGACTTGGGCTACAAGGTTCCTGGTATACAACTGAAACCAAATCAAATAGTGATTGTAACTGTCTGGGTAGGTATATCATACTTAGTTTGAATCTAAAAGACTGTTATAATATTTTCAGTTATGTAACTTACACTGTACGGCATGGCATTCCACAAAAGCGTTGCCAGTAAGGCCTTCCTGGCAAGTGCATATCGGGATGTGATTGTAAACATTGCACTGTGCAGTTGGAGCACATGTACCGGGGCAGGGGTTTATACATTTATTTCCAGAACAAACATTATCAATAGAACAATCCATATTCGTAACACATTCTGGTTTACAACCGAAATAAGGATCTCCGTGATATTCGTTAAGGCATGTGCATATTCCATCTCTACATTGAGCATTGAATCCACATGGTGATGGATTACATGGATCTCTCAGTATCTCATCTGTTGATAATCACAAATTGTTATTAATTAAAGAGTTTTTAGTACTATAATATTATAATTAAATAAATATAAAAAAATAAATAATTTATAACACCAGCAAAAATACCTTCAACGGGTGGTAGTATAGCACAAGACGTAAACGGATCTCCTGAGAAGCCTTGAGAGCATGCACATGATGGCAGGTGATTGAACACTGTGCAAACGGCGTTTTGGCCGCAACTGCCCGGACAAGGATCGCGACACTTCATGTTGGTGCAAGCTTTGTTTGACGGACAGTCCTGATTAATAGCACATTCTGGCCTGCAGTTTGGTGGAAGTCCTTGGTAATCAGGCATGCAAGAGCACGATGGAGAATCACGAATGTCCCTACAAAGTGCATTGGGCCCACATGGATTTGGTACACATGGGTGCCTGAATGGCTGTGGTGGGATCTGCATTTCGGTAGCTGAAAATAACTCCGAAAATTAGCTCAACGAGTCATTAAAAAAATGTGGCTATTATGTAATTCGGTTGCAATCAATTTCACTATTTTGAACCTTAAGACTGATATTTTTAGTTAGGATATTGCGACTCTTTGACAGGTAACTGATTGAAATTGGATTGCAAGACAGTTGCGAAATAGCCCAGCTGTTCCTCAACTTCTCAAAATGATTGTATCTTGTTTGATTATTATCAAATTTTATTAACTAACTAGCTGAGTCGCATTACTTTTCTTACCGCCTAAATTTTCCCTGGATTCCTACAAATATTTCAAGACCAAAATCAGTCAAATCGGTCCAGCCGTTGTTGTCGAGACTAATGCACAGCAATATCTTTTTATGCGAGTTTAAAAGAGAAGATAAGGCATAAGGAGTACGAGAAAAAAACCGGGTACTCCTCAAAATATTACAAACATGTTGAATTTTTTTTAGCCAGCTGCGGCACATCAAAAGTTAAGAAATAAAATAATTTTAGTAACCAAACATTTTTAATCTTATTTTTTAAAATCGGCTTAAAGTTTAAGATTTGTAGTAGGCATAACATTTTAATACCTAACTAGTAGGTAGACCCGGCGCGGTTTCACTCGCGTTATTTTTTTAGCAAATTTTTACACCCTGTACTATATTTTCTTACCGTTTAAACCATCCTTCACGGATGGTTTAAACGGTACAAACATTTACAAACATTTCAAGACCAAAATTTGCTAAATCGGTTGATTTAGCAAATTTTGGTCGAGTTTTAGCAAGACTAACGCACAGTGATTCATTTTTATATATAAGAAGAAGAAGAAGAAGATTACTTACATTGTTTATAGCAGCGTGTAAAGGGATCTCCTATATAGCCCGTACCACATGTACAAATTGGGCTATGATTTATGACTCTACATTTTGTATTTAGCCCGCAATGTTTTGGACAAGGATCGACACACTTTTGATTTACACAAGCCTTATCAGTCGCACACTCTGAACTAACTGTGCATTCTGGGCGACAGCCAGGTGGAGAGCCAATGTAGTTAGGGATACACGAGCAAACGCTCTGCCCGTTTACTGCACGGCAAACGCTATTAGGCCCGCACGGGCTAGGATTACAAGGTGTAACGGTATCTTCTGGAGGTTCTGAAAGATAAGATCTCATTATTAGACACTATGTTTTTCAATAAATATTTAACTAAGAGTATGCTAGTAAATAATACTTACCATTAAATATATCACATCTTCTAAATGGATCTCCAGAATATCCAGGTGGACATGTACAAGATGGCAAATGATTTACTACTGAACATGCAGCCAATGGTCCGCAGGTGCCGGGGCATGGATCTTGACATTTATTACGTATGCAAGCTTTATTCGGTGTACAATCTGAGTTTACACTGCATTCAGGTCGGCATCCTTCATAAGGATTTCCTATATAATCAGAAATGCAGCTACACGAACCAGCCGAATTGTATTCTTTACATATAGCATTAGATCCACATGGTGAAGGGTCACACGGACTTGGTCTTTCGAGAACGACAGCTTGTTGTGGGAAACAATTTAGGAAAGGATCACCCTTAAAACCGTTATCGCAGAAACACATTGGAGAATGGCTTATCCCGCGACACTGCGCATTCAAACCGCAAGCGCCGATACAAGGGTCTTTGCATTTCTGATTTATGCAGGCTTTATCAGTGGGGCATTCACTATTGCTTGAACATTCCGGTCTGCAGTATGGTGGTGAACCAAAGAAGTTAGGCAAACACGTGCATGATGGCGTTTCGCCTACTTCTTTACAAATAGAGTTAGGTCCGCAAGGAGATGGAGTACAAGGTGTTACATCAGCTAACGGTGCTCCTAAAACAATGAAAAAAAAAATATATATAATCGAATCAGTTTAATTGTTGTGCAGGTGTATTTACAGTTATTCTGTTGATTAATACTTACTGTATGGAATACATCTGGTAAATGGATCGCCTGTGTACTTTGGTGGGCAACTACAAATGGGATTATGTTTTACAATGCTGCATTTAGCTTCGACTCCACAGGAACCCACACAAGGATCTATACATTTTTGATTACTGCATGCTTTGTTGGACGCACAATCAGAGCTGACCACGCATTCTGGTCTGCAGAGTGGTGGACTGCCCTTATAGTTAGGAATGCAAGTGCATACGGCTTGTCCATTGATTTCTCTGCATTGACTGTTAGGACCACAAGGAGAAGGTAGGCAAGGATTTGTAACGACTGGTGCTGTAACAAAAAAAAAGATTTTTCATGTTATTATTAAGTACGAGTGTGTAACTAAACCAATCAGGACCATAAAGTTGGATTTCCATTAAATTGGATTCCCCGAAAGTCGAATTCCCATTATGTTGAGTCCCATTATGTTGATTCCCATTATGTTGAATTCCCATTACGTTGAATTCCCATTATGTTGAATTCCCACTATGAAGGTAGCTCTTATAGCACCACCAAGAAGAAAAATCAAATAACAATCCAATAATAATGATACTATGGTTGATTATTTCAGATAGCAGCAGGGCTATTAAGAAACTGGGTTGCAATCCAGTTTCAATCCGCTACCTGACAGTTAGCGTCATATTCATGTCAGTTTTGGACAGATCCATATTAAAATTGAATGCAACTAAATCACCAAAAAGTACCGAAAGAGTTTTATGAAAATTACCTCGAATGGCTTCACAGTTGTAAAAAGCATTGCCAGTCATTCCTTGAGGACAACTGCACATAGGTACATGGTTGATCACGTCACAGATAGCATTTAAAGCGCAAGTGCCTGGGCACGGATCGACACACTTATTTCTTACGCAAGCCTTATCTCTTGAACAATCAGTACTCAGCACGCACTCGGGTCGACAACCCACGTATGGATCGCCATGTTGCTCTTCTATGCAAGAACATAGCCCGTCATTGCAAACAGCATTGGCACCGCACGGAGATGGATTACATTTATCAACTATATCAACTTCTGTAAAAACAAAATAGATATTGCAGATAAAAAATAACTTACGTTTACGTATTTTATAGTTTTAAAATTCTTACGTTGAGGTTTTGGCCTGCACATTGTGAATGCATCACCAGTGTATCCTTCTTGACATGTGCAAATCGGAGTGTTACGAGAAACTGTACATATAGCCTCAATACCACAAGATCCTGGACATGGATCTCGACATTTTTGTTGTATGCATGCTTGGGAAGTTGAACATTCCGCATTAATTGTACATTCAGGTCGGCAGTTTGGTGGCGTTCCAACATAGTTTACCATGCACGAACAAGATGGGACGTTGTTCCTTTCTTGGCAGATAGAGTTAGGGCCACAAGGCGAAGGTACACATGGATTTCTGTATGGTTCCAAAACAGAGTTTGAAACAGGAGCTAAAAGAAGTTCATCATGTTTAATAAAAAGTATAAATAAAGCAATCAAAAAGGGCCTGGAAACTTTCACGTATTTAATCGTTTTTGAACGTTTTTTTATGCTTTAATCATTGTTGTCAATTTGTTTTGAAATTACAAATGCTTACAATTAATAAACGTAGCTATTACTTAATCGGATATATTATAGTACAGTATTTAAATGTTTGTAGCATTCAGATTTTTCTATAATATTTTATTTTTCGTCGTAGATAGTTTATGAGATAAATTAACAAATTAAAACACTACAAATAACTAGTCAAGAAATAAACAAACCGGCTTTCTTGTCTTAAAACATTTTTAATAAACTTACGTGGTATAGGATTGCATCTGGTAAACGGATCTCCTGTGTAACGAAGTCTACATTGACAAATCGGACTATGATTGATAACTCTACACTCTGCGTTTGTTCCACAAGCGTTAATGCAAGGGTCTTCACATTTTTGATTTATGCAAGCTTTATCTCGTGAACACTCAGAGCTTGTAACACACTCTGGATGGCATCCAGGAGGTGAACCGATATAATTCGGTAGACATGAGCATACAGCTTGTGTATTTACTTCAATACAACGACTGTTCGGTCCACAAGGTGACGGTCGGCACACATCTATCGGCGTTTGGACCACTTCTGGCAAAAATTATAGCAAAAGGTTCAAGTAACATAATTCACAATAGTTTAAAGTTTTTCTAAATGTAATGAAGCACAATCAGATTATTTAATATAATGTTTTATGATATTAGAACATTATATGCTGTGCGAAAAAAAAACAGCCTCAAGTGGTTTTATAGCGAGTAAGAGGGTTTCTTAGGCGTAAACATGAATTAATCCATCTGTGACCCAGTTTTGTCCGCCTAGAGTGACAGATCACACAAAAAAGTGCTTTTTGTCACCCTTTTTAAAATTGAGTGACAGGTCGCACTTTATTAAACGATCAACGAAAAATGTGTTTATAGAAGTTTATTCTAAGATCTGAAGGTATTACAACTACTTACGTTCAATGGCACAGTAGCGGAATGGATCTCCATTAAAACCTCTGTCACAAGAACATGAAGGTGCATGATTAACCACTTGGCATACAGCGTTTGGTGCGCAGGCTCCTGGACATGGATCTTGGCATTTGTTCTGAGTACAAGCTTTGTTTGAAGGGCAGTCAGTGTTAATTATACATTCAGGTTTGCAGCCTTCGTAAGGATTGCCAAAGTATTCTGGCAGGCAAGTACAAGATCCAGCGCCATTAAATTCTTTACAAACTGCATTTGCACCACATGGAGATGGCTGGCAGAGGTTTATTATATCTTGAATAATGGTAACTCTGTGGCATTCTATGAATGGATCTCCGGTATGTTCTGCTAGACATGAGCAAGCAGGGGAGTGACTTAATACATGACAATCTGCGTTTACTCCACATATATCTGCACAAGGGTTTGTGCATTTCTGATTTATACAAGCAAGGTGTATAGGGCATTCTGAATTGCTTATGCACTCAGGCTTACAATAAGGTGGTGAACCGATAAAACCAGCTTGACACGAGCATGTTGGGGAGCCTGATACTTCTTTGCAAAGTGAATTCGGTCCACATGGTGAAGGAATGCATGGGTTGACGTTTGGTTCCGGAATGAACACTTGAAGAATGCATCTGACGAATGGATTGCCAGTGTAAGAGGTTGGACATGAACATATAGGATTGTGATTTATTACTTGGCATTTAGCTTCCACTCCACAAGCACCAATGCATGGGTTCACACATTTGCTGTTACTACACGCCTCGCTTGGTAGACAGTCAGTACTAACAGTGCACTCAGGTCTACAAGAGGGTGGACTTCCTATAAATCCTACTAAACATGAGCACACTGCTTGCGTGTTTATTTCGCGACATTGACTGTTAGGTCCACATGGGCTCGGTTGACATGGCTGTGTATTGATTACTGAAAATAAAATTAAATACTTAATACATTTATTTATAAAAAATAAGTTTTATTATATATTATTATCATGGCAAGTTTATATGTACCTTCGTGCAGTGAGCACTGAACAAAAGCATTTCCAGTCATACGTTCCGGACATCTGCACATTGGAATATGATTGATAACATCGCATATTGCATTGGATGCACATACTCCACTGTTACATGGATTGACACATTTGTTTCGCAAACACGCTTTGTCTTGACTACAATCCGAGCTAAGGACGCATTCTGGCCGACACTCGAAATATGGATCTCCATTGTATTCTGGTAGACATGAGCACTCTCCGTCCTTACAAACTGCATTAGCACCGCAAGGCGACGGGTTACAAAGGTCTACTTCGTCTTGAATTATTTCTGCAAAATTTATGAAAGTAAAATATCGGTAAATATCATGATTTTAAGTAGTATTCGTAGTAATTGTTTTTATATTATTTAGTTAATCATTTCATACCTTTTATTTTACACTCAGTGAAAGCGTCACCAACATAATTTTCGATGCAGGAGCATATTGGCATATTTGTTTTAACGGTACACTGAGCATTTAACCCACACGAACCAGGGCATGGATCTTTACATTTTTGATTAATACATGCTAAATTACTGGGACAGTCCGCGTTTATTGTACACTCAGGACGGCAACTCGGTGGTGCTCCAATATAATTGGTTAAACAAGTGCAAGATGGTATTCCATTGATGTTTCTGCATTCACTAAATAGCCCACAAGGTGATGGTAAACAGGGATTTTTTGGTGGCTCATTCTGTATTGGAGAGACGAATGGATAGCATCGGCTGAATGGATCACCCGTAAATCTTTCCATACAAGAGCATATTGGACTATGATTGATAACATGGCATGTGGCATGTGTTCCACATTGGCCAATACAGGGATCACTACATTGTAATGCGATGCAAGCTTTATTATGCGGACATTCAGCGCTAACGACACATTCTGGCCTACAATTGGGTGGAACACCTCGGTAGTCTTGCAAACAAGAACACACTGCTTGTTCATTAACTACTTTACACACGCTGTTCGGTCCACATGGTGATGGAGCGCAAGGATTCGTTGGCGGCTCAATATCTGTAATTAACGTGACATAAAATCTTCTTATAAATAAATAAAAATGAATTGCTGTGCGTTAGCCTCGGGAACGGCTGAACCGATTTGGTTGATTTTGGTCTTGAAATATTTGTCTCCTACAAATCCAGGGAAGGTTTAAACGGTTAGAAAATTTGGTAAAATTGCCAGAAAAATAACGCGTGTACTGAAACCGCGTGGTTCAGCTAGTTTGTACATGTGCACATGTACTCGATTTACGAATGGTTTTGGTATTACGTTTGCATGGACAATTCATCCTACGCAGGCCCCTTAGGAACATCCTTTTCAGATCTGTAATAACAACTCGCTTCGCTTATAGATAGTACAATTTAGTTATTTATTATAACATTTCATTATTTTTAATAAAAAATTATACTTACGTTGTATTACAATACAATTTTGGAAAGGATTTCCTGTGAACCCAGATAAACATGTGCAAATTGGAGCGTGGTTTACGGTCTGACAGTCTGCGTTAACCCCGCATGTACCTAGGCATGGATCTTGGCACTTATATTGCTGGCATATTTTATTTGATGGACAGTCAGTGTTGACGCTACATTCTGGTCTGCAACCTTCGTAAGGATTTCCGAAATATCCAAGTGCACAAATGCATGAACCGACATTATCACGTTCTTTGCATATCGCGTTACTTCCACATGGTGAAGGTGTGCATGGAGTTGAATATTCTATCGCCGCAACTATGCGTAGCTCAGAACAATATGAGAAAGGATCGCCAGTGTATCCTTGTGGACACACACAATTGGGCGTATGACTAACTACACGACATTGCGCTTGCGTGCCACATGCTCCAGTGCACGGATCGCCGCATTTGTTATTTATACAAGCCATGTGGTTGTTACATTCGCTGTTACTCGTGCATTCGGGTCTGCAATTTGGTGGCGCTCCAATAAATTGTGGCATGCAAGAGCAAGTTGGCGATTCATTTACTGCTTGACAGACGGAATTAGGTCCACATGGTGATGGGACACAAGGATTTATTTGAACTGGTACTTGTAGAGCTGAAAGCATTTTTTTTATTACAAGCAGCCATTTTATAATTTATTTCAATAAATCCAGGCACTATTTTAAGCCACGTCTAATAAAACCCTAAACCTTACAATAATTAATACATACGTTTTGATACACATCTTGTAAATGGATCTCCAGTAAAATCAATAGAGCATGAACATATAGGGTTGTGATTTACAACTTCACATAAAGCTCCGATGCCGCAAGCTCCTTTGCAGGGGTTGATGCATTTATAGTTGTTACATGCTTTATTTAATGGACACTCTGCACTTGTAGTGCACTCGGGTCTGCAGGTTGGAGGATTGCCAGAGTATTCAGGGAGACACGAACATACAGCGATATTGCTTATTTCTCTGCACTGACTGCTTGGCCCACACGGACTTGGATTGCACGGATTCGACGGTGCGGGTGCTAAAATAAAAAAAAGATCGTGTTTATGTCAAGCGCTTTTTAATTCTGTAAGCAAGGTAGCGTTCTGGTGGTGACTAATATTAAAAAAAACCGAAAGGGCGCTCAAAAGGCGCGCTTTTCTAGACGCACCGGCCGCCGTCCTTTATTATCTTTATATTTTTGATTTGTTTTTTTTTTTTCAAAGTGAGTAATCATAAGTAATTATATTTACCTTGGATGGCATTGCAAGATACAAATGAATTTCCTGAATACCCGCTTGGGCAGCTGCACATCGGTATGTGGTTGATCACTTCGCATATTGCATTACTGCCACACGTATCAGGGCATGGATTGACACATTTCTTCCCGACACATATTTGTTGCCTCTGACAGTCAGTACTGACTGTACATTCTGGCCTGCATCCGATGTACGGATCACCGTGATATTCAGGTAAACATGTGCATTCGCCACTGTGACATTCCGCATTAGAACCACACGGCGATGGATTACAAAGATCTAACGGTGTATCTAAACAGTAAAAAAAACCATAAGTCAAGTTTTAAAATATGAAATAGTAGTACCTATTTCATAATATACTACTTAGTTCTACAAATTATATTGAGCAAACGCAAGTAACACATACCTTGTAGTGGTTTTAAGAGACAGGATGTAAACGGATCGCCCTTGTAGCCCTCGACACAAGTACAAATTGCTATATGCTTTAGCACGGAGCATCTTGCGTTTTGTCCGCAAGATCCAGGACAAGGATCTTTGCATTTTTCATTTACACATGTCAACGAACTAATACAATCCTGATTAGTAACGCATTCTGGTCGACAATTTGGTGGACTACCGATGTACTCTAGAGAGCAAGAGCATGAGGCTTGCCCGCCAAAGTTGTCGCAGACTGAGAATGGTCCGCAAGGTGAAGGTGCGCAGGGATCTCGAGCCTCATCTAGTTGCGGTTGAGTTACTGAAAGTTACCCGTTCAATAAGTATGTTTTTCGATATGAATGTGAATATTAAGTATAAAAATAACTTTTTACCTGGCTTGGAATAACATCTAGTAAATGGATCTCCTGTAAAACCTGCTCTGCAGCTGCATATTGGATTATGACGGAAAACCTTGCATTCCGCTTTTTGACCGCATGGACCAGGGCACGGGTTTATACATTTCTGATTTAAGCAAGCCTTGTCTGCAGGACAGTCTGAATGTGATAAACACTCTGCCTTACAAAATGGTGGTTCACCATTATAACTAGGCAGGCAGCTACACACGGCTTGTCCATTTATTTCGCGGCATTGGCTGTTCGGACCACATGGACTTGGGTAGCAGACATTTACAGGGTTCGGGTCTTGTACTGAAAATAATATTATTTTGAATAATTATGAAGATATTAGAGGTAACAAAATGATCTAATCGTAGAAATGTTGTTAAAAATACTCACATGAAATAAGGTTACATCTGCGGAATGCGTCTCCAGTATATCCAAAGAAGCAAGAACAAGTCGGTGAATGATTTATAGTGGTACACTCCGCATTCAGTCCACAAGTTCCAGGGCAGGGGTCTTGGCATTTGTTGCCTGTACAAGCTTGATTTCCTGGACAGTCTGAGTCTGATACGCACTCTGGGCGACATCCTTCATACGGATTACCGAAGTAACCTTCAATACAAATACACGACCCGACCTTGTTCTGCTCTCTACATATTGCATTTGAACCGCAGGGTGAAGGAGTGCAAGGAGTTAAAATTTCTGTGTGGTATTGTACTGAACAACCCGTGAAAGGATCGCCAATGTAACCTTGTGGGCAAATGCACATGGCCGAATGACTCACGACACGACATTCAGCATTAGCACCACACGCTTGTGTGCATGGGTCTTTACATTTTTGGTTGACACAGGCCAAATGGGTGGCGCATTCGCTGTTGCTTACACATTCTGGTTTACAGTACGGTGGTTGTCCTCGGAACTCAGGTAAACACGTGCAAGATGGACTGTCATTTATTTCCCTGCATATTGAATTGGGACCGCACGGTGATGGTTGGCATGGATTGCTTAATACTGGTGTATCTATAAAATAATAATGAAAAAATTAATAAAATATGAAATTTAATGATATAAATAAAACAGTATACCAGTAAAAAATATTTAATACTTACGGTAAACTGTAGTGCACTGTATGAATGGATCTCCAGAGAGAGGTTCTGGGCACGCACACACTGGATTGTGGTTTAATACTTCACAAACAGCTTTTATACCGCAAACTCCGATACATGGATTGATACACTTTTGTTTCATGCATGCTTGATTTTGAGGGCATTCTGAATTCGATACACACTCAGGTCGGCATGCTGGTGGAATTCCCAAATAAGTAGGCAGGCATGAACACACTGCTTGGTTATTAATCTCACGGCATTGGCTATTCGGGCCGCAAACAGCCGTACTGCATGGTCTCTCAGTTGGAAGTACTGATAAAAAAAGAAAACATAAGAAAAAGATGCCAAACCTGTGAAAAATTATTCGTCAAAATTATGTCTTAAAAATAACTAAATTACCTCGAATTTGATTGCATACTATGAAAGCATTTCCAGTATAACCGCTGATGCAACTGCACATTGGGATGTGATTTACAACTTGGCAAATAGCGTTCTGTCCGCATGCGTCAATACAGGGATCTACACATTTTCTTTGAACGCATGCTTTTTGAGGGTCACAATCAGTACTAAACACACATTCTGGGCGACAACTGAAATAAGGATCGCCATAATATTCTGGTAAACATTGACATTGACCTCTAACACATTTGGCATTTGGACCGCAACGAATATTAGTACAGTCATCGGCAACACTTGCTTCCACTGAAAATAAAAACAAAATACTTACGGTAATGACGACAAAAATAAAATTTAAAACAAAACACATGCATGAACAGGACTTTTTATGATTTTATTTCCTACATAAAAAGCAAACCGTAAATACCTTCCAATGGTTGCGGTCTGCAACTAGTAAATGGGTCTCCAACGTAACCTTCGACACACGTGCAAATAGGTATGTGGTTGAGTACTTTGCATGTGGCAGAAATACCACAAGATCCAGGGCAAGGGTCAAGACACCTAGAATTTATGCATGCTCGGTCACTTGAGCAATCAGAGTGTATGGTGCATTCTGGCCTACAGTTTGGAGGGCTTCCAATAAACGTACGGTGACACGAGCAAGTTGGAGAACTGCTGATTACACGACATTCAGCGTTCGGACCACATGGCGATGGAATACATGGGTTTATTACGTCCGGAACTAAATCATCTAAAAATATTTAATAAGTGTAAGTATATTGATGTCGACATAACACAACTCATTAAAATCGGTAAACATTCGTATCACGATTATGATACTTACGTTGAATAGGTCTACAAATTGTGAACGGATCTCCAGTATAAGAAGTTCTGCAGGAGCAAATCGGACTATGATTGATCATTTGACAATTCGCATTGATGCCACAAGGTTTAGGACATGGGTTACTACATTTCTGATTAACACACGCTTTATCTTGTGAACATTCAGAACTTCCAATACACTCGGGCCGGCAGTTTGGTGGAGCACTGACATATTCCGGTAAACATGAACAAATAGCCTGGTTATTTATCGCTTTACATTGACTGTTAGGACCACAAGGTGATGGATAACACACGTCAATAGTAGCTTGCAGTGGAGGTAATTCTAAAACAACAAAATAAAATACATAAAATAAGTTGATCTCATAATAATCTTAAATTATTACTAATCAGAAAATCCAATTACTGATCTTCACGGCTAACGCACAGGCTTTGAACTTATAAAAGTATACCAATATTCTTATACTTCTACTTCACACGCTTATTTATAAAACTTCAATGCGTAGCCATACTTGATACTATTGTAGCTTGGTTGCATAAAATAAAATACTAACCTTGATATACGCAGTACTTGAATGGATCCCCGGTGTATCCATTAAAGCAAGTACATAGAGGCACATGGTTTACAACTTGACAGTTTGAATTAGCACCACAGCTTCCTGGGCACGGATCGTTACATCTTTGATTAACACAAGCCTTATTAGACGGGCAATCAGTATTTATAACGCATTCTGGTCGGCAGCTTTCATATGGATTTCCTAAATATCCATCTACACAGGAGCACGCCCCAGCGTTATTCCTTTCCTGACATATTGCGTTTGTACCACAGGGTGACGGTGAACAAGGTGTTGCGTTTGGTTCAGAATATATCACTTCTTGAGTACAGCCATAGAATGGATCACCAGCAAATCCATTAGGACATACACAAATCGGTGAGTGGCTCACAACTTTGCATTCAGCATTAGCGGCGCATGAACCTTCACATGGATTTTTACATTTGTTGTTAATACAAGAAAGAAGCCCAGAACATTCTTCGTTACTGCTGCATTCAGGTCTACAGTGAGGTGGTTGCCCGTGGAAGCCGTCCAAGCAAGTACACGATGGAGCTTCATTAATTTCTCTACAGACTGAGTAGGGCCCACATGGCGACGGCGTGCAAGGATTTATTGGTACTGGTAATTTTTCAGCTATAAAATATTTCAAGAAGACTTATTGAGATGCCCTAATTAATAAATTATTAAAAAAAAAAACAGTATACGTACGCAGTTTGAAGCAACGTGTAAATGGATCTCCGGAATAAGAAGTCGAACAAATGCAAATAGGATTATGGTTAACGACTTTGCACTCTGAATTTACACCACAGGAACCTATGCAAGGATCAACACATCGTTGATTACTACAAGCCTGGTTCAATGGGCATTCTGAACTAATTGTGCATTCAGGGCGACAGGATGGTGGTGCACCGATGTAATTTGGGACACAGGAACAGACTGGTTGGCCATTTATTTCCCGGCATTGACTGTTTGGTCCGCATGGTGAAGGATGACACGGATTCGTTACAACTTCTGTAATAAATAAATATTCAGTTAAGGTGTTTTGTTCTTTATAGTGTTTAAAGATTAAAGATGTAAAGACTTCTTAGTTATTTAGGGCTTTAATAACCCTAAAATAGTAGTTTTTGGGTAATCGTTTTAGCTAGTAAGGTAAGGTAGTAGGTTTAATGTAGGTACTAAAGGATTTGGGGGTATGTACGATGGGATAATAAAGTAATAAGGAAACCTAAGGGTGCACTGATAAAATACCGGCTACTCTACTTCTACTATTAATTTAAACAGAAGTAAACTGATTATTACGTAATTTTTTTACATACCTAAAATTGGTCGACATTCTACGAAGGCGTTACCGGACTGCCTTTGTGGACAGCTGCACATTGGTATGTGATTGACGACATTGCAAATTGCATTTAATGCACACGTCCCAGGACATGGATCCTTGCATTTGTTACCGATGCAAGCTTTATCACGATTACATTCTGAGCTCTGTACACACTCAGGTCTACACCCAAAGTATGGGTCACCTTGGAATTCGGGCAAGCACGTACATTTTCCATCAAAGCATTCAGCATTGGCACCACATGGCGTCGGATTACATAAATCGTTTTGCTCTGGAATTAACACAATACTGTTTACACTGGCATTGACCAATATATTTATGTATAGGTTGTTGCAGTTAATCACTGATTTTTACTAGACTATAATGTAAATAAAACTGTTAGGTTGGTAAATAGTTGTTGAATGGTTATTTGTGTTACGATTATATATTGATACAAAATTACCTTTCAGTGGTATTGGACTACACTGTGTGAATGCGTTTCCTGTAAAACCATCAGCGCAAATACAGATGGAAGTGTGTTTTATTACTTGACAGTTTGCATTTATTCCACATGATCCTGGGCACGGGTCTCTGCATTTCTGATTCATACAAGCCAAATCACTTGCACAGTCTTCATTTATAGAACACTCTGGTCTGCAGTTCGGAGGACTACCTTCGAAATTTGGTAAACAAGTGCACGATGGTATACCTCGAAGGTTATGACATTCTGAATTAGCGCCACAAGGCGATGGTACACAAGGATCTCTTTCTGGGGCCGGTAAATGGTCTGAAACTAAATTTGGGTGTTATTGAAAGCACTAATAAAAAAATAAGCTTATTTTACTAAAAGTATTGATTTGTCTCAATACAAACGTTTATATTACCTGGGACTATATAGCAGCTCGAGAACGGATCTCCGGTGTATTGACGTTTGCATGTGCATATGGGACTGTGATTTATTACTCTACATTCTGCGTTATTTCCACATGGTCCGGGACAAGGAGATATACATTTTTGGTTTTTGCACATCTTATCCGAAAAGCATTCAGCGCTGACGACACATTCCGGTCTGCAGTTAGGTGGAGACCCTCGGTACTCAGGCAAACAAGAGCATACGCTTTGTCCGTTTGATACTCTGCATTGACTGTTTGGGCCACATGGGGATGGTTGACATGGGTTTGTTGGAACGTCACTTTCAGCTGTAGAAATAAATATGATATTATTTTGTTAAATATTAGGTTTTATTTGGATTTTATAAAAAAAATTGTAGGTACCTGCATAAATATTTATAAACTTACGTCTTAGAATGCACTGAGTAAATGGGTCACCAGTATAGCCTTGCCGACAAGTGCATAAAGGCGAATGATTAACGACTTGGCAGTCAGCATTAGACGCACAAGTTCCTGGACATGGATCAATGCATTTGTTTCTTGTACATGCTTTATTACTTGGACAATCGGAACTCACTAAGCATTCTGGACGACACCCTTCGTATGGGTTTCCGAAATAGCCCGTAATGCACATGCATGACCCTGCTCCGAGCTGTTCCCTGCACTCAGCATTCGCACCACAAGGCGAAGGAGTACAAGGGTTAAACACTTCAATAGGTGTTAATGAATAAGTGTTACATTGTACAGCTGCGTCACCAGTAAAACCTTCCGGGCAAATACAAATCGGAGTGTGACTTATAACGCGACATTCAGCGTTGATGCCACATGCCTGTGCACATGGATTTTGACATTTCGTGTTTATGCAAGCCATCTTGGGAGCACACTCGCTGTTTGCTAGACATTCCGGGCGGCAATTTGGGGGTGCCCCGATAAATTCCGACATGCACTGACATGATGGTGTATCTCCGTTAGATGGCTGGCAGATTGAATTAGGCCCACACGGCGATGGTTGACATGGGTTGACAGATGAAAAAACTGCCGTAGGAGCTAAAATAATATTTATTTTATTATTATTTTGAATAATACTCCCTTATATGTCAAAATAGCAAAAAAACAATTCACAGATGAACTAAACTAGTAGGTAAGCAATTGAGTAATAAAGGTCGTCGCACACTACAACTTTTCCTTTGGAATGGGATTCATCACTTGGTCCAATGTATCTGAATCTATTTTGAAATTAGTTCATGATTAGGAATTAGCTTAAGCCAAATCTAAAGTTGGGATTACCCTGTATATTGTTATAGTGTGCAGCCACCTTAAAATCTAAAAACTTACGTATTGACACACATCTGGTAAATGGATCTCCTGTCAAGCCAGATGGACATGAGCAAATTGGGTTATGGTTTATAACTTGACATAGAGCAGCTACACCGCATGTTCCTTGACAAGGGTTTATACACTTCTGATTATTACATGCTCTGTCCAGAGAACAATCTGAGCTTGCAACACATTCTGGTCGACAGGACGGTGGCGCGCCACGATATCCAGGCAAACAGGAGCAAACTGATTGACCGTTAAATTCTCTGCATTGGCTATGTGGGCCGCAAGGAGTTGGTTGACAAGGATTTGTAGGCACAGCGTCTGAAACATTTAATACTACGTAAGTTCTCCGAACAGAAAGTGAGCAATTTACTGCATTTTGAAGAGCTATTCTGCTGATCACGCTGAAGATCCTCATCAGATCTTCACCAAATTCGTATAAGATTACTTAGAGTTTCTACTTTTCTACTACTCTTTCTTGTATAAAAAAATTTAATCGGATCTTATAAAAAAATCTATAAAGTCATACAACCTGTACCTATACCAAGTTTCTACCGTAGCTGGCTAAGTTGTTCTTAACAGATCAACGTCACAAACATCAGGTAAGACTGTTCCGCGTAGTCATCATTTGGGTGGGTGACCGCCAGTGCCAATTTTAACTGAGCGCTCCCGTGCTTCGGCGGGCACCTTAAGCAGTCGGCCCCGGCTTTCTAAAGTTGGTAGGTCATGACAGAGGCGACAGAGGCTTTGGGCGGCCAAGAATCTCTGTCACCAGAGTTGGCCACTGACTCATACGACATTACTTCAAAATCCGTACGGACAAAATCATTTTTGACCATTCTCGAAACTGAGACGCGTTGCTCTCTCGGTCAGTTATATTATTTTTGTAAGAACATAGTACTTACCTACTAATTTAATGTTTAATTAGATGAGTAGTTTTATGAAATAAATTTACTTGACACTTTTATATTACTAATAATACCTTTGAAAGGGATGCATTGTATAAATGCGTTGCCAGTGGTTCTTCCAGGACAAGTACAAACGGCCATATGGCTCACGACTTGACAAACAGCGTTAGTACCGCACGTGTTTACACATGGGTCTATGCAGCGTTGTCTTACGCATGCTTTATCCATGGGACAGTCTGAACTGATGGTGCATTCAGGGCGGCATTCAAAGTAAGGGTCACCATGATATTCTGGTTGACAAGTACAATCGCCATCATTGCAAACTGCATTTGGTCCACATGGCGACGGATTGCATGGGTCATTAGCTTGAGGTGCTGTAATGTTAGAAATTATAATAATTTATTTGTTCTAATAATGTAAACTTTAGAAAAAAAAAATATAGATTGTGGCGTTTGCCGATTAAAACGAATACGAACGACGCGTGATCGACTTGCTTTCGTCGTTTCGTCGTAAACAATCGTTTATATTGAAGCCCCATTCCCTATCCTGTAGGATACGAGTGGAACCTCACATAGATACGTAGTTAAATTATTATTTTTATAATACTTACTTATGATAAGTTTTGGTGAACAACTGTTGAAAGGATCGCCAGTAAAACCATCTATGCATGTGCAAATAGAAACATGGCTCTGTACTCTACAATTCGCATTGACACCACAAGATCCTGGACATGGGTCGATACACCTTTCATTGACGCAAGCTTTATCACTTGAACAATCTGTGTTTATGGTACACTCGGGCCGACAATTCGGTGGGCTGCCTGTGTATTGTGGTAAGCAAGAACAAGAAGGTGAATCCCCTATATTTCGACATTGTGAAAAGGGCCCACATGGAGATGGCAGACACGGGTCACTCGGAGTAGCAACGACTTCTGAGATTGTAACTTGAAACAAAATATATTAAGTTAACAAACATAATTAAAAGATCGCCAGAAAACGATTGCCTTAGTAAAATGAGTAAACCTACTTCTATAACATCTACTAAACGGATCGCCGGTGTAACTCGATCGGCACGTACAAATAGGACTGTGGTTTATAACTTTGCAGTCCGTGTTTTGTCCACATACACCTTCACATGGGTTCACACATTTTTTACGAATGCAGGCTTGCTGTTGGTTACATTCAGAGCTCACAAGACATTCTGGTCTACAAGTTGGAGGAGTCCCTATAAATTCGGCTTGACAAGTGCATACGGCTTGAGCGTTTGTCACTTTGCAAATGCTATTTGGTCCACAAGGTGAAGGCGCACACGGGTTTTTTGGTATTTCAGGAACATCTGAAACATATACATTCACGGTTTACCTAGGTGATTTTATCTATACTTAATTACTAGGAGGAAAGATTTGTATTATTGAATTATTGTATTTTTGTTTGTAACGAATAAACTCAAAAACTACTGATCTGATTTAAAAAAATATTATTAATTTTAGCATTATAAATAAAATAAATAAATACGGGACAAGCCGCTAGTTTAGTTTAGGTAGAATAGTCAAATAAAATTTAAGCCAACGGAAACTCACCTGCAATTTTTTCATAGCAGTTTTCATATGGACTACCTGTTAGGCCCGGTAAACATTCACAAGTAGGTGTATGATTTATGACGTTACATACAGCGTTTCTACCGCAGATATTATTACATGGGTTTTTACATTTGCTCTGTATACATGCCAAATTAGTAGCGCAATCTGAATTGACAACGCATTCCGGACGACATCCTTCGTATGGATTCCCTATATGATCGGGAAGACAGACACATGCCCCTGCATTTCTTTGCTCTTTACAGATAGCATTAGGGCCACATGGTGAAGGTGAACATGGTGTCAGAGGAACGTCTATGACCTTACATCCAATAAAAGCATCACCGGTATATCCAGCAGGACATATGCAAAGAGGAGCATGGCTAATCACACGGCACTCAGATCCTGTACCACATGAACCAGGACAAGGATCTCTACATTTTTGATTTATACATGCCATGTCGTTTGGACATTCCGAGTTGGCTATGCATTCTGGCCTACAATTCGGAGGATTGCCAAGGAATGTTTCGAGACAAGCGCACGATGGAGAATTCCCAACCTCTCTGCATATAGAGTTAGGGCCGCAAGGTGAAGGTTGGCATGGATTAACGTACGCGGGAGGAATCACATCTGAAATAAAATATATTGAATTATTTTCCACATTTGTTCTATGTGCATCTAGTTTGATACAAGTTTTCAATTTTTATATAATAAATTACCTTCTTGTACGCATCTTCTGAATGGATCTCCAGTTAAACCAGATGGGCATGAGCATATTGGATTATGGTTTACGACTTGACAAAGTGCACCAGTACCACAATTTCCTTTGCATGGATCAATACAATGTTGATTAGAACAAGCCTTGTTAAGCGCACATTCTGCGCTTGATACACACTCCGGTCTACACGTCGGTGGTGCTCCACTGTAACTAGGCAAGCATGAACAAATTGCTTGTCCATTGATATCACGACATTGACTGTTTGGCCCACAAGGAGATGGGTTACATGGGTTTACAGCTTCTAAAACTTGAACTGGTCTGCACTCTAGAAATGCATTTCCTGAATATCCTCTTGGACAAGTGCACATTGGCACGTGTTTAAATACTTCACAAGTAGCTCCCATTCCACAAGTATTGACACAGGGGTTAACACATTTTTTTCTAACACAGGCTTTGTCTTGAGCGCAATCTGTACTAATAAGACATTCTGGTCGACAACCGAAGTAAGGATCACCCTGATATTCCGGTAAACATACGCATTCACCGTTATTGCATTCAGTATTAGCTCCACATGGTGAAGGATTGCATGGATCGGATTCTGCATAATCCTCTTGCTGTGCCGGTATACATTGTGTAAATGGATCCCCGGTGTAATGTTCAATGCAAACACACTGTGCGATGTGACTAAATACGTGGCATTCGGCGTTTAAACCACATGCTCCTGGGCATGGGTCTTGACATTTTACGTTGATGCATGCTTGATTGCTAGTGCATTCTGAATTAATTGTACATTCAGGCCTACAGTGAGGAGGACTACCGACGTAGCTTGGTAAGCAGGTACAAGAAGGCGATCCATTGTTATCACGACATTCAGCGTATAAACCACATGGTGCTGACGAACATGGATCAGAAGGTGTATGCTGAGGTGGTTGAGATACTGAAATAATTTAAAAAAATAATGTTTTGATTAATATGTAATTGAGTTTGTTTAATAAAATACGTTGTTAAAAAATAAAAACTTACTTTTTATTGGGTAACAATTTGTAAACGGATTGCCTGTAAGTCCTTGTTTGCAAACACAAATCGGACTATGGTTTATCACATTACAATTTGCATTTTTACCACATGTCTCGCCGCATGGATTTGCACACTTTTGATTAACACAAGCTAGATGCGATTGGCATTCAGAACTGACAACACATTCAGGGCGACAGTTAGGTGGAGAACCAATGAAATCTGGTAGACAAGAACAAACTGCTTGTCGGTTAATTTCTCTACACTGACTATTAGCTCCACACGGAGATGGATTGCAGGGATTGCTTTCTACAATTTGTGCTGGAAGAAAGTAATAAAGTTTATTTAAAATAGATGCCAACTTTGCTAAAAAAAATTAGATAGGTAAATATATAAATATATTGTAAAGATTACGTAATTTATTTTAAAGCTACTCACGTTCCGGCATGATGGTACAGTAACTAAAAGGGTTTCCAGTATATCCCGGCTGACAAATGCAAGATGGCATATGATTATTCACTTGACACACAGCGTTTGAACCACATGTACCTGGACAAGGGTCTATGCATTTCATTCTAGAACAGGCACGGTTCAATGGGCAGTCAGAGTTTACCACACATTCTGGCCGACATCCTTCGTATGGATTACCTGAGTAACCATCAAGGCATTGACATGATCCAACGCCCCTTTGCTCCCGACAAATAGCATTTGCACCACAAGGGCTTGGATTGCATGGATTCAAAATTTCGATAGGTTCTGCCATCTCTTGAATGCTACAGTATGAAAACGGATCCCCAGAGTAACCTGGTTGGCATATGCATAAAGGAGCATGACTTACAACTCTGCATTCAGCGTTAGTACCGCATGTTCCAATACAAGGGTCAGAACATTTTTGATTTAGGCATGCTAGACTAAAGTCGCATTCACCGTTGCTGATGCATTCTGGTCTGCAACTTGGAGGAGTGCCTTTGTAGCCTGGTAAACAGGCACATAACGCACTTTCGATGTTTATTTTGCATACAGAATGAGGACCACATGGAGAAGGCTCACAAGGATTAATTGGTGTTTCTACTGCAGCTAAAAATGTAAAAAAAAAACCGTTGATTAGGTGTTTAAATAATATATCGTATAATATCGTACAGGTGGTTTGCATAAAATAATGGAAAAACATGTATAAACTGCATACTAACCTATAACAAAGCATCTTACAAAAGGATCACCAGTAAATGACGATGGACATGTACAAATTGGGTTATGGTTGATGACATCACATATGGCCCCAGATCCACATGCTCCTATGCATGGATTTAAGCATTTTTGATTATTGCAAGCCTCTTTTAATGTACATTCCAGGCTGACCACACATTCGGGTCGGCAGGTGGGTGGGCTTCCTCGATAACCAGGCACACACGAGCAAACTGCTTGTCCGTTCGACTGTTGACACCTGCTGTTTGGACCGCATGGAGATGGATTGCATGGATTTGTAACTGCCACTAAAAACACGCAACAAGTTAGTTTTTTATTTATTTGAATTTTTCAATTTATATTATCTCAAGGTATATTACTTATTGAAGATCTGCATTCCACGAAAGCGTTGCCACTCATGCCTTTTTGACAAAAACACATTGGTATGTGATTCATAACTTCACAAACTGCATATAATCCGCATGTTCCAATACAAGGATCGACGCATTTATTTTGTTGGCAACCTTTATTAAGTGGACAGTCTGTATTGTAAACACACTCTGGACGGCATCCAAGGTATGGATCACCGTGGTAATCACTTTTGCATGAACAAATACCATCTTTGCAAATAGTGTTTGGTCCACATAAGCTTTGTTGGCATGGATCAATAAAACCGGTCGGTACTGGTGCTATAACAAAAATTATTCACATTATTTAGTGTAGAGACTTTACCTATGTGCTTATGTACCTTTTGTGCAGCTAACCCATCTGATTTGTAGGCCTATCATTGCGAATTTAATTTAAAATGGATCTGCAGTTGCCTACAAATCAAATTGGTTGACCATATACACCAGGAGGGCTATAGTAATCAGACCATTCTTGTAAGGCGTGAAGCATACTTATCGTCTCTTATAATGCCTCACACTAATTACCTCTGCAGGAGTAATCTAATTTGAGAAGTCCACTTTTAAGTCCACGTAAGTATTCAAAAGTTTTCTTACCTTTAAGTGGTTTTGGCACACATTGTCTAAAAGGATCCCCCGTATAGCCCTCTGAGCACAAGCAAACTGGAATATGATTGTTCACAAAACATTTTGCATACAAGCCACAAGAACCCTCACAAGGATTTCTGCATTTTTCTGCTATGCATGCTTGGTCACTGGAGCAGTCAGAGTGAACTACACATTCAGGTTTACAGAAGGGTGGGGAGCCAATGTATGTTGACAAGCATGAACATGATGCTAATCCATTTATGTTTCTGCATTCTGAGTAAAGTCCACATGGGGATGGAGAACAAGGGTCAGATGGTGCCGCTATACTCGGCGATGTTTCTGTAATCATTGACATTCATAAATATGTGTAACACTGTTAAATTAATCAATATACGTATCTCGGGTCATGAATGATGAAAATGATGAAATCAAAGCTTAGGTATTCATTACGACTCTATAATAAAATTAGGCTCGCGTCATGATCATGGTTTTTTTTTCTTTCATTTACCTATATATATGTATGTGTATACACCGACCGGTTACTCCGTAATGGCTTGTCCGATCTTTTTTTATATAGATTTTTTGTTATTGTCTATAGGATAATCGATTGGTTTAATATAAATTTTTCTTCAAAAATGGGTACTTTTTCCATAAAATTTATAAAATTTGTTGTAAATGGTGTAACTACAAATATTCGTATATTTTGTAGTAACACCGACATGGTGTAACTACAAATATAAGATCTCAACTCATCGAAAAAATTTTTGACAAATTTATTTGCGCCTTTGTATTAAATTACTTTTATTAAACTCAACTTACGTAACACACGACTGCAGGTTGTGAATGGGTTTCCTGAAAATCCTGACTTGCAAGAACACACAGGACTGTGATTAATTACTTTGCATTCTGTGTTTTGGCCACACGGCCTTGGACATGGGTTTATGCAACGTTGATTGACACAGGCTCTATTTGTTTTGCATTCGGAATTTACGACACATTCAGATTTGCAATTTGGCGGTGCTCCCAGGTAATTTGGCAGACATGAGCAAACCGGTTGGTTATTGATTTCTCGGCACACTGCATTTATTCCACATGGAGATGGATTGCACACATTTGCTATTGCAACATCTTTTTCTGTAAAATTATATATGTTTCTATTATATGTCTACAACATAGTCAATAGTACAGCTTCCCCACATAAATAACACTTACCACGTAGGATAGAGCACATTGAATGTGGATTACCAGAGTAACCGGATTTGCAGTTACACACTGGTTTATGATTTGTTACATAACAGTCTGCATTATATCCACATGCTCCAGGACAGGGGTCGATGCATTTGTTTCTCTCACAGGCAAGCATCAATGTACAGTCTGAGTCAGCTAAACATTCAGGTCTACAACCGTGATACGGATCACCGAAATGGTCAGGCAAACATGTGCACGAACCAGCATTTCCTTGCACGTTACATTCGGCATTTACGCCACATGGTGATGGATCACATGGATTTAAATATTCTACCTTTGGTGGAGCTGAAATTATTATTCGATGACATAAAATAACTTACCAGTTAACTTCAGCCACCGTTGAAGCACTCCTTGATCCGAAGCGTTAGTTGAAGCTTGCTGGGCTCACTGACGTTTAGTGACTCCTTATCCGGCGACAGCGACATTATCGCTAGCGCACCTCCAAAGCGGCCGTCACGGCTGACGACCTAAGCTTATACTGTAAGTGCTATGTTATCTCCGCGTGCTCCGATCAAAAGCGAGGCATTAATGTCACATATAAAGTTATACAATGGGTTACGACCCTTCTGGAAGCACTCCCATCAGTAATTTTCAGTGTTTGACGAATTTATCCGAAGGCTACCTTTCTAAAGCGTATGAATAGATTCTGCATAGATAAGATCACCTTTAAAAACATTGCAGCGGGCATGGTCACCACGTAGTTCTAAAGTAAGAATATCCATGAAGATCCATACATATTTTAGTTACTCAAAACCGTGTGAGGCGTTATCTTCCTAGATAATTTTACTATTTTGTAAGCACATAATAATATTTAAGTAATGCATGGATTACATACCTACCACGCTTTGCAAAGCAGTGTGTTAAATGCACGTTTAGAAACGTTTGACTTAAAATGAACATAATATTTAATTTTACTAAAAAGTTACCTTGATTTGTTTTATATAATTTTTGTTCATTTCTTATTTAAGATTCAACCTTTTAATTTGAAAAGTGAAAATCGGTACAAACTATAACAAAAAATATCGTAAGTATTACTGAGCTTTATAAAATTAAGATGCTTACTTTTAGGCGATGAACAACCTTGGAATGGATCTCCGTCCAAACCAGGCTCACAAGCACACGTAGCGCGATGGTCGACCACGGAGCAAACAGCGTGTGGCCCGCAAGCCTGCTCACACGGGTCTTTACACCTTTGGGATACACAAGCTAATGTGGCTGGGCATTCTGCGCTAATCGTGCATTCAGGTCGACAGTTTGGAGGAGCACCAATAAAATTAGATTGACAGCTACATGCCGGAGTTTCTTGCGATTTAACGCATATAGAATTCGGTCCACAGGGCGATGGCTGGCATGGATCTGTAGGCGGTGTATGTACTGAAAATAATAAAAAACAAATTAGAACTCAATTTTATATTAACTTAACAGTTACCTACTAATAATATGATGACTCAATAGCGGTCAATAAATACTATCAAGTAAAAGTACCTACTTGATAGTATTTATTGATTAAAACTTTGCTAGCAAGTGTGCGGCAAATGCACCTGCAACAGGAACAAATAGCGTTTGCTGCTCATTTCAATGATACTAATTAATGTAGTAAATTGTTGCTATTTTTTTTTAATAACACCAATAGCAAACAAAAGTTGAAATGTAACAAACTAATAATAATAATAAATAATGCTGGGCAATCCATCCACGCAGCATCATCTAGCCCCAAGCTAAGCAAAGCTTGTGTTATGGGAAAGATAAGAAACATACCTGGCGCAGGATAGCAATAGGAAAATGGATCGCCAGTGAATCCGTCGTTGCATGTACATATTGGAGAGTGTGCAATGACTTGACATCTAGCACCGCGGCCGCAGGCGCCCTCACAAGGATCACGACATTTGCGGTCGATGCATGCCAACTGCAGTTTACAATCTGCACTCACGAGACATTCTGGTCGGCATGACGGTGGAGACCCAATGTGGCCAGCTCTACACGAGCATGCTGCAGCACCGTTTGTGCTAACAGAACATTCGCTGTACGGGCCGCATGGTGAAGGCGAGCACGCAGATTTACTTGTTTCTAAAAAAAAATATACATAATTTATATCAATTTGTCTAATCTAATTATCAGGTTAACCAGTAGATTAAAGTTATAAGTGTCCTGTAATTTACCTATTGGAGGAAGTAAAACTTGTGAACATAACGTGAAGGGGTCTCCAGACGTGTTTGGCGGACAAGTGCATGATGGAATGTGGTTATTTATAGAGCACAAGGCACTTGTTCCACACGCTCCAGGACACGGATCAACACACTTGCCTCCCTGGCAAGTCTTTGTAGGCGAACATTCGCCGTTAGTGCTGCACTCCAGTCGGCAACCCATGTATGGATCTCCGAAATATCCAGGTGCGCAGTTACATTGCCCAGTCTCACAAAAGGCATTGCTACCGCATGGCGATAGATTGCATGGGTCGTCCAAGGGAATGTCTGGAACTATTAAACATTTTACTTGACTCATTGATCATTCGTTCAAAAATGATCAATAAGATTTAACTTGTAAAGTACATTTACAATAGAGATTTTCGTTGAAAAAGTTATATAAAGCTAGGTAGTTACTAGTTAAATTAGGTACCGATTACCCCAAGTATAATTCGATCTTAACGAGCCAATTTTTTAAATTTATTTAATAACATTATTTTCAGTCTTACCAATGACTTCTGAACATTGTATGAATGGGTCGCCAGAGTAACCAGTTGGGCAACTGCAAATTGGAATATGATCGTGTACGCGACATTCTGCTCTAAAACCGCAGGAACCTTCGCATGGATTTCTACACTTTTCTGCAATACATGCCTGATGCGATAGACAATCTGTGTTTACAAGGCATTCTGGATGACAATTAGGAGGAACTCCTACATACCCTTGAATACATGAACAAGAGGGATTATTATTGAGAGGACGACATTCGCTATAACTACCGCAAGGATTTGGTTGACATGGTTGTTTCGGTGGTTCATACACAGATTTTTCGATTTCAAAACAAAGTTTGAATGGATCGCCTGTTGTGCCAGCTGGGCAACTGCATAGTGGACTGTGGTTAACTACCTGACAGTGCGCACTAATTCCACATGTACCCCTGCAAGGGTCTGCACATTTAAGCTTATGACATGCGCGATCTGCTGGACATTCGCTGCTTACTATGCATTCAGGCCGACAATCAGGTGGGGCACCAATATACTCAGCAAGGCATTCACATGATGCTAAACCGCCATTTTCTCTACAGATGCTATTCGGACCACAAGGTGAAGGATGACAAGGTGTAAGCGGTATGGTGTCTTTCACTATTGGTGTGCATTGTTGGAATGGATTTCCTGAATAACCCTTGAAACACGCACAACTAGGTACATGATTTATAACGGTACACTCAGCGTTTGTTCCGCATATTCCTGGACAGGGATCTGCACACTTATTTTTGATACAAGATTTGTCTGCAGAACAATCCGAACTAAGAACACATTCAGGGCGGCAGCTTTCGTATGGGTTGCCTTGATATCCTTCTAAGCATGAACATGCGCCTGCTCCGTCTCTTTGGTGACAAACAGCATTTGCCCCACATGGTGATGGATCACAAGGTTGTGATACATTTTCTAAAATGAAAAAATACAATAAAATAAAATAGTTCTAATTGTGTTCATAGCAAATAAAATTTGGTGAGTGTGACCAAGATTTTTTAAAAATAAATAAGTACACAAACCTTCTTGCGGTACACACTGCATGAAAGGATTTCCAGTATATTTTTCTCTGCAGCTGCATGAAACTGTATGGCTAACTACAGTGCAATCGGCGTTGACTCCACATGAACCAGGGCAAGGATCTATACACGTGTTTCTAACACAAGCTTGGTTTGATGGACAATCAGGATTAATAACACATTCTGGTCTGCAGTTTGGTGGCTGACCTACATAACTTTCGATGCATCGGCAATTAGCTTTTCCATTCCTTTCCATACATTGAGAATTTGGTCCACATGGAGATGGGTTACATGCGTCTACCGGTTCTGGAGGTATGGCTAAGACGTCATGACAACTTTTGAATGGATCCCCAGTTTGACCAGGGTTGCAACTGCAGATTGGGCTATGATTAATTACTTCACAGCGAGCGGACACACCGCAGGCGTTAATGCAAGGGTTAATACACTTTTGATTAACGCAGGCCTTCGTCGATGGGCATTCAGAGCTGACAATACATTCAGGTCGACAAGCAGGTGGGGCACCTTGGAACCCTTCAAGACAAGCACAAACTGCTGTATTGTCTGATGTTCTACATAAACTATTGGGTCCACATGGTGACGGATGGCAAGGATCTCGTTGCATAGGTATTTTTAAAATTTCTATTCTTTGACAATGCGTAAATGGATTACCAGTGTAATCTGGTATGCACGAACAAGTTGGAATGTGATTTATAACGTCACATTTAGCATTTTGCCCACAAACACCAGGGCAGGGATCGCGACATTTATTTCTGAAGCAAGCCTTATCTCTGGGGCATTCTTGGCTACCTGTACATTCGGGTCTACATGATTCATAGGGATTCCCGCTATATTCTGACAAGCATGTACAGAATCCGTTGTTACATTCTGCGTTTGGCCCACACGGAGAAGGGTTGCATGAATCGAACGGAGTAGGTGTTGTTGGTACTGGAAATAAAGAGTACTCGTTAAAAAACACAACTGCAACTTAGAAATAAAACTTGGATAAAAAAATTAAAATTATGTAATAGATAGAAGATAATAGATTTTAAAATTTTACCTTCGCGTATTGGTGAGCATCGTGAGAAGGGATCACCGGTATAACCATCATTACAAACACATACAGCTACATGATTTAATACATGGCAATTGGCTTCTACTCCGCATGAGCCTGGGCAAGGATCTTCGCATTTTTGTCTAACGCAAGCCAACGAAGCAGGGCATTCAGAGTTGATAGTGCATTCAGGTCTACAAGATGGTGGTGAACCTACATAGCCAGGCTCGCAAGAGCACGCCGGGCCACTAGACAACAGCTGACAGCGTGAATTTGGCCCACAAGGTGATGGAGTACAGGATGGAGGTCTTTCCGTCGCTGGTGGAAGTACTAAAAAAAAAAAATTGTATATAAAATTACTACTAACATAATAGAAATACTAATGCCAAGTTTGAATGTTTCTAGCTCTATGAAGTAACAGTCCTATAGAACAAAAATGGGAGTTACCCAAACTGACAGCAATAAAATTCGTTATAATACTCGTATATACAGCTTATGAACAATATTCAAATACTCGAATATTTTATTATTACGCTGCTCGTCTCAACCAGATAAGTTTATCTGGTAATAATTGACCAAATCCAGAACTTAATCGTTTTACTCCTTATTTTTGAAACAAATTGTGTGTATAGGTATTCTATTCCTTGAATATTATGCACTAATAATGAAAGACCTTACACAGAGTGAGTACTCTCGACCGCTATCTGAGGGTAAAATCTAAATAAGTAAATCTAATCTAATCTATAGTTAAATGGAAAATGTTGTTAGATTACATCAAGAGAGAGAGTCAGTGAGTACCTCAGAGCCGAGATACACACCCTGTATATGATACTTATACTATATGGAACTATGCGAGCAGGCCGCGAGCGACAGCTAGTTCTAGATTGATAAAACAAGACAGATTCGTCAAAGTAAGAATACTTACAGTAACACTGTGAGAAAGGATCACCGGTCATTCCAGCTGGACAAGTACATATTGGATTATGATTTTTGACTTGGCAATGTGCTCTTAAGCCGCAAGTGTTGGGACAAGGATCATCACATTTCTGGTTTATACATGCTTTGGATACGTCACATTCACTGTTCACAATGCACTGAGGTCTACATGTCGGAGGTGATCCAATGTAATTAGGAAGACAAGAACATACAGCTTGCATATTTACTTGTCTGCATTGGCTGTTGGGACCACAAGGTGTAGGTTCACATGGATTAAGTGGCTCAACTGTAAAATAAAATACATGTGTTTTATTTTTTCTGTGACACAAAAGAGTAGGTCATCGACATGTTACACAAGGGAACTTACCATCTGTTATAATTACTTTGCATTGGAAAAATGGATCTCCTGTGTAACCTCTAGGACAAGTACAGACTGGTGCATGATTTTCGACTGTACATTGGGCCAACAGTCCACACGTCCTGGGACACGGATCGATGCATTTGAATCGTGTACAAGCTAAGTTAGCCGGACAGTCGTCATTACTCTCGCATTCTCTGCGGCATCCCTGTGAGCTGTACGGATCGCCTTCGTATCCTTCGGAACAAACGCAAGCACCAGCACCGTTGTATTCTCGGCACTCTGCGTTCCGTCCGCAAGGGGAAGGAGAGCAAGGACTCGATGTTGGGGTCATTTCTGTAGCTATAAATACGAAAAAAAGTTACAATCAATTTTAATTGATACACTTATGTATTACATATCTATAAGGTCTGTAAGTAATAAATTGGTATATTAAGATACTAACGTGGCATGATAATTTGGTTGCAAGCTCTCGAAGCATCACCAGTAAATCCTTGTTGGCACGTGCATATAGCTCTGTGATTGATGGCCGAACATAGAGCATTTAGGCCACATCCACCTTGGCAGGGATCTTTACAACGTTCATTAACGCAAGCTGCGTTGCTGGGACACTCAGCATCAATGGTACATTCTGGTCTGCAGTTGGGTACTCTTCCAATATAATTTGGCAAACATGAGCATGCTGCTTGATCGCCAATGACACGACATTCGGAATTTGGCCCACATGGAGAAGGTCCGCATGGATCTGCATTATGCTGAACTGTAAATAAAGTAGAAAGAAAGTGATTCTTGGTTCATAATCATAACATAAATAACAGTTGTATCGATTTAGGTATTCGAAATATTTAAGTTAAAAGCCAGTACTCTAAAAAAAACAGATGAAACCGGCATGTTCAAATTTTTTAAAAAATTGTTTAAATTAATTAATTTCACTTTCTCGACAGTGGGCCAGTGTCCAAGCAGCAAAAACAAAGTTGACACTGATGATAATAATGTGTGGTTTAAATTGGATTTTGTTTATTAGATACGATACAGAAATCAATTGTCATTTAGTTTACCACTTATGGTTATAATTACTTTTATAATGAGTTTTATATTACTTACTTTCTTCTAAACTACATCTTGTGAAAGGGTCACCTGTAAAGCCAGGTGTGCAGCTGCATATTGGGTTGTGCGTAATAACTTGGCATCTAGCGTTAAGGCCACAAGTATTAGGACAGGGATCAATACATTTCTGGTTTACACACGCCTTATTTTGAGGACACTCGGAGCTAACGATACACTCTGGACGACAAGACGGTGCTGTGCCAATATATCCAACCACACATGTGCATACACTATGACCGTTAATAACTCTACACTGACTGTAAGGCCCGCAAGGCGATGGCTGACAAGGATTTATTGGTACATCTGTTTTACCATCTGAAATAACTGAAAACAACAAACACATTTATTACCCATTACTTTTGATGATTTGCCTAAATTTTAACCACCAATATGATAACTATACCTTCTATTTCACATCGTGTAAGTGGATTGCCGGAATAGCCATATAAACAGGTACATGTTGGAGAATGATTGATCGTTCTACACTCGGCATTTACACCACAAGCACCTGGGCAAGGGTCTTTACATCTGTTGTTAGAACAAGCCTTATTACGATCACAGTCAGAGTTTGAGACACATTCTGGTCTACATCCTGTGTACGGATCGCCAAAGTATTCCGGCAGGCAAGAACAAGAACCGACTCCATTTCGTTCTTTACACAAAGCGTTTGCACCACATGGTGATGGATGACATGGGTTTGGTGGGGGTTCGGGCGTATCTGAAAACATTAGATATTTTTTTTTATAGATAATTAGACTTTTTGATATAGGTACCCTTAATAACCTTAGTACTTACGTAGTACTGGTGAACATCCACTAAATGGATCGCCCGTGTATCCCTGTATACAATCACATATTGCTACATGATTTCCTACTGAACAATCTGCGTTAAAACCACATGAGCCCGGACATGGATCCACACACTTTTCGTTTTGACATGCAAGATTACCAGGGCATTCTGCATTTATAGAGCATTCCGGTCTACAATTGGGTGCAACGCCAATGTAATTTGGCAAGCATGAACATGCAGGCGCTTCTCCGACTACTTTACACTGAGAATAGGGACCGCATGGTGAAGGCAGACATGGATTTCCTTTAGGTCCCTCTACAATATGCTCTAAGAAAGAAACCACAATAGAAAAAAAGATTTAGAACAGATATGAAACACAAAAATATATAAAATATAATGAAATATGAGACAGAAATAAAACATAATAAGAGTCTAAAAGATAACATGCAAGCGAAAGTTTTACACAAAGATAAGCAATATACCAGTAGGGAATTCTGTCGAATTTTAATTAAAAAACTATAAATTATATTATGGGCTGTTTTTATTTTTATTGAAATTTTTTTCTTACTTTGCTCTAACTGGCAAGTAATAAACGGATCGCCTGTAAAACCTGCTTTACAAGTACAAATTGGGTTGTGGTTTATGACTTGGCATCGAGCATTAACTCCACACGTTCCTGGGCATGGGTCGCGACATTTTTGCTTTATACATGCTTGATACTGTGGACAATCAGTGCTAGCAACACATTCAGGTCTGCAGGTAGGCGGTGAACCCACGTACCCATCTTGGCATGAGCACACTCCATGTTCATTTACTACTTTGCAGATACTATACGGTCCACATTGTGATGGTACACAAGGATTTATATCCGCAAGAGGAGCTAAAAATATAATATGAATTGTGGTTATCGGTTACTTGTTTCTACTATTGTACTTAAGTATTCAAAATAATTTGTATTATACTGACGTTTTCTCTGTAAATGGCACGTAACTACAGGATTTCCTTCAAAGCCTTCAATACACAAGCATACCGGTGTATGGTGTGCTACGACACAGTAAGCATTTGTGCCACATGCTCCTTGACATGGATCTACACATTTATTATTTAAACAAGCTCTGTCTGATGTGCAGTCGTTATTTGTTACACATTCCGGTCTACATCCTAGATACGGATCTCCGAAATATCCCTCTTGACATGTGCAAGATGCAGCTGAATGCCTTTCTTTACAAACAGAATTTGGCCCGCAAGGTGAAGGATTGCATGGATTTGTTTCATCTTCGCTTGGTATAGTGACTATAAAAATATAATAGAAACGTAAGATTTTCATGTTTGGTATTATTTTGAAATGCATTCCTAAACAATATACACACTTACCGATGAAATAGCATCCACTAAATGGATCCCCAGTGTAGCTATCGCGGCAATGACAAATTGCTTTGTGATTAATTACGACACATTCTGCATTGCTGCCGCACGAGCCAGCGCATGGATCAGCACACTTCTGACGCACACAAGCCAGATTGCTAGGACATTCTTCGTCATAAACGCATTCAGGGCGACAATTTGGTGCTCTTCCAATATAACCAGGTTGACAAGAACATGCAGGTGTTTCTCCTATCACACGGCATTGAGAATTTGCTCCGCAAGGTGACGGAATGCATGGATTTCCGTTAACTGGCTTTGGTTGAGGTCCTATAATAATTTTTTTATAACTTAATGCTGACGCTTATTTCCAATATATTGAAAATTAACGAAATCCTATTGTTAATACTATTAAATACTATTAAACTGTCATGAGGCGTGTTAGGTATGTTAGATTTCCAATATTTTAAACACTCACGATCTTCGTAGGCACAGTGCACAAATGGATCTCCGACATAATTTTGTGGACAGCTACATAAAGCGTTATGATTTACAACCATACACTTTGCGTTATTGCCACATGATCCAGTGCAAGGATCAACACATTTTTGGTTAATACATGCTTTGTTTGGCATACAGTCACTGCTGACCATACATTCTGGACGGCAGGAAGGTGGTGAGCCAAAGTACTGTTCCTGGCATGAACATATTGCATAGCCGTTGTTTTCTCGACATACACTATATGGTCCACATGGCGATGGTAGACATGGATCAACTGGATTTTCAATCGGCCCTAAAAATAACATTATGTTGATTTTTCTGTCTGATTTATTTACGAGCGCAATAAAACTGTAAAAATAATCGTCGAAATTTTATATCTTACGTAAGTAACACGACGAAAACGGGTTCCCTTCGTATCCTGATAAGCACGTGCATGACGGAGCATGATTATTAACGCGACATTCGGCGTTCATACCGCACACACCGGGACATGGGTCTTTACATTTGTTATTTATACAAGCTTTATCTTTCGGGCAATCGGAATTAAGAACGCATTCTGGTCGACATTCTACATATGGATCACCATAGTAATCAGGGAGGCACGAACAAGACCCGATGTCATGTCTTTCTTTACAAACAGCATTTGCTCCACAGGGTGACCGAGAGCAAGGACTTACGTACTGAGGTTCGATAGCTATAAAATATAAAAATATAATAACACGTAGATAGAGTCTTGAAGTTTTGAATAATTATTCCCTAAAAACCATATTTCAAACTTACTTGGAATAGCAGAACATCCCGAGAAAGGATCTCCAGTAAATTCATGGTCACAGGTACAAATAGGTGTATGTTTTACAACCATGCACGAGGCATGAAATCCACATGAACCTGGACAAGGATCTCTACATCTTTCAGAAATGCAAGCTAGATTTCCTGGGCATTCGACACTTATAACACATTCTGGTCTACAGTTAGGTGGACGTCCCACATAATTGATCAAGCATGAACATACTGGTACATTATCTACTTCCTTGCATTGTGAGTGTGGTCCACAAGGACTCGGAATGCAATTATTTATAGGATCCATAGTCCCTGGTAAAGAAAAGTTTTTTTATTGAAATGCGTTATAATAATACCGAGTTATTAGATTAAAACAATCAAAAAATATATTTGACTTACTTTTTTCGTAGAAACATCTTACAAATGGATCGCCGGTATATCCATTGTAACAACTGCATATTGGATTATGGTTAATGACTTGACACTGAGCATTAACCCCACACATGCCCGGGCACGGATCTTGGCATTTTTGATTAATACATGCTTTATTCGGCCTACAGTCGGAGCTAACTATACATTCCGGATGACAGTTTGGAGGCGATCCAACACATATGTCAAGACACGTGCAAACAGCATGACCATTAAAGGTACGACAATTGCTGTATGGTCCGCAAGGTGAAGGGTGGCAGGGATCCACAGGTTCTGGTAGAGCTTAATAAATAAAAGGGAAGAAATATAAGTAAAAAATTTAGAGAAAAATATATAAGTATAGAAAAAGATAAGAAAATAAATCTTACTCGGTACAGGAACACATGCATGAAGAGAGTTTCCAGTATATCCAGGCAAGCAGTAACATGAAGGAACATGGTTTGCGACTTTACATTCCGTGTTTTGCCCACAAGTTCCAGAACAAGGATCCACACATTTGTTATTGAAACAAGATCTATCTCTATCGCAATCGGTGTTCATAACACACTCTGGACGACATCCAACATAAGGGTCACCGTAAAAATCATCTACACATACACAAGAACCAGCACCGTTTCTTTCCCGACAGATAGCGTTTGATCCACATGGTGATGATTTACAAGGGTGATTAGGTTCCTCTCTTAGAACTGAAAATGTATGATACATGCTACATAGATAGACAACAGAAAAAAGTTACATGCATGTGGTCTACAACTACGTGCAATGTGGCTTAAATAAACGATACACCATCTTAACATCAATAAAAAATACCTTCGTGTGGGCTGCATCCAGCGAATGGATCTCCAGAGAACCCTTCATCACAAGAACAGATGGGTTGGTGGTTTTGCACGATGCATCGAGCATTGAAACCGCAGGACCCGACGCACGGATTGACACAAGTGCCCGCCAGGCAAGCGAGTGCCAGAGGACAATCTTGGTTGATGACGCATTGCGGACGACACGCAGGTGGTGCCCCTAGGGTGCCAAGTTCGCAAGCACAAACTGCCCTAGTGCCTTCTCTGCGACAAGTTGCGTGTGGCCCACACGGAGATGGCATGCACGGGTTTTGATCAGGTGGTGAAACTTGTATACCTGTATTTATTTATATATATTATTTACTACTAGCGACCTGCCCCGGCTTCGCACGGGTGCAATGACGTGCGAAACCAGGGCAGGTCTCTAGTAATAATATACCTTATGTCACCCGGGGGATAGTGTAGATTTACTGCCATGGGGGCATGGGACCACGGCGCGTGTGGGCGTTTTTAGTATTTTGTATAAATTGATATTTTTGAGCTCGTAATATCTTATTGAATGAAATGTCTGATTTGAATAATTTTAAAAGTAATCTACAGGTATTGAAACAGTCTTGAATACGAAATAACATATTTGGCTAAATTATGGTCGGCTTATCTATCAACAATTAAAATGTAAAAAAGAAGTTATGGTTACTTAACTACAATAGTTGGACTATATACATATGTATTGATATGTTATTTAATATTATAGAATATTTTTTTGTTCTAATATTAATGATTTCCACAGCGTATGCGATGAAAGACATTTTATGCTAATTTTTTAACACCTTTATAACACCATTATTGAAGTTTTAGAAGAGAGCTTATTTATTTCTAGTAATAAATATAGCCTATGCTACTCAAGGATAATGTAGCATTCTAATGGTGAAAAAAAATTTGAAATCGGACTAGCAGTTTTTGAGTTTATTCGTAACAAATATACAAATCTTTCCTCTTTATAATTAATGACCGAGCGAGCGAAGCGAGCGGAGCGTCTAAGTTTCGAGATTGGCCAAAAATGCTTTTGGTTGTCAGTCAGTTTGTCCGGTCAGTTTGTGTTCTCGCCTAAAGGTCGCATTTTTCCACCAATTTGGTTGAAACTTGGTATACAGGTTCTATGACTTTATAGAAGTTGATTTTCTCTTAAAAAGAGTAAAAAGTTATTTTATTTGAAAGGTAAGTATTAACTTTAAGTTTGTCTGATATTTGGTGAAGATCTGATGATGATCTTCAACGTGATGAGCAAAATAGTTCTTCTTTAAAATGCAGTATGTTGCTCACTTTATAAGTTTGTGCTTGCGAGGTCCACTGTTTGGAGAACTGCTAGTATTAGTATAAATTTACAGTCAGCTGCACCTTTTTAGGAATCAAGATTTCAGATTTTTAGACAGACTTTCGGCAAGTTTATATTTAGTTTTAAACTATTAGCGCCCCGCGGATTCACCGGCGGCTATGCAGTTTTATGCTATCCATATGAACCGTATCAGGGGTAAAAAGTAAGCTAGACATTTCAGGTCACGAGCTATTTCCAAGTTTCGTTTAAATTTGTTTAGCCGTTACGGAGTTAAGTTGGAACCAACATAAAGACATACACATTTTAGCGTTTATATTATTTAACCAGTTTAGTATTATAGTTTAGTATAGTACCAGCTGCGCCACGCGGTGTTGACCGAGGTAAACATATTTTTTGTTTGCTACAGGAATATTCAGTTTATGGGGCCTAAGGGGTAGAAGCTATCTTTACGTCATTTTCATCCAAATCCGTTGAATCGATTGAGTGTGAAGAAATCATAAACTAACACACACAGCGTACACACACCAGTGTCATCTGTATTTGTTGAATAGGGTGATATTTTTCACTTACTTTTTCTATAGCATCGTATAAAAGGATCGCCTTCCGGTAAGTTCTCGGGGCACGAACAAATAGGGTTATGTCCTACTACGTGGCATCGCGCATCCAGCCCACAGCTGTTGACGCATGGATCTCTGCATTTATGATTAATGCAAGCTTTGTTCGCTGGACAGTCCGAGTTGACGGCACATTCTGGACGGCAAGCTGGAGCAGCGCCGAGGTATCCCGGCAGACATGAGCATACAGCGCGATCACTTGACACATGGCATTCACTGTTCGCACCGCATGGTGATGGCTCGCAGGGGTTTCTATATGCTAAAAGGATAACAATATAAATTAATTAAATGAACAAATTAATTAAAAATGTATTGATAGATAAAATATGCAATAGAGCACAATGGTGTTGGCACCCCTATCTTGCGTTCCTGAGGTTGTGAGTTCAAACCCAGATTTAGGTTCCTCCGATGGATTTTTCCATTGAAAAATTAAATTACAGTTTGTCTAGCCCAGCTAGCATGAGCACCAAACACAACTGCTTTTGCTTCAGAAGAGTGCTACAAAGAAACTGTGAATGTCTCCACATTCCGTAGAAAATTTGTCAATGAGCTACGGTGCTCATGATAGCCGGGCTGGTCACTTTAATGCCAAAGCATTTTAAATAAATTTTAGTTTTTCAGTTTATAGCATAAACTAGGACTCTTTAGCAAGAGTCCGTCTTAGTGTGTACCACCAAGCGAATTGAAGAACTGAAATGAAGTGCTCGTGACGTAGATGACTAAGTTGTACATATCGCATGCTGTGATGCCCTATAATTACGGGAACACTAGGCTAAACACCTTTTAGAGTTTACGTTTTGAATGTGTGGTGTGAACCTGTGTTGGGTGTCCTATTTTTATAAAATAAAAATAAACAACTGATCAACGAAGTTAGGCACTGTTCCGCGTAGTCACCATTTGATAATTGACCGCTAGTATCAAATTCAACTTAGCGCTTCCGTGCTTCGGAGGGCACAAAATCAGTTAGTTCCGGCTTTTTCAAAGTTGTAAGGCTATGACGTAAGCCTTCGGGCGTCCTTTTAACTCCGCCAGAGTTAATAGGCCATAGAGTCGGCCACTGACTCATACAAACTTACTTACCACCGCAGTTCCAAATATTCTGCCTCCAAGCAGTAGCGTGCAAGCATTACTGTGTTTAGGTTTGAAGGTTACTGTAGCAAGTAAAATTACTGGACGAAAGAGGCTTACTAACTACATCTCAGGGTGATAAAAGCAGTGCGATGCCACCCTGAACGTCAGAACTTAATGATTGGGTGACACCTGTACCCGTTATCATCAGGTGATCGACTTAAATATCTCGTCGTTTGCTAACATAAAAAAAAACTAAAGAACAGAATACTACTGAACCTGAACTGAACATTACTATCCGCTATACCAATAAAAGTGATATTCAAATACAAATACAAATACAAAATATTCGCTTATAATAATTTGATTACCCGAAACTGTTTAAACACAACTTACGTGGATTAAGTTCTTTGTGGCGGCAAGACGAAAATGGATCTCCTTCATACCCATTGAAGCAAGTGCAAATTGGAACGTGGTTTGTAACAATACATTCAGCATTTGACCCACACAAGTCTTTACATGGATCGCGACAGTGGTTTGATAAACACGCCAGATGGTTTGGACAGTCTGAATTCAAAGTGCATTCTGGCCGACACCCACCCGCGTAAGGATTTCCAATATTAGGAGGAATGCATGAGCAACGGGCCATATCATTTGAAACTGTGCAAATCGTATTTTCCCCACAAGGTGACGGGTTACATGGTGTTAACGGGTCTTCTCTTGATATCGCTACGCAACCTACAAATGCGTCTCCTTTGTATCCAGCTAGGCAACTACAGAGTGGCATGTGATTTATTACATCACATTGTGCGTTGTTACCACAAGCGTTATCACACGGGTCTAAGCATTTCTCATTAATGCAAGCTTGATTTGAAGGGCACTCTTGACTGATTACGCATTCTGGTCTGCAGTACGGTGGAGTACCTGAGTAATTTGGGCGACAAGAACATACAGGGTGATTTGATTTTATTTCGCAAACAGAATTTGGTCCACAGGGTGAAGGCACACATGGATTATCATCTTTTCGACTCACATCTTCCTCGTCTCTGCACGCTACAAATGGATCTCCCGTTTTACCAAATCTACAGCTGCATATTGGGTTGTGGTTAACGACGATGCATTCTGCTGCGATGCCGCAGCTGCCTTGACAAGGATTTAAACATTTCTGATTTACGCATGTTTCGGTCTGTAAGCAGTCTGAATTACTAACACATTCTGGTTGGCACATTGGTGCGACTCCTCTATGTCCTGGCAAGCAAGAGCAAACAGCCAATCCAGATTTCGATACTAAGCACCTGCTGTAAGGGCCACAAGGTGAAGGATCACAAACAGACAGCGTTGGTGGTACGATAGGCGCCGATTGGCATCTTATGTAAGGATCACCAGTTTGCCCTGTTTCACAATAGCACACAGCATGATGATTTACTGTTTTGCAAACTGCTCCAATACCACAAACATCTTTACAAGGGTTCTCACATTTGTTGTTTAAACATGCCCCATCGGGTGAGCAATCACTGTTTACGACGCATTCTGGTCGGCAAGACATAAAAGGGTTTCCATAAAAGTTGGGTAAGCACTGACATGTGAGCGCTCCATTTAAATCTTGACAAATAGCATTTGCTCCACATTGGACGTTATCACAAGTTTCATGAAGTACAGCTGAAATATTTTCTTTTGTTAATATAATCATGTAGATTTATAACAAGGAAACTAGTACATACCTAGTTGACCGAGCGAGCGAAGCGTCTCAGTTTCGAATGCAAAAATGTTTTTGTCTGTCAGTCAGTCTGTTCTCGCCTACATTTATCAACCGATTTGGTTGAAACTTGGTTGGTCTACAGATTTTATGACTATAAAGAATTGGTTTTTCGTCTGGGATTTTTGATTGGGGCGTACTTTTTCCAAAAGAGGCAATAAAGGGGGCTACTAGATATTTCTTCTTCATGTGATCGATTTTGATGGTTTTTTGTATTTGAAAAGTATTTTGTTTCCTGTTCGGAAAAATAGTTTAATACTGGGTAGTACAGATGTCAAAATGTCTGTGCTGCTGTCTATGTACTAGCTATAAAAAAATGATTTAGTTACTTACGCTTTGTTAAGGGTTTGCAATGTTCGTACGGGTTTCCTTCAAATCCATTGATGCATCGACAAATAGGGTCATGGTGGTAGACAGTACATTCGGCGTTGACACCACAAGATCCTGGGCAAGGGTCGACACATCTATTTCTCAGACAGGCTTTGTTGAATCCACAATCTGAACTCATGACGCATTCTGGCCGGCATGCCGGATTGTTTACTGCATCATGACCAACGCAAGCGTTACAGATAGCAAACTGATCTCCGTAACTATCACAAGGAGCGTTTGAATCGCATGGATTTGGTGAACATGGCTGAGCCGTGGTATTATCTGGTGGTATAATAATTGCTGCGAAACATAATAGCAAAATTAATAATAGTAAAATTCGAAGGAACTTTATTATGACATTATTACTGTTGAATTAAAAAATTGTATACGTACGTCTATAAAGACATTGAGTCAAAGGATCGCCAATGTATCCATCTGGACATAAACATGACACTGTATGATCAGAGCAAAGACACACAGCATGAAGTCCGCAAACATTGTCGAAAGAACATGGATCTAGGCACTTCTTATTTACACACGCTTCATTTGATGCACAGTCTGAATTAATAACGCATTCTGGTTTGCATTCAATAAGAGGATCACCCATGAAGTCCGGAGGACAGGAACACAATGCACTACCACCGACATCTTGACATATTGCATTGACTCCACATTTTGATTTGCTACAAGGGCTTAATAATTTTTGTTCTCCAGGTGGTAAACAACAAATTAACGGGTTTCCAATAAACCCATCTTCGCAAACACATACAGGACGATGATCTTGAATAAGGCATTTAGTATTCAAACCACAAGCTCCAGGGCATGGATCAACGCAACTGTATCCTATGCAAGCTTTATTAGATTTACATTCGCCATCAACTTCACATTCTCGAGAATGACAACCATTTCCATAAGGTTCACCGATACTGCCTGAAGCACACGAGCAGATTGCTTCCCCGTCAAAGTTAACATTACAAATCGCTTGCGGACCGCATGGATTTGAACTACAAGGACTCCTCTGAGGTAAACAGCCTACGCGAGCATCTCCTATAAACCCAACTTTGCAGTAACATAATTCATCGTTACCACTTACATAACAATCGGTATTCGGTCCACACGGTCCTGGATGGCAAAGAATAGGTGGTAAATATTCTCGATTATTACTACAAGATTTGTAAGGATTTCCTTCTGTATTATCAGGACAATAGCATGGAGGGTATCTATTAGGATCACAACGTGCTCCGATCCCGCAAGTGTTTGGTTCACAGGGATTTCGAGCTTCGACGCAACCTCTGACAGTGTTGGGGCTTTCAATATATCCATTTAGACAAGTGCATTTAGCAAATCCATTTGATAAAATGGTACATTGTGTATTAGGACCACATGGTGATGGATTACATGGGTTGTTTGGTAAGCTACACGGTTGCCTTGGCGGATCTCCTTCATAGTTCGGTAAACAGAAGCAAGCGGGCTTATCATCGATCAATCTACATCCCGAAAATAGTCCACATGGATTTGGTTCACATTCATTTCCTTCAGGTACTAAAAAAAAGAAAAATTACAATATATAATGTATGAAGATAACAATACTAATTTCATAATAAAATTATTTCGAACTCATTTCGAGGATCTGTTCAGATAAAATATAAATATAGCGTATCTGAGCGGTACCGTTTGGATTTTTTTCCGGAAATATAGGTACGGCTAACAAACGAAACGTTGCTTGGGAACGCGGTATTTAAATTATTATAAAAATTCATCAGTCTGAATAAACCTTTACTTACTGCAACTTTTGAATGGGTTGCCCGTTAATCCTTTTGGACAGAAACAGATAGGATTTCCGTTGTCATTCTCACAAAGTGCGTTCGTGCCACATGGATTAGGTGTACAAGGGTTTGCAGGTGGTTCACACCCAACTTGTGGATTTCCAGCATATCCAGGTAAACATTTACATGATGCGCGGTGATTTAGAACATCGCATACTGCGTTTACACCACAGCGGCACGGGGATGCACATTTACCATTAATACAAGCTTCAGAATTTGCACACTCATTATTAGACCGGCATCCTTGAACTACAAAAATAAATACTTTGTTAGAAAATATCTTTGAAAATTGTTAACATAGTTTTAATCATTTATAGAAGTATTTAAGTGTCTACCTACCTTGGAAACACTCTAGGAACGGATTGCCTGTGAAACCAGCGAAACATTTACACTGGATGCCGTGGTCAGCCGGAATACACTCCGCGTTATCACCGCACTTATCTCGTGCACAGGGGCTCAAACAAACTCTGTTAAGTCTATCACACAAGAGTTCTGGCGGGCAGTCTTCATCATATTGGCATACTGAATGAGAATTCGATACTAAAAAAATAAATAAATCAGTTCTACTTTCCTTGATCAATTAAAATAAAATGTCGTATAGTCGTAATAGAGGATCCATTCTTACCTGGTACACATCCAACGTATCCATTTCCTTGAAATCCTTCTGCGCAACTGCAGTCTGAACCGTGATTTGTGTTTATACAAACGGCATTGGGTGTGCATGGATTGTGTATGACACATGGGTGTTGACATGCATTATTTATACAAGCTTCAGTTAAAGAACAATCTTCGTTTTGAGTGCAACCAGCTGAGTAAAATAAAGTAAACATAAACTATACAAAAAATATACTATAACCTACAGAAATGGTATTATGCTAGAAAAAGATCACAACCATAAATACAAAAAGAAAATGTTTTCCCACTTTGAATGTGATTTATGATAATAATTATGTTACAAATTTAGTTATGTGCAAAAAAAAATCCAGCGAGTGCATAAAATTATACAAACGTAATATAATACCTACATACTTTCGCACAGTAGGTAGTATTGCTAAAACTATTTTTGATATAAACAGGCGTCCATACACACTATCAAAGGAATGCATTCGCCATATCAATTTAATAACAGCAATATTTTTGATAGTCTCGCCACTGACCGAACCCGGTATTAATGTTTTCATACTGAATACTACAGTATGTATATAACAAACGCTATGGTAGTTAATAAAGGCTTAATGTAGTATGTTAAATGTTAAGTCTTACATATTTTAGGTGAACATTTAACAGCAGGATCTCCATCGTGACCAGCGGGGCACGCACACATTGGCCTCTGTTTAATCGGCTGACAATTGGCTCCAATGCCACACACATTGTCAAATTCACAGGGATCTTGACATAATCCCATAAAGCAGGCCTCTGTCTCTATGCAATCTCGGTCAGAATGACAAGGTTCTGGTGTCTTGGGCGTTCCAGGTGATTCTAGTTTGTTACATGTTACATTAGTATTAGTGAGTTATTTATTTGTTATATTATTATACAGTTATTATAAATTAACAGGTAAAGTTAGAATATTTACAATGTGTCTAATTAGGCATTAAAACTCTACTCATTTGTCCGATAAATGACCAAAAGTTTTATTTTTATTTTTATTACAGATTTTGTGAACGTATAGTTATACATAACAACATATTTTACAAAATACAAGAGTATGCTAGTTAAATACCTAAATGCATACCTTGGCAGTTTTTTCCATCGTTGGCTTCGCACACGCAAACTACGGTATGTTCGACTACCATACAGGACGAGCTCTCTGCACATTGGGCTTCATCACAAGGGTTCTGGCATACTCCGTTAACGCAAGTATTATTCGTCGGACAGTGCGAGTTTATTTTACATAGAACGCTAACATTTTTGTCAGTAAGTTTTGTTGTATAAGTCTCAGTCGATATTGGATATGTGTACAAAGTAGAGTCAGTCCAAGCAGAAATATCGACATCTTTTCTTCGTGACGACAAATTCTCAGTAGATGTACTTATTGTAGAATTTATAGGTTTTGAACTCGAGCTCGGTTCATTACTTTGTACGATTGGGTTGTTAGGTAGAGTACCAATATACGGGTCTAATGTGCCAGGCACAGTTGTGTGAATATTTAGTGATTTTTCCGTGGAAACGCTACCATCAATCGTATATTCTAAGGAAGTTAAGGAAGTTACATTATCAATATCGTACACACTAGTTGTGGATTTTACATCTGTTACTAAATTATCAGTTATCTCTACGCTATTTGTAGGCTCCGACCACGTTTTACCCGTTGTTAAACTATAGACAGTTGGTTCAGACTCATTGATGACAGGATCTGATAAGCTGATAGAGGAAGTGAATAAATTGTTTAAATTTGAAGATGTTGTTTGATCAATTGAAGTTTGTTCGACTAACACAGTTGACTGCTCTATTATTTGATCAGAATAGTTTGTAGTAAGATCATCCACGGTTGTGGTAATAATACTAGTTGAAGTGTTTTCTACAAAATATTTATAACGTGTATCCCCAGTTTTTTCATCTAAAATATAATCCGGGTCAGTGACTTCAACATGTTCCGTAGTTTTTTGTGTTGACGACATGTCATCACTAATAGTATGTTCCGTAAAAGATATATTATAGCCAACTGTGTGGCTTTGTGATGAAAATCGGGAACTTTCTGTAGTTCTATCTAACACTGAATTATCAGGCTTTGTAGGTGATGAATGCCTTTCAGTAGTATGTTCAAACAAAGTTACAGAATTGTCTTTTTCTATTTCATTATTTTCTGTTATAATTTTAGGTATGTCGGTAGTTACAAAATCAAAATAATTTGAACTAGTCACAGTACTATCTGTAAAAGTTACGGTATTATCACTGGTCGTAGATTCAGAGGGAGTCGTCAATTTATAATATAAAGAGTTGTCAGCTAAAGATACGTCTGAATCATCTGCGGTTGATTCTGAGTTTTTTGTTACAGCATCTGACAACGTTATTTTACTCTCAGTTGAATTTTCAAATGAAAAAACATCCTCAGTGGTTGTTAAATAGCTTAATGTACTCTGTTCCAAATTTTCTTGATCACTAGTACGATCTGAATCATCATGAAAAGATATACTTTGTTCAGCATTACCGGTTGTCGAGTCAATAAATTCAGATTTATTTTTATTAATGCTAAGCTGATACGTCGTTTTATAATCATCAGTGGTTATATCTAATTCACTTTCATCTGTTGTCACTCGGGGTTTATGGTTTTGTATCGTGTGGTTCACCAAAGTTGCAGAAGTATTTAAATCAGACACAGTACGCTCTGTAAGAGCAGTTATTTCGTAGATCATAGTTTCAGGGTTAGTTGTTGATTGTTCATTGTCAGTAATCAGTTCAGTAAGCCTACTAGTAGGCGTTGTTAGAGTATCGCTCTTTGTAGGTTTTTTATAAGTTACACTTTCTATAGTGTTCCCAAAGTTACTAACCACGTCTAGTGTTGTTTGTATTTGTCTATCCGTAGTATACTCTAAATCTGTCACATAATAATTTTGAGCTGTAGTTCTTTTGTTATCAAATTCAAGTTTAAGCGTATCTGTGCTGTGTTGTGATACCATTTCATAACTGTCAGTTACATCAAACATACCTTTATCAAAACTTGTTGGTATTTTTTGTGTCGTAAATTCAACACTTGCTGCAGTCGTTTTATAAAACATCGTTTCAGAACCTGCAGTCGATTCGGGTGAACCTGTAACGTCTGTAGTAGATTCAAAACTTTTAGTTGTAAGTTCTGACATCTTACTTTCAGTAGATTTTTTATTTAAAATTGCAATGTGTTCCGTCGTTAATATAACGTCGTCAAAATAACTTGTACCAGGCTGTGTCGTCTGCTCCTGATTATCTGTAATATCATCTGTAGCAGCAGTTACATAATTATGAGCAGACGTTCTTAAATCAACTGTCTCTGATTTAGGTTTAGTTGTGTTGTGTTGAGATGCAGTAACAAAACTTTCAGTAGTCATATCAAATACACTTCCATCAGGATTTTTTAGTGACGTTTGTGTTTGTGATAAGAATTCCATTGAAATTGCAGAAGTGTCTAAGCCAGTATCAGTGTTATCTGTGGGAGTGATAATACTTTTAGCAGTAGAGTCGTCAGGTAAATCTACAATATTATCTGTGGTTATTTCGAAATAATTTCTAACAGATTGTGTTGTCTTATCATATTTTTCTGCAATACGCTCTGTAGTTATTGCATAATCATGAATAGATGTTTTATAATTTACTATTGTAGATTTAGGTATATCTGTGCTCTTCTGCGATGTTGTAATATAACTATCGGTCTTTATATCAAATATTACACCAATAAGGTTCGTTTGTAACTTTTGTGTTTGCGTCGTAAGCTCTATTATGTTAGTTTTACCTGAATCAGTCATAGCAATATCCGTTAAAGTTACAGTATTACCTACACTCATTTCATAAAGCGTGCTTTCGGTGGTAACACTTGAAGAGTCTTGTGAATTTTCGGTAATTGGTTCAAAGTATCTAGTTTCTGTAGATATATCAAAAGAACTAATATCAGGTATTGTTGTTTTTTGTGATTGTGACGTAGACTCTAATAAAGTTTCAGAAGTGTCTAAATTAGTAGTTGTAGGTGTATAGCTATTTAAATTATTGACTGAAAATGTAATCCCAAAAAAGGTAGTTTCAGAATCACTTGGCTGAGTAGTCTTTTCATGACTTATCTTTGTAGTAGATTCTGATTCAGGATTATTTGGGCTAAGCTGAGATATCGTGATAAGACTTTGTGATACTGTAGCATCGGTGGCAACTGGTTCCGATAAAACAGCCGCAGGCTCTGTCAACGACATATTAATTACAGTGGTGTTTTTAGATGAAGTTAAAGGGCTATCCGTTAATGTCGTTTCTAAATCACTAGGTGTAAATTTTATCGCTTGTTCTTGATTATTGGCAATATTTTTTGAAGTAGTAACACTATTATTAATTTGTGTCGTTTCTGTGTGTGGTTCAGATAAAATAGTTGTAGGCTCTGTCAACGCAATACTACTTCCAGAGTAATTTTCGGATTCAATAATATAATTTGTAGTCATTCGTAAATCATTAAATACATGTTGAGCAGTGGAACGCGCAGGTGTTTCGGAACCAGTTGGTTCTGATTCAAAATTTATTCTGAGCTCAGAAGTTGGAAGACTATCAGTGGTTGATACACCATCATCAGAGTTTGTGGGTGCTTTTTGGGTTTGTGTCATTGATTCTACTAAAGTTGCTATATTATTTTTATCAGTTATATCAGTAAATGTCACAGTCTGAGCTGTAGACGATTCTAATGCAATACTATCCATGATTGTCACAGTTTCAATAGTTGGCGTGTCCAAATACACAGTTTCAGAATGAACTGTCGATATTTCTTGCACATCGGTGACAGTTTGCTCAGATGAAACAGTCGCAGGGTTTGTTAATGATGTTTTACTCAAAGTAGCGTTTTCAAATGAAATCATAGTATTATCTGTTGTTACTTCTAAATCGCTAAATACAGATTGTGTTATTTGCTCCTGATTATCTGTAATATTATCTGAAATAGTCGGTGTAGTTATATATTGACTATCTGTGATTTTGTTATGAGAACTACTATCAGAATTGGATGATATACTTTGCGTTTGTGTTATATATTTCTCTGAAGTTGTTGCTGCATCATTTGAATCAATATACCAACTTTTACCAATAAGTGCCACAGTGTCTTCTGTGGTTGATTCTAAAGGCATAATTTCCGGATAAGTTGAAGGCAAAAATGTATTACTAGTGACAGTGAGTTCAGATAAAATTGTTGAAGGCTCTGTCAACGTAACATGACTTCCAGTAGAAATTTCTGATGAAATTATATGATTATTTGCAGTCGTTCTTATATCACTAGATACAAATTGCGTTGTTTGTTCTTGATCATTAAATTTTGGCTCCGGAACAGTTACGTAATTAGTGTGCGCAGAGTCTAAAGACTCTAATATCGGATTATCTGTGCTGAGCTCGGATGTTATATAACTATTTGTAGTTATTTTAGACACGCTATCCTCTGGTTTTATCTGTAGTTTGTGGGGTTCAGTTATGGATCCAGGCATGGTACGCTCTGTGATAGTTGTAGTGTTATTTACAGAAGTATCAGTTGCATTAACAACACCAACAATCTGTTGAGAATTTTCTATATCGCTTTGTAAAGTAGTATCCACATTTGAAGAAGTAGTATAAAAAGATTCAGAATATTCTTTAGTAATAGGTATACCCGACAGCGAAGTTGAATCTGTTGTAGCGGTAATATCGGCAATATTCTTAGAAGAGGTTGACGATTTTATTATTTCGTTTACACTTTCTAAACTTGTAATATTTGTACTGTATTCTAGTGTGGTTGCAGTCGTTTTTGTAGTGGTTTGAAATGGTATTTCAGTGTAGTTATTGTTCAATTTTCTTTGATTTTCTGGTGTCTTTGTATTTTTACTTTCAAAAAATGGTGTGAAGGATATATTATTTTCACCGGTTTTTATAGGTTTCGGTGTACTTTCAACGTGTATGGTACTGCTACTTTGAACAAGTTCATCAGATTCTAAAGTTGATTGATAATCTGTATTGCCATTTGAATTAGTGGATTTTAAAAATGATTCTGTTGTTTGACTTGTTTCAGATGATTCATTAAAAGTATCCGTAGTGTTCGTATTGTAATACTCAATATGATTGGTAACCGTATCAGTTTTTTTGGAATCTTTAGTTATGTCTTGAGTTATTGCAATGGGAGTTGTTTCGAAAATTTTATCAGTATTATACGAAGCATCATTATCTATGAGGATAGATTCTGGACTAATATATTTAGTAGAAATCAGATTGTCACTTGCTGATGAATCGTCATATGTTGCGGAACTAACTGTATAAGGAGAATTTGTGTGATCAGTTACATTATTTAAATCAGATTTGGTTTGTACATTATTCGGTTCGTTTACTGTTGCTGTTGTTATGTCTGTAAAGTCAGGTAAAGTAGTCTCAAATTTGTCAGTCCACCAAGTTTCGGTTGTAGTTTCGCCCATTCTTTCCATGATAGTTGTGGTGGTAATATCGGAGTTTGTTTCAGTTAGTGGGATATTTTTAGGTTGATCATCTGTTAATAGGAATGTAACAAGATTTAGGTTAATTATAACGAATCTCAAAAAATAACAATATATAAAACACCTATTTGAAATTTCAGAGTTGTTTTAAAATAAGTACTTACTTAATTAAATATTACTGTGTTCTTATTCCTAAGACACGGTTCAATATTTAATTAAATAATTTGATTAAACGAACAAGTGCAACAAGTAGGACTAAAATAATCATGCCTTTTGAATCAATAATAAATGAAAAGTGTGTATCAGAAGAAAATCTAATAAGAGATAAAAGAGTTGGTATAATATAACCACAGCCACAGAGGAGTATAAGGAAGAAAAAGGCTTCAAAATTATCATTTAACACTGTCCATTTTTTGGAAGTTTGCTTATTTATTTCGAAATTTTGGTGCATTAAAAATTAAATGTTTTAAGCTTGAAATAATTGATATTCTAAGGAAAGAAAACCCTTGATAATGGAAGTAGTTCATATACTTCAAAACTTACACTGTCCCAACGTGCTTATCTTAGGTAAAGTAAAAATAAAAAATCAATGCGTTTCGGGTCTGCCGTGATACAGTAGCCAGTACTTTGTGGCGTTTTATCGGACAAATGGTAGGTATGCTAGAACTAAAGCAATAACCAGTTCATCTGGAGTTAGTTTTGCTATACACAGTAATTTACTATTTGTCGCGGACTTGCTAGTATCGTAAGGAGTCTGCGGCACTTCAATTAAAATGTAATTATATGTTGGCATAAATGGTAGAAATATTAATTAAACGCAATCCTGTGATTAAGTTTCATTTTAATACCAAAAAATATTAGCACTGAATTATTTGATTAGGTAATAATTAATTTGTATGCTTGGTATTACTTGAATTGCATGTAAATACTTACTTTCCATGCAGGCTCCCGAGAAAGGATCGCAGGGTACTCCAGGCCGACAATGTGCACAATTTGTAGAAGGTTGATCTTCTAGTAAGAAATAATTTAACTATATTACATACCTGTATTATATTATATTATACATATTATTATTATTAGTACTCTGTCAGCACCATATTATATTTAGTGCTGAGATAAGCTTAGCTTGTGTGTTATTATTGCTAAACTTACTTCCAATACAGGCGCATCCATCGCAGTATGTGTTTGGAAATCTTGCGCAGTCTGATGAAGTTTGACACTGGCAGACTAGGAAAAAAAAAGAGTTATTAGCGTAGTCACGTGCGAGAGTAACAATCATAACAAGTCGTTTAAAAGCTATGTTTATAACTGTTTTAATATTTATTTACCGAGCGAGCGAAGCGTCTAAAGTCTTCAAGTCTGGCCAAATTTACTTTACAATTAAAGTAAAATAGGAGTATGCTCCTATAAACGAGTAGGTCGTATTTATTAACCGATCTGGGCAAAACTTGGTATACTTACAAGTTTTACGACTTTATTGTTTTCTATGACGTCGGGGGTTAGAAGGGTATTTTCTCCAAAAGTTAGTAAAAAAAGCTAATAGAGAGCTACTTGATCGCCGCCTTCTTGATGATGATGTTGTTCTTTTAGAAGTTTGGGGAAAATCTGATGAGGAATTCGGCGTGATGAGCAGAATAGCTCAATAAAATTCTAATAAATTGGTCACTTTTAAAAGTTTGTGCTCGCGAAACTTCATACTAGTATTAATAGTATACCTATTGTACTTATATTAATAAAATACAATAAACTTTTGAAATGCATCAATTTTGTTAAACAAAAGAGTGTGAAACCTACCCTTGGAGCACACGGGTTGATGGTTGATAACAGCGCAGTGCTGACCAGCGGAGCACGGACCTCCGCGCGTGCACGGGTCTGCGCAGTGTCCGTTCATACACGCAAGACTCAGCCCACATTGCTCGTGACTGCCGCACTCTGTAGCTGTACACCAAATTATATTTTAAAATTCGTAATAGATTTTTTTTTAATTGGAAGATATTATAAAACTAAGAATGAAATCCGCTGTGATTAAAGTAAACTCAAACAAAACAAATTCATTTGTTTACCAGTACCGAGTCATGTTTTCCATCATCAGAATTTGTTTATCTGAAGATGTTAAAAAATGGTTAAAAAAATACTGACTATTACAAATGCAGTGCCACCCAGAGCTTAAAGTTATTAAGTGTTCGCGTGGCACTGCACTGCGCTTATCACTCCGAGACATTGCTGTTAAGTCTCTTTCGCTCAGTAATTTCACTTGCTACAGTGCCCTTCAAACCTAAACACAATACTTAAGCTTGCACACTGTTGCTTGGAGGTAGAATATCTGACACTGCGGTGTTACCCACCAAGACGGACTCTTGCTGAAGAGTCCTACCACCAGGTAAAACAACAAAAACAGGTAAAAGATAGACGATTGCCACAGGTATTATAAAAATTAACTATCACAGGAGTAACGGTATTATAGATATATACGTGAATGGATAATATTCACTAATATCTGAACAGACTTTTAAATTGCTGAAAAAAGTGTCCCCAATTATGTATGTCAACCCGAAAGAGGGTGACTCTAGCCCATGAAATTGAATAGACACGCACGTCTACTACTTTAATCACTTTTAAGCCTCAAAGGATTGCTGGAAGTAAACTATTGAACTCGCCTTTGCCAATGAGTTATTTTTCACTGATAAATCGGTAGGTGAATAATCCTGTTTCTGTATATTTTATGTTGTGTAGAAGAAACTAAAATAAATTAATTAAACTTGAATATAATATCTACAGGGTCTTTCATTATTAGTGCATAATATTTAAGAAATAGGTTCCACGCCTAAAAAAAAATACTGCAAAAAATACCAGAAAAACGTAATCAATTTACTAAGAGGTTTTCAAGACAAAATAAAAAATCATGTTTTTTTGTGTGAAACCTATTCATAGAATATTATGCATTAATAATAAAAAAATTCTGTATAAATATTTTGATAAGCTAAAAATCGTAAACTGCGTAAAAATTAAAAAATCTGTAGTTTCTTGCACTTTGTCAAGATTATCAATATCATGATTACTTACTACAAAAACCAGCTTTAGTAATTTACCAAAACAGCAGATATTTAAATTTTTTTATCAATGAAAAAGGCGAATTTCCAAAGTCCAAATTTTTTTTAATTATTTTGCTATTTTGTGCAGTATAACCATTATTTAGGTTACTATTAGATATTATGAGACACCATGTTTAATTCAGATTTTTCAAAGTTTTATGCCTAAAAGTAAAAATCATACCTACCTATGTTCTCGTCAATTTAAAATATCAATATTAAAAATATTTAGGCCATTCATAATGCAGTAGATAAAAGCCGGAATCTACTCATCTATCGACTAAAAACGATAGCTCAAAAAATAAATAATGCAAAAATTATTTACAAAAGTCATAACATAAATAGGTACTTACTTAAGCTAGGTAAGAATATTATGCAAATCAATCATTGCAACTTGAACGTAAATAAATAGCTAAAGAATAACTATTCATTAATTTTATCTATTTAGATATTTGAATAAATCATCCCTTTTTTCTGACGAATTTCAAATTAAGAAATATAAGAGGCATAATATTTTTTAGTATTGCAAACTCTGTCTCGTGGTTTTTGTTGCATTTCATATTAATGCCAAAGCATTGAAAGCATTAAAAGTACCCAGATAGGCCAGCGCACCCACCACCAAATGAACCAGTGAGAAGTTATAGATATTAGATTTTGTATAATAATTACATAATGATGTATGTACAGTACACAATAATAATAATCAAATACCATGCTTGGAATCTACCTGACGCAGAAGGAGTTCAACTGTGGAGTAAAATATATAATGAACATGCCAGAAACAAAAGTGAAGACAGAAAGGAGCCGCATGAAGACATAAAGGAGATAATATCAAATCCTGTAATAATGAAGAACAAAAAAGATTATTCAGTCTGGTCTAGGACGCTAAAATAGATTCTAATTGAGCTAATAAAACGTTTCATTCACTAAAATTACCTTTAACGCAGCCATGTTTTTCATCGTGTTTAAAACCATTTGGACAAAATTTGCAAACAGGGTGGTGATCTTCAACTGAGCATGGGGCTTCGCCACATGCATCTTTGCAGGGGTCTTTGCATTGGAAGTCCTTGCATGCCAAATTATTAGGGCATCCGTTATCTCTCAAGCATATTGACACTGTAGGATGGCAATCTTCTACGCAAACACATATAGCCCGATGCTCTACAACTTCACATTGCTTTCCTTTTGGACACATCGAATCCCTCGATGCTAGACACGGATTCACACACTTGGAATTTCTACAGGCCGCATTTGACGGGCACTGCTCGTCTCTTGTGCATTCTGCGTGCTCCGGAGCGCATGTCAACTCTCCTTTATCGTTCAAAGCAAAACCATTTTTACATACACACACGGGTCTATGATCCCGGACTTCGCACTTCTGGTTTCTTCGACAATGCTGATGAGTCAAACAAGGGTTGCGGCACTGATTAGTGTTAAGATCGCAGGCTAGTTTGGAGGGGCATGGTTTGGTGCGGGAACATGTGAATGTGGCATTGTGATCGCCAGTGGGCTTGCACTCAGGGTCGGGGCGGCAGACTAGGCGCGGCTGCCCAATGTAGCACTGTGGGCAGACACAGTGCGCGCGGTGCAGCAGTGGCGTACACAGCGAGTCCTCGCCGCATACGCCGCGCACCGTGCACGGGTCCACGCAGTGCAAGCTCAAGCACGCTTGGTCCATAGCACAATCCTTGTCGCTGGTGCATTCGATACCTAGGAAGATGTGAAAGAAGAAAGCAGAGTCGAAAGAGCGGTACCTTCAGCCGCGAAGAGGAAACTTTCTCACGAGACAGTGCATGCTTTTTGAAACTGATAGTTTATGACCAGAGATATGTATATAACGGATTATATTACAAGCGATATGTACATGAAGCCGGACAAAATGTTACTGACTGTATTGATAACTTAAGCACGAACGGTGAGAATGCTTCCACTAGTTATTAAATTCAATACAAATAAAGACATTACATATTACATTGAATTGAGTATGACAATACCGTGTACAATAATAATTAGGTCTCTTTTTATTATAATCATCTGTCATTGTCATTATTATTGTCATGAAATAGCGGTGATTACTTAAATTAATGATTTTATATTGACACCCGAGTACATACTTACCTAAACATAAATTTATTATCTTATAACCAAAAAGATTGCACAGCACCTCTCTTGTATTTACAAATGATAATATGAAATAAATCCTTATCTATAATAGTTTCTGATATATTACAACAAAGTTATATCAAAAATACACACTGAGAGGTAAATTTATAAAGAAATTATTGAAATAATGTGCATTTATACACGGTGTCAACGAATACAACAGAAAATACTCACTAGTGTGGCATTCTTTATCTGCATCCCCTTCAGTTCCGGGAATACAACGACACACAAATTCTGCTCCTTCTCTCAAACATTCTCCATTTTTTCCACAACCTTTTGTTCGACAATCAATAACACTGCGTTCTTGACCACCTGAAATAAGATTATAGTTTAATTTAAACCTACACTAAAAATGTATACTTATAAAATTTCGAATAGTACCTGATTGATACTGATATAAAATAGGTACATACATTCAATATTTGGATCGCCGTTAGGGTAGTTTCGCGGACAATAACACTGTGCTTCGCCGTTCACTCCAATTTGACATTGTGCATTATTACCGCATTGTTTATAAGCGCAGCGTTCCATATTACCACAGAAGCACTGCTTTTGCGGGTTGCCGGCGCAATTAGGAGCACAAGTACATTCGTAACTTCCATCATCTAAATCTCTGCATCGAGCATTTACTCCACAAGGGTTGCGTAAACAACTTCCAACAGCTGGTTTGGTACACTCTACTTTGGGGCTTCCCACATATTCTGGTGGGCATGAACACTGACTAGTTCTCTCTATAGAACGACATATAGCGTTGACACCACAAGCTCCTAAACAAACGTTTTTGCATTTCCTTTCGGATGAACATACTTCGTCTACACCGCAGTCTTCATTTTTCAGACATTCATATGAAATGCATTCTTTCAATGGATCACCAGAATATCCACTTGGACAACTACATACAGCTCTATGCCGGGTAGCTAAACAGTTTGCATTTCTTCCACAGGATTTTTCATGGCAAACACTTGTACATAATTTAGAGGAACACATCATATCTTCACCGCAATCTCTGTCGTTACTACATCCGGGTATACAAACACTTTGACGACATAGCTGTCTTTGAGGGCATTTATTTCTAGCAGAACAGGTAGCTCTACATCCTCCGTCGAAACATTTCTCTCCACAGAAACAATCAGAGTTATTTTCACAATTAGAAATGCAATATCCACTGTCATCACAAGGGCAAAAACCATCACAAAGTAACTTCTTTTTTTTACATTCCACCAAAGGATTGCCAGTAAAATTGCCTGAGCAACTACACTGAGCACGGTGATTTTGTACTTGGCATTCAGAGCAAATTCCACATATTCCATTTTTACTGCAAGGATCTACGGAAAGTAAATAAATAAATAACGCTGGACAATCCACTAAGCATCATCTAGCCCCAAGCTAATCAGAGCTTGTGTGATATGGGTGCTAGATGACTGATAAACTTATTGCAATACAATACATAGATAGATATTTTTTTTATACATGGAAAATACCCAGAACACCCGAAATAAAATGTTTTATGTATGTATCAAGAAGGTTGTAATAATATTAACAAGTCAGAGGAGCTCCAGATAAAGAAGCTTGAAACTTATGGTAGGAAAATGTAGATTTTATACGTTTACAATTATCTGCCTACAATTATCTAAGATCAAATGCAATTGATACCTTTACATTGTCCTCTTAGACAAGCTTGATTTGAATCACAAGCAGTATCGTCGCGACATCCTTGTTTACAAATTCTGTTTTCGCAGATATGGCCACCGCTGCATGCGTCATCGCTATTGCATACTACTCTACATATACCACGGATACACTTTTCATTAGATAAACAGACGTTATCGCTGAAAATAAATCAAAATAATCAATAAAAACCAATCACGTAGAATCTATTTTATATAAGTCATTATCATCCTAACACAAGTAGATAGCTCACAGAAAACTATACAATACAATTTTTTTATAACTTTATTTACCTTCTGCATGATGGATGGCAAGTATCACCATAACAACTGAATCCGTCTAGACAATTTTTGTTTTGATCACATGATAAAGACGTTCTTTTACACACAACTTTTGGATTTCCAACTAATAATGGTGGACATATACACACGGGTTGATGATCCTTTGTTGAGCATAACGCATTAGCCCCGCATGTAGCTGGTTCTGTGCATGGATCTACACACTGTCCCGATATGCACGCAAGCTCGTTTGGACAGTGAGAGTGAGATCTACATCCTGTGACACAGATACGTCCATCGCAAACTTCTTCATCAGAGCAATGGTCGTCGGAAGTGCAAGCGTACCTGCACACTCCTGCATCGCATCGTTCTCCTTGTAAGCATTGAGCACCGTCAACGGTGCAAGCTGGTCTACATCGGTCACCTTCACACCTCGAACCGGCAGCACAATTTGAGTGCATCTTGCAGGTGAGAGGTGGAGTCCTAACACAACCGATATTTGGTGTTGGGTTTGCTATTAAACCTTCGATGCAAGTGCAAACGGCTTTTCTTTCCACCACCGAACATTGAGCATTGGGTCCACATGGATTGATATCATTAGCACATGGATTTTGGCAAACATTATTCTTGCAAAGCTCGTCCGGTCCGCAATCTTCATCATGTCTGCAGCCGTATTGACAACTGTTTTCCAAACAAATATGACCCAAAAAGCAGTCATTATCAACACGACATGTTACTGTAAAGAAGAAGTCATTAATATTTGCAATTTTGAATTACCTATTGAAAGGTTCTAGAAAATAATCAGCACAACTTACAATAACAAGCGCTTTTTGAACATCTTTCGTTCAGAGCACAATTTTCATCAAGGTTGCATTGAGGGACACACATTGAGTTCTGGCACATGTATCCATTCTCACATTCTCCAGCTGCACCGCATAATCGTGGCACTAGAAAGATTATTTGTATAAATATTGATATAAGTTGTAGTGGTAATTTAAATTAAATGTTAATTTGATTTAACTGATAATTTATAAAATTATTGTAAATAAGGGGTCAAGCTTGAATCACTGAGTCACTCAGGGGTCCAATCTGAGAAATCTAAACATAAAAAACTTACTTCTTACACATTCCATATCTTGATTTCCCGTAAAGCTTTGAGGACAGCTGCATTGGAGAATATGATTGTCAGTGCGGCATAATGCATTGATTCCACAAGCCTTTTCCATTTTACAGGGATTGATGCAATGCCCATTGTAACATTTTTCATTAGACTCGCATTCCTCATCGACTAAACATACGCCTGATAAGAAACAATATCTATAAGAAATTTGTCTTAACAATAACACAGTGTAAGTAAAGACACGAATAACAAACAGTGTTTGTTCATGCGCCAGGGAAGCTCTTTTATAATTTAAATTAAATTAATCTATATTACCTTTGCAAACATTTTTGTGACAATATTGATCATTAGAGCAATCTTTTTTACTGGAGCATGTTTTTTCTTGCAGTTTGCATCCATTTTCAATATTTGCATTCCCTTCATATGCCTGCTTACATTTGCATTGACTGTTATGTCTTGCAGCAAAACATTCAGCATTTGCTCCGCATTTAACATTTTCGCAGGCATCTAAAATGATATAATATTAATTAAAACATAGTTTATTTATGTAATTTGTAAAAACGTATCATTCCAAAAAAATTATGAACATCGATATTTAGGTAGTTATAAAGTACCTGTGCATTTCCTAATTCCGTCCACATTTGTACAACGAGCTACTGAAGGACAGTCTCTATGAAATCGACATTCTTGAGCCTTGCGGCATCCTTCTTCATAAGGATTGCCGACTGTTTCGCTCGGGCAGTTACAAAGTGCGCGATCCCTTGTATTTTTACATTCGGCTCCAACGCCACAAGGGTTAGATTCACACCAGTTTATTTTAACGCATTGCTTAAGAGGATTTCCTGTATACCCAGGTTGACAATAACACACGTGCCTATGTTTCTCTGAAGAACAAACCGTGTTTTCACCACAATTGTTTCCAGCCAGGCATGCGATTTTGCACATATTTGATTCACATAATTTATCTTCAGAACAATCTGTGTCTACATCACATTCTTTTCGTTTACAGCCTTGTAAAGGATCCCCGAAAAAGCCTTTAGCACAAGAACAAGAAGGTTGATGTTTTTTTCCAGTACAAGTAGCTTGTCGTCCACATGGCTGTCTCTCGCATACTTTAATACATTGCGGCAAACCGTTTCGACTAACAGAACATTTTTCATCGTCACCACAATCATTATCAGACGCACATTGATCTTCTTTTGTGCAAATTCTGTTTAGACAGAATTGAAAATCTGGGCATGTGGTGTTTGAATCGCAAGTAATTCGACATGTTTCTTTTATGCAAACTTGATCACCTAGACAGTCTCTCGAGTTTTGACAAATGCCTGAAAACATCAAAGATGGTATTCAACATTAAATTACTAACCTATCATTCGAATAATTTCTCCTAAAATTGTACTTACCAACACACAAACTGTCAACGCATTTTGTTCCTACTGAGCAACTGCTGTCGTCAGTACAATACTGAATAGGAACACATCCAAGTACCGGATCACCAGTATATCCAGATGCACAAGAACAATATCCTATATGGCTCTTAGATAAACAATCAGCATGTTTTCCACATGCGCGGGGAATATCGCAAGGATTCTTGCACTTGTAGTTTACACAGGCGTCTTCAGTTTCGCAATCGGCGTCCTTGATGCATTCATATTTAGTGCACTTTTTGTAGGCATCACCTTGACTATCTTGTGGGCATTCACACGTCGGAGTATGTTTAGAAACAATGCACTCTGCGTTTTCACCACATGGTGAAAATTTTTCACAAGGATTGACGCAATTGTTTTTGTTACATTTAGTTTTTTCGGAACAGTCATCATCAGAGTAGCAATGTCCGGGTAATCGGCAATTTCCACTTTTGGCATCTAATACAGTACCATTGACACAACTACAAGTATATGACCCGGCATTGTTTACACAGTTTGCATTAAGAGGACATGGGTTATTTAAGCATTCGTTAGTGTCTTCGCACATATTGTTGTTTAATTCAAACCCTTGTGCGCAAGTACATATTGTCTTGTGATTCTCAATTTTACAGCTTCCACCTCCGCAAGCTGTTTCTTCACATTTATCTACAATAAAAGTCAAACTATTAATTTGCAAAAATATTATAACTCAGGCTGGCAAGATATAAAAACAAATCCAGTTGAATGGGGAATTCAACATAAATAAATTCAGTCAGCATGCGAAGAAAAAAACCTCTTTTGTACGACTGGCATGTTTTTTTTAGGATTGGAAGTCGTTCACCTGATGTTAAGCGCCATGGCTGACTATGACAGATGCAGTGGCACAAGTTTTAAAAGTTTTAAAGTCAACGTAGCGCTGTACTAAGCTTGTCACATCAAAACATAGCTAAAAGTCTCATTCGTCTAGCTAGTAATTTCAGTTGCTATGCTATAGCTTACTACTGAAAAGGAAGCAAAAGTTTGGAAAAGTCTAAGATAATATTGTTTATCTACTAACATTAAATGGTTTTTTATTGGTTTTATTTTGCACAAAACAACAGCTTTGTAAGAAAAACCTTTAGTGATAATGATTATATTTTGAAGCTTACCTGTACATTTGTTTTTTCGAGTGTTGCAATATTTATCACCAGAACAATTGGAGTCATCGACACATTCCACTTTAAAACATCCAATGTTCATATCGAATGGATTTCCAAGATAACCTTTTTCACAAGCACACGCGACTCTATGCTTTACAACTGAACAAACTGCGTTCGATCCACATGTTTTACTTTGGCAAGGGTTAGAGCATTTTCCTCTAATACACGCTAAAGAATCTTCACATTGATAATCACTCCTACACTGATTAGGGAGTAAACAACCGGTTTTATATGGATCACCAACAGCTCCTACTGGGCAAACACATTTATAAGATCCAGGAGTGTCAACACATTGTGCAGTTGGGTGGCATGAATTATGTATACACTCATTTATGTTCGCACATTCATCGCCGTTTAATTCAAACCCTGATGAACATTGGCATATTGATGACTTGCAGAATTGATTATTTAGACAGTCCGAATCTACTTTGCAACCAGGAACGCATAATCCTGAACTACAGTGCTCTCCGTGTAAACAGTTACTGCTTGAATGGCAAATCTTGTGACATTTGTTATCACTGCATTTTTCACCGATGGCACATTCCGTGTTATCTTTGCATGGTACCTGGCATAATAATCCAATGCACATATGATCAGGTGGGCAATCAGATGATCTCTTGCATGAACTTGGTTTGCGGACACATCCTTGCTGTGGTGTAGGTGTCCCTTGAAAACCCAAAGGACATTCACATTTTGTACTGTGATTTATTCTTGAACATATAGCATTCGGTCCGCATACCTTTGTTGATGAACATGGGTTAACACACTTGTTGTTTACGCAAGCTTCTTCACTTGGACATTCCTCGTTGCTCCTGCACCCAATCAAGCATTGACTTCCTACACAAGCTTCCCCTATTCCACATTGTGAGTGCTTGTTGCACTGTGTTATGCACAAATTTTTTGAACAGATATCTCCAAGATCGCACTGGCTGGAGTTCTTACAAGCAGTGAAACATTGGCCACTAGAACATATATCTTGATCACAATCAAGTTCATTGGTACAGGTGAGCAACTTTTTCTTACAAGCATTTCCGCTAAAATTTTCATATCCATCAGGGCACATGCAAATAGGCTTTCTGTTCACTACTTTACATAATGAATTTATTCCGCAAGCACCCTCACAAAGATTTACACAGCGTCCTTCAACACACGTAGCTTCTAACGGGCAGTCCTGGTTATCAGAGCATTCAGATTGTTTTCTGCAACCAGTTTTTTTTGGGTCACCAACAAATCCCGATGGACATCGACAAACATAAGATGAAAGCCGTGGTTCACATACAGCAGTAGGATGGCATGGATTTGGATTGCAAGCTTCAATTTTTTTACAGCTTACTTCAGGTACCGGGTCTGATTTATATCCACTGGGGCATTGACAAATAGTTCTATGATTTTCAGCTATGCATACCGCGTTTTCACCACAAGAGTCTTCCAAACAAACGTTCATGCAGGTATGAGTCAAACGGTTGCATAGCTCATGCGATAAACAGTCATCGTTATAAATACAAGGGACAGATTGACATCCTTTTTCAAGATCATCAGGATTTCCTGTAAATGGACCAGATGGACATTGGCATTTCGGAGCATGGTTGTTAGTAACGCAAATGGCATTTGGGCCACAAGTTATCTGCTGGCATGCGGGTAGACATTTGTTCAAATCGCCTATGTTTTTACATATTTCACTTTCTCGACATTGTGCGTCATCTGTACATTGATTTTTGTTAATTGTTACACACCCATCACGGTCATTTGAGTTGCCTATAAATCCTGGTAAACATTCACACTGGCTTCTATGATTTTTTGATATGCATCTGGAGTTTTGCGGACATGTGTATAACGAACAGCTATCTTCACATTTTTTCACTCCTAATACATCTTTTTGACAAGACTCGTTATCATCGCAATCATTATCATCTTTACAATTTGGGGTTGATGGCTGTTCGCAAGTAGAACTTATAGGATTCCATAGAAAGCCATCTTTACAGTCGCAACGAGCACTGTTGTCTACGACTCTGCAAAGTTCGTTAGCGCTGCAAGCTATTGTGGAGCATAAATCCAGACATTTTTTTGTAGTTCCTTCAACTTCAACACAAACTTGAGAATTCAGACAGTCAATGTTAGCGTGACATTCTTCTTCATTACGATCTCTTTGTTTTAAGTGGCATCCTGTTTTGACATCAATTGGATTTCCAACGTAGCCTTCAGCACATATGCAATGTGCTTGATGATTAGCTCCAATACATAAAGAATTTGGTCCGCACTGTAGTTTACTGCACGAGTCAACACATTTTCGTGTGTTTTTTGCAACTTGGAAACAAATTTCAGAATCCATGCAATCACCATCAACCATACATTTGTTATCAGCTATGCAGCCTCGTTGTAAATCATTTGGATTTCCATTATGTCCTGGGAGGCAGTGGCAAAGTCCTTCTTCACAGATTGATTGCGGGCCACATATTTTTGTATGACACACATCGACGCATTTAGATTTTTCGCAAATATATCCTTCGGGACATGTTGCATTGTGTGAACATGTACATAAGCTGCCTTCTGTGCATTTCGAAATGGAAACTTGAGAACACAATTCATAAGGATTTCCAACATAACGACTTTTGCATATACAACTAAAGCTTCCAGGTGTATTTATACAGATCGCATTTTCTGCGCAGGGCTTACTACTGCATTCATCTATGTCTGTGCATTGTAGATTCGGATTTCCTAAATAGCCCGGAGGGCATAAACATTCCACATGTGATTTTGTTTGTTGGCAAACTGCATTGGATCCACACGAGGCTTTGGCACAGGTAATTTGTCTGCGCGGAAGGCATTTCATGTAAGGATTTCCAGTGTATCCTTTGTTACATTTGCAAGCATTAGTTTGGCCATAAACACAATGCGCATTATCACCACAGTTCGGATCACAAGCCGGCGGAGATACAGCTATAAAAAAATCATAAATTTGTAAATGATATCTTAGTTTTTCACTTTTTTTGTTTGATTTTATCCAGATTTTTTAGGATAACACTAACTAGTGTAATTAAAAGCAATGATTAAACTTACGTGGCATGCATAGTAAATCGGGATTTCCAACAAAAAATGCGTTGCAGATGCATTTTCCGGTACTTTGTTCACAAGATGCACCGACACCACACACGATTCCCTCGCACCGCTGTCGGCATCGGCCTGCCACACAAGTCAATGGTTCTTCACAGGGTATACCTGGGCCGCATATATCTCTCCTACATGCACCTCCAGGGAACGGGTTTCCAACCATTCCTTCGGGGCAAACACATGTAGGACCGGTTTTAGATATAATACATTGAGCGCCGAGAGTGCATGAGTAATTATCGCACCCTGAAAATGAGGATTATTTGTGAGCCTGACTGAATAAAATAAATAAACATCAATATATCTATACTTCTATACTAATATTCTAAAGAGAGAATTTGTATAGAAATTTGTATTTTGTGTTGATTTGTTTGTTACAAATAAACTAAAAAAACCACGGTCTGATTTCAAAAAATATTTCATTGTTAGAATGCTACATTATCTCTGAGTAACATAGGCTATATTTATTAAGAGAGACCCACCACGGCTTCACACGGGTGCTTATGTTTTAATTGCACTCGTACGAAGCTGGGGCAGATCGGCTAGTCATAAACATAAATAGCTTCTAATAATTGACTAAATTTTGACTTACCAGAAATGCATTTTCCTCCTTCTGGTTTAGTATATCCAGGGTTGCAACGGCACCACGCAGCATGGTTATCGACTTCACAAAGTGCATTAGGACCACAAGACATGCTGCTACACGGAGATATACAGGTTCGGTTCAAACAAGCGAGAGTGTTTGGACATTCGTTATCCTTGCTACACAAAAACTTTTGTGATGGGGTTTCTTCCACGGTGCCTGTAAAATATTTTTTTTATTAAAATAATGATAATTTATTTACTCATCACAGTAAGTACACTATTATTGAGTTTTTTTAAATCAGCAAATGACTTTCTTTCTTTCTTTGTTTCAAATCATAAAAGCAAGAGATGATAAACAGTTTGGAAAAAATATGTTACATACATCCACTTTTGTATGGGTCTCCAACCATATTAGGTGGACAATCGCATTGGTAGCCTCCTTTTTTATCATGGCAAATAGCTCCATATGCACACGGAGCACTATTGCACTCATTTCTATTGATGCATCCTGTGTAAGGGTCGCCTTCATACCCTGTCATACACATACACCTGGGAGGGTCGCTTGGCGTACATTTAGCATTGATACCACAAGTGAATCTTTCACAGGGGCTTTTGCATTTTTGTCCATCAGAAACGTCTAAGTAAAATGGTGGTGGGCATACGCATTTTCCAGGTTGTATACATTTTTCATTGGGGAAACAATCAGAGTCACTAATGCAACGCTTCTGGTTCAATGAACAATGGCCGGACATTGGATCTTTACCATAGCCAATGGGACATTTACAAATGTAGGACCCTGGTGAGTTAATACATTCAGCTCCAAATCCACAAACAGGTTGGCCGGACGTGCATTCATTGGTATCTTCACATGCACCATCCACAGACTGCGAGTATCCAGCTGGGCATGCGCAGTAACTTACACCGTCTGATATAACGATGCATTCCGCTCCTTTCCCACATTTGTTATCCTTATTGCAGCCAGAAAGCACACAGTTTCCATCTACTATTTTATATGGAGGATGGCATTGGCAACTTATGTCATCACAAACCTCGCAGAAATTGTAAGGATTTCCGCTGTAGTCTGTAGGACATTTGCATTCATAGCTCCCAGGCAGATTTTTACATATTGCATTAAGACCGCAAGGTGAACGTCCGTGCTGTGTGCATTCATTGATATCTTCACATAACCCAGTTTCTTTGTTACGAGAAAAACCTTGAGAACAAATGCAAACATTTTCTCCTTCGTGTAAAACACATTGTTCACCTTGCGGGCATGGGTTCGTTTCAGTGCATTCACTAGGCATTTTTCCAGGAACACAACCATTTAAGTAAGGGTCTCCACTAAAACTGCCCGGGCACTCGCATTGAAAATGACCAGGTAAATTTTTGCAAACGGCACCAACGCTGCAAGGGTTTTCATTACATTCATTTATATCTTGGCATCCACTGGTAGATATTGGATCACCAGTAAATCCACTTCTGCATGTACACTGTGCAATCAAACCATTCAACAAACATTCTGCGTTACTTCCACATTGTAAGGCTTCACACGGGTCTGAAAAGGAATGAAAAATATTATTTTTTTGTATTTTATAGCCTGCATACATACAAAATAAGTATCTATTTTATTTTACATCATTAAAACAATAGAGGCTACTTACGCCGACATTCATTGCCAACATTTGGTTCTGGGCATAAACATCTCGTTGTAGGATCACATAAAGCATTTCCGGGGCAGTCAGAATCGATTTTGCAAGACAATACTTCAGTACATCTAACTCTTGCATCTGGATCTGGTATGGTGCTTTCAGGGCATTCACAGCTAAATGATCCTTCTTTATTAATGCACTCGGCACCTGTACCACAAGATCCTTCTACTTGGCACTCGTCAACATCCAAACATTGCTTGAAGGCGTCTCCTGTATAACCCTCAGGACAGTTACAAGCAAAACTTCCTAAAGTGTTAGTGCACCTTGCGTGGGTACCACAACGTCCAACTGGCCCCAAAGCTGAATCACATTCATTGATATCAATACATCCTGCTGCGATGTCTGTAGGTTCGAAGGTCCAACCTTCTTCGCAAACACAGAAAGCATCAGATCCTTCGGGCTTACAATAGGAATGATCACCGCATTTGACATCCTCGCAAGGAGCGCGACAGCCGACTCGAGGAGGGTTTCCTACAAACCCAGGAACGCATTCGCAGTTATATCCTCCCAAAACATTTACGCACAGGGCGTTTTCTCCGCATATTGATTTGTCCGACATACATTCGTCAACGTCAATGCAAATTGATCCTTTAGCATCAAATCCGTCCTTGCAAAAACATTGATTTTCAATACATTCTGCATTGTTTGTACAGTCGAAATTAGATTTACACAATGTGTTTACATCAACCTGAAAATGTTTAGTAATGTTAAGAATATTTCTATTATAGTGACTTAAAGAAAATTAATGACTTAGATTATAAGTTACCTGTTCGCAAGCTATTTGTGGATTAGGGTTGGCTCTGTATCCTTGTGGACAAATGCAGTTATAGCCTGGATCAGCGTTTTCGCAGATAGCGTGCGTTCCGCAAGGCCGCTCCATAGTCTCGCACTCGTTAACGTCACGGCAACCGTTTAGTGCTCGTGCATCTCCAGTGTATTCGGGTTTGCAAGAGCACACGTAGCTTCCGGGAATGTTGGTACACACTGCATGTGCGCTGCATATCGCTTCGCTACTCTTACACTCATCCATGTCTGGTGCAACAAATAACGCACGTCTAATTACAAAGATCACCAACGCGCTACACCATCATTATACATACGCAAATGTACGCCAACAGCCACTACGAAGAGAAGGAAGAGACAGACAGGCGACGGTACATGAAGTGCTTGAGAACCGCCGGAAAACAAGAAAAGAAAATGACGATCGAAGTTCAAAAAGTCAAACTCGTATTAAAAACATTTCGATAAACATATCAAACAATAACATTCTTAATGAGAAAAAAATACCATAAACCCGCTGAACATGTAGGTCCGCAATTGTCATTAAATCCGATTCTAGCTGAAAAATTTGATAACATTGTCCATAAATGTTTCGTGATCAGTTATGTTAGTAAAAGCGTGAAGCTACCGCGTCCTTGTACGGTAGTTTTCAGCGCGGTACGTTAAACGCGGTCGAGTTATATTGTAAGTACAGGAAAGCGTTAAACCACAAAGGCGAAAACAGATTAGTGATTTTCACACCTACTGACTGGCGCTTCAAGTTTAACTTACCCTCGCACTGTACGTCTGGGTCGCCTTTGAAACCTGGAGGACATAAGCAGCGATAAGCGCCAGGGAGGTTTTCGCAGAGAGCGCCGCGGCCGCATGATGCACGCGCACACTCGTCGTGGTCGTGACAGCCAACCCGTGGGTCGCCCTCAAAGCCTGGTGGGCAGCTACATTCGTATGCGCCTTCGATGTTTCGGCACACAGCACCCGTCCCGCAACTGCCTCCGGTCGCACATTCGTCTATATCGACACACTGGCAAATAAATTTGGAAGTTAGTTAATATATAAGACTTGAATAGTAAGCCACGAATAGAATAGAACAATGCTGTCAATTTACCCCGTCGAATGGACTACCGGTGTAACCAGGTTGGCATGTACAAGTGTAGTTTCCGGGATAGTTTTGACAGATAGCTTTAGCACCGCAAGCGCCAGGTCTTCGACATTCATCGATATCTATAAAAAATAATACGTTTGTAAAAACTTTAGCTTTTGCGAGTATCTGACTCGGAAAGTCGGTGTACTTAATTATATAAAATACCTCGACATTCTTCTTCGCCATCTCCCTCAAACCCACGATTACATTTGCAGATAAAATGAGCTGGCAGATTACAACACTCAGCATTTTGGACGCACCGAGATGCTACTGCTGGATCCGCACATTCATCAATATCTACAAAAATAAAACTAGTATAAAATTAACTGTATACAGGGTCATTCATTATCAACCTGACAAACTTAAGGGATAGGTTCCACACATAAAAAAAAAAAATATGTACCTATAATTTTTTTTTTTTTATGTATGTTTTGTCTTAAAAATCACAAGTAAACAAAAAAAAATCGATTACGTTTTTCTGCTCAATTATTATTTATCATTGTTGGGAATCGAGTTAAGCGACGTAATAATGAAATATTCTAGTGTGCGCGCCCCGTAGCGGGTCAAGGACACGCGCAGGTCAAGGACGCGCGGGTTAGTGACCCGCAGTTCATTGACGCGCGGGTCACTAACACGTGCCGAGCGCTGCCTTTTCGATTTCTAACAAGGATAACTAATTATGAAGCAGAATTACGTAATTATTTTTTTAAATTTTATAAAAAAAAAACGTTTAGAAAAAAAAAAAAAAGTACAAGTATTTTTTTTTTATGTGTGGAACCTACCCCTTAAGTTTGTCAGGTTGATAATGAATGACCTTATATTTATTCATATGGTTTTATTAATATCTAATACACTTAAATGTACCTACCTCTGCAATTGAAACCATCTCCTTCATAGCCCGGGAAACACGAACATTGAAAACTACCGACCGTATTCGTACAGTGTGCAAAAACATCGCATGGTCTATCCTTGCATTCGTTTACATCTGAAAGAGGATATACATTGTAGTTCTGTTTTTCGAACAATAGAGCTATCGGGGCAATAGCGTGTGGTAATTGAAGCAATCCTACGTAGTGTAGTACAATTAAATGATGTACCTGGTTCTTGACAGTTACAACCACCGAAACCATCATTACAATGGCACACTCCATTTAGACAAGCGCCATTTATACATCTGGCGCCATCTTCTTTGGTACAATCATCTAAAATAACAAGAGTTTCATTAATTTCTTAGTTTGCTAGTTGTAATATTTTTGTTTGGTATTATATAATTTATACCGTACCTGTGCATTTTAACTCTGACTTGAGTTCATCGGATGCCTTATAACAGTCTGGCACACCATCGCATAATTTTGATAATTCATATAATTGCAATATTTGTGTAGATTCGTTTACTTGACAGCCAAAATAGCCGTCTTCTAAATTTAAGAAAAATACTTCTCGTTTTATTCCTAAACCTATTCCATATTGGCTTTGTGTCGCTACCTGTGGATCAAACATTAAAAAAATGAAATGCACATGATATTTAATAACACTATATCTTTAAATAAAGTAGTCAACGCGAGTCGGATCTCGTAAATTAGTGAGGACATCTAAGCTAATTAAAAGTCCATACTCTGCAAAATAAACGAAATCAAATCAAACAGCTGAGTAAACTACGTTTTATTTATTTATTATTGTTGAAACATGTTTGGGTCACGATCATTTGATCCCACAAGTTTGATCTTTCTTAATACTTTTTATCATTTAAACCCGTAAATAAATAACATGAACTACCATTTAATCTTACATTGACTACTACCGCGTACACAAGCAGAGTTGGAGAGCACTGACGAAACACAAATTCGAAACATTTGACCCGAGGCGGGAATCAAACCCGCAACCTCCGAGTCGCGGGCGGACCTGCGCCCGCTGCGCCACATCGGTCGTCATATGAGGTAATGACATATTGTTGTGTATTTTAAGTTTTTAGTCACTTTCTTGAATAGGGCGTTGTGTTTTGAGGTTATGGACTAAGTGTACTAGTACGCGAACACCATTAGACAACACATAAAAAACCGAAATTGAGGCAAGAAACAGTAGGTATTTAATGTGCGTGACGATCTGATGTTTATAGAGCGACGCGTCAGGAATACAATCAAATTGGAGTATTGTTGGCAGTAAGTCACAAACGGTGAAGGAAAACATCGTGTGGAGCAGAAGTAAACGTAAACGTATCGTCCAGCTGTCAATTTGTATGGAATTTTGGTAGTTCATATAAGGCAATAAAGAGGCGCTGTTCAAAATCCTGTACAAATTGATAGCTGGACGATACGTTTTAACTCACGATTGTAAAATGAGTTTTTCGTGCTAAGCACTCAGCTCTACGTGAAAACCGCCCGCGACCGCGTTCAACGGCACTGTAATAATATTCGCCAAGCAACCGTATCTTAACGTACATGATGCCTTATTTCTATATTATTTTACTTACATGTGTCGTTGTGACTAAGAGAGTCCAAACCACGAGCGGTAGGTTGTCTATATACATTGTTTCTGCAACAAAAGATAAGTTGAATTAAATTCTAGTTTTCTTTATGAAGTAAAAAAACACACACAAAGCTAAGGGATTCTTTGACCATCATCGAGCCATCTATATAAAATAAACCTGCTTACTCGAAGATCGTGAAATAGGCACACAGAAAAGACGGGAGATAAGGACGCGTCGCGGAAAGAACGCAGACAGGGCGCGGACGTGACCTTTTAAAACTATATGAAAAGAAGATGGGGCATGGACACAACGACATGGCATCGACAGATCAGCGACAGCGAGCGCGTTCAAGAGCCGGCTGGAGAGCGCCATCCGCACCTCTAGTCGCCCCCGCCCGCGCCCTGACTTTACTATATTTTTTGCATCGCTGCGCTTCTATACATTTGTTTATGAAATTGGCGACGCGTAACGATTTAGATATAATTTCCAGCTTTTGCGGTCATTATATATATCTACCTGTATATTTTCTACAGGACGAAACCCTGAAGGCGCGAGTATTGCTCGTATTTGTTTGATTTTTTTATTCTTTAGATAATATGTAGTAGATTATTATAATTAACAATTAAAATTAGATGGCGGAGAAACGGTTTTGACAGTTTACGGTGGTTTAAACATGGTCTAAATCTTTGAACTGCCTTTGACTTAGGTCAAAAAACAGATTTGCAACCATCACAATTAGTAGGTACCATACTGTTCAAGTTTACCTATGTACTTCTTCTTGTCTTGTAATTTATGTAGATATGCTCTCGCTATCATACTCGTTGCTTTGTTGCTAGGTAGGTAAGTAGGTAGGTACTAAGTATAGTTTGTTCACTTGCACTCCACTTCAGCCTAGCGTGAACGTCAACGGTCAGCGTCGTAATGTCACTGATCTAGTTCTTGTTATCCTCGCTGGCTTGCCTTTATCACCTTCGTAAAATAATACAAGTCATGTGTCCATTTATGTCATTAATACTTGCGTCTCCTCAAAATTAAAAAACTTTGCAACAAACAATTTTGTTTTAGATTCGACCAAACTTGAACAGGCACTATTCTCTGAATAAATCGTATTCTGGATTCGACCAACACCTAAGCGCTATGAGGAAGTACTTATTATGTGCGCTTCGTCTTGGTGTGCTTCAGCTAGGTGGAATACCTCAATTATTCTGGGGAATAAGAAATGAAAAAACAAGTAAACTGTCACTTTACTCGCATCCAACTTTGTGGTTTTGGTTAGTTCCACCCGATTATACTCATACAAGTTTCGGGAAATCCTTTCTTATAAAAGGAATGCAACGGAGGAGGTATTTTAGTTAATAATCGGATGTAACGGACAAGGTCCACAAATAGTTTGAAAAAAAATTGTTATATTTTGATTTACCGTTTTTCAGTTTCTAGTTCGTCATTGCGGGATTATAAATAAAATAAATAAATAATGCTGGACAATCCACAAAGCATCATCTAGCCCCAAGGTAAGCTACTGTTACACAGAGCTGTGTTATGAGGACTAGATGACTGATATATACTTAATACAATACATACATAAATAGATATTTTTTATTATATATTAAAAATAAACAGAACACAGATTACCGAAACAAGATTTGTAAAATCAAAAATAGGTACCCTACTTGCCTTAATAATATACACACAATAAAATACGCCTTTATCCCACATAGATCATCCAAAACCGGTTGGAACTGTATAAACTGTAATAGTACTTTACTAATTAGTTCAGTAATTACTTGAGTATATATTTGATTTGTTTTTTATTTATAAATTTATTTTAACCTTATTCTTGATGGACCTTGGCCAAAGAGAAGTTAACCGTTTGTGATGCGTTGTTAGGGCCACTAAGAATAAATCGGATAGATTAGAGTTTCTTATTATTAACTAAGATAATGTAGATAGGAAAAAAACAAAACGATTTAACATAATGATTAAAAGTTGTTGTTATTTTTAGAAAAGAAATTCGGAAAAAATAGGCATTACACCAATCAGCAAGTGATACGTCAATCCGTGCAAAACATTGTTGTGGTTGACGTTTTCCTAAAATGAAACGGGTTACTTGACATTATTAAACTTCTTATTCTTCGTATACGGCTTCTGTGGCTTATTTGCCACTTACAATCTTCAGAAAAACAGTTTTGTACGTACGGGGCGTGCGTGACGTCTTAAGCGTTTTCGACGAAAATTTAAGTAGTAGTAGTAATAAGGAAAGACCCTATATAATATTTTCTAGAGGAAAGATTTGTATTTTTGTTTGTAACGAATAAACTCAATGATGTTAATTAATTTGTGTTATTATTTTTATGTATTTTTTTTAATTCTAAGTGTAATATCAGATGTTCATGACGTCACCTAACGGCTCTGACGGAAGACCCTGCGCTGGCTGTCAGGACCAGCACATGCTGAGTCAGGGTCCTCTTTGCAACTACTTAGTTAATATAACTATGTATTTTCTTGTGTACGTTGCAAATAAATCTTATTCTACTCTATTCTAACTCAAAGCAAGTCTCATTTAAATTTGGTAAAGATCTAATGAGAACCTCAAATAGCTCCTCAAAAAGCAGTAAATTGCTCACTTTTTAAAAAGTTTGTGCTTGCAAGGTCTACTGTTAGGTAGTTACTAGTAACCCGCCCCGGCTTTGCACGGGTGCTTAAGTTTTCATTGCACTCGTGCGAATCCGGGGCAGGTCGCTAAGTCGCTGGTGTTGGATAAACTACGACCAAATTTAAACAATATAACTTTAAATAACACAAGAAAAACCATTAAAATGGGAAGAAGGAGAGGACCAAACATTTCTAGTATGTGATGTGGTGACTGAGTAAACATCCGCCCAACATCAGTCATCAGGCTTCCGTTTGAAAGAAGCTCGCTAATTACAACAAAGAGTATAATTATGAAAATGAAAAACTTTAACCAATAACATAACATACTTAACACAAGAAAGTAAGGAAGCCTTTTGCTCTGCAGCGGGACAGCTAAATAATAATAAAAATAATAATAAATAACATAACATCACAAAACAAACGAACTTCTCCGCACACTCATCGAAATGCATCTCACCGTAATGTTTGCACATAGAATAGATCTTACGTCACTTCCAGTTGTCATGTCGGTTTGCGTGCGCGAATGAGGTATCAAATCAGGCGTAAAAGTCCGCAAGACCACGGAGCCGCGGCCGCGTACTCTTATGCCATTCACTTTCACGGTTTCACGTCGTATTCGCTTACCGGCGCTTTGCACTCTACTCGTACGCAAAGTAGGCTGCTAACAATGCTTGCGTGATAGTTTCTCTCTTGAGAAACCATTCTCATTGGCAATGTATCTTATCGATTGTTCTGTAGTCGAACACGACACGACAAATTCGTATTGTTGGCTTTTCAACCCTTTGCCGTAGCAAAGCCTGAGCAATGTACAGGGCGAGTTCTTTTCAGGACTGTTGAGGGAAAATCTGAAACCGTGAAAGTTATCGAAAAGTCATGTCACACGCTTGATTTTAAAAAAAATAGTTTGTTTCAATCAGTTCGACAATCAGACAACGGACATCTGGATATGAAAAAATCTACTTTTTTGGCTGAATAGCTCTATAAATACATCATGCATCATGACAAATTTCAGGTAGCAGTCTAACCAGGCAGTATTTCAGGTAGCAGTACCTATAAGTTTTAAAAATAATTACTTAAAAAAGCCGTAGCACCTCGTAGCGGTGCTACGCTGAAATTACTATTCCTTCTAATTTTTTTTATAAGATACGAGCTGACCCGCGCGACTTGACTCACCCGCGTTTTTGCAGTTTTTATGACATCCCCACAGGAACAGTACATTTTTACACGGAGATACGTGGTAACAAACATACACACAGACTTTTGCATTTATAATATAACACACATGCAAATTTTTTGTCGGGCTAGGTAACGCTGGCTGTATAGAAATGGCTGCCAATATTTATTAGATTATTAGTAGACCCGGCGCGGTTTCACTCGCGTTATTTTTTTTAGCAAATTTTTACACCCTGTATATTTTCTCACCGTTTAAACCTTCCCTGGACTTTTACAAACATTTCAAGACTAAAATTATCCAAATCGGTCCAGCCGTTCTTGAGTTTTAGCGAGACTAACGCACAGCGATTTATTTTTGTATGTAAAAGGTACTAACTGCTTTTCATAGTTTGAAAGTTATGTCCTAGCAAATTTCATCAAATTCTTTGGATGAACGCATGAAATAAATCACACTAAAATTATATATGTGAAAGTTTGGATGTTTGGATGTTTGTTACTTTATAACACGACAACCACTGAACTGATTTGGCTGAAATTTAAAACATACACATTACATTACATAACATTACACTTTTACACTATACACTTACACTATCCCACTATAACACTAATCACACTGATGTTATAAATGCGAAAGTTTGGATGTTTGTTACCATATAACTCGACAACCACTAAAAACATAGGAAATGATCGGGAATAGGACATAGGCTACTTTTTATCCTGTACGGTTCCCGAGTTTCACGCGAACCAAGTCGCGGGCGACAGCTTGTAATCCTATAAACCAGTCGGGCTAGCATGAGCAACGGAGACAACAGTTTTCTTCGGTTTGTACGAGTATATCATTTTGTTCTCTACACTTCCATCTTCCAAAGAGAGAACGTTGTCTACAGAGAGCATCACAGTGCTAGCCCGGCTGATTTGTCGAATCAGAAATCTCATTCAAAAGACGTAATTGCGAACAATTTATTTCTTGATGCATTCCTTTATTTATAGCCTTTTGCGCTATGCTTAGAGTGCATTTTGCTAGAACTGGATAGAACGGACACTAAATTGCTTTGGTTGGTATTATCGATAATAGTCGATTGAAGTGACTGGCGGGCGCATTGCGAACGGTACCAGTAGTATTGATAGCGGTACAAACCAACTGTTTCAACAGCGGATTACAATTTAACTATTGCTTATTCTACTAAACATTTTTTTTTTTAATATTCATCTGCGCATTTTTATTTGTACTCGTATGTGGCGTACTGTTGATAACATTGATTTATTCATCCGTCGGCGGCAGTTGGCGGTAAATTATTTTGCATTGTATAAAAATCTTCCGTAGCACCTATGCAAATTACCCAGATCCAGGTTTTGTAAAATGCAAATTAAGTTTTGTACATTACCTCCTACCTACAGTACCTACTTAGATAATTATTTTAAAATAAAGCTTTTTATTTGCTTTTGAAACAGTTTGTTAGAGGATAAATAGTACTACCCTAAATTTGGTCAGAAAACAAACGTTATGGACAAATCACATAAGTAATTGGTCTATTTATCGCATCTTATGTATTTTTTTTTATATCAAAAAGTGACAAGACAATCAAGGCGCCCACCTGATGTTAAGCACCACGCCTAACTATTACAGATGCAGTGCCACCCAAAGCTTAAAGTTTTTAAGTGTCTTATCACCCCGAGACATTGTTGTGAAGTCTCTTTCACCTAGTAATTTCACTTGCTACAGTGACTTTCAAACCTAAACACAGTAATGCTTGCACACTACTCCTTGGAGGTAGAATATCTGACACTGCGGTGGTACCCACCAAGACGGACTCTTGCTGAAGAGCCCTACCACCAGATAATTTTCTTTCACTATGACTTTTATTACCCGATGGATATCTTTTTCATACGGCTCTAATAATTGAACATTATCATTTCCGGTTATGACTCTTACCTTACCATTAAAGCAGACATACCCGCTTTAGCTGTGACCAGCAGCATTGTTACGAAATATTTAGCGTTCATGTGTCCTAAAATATAAATTTACTATTATTATTTACTGCTCTGTTTTTTTACAGGTAAAGCCCGTTGAGTGAATCAGTAATAATTACTGATTGTAAGTAGACTACACGAGCGGTAGCAAGAAATATTAAAGGCATGACAGAATGATTTCCGGTAAGGAGCGGGCAGCGAGCGACACGGCCAGCGGTGGCGGCGGTGGCGCGGCGGCACCGGCGACTGCTGGCTACGCTATGCGTCACGAATATTAAGTAATCCACGCCAACTTGGGGGACTTGAAAGTGGAGCGACCGTTCCAAGTGCCGGTACGTAGTTCATACCGAATAATTTCAAAAACCATTAATTTTACTAAACTTTACTTTACTGGCCCTTTCCGAAATGGCCAAGATACATATTTTGACTAAGATGTATGTGAAATAGAAATAGAAATTATTTAGTTATTTATTATGTACATAATTATATTACATTACAAAATAATAAAAACACATTTATTCGACACCAGCTACAAGAAGATTAAAACAAATAAAACCAATCAAAAAAACACCATATCTACTTATTAATAAAAAAAAGAAAACCTTTGCATTGATTGGTCCAAGCCATACAAGTAGGTACCTAGGTACATTTCTTTTTGCCTTGTGCCGAAAAGGGGTTTGGCTCAGCACGTGCTGGGTGGGTTCCACCTAGCGCTGATTTTCAGCCAAAAGTTAAGAGTAAAAGTTAAGAGTTGAAGTTAGGTAGAATTAGAAGCTTGTCTCTACATGTGATCTGATAACTTTTTGACTGTGTGAGTCAATGGTCTTCTCTTGGTAACATTTTACATAAAAGTATTTTTGGTGGGATTATGATTATGTAGCGATGAGTCGTTTTCAGTTTGAATTTTTTTTTTCTAAAAATTAATTACATAAGTTATTGCAAAATCCTACTTCCTACTAATATTATAAATACGAGTCTGTTACACGAATGTTTGTTACCACGTATCTCCGTGACGACTTGATGACCGGTTGTGATGAATTTGAAATGTTGTCGAATAACACATGACTACTTTTATTCCGGAAAAATTTTACTGTTCCTATGATAGCATAAAAACTGAAATACCGCGGGTAAAACTGCGGAGCACAACTAGTATTAATATATTTTTAATTGATTTTTTGTGAAATTGGGCTTTGAACCCGCTACTTCGAGTCGCAGGCGGAGCTTCGCCCGCAGCACCACATTAGTCGTCAATATGACACATGGACTCGGGGTAGTTTTATTGTTATTTATTGAACATAACTCGGTAAATATACTAGTATTTTTTCGTATTTTCAGTCATGGACCTAATACTAACAGTAGCGTGTTATGTTTTATGATAATAAAACAGTGTCAAGGATGAGTGATGAAGCGGTTGAACACCATGCACTTACCTATCTTTATGCTTCACTCACCTTCACATCGTGAGGCAAACTAAACTATTAACTAATGTAAAAAAATATCGTTCTCAGCTTCCGTGTTGGGTTAAGTTCTAAACTGTTAATAAAACAAAGTAGGTACTTATCTAGAGTTATTTCTACGAACACATATTTAAACACAATTTCAAAATGATTGTATACAGGGTCTTTGATTATTAGTGCGCAATATTCAAGGAACAAATTCCACACATTAATAAAAAAAAAATGTACTTTAAGGAGTACTTGTGTCACTAGATGGCGGTGTGCTGTAAATACAGTGCGGCGCGCAATACGCATGCTCGGTCGTGTTACCCGGGCAACGGAAGAACGAAGATCTCAGAGAGTGTGATCGTTGACTCCGAATAGTTGTGGTCTTGGAAAGTATATCTTGTGTAATATAAACCTGATAGTCTTTCTATAAAAACCCCTCTAACAGTACATATGTTTTTTTCTGTATATTTTCTCTTAAAAATCTCGAGTAAACCGATTGCGTATATCTGGTCATTTATTATTTATTATTATTGGAAATCGCATAATAATAAAATATTCGAGCACGCGAGCCCCGTAGCGGTTGTAGGGGATCATTGACACGCGCATGTAATTGACGCGCGGGTTATTACGGTTCATTGACGCGGGGGGTCATTGACATGCGCCACGCGCTGCCCTTTCGATTTTCAACAAGGAAAATTAATAATTGACCAGAAAAACGTAATCAATTTACTCGAGATTTTTCAGACAAAATGTAAAAAAAACATGTTTTTTTTGTGTGTGGGAAATATTCCTTGAATATCGCGCACTAATAATCGAAGACCCTATTATATTTGTGTATGATTTTAATTCCGGCCTGCCTGAACCAATTTGAATGTTTTGGGTTTCGGCTTATATTTTCTAGTTTTCGATACTCTGTCGGCAAACTGTTTTTAATAAACTGTTATAAACTGCTGTCAAATTTATTGTATGAAAACTGAAATTTGAACTCAGTTTGATTTTGACAGCTTCGAAGTTCTTATGAATTAATTGAATTTATATAATTTGAATTTGATTTTGAACGCGTATAGTGACTGTGCTGTCAGTCAGCGAATGCGTTGGGAATTAATCTATACATATCTAAATATATAATATATATGTGTATATATATATTATAGATATATTTTATATAAGCGCCCTAGTTTATTTTATTTATGAAGACCCTCTTGGCTAGATAGCATTATATTCTCTGCCGCACTCACACGATTTGCAGTGGCCTGGCTGGCGCTTATTGTAAAAAGTGATACGTACATTTTCTATCCATTGTATATGTGTGTCGTGAGCTTGAAATACGTGATCCATGGATACGGCACGAATTTCCATAAATCAAGGAATCGTAGTTTATCATCGCAGCGCTATTTTCATGGTATTATTGGTATTATTATTTACTTGGATCATTTCTATTTCCACATAATATGTCAAAGTAATGTCATAAACAACAGCCGCATAAAAAGAAAAGAAAAGTTAATAAAACGGAAGACATTCTCCATTTTAGTCATGGAACTAATAAGTACATACAAGGTACATAATAACGGTTGTTTACTTTTAAATTCCTTGATATTAATACCTTCGTATTACGTCCATGGATAAAAATGACTCGTAATCAATAAATACCACAAGTAAAGTTGCAAGCATTTCCCACACATTAAGAGAAATATATGAGTTGAAGGTGCATAGCGTGAGAGTGCGTGGTTCGTCATGATGGGAGCCTACATTATAGTGATATTACGGAATGACATAACGGGACGGTGTCGGCCATGTGTCGCTTCGGCTGCGACCGCGGTCCGTGCAAGATGACAGGTGCGTACGTTCACACACCATTATGCCGCTACCTGCCAATTGCCGACCTCACGGGCGTAGAATAACCCGGCTAACATGTTTCTTTTGTGCATTAATCTTGGCCTAAGATTCTTTGACTATGTTAAAAACCACATTATTGTCAAGAGACCCACTTGGCCAAGTTTTACGCAGATGATTTGAGGAATTACTCATTTGTTTATTTGTATTGTTTATTGTTCATAGTAAGCAAATAATTGTCTGATACTACTTACCATAGCCATCACTTAACCAGGTTGTATGACTTTTCAGATAGAATCCGTCTTGATGGGGATGGGATCGTACCACCGCAATGTCATTCTGCCTCCAAGCAATATTGTGCAAGCATTACTGTGTATAAGTTTGAAGAGCGCTATAGCAAGTGAAATAACCGGGAGACTATGTCTAGGGTGACTAGCACAGTGCACTATTTTTGTTTTTATAGTGTTAACCATCACACTAGGGGAATACTAAAGATTATAATATCCCAAAAATTCAAAGCGGGTTCAAATCCCGCATGAGGCAAAATAATTTTTGGGATATTATAATCTTTAGCACAGTGCAGTATCACACAGAATAATAAGGCGATTGACATAAAAAAAGACGACGAAAACAAATCATATTTTAAAATATTATTTTTTTCATACAATTTTTGCAACTATAACTTTGTGAAAACTTTGGGAGATTTCGTAGTTATTGTATTAAGTAGTGCTTGTCAAGAAAAGTAGTTTCGTCTTGCTGTTAATTAAATACCCCAAACACTGTGAGAACAGACTGCAATAAATTAGAACAAAGAGGCCTTGAAGTAAGAACCATGCGCCGGCCGCCCCGCGCCGGAGCGCCGCGCCGCGCGCCGGAGCCGCACCGCCACGCTTGGATGCCGATCTTGCTTTAGGAAGGGTTAAATTTAATTTAATGTGGATGAGGTGAAACTAACTATTATGATTTTTCAGATTCTTTTCGGATTCGATTACATAATACGACGCTTTAAACATAATATTTTTTTACAAAAAACAACTGACTTCAAAGTGAAAACGAATCATACTTACCTAAGAATATTTTAAGGGAGTGTACCTAAATTATCAAATAATCATAATTTATCTTTCTAACCGAAAGGAGGTCATTCCGAGCCGTGCGTTTTCGTCAGCGCGATTGTTTTTTTTTACTATTATTAAATGTTTCGACAGATTGTGGTACACTACACAAGACGATGATGTAGTTATTGACACGTGGGAAACGTGAAAGCTTTATTGAAATCGGTTAAAATGGCTTTCTTCATCCGTTCGCCATCTATTGATATAATGTCTTATGTGGGCCCTACACCCTACACCTACACAATAACTTTGCGCAATTTTACGAATTGTGCAATATAACTGATCGTCTTGGGTTAGTATTGAAGATTGCGCAATTATGAATGAAATTTTTATTGCACCATATTTATCATTGCACCGTATATGATATCAATCAATGGACTTTGATGAAATCTCAATATGATATGAAAATGAGGATGAAAAGACCAACTTAAAAAATAAACGAAAGACAAAAGGAAAACTGGCGGTATGGTCTAAAGACTCTTTTACTACTCTCGCTACTCTCGCTTGCTCTTTGGACAAAATGAAATTTTGATGCAATTTTATTGCGACAAAATAATTTATCGTTAGAGTGCAAAGGGCGATTCAATCATATCGCACCATAAAAATATTGTGCAAAGTAATTGTAGGTGTAGGGCCCGCCTTAGAGACGTCATGGAGACACATGACGTAGCTAAGCGACAATAACATAAAAATGTTTCGATAGTTTGTAGTGATACGAGGGGCTGTTGTTATTGACCTGTTATTAATGATTTATTCAAAAAGTTCAAAACGCATGGCACTCACAATAAACAAACAAAAAAATACATTTGTTTTTGTGTTTCGTGACTTTTGTTCACTGCTTCAATATTGATTGTTGTAAAAATCAATATTAAAGCACCGTTTTTATGAAATTATGAATAATATTACATTATTATTTTGTCCGAGCATAGCTTTCAAATGTTAGTAATCTACTGGGGCGATTCCGCAATTCGGTTTCAGTTCGATTTCAATCCGATTAATTTCTAGCATCAATCGCAACATTTGCAACCGATTCGCATATTCGCCCCTCTGAAATTCAATAGAAAAATTTAAAGTTTTAAGTTTGTACCTTCAACACAGGGTTTTGCTGGTAGGTGTGAGATAGACGGGTGGGGGCTATGTAACATAAACAAAACAGGACATACTGATACTTGTTAGAGAAAAATCGTTTGATATAGGTTTCAAAAATATTTGCTGCAACAAAAAAAGTAGTTGCATCTTTTCAAGCGTGTCTAACGACTGAATATAAAATTACTAATGTTCTGCAGACTACTGTGCAAAACAATACGGAAAATACAGTGTGGTTATGTTAATATTTTAGTAGCTAACGTAGACGGAAATCGCTTATTTAGGCAAAAATTACATGCTGACATTAGAATTAACGACAAAAAATATCGTTGTTCAAACTAGTATCAAGTCATTCTTTTTTTGTTGAGAAAATATTTATTCAATTAGGCAGGCTCTTTCGAATAACTAAACGATATAAGCTTACATACATATTATGCAGGGGCAGAACATGGTGGGAAGCGACTTTCTTTTATACTAATACTAGCTGTTGCCCGCGATTTCGTTCGCGTGGAACTCGAAAACCGTATTTTTTTCCCTGATAAAAGCGGCCCGGATGTCCTTGTCCCTTTCACTATCTGTCTATGGTTAAAATTTCAGCCAAAACGATGTGATAGTGTGATTGGTGTGATGTTATAGTGTGATAATGTAATTAGTGTGTTATATATGTAAGGACATGTTTTCTATTAAATTGCCGAATAATAAAGACTTGTAATTTTGGGTCATCAAATCTACCTGGTAAAAAACCTGAAAATACAAATTTTCTTGAGGAAATAAAGATAATAATAATAATTCGAAAAGCTTGAGAGAAAATTGTGTAATAATTATTGGTGATATTCACCTATTCTCACGATATCACAATTTTAAGGTATCAAGTAAAAGAGTGAAGATGTCTTTTTTTAACACCAGAGCGTAAAATAAAACAACCTTATTTTGTTTTGATGGCTTTTACGTAGTAATTCTTGTTATCACTCAAATGTTTAAGATATTTCTTAGATAGGAAAACCAAGAAAGAAAAGCTAAGAGAAAACATGGCTACTTTAAACTGCTAGGCATTGTCCAATAAATATTAATTTATGTTAACTCTAAGCAAGGCTGAAAACGACGTCATCTGTGTCACAGTAGTGAATTGAACGTGTATCTGCCAATGACCACAAGCACTGCTTCGTAAACGATTAAAATATTAAATTTAGTAACAGTAGACTTACCTAGTTTTATGCTGATAGTTTACCTACACTGGGAATTTTAGTTGCCATGATGCTGTCGGAGTACTAGGTATAATTAAGCAATAATACTTAAGCAGGTTTATAAACATCAACAGTTTAATTTGTTCTTAAACCTTGTAGTTTGTAGGTACTTGCTTCAAACATATTTATGATAATTTTTACTTGAGTGGAATATTTTGAAATCAGGTTTTCTTCGTTAAATGTCACGCCTCTTTTAATCCAACGTCTTCTCTATTTTCAACTTTAAAATCTATGTTGGTAGAGTCTACCTACAATGTCGTCGACCTTTCTTTGAAATGGCTTTAGTCTATGCACAGTACGAAACACACGATACTGAACAGTGTTATGTGATCAATTTAGTTAAAAATCTCTATTTAGTTATGTTTTCTAACCTTGAAATATATTTAACGTGCTGGCTGTATTGCTCGTAATTATCTTTCGCATTTTTTTTATATGATGAATCTTAATCGTGTTAAGTTTGTATCTGGTCGCCTCTACAAGTAGGTAGGTAGTACCTAGCTAGTTGCATCATCAGGCGCAAGTTGTGTAGTCCATTACCGGATACTTCTAAGGAAAATGCTGCTTAGCCCTATATGGAAATGTATGCGCTAGCTTACATAAGTTAAGTATTATAAAGTATAGAGCTTTAAACTGTCTACACTCTACAGGCTGTTTGTTGCAATACTAAGTACTTATTACAGATTTTAAGAGAGTCCTTACGTAAAATCATTTTACTATCCAGGTACTATTCGCTAATTTATTTTTCTTTTGCTAATAAAATTCTTTGACTGATGGTTTATATTGGGAAATATATAATAGTACCTGATTACTGATTAAATGTTTTCCAAAAGATGTCATAGCAGTTTTACATTTTAGTAATTAAAACTGTTAGAATGTGAAACTTCACCTCGTCACGAATTAATTGTCGGTCGGTGTATGATGTAGTACCTATTAGATACCTAGTGATCTAGTCATTTGCTTGTATAAGTAAATGTTTTGACGGCAAAGAATTAAAGAATAGCAAGCGAGTTTCAAAATTAATGTTATAGGCGTCAAATTAGAATGGAGTAAAGGTAGAATGCGAGAATGGTCATGAGGTCGTGTCGTGCGAATTTGCGCTTACAACATTGTAGGTACTGTATGCGTTATACTCTCGACAAGAAATGAGTTCACTAAGCTTACCTTGAGATCATCGGTGAGTGCGGGAACGGTGGTGTACGGGGCTCATTCCTCCCGGTATTAGGTGATCCGCCTTCCCTCGCCGGCAGGCGAACAGCCGTTAAGCAACTCCTAGGAACTCGCCACTAACCGCTGACAGTAATACTTGTTAGCGATACACTATTGATTGTATAGCTACAAACACACTATCACTTAGCACTGCACCTGCACTCCGAAATTCGGAGAAAACCGTTCGTTTAACGGGCACTCACTCGACAGTTAATGTAGCGACAACGCGCCGGTCGATGTTATGTTCGACCGAGATGTTGGCCGGACAATGACTGAGCGCGGGGCGAAATCGTAGGCTTCGGCGGCGCTCGCGCAGGTTCTGGCGCCCGCGCGCGCGGCCCCCCTCGCCCGCACCTCGCTCTCTGCCCTGCACTTCACCCTCGAACGCATTTCCCACTGGCCGAGCTTTTGCTAGCCCTACTCTACCTATAAAATACATTGCAAGGGCCACTAAACGAACATTATTAGACTTACTCGTTTTCAAAGTCACAAAATGATACTTGCTTACCCTTGTTGCTTGCAAATTATTGTTCTTTCTTTTTACTCTTTTAATCTTTAGTATTCCTTTGAGGTAGTTAAAAATATAAAAACAAGTAGATAACTCATCTGCTCTTAGTTATTGGTTTATTGTAGTGTTAACACACACTACCACAAATTTACTTCATAGGTACGAGTTGAAACTCGTACCTATGAAGTAAATTTTCTTCAAACCGACACTAAAATCTAAAATCATAATTATACAAACAAAACCTTTGATTGATTGATCACTTAAAAGAATCTCATTAGAAATAACTAAACAGCGAAAGTGTTTGCAACGCCAGTATTATATTATGATTACAAAGACTGAAAAGTAAAAGGTTCCAAGAGTTTGAGCCTAAAATTAAAATATTTCAATCAGATAAAGATACCTACCTACCTGCTTGTTTTATTATAAACATTATCTTGAATTCTGTGGATATAAATTTACTTTACCATGCCTCCATTGGGTAACGCAAGCCGCTCTCTGCTCTGGCCGAGCCGAACTCAATAATCGTTCTCCTTTTTTGATTACCAATTACATTTATTTTTTATTATCGGACTATTCAAAGTAATGGCTCCACAAATCGATTGTGTCTGACTCTAGTAAAATCAAAGATAAGTAATGATAAAAAATAGGTAATTACTACGATTAACATAGGGCGAGTTTTTTCAAACTGACCGCGAGAGTAAAATTCAATAATTTAAAAAAATAGAATACACTTTTTGATTTACTTTCTCTTGTTCCTTGAGGCATCGGTCGTCGTCCTAATACAACGCGAATGCGCGATTATTCAATGCTTTATTTGTTCCCTAATAACTTTTCGTCATACTTACCTACAAAAGACATCAACGCACACTAACTAATACTAAAACGTAATTTTATTATTTTGTTTCATTTTATTTATTCGTCATACGGGTAAACATAAAATATAGCCTATATTACTCAGGGATAATATAGCATTTTATTGGTGAAATATTTTGTTGAAATCGGACCAGTAGTTTTGAGTTTTAATTGTTACAAACAAAAATACAAATCTTTCCTCTTTAAAATATATTATAGATAGATAAGTAATGTAAAAATAAAACATTACCACTCTGGGTACAACAAAATGCCAAAATATTTATGTTATGTTTTTTTATACATATAAAAAAACATAACATAAATATTACATGCTATTATTTCAGATTTCTTTATTGGTCATTCTGAAAATTGTATATTTCGCGTTTGATGTGTTTGGTCAATTTGGTCATTCATTATGCGTCAGAAACGTCAGAACCGATTAAAAGACATGAACGCGCATTCCGCTGCAGGTCTCTATGCATTTTTTATTTAACTTTTTATGATATTATAATTTTATGGTGTTAACCTATGTCATGGGGTCACAACTCTAACAAAGGTACAATGGTTCAAACCAATTTCAATAGATGGCGTTACAGGTATCGATTTGATAATGTAGTTTGTGCAAAATAATTTTTAGATGATATAAAAGTTTTTTTTTAATTTCGTGAAATACCCTAGGCACGTAAAAATTAAAGAAGGCTTCTTACATCAAGTTATCTTAATTAAAAATAAATCAATGATATTGCCGTCCCTCTGGTGTCAATAATTTGAACTACGTTGAGGTTAGTAGTAGTAGATACCTAGATATTATGTTATCTATGCGTTGGAACCTAGGGTAAGGTAGGTAGGTACCTACGCACGTGTTGTTATTCTAAGCTTACGCATCCGATTGTTTTTGGCAAAATTATAGCTTTACAAGAGACTGTGTGTTACATTGAATATTAATAGGTACATTAGTACAATAATGGTGTTTTATTTTCTTCATTTTCCTCTTTTACAAACCCCTTGTGGCTTGTAACTAGGTAGGTAGACTAGGTAGGTAGGTAGTGTTCTGCTGCGTTTCCTCAGACTCAATGTCTTTGTGCGTTCCATAGATACACGCACGCACGACCATTTTTAAATACGTCTTAGGTACAGAGCCCTCCATAGATAAGTATCCCCCTTGTATAAGACAACTAGCTTCAAATCCATTTGAATTACTATGGAGTTTTGCTCAAATAAATTATATTTAATAACCATGCAAGGAACCGTAATCATAATTTCAACTGCTTTGCTAATATCAGTGTTGGAACAGTGGTATCATACTTGGACTTCCAATCCTGAGGAACCGAGTTCGATTCCGAGCGTTGGGTTACTTTTTGTTTTTTTTTCAACCTTATCAATGACGTTTGCAGTAAATAATACCTATACACTACTTACTTTTATTATCGTGTGAATTTATTCAAATAATAATAATTGTCAAAATAAAACCTCTTCGTTAGTGAAAACTTTGTTGTTTTATTAATAAGTCAATTTACAAGATAAAACGGTTTTTTTTAATCCTAAAAAATTATACAAAATGACATTGCCATTTACGTCTGGTAAATAATAATCTTTCATAATTCACCGGCGAACAAACATGTTAATAGTTAGGTATTAACAATTTAGATCTCTCGTGAATATAAGCTATTATTTACCCGTTTTTAAGAAATGTGGTCAAATGTTATATCTTCTTATTAAAAAATATAGTTGGTTATGTATTCACTTAAAAAAATACCTAGTAAAATATTATTATGTAGTGAACGAGTATGTTACACTATTATAAAATTGTATACTACTTTACCTATTTTTTCCTACCAAAGTTATAACAGTAACCTTCACTAGCTATAAATTTATCTTGGCGTAAATTACACTTAGACCTATCACTGGAGTTTCAATTCCAAGAACTACTTGACACCACATTTCCACATTATTCTCTATGCAAATAAATAATTATGAAGTATGAGAAAACAGCCATTTCTTCACAGTTCTTGTTCAATAAACCGCACAGATTTTGTCCTTCTGGATAGGTATACAATACAACGCTACAGATGGTAGCATTACTTCTTTCAACACTTCTTATTATTGCTGACAATTCATGCGCCCATCGACTTCCACAAGTTCTCCTGGACCCATGGACGATATCCATTCCCAATAATCTAAAAATAAAACACTTTATTATTAACTACTTTAATAAGTGATTATGTGAACAAAACTGACTGGGTAGAAGGTTACACTTACCGTTATATGAAGCTGCCGAGCAAATTATTTAAATTGCTTTTATTTTGATCGCAAATATCAATTCTTGTTTTCATCAAATTAAATAAATGATGCATTTTATAAAAAGTCAAAAGCTTACGAAGAACACACAAAGTAAACAGCACAGAATATGACGTAAAGCCTGACAATGAGAATTATTCGTTGACTTGGTTCGTTCGTTAAAAATACCACACCTACCTACCCACACCCTTCAAATAATAAATAACGCTTTGCATTCGTTTGCTAGACAAGGACAGGTTATTGGACGCTAGTGATTTATAATTTCAACGCGTTTGTCATCAACACGACAGCCGAGTTAGATAAGCGGTCGGTCATGGTGTGCAAACATGATTGTTCCGAGATCGAATCCTTACGACAGTATAATTTTTGCATTTAATTTGTGATTGCGAGAATTTCTATATTACTGTTTGGTGAGGACTGCTGAGATAAACTTTAGCTACTAGGGAGGATACTTAATAGTGGAGTCCACTGTACCTACCTACCTACTTTATGTAAAATACGTGGTACCTACCTACCTATCTATTTATAAGACAATAATTTGACAGATACCTACCAAGTATTACATAGAATAGTACCTCCAAGTACCTACCTACCTACCTACAAGTTTACAAGTTTATCTATTTTGTGTAGGTATCGAGCGTTCGACCACAATTGCCACAGATTTACCAATTATGAATCACTAGAGGACCCGCCTCGGCTTCGCACGGGTGCTATAAACCTTCCTCTTGAATTACTCTATCTATTGCGGAAAACCGCATTACATACATTCATAGAGAGAGACTGACTTTATTTTATACTAAGTAAGTTAGGTACCTACTAGGGAAGAAAATCTGTCCATCGGGCTAGCCTAGTACGCGATCGTCTACGCGGCAAGCCAAACGTCCCGTTCCGCAGAGAGCGTCAAAGCAAAACCACAGAAATGGGGCAAAGTTGCATTTTTAGGCAGTCTAGTAGAGCTACCTAGCTACTTTGCTTGATCAATATTTTATTAGCTCGGCCACTCGATCCTTTTGACTAGTAGGTAAATCAACTTGCAAAAGCTAGGTGGCGCAAGCCACCAATTGCGCTGCTAACGCCATCTAGTATCTGTGTAGGTAAACAAAAACAGCCCGCTGTTGCGTTGCTAGCGGCACCTAGCGCCTATGTAGGTCCAACAAATTTAGCCCGTTGCTTTGCCCGAGTTATGAGGGGAGCGCTTCGTTGTATGGCATGAGGTATCTGTACTAGTATTATGTTATCTGTGCCTATGTTTTAAAATTATTACCCATGTAGTCGGTGGATGGTGAATGTTTAAGATCATTCTGGCATTCTATGGGAGAGGCCTTTGTCAAGCAGTGGACGTCTATTGATTAATAATAATAATGATGATACACAAAAAGAGTTTTACCAGCAAATTTAACGCATAGTTTCGCAATATAATATTTGCTAGTTTTTAAAAGTAGCAGCTCTAACAACCGTAGGTAAATAATGTGGCAATTTTCTTATCAATAAGCCTAGGTCTAACAATGCTTTATTAGCACTGCATGGATAAAAAAGTTTTAACAGATCTTTATGATGTTGCAGACGAAAACATCAACTTATAACCATTTTAAGAAATACCATACGACACGGTCTGCCTAGTTAAAATAGAGTGAAAACCGTTGTAATTGTAAACCCCAAAGGTTGAATGCTGTAGTCATTGCATTTCATGGCATGGCACACCAGAAGCGTGGCTTACAGCGTAGCGGTGACTGGTGGATAACGGTCGCGGAGGTACTCACTCCGGAGGGCTGACGCGGTTTCCTTACTCACACCGAATCTCGACAATAGTTCGTGCATAAGTAGTCATTATCATAACCCGCGTCAGTGTCACGGTCGGCTCGTCATCGCAATCATGGCTCGCCATCGCACAAGGCTGCTTCGTATACGTGTCCGCACGTAACATTATGCCATACCGTTATTATGCTTGAATCATATGATTTTAAGACTATATTTTTCTATTATTCAACTTACGACCTTAGAACAAAGGTAATACAATCAAATAATGCTAAAATAACACTCCAGTAGCTCAGACGATCCTTTTGTATTTCTAAGAAAATATCGTAGTAGTTAAGTATTTTTGCTGAATTATGTTTACCTATCCGAATTTGAATCTATGATATTAATTGATATCTTTAATCAAGCTAGTTCAAAGAGCTGTTGACAAATCGATTGTACTTAATTTTATTGTAAAACTTGACTTGATTATTATTTTCTCCTTGGTTCTCGTTGGTCATGTTGCTGCTTACGTTGAAACAACTTTTACTGCACTGTTACCTAAAGCTCACCATATACGTATTGAGTGAGGGATATATTCAGCTTGTATAATATTTGGCACATCTGTTGTGGGTGTGATTTCGCCAGACGAGTTTGGCTTTCTCCGTGTGTTGCAAGAACTCGTGAGGCCGTCTCTTCTGCCCCGCACGTCGTGTTGCGGGCGCGGCCCGATCCACGAACGTGCTCGTGACATTTTAAAAGAAATCAACAACCGAACCAAATATCAAGGTAGTCAACTATTCTTCTGAATTTTATAGCACTCTGATTTCATACCCGTCTATTTGGAAATGGCAAATGGACAGTGATTCATGTCATGTGGAGGAGTTTTGTTAAAGGAAACTTGTAGATTGCTTTTGACTAAAAGTGCTTTTCGTATTAATAAGGCATATTTGAAATGGGCATTGCCTAAAATGACTCAACAATGCTTCTAAAACTTCTTGTGAGATATTGAAAGAAAAAACCTTAAATCCGGTTTCGATGATTGCTCTCTGCAAAGATGATGTAAGTATATACCTAGTATACTGGCAACGAATCGGTAACATGGCTTAGTTCATAGATTACAACATTATATTTTGTGTAAACGTACGACTAGCGACCTGCCCCGGCTTTGCACGGGTGCTTAAACTAAACGTATAAACCCTTAAACCAGTCCATCTGTTGATGAAAGCTGCATAGTATTTTCGTCGCGTATAGTATGATCTAAGCGTTCATACATACAAACATACAGAGGGAAAGACGGCGGGAAGCGACTTTGTTTTATACTATTTATTTATTTACTTTAATTAAAACGTTATTAAAGATAGACTATGTAAAGAAGATGGTAAGTGGGTACCGTACCTATAGACGCTTGCAATACCTGAGGTTTAACTCGAGTTCTGATTCTCATTTCAATTCAATTCAATTGTTTTTAGCCGACTTTAAAAAAGGAGGTTATGGATTCGAATGTATGTTTTTTTTTGTTTTTTTTTTGTATGTTTGTTGCGTTACGCAATTTCTCCGCCAATTATGAATTTATTTTAATTATTTATTACTTATTATTATACTAGTAGGTAAGTGATAAAGAGACGGTAAATAAGAATGAAATGAAAACAAACAATCGAACATTTGAAACCGTGAGAATTTAGCACAAATTGTCTTCTATCCACCTATCTACACATGAAAGTTATCCAAGTGCCATCTGCAATAATTGCTAAAATTCTTACAATGCATTCTGAAAATTTCTATAGAGTTTTGAACAACCAATTTTATTTTTGTCAGCGTATTATAAAAAAAACTTTTTATTATATACGAGCTGACCCGCGCGGCTTAACCCGTGGTTTTTTAGTTTTTATGCTATCCCACAGGAATAGTACATTTTTCCAGGATAAAAAGTCTGTGTGTTATTCCAGGAGTTAAGTTAAACACAATCGGTAAAGTCTTCACGGAGACACGGGTAATAAACATTTACACACACAGACTTTCGCATTTATAATATTAGTAGGATTGATAGAGAAAAACCAATAGGTAATTGATATTTCCAGAATGTTAAAATGCTTAGTTAATTGCGTAAGATATTAAGCGTAAGCAGAACCGTGGGCTGAGTCCTCGAAGGCAATGACGGAGCGCTGCGTCGCGTGGCGTGGGTCGCGGAGAATGGATGCCAAGAACCACTCACAAGCTGAGTTGGCTTCTGAAGTTACGTCCGTGTGGGTGTGAACTAACCAAAGGACAGCTCCTTGACGAACAACTTTGTCATAAGCATCGGCCGATTATCTGGGTTACACAACTATACCATTGCGCAGTTTTTGTGGCACAATCCGTTTCGAAGCGTTCATTCATAAAGCTGATGGCGAACGATAACTGTATTTTATCGTTGGGTTAGGTCTGTTAATTGTAATTAATCGGCGAAGATCAGAAAAACAATGGATATAGATACGCTTGCTAATCGTCTTACTACATAAAAGGCAAGGACTCTAACATGTTTTACGGTTGTGAAGCAAGATATCACAAGAGTCGCTTGGATAGCTGCATTGCATGGTACAAATTATGAAAAGAAAAATACAATAGAATAGAGAGAAAAAAACTCTTGCTGTCTGCTCAAACACAGGAATGAAGGTAGAAAATACACCAGGACCTGAACAATGATTAAAGACTTTAATTAATAATTGACTTTAATTAAATAATTAACTTTACACCTACAACGGACAGAAATGTCATCAACGTTTTATACAACGCTAGCCTCCAAAAGGGCACAAAACCCATCGCAATTCATCACATGCCGATGACATCATGACGCGTTACTTACTGTTACACAGACCGTAATACGTGGTGGGAATGAAAAAATACCACCTCAAACGTCTCTCTGACCGCTACTATGTGAGGACAAAGAGCAGAGATTTATTATTTACCTAAGTAAAAAATAAAACGTGACCTTTCCTTCCTCTATGGCACAGTTTTTTGTGAACCATGTCGGTGTTGTGTAAATAAAACTCAATGGGAGATAAGGTTCATTGTTAAACCCTCGACACCTCATTTATAAAGATAATAACTTGGCTTGGATCTAAGATTTTTACATCCCTTGTATCCTAGGCTTGTTTTTTTTGTCTACTATGTAACTTTTACCGCACATACTCGTTTGCAACTTAGTAACCTGTTTTGTAAAGTGGTAAAAACAAGATAGAATTCCTGTTTTGTCATTCAAAATCAAATCTCAGCGCATGCTAAGCTCAAGTCACTTAAGTTTATATTCGCATCAAGAAAGAGCAGCAGCGGTACGCGGACGAAGGAGGCGCAAGCGAACGGTGACACAGCGCTATAAATAGAGTTTGTATCGAACTCAGGGCCAGCGATGCCGCGAGCGAGACCTGTCCTGGACACCCCGTCCCTCCCTGGAGTCCCCGAAGCATAACCGCCATCTTGTCGATCCACCGACCGTGCCCGACCCGACGACATACCTCCGACTTGGCAAGGACACTGAAGACGGCTTGCTAGAATACCTTAGCGTTTAGGCTGAAATGTGGCGGTAGCAGCAACTATGTAGAGATCATGAACTCTACACGTTAGTTCAGAATAAGCACATAAAACCTAGCCCTTCTCACTTCAGTAAAATGTTTTAAACCAGTGTTTTTTTTTTGTGCCAGTTGCATACAAAAAACATCGACCGATTAATTTTATAGTTAGGTAGGTATTTGTATTATTTGTGGATTAGAATTGAATTTAAAGCTAACAACAAACAAGCTTTATAGATTTCTTCTGACCTTTTCTTGAAAAAAAACTATTGTTATTTTTGTTGGTACTTATAACCTACAACCTGAGTTTATTTTTTAAAAATAAAGCTTGCTCACAACACAAATAGCTATTCAATTTAGCTGCTAGTATCATGGATGGGCAGGCGATGCACTTCATCCGCAGAGCTCATTGTTGTAAACCTAATAAATAAAACAATGGATTCTACTCTGTAATCTCGCCATGGATCGCTAGAAATGATGCAACAACTGACCCTATAATATATAGGTATATATAGGTAATAGTTTGTTGGATGGACTGGTGTACTTTACTCAAAGGTTGCGAAAATATTTAATAGCACTTACTACTTCCACTTTAACAACTAAGTACACTAATAGCTAGAAGACGCGAAAGTGCAGGTTCATTTCGTTCGTGGAGTAAGTAGCCAATTCTTGTGATGGGCTACCAATGGTCTTTAAATTTTTGGACGAATTATTCCTTCATCTCGCTAAAATATCACATCAAAACCATTTCGTAAACATTATCCGCTTAATAATTCTATTGCAAAAAAACGTATTGGTTTTCTGCATATCAAAATAATGTATCATTGATTTAATCTTTGACTATATACATATAGGGTGAGTTGCACCATCTAACGTTAACGTCAAATTGTTCAATCGTCGTCGAACAATTTGACGTTAACGTTAGATGGTGCAACTTACCCTTAATATTGAAATTTAAATGCGTTACGTTAACACTTTATGACAGATCTCCACGCATTCCGTACAGTCTGCGCAGTGCAAACCAGTCATAGTTAAAAGCTACGTTAAAAGATTGAGTTGAACTGACTGAAACGATCCTCCTTTGTTTCTTTCAGTGTTTTAAGTGTCTTGAGGCGCTCCTGCAAATATAGACAGATAGAGACAAGAGGCATGATGACTGATTTTAAAAAACTGCTCTATTGTTTTCAGAAGTATCGACTATATGCCAAAAATAACAATATTCTAGAAATGAATGGCAAAGTAGTAAAAAAACGCGATTACATTTTAAAATTCACGCCAAAACGCGTCCAAGTCACGGCGTGACAGTAGTGACGTCATAGGTTAGTTTTCAATGTCAAAAACTTTGCACTAAGATTCAAAATTCTGCAATTTTGTTTGATGCCACCTATCAGAGAACCAAGATTCTCTGATTGGTGTTCAACTTTTGTGGATTGCTGTATTTTTTAGTTTTATTTTATTAAAAATATATGCATCTAATGTAAAAAGGAATATGGTTTTTATATTTTTTCACATGGTGAACACGTAATTTTAGTGATTCTTGTTTACTGTCATCATGTCTATTACAAAATTTTCAAAAACCTATAATAATAAAAGGAGAGACAGGTGCATATTTTCGCAAATTAAATCTTATAAGATAAAATAAAAATTGAATAAAACCAAGTGATTGTTATTTAGAATATGAAAAACAAATACCAGTCGCAAAGGACACGACACGGCCTCTTGCAGCACAGGAAGGTGATGTCACTGCCTCGACTGGTTTGGTTTATTATTCGATTGGTGTATAGCCGACCGCCAGAACATTTAGGTAATCGACCTGAGAATTCAAAAATCGTTATTTATAACTCATTTATAATCGTATGATGAGTAACTGGTGTTTTAAATATCTCTTTAGAAATTGCTTCGTGTACACAAAAGGGCGAAAAAGACATAAAATGTCGACCGTATAAACAAACTCCTTGGGATAAAGTTTCTTACATATTTAAATAACTTTTTGCTACTTTTTTTTGTATTTATTATGTGCCAGAAAAAGCTACCAAAAAATACTATATCCTACAGCTTACCACGCTTTGTTATTGCCAACACTAAATTAATTAAAACTTGCCCTTTCTACGGTTTCGGTCGCGTGACACATTTTTGTATTTCCTTTTATATATTTTATTGGCAAAGTTATAAGTAAACACAAACAATTTACCACAATTTATATATCGAAAACTTTTTTTTATTTGCAATATTAACTATAAGCACAAAGCTTGCTAAAACCTTTAAATACATAAATTAAATATTGACGTGTCATCACTCTTCCTATTCTTATTTATAATGGACCGATGCCAGATGCCGGACCGGCTGGAGCAATTTGGCTAATTTTGATCTTGAAAGCTTTGACTATATAAATCTTTGCTTGAAAGGTTTGTAGAAGTCCAGGGAAGATGGAAATGGATATTGAAAATTGCGAAAAAAATAACGCGAGTGAACCAGCGCCGGGTCAGCTAGTTTGAAATAAATTATAGAGAAATAAGAAATATAATAATAAACAGTCCGTCTCAGCTTCAAAAAATTTTTTTGCTTAGCAAAATGGCGAATTTCACATTGGTTTTTTCAAGAACGAAATTCAAGAGGGAATAATAATAAAAAACATTTATTCTCTTTCACAAGGTGATCTTAGTGCAGTTTACATTACAGTAGTGCCAGTCTGATGATGATGAAGACACATAATTTTGCAATTGTTTGACACAACGCGTAAAGGAAAAGGGAAAGAAAATGGAAAATAGAACAATAAATCTATGGAATATTCTGCAGAAAACAGAGAGATACAAAGAGGTAATTATGATAAGATACCACTAAATTGGCTACAAAGCGAACGGCCCACTTATGGTAAGCGGTTACCGTAGCCTATTTACGTTTGCTACATCATAGATAGCACTTGCGCGTTGCCACCCTGAGACATATTAGCCGGGCGCTATGTCTAGCAAAGACTACACTAGCAGTTCCCCGAACAGTAGACCTCGCAAGCACAAACTTGTAAAGTGAGCAACATACTGCATTTTGAGGAACTATTTTGCTCATCACGAAGAAGAGTAGTAGAGTTCTCTGTGATAGAGCTCGTCCGGGGAAGGACTACCACCATACCTATTTCTGCCGCCAAGCAGTAATGTTAGCATTGCTGTGTTCCTGTGTGAAGGGTATGGTTTCCGGTGAAATTACTGGCACATGAGGCTTGCGATCTTAGCCTCAAGGTGGCAACCCGCGAGTGATACCTCTGGTATTGCAAGCGTCCATAGGCTGCGGTAACCGCTTACCATCTTGTGGGCCGTACGCTTGGTTGCCACTTCAGTTGTATAAAAAAAAAAAAAAAGAACCTCATCAGATCTTCACCAAATATCAGACAAACTTAAAGTTACCTTTCAAATAAAACAAAAATCATCGAAATGAAACCACATTAGGCGGAGATATTCAGCAGCCCCCGTTTTGTCTCTTTTTGGAGAAAGTACGCCCCCTATCAAAAATCCCCGACGACAATCAAACTCTATAAAGTCATAGAACCTGTATACCAAGTTTCAACCAGATTGGTTGAAAAATGCGACCTGTAGGCGAGAACACAAACTGACCAGACAAACTGACAATCAAAAGCATTTTTGGCCAATCTCGAAACTGAGACGCTTCGCTCGCTCGGTCAAAAAAGCCTTTGATTCTGTCGAAACAGCGATGCCAAATTGACTTTATGTATATCGAGGTATTGAAAGTATCTGTATAGTAAGGCCACCATGTCTATCTGCAAAATGGGGTAAGAGTCGAAACCTGGGTGGTGCTGCGTTCTTTACAGCGATGTCTCGAGACAGGGAGACATTTTATTTCTCCGAAACTTTTCACTCTGCATTGGAACATGTTTTCAAGCTTCTGCACTAGAACGGGTATGGCATCAACATCAATGGCTAATACATCATCGAAAGCCTCGGGCCACAAAACTTACTCACATTTGTCATTTTATATTTGAATAGTTGATACGATACCACTGCACTGTTATTATGAGTAATTCAATTGCGGGAATATAATGTATCCCTATTCATAAAACCAGTGCAGGACGACTATAAATTATTGCATACGCAATACATTAGTTGTTCCCTAAGTTTAGATTTAATATTAATTTGCAGATACACGACGACATTACTAGTTGGATTCCTATTGAGCTTCATTGTCATGTCACAGCTACCCTGACCCCAAAAACCTTGTTGCAAATCGTTTGTTGATGATAGACGTGTCGTGTCATTAGGTACTAGGTACAAACGTGTTGAACTTGGGGATTATACCCATAACAGGCACTTGATTTTTTTTTTTACGATCCCCGTTTCGGACACTTAAGGTTGGTTTTTTGGTTTTACTTATTACCAATGTAGGTAGGTACCTATCATAACGGAGTTCCGAAGTTGCAAGCTTCATATCGTAATCAACATCCAGATATTTTTCTCTGAGTTAAAATGATAAAGTCTACTACAAGAATCTTTTATTTGGTTCTCGTATTTCATTTGCCCTAGTATTTAGCAAGTGGCGAGCGTCGTTGTTCAAATAGTGCTTCGTAGGCGCGGGCTACGATAGAGCGGCCCCGTGCTATATCCGCTGCAGCCCAGCCGCGTTGTTGAAACCTCGCTTACGCAATTCATCTTTGGACGAACCGAAAACCTACTAAGCCAGACGCATAGTAAATAAGTATATTTCTTTTAAACAATGAGCATTTCTCATACTTTGTAAAGTAAATTTTATTGTAATTGGGTTTATCGCCTACCTTGGCCTGACACAATCTGTTTCGCCACACGCACGTCTGCGATACTCAAAACAGTTTGGAATATTTTGTCTAATGCTTATGGGTATTCGCAAAATTTGTACCATTTTCAACTGTTGGGTCTTCAAATAAGGACTGCGTCCAAGTGCCTGTAACTTTGCAGACTAAGGTGATGCAATAGCTGTTACTTAGTGTGTTGAAGGCTGTCACAAAATCCATAATGCGTCATTATTGCTTAAGTTCACATAACTACACACTGCAAATAACAATTGTGAGGTCAGTCTATCTTCAGAATCACTCTTGGTAATGAACAAATTCATTCTTGGAAAAATATGTTATTTGTGATAAAATATAAGTAGACCTACGAGATACATATTGGTATCTCGTTAGAAAATAAGAAAGATTTCTTCAACTATTTAACTATTTTCTTAAATTATTTAAGGCAAATAATATCTAGCTAGCATAAATAATGTATTTTAAATGTTAGTGTACTGTGTAGTGAAAGTAACGTTGAATGTAAACAAGGCCACATCACATCGAATACAAACACGCCTTGCGAGGCCTGACCCCACTTTAAAATTCCCGTGTCGTGTCCTCGTGGGTATCAGAAGCAATTTATTTATTTTTATTTCACAGGGAAACTTGAAACAGTTATAAAAAATGTGATCTAAAGATGCAGCTTTAAATCAATTAAAAGTTATCGCATATTGAAGCTAAATATTAAAATAAAAACAAGAAAAAAATATAAATCAGACAAACAAACAGCAACGGAGACATGCCAAACCATCTATTTGCTAAGATCTTTTTCGTTTTTGAAAATCAAATAGGTCAAGTCCAGGTTGTTTAATCCAATGACTACTCTGCTGTACTATGCTTTGAGTATTATTGTACCACAAAAGTGGTGTAGAGCGCTATTATGTGTAATTGAAGCTGTTTTTCTTTAATGGACCGTAGTTCAGTTTTCTATAGCATAAAATTATTGGTACTCGAAGCACTAAACATAATAAATTGCTTATGTAGGTGTATACTGCAATACATGTATTCCCCAGACCTTTAATAAAACAAAGGTGTAGAGATATCTGCAGGCGGTTTATGCAGGGCTCGACTGCATAATGCATAAGCTGAGCTCGCAGGGAGCAACGGCCGAGGCAATCTGCTCATAATTAGTCTGCAGCTATAGGATCCGCAGGAGTGCGGGAACTATCTAGATCTGTTCAAGATGAGTTCTCACGAAACTGGACATTAAAGCCGATTAGCCGATCAGCATCTTAGAGCTCACGCACAACTAAATATTTATAGATGCTTACCCTAGCATCCTGATTTGGTATAATACTGTCGATATCGGCCTCAAAAAGTACCAACATCTTCAGATTTTATATTATTAAAGTCCAAATCTAAACACAGCCACTATTAACTTTCTAATTAACTTTAAAATTTGTCAAGCACTTATATTATTTAGTTGTTTCTTTACTACTTTAATTAAAGTTGCTTCGTTAGTGCAAATGCGGTTACCTACGCACAACCGCACAATCATTGTAGTACATGTGAAAAGGCATTGTTCTGCGTAAGTACCTAAACATCCCGTTTCAAGTTCATCTGTGATGAGATCACGTACGATCATCATTAAAATAAAATATAACGAGATTATTTCAAGATGAAATTATTAAATGAAATCATCGATGGTCTTAACAAATCTACCGATATTATTGTTGGTTCATTCATGGTAAGGCTACAGAATGAATATCTCGAATTTCTGTTTTTAAAGTTTTGAATGTCGTTTCGGACGTTTGAAAGTCACTTTCTTAATTTAAATTCAGGATCTCAATGGCGGATCCGAGGTCGTTTGGCACGTCTTTGTCTGGAGGTGGGCAGGAAGGGCAGGAATAAAAACAGGGCTGACCGGACGGAGCAACGACGCCGCCGTCGGCATCCACATTGTCTCGCTCGTTCGACAATGACGTTGATACATAATAAATAATTCGTAGGTATATATGTTTGGAATGACAAAACTTCACTGACATCCGCCAATTTTTTGCCCAGAATTAATTTAAAAAAATTGGTAGTATTATCTAATAATATCTGTCTAGCTAGTAGATCCTACTCTTGAGTGAAATACCACCTCGGTCCATCTCAAAATGGAAAGAACTTATGATGTCATGATCCATCGGTTCATGTTTTATATCCGTCTGTTTCTAGTAAATCAAAACAGTATCGCATACAAAGTCTCTTAGACTATATCCTACTAATATTATAAATGCGAAAGTCTGGGTGTGTATGTGTGTGTATGGGTGTGTGTATATTGTGATGAAATTTAGAATGTAGATGGCTTAAGTCCTGGAATAACACATAGGCTACTTTTATCTTAGAAAACACATGGGCTCCTTTTTATTCTGTGGGATAGCATAAAAACACTGCAAAAACGCGGGTGAAGCCGCGCGGGTAAGCTTGTTCTATAACAATTAATAGTTTAAATTCTACAAATCAATTCAGTATTGGACTAAACTCTGAATCACAAGATGATGAATAGGAAAGAAGTATTTTTGTCGATGATTATTTTCTAAGAAGGCTTCGTGTTAGCTTTTACGTTTGCATGTATGACATCAGCACCTCGCGCATCGTTGCCTCCAACTATGAAATAAGAAGGTTTTTTACCAAGGTTAACGTCGTACAGTCTGCAACAAAATCATATTTTTCAATTTTATTATTTCATTTTCTTCATTATCATTCTAAGTTTTGAGATATTTTTATGATGTGCAGATTACATAAATCATGCGCACACTTCTTTAACAAAATTCTACACTTTTTTCTTTACCGATTTGGCTAATTTTAGTCTTGAAATGTGTGTAAAAGTTCAGGGAAGGTTCAAACGGTGAGAAAATATACAGGGTGTAAAAATTTGCTAAAAAAAAAAATAACGCGAGTGAAACCGCGCCGTGTCTACTAGTATTTAAATAAGTACATTTTTAAAAAGAGCTGTGTACTCTCAAACTAATCAAAGCTTGTACTAAGGGAGATAGGTAACTGATAGAAATTTTGTAAATACTTGTTATACAAAGAAACACCCAGACTTGAAACAAATATTTACAGATCATGCAAACATGTGTTCCGCAGTAGGGATCGAACGCGCTACGTCTCGCTTCTCAATCGGGCACTCGCCCACTGCGCCACCAAGGTGGTGATAAATAAATAAGTACTTAAATAAAATAATAAAATCTTTTTTATTTTTAAGGTCATAGACAAAATTATTTTAAGTAAGTACTTATTAAGTAAGTACCTATGTGAAACTAACAAGTACAATAAAATTGTAACTATGTTCTATAAATAAAAAATAACAACACTTCTGTTAGCAAAACATACTTAGCGTGGCACTAAAATTACAGTTCCTTTTATGAATAAGGGGGATAATAGTATTATTATTGACAGCAGTTGTCCTCTGGCTGTAACACACAGGCATAAATAGTCAACTAAATGACATCTTAGAAAACTGGACATCTATTAATATAATAATGGGAGTCTAGCCTCGTTAAAACAAGAATATTAAATGGAAGCAAATACCTTCAATCTATATGCCAATGATTATCTACATAGTATGAAACAAAAAGTAGCTTCCCGACGTCTGTTCCCTTTATACAGGTTGAGTAGGTACTCTCGACCGCCCTGTAGGGGTAAAATCTAAACAGCTACCTACACATAGTATTTTTCGAGAGATATATTTAATTTTTTTAACTGATAACAAACCATGTGACCGTACTGTAAAACAACAATGTAGGTATCTCATGTTGTTGGAAAACTAAGAAATATTTGGTTGAGTTTTTAAAAAAGTTGACCTAAGTTTAAAATCTTTAAAATTGGTAATTGTTTTTTCATATAAGTACTACAAAATATTAATGTACTGTTTGAAAATGAAACACGCGTGGTGCGCTATATAAGGTCATTCATTATCAACCTGACAAACTTAAGGGGTAGGTTCCACAGATAAAAAAAAAAATACTTGTACTTTTTTTTCTAAACCTTTTTTATATATTTAAAAAAAAATTACGTAATTCTGCTTAATAATTAGTTATCCTTATTAGAAATCGAAAAGGCAACGCTCGGCACGTGTCAGTGACCCGCGCGTCAATGAACCGCGGGTCAATAACCCGCGCGTCCTTGACCTGCGCGTGTCCTTGACCCGCTACGGGGCGCGCACACTCGAATATTTCGTTATTACGCCGCTTAACTTGATTCCCAACAACGATAAATAATAATTGAGCCGAAAAACGTAATCGATTTTTTTTGTTTACTTGGGATTTTTAAAACAAAACATACATAAAAAAAAATTATAGGTACATTATATATATTTTTTTATGTAAGTTTGTCAGTTTGATAATGAATGACGCTGTATATATTATTTTCGAACTCATTCTTATTGCTCGTTCATAATAATGCAGAAAAATATACTTACCTACTTATGTACATAATACAAAAGTTATGTCTGACGTAGCCCAATACATGTATATTTTAATTGGTTATTTTTGTTTTTATAGTGTTAACCATCACACTAAGGGAATACTAAAGATTATAATATCCCAAAAATTATTTTGCCTCAAGCGGGATTTGAACCCGCAACCACCGCTTGATACGCGGGCGCTCTACCAATTGAGCTATCGAGACATATCTCGCTTGGACGAAATAATCATTGGGATGTCTTCGGCTCGAAGCGCCGATAGCTCCACCTATCAGCGCCCGCGTATCAAGCGGTGGTTGCGGGTTCAAATCCCGCTTGAGGCAAAATAATTTTTGGGATATTATAATCTTTAGTATTCCCTTAGTGTGATGGTTAACACTATAAAAACAAAAATAACCAATTGAATAAGCAATGCGATACCTCTCGTCAATGAACTAAATTAACTTTAGTCATTGAACAGGCTTGGATAACTGCAACGTTTCCCCTGTAGGTGGAGCTATCGGCGCTTCGAGCCGAAGACATCCCAATGATTATTTCGTCCAAGCGAGATATGTCTCGATAGCTCAATTGGTAGAGCGCCCGCGTATCAAGCGGTGGTTGCGGGTTCAAATCCCGCTTGAGGCAAAATAATTTTTGGGATATTATAATCTTTATGTATATTTTAGTAGATAATTATTTTAAAAGTTAAGTTTTTATTTCATTTATATTTTTTACATACAGCGTTTATTTTAATAAACGATTAAATTAAAAAAAAATCGTAATATTGTAATAAATTCTAATATTGATATTTTTTTAAATCCAAGTACTACCTACATACCTATCTAACCTATTACAAACAGGAAGACAATATTCTATAAAGTTCAAGTTATATCAAACAAAATGGTATAAGGTAGTCACTTTCAATCAAGAGGCAGTTCGGGGCTGCTTAACGATTTTTAACCTTATCTACCACAAGCTAACTGTAAAGTCTGTGGTAAAGTGTAGCGTTATAAACTTCGTTAGCTAAGGGACTAGAAGTGAATTACATCAAGAATTCCTTAAATATTCTGGTCAATCGGGATTAGAGGATTGTGGTGGTACTTTCCTAAGCTGTAATATAAAATCGTGTTGTTTACGAGTGTGGCATAAAAAGGTCAACATTCCACGGTTCGATTTATTAATCTCAAGAAAGATATTGAATTGAAAGAAAAAGCCAGCTATTATTATTTCTCGGTCATTTTGTACATACAATAATTTAAGCTAAGATTACATTGGATATACTTAGAAAAAAACTATTTTCATTAAGTAGGTATAGCTGATGAGACCATACAGGCTTTTATGTAGGCAAGAATAATAGAATAATCTAATAAATAGAAGTCATAAAACTTAGGTATGTCATCAGACAGGCTTCACGACTGCACGACTCCTCGTTATGTTCTCGAAATGGTGATGTCACCAAGCAACTTGATGCAGCGAGAAAATACAATATGCTAATGCAGAAGTAGCTATACAGTGCGGTATCCACATGAGCCCATGTTGGATGGCAAGGGATTACGATCGTTATTATATCATCTCTATTTTACCTTCTACGCCACAATTATTTAAATCTCGATCGAGTTAAAGGTATATTTGAGCCGTTTGGGGTAAACACTTGAGATCGCAGAGATCAGAAGAACACAAACTGTACAAGGACTTAGCGGAGAGTTTGATGGATACCACGCGTGACCGAAAGTTATGAAATAAAGAACTGTGCAAGTTCACCTGCGGTTTTGTTCAGTTTTTATGCTATCCCACAAAGACAGTATTTTCTTTCGAGATAAAAAGTAGCCTATTAGCCTAAATAACTTTAACTAATAACCAATTTGAGATACGTGGCAAGAAATTTATACACCGACTTTGGCATTATAAATATTAGTAGGCTACCTTGATGAAAATGCCAAGCAGTTTATGGAAAGTTTCTCTGGGTTCTCTGGACAGCCAAAATCTCTTCATGTAAAATAAACAGTCGGTTCCTACAACATATATGATTAATTATTGTATGTACTCTAGTTATGTTTATGATTTCTTTTTATATAATATAAATATTCAAACAAAGAACCTTTTAGTTTTCTTCAAAGTCGGTAAAACATGTAAAATACCTGAACGGGAGCGTTGCAATTAATTAGCACGGACAAATTATACACACGGTTGTTCATTAAAATAGTTTGTTTTTTGTCTTTTTGGTCTCCCTGGTGACTAGTGGTGACCGCATTAATTAGGCCCTCAGTCATTTTAATTTACAATTTAATTTTAATCTACCCATTATAATCGTAATCAAGTTTACAAGAAACCACTCTAAAGTTTTATATTTTACGAGCTGACCCGCGCGGCTTCACCCGCAGTTATTCAGTTTTTCCTATCCCACAGGAACAATATTTTTTTTCGGGATAATAGTAATCTTTGTGTTATTCCAGGACTTAAATCATCTATATTTTAAACTTCACCACAATCGGTCGGTTAAGCCGTCACGGAGTTTGTTCAGTGTGTGTGAACAAACATTCACACGGCCTTTTACTGGCCTTTTATACGGTTCAATAATTGCACACAAGAATTGCTTTGTCAGATTGATTTCGGAGCAAAATTTCAAAAATACTAAACATGATACTGATAATAATAGGGAACGGTTACCCACCAAAACCTCAATTTCTTTTACCACGCTGCCGTCGCTATTCTCCGAATGTCAGAACGGTAGCGTGTGAGTTGTTTATAAGTAATTAAATCATAGAAGCGGGATTGAGATACCAGTTCTATTTGTACCTCCAAACGGTTTACCTTACATAGAGTTCAACGTTCGCTTGTTTGATCAGATGCCATGACGGTGTCTCCGGTGTTCGCCTGAGGTTGACAGAGATGGTGGCGGCATAGTGCTGTTTACGTTACTGTTCCTCTCGTTTACTACCTATCTATACTTCTCTATAGTAATATGGCCTATATAGATCAGATCTAGTATTGTACTTTTTGAATTTCGCTACTAACAGCATCAGTCAGTACCTAGTAGGGTATATATATATTTTTTCAAAAACCTGACAACGAGGTCGTAAATTTAAAGTTGTTAAAAAAGTTTTGGATCGAACTGTATCAGTGTATCTGTAAAAATATATTGCACTGTATAATATTTTAAATGCAATTATTTATACAGAGCAAAAACATTTTTAATAGGTAGGTAACATCATTTAATTTTGTAAGATGTAAGAAAATAGTATAAAATTATAACTAGGCGCATGTATATCCCGATTCTTATATAATAAATAGGGTCTTTGATTATTAGTGCGCGATATTCAAGGAATATGTTCCACACACAAAAAAAATACATATTTTTTAACCTTTTTTCTGAAAAATCTATTGAGCAGTGAACTACCAATTTTGTAGACGGTTAACAAAAAACGGTGATGATGATCTATTTCTGTACCTACTGTATTACCTATATAATCTGTGATTGAATTATATATTTATGTAGAGGTACACTCAAATATGGTATGTTTGATGTTCGTCTTGTACCTCCATTTCTGCATATCTCATCGTCAAACGGTTGTCGGTAAATAACCACATTACGTAAACCGCTATTTATATGATTAGTTGCTTAGAGAATTCTTGTGAAAAGGTGTAGGTAGGAAGGTTATTTTTTATAAAACAGTTCCAAATGCATGGTTCTCGTATTCATACATATTCATAAAAGAAAAAGTATAGCTCTACACACTGGAACACAGTATATCACACAATAATAATATTCACACTCGAAAGTAAGATTTAATTTGAATGTAGTGCTATTTTTTATAAAAATAAGTACTTACCTAAGTATAAGACTGTTTTGATTCTCGAGAACGAGAATCAACATTCCACCATACCCTGGATCGTTAAATTGTCGTTTTCTTTTTGCTCAGCAGCGCATCTTTAATGTGTTTAAACACTTCTCTCTTTTTAGCGCAAAATAGAACATTTTTCACTGTGCTAAGTGTTTAAAATGTTAAGTATTTTCTAGAAGAACATGAGCTTAGAAGTTGTACTCAGCGAATCCTACGAGCTATATAAATTGTAGGTAGAAACAATAAAAACGGCTAGGTACTGTAAAACCAGAAACTTGGCATTTAATGTGCTAGGTACTAGATACAAAAAACATGGTCGACCGGTGTCATCGTCGGGTCGACCGAATCGAATATTTGGGTAAAATTAATTAACATTCAGAATTATAATTGTATGTGAAAATTGTATGTATTGTGGACCTTGTCTTGTTTGTGTACTTTCCTTTTTTGTGTGTGTGTGTCAAATACACAAATTTTTATTCTTATTCTTAATTGCTAATTATTTATATTGCTATTTAATTATTTTTATTTAATTCATATTTTTATGTGGGTACCTTACCTCCCACTTATTAAATAAGCAATTAGGTAAGTAATCTATTTACCTTTAAAAATATAATAAACCCATGGTGTTAGTACTTTCCTTTTTTGTGTGTGTGTGTCTAATAAAAAAATTCTTATTCTTATTCTTAATTGCTAATTATATAGATTGCTATTTAATTATTTTTATTTAATTCATATTTTTATGTGGGTACCTTACGTACCACTTACTTAATTATGCAATTAAGTAAGTAACATTTTACCTTTTAAATATAATGCACCCATGGTGAGGAAGCGCGTTGAAATCTTTTCTAAGTAATTTTGGAACACGTTAGCTTATTTCATAAAATGACAAATTACTTTTTGAAATTGTTACAGGCTTTATTTGATAGGAAACGATAGTTTGATAGTGCTTCGAGACTTCTCCCTCTGGTGGCCATAGTGTGTCTAACTCTAGTAGGTAGGTAGGTATCTTGGTAGGTGGTTGCGGCACGATAGAAAGTTACCAGCCTGATATAAATCTTTCTCGGCATTACAATGCGTTTTTTGCGTTAAGATACTATCAGTAACAGTTTGTTAAAGTTTCTGTCTAATACGACTGCCTTACTAGAATATTACCTCATTGTAGCAGAGTTTAGGGTTTTATAAAAAAAATATTAAGCAGTCACCTAGTGTACCTAGCTACCTACTCATTTTCCTGCCCTTTTTCCCACGTTTTGTGGGGTCGGCACAACATGTTCCTTTCTTCCATTCCTCTCTATCACCCGTCATCTCAGTACTCACTCCTTTCTTACTCATGTCATCTTTCACACAATCCATCCATCTTTTCTTTGGCCTACCTCTACCTATATATCCATCCACATTCATATCTAACATTCTTCTTGTCAGATGACATTCATCCCTCCTCATAACATGCCCATACCACGCTAACCTATTACTCCTCATTTTCTCCGTCACTGGTGCCACTTTCAGACTTCCTCTAATGTATTCATTCCTTATTTTATCCATTCTCGTCACTCCACACATCCATCTTAACATTCGCCACATGCACTTTTTTCTCATCCGTTCCCTTGGTAGCCCAACACTCAGATCCATACAATACGACAGGTCTTATGATCGTTTTGTAAATTTTCCCCTTAAGTTTAAGAGGCATTCTTGAATCACACGTAGTTCCTGTGACCTGTCTGATTTCATCCATCCAGCATTTATTCTACTTTTCACATCCAGATCAATCTCACCATCCTTCTGTATTACTGAACCGAGGTACCGAAAGTCGGGACAGATTGGTCCCGACTACACCATCTAAGGCAATGGGGATAAAACTGGATGGACCACCGAAGTCGCAGAACAAGTGTTCTGTTTTTGTCCTGCTGATCTTCAATCCGACACTCTCCAGTTTACCTTGCCATTTTCCCAGCCTGTTCTGGACCTCAATTGCGTCTTCTCCGACAAGAACAATGTCATCAGCGAACAGCATACACCAGGGTGCCTCCTCCTGTATGTCTGATGTTAATGCATCCATTACCAGGAGGAACAAATAAGGGCTTAAAGCCGATCCCTGATGCAAGCCCACAGCCACATTGAACTCATCGGTAACGCCAGCTTCGGACCGTACATGCGTACTAGCTCGACTGTACATAGCCCGAATAAGCTGCAGGTACTTCCCTGGCACTCCTTTCTCTTTCATTGCCCACCACAGAACCTCCCGGGGTACTCTGTCGTATGCTTTCTCCAGGTCAACGAACACCATGTGCAGGTTCCTGTGTGCACGTCTGTACTTTTCGCACATTTGGCGAAGTGCGAATATGGCATCCGTTGTCCCTCGTCCCGGCATAAACCCGAACTGGTTCTGTGATATTTCACTCTCTTCTCTCATTCGTCTCGCTATAACTTTTTCCCAAATTTTCATACTGTTCGACATGAGCTTTATTCCTCGGTAATTGTTGCAGTCCTGTACATCGCCCTTGTTTTTAAAGATGGGCACCAGCGAACTATTGCACCATTCGTCCGGGATCGTCTCTTCCTGCAACAACTTAGTGAAGAACAAACTCAGCCACCTCCATCCATCTGATTTTAGTAGCTTCCATACTTCCACTGGTATACCATCTGGTCCAACAGCTTTCCCATTTTTCATATTTTGCACAGCTTGTTTAACTTCATTCATACTCACATCTTGAACCAAACCCATATTTACGGGCACATTTTCTAACACTCCACTCCAAATATTCTCTTCATTCATCAACTTTTTAAAATATCCTTTCCAGCGTTCTTTTATGTCGTCATCATTCGTCAAAATCTTGCCTCCGTCATCTTTTATACATTTGATATGTATAATATCTCTTGCATTCTTCTCTCTTTCTCTTGCTATTCGGTACAAGTCTTTTTGTCCACTTGGGCTTTCCAGAGACTGGTACAATTTATCTTGTACCTTGGCCCTTGCAATAGCAACAGCTTTCTTAGCTTTCCTTTTACACTCCATATATACTATTCTTTTATTATCTCTCATAACATCGTCTCCACTTTTGTCCCTTTTCCATTCCTTAAACGCATTCTTCTTTTCTTTCAGAATCTTTTGTACCTCCTCATTCCACCACCAAGTATCTTTATCTATTTTACCTTTCCCTTTCGTTTCTCCAAAAACATCCTTTGCCACAGTCCTAATACAGGTTGCTATTTCAACCCAACACTCATTTACTGACAGCTCAGACATATCCTTCATTTCTATCATTCTATCTACCACTCGTTTTTGAAATTCTACTGCATACTCACTCTTTTCTATCAAATGCCACTTGATTTTGGGTGGGGGCTTGGTCTTGGTTTTAGTACTCTTAACTTGTAACTTCAGTTCTAATAAAAGTAACCTATGTTGTGAGACTATACCTTCACCCGGTATTACCTTGCAATCCTTTACGGTACCAATTTTTTCTCTTTTTGTTAGAAAGTAATCTATTTGTTTCGTGTGATTACCACTTTTGTAGGTTATCAGATGCTGATCTGATTTTTGGAAAAAAGTGTTAGTAATTGCCAAGTCGAAGGCAGAAACAGCTTGGAGCAAGATCTCACCCCCTTGATTTTTGTTACCGAAGCCCCATCCTCCATGACCATTAAAATCCCCCCCCAATGTAGATTTCCTCACTCTCTGGTATACCCATTATCATTAAATCGAAATCTCTCCAAAACTTTTCTTTCACTTCATCATCACATCCAGTCTGTGGTGCGTACACACTTACTATGTTTAAAACTAGATCTTCTAATAATAACTTTACAACTATCATTCTATCATTCATCCTTTTAACATCCGTCACACATTTTTTCAGCTCACTATCTAAAACAATACCTACACCATTTCTTTTACCATCGCTTCCGCAATAATAAAATTTATAACCTACCCCGATTTCTCTAGCTTTCGTCCCTTTCCATTTCGTCTCTTGCAAACACGCTACATTTATCCGTCTTCTATCTAACACATCAGCTAGCTCTCGTCCTCTTCCTGTCATCGTACCTACATTCCAACTAGCAAATCTCATTCGTACTTCCCGGACTCGCGTCTTACGTTGCACCCGTCCCTGATGCAACAACCCTAATCCATTTCTCACAGTCGCCGGGTGCTGCGCCTGCGCGTCGCCTCGAGGGTACGCCCTAACATTCTCACTATTATCTTTTATTCCGTGTCCCATGTTGTATAAAAGATTTGGCAATTTTTTTTTTACAACCGGCCGCCTGCCTGACGTCAACCCTCTTTGGGTATGCTTGCTGGTGTGTCTAGCCGACGATAACTAAATGGCTCCCATCATCGCCTTTAAGGCCCTCCACATTGCCTTGCTACCTCGCCACCGGGGGTGGACTGCAAAATGCCGAGACAGACTTAGTGCACTTTGCGGGGAGCGACCGCAAAGACTTGAGTGTTAGACACTCAAGCCCCCCTTCACCAGGATTAGCTCACGAGTCGACGTGATTTCCGGGGTGTGGCCGCTGCATGCAGGACAGCTGCTTGGAGCCACTGGTGAGAGATTTATGGGCCATCAACGATTTAAACTAACACTACCGCCTATTATGGCCGACTGGTAGCATTAGACGCGGACACCCCACTACACCCCTAGCTACCTACTAAGATAAAAAATCTAAAAAAGCATCACACACACACACACACCAGCCCCTCGATTGCGACAAAACAATCAATCGATTTTACTTGTTTTCAATCAAAAACTATTTTGTATGAATAAATAAATAAATAATGCTGGACAATCCACACAGCATCATCTAGCCCCAAGGTAAACAGAGCTGTGTTATGGGTACTAGATGACTGATATATACTTGTATATTTGTAGATAGTACAAGCATTTGACCCAAGGCAGGAATCGAACCCGCAACCTCCGCATCGCAATCGGATCTGCGCCCGGTACGTCACATCGGTCGTCATGAATGTGACAGCTTATTGACAATTCGCTGATTGAAATTGGATTGAAACATATTGAAACCGAGTTAAATACACTTGACACTGGCAAAATTGTGGCAAACTAGCCACAGAGGCCATAAAACAAAAGAAGAAGAAGAAACCGAGTTACGCAATCCCGGGGTGGGGGGTGGGGTGATAATGATGTGCTTGACAGTTGTAGAACTCTATACTATAATAACGCGCTCAGAGCAAATATAGCGCGTAGAGGTAGGTATGTTTAAAGTTCAGCTAATGAAAATCAACCTACACTAATACATAGTCGGTACAGCATTATACTTACCTTTACCTACCTAGGTCATCTGCAACTGCAGTATAAAATATTACGAGTATCTATCTTTATGTAGGTAGGAGGTACCTATAACAAAAGCTATGCGCATAATAATTGGCTTTTTATTATTCATAATTGTTTTTGCCTGGATGATGTGATGGTAGTGTGAATTACGTAATATTATCTGTGGATATTCAGCGAAAGGTCACAGTGCTCAGTGACCGTGGCGGACAGAGGGTATTCGCGGGGAGGGAGAGGCGCATGTTGACGTATAGGTACCATGAAAAATTGACAACACCGTCTTCTTACTAATATCTACTTATCATGTTTGTATACAAATATCTTTATTCGGAACAGTACCATATGATAATAAAACATAATGGAAACGATGGTATCTGCAGGAGTGAAACACTGTCGCAAATATCAAATTATATTTATGTACTTACGTTATTTAGTTAAAATACTGCCAACCAATGCAACGACAATTTCGTTCGAACAACCTCTATTGAGCATTTATTTGAAACAGCAGTACCTATTATGCTATAGCTCCGAGATAGAATTTGTTCTTCACAAAAAAAAAAATTAGGTACTTACGTGTTTATTACGTGTATCGGTTGAATATTTTTTGGATCTTTTATCATATCCAGATTTTACAAACAAGAAAAACAAGATCTACTAACAACTAAGACTTGTTTTTTTTTATATTTATATTGAGCTTATTAGCTTGAAACGAATTTTCTGTACTTACATATTTAATTTTGGTTGGTTTCATATTTTTCTTGAGCTAATGACAAGAGAAGATGCCTACACAACTTTAAATGCAATAATTGAATGTCCGTTGCAATGGTTCCGATAAGAATTCGTGTAGGTACCTACCTATCTAAGTGATCGTTAGCACGGCGCGGCTTGGCGATTTACCAGCAGCCGCAAGGGGCCTACCTAAGTATTACGGCACTGATTATATGCAAACAGGCACTCCGGCCGTGGCATTGGCCAGGATATGGCTGCTTCCGCTCCCGCTGCCTACAAGCCTGCCTACTTCAACGGTAACTGCCTCAATAAACTAGCGGCAATATCCTTACATGATTTAATATTAGTTGTTATTTAACCGAAGTGAACCTATAAGCGATCTAAGTAGGTAGGTATACCTATTGTTTTGAATGTACCTATTGCGTTTGTGTGAAGTCGTACTTATAGAAAAAGGGTCACGGTGTGGCATGTAATATTTGTCGCATTTGGCAAACAAACAACATATCCTATTTGTTCTTCTGAAGTACCTACTCTACTCTAGTCATCGTATTTCGTGGAGACGCAGAAATAATAATACTTTATTTCAGCATAAGAAAGAAAATACAAAATATTATTATAATCACACACATCACACTTATATTATTATATTTATTAGGCGATAGTTTAGTTTTTTTTAAGTCAGCAAGTGACAAGACAATCAAGGCGCCCACCACCACCAAACCAAGACACGTGGTGTTAAGCACCACGCCTGACTATTACGTACACGTTTGTAAAGTTTAAATCAGTTATAAAAAAAAACCACTGCATAATAATGATATTTTTCAACACGTACATACTAAACACAATACGTACAACAGTTTTTGCATAAGCACAGTAGCGTTTATCTTTCCTAAATACATAATCCAAGGTGGCTCTGCTGGAAAGCATCCTTCCTGGCAGAGCCACTAGCGAAGTCGATTTTCTCAGTACCTAACGAACGTACAGCAATAAACGGCATACGTACACTATGTACGTCTAACGTACATTCTTTTAAGATATAAATGATCGGATTCTAACGTGGTGGCTCTGCTGGGTAGTACCACGCGATCTTTTGTAGGTAGGTAGGTAAATAGTTCTTTTACTTCGTATTATTTTAATTTTGATTTCTACTTTTGTATATTGCTACTTTTGTATAATAAAATGATTTGGTAGGTAATTATGTTTCTATGGTAATTAGCAGAATCTAGAGATTTCTACTCCTACAATACCTCATCATGACAGCCTTCTAATGTTCCCACTGTTGAGACACTGGCCTACTCTCGGGCGAGAGTGATTAGGTCTTAATCCACCACGCGGACCCAATGCGGATTGGTGGATGGCACATGTCTTTCGAATTTTTAGTTCTTGGACATGCCGGTTACCACACGATGTTTTCCTTTACCGCAATGGCATTGCGCACATACATTTTTCGAACAGAAAAATCTATTGGTGCACGACCGGGTTTGAACCCACGACCTTAGGATCGGAAGGCAGGAAGGGTCAATACCACTAGACCACCGGTGCTCTCTACAATACCTACTTGGATGGATTCACAAACAATAAATGATTTAAGATATATAACTCGACAACCACTGAACCGATTTGGCTGAAAAAAAACATAGATAGATAATGACCGGGAATTGGACATAGGCTACTTTTATCCCGGAAAAAAGTACAATTCCCGAGTATGATGCGAATGAAATCGGGGGTGACAGCTAGTAGGTATAGTTCTCTCGGCGGATCTAGGCTTCCGTGAAGTTAGCCGTTTGTGAAGCGCAAAGACAATTTAGTTAGAAGAAGCTCCATTGCGCATTGAAACGGCTAACTTCACGGAAGCCTAGATCCGCCGAGAGAATTATACATACTTAGTCTACAGAATGTAATATGTAGGTACTTACCTACATCGAATATAAAAAAGTCTGTGATGTGTGACACAATTGCTCTGTATTGGATGTCTAGGTCTCTTTGTAGGAACTTCGTTTTTTTTTTTTGTTCACAAATTGAAATTTTCACATGAAATACATAATGAGCTTAAATAAGAAATATATTAGATTTTTATATACTTACCATAACATCACACAGCCGTTCATCAGGGATTAGACCTTCGTCAAGTTTAGTCGGCAAAAAGTTGCGTGCACCTAATTATTGCCACATTTCCGTGTTACATTGGCAGTTTTTGTTATGATATTAAAAAAACTTAGAATTTGGAGAAGGATGCCTGAAACTCGAAACGGAGGTGCCTAGTTGGTTCCCGACTACTGCTACATGAAACGTGTGTTTTTGGCACAAAAGTAAATAAGTTATGAAGCTTTGTAGCTGAGAAATTTAGAGGCTAGCTTCCGTTCTGATCCGGCTTTTCTCTACTCGTCAGGTGACTTTTATGTCGTTGACATAAGAATCGAAATGGATTGATTCAAGGCGGTTCTCTTTTTAGACAGACTCTACCAGGGACTCCACCCCGAATCCCTTAAATTCTTTAAATTATCTTAACTTCGAGAGTGACATAAGCCTACGTGACTGTCGAGTTGCCAATTTATAACAACAAAACAAATAATGGACGAAATATTTTCTGGCGACATTCATTCAAAAAAATATATTAACGAAATAGGTGATATTAAACATAAATGAACTAATTATTTAGTGAAACACTTGCGGCTTTAGCGGATTCATAAAGATAAAATTTAAGGAATTCGGGAAGTTTGATTTCTTATTACTGACATCACAGAAACAACGACGGCGGATATGACGCATGCTGTGTCACCCACGTGACTTCCTATCTCGGAGTGCTATACCTAGTCTTATTGTACCATGGGAGTACCTTTGAAATGATGTTCATGGAATTTAACCTAGGTTTACAAAAGTTCGTAAGCATGATGTGAGTTGCGGCGGAAGCGGGCGCGCGGGCGGTGCGGCGCGGCGCGGACACTGCCTCGCTTGAGACCTCGAGAGTCCCTCAACTCAAGAGTCAAGCTCTGCCTTGGGTTCAATACCCGCGCCCGTTCGATCGCGGCCCATCCACAATGGGAGAGTAGGTAATGGTAAACTACCATTATTTGACCATTATGAATCCATATTGTTTGAATTGAACTTTCAATGCAATGATGCTGAACTTGCGTAGGTACCTATGGTGTGGGTGGTAATAAAATGTTAGTATTAATAATAATAGAAGTAAGTATACAAAATATAAATATTTGTTTAAATATATATATATATATATATATATATTAAAAGGCAATTGCGTTGCGGTTACATATTTATTAACACACTGAAAAAGTTCTCATAATTTGTTAATCTAAAACAATAATTTATTTGGACTAGTAAAAAACAATGTTTTAAGAGTAGTAGAGTTCTGTGTGATAGAGCTCGTCCGGGAAAGGACTACCACCATACCTATTTCTGCCGCCAAGCAGTAATGTCGCATTGCTGTGTTCCGGTGTGAAGGGTATGGTTTCCGGTGAAATTACTGGCACATGAGGCTTTCGATCTTAGCCTCAAGGTGGCAACCTGCGCGTGATACCTCTGGTATTGCAAGCGTCCATAGGCTGCGGTATCCGCTTACCATCTTGTGGGCCGTACGCTTGGTTGCCACTTCAGTTGTATAAAAAAAAAAGTACCTACTTGTTTACTTTTTAATAGGTATGTAGGTAGGTACAGGTAGGTACATTAATAGGGAAATCACCAAAACCATTTTTTTTTTCATAGTGGTGATTTTTGTAATCAGTTAAGTACCGTGATTATAAAACAGAATTGTACCTAAGTGATGAAACTCGCTACATAGTTAGGTACCATCATGACAGCCTTCTAATGTTCCCACTGCTGGGACACTGGCCTACTCTCAGGCGAGAGTGTTTGGGTCTTAATCCACTACGCGGACCCAATGCGGATTTGTGGATGGCATGTCTTTCGAATTTTTAGTTCTTGGACATGCCGGTTTCCTCACGATGTTATAACGCACATAAATTTTTCGAACAGAAAAATCCATTAGTGCACGACCGGGTTTGAACCCACAACCTTAGGATTGGAAGGCGGGGTCACTACCACCAGACCACCGGTGCTCCTGTAGACCACCGGTGCTCCTGTCAGTTAAGTGAACTTACTTTTTACCTTACTTTTTTGCGATGAAAGTAGACAAACATTATTTTCGTATTTACCTTTTATTTGGACTAAATTAAGCTAGAGCCTTAGAATAAGCTAGAGCATTATTAAACATCTTTAGTTACATAGCGAACTGTAATATTTAAACGACACCAATTTTCTAATTTTGTTAGCACAAGTGGGCAATATTGTTTTTCAACCTACAGCCAGCGTTATCTATACCAATAGTCAACTACCTTTTTTTTTTTAACGATAGAAAAATGCTTTACGCATTCCCCTCAGCTCGGGGGAACCGGGGGGATATGTCGGACTCACCAGAATGACGGCATACCGACTAAAAACTATCGGGGTTCTAACATAACGCTCTGTACCTAGGCTGTGGGAGCGCGCTTACAATCTTCCGTAGCCTAGACACCGTTTGCCCTTTACGAGCACCACCAATAAATTGAAGCATGCTTCTCACCTACATCTCACTTATGAGAGGCACGCGGAACCTCCACGCGCACCGCCTCGAGGCTTGTTAGTAGGCGGCGAACACCCCCCGGTGCCGCCGCCTAAGCCTCCATTATGGGGGTCGATGTCTCCATCGACGTCCTACTCTTTTACTGCGGATAGGGTTATCTGTTAGGATTTCCCTCTCCCTTTCTGCAGCTTCTTTGAGGCCTAAAACACAGAATAAAACTGCAGCATCCCAGGCCTCCTTTCTCTCTACCATTGTCTTCACCAAAGCTCTTAGTGATAGGTCTACACCGACTATTTGCACCAGCTCACTTCTTTGAGTTGCCCATGTTGGGCAGCTTTCCAAAGTGCTGAGCATTGTCCACACTATTACCACAATGGTGGCATTCTTCGGTTGGTTCCCTTCCGATTCGACACAAGTACTTCGAGAAACACCCGTGTCCCGAAAGTACCTGAGTCAACCGGAAGGTCATCTTTCCGTGCTCCCTCTTGAGCCAGGCTGACAGCACTGGACGCAAAGCGTCAATCGTTCTTAGGCCTGCCCTTGGAAGTTCAAGCCTAACCTTCCATAAACTAACCAGGGTGCCATGGATTTTCAGTCTGCGACCCTCTACCTCTCGCAACGCTAGTCTTTGACTTTGAGCTATTTCCTGCTCTCTCCAGTGAAATATAACTGCCAAGCCTCTTGCATCCAAATCCCATGGCAGGCAACCTGCCAACACGCACACAGCCTCAAAAGAGACAGTGCGCTATGCTCGAATCACTCTTAGTGCCATCGCTCTCTGCGGTCTTCTCAGTAAGGCGACATTCCGGCTGCTAAGAGTGTCGGCCCACACCGGAGCCGCATACGTTGCCATGGAGCGAACAACTCCCATGTACAGCCGTCGACAGCCTACCTTGGCACCCCTGATGTTGGGAAGCAGGCCTCCTAAAGCGGCCGCAGTTCCCATTAACTTGGGTGCCAGCTTCATAAAATGAGCGTAAAAATTCCATCGACTATCGAGGACGAGTCCTAAGTACTTCATCGTTGACTCGATGCCGATTCGAACACCACCCACTACTATGTGAGACCCCGATGGAGGCTTGTTGCGTGGCCCGTGGAAGCATATCGCCTCTGACTTATTTAGTGCCACTTCAAATCCTAAACGCTTAATTCTGTCTACCACTTGAGCTACACCTGCTGTAGCAAGAAGAGCAGCATATCTAAATTTCCCCACTCGCAGCGACTAGAGTGTCATCCGCATAACACGTCACACTAACACCCCAAAGAGTAGCACCTCGTAACACCCAGTCGTAACCGGAGTTCCACAGGAGTGGTCCTAGGACTGAGCCCTGTGGAACACCGCACGACATCCCGTGTTGACTCCACCCATGTTGCATTTCAAATGAAACAAATCGTTCGTGCAAATAGTCTCCAATAATTCGTCGGAGGTAATGGGGTACTCTATGGTATTTTAGAGCTTCCCGTATGCAACCCCAAGGCAACGTGTTAAAAGCATTGGCGATGTCAAGGGATACTGCCAAGACGACTTCACCACGAGACACTGCTTCTGCCTTTACTCGCAAGATTGCTGCTACCGTCTATCGCCCTTTTCGAAACCCAAACTGATTATCGTTCAAGTCTGGCCCGACGCAGTTCATGTGCCCAATGAGGCGACCAGCGATTATGCGCTCAAACAACTTTGCCACTTCTTCCAGAAGAACAATAGGTCGGTAAGCAGAGGGTGAATCTGCAGGGCGCCCGCCACACATCAGAAGAACCAAATGTCCGATCTTCCACTCTGTCGGAAAACGCCCCTGTTCTAAACAAGCATCGTAAAAACTTAGTAGACGTAGCCCCAAAGCTTGCAATGCCAAAGCCCATGCTCGGCCAGGAACTCTATCTGGACCTGGAGCAGTGTTTTTAGCCTTCATGCGCAGAACTGCCATTCTCAGTTCAACTTCGTTCACTTCTGGCACTTCAGCGTTCATATCGCTTTCCTCATCAGACAATGCCATCGTTGGCAGCGAAACCTCTTCTCTGTTTGGAAACAGCGTGGACACTACTCTCTGTACGAGTAGAGGATCTAAACTTTGAGTCAATGGTGGTGCCCACGGTCTAAGCTTTTTTCTCACCATTCTATAGGGGCGCCCCCACGGGTCCCTGTTTAGTGACTCTAACCTCTCTTCACGGGCTGCAATTTTAGCTTGTAAAATAGCAAGCTGCAGTTCTGCCTTAGCTGCTTTATACGCTTCATACAACTGCTCTTCCTCTACGAGATTCCGTCTTTGTCTTCTGCGGTGTCTAGTGTATGGACGTCTTGCTGTGACGCAAGCCCTGCGTAATACAGCAATTTCCGCCGTCCACCAGTAGACTTGACGTCTTGATGACTGAGGCTCTACTCTCGGCATCGCTGCATCGCAAATTTGCGTCATTGCGTCCTTGAACCAAGCTGCCTCTTCTTGAACTTCCACCTGCCCAGACGGAACAGATTCCCAGGCCTTAACAAGAGAAGCCTCCTCCAGTAACTCCTGGTCCAAGAGTTTCAGAGCCCAGCGCAGAGAGCTTCTACGTAAACTAGCTGACTGATCTAGACTGTTACGGGCAATTGGCAGAGGAGTTATATCAAACCGAATGTATCGGTGGTCCGATAAAGTTTCCACATCCGTCAAAACCTGCCAGCCATCTATTCGTTGCATCAAAGTTAGACTGCAAACGCGACATCTACAATTGACCCCCCATTATGCCTAACGCAGATGTTGACTGATCCCCGATTTAGACCTGTAGTCAATGCCCATTCCTCTAGCATTTTACCACGAGCACTTGTGATAGGCGATCTCCAAGCCACCGACTTGGCATTGAAGTCTCCAAGAACGAGAACCGGTTGTGGATGGCAACGCCTGACGAGAGCTCCTAACTCAACCAAAAACCTCTCAAAATCAGCTAGGATTCCTGTTTGGCGAAAAATAAGTTTCCACCACCATTACACCTCCAACAAGAGCTGCGACATAACCATTACCTTTAACTTGGGTACCTTATCGAAGGTGACACCTTGAGATACTATCATAACGAAATAGTCAACTACCTACCAACCACAGAGTAAATTGATTTTTATTTATTTATTATGCATTGAACAATCGAACAATTTGACGTTTACGTTAGATGGTGCAACTCACCCTTAGTATTTTTGGCAGCAAACCTAGTGCCAACCAAATTCAACCTTGTTTTCAAGACTACAAAAATTTGACAGCAGAAAAGGAAAAGAACGTGTCAGTGACCCGCGGTTCATTGACGCGCCTGCCTTTTCGATTTCGGATAACTAATTATTAAGCAGAATTACGTAATTTTTTTTTTAATATAAAAAAAAACATTTAGAAAAAAAAGTCCAAGTTTTTTTTTTTATGTGTGGAACCTACCCCTTAAATTTGTCAGGTTGATAATGAATGACCCTAAATAGGATATATAATGTAGGTGCATAAACGCTTCGGCAAGTAAACTTTTCGACGTTTAAAATGAAATAGCGGACCCGCCCCGACTTTGCACAGGTGCTATAAACCTTCCTCTTAATTACTCTATCTATTGCTGAAAACCGCATTAAATCCGTTGCGTAGGTAGTTTACATACATGCATTACATACATAGAGGCACTTTATTTTATACTAGGGATTGTGTGTGTGTGTAAAGTTTTAAAAGGTGTTAGCTGATAGGATTCAAAGGGGGTTCCCCCATTTAACACATTAAAATCCCTTCGTAGGTATTAAAAGTATTGAATGTAATAATAATAATATGCCGATCAAACAAAATATATAATAGCTTTGAGGCGTAGGACGTCGAGAAATCATACAAATGTTTAGCGGTTTGTGGGTAGAGCCTATAAGGTCAACCTTGCACCCACACGAGCCTTTTACGTAAGTATCTCCACTATGTTTATGTAAACAAACGACTTAAGCGACAAAGCTCTCGCAAGCCTTTTGGTACTATAATAGTTGTTCATTCTGGTCTGTTATAGCTTGGTTAATCGTCGAGTTTTTTTCTTAATTTTATTTTGCCCCGAACTCGGTTTGCAACATTCACCTTTGCCTAAATAGGCAAGCGGATTTTAGAACGGCAATAGTGGGCGACATTTTTACCAGAGAAAAATATTAAAATATAACAATAGTAATGTAGTAGATTTGAGGAACATTGTAATGTAATAATGTACAAATTAAAAACGTATGTACCTACTTAATTTAAATGGTCTATACCTATCTTTAGGTTAAATAATAAGAACCTAGGTACCTACTTATATGCTTTTTATGACTTTGTTTTCCTGTGCTGCGAAATAAAAATAATACTTTTAAACCGACTTCAAGACTTCCATGTACCTACCTACCTGAATGTAGAGTATATATTATTGTAGATACCAACCTACAAAAGTGTTTTGATGGGTTGTGTTTTCTGAATACACACATCAACATTGCTTAGGGATATTCAACATTTTGTTGATTTTTACAAAAACTGAAAATAATTTCTTTAAAAACTAGGTATCGCAAGAATATTTATTTTGTGTGGTTTATGAATAATAATAAAATACAACTGTTTGATATTATTTTTAATAAAAATTAAAGTATTTTTACGTAGCCATGACCCCTGACGCTGTTAAAACATCTGCACCGGTTATTCATAATCATACTCAAAATTAGGGTGTTAGTCTCGCTGGGGTGGGTGCGATGCCATGTTTTTTTTTAATGGCAAAAAAGTTGGTCTTCTGTGGTCATATTTTACGGCCAGCCCTTCGCTACAACATGTCCCCCCAAGCGTGTTCAATTGGGTTTAAGTCGGGTGACTGTGCAGGCCAGTCCAAAACCGCGACATCATGTTCCTGAAGGACAGCTGACACCATACACCAATCGCACCGTGTGTGGAGGGGCATTATCATGCATGAGCAATTTGAATTCTGTGAGGGATGATCGCAGGTTCTACGGTTCTTCCGGTATTTTAGTGCAGTCATGCTGCCTCTTATCCAAATGAGCTCGGTTTGCGCGCCAATACGAATTCCTATGATTTTTTTCAAAAAGCGCTAAACCAATTTCGATCAAATTTGGGGACCTCTGAAGTATTACCTACCAAACAAAAAAGAATAATCATATCATTTAATATACAAGTAGGTATTGTCACAGAACAGATGCCTAGGTACCTACTACGTAGGGTAGTATTGTCGGAGAAATCGCGTGACAAGCAAAAAAAAACAAACAGTCGATAATTTTGACCTTGAAATGTTTGTAGGAATCCGGGAAGGTCCGAGATCTGGAAAGGAATTAAACGGTGATAAATTATGGAAAAATTGCGAAAAAAATAACACGTGTAAAACCGCGCTGGGTCAGCTAGACTATTAATCTGTACTAATCTATAGTACTAATATTTTATAGGGAGAAGATTTGTATTTTTGTATGTTTGTATTTTTGTTATTCTATAAAGAGAATATATTTTGTATTTTTGTATTTATGTTTGTTAATAATAAACTCTAACTAGGTACTGGTCCGGTTTCAAAAATTATTTCACCACTAGCTGATCTGCCCCAGCTTTGCACGGGTGCAATGAATACTTAAGCACCCGTGCGGAGCCGGGGTGGGTCGCTAGTAATAAATATAGCCTATGTTACTCAGGGATAATGTAGCATTTTAATGGTAAAAGAATTTTTGAAATCGGTCCAGTAGTTTTTGAGTTTATTCGTAACAAACAAAAATTCAAAAATTCAAATCTTCTCTCTTTATAATATTAGTATAGATATAGATAGATATAGATTAGAGTGCTACATTATCCCTGAGTAACATAGGCTATATTTGTTACTAGCGACCCGCCCCGGCTTTGCACGGGTGCGGTTTCATTGCACACGTGCGAAACTGGGACGGACTGCTACTTTGAATTTAAAGTACCTAGGTACTTGCGCATAAAAGTTTGGTCCAATAAGGGTCCAACGTTGTAGAAAACCGGAACTGGGTTAGCCGGATACGGATACTATACCAATAAGTAGGTACTTAAATCGGATTTAATGAAAAAAAATACAGTCATCTGGTAACGACGACGATGAGTATAAATCCGTTACGTCATGCATAGAGTTAAAACAAATCAGTAGGTAGGTAAGAAAAACAAAGCAAATAGTAAGAACCTACGTACATTCCGTCCATGGCTGTGTCCATCATGGTACGTACACAGAAGAACCTCTAATGGCGTCGTGTGAGAGAGAAAGGAACACTTCTGTGGAACAGAATGCTAAACGTGCATTTACAGCTCGACGGTTAAAGACTGCTGCAGTGAACAGAGAATTACACAGCCAATAACAGTGTGTAAGCAGTCAGTGTATGTAGGTAGGTACTAAAGGTAGTGCTTATATTCTCTCTGGTAGGTACCTTTCACATTCGCATGCCCCATTGTTCATTGTCTTTCAGAAATAACTAGTTTTATCACAGTCTAAAGCAACAAGATTTATATTTTACATATGATTTCGATTATTTGAGCGAGATACTTATCTATAAGATATATCCTTGAAAGGCTCAGAAACTCATTCTGTAGTCTTGATTTCTTAATTGCATATAGTAGTTAAATTGATGAATTTGATGATGATAAATTGATACCTTGTATAATTTTTTTGGGTCCTCATAGTTAAAAACAATACATGCAATGGTGGTCTCAGAGTTAGAACTTAAGATTATAAGATAATGTGTTTTAGTTTTAGTACGTTGTTGTCACTGACCCGTGTATTGGGTACCTTTTTGAATCACTCTATTAATGTCTATGACAGAGTCAGTGACAGCTATATTGAATTGTCATTTTTTATTGTCTATTGCTAAGATGGCGGGTGACGAAAGTGACAGGTTTGTAAATAGCAAGAGAACAAAAATAGCGAAATTATAATTTATTTTCGTAATAAAAAGAAAATGACATACTGCTTCTACAAATAAAACAATCAACTTAATTAATATCTCATTTCTAGTGACCTAAAGCCATCCAGTGTAGCAATAATTAGAGAAGTATACGATAGTGAAAATGCCCACATTAAGTTTGAAATGGAATTGGAAAGAGCACTTGAGGCCGGCGTGAGTGTTATTGTCATAGAGCCAGAACCCCTGGGTGAAGAAACTGCTCGATGGATTTATGTGGGGAACCTTTTGCATAAGGTCTCTGTCTACAGTGGTCTTTGCAGTGTTGCTTCAGGTAAGACAAACTTGTATAATTTTTTTCTAAACTGAGCACATATTTGAAAAATTAAATACTAAGAAACTGAGCACGTCCTTGCACTGGAAATATATTTAAGTACATCTAAACTATATATTTTACTTTAGTTATAGCACTTTCTTCTACAGGCGGTCCAAACATAAATGTCAAAAAGAAAAAATTAGATTCCTCAGATCCAGGGGTTTTCGAAAATACCCCATGTATGTTCCCCGATTTTTCGCGTTGTAATACCCAGCAGAGCCACCACGTTAGAATCCGATCATTTATATCTTAAAAGAATGTTTGAGTTATAAAAATAAAACCACTGCTTAATAATGATATTTTTCAACACATACATACTAAACACAATACGTACAACCGTTTCAGCTTAGCGCCCAGCATAGATAGCCTACATATAATTTGCAATGCCTGAAAAGAGCAAATAAGTTCTAAGTGCCATATTACTTTTAAGACCTTCTGTAACACTTATTGATGCAAATAAATATCTTGAAATCTTGAATCTATGATTTTTTTAAATGTTTGGTTGGAACATTTGAAACTGATAAAAAAAAGAAGTTGTTTCACGCAGTATGGAGCCGAGCCCTGGTCCTTTGTAGGGGTCTAGATAATTAGATAATCATTAAATCAAAACTTTTGTAACTTGCACTAATGCTACGAAGTTGATTTATGCATGATTGTAAGTACAACTCATTTGAGATTATTTTACAAAAAAAATCTTCGATTTTATTTTTTCAAACCGACCAAACATTCTTTAAAAAAAACAAAATCAACGAATCATAACTCAAAAAATACAAAAATCGGGGTACATACATGGGGTATTTTCGGATACCCCTGAATTTGAGGTATCAAAATTTTTTCTTATTGATGTCTATGGACCATAAAACAATAAATAACACATAAAAGTATCTAGAACCTACAACAACTAATAACAATTGAATTTGTGTAGTTTTGATTGAATACTACTCTATCTCACTCCTGTTGTATGTAATATGTGTTCTGTTAATCACTGTTATAAATGAAAATGTACATGGACGACCAAAGGCTTGTTGTCAGAGTTTAATAAATGTATTACTTGTTATTAGTTTTGAGTTGCAAACTTTGTTTTATTTTCAGGTATTGCATGGAGCTCACTAGCTTGTACTCCATTTGGAATAGTCTCCGTTTTATGTTCTGGATGCTATACACTGTCATGGCAATGGGATCCTTGCTGTAAATACCAAGAAGAAAAAAATCACAGACATCTATCTACATTGCCTATGTTGAGTGACCTCACATCTGCTTCTCCTGTAGTACTTGTTCATACAGACAACAAAAGAAAAATAATACTTCACAATACTGTCTCCTTTGCAGCTGCTGCAATTTGTTTATGGAGAGTCTATAAAATATTTAACTAATGCAGCTTTCATGGGATGGTTCTAAGTTTTATGGAATAAAATTGGAAGAGACATTATGTTTGCATGGTAATGCTATAGGAACTAAATTTATTATAGATTTCAATTGTTTTTATATTTAAGAGTCAAAGTATGTAGTTTTAATTTTGCTGTAGGACACAGTCAGTGTAAAAATGTTATTATAGTAGAATTAGTTGAAAAACTTGTACAAAAATATTTCGTTTTATGAAGCTTTTAAGATAAAGCAATACCCAGAGCCAGCTCTATCTCGCTGATATCTGAAAATAGGTAGTATATAATAGTGCATCGCATTGTGTTAATCAAGTGTGTGTTAGTGTTAGCAGTAGAGTAATCTGTTACCTTAGGATTCAAATAGATAGTTACAAGCAATACAATAATATAAATATTTACTGTTTTATTTGTTAGGAAACATAAAAATTTAACAAAAAATAGTTTTTGACATCAATATAAATTTAAAGTTTTCAGCAAAGCTAAACTAATAAGCAGAACCTAAATTATCTTTGTAGTTTACACAATAATCATGGATTCAAATGATACTGATAAAATGATTTGGAACATGGGTAGGGTAGTATTAATTTGAATAGGTATCAGTATCATCATAATAAATCTCAGGTATTTTTAAGTAAAAGTGAGTATGCAATGGAAGTAATGGTCAAAAACAAAAAAGGTAACCAAAATAAAAATAACACTTCCTATTAATAAAATTGGGAATGATAACTAGACTAAATTTCTGCCCTAGAATCTTTAAACATATTTCATGTCTGCTTTGCAATTTAAACCGATTTTTTTACTGATGTTTTATTAGCTCTTTTATACATAAACCAAAAGTATAAATTCGGGGCAGCCTGCCTCAGAAACATAGCTAAGGTAGGTAAAAACTGACTGATAACCAATTCGTTCTTCTTATCAACCACAGCATCAAGTATCTTGCTAGCAGTATATTCAGGTGTGAATCCAGTGGCAGTGCTTGAATCCATTACTGTAAACAAAAAAGGTGTTTTATCTTCATATATAGGTACAGGATGGTCCAAACATACGTCAATAAGAAAAAAAAAAAATCTCAATTCTCAGATCCAGGGGTATCCGAAAATACCCCATGCTCCTCGATTTTTCGTATTTTTCGAGGAATGTTTGGTCAGAACGTATGAAATTGATAAAAAAAAATCGGAAACCAATGGATCTGAGGAATCAAATTCTTTCTTATTGACTTCTATGTCTGGACCAGCTTGAACACAAATGAATTCCTGTGCGTTAGTCTCGCTAAAACTCGAGAACGGCTAGACTGATTTGGCTAATTATAGTACTAAAATATTTCTAGGAGTCCAGGGAAGGTTTAAAAGATGCGAAAATATGGAAAAAGAGCATGTGAAACAGCATAGGTCAGCTTGTCTAGAATAAAATATAAGTTATTGTAAAGATCCACAAGTATATCTACATAATCTCGTTCTTCTGTGTAAAGAACATGTTTGCATGTGTGCATGTTTGTATAATAATTTAGGTACAAACCTCCATGATTACCACCGGCACCATTCAGGGCATTAAGTGATATATTCGTTTTTATATACCCTGGACTGATGACAGTAACATTGATATTATGCTGATGCATTTCTGCCCGCAAAGAATCACCAAAAGCTTGAAGTGCATGCTTAGACGCTGCATATGCTGAACGGTCTGGTATGGCAATTAGACCCTGCACTGAGCTCACAAATACAATGTGACCACTCTTTTCTTGAACCATTTTGGGCAAGATAGCTGAAAAAAGTAAGTTCATACAATTGAGTGGCTAACACAAGTGATATATACACTGGCTTCCAAAAAAATCAACTCACCCCAATTTTTTGGTTGGTTTGGTGGGTTGATTTTTCCACCAAAAATAGAGGTGGGTCGGTTTTTTTGCAGGCCAGTATAGTTTAAAGGCCTCAAACATGGCCTGCTGATGTAAGTAAAATTTTTTGACTAATTTCAAACAAAGGCAGGTAGGTAGCTTTATTATTAAAAACAACTTGCATTAAAATATCACAAAAAAAACTCTCAAATTAACAGCTCTCTTACCTTTAGTTAGGGCAACTGAACCAAAGTAATTTACAGTCATTATCTCTTTATCTACTTCAAGTTTAGTTTCTATGATAGAGCCTCGGTAAGAGATTCCACCATTGTTTATGAGTATGTCAATATTGCCACATTGATCGTAAACTTTTTGGACAAAAGTATCCAGATATTCCAAATCACCAAGGTTTAACTCCAAAACAACAGGTTCTTGAGTACCAGTCTGAAAATGAAGGATGCTTGAGGTGTAGGTAGTATAACAGTACAAAATCAGTAAATAATATCAATTAAATAAAAAATAATCTGATATTGTTTCATAATGTTTGCTATACTGGTTGAACTAATTTGAATGAAACTTGAAATAGTAATACTTGGGTCTTGACTTGGAATAGCAAATAGGCTATTTATGGCAAGCAACGTCACTGGCAGATAGAGCTAGTATGTTTATAACTTGAAAATTATTATTCACTGTTTGAACTCACAAAGTGCTTTGAAATAAGATCCTGTTTTACTCTTTCCAATTCTAATTTACGCCGAGCTGCTAATACCACTTTGCATCCTAGTTCATAGAAGGCATGTGCCAGTGCTTCTCCTATGCCTGAACTGGCTCCGGTTATGACCACCACCTAGAACAACACACTTTGTTACACAATTAACTGCATAGTTTTCTTCATAATAAAATGATTAATCTATTGTTGCAATGTTATGTACCTTTCCTTCCAAAGCTGCCCTTCGTTTTTTCCAGGATACATGGTTAAGCAGCCCATACATTGTAATTCCCAATGTTATAGGTAAACCTATAAATTTCATGTACCAGGAGGCATCTACATTGTAAAAGGGCCTCATTTCGAGTTTTTTAGATCTACTCAACAGTCAGCAGCTCTACAGGAGTCACTGCACAAGGGCAAAACAAGGGTACCTCTACAAGGATACAATCTTGGATCTAATATAACTGCAAAATAATTTAAATGATTCTCCCTCCCTGCAGTGTTTATTTCTCTCCAAGAGAATGTAAGCACGTAATATTTTACTCTTTGCACTACGTTTATTTCTTTTGGTTTGTGTTCCCCCCTGTTGCCAGAGAGAATCTATGAAGCACAGAAGCACTACGTTTAGAAGATAAACTCAGACTTTGTCTAAGCTAAACGTAGTGCTTACATTCTCTTGGGTCTGAGTCTAGACCTCCGAATATTCTATAGTTTATGGTCTTATTACTAGATTACTAGGAGTTGTGTCTCTGCCTCACACGGCATCTGACTCACGTTAACTTAGAATCGGGGTTCTGTGAGTGATGAACGTTTGTCAGTACTAGTGCTGACCCGCTACTGACCTAATGTAAACGCTATTGGGTCAGTACTGACCTCAATCAGAGAAAATCAAGGAGTTGTTTTCAATTCGAGATTTAAAAAAAAAGGAGTTCCGATTACTTCGACAGATGGCGCTATCTGCCCTACTGCCATACTGGGAAAGGTTATCGAACAAGAAAAAAGTTGGTAACTCCGTTTTTGTTTCGTCTCGTGTCAAGCGGAAGGTTATGGGTTCCATGTCCTGCTTGAGGCAAAATAATTTAACTCCAGTACGACCAAACTCAATGTACTACGAAGTACTTACTATGACTTAGACACCAGCCAGAGGTATGACAGACAGTGGCAGCAGGAGCAACCAATGTTGAATTGACATTCACGGGCTCGCCAGTTGAGCTACCGCCATCTAAATGACAGCTTTTTTTTTTTATAACTTGAGACGAAAACTCCTCAGTGCGATTTACATTGGGTCAGTGATTGACTCCAAATGAACTATGAAGTCAGTGCTGACTTTGAGAACTGAGTTTCTTTGTTTACAACCTGAGAATTTGAAGTCAGTGCTGACTTTGCTACTGATTTAATGTAAATCATACTTCATTTGGAGTCAGTCTCTGACCCAATGTTAATCGCACTTAATTAGACTATTACTGACACACATGTTCATCCGTCTGTGGCTATGTGGCATGTGTGTCAAAGCATTGTTAGTAAGAGCATGCAGAAAAACCAACAGTTGTTTGGTTGGCATGAATAAATATTGGCAGACATTTATTTCTTATCCGCTCTACCGCGGTGACAGAAATATCAGTACGTGTTTCATCCCTCCACGGGACGTCATCAGGACCTTCGACTTGTTCTCCGGCAGACGTGTTGCTCCGTCGAGCGCTTTGACTTTGGCTCCAGCGCTAACAAGTCGATGGTCCTGATGATGTCCCGTAGAGGGATGAAACACGAGTCGATATTTTTCTTTTGAGGTTAACTGTGTTAACTGTGTGACCTCATTGGTCAAAAAGTTAAGCGGAGTAGTACTAGAGATATTTCGTCTGCTTTTTATCTTGTAATGGATTTCTGCAAAGTAGCGCCTGAATCTATCAATTAAGTTACGAATAAACTAAAAACTTATTTCACCATTGTAATGCTACATCCCTGAGTAACATAGGTTTTATAAATTACTAGCGACCAGCCCCGACTTCGCATAGGTGCTTAAGGTTTCATTCACGTGGGAAGCTGGGGCAGATCGGCTAGTTTGGTATATTTTGATGAAATGCAGTTCAATCACGTTACTCTACGTCATCGTATGCGGTTAAATATGGAGTCAAAAGTACGTCCGCATTGTTCCGAGGCGCGAGCGCCACTGAGAAACGATATTGTACAGCATCGCGACGACGCGACGGGACGGGGCGCGACTCGGCGCGAAACCTTTTGACTCGGTGCAAAAAGCCGATCCGGGCCCGAAAGCTTGCGAGGAACACCGAGACAGTCCGGCCCAGGGTGGGCGAGCGAGCACTACCATGTACCTACTACACTCTCGCGCGCGCTCGCCCTGTCTCGGTCTGCCTCGGTGAGAATGTACAGCCGCCTTAGTATTCTGAGGAACAAACCACATTAGCTGTATTCTTAATAAGGACTGCCTCAGACAAATTATAAAGGACTGCACATAGTGTACTGGTGAATAGTCTATGCATGGTGTTATTTATTTTTTAGCCTGAGATGTTATGTGACATTTTTAGCCTGTGGTTGTGTGAATAAAATGAAATAATGGCGTCATGTGGTGAACATTTCAAACACTTGGCAACACTTTCATGATCCCTTGAGCTAAATGTTGGGAATGAGTTTATTTTGTCCTGGATAAAAACTAAAAGATTATCATAATGTTTCAGTGAGTATTCTTCGTATCTTCTCAACACTCACGCAGCTTCTGATATTTACATTTACCAGTTTGTAATGGGAGTGTCGTACAAATGCGCTGACCTTCGTTTTGATGCACAACGCACAACAAAGCATCAAATTGACGGCTGCCCCATTTACAAAACAGTGTTTGAAATAAAATAACACCAAGAGAAATAGTTATCAGTGCTATTAGAGTGGTGAAAATAAAACAAGAGCTTACGAAGCTATGAAAAGTGTTACGTGTGTGAAATGTGAAAGACGACTTCATTCACGCAAACAAATTGTTTGTTGCCCATTGCTGAAGCAAGCAGGAAAATACTTTCTTTTTAATTTTCTTTTAGGAACGTAGGATTGAATCTGGCGAAATAAGTGAAAACATCAAGATGAATGAGAGGGATGTACCAAGTGTCCCAATTACAACTTTAGCAGGTGTAGCCAGCCTCACAGACTGTAAGTATCACAAATCAAATTTGTATGATTGTCACAGTAGCTTGAATGTCTAAGAATTACTTTCTTCTCATAAAACTAAAATTCATCAACTACAATATTATAAAATAGTGTATTCAGAAATTAACTGCAGGTCTGGTTCATGAAATATAGATTTTCAAAGTTAGTATTCACATACAGGTAATGATGATCTGAATCACTGAATTTTATCTGGCTTGTATACATATATTCAGAAGTGCCTTCATTTAATGGCAACAGCTACACCTATAGGTGCTGTGATTGATTGTCAGTTTAGTTAACAAAATTCTACATTGTATTTGTTATTTTTCTTCAGTGTTACCAGTGTTACCCTTACCAACACCTTTACCATCCACATTAAATAACAAGTCACAACTGTTTCACCCCCGTGTTGCTGAGGAGGCCGCTATTCTGCTAGCAACTCGTGATGACAGCTTAGTGACCCTGCTGCTCCAATCTCTTATGCAAACATCAGTTCAACACATGTAAGGAATTAATATAATATTGTGATATTAGTAGTTAAAACTCAGGGTTCAAATCTATTTACTTCAGATGAGTTTAGATAATATGATGTTCATTTAATTAGCAGTAATCTTCCCATTGCAGTGATTTGAAAGATGAAACCATACCAAATGCTGTGAGTCCGGCCCCACAACCAGCTACACCTGAACTGTTGAAAGCAATCTTGAATGTGAATCCCAATGTGTTTGACCAACAACAAAGAACTTATTATGGCAACCACCTGAGCACGGCAAAGTTTAATGGGGTTTCACCAGCACCTTCGTACAGTTACTCACACAACGCAGTTCCCTCAAGCCCATCACCAGTTGGACCAGCAGTACAATCAGCATCCATTCCAAATCAACAGTTACTAGCTCCACCATCACAGTCTTCACCCCATGTGAATATGGGCTCACCACCCTCACAAGCTAGGCCTGGTAGTCAAGTCAACATCTCAGCTCAAAACAATGTATCTCCAATTTGGAATAGTGCAAACTCCTCAAATGTCTACACAAGCCCATTGTCAAATACACCATGTCCAAATTCACAAAATGGAGGATTCTACAACAGTTTGGTGCAAGATAACAGAAATTTTGATACTAATTTGGAAGATAGAGACCCCTTAGCCATGTCACCAAGTCAAACTGATCAGCCAATGACAATGCAATCTCAAGAGAAAACTTTTGAACACGGTACTATGTTGTTTTATGTAGTGGGTTAAGATCTTAAAATTATTTAATTATTTTTAAGAAGACCAACAGATTTTAAATCTTAATTTAATTTTAAAAGTTTTTAAATTATATTATATAATTAAATTAGATTAACTTAAATCACTTATCAGAAAATACAATTACTAGTCTTCACTATATCACTGTATTATAGCTGTTGATCAAGTGGCAACTAGGCTAAATGCGGGTATCCAAACTGTATCAGAACAGTGACTGACAGACACGGACAGTCATAACTTTACTTTACTTGAAAAATAGGCCCTTACTAAAATTATTATTATTATTTTAACAACATTAGTTTGTTGTCTTTCAGATGGTGGTAATGTAATGACAGGCCAGTCACCAGCTCAGGCCAGCGTAGCACCCTCGCCACTGCGCCAAGAACCTCAAGTGCCTCAGCCTTCCATGGGTGCGCCATATGCACCCATACAAGAAAAACCAGAACCTAATAAAAGCATTATTAGATTTCCTGTGGTAAAACTTGGGAGGCTTTCAGTAAGTTTTCAGTTGTCTTAGATAATATCACTACTAGGTAATTTAGTATTTATTGAATACAAGCTTCTGCCCGCGACTTTGCTTGAGAATACCTAGACAAAACTAGTCTATACAGGGTGTAAAAAGACTACTACCGAAAACAGGGGGGTGCAATCAGACCATGATTCTGAAAAAAACAAAAAATAAGGTTGGGGTGTAGCAAACGGACCTCGAATAAGCAAAAAACAAAATAAAATTAAAAAACAGCAAGGTACCATTACGTTCACACAAACAGATGATCTCGCCAGGTCATCGACCGAGCGCGTGAGCGATACGGGAGACTCCTGCGGACGCCGCGCCGCGCGCCGTCTCTCTCTCTATCGCGCGGTCGCGTCACACGACTTATACATTGTTGACTGCTAAAATAAATAAAAACGTAAAAATCGTATTTTCTCTTGCTATTATTTTTTTCAGACGCGTGATTTTTTTTTGGTTTGGTTTTGGGGTGCTGTACCACCCCCTTTCGTTTTCGGTAGTCGTCTTTTTACACGCTGTGTGTTATTTCCAGACCCCCTGGGGCCTATTGCATAATGTTACTCATAATACTAGAAAATAATACAAGTTAAAAAATTACTAATATCTTATGAAACTACTTATAATATTAGTATCTCTTTTATTAGTAACAATAAATGCATTATGCAACGTTAATTATGAGTACTTGTACTATTTTTTTAATTTTCCTAATATTATTAGTGAAATTATGCGACACATTGCCTCATATTATTGGGTAGGATTGACAATCAATTAGCAACGTATTTAATATGTGCTTGTAATTTATGAACTTGTAACTTGTATTATTTTCTAGTATTATGAGTAACATTATGCAATAAGCCCAACTATAACTTTATCCAAATTGGTTCCATTTGGACATTTATTAGTTGGATGCTACTGTTACCTTACCACTCTGGTATAATTCTGTGTTCTTCTGTCCTGTCTATAAATTATTTATGTTTAATATGGTTTAACTACTTGTTTCTATTAGGAGGGGATATTAAAAAAACACGAATATGGCAATGATGATAGAAAAAGTAGTGCTATTGAATCAGATTCAGATGATAATGTACCACTTAAATCAAAATCTGGTATCAATACACCAGCCGTAGATAAAGAAAAAGAAGCAATAGATATAGCTAGAGAGAAAAATTGGGAAGCTGTGAAGCGAAAACATGAAGAAGCCAGTAAAAAAGAGGAGGCTGAAGCAACTATTGGTAAACAAAATGTTTTATTTGTTTTTTTTTTAATCTGAATGGTCATATTAATAAAATCAAATTTCGATTTCAGTGCGACCTAAGCTGCGGAAAGTGGAGAGAAGATTAGTACCTGTGCTTGAAATGTTGTCTGTAGATGAATTGATGGAAACAAACACATATCAACGGTTTAACAAACTGATTGAATCTGTGTTTGACGCCATTGATGATGACGTGCTTATAACGGAAGAAATGGGTAAGCAAGTATAACTTAATTTACAGAGTTGCATTTAATAAAATCACGAATTAGTAACCAACTTTAAGACAAAGTGAAGGTAGTGTTGACTTGCTGGCACAAAATCGAAAAAGGAAAGTCATAGTCTGTTTTTACTTCGATTTCTTTAGGTATCTTATCATCAAATCTTTTATTTGTCATACGGTTTTCCTTTTTTGTTACAATAAATCCAAGACACGGTGTAAATATGCTTGTCTCTTTCCAGAGGGAACCGACATTCCTGAAGAATTGTTGCTACCACGCTATCAGCTCCAAGAGCTATGTTCTGAAGCAGCTAAGCTGAAAAATCTTGGTGCTATGGAAGCAATACCTTCTGATAGATTAGTGCGATTGTTGAACATTTTAGAGAAAAATATCAGAGCTGCCGAAAAAATGTCTCTTGTGGGTGATCCGGTAAGTAATTATTTTGCTAAGTAAATATTCATGCTTTATACATAAGTTATATTATATTATGGTGCTCATATATTTTTTTATCATAAAACAGAGATCCCAGTCACACCGCTAGATGCGTAAATGGATGAATAAAATATGGGTAGAATACTTATTTTATTTTTTATTTTACAGGAGGATAGTGAAGAAATGCGGCAAATATGGGTTGAGTCAGCCTTAGAAAGGGTTATGTGTGCGTCTGACGCATGTCTGACAGCCCTGTATGTGATGACTTCTCCTAGTATGCCCAAAAGAATATTTCTGGAAGATGTCATAGATAGAATTATTATGTTCATAAAATTCCAATTGAACAACACGATATATTGTGTTTACGATCCTGTTTACAGTATTCAATCGACATCTAAAAAGAAAGGTATGTTGTTTTATAAAATTCTACAGTTATGATGTAGCAAAATATATTTTAATAAGATCAGTTAATTCCTTTTTGAAGAGTTTTTACCTTTGTTTGTACTTTTAAGTGGATGGACGCAAGCGAAGGGGCGGTGGCGCGACCAACGCTACGCGGAGAGGCGCCGGCTCCACGCGCGCCATTCGGGAGCTGTACACGCACGCTCACGAGTCAGTGACGCTACTCTCGGAGCTGCTGGGCGCGCACCACCTGACTGACACCACGGTGCTACACGCTTCCACTGTCGGAGTCTCACCTTTCTTTGTGGAGAATGTTAGCGAGTTGCAACTTGCAGCGTTGAAACTCGTCACCACGGTAAATAGTATTATGTTTTACTAGCTGCGCCCCGCGGTTAAACAGTTATCCCACGGTACCAAACATTTTTCCGAGATTAATCTATGTATAATATAAAATAATAGATAAGCTTATGTATAATTCCAGATTAAAATCTGCGTAATGTTTCAGAGTTTCAGTTCAGTTCAGCCTTTCTGGTGTGATGCTCCCACAAACATACAAACATCCAAACTTTCCCTTTTATAATATTAGTAAGATGGCGTTAAATTCTGCGCCTTTGGATGCTATGTATCAGACCGGCGGCGGCGTGACGGCGCTGCAAGCTTAGACAGTCGGCACTGTATCACATCCAATAAAAAATTCTATCAACGGTTGTTACAGATATTCACAAAGTATGAGCAGCACCGACGATTACTCCTCGAAGATATATTAGCGTCGATTGCTCGAATACCAAGTTCGAAACACAACCTACGCTCCTTCCAACTGAGCTCAGATCAGCACATTCAAATGCTGACTGCCCTTGTGTTGCAATTGGTGCAATGTGTTGTAACATTGCCCGAAAGTTTATGCAAGTCTCATGAGAAAGACAAGAATAAGAACCAAGCTGAGACTTCTGATGGGAAAAAAGTAAGTTCCTCGATATCTATTTTGGTTTGATTTATTATTGTACAAGTTAGCTCAAGCAATTCATCATCATCATCAATAATATTCTATTTATTTGCAGCATGTAGATAAAGATCTTCTAATAATATCCAAGTACGAAGCAGCGATCAGTGTGGGCGGAACATTCCTGACGTCATTCCTGAACAAGTGCCGGAGTCGAAATGAAGATGTTGACTTCAGGCCCCTGTTCGAAAATTTCGTGCACGATTTACTCACGACGGTCAACAAACCCGAGTGGCCTGCCACTGAATTGTTGCTGAGTCTACTTGGAACTATGCTGGTGAGTTACCTGCAAACTGCAATTGTTATCATGTCCTTAGTTCTAGTATTTTATAGACAAAATAAGTTACGGGCTCAATGCCGTGCCACGAAGGGTATGTTCTAGTCGATCATGGTAACTTGTATTTACAAGTACTAATAAACGAAAATTAGCTTTAAAAACTGTTTACCGCCAGGAGCCTTATTCGCTAGGACCAAACGCGGTTCGTTACGATATCTGCGTGGAATCGTCTTTGACGAGCCGTGTTTTAGTGCTCGTCTGACGGTTTTTTCAAGGTCAAACTATCATAGCGAAACTATCGCTATTGAAAATCTTTTTACAATTCCACACCACGGCGAGTTTAGAACACGTTAGTAACGTTATTAGTAAAGATTCTCCTATGTCATAGCGAATAACGCCCCAGGCAGGTCAGCGCCGCATATTATGAAGCTGACGGCTTCGATCGTTATTGCGAGCAAGTGCTCAGCTGAGAACTGAGAGCTTGCATCTTCAATTCCGGCTGCGGGATTTGTAAATACTTGTCCATGACCTGCATGCTGTTGTACATGGTACTTTTAGATTCTGATATGTCTGAAACATGAAATCCTGGTGTGTGGTTAGGACTGTGTCACAGAACAGATATTAGTACTATACAACTTTCGTCGGAACTGAAGCTTAGTTTTTTTTTTTTTATACAACTGAAGTGGCAACCAAGCGTACGGCCCACAAGATGGTAAGCGGTGTAGATTATGTGTAGGTCCAACCGCACGCATGCCAGCGCGAGAGAAAGTGTGCTTGCTCGCTCTTGCTATAATTCGGTGGGGTCAACCATGACACTCACACACACAACAGCACCGTTTACGTTTGCTTCATACATTATATTGAGAGTGTCCGGTGTGTGACTGTGTCTTGGGCCTACATTAGACGTGTGTTTATTGTTCAATGTTTCAGGTAAAATACATGTCAGACAAATCTATGGAGATGTCAGTGCGCGTGGCGTCTCTGGAGTACCTGGGGCTGGTGGCGGCGCGGCTACGGCGTGACAGCGTGCAGTCGCGCGCCAAGCTCTCTACCATGGACGCCGTCGTGCGCGACATCCGCGCCGAAGAGGAGAAGGACGGCACTCTCGCGCAGGTATCACTATCTCACTCTCTTTATATTACCTTTTACTTACCCTGCTATGTATCACTGACCTAAAAAGAGCAAGATGTTCTCGACATCTTCGATAGAGCGTAAGTTCAACTCGCACATAAGAATAAGAATAAGAATTTATTTATTTGACACACACACAAAAAAGGAAAGTAATACAAGACAAGGTGAGTAAGTAAGTAGGTACCTATTTCTTAGAATAAACTAAAAACAACAATAACATAACCGAAATGACTGGTGAGATCAAGGGCCCGGCGGCAGTGGGATCTCTTTTGAACTTAGCTATGCAATATCCATCTCGTATTCAGGACAATTCCGTTCTAACCCGCTAAATGGTTAAAATTTGATATGCCCAGACGATTTTCAAATATTTATTTTCACAGAACGCAACATCGGGGCTCGATGAAGACGAAGAGCGGACCGAATTTCTACAGCGAGTGTTGCTCGACTACCTAGCGATCAATGGACAGAAGGACCAAGCCTGGAACTGTGCACGACATTTCTACATCACGCAGTGGTTCCGAGATATGGTTGTTCAACCCAAGATCACTTCACCCACCAAGAAGACGAAGAAATCAAAGAAGCGGTACAAGGACGAATCCAGTGACGATACCGATGCTGACGATGACAGCGACGGCGGCGTCAAAAGAACCGAAAAAACCAGTGCAATTTTATCGGCGGAGAAATTCAAAACAATAGAGCGACGAAAGAACTTCTTTCTTGAGAAAATACGGCCGTTCAGGTATCAGGGCGGCACGCAGGTGCAAGTGATGCAATCGTACATCGACTACGGCGGCGCGGAGCTCATATCGCAGTATCTCGCTTCAAAGCGATCGTTCTCGCAAAGTTTCGACAAATACCTCAGAAAGATCCTTGTGATTCTCTGCGAGAACACGATAGCTATTAGGACGAAGGCGATGAAGTGTCTCGCGATGATAGTGGAAGCAGACCCGGCGGTGCTCGCGAGGCCGGATATGCAGATAGGCGTGAACCGGTCCTTCCTCGACCAGTCGACGGCGGTGCGCGAGGCGGCCGTCGACCTCGTCGGCAAGTTCGTGCTCAGCCGGCCAGATCTCATTGACAAGTATTATGGAATGCTCTCAAACAGAATATTGGTAAGTTACTCGCAATACTACGCGACCACGATCAGCTGTGCGTTAATTGTTCTACACAAAGTATATTTATCTCTTGAAGCTGGTTCTTTATTGGACACACTTATAAAGCAATTTAAATTACCTATGTCTAGCAAACATTTTATCATCGATGCGAACCAGGCAACAAGCAGTTAAATAATTCAGAATAAAATAATTACGTAAAATTAACACTGGATAACCAATACCTACAAAGCAATTGTCGGGAAACCCGGTTAACATTGTCATTTAATTTCAGGATACTGGAGTATCGGTGCGAAAACGTGTGATAAAAATTCTAAAAGACATTTGTATAGAGTGCCCGGAATTCCCTAAGATTCCCGAGATTTGTGTTAAAATGATTAGAAGGGTAAACGACGAGGAGGGGATCAGGAAATTAGTGATGGAAGTGTTTCAAAACATGTGGTTCAGTCCTTGCGCAAATACGATGCGGCCCGGCGCGCTCGACATGACGGCCGCCGCCGCCGACCCGCTCACCAGGAAAGTGCTCAACATCACAGACGTGGTTATATCATCGAGAGACATCGGTCTCGAATGGTTCCAGCAACTGTTGATGAGCGTGAGTTAACCCGTTTTATTCCTAATTGCTACTTTTACACTGGATATGATTGTAACTAGGGCGGGAATCCACGTAAGCGACCCCACTTCGCTTAGCCGAATTCCCGCCCTTTGATAAACGAACAGTATCGTAATTGCAATTGCAATCGTGTCATAGTTGCATCATGTCATCTTTACGCGGAAACATTTTTTGATTGTTTACATCTCTCCTCTCCGCTTAGGCCTAAAGGTATAAAGGTCACTAAAAGTCTCCACAGCGCAACACCAAGTCATGCAAACCAGGTCTGTTTAGTTGGAAAAAGTTACAATCATTAATTTCATTTGCAGTTATTTAAACCAAAAGAGGACAAAGATGATTCAACAAAAATAATTTACCAGCCGCCTAAATCTCTTTTGGTTGCGTGCCAACAAATTGTGGACTGCCTCATTGAGAGCTTACTACAATTAGAAGAAAGTAGTGCCGAAGGTAAACTAGCAACATATCCATAGATATTTTCTCTGTATTAATATTTTAAATGTGAATGTAACTCTGTCTCCCTATTATGTTTTTTTTTTCGACCGCTTTCTATATATAATAAAAAATATCTATCTATGTATTGTATTGTATTAAGTATATATCAGTCATCTAGTACCCATAATACAGCTCTGTTTAACAGCAGCTTATCTTGGGGCTACATGATTCTGTGTGGATTGTCCAGCATTATTTATTTATTTATAATAAAATGCATTATTTTGTTTACAGGGACTAGCTCATCACAGCGTATATTAGCGTGCCTTTCAACTCTGCATTTATTTGCTAAAATTAGGCCACAATTGCTAGTGAACCATGCCTTAACGTTACAACCGTACCTGTGCTTAAAATGTCAAGTAAGTGTTTTTTTTTCCATTTTTTCTTTTTTATGGACACCCAACACCACACAAAAATATTAAAAAGGTTTTGCGCTCTAGTCTTCCCAAAATTATAGGGCATTACAGCATGCGCAATAAAAGCAACAAGGCAAAAACTTTACTAAAATCTAAAATATTAAAATTCTTACATAAAACAAGGTTACAAAACAATAATAAATACTACATATAATGTATCAACTGAATCAATCAATTACAGGGACTAGTTAGGACTAGCTAGTGTTTTTAATATTAAGCTTACATATTTCATTATACGTTCTGTCTCAATCTTACCATTGATACATAAATTGATACATAAACTATTTTTTAGAACCAGTATGAACAACAGATAATGTCCACTGTGGCGTCAACCTTAGAACTAGTAGTGCCTTTGATGGAGCATCCAAGTGAGGTATTCCTAGCGCAACTTGAAGAGGACGCTGTGAAGTTGATCCTCCAACGAGGTCAGCTAGTCATCGCGTCGTGTATAGCGTGCCTAGCGGCTATAGTCAATAACTTAACGCACAACTACAAACTCATCAGAGATGTCTTCCAAAAATATCACAGTAAGTGTTTTTAGGTATCTACCTCTGCATACCTGTCTTTTGTTTGTTCCCTAAATAAAATTTATTTCGGTCTATCCTATGTAGATACTTGTGAGTGTCAAGTAAAAGAATTTCATTTCATTTTACATTTCATTTCATTCATTTCTTTAATAAATCTTTTAGGTCTAAATTAATCACATACTAGTGTCGATTCTGTTTTAGCATTTTCTAAACTTAGCTAACTAAAATTATCGAGGTCCTTTGTATTTTAATTCATTAGAAAAAGTTTAGTTTAGAAAATGTTACAACAGAATCGACACAACTGTGTGTGTATATCTATTTACTATCGGTTTAAAAATAATGAAATGTTTCCCATTATAGATGTACTCCTGTACTGGAAAACAAGTTGGCAAAGGGATCCGGAACTGACTCGAACATCACATTCGCGGCCTCACTTTCGGAGATCGTTGTTTATCGTAGGCCTCTTGCTGCGGTATTTTGACTTTACCGAGTCTAAAGTCATAGACGGTCTTCCGGTAAGTAACAACAGAATGCTGGAATCACTTCGAAAACCTGATATTACTATTATATTTCTTCAATTCTATTCTTCAATGTAATTGTATATTGTAACAATATTTTGTATCTGTGTTGAAAATTATCCCTCTTCCTGATTACGTTGATAAAGCACAAAGAAAGTCGTCAATTGATAAATGATCCATCATATACCAGAAATTAATGATATTCTTAATTTCAGGCTGACATAAAAGAGCAAGTGTACAACACGTTATTATTCTTCGTCGGCCTGGAGGATGAAGACTTTGTGTCGCACACGCTAAAAGCGCTAGGCTCTGTGTGTGTGAGGCATTACGAGTTTATGTTGAGGCCGGAACTGAAAGAGTTCTACCATCAACTGCTGACGTCAGATCTTGCGCCTATCGATATGAAAGCAGATGTGCTGAGGAACATTGAAATGTACTTACAAGAGGAGGAGCAAAGGATGATTAGACAAGATAAAGAGTGTGAGTGGTTTTAGACTCTACTTAGTGATGAATCAATTTTTTTCCACTGTTTTTTTATATTTAGCAATCTTAAAATATTATATCGTTACTAACTCAGCGGATCTAGGTAGTCTTGAAGTTAGCTGTTTGTGATGCGCGCAGACAATTTAGTTCAAAAAAGCTGCATTGCGCATCAAAACGGCTTACTTCAAGGCGGCCTAGGCATACTATAACTGACTGAAGGTAAGTTTACAAACAGATTAAATTGAAGTTTGACTTAAAAAAACATTTCAGGGTCTACACGGTCAAAACACGAGAATCTCAAAGAAATGGGCGATGTATCATCCGGCATGGCATCAACAGTTATCCAGTTGTACTTGAAGGAGATTCTTGGGTCATTCCTTCACCCGAGTACAGTAGTGCGGTCCAGCGCTATAAAAGTAGTGCAACTTGTATTAGCGCAAGGCCTGGTGCATCCAGTTCAGGTATCTTACTCTAATTCCTTAGAATGTTACCAAACCAAACGATCGATCGTCGATTGATTCGTAATGTAACTTTGGTTGATCGACGGAAACCCTTCGACCATCGGGCGAGACATCGATCGTCGATCGATCGATTGGTGTGGTAACACCCTTAGCACAGAACAGATATTAGTACTACGTACAGAACGGCCACTCCCTACCTCCCACCGGTTTTACTTATCCCACCCGGTCGCGGTTTGACGGCACCACACGGCACCTTTCGCCGGCACTGAAGCTAAAGGCTACTAATACGTGTTTATATTGGTTATGTGTAGTGTAGGTCCAAGCACGCGCATGCCAGCGCGAGCGAAAGCGTGCTATGGACAACCATGACACTCACACAATCAACAGCATCGTTTACGTACATAAACTGCGTGTGGTGATTGCGACGTGTTTGCTTCATACATTTTATTTAGAGTGTCCAGGGTTGATGAGATTGTGTCAGAGTGACTCTTTGTCATTATCATGACAGCCTTCTAATGTTCCCACTGCTGGGACACTGGCCTATTCTCGTGCAAGAGTGATTGGGTCTTAATCCACCACGTGGACCCAATGCGTATTGGTAGGTGGCACATGTCTTTCAAATTAGTTCTTGGACATGCCGGTTTCCTCACGATGTTTTCCTTCACCGTCTGAGAGCACTGGCATTTCGCATATACATTTTTCGAACAGAAAAATACATTGGTGCACGACCGGATTTGAACCCACGACCTAAGGGTCGGAAGGCGGGGTCACTACCACTAGACCACCGGTGCTCTTCCATCGGAACTCTAATGTATGTTGATCAAATTATTTTGTTATCACCCGGCTAGACCACTATTTAAAATATATGTTTATTTTATTTTATTGTTTGTGTTTGCAGATTGTCCCTTACCTCATTTGTATGAGCACAGATACAGAAGTAACTGTGTCACACACAGCAGACAAGAATTTACAAGAGATCGATAAAAAGTACCCCGGTTTCATTCATATGAAAGCACAACTTGGCATCAAATTGTCTTACCAGTTACAGAAAATATTGCAAGGGGATTCGATCAAAGGCATTATACGGGGTTTTAGGTAAGCATACATTTTAACTACTATATACCTAACGACAGTTGCATAACAAAAGCAACACTTTTTATTTATAAAAGCTACAATACTTTTAAGAACTAACACAATTTGTATTCTACTTCCTGGCTTTAGAACATAAACTACTTACAGGGAAATACATAGGTAACATATGAAAATAAAATACTCGTAAATTTTTATCTTAGGATTATTTCATGAACAAAAGTTCATGAACTTCTCTTGTTTTCTCATTGTCCTTAGATAATTCCAATCCAATTATTTCAGCAAATTGTGTGTTTTCCTTTTGTTCAGTCTATGAACTAAGGCTAACAGCAACTCTTCTTCTGAATTATCACTAAGCGCCGTATATCGCCTTTCTCTTCTGTTTATTACATGATACCGACTCTGGAGAATTTGTAATATCATGTTAAGACATACTAGCTCAGTTTCCTCTGAAAAATATTTAACCTTTGTCGACATCCGTGTTTTCTAATAATGACATCAAATTAGTAGAATTACAAGATGGCCAAACGATGTTCTTTAACCAGTTTTTTTTTTCTTTTAAATAGTATCCTTGGCATCTGTGCGCCTGTAACCATCTTTTTGTGTACTCACATAATATAACGTGAAACGCTGCACTTCCAGGTTTAAACGTTTCAACAACATGTATATTAAAGCACTGTTATTTATTTTATCACTGGATTTAAGTGCCTTGTAGACATCCAAATTCGTAATTTAATTAGACATTTTAAATAAAGCAAAAATAATACGTATGTTTTGTTCGAGGCACAAGACTCGAATGATTATTGTGTTGTGTATCTGTCCGGATATAAAAAAAAACAATAACTACGCAGGTAGTAGTAGGTATGAAGGGGACAAACTGGTTTAACCTGATAGTTCAGGGAATACATCATCGCTAAAATGAGGCCTTGGCTAGAAAAGCTAGGGAGAAATAGATAGAAAACTTGTTTATTTGCAACCAAAAAGTTTTGATACATAATTACATACAAAATATTAGTTATCGAAATACCTACATACTCGTTTTTTAAAACACATGGGTAAGTAGGTACTTGTTCTTAAATCAGGGTTATTAGTTAGGTTAGAGATTTGGTTCTTAAACTTAAATAACAAAGGTTACCTACCTGTTCGGTTACTGGTTAAATTATTAGCCTATAATACCGTTCTCTATCATAGAACTCTTTGTCCAGGAAAAAAGACCAAGACGACTTACCATCGGCACTCAATGGTTTCTTGTACTCGTTATTACGAAACACGAGACCACAACGGCGAGCGTTAGTTTTGTCGTTACTCAAGCAGTTCGATGACGTATCCGTAAGTTACCTACCATTTTTTTTGTATTATGATGTAGATTTTGTTTATTCCTTATTGACTAGTGTGTAATAAAATGTTGTATTATTTCTTTTCAGACGGCACCGATAGATCAAATGTTGTACCTAGCAGATAATCTAAGCTACTTTCCATTTCAAGTTCAAGATGAACCACTATTTATTATACACCACATTGACATCATCATTTCGACATCAGGATCAAATCTATTGCAGCTTTTTCGAGAGGTATGTTCTACTATCTGTTTAGAACACGCATGACCAAAAGTATTTTTCTAATCTCCGTCTCTAGATTGTGTTACGTTGTTTTTTTTTTTTGACCGAGCGAAGCGATCGAAGCGTCTCAGTTTCCAGATTGACCGAAAAATGCTATTGTCAGTCTGTCTGTCTGTCTGTTCGTTCTCGCCTACACTACACATGTCAAATTTTTCAACCAATATGTACACATGTTGATTTTTTTTTTAATTTATGTGATTTTTATTGGTGGGTACTTCCTCTAAAAAGGGACAAAATGGCGGTTACTGGATATCCTCATCTTATGAGATCCGATTTTAATGGTTTTATTTACTTGAAAGGTAGCTTTGAGTTGGTGTCATATAAAATTGTGAAGATCTGATGAGGATCTTCAGCGTGATGCGCAGAATAGCTCTACAAAATGCAATAATTGCTCAATTTTAAAAGATTTGTTTGCAGTTTGCAAAACTACTAGTAGTAAAATTAACAAAACTCATATATATAAGGTCATTCATTATCAACCTGACAAACTTAAGGGTTAGGTTCCACAAATAAAAAAAAAATACTTGTACTTTTTTGTTGTATTCATATATCATATATACTTAATTTGGAACTTAAACTAGTACAGTTGTGGTCATATAATTAAGAACGATTTGAAGTTCTAGAAGTTTTTTATTTAAATCGTATCATACACAGAGATGTGTACCTTTTGAGAAGCAACTATTTATGTTATATAATAGTCACATTAATAGAGCAACCTGACTTAAGAATAAAGTATGAAATCGCTAACTATTTTTTGCACATTTTATTGATTTTATCAAAGTAACACATTCAAATAGTACTGAAACTGGACAAATAATTAAGAACGATTTATTTAACTGCTCGGGAATTGTTTTGTATGACACTTAGATTTAAAAAATCACAATATTATGTAGCACAGGAAACATAAAAAGAAATATTTAACTAAAATTAATAGTTAATAGCATATCCACGGCTTTTAATTACAGCTTTACACCGGCGAGGCATTGACTCTATTAATTTTTGACATTTCGCAAGAGAAATAGAGTTCCATTCTTCTAAAAAAACGTCATACAGCTCTCTTAAATTTCCACACTTTGTATTTGAAACCTTTTTCTTTACTTCAAACCACAGATTCTGTATTGGGTTTAGATCTGGACTGTTAGCAGGCCAGTCTAAGACAGAAACTAATTGCGCTGTAAGAAATTCCTTTACGGTGCGTGCAGTGTGCTTTGGATCATTGTCATGCTGGAATATCCAAATGACCGGTAGACCGTCTTCAGCGTATGGTAACATTGTTTCTTCCAGTATATTTTTGTATTGGAACTGATCCATGTCACCTTCTATCAACTTTACAGGTCCTACACCATGTCCAGAAAAGTAACCCCAAATTTTCACATTTCCACCACCGTGCTTTAATGTAACTTTCGTGTTGGGTCGAATGCTGTATTCGGGGGACGTCGTACATATCGTTTTCCATCAGAACATACTCTGTTTATTTTCGTCTCGTCAGAAAAAAGTACATTTTTCCACTGTTGCACAGACCAGTTTTCATACTTTCTCGCAAATGCAAGCCGGGCTTGCCTGTGGCAAAGTTTTAACATGGGTACCTTTCTTGCTATTCTACCGTGCAATTTTTTTTCTACCAAACGTCTTCGAATAGTGCGTGCTGAGATTGCTGAAAAGTTGTTTTCACCAAAATATTCTTTTCTAAGCTCATTGGACCCTTTAAAAGGATTTTGTTTTGCCACACGAACGATGTTTCGGTCATCTCGAGGAGTTGTTTTTCTCTGTTTAGGTACACGTGGAACATTTGAAGTAGTTTGATACGTAGCAAAATGCTTTACAGCGTGGAAAACCATCGTTTTTGAACATTGCAGATGGTCGGCTATCTTTTTATAAGACCAATTCTTCCGGCGAAGTTTTATTATTACTTCCCTTGTAGATTTATCACAACTTTTATTTTTTCCCATTGTTTTTTCTAAAGAAGCAATCACCTTTAATCTTTTACAGCACGTAATTGCGCCAAAATTATACAAACAGTAACAAATCGACTGAGTGTTCTCTATTTAAATTTGAATAAAGGTATAAACTACTTAGCGTTCTTAATTACGTGACCAGCCAGTAATAAGGAATACTTTGTTTAAAAGTAGTGTAAAAAGTTTGCCTATTGATTTTTAGCCAATCATGTGTATCAATGAATACAGTGGTAATATGGAAATGTTTTACGATACCGAGAGAAATAAAAACAAATGCATACAATTAGTTTTGCATCTTAGTTGGAAAAATCTTCCCTTTATATCAGCGTTCTTAATTATATGGCCACCACTGTATATGGCCACCACTGTATACATTTAACTGCAATAACGATGCTACCTACAAAAGTAAAAAAACTGTACTTCTATAAATTTGCAGGGTCTGAAGCAAACGGCAACAGCTGAGGAGAAGGAGCCACTCGACGAGGAGGAGGACGACGAGGAGGCGGAGGCGCTCGTCACGCGGCTGCCGGAGGGCACGCGCCCGCTGCGGGACGCCATGCGCCAGGCGCGCGGCTGCCTGCTGCTGCTCGTGCTGAAGCAGCATCTCAAGCAGCTCTACGGTTTCACTGACGCGTGAGTAGTTAAAGAAAGAGATATAGATGTGCGTGAGACGCTCGCCGCGGGCTACTACCATATATCAAGTTTAGTTATAGTACTGACAACGGATCTTGGCCGTCGTGAAGTGAGCCGTTTCAATACGCAATGGAGCTTTTTCGTATAAATTGTTTTTGCGCATCACAAACGACTAACACTCGAGCGACAGTGATTATTCTTTTTTTCATTGAGTTATTTATTTTTTGTCTTTTTATTAAGTCTTAATCCACCAGTCTTAATTGAGCACTGGTGGTCTAGTGGTAGTGACCACGCCTTCCGATCCTTAGGTCGTGGGTTCTAATCCGGTCGTGCACCGATGGATTTTCCTATTCGAAAAATTTACGTGCGCAATGCCAGTGCTCTGATACGGTAAAGGAAAATATCGTGAGGAAACCGGCATGTTTAAGAATTAAAAATTCGCATAACATGTGCCATCCACCAATCCGCATTGGGTCCGCGTGGTAGATTTAAAACTCAATTACTCTTGCTTGAGAGTAGGCCAGTGTCACAGCAGTGGAAATATTAGAAGGCTGTCATGATATCATCATCATCGCATGGTGGATTCATATCCACCATGCGGAATGCTTTGGCGTTAGGTGGTTGGTAATCGCCCTACAGGTGATTAATATCTTGTAATACTAATGTAAAGGTGTTGTGTTGCAGGAAGATAACCCAGTACTCGCCGTCGGAGAGCGTGAAGGTGTACGAGAAGGCGGTGTCACGGCGGCTGGCGCCCGTGTTCGAGCCCAAGGCGACCATCGCGCAGCTGTGCGACCGCGACCCGCTGGACGAGGAGCTGGACGAGCCGGGCCGCCGCCGGCTCGTCGACCACTATCTAGAGGTTTCACTTTTACCTACCTATTAGAGTAGAGAGGAATAAGCCAGTTTCTCAGTACTGATAGAGACACTATAGTCTTGAAGAATATGATTGGGTTTTGAGAAAATTAATGTCTCATTATAATCGTGACGTAGTTGACTAAGTTGTTTCTAACAGATCAACGAAGTTAAGCACTGTTCCGCGTAGTAACCATTTGGATGGGTGACCGCCAGTAGCATTTTCAACTGAGCGCTCCCGTGCTTCGGTCCCGACTTATTCATAATTGTTAGGCTATGACAAAGGCCCTCGGGCGGCCTAAAACTCTGTCACCAGAGGCCACTGGCTCATACGAACTTACTTACTTTTATTAGATACAGCATCCCAATGTGATTAGTAGACGGCACGTTTTCTTTTCATACTGCTTTCCTCTCTAGTGTTTTCGGAATAAAATACTGTTGTCTATTATGTTAAAGTATTCATCGAGATTTACCATTAGTTAGCGCGCAGGGACCGAGCTTATAATATTAAAGGATAATGTTGTTCCACAGTTTAAACAGCTGATGTTGAAGTTCGACCCTGAAGAAGAAGAGGAAGAGGAAACAACAGCGGGCGGCGCGGCCGGAGCGGCGGCGGGTGCGGGTGCGGGGGCGGGCGCCGCGGGCGGGGGGGGCGCCGCCAACCCGCCGGCCCCCGCGCCGCCGCCCCCCGCCACCTAGCGCCGCGGGCGCCTGCCGCTACCATAGTGCGGGACCCACCCGCGGCCCCCGACGATACTCGCGGTGAACTCATAGTGCTCGTGGACACATCCCCGACCGGTGACAGGCGCGACGCGTCTCGCGTTCACAGATGATTTATTTTACGATTGTTTAATTTATTTATGAGAGCGAAGCGAGGGAGGACACCGCCGGGTCTCGCTGTGTAAATTATAAAGAGGCGATCTCGTCCCTCGCCGGAACGCACGCTCTCGCTTCGGTTATTTTAAAAATCTTTATATTAGTTATATTTGAGAAACTCGATTTGTTTTTTATATTAAAAGTCTTGTGTGTAGATAATTTTTATGAAGAATATAAAGTATATGTACCTAATGACTTCAGTTTTTCAAAATGTTACTATTATCTCCGCCGTATGTATGTCCCGGGACGAAATAGCTCTATGAGTCAATTTGTCGATAGGAAAATTGCACAATTGTCGCAATGTGTAAATTATTAATATCTTCTGCATAATTTTTATACATAAAATAGATTTATGTAAAATAGAGATTTATGTTCATTTAAGAAGAGTACTGCAATTTATAAATAATTAAAGTTACAAGGCTAGATTTTTAATAGAAACATTGTTTTGCATATATACCCAAACTAAAAACAACTCTTACAAAATAATAGTTTATTAGTATAAATCACAATAACAAATAGGTACTGGAAACTAGGTTCCAAGTGGAAATATAAAGTACACAAATTAATACAAAGATAGTCATCTGAAAGAAAACGAAAACGAGGTCTATGCTAGGGTTCACCAAAACATTAACCAGCGTTACTACACGGTGTATCGTCTCGGTCGAGAAGCCAATGCATGAAAACACATTTCAAAATTAATCCACAAACCTTTTGCCAATTTGCGCTAGCTTTAACTAATAGGCTAATGTGTTGGTTAACAGTGGCCTAAACAAGTTACTTTCGATTATACTCGTCAAAAACTTTTTTGATGAATACCTCATCAATGTTTTTTTTTTATTATTTTGGATTGTTATCCTCAAACTATTGAGATCTTTCATCTTTCGAAAGTAGCTTGTTCAGGCACCTAGCAATGTTAATCACAGTGAAGTCATGTTATTATTCTCTTTCTTTGATCTTCATCTGCCTCTCATCAGACACAGCAAACTTATTACACAGAAAAAAGATGAGAGTTTCTGGTGTAGGTTTGACTTTGCCGGCAGCGATTAGCTTTCTAAGGTTCCGTATACGCTGCTTGTGTGGGTATTCTCGGGACCCATTTTTGTTCTGAAACAATGAGTGGATACCTATTTTAACAGATCGAGTAATGTAAGTGACTTGATGAATGTAGGTCTTCTTTAACATTTATAACGGTTTCTTACGCCATCACAGACGTAAGCGTTGAATGAAAAAAGGTCTAATGGTATGTAAAGTACTTATACTTATAGATTTTTTAATGTAGTTTTAGACAACTTCGAAGGTTTGACTTGAGACTTTCTATCCAACGTCTCAGTATGGTAACACGCAAGTGATATCTATGATGTGTACGCATGCGTACATAGGTTACGGTAACCGCTTACCATCTAGTGGGCCGTACGCTTGGTTGCCACTTTAGTGGTATAAAAAAAAAGACAACTGTGATAAAAAATGTGTGATGCCTATAATTTTATATGAGCTGATAGAATTATGTAAGTACCGGACAAAATATCAAGTACATACCTAAATAATAAATGTTCCAGCTAAACGAACGCTAACGAACGCCAATTCGAAAAGTGATTATGTTTTCCCAAGGTTCGTTTACAATACCGATCCAAGTATATTTAGGTAAGTTTACCATACCATAAAGTTCGTTAACATTGTTTTTGTCTCAAATTGACACGAACAACATCGTAATTTTCAAGAAACTCATGACGCACATCATGCACTTTTTAATATTTCCTTTGCAGCGTAACTGAGTGATAACCGAAATAGATTCAATGTTGCTGAACAGTTAGAAACAACACAACGAAGTCCGGAGGAAACGAATAAACAATAATATCGCAGTGGATTGGGTTGGATAGCAAACGGACTGGAATGATTTACTACGCACTTACGGGATTTACTGGGAATTTTCGTATGGTATGTACGTTAAATTTTAGTCCTGAGTAACATTCTAGCATACATAATTTGTAACGATTATTTAAGACTTCTATTACGCCTAAATTAAATTCTCTTGTAATGCCGGTTTCTACAGGTGTTTTCCACCGTATGGAAAACATCTTGAGGAAAGCGGGATGTCCAAGAACAAAAAATTCGAAAGATATGTGCGATCCACCAATTTGCATTGGGTCCGCGTGGTGGATTAAAACCCAATCACTCTCGCTTCAGAGTAGGACAGTGTCTGTCATGACGAAAACTTGTAATAAGATTCAAATTTGCAAAACACAAGACGTCGCAAGAGTGCATCTGTCTCATGTAGTTCTAAAATATACCTCTTCTTCGTCTTCCTGTGTGTCCGTCGGTGTGACGACTCCGGTTATAGAGTCGTCCCACATGACGGGGTGCCAGGGGCGGCGCACCGGGCGGCCCGGCATCACCAGCGGCTGCGGCGGCCTTAGCGGCAACGATCGCACATCCACATACTCTTCTTCCTCAACTTCTACTGAAGACGTCATGTTTATTGCTTTGAGTTCTTTCTAGAATGAATAAAATGAGATATGTACTTAGAAGGCATATAAGCGTCCCGACACGGACGAATAACAAAATGAGATATGTACTTAGAAGGCATATAAGCGTCGCGAGACGGACGAATGCAGAGTTATCAAAGGGGATTTGTGAACTAAGCCATTGATATCTCGTGGTATCATTTCTTTAATGGAAAAAAGTTGAATAGTTTGCACGCAGGCAAAACACGGGTTTTCTAAAATATTATTTATCGATATTATTATTTTTACCAGTGTTGTTTCTAGAATGGCAAAATCCGAGATTTTAACAGTTCAATGTTTTCATGTCCCCTTTGGGGAATGTTAATTTCACAGCAACAGATCAATAACGACATTAAAAATCAAATTTTTGCCTTACACCGCACTAATCACACTAATATTATAAATGCAAAAGTTTGGATAGTTCCTCAAAAACTCGACAAGCACTGAACCGATTTGGCCTAAAGATTAAAACATAGATAATGGAACCCGGAAAAAGTACGGTTCTCGAGTTCCCCGCGAAAGAAGTCGCGGGCAACAGTTAGTTATTTATATTTTAGCTATTAGATAATCGAATATATGTTTATCTAACTACGGTTATTTGTCTGAGATTATTTTCTATTTAAGACATACCTATATGCTTTAAAAAAATAGATTCCGATGAAAGCGCCTTGCTGATCCGGTTTAACAACCGATTAATTTCCAAAAAAAACAAGAAACCAGCAATCCGAGCTAAACATCACTGCGCAATTGGATAGCCCAGTTTTTTATTCAATCAACAAAGCTTGGCAACGAGACAAGAAATCATTTTTTCAATGTCTGCAGCGCTACTTCATCATGTTGGCGCTTTGTTCAAATAACTTGTTGATCAAATTAGCCCAAGTACCAAGTTAATTTAATTTTGAAAGGACAGCTGTGCTGGTGAAGCTTATTTTTTAATTATTAAAACTTTCCAATAACTGCAGGACACGCACTTTTACTATCATTTGTAAAAGTTAATTAAAACTGGAATATTAACACAATTATTTATAAAAAATATAAATAAGAATTTACAGGTAGGTACTTTAAGTATTTATTTACTTACATATTAGTAAATTACTTGCAAAGTGAACGCTGCACGCCGCTCGCGCCGGTTCCGATCAATCCAACTTCACTTTCGCAGTGCACAATACAGATCTCTGCTAATATTTATTATTGGCTCGTAATCTCGTTCTACTTTATTTATAAACGAAGAACTCCGACCCGATGCATGACTAGAACACGACTGAATTTAATTACTTTCTTCCGAGTCTGGTACATCGTTTGTTCCCGCCCCAGTGACGTTGTACTTGGACAATTACCAGTAAAAAATATTGACAACTAGGACGCTAACCGAATTCTATGCCAACAATCAGTTTTCATTATGTTCATCAACAAACGCATAGCCATCAATCCTATATGTAGTTACATACCTACCTACTACTAGTACCTTTTATAAGTATATGAAGATGGACCTAGGTAGGTAGTTTCACGATTTGCGGGACATAAAGGCTTATTCCAGAAATTGTTCTAAATAGCGTTGATATATTTTGATTTCATATTGACATACTATTTGACCAAAACGGTGAACTCAAAACAATCTTTATCTAGTATTCAATGACAGATTCCATCCCGATCCACCTAAAATAAAAGGGAATTTAGGGGTGGTTGGTTACCCATACAAAATACTACTCGATAGATGGAAGTACCTACGTCTTACAGATTGTGACTGACGGGTTAAATTATCTTTTAAGGATTTAAGGAACTACTCATGTGAACAAAAAACAAATCGACAATTAACTCAATTTTTATTATTATAAAAGTTAAAACTAGTTAACAATAACATTGGAACAACGAACAGTCAATACACCAAAGAGAGTACTTTCTCCAACTTCAACATGGCAATCCGTCACTGTTTCTTCCTTATTAATTTGTCTAATAGATACCTAAAAAATGTTTACTGTTGACATAAAAGCCAATGTTCGAAGTCTGTGAAATCATATTGATTTACGTAACGATAAATTCTCGTTAGTCAGGCTTTATCTGACGCGCTACAGCGGACACGCTCTACTAATACTGATTGGGTTGGCAAATAAACCCGCTCTTACGCGCCTGCAACAGTTTCGTCAAATGAAACTTCGTGTTCTGACCTTGACAGCATAAATTCAGGCAACGTAACCCCTAAAGCTGCGCTGTATCGTGGCTCTGTTTCCGCCCAAAAAGCGCCCTTTGAACTATCTCCGGAAAATTCTTCAGGTGCGGGAATATTAGTTTCGTCTTTGATGTTTGCTTTCTCCTCGGCTTCTGATTCGTCGCTTCTTTTGACTCTATACGCGTTTCTTTGCAATAATGGTATTTGCGCCGCAGAAGCAACATTGACGATTGGTTTGGTGACAGAAGCTAATGTTTGAGGAGTCTTCTTGCGTTTTATTTTTTTTCCATACGCAGTGTTTTCGACTACGTAAGCAGCTGATTTTGGCAAAGGCGCACTTGTAGTTACGGTCACGCTTGCAGCACCTTCATTGTTAAGAGTTTGTGGTTTTGATGTGAACTCTTTAACCTCTTGATAAGCTAAATGGCTACTTTTGGGAGCCGATTCCGAAACATACATACATTCTTCGTTTTTAAGTCCGGATTTATCAATGCATTGGAAACAGGTCATTCCGTTTCTTTGAATTTTCTTGCACGACGATCGGTCTTTTTTCTTAAATTCAGCTAAAACATGCTCGACGTCTTTTTTCGGTTCGTTGTCAGAGTAAAAACCGGGCAATGCTTTTTTGTAGTTGTAAGGTTGGACCACCGATTCAGTCTCGTCATCGGGATTTTCACTTTCACTTGAAGCACGCAGAGCTTCACTGGGAGTCGGTTTAGATTGGTGTGTATAATAACCTTTATATTTTTCTTCTGAACTTCCGTCATCTTTATCGTCCTCTTTGTTGTAATTACTGTAAGGTTTCGACGATTCGGCAGTTTTTTCGTACTTTGGGGAATCTTCATTGTCGTCTCTTTCGTATTTTGCCGCTCGCTTTGGTTGTTCCGCTTTTTGTTGACTTTCCGGTTCGTCAGGCTCATCGTTGCTGTCAAACTTTTTTTCTTTCGAGTAAGCATATTGATTATTTTTTGGTTCTGCAACGTATGAACAAGACTCGTAGTTTCCACCAGTTTTAGGATCCTTGCACGTCATGCAAGTCATGCCGTCTTTAAGAACTTCTTTGCAATTACCTGGATTTTGTTTTATTTCCGCCGCTTGTTTTTCTGATAACTCTTTTATCCTTTCGTATGCTTTATGATCGTAGCCAGCGTCATAGTTGTACGGGTAGTCGTACTCTTTATTGGGGTCTTTTTCTTCTTTATAGGCGCTGTAGGCTTCGCTATCGAATGCTTTGGGTTTGTAGCTATAAGGATCTTCTTCGTCGCTGTTCTTCCTTACGTTTTGACGTTGACGTCCACTAGTGTATCTGCGAATACGGGCTGGTCCTGTAATATAAGCATTCGGCTTGTAGTTCTGGTCTAGTTCAAGGCTCTCGTTATCATTTACATCTTCCTTGCGGTAATTTAACGGATGTGACACTTCAACATTAGTCAGAGCAGGCTTAAAATACGAAGCGACAGAAGGATTTTTTTTCAAAGCGGCTAGAATTTCCCCCTGTTCTTCTGGTTCGTTTTCTTCTGGCTTGTAAACTTTATAGTCGGCATCATGCACTGTTCTTATATCGTATCTTAGAGGAATTGCAAGTTGTTGACTATTGGGTGAAGGATCAGCTTGTAGATGTTGCCTCGGTGGCGCAACGGCTAATCTAGCTGATTTTCCCAGTGGAAGGAAATTTTGGCTAGCGATTGGATTAAACCCGAAACGATCAGCAGAAAATACATTTTCACGGGGTGCTACCCGAGCGTGTATGGAATCGATAGAACTACTAACAAGTGTGTCGAACAACTGAGGGTATTGGCTCTTGTCTGCTTTAAGCACAGCAGCGGCTACAGGAGTTGAAGCCAGCGAAGTGAGCCCTGTAAAGATAATTACAAGCAAAGCATTAGATATTAGAGCGTTTCTACAAGTTATTGCAGGTTTATAAAAATAATTCTCAAATACTTACCACCATAACTGAATATGGGTCCGAAATCTAATGGTTCCACAAACCCCTTCTGCTCTTCACTGGAAACCACTCCATCAAATATCGCCCATAAAATCAACTGTAACAATATTTTCGGTTAGTTTTGGATATTCAAACTGGAACAAATTGTTCAACAAACAAAAAACGTTCCTACCAAACACTCCAATTTAGACATCATCCTTCAGAACGGGTACAACCCGGTGCGTTCCTTGGCGTCGACTGCTTCCTCTACGGGTGGAGTGGTTTTCTAGTTTGTGTTTGGATGAAAGTAACGTGATATTATTGAAATGACAAGGTTTTATAGGCGTCAATATTGCGCAGGTGAAAGATCGGCGTAACCGCGCGCGCACCACTGAAGCGTGTCTCGCCGCTTGCTCCACCGTCGCCAGCGCAGGGCCGGCCCTACACCACAGATCTAGAGACCAAGCCCTTTAATCACTGTACCAGGCTGCAGCCGATCAAGTACAATCACAGTATTCACACTACCGGTATGTACTTTGTTGTATGGTTATATCTATGGTTGACACGACATAACACATTGAACTATTTCTATAGTATAGAATAGTCTGTTAAAAGTTTTTTGCTTGCTTTTTGAAACTGTAAATAAAACAAAAAAATAGTTTCAGATTTTTATTTTGAAATTGATAATAAATCGTAATCGTTTATTGATTACAACGTTCATAAATGCATACATTTTTACAAACGGGTGTTTTCACGTACCGGTATATCGGTGAAGAAAATGTATGATATAGTTCACGATAGTTTTATGAGTAAAGTTAATAAATGCATTATATAATTCTGACACAGCATTTTCACACTATCCAGGGGCGTTATTCCCTATGACATAGGAGATTCCTTACCAATAACGTGTAACTTAATAACGTATTCTAAACGCGCCATTGTGTGGAATTGTAAATTGGTTTTCGGTATCTGTGTTGTTTTAATAGCGATAGTTTTGCTATCGATAGTTGACCTTGAAAAACAGTCAGACAAGCCCTAAAACATGGCTTGTTGCCGACGATTCCTCGCAGATCTCGTAACAAGCCCGCGTTTGGTCATAGCGAATAAGGCTCCAGCATGATATCGTTTGTCGTCCACGACATACTGCACACGACAGTAATAAAGCAAACATACTTTCATACATATTTCTTGTTGACCTGTGAATAGTGGCAAGACAAATCGCGTAGCGTCTGTCAAGGACTATAATTTTAGCTAATTATTATAATACTCGGTTAACTTTACTTAGCATTAATTATTATGATTATTTAATTCAAGTGGAATGCTTCATATTTGTGTCTTAACTTACATACATAAGTACAAAAAAGTAGTTGAGATAAACATTTAATAATAGTTAACTGATAATTTTTTGTAACAATTGCTGACTAGCGGGATCAGATGCCGACTGCAATGACGAAAGTATTGCTTTCTGAAACAAAACAAGAAACGGTTTTACTACTAAGTCATGCAAAAGCTCTAAAAGTCAAGTAAATTTTTGCAGGCATAATCAGATGTGGTAACATTGATTATTCAAAAATCTGATCTTTAAGTTATTGCGCAAAATCGAAACGCTGCAAACGTGGATATATCCTATTTGTTTTGTATGATGAGACCTCACGTGAAGTCGTTCGCCTTAACATTACAACATTTTGATTAAACCTTCAAAATATATCTAATCGGGCTTATGATTTCAAAATGACTTGTAAGAAATGTCAGGTGTTCGTAAACTCACCGAAATATTATTATTAGAATCCTGCAATTTCTGGGATAGTATCCATAGGTTTGCTGCCAGGCTGATCATAGAACGTGTTTGTAAGTCACCCTTTCTAATGACGCGCCAAAACAGTTCCAGAGCTAAATTGTACTGTTTCCTCGTTTCCTTGGCATCGCCTAGTGCTTTCAGAACCACCAACAGCTCCTGGCATATGTTTGTTGCGTATTTTTCTACAATCATTATGAATTCCTCTTCGGAGCCATATAATTTGTCGTTTGATATAACTAAAAAGAAACAGTTCAGATAAAATAAATTTATTACGTTTTTTGAGCCTATTCTCTACTACTGCTGGGCGAATGCTTCACTAATGTAATTTCGATACCGTAATAATAAGAAATAAAACACAAGTTAAGTCACAATCGAATAAATTTAATACTCTATGCAACTGCACATATTTCATACAACCTACACAGTTTAGGTCCTTGCAAGCATCAATAAACTGACCGAGCGAGCGAAGAGTCTCAGTTTCGAGATTGGCCAAAAATGCTTTTGGTTGTTAGTCAGTTTGTCCGATCAGTTTGTGTTCTCGCCTACACTACGCATTTAAATAAAAATGCAACCTGTAGGCGAGAACACAAATTTTTGAAAGGATTTTTTTAAGGGGGCGTACTTTCTCTAAAAAAGGGGTAAAAAGGGGGCTACTGGATATCTCCGACTAATGTGATTTAATTTCGATGATTTTTATTTTATTTCAAAGGTAAGTAATAACTAAGTTTGTCTGATATTTGGTGAAGATCTAATGAGGATCTTTAGCGTGATGAGCAAAATAGTTCCTCAAAATGCAGTATGTTGCTTTCAAAGCTCACTTTACAGGTTTGTGCTTGCGATGTCTACTGTTCGGAGAACTGCTAGTTTAGTAAGTTTCAGCAAAAAATACTTTATCAATAAAACCTACCTCCATCGATATGATGAGCATAGTTTTCCTGAGTCATCTCGCAGAGCAAATCTAACGTGCGCAAAAGTGTAGTATAATAGAGAGGGTCAGTTTTCTTCCAGTGGATGATCTCCATGGTTTTGATAAATCCACTTAGTATGTATGCTTTGCAGTTACTGTCTACGTTATCCTGTAAAAAAGCATCCTTTAATCATCAAAAAAATGTACCTTTAGCAGAAACTTACAATCGTAAACGTATCGTCCAATTGTCAATTTGTTTAGGATTTTTACAGCGCAACCAAACTGTTGCATTTATAATATTAGCAGGGCTCATTCTAATTCTTTTTAGTTATACCACTATGGTAACCAAGCATACGCCCACCTAATAGACGTTTGGACGTTTGCAATACCAGACGAAGATAGATAGATAAAAAGATTATATCTTTATTACACGCCTTACACTAAAAAAACAAACAAAGAAAAAATAACAAAAAAAGTATACAATGGGCGGCCTTATAGCTAAAAAAGCGATCTCTTCCAGGCAACCTAGGTAGAGGTATCACTCGAGCATTGACATCTTAATATGTAGATCAAAAGTCTCGTGCCAGTAATTTCACCGGTAACCAAACCCTTCGTTCCGAAACACAGCAATACTAGCATTACTGCTTGGCGGCAGATATAGGACTTGCTGGAATAGTTCTATCACAAATCTACTCTTGATTCACAGTTTTACATAAACTGACGATATTTTAATAGGAGAAACTTTTGTGTAATTACTTACCGGTAAAACTAGTAAGGTCGATAAAAAGTCACTCAATATCGCTGCAACTTTGAAATGTGTAAGTTTTTTCTGACCATCCTCCATTATGAATTCGGGAATGTCCGGTATCAGTCCAATGAGTGCCTTGAAATTAGCCTCAGCTGAAATAAACGTATACTTTACGTCAACCTGGCCAGTAACTTGACCAAGAAACCAATGAGACTCGTTCCTCGACCTACCGGAAGGTATCGAAGATGTGGAAAATCGAACGTCTTAGTCCTCAGGAGTGACGATGCTCTAACTTGTGTAGTGTCATTGATAATCAGTTAATCCACGAGAATAATTTGAATATTTGAATCATCCAATGAGAATAGTAGAGTCACGGGAAAGATAAATCTCCTACGGAACTATTTATATAGTAGATAGTATCAGGGGCTGATCACGGGAAACAACGATTTACTATTACGATTTACGAAACGATTACTACGGCGCGAGGTTGAAGTGACGTAATTTTGACATGATTTTATTGATTTTACCGATTTTACACATCTCAGCTACGATACTCTTCGATGGATCATTCCCTTCCCCCTACATCTCGTAGAGCTCAGACATCACTCGGTGGTAAAATGTTCATCAACCATTCCATTCTATGCTTAGACCTTTTAAACTACGCAACGAATTTTAATGCGGTTTTCATCAATAGATAGTGATTCAAGAGGAAGGTTTATAAGTATAGTTTAAGTACCCGTACAAAGCCGGGTCGCTAGTTTATGATAACTTCTAATGCAGGGAATTATTCATAACATTATTTAAACCTCTGTTAGCTAATGTCTTTAAAATCTATCATCTTTGTCATTTGTGTGCCATAAGAATGTGAAGGAAAAACAACACTTAGCAAGACGCTAGAATGAGAATTTAATGAATAAGGGCAGAAGACATAACATACCATGTTCTATGCAGTTTTTAACACATTCCGTGTCACCGACTCGCCTCCCGAATTCACCTAAATTTAATCCCAGTACCGACGACTTGCGTGGCGAGTTCAGTCTTTTTCTATTTTCAAAATGTATGACGTGTAGGAAACCCGAGAATAAATAATAAATCGTAGTAACATTGTTTTTTTTTTATGTCAGCAAGTGACAAGACAATCAAGGCGCCCACCTGATGTTAAACACCACGCCTGACTATTACAGATGCAGTGCCACCCAAAGCTTAAAATTTTTAAGTGTTTGCGTAGCACTGCACTGCGCTTATCACCCTGAGACATTGTTGTTAAGTCTCTTTCGCCCAGTAATTTCACTTGCTACAGTGCCCTTCAAACCTAAACACAGTAATACTTGCAAACTACTGCTTGGAGGTAAAATATCTGACACTGCGGTGGTACCCACCAAGACGGACTCTTGCTGAAGAGTCCTACCACCAGGTATGAATGAATGAATGTGTTAAGCAGAGCATAAGACTATATCACACCTTGTCCTATGCAGTTGTTGAGCAGAGCCGTCTGTCCCGACAGCAGGTACAGCTGCGCCTTGGCGAGCGTGCAGCGCAGCGAGGGCGCCGTGACGTAGCAGTACGCGGCGCATGCGCGGTGCAGCCACCGACCCTGCGACGGACTCGCACGACTCGATAGTGCATTCACTGCCTGGACGTACATTCAAATATAAGACAAGTAGTTTTTTTTTTTATACAACTGAAGTGGCAACCAAGCGTACGGCCCACAAGATGGTAAGCGGTTACCGCAGCCTATGGACGCTTGCATACCAGAGGTATCACTCGCGGGTTGCCACCTTGAGGCTAAGATCCGAAAGCCTCATTTGCCAGTGATTTCACCGGAAACCATACCCTTCACACCGGAACACAGCAATGCGAGCATTACTGCTTGGTGGCAGAAATAGGTATGGTGGTAGTCCTTCCCGGACGAGCTCTATCACAGAGAACTCTACTACTCTTAGTTGTTGCCCGCGACTCTGTTCGCGTGGAAATTTTCAAATGTTTTAGTAGTTATTCTGCTATTCGGGGCAGAGATAAATCCAATAAATCAAAAATCATGAAAAATGGAAGGCCAACCGTCTAAGCTATCATTGGATCCGCGTGGTGAAACAAGATCCAATTACTCTCGTCTGAGAGTAGCCAGTAGTTATTAGTGACTTAAACACACCGTAACAGAGTCACACGACCTTAGGCACCTTAGGTTCGAACGTTAGGGAACTCTTTCGAAATCCTAACCACATAAGTAGGTACGAAATATCAGTGTGCCTAATATTATTTCAATATTACTACAAGAGTTGCAGATCTCTTCGTGATAGAGCTCGTCCGGGGAAGGACTACCACCATACCTATTTCTGCCGCCAAGTTAATGCTCGCATTGCTGTGTTCCGGTTCGAAGGTTATGGTTCCCGGTGAAATTACAGGCACATGATACTTTCCATCGTAACGTAACGTCTTAGGGTGGTAACACGCAAGTGATATCTATGATGTTGCATGCGTACATAGGCTACGGTAACCGCTGACCATCAAGTGGACCGTTCGCTTGGTTGCCACTTCAGTAGTAAAAAAAAAAGAGCTCGGTTCTTTGAAGTTTAAGTACTGACATGCACCAGAGCGACGAGCACCGCGTCCAGCTTGATGAAGGCGGCGCGGCAGTCGACATAGAAGCCGAGCTGCTGCTCCAGCTCCTCGTGGTACGTGACGGAGAGCACGAACTTGATGATCAGATCACTGCACACTTTCACCTCGTCCTCCACCGTTACAGCACTGGAAAATATTTAATTAAAACTTGAAATTTCTTTTAAACTTAATTTCTTTAAATTAAATTTCAAAACCTAAAATTTTTAAAAAAAAATTGTTTAATGTGGCGTGGCGGGCGAAGGTCCGCCTGCGACGCGGAGGTTGCGGGTTCGATTCCTCGGGACAATTAATGTTTGTACGATCTACAAATATTTGTTCCAGGTGTTCTGGGTATTTTCTATGTATAATAAAAAATATCTATATTATGTATTGTATTGGTATACAGGTTCAAATATAGACGTCAATAAGAAAAAAATAGATTCCTCGGATCCAGGGTATCCGAAAATACCTCATGTATGCTCCCCGATATTTCGTATTTTTCGAGTTATGATTTGTTTTGTTTTATTTTGAAAAACCTAATTAAATTAAGTTTGAATATTTCGTTTTTTTTTTAATTGGCGAGCCATTTGCAGATTATTTTAAGGCATTTCCTATCCTAAAACACCAATTCGCCGCTTTTTATCAAAACTTTTGTAACTTTCACTAATGCTAGGAAGTTGGTTATTTTAGGCATGATTTTACAACTCATTTAGATTATTTTACAAAAAAAGAACTTGGAAAAAACCTCCTAAAATTTTTTTTATCAGTTTCAAACGATCCGACCAAACATTCTAAAAATAATCATAACTCAAAAAATACGAAAAATTGGGGAACATACATGGGGTATTTTCGGATACCCCTGAATCTGGGAATATATTTTTTTCTTATTGACGTCTATATTTATACCACCCTGTATAAAGAAAAAAAATGGAAATTTTGGATGTTTGTATGTTTGTGAGAGTATCACGCCATAACGGCTGAACGGATCTGTATAAAATTTGAAACAGGCTTTGATAATAGTCTAGAAAAGCACATGAAAGAAAGAAAGAAAACATGTTTATTGACCCCCCAAGATCATACTTAAAGAAACATACCTAATACATAAAAAACACACTATGAACTAGGTATTATAGATAGTACATATAGGTATAGGTTCTTTATCCCTGAAAAATGATCGGTTTGTGAGATAAATAATCATCATCTTCATATCAACCGATAGACGTCCGTTCGTGATCGCCATGCGAGAACCTTTATTCCTCAGCGGTTATCGGTTCTGCGAGCTATATAGCCAGACCACTGCCATTTCAACTTACTTATTCTAAAATCTATGTCACTAACCATGGTTCTACGGATTTCCTCGTTTCGGATTCGATCGCGTAGTGAAATAATGGATAGTAATTTATATAAAATTCGTTGTTTAAATGTTTCGAGCTTACTTGATGGCATCATGAATAATGCAGCAGAGCCGCATCAGACTGGAGATGACGATGTGGTCGTCGATGTGGATCAAGCTGTACCGCGAGAAGAATATCGACAGCACTGTCTTGGCGAGCATCGTGCGAGCGTTCGGAGTTTGCGCTAGCTCCACTAGAGGCATGAAGGCGTCCTGCCGGCATAAACATTACATCATCATGACAGCCTTATTTATTTAATTCTTTATTGCACAAAAACAAGATTGTACAAAGGGAGAACTTAATGCTATGCTGCATTTTCTACCAGTCATCCTTAGCTGGTGAATAAGTAGAGGCTGGCGTGCTAAATAAAATAAAAACTAACATGGAAAACTAAAAATACATAAATACTAAATAATTATATAGTATTAACAAAGTAGCTAACTTATCAATCTAAATATGAATACCTACTTATACAGCCTTCTAATGTTCCCACTGCTGGGCCACTGCCACTGGCCTACTCTCAAAAGTGATTGGGTCTTAATCCACTTCGCGGACCCAATGCGGATTAGTGGATGGCACATGTCTTCCGACTTTTGTTGCTTTTGGACAAGCCTGTTTCCTCGCGAGAGCACTGGCATTGCGCATATAATTTTTTCGAATAGAAAAATCCATTGGTGCACGACCAGGTTCGAACTCACGACCTTAGGGTCACTACTACTAGACCACCGGTACTCTCAACCCTTGGAATCTTACCATCAAAAATATTTCTTCAACATCAGGGATGAACTTTAGCATCCGTTTGATGACGAAAAGGAAGTTTCCGGAAAACTCATCAGCGGATCTTCCCCATTTAATCATGTTCCGTATCATGCCTCGCAGTAGAATGTTGACATGTTGCGACTGAAAATATAAAAAACACATCAACACTCAACAATATAATAAGTACATAAGTCCTGCCTAATCCCTATGTGTATCAAAAACTACGAGTATTATATTATAACACTCAGACAAACCTGGAATAAATATTTGCAGATCGTACAAACATTTGTCCCGCAGCGGTATTCAAACCCGCAAACTCTCGCTTCTCAACCGACCACTTGCCTGCCGCGCCACCGAGTTCGTCAAACGTCAACATACCTCGGATAAATATGCATACAGTGTAGCTAAAATCCCGTTTACAACTGTCGACAGAGAAAACGGTCTACTCTTTATTTTTTCCGTCCGGAATTAGCCGATTCCGATCCGAAAAATGTGACCTTTCGAGTATTCCACATAATTCGATTTTGTTTAGTTTCTCTATTGCGCTACTCTGTATTTTTTCCAATGAAATTAGTCGATTCCGATCCGAAAAATGTGACCTTTAAATATTTCACTCATTAGATTTCATTTAATTTCTTTAGCGCAATTCATTGCAATAAATAAACGTGTTGGCAAACAACTCATTCCTAAATCCACCGTTTAAATTCTCACCGATAAATGTGTACAAGCAAACTGTAGCCAAGGCTCTAAAACTTGCAAGAAATGTGCGGTCGTCCTCATGCCGTTGGCCACCTTCCAAAACGTCTGAATGAGCGACTCCGACGACATCTGCCGGTAGCTGTCCGCCGCGCACATGTGCTCCCCGAGTGACGCCAATATCTCATTTAGCAGTACTGAAAGTATATTGCGTGCGTGTCACGTCATTTGAACGGTTCACTCGTGACCCTTTCTGCTATGCCTGCGATGATTGTGCTCCACATACATATCACCCGCTTAGGTGGGTAACCACAAGCTCAAAAGCAATAATATAACAATGTTAGACTGACATTTCGGCATACAACTAAAACAGTGTAATGCTATAAGAGCTTGTGTTTACCCCCTTGATGTTATATTTCGTGACGAGTAGAACCTATAGTTTATACTATTATTTATCCTACTGATTTATTATTTTTAGTGGTCAAATCTGATTATGTTGGAGTTCATAGTGGCCATAGCAACGCAAATAACAATTAAAAGTAGGGCCGACTATGCCCTAGGCTGTGAAACACGGAAGCGCTCTGTAAATGCTACTTGGTCACCCATTCATATTATAACTGGAGGTGAACATAATGTATGTGTCGTTCTTGACTAACCAATCTATGTTACGAGCGTTTAACATAAGTTTTACATGCATTTTTGTTTTACACAAGTTTGACGTTTTTAACATAAGTTTGACGGACTACTTTAACGTCTAAAAACCTTATTAGCACAGAAAAATTTAATATTTCATTTTAATTTTAAAAGCATGTACAGAAAAAAAGCTAGTACCTACCCATTTTGTCAGCGGATTTGTGAACCATTTCCAGAATTTCCGACGACTTCTTTATAACACTCGGAGAGTCAAATGCTGAGATAACACAGCAGAGAAATAGTTCGCTGTAAGAAAGAAAAACTAAGAAAGTGTATTTACATCTTTTTTTGGTCGCCCATTCAAATTAAATAAATAAATAATTATTAATACTTACTTATTTTCTAATTGATCACATTGTTGTAGAAATTCCTCCAGAAGCGTCAGTTGGCACATATTAGAGTTAAGTGTGCCATAGAGTAACCAATCAACAGCAGGCACATATAGACTTAGATATCGGTCAGATGTCAACAGCTGTGTTTCGTATTTCTTCTTCATTGTAATATGGAAAATCTATAACATGCAAATTAATTTTAAAAGTCCACTAACTACATAAAACGTAGTTTAGATGCGTTTTCGTACGATCGATCCTAATTGTAATCCTACAATATTAACACTTCTAAATATTCTGATTCAATTACTATAATTTGCATTGCAATCACAGTCACAATATTCTTAACTAACCTGTTGATATTCTTCAAGGAATTCTTTCAAGTTACTATAGAAGTACTCCGCACTGTCTCTCCCCAGTAACTTGGAAGCTACTTTACACAAGTACAGTCTTAAATACGCAGCAACTAAGGGGTTTCCGATGCCCCTTATCATTGTCGTGAGCCGCGCTATAGCTGGCCTTATTTCTTGCGTCGAAATAAAAACGTAGCATTTCAATAGTGACATTTCTAAATAAAGGCGCGGGAGTAGTTCCCTGATGGATGCCATTTTATACATCCAGTTCTGAGATGTCTCTTTGGCTGACTCAGGGACTAGCTTGGAGTCAATGTCCATTATGTTTTTAATAGTCATCTTTCTGCAATAAAAAAACATGCACAAACATAAATGGTAATTTATGCAAGGTGTGCAAGGAAAATGAAACAAAAAGTTTCAAAATAAAATATATGCATATATGGGATTGTCTAAGGTAGATTATGGGATAACCCTGACTTATAATCCAAGTAAGTAATATTAAAAAATGTATTACTTAATAACATACCCAAAACTCTTTTCTTTTAATCTGTCAAAAACTAAATTTCCGAAAGTATCCAGGATGTCGGTAATCAATATGAATTTGCTGGGATAGAAATGCATTACACTGATATCAGACAGTAGCTTGGAACATTGAATACCAATTTTAAAAGCTTTTACTCTTTGTTCAGTTTCCCAGGCCTGAAAATTATGAGTTTTAATAAATTATTTATGTGCATTGTATACCTACAGAATTCATAGCGATTTATGTTTGCATGTTATGAGACAGTTTGAATCTTAGACGTCTCTTACGTAACAGCTGAACCTATTTAGATGAAATTTTGGTATATATTTTTATACATATACTTTTTTTTATGTGTGGAATCCCTTAAGTTTGTCAGGTTGATAATGAATGACCCTGTATAAAGTACAAATTATAAGACAAGTCTATTTTCATCCTAAATTACAAATCTAACTTGTGTTTTGTTATACAATGGGCCCCTAGATTGAACCAAATAGGCAACTTTTATCCTCGTACGTGCTTTCGCCCATTCAGCGGTCTTTACTTTAATAATACGTAATGTAACATTCTGGTCGCCAAGTGGGAGGCATTTCCAGTTAGTAGGGTAGCAATGAGTTTTAAAGTTAAAACAAAATATACACCTTTTTAATTTCTTCATTAAGCATGTTGATTTTAGATACATATTCTTGCTGGCTCAAGCCCATAGTTTTCCTGACAGAACTCTCATCAAACTCATCCAATTGTTCCAGCCTATGTTTCACCTTTTCATTTAAATTAGAAACCTGTCTAATAAGAGCTGAAAAGGAACTAACTTAAAAGTAAACAAAAATAAAATGAAACAATTCAAAATATTGATTAATATAACATTAAACATAATTGTACATACATGTATAAGTAAGTTTCCACGACACCTCTACTCGAAACAAATATTTATACCGGAGCGGGAATTGAACACGCAACCCTTCGCATCTCAACCAAGCACACGCCCACTACGCCACCGAGGATGTCGTGGGCGAAATAATGTTGTTCTACAGTAAGTTAAAAAGCGATGTGCCGCATTGTGTAGAATTTTGGAAATCTAGTATCTTGGATTTGCGAATGCCAAAATGGGGGGCCCCGCCCGCTTGATTACCGGCATTCAATATATTGTATTGTAGTTAGCTATATCTCACGTCTCCAATGATCCTAATTTGGTTCATCATCATCATCATCATATCAGCCGATAGACGTCCACTGCTGGACATAGGCCTCCCCCAAAGAGCGCCATGACGACCGATTTTGGGCCTTCACCATCCACCGACTTCCTGCGACCGCTTTAATGTCATCGGTCCATCGAGTGGGGGGCCGTCCTACACTTCGTTTTCTAGTTCGTGGTCGCCACTCGAGAACCTTTATTCCCCAACGGTTATCGGTTCTGCGAGCTGTATGGCCTGCCCATTGCCACTTCAACTTACTAATTCTAAGAGCTATGTCGGTGACCTTGGTTCTTCTACGGATTTCCTCATTGCGGATTCGATCGCGTAGTGAAACTCCCAGCATAGCTCTTTCCATAGCTCGTTGGGCGACTTTGAGCTTTTGAACGAGACCTATAGTTAGCGACCACGTTTCAGTGCCATAAGTCATCACTGGCAACACGCACTGATTATAGACTTTCGTCTTGAGGTTCTGCGGTATCTGTGACGAGAAAATATGCCGTAACTTCCCGAACGCTGCCCATCCGAGTTGGATTCGTCGGCTGACCTCTTTATCGAAGTTGGACCTACCTAGCTGAATCACCTGTCCTAAATAGACATAGTGGTCAACAACGTCGATGATATCGTTCCCAACATGTACCGGCACGGGTGCAACATGAGCGTTTGACATGATATTTGTCTTGCCCATGTTCATTTTGAGACCCACCTGTTGAGAGACGGTATTGAGGTCTCTGAGCATAGTGCCAAGGTCTTCCAGCGAATATAATTTAATATAATATAATTTGGTTTAATGTACTTAAATATTCTACAAACTACACTCAAAACATAACTGTTCATTCATCACTTACTTTTCTCACCACCAGGCAAAAAGCTACTGACAATTGTCAGCTTTTCACCAGTTGTATATTTGTTAAGAATATTTGTGCGCCTACTATTCCAGGATTTCAAATAGTATGTGACTTCATCAACTGGCTCTAATGGAACTGCATCCTGCGAGTTATGTTATAATCAATGTATTTTTATTATCAAGAAAGAATATAATTATGTATTAAAATAAAAAAATACACAAAGTGTCAGTAAAGGGGTATCATTAAATATGTCAATCAATCATTAGTTATATGTTTAGTCTTTTACATTTTCTCGGTCAGTGGAATTTTCTGCAATATGTTATTTACTGGTTATTTTCATGAAATTTTCAATCTATTACAGTTACATATTGCCCGTTTGTACCCACACTCTTTTTAATAACCTCTGTTCATAAGTATTTTTTTCACTTTGCATATAACATTACTATTTGTGTAAGAAAGCATAGTTAACACATTCAATGCAACAACGATTTTTATTATGTATTTAAGACTGGAACCCTTACAAAAGACCTTACTAAGAGTAGTAGAGTTCTCTGTGATAGAGCTCGTCCGGGGAAGGACTACCACCATACCTATTTCTGCCGCCAAGCAGTAATGCTCGCATTGCTGTGTTCCAGTGCGAAGGGTATGGTTTCCGGTGAAATTACTGGCACATGAGGCTTTCGATCTTAGCCTCAAGGTGGCAACCCGTGAGTGATACCTCTGGTATTGCAAGCGTCCATAGGCTGCGGTAACCCCTTACCATCTTGTGGGCCGTACGCTTGGTTGCCACTTACGCTTGGTTGCCACTTCAGTTGTATAAAAAAAAAAAAAAACACTCATGCATTTCGAAAATTTAAGAAAACTGAACTTGCCAGGCGAGTTGCCGGCACTAGGATGAAATTTAAATGTACATAAGAGGCAAGTGACACTGAATGTGTTTATTATAGTGTATAAACACACATACCTAATATATTATAACTTGTATAGGATAATTCTATTATTTATGTTCATAATCATCAGCCACAGCCTTACTTTACCTACTGACCTGGAGGACATAGGTCTCACTCTGTTTGTGCTACCACATTCCTGATAGGTATATGATGGATGATGTTTTTGTTCTTACCTCCTCTAAATTCATTTGTTCAAACTTTAGCAAAGGATCCACTTCTTCAAAGTTTGAACTCCATTTATTTAGCTCATCAATAAATGATTTGCTAGGATTTTCTTTCTATAAAACAAAAAAAAACATTATTGCATCAAATAAGTACTTACCTAAAATAAGTAAAAAAATCCAAATTTTCCATAAACCTACCATAGTCACCACTGTTTTCTTGAGTGGATGATTTGATACTTCAAAGGAAGGTAAGCTACTGTTTCCCGTAGTTCTTTTACGAGTAGTCCTGAAATACATAGGTATGATTAAAATCTTTGACTTGAAATCTTTGATCAACATGTATTTTTTCTGTGCCTGTGAGTTATTAGTAAAATCAGTCGGTGTGATAGAAGGAAATCTTTGGATAGAACATCTAGCAGGCTCTAAGGCTGCGAGTAGGTCTAAAAACAAACCATTCATAGGTCGGCATAATGTAAATATTACTCTTGTCTATATTAGCAAAGCAAGAACTAAACTAGAACAATATATTATTACAGTACAGATTGTTACATTAATTTTAATGATTTGATTTGATAGACATGTTTATTAGACATTTCTACAAAATAAAAACAATCTCGCACACTGTACACAACACCAAATAAAATAACAAACAAACACCATCTGCCTTGTCTGACCATCGCATCGATCCTATTGACGTTTCTTCTTTTAGGCTGTCAATTAATTTAGACAATTTTGTCAGTGTCAAATCAAGTAATTGTCAACGTGGAAAACAAACAAAACGAGAGAAGCTCTACGTTTAGTACCTTTCTTATCTTAGCCCTTATTCGACCAATTTGGTCAAACCGTTGGTATCAATCTAATCGGATCGATTAGTTTGACAGTTTTACGTTTACAGACAGAATGACAGATAATAAAAGTTCTAGTTTTTGCTAGTTAAACACGGAAAACGATAGTTATCCAAGGTCGACTCCTACGCATCACATCGTCATTTGGACGAACATTACACACACTACCAGCGATTAATTCGTTTGTTCCGATTGGTTTCAATGTTATTTTATTTGTTTGTGTTACGTTCCGCGTGTCGTTCAAGCAAAGTAGTAGCAGTACGTAGTTGTGTGTTTGGCGAAATTCCAGCAAAATATGCTTGCATGACATCTTCTACGACACGGTAGTACGTTCCTTCCGTGACTAAAACTTTGCTCTCACATCATTCTAAATGTGTCTTTGGCTGTATTATGTTAGGATTTTCACTGTTACGTCTTATTTAGATTTTTACGTTAATCTCAAAAATGACTGTATTCAGTAGATATGTCATAAGACCATTTAAAAAATATCCTCTTATTCGGGGTATGGCTTCGTATGCTGTTATTTGGCCAATATCTAGTTTAATACAGCAGTCATTTGAGGGAAGAAATATTGGTAAGTAACTTTCTCTCTAATAAATAGTTATTTTCATATTAAAAAACATCGTTTATAGGTATTATTTCAAACTAAGATTCACCTATCTAACCACGTACTTAAATTGTACAATATATTGCATATATTATATTGTTATTTATTTTTTGCTGTTACTGCAATAACTTTTGGTATTGAGATAAAACGTTGCATCACATAAACCTATAAATTACAATTATATAATAAATTATATCCTTTACAGATGACTATGACTGGTGGAGATGTGCTCGCTATGGTTTATACGGGTCCTGCTACGTTGCACCAACACTTTACACCTGGCTAACAATAGCTAACAATGTATGGCCCGGAAAATCTATTCGTTTTGGTCTGATAAAGGTAAATTATTAAATGGCATATTTGTTTTAACATTTATAAGTAAATACTATATAGTGAGTGCGTGCCTACCTACCTACTTGCATAGTATAAAGATACTACCTACTTTAATAAATTTTAATACATATTAATTAAAACGATTTCCCTAAAAATATACAAAAAATACATATAAAAAATAAATCTATAATAATCCACCGTGTGAGTAGGTACCTACTATCATACAGCAGTGCCTGTGGTCTGAGAGAGACCCTCCGTATAATAGTTACATAAGTAAATAAAAATAAACACGCACAGGTACTTGTGCAAAAACTCAAAAAGCTGCTATAATATATTATAAAAATACTGGCTTCTGCCTACGACTTTGATTGCGCAGTACCTGAACTTATTACTATTCCAAGTTTTATTCAAATCAGTTCAGTCTCGTCTTGCTTGATACCTGTGGATAACAGTAGTTCTATCAGTCGTGATAAAAATATATAAATATATCGTATCCAAGTTACTTTAGGTTTGTCTTATTTTACAGACTTTTGTGGAAACAATCACCTACACCCCATTTGCGATGTGCAGTTTTTACTTTGGTATGAGCTTACTAGAATCAAAGTCCTTTGACGAAGCTATTGCCGAAGTTAACGTAAAATTTTGGCCAACATACAAGGTAATATATAATTTCTTATTCATTGTTATTTGCCAGAGAAGAAAGTACTGGTTATCTAGCGGCAGTGACCCAGCCATCGGAACGTAAGGTCGTAAGGGGTTAGAATCTGGACCTAATATGAAAAAAATATACACTAATGTTGAGGCATGATGTGTCGTAGTTAGTAATAAAAATAATTAAGTTTTTAAAAATAGCTTTTAAAATGAATAAATATTTTCATAATGAATAATCTGCATATTAACAAACTTTTTGACTAAACTTTACTTTATTTTTTTTAGAATACTAACTAAAAATTAACTAAAAATACTTTGTAGTTGCAAACAAAAATGTTTTTTATATGTTTCAGGTTGGCGCTTCGATTTGGCCAGCTATAGCAATGTTAAATTTTTGTGTTATCCCACCAAGGAATAGAGTTCCTTTTATCAGTGGTTGTAGTCTTGTATGGACGTGCTTCTTAGCTTACATGAAACATTTAGATAAAGAGAAAGTACCTCAAAAAGGGAATCCTATTCAACTACTTAAGATAAGCTGATGTGAGTGAGTGTGAGTTAAGCTGTAGATAGTATTATTTATGTTTGTATTCACGTCATAATTTATTAATAACATCATGGATGTTCAGTATTAGAAAGTATAGTTACAATATTTATTCAATTATTAGCTGATGTGGTATAAGTAGGTAGATAGTATAATTTATGTTTGTATTCATGTCATAATTATTAATAACATCATAGATGTTCAGTATTAGAAAGTATAGTTACAATATTTATTTAAATACTTTACTGCGATATACTTTGTGATATTAAATTGCCAGTGGCTTAGCCGTAATATGTTATTAAAATATTATTAACCGTACCTACGTACTGTTCTAATTTATTAATACTTTATGAGTTGCAATTTGCAAAAAAAATCATTTCTAAGTATTTGCAACTTTTAGTTTTTTTTATAGTCGTTAGCTTGTCTTATTTTATGTCGTTTCTCATAGCTAGACGCTTTGTTACTCTGATTTGTTTTTATTGTTGATTACTCAAGCACGTTTTTTTTCAATTGTTGTATGTGGGTACCTATTCCAAAAATCCTTTGTAGGTATCTCAATCTTGTAAATATTATTAGTACGACCAGCACTTTGACTATATACCTTTGGACCTGCCTGCGGGCCTGCGATTAACTTTCCAAAACTGATAAACTTACCAGTTACCTTGCGTAGAGTTGTATCAAGGGTTATCATGGGTCAGTTACAATTAGTTAGGTAGAAAAATACACCGTTTCTTCTTATTTCATGTATTATGAAATTATAGCTCGAGACTCTATTACTAGGTAAGGTAACAGTAAAATATAATTCAAATAAATTATAGAAATTAATAAAAAATACGTTTTATTGTTATGACCCAGTCAGGGAAATTATTTCCTATGTAAAGCAATACCTACTTATTTATTTACCAACCTTATACCGCGGCCGGAAAAAGGAGTGCAGGGTGTTTATTAGTAAAATCATTCGAAATGAGAATATTATAAGTACCTAAGCAAAGTGAGCCGTACCGTACCTACTCATTGCTGTGGGCAAAATCAAAGTCAAGCAAAGTCTGACTGTGGTTTTTAATGGTTAAATTACGTTTATTTGGGAAGTCAAGTGGATAACAGAATAAATAAATAATATGCCAGCGTCTGCATCACGGAAAAACTGTCATGTTCTAAAACCATTCTGGAGACTAGGATATTTCAGAGGATTGGACGATGCAATCACGGTGGCCCACCGCTGTCGCATTACTTATTTCGTATGTAAGCAAATTATTAATGATGAACGTAACTTTGAGAATCATTTTTAAAGATTTTGTCTCTTCTTTTGAAATTCGAGAAAAATTAAGGTCGAGTTATAACAAACTGTCTTTTTTTCAGACGTTTATGCTTTGACGTTATACTAATCTTCACGTTAACATGCGCTCTTTGTGGTCGAACTTTTAGCGCAAAGATAGGATATATTAGCCATATGCGGGCTAAACATGGGCTTGGGCTTGGGCCCATAAATATAGTAAAAAAAAAAAGTCCCTGTAGCCGAAACCGGCTAGGATGATTTTTAATCTTTGTTAAAATGATTCCCTGATTTACGGGCTTTGCGAATCCCATTATCATTTTGCTTACGTAGAGCTAAGGGTTAGACAGACCATCCAATTTTTTTTGCCTTACGCTTACGCTTTTCATTTTCATTGCATACTTTTTTGTAATTTTGGCTGTTTGCCTGCCTGCTGGTTCTGTTCACGTCGTAGTCCATCAATCTCTTAGGTGGGCCTGTTTATTTAAAAGAATAGTTTTTGTTCCTTGAGTCAAATCAAAGTCAGATAAATAACATCAGCCAGAGCCAGCTGCTTGCACTTTTTTAAATTTTAAGTTATGCGTGTAGTACTTACATTCTCTTGGTATGCGTGGATTTGAATTTTGATTTGATCGTGGATGGATGGCATGGCGAGGTTCTTAGCTAAAAGTTCTATGAAAGTAATACTTATTGTGAAAATCAGTGAATGATGACGACATTTAGAGTAAAAATTCATTTCTAAACAGCTAAATATTGCCTTAGCTCGTATAAATAAACATCCCTGCTATGTCAAGTAACTCGTTACTATTTTCCATCAACAATGAAGGCAAAGTTTATGCCTTATCAACTAGTGGCTCCTGCTGGAGAGAATTCATGTATCTGGGTTTGGAGTTCAAGACCCTTTCGGCTGTACCACACTTCCTATGGGCCGTTGGAGGTGACCGACAAATATATCTTCACGTTCATGGCTTAGAAATCCCTATTCGTGTCAAAGAAGAATCCTTCGAAAATGAGAGGTGGTTACCTCTTGATGGCTTTAGTGGCCGTCTCCTGCCTACAGACAGATATCATTTTTCTTCTCAAGATGGCACTAAAGACAGATCTATAGATCGAATTAGACTACCGTCAATGGCATGGCAGTGGGAAGGTGATTGGCAGTTGGAGCTAACTCTCGATGGACAGCCTTTGGATCACGATGGTTGGAGTTACGCAGTAGATTTTCCTGCCCAATTTGGCCCTTCCAAACAATGGAAATCTTGTGTGAGGAGAAGAAAATGGATCCGCTATAGAAAATTTAGTGCTATGAACTCTTGGTGTGCTATAGCTCCCTTGCACAAAGATCCGACACAAGAACCCTTTACTGATGTTAGTATTGGCGGTAATCAAATGCCATATGCAGCTCCAGGCACTCTCTCAGTTTGGGCCATAACAGCTCATGGTAGAGTAATGTACAGAGCTGGAGTTAGTACTACCTCTCCTGAAGGCTTAAAATGGATCAACATTAGTATTCCATCAAACTCTGATATCAAGCAAATCTCTGTGGGACCTACAGGATTAGTCTGGGCCTTGCTTTGGACAGGGAGGGTTATTATAAGAAAAGGTATAACTAAAGACTGTCATACCGGTGAGTCTTGGCTGGAAGTAAAATCTCCAAATGAAACCAAAATACTGTCTATTTCTGTTGGCTTCAATGTTGCTTGGGCTGTAAGCTCTGACACCAGGGTTTGGTTTAGGAAAGGAATAGATGGAAATAGTGCAGGCACTTCTGAATCTTCTGCTACTGGAAGTGGATGGCTTGAAATTACAGGAAATATGATACAAATTTCTGTTGGTATAAGTGATCAAGTTTTTGCAATTGGAGAAAGTGACAAATGTATTTATTGGCGAAGTGGAATCACACCAGCAGAACTGACAGGAAAAAGATGGAGGATGGTACAAGCCAACATGCAACTGAGTCGAGCATCAAGCTCAGCAAGTGTGGTGTCTTCAGTCTCTAATGCAAAACATCACAGCTTAACTACACTCAGTGAAACAACTCCAGAGCGTAAAACAAATATTAATTTACATAATTCATGGGAGGAATCACACTCTGCTCCCATTGAACACACAATGCCTATTAAGCATCCGAAAGAAACAAGACCAAAAGGAAATGTGAATATTGAAAGCATAGATCTGACAGGAAAGAGTTACGAGACCACATTAAAGAACCCTCGAGCTTGGAGCCCTGTTAGAAGTGTTGGCTCAGTTGTAGGAATGGAAGCACAACCTGATAGTGACAGCAGTGTTTTTGATGTTGACTCTGGAATGTATTTTGATGATGAAGTTAGTCAAACAGCCTGGGGAACATGTGACACCACATGGGCTTTTGTAGAAGCTAGGGCTTGTTGTGTTGATACTATCCAAATACCTCACTGGTTTACAGATTCACATAATGTGCACAATACAGATTTATCAGCCAAATGGAGACTTGATATTTTAGATAGTCTTAAAAACAGAAATAACAACCACACATTGGATCTAACCAACTATGGAGTGGCAGTTGAAGAAAAGGGTTGGACACGCAGCTGTGAAGCTAGGCTAGTTAATACCAATAGTTCTATGGAAGATTGTATATTATCCCTCTATTGGAATGACATGGAAAGTACAGGAACACTGTCTGTTTTTCAACCAGATGGTACAATTCAATTCATATTGAATTTATGTGAAGTAACTAATGTGTTTTCCATATCAGAACCAGGCAGCCCTAGAATATGTTTATCTGTACCACGTCAAAATAAGAATAGTATTAAAGTTCAGTTTATTTCTGAAATGGAACAAGAGGAGTGGTTGAGTGTTTTGGTAGACATCACATCGCAAATCAATGGACTCTCTGGAAAACCTTCTGCCAATTCTGTCTGGGCAGTTACAAATTCTGGAGATGTGTTGAATTGGGATCCAATGCCAGCATGTTTAAATTCAGGTCAAAATGGCATGTTTACCAAAGAATTTCAAGTGTTTGGCAAAGATATTATACATGGTTATTCAACAAGTCTGAACAATAGCTTTCCTCCTGGCAGCAGGATAAAAGTAACAGGCAGCTTATTTGATGAAATAAGGAGATTTCATATAAACCTAGAAGGGCCTGAAGTTAAAAAGCAGAGGCATAAAGTTGAAACAGAAGTCACTGATATACCATTTCATTTTAATGTAAGATTTGATGAAAATACTGTTGTTTGCAATACAAAAATTTTTGGCAGTTGGGGAGTAGAACAACGCCACGACTTACCTGTTGCTCGAGGCCAAGAATTTTCCATTGAAATTATTTGTGATATACAAGTTTTTAAAATAAGGGTAAATGACAAACATTACTGCCTTTTTGAACATAGATTAAGTCCAGAAAGTATTACATCAGTGTCTGTCAAAGGGGCATTAAAACTTTACACTATGGAATATTCTTCTACAAGTTTAATCATAGGTGCTGAAGAAATGTTTTGGCGAACGATTGGAGGCTATTTACGTCGAGTGGAGTGTTCTCAGAATGGGATAGTTTGGGGCATATCGCATGATCATCGCGTTTGGCTGTACTCGGGAGGATGGGGAGGTGGCATTCTAAAAGGTACTTCATTAAAAAAATCTAGTTTCTGAGGACTTATAATTTATTAATGGTAGCAGTAAAAATTTAAAATTGTTGCATGTTAAATAATATAAATTTACTGTAGGTACTAATGCTTGCTTCGTTTGTAGGCATAGGCAGTAAGGATGGTATTCATTCTATGACAGACACGCAAACCTATTGCGTGTACGAAAATCAACGATGGAATCCTCTTTCTGGGTACACTTCAACTGGACTACCCACTGACCGTTACATGTGGAGCGATGTTACCGGCAAACATAAAAGGACTCGAGAACACACGAAATTACTCAGTCGACATTGGCATTGGGTAAGTTAACCAGACATATTGATTATGTACTATCCTCTGGCGCCGTTGATGGTTTCTGCTACCTGGGATCCAATGTTTCGAACACTCTTTCACTCGATGCCGAAATCAACAAATGGCAAAGCGTCCACGATGTTTGGGAAGCTTAGTACAAAAGTTTGGGATAATAAACACCTCTCTGTAAAAACCCAAATGACCCGTGTGCCAGACATGCATCTTGTCCAATCTTTTGTATGGAGCTGAAACTTGGACGTCGTATGCCAAACAGGAGAGGAAACTAAACAACTTTCATATGCGCTGTCTTAGTAGCATTTTAAACTTTTCGTGGAGGGATAAGGTCACGAACGAAAAGGTTCTTGAAATCTCACAGTTGCCTAGCATTACCGCCCATATTAAAACAGAGGCGGCTGCGTTGGTTAGGGTACGTGCAGCGAATGGAGCTTTCTTGTCTGCCTAGAAAAACACTCTTAGGGGAAATAGCTGATGCCAAAAGACCCGTTGGTAGGCCAATGCTAAGATTTAAAGACAGTGCAAAGCGCGACATGATGAAATTTGGAATCGATCCGGCTAAATGAAGAAAAGTCAGAGGACCGAGATGATTGGAGGAAAACTCTTTCGGACGGTGTAGTTGCTCATGATCGAGCATGGTTCGACTTGTTGTCTCAGAAGCGCATTTTAAGACATCAACGTGCTGCGTTTCCTGCACCCTTAGTCACAGGAACACAATTTACTTGTAGAAAATGCGGTCGTGGCTGCCGCTCTCATAAAGGCCTTACTAATCACGAACGTAGGTGCCTAATGGCTTCATAAATGGACGCTACTTAATCATTTTTAATAGATGCTATAATAGGCCACTGATGATGATCCTCTGGCGCCATTTACAATAATGGCATGCAAATAAAAATATATTAATTTATTCCATTATTATTTACTTACGTAGGTGCAAAGACATTAAGAATAATCAGAATATTCCAATACTGCATGTAGCCGAATCATAGAACACAGGGGCCTTTGTGGTGACAAGGACGGCGATGAGCGTAACAACTGGATCCCGAAAAACAGTTCTACAATAGTTCGGGGGAAGGCGATTATGAACACTGCTAACCTTGTTACCACTGGCACAGCCTTTGTGCCTTAAATAGGTAGTCAGTAAGAAATCGATCTCTGCGATATGACCACCTTTTGTAGGACTACATACTTATATACGTATTGTTTACAATTAAGTAACTTTTAAAGTACTTGTGTCCTCATTATAGTGCTATTTATAATATATTATTTATAAAAATTTGTTTAAATTCTCGAAGTGTTAGTGTGCTTTTGACTAGGTACCTATGGTCTGTTTGCAACAAGATATACCTATTCGAGAGGTCTAAGAGAAATGTGTAGCATTAAAGGCTAGTTTCGTGTAATACGTATGAAAGAGGAATAGGTAGTCAAGTGGATTAATTTTTTGCAGTACTCCAACACACCCGAACTGAAAAAATAACTAAACATAGCATGATCAGTTACTGACAATTTACAGATATCAGAATGGATGATTGACTATAACACTCCCGGAGGCGTCGACAGCGACGGATGGCAGTATGCCACGGACTTCCCCGCTCCATACCATGGGAAGAAAATATTCACAGACTGCGTGCGACGGCGCAGGTGGTATCGAAAGGCTCAGATAAATACGGAGGGGCCGTGGGTTCGCGTCGGGAGCACTGCACTGTTTGATATCTCGATATGGGTAATGTTTCTTGCTAGTAGATAACAGCTTGCCTTTGTGTATTGGAAAGCGATAAGACACAAACAATCGCTAGTCACTTGACTTTATAATAATAACAAAAATATTATATGAAGAGCAAATCTTTAGTATGTAGGTACCTAATAAATTAATAATCCGCTGTTTTTCTTTTCTCGAAAAAATCTTGTAATGGATTGGCAAAGTTCAATCCTGAATCAATTGACTGACCGTAGGGCGATTACGCAACTCGGTTGCGTGATCGATTTCTCGATTTCAATCAGCAAACTGAAAAAGCTGACATTATATTCACTCATTCATGTTACGTCTCAAGGTGGCAACGCGCAAGTGATATCTCTGATGTTGCAAGAGTACATAGTATACAGTAACCGCTTACCATCAAGTAGGCCGTTACGCTTGGTTCCCACTTTAGTGGTATAAAAAATACAAAATACGAAATGGATTTAATATAATCGAAACTGACGGGTTTGAACCCGCGTTTTTGCCTTTGCTGTCGGCTGTTGTTGTATACATAGTATACTATATTAATAATATTCTACAAGGTGGTGCATTATTAACTACATCAATATTATACATTTTCAATACCGACAGCAGCAGCGAATATGTCCCATAAAATACTATAAAAATGTATTCAGTAATAAACTTGTATGTGATATAGTTTTTAAAACTATCATGGTTATTAACAAAGACATTAAGAATAATCGATCGAAATTTGTTTATATGTTCGAAGGTTATTAATAAAACTCACAAATCATGGTAAATATCCCGTTTTTAGTGAAAATTAAACTTGTTTGTTTCAGGACAATGGAAGCGAAGTATCCGTTTGGGCTATCACTGTAGGCGGCGACGCCATCTATCGGACTGGAGTAACGGCTTCCACACCTGCGGTAATCTATACTTACCTTTCAACACTCAAGCCAGTGGTATACGAAAACTTATGTGTTTTTCCTATTCAGGAAATCCTAATGTAGGTTCAGGCAGGACTATGTTAGACTGTTGTAGTGGCCAAGCCTGGTCATGGAGTTCCGCCCTCTTTCTAAGTCTCTCTTATTACGACAGTTTATCGTACCCTCCGTAACACGGAAGCGCTAGTAAACGAGTTAAACGAGCCGTCTATTATGTTGATGGCGCTGAACTACACCACGAGCGCGTATGCTTTCTTTATTCTGATTCATTCAACTTTTTCTTCAGGGTTTACACTGGGAACACGTAAACAGTCCTCACTCACTGATCGCTATAAGCACTTGCAATAACGCAGTTTGGGCAGTAGGGCGCAGAGGGGAGCTTTACTACAGGGAAGATGTAACCAGAGAAAATGCTGGGGGTTCTAACTGGAAACTCATAGAGCAACCCAAATTGGGGTACAGTCATAAATCAGTGCACATCAAAATGATATCGCTGACCAAAAATGCAGCTTGGGTGATACTGTCGAATGGATCGATTGCTGTTAGAACTAGTGTTTCCAAAGAGCTACATGAAGGCAAAGAATGGAAATATTTATCAGGTATTTAAAAAAGTAATTACCTATTAAAGTTTTGAAGTACAGGGGTACAGGGCAGGAAAACGTCATGAAGAAACTGTTATGTATTCCTGAGTCAGTCGCACAGACGGACTACTAGCTTGCTGCTGCCTGTGGCAAATTGCGAAAGTGCAAAATTGGTTCAGCTGTTACGACATTATGTATTAACAAACATACAAGATTTCGCATTTTTATTATAGTGTTATTATGCCTCTCAGCATTGATAATGATATTTACATTTTCAGATGAAATGTCATTCAAACACATATCGAGCATGGGTCAAGAAGTATGGGCGATATGCTCAGACGGGATTTTACACCGACGACAAGGAGTCACTGCAGACAACGTTGTCGGTACCTCCTGGCAAATCATTATGAATGGCACGCTAGTTCACGTTTCCGCTAGAGGAAGATCTTCATAAATGTTCCTGAATAGGAGATGAGATAAAAGACGTTGTGACAAGTAATAAATGATGATCTCTATTTTGAATGCCAATGCAGCTAACAACCAAGTATTATTTTGTCTCGATGATCGTCGTGGCAAAAAATCTCTTCCAAGTTTTAATTGCTTTTTAAATTTTATGATATTTTATTAGAAGTTTTGCTCATATTTATAAATTACGAATACATTATTCTTATTCCTATTATTATTTGTAATGCCTACCTTGTAACTATGTTTAATTTTATGGTAAAAATAAATGGCACAAAGTTAATCTAGTCATTCCCATTGTACATTCCTATTTTATGCCATTATTCACAATCTCAATAAATGGGTGGTGAATCTATTTTAGTAGCAGAAGCATGTTATCAATATTGCTTAGCTTTACTTGGAAAGATATTATAAAAAAACTATTGTACTGATAAACCGATTTTTATTTTTTTAATAATCCATTTGAGAACTTTTACAATGTTTCATCCAACAAGAGTTATTTAGCAGGATTTCAATGTTTTATTGCCTGATCCAGATTTAATCCAAATCTTGGCCTTGGTTAGGATGAATCGACGCAAAGTAAAGTTCCCAAAAAATTTAGAGAAAAAAATAATAAAGATAAGGTAGATTAGAATTTTTTATGTTTATATTAGAAACAAGAAAAGCGTTTCAGTAAGGGAATTAAAACAAATACTATTGTACTACATAATAATAGGTATAATTTTATCAGAGTCATTTTTTATTATGCATTGCATAAAGTGTGTACAAAAACAAATTCAAGTGTTGCAAGTACGGTTGACCACTATAAGACTGCCAAGTAGGCCTACTATGAACTCTTACACAGCGCTCGTTTTGTCAGTTTTATATGAAAACAGTTCAAACTAAGCACTACAATAGATGAGTGAGATGTAAGGGCCCCGCCCGGCTAGCATGAACAATAGACAAGTTTGCTCTACAGAAGTCGATGTCTATGGTGCTCAATATGCTCATGTTACCTGGCTAGATGAATTTTAATCCTTACATACACAGAAGTCTAAACTTCTGTGCTTGAATATTATAAAATGAAGTCTGTCTCTATGTACGCTTAGATCTCTGACAACATTTTGACAAAGTTTGCCATATTTCACAAATTCACAATAGGTATTCATCAAAACTAAGACTTTCACTATGCGGCGTACATATTTACGCATCGATCATAAACTATTTTACTTTGAAACACAATAATTACACCACAATCTGTTTTCAAACCAAAACCAAAACACGACCGCCATTATAAAACGACAACGCGTCTTTAGAGATATTATTAGACTACGCAACGGATTTTAGTGCGGTTTTCAGCAATAGATACAAATAATTCAAGAAAAAGATTTATGGCAATAGGTGGACCATGGAAAGAATTAAATAGCCCCCTGGAACACCCAGTTATCATAAGTGGACACCATCAAGCTTTGCTTAGTTTGGACTTGGATGGCGCTGTGTAAAATGTCCCCCAATATTTACGTATTATTATTGTTATTAGTATCATCAGTTTGTTTGTTGTTAGCCAACCGTACATCGCAATAAACAACGAAATAAAGTTGACTGAAACATTTAGAGACAGAATAATATCCCTTAGCACTACATACATAAATAAGGTTAAACTCACAGCAAATAATCTAATTCATATCTGAGAAAGTGGTTATTGGTTTCGTTTTGTATTCGCGGATATCCGGCGACTAGGGCATCCTGACCGCCGATGTACAGGGTGTTGTAGATCTTCCAATATACATCGCGAACCTTTCTTGCGGGATGAAACAGACCCTGCAGCAAAACAATAGTAAGTTATATCGTTGTAGAGATTAGAGACAAAAGTATCTATCTAATGACTATAATTATACCGGGTCTTTTATTATTAGTGCATAATATTCAAGGAATAGGTTCCAAACACAAAAATGTTGTTTTTTTTTATATTTGTCGTAAAATTTTCGAGTAAATCGATAGTCATGCGATGATGTGGTCTAAGATTGAGCATGCTAAAAGTTGTGAAATTTCGAAGAACTTACCTGTAAAGCATATTGCAGTATTTTGACAGGGCCAAGGGCGACTCGCATTCCTTCCACGGCGTCCATGAATGCCTGAACTAAATGGGGCGAGGTCTCGAATATATTCGGCCACACGTGGTTCAATAAATGCACGAGCGCATCTTCACAACCGAATCCGTAAACTCCGAGCGCCATGTGCTTTATGGCTGCGCACGCTGTCTGGCGATGCACGAGATCCCTGAAGTATAAAAAAAAGATTAGACAAAAGCACATCAATAAATAAAGCTGTCGACACAATGGCTTGGTTCACCAATCCCCTTAGATATTCAGGGGAAACAAAGAGAGAAAAAATTAAGAAATCCTCTTACATACGAATTTAGCTGCGGCAGGGGATTTGTGAGGGCTGACACAATGTCAGAAGGCCCACGAATAACTCGTTTTCAGTCGTCAACGTTAACGTATCTTCCAGCTGTCTATTTTATGGAATATTTTACAGCGTCTCTTTCGTGCGTAAAATGAACTACAAAAATCCCTGATAGCTAGACGATACGCTTAAAGCGCAACGCACGCAGAGAGAGGGTCGGGTCGGGACAAGAATGACAACACACTGACCCGACCCGACCCGCGTCCGACCCGCGCACGCGTTCAGTGTGTTGTCATCCTTGTCACCCATACAAATTAAACAAAATACACCCGCGGCGGGCCCGCGCCCGCTCTCGCTCTCTGTGTGTTTTGCGCTTTATGTTTGTTAAACGAGTTTTTGTGATCAATCAAAAACTGACGTATTTTGTATGAATGTGACAGTTTTTTGACAGTTCGCTGATTTAAATCAGATTGAAACCGAGTTACGCAATCGGGGGGCTGGAATAACTATTCCGCAGAATAAGAAATTTCAAATACAAGTAAACTGTCATTTCACTCGCGAATAAATACGATTTGTTCTGAGAATAGTGTCTATTCGAGTTTGGTCGAATCTAACCTAAATCTATTACTAAAAACCTGTTGCTTACCTATCCATCAAAGCGTCTTCAAGCAACGGGCATACAGCGTAAATGTAATCCTTTCCCATTTCTCCAATGTACTCAAATAAGAATGAAAGTGACTTCAGTACACCGTTTTGGACATTGAGCTCGGGCACTCTGTATTCGTTCATGAGAGCTGGCAATACTGTGAATGGCGAACATGTTTCTGCTACAATAGCAATGGCGACTGTCGTACACACTCTGTAAACGACATAAAAATAAATTTATGTTTTTTATTTCATTTTTCATACAAAACTTGGCTAAAAAGTAATATGGGAGACTATTTTCTGCAGGCGGCTTCGCTTGCGTGAATAAAATCCAAACTTTTGGATAATTATAATATAGGTAAGTGTAGTAGAGTTCTTTGTGATAAGAGCTCGTCCAGGGAAGGACAACTACCATACCTATTTCTGCCACCAAGCAGTATTGCTGTGTTCCGGTTTGAAGGCTAGGAATATGTTATTAGGAAAATCCTACTACTCTCTTGACGAAGCACTCGCTGATGACCTAAATGTACAATGAAATGTATTATCTATTATTTATTGACTTGTTTTGTTTATTTTTTTTATATAATTTGTGTTAACCTACTTATTTTTATTACGAAATTAGATATTTTAAATATTAGATTATACCTAAATTATTGTATTTACCTACTCTAATAACTTTTCCAAGTGTACTATTTTGTATCTCGAGTGGAATAAATTATTTTGATTTGATTTGATTTGATTTGAAGGGTATGGTTTCCGATGAAATTACAGGCACATGAGACTTTTCATCTAACATCTCAAGGTGGTAACTTCAGTGGTTTAAAAAAAATCGTCCTCATAATTTTTCTACTAATACCGTTTTATTTGATACAATAGTATCTATATTTTATTAAGAATTTGTACCTGTTTTGTCTTTCCTGTACTTTCAAATTGTTGAGTAATGTCGCCAGTACGTCGTGAGGTCCGATAGCTTTTGCAATATAACCGAACGTATTTACAGTAGCCCTTCGAATAGCCTTTTTGTGCGCTTTCAACAGCTCCAATAGTTCGAAACAAATTCTCATCCATTCCCTAGCAGACACGAATTCTGGTCCACGATCGGCGATACGTCCGACCAAGTCTATGCAGTTCTCTTGTACTTTTTCATGCCTGGAATATTTTATTTTCATTATTTACACAAACTGCAAGCAAAATCTATTCCAAGTCAGATTCACTTTGACTTACCTATTTTTCAAAATAGGCGTTAGTCTAGGTAGAAGGTCCTTGATCGGCGGCGTCATTTTCGTCATGCCGATAACATTGACGATAGCTTTCAACGCCCCGAGAATAGAACCCAGTACTTCAGGATATTCTTCACCTAAGTACTCGTAAAGCACAACACCAAGATGTCCCATTAGTTTTTCCTAAAAAAGATAAAATATAAAGTGAAATATTGTGATCGCCAGGAGTGGTGAAATATAGAAGAGTTGTTTACTCAGCAATGGCAGTTACAGGCTGATTAGATAGAGAAGTGAAATGATTGATTTAAAAAATAGTTGTAGTTCAATTTAGTTAAGATGCACATTTTAGATCTGGTTCAAAACTAAATGTAAGTGTGCACTAAGGAGGTTATTCGGTTTTTTCAGGTTTTTTTTATGTCATCAAGTGACAAGACGGTCAAGTCGCCTGACTGATGTGAACCGATTCGTTGCGGATGGCACGGCAGCCGTGTCATCGTTTTCTTTTGCGTGAGCCGTGCCATTTTGAAATCGATGGTAATTCCTTCAAATTAAGTTTTAGGAAGATCTACCCCAGAACAAAACTTTTTTATTTTTAACGTTAATCAAGCTTGTAACATTCGTTTCTGGATATTGTATTGTTTTTTAAAAAATAGGGGTCACCAACCTTTTTGAAAATTTTAATGTTGAGGATTTTTGTGTAATAATATAATTGAAATAAATATTATAAAAATTAGCTTATTTTTGTATTAGAAATGTGAACAATTTTAAGAGAACATTTTTTTTACATTTTAGGAAAATCTTAGCGCAAAAGACATTACCGCTCCCGAAGTAGGATGTAGTACGTATGAACAAATCAGGATAATTGAGAGTTTGCCGAGTACGTCTACAGATGCGGGAGTCTTGATTTCGGCTGTGGTTGTCACTGCTAAGGAGTCCAACAAGAGTTCAGAAGATTCCAAAACAGAGCAGATTCCGGTTTGAAAACGACAAAGGACTATGTAAAAAATGTTTCTATGTAAACTAATTTCAGTAGAAAAGGTTTATCACACTTTTATTAAAAAAGCCACTTACCATCCATTTCCAAAAATACACTTATTTTTCTACTTATTATCACTTGAAACTACCTTTCCTGACCGTTCACGTTAGATTTCTAATGTAAACTAAAAGTTCTATGCTTAGAACGACGTAAAAATGGTAAAAACATTGTTTTCTTTTCCGCATGGCTAAAGACACAGGAGCCGTGTCATTTAATCGTATGGCGCTTGGCACGGCAGCCGTGTCACGGTAATTTTGTTCAACACCACAGTTAAGTTTGCAAAATTAGACATCACAACGAATCGGTTAAGCACCACGCCTGACCATAACAGATGCAGTGCCACCCAAATCCAAAAGTTTTTAAGTTCAGCGTGGCACTGCACTGCGCTCATCACCCCGATACATTGTCGTTAAGTCTCTTTTGCCCAGTAATTTTACTTGCTACAGTGCCCTTCAAACCTTAACACAGTAATGCTTGCACACTACTGCTTGGAGGTAGAATATCTGACACTGCGGTGCTATCCACCAAGACGGACTCTTGCTGAAGAGTCCAACCACCTGGTAAATGTTGAAAGAGTAGAGTGAATGTATGAGTGAAAGTATGAAAAAAAGTCAAAGACAGAGAAGCTAGTTGCCTATTTGTCCTAAGAACATTCTTGATATTTTTCCCAGTTATATAAAAGTATTACACAATTGTCAGGAGGGAAGTTACACCTACCTCTTGACAAGTCTTCATGACGACAGCAATGCGAGAAATGAGATCGGCGGCCTGCTGGCGTACTTTAGCAGATTTGTTGTTCATCCTCCACAGGATGATACCGCAGATCTGTGGCAGATACGGTTTCACGCGCTTCCCCAGCTGGTTCACAATCGTGCCGAAACCATTCAACATTACGACGTCCTGAAAAACACAAACACATTTCAAGAATGGACATAACGTCTTTTGAAAATGGTAGGTATTTTCTAATATATTCGGCGTAAAAATGGGTTATTTCCGATGACCCCAAATCAATGAGCAAAGGTTTTTAAAATAAAATCAGAAATTTTACATGGTAAGAACACAATGTAGTAAAAAGTATGATCATAGATATGCATATAATGCCATGGTAAGTGGTGCGTGTAAAAACTCACCTCAGTGGTCTGTTCTTGGAATGCATAAAGGATGCCGTCGATAAGAGCTTCTTCAAGTTTGGAATCTATATCAGCAGCACCCAAATTAGCCAGAATTTTTTCAATAGACTCCATCACCATTTTCCTGTACTGCTCATTGTCATCTTTGAGATCGTCCACAATTCTATTTATAATTTCTGATGCTCCGACCTTAAAAAAATGTTTGATTGATAAAATTGTTATTTGTTCAATAGCTAGCAAAGCATACTTCATTTCTTTCCTAATTCATTTATGTGACTGTTTTTCGAAGAGCATGGAATTCGATTTAGATAACTTTGCATCAAATTTGTAATATGAATGTGTTCCCTTAATAAATTAATATATTTTTATTAACTTACCTTGTTTGCAATTTCAACGGTAGTGTCAACGAGTTGTCGGTAGTTTCGCCTGTCGAGCGCCATACGGTGGTTCCAGAAATGCTTGAAGAAGTGGGGTAAGATCTCGTCCATAATGTACTGAGGTTCCACACCGTCTGTACCGCAACATTGTTTCACTACCTGTAAGAATATGTAAGTGTTATTAAATTTTAATTAGGCTTATATTATAATCAATCATGATGAGTACTGATAAGTTAATTTAGGTAAAGATGTAAAAACTACCGATTGCATTATATGCTGTGCTTTGACAGGATGTAGTAAAACGCTCTGCGACTATTCTTATTAAAATCATCTTCCTGTTGCGTCCTTGAATGGAACATCCTCCTAATTAACTAGCTAGGTAAGTAAGTACTTTTAAAGTTTATAGGCATCATTAAACAGGGTATTTCATTAACACAAGCTCTGCTTAGCTTGGGGCTAGATGATGCTGTGTGGATTGTCCAGCATTATTTATTTAATTATTATATGCGCATAAAGATATAATAATAACGTCCCACATAAACATTATTTATTTACTTGATATTTATAAGACAAAATGTAATAAAATGTGTGTCTATTTTTTGTGTGTGGAACCTAATTCTTGAATATTATGCGCTGTTAATGAAAGACTCTGTATGTACACAAGCATTAACGCACCTTCAAAACAATCTTCTTCATTTCCTCATCAGGCGACTGGAACTCACGAATTAGGATAAGCATCACTTCACGCGTGTAGTAGTTTGCGTATTCTGCATCCATAAGCGGGATGAGGTAACCAATAGCCTTCAGGAAAGCGGCTAATCCTTTACCGCGATGAGTTCTGATACCCTTCCATAAAGGTTTGAGGACAGAGTCGAATGATTCGATACCGTAGGGAGTGGCGGCTTCAGCTAATGCGGCGCTGGCTAACGCGGTAATAGTACGGACTTTCTGCTGTTCGTCGACCAAACCTAAAAACATAATGCTGTTTTATTCTACTTCATGAACAGTTAGTAATAATAAGAGTGAACTGGGGGGTAACCACTATAGCAATATTGAACCGAGCTCTTATAGCATAATTACAGTGTTATGATCGAACTTCGACAAACTTACCATGCTCAATAATTTCCACAAGTGACTTGAGATGGGGTAAGATTGCGCATCCCATCAGAATGGCAATTTGCTGCACAATCTTGATACCGGTGTGACGAGCTTGCCAAGACTTCTTTGAGCGACACACGGCTTTCAAGAAGGGTAGTAGAGATGGTATACCTAAAATACAAGGATCATACATTGTCGCAATGTTACATGCTTACATATGTGTTTATAATATTAGTAGAATAAACGCAAAAAACAGTGCATTGTTACGACTCATGTTTGCTTACCTAAAGCAGACGCGACCACGGCAAAGGCTCTGGCGGTTGTATTTCGCACGTACTCATCTATGTTATCAATATCAGGCCTCATCGTGGAGATCATGGTGGCGAGACCGGCGGCTTTAGCTAAGTTGGAAATTATTTCACGACCTTCCACACGAGCGTAGTAATCTTCGTCGATCAAGAGAGGTTCTATTACGACCAATATCTAAAAAAAAATTTTAATGTAATGTTTACATAGAATGTTATGTTATGACAATCAGCAATTAATAACATAGTTATGATAATAATGGTGTTGTCTAGATGTGTTTGCATTTATATGGGCAAATGCGACATACCTTGTGCACGTAAGGGCGCACCAAATCGTCCAATTTGTACAGGATTCTGTCAATGACTTTCACGAGCAAGTGCCGCTCCTGATCCTCAAGAGTGGGACTCATCAACAGCGGCAGGATCTGGTTGAAAAGCGGACCCGCGCCGAACTCGCGGGCTTTATCCGTAATCTGGCGCAAAGCTGCCTTACACATTGGCGGAGTTCCGTTCTGAAATAGAGCTTATACTATTAGATTTGGGGAACAATCATTTTTTATTAAACTATTGCATGAGTAAAAACGCACTTGGCTTAGCTTAGCGCTCTTACACATGCACCATAAACAACGGCACAAGCGGAAAAAACGATTGTGTTGTGATGTGTTTATGAGTGTCGCAAAACATTACAGTTCATTGGACGAAAATTATATAATTATCGTCTTCGATTATAATAACAGACTGAAGCACGAAGTCACGCACATCGTATATCGTAAATTTCTCAAGTAATGTGCGAGGATTCTGAGAAAATAACTGATCAAAAAAGGTAATGTACCTTGATCTTCAGCAAGAGCTTCATTATCTTCCGCTCCTTGAGCTCGTCGGGCGAGAGCGCGTCTTCGTCGACGTCAATAAGCAGTTTATCGAAGTACTGCGCGTCCTCCGGCTTCATGAAGGGCAGCTGCTGGCTGCCGCCCTTGGGCTGCGGGTCGAGCAGGCGCGCGGCCGCCGCAGCGCTTCCGCCCGCCTCCTCCGTCTGCATGAAAAAGCCGATTGGGGTACCGCCCAAGGGAGTAGGGGTCGCGGTCAGCTTACGAGCCGGCGTCCGAATCGGAACATAACCTGTCCAACAACATAACAAATTAACAAACCGACAGTCGGATGCCGCAAAAACTAGCATGCATCTTAAACGATCTCATTCAGCAATTATAATCATAAAGCGTCTGGCGTTCCACGGCATGAGACTGTAAGCCATTGTCATCATATCTGAAAGAGAAATGGAGTAGTAATTATTATACTAATTCAATTGAAAACGTATGTATTTTATGTCTCATTACGATGACGTGCATCCGAACGGCGATGGCTTTGATTAATACAATTTTCCTGAAACTCAAGTTTTGATTATTGACTATGGTGTTACCTTAAAAATTTTATATAGAAACATCAAGCATAATTATAATAAGAGAATGCCTATTGCTATCCCGTATAAGTTGGAACTTACCAGCAGGGGGCGGCAAAACCTTGTACCCGGCTGGGAACATGGCATCTAACTCTTCATCGGTGTAGGGTCTGTTGCGCTCGTCGATTTCCTTTTCCCAACGGTAGGCTTGCAGCTGCTCCGGCGTCATGGCGGCCACGTGGCCGGGCGTGGGCGTGGCCATCGCCATAGCCTTCACTCCCACTGGTGTAGACTGCAACAAACAATGTTCATTAGGAGTTGGTTTAGAACGGCCCAACTGAGTGAACCAAGTCTGCTTAAAAATATATGGTTATATAAAAAATATATTGTATTGCTACTTACTCCACCAGGGGTGAAGATAGGCGTGTGCGGAGTAGAGGGCGTGGAGTGCGACGGCGTGGCGTGTGACGGCGTAGCGTGGGACGGCGTAGCGTGCGACGGCGTCGGGGTGGCGGCGGCGGACGGCGTGGCGCCCGGCGTCTCGTCCCATCGCGAGCGGCGCTTCGTGCCGGGTGTTGGTGTCTCTTGGATCGTGTCTACGCCGGTACCACGATCAGTGCGAGGAGTTTCTGCCCAACCGCTGTTGTGGCCAGGTGTCTCTGTAAAACAATTTTATTAAACAAACCGTCAAAATCAAAATCTGTGGTTTAAATAATTCCCTGTAACATGGGCTCAACATGTAGATACTAGCTGTACGCCGCTCGCGTGGTACCAGGATAAAAAGTACCCAGAATCTCCTCGAACTTGGTTCAGCTGTCATAACTGATTGAATAACAACAATTACATTCTTATATTAATTAGTGTGATCAATACAACGACTTACACATCCTGAGGCCTTACTCTCGAATCCTATGAAAATTCCGATCCAATCCCAATTTCAATACAATTCTAATTTACTGCTGCCAATTTTTATACTCTTGAAAACAAGATTGAATATGGTCCAATACCGATCGATTGGAATTGCATTCAAGAGTAAGGCAACAAGCCCCTGGCACACTTTCAATAAAATGTATAAAGCAAACACGTCGCCATCACCACATGCATAGTTTGTGTACGTAAACGGTGCTGTAGTATGTGTGAATCATGGTTGTTCCCACCTAACTATAGCAAGAGCGAGAAGAAAACTTTCGCTTGCTCCGGCATGTAGTAGAGTTCTCTGTGATAGAACTCGTCCGGGGAAGGACTACCACCATACCTATTTCTGCCGCCAAGCAGTAATGCTCGCATTGCTGTGTTCCGGTGTGAAGGGTATGGTTTCCGGTGAAATTACTGGCACATGAGACTTTCGATCTTAGCCTCAAGATGGCAACCCGCGAGTGATACCTCTGGTATTGCAAGCGTCCATAGGCTGCGGTAACCGCTTACCATCTTGTGGCCGTACGCTTGGTTGCCACTTCAGTTGTATAAAAAAAAAAAAAAAAAATTCGCGGGCTTGGACTTGGACTTACACAAAATCAAAATAAACGAGTGCCTTAGCACATAGCTTCAGTGCCGGCAAAAGGGTGCCTGCAAAATTGCGACGGGATGAGGTAAGTGAAACCGGTGGGAAGTAGGGAGTGGACATTCTGTACGTAGAACTAATATCTGTTCTGTGCCCCTCTGGTCTTGTTCTGAAAGCTAGTACTCACCTCGATCCGTTTTGGGTGTCTCGTCCCAGCGGTTGCGGCGCGAGGCGGCCTGCGCAGGCGTCTCGCGGCCGGGCGTGGCGTGCCCCGGCGTGAGGTGTCCGGGCGTGGCGTCCCACACGCGCGCCGACGGCGTCGCTCCAGGCGTCTCGCCGCCGCGCCCCGTGCCGCCCGGGGTCTCTTCCCAGGCACCTCTCTAGACAAACCATTTAATATATCTTTATTTTGAGTACTTGGTGAAATTACAGCACATGAGACTTTAGAAGTATTGCCTAATTGTTGTACCATTGTTCCATGTCGGTGCGTCAACCGAGGTTCATGCCGAAAATCAGCGCTGCAGTTATCTTTTTTTTTTTAATGGTTATAGGCAAGCATTTGACCACTACCTCACCTGAAGGTAAGTGATGATGGTTGATACTGGAGCACGCTTGCCTAGAAAGAACCTGGTTAGTCTGGCCTTGAAGACTCTTAAATTGTATTGGTCCGGAAAAACAGACCCCGGCAACGAGTTCCATTCTTTACTCATGCTAATGAGAAGATGAAAAGCGTTTGGTTCGGCATGGTGGGATATCGATCGATACGGGTGGTACGCTGCCGTACGCCTATTAATCCGGTGGTAGAAAGGGGATGGAGGGATAAGGTTATGAAGATCCTGCGAAGTTAGAAGTGAGCTCAACGCCCAAGAAGCTCAGACCATCGGTAATCTCAAGTGTAGTCTCACAAAAAGTGGCGTCTGTAGCATTACGCTGAGCAATAACCTTTTTTGACGTACTGTACACAGAATTGATTGAAGCACTGTGTCTGTTTTTGATATAAATTGTGAATCTGTGTATACAAACGCGCAAGTGGTATCTCACTCCACGTTGCGTCACGTCGTGCTACGAATTGTACAAAAATTTGTTCCTAAAATGGTGCTCATGCTTATCTTATTTATTTTTCTTACCTCTGCATCCCAAGAAGGCGTGGATTGTGAGGTAGGAGTAGTAGCAACTATCTTCTTCACTTGTGGAGTATCTTCTGAGCTCATGTCCCAGCGACCCTTGCGCTTGGCTGGTGCTTGTTTCGGTGCATCGCCATTAGACTGCTGCACTGGTTTCAAAGTGCCTTCTCTAGCCCTTTCCAATAGTTTTTTTCTCAACTGCAAAGAATAACATTTTGTTAGTCGTTCAATAACTACCTATATTGAATTGTACTGTATCTGTAACAACTAATACACAACTCACTTCAGTTTCTTCAGCGCGTAGATATTGTTCTTTCATAATTTCTGTGTAGGTTCTCGATCCTACATCTGGAGTTTTTCCTCCTGTAAACCAACAAAATTATGACATATTATGAAAACTGACCATTTAAGTCTTATTTCTGGGAAAAAAAAACTATGAAACATACCTTCAGCAAAGGGATCAGATCGCTCTGGAGATATAATCATCCTTCGCCTTTTTTGACGATATTCATCTTCTCTGTCAGCAATAGTGGGTCTCCTTTTATCAGCAAATGGATCATAGTCTTTGTCACTCTGAGATAAACAATACAAGGTTAAAATAATTTACAATAGCTTATAATTTCTTATTTCTAAGCATGTTCAGCATTGAAATCAATATAAGGGCCGAAAATCACAGTTTTGGGTGCTGCAAAATAAACTAGTTCTCAAAATACTCCATTTTTTGATTCCATAAAAATTATGAATCATGAATATTGCAGATCAATCACACAAAGCAAAATGAAGAGGGGGCAGAAGAGGCTACAGCAGTGGTTGTAGCCGCGCCACAGGCACTGCATTTTTTTCTTCTAATGAGAAGCCACTGCTTTAGCCTAATCATTATTATTAATAAAAATAAAAAAAGAACCAGGTATCATGACATCAGAAAATGTTCTGTATTGGATATGGAATCTATAACTCAAACTGGTTTTAAAACTGGTTTCTAAAATATGACCCAATCCCCCCACTACTACAACCTCAATCATCAGGTCAAAATCTTGTGAATTTACTGGTACATGAGACAAATATTGATATACATTTCACAATAGCAATATGTGAGTGACACATTTCGTATTGCAAGTGTTCATAAACCGTACAGAAAATGCTTTCCTGAAAATGTTATAAAAAAACAACCATTCCTCATAACTTTAAACAAAATAAATATCATAGATATGAATTTGAATACCTGAGCAACATCATTCAGTAATGAGGCAGGAGCAGTATATCCTGATCTTTTCTGAGATATGGGCACATTTTCCACATCATCATCTTCCACTTCATCATTGGCAGCAATCGATGTGACATACCCATCATATCGTGACTTGCTGCCCTTGCCAGAATTGTCATATATGTCACTATCATAATAGGTGTCCGCAAGAGATACTCCTTGCTTGTTGGAGTTTCCATTTTCAGGTAACTCACTTTTCTTTGACTGTATCTCACGAATTTGAGCCTCTATGGCTGAAAAATAATGTCATTATCAATATAATTTTAATAACTATTCAAAATTTCTCTCAAAGTGTAGGTCAACTCGGTTGTCAACATTTTATGTTACTTTGAGAATATAAACAATCTTAATGTTTTTGGTAGGTTAGTATGAGTTGACCAAACTACAAAAATGTACAATTTATCTGCATTCACAAATCCATAGTATACATGACTACTTTGAAGCAGTTTATAGTAGTTCATTTCCTACGAGAACAAGATAATATAATTATGCATCTAAGAGTAGGTACTGTGTTTTGTTATTTAGTATCCATATAAATTAGTACCTATTTAATAGTAATTTTCTATTATATTTTTATCGGAGAAGTAAAGATAACGCACAGGTTAACTGTAACTAATCCATAATATCAAGCAAGATCTTTTATTTTAAATGTTTGCTTCTCGGATGGATGCTAGTGTTGAATTTTAAAACTAAGTTTGAATGGAAATATTGTTAAGAAAGTGAGGTGTGGAATGTGGATCAGTCAGCTGCACTGCACCATCAATGCCTTAACAAAAATGGCTGGCTTTATCGAATCTTACCTTCGTGAGTTCGAGGGATTTTATCCATATTTCATTAAAATAACATCGGGGAATAATGCAACACGGTTAGCAACTCTAATGCACGGTGTGTTTATGAAATTCCTTTTGTTTCTGTAGATTATTTAATATTTTTGCGCACACACAAGCGCTTGCAATCAAATCAATTTACCACAGACAAGTTCAATCAAGTAGACAACAGACTAAACATAGTGCTTATATTCTCTTGGCCACAGGCCGCCACACCGGCCACCCACACCACAGCCACAGACCCAGACAGGCCACCAAGGATGTATACTAGTAACGTAGACGGATAGTAGGAAAGACTGGCTGCTAAAGTGAGAAAGATTAAATGTAAAATGAATAATAATGATCAAGACGGGCAAACAAAGCGGAAATGTTGATATTAAAATTATGTGCCGTGATGCTGTAAAAGCTGTAGTGAACGAAATAAACCAAACATAACCGGTAGGATCTTTTTGGTATTACATAGTAATAATTAAAATAACCGATTGATAAGATAATGTGTTTTTAATTAGAAAAGGTAATTTATAATTAATATAATTTAATAAAGAGATTTATTATTATTATGTTTGCCAATTAGAAGGTTTTCGATTCGAGATTTAAAAAAAAAAGTAGTTCCGATTGATTTGACAGATGGCGCTATCTGGCCCACTGCCATACTGGGAAAGGTTATTAAAACAAAAATAAAGTTGGTAGCTCTGTTTTTGTTTCGTCTCGTGTCAAGCGGAAGGTTGTGGGTTCATGTCCTGCTTGAGGCAAAATAATTTAACTCCAGGAGCAACCGATGTTGAATTCCCTACACATTCACCAAAGCTCGCCAAATGTAGTGCTCACATTCTCTTGGGCTCGCCAGTTAAGCTACCGCCATCTAAATAGACTGCTTTTTTTTTTAATAACTTGAGACGAAAACCCTTCGTATAAAAATATTTATATTTATTTATATTGGATGTTTGCACTATATTCAAAATACTTAATAATAATAATAATAAAAACGTTTATTTCGTTACTAACAAAAAATTTACAAAAAAACATTGATTTTTTTTTTTTACTTTAAGTCTCATCCCTATGTGCCTGTGTTATAAAAACACGAGCTAGTGCAGTGCAGCACTCTAGTAGTTGCTGCGAGGCCGAGGCTGCTGCAGCCTGATTGGGTTGCTAAAAAACTTAGAATCGGGCTTCCATTCATCCAATCCGTGGATGAACCATAGACAAAGTAAGCAGCACTCTTGTTTTTTCTACTCTGTGGCAGCCAGCACTACTTGACTCGAACCGAATAGTCGATCGACTCTTGCCTCTTGCTTGGCCTCTTGCTTGACTTCGTTTTGCTTTGTTATCTGTAGACATCTTTCTCTCGCCATCGGCTGCTGGGTACGTGTATTTTTGCTCGGGATTTAATAATTTTATTTCTTTTTTGGTAACAAATGATACAAAGTTTCTTGTTTAAAAATACAGGAGAAGAAAAAAGCGATCCTGGCGTCCAAAGGATAATCTTCTAGTTGGATTTGCTACAGTACTTTCGGTAAGTGATAAAATGTTAGAAGACTGGTTCCACGTCAAATATGCTGGAAGGTGACACGTATTAACAAAAGCAAGATGCCATGCCAATGCGAGTAATTCCTTGCGTATGCGTAGCACATGTTTACTTAGAAAGAGTATGAACATTTATTTTCTAAAAGAACATTCAGTTAATCAATACAATAAAATGTAACATTAACTTCACACAAAATGTATCTATTAGTCCACAGTGATTGGAACCTGCAAATTTAAATAGATGACGATTTGAGTACCTAGTGGTGCGACATCACTGATTAAACTTGTTGCTGCCAATTATTATCAATCAAAGCTACATGTTTTGGTAACAAAAGTATCAATCTCTATAATCAGATCAAATTGTAAAGATGAAATAATTGTTCAAGTTGGGGTCAAGATCCAAATTAACATTAAATAGTTTTTTTGATAAGTTTCATCAACTGTATATATTTATTTAAAATAGGGACACCAACAGCTTACATAAACAGAATTTATATTAATAGTAGGTATATGTAGCTAGGGTTTTAAAACCAATATGGGAGGCAACTATAGGTGAACAAAATGTTTGCATACTTATTTTATACATAATCATAGGTAGGTTCTTTAAATCCATAATCATAAAATAAACTATAACTATATTTTAACTCCTTTTATAATCAATTATTCTTATCCTTTCGGCTCTAAAAAAATCCTTTTGCCTCTTGAAATTTTTATTAAAAAAAAAATTAGAGCAAGTGATATTAAAACTATTTGTAACTGTATAAATGAATAGGTCTGATTTTATCAATAAGCTAATTTTGAAGTATGTAGCTGCAGAATATTGGCTGGCATCTACCTACACTAGCCAGATAGATAGTTTTTATCCCAAAATATTTATACACTTTTCAAATAAAAAGTTCAAAGAAATAATGTAACATTTTATAAAACTCTTAAGAAAGTTTTATAGAAGTTCTGAACCACTTGCAAAATCATTGCTTCATTAAAAAAAGGTTTTTTGGTACCATGCGAAATTGCAAAAAATGTTAGTTTTTTATTTCCACTTGATACAGCTACATTAATATTTCACTTTGTGGCCTTCAACATGTTGTACCTACAACATTGTTTTACCTTATGGATATATAATGAGACTGAAAAGGTTGTAAGTGTAACCAATTGATCAAATATGATTAATATTATGATTAATATTAGCAGTAGTGTGCAAGCATTACTGTGTTTAGGTTTGAAGGGCACTGTAGCAAGTAAAATTACTGGGTGAAAGAGACTTAACAACAATGTCTTGGGGTGATAAGCGCAGTGCAGGGCCACGCAAACACTTAAAAACTTGAAGCTTTGGGTGGCATTGCATCTGTAATAGTCAGGCGTGGTGCTTAAAACATCAGGGCGCCTTGATTGTCTTGTCACTCGCTGACATTAAAAAAAAAACAAAGATTGTAGATACCTACATATAATTTAAAAAACATACCCCAGTGCCTGGCATCTGAACAATAATAGGTACTTAAAATAGTTGGTTTAAAAAATTGACATTTATAGTACTGTAACGACTTGGCGCGGACAAGGACTGCTGGAGGAGTAGAAAATGATGCATCAGCAATCCATGATGGTTGGAGACATGATTCCCGTACATTCTGAAATACCCGTGCATGAAACAAACGAAATAAACAATGTGAACAATGTTGGATATGACACTGGCAATAGCGGCTCTTATGCCTATGATGATTTGTTCCCGGCTCTACCCCACTCTGCGCCGCCTGTGCAGCGCAACATTCAGCAAGCTACCAACAAACTTAGAGTTGGATCTACTTTGCATACTCAGGTGAGACTTATTTCTTGATAGTGACAGTTTTAATTGTGTTGTGCCAAGGTTTCATGAACTTTGAGTCTTCTAGCATATGGCCCACCTGATGTTAAGAAGTTACAGTAGCCTATGGATGCTTGCAATACTAGAGGTATCAGCCTTATAATATAACTTTCGTCACCAATGATTGCCACTTAAGTATCCCATGAGATATAATTTATTTATATATTCATAAATGTCTTAGCACCAATCACACTAGTAAAAAAAATCAATACATACTTTAAAATATGTTTACAAATGAAAATATTGAGTGACAAATTATTGAAGTTTCTTTTACTCTATTGAAGTTAACATTTTTTTTTAGCAACAATTTTTTTTCTGTGACTTTGTACAAAACTGATTGCACAGATGGCTTTTTAAACTCTACTTTTTTTTTTACATGTGTTATTGGGATCACAGCTTATTCAGTCAACTCATTTGCTATGTTATTAAATAACCTAGGCAGAGTGTCAACAAGAATCAGGATCACTATCAGGAGCCCCTATTATTTTAAAAAATGTAGGTACTAAATTGATAATATGCATATTGTCATGCTGCCATTTATGCCATTTATGCGTTAATAAAAATTGTGCTAATAGTGTCGTACATTCCAGTTGTTAAATAATTATCAATATATAAGGCTAAAGCATAATGATAATGACTCTGATAATGTGTTTTGTAATGCCATGATGTAAATTTTTTGATAAGAATTTTAATGTTTCTAGCATATTATCCAAGTTACCTACCTACATACATTATACCTACTTGCGTGTTTTTACACTTACATAATCATCCAACATTATAATAGTTGATGGTTTTATTTGTAAGTAACTTAAATACTCTTTCCATTCCATTGCAATCACGTAACTGCTAAACTAAAACAAAATGATTACTATATTAGATGCAGTAATAAAACATGAAATATTTAAGGTACTGTGCGAGCAAAACAGCTTAACAGTTAGACTAGAACACAGCTAAAAAGTACAGTTTTGGATTTTTTTGTATATCCCGGTAGGTTTTCCATGTGCCATATGAAGAAAGGAAACTCGATAATGCCAACACTTTCGGCGAGGGCGAATCGCTGAGAACCTGCCAATCTATTACCAAGGACACTGGCGCCCATATTGAAATCTCTACTAGCAAGGATGGAAGTCTAACTTTCCTTATTACCGGCAAACATAGCGCTGTTCTTGATGCACGACGTCTGATTCTGACCCATTTCCAACAGCAGGTAATTTTTCAAATCTATTTAATTTCCGACTACTTGATTCATACTTTATTTTTATCTTGTCCTACCTATTTCCTTCCTAATAATATTATAAATGTGAAAGTTTTAATGTGATGAATTGGATGTTTGAGATTAATCAGGATCGGTGGATACGACGCTAGCGGAGCCATGGATAGATTCCTCCATAAACTGTACTCAAACAAAAATGTCCTTTCTAGGCCAGCATGCAAGTAAACATTCCCAAGGAACACCACCGCTGGATTCTAGGCAAGCTCGGACAGAAGTTGAAGGACCTTGAAAAGGTGACTGCAACGAAGATCAGTGTGCCAAGCATCGCCGACAACAGCGAGACCATCACCATTACCGGTACCAAGGAAGGCATTGAGAAAGCTGAACATGAGATCAGAATTTGCTCTGAGGAACAGGTAAGAAATATAATCAAACAACAGAGGCTATTACGTAGCATTGATTTAATTATATTTCAATAAAAACTGACTCGTTTTATATGAATATGACTGCTTATTGACAGGTTGTTGATTGAAATCGAATTGCAACTCTGAGTTACGTTTACTCTGAGTTACGCCCAGCAGGTTTGTGACAATAATTTTTCGTAGAAATCTGGTATTTACAAAATAACAAGAATATAGAAAAGGAGTCGTTAAATTTCTAAACACACATTAAACATTTCGTAGTATAAAGACATTTTAATGAGGACATAGCAATAGTGATAATTACAAGAGTGTTGTGACGTAACTCACAATAGTGATCATTACAAGAGTGTTACGACGGAACACAGCACAATCAATTTCACGACCTTCAAGAAATTATAATGTAGGCCATTAAATTCCTTATGTTTATTTGCAGTCGCGTAAGGCATTAGAACGCGTCACCGTCCCGAAGATCTATCACCCGTTCATCCAGGGTCCGTACGGCGAGCGCGCCGCGGCGCTCAGCGCGGAGACCGGCGCGCGCATCCACATCCCGCCGCAGTCCACGCAGAGCAACGAGATTGTCATTGCGGGCGAGAAGAACGGAGTGCTCGCTGCTAAGGCTCAGATTGAAGCTATACACGAGGAAATGGTATGCAGATATTACTATATGCGGCCATGAAGTGCGATTTACATTGGGTCTTCTTCTTCTTTTACTTATGGCGTCTGTGGCTGAGTTTGCCACAATTTTCCACAATTGTCAACAAGATTTAAAACTGTTTTGAGTATAAGAAATTGAGTTTGAGTAAAGAGAGCACCGGTGGTCTAGTGGTAGTGACCCCGCCTTCCGATTCTAAGGTCGTGGGTTCAAACCCGGAAGCACCAATGGATTTTTCTGTTCGAAAAATTTATGTGCGCAATGCCATTGCTCTCATACGGTGAAGGAAAATATCGTGAGGAAACCGGCATGTCCAAGAACTAATAATTCGAAAGACATGTGCCATCCACCAATCCGCATTGGGTCCGCGTGGTGGATAAAGATCTAATCACTCTCGCCCGAGAGTAGGCCAGTGCCCCAACAATGGGAACATTAGAAGGCTGTCATGATCATAATTGAATATGAGAAATGGTCAGTTTAACAGAGGGAGACTCAACCATAATTTGGAAACAAGGTGATTTATTTTTATCTGCAAGAAAAGGACAACGCAATTACAACAACACAAATATATTATAGTATATAATACAGTGACTGTTCCAAGTCAGTGCTGACTTTGAGAACTGACTTTATCTATTTATAAAGGGTCAGTCCGTGAGAATATGAAGTCGGTACTGACCCGATAGCGTTTACATTGGGTCATTAGGTCAGAACTGACTTGGCTCGAATTTGGAGTCACTGACTTTGCTACTGACTCAATGTAAATCATACTTAACTGAGGCCTTCGGGCGGGGCGGCTTAAAAACTGTCACCACAGTTGGCCATACGAACTTACTTTACCACAGTCTCATGTATAGTACTGCCAACGGTTCTCGGTTATCGGCTGTCGTGAAGTTAGCCCTTTGTGATGCGCAAAGACAATTTAGTACGAAAAAGCTCCATTGCGTCGAAACGGCTAACTTTACGACAGATGAGATCGGTTGGCAGTACTATGAACGGATTATTCCTGGATGTGTTCAAACAAGCCACGGTCGGTTTGTAAGATTATTCCATTTATAAAAACTGAATATATAAAATGTTAACAGATTCATTGTTAGGGCGGTTATTCACAAAAATCAACCAATACATAAAAACGTCATTGTATCAAAATAAATGTTTGTAATTCGTGATAGTAATTCTACGTCATTTCATTTTCGCGCAGTAGTATTGGTCGCTTTTACACATGATGTACTCCGTTCAGTTTTGTTGGATGGAGATGGATACTCGCCCTAATAAGTAATGCTATTGTTTTGTTCTTTAGCTAAAGTAATTGATTACCATAAATTAACATTGTATTGAAATCATCTTTCATTAGGTCAAAAAATGCTCGACGGTAATGGTTGAAGTACCTAAATCACAACACAAATACGTCATCGGCGCCCGAGGTACCACCATCCAGGAGATTCTGAAAGAAACCGGCGTGTCTGTTGAAATGCCCCCTCCTGACTCGACCACTGGAACCATCACACTCCATGGACCCCATAACAAGATTGGCTTAGGTTGGTTAATATTAGGTCATCTTCGTCATATTAGCCAATAGGCACTGCTGGATGTAAACCTCATCACTAATCAACACAGGTTAGAAGGTAGTTAGTTTAGTTTTACGGAATTACGCACAGAATATGTTAGAATCTTGAGAATGCGATAGGTTGTATGTTTGTTTCGACTTAACTCCATAACCACAGATCTGGTTTGGATCACGCGAGCGAAACCACCGGCGGCAGCTAGTTGTTAATATTTTTACTACAGTCAATAATTCTTACAACTAACATTGTAGGAGTTTATTTGATGAAAAAAAATAGCTTTGACTTATTTTGTAATATAATGTATATCTTCCAGCTCTATCGAAAGTGTGCGAAAAAGCAAACTCTGTGAAAACTGCCACTGTAGATGCACCAACTTGGATTCACAAGTATATTATTGGAAAGAACGGCTCGAACATTAAAAAGATAACTCAGGACTTCTCAAAGGTAATTATTTTTATGAAACTAACTAAACTAATTTTAGCTAAACCAACTGACTGCCGGTTTGACTCGTATTAGTGATCAACGCACGGTTTTACTAAGTCATAAACAACCGCTAGTAAGGTAACACGGGGCTTGTGTTGTCAGGTACACGTTGACATCACGCACTCGGAGGATAAGGTTAAGATCGACGGCCCCCCCGAAGAGGTAGAGCGCGCGCAAGTGGAGCTAGACAGCTTCGTCAAGAACCTGCTCGCTACTCTCACCTACGTCGAACTCTCCGTTGATCCCAAATTCTACAAGCACATTATTGGCAAGGGTGGGGCAAACAGTAAGTAATATAACCTACTAAAATAACGTTTATTTGTAATTGTAGCACACAAGCTAATTTCTTGTTTTCTTTTCAGTTAATAGACTGAAGGTTGAGACTGGTGTAGTAATTAATATAATCGAAAGCGAAGGCAACAATATTATTCGTATTGAAGGCAGCCATCAAGGCGTTGCTGACGCGGAAAAGGAATTGAGAGAAATGGTCTCGAAATTAGAAAACGAAAGAACGAAGGAGGTCTACGTAGATCATAGATATATCAAATCTCTTATTGGAGTAAGAGGAGAAAAAATTAAAGAAATCCGCGATAAATTTGAACATGTCCTTATTAACCTCCCTGATCAAGGACAGAAGAGGAGCCCTATTAAGTTAAGAGGACCCCAGGAAGATATAGAGAAGTGTGAAAAGTTCCTTTATAAACTACTGAAAGAAATTGCGGAATCTTCTTTCGTCCAAGAAGTGCCAATTTTCAAGCAATTCCACAAGTTTATCATTGGTAAAGGTGGCGCTAATTTAAGAAAAATTAGAGATGAGACCCAAACCGTGATCGATCTGCCGGCTGAGGGCGATGACAGTGACGTCATCACGGTGCGCGGTAAACGCGAGAACGTCGAGGAAGCCGTCAAGAAAATACAGCAAATACACAACGAAAAGGCGAACATTGTGACCGAGGAGGTCAAGATATCCCCTAAATACTACAACTCGCTGATTGGAGCCGGCGGCAAGCTTATCCATTCCATAATGGAGGAGTGCGGCGGAGTTCTTATAAAGTTCCCGCCCGCTGAGAGCGACAGTGACAAAGTCGTCATCAAGGGTCCGGCCGAAGACGTCGAAAAGGCCAAGCAGCAGCTCTTAGCTCACGCCAACGAACGTGAGCTGACCTCCCACACGGCTCAGGTGCGAGCCAAATCAGACCATCATAAGTTCCTTATTGGAAAGAATGGTGCTAATATTAAGAAGATTCGCGAGCAAACTGGCGCTCGCATCATCTTCCCGACTGAGAAAGATGAGGATAAGGAAGCTATTTTCATTATTGGTGAGTTATTGTTTTACCATCTATGTATGTTCAAATAAAAATGAAGATAATAGCCCTGGTCATTTCCAGGATTGAAAGGCACTACTCAAGTAGTGCCTTTCAATACGAATGCAACTACTACACCTAGTAGTAGCATTCTCGTGTATTGCCTTTCAATCCTAAGGAGCCAAAACGCGGACATAGGCAGTCTCGCTCCACCATCTTCGTCCAAATTGTTGTCCAAGCAACAGAAACATTAGACGATGGTTTAATGAGCAATATTTGAGTAACACACTCCTAACCTACAATTTTGTATTATTTTGCTCCACTTTATATCAGGTCGCGAAGAGCAAGTAGCGGCAGCTAAGAAGCAGCTTGAAACGGCCGTTGCCGAGATCAGCAACGTATCCGAAGGTGAAATGGCGGTGGCACCTCGCCACCACCGGCACTTCGTCGCGCGCCGCGGCGAGGTTCTGCGTCGCATCGCTGACGAGTGCGGCGGCGTGCTGATCTCCTTCCCGCGTCAAGGCGTCAACAGCGACCGCGTGGTACTGAAAGGACCTAAGGATTGCATCGAGGCTGCTATAGTGCGCATCGCTGAGATCATAGAAGATTTGGAAGCCAAGGTATAATTTCTTATGACTTTATTAATAAAAAAAAACTGTTATTTTCAGTGCTGGCTAAGTATTGTCTTTCCTTGGCATTCATTCTTATGTCAATGAACAAAGACAATGATAGAGTAAGGGCTTATAGAATAAGGGCCTTCAGCTTCATAGGTGAGAACTACCCTTTATCATAAACATATCAATATCTCTGGGAGTATATTGCGTATCGCGGCAAAGTGCTACCGCATTTCCATTTCATTTATCCAAATAACACGATGTGATATGAACAACTAATTTACTTAACAAAATGCATTAACAGGTGACAGTAGAATGCGTGATAGCGCAAAGGCACCACCGCACGGTTATGGGCGCTCGCGGAGCTAAGGTCAAGGACATCACCGCCGAGCATGACGTCCAGATCAAGTTCCCAGAGCGAGACAACACAGAGGGCGCTGATGTGCCAGTCCGCGAGACCGAAGAGAACGGCGAACCCGGACTTAACGACATCATCAGGATCACGGGCCGCCCTGAGAACTGCGAGGCCGCTAAGAAAGCTCTCCTCGAACAGGTAAGTTTGACTTTCAGATCAAGCTCCTAGGCTTCACGAGGGCACCGAATTGCTAGGTATTGTCATATGTATAAATAGTTTATAATAAAATATTTAAATTAAACTAAATATTAAAATACATACATACACTAATGTATTAATTAACTATTAAATATAAGATATAATTAGTTAGGTATTATAAAGTATCCTGGTGAAAAATTTACATAAAATTATACAAGCACCATAAACAACAATTAGCAGATAGACAAGTAATGTTGTACGACCATGTTTTTGAAGATAGGAAGAGAGCTTTCCTGATATCCACTGGCAACGCGTTCCACAAACGAACAGCTAAATTAATAACTTAGTAATAAAAAAAATGCGAATTTTAAAATTCACGCCAAAACGCGCTGAGTCTCGGAGTGACAGCGGTGACGTCATTATGTGACATAACGTAATCAATGTATATTTTTTTCCAATATGGTTCAAAATTCTGCAATTTTGTTTGATGCCACCAATCAGAGCTGTATATTGTACATTTATTTTATTAAAAATAATATTAAAATAGCATCTAATGTAAAAAGAATAATAGTTTTTATATCCCTTGAGTAATTTTCATAAGGTAAAGACGTGATTTTAGTGATTCTTAGTTACTGTCATCATGCCTATTGTATTGAATGCTATCTTAACAGTATTGCATTCTTGTTTTGGTGCAGGTGCCTATTACCATCGAAGTGGAGGTACCCAACGAGCTGCACCGGCTGCTGGCCGGCCAGAAGCGGAGAGAGCTGATGCAGACGTACGACGTGCACATACTACTGCCGCCCAACGATGATACCAGCGACTTTGTAAAGGTATGTTTCATATACACTGAAGCTTTATGATGAAGAGGGATGATAAAAAAAAAGCTAGGAACCCAGCCGAGTTTGTTGGCAGATTCTTCTAGGCTGGGGCGCGTGGTACTGGCGTAAATTCACCTAGCTTTAAGACGTTTCAAAATGATTCTTATGATATGATTGAATAAATCTATTTTTTACTCTACTTTATAATAAACAGGTGCCTTACTCTTGAATCTAATGACAATACCGATCCAATCTCAATTTTAATTTACTGCTGTAAATTTTTTTACTCTTGAAAACAAGGTTGAATAAGTCTCATACATGGTCCTACTCCTGATTCTCCGTGTCGTAGGTGACATACAAGACACAGTATGATTGTATTTAGGTGGTGAGAGGTGACACATTAATGACTGTAACTTTAGCATTAACGATAACAATATAATAACTAAATACATATTTGTGAAGCATTAATGGTTGGTATATGTATTATGGAATTGACGATCGATGTGGCGCGGCAGGCGAAGGTCCGCCTGCGGAGCAGGCGACCTTCACCAAATGTTTGTACATTCTGCAAATTTTTGTTCTGGGTGTTCTGGGTATTTTCTATGTATAATAACAAATATCTATCTATAGTATTATTTAAGTATATCAGTCATCTAGTACCCATAACACAAGCTCTGCATAACTTGGGGCTAGATGATGCTGTGTGGATTGTCCAGCATTTATTTGTTTATTTATGGAATAAGGATTTTCAGTTGATAATTCTCCTGTAAGTGACTTCAAGCTGCCATACATATGCAACATGGGCGCCAGCTCCAAATTATTCAGACCCTGTATAAAACAAGAATAAATAAGTAAAAAAATACCCTTTTTTTAGGTGACTGGTACGCCAACGAGTGTTGAGAAGGCCAAAGAAGCGATCGCTGAGAAGATTGTGGAGATGGAGAAAGAGAAAGAAGACAGGGCTCTCAGGTAATCTCATTATACTATCTAAATGTTTTATTAAACCTCATAGAAACATATAGGCCGAGGTAGTTCTCCCTCTTATAGCTAGAATGGTGTTCAAATCTGTTGAAAACTCATCGACGCGATGACAATGATTCGCTAAATGTTGTCGAGCATTTTAATAAGAAACTTTGTCTAGTCTAGTAGTAGTAGTCCTTTAAATATTTGGTTGCTTGTGAGTACATCACTCTATTTTTTAAAAACTGTAAGTGATGACGTGCAACAACACTATAATTGCCAACTTATAAATTAGGCAGAACCAATAATAACTCTGCTGCGATAACTACTCACGGAATAGTACAGTTACTGCCAATACAACTACGTTTGAACAAAACCGTTAAGTTACGCTTATTCATGCTTTCGGCACAGAACAGATGATAGTTAACTTTTGTTCTGGCTTTGACAGTCATTGGGTAAGCATGACAGAGGTGGAGTGGAGTTGGCAACTGACTCACGATTTTTTAAATGTCTTAACACAACAACTGAGAAATAATAACAGTTGTTAGATCTTCTGGCGGCTTTATTTTCTCTGTCACCAGAGTTCATTATCACATACCGACGAACTCATATTATTTCTTGTTTAATAGGTCATTTGAGCTGAAGTTCCAAGTTGACCCTGAATACCACCCATTGGTAATCGGCAAGGGAGGCGCGGTAATCACCAAGATTCGCACTGACTTCGGCGTTCAGATCAACCTGCCCAAACGCGGTGAAATCGACGATGACGTCATCACCATCCAAGGCTACGAGGAGAAGGCTTACCAAGCTAAGGACGCCATTATGGCTATTGTTCGTCAACAAGTAAGTTAACTTCTCTGTGTTTATAGTTTGTCACTAAGTCTTAGGTTGCTACATTGGAGCGTTTTATGAATACTAACATTTCTTATAACAAAAAATGTTGTATCGCAGGACAGTCAATACCGCGAAGAGGTGGAAATCGACCCGCGCGTGCACCGCCGCCTCATCGGCCTCCGCGGCAAGAACATAAAGCGCATCATGGACGAGTACCGCGTCGACATCCGCTTCCCCAAGAATAACGAAGATAGCACCGTCGTCATCGCCGGCGACGAGGACAACGTGCTCGATGCCAAGGATCATCTGCTCAACCTGGCAGAGGAATATGTAAGTAGTTACAACTAAGATAATACAAAAAATGTTAGTAATAAAACCGCGACACATCCGCTTACGTCGGCGATGAGGATAATCTACTCGACCCTAAGGACCATCTGATGAACTAGGCAGAATATTTAAGTTGGATATTACCACTGTAGCATTGATGATTTTACTCTTCACTTTGCCTAAGTTACCTAAGCCTTTATGGACTACGTTTTACCTAACAGTTGCAAGATGTCGTGGATCGCTACCAGCGTCCGTCGGGCCCGTCTCTGGCTGACTTCGGCGAAGCTCTTGCTGCCGCGACTACCGCGACTGCCACCGAGAACGGTACGCCAGCTGCGGCGACCGCAGGCACGGGAGGTCCGCCTGCTCCCGGCTTCGTAGTAAAAGGAGGGCCGTGGGAGCAACGTGCACCCGACACCGCCTCGACTCACGAGTTCCCGACCATGGGCGGACCTCGCACTGCGCCCGCGCCCGCCCCGCAGCCCTCCGCACCGTCCGCAGCCTGGGGGCCGCGCCGCTAAACATGTGCACCGCGTACGTTGTAGCAGGTCCACACGGCACTGACATATGCGCGATACCGAGACGTGTAGCTTGAAATTGCGCTAATGTTTTTTTTAGGGAATTAACATAACAAGCGTCCGAGGGGGACTTTAGGCTCTTCAAGCGCTTGTATTATTTTGTGAAATGGAACGCCATACATTTTGTCTTTTATCTAACATGTTGGTGCTGTGTAGACCTGTCGTTAGTAGTCTAGTACCCGCGCTACTACTCTACTGTAATCATATTCCATCATGCTGAACCACAATATAACTATGTATTTATTCCATATCAAAATTAGTGGGTCCCGGATTAATAATCAAATTATAATAACGTTCATAATAACGTAGTCAAATCTGTTGTTTTACAAATACGTATTTACGATTCCAGTGAATGTTATATACTGGATTGAGTTATTGTCTTGATGAAGTTTAATTATTTAATTGTATGGGCTGATAGATATTTTGACTCATCAACTATTCTGTTGTTTTTTTTTATTTAGCGGGGATAGGTTGTTGTTAACTTTCGTATTAGCTACGTGCTATTAGTTATTTTACAATTATATTATATTCCAAGCATCCTTTTTGAATGCGCAATAAATTATACTGATTCTGTGTACTTATAATAAAATGAAGTTTCTATTTTCATAATAATAATTGATTTTCTATAATTTTTAGTGTTGCCTACGATTAATTAATTAATAAATCAATAAAATATAAGACAAAATGAATATTTTTACAAAGTAATTTGTATTGTACATAGGAAATTGTGTTTGAACATATTAATAAAAATCTTTTACAAAATATTTTTGTGTAGTACATTTTTTTGTAACCTTTTCAATCATTCATTTAAAAATGGGTGTTTTTACGTACCTACTGGATCAGTGAAGAGGTACCGACAGACTCAATTTCGAGAGTCTTCATCAGGGTTGAGTGACACGGCGCGCTTCCTCCGCGTCGAGATATGCACTGCGGGCTGCGGCTCTAGCAGCGCGGTTCGACAAGCGCGCGGGTGGGGGGAAGGAACTTGTATTCTAGACGAAGCGGCTTGAGGTAGTTTATTGTCATCACAACACAACTGCTCTCATCTGCATCATTGGGCAATCGCGACGCAACCAGACAGAAGGGGGTTTCTCGTGCATAGATAAATGGTTAAATGTGATACATAAGAGTAGCATTTGTGATAGAGCTCGTCCGGGGAAGGACTACCACCATACCTATTTCTGCCGCCAAGCAGTAATGCTCGCATTGCTGTGTTCCGGTTCGAAGGGTATGGTTTCCGGTGAAATTACAGGCACATGAGACTTTCCATCTAACGTCTCAGGGTGGTAACACGCAAGTGATATTTATGATGTTGCATGCGTACATAGGCTACGCTAACCACTTACAATCTAGTGGGCCGTACGCTTGGATGCCACTTTAGTAGTATAAATAAAATATATACATATCGTCAAATCTGTCAAAATTTCCTATACATTTTTGACAGTTTTGACGATATATAATTATATAATCACATGTGATGTGACCCTTTGTTTGATGTGACCATTTAACATGGCACGAGAATCGCCCTCCTCACACTTACTGTGTCTATATCAGACTCGAAACCTACGCTGTCTAGAACTCCACGTAAGCACGATTTCCAGGTTTTTCAATCATATTATTTTGATATAATATAATATGTATTATTGGAATATGAAAAAAATCTTAACATGATTATACCGTCCTCACTACTGGCAGACCGCCTAGACTCTCCTTACATAGACCACTGCGTCCACTGCCGTTGACACCATGCGCCGTGCGCCTCCTTACTAGAGCGCGTGGAGGAAGTCTGACTTGATTGATTAGTATTATTTGTGGTGTATTATATTATAATTATGTACTTTCTTTAGTTATATTTTTTTGTGTTTAGATAAAAATTAGTCAATGTTACTTGAATTAAATAAATAAATTATAAAAATATCGAAGAGACTAATTTCATAATAAAAATGTCCAGCACTGACTTTGCTATTGACTCAATGTAAATCATACATTTTTTAGGTGAGTCAGAGACACACATCATGATCTCTGATGGCTCGGCTTCGGTCGAATTGACAGACGCAATCAAACAAAAAACAGTAGACTTTGACAGCTGTCAGATTTGCATTTATTATATGGGACCAGCCATCAGAAACACAAGGAGACACATCAACACTTTTGATGTGTGTCTCTGACTCACCTACAAAATCACTGAAGTATGATTCGGTCGAATTGACAGACGCCATCAAACAAAAAAACAGTAGACTTTGACAGCTGTCAGATTTGCATTTATTGGGGACCAGCCAGCCAGAGAAGAAGAGAATAATGGCACTACGCTAGGGGATGGTTTTAGTGATTGTATGGACGTTTTAGATAATAAAGTGTACTACAGTTTTCTTATAAATACTACTATTTTATGTTTTTTGTACTACAATTTTCATTCATACAGATACAGATTTCATCTTAAATCTAACCCTGGCACGGACGGACGAGAAATGATTAGCAGAAATCTAACAAAAACAAAAAATTAACTAAACAAAAGTCCTAAAATTTTTTTTTTCCTTAAGTTACATACATAAATAAAGCTCTGCGTCAATTATTGAATTAATCAAATATTGAATGAGAATTGCATTGCATGCAGAGTTAATTAAGATTCAGTAACAGTAGATAACCTAAAAAGACGAGTTGTTCATGTATATTTTATCTACTATTTCTGTGATTAGCCAAGTTTCTGATACTCCATCCAGTTTTATCCATGTTCTGGGATGATGACTGAGCGAAGTGTGTAAGTACCTATCGAATTAATTTTGTAGGGTCTTTGAGTTTTATAGAGTAGGTAGGGTTCGTTTTGTACGTCTTTATACATTTGCAATCCAATCTCTCCGTCTCCTTTTTTCTGTCCTGCGTCGTGGTCTATGTTTCTTTTTTTTTTTTAAATCGCGTAAAATTATGAAAACCCCAACAAGTTATTGTTTACCAAAAAAATATTATATATTTATAATTTCACCTTTTTTTCATTTTTGGTCCTATATTGTGGTCTTTACAAGTTTCCAGGCGGTAGTTAAAGAAAATAAACTCTAAAATCATATTCACCATTTGATTCGCTCTGCCAAAAGTGCCAAACCAATTTTAATATGCCGAGTCAAATAAAATGAATGATTTATAAAACCTCTGCACTCATTTTTTATAAAATTCTAAATTCTCTTTCTTGACAATCAAGGACCACTCTTCCAAGTTCATTGATCAGTAAATAAAATGTTAATATATTACATTTTATTATAATTTCCTGTCAGAAATAATAAATGATCATGAGCCACCTTCTAATTCTATACTATTATTATAAGGAGAAAATTTGTAAAAAAGATTAGTATTTTTGTACATATGTATTTATTTTTGTTTGTTACAAATAAACTCAAAAATGACTGATTCGATTTCAAAAATTCTTTCACCATTAGAATACTACATTATCCCTGAGTAACATAGGCTATATTTATTACTAGCAACCCCCCCGGCTTTGCACAGGTTGCGTTTAGTTGCACCCGCGCGAAGCTGGGATGAACTGCTAGTAGTGAAAGGTTAGTAGTATGCAATTATTGTAGTAGGTAGGTAAGTTGATGGTATAGGTGACCTTGATTATGAGATTTGTGTTGGTTTTTCGGATATTTTTTTTATTTTTATTAAAATATATTTATTTAACTAGAACAGCTTATAACCAATTACACTACTTATTCAATTTACTTATTAATATTATTAACATAAAAAATTTAAGTACTTAATAAAAATAACATATTTCTACAATAACTTATATACTTAGACCCATGTACATAGGTCTAACAAATTTAAATAAATGTCAAGTTAAATAATGATACGAGGGCAAGTGAAATACTTTATGTAAATGTCAAAATAAATGTAGCCTACTACTTGTAAATGCAGATAGGTAATAATAACAAATAAGGTCAACTTTCACACACTCTACACAGAAATTCAAGAATTAGTTTTGGTGTAAAGTATTATGCTATTTAGTTTCCACCTAAAGCTTCACTCTCTGTTTTCTCTAGTAAAACATATGCAGCCAATAGGGGCAAATTTATGGCTTGGTTCGAAAATCCCCTTAATACCTATATAGTTTGTAAAGATGTTAAGAATGCTTGTTGTATCACTTGGCTGGAGCACCAGGGCCAGCACGGAACAAAATGGGTTAAATTAAATTAATGGTAATTTAACCACATTAACGTTCTGAAATCCAGAAGGGGATTTCCTAGACAACATAGACCTCACAGGGGCACAAACTAGCATTTTAAAAGTATGTAGTAAAATATTAGTAAGTAACTAAGTATAGTTCTAGCGGCGGATCTCGGCCGACGAAGTTAGCCGTTTCTGATGCGCAAAGGCAATTTAGTTCGAAAAAGATTGCGCACAGAAACTAACTCCACGTCTCAGCTGAAATCCGCCGCTAGAACTATACGTAGGTTAGATACCTAGGTACTTTTGTTTTCCTTTACTTAGTAACATTTATTGTTATTATTATTATTGGCGACGTTTGTACTATTTAACTATAATTAGCCAATACCAATGTCCCAATAAACATTCGAGTCAACTAAGTGAAGACAATTCAACACAGTTGGATGTATGCCAGCTAGCTATTTAATTAGTATTAGATTCTATATCTGATACACGCCTATACCATGATAAAACTAAAGTTCAAAAAGCCTGTTCGTTAGTTCATGTGGTGGTCCTTTGGCTTTAACTAGGTTTGATCCATCAAGTAATGTTTGACCACACCTTCAATGTAAAAGAGTTTAATAACAAAGTGGAAAGACATTTTTAAATAGGTAGGTACCCTCATATTAGACTTCGCGCTGGAATTACCTGTGTTGTGTACCATCACCTAGCTAGACCATTAACAAAATTTGCAGATATACAGTTGTGGTCATATAATTAAGAACGATTTGAAGTTCTAGAAGTTTTTTATTTAAATCGTATCATACACAGAGATGTGTACCTTTTGAGAAGTAACTATTTATGTTATATAATAGTCACATTAATAGAGCAACCTGACTTAAGAATAAAGTATGAAATCGCTAACTATTTTTTGCACATTTTATTGATTTTATCAAAGTAACACATTCAAATAGTACTGAAACAGGACAAATAATTAAGAACGATTTATTTAACTGCTCGGGAATTGTTTTGTATGACACTTAGATTTAAAAAATCACAATTTATGTAGCACAGGAAACATAAAAAGAAATATTTAACTAAAATTAATAGTTAATAACATATCCACGGCTTTTAATTACAGCTTTACACCGGCGAGGCATTGACTCTATTAATTTTTGACATTTCGCAAGAGAAATAGAGTTCCATTCTTCTAAAAAAACGTCATACAGCTCTCTTAAATTTCCACACTTTGTATTTGAAACCTTTTTCTTTTTGTATTTGAAACCTTTTTCTTTACTTCAAACCACAGATTCTCTATTGGGTTTAGATCTGGACTGTTAGCAGGCCAGTCTAAGACAGAAACTAATTGCGCTGTAAGAAATTCCTTTACGGTGCGTGCAGTGTGCTTTGGATCATTGTCATGCTGGAATGTCCAAATGACCGGTAGAACGTCTTCAGCGTATGGTAACATTGTTTCTTCCAGTATATTTTTGTATTGGAACTGATCCATGTTACCTTCTATCAACTTTACAGGTCCTACACCATGTCCAGAAAAGCAACCCCAAATTTTCACATTTCCACCACCGTGCTTTAATGTAACTTTCGTGTACTTTGGGTCGAATGCTGTATTCGGGGGACGTCGTACATATCGTTTTCCATCAGAACATACTCTGTTTATTTTCGTCTCGTCAGAAAAAAGTACATTTTTCCACTGTTGCACAGTCCAGTTTTCATACTTTCTCGCAAATGCAAAGGCAAAAGCCGGGCTTGCCTGTGGCAAAGTTTTAACATGGGTACCTTTCTTGCTATCCTACCGTGCAATTTTTTTTCTACCAAACGTCTTCGAATAGTGCGTGCTGAGATTGCTGAAAAGTTGTTTTCACCAAAATATTCTTTTCTAAGCTCATTGGACCCTTTAAAAGGATTTTGTTTTGCCATACGAACGATGTTTCGGTCATCTCGAGGAGTTGTTTTTCTCTGTTTAGGTACACGTGGAACATTCGAAGTAGTTTGATACGTAGCAAAATGCTTTACAGCGTGGAAAACCATCGTTTTTGAACATTGCAGATGGTCGGCTATCTTTTTATAAGACCAATTCTTCCGGCGAAGTTTTATTATTACTTCCCTTGTAGATTTATCACAACTTTTATTTTTTCCCATTGTTTTTTCTAAAGAAGCAATCACCTTTAATCTTTTACAGCACGTAATTGCGCCAAAATTATACAAACAGTAACAAATCGACTGAGTGTTCTCTATTTAAATTTGAATAAAGGTATAAACTACTTAGCGTTCTTAATTACGTGACCAGCCAGTAATAAGGAATACTTTGTTTAAAAGTAGTGTAAAAAGTTTGCCTATTGATTTTTAGCCAATCATGTGTATCAATGAATACAGTGGTAATATGGAAATGTTTTACGATACCGAGAGAAATAAAAACAAATGCATACAATTAGTTTTGCATCTTAGTTGGAAAAAATCTTCCCTTTATATCAGCGTTCTTAATTATATGGCCACCACTGTATATATATTTTGTATTGTACTTAAACAAACCAGCACTTCTTTTGTTTTAACCGGGCGCTTAACCCATTAGCATTAGCAGCGCCATCAAGGCCGTTGGCTGCTATTTAGGTATGCAAGTAGGTGCCTATAATCTTGCAATGTTTAATTAGTAAACAGATACTAGGTATTCGTTAGTTTTAAACGTATTAATCTGTTCTGTGGATTAAGTACGAGGTTCTGTTCAAAGAACTGATTGTTCTGATACCTGCTGTCTTATGTTTAAATTGTGTGTATTGTGTAGGTATGTTGTCTGTTTCTTTGATCTATTTTTGTTTTCGTGGATGAAAATAACATACCTACCTCTTAGGCTCTTAATGCTTAGCTTTATAAGTAGGTAGCTAGGTAAATAGGTATAGGTAAAAATACCTACTTCTAAAAGCTTACCTACATAAAGTAACAAAACTACAAATTCTTAGCATCCATCAACATTGTTCGGTGTATAATTTCACGAATGATTTATTTTTGTGTGCGATTGTACCAGTACAGTGCATTCTTGTTCTTAAATTTCTCTTCGACTTTTTATATTGTTGCATTACGAATTTTCATAAAGTATGAAAATTACTACTGGCAGAAGCGGTATTTCACACTCTAGGTACATACATATAGCATTTATAATAAGAAAAGCTCGTTTTCTCTAAGAACTATTGTGATGTTTATTTCGCCTTAAATAAAAGAAGAAGAAGATGTAGGTATTCAAGTCTTGTTCTATATCTCCGGGTAGTACCTACCTATATTCTGTAGCGCACATGCGGCGGCATGGTAATCCCGCGCTATAGCTTACAGGCTTAGAGCGAATATTTGTTTTAGATGCTTGACACTACCATTTCCAACGGCAGCATCAGCAGCACTGGCTTATGAAGTATTGAGTGTAGACAAGGAGGTGAAGAGAAGTGAAGTTCGCAGAGAAATAACGGCAGAAGGAAAAAATCTTAAAATGTAGGTTCATTTGTATTTTTTTGTGTTCCGATCCAGTTTTGGAGTCACAGAATAGGTAACTACTTATCTTCTTTCTGAGGTCTCACTACAGGGCGTCGCGTCGGTCTATTCGTAGGTACTCTGTCCGTACCGTACTTAGGTAGGTACGTATGTGTGAGTCTGTCGCCCGCCACTTCCAGGAGCGCTAGAAATGTGGAAGCCTTCGGGCGGCTTTATTAACTCTATCAGCCAGAGTTGGCCACCGACTCATACGAACGTACTTTTATAAATTAGTTGCAGGTATTACCTACCTTGATGATAAGATCCAATACCCCTCGTGCGCTGATTAAGCTAGGCATACACGATTTTCCTAGGGTAATCGTATCCGATACACCAACCATCCAGGATTGTCCAGGATTTGTCGCTCTCTACACTTATGAGCGTTATCCAAGCCGACGAGACGTTGCGGGCGGCGGCGTTTGTCCAAACCTTTACATCGCGATCGCGACAGATCACCGGACTAGATCGAGACCACCATGCTACGCCATGCACCACAATACCACAGCACCGTGACTTTTTAGCACAGTTTTGCTCTCTCTCGAATTTATAGCACCGTTCATCGTTTTAGGTGTATGAAAAATATGTGCCTTTTTATAAAGTTAATTTTATCTTTTGCAGAACCTTCCATGGGACTGAGCCTAAGAGGCTACGGGTGGCATTCAACGGAGTTCTCAAAAACATTCTGCTAATAGCAAAAACCATTGACCAATTCAAAAGCTGATATCAAAATGCCAGAACACACCCCAGCACCTACCCCAGCAAGATCTTTGTACGGTTTCTTCATGTATTTATTCAGTAAAACTATACTGGGGGTATACTGTATTTGGGCATTTACACCTGATTACTATTTACACATGTTTAACATTTATTACTATCCCCAAAAATATTGGTCAACAGCTATTCCTATTCAATGTCTTGTAGCTCTTACGATGTTCGCATTTTTTATTTACCCTAGCTCCAATATGATTTTGACTCCAAACATCAATAGCATTAACACAATAGTTGATCCGTCATCCTGCTACGAAGCTGAAAAAGAAATAAAAAGAAAATGTCCAGCAGCCAGGTCCTGTATTTGTATAGATGACAGCAAATGTAACCTAAATAATTATAATGAAGTGCCTGAATGTGAGGAGGGCACAGTTCCACTTTTACATGATTTAGACATACGGTATGTTTGTAGAAAGTTGTATTGCTATAATAAAAGCAGTTGAATTCTTAGTACCTACTCATTTTCCATTATTTAACAGATAATATTAAAACTAAAATAATAGATAGGTTCACTACACAATATTCCCCTGATCCTCGATAATTTTTAAGGGAGCATAACCACAAACGACACAGACCATAAAAGAAATATCAATTTCCTCTACCCAGTTCATTCAAAAAGCCCTTTACTTTATCAGTGTTATATCTACTGGCTACCGTATCGTTTTTATTTTACAAATTAGGACAGCGAACTGCCTAACAGCGATTACACCTTGCGATTAAGGCTTCAAATCATCACGATGAATCGTGAAATGTAATCGAGCCTTTTAGACATCAACTGCACCACATTTGACGATCGATGTGGCGCAGCGGGTGCAGGTCCGCCTGCGACGCGGAGGTAGCGGGTTCGATTCCCGCCTCGGGTCAAATGTTTGTACGATCTACAAATATTTGTTCCGGGTGTTCTGGGTATTTTCTATGTATAATAAAAAATATCTATCTCTGTATTGTATTACTTAATAACATAACAACATAGCTGTGTTATGGGTACCTAGATGACTGATATAATATATATCAGTCATCTAGTACCCATAACACAGCTCTGTTTAACAGCAGCTTACCTTGGAGCTAGATGATGCTGTGTGGATTGTCCAGCATTATTTATTATTTATTTATTCATAGCTTTGGGGGCACCTATTAAGGAGTATCTCGATGTTTGTAGGTTATTACCAAAGACATTGAGAAGTTTAGTACCGTCTAAAAGTTTCAAAGTTCTTGAGATTCCTAAGAGAATACTTAGGTACCTAACAAAATTTAATTCCATTCAGACTTGTGGTTTGGAATACCTACAAACAATGTTTCTTTCTCTGTTTGAGAGCCTTGGAGCTATTGGACACAGTTTATTCAAATGCAAATTCGTACCTACTCAACAAAACTAAATGTGCGTGCGTGCACTTGCTGCAATGCCCCTTCAACTAGAAGCTAGCTGCCCCGGCTTCGCACAGAAGCCGGAGCTGGTCGGTAATACTAAATAGTTATAGCCTGTTACTCAAGAATAATGTAGCATTCTAATAGTGAAAGAATTATAAAAATCAGTCCAGTAGTTGTTCGTCCGTTATAAGTTTGCTCGTTGCTATCCTACCTGGTTGCTCACTGTACAACAAAGTGTTGAACTATCTATCTATTCGTCTCGATGTTCGTAATCAAGTTCGTAACAAACAAAAATACAATACAAATCTTTCCCTTTTAAAATAATAGTATAGACACAGATAACATAATACTGGGTATAGATCTTCGATATCTTTGGTATAGATGAATTGTGCGTTAGTCTCGCTAAAACTCAAGAACGGCTGGACGCGGCTGGCGCTAGCCTCAAAATATTTACCAAGGGTATGGCTCTGTGCGCTGTTTGATAGAACCGTCCGTCATGTCACTGGACCGGACATGGAGCGCTCGTGTCGTAGCTGGCTAAACAGATCAACTATGTTAAGCACTGTTCCGCGTAGATACCATTTGGATGGGTGACCGCCAGCCAATGGCGCTCCCGTGCTTAGGAGGGCACGTTAAGCAGTCGGTCCCGGCCTTTTCAAAGTTTTTAGGCCATGACAGGACAGAAGCCTAAATACTATCAGAGTTTGGCCAATTGACTCATACGAACTTAGTTAAGTACCTACTCACCGGACCGGACACAAGATTATTTTTAGTAATTTTTCGAGATTAAAACGCTACATACATGACCCCACCCACAGCCCATGGTCATTTCGAAATAAATCGACACTACGATTGTTCGAAACGGCCCATAACTGTTGAATTTTGTAGAGGGACTCATATGTCTCCCGAAATTGACATCTACCAGGGGTTAGAAGCTAGCTTGCCGAGGGGTTATCTGTTCAGTGCCACCAGTGAGGTTTTTTATAGGACGACCGCACCGCAACGAAAAATTTGAAATGGTTAGTTCAAACAGATCTTTTATCTTTTTCAGTCACGTGGCTTGAGCTATTTTAAAACTGTTTGTACTAGATAACGTGTATGGTGCTCTTAAATTTTCAATATGACCATTTATAACAAGGTGTTTTATTCCCACTTAACATTAGCCTATTTAATCTGTGACATTAAGCCATTGTACAGTCAACCTCAAAAGTTACTGACAAGTTTGAATAAGAATAAAATCTATGCATAGTAAATTGTAATTCATGTTTTTTTTTTATACAACTGAAGTGGCAACCAAGCGTATGGCCCACAAGATGGTAAGCGGTTACCGCAGCCTATGGACGCTTGCAATACCAAAGGTATCACTCGCGGGTTGCCACCTAGAGGCTAAGATCGAAAGCCTCATGTGCTAGTAATTTCACCGGAAACCATACCCTTCACACCGGAACACAGCAATGCGAGCATTACTGCTTGGCGGCAGAAATAGGTATGGTGGTAGTCCTTCCCCAGACGAGCTCTATCACAGAGAACTCTACTACTCTTGATGAAATTAAGTTTAGTTAGCTTCTCAAACTATGATATTGCAGTAAGATGTTTGTGTGTTTATTAATTTAAATTTAGAACTTAATACTTACTCCAGATTAGTGGGTAGGTAGAAAAAACGTGTGAAATATATTTTTTGCATTTGATTTTAAACTATTGATTGTACATAATCTAATGCCCTGCTTATTAATTAGGACAATATTGAAACCATATTATTATGGAGCTCAATGTTAATATATTTTGTAAGGATAAAACAACACTTCCCATGATTAGTACAAAATAAAATTAGATATATTGTTAGTTTTTACATAGATAAAATTTATTTAAAAGTACAGAACATATGAAGGACTACACACTGAATTGAGATAAAATACTTAGTAATTTGAAAATGATGTAAGCCACTTTTTTTAGTATTCACAATATGAACTTATTGCATTGATTAATGATTACTTGGCAGACCAAAAGAGATTTTCCAACAGTGCATTATAATAGTTAACCTTATTTATAATATAAGTGAAAATTGGAATAGAAGCTGTAAGAAAATCTGCAATTAGACTAGCCACTACTACACCTTATATACCGAAACATTACGGCTAAGAAACTTTATGTGATGTTCCAGCATACAAGTTCAGCTGCATGCAGGCAACATGGGGCCAGCATACACCCAAATATTAATTAATTTAAGTAATAGTTCATAGATAGTTAATTTATTTTGTACAATAAAATACAATTAAGTACAACTTGTAGCAAAGATATTAAAGAGAGTAATTATATCTCAAGTGTTAAAGCTGCAATAACGTGTGTGTACGCTCAAGGCATATTTACACAGACACACGCACTGCATGGCAACAACACCCAGGTGCTGCACATTATAGTACATAATTAATTTTATTACTTAAATAGAATATAAAGACACGCCCAAGCTGAGACTTCACCACCCACTTTACAGATTTCAATGCATGATTAGCCAATGAACATGCCTGTACCACTAGCAATTCGCTATTAAATAATACATTGATCATCGCTTAATATCACAGCTAATTATGCTTTGAAAATTAAAGACATGTCTAATTTTCACTAATGTAGATAACAATGTAGAGTATAAGTAGACAATCTGAATTATTAATTTACATTACAATATCATGTCTTTTCATATGAAAATTTAAAATTACTTTACCAAAAATTAAACAGTGCAGCGCATTATAAATAAATGTGCATACCTTAACATTTAATTGACTAAATAAATTTGTTGCCTGCAGATCTGATTATTTAAATATCGAGAGGTAATATCTTAAGAGAAATTTTTAACTTCAACTATTGAAAAAAAGTTAAATCCAAATTTAAAAATATTTTGTATTTATTACGACAATTCCCTTCAAATCCACTTAGTTATTATGAATGTGAAATATCATTCCAAAGCCGAGTCTTCTTCACACATATTTCACTACCACTATAATTGTGGATCAAAAAGTAAGGATCGAAGAGAAATAGGAAGTTAACACTTCACGAGTGTGCGTTGCTATTCACATGCGGTTTCTTTTCTTGAGGGTCTGGAGTGCGCTGTCCATCGCGTCTTGGCGGCATACGCTCGTTGATGGCATCCAAACCCTTTGCTTCAGCAAAGGAAGTGATCTTATGATTTGGAGAGAAACCTTGTAGAGCATTTTTGAGCGATGTTTTGCCGCCTGAAAGGGCACCCAGGGGCAGAGCGCCAGTTGGAGTGAGCCCTTTCAACTGCAAAACAGATTCACTCTCCTCACGAAGTACTGAAAACACATGCGCCATTTTCCCAATGGCACGAATTTTGTTGCGAATGACCTCCTTTCTGAGATTAGCTTCCTCCAAAGCATCCTCTCCCTCAGTCATCAGTTCATCATCAGAGCAGATGTTAAGCACATTGACTAGCATTTCTGTAACCTTCTCACCAACAAATGGCAGTGACCAAGTGAACACATCCATGAAGTTAGGCAGCCAGTAAGGGTGAGGGGAGCAATTGAACTGCCTGATGTTCATTACATTGTTTTCATACTTTAAGACAGCAGCTTTATTATTGTAGACATCCAGATAATTAGGAGCAGAAAAAATAGTAATGAGACTCGGGAAGCCAGTTGTTTGACTTTTACGATACATTCGATATCCAGCATCTTGAGCTTCATGTGCCCGTATGATCGACAGTAGGTTGTTTCTTTGTAGGAAATCACAACAAGCTGCATAGCTGTAGAAGTATGAACAACCTCTAACTGAGTTGTGCGAAAAATGTTCTGCATTTTTTTCATTGCCGAAATCTTCAAGTGGATCTGACCAGAGGAGATCACACATCGCCCCAAATGCAGGTGGTTCTTTGAATCTATCTAGTTTACGAATATCATCTAAATTGTTGATCTCGGGCGATAGTCCGCCGTGCACACATAGGAACTGCTGGTTCATGAGAGCAGCTAGAGGTAAGCAGTCGAACGCGTCCATACAAGCATCGTAAACCTTCTCGGAATATTTGATTTTGCATTCTTGTTTGAAGGTGAAATACTCTGTTAAGTGTCGGCACTCGTGATTACCGCGCAATAGGAATAAAGTCTTCGGGTAGCACAGTTTCAAAGCCCAAAGGTAAAGAACACATTCTATACTGAAATAACCTCGGTCGACATAATCACCTAAGAACAAATACTTGGTACAAGCAGGCGAGCCTCCCACCTCGAACAATTTCATCAAGTCGTAAAACTGACCATGGACGTCTCCGCATACTGTCACCGGAGAATCGATCTCAATCATCGTTTTCTCTGATCGTAATAAGGTGGCACCATCTTGAATGATACGTAGAGCCGCATTTTCCTCAATCCGACCTTCTAGGATAAAATGTTGCTTCAATACTTCTGGTAGTGGCTTTCCAGCTTTTTCATCGAATACTTCCGATACTGTGAGCTTGTGGCTGGGAGGGAAAGCGACACTTTGGATCATACGCTGCGTAGTCGACACTTTATCATTGCTCCCGGACATATTTGTCACATAAAAAACACTAGGTCTAATCCATACACGCCACTATTTTCAAAATGGCAGAATAGATATAATACTAAAACAGAATCCCGATTTCACGACAGAGAATCTACTGCGCACTGAAAAACAATGCGCAAACATCTGGCGAGTGGTCAATAAAATAAACAGGGATATCGAGCGCGTTTTATTACTTTTGAAAAAATATCATTACATAGTAACACTGGCAATTTAGAAAATGATTGCCAGTAAATAAGTACAATCAGTAGGGGAAAAAGACGTGAAAAAAAATAAAACTTATCTAATAATGCATGGTAGATTCTTTACATATTTTTTTTTATCTATGTGTAGGTATTATGTGTAGGTAAAAGCTGAAAAAAAATGCTTAGAGGTTAGCTAATAAGTATATAAGTTTTGGTTCAGTGTTACCAGTTTTAGTGCGCTCATCTTGATTATGAAAGAAAAGCTCTGAGTATTTATTTTATGCTTTATAATTTTATACTCTTTAAAGTTACTTATGATTCATAATTAAATAATAATACTCTAAGTTAGGTATAGTATAGGCAAATTGATCAACCATGTTTTGATTCGTCTCATTCATCTAATCACTTTTTATAAATTCACCATCACAACACACAGGATGTGTGACAAAACCGCGGCAAATTATGAATTGAAAGTTTCTTCTTCTCTTACTCAGCACGCTTGCGCTAATGAAGGGCGCGGCACAATGTAAATCCATAACAATCAGTCAGTCAGACATTCTAGTTTTGAATTTTCAGAGTCACGTTCTGAAATATACATAACATGCTAACTGCTTACCATACCCTAAACAATATGGATGTTTAACTGTCGTAAGAAATTCATACCATGAATTATATGTTAATAATATTTTATACAGTACATCTACTTTGAAGCTAGAAAAGGATATTAATGGGTTAGTAATCACATTGTGATCATCAAATCAATGTTTTAAATTCTGATTAGCTGTACCTACCTACATTGCAAAGTGTAGTACTATAATAATGTACAATAAGTACCTATTTAGTAACGTTGATCGTAAAATGACGATTTTAATAAAATACAATCCCAGTCTAAAAAGATTGTTTGGCATGTTCTTTTATTTATGTAGGTATTTATAAAATTATCCGCTGGTCGTTGGTCGTCGGTAGCACAAACAGTATGTAAACGATACCAATTTCTTAATTTTACTGCCAGCTACCTATTTATAACCTTTTATTTTAGCGTGCTGCGTTAGATACGGAACCTAACAATCGCTTTGTAACTTTTCATAGGTAGGCGGTCGTTTATTTTCGTCGTCATGGTTTGTGTTACCGTGCAACTTACCAATAAAATTTATAAATTGAGTGAAAGTGATAGTTTTAGTATACGGAAGATATCAAAAGTTTCAGATTAAAGCCCTAGCTAACTTTTAGCAAAAAAACCAAATGTGATTTCTAACTAAAAAAAAATGTTTCGACAGATTGTGGTGATGTAGGTACCTTGTAGTTATTGACGTTTTTGTATGATAATACTTCAGATGTCATCATCATCATGACAGCCTTCTAATGTTCTCACTGCTGGGACACTGGCCTACTCTCGAGCGAGAGTGATTTGGTCTTAATCCACCACGCGGACCCAGGTCGGTTAAGGTAGACAGGTGGACAGACAGGTATTTTTTTTTCATTTTCATCTTTCATTCGGCACCTATCTTTATATAGTATAAGTAATAGCGCGCGCGACGAGGAGCGATACGTCCTCACTCCATAAGCGCTCAGCGCAGTTTGAGAGTCGGTGCTTCGAGCGATATGATTATAAGTGCGCTAAGGTGTGATTTTAAAAAAATCGTATTGAAAAAGTCAATGCTGTGAGACTATTTTCTTTGTTGTATTTATTTAATAAAAGCTTTAACTTTCATATAATAGGTGTATTTTTATTGTAAACTCCTTACTTTAGCAGAAATAACAAGCGTAAAATTGGGAAAAGTACGCGTTTTTTAGACCGTCTTTTTTAAAAAATATTGAACTAACATGCTGTATTTGTCTCTGATTACTTAAATTTTAAAACTGTGATTATTATAATTGCATTTTATGAAATATGTTAGACTTTGTTATTTCATAGAAAACATGATCGAAAGTTTACTGAAATTGCTCATTTTACGAAACGTGCGTTACTAATTATTTTTTTAATCAGTTGTGTCTTGAGTTAATTAATATTTGTTCTGTTGAATTTTAAGGGATAAAGATTTTATTTGTTTTTTTTTCGTTAAAATATCTTCAACATACGAGCCACAATAGTGTTCGATTCTTCACGGGCTACAAGAAAATTCAAGGATTGTCAAGGATAGGGCTCTTACACAGAGTGAATGTTCACTCGCGCAATTCGGCCATTTTGTTTTACTTGAGTCCTTCATCCACCACGACCTACGTCGTGATCGTGTCGTGAAATCATTTGACGTGAAATCACACTTAGTTCTTTTCATTCAAGTCAAGATATTGTCTTCAACGATCTTTTCTAAGTCATCAGCCAGTCATCATCAGCTGAGCCATGTGAACATGGAATGAAAGAAAAATGAAGTATTCACTCGAGTGAACATTCATTCGAGTGACCCGTCGGCGTCGGTTAGCCTCCAAGTTTATAAAGGCCGAGTCACCGATGGATGATTTGACGCCGCGCCGGTAAATGGGTGCAGACTACGTAATGTTACAGTTATATAAATCTATTTGTTGTAAACTTGTAAGGTACCTACACCAAAATTCACAAAATTTGATAATAATGCTTACGATAGTTATAGTCAGTGCATACGTTCTACTATACAATATTATAGATAGTATACGTGGATCTCACTCGAACGAAGGGCATGCATGCATGTCATGGGGTAACTAGGTCAGTGGGCGCTTAAAGGCCTATTACATTACACGATTCGTCGGCACGATGAGCAGTGACGACAAATCGGACGTTCTGTTTACATTACACGATCGCCTTCCTAACTCAGTTGGCAGCCGTACTGGCCGTACGTAGTTCTGAAAGCATGACGCCTTTGCTCTCCAAATTGCAGAAAATTGGGATCGCCCTTGCCGCAACTGCGGCTGTAAATTTAAAACAAAGAGAAAAAGAAAATGTTGGACTAAGCAATATTTACTTTTTCAAACAAACTTCGTTTCAAAACAAAATGGCATCTTAACTACCTAACAGCGATTACACCTTACGATTTAGGCTCTCTGCTTCAAATCGTGAAATGTAATCGAGCCTTTAGTTCTAATTTTGACAGCTTCCGGTTTCAAGAAATCTTCCGGTTCATTGCGCGCTCTGAGCGATAGCATGACAGGGGGAACGCGTACCTAATACTTACTTAGATAAGTAAAGTAATTTTCCAAGTGGCAGCTCTTTTTTAATCAAATATATTTTCTTTAATTTTATCTAAACTCAAAGTCAAGCGAGTCAAACTTAATATCAGGAGGGCGATTCTCGTGCCTAAATAAATGGTCTCATGTGATATATATTTAAATCGTCAAAAATGTATAGAAATTTCGACAGTTTTGACGATAATATCACATGTAACCATCTAAATCAGTTCTGTGCTAGGAGCCAAAAATTATTGTCGGGTACATACTATGTATTCCCAGTTATTATAATCTTTGGTTCCATGGTTCTAATATATTAATGGCGACATCTAGTTACAAATTGTTTAAACTTGCGACTCATGAGTAGGGTTGCCATTCGTCCCGATACGTCGGGACATGTCACCGTTATTAACAGTCAGTGGTGTCCCGACGTCCCGACAAGCTCTAAAATGTCTCGAAATACATAACCGAGCGCGCCGCGCAGGACGCGCAAGCAGTATAATTAATAAATGAACATAAATAATCCTAAATGGGTTTGTTTTAAATATTCCGTTTTTTAATTTGCTATGGTTTTTATATTGCCCTTGTTTATATGAACTGAAACTACCGCGCACCGACGAACACAGTATAAAGGATGTCATAAAAATGTGGGTTAATACTTTAGTTAAGCCATGGATAGATAAGCCCTGGTAAGGACTTACCCTAAAAATTTGGGATCCAACAGACCACTTAATTTTATTTTTTTCCTTCTTATTTGTGCTATTTAGGTCAGATTTTCTATTATGTATTATCTACACAATCTATCATATTCTATCTTAAATATATTTTTTCAGGTGTGTTGTGTAGGTTCCTTACATTTAGCTAGATGTATGACATAATTATACATATGTATCTAGATTTTTTCCATGATTTCTGTTACACGCTGTATAAAAAAAAAACCCCTAATTGTATATAATATGTCCCGACGGGGCCTTGGGGATTTATGGCAACCCTACTCATGAGGCACAACTAAATTAGTATGTTTCGGCAGTGTGGTCACCACACCACACTATGCCTTGATAAAGCGGCGATGCCGCGATGCAGTGACGCATTTTTTTACGATTTATTCAAAAAGTACTAAACCAATTTCGATAAAATTTTAATGGGACCACATACCTAAAAACAGTCGAATTGATAACCTCTTCCTTTTTGGAAGTCGGTACGGATGAAGTCGCTCTCCACCTTCTGTCCATGTATGTATGCTAAGATTTTTCAAACTACGCAACGGGGAAGGGAAAGTACAACATTGTTCTTTGTAATGACAAAGAGGGTGGAAACAAATACCTACGACCTACATAATTAAAATTCAAAAAACATTACAATAAAAACTTTATTTCTAGAAACATAAGCATACAACAGATATTTTAAGTAAATTTAACTACATAATATATTAGGGGTCCTTAATTTTTACAATTAGGTACTTATTTGATGTATGTCGTCAGTTTACGGTGACTGCAGAGTCGACGGTTTTGTACTTTGGCTTGCTGTGAGTGAATGGTAGATACCGATATTTCAGCATATGCTAAAAAGAAAAGGTATTTATTAATAACTATGTAAGTAATTATGTTTAACATGGTTTGTCTGTTAATGTCTGACACATTCTCCGGCACGCGTTATTATAGTAAAGTAAGTTTGTCAGTAGTGTCGATTCTGTTGTAGCATTTCCTCAGGATATTTATTCTCAAAAGAAATTTACATTTCACTTCATGAGATTACAACACTATTGTAAAATATAAACAATTTTAACATGCAGGTAAAAAACATAATAGTTGGTAGGGCGGGGCAATTTGGAACAATCTCACGTTAATATTAAAGTAATTTAGGCAGCCTGGAATGTAACGATAAGTTTGGCTACAACCTTGATATAATGTGGTTTTTTAATTTTGTTTTAAAAGTACGAGCACTTTGAGAGTTTTTGATTTGTTTTGGCAGACTATTAAATATTTTCGCACCTTCAAAAATGATGCTCTTTTTACCATAGTTTGTGCGTACTTTAGATATATGAATATTATCTGCATTACGGAGTGCACGTTTTCCCTTTTGTCTATTTGTTTTGAATGTGGTTTGTATGTGTGTTTTGTTGTCTAGTATTTTCTTTATTAAAATACAGGTATTAAAACAGTATGTTTGGTGTTAAAATATAGCTGTTTTGTAGGTGTTAAAAAATCATAGTTGAATAGCAGTTTAACAATTTTATTTTGGGTTATTTGAAGATTGTTTAGCGTTGTTTTATTGGCACTGCCACATATTTCGATAAGGTAATCGAGATGGGGTTTCACTAATGTAAAGTAAATAGTGTATCGTACTGGTCGTGGAAGGCATCGCACACACCCGTATAATGAACCTAATAATGAGGATAGCTTAGATCTTATTTTAGCTATGTGAGCCTTCCATGTGAGAGCTCCATCCAATATTAGTCCTAAGTATTTTTCCTCGGTTACTTCTTTTATATTATTATTGTCTATGGTTAAGGGAATGACGCTACATATTTTTTTATTTTTAGCTTTGAAAATAACATAGGAAGTTTTAGATGTGTTAATAGTCAGCAAAGTTACTCTGGAACCAGTTATTTATAGTGTTCAAAAACTGTTTGAGCCCGTGGCATAATTTCATCTATTGAGTGCCCGAAGTAGAATATACAAGTATCGTCCGCGTAAAGTGATATTTCACCACACAATCTCAGCTCACAGATGTTATTGATGTAAATCAAGAAAAGAAGCGGTCCCAATATAGAACCCTGGGGGACGCCATACGTGATGGGTTAAGGAAGGCTTTCATATTGACCAATCCTATTTGTTTTCGGTTTTCTAGGTAACTTTTAAAAATGTTCAATGCTTTACCAGTGATTCCTATGCTCGAGAGTTTTTTTAACAGTAGTGGGTGACTGACAGTGTCGAATGCTTTCTTTAGGTCTATGAAAATTTCTAATCCCAGTTCTTTGCATCAATATTTGATTTTATTTTGGTTATTAAGTCTATTATAGCAGATAAGGTGTTCGATTTGGGCCTAAAGCCGTATTGACGATTCGTTAAAAAGTTAATTTGTGTTAGGTAACAGTATAAGCGATTATATATTAATTTTTCGTAAACTTTGAATATCACTGGCAAGACAGAAATCGGACGGTAGTTGCTGGGTTCAGTTTTCTTTCCAGATTTATAAACGAGTGTAACTTGTTTGGAAATGTCCCTTGCTCAAAACAAAAATTTATACAGTGTGTAAGTTTAGTGATCAAATTAGTTTTTATACATTTAACTGCCTTGGTGGTAATACCGTCTAACCCGGTACTAGTATTACCGTCGAGGCGGTCAATTATACGTGAAACCTCATCTTCACTGCACATATTCAGCGTTGATAACTCTTTATCTGTATCATTCCTATCAGTGAGTATGTACGTAGTGTTGTTAATGAAGTTAAGTGGGATTTTGTTTGCCAGGTGGGATCCAACTGTTGCGAAGAATGTGTTGAATTTGTGACATATGTCATTGCCATCTGTAATATCTCCTATATCTGTTTCAAGTTTTGGTGGAACTGGGTGCGTTTTTATTTTATTTTTTGATACAATATCAATCAGTTTCCACATTTGTTTGGGATTGTTTTTGCATTTATTAAAGGAGTCGTAATAGTAATTACTTTTGGTTTTAGCTATTAGTTCAGTTACATCGTTTCTTGTTTTATTGAATTGTTTATTAAGTTCTTCATTATCCGGCTCTTTTATTAAGTTATACCAAAGTATATTTCTATTATTAATGCTGTTGATTATATCTTTATTGATCCAGTCTTTTTGTGGGAGATTTTGTATTTTTGTTTTAGTAATCTTACTTTGTTTCAAAATAGTTTTGATAGATGTGTCTAGCCCAGAAAAGTCGTAATTGAGGTTTTTAGAAAACTCTATTTCACTCTTTCTCAACAAAAGGTTATAATCTATAGCTTCATATTTTACTTTCTGTGGTGGTTCAGGTTTAAACTTTTTCATTCCTAGAAGTATCTGCTTATGGTCCGCTAGAGCCGAGTCGTGTACACCAAACTGGAAACTTCTGTCTTTTAAATTAGAAATGACGTGGTCCAGGATCGATTTTGTGGTAGCTGTTGTACGTGTTGCATAGTCTTCATCTATTTTATTTAAAATAGTAAAGCCAGCTTCTCGTATTGTATTCTTAAATATGTTAGTATCTTTTTCGTTTTGTAGCAAATTTAAGTTAAAGTCACCAAATATTAATGTCCTATTTCTCTATTGTACTTGCGACTCAAAGTCTTGAAGACAATTTTTTAAGTTTGTATCTCCAGGCTTATATGAGTCCAATGTCTAGTTTCAATTTGTCTAGAGTAACCCACAAATAGTTGTTACAGTTAGTGGAAATTTCTTCGCTAAGGCTGTGTTTCAGATCGTTATGTACGAAAATGAATGCCCCTCCACCTCTCTTGTCTGTTCTGTGATTATAATTATGGGTATAATCGGGTATTTGTATTCTGGTGGCTTCTTCTTCTGTTTTGATCCATGTTTCAGTTACTAAAATTAGATGTATGTGCGCATCAATTGATTTAATTATACATTTTAGTTCATCAAGTTTCCCAGGTCGGACAATGCTCCTAATATTGGTATAGAAGAAATTCATTGATTTGTGCAGTGTTTTGAGGATTTCCTAAACTTAGCTAACTAACATAATCGCGATCCTTTGTATTTTAATTCATTAGAAAAGGACGGCAACAATTTTAGTTAGTTTAGATGATAGAAAATGTTACAGCAGAATCGACACCAGTGCCCAACTATGGTGACGGAGTTATTTTTTATATTTTATTATTATACTAGCGACTCGTCCCGGCTTCGCATCGGTAGACATAAAAATAATATATTTTACGCAGGGATGTAGGTAAGAGGATTTTTGAAATTGGATCATTCATTTTTGAGTAGTTGTAGACAGTAGTAGACAATCAAATATACAAATCATTCCTATTTATAATATTAGTATAAATTCGGTACATAGTAATACATATTTTAAAGTAATTTTATGAATTATGTACAAATATTTATAGATTACTTAATTTAAAATAACGAAATTTTATCCTCAATCACAGTTCATTGAAATGACCTTCCTTCTATTTGTTGTAAGGAGCAAGTGTTTGTTATTATTATTATGTATGAAGTAAAGCAAAAACCCTTGGTTTTTTGAATATCCCAATTTTTCCGAATCAGACGAGACTTGAACTCGCAACCTTCCGCTTGATACGCGAATGCTTATAGTTGGGGTGACTTCTGTCGTAACCATTTGTTGACCACGGTTTTTACATACTACTGAAGTGGCAACCAAGCGTACGGTGTAGCCATGGAACATATCATAGATAGCAGTGCAAAATCATATGAAATAAGTTTTCATACGTCACACCTGCTCCTTACCTACACACACACTGCTCTAAATCACAGCAAAATGATTTCACAGATTGTTCGGTATTCATCGGAAATCATCGTGTCAGGTGCATTGCTATTTGCTCTAAATCACAGCAAATAATAAAATCATTACGTCATTCCGTGTGCAGAGCACTACTATGACTGCTATTTAAGCTATATTTCACAGCAAATGATATCAAAGAGCGTTCGGATTTAATCGGAAGTAATCGTGTCTGTAGCAGGTGATTCGATTGGTGAGGAGGACGTCGTCAAACGATAATGACCTTTGACTGTTACCTACTTCTATGAGTCAAAAAAGTTACTCGAAATAAACAGATTTTATTTTTATTTATTTATTTTGACCGAACTTGGCATCTTAGTGCGGGTTAATTTGATATAATTATTGATTGCAAATAAAAAATAAAAATGCGCTCATCAGCTGTGCGGGGGAAACGTACAACAGCTGTATATATATAAACTGTATATATATAAAACCAACAATCATCATGGCGTAGAGAGCGACTTTACTCATTATATATCACCTTCTGTAGCACAAATAATCTGAGATAGCACTATAAACCGACCATCTTCTGTCTCAGATCCTCCATTGTCAACCTTGTGTTTCTTCTTCTTCTTGTAGGCCGTCTCAAGTGCGACAACATGATAATAATATACCAAAGTACGTCATCCGTTCGTTAATTTTTTTCATGACTTTTTTTATTTTATTTAGCTTAGAGTTTAAATTATACAAACGATACCTACCGGTTATTATTTTTGTATTAAAGCAGACGTATTTGGCTTTCTTTTGGTATAAAATAAATAGTTAGAGATAAAATAAGAAATAAAACAAAGCAATTAAATCCGGATGTGAAATTCGACCCGCCATGACGTCACATAAAACATATTAAATCACGGTAAAATATTCGCTTCCTTATTTGCCTAGTGTTGTATATCAAAAGAATCGTAGTTCAACATTAATATAATCGACTAAGTTCCTGATCGACTAAAGTTGAATCATAATAGAATCCACTAAGGTTTCTTATTGGATTGATTTGTGGCCTTTTAGTACCATGGACGTATGCTGGTAAAAACTTTTGTGGTATTATAGTGCCACTGGACGTTCTAGTGGATATAGTGTTTCATTGTGTTTCAAGTTTCAACCCTGTCGACATTGACATTGGCAAAATTGTGGCAAACTCAGCCACAGACGCCACAAATTAAAAGAAGAAGAAGAGATAGCACTAGTAGCTTTCACCAAATGACATTTTTAATTTTTTTTTTGTTAAGTTTCAATTTGTATTGCTATTTTTATTTTTATGTTAATTGTGTGGCGTTAAATACATAATTTTCTATTCTATTCTATTCTATTCTATTTTAGACCGTCAAAATGAAAATAATGCCTGTGAAAAATAGCATGTGAAATAGCAGTGACAAAATTTTATAATATCATCATATGATAATGATTTTAAAATAGCAATCATTTCCATGACTAGTACGGTGTACTTGATGGTAAGCGGTCACCGTAGCATATGTTTGCTCGCTCGTAACATCAGATATTACTTGCGTGTTGCCACTCTGAGACGTATTTTGAAAGTCTCATGTGCCTGTAATTTCACCGGAAACCATACCCTTCGAACTGGAACCACAGTCGGAACACAGCAACACGAGTATTACTGTTTGGCGGCAGTAATAGGTATGATGGTAGGTTCTTCCCTGGACGAGCTATGTCACAAAGAACTCTACCACTCTTGATGACTACTACGTTCGATACTAAACATAGTACTAAAGTAGGTGTACCATAGATAATTTACCATAATTTAAGGTTTTGTAGGTTTGAGTAAGTTACCAATATTGTAATGCCCAATATTTAAGTCACTAGCTACGATATGTTACAATCTAAAGCTAAGTTAGCATTGGTGATATTAAGAACCTTACCTTGATTTGCCTCTTCATTGTAATGCAGAACAGAGTGATGAAATACATGACCAATATGGGCCAGAATACAGGAATATTGAAAGCATCAATGAAAGTACAGCAAAAACCGACTAGTGTACTCTTTGTTACCGACAGCCAGAACTTAAACTCGGGCAACCGCCGTATGAACGGCCTAAACTCTTCCGTAGATCTCGTTGGAAGAGCTGGCCCATTTTCATCATCTGAAATAAGGTTTAGGTCAATCATTACCTATAGTTTAAATTTTTTAAGAGCCAATCTTAAATGCCAATCTTAAATCGCCAATGACAATTAGCTTCGTTGATCTGTTAAGAACAACTTAGCCAGCTACGTCACGAGCGCTCCATATATATATATATATATATACATATATAGGCCTACTGTAAGTTAGGTACCCACAAGTTGTCAAACCTACGAGCGAGACGATTAATAGCTACCCTACTCTAAACCAGGTTATAAGCGTGGCCTAGCAGCGAAATAGGTCTGTAATTATTTAAGACTAGCCGATCTGCCCCAACTTCGCACGCCCCAAGCTGGGGCGGGTCGCTACTAATCAATATAGCCTAACTCAGGGATAACGTACTCGTAGTGAAATAATTTTCAAATCGGTCCAGTAGTTTTTGAGTTTATTCGTAACAAACAAAAATACAAATATACAAATCTTCTCTCTTTAGAATATTAGTATAGATTGTGTTGTCAACTTTCTAGCTACCCTCAATTGATTTTAGGTAGAAGATGGGCCGTTAGAAATTCAATATTGATTAAGTCTTCACCCTTACTAGTGCCTTGCCGCTTATTTATAAAGTGTAGAGCAGTTTTATGTTTTTTTTATATTGAAGCTAATGGCGAGACTATTAACCGATTGTGGCGTAAATTCGACTAGCTTTATGAAATTTCAAAGTGATTCTAGTGATATTATTAAATAAAAGTATTTTGAATTTATGATGGCAGCCTAACCATAAAAGATGTAGTGTAACCCAAAGCATAAAGCAAGTGTACTAAAAGGCCATACATAAAAATAGTGACAACATGAGCCCAGTTCCACCAGTAATTTAACTTGGCGTAAAGCACATACTGCTTGGAGGCAGAAATATGGCGGTGCGGTGGTACCCACCAATACGGGACTCTTGTTTATAGAAGTGTCCTATTACCAGGCAAGCTCAGAATGTTTTTGAGTATTATTTTTGCGTTGAGTCTTATAAAACTGAGACCCTACTCCTAGCAGCCCATTTATTCACTCGTCCAAGTATAACATTCGGTAAAGTACTGGCGGACGCGATTTTGAGACGCTGTATTGGATCTGGATAAGACTTGGTAGATTTTATCAGCTGGGATGCATAATTTAACTTTCTAGCCTAACATTGAAATTATATTTAATAAATATTTTCTTACCATCGAAATCCATTGCAGGATCTATCTTAGGAGTCAGGAATGCAATAAACAAGTTCAGGTGATAAATGCCAAGAGCGTATGTAACAATGTACCACCCCTGTAACAAAATATGTGCAAAATTATTAGCATTAAAAATAATAACACCTCTACAAATTGACATAAATTTTATATCATTATCATTCATATGGAAAACATTGTCAAGTATCCAACATGTCTGATAAATAAAAATTTTAAGACATTAATGGCATGGATTCTGTGTGGTGATTGAAGACCCAATGACTTTCGGCCAAGTGCAGGCTATTGTAGTCAGTAGCCCTGCAGTAGGAATATTAGAAGGCTGATTAGGTTTTTTTTTATACAATTGAAGTGGCAACCAAGCGTACGGCCCACAAGATGGTAAGCAGTTACCGCAGCCTATGGACGCTTGCAATACCAGAGGTATCACTAGCGGGTTGCCACCTTGAGGCTAAGATCGAAAGCCTCATATGCCAGTAATTTCTAAGGTATATTTGGTTGGAATAAGCACAGTACAGTAAGTACAGTACTAGGACTTAAATTGATGATCTGCAAATTTCGTTGATCATTGGCTATATGTTTTTATATAGTCACAGACCTATATGTATAGGACAACCTATACATATAGGTAAGTTTTTAATATCACCAAAAAAAGTTCCAAAAGTGCATCACATCATTCAATGTATGTTATGTTAAAAAAAATAAAGCATAACATAGTATAGCAAAGCATAGCATCTAAATCAAAGACAAACCATTTGCTGTTTCATCTAATTTAAATCTTAGTAAGTAGGTACTGTATGTGTTTGCTTGTTTGTATAACTGTGGCTTTTTTTATTATGGATTGAAACATACTTGTTTGCTAAATATTCGAAGCAAAAATATAGCTAGGAGCACTGCACTGCCAACCCATCTTGATTTCATATGGGGTGTCCATTTGTCAAGTGTTCCTTGGTACACCTGAAATGATAAATTAAACAATTGTGGTACAAAACATTCTAACCGGCGAGGATCTGATACAAAAAGGGTACATCGAGGACGTGGAGGGTCCTGATGACCCTGTATTTGATTAATATATGTTAAAAGTATATAATGCCGTTTTTCAACAAAGGATGGGAAGTTAACTTACAAATTAGTTATTAGTTAAAAGATTTTCATGAAAATGTTTGTTTATATGATTCATTTTTAAATTTTACAAATAGTCTAATATAAATCAACTTTAGCAGGACTCTGCGTTACAAATAAAAAAATAACAACACTTACAAATAATATTAGTTTTAATTTATTTATTTTAATAATAGATGAGCAGCTTTCGCTGATGTGTCTATGTCGCAGTGTTGAAAAAGTCAAGTTCACTTATAAGCACTGATTCTATTAAACTTGATTGTTTTTAATTGCTAACAGTTTATTTGTTCTCAACCAGGCATCGAGTTTATTCTTGAATGCGTTTATCAAGGTGGCAGTAACTACTTCTTCTGAATGCTGATTCCAGTTATGGGCCACCCTGTTACTGAGGAAGTGTTGTGCAGTGTTTGTATTAGATGGTGAACGGTTTATTTTACAATTATGCCCTCTAGATGATTTCATGTGTTCCTTCATAACTAATGATTAATATTTTTTGGCAAGTATTTATTATGATGTATCATCTTTCATTACAAAATTAATAATGAATAAGTTTTTTAAGTATATATAAAGTGCTACATTGCGGTTGTGGAACTACCTTTTTGCACATGCGGCGCCTAATTATGTGGATTTGCATAAAGGGAAGGGTACTTCAATTACTACAGCTACTGAGGAGCTTGACCCATGGTTCACAACAAACGATGAGATACATGAGTACCTGGAAGTCCCTACTGTGGACGAAGAAATAAAATTGAGAGGAAGCAAATACTTGGGTCGCCTGAAAAGTCACACTAACCCACTTGCAAGGGCACTCATAGATAACCCGAGTACCACATGCCGTTTGAAAAGAAGCCACATCCTGGACAACCTCCAATAATGAGGGAAGAAGGACTAATGAGCCCGGATCCCAAACGCCAGAGAAACATCCAACTCATCCGCTTATAGTCCACCAAATGATCGCGGATAATCAGAACAGAAAAAAAAAATAAAAAAATGAGAAGGGTGACAGCATGCAAGTCCAGAAAAAACTGTATGTATCAAACAAAACAGCCGGGTCACATAGATCCTGCCACATCCTCGCCTGGTTATATACCAAAGTACAAAGTAGTCATTGTCATCTTCATCACGAACAGCCCACATTAATCCATTGCTGGGCTTAGACCTCCCCCAAAACTACCAAAGTAGTAATTACTTCTTATTATATTCTGAGGATAATGTATTTTGGTAAATACAACTTGACTAAAATTTATCTTATACAAGTGTGGACACTAGATAGTGTTATCAGTAACATCTGTTGATCATGACTGCAGATAAATATTGTACCTACTGTTACTTTTAGCCAGAACATACCTGAACTGAGTCAAAGAACAAAAATACAAAAAAATAATTTAAAACATTGTTTTTAGACAAGAAAGAAGAAGAAAGAAAAGAAAACATGTTAAAGGAATTAGTTAAATACTATCTAGAGGTTAAATTTTAAAACAGTAGTGCACCATAGCAATAGCAAAATCCATTTTGTAATGTAGGGGCTTCGTGTCAGTTGAAAACTGATATTAAAAATTATATGTTGGTGGATCTAAGCAACTACAAATAGGTACCTAGTACACGAAAATATACTTCCTGTTCATATGCTTGGAGAATGGGGTTAACTTTTATGAATTTAGAACTACAGTGAACGAAAACATGTGAACTTGTCCTAATTTGAGAATATGTGACTGGTTTTTTTGTAACGATTCTGTTTAGAATGGGTGTTCATTTATCACTAACCTGAGACAGCCGTGTCCATGCTTGTGAAAATATGCCTTTACGGTTATTTTCTGACGTTAGATCACTTCCATCCATCATTTCCTTTCGGGGTTTGTAGGTAATCCTTTCAGAGGTTTGATGATAGTTAGATATCAAAATTGGAGCATCACTGGCGCAGTTTCTAAACTGAGTACATAAAACTATTTGCGTTAGAGAATTGCGACCGATGAACAGTTATTGGTTTTTATTATTACACATCAAGGAATCAATTATTTTTCATTAGAAAAATTAAATACTGATATTATTGGGAAATTTAGGAAACAATGTTGCCATTTTTCTATTTCTATGGCTTCACAGTCACACGTCACGTCAGCAAACAGCTGTCAACGAATTAATGTCAATCAAATCACTCAGCTACCAGGTTTTTTTTTTTTTTTCTTCTTGGCTTCGCGCATTTTGCGCATTTGCCATTTTTTTCTTTTTTTTTTATATCGTTTTTTTATAATTTTTAGTACAAAAATTAGGGAAACATTAAAATAAAAGGAACCGCGAACTAAGGAAATGGAAAGGATCAGGAGAGTTAAAAATGTTTGATTTTATTAAAAAAAAAATATATATATTAAGTAACGATTAAACAACGTAACGTAAACAACGTGGTGGTCGAGTGGTAGTGACCCCGCCTTCCGATCCGAAGGTCGTGGGTTCAAACCCGGTCGTGCACCAATGGATTTTTCTGTTCGAAAAATTTATGTGCGCAATGCCAGTGCTCTCATACGGTGAAGGAAAACATCGTGAGGAAACCGGCATGTCCAAGAACTAAAAATTCGAAAGACATGTGCCATCCACCAATCCGCATTGGGTCCGCGTGGTGGATTAAGACCCAATCACTCTCGCCTGAGAGTAGGCCAGTGTACCAGCAGTGGGAACATTAGAAGGCTGTCATGAAACAACGTAAATACTTATATAAATTACAGAATATAAATTATATGCACAGAATTTATTTAAATCAATATATTATTCATACAAATAAAAGAAGCTACAGAATTATAAACATCGGGATCTAGCGAGGCGAGAAGAACAACAATATTAGTAGGAAGAGGAACATGGTAAAAAATAAGATCTTGATAGAATTGGGAAAGATCATGGTTAGGGCAGGCAACAATTAAATGATTTAAGTCACAAAACTCATATCCACAAGAGCAGAATGCGTCGATACAATTTTCATTCGAGCCAAATGGACAGCAATGTCCTAAACGCATTCGTCTCAATATCGTGGTCGCGCCTTTGCTTAGTTTATATCCAAAAAAACCACGGTTTTGTAGAAATTGTCTTTTGTATTGATTTGTAATGTTTACCTTTACATTTGCTAGATCAGCTTCAGGTTATGAAGAAAACTCAGCTAAAATAAACGTCAGACAGATTGCTGCTGGCTACAGCAGCGCAGCCCATGGAACTAGTAGGTACTACTTCAGTGTTGCCGGCAGTCAAACTGGAAAAAGTCCGAACCCAAGGTGACGACCGATGATGTGGCGCAGCGGGCTCAGGTCCGCCTGCGACGCAGAGGTTGAGGGTTTGATCCTCGGGTCACTTTTTAAATTTAAACCCAATTTTTCCTAATTACTTTCTTAAATGTTCTTTTCCTCCGTCATAGCAAATGTCTTCTTTCAAAACTGCTAGCAATTTTGAAAATGTCGGAACTTCTTTCTTAACTGTATAAAAATAATGAATTTTCGACCTGATTGCACTTATGTCAAAATCATCCAGCACTTTCTTCGGTCGACCTTTTCTATGTTTTGCAGGTGTTCCAAACTTTCCTCCTTTTTATTTCCTTCATCAACAATTCTCCTTACAGTAGCCCGAAATTTGCCTGTAACAAAACACAAGTATCAAGATTAAAGAGTTGCACTTTGATATACGAAAATAATAAGTTTTTTGAAAGGATTTACACAATTCTTACAAAGTTAATTCAATTAAAGTCTACGACCAATAAAGTTCTTATTATTCAAGTACTTACCGGTCAATTCCGCTGCTCGTTTATAAACGTCTTCTAGCTCAGTCAGCAGTTTGCCGGCTTGGTATTCATCCAAACACCTCATAAACACTCTGTAAATTATTTCCCGAGCCCCACTGCGTATAGTTTTGTTCATAATAGTTAATAAAAGTCGGCAATACCTTTAATTTAGAAAGAAATTAACAATACCAGCCACAACAAATCAAAGTAAACAAACTTCTTATCTGACAGCTCCCTTGACATGATAATAGTGCTGCCACTAGCCGAAAATGATTCTCGTTAGTAAAAGGTGCCAAAACTTAGCAATTTTTTTATTTCCGTCCATTCTATTGTGCTAAAATAAACCTACAATCTACTAACCTATATCTTGTACACGCTTTTATAAGAAAGTAAAGTAATGCCAACGGTGCTGTTTTTACATTTTATTAGATTAAAATAATAAACAATTTTAATTTCAATTTCATTTAAAACAAATCAACGAAACCATTTGAATGCTTAAAATATTATTTATGCATAATCTGTAAAAGAAAGTGAACTTTAAGCATGGCATGATGTATATTTAATACTGATGCATGATGAGTTACTTTGTCGCCAGTCTGGCGATAAACTCTTTATATCGGCCACACTGGCCACTGTTTCGACATTCATGTAGAGTTACCAGTATAAAACCAAGTTTTAGTTCCACATTATTTAATTACTACTCTTTGTGGTCTAGCTGTACGTCAGTTTTCTAGTAATATCTACTAAAATCTATAATACATGCGTGTAATACTGAAATGTCATTTTGACAAACCAAACAAAACAGCCAAATCAAAGCTGTCAAAGTCAAGATGCGTCACCTAATGAGATGTTTTCGATTTGAGATAAAAAAAAAGTAGTTCCGATTGCTTTGACAGATGGCGCTGGCTGCCCTACTGCCATACTGTGAAAAAGCCATGTGAACCTCTATTGAAAGAAAGAAATATGAAGCAATGCTTAAAAAAAAAAAAGATCTTAGAATCGGGGGTCTGTGGTTGTTTTGTTTGATGAGACGCGCACCCACTTGAACGTCCCACGTACGCGAGCGCTGCACACGACATACGTCCCAACAATGGCGGGCGTTTGTTTATACAAGGACCACCCGCCGCGGCCCTTTGAACGACAAGTTTAAATTACTCAAACGATACCTACCGTTTGTAATTTTTGTATTAAAGCAGACTTATCTAGCTTTCTTTTGGTATAAAATAGTTAGTTAAACTTAAAATAAATAAAATAAGAAATAAAACAAAGCAATTAAATCCGGACGTGAAATTCGACCCGCCATGACGTCACTTAAAACATATTATATCACGGTACAATATCCACTTCCTTGTTTGCCTAGTGTTGTCTAACAAAATAATCGTAGTTCAACACTCTAATATAATCGATTAACTTCCTGATCGACTAAAATTGAATCTTATTACAATCATCTAAGGTTTCTTAGTGGATTGATTTGTGGACTTCTAGTACCAGGGACGTATGATGGCAAAAAAATTTGTGGTACTACAGTACCCACGGACGTTCAAGTGGGCACTGTGCGTTTAAAATACCGCCAAGAAACTGTCTTTTACCCCCTACCTTTACTAGTTCCATGAATAAAGCTAACACGTGCGGTTTCACGGGTTTCCTAGAAAAAAACCAAAAAACATTAGAGCCGTCTCAGACAGAGAAAGGAACGAGTGAACGAGCCTTAATCTGACTGACTCAGATTATTTGACTATACAATTGAATACAAACTGAACACAGGGTGGGAGGGGGGTTTAATGTTAACCCAAACCACACTCAAACAATGGTGCAAAGTACTAATATCTATTCTGTGCTTTAAGGGAAAAACTGAACGCGTGCGCGGGTCAGTGTTGTCATCCTTGTCCGAAATAAAGCACAAAACACACAGAGAGCGGGCGCGGGCCCGCCGCCGCCGCGGGTGTATTTTGTCTAATCTTTTGAATCAAAGATTGGTACTATTTATTCAAAGCTTTTGAATACATCTTCTTCTTTAATTTATGGCGAATTAAACATCGGAATAGTGCTTAAAGAAAACGGGCTTTTCTTACAAAAATGCTTTATGTATAAATAGAGTGTGGATTAACGCTTCTGCCAGTAGTACCTAGTCATAACCGCCCAGACAATTTATCGACTTAAATTGGGTTACCACCCGAGCGCCTTTTGAAAAGACATATTCAAAAGTACCCTATTAATGTATATATTTTTTTAATTACGCGGTTAATCTTAAGGGGTTGATTACATTTAAGAACGAAAGAATGAGTGACAATAATTCACATAATGTCAGAATGGTGTCGACATGGTTGGTTCACGTGAACCCGGTGAGTAAATCACATTTTATTATTAGATCTTTGACTGTAAAGGTGTTTTTTTTTATCTTATAATTGCCAATTACTTGGTAAAATAAATACCTAAATTATTCACATGTAAACTGTGGAGAAATTCTATGCCCTTTTGTAAGTGCCATTGGCCGAAGTTAGTATAATTTTTTAATATTTTCTATTATTTTGGAAATCTTAGCTCTCTCTTCTTTTCATCTTGAGCTTTTTATTTGGAGATTTTGCGTTTGGGTTGAGAGCTGCTGGTCTTTTGTTTGGTTTACGTACCTACGGGCCGAAGATTTTTTTTTTTCTATTCTTTTCGATGCTATCGAGTGCTGTTGACTAAGTTGATTATAACTCGTCAACGAAGTTAAGCACTGTTCCGCGTAATTTGATAGGTGACCCCTAGTGAATGAACCTAAATTGTTTACCGCAACACTCGAAAACATCTTCAAAAGGCTACATTGGGATGATAAAGGTATAAACATCGAAGGGTAGAGATTAACAAATTTAAGATTAGCTGAAGACTTAGCACTATTCTCGGAAAACGTGGTTGATATGTTGGCCATGATTGAGGAATTGAAGGTAGAATCTGAAAGAGTGGGACTGAAGATGAACCTCTCGAAAACAAAGATTATGACCAACATAGAAGAGGCAAATAACCACCAAATGCTATTGGAGACTGTGAAAAGTATAGAAGTATACCTTGGCCACAAAATAACAGGTAGTAAAAACCAACTAACGGAAATAGACAGACGTACATCTCAAGCCTGGACAGCTTTTGGATCTAATAAAAACATAGTGCGTGGAAAGCTACCCCTCAAACTCAAAGTAAAAGTTTTCGAGCAGTGCATTATGCCCGTCTTCACCTATGGAACGGAAACCATGTCACTCACCGAAAGATCAGCCGAGAAATTCAGAGTCGCCCAAGGAGTAATGGAAAGGGCAATGCTTGGTATAGGCTTGCGAGATCGGAAAAGAAACGAATGGATACGGCGAAAACCTAAAGTGAAAGATGTGGTCACAAGCATAGCTGAAAAGAAATGGAGTTGGGCAGGTCATATCGCTCATTTGGATAAAGGACGGTGGGCAAGAAGGGTTATAGAATGGAGACTGTGGGCAAACACCAGACCACGGGGCCGACCGCCAAAGCCATCAAGGCATATGGGGGACGTGACTGGCTGATGAAGGCAACTGACCGCCAGGCATAGATAAAGTTGGGAGAGGCCTTACTTTCAAAAATGGACAAATGAAGGCTCGAAATGATGATGATGATGATGATGACTGCTAGTGGTAATATCGATTAACTCTTCCGTGCTTCAGAGATCACTCTAAGCTGTCGGTCCTAGCTTTTTCAAAGTTGATAAGCCATGACGGAGGTCTTCGTGTGGCCTATTAACCCATTACCAGAGTGACTCATACGAACTTACTTTAGTTGTTTTGTAGTTGTATTTAAGAATAAAAGCAACTAAATAAAACCTAAGACATATTTATTTTACTTTTAATTCATACTAGACTTGTCATTACGACCCAATAGCCTTTTTAAAGCACAAAATATAGGCAAATAATTTTGATTTTAAAAGCATCTGATAATACAACTTAGCTCTAAAAGTCTCACTTTAAACCCACAACTTGTAACATAAAAAAAACAATTGAAACTTTGGGCCGTAAGGACTGTAATAATTATGTTCTTTTAAAAGGTCATTTGGGCCGTAATGACTTCGAGGTTAAAAAAGCTCTGGGCACTACCTACAAGGATAACAGACGGGTCTGGAATGTTCACTCGAGTGAATGGTTCATTTTTCTTGGCAAAATTGATTCATTTTTTGTGGTCAAACATTTTCACTCAACATTTAAAATGTAGGTACCTACAAATAATTTTGAACCATATCATAACCACATAACGTTCTTTCATACAAATACTACAAACTATAGACGCTAACGCTATTGACTCATTATTTAGTCGATTTGTCCCTTTCACACAACAATTTATCTGTAGAGCAGAATAGACATTAGTACTACGTACTTACCCGACTTACCCCACCCCGGTCACGAGTTTGCCGGCACCACACGGCACCTTTCGCCGGCATGACAGCGCGAGCTAAAGTGTGCTATCTCGCTCTTGCTTTAATTGGGGCCAACCATGACACTCACACATACAACGGCACGGCTACATAAAACATGTATGTGGTGAATACGACGCGTTTGCTGCATACATTTTGAGTGTTTGGGGTGTCTCAAGAAAATAACCTATATTTTTTTACTAATGAGCATATTACTTAGGTTTACATTATTTTTAGAGTACAATGCAATGAATCGTCTGATTACAAAAAATGTTGTTTGGTATAGTTCTCACGACGAATCTCGGCCGTCGAGAAGTTAGCCGTCAAACTAAATTGTCTTTGCGCATCACAAACGGCTAACTTCACGGAAGCCTAGATCCGCCGTGCAAACTATACCTACCTATCTAAAATTATGGTTGCCATAAAATAAGACACACCACCTAAATATTTAGTCTCATGTCACATCACATGAGTCATGTGGACCGCGGTTTTTGTATCAGTGAACCTTCCAGTTACTAGGCCCCTTGAATTAATTTGAATCATTTAGTTTAGTAGACCTTTGGATCGCTTCGCTCGCTAGGACGGGATTGTTAATTTATGGAATAATTAACAGTAATTTATCGCTTATGAAATTTAATGAAATCAAATTTCTAATTACATTTTTATACATGTTATTTTTACATAATTAACGATAGTTTTGTTCATAATGTAAATTTCTAATTCTCTACTAAATATATAACAAAAAATGTTATGCCTTATCAGAGTAATGTATCTATTTCTATTATTGCGTGTGTATATTTACAATAATTAGAATTAGTCATGTACGCATTAGACATACAATTAACCACATTACTTATTTCACTAATCTTTTATCTTATTAGCTTCAAGTACAAAGAAAAATTTTGGTCCAGCTAAACACTATTTATACTAAAGGCAACTCCTAGAGAAATGAGTAGTATTGCTATAAGTTTTTATTTAATAGTTAATTTACATGGAAGTATAGGAGTAACTTGCTAATAATATTCATTAATTTTATGAAAAATACGATACAACAATAAATCATTGTAACAACAATTTATTACCTATCTCAGATAGGATCTACTTTTGAAGCTTAACAATACTTCGGCATGTGCTCTAGGCAGCATAAACCTCAGCCATCAAGTATTATAATAATCATAATAGATAAAGTATACCTTAATAAAATGCTAGATAAAGAGATGATCATTAATATTAACAAATACTGATTACCTATTTTATAATCAAAACAACACAACATTTTATTAACGGAATTCCTAGCTAAAAATATATATCTACAAAAATCAACTACCTAGAATTCTCAAGATTATAGTTGATACACAATTTAAATTAAAACTTTAGTCTTGGAATAATGTAGCAATAAGATTTTTATTTATAGATCTACTAGTAAGTGTGAGAGCTCATTCAGTTCACTGGAAATAATACATTTAACGTCATCAAATTTTTTAAAACATAAGCTGGTATACCATAAATAAAATGACGCCACACTACTTTATCGGGAGATGGATAAATGTAATTTGATATGTACCTATAAAATATTAAAAGTCTACTTTACTGCTGAGAAATTTTGTATTTGATTGCTGTTGTTTGATGCCACCCATGAGCTGAAGACGTCTCTGAAAATGAAAACAGACTATTAAAACTTTAAATTTTAAATACTATCTAGTCTAGAGCGCGAAAGTGCATAAAATAAATTCAGTAAAGACTACATAAGTACATACTTACAAAATGTTTAAAAACTGATGATAAATGACTTTACTTATTCGTTTTTGTGGTTTCATAAAATAGCCAATAATGGCAGAGGTTTTTAATAATTTGAACTACCTATACTTACCTATTTAGGTAAACAAGACATTGGTGTCAATTCTGTTGTAACACTTTTAGTTAGTTAAGTTTAGGAAATGCTACAACAGAATTGACACTATTATAAGGGTTAAATAGGTATATTAAAAATGCCCGAACCTATGCTGTTATTGGCCTTTTCATGAAACCACAAAAATAAGTTGAGGTTTGTTGAGCTGGGAAACTCTAAAGACTTCATGTACTAGGTTTAGCTCAAGCATGGACCTATTAATAAACAAGCTTTGAATGACGCGCGACCAATTGGACAGCTATAATCTAGCTAGACGCTAACTGCTTATATTTTTGCATTTCGACTAGTCAGTAACAATATAGAACGCTAACATAGGTCTCAAATTCTACAATGCAATGCGTAATAACATACATAGCTAAACAAAAAACTATACTGGAAAAAGCAAGCTAGATGCCGTCACCATCAGGCACTTAAATTGACTTCTTGATTATAGTGCCCACATCACAGAACAGATAATATAATTATTATTACTATTTATCTACATGCAAATACATTTTATAAGTAATGCTGAATCGGGTTTTATCTAAAACTCATGTTTGGTTTTATTTTACTTTTTATTTATTGTATTTGACAGTTACCGGTCCTAACTGAAATAGTTGGACAGAATGCAAGAGAGTATACTTTACTTGAATGATCATTGAATACCACCAAAGTTAATGAGATGGCGAATCTTGGTGGTGTACAATGAGAAAGTGTTGTTACCTGCAATGGCTGACAACACATTCATTGGAACAGTATTCATCCTCCCACTCACTATTGGCTATGGCTGGGTTGGTGCATCCCTGTCGAATGCACGACGGCGTTCCACGGTTTTCGTTTTGCTATAAATGAAAATAATGAAATTACCTCTTATCATTAATTCTAAAACATATTAGAATGTATGATTGTACTAGCTTTATTTAACCTAGCTGTCTCATTTATGTGCGACATCGCCTTAGTTGTAAGATTTACTTTTATAAAGCTTTTCGAAACTGGCTTGTTTAAATTAAACCAAAAAAATGTTAACAAGTTTCTACAATTTCTATAACAATAATTTTCTGCCTAATTAAAATTGTCTTCGTTATTTTGCCTACATTACAAAGCCATAGTCATTTATAACAGTGTATGGTCAGAAATAACCTATTTTCACTGGTTATCAGCTACGGTCGTGTAAGTGACGAAGACGAGTAGCACTATTCAAGATGCGCTTTAAAGATGTAACTCAAAAAAATGACAATTAATCAAAATATGTCTACCTCTGGTGAGTGATGTGGAACACCAGCACTACCATTGCTAGTTGGAGAATGTTGTTCAATTTTAACAACTTGATTCTGGGGTTGTGTTTGCTGTGCAGGCTGCTGCTGTATTTGTTGTTGTTGCTGCTGCTGTGGCTGATTTTGTTGTTGTTGCTGCTGTTGCTGGTTTTGTTGTTGATTTTGTTGCTGCTGCTGGTTCTGTTGCTGCTGTTGAATTTGTTGTTGTTGTTGCTGCTGCTGCTGCTGTTGAATCTGTTGTTGTTGCTGAATCTGATGCTGTTGTTGGTACTGTTGTACTTGATGCGCCTGAATTTGCTGATGATTTGGCTGCATTTGCTGATGAAAGACAACTTTCTTTAGTACATACTCATACTATTATTGTGTAATAACAGTAAATTTTACAGGATAAGAAGTAGCATAAGATTGAGTAACAAAGATCCATTCATTCATCTTTAGCATTTTAATGAAACCGCACCAGTGCGAAGCCGGGGCGGGTCGCTAGTAATAAGTATAGCCTATGTTACTAAGGAATAATGCAGAATTCTACTATTTTTTTATACCAAATTTTTTTTATTATAAGGTGTCCAACTAATTATATTTACTAAAAATAAATCAAAGTTTGGATTTGTTTGTGTTTCAAACCAAGTCCATGCAGGGCATGCAGTAATATCTGAACTGGTGGGTTGAAATTCTTGATATGGATGAAACTCAAAATAGTAAGTTTTAAACCTATAATATAGAAAAGCTTACCGCCAGGAATGTTTAATCTAGGTACCTTTAGGTCTAGGCAGTATAGATAAAAATAGTAATCATATTTGTATTTATTTTTTGTAAAAGAATGATGTTATTGTAAGGTAAATCATTTCTATAATAACTTCTGTAGGCACAAAACAATGACTCGATGTTTGACAATAATTTGGGGCATTGATAAAAACCAGTTTTATACACACCTGTTGAGGATGATGATATTGCATAGCTGCATGAACTGATGCCATGGGTGGGGACTGTGACTGAACCTGTCTGTATCCTGGGGGGGACATGCCTGTACTAGCAGGGTAGTTGTTAGGAGATTGCGCTGGCTGGTAGTTCCTTGGTGATTGTGCTATGTTTGGTTGGCAGTTTTGGGGAGATGTGTTTGAGTTGACCTGGTAGTTTTGCTGAGATTGCCCCGGCACACCCTTTAAATAGAAAATAACTTGAATAAACACTGGATATTAACAGAAAAGCTCATGTTGATCACAAAGAACTGAGACAATTCTGTTTTATTATTTAGGTGTTACTTACCTGGTATGTTTGTGCATTTATTGGTATATTCCCTTGATAGTTTTGTGGTGATTGTTGCGGGTTTGAAGGATACTGCTGGGTTTGACTAGCATATGGAGTCTGGGGCTGTCCACCTGGGTATGTTTGAGGTGAATACCCTTGCGGTGGATTACCCGTGTAACCCTGTGGCGAGTGACCATTGCCATAGGACTGGCCTTGGTAATAGTTTCCATAGGGTGGGTTGGCACTGTTGGTGTGATTATACATTGTTTGATTTTCTTGTTCACCTCCCTAAAACAAAAAAATATTCTTGTACATCATGTTACAGGGAAAAGCCAGGGTTGAGTTGATTTAAATAACTTTAATTTAATCAGTGATTTAAATGCCATTGAACTCAAGTGGTTTAAAAAATATTGTTGATTTAATCAATACCTCTTTTACTGCAACAAAATAAACCAAAAAGTGTCAAAGGACTTCCCTGAAAATGTTATGAGAAACATCAAATTAGCAAAAGATTAGACCTACACCAATGGTATTTTGTCAACTTTTAAGTCGTTAATTTTCTATTTCCATCGCATCGATTTTTAACAGCCCTACCTAGAAAAGGCACAAACAACACACTTGTGTTTTATTAGTTATCAATTTAACGTACACAATAAACTTTTAAGCAATGCAATCTGCAGTAGTTAGAGTTGTTTATTTTTTTTGTTTATAGATAGAATAAAGTCCTAACCTAAGACAAAGCTTTCAAATATAAACATACCAAACGATGAATGAAAAGGAGTTAGAATAATGTAGGTACAAACTTAGACAGGTAAGTTACTCAATGCCTTGATCTACAACTAAATTTTTATCTCAATCTCGAAGAAACACACCAAAGGATTTTAATTTTCGTTCAAGTCAAGGTAAGTGAAGAAGTGAAAGAAATGATCGTGGTCAAGTGAATGAACTCGAAGCGAATAAAGAAGCTTGTTGGCATAGCGTAGCGGCTTGAAGCTTTTTGGTTTTGCATTCACTAACTGAAGGTCAGTCAAACCACGTCAAACCAAACGTCAAACAAACGCTACAGCGCCATCTATAAATTGTAAACTGAAGTTTCCAAGCTTCCAAAACTAATAGAGATGGCAGCTTAGTCGCTAGAGTTTCTCAACTTTTAGTTTTTTTTATTCCGAGGTTTTATTACCTACCTATTGCTACATTTTATACAGGTGAGTACTCTCGACCGCCCTCTGAGTGTCTTCTTTATTTTATTAATTAAAGAAATAGGGCTTTGTCGCTGAGCGACCACACCGCTTACGCCACCGACATAGCCCTCTGAGGGTAACTTTCTGAATTGATTTTCACAATAGACTAAAAAAAGTAGGGTAATAAATTCTTTACCTTAGAAACAAGGCTTGCTCTGTATGCAGCAAGAGCTTTGAGATATTCCTTCTTTGCCACTTCTGTTTTTTGTTTGTAGACCTGTGTTGCAAATAAGAAAAATTCCCATTATTGTAGTTTCATTACCAGGGCCCAATTGCATACAAGTTAATAATACAAGTGATTTTCCATACAAAATAACTAATATTATGAACTTATATTTTATTATGCAATGGGCCCATGGACTAGAATATCAGAATTTAGAATATAATAATTTATTTAAAACTTACACTTTTGTGTTCCGAGTCCAGCCCATCCCACATTGATGCCACAATTTTTGAGACTTCTCCAAAACTAGCATTTGGGTTTTGTCCCTTGATGGCTGCTTGTGTGTCTCGGAAAAATAAGGCATATGCTGACACAGGCCTGAATCATAAATACAAACATACAAATTAAGGTCATGTAAGTATTCAGAAAATATTTTGATTGTCTGAGCAACTTACTTTTGTGGCTCATTTGGATCCCGCTTTTTCTTCTTTTTCTGTACCTTGGGTTTTTTCTGCATTTGACCTCTATTAATTCCATTGTCTATTGGCTCAGGAGAAGTCCTTTTCACAGCCATATTCCCAACATTTATCTAGACAGGCAAAAAAGTGATGAGAATGTTGCTATGCATTACAAGAAAGCAAAATCTTTAAAAATAATTAAAATATAGTTCATTGGCAAAACAAATGTAGGAATAGTGTAATAATTTCAGTTAAACAAAAGCAATAGAAGCGATAAAATTTGCCTATACCTGATGAAGCGTAGTTTGTTGCTGCCGGCTCGCTGAGCAATAATGGATAGGCAGAAGGCTTTCCGCATCACCAGGCAACTACCAACAAACAACCAATTAATTAGATTTTATATACTTAGTAATTTTTCTAACTATGGTACTGATTATAGTATGCAAAACAATCATGATTGATTTGAATGCCAGTGAACTATATTTAGTGTATACGATAAAGTACTTGGCAGGCAAGAATGATGTGTTTTTGAACTGCATGAAAAGTGGAATAAAATTTATGGAAACTATTTGTACATGTTTTCGCATGCATTATCCTTTAATAAATGTAATAGAGTTGAGAGTTTTATGTAATTGAATAATTAAGCCAAAATAATCTAACCTGAGAATGATGCGAGGGTACACTGTCATCTGAATCATCACTAGTAGTGCCTGGAGGAGATGCTCTTTGTGGTGATCCATACACTGGGGCTGAAGGCTGGATGGGTGTCCCAGGGGTAGGTGGCCCACTCATCACTTGGCTTGGTTGCATCATAAGTAACCTTTGTTGGCCTCCCGGTTGTTGTTGTATTATATAGTTTCCAGCCGGTGCGCCAGCACCTCTAAAATAACATAGGTTTAGATAGCTATAGGTATAGGCACAGATAACACGTATAAGTTATTGTTTTATGATTTAAAATATGAATTGCTATGATAGTTTACCCGTGAGATGTAACCGGTGTATGAGGCTCTTGTAAGTAAAGGGGCTGTTGGTAAGAAGGTGCGCCGCCGGGAGGTGCAAGACCGTCTTGAGCCGGGTTCATCATGCCAACCTGAAGAGTTTCAATTTATTAATATTTGGTCAATCAGTAGGTAGAGGTTCGTCTATTAAACGAACGTCATCGTATAATGTTAGATAACGTGATATTTCTTCAGTTTTATGAATTTAAACCTACTTTGTTTTTTGATATTAAATAAAAAAAAAAACAGAAAAGAAAGAAAGGAACAGGCAAACAGAAATAAAAATATAGAAAACGTAGAAATGTTTTTTTTTTAATGGCTTTTGTGTTGGTTGGTTTGGTTGTCTGTCTGGTCTGACTGACATGACAATATGGCACTGACAGAACAGTTTTCCTTTTTATTCTACGTGCTGACGTCCCACATTGTTGCTAAAATAGTGTTGTAAAAAAGGTTAATGTTGGTTTGTAATTTAGTCAAAGGCTTTCATATTAGGAAATTTTGAAAGAACAGCCCCTATTTCTTTCCAAAGGACCAATTTCATAGTGACCTAGGTCTTTGTAACACCATAGAAAAATTGTAAAAATATAAGAATAACATTATGTACGAACCATTTTATTTTTTCAGTAGACAAACAAAGTTCTAAAGGAAAAAACATGTTTGTTGTGTTGAGTTTCGGAACGGGAGCACTAAAGGTCCGCCATGACAGCTATTAAGCAAGCAATGATCGTGACGCATCTTGACTTTGACAGTACATAACAACCCAGTTGTTCGTTAAACTCGCCATGTTGTTTTGCATTGTGTTGCATTGCACTCCTTCACAAATATAAACTTACTTTATATTAAGAAAGAAGCCAAAATAAAATAAATAAACAGTGATGAATGGTTTCTTTAATGATTATCTAACTATTTAAGGTCATTCATTATCAACCTGACAAACTTAAGGGGTAGGTTCCACACATAAAAAAAAAATACTTGTACTTTTTTTTTACTAAACTTTTTTTTTTTTTATATTTGAAAAAAAAATTACGTAATTCTGCTTAATAATTAGTTCATTAATCGAATAGGCAGCGCTCGGCACGTGTCAGTGACCCGCGCGTCAATGAACCGCGGGTCAATAACCCACGCGTCCTTGACCTGCGCGTGTCCTTGACCCACTACGGGGCGCGCACACTCGATTATTTTATTATTAAGTCGCTTAACTCGATTCCCAACAATGATAAATAATAATTGAGCGAAAAAACGTAATAAAATCGATCTTTTTTTTGTTTACTTGGGATTTTTAAGACAAAATATTCATTAAAAAAAAATATAGGTACATATAGTTTTTTTTATGTGTGGAACCTATCCCTTAAGTTTGTCAGGTTGATAATGAATGACCCTTATAGACCCCTACAAAAAACCAAGGCCCGGCATATCCATACTACGTGAAACAACTCCTATTGTTTGTTTACGTTGCCATGCGACAATCAAACTCATACTTGACACTGGCGAAATTGTGGCAAATATGCCACAGAGGCCATAAACGAAGAAGAAGGAGAATAGTGTTATAGGTATAGTACATAATAGTTTCATGAAAATAGTTTAGAACCGTCCGCGTTTCTATGACGCTTATAAATCAAACGACTGGATCTTCTTCTTCTTCTTGACTGGGTCTTCAACATGCTCTCAACATGCTTTTGAAAGAATATTTCTTGATCTGTGCTTTGCATATTCGATAATGACACTCATGCCATTATTGCCACTAGTACCAAAATATTATTGCTCTTTTTTTTTTTGTACTACTTTTATTGTTGGTTAATCTAAGGCATCAGTCAATGGATGGATGTCAAATGAATAATTTTGCCAAAACGACATGGGTCCTCCCATTTTAATTATTTTTCTCGTGTTTTTTAAGTTTTATTGTGTAAATTTGGTGGCAGTTTATCCAATTTAACTTTTTTACTTAGCACAATATGCCACACACAGAGTCCATATACGAATAAGAAGAAGAAGAACTAAGGAATCGGTAGTACTATCTATACATTATTAATTCTATGGACTGAACCGACTGGTTGTCGTCAGTAAGTCAGAAGTCAGTCTAATCACACTACACACTAATATTTTAAATGCGAAAGTTTGGATGTTTGTTACTCTATATCTCGACAAAGCTCGACAACCACAGAACCGATTTGGTTGAAATTTAAAACATAGATAGATAATGACCGGGAATATGACATAGGCTATTTTTTATCCCGAAAAAAAGTACGGTTCCCGAGTTCCACGGGAACGAAGTCGCGGGCAACAGAAATAATAAACGTGTGGTGCCTAAATTCTCTTGGGTAAAAAACGTAATACATTATCTGAGCCAAGAGAATGCAAGCACTTTCGGAGTAATGGATAACACAAAATAAACAATTGTAAATAAAATTAAATTTTTCATTTTAGGTATGTAGGTACAACCTACTGCATATAGGTATAAATATATTTTATGCTTATCAAGTTTCCTAATGAGATCACCTTTGGTAATCACCATATTATAGGTACCTACTTATACCTAATGAAATTGGTAGATACATAGGTAGGTAAGGTCTACCTACTTACCTGAGGAGCTGAGTGGTGCAACTGTGCGTATTGTATGTGGGAGTTCTGCACGCTGGCCGCTGTAGCATGCTGGCCGTGAATCAAGGGAATATCAAACTCTTCGTCGCCAAATGATGGTGTGTGAAAGGTCTGTAACAAAATGAAATACCGGTCAAGGTTGAAGAGAGTTCCAGAACCTCGTTTTATACTTACTATGGTATTTTATAAATCGTTTTTATTGACGTCCAAAAGACGTAAGTCAGTTCGGCCAACAAGCTACTCGCAATCAGACCAATCAGCCCTCAGGTAGGTAAGTCGCGGAAAAAAAGTTGAGTTCTGCCGGGTTAGCATCAGCTCCGCGCCGCGCGCCGTAGAAACTTTTACGGAAGTGTGGACAAAATTGTAATTTTTCGAAGAAATTGTAGCTTTTCTCTGCACTTGAAACCAGAGAATAGATACAGCTGGTTACGGTGGTCGTGCAAGCCCGGCTGAGGGTCTACCATGACGGATGGATAGCCAACAATAAAGCATGGTTCAAAGTCAAAGTCAAAAGAGTTCTATTCAATAAAACACAGGGAAGGATGTAGGTAAGTAGTCACCTAGTTTTGAGCTTAAAGTAGGTAGGTAGACTAGGTACTTACTTATGTACAACAAATAAAAGTCGTCGTTGTAGACCTGCCGGATAACTCGAGTACGGTAGACAACGTTCTCGGGAGTGTAGAGAAACCCGGGGAAAACAACAACAGAGCTATTATGTAACCTTCCGGACCCACGGCTCAACTACTGTGCTCAACTGGTTGTGCCGTGGGTATTTTGGATTCTATTTTACACACCTGAGTTCCCTACGACTCAACCCAGACCCTCGGCACAACTACTATAGGTAGGTACTTAGGCCCATCTGCTTGAGTCGTTGGGAACTCGAAAACCAGTTTGATTCCTCATAGTACCTGCCTACAACTACCTCAATTCTCTCAAGCACTGACTGATGGTAATTTGGTAGCAAACAGTTTCACTAGGTACGCTAAAATAAAGAACTGACTTACCATTTGTTATAATAATAACGGCTCATTCAACGCAGTTGCGTAATAGCCGTGCTGATTTCATGTTTCATATTTGAAGCTAGCTTATAAGAACGTCTACCTTAATTTAAAATCCAGCTATCCTAATATTAAAACAATATAGGTATCCACTTACATACCTACTCCGTATGTGCAGTAATTATTATGTACTAGTTGACCCGGCGCGGTTTCACTCTCGTAATTATTTCGCATTTTGTTTCCATAATATCTCACCGTTTAAACTTTCCCTGGACTCCTACAAACATTTCAAGACCAAAATTAGCCAAATCGGTTTAGCCGTTCTCGAGTTTTAGTGAGCCTGTTGCACAGCAATTAATTGAGAAGATGTGTGACTAGCTGTCGCCCGCAACTTCGTTCGCGTGGAACTCAGTAACCGTACTTTTTTCCGGGATAATAACGAACCCATGTCCTATTCCCGGTTATTACTATCTATGTTTTAAATTTCAGCCAAATCGGTTCAGTGGTTGTTGAATTATAGAGTAGGTAACAAACATCCAAACATCCAAACATACATCCAAACTTTCGCATTCATAATATTAATTTATTTTATGTATTATGTACCTAGGTATTATACAAATACATGTATAATGTATGATTTGTGGTTCAATCACGCCGGACCGGACGGATTTAGATTTGGATGAGAGATGTGTTTTCATTGACGTGTAACGAGCACGTGAAGCCGCAGGCAGAAGCTACTAAATCAGAAAATAAACTGCTTTTTACTATGTTGTGCCCAAAGTTTTGAACCGTTTGGTAGAGTAAAGTTTAGTCTAACTTTTTTGCGTAATCTTCTGGCTCGGGGTCGAAGAACTTTGCATCAAAAATCTATTATTTATTCTTAGCTGAGTTTGAAAAGGGAAGAGGTCCAGTAAATATTAGTAGGTAGGTACCTAAGTACCTAGTTATTTACTATACTAGTAATAACGTCTGTTGTTGTAGAAGCTCTGCAAGTATAACTTTATTAAAACTCTACAAAAATCTAACCGTGTGGCGGTGGGGCGGTAGCGGTGTAGAGCCATGCTATCGTAGAACGTCCAATAAGGTCTACGCACAGGGTTTAAAAGTGTAGTAGAGGCACAGAACAGATATGAGTACTACGTAGTAGAAGTGCGAAAAATGCTTTACGAAGATCTACTTATATGCACGGGAAAATGCTGCAACCCCCCTAGCATGGCGATTTCATCTCTACTCTACAGTAGAATAGACAACACAGTTTCATGTCGACCGATGTGGCGCGGTGGGCGAAGGTCCGCCTGCGACGCAGAGGTTGCGGGTTCGATTTCCGCCTTGGACAAATGTTTGTAGGATCTGCAAATATTTGTTCCGGGTGTTCTGGGTGTTTTCTATGTATAATAAAAAAATATATCTATCTATGTATTGTATTGTATTAAATATTATATCAGTCATCTAGTACCCATAATACAGCTCTGTTTAACAGCAGCTTACCTTGGGCTAGATGATGCTGTGTGGATTGTCCAGCATTATTTATTTATTTATTTATGTCTTCTGATTTTCTCTTTCGCGCGAGCATGGCGTTACAGAAAACAGGCCCTAGAAAAAGTTTCCATCGCCATGCTCGGGACCGAAAAAATGTTTCTACTCTCTACACTTACCTGTCATTTTTCTCTACTCTACCCTAGAAAATCGTTGTCTACGCTGGGCATGCTAGCCCCGCAGCACAGAACAGATAGGTATTAGTAGAACGTGGCTGTAGTCTGGCGGTAGCATTGTGGACCATGCTATCGTAGAAGCTCTACAAAAGTCTATGAACGACCTCTGTCTACAGGGTGAGTTTTTTTTTAGGGCCGCTGATGGGAAATCTGTAACAGTGAGAGTTATCAAAAAGTCATGATAGGAGTTGCATGCACGCTCGATTTAAAAAAAGATCATTCAAAGTTCTGCATTCAAAAAAGAAAACATTTATTTACAGTTTCTGTGAAAGAAAAAGTGATTTTTGTATGTTTGTTACGCGATTTCTCTACTAATTAAGAGTTGATTTTGATGAGTCGTATATTATTTGATAGGTAGGTAAATACTTCAGAAGTAGTCCCATTTAATTTTATGAAAATTGGTTCTGTACTTTTTGAATAAATAATAAAAAACGTGTCAATAACTGCAACGTCGCGTATTACCACAATATGCCAAAACATTTTGTATTTATTGTTGTGCCTTTTGTGTCACAAGTTTAAGCAATTTGTAACTAGAAGTCGTCACTAGTATAATAAGAATGCGTTATTGTTTTTAGAAATGATTGATAAGTGACCGTATGTTCCGATTGACAGTTGTATTTAATTAAAAAAAAACACGGTTTCCGACCCGACAATAATTTGGCTCATAAAGTGTACGGTGAATACATCGCCCTAAACAGAGAGAGTATGGTTTTTTTAATTAATTATTGAGACTGCGGTTTAAAGCATTTCTTAAAATTTAGAAATTCTATACAACGCTTCACTTACGGCTGTTTTTGATTTTTTAAATATTTTTTGTATATTATGTAAATTTAAAATTTATAATTCTGTTTGCGATATTATTCAGACTATGCGCATACAATAAAGCAATTAAATCCTCTTTTGCGGTCCTGAAAAATACTAACTCTGTATGCTCACTTTTTTTAAATTTTGTGAATAGAAAATATTATAAAGAGGAAAGATTTATATACCACTATAAAGTGGCAACCAAACGTACGGCCCACTTGACACGGTTACCGTAGCCTATGTACACATGCAACATCATAGATATCACTTGCGTGTTACCACCCTGAGACGTAAGATGGAAAGTCTCATGTGTATGTAATTTCACCGGTACATACCTTTCGAACCGGAACACAGCAATGTCAGCAATGCGAGCATTGCTGCTTGGCGGCAGAAATAAGTAAGGTGGTAGTCCTTCCCCGGACGAGCTCTATCACAAAGAACTCTAATACTATACTAATACTCTTTAGTTTGTAAATAATATTAAAAAACTACCTACTGGTCCGATTTCAAAAATTCTTTCACTATTAGGTTATCAAATATTAAATTTTATTGTTTTTATTGCACCCATGCGAAGCCGGCTCAGGTCGCTAGTTCGATATAAAATAAAGAAGATAGCTGATAAAATTGCGGTCTTTGCCTCTCTCTGTGTGTCTGTGACATTGAGTATGGCTTGCATTAGAATTTTTAATTATGATTGGCAGTAGCTAATTTTTTACTACAAAAGAGTATATGAATAAGAAATTATTTATTACAAGGCTATCATGCATGACTCATAAGAAATTGGGGATGATGAGATGAGACATAGTCGTGACTGGCTTCGCATTATGTGCTTGAACTAAGTATAGACCTTCCTTTTGTATCACTAGCTGCTATTGCTGAAAACCACATTAAAATCCGTGGCATAGTTTAAAAGATCATACCAAGATTAGTACTTATAAATAAAGGAACAGACGGCCAGCGGGGACTTGTAGCTACTATGTAGGTACCTACCTGATGAAAAAAAAATAAAAGCGTGACTTTTACATTGTAGGAAAGTTCAGTAGGCATAAAAAGTGTCTTGACAATGTTAATTGCGACAAGTTTTCACTGCAAGTACTTTTTTACTCTTATTGTGCTATTGTTAGATTGTAACAAACTTCTTTGCTATCTTGCATTTTTTTTGGATCGGCGCGCAGACCTGGTCTCTGACTGAGCAACAAAAGTTCAAACTCGGGGTTTGCCAGCGATCCATGGAGCGTAGTATTCTAGGAGTCAAACTTACAGACCGCGTGCGCAACAGTGTACAACGCTCCAAAACGCAAATCGCGGATGTCGGTCAGCTATCGGGAAAATTGAAGTGGGATTGGGCGGGCCACGTCTGCCGCATGTCGGATGCGTTATGGGCTAAAGTCACCACGGAATGGACACCCCTGAACCGAAAACGACCTCGCGCCAGACCGCGGCGGAGATGGAGAGACGAGATCGATGCCTACCTAGAAGATTGGTCCACAGTAGCTCAAAATAGAGATAAATGGAGAGAAGAAAGGGAGGCCTTTGCCCTGCAGTGGGACACCACAGGCTAATAATAATAACGTGCTACAGATGGCAGATCAACGAAGTTAAGAACTGTTCCGCGGGGTCATCATTTGGACGGGTGACCGTCAGTGGCAATTTCAACTGAGCGCTCCCGTGCTTCGGAGGGCACGTTAAGCAGTCGGTCCCGGCTTTTTTAAAGTTTTTAGGCCATGGCAGAGGCCTTCGGGCGGCCTAGAAACTCTGTCACCTGACTCATACGAACTTACTTTTTTAGCGTATGTATAGACCGTTTTTAAATAGGTAAGTAAAGTACCTACCGAGTATGTGCTGTGCATGTCAAGCCTAGTCAAGCCAGTAATGCGATTCCCAGTTTTTTGTGTTTTTTGAACGATCAGTATACTGACTGTATCTTTCGTGTGAAAAATTTGGAATTGCCTCTCTGGTTTTTAGCCCCACCTACCGCTACCTTATGAACTGCCACAACAGCTGACTTAAATAGATAAATAAATAATGCTGGACTATCCAGCATCATCTAGCCTCGTCCAATCTAAGCAGAGCTTGTGTTATGGGTACTAGAAGACTGATAATACTTAATACAATACATAGATAGAAAAAAAAATATATATATATATTTTATTCTACATAGAAAGAAAATACCCAGATCACCCGGAACAAATATTTGCAGATCGTACAAACATTGGTTTTAAGGCAGGAATCGAACCCGCAACCTCCTGCGTCGTAGGCGGAGGCTCGCCCGCCGCGCCACATCGATCCTCAAATAAAAAGCAAAGAGGAGTTAGATATTTTAATTACCTGATCATTCATATTGTAAACAATATGCTTTGCGTCCCGAGGGGCAGGCAACGGGGACTCCAGGTTTTCAGGACGCTGTAACAATAGATTTCAGCAATTAAACTTTAATAAAAAAATACTCTAGTATTTTCTAATTAGCATATTTTCAGTGTGGCATTGATAAAATAATCGTATTATTTAACTTATATTAACATGTTTAATTTAAACTTTTTATGGAAGTTTTTAAAATTCCGAAGATTCGGGCCGAAATTACGTGAATCGATGCATGCGTTTCTGAAGACGGCAAGTGACGATGAAATAAATCTGATGAAGCTAGAAGTGATTCGTATTTCGTTCATTTGATCGGCTCCGAAGTTTCGGACATACATTTTCATGGTAGGCCATTTTATGAAAAATTTGTTCAAACTTGAATATACATACTACCGTCTACCGTCGAATGAATATCTTACGTTACGGCTTACTCACATCCAAGAACCTATGTCTTTGTTCACACCACACGAGACCCGTCATTGACGATTCGTCAAATAAAACAAACGAAACAAAAGTATTTTTTGGCGTTTCGTAATTTTTCTTATAACTTTTTGTCAGAAAGTAGGTATTACAATTTTATTATGATAAACTTTTATAATTAATCCCGGTACAATCTTACCATTATAATGCAATTATAATGCATGCAAATTTATAAAACTTAGATTAATTAAATTGATTACAAATTTATAAGATTGTTAACATTTAAATTATTATATACACTATCCATTAAATATTACTCAGATCATCACTTAAAAATTCTGTGATACTGTAGTAGCATCTTTCCACGGACGTCATAAAACTGCTAAAACATTTTTGTCCCAGCAGTAGTTCGATGGTAAAACTGATAGGAAAACTGTCCTATTTGTTCTATAGAACTAATAATCCCTCAATAGAACTGTTAATACTTTTTTATCCCTGTAGTTCTATGATAGAACTATTAAATCAAAAACTAAATCAAATCCTATTTGTTCTATTAAAGAAATAGAACTAATAACACCTTGTAAATAGAACTTTTATTACTTTTTTATCCTTGTAGTTCTATGGTAGAACTATTGTTCTATAGAACTAATAATACCTTAAAAAAGTAAGTATTGTCAATGGAACTGCTAAAACTTTTTTAGCCTTGCCTACTATGGTAGAGCTATTGAAACAAGAACTGACCTATTTGTTCTATAGAAACTCCTTTAAAACGAAACATCCTGTATTAGAAAAAAACATACTAAATCAAAATAATATCCTATCGCTTTACAAATAATAATTCACAGTGTTGAATGCTGGACCATCCACACAGCATCATCTAGCCCCAAGCTAAGAAGAGCTTGTGGTACGGGTACTAGATGACTGATATACTTAATACAACTCAAAACATAAATAGATATTTTTTATTATACATAGAAAATACCCAGAATACCCGGGAAAAATATTTGCCAAACATTTGTCCCAAGGCGGGAATCAAACCTGCAACCTCCTGCGTCACAACTCGCAGGCGGACCTTCGTTCACCCGCCGCGTCACATCGGTCGTCTACTCATACTTTGTACACGTCTTATCAAACTTACTTAGAGTACCTAAGTTATACCACAGTTATACATTTTTAAAACCAACACTTGTTGCACAGTTATTGTATATTAATGCGAGTTTTGCCCATGTAGCTTCTTTAATGGGTACTATAACTACTCACTAACCAGGTAACTAAACAAGTATACAACTACAAAAAAACTTTCACAAAATGTATTTGAAACTGTCATTGTTTGAATATCTAAACTATTATTTTTGGTTTTCTAGCACTCGACAACTAATTTCAAAAATTTTTGGAGCTCAGCTTTATGACATTTTTCTATAGTTTTGCGATCGTCTTTTGCCGAATTTTTCACGGTTGCCAATGAAATTACAGAATGAAAATTTTCATCTCACCATCAGGGGCGTAAGCATGTTGGGTGTTTGCCACCATCAAAGACATTGAGATTTAGCTGGTGCTAGGACTCCTTAGCAAGAGTCCGTCTTGGTGGGTACCACCGCAGTGTCAGATATTCTACCTCCAAGCAGTAGTGTGCAAGCAATTAGGTACTGTGTTTAGGTTTAAAGGGCACTGCATCAAGTGAAATTACTGGGCGAAAGAGACTTAACATCATGTCTCGCGGTGATAAGCGCAGTGCAGTGTGTGCCACGTAAACACTTAAAAACTTTAAGCTTTGTGTGGCACTGCATCTGTAATAGTCAGGCGTGGTGCGCGGGCGCCTTGATTGTCTTGTCACTTGCTGACAAAAAAAAAGAGTAATCTGCATAGACTGTTTATTTGCTATGAGGCCACCATGTGGTAAGTTTAAAAAAAATCCTTTTTATATAATGACAGTACCTACCTACCACTCAAAATAATCGGTTACAAAAATTACTTGATGAAAAGAAAAAAAAACTGGTGGCTTCCTGCATAAACTCAACCACAATAGTTTTTGGTAGGTACTCTACGCACTAATATTTAATCTTCTACCTATAATTTTTTGACGGTCTCCGCACAGGATACTGAACGTAAAATAAGTATTTCGCTATCCTACATATGAGTATAAGATAAAATCTTAGCCGGCCATGAGCAATTTAGTGATCACACTAATAATTCCAATAACCATGGACCGCAACAAGCTCGTTAACTTCCCGACATAATAGTTAGAAGCGATTTTATTACGTTTTCTTTATAAAAGACGCATTTACGTATAAAGCAGGTTGCCGAGAGCTAAGGTGCCTACTTTAGCAGTGTATGCCGCCCTAAGTTGTGTAGTACCTACCAGCCGCCCCCAAATCAGCAATCTGTTTTTTAACCGCTTACTGCCGCCGCAAATACAATACAACCACTCGCGTTAGTTTAGGTTCTTCTTCTTCTTTTATGGACTCTGTGGCTTATTTGCCACAATTTTGCCAGTCAAGTTTGATTGTCGCTTAGCAACGTAAACAAACGAATGATGACTTTTCTTTCAAAATTCCCTTGAAAAGTCTTTGACTAAATTACCAAGCAACATTGCCCCTCCATTTCAATTACTTACAACTGTGCTAAGTAAACAAGTTAAATAGGATAAACTGCCACCAAATTTACGCAATAAAACTTAAAATAACACGAGAAAAATAATTAAAATGGGATGACCCATGGCGTTTTGACAAGATTGCTAAAGACAATCTTTGGTTTAGGTTACTGCGCCGACGGCGCCGCCGAAGTGACATTGTATGAAATTGACGTATAGAAAGTGACATTGTATGAAATTGACGTATAGGTACGCTCATTCGTACGATCGGCGTGGACACGTGAAGGCAATTCGGTCGCGCATGTGGCTCGCTCGTCTCGTACAACCAACGCGAGGGGGTGTATTGTCCGTGCGACATTAATTTTTTTCGGTTATTTTTGCACATCAGACTATTTTTTGTCGCTATTAATCGCTCTCCGTCTGGCCAATAGACCGATTCCTTTTTTTCGTAGGTACCTATAATAATAATTGTACAATATTTAAAAGAACGACTCGAAATATCCGCCACCACTACCGTTAGTCTTCGATTACTACCTGACGAAGCCGCGCAAAAGACCTCATTTTAATCACATTTATTATTATATTTTATAATTTAAATAACATAAAATAATACTTAGATAAAGTATTTGCGGACATTTTTACAAAGCGTCCATCTAACCCGAAACTAAGCAAATCTTGTACTATGGGAACGAGATAATTCATAGAATACGAAGATACTTTATTTTAAAAACACATTCATACAAAAACCCAGACCCGTAACAAATATTTGCAGATCATGCAAACATTTGTCCCGCAGCGGGGAGCGAACCCACAAACTCTCACTTCTCAACCGGGCTATCGCCCATCGCGCTACCGAGGTCGTCAAAATTTGATATGGAATTCTTACATTCGTACTAAGTACGCTGCCCGCTTGTCATGTGGTTAATTTTTATACTCTAGCTAGTCTATTATAGCAAGCCCATGTAACACAGCATGTCTATGTCTAGTCTAATTACATACAGCAATACCAAAAACAGTATCTAAGACAAATTAAATTACAAAATTACTAACAATAGTATTACTAACGATAGCGATAAACAGGCACCCACCGGGCGGCGGCTAGCGTGACTGCCTGCTTTGTATGCTAGCCCTCTGAGCTTTTATTGAGAACCCTTATGTAAATTGTTGATTACATCTTCACCGTTTAAAGGTAGGTAACAGAGATGTAGGTGCATGCGATGCGATGTAAACTCAATGTAATTTTAATGTAAATACAATATTTAATGATGGATATAATTTTTTGTAGCTATGGAAAACATTTTTACTTATTGAATACTGTGTGTACTCAGCTGAAAACTATAAGATATTTCAGTAGTTTTTACGTTTCATTTAGTATTGTATGGCCTATATACTAGTAAGAAATAAAGATTAGATACAAACCTAAGTTACTACGAGACTTTTATTAAAGACTGTAAATTCTGGACAAAAAAAACTAAGCTATTTCTTCACCACGAGTTAAAGTCGTATCCTTAGTTTATTGAACGAACTAAAGGTATCATTGTTTATAATTTAATGTTTATTTCGTGTTGACTATTGCGATTCGGTGCGCCAACTCTTGATCCAGTTAGTTGATCGGTATTTCTTAAGATTGCAATACTGAATGGTGCAGAATTTCGTGTCGAATGCCGTTCTCTGTTTAGTTTATATTTTGTTATTATTTATTGGTGTGTACATTCAAAACCTTGTAATCGTTTGATTTGTTTTTAGAATAGACGCACAGACGCAGAATTAGATTCTTATGAGGAAACCTTTCAAAATTTAGGAGATTATTGAGACTTTGAGAATTTATAACATTAGTTACATAACAGAAGGCTTTCTATAGACCTATTGCAAAAAGAAAAATAAATTAAGGTATCTTTATTATTCATAACAGAACATTATATTTTAGCAATAGCATCTTCTATTCTATATCTCCATTTATGGAACATTACAATGTTACATTCTCCAAAATATCTCCAATCTCGGATAAGTATCTTCAAATATGAGAACCGTTTTAATCGTTGTTCCAAAATGCGATTGATCAACATTGTATATGCCTTGAGCCACAAGTTGGTCTCATGCCTCTCGGACCGGTTTCTTGGCACCGGCTGTGGTCCAATGGGCCTTAGTGTCTTACCACAGATTATTATCTAGTTCTTTTAGGTGTAGGTACAAAGAGGCAAGTGAAAGGACACGCCATGATTGCTTTCTGTGTTGCAGGATTTTGAAACTAACGTTAGTTATTGGTAAAATAATCATAATCGACAGTCTCATATTGCATGTTATAGAACAAAAAACGGCAGGTGTCTTTCAATTATTATTGTAAATAAATAAGTAAAATCTTGTTCGACTACTTTCAATATCCTGTAATTTAACATAGTCTTTTTGGTCAGTAAAGTTCGAGGACACCTATCAAATGAAGCAATACCATGTTATCTATTTCCTGGCAATTACTGTCTACCGACTATATTTTAATCCTTATCTACTATTAAACAATTCTAGGTAAAACTGTGAAGTTATTCTTGTAATTTTAAGTCTGAACAGTAGTCGATTGTGATGTGGCATCCATAACGATACGATGTTTCTAATAATGTTTTTAGAGCGTGGAAAGTAGAAAGTCTTCAAAAGTAGGCAATTTATTACACTTCGGAAAGTATGTTTTACTGTTTTTACTTAGTGCTTTGTTTAAAAATAATTTATATTACCAATCACATAAGATTGGAATTGAATGAATGAATGAATGAATGAAAATTCTATATTGTACCTTACAAACTATAAAAAACAATAAAATAGAATAAAAGACTACGGAGAATAATATTAATATTATTCAATGCAATACCTACATAATATAAAAATATTTGTCCTGATTGACTGATGACAACGCACAGCCAAACCACATAATAGCCAAACGCTGGTCGTAGACTTGAAATTTTTAGGGTATACTAGTACATTAATTGTCTTGGTGGCTGAAAAACATTTGTATGAAAAATCGTATTCCTGGCCTGGTACTTACAAACTTAAAACTTGGTATTAACATTCTTCAATAAATTTGATTAAAATATTTTAAAAACTACCCCTAAAACGGGGAGCAGTGTAAAGAGTGTTTTTGTATGTAAACTCTCTAACGCAACGTGTAATAAACGTAGTAAGTACTAAATTATTTTTTCAGCAAACTACCTCTAACACTGGATGTAGGGGGTGTTAAAATTCTTTGTAATGTGTCGTGAACTTAGTATAATATAATAATGGCATATATTGTAGATCTTCCTCCAATATTCCTCGAGAGATGTGACTGAGTCCCGAATTTCACTTGCGAGGCTGCGGGTGCGGACGCAGACGCGGTCGCGGTATACCAATGAAAAAATTGTACCAGGTGGGAAAATGGCCTTAGTGAGAAAATAGTCAAAGTGGAAAAATGGTACCAGTGGAAAAATGGTACCAGTGAGAAAAGGTGTACAAGTAGAAAAATGGTATTAGTGGAATTTTATCAGTGACAAAATGGTACCAGTAAAAAATGGAACCATGCAGCAGGAAAAGGGGTACCATTGGGCAAATGATATAGCCAGCCAGCCAGCTATACATTACACTAAGAAAATTATTATGTAGGGACTTACGTACGAAGGCGCAACGCAACAGCTAGTTAATTAATAAGACGTTAATTGATGGTTTTTCATCTAAACTCTTATTTGTAAATGGCATATCTACCACTTACACGTAAAATTAACTCTGTCAGTCGTTGTCAGTAGGTTAAAGTAGGTACGTAAAGACCGATGTGGCGCAGCGGGTGCAGGTCCGCCTGCGACGCAGAGGTTGTGGGTTCGATTCCCGCCTCGGGACAAATGTTTGTACGATCTACAAATATTTGTTCCGGGTGTTCTGGGTATTTTCTATATATCATAAAAAATATCTATCCATGTATTGTATTGTATAAAATTATATTATATATATCAGTCATCTAGTACCCATAATACAGCTCTGTTTAACAGCAGCTTACCTTGGGGCTGTGATGCTGTGTGAATTGTCCAGCATTATTTATTTATTTATAAGTAAGTACTTTAAATATTATTAACCTTTTAAGGATTTAAGTACACATAATATTATCCACCTAACTATTTATGCATGTAAGTAATCTGAGGGTTTCATGATTGCCATACAAGACCAGGTGATTGAGACACGCAATTATCAAAAACACATCATGAAGATCCAAAACTTACCAACCGAGTTATGTCGTAGATGCCATAGCTCCTCAGAAACTATACAACACATCACAGGGGCCTGTAAAACAATAGTTCAGACTGACTACAAATATAGGCATGATCAGATAGCAAACATAATTCACCAGAGGCTAGCTGCTAAATACCAACTCATCGAAACAGCACCAACGATAAGATCAACGCCTTATTACAAGTATGTCCCTGTAACTGTATTGGAAAATGCCACTCACAAACTTTATTTCGATATAACAATCCTTACAGATAAGAGTAGTAGAGTTCTCTGTGATAGAGCTCGTCCGGGGAAGGACTACCACCATACCTATTTCTGCCGCTAAGCAGTAATGCTCGCATTGATGTGTTCCGGTGTGAAGGGTATGGTTTCAGGTGAAATTACTGGGATATGAGGCTTTCGATCTTAGCCTCAAGGTGGCAACCCGCGAGTGATACCTCTGGTATTGCAAGCTTCCATAGGCTGCGGTAACCGCTTACCATCTTGTGGGCCGTACGCTTGGTTGCCACTTCAGTTGTATAAAAAAAAAGGCAAAACAACCCAATACAATAGACCAATTATAAATAAAGCCAACAAAACAGCACTTATAATCGATACAGCCATTCCTAACACACACAACTTGCAAAACAAAATATCTGAAAAACTTTCTAAATAGGTAGAGTTGAAAAATGAAATAACTCGGATGTGGAGATTAGAGAAGGTCTCAATTATTCCTATAGTCCTGTCTTCAACTGGTGTTATTCCCAGTCAATTATTCCAATCACTTGCTCTGCTCGATCTGCCTAAACATATTTTTTCCCTTCTACAAAAATCAGTAATCATAAATACTTGCAGAATAGTTCGTAAGTTTCTGCAAACAGAGGTTTCCACGGATTCACCAACATCAAATTCGGGTGTGAATAACTCGTCACCCACCAACTGATGTGCACTTGGCTTAGGCCCGTGCATATCATATAGTTACCGGCTGATAATAGCCCTTTACTTCAGACACATTTTTGTACATAAACTAATAAATCTATTTCACTTAACAAATGTTCATGCAACCTAAACTAAGTATATTTTAACAAAAACTTGTTATTCGCTCTCTTCTTGGTTTGTGTCTGTGTGCTTTCCAGCATAGGCCATAGTAATACAATAGCAGCTGCCTAATTCGTAGATATACATAAGTACCATTGAGTAACAAAACATTAAAATAAAGCATGGCTTCTATTACTGTCTATTTGGGATGTAGTGGACTCCATGAGGACGTAATTGTCGGTCAGCGACCCCGTTCCGTTCCTCCACTAAAACAGCGTTAAATCAATTGATGTTATTACAAATGGAACGCTTTCATAACTTGCTTACAAAATGTGGGCGAGCGAGACGCGCGCGACATTTTGGATAGAATGAACAGGTGCATTCCTTTTTTGAACGATGTTTTTTCTATGGGTTTTTTAGAACTCCTTTAAGATCCTTATCTATTATTTCCACGCAAGGACTATTAGAACAAAATAAACAAATCAGTAGATATTAAAATCTATCCAGCGATCTAGAAATAAAATAAATGGCTCTAAATACTCATACCGTAAAATAAACTGACTAATCAATAGGAACCAAGTGTGGTAAATATTCGTATAGTAATCTTGATAGATCTACCGCTATAAAATGTGCTAACAGCGCCATAATAAGGCTTCAACGTGGTCCACTGGTTTCGTTTTTAGGGCATCTGTCTCTACCTACTGGACTACATTTTACTGAATTAGTGAGACATACAGCTTAGATCAGTAGGCAGTTGGTTACATTGTAAGTTAGGAAATTCAATTATAAGTATAATAAACTTATGTAAATTATCTAATGCCAGGAACTAGGATCCTCTGTGCTAGGATGGTCCGCTTATGCGACAGATATATTTAAGATCTTTTTTTTTGATCAACATTAGTGTCCTACTGCTGATAAGATAAGAATCCCTAAGATATCCCATCATTTATTGGTATATAAATTAGTAGGTAGTACCTGTCCTATCTTATACGGTTAATGTGCAAATATGAAAACATTTAATTTTACCTTTCCGGTTATAGCGAAGACTTCCGATGTCAGTACAGTAGCCTTTAAATGCGAATTGCCATTAGTCACAAAAACCGGTTTAGAACCTCCGTGGTAGAACTCAGTATCTACGTAAAACTCAAATGTTTAGGAATTACTAAAATTTTTCATTTTTTCTTCGATTCCTTCCTAAAAAGTGAAAACACGATTTGAAAAAAATACCAAGTTGTTTATAGTATGTTTTTATTTTTAAGTAGGTTTTATTATGTATGTTTTTATTTCATATATTTGTAGTTACATAGTCGTCATAATATTATTTTTTACTTATTACCGTAAAAAATCAGTCATTGAAATGTTTATAGTCTGCGAGTAAAACGGCACTGACTACGATCGGACGGACAGACAGACATACAACTAGGTAGTTTCCTTTCAAATTAGACTCGCGTCTAGAGGGAATATTATTTATTGATAGCAAAGACCGATGAATGTCATTAACTTGTTGGAACTTAATTTTAGTTGAGCATCATCAGCTTCAAAATATTCTTCTTGTGCTGTTTTCCCATAATTAGTTATTAAGTGTATAACATTAAGTTCTTTCTATTTCAGCACATTAATATAATGAACGTGCATAAAATAGCCGCATGTTTTTTAATTAAGTAATTTGATTAAAATTTTCTTGAAAAAATGCGAATATTTTAGCTCTACGTTCGAGTTTGCGGGAGTTGGGTTGGGAGGGTGAGGCAGGGGGGCACCTTGCATCCCCTTTCTAACTCCCATGCTATAAATACTCATATAAATACATGTAGGTACCTACTTTTTTTATGAAACACTGAATGATTTTGCAATTTTTGGGGTTTATGTAATTTAATATTTATCTCAAAGAATGTATCAAATAAATCAATTAAAATTTCGATTTCTTTTTTTGTTGATTAAAACACAGACCGGCTGCGGTATGTTTAAGGCAAAAACATTTTACACCGCACCGCACCGCACCGCAAACGCGTTTGATGTGAAGTCTCACGTACATTTCCTCGAACGGCAGGCAAGTCGCGTTCGGTCTGACGAGGCACCTCTAGATACTTTAAGACGCTAAAGTATAATTATATTTTATTAAAGCAGTTATATAAGCTAAACATAAAAGGTAATACTTTTCCAATAAAATCCAATTTGGGTTTACGAGCGTGACCTGTTTATTCAGTTTTGTTCAACAGCAGCAAACCAAGAAATATATATGTAATTAACGCTTTATCTTATCTCTGTATCAATATCTACGTTCCAGTTGTGACTTACAGATATCATCCATACATGTAGCCATATTTTACAAACTTCCAAATTTTTACCAGAGAGTAGAGATGTTTTTACAGAGCGAATGCCTCTATTAAATCCATGTACCTACGTATAAACATATATTAATACCTACTTACTATACTTCTAAAAGTACATAAATATTCCTCGAGCAAGTATAAAATACAAATAATGTTAAAATAGCCGCCGGTTTAATAGAAATACTAAACCAATTTAAGTTTGCTAATTTCTTATCTCAACATTTAGTTTCATTTTGAAACTTTAATTAACTCTATGGTCTACTTAGCATACACTTATAGGTACAAACTTACAATAAGGCACTTACAAACATGATCTTATTAAAATCTAATTGGAGAAAGTTTCACCTACCATTTAAATTTTCAGCAGTAGGTAATATCCCATCCAACGTCGCGTCGTAGATTTAATTGATATCACATTAATAAATGCGTTCCGGTTCCTAAGATGTAATTAATGTTCGGAGGAAGTAGAAAATTGTACGATAGAAAACCTTATCGTACAATTACAACTACAAATTGATAGAGCACTGTTCATTCATTCATGGCACTACAGCTAGGTTAGTAGCGCGGTGCGTCCGCCGGCACTTCAGAGGCACTATTTCCTTAAAAAATAATTAGTTCCACTTGAATAGCTGAATATTGGGATAACGTTCGAAAGTATTTAGTGGGAGGACGTGGAAGAGGCACGCTAGACGCACGTGCGGGTCGCGCGGGAAGACTGCGTGGCGGTCGTGGTGCGCTGCGGCGCGGTGTCGCGGTGGGGGCCACGCGCCGCGCCTCGGTCGGCGTCCGTCGTCGGCTTCTCCGTGCATATAGTTCTTGAGACCACCGCAAACCGCGCGGGTGGCGCTGCTGATTCGTCTTGATTTCTTTACTTTATAGCAAACTCATAAAAAAACTACCTGTCTGCAATACCCGTCGCCGTCGTTGCCCAATCCGAACACCCAGCCAACAGAAAAAATGTTGCTCAAAAATAAACAAGCTTTTTTATACTTCAAGTCCAAATCTTATTTGTTTAGAATACAATAACAATACTCGCAAACTAAATACCTATAATAATAATAATATTACCTTGCAAATTTATTACGCGTTACTACCTGTTATACAGGGTGGTTCAAACATAAACGTCAATAGGAAAAAATAAGATTCCTCAGATCCAGGGGTATCCGAAAATACGTCCCATGTATGTTCCCCGATTATTCGTATTTTTCGAATTATGATTTTTAAATGTTTTTTTTTTAGAATGTTTGATCGGAACGTTGAAACTGATAAAAAAAAATATGGGGTTTTTTTCCAAGATTTTTTTTTTATAAAATAATCTCAATGAGTTGTATTATCAGGCATAAAAAAATCAATTTTCTTGCATTAGAGTAAGTTCTTTTAACAGACATTGAATTAAAACCGCGATAGAAAAGCACACATCACTTAGAAATGCAAAACAGGGAATCATATGGGGCAAACAATGGATCAATAGTCTCCAAGATGAAAACGCTAAAAACAGAGTAGCCAAGATAAAGTTTAAAAAAAAAAATTAAATTATTTTTAAAAATCAATACCATTCTTCACAGGCAAAGAAGTTTACGACGTTAATCAATGAAATTTGATAAAAGTCCTGGGGAAGATGGTATTTCAACAGAAGCACTTAAAATCGGCTCACGCAGCATATTACCTCACATTATTAACTTATATAACTCTATTTTACAAACAGGACTAATCCCAAATGTAATGTGCCACGCCAACATAATCCTCCTTCATAGTAAAGGCGATAAATCCCTTATAGACAATTATAGACCGATGGTCTCACACTTTATATATATATAAAGCGTTTATTAAGGCTATTCAAAATCGTATAAAGTTCCAACTCGATCAACACCAACCACCTGAACAAGCAGGTTTTTGACCTTCTTTCTCCACCGTAGACCACTTACACACGCTGAACCAAGTGATCGAAAAATATAACGAGTACCACAAACCGCTTTACATAGGTTTTGATACTATATATACATATATATATATATATATACACAGTGGTGGCCATATAATTAAGAACGCTGATATAAAGGGAAGATTTTTTCCAACTAAGATGCAAAACTAATTGTATGCATTTGTTTTTATTTCTCTCGGTATCGTAAAACATTTACATATTACCACTGTATTCATTGATACACATGATTGTGCTAAAAATCAATAGGCAAACTTTTTACACTACTTTTAAAAAAAGTATTCCTTATTACTGGCTGGTCACGTAATTAAGAACGCTAAGTAGTTTATACCTTTATTCAAATTTAAATAGAGAACACTCAGTCGATTTGTTACTGTTTGTATAATTTTGGCGCAATTACGTGCTGTAAAAGATTAAAGGTTTTTTTTTGATTGTTGGTTTCACATTTATTACTATATTTAGTTTACATATTTAGACATAATTATCATTGTGTAACTGTTTGTTTACCCAAATAAACTAAAAAAGGTGATTGCTTCTTTAGAAAAAACAATGGGAAAAAATAAAAGTTGTGATAAATCTACAAGGGAAGTAATAATAAAACTTCGCCGGAAGAATTGGTCTTATAAAAATATAGCCGACCATCTGCAATGTTCAAAAACGATGGTTTTCCACGCTGTAAAGCATTTTGCTACGTATCAAACTACTTCGAATGTTCCACGTGTACCTAAACAGAGAAAAACAACTCCTCGAGATGACCGAAACAACGTTCGTATGGCAAAACGAAATCCTTTTAAAGGGTCCAATGAGCTTAGAAAAGAATATTTTGGTGAAAACAACTTTTCAGCAATCTCAGCACGCACTATTCGAAGACGTTTGGTAGAAGAAAAATTGCACGGTAGGATAGCAAGAAAGGTACCCATGTTAAAACTTTGCCACAGGCATGCCCGGCTTGCATTTGCGAGAAAGTATGAAAACTGGACTGTGCAACAGTGGAAAAATGTACTTTTTTCTGACGAGGCGAAAATAAACAGAGTATGTTCTGATGGAAAACGATATGTACGACGTCCCCCGAATACAGCATTCGAACCAAAGTACACGAAAGTTGCATTAAAGCACGGTGGTGGAAATGTGAAAATTTGGGGTTGCTTTTCTGGACATGGTGTAGGACCTGTAAAGTTGATAGAAGGTAACATGGATCAGTTCCAATACAAAAATATACTGGAAGAAACAATGTTACCATACGCTGAAGACGTTCTACCGGTCATTTGGACATTCCAGCATGACAATGATCCAAAGCACACTGCACGCACCGTAAAGGAATTTCTTACAGCGCAATTAGTTTCTGTCTTAGACTGGCCTGCTAACAGTCCAGATCTAAACCCAATAGAGAATCTGTGGTTTGAAGTAAAGAAAAAGGTTTCAAATACAAAGTGTGGAAATTTAAGAGAGCTGTATGACGTTTTTTTAGAAGAATGGAACTCTATTTCTCTTGCGAAATGTCAAAAATTAATAGAGTCAATGCCTCCCCGGTGTAAAGCTGTAATTAAAAGCCGTGGATATGCTATTAACTATTAATTTTAGTTAAATATTTCTTTTTATGTTTCCTGTGCTACATAATATTGTGATTTTTTAAATCTAAGTGTCATACAAAACAATTCCCGAGCAGTTAAATAAATCGTTCTTAATTATTTGTCCAGTTTCAGTACTATTTGAATGTGTTACTTTGATAAAATCAATAAAATGTGCAAAAAATAGTTAGCGATTTCATACTTTATTCTTAAGTCAGGTTGCTCTATTAATGTGACTATTATATAACATAAATAGTTGCTTCTCAAAAGGTACACATCTTTGTGTATGATACGATTTAAATAAAAAACTTCTAGAACTTCAAATCGTTCTTAATTATATGACCACAACTGTATATATATAGTATACTATACTACGCGAAGGCTTTTGATAGTTTAAAACATTCCGCAATATTTGAAAAAACCTACATAGATTTGATAAAATTAGCACTGCTAACATTAAGTTACATACCACTGGTCCATCATTCCAAATACAAAAAGGTGTAAAACAGGGTGACCCACTTTCCAGCATTCTTTTTACAAGCGCCCTCGAAGTGGTTTTCAAGACTCTGGCAGATTCTTAGACGACGAAAGGAATTGTTGTAGGAGGCAAACGCCTGACAAACTTGCGTTTTGCAGATGAAATTGTTTTGTTCGCTCCAACAGCACAAGTACTGCAAGAAATCCTAGAGGAACTACGCATCGCGAGTCTCGAGGTTGGGCTTCACAGCACGAAAGGAAGGGTCGTGGTAGATGGGCAGGATATGCTCTATGTCGATGAATACACTTACTTGGGCCAGCTAGCGAGCTTCGAAAACAGGCAAGATATGGAAATCGATCGCCGGATCAAGAACGCCTGGAAGAGCTACTGGTTCATGAAGGTGCACATGAAGGGTGGCCTTCCAATGAGTCTTAAACGTCAACTCATCGACATGTGTATCCTGCACGTCCTAACCTACGGTGCGCAAACATGATCGCTGACTGAAGTACAGAAATCCAAGCTCAAAATTTGCCAAAGGGCAAAGGAACGTAGCGTCCTCGGTTTAAAACGCATCGACCGGGTGAGGAACACCATGCTGCGTTCAATAACTGGGTGGGATTGATGATGTAGGGTACAAGACAGCCAGGCTTAAGTGGGACTGGGCAGGCCACGTTAGCAGAATGTATCCAGAAAAGTGGGCTCACGAAGTAACACCATGGCTGCCTGAGGATGGAAGGAGACGTAGGGGTCGGCCACGAAAGCGCTGGCGTGATGACCTTGACGTTTTTGATGTAGACTGGTGGGATATTGCCAAAGACAAAGATAGATGAAAGGAATTGGGGGAGATCTCTGCTCAGCAGTGGGACACAATAGGTTAAAAAAAAAAAGTGTAAGTTACAAAATTTTTGGATGAAAAGTGATGAATTTGTGTTCGAGAGAGTCAAAGTTGAACCATAATAAAAAAGCGCCCTCCGGCTAGATGGAGCGACGACTTGCGCAGGGTATAGCTGGCAAAAAACTGTGATGACTAATATATACTTAATACAATACAATACATAGATAGATATTTTTTATTATATATAGAAAATACCCAGAACACCCGGAACAAATATTTGTAGATCGTACAAACATTTGACACGAGGCGGGAATCGAACCCGCAACCTCCGCGTCGCAGGCGGACCTGCGCCCGCTGCGCCACATCGGTCGTCATACATGGAGTATTTTCGTATACCGAATAATCTGAGGAATCATATTTTTTTTATATTAAAGTATCTGCCCTTGGTCCACCTTTAGTCCACCTGGGTGTTCCACGGGCAAATAAATGTGCCCGTGGAACACCTGGGTAAACTAACAAGAAAGACCGGTTTGCAGCTTTTTTTATTAAAATTAAGTTTTCTATAGATAAAACCTTTACTTATTAAACACAATCTTGCTTCAAACAGTAGGTAGTACAAAACAAACCGGTTCATTTACCCCATCTCGATGAAATTGGAAATGGAAAATACCAATTTAAATGCGAAAAGTTTCCTGAATATTTTAGTATTCGGATCCTTTTTTCTAAAAAGTGTGTAAACTAAGGTGTGTGTAAACAAACACATTTTTGTCATGGTAGGTACTTGTAGAATTCGTATGTATGTAATTGAATGAGTAAAATGGGCTACAAAAACTGAATCTTGCTGGGCAAGTTTGAAGACCAATATGGCTCAGTATAATATTTGCAAGTCCCTTGCTGCAATTTCAATGTGCAATACATTACTATCCAGGCGGCTACACATTGAACTTGTGATTTTACTATATGAAAAACCTATTGTTGCACTGTTTTGAGCAATATAATCGGCAACTTGGCGGCTATATCAATCGCAGCAAGAAGTTGTCAAAAAACTAGCCTGTTGTAAATATCTCACCAATAAATTTATTAAAATTATGTTTATACTTAAATATTATAAAGAAACAACAAGAGGCACTGTGGCGACAAGCTGTTTCAATGGCGGGGTTCTCTCTTTTTTACTATGTAACATAGTGGTTGATGAACTCGTCTCGAAAGCGAAGGGCTTTTAACAGTAGTATTTGCAGATGACCTTGCCATACTTTTGGTAACCTCATAAAGTTTGGCTGTTGTTTTGCTGCTGGTTACCCTTCAATGGATTAGGGAATATAGAAAAATTTTGAGTCCCCACAGACGGGCTAATAGCCAGAAAAGGTTATGACAAAGAGGTCTGCTTTTCTTCTATATAAGCACTTGGATTCCAGTACATCCCAAAAACCTTCACAATGAACCATGGTCAAGAGAAACGGGCTGCTGACAGTAAAGAGCAGCAATACCAACCGCCTCAGCAAGACTGATACGTCTGATGGCCCTTATAAGATTAGAACTAAGTAACATTATTTTGAGGACACTGCTAGGTCACTGTAAGTAAAGTAGAGTAGGTTTTATACTTGTCTTATAGTATTTAAGAAGTGCTATGCGTGGGTTTGAACTAAATTAGCTTTAAAGAAGCGGCGTTTGCCTAGGCGGACCCTACACCTACAATAAGTTTGCACAATATTTTTATAGCGCAATATGATTGAATCGCCCTTCTCACTCAAACGACCAATTATTATTTTGACGCAATCATTGACGACTCATAAGCGTCAATCTTTTCGCGTGAGCAGGATCAAACGGAACTGTTCCGTGAACAAGATGTCAGACCAAGACTTGGCTGCAGCTATAATGTTGCTACTTGTGGCTAAAAATAAAAATAAAATACGTCGCTGGTCGAAAGACTGCTACATGAAAAGGCAAAAATATACCCACGAGCATAGTCCGATCCTCGTCAAGGCGACGCACAGACTAAAAAAGATTTGCGCAATACAGATCCTACACGGTGCAATGATAATATGGTGCAATAAAAATTAAACTCGCTCAAACTTTCGTTAATCATTGCGCAAACTTCAATACTTCTACAATACTAACCCTAGACGATCATTTGTATTGCGCAATTCGTGATATTGCGCAATGTTATTGTAGGTGTAGGGCCCGCCTTAGAGCTGTTGTATTGGTCGCAGTGACCATGATTTTAAAATATCATTACTAGAAGAATATTTTTTAAATTTGTAAGTACATTAAAGTATATCCGTGCCTAAATATATAAAATCATTGTGTTACTGGTTGATTGACTGTCTGACAATCAACGCATAGCCAAACTGTTTGAAAGCTCAGAGCCAAAAACCTTATTCTGGAACTAAAACCATCTATATTTCAAATTTCATCACAATCGGGTAATAGAGATAGATAAGATATTATTATATTAGTACTGGGGCCCAACCATGAACTCTTATAGCGATTCATATGAAGAGCTAAACTAATTTGTCAAAAAATTTTGTATCATGAAATCAATTAGACAATCATGTCATGGTATAAAATTTTTTGACAATTTAGTTTAGGTCTACATTTGAATCGCTTTATGAGTTCATGGTTGGGCCCCTGGTCTAATCGGTCTATTTCAGATCAGATTCAGATTTCAGACCTCATTATTGAAAGAACCTTGATTCGAAAGAAGAAGAAGAAGAAGTAGGATAATTACCTTGTACATGTTATAAATCTTGTAGGATCGGTCATGGTCGTCCAAAGCTGTCTGAGATTCCATTCTGTTTCATTCATCAAAATATTCACCACGTTTTTTACTCGGTTCATTTATTGTCTTTACATCATTGAACATTAACAAGACTACTTTTTACATGCACACTACCTTTTTATTGACCGGATATAGTAACAAACAAAAATTACTTTTTTAACAGTTTAAGCAATGATTGTTCATTAATGTTCAATAAAAAATGCATTCTCAGAGAATGTAGGATCCAGTATAAATAAGACTAATTAGAGAATTATAAATTATTAATTATAGGAGACAAATAAGAAAAAAAATATAGTGTATGGACCAACAATAAAGAGGAAATTATCGATAAAAACAGATTATGTACGTATTTTTTTCGCAATATTAAGCAAGTATATTTTATTGGTCCTTTTGCTAAACACATGTAATTACATAAAATTTGCAATCAATATTATTGGTTCTATTTAAAGTTTTATGCAGCAATAACTTGCGTAACGTAGCCGACGGCCTTTTTACCAACTCGTTTGGGGCAAGTGTTCCTGACATTAACACTTAGATATATACCTATCTCACTTTATTTTATATATTTTTAAATTTGATATATTAGGTACCTAAATAAATTTAGATTTCACATTCGATGCTAAAAATTCAAATAAAAGTCAAGAAATTATAAGTTCTGATTGATTTCCAATGCACTTTAGTCAAAATAGAAAAAAAACCCTTGCGCAATATTAATGAAAAACCTGAGCCTGCAATTGCGCATGCACTCGGTAAACAAGAAAGTTTTGTTTATCAATCAGCGGTCATTACAGGTGTTATAGGTTGCGCGTAAAAAGCGTGGTATGTCAGTTGTCAGTGACCAGTAGGTGAGCGGCCACGTGGGCGGCACGCGGGCCGGCGCGCGGGTACTTGGGCACTTGTACTTGCGAATCCGCGAGGGAGCCCCGCCGGAAACAGAGGTGTACCGGCGCTCCTCGAGTACAGAGAAGTGGCGGCCCGCGGCGCACCGCCCCCGCTCGCGCCGCCCCCGCATCCCTCGCACGGGTGTGTGGAGCGAGGGGCACATCAAGAACGAGCTATGCACAGGACCCGAATCTTGAGAACACGAAGATTGCAACGACATCCCTGAAGACAACACAAAGATCGATAACATTTGGAAATGCTTTTCGTCGACTCTGGCAGACTATGATAGTGTTGCTGTAGAACGGAAAAGAGGTTGAAAATGAATACAACTTTATTTGACTTATACTTTATTAAGAAGGTAACTAAAGTAACGGGCGTTTGTGGTGTAGAGTTAGTATGTGGATTTTTACATTTGAAAAATGTATGCGCTAAATGCCAGGCGCTATCAAACGTTGGAGAAACCGGCGCGGCGGCGCATCTCGTCTAAGAACTATATTTTTTAAAAACCTGTGCGGCTCCACCTATCTACATTATGTCATGTCTATTGAGTAATAGTAATCTAATAAGTAAGTAATCCTACTTCGTTAAAATAATCTTTAGGTCAGTTGCATTGTGCGCCTTGAAACAGAATATTCAAAAAAAAATTTGGCTTTGCTAGTCATCTACGATCTCATATTTGGAGCTAACAAGATTCGTCGTTGACGGATACGTCAATGTGGACATGAGATTATAGATAATTGTTTCTAACCTAAAATTATTCACCTACCCTTCAGCTTTTTAAACAAGTAACAGCGGGTCGAAGGTATTTGTGTCTCGAACTTGTATTGTCCCTGTGCATATGCACTGGCTCCGCAGCCTTCGTCTCCACACCACCACTCACTCCGCACACTATGTTTGCCTTAAACGCGAATTAAGGTTCCAGTAATGTTTTCTGTTAAGCTTAGAGCTTAATTTGACGTCATTCATTAGAGATCTCGTTTCTAACAGATGAAGGGATTAAAGGTATTTAATCCAACTGGTATAAGAAAAGTTCTTTTTATACTAAGTATAAAAACAAACTAATTAATATACATATAAATAACGTAAAAACGGGCAATTCTACCATATTGTTCTCACTGTAAGGGTTGAAAAATACAAATCTGTTCAGTTCAATATGAACAATAAAATCACACAAGTTAATATAGCAGTCTAAAAATATTTTTATAATTTACTAGTGATCACAATCGCTTAGTCAGAGCTACGAGTACAATCAACCTTCCCCATGCCTGTCTGCATTCCACAATGACGTTTATCAAATTAATATCAGTTCTATTTGAATCATATTGAGGAGGGGACTGAAATAAACCAATTAAACGGCCTCTACCTATTACGTAGAGCATACTTCGTTTAAAGCGATTGCTATAGAATTTAATTAAAAATGTCATGATAAGAACAGACACAATATCTTTATTCTATTACAGTTATGAATATTTTTATCTCGTTGGTATTATATTATGCCTGGCTATTATTAGTTAAATACAGAAATATAACTTTGCTACACAACAAATAATTTAAATGTTAGTCTTATAACCGTACTTACCTTTAGTTATTATTATTATTATTACTAGTAGACTCGGCACAGTTTCACTCGCGTTATTTTTTTTTAGCAAATTTTTGTCATAACAATGTTCATAGCAATGTATATAACTGACTATTTTGAAACTAGACTTTTTTCAATTTGCCATTCGAAAGAGCAGAAAAAACTGAGAAAAACTGCATACTTACTTACTCAACTTTTTTTCGTGGTTTGTCATTTACCCAAGGAATTTATAAGCTTGTATATAGGGTCTTTATTAGTGCGCGATATTCAAGGAATATGTTCCATACACAAAAAAAATAATCAGGTACATTTTTTTTTCTAAACAATATTTTTTTAAATAATAATAAATAAAAAAAAATTACGTAATTCTGCTTAATAATTAGTTATCCTTGTTAGAAATCGAAAGGGCAGCGCTCGGCATGTGTCAGTGAACCGCGTGTCAATGACCCGCTACATCATTATATCATTCCCAAAAATGATAAATAATAATTGAGCAGAAAAGCGTAATCGATTTTTTTTGTTTACTTGGAATTATTAAGACAAAATGTACATTAAAAAAAAACATAGGTACATTATTTTTTCTATTGATATTCCACATATCTGTTCCTGTTCCTGTTCCTTGAATATCGCGCACTAATACATTTATTTGACACACACAAACACGGAACGATCGAAACACAATACTAATACATAAAAAATACGCTCTGTGATGTGTGGTCAAAATGGCCTAGTCTCAGCTTGGTGCTGCCTTGTACAAGACAGGGCAACGCTGATTTTCAGAAGAGCTGGTTCTGAATAATCAAAGACCCTGTATAGTACATAAGAGTTCCATGCAGTAACCCCATTGAACTTGCAACCGACGACGCTATAACGTTTTAAAAGTATTCGGTTGTGATTTTAGTTTATAAAACTATTTGATATTTGGGGTAGACCTTTGCCCAGCAGTGGGACGAAACAGGTTAAAAAAACATTTTAAATTATAATTTGAACTGATTTTACATAAAATTGACGACACTCATAATGTTCACTCAGTTCTAAAAGCTTATATTATGTAAAGTCCAACTCGTACTTAACTACTTTTTTAGTATAATGTAGGTACCTGCATTTTTACAATATGAGTACCTATTGACACTATTGACGAAAAACAAAGGGATTTGCAGTTATGAAATCGGGTTATCTCCAATCCAACTTCAAGCATTAATCTAGCTCAAAAACTAAACCTTTAATAATTTGAGTCTAAGTTTTTACCTGCTGGCCATTTTTTTATATCTCATAATAAACAGTCAGGTTACCACCACTGACTGTTTTTGACTGACTGTCTGTGATTTTGCAAAAAGTTCACTTCGATCTATATGTTTGACGGTGCATTCATTCAATTTTGGGGTTTAGAACCGGGAACTAAATCTATAGGTACTTAATAATAATATAATAATATACTATATACTAATATTATAAAGAGAGAAGATTTGAACGAGTATGTTTGTATTTTTGTATTTTTGTTTGTTACGAATAAACTCAAAAACTACTGGTCCGATTTCAAAATTTCTTTCACAATTAGACTGCTACATTATCCCTGAGCAACATAGGCTATTTTTTATTACTAGCGACCCGCACCGGCTTCGCACAGGTGCTTAATTTTTCATTGCACCCGTACGAAGTTTCGGCAGATTGGCTAGTACCTTATAATAAAAATATGATTTTGTAATACACTAACTGGAAAGATCAACGCAGTGAACACCATTACACTAAGATTATGATACCTACTTGGAACTGAAAATATAAGAAAACACGTACATAATTATCCAAAACAACCTTTACAGGTGCTACGGTGTATTACTTATTGTATTGACTTATGAAACTTATTGCACGAATCATAAATTGTGTTAAATAGACGTTTATTAATTTGCTTATAGAATATTGACTAAGAAATTATGAAACTATGCAAACGTTACGACCATTGAAGCAAATAAATTTCCCACGGGTCATAAGCATGTAATTACGTACCCAGCTTATATCAAAAAAGGAGATGGTATAGGCACTGTATTTTTTTTTTATCTACTAAACGATGAAAAGTGTTCTAGTGGCTTTAACCTCGTGAGAAAAATGTATTGTTTGTTAGTTTAATTACTACCTATTTCTTTGTTTTTAGAATGTACTTAACAATCTGCTCATGTATAAAGATATGCTCACAGTTCTCTTAAAGATCTATGGTAAATCACCATAAGCACATGCTTGAAAGTTAGAACCTTTCGAATGCAAGTGTCATAAAAGTGTCTGGTCGCCGTGACGGCGGGGCGCGCCGCATGGGCCCGCAGTGAGGCGCGGCCGCGGCACACCAGCGTGCATGGTGCGGAGTAGTCCGGTCTATTTGTGGTGACAGGAGAAGCGTGGGTGCCGCGTGTACCGAGCTGGAGTGGCAATGACCTTGACACTAAGCGAGTGGCCTTGGGTAGCACGTGGCTGGCTGACACCCGCTGTCTGTTGTCGGAACGCCGCCGCCGCCTTTCCCAGGGGAGCCTATTGTGGACACGCCTTGTAATCGCAATGTTTCGCTCACTGTTTCCGGATCCGATAATGTGCTGGTTCAGCGTGTTTCATTTTTAAATAAGCATTTTTGTTGTTTATCATAAAATAAATTAAAGTAAAACAATGGTCTACTGCCAAATCTATATAAATATAAATAGTGAATAAGATTTTTTTTCAAGGAAATTTTACATAGGAATTACAATATAACCGAAAAGCACAGTCCAAGTTTGTTCTTTTCTAATCACTTCATAGCGCAAGTTAGAGTAAATAAAGAGGGTTTATCCTGCCTAAGATAATGTGTGAATGGGTGCGATTCAGAGCGTTGTCGGCGACGTGCGGTACGGGCACCGTGTCGAGTGCGGTCGCCGCGGGGGCGCCGCCGCCGCCGCCGGTAGCCGCCTGGCCGATACGTTTACGAGCCGACACTAACTTTAAGTGACCCCGCTCCAGCCTTGTTTATATCCCATCTCAATGAAAATAAAAGCAAATATGTTCACAACTTTCCGTTACTTTACTCAGGTACGTTTCGCCATTGATGGCAAAGAAATATTCAGGATTTAATAGGCCAAGTTTATTCACATGATTTATAGCAACAACTAGACCTTTACGGGACACAATTGACAAAATCACTACGATCAATCAGTTACAGGAAAACTTCCGCCCGCCCAAAAAGCTAGAGATGGGTGCCGCCCTCTGTCGCTGTCTGTACCTTTCAAAAACAGATACTCGAAGAAAATGCAAACTTCGGACAAATAAATCATGTGATGGGTTTCTGCAACTGCATTCTTTGCTGGCATTCTCGTCGGACCGGTCCCGGCAGTTCTACTAGTTTGAAAATTTCTATCTCTAAATATAAATATACGTCAGAGAGAGAAATTATCGGTATCTTGGGCATGCGGCAAACCAGTAATACGAAGGTAAACGAGGTGTAGCTGTCAAAGAATGCGTGTGACACGATGTGTGCCGGGACGAGCGACGGGCGCCGGCCGCCGGCGGCGCGTGGCTCGACCATGAATGAACGCGCTTTTTATAGCCGCTTTGTCGAAAGCGACGGGTTAGTTGCTGACACCTGTAATTTGCTTGTTTGTGTGTGTCAATCAATTGGATTGACACGTTTACTGAATAAACGAGGTGCGATATGTGCAAGTCAGACCTATCAGGGATATGAATAAAAGTTGGAAACAAAAATAAATAATTGTGATAGAAGTTTTTTTAAACTATCACGGGACATTTATCATGATTTGTGAGTTTTAACTTCTTTTCCAAAATTATGGTGCTGCGCCATGATCACGAAAGAGCTGAACTGAACTGGGATTTTATAATTAATAAAAAAAAACAAAAACCGACTTCTGAACTCTCTCTCTGTGCATCGCCGTTTCGCCGCGTTTGCCGTATAGGTACTGTAGGAGCCAAATTATTGTGGGAAACGTGTGTTCATTACTCGGTTCGACATTCTTACAAAATGGGACCACCTTTGAAGTCTCACCTATCAAACAATACAAGAATCATCAACATCAATTCTTAATTGGCAGGGAATTCGCGTAACATGCATACAAAAATGAATTGATAACCACCTCCTTTTTGGAAGTTGGTTAAAATCAATATATGTGATACTTTTGATTATTGAATTAGACCTTCACATAAGTACTTGTTTTGCGCATAAGCTCATAAACCACGTGTGAGATGACTGCGTTTGTTTAGTGCGATGTTCTACATACAACCACATTTATTGTATTATTGACACATCAATTTCTTTTATTTTACACTAGGTACCTGTTGCCCGCAACTTCGTTTGCCTGGAACACAAAAACCTTACTTTTTCCGGGATAAAAAACTTATGTCCTATTAAAATGTATGTATATATAAAGGTCTGCTAGCAACGGAGGTTGACAGGAGGTCGCAGATTCGATTGGAACAAATGTTTGGACAATCTGAAAATATTTGTTCCGGGTGATGTATTTTGTATAATAAAAAATATCTATCTATTATATTAAGTATATCAGTCATTTAGTACCCATAACACAAGCTCTGCTTAGCTTTGGGCTAGATGATGCTGTGTAGATTGCCCAGCAGGTCGGTCGGTCGGTCAGTCGTCAAATTTGGAATGTACATATTTTATTATTAGTGCATAATATTCAATGAGTATGTTCCACACACAAAAAAAAATACGTGTACCCATTTTTTTTTACACTTGTCTGAAAAATCTCGACAAAATCGATTAAGGTTTACTGGTCAATTATTACTTGTCCTTGGTGGAAATCGAAAGAAAAGCGGGCGGCGCGAGTCAATGACCCGCGCGTCAATGACCTGCGTGAGTCAATGCCCCCCCGTAACTGCTACGGGGCGCGCGTGCAAAAATATTCGTATTTTATTATTACGCGAATTCCAACAATGATAAATGATAATTGACCAGAAAAATGTACCTAATCGATTTACTCGAGATTTTTCAGACAAAAAGTTAACCAAAAAGGGAAGGACATGTATTATTTTTTTGTGTAGTACGTATTTTTAGAATATTATGCACTAATAATAAAATTCCCTGTATATGGTTTAAGTTCTGGAATAGCACATATACTACCTACTTTTTAATCTGGAAAAATTTACTGTTCCTGTGGGATATAAATGTGTGTGGCATAAAAACCACAAGTGAAACCACAGGGCACAACTGTATTTTTTATTATCTGATGGCCTAAAATATGTAATCACATTTTAGAACGAATAAGTTCAATCAATGTTTAATTAATTAAGTGCTACGAAGATGCTACGCAAGCTCTACGCAGAACGTTCTGCGGCTACGAATCTGCTGATTACGTCTAAAATTCTAGATTTGCTGGTTTAGCTTTTATATTATAGTTTTTCATAGTAGTAACAATTTTTTTTTTGTGCGGTTTTGTGCCTTTTAACATGCATGCGGCCACTGCACACACACCACACCAAACACATATGCCTTTTAGGTAGCATTTAATTTCCACGCTAAAAGTCTGAAACGCTGTACAAGAAGCTTCTTTCTTTCTGTTTTGTTTTATTGGTAACACTTCAGAGGTGGTCCCGTATAAATTTTAACAAAATTGATTTAGCGCTTTTTAAAATATCATAAAAACTTATCAATATTCTCTCGTATCTTCACAATCCATCGAAACATTTTATTAGTTCAAGTTTGTATGACATTTATAAATCTTTGTTTAATTGCACTATTTTTAATACAGTTTTTTTTTAATTGATTTATTTATGTTATTTTTTTACATAAGACCAAGGCTCGTAGATCAAGTACAGTTGAGAAAAGAAAACACAGTACCTACTATTACCACAGAACAGATATTAATACTACGTACTACTACTATAATTATGACGACCTCGACGCGACGGTGCGGTGGGCGAGTGCCCAGTTGAAGCAAGAGGTTGCGGATTCGATTTCCGCTGCGGAACAAATGTTTGCATGACCTGCGAATATTTGTTTCGGGTCTGGGTATTTCCATGCATCATAAGTATGTATTTATAACAAAAAGAAATTGTGTATTTTATCAGTTATCTGGTTTCCGCAGTAGGTACCAGTTTTGCTTAGTTTGGGGCCAATATTAGTCCGCTCCAATGTCCGCCAATATTAGTTAGTTTCCTTATTTATTGCAGTATTTTATTTAATTTATTTACAGTATCGCTTCGAAATTAACTTTGACTTTTAACTTTACTCAAAACGAGAGCAGTCAAGACACGCGTTCACTAAACTTCCCAACTGACTTCGTGCTCGGGCGCTGTGAAGGCTCTGATAAATATTTTAAATACTGAGGTTTATAAAAATCATTTAATAAAAAACTTTTATAGACTGTCCATCCCATTTCGTAATTGACAGAGAATAATATTGTATTTACCTACATTTTTAGAATCACGCTATTATGCTGGCCTTAGTTGTTGGAACAATAAATCCAGCTCATGATGGCATAACAAAATATAATATTAAATTGTCCGAGTTTCTTGTTAAACCCGGAAAATTGTGATCTTTGCAAATGCAATTGAGTTTGAAGCGATCCTATAACCCAGCGATTTCCATCTCGCTCTTATTTATGATTTAGTAAGGTTGGATTCGACCAAACTCGAATAAGCTCTACTCGCAAAGTAAATTGTAGTTATTCGCGAGTAAACTGACAGTTTACTTGTGTTTAACATTTCTTATTCCGCGGAATTCCAAATGATTGTCGAGCCTAGAGGCAAAATTCAATAGCAGAATAAAATTAAATTTAGTATAAATTTTTAACGTTAATTACGTTCTCGATATATTTAGTGCAAGCTGCAAATTCTAAGTTTGAATATAATTGTTTAATTTTTTTATTTCTGTCGTCAGTTTAATTAACAACTTGTAGGTACTAATGGATCTAATAAACAAGATTATCCAAGATTATTTTTCTAAAATTTAGAGTTTTCCTAATAATAATACAATAATCAATAGGAGATAGCTAGCGCAGGGTCATAGAATCACCTTAACATTATTCCTTCTACGTCGAGAGCTTTAAATCGAATTATATGGGGACAACAGCGATGACGTAGACCTGCTAGAGAGAGATAGCAGATCCACCAAACTCAACGAAATATAAGCTTTCAATATTTTATCAAAGCATACAAACAAATTTAATGAGTGGCGTGTTTGAAAGCTTACATTGAATTGAATTTATATTAGAAATACGTAAGCACGTGGTCCATAGCCGTAACATATTCGCGCATCAGTAGAGACGAGTACGTGCTGATACGACGGCACAAGCGCGGAGCACTCTAAATGTGATACAGATAATATAATAAAATAAAATTGCGATACGAATTCGTGAGAAAATTTAAATAAATGACTTTTCTGTTTGCACATAAAAAGAAATATATTGCGGCACAATGAATGTTGGGGGTGGAGTGGGTAGTGGGGACAGTCGCGAGGCGCTCGAGAGACGGCGCCGGGGAGGGGAACCCCCCGGGGACTAGGGGGTGACCCACTTTAACGGGACAAGTAATATTACTTTTTACTTTTAGGCAACTATTTCATGTTTTATCGCGATAATATTATTAAGTAAATATCTACATTCTGTTATTAACTACATAATACTTTATTTTATTAAATATTTAATAATGCAGTTAAATTATTAAATAGTGATTAAGGTAAGTATAAGCAAATCTATTCAATAGCTAATAAAAAGTATAATAAACAATTTTGGCCCTTCTAAAAATATAACTATAAAATCTAAAACATTTCTAAAAATGTTCGTTTATCTTGTGCTGTAAGATTATAATATCATTTACTTGTAGATACTCGTGCATTACACAAGAAATAAGTCAGTGGTATGCATCACGTCATTTTTCTATTGGAAACAATTCGATTTTCGCAAGAAAACAGGAAAATTTTGAAACATGTAAAGTCTATAAACGGGAAAGCAATCATACGTCTGATTCTAAGCGAACACAATGCCTGTACAAATTGTATACAAGTACGTCTATGTAGCTATGTGTGTATGCTATGTTAGTACGTATGCTGTGTATCTATGTTGCGATATTGACGGAGCTTGTTTACACACATCCAGCCCTGTGTGTGTAGGTATTCGTTATCCCACTCTTGTTTTGTGTAGGGAGTGTATTCGTTTGAATTTAATTATGTTTTGCAGAATAATAATTTTAAGATAAGATTTCTGGGAAATTTTCTCATCTCCGTCTTATTTTTTTTTAATGTTTGAAGCAACCTACTTGTATTCTTTGGGTGTAAGCTACGTAACATTAAAGAAAAATATGATTAGGCAAGAAACATGTAAGTTCATCAAGTTCAAAGTTTTTTGTGAGGCACAGTAGCACTTTTAAAGCTCCTTAAAACAATTTAATGATCTCAAATTATCATGAATTTCAAAATAATCTTTGCATAATAATTGTATAAAAAACCAATTGAGGCTGCTTGTTGAGAGACCTTCCTTGGTTGATATAGTCCAACAATAACGGCGGGTTTAGCAATAAAATCTCGAAAAGCTATTGTCTGTTCGACAGCAATTTGAGTGTCGATTACGGTTCATAAATTCAGTTATTTTACTAAAAATACCTCTTAAGACTTAATGGATTTGGAAAAGGTCCCTCGAACCTAATCTTGGAGTCAAAAGTTTAAGTGAAGAAAACTTTTAATTTTTTCCTTGAAGGAGGAGGTGAATGGGAATTTTGAGATAGCTTTTCTCAAACTTGGTACAATATACATGTAGAATAGAGTTGTTGTAATTGTAGCGCTCATTTTAAGTAGGTACTGTACCGAACCCTACCTCAAGCAAGGAAAACTACCTCACCGTAAAAGCTAATAATGTATCAAAGTAATACAATAAAATAGTAGTAGAAATATTGAAGAAATATCGTTGCAATTGCCACATGATCGTCTAGTAGTAAAAGGTAGGACCTAACTTGTGTTCCGTATTAGTAACCTAAATTCTTTTTAAAAGTGATCAAGTCTTGTCTACTGCGTTACATATTTTATAATTGTCTACTGCGTTACCTATTTTATAATTGTCTACTGCGTTACCTATTTAATAATTGTCTACTGCGTTACCTACCTCGTCTAATATTATACCTAAATACAGGAATGTCTACTGTGTTACCTATATTTATTTATTGTCTACTGTGTTACTTGCTTCGTATAAATATCAAGTTAAAGTCTAATACTGAAAGTACGTCGAGATAACATACTTCAGGCTATCGTACCTCGGGATATCGTACATCGGGCTAACATATCTTTTATATTATCAAGATGAACGAGGATGATGATTATAAATAGAAACGGCTATAAGGATCATAACATAATCCTTATAGGATCAGAGCACCTCCCCGCTCAGATCAATGGGCTCGTCTCCAAACTGGACACCCTCTTCCGTATCATGAAATATTATCATGGAAATTATCGTGGACATCCTAGTGACTTGGATGCCCATCAATAATTCTGGGAAACAGAAACTATATCTGTAAAACTCTACGAATTTCAACTTCAAGTCTGTCATGTATGTCTACAAGGGACAAGAGGGCTTTATCTTTTAGCAAGTCCAAGTCGAAGGTCCGTCAGTCTTTATTGCCTCTCCAGTAATCCTGCATCTAGAAATGCAACTTGGCACTTGGAGAGGTCCGTTCTAACTACCCTACCTACTTACCTGCCTGCCTACCTACCTACCTACCTACCTACCTATCTATCTATCTATATAGGCTTTTTAGAAAGTTTTGGAAGAATAATTTAGTTTAGAACTTTTCAGAATAGCTTAGTTTTCTGACAGTGAAAAATATCATAAAATCGGCGTTACTTAACCTTTGCAGAATGAACCAAATTCAGATATATAATTTGTATTGTTAATGTCGTGGTAACTCCGGTCAGGACTTCGAAGAGGTAGCTCACCATCCGTGAACAGGTCTGGGTATTGCTGGTGGGACTTATACTGCCCAAAAGTCCGACGTAAGATATACCAAGCGAACTTAACGTAGCTCACCAGTTGTACATAGACTGGATTATGGTTACACCGGTCGAGACTTTAGTAAGGTAGCTCACCATCCGTGAACAGGTCTGGATATTGCTGGGTGGGACTTATTCTGCCCATGTCTGACGTAGGATAAACCAAGTGAACTTACCTCGTTCACCAGCTGTACAGTCTGGGTATCGCCACTAGGACTAAATACGTCCAAAGCCAAAGAAGAATATAATATTAGTAGAATTCAGCTCACTGTCTGCATTGGTCTAAAACAACACAATTTAATATAATAAATTCAACATCAAGATCAAACCCAACCATTCCTTCAATTTAGGTAAATATTCACAACATTATAAAAATAGCCCTTAGTAATTACTGGTTATTTTAAATGTACAAATAAATAGTATTGAGATCAAATAATCCAATATCGTGAATTTCACTGAAACTACGACAATTCCGTATCCGGACTTTCTAGCTTACAAACTCCTCAAAGGGCACTGAATCGATTCACGCTTTTTGTATTTAAATCACAATTAGTCTCAAGCTGATAATAATGTGTTTGAATCAAATATTTTGAGATTTTTTAGCCGATAATATTCAATTTGTTATTTTTCACGACCTGACAGCCTGCCTACCAGAATTCCTGTCCCATATTTCTTTTTGACATCTACCAACTTAGTACTATTTCTCTACAGCTGTCTAGTAATGAGTTTTGAATATAATGACAAATAAGATTTTAATGTTTGTTTGAAAGCACTACTTTTATATGGTATCTTACATTTTTGTTACTTATTTCTACAAAATAGAAAGTTCTTTTTCTTTCTCGTGAGGTTCTTTTTTATTGTGGTCTTTACAAAAAAAGCGGATAAATGTATTTCAGACCATGCGCAAAGGTAAAGCCATTTACATGGTTCAATAACATATTTGCATGCAAGATTTGTCATGTCAAAACGATTTCAGAACAAAATGTAAGTAAAGTAGTCGGTACCATCGTTATTTAGAGTCTTAAATAAATAAATAAATATTCAGTGACATTTTTACCCAGCGCCATCTAGCCCCAAACTAAGCAAAGCTTGTTATGTACCATAGGAATTAGATAGCTGATATAATTTATATACACTTATTTTTATTGTTTTACTTATATGATACGTAGAAACAAACAAACATTTCCTGCAAACATTTTGTACCGCAGCGGGGGTCGAATCCTCAACCTCTCGCTTCTCAGCCGGGCACTCGCCGCGCCTATCACGCTTTTACTACCTCGGCGTCATTAATAAGTACCTAAATAATACTCATGTGCAATTGTGCATATTATTCAATACTCAATTTGACTGAATTTTTTGCTTCCATAATATCTGGGAGCACGGTAGTGGCCCCCGCCAAGACGAGCCAAGCGAAGCGCGCGCTAATTTATTACCGACATAAAAAAAAAACAAGTCAAATAATAACAATGTTTATAATTTAACGAAATTAAATTTACGATGAACTGATTTCATTATACATTTTTGTAACACAAATTCTACTAGCAATACATCTCAAAAGAACCAACCAAAGTTAATCAAATAAGGATAAGAGAAATGAACCTAAATCAATACATTCTCCCCAATTCTGTAACGGTTTGTTTTTATTTTTCATCTTGTTTTGGTGAAGCAATGTAAGACGGTAGATAATAACGTACTTTAATTTTTTTGTGTCACGATCCGTTTTATCTTCCTGTTTGGAGCTCGTATAGTTCATTGACCTTCATGTAGCGTTAGTTTAATTATAAAATTCAAATTTAGGTTCGTCGTACTTTGATATTGAAGTAAGTAACGCTTTATGATTGTTTTTATAGGTACTAGGTATAAAAATCGTATGGGATAATGAACAAGACAAGCAGCTTTTGTTTTCCGGTTGACCTTTTGCAATGAATTCCGTACGCTCTCGATTGAGATCAAAAGAAAGCTCATTAGCTTACATAAACACCACATCAAGTACTGTTCCGCGTAGTCACCTTTTGGATGGGTGACCGCCAGTGGCATTTTTAACTAAGCGCTCCCGTGCTTCGGAGGGCGCACGTTAAGCTGTCGGTCTCGGCTTTTTCAAAGTTGTTAGGCCTTCGGGCGGCCTAAAAATTCTGTCACCAGAGTTGGCCACTGACTCATACAAACTTACTTACTTATTAGTTTTATTAAGCTTTTCCGTGATACGTTATTTTACTTTGAACTTATTTAACAACCTCTTTGAAAATCAATCGAATCGAGATTAATTTGTGAAATCGTTGCTCTACTGACTGGTTTATTGACAATCAAAGCGTAGCTGAAAAGGGTCTATTTCACTATTCTATTCTGTTTAGCTCAAAGTGAGTTCAAAATCTCAGTTTTCATGCTTATTAGTTTGAACAGTGAAATCAAACCTTACGCTCAAATACTGAAACGATATGAGTATCGTTAGCTGAGGCTAATCAAAATAGTGATGACTAGTTTGAAGTTTCTTTAAGTATACGGGTTTGAAGGCTAAAGACTACCCAAAAAGTTTATTCGTGTTCAAATATTCAATTGATGTTTCAGTATTCAAGTGTTAGAGACCAAAAATAATCAGGGTGTGTTCATTTTGATGTGAAGGAAAGAAGAGCGCACTAAAATAGAAAACGATATTCCTGAAATACAGCTGTTAAAAATGAAAAAATAGCTTTGACTACAGCGGTAATAACTTGCATGAAAAATGTCAGCATGGACAAAGTCGCGGATATAACAAATGCAATAGTTTAGCTGGACGTTTTTTTTTCCTTTCCAAAAGTATTTTTCAAAAGGGCTTTATTAATGTTGTGCTTCATTCATTATATTTTAGCTAATATTTTAGAAACAGTTTGGATTTTATTGCTGAAGAAATGTTTCTTTTAGTACATAGGTAGGTACTTAAAATTAGTTACTTATATTATGAACAATACCTGATCACATAACTCTGTTGAGCGAAATGAGCAGTGCACAAAGCTGGCTGGCTTAACTAGGGTTTTTGATATTAAAGATAAAGCAAATAAAACAATCAGGTAACATTATGTTTGAATAAAAATGCACAAATTTTGATTTTTACGACACAAGTTTGACAGTAGTTATTTAGACAACAGTTTTTTTTTTGGTTTGACCACCACCTTACCTGATGGTAAGTCATGATGTGGTCGATAGACTTTTGGCAAAAGTTTCTTTCAAGATGAAGGCTGTTCGACCAACTTCTAGAATATCTAACTATTCCGCAGAATAAGTAAATGTCAAATACAATTAAACTGTCAGTTATTCGCGAATAACTACGATTTATTCGAAGAATAGTGCCTATTTGATTTTGTTCGAAGTATTTTTGAAGTTGACTGTACCACCAAGAGTACCAAGAGTAGTATTCTTAGTGATAGAGCTCGTCTGGGGAAAGACTACCACCATACCTATTTTTGCCGCCAAGCAGTAATGCTCGCATTGCTGTGTTCCGGATCGAAGGGTATGGTTTCCGGTGAAATTACAGGCACATGAGACTTTCCATCTAACATCTCAGGGTGGTAACACGCAAGTGATATGTAAGATGTTGCATGCCTACATAGGCTACGGTAACCGCTGACCATTAAATGGGCCGTACGCTTGGTTGCCACTTTAGTGGAATAAAAAAAAAACCATCTGGGTACCGGTATCGATCCGCTTTTTTTCCGACATACGGCTGGATTTTACTAACCACGTATTTGCAGACACAGCAAATGCTGAATACACCTTAAAATCCATGATGTTTCCAGATTTTTGTCATTCTAACGGCTATAATCCATGAGGTTTTAAAACAATATGAATAAGGGGGGTTTTAGACCAAGTCCGAGTTCGGTCAGCCAATTAGCTTCGAGCACACCAGTCTGTCTACAGGGATTCGTAATGGAAACTAAACTCGTATACTTTGGTAATTTCAGGAATGAAACGAAGACGAGTGCTCGTTTATAAGCGTGATTTAACAACTCCAGCATATTGATTTTTACGTCGCCGTGGGCCCGCCCCCTCCCCGCGGGAAGAGTTGTGCACGGGGGTAATGCTAAAATGCTTGTTCCCCTATTTGAGAGTACATGCTGTAGGGACTTTCAACAGCGGCACCAATTTTTCTCTTCCATTTATGAATGTATAATTTTTTTTTAATTATCGCTAATAGTTTACATTAGATTTATGACCGGATGCGTCTTCATTCGAACGTGAATGTGACACACTTTCTATAGCACTGTTATCTGTTTTAAAACCAAGTAGTAGTTGCAGTATTGTTCGTTTTGTATTTTAACTCTTTCGTTTTGTACGTTAACTCTTTTGCAAATAGTTATCGTGCTTTTTGCTTTACCTCTTATACAAAACCGGTTTTATCATTGCTCGTATTTTATTAAAGACTTTCATTGATTGATCACATTATTGCAGTAAGCTTTGTGTTTGATATTGGTTTGTTTTAAAATAATTTCAGAGCTTAGATTAGCATAGACAGGCACGCAGTGTTTATTTTAGAATGTATAAATTTTTCATTAAAATAATACAGACTTTTCTGTGAAAAGATGTATTTTACAGGTACATATGAAAGCAAACACTTTGCTCTACAGTTACAATATAACCTTGGACTACATCAAAGATTTCTGGTAGTTCTTTAAAAACAATCAATATCTCACTAAAATTATTAATAAAAGAGAAATAGGAAAGTGCGCGTCTCTTTTTGCATGTCCCCGCGAGTTTGTTCAGCCCCACCCGCGCACTTTTCAGTGGGCCGCCCCGCACCCTTCGCTGCACCCCATGTGTTATTCTCCACTCGCTCCGTCCCGGCTCGGGACGCTCCTTCATTTTACTCCAATTTACAACCAAAAAAATTCAAACAAACATAACCTAAATTAAATTTTATATTGCTTTGGGATTGATTACATCGGTTAAGAACACAATATACTACTTTTCATAAAATTGCTGCAGCATTATAAGTTTATACTTAAAACAAACATAATTCAAAAATAATTATGAATATCAGCCGTTTTTTATAGCTTACAGTAGATATTTATATCGGTAAGACGCTATGATGTAGAATATCACTTTGTAGTTTTCCTTACATCCATTTTTTACTTCAGCATAGCATTGTAAATATTTCCATTACTTTTCTAAGATGACTCGTGAAGAAACCGGCAATATCCAAAAACTTGGGTTCGCAATCACTTTGGCTTGGTGTGCCAGCAGTGGTATTTGGTGTCATTCCTCCAGATTTCTCACAGCACAGTTGGTAGTGGCTCTGTCTTCTGCGCTGTAGAATGTGGGTTCGATTCCTACCAGAAGATAATGATCTAAAATGACAATAAAAGTAATTTAAAGATCTTCCTATGCACTTTCTTTTGTACCGACGTCTATTCGTAAGACCAATCTATTTACCAACTACAATTTTTTAAGGAAAATCAAACTTAAGTAGGGTAGTTTGATTTTCCTTAAAAAAAGGTAGTTTTAAACTCATTAAAAAAAACCTCTTTCTAAATGTTTAGCTATCAACAAATAACATGCATGACACAATGCTATTTGACAATCATTTCGACAATCGCTTACAATAATCGTTATTTCACATTTTCTTTACTTTAATATTAAACTCGAGGTTATAGACCTTCTCAGAAATTTATTATTATTACTTACTTATAATATCCTAAGAGAAGTAGGAACATATTAAATTTATTAGAACAACATCTAGCCCAGACGGTACCTATAGTTATGAACTGAGGGGTGCCACCCCGACCCTGCTGGGTTTGGAAAGGAAAGCTTTTAAGAGCTTTTTGTTTTGTAATTAATTATGTTTTTATTTAAGTACGTTCTTTGTCAATGTTGTGATTTTAGTAGTCACTTCCAATTTCATTTGAATGAATTGGTATTATTAAGCACATTGACACAATATTAAAAACAGTTAGTTATTTGAATGTTTAAACATGCGAAGATAATATTATTTAACAGGTTGTAGGTTGTATGGCAATGCTGTCAGCATGTTAAGAACGCTTCCGTCTGGTAGTTATTTGGATCTATAGATTTATAGAACTATCTATAGATCGTTTATAGCGAACTATAAATAGCTCAACTGTTTCATATTTTAAAGATAAGATAAATACATAATACAGATAAACATAATAAAACCATACCTACGCACTATAAATTAAAGACATATATTATTTAGATCGACTCGTTATAATAACAATATTGCGAACAAGGTATATTATTGTAATAATTTATAATCACCATAGAATGTTTTCATTGATATATAATAATTCATGAATCACTCATGGGCCGTCTATAGAAATGGTTTTAAATTGTTTCTCGATGTTAATACATTTTAAACAGATAAACCTGTACATCTCGGGCTCGCGGCTTAAAAAACGAGTATCGTGAGTATAGAATCCAGACGAAAAAAGTAGTCGCGCAACATTTCACAAGGCACAACGGCCCGCTGCACTGGCATTGTGTGCCTTAACAATATCCACGGCTCAGGGAACACTGCCCAATAAATACAACACGTCCGCGACGTCATTTCAACAAATCAAATACCCTATGCAAACAAACTCCAATCGACTATTCCAGACGATTTGAATTTTATACCAACCCTCCGGTGGAGGCTTTGTCTCTACATCTACCTATGTGCAGGTTGCAATGCAAAATTAGAGAGGGATGCGAGGATGAGAATAATAATATACTAGGAAGTAGGTACCTTTACCTTTACAATTTAAATTGGGATGAAACAAGTGATTAGATACCATATTTTATTTTCAAATTCAGTAATCTAGCTGTTAATAACGAGTTAATATTGTCATAGTACCTACCTCATTTCTTAAATAGAAATACCATGTCCCAGATTAAGAGCTTTCTGGTTAGACGAAGATGGGAAATTTTGGGACATGTTTTTTTCAGTTTTACAAAAAAACAAATGAACTTCTTATTAACAAAGCTCCAATGCTATCTAACTCCAACATAATATTATTTTCAACTGTTCATAAGTCAGAGCTCAGGTCACTAGAGTACATCCAAGCAAAGCCTCGGTCCCGTCGGGAGGGGTCGCAAACAGGTTATGACCCCGACAAGTTACTCGTTTGAAGCCTCGGATGTGACCACACTAAAAGACCCACAGAACCTTGGTAAAACACTCTGTTGGATTCAACTTTCTAGAGTGGCAGACGAGACAGAATAGATCTTTCTATGATGGCTGTAGCCACGGTCCCAAACTAGGATAAGATAAAAATATAGGGATATTCAAAGTGACAAATGTTAAACTTTTATAGGATCAAATTGAGCGTCTTGTATGGTAGTGGTTAAGCATATTAAGTATGTAAATAAGGTTTAATAAGGAACAACTACAATGGGTTTTCGATGAAAATCGGATTCCATAACTTAAGGATTAAATGATGATTTGGTTCTGAATAAAAATAGAAAACACGCGCAGAGGCACCTATTATGGAATGTTTCCATATGTATGGGCCGCTTCAACCCTGCGTCAAGTTATATTAAAACAATGCTGCGATTTGTTTAGATACTTTTTCCACGCATAAGTGAACGAATATATTTCTAATATTACCACATAATACACCATTGTTCTTCAGCTCGTTGATATTTCTCCAGTATTTTCAACGCAAGGATGATATTTAGAGAGATACACATACCTAGCGAAGCATGAGCACCCATCAAACAATGCTACATCAATTGGTAATTATTTAAACGTTTACAAATTAACACTAAGAATATTCACCCATATATTTTTGATGAAACAGTAAGGCAGGTGTCTCACTGCGGGCGACTGGCGATGAGCGAGTTGTCTCCACTAGTCGCCAGTAAACAAATACACTTAAACAAAAGTCAGTCGGCGAGTGATTTTGCTTCAAATAGTTTATCGCCCATCGCCTGTCGCCCGCGGTGTGAGACAAATAAATAAAATAATAAATAAATAATAAAATATAAAATGTCTCTGAATAAATAAAATAGGTAAATATCATTACAAAAAAGATCTAGTCCTATCAGTGTCATTAAATTAGGAGTCTTCAGATAATTTAGTACCTACTAAACTTTAAATTATGAAAGAATAATTATTTAGGTTTTCTATTAATTAGCAGTACATCTAGTTCAAAATTTTTCAAGTTTTATAGGTGGTCATAATTACCTACGAAGCTATTTATTATTATGACCAAAGTATTTTTTTAGTTTTTCATAACTTAGGTTATTGCGACTGCGCTAAGTTAAACACTAGGATTATGAACAAGGTTAAGTACCTACAGACTATTTTGCAAAAGATTCGTTCATATTTATAATTTAAATTATTTTATTACATAAATGTACATGAAAAAGTTAATTAACTTATATTGAAACGTGCACGCCTTGATGTCTTTAGAGTCGGACAGCTTTCGATTGATGTTTATCGCATGAAGGTAAATATCAATTCACCAGCTTTGGGGTCATTATTCTTTTGTTCTTACTAGGTAGGTAGGTACTTATAAAATATTGCAGGTATTTTCTACATAGCACCATCTAGCCACAAACTAAACAAAGCTAAATTAAAGTATTTCGCATATCGAAAAACTATCCACCATTCAGAAAAACTATTAGCTTCCGAAATAAGCCCCGACATGCGTCGCTAGACTTGTTACAAATGGTCTTCCCGTATTGAAACTTCGTTGAGTAAATTGTAAAGCTATTTAAAAGAGTGCGAGTAAAAATTCCATAGACAACGAGGGTGCTTGTTTATAGCTGTTAAGGAATGAAACCATACAGATACAGTATATCTACAACATAAAGACTACTAGCGCCATCTGGCGCCCATCAAACATTGGAGGAAAAACAACTTTTTTTGAAAGTAAACAAACATTATAATATCATAAATAATCAGCGATGCCATTTATAAAATGTTTATTAGTGATAATATATACACCTGTTAGTCTAGCTAGGCTATAATAAATATTTATAGGTATAATTTATTTATTTTATTTTTATTTCACAGGAAAACAAACAGTCGTTAAAAACAAAAGAAGTTTTCGCATATTGCAACTAATTTAAGCTTAATAATTACAGTAGATACTCATAGATATATTACAATTTATAAATTTTGTGTAATTTGCGTAAACAAATACCCCGAAATAAATCGCTACGCATACAAATTAACCTGTCCCATACAACCATACTAATCGAACAAACACTCGAGTTTTTCCAAAAGTGTATTTACTTTATTTTGAATTACAAGTAATAGTTAGGCTATCTGGGATTACACAACCAAACCTAGATTCTTATAATGATTTTTTGTGGAAACAGCACTCGAAAAACTGACCTGAAGTATCGAATTACACATTTTTAAAAATGTTTTTTTAATGATGACTTTCTACCTTCAAAGCGTAAAACACACATCGCCGATAAGTACATACCTTTTGTCAGAAAATAAGACACGTTTGACTATTTTAAAGTTTCTTGATTTTTTCAAATTGGAGCGAGGTTGATAGCGCTGGATCAGGATCGGCTCAATACTATAAAAGTGAAAATTCGTAGCATTCGGATGCCCTTTTAAATAAGAGTATAAAAGCATATTTTAAATAATTTCAGTCGTATGCAATAAAAGTTAATTCCATGTTGACTCGTATAAACATTGTTTAGTCTCAGCGCTGTGTATACAAAAATGAAAATAAAAAGAGACTAAAAATTGTAGAACCGGTCCCTGGTATCGTGGCGCGGACGCGGAGAGCGTCGGAGGAGTGACCCCGGTTGGCCTTGACAGCTGAGCTCGCTTCGTGAGCCTCTCGATTCAACCACTAATAACTCTACTACATTATAATGCCGATGCAACTATGCGTTACATTACATACAATATGTGTTACGTACTAGAATGCGTCGCCTCCACTCATTTCTCTTGAGAGGCGTCGCGCGACGCGCGACAGTGTGTCTTCTCCTCAAAACATGATTTGTGGATACTCGTTTGTCTTCGTAAAAATACCTAAGTGGGAGCTTTTATGTCTTTGGTACACATACGTTCGAGTTTTATATTTCGTTTAAAATATATTACTTTTGTGTTCGTTCGTTCGTTCGTATGAGTCAGTGACCAACTCTGGTGACAGAGTTTCTAGGCCTTTTATTTTTGTGTGATAATTTTCAACCCTTAAAATATCGATTGTTATATTTGCGATTCATAAACCAATCATCCTTCGAATTTAATAAAAACATTAGTTTTGCACTCTTGTAGTTGCAATTTCAATGAGGAAATAAACTTTTAATTATCTCTATAGTTGTCATTCGATACAAGTACGAGTTACACTCGCCCTTAATTGTTTTTAACAATTTTCGCCTTGTTTGCTCTCCTATGTTAATTTGTATTTCAATTAACATAGAGTTTTCCTTTAATTATTCGTTTTTTATATAAGTATGTAACACACACCTCCCAAGGATTATTTTAATAGCGAGGCATGACTCGTTGGCGGCTTAATTGATAGGGCGTATGTGTATCAAGCAGGTTGCGGATTCAAATCCCGCCTAAATAATAAAAAAAATAGATATTTTTTTAAATACTGTTTATATAACATCTACTTATCTTTTATTTAAGGTATTTCATTATTAGTGCATAATATTCAAAAGCACTTGTGGTCTAGTGGTAAGGACCCCGCCTTCTGATCTTAAGGCTGTAGGTTTGAATCCAGTCGTGCACCAATGGATTTTTTGCTACGAAATATTTATGTGCGCAATGCTAGTGACATGTGCCATCCACCAATCCGCATTGGGTCCGCGTAGGTGGTGGTGGTAAGAGTTAAGTGTCCCAGCAGTGGGAACATTAGAAGGCTGTCAAGAAGATATTCAAGAAATGGGTTCCTTGATTGACACGCACCGCGCGCGCCCTTCGATTTCCAAGAAGGATGACTAATAATTGATCAAATAAACTTAATAGATTTACTCGAGGTTTTAAGACAAAATGCTTTTTTTAAAAAAGGTATGTAAGTAGTTATCAAACACGTGTATTTTTTTTTAAATTAGTAGTCTATTCCTTGAATATTATGCACTAATAAGATTAGGCCACGACAGAAGGCCTACAGGCAGTCTTAGAACTCTGCTACCTGAGTTGCCCACTGACTCACACGAACTTACTTACTTACCTACTAATAATGAAATACCCTGTCTATGTATCTTGTATTATTAATATTGGTAATATTGAATGATCAAAAGTCTTGTTGACAATATTTTCAGTACGGGCACAGATTATTAGTGAAAACGTAATTTTCTTTGAATTTTGCATTTTCGGGTTATTGTCTTTGCAGACCCTGTCCAGAGCCCGTATCCGGAATAATGCTTTGGACAATCGTAAACGTTAACGCACCATCCAGCCAGCTTTCAGTTTGAACGGAGTTTTTGCTGTTCATTTTACGCACAAAAGAGTCGCTGTAATATAAATCTCATACAGATTGCAGTAGGTCCCGGCTTTATCAAAGTTGTTAGGCCATGACAGAGGCCTTCGGGCGGCCTAAACACTCTGTCACCAGAGTTGGCCACTGACTCATACGAACTTACTTACTTACATACAGATTGATAAGACGATACGCAAACGTTTACGTTTATCAAAAGTATAGCTTCTGTAAATTCTGAATTCAATTGTCGCTGCGTCCAGTTTTGCATCATTGATTTTACTAAAGTGAAATTAACAACTATATCAATTAAATCATAATCAGATTTAAAGTGCAATCCAAACATTTCCAGGCAGGCAAGACTTGGACCCGCATCTTTGGTTTAGGCCAGGAAACGTCATATCCGCTCAGTCATCGTTCGAATACCAGCTCGCTCAAAAATAAAAATGTTAGCTGTTTGAACACATAATCGGAAATACGAAAATACCTCTATAACGCGTAAAACTAATTACAAATATTCCATACCACTGAACTTCATGTTTACGATACGATTGTCTGATAATGACGATCTAATTAGCGTATTTATAATTAAGGAACTCAATTCAGGGTGGTCAGACAATATGAGTCAAGGAAAACTCTAAGGTAGTATAAAAACGTACCCAAGACGGGTATAAGAAACTGTAAATATAAACAAAGATCTTGCCAACATTCGCTATACCACCGCGGGAATCAAACCCAAATATTTGGCTTTCCGCAACGTTATCATAGAGGAATAGGCATTAACTAAACCTTATTAGAGTTCAATAAAGCAAATTTTACTATAAACGGCATTTTAAAGTGACATAGGTCTGGGATATCATACCAGCGCGGGACAATGGGCATTCCAGTTGCTGGGGGTGGGAGAAGGGGCCCTATCCCATTGTGCAAGTCAACGCTGGCCCGGACAACAACTTATTAATTAAGTGCATGATGATAATAACAACTCTGCGGTTTTGTCGGGAGAGTAATGATTTTATTTAGCAAACTGCCTCGTGCTTTAGCGCATGCGTTTTAATTTTTATTGATACTCCTATCACTTTAAATAATAAAATTGTTTTTCTCTCTTCCCGATCTACCCAACTCGCATCACCTTTATCATGATTAGTTATTATATAATATTCACACTGCTGAGCTACTCTCGAGTGAGTGTGATTGGACAATGCGACCGATGTGACGCTGCGACGCAGGAGGTTCGATCTGCAAATATTTATTCCGGGTGTTCTGAGTATTTTTAATGTATAATAAAACATATCTATTTATGTACTTACCTATTGTATTGTATTATGTATATAATATTAATAATATTAATATAAACGTTTATTCTGTTACATAAAAAAATTGACAAAAGTAGTTAATGATATTACAGTTGGTAACAAAAATGGCCACCACTCAGCATATGCTACGGCAGAACAACTCATGCCGCAGCGCTGGTTTTCTGTGGTTGCCTAAAAAGTATGTGAGCGTATAGCGGCACTGCAATACACACTTATTTAAACTTAACAATTTCAATAGCATGAGTTTGATATTATGCAGATGACAAACTATTATAATCTAAAAAACTTTTTTGATATAAAATTATAAGTATACAATATGAGCGATATTAGTTATGTTTACATACAATATAATATATTATGTCTACTAACATTAAAAACTGGGTAAGTTTTTAATATACTACTTAACAAAAACCAATAACTAATATTTTTTTATAATTTTTGTAAAAGACCAAATAGTTTTTAAGTTTTTTATAGGGGGTGGTAAGTTGTTCCAACATTTTGTGGCAGCATATCTAAAGCTTCCACGAAATGCAGCCGTTCTATGTCTTGGACAAATTAAGCATATAATTAATTAATTTTAACTTATACATATAATTAATTAATTATATGGATAAGTCATCTAGTTACTACCCACAACACAAGCTCTGCTTAGCTTGGGCGAGATGATGCTGGAGTGGCAATCTACACATTCAATAAATAAATAAATAATGCTAAACAATTTCAGCATTATTTATTTATTTATTTAATGTGGGTTGCATGACAAAATATATTTTGATTGTTATTCCTTCTGATACCCGATACCGTTTCTTTACCATATTTTTCTTTACTATTCAAAAATAATGACATAGCGTAATTTAATGTAAGCAGTACTAAACTTTTCAGAATGAATTTGAGCAATTTTAGTTCAATTCTTAGAATACATTCATTCATACATATTATACACTTGTTTCTACCCGCGATTTGTATAACATTTAACTTAAAAAAATTAACATAATACACCCAACAGTTACATCATAGTCCTGACTCCACACTAAAATTCCCTGTATCGTGGGTATCAGAATCTATGATTACCTTGGTACGACGCCCCGAATAGAAACAAATATTTGCAGGCAATGCAAACAATCGACAGGAATCGAACCAGTATTCTATCAAGTTGAGAAGTCTCAACAAATATTTTTACCACTCGCCTGCCGCGTCACTCGAAATCTGCTAGCACTATGAGATATTTAATTAGACATAGCAACTAAATTTTCCACACTTTTGTTTACTTATATTTAATCGATAAGAATAGGGGGATGTTGGTGAGCGAGTTTCAATAGGATTGCACGTTCACTCCATTCATAAATAAATTAACTTTATAATAAGCTGTTAAGTATACCAATTTTCACGAGCTGTAGAGCTTTTAGCCGCAGAATGGTTTTGGTTCTTTATCATATTTCAACTAAAAACTCACTACTTATCATGTAAAAATAAAATAATTCATCAATAATAAACTAAATGGTCTTTGCTCATCACAAACGGCTAACTTCACCGAAGCCTAGAACCGCCGAGAGAACTATACCTACATAATCATAATTGAGAATTTATCTTACATATAATTTAATTTCATTATTTACCAGCAGCATTATATTTCATTACCGTATAGCTAAAATCATTACCAGTGTCTTTTCCTCATTATCTCTAAAATAAATTTCAAATGCCTATATCTTCGTCAATTTTGTGTCTAATAAACATAATTATTATGTTTAACAATAATAATTATGTTTATTTATTAATAATAATTAATTAATAATAATTATGTTTAACAATAATAATTATGTTTATTTAATAATAATTATTATTGTTAAACATAATTATTATGTTTAACAATAATAATTATGTTTATTTATTAATAATAATTAATTAATAATAATTATGTTTAACAATAATAATTATGTTTATTTTTTATGTAGTTTAAGAAAACATAGGAAAAATTCATTTCCATTTTTTTTTTAATTTCGACAATATGTGCACGAAATTTAAGAAGTAGGTAGGTACCTACCGTAAAAATAAAAGAGGTTTGATAAAAAAGTTCAGATGTAATTTATACAAAACAGAAGAGGAAACGTGATGAAGTAAAAAGTAAAAAAACTAATGTTGACAGAAAAGCTTTCGCAACAAAAAACCTAAAACACATTGAAGAAGGAAAGCGTTTTGTCTAAGGGTTGAAGAAAATGAAATTGAGGAAACTCTAAACATCAATACACCAAGCTAGGCTCATGATAGTGATATTTAATTTATATAAGTATTTCAACTTAGTTTATCAAACACGAAACTACTAACCAAAAAATAAATTACTGGTGGATTCAAGTTATTCTTATTTCGATTGGTCTTGATCGAAGTTGAAGTATATCGTGCGTGATTGCCACGAAATGATATGAAGCCGTAGAATCTGCGAAGCAATTAAAGAATTCAAAATCTCGTAGCAAGACCTGAATTGATTCCTGTAATAAGCTCAACATTAAATCAGTTTGATTAGTAAAATAACCAGTCGTAATGTATATGTAACCACATTTAGTTTGTTAGGTATGTAGTAGGTTATTGTAGTAGGTAATTCAAAAACCGGTCTAAGAAGAAATTGTTAACTGTACTTAATGAGTTGGTAACTAAACACATATTACAGAATGGTATGCAGTTTGGCTGCAGTTTTTTATGTATGCCTGCATCACCTGCATCACTATTATTTTTTTATTGCTTCGATACCTTATTGGTTTTCTTAACTTAGCAGTAGGGTGTAATAAGTTATTACACTCCATAACTGTGAGGAAACCCTAAAAACAAAATTTCTTTATTTGCTTTGGGAGTGTAGGTAAAAATTTTGGGAGTGTTGAAGACCGATGTGGCGCGGCGGGCGAAAGTCCGCCTGTGACGCGCGAGATTGCGAATTCGTATTCCGCCTTGGGACAAATTTTAATATGATTTGTTCCAGGTGTTCTGGGTATTTTGAATGCATAATAAAAAATATCTATCTAAGTTTGGTGTTGTATTTAGTATATCAGTCATCTAGTCTAGTACCCACAACACAAGCTTATATAGCTCCAAGGTTAGATGATGCTGTGTGGATTGTTCAGCATTATTAATTATTTTATTTACGTACCTACCACGGCCCTGTTTTGACTTGTCGATCTCAATGGGGCTACTCTTGCAGACATTAGCGATATATTGTGCCAATTTTCGTGGTTCAGTTTATGTCCGTGAAAGCTCTGAACTTAGTTGCCACCAGGATCACCGTTTGGCTCTACGCTAAGTTTAGAACCTTAGAAAACACAATATAAATAATCTTTATCGACGAGATTATAACTCAGAGTTTTGGAAAAACAGAACACTGTTGCACTGGTTGACTTGGATCCTACACTTGGATCCTCGAAGTGTACTGTAATTAACTTGTCTACATTTTGTAATAAGCAAGCAAGTATTTTTTATATTCAAAATCATATTAATATTAAGCTTAGGAACTTGTAAGTAATCTATTGACGATAAATAAATTCCCTTGATCGTGGAATTATATGTGTGTAATAATGCTGGCTAGTGATTTAGTACAGGTTTTGCTCGCGAGGATCTATATTTCTTAGTTCGCATCGAGGGAAGACGTTATGACTGAAACTTAAAACTTTAGAATAGCTCGCACAGTTTATTTTCAGGTATTTATGTTATATTTAGTTGAGATAATATTATAGACTGCCGAAGTTCACTCGCGTCTAGAATCACTGGCGACAGTACGGACTTTACAGTTAAACTGATATACATCTTTTTTCTTCTTATGTGCGTTAGTCTCACAAAACTTGAGAACGGCTATAGACCCATTTATCTATTTATTTAGAGGTTGCGGGTTCGATTCCCGCCTCGGAACAAATATTTGTACGATCTACAAATATTTGTTTCGGGTGTTCTGGGTATTTTCTATATATAATAAAAAAATCTATCTATGTATTGTATTTTATTAAATATATATCAGTCATCTAGTACCCATAATACAGCTCTGTTTAACAGCAGCTTACCTTGGGGCTAGATGATGCTGTGTGGATCGTCCAGCATTATTTATTATTTATTATTATGATTATCTAATTTTGATCTTGAATTATTTGTAAAAGTCCAGGGAAGGTTTAAATGCTGAGAAAACATGCAAAATCTGCGAAAAAAATAACGCGAGTGAAACCGCTCCGGGTAGTAATTAGTAAATTGTATGTAACTTAGTTCTACTAATAAGCTGTGTTCGAGGGGCAATGTAGCAAGTGAAATTATTGAGCAAATAAGAAGTAGACCCGGGGTGACTAGCGCAGTGCAGTGTCACGCAACCGAAATATATATATGAACTAAAAGTAATGGCAAATTATTTTTTAAGCAGCAAATCTTTGGTTTGCAACTATTTATATTTTTGAAGTTCGCTCGGACATTTGATCGGCCGCCGAAAATCAACCGCTTGAAAACTTCAGCGCTCCTGACGCCATCATTTCTTTTATCATGTTTTATCTAGAGTTTAGATCAAGAACATCAAAAAAGGTTTAACATCTGAAATTTAGTTAGGTACTTACCTATATCTTAAAGGTCTTATACCTATGAAGCTCCACATACAGTAAATAATGTTAGCAACATGAGCTTAAATTACCTTTGAAATAAGTTCTCAGTCGTTTGATATTAATATTTCATGAATCTCCAAGGTTTCCCTGTTCTCTCAGCAAAAGTAGGTTTACTCACACTACGGAAAATCCAATTCGCTGTGTCGTCCATACGAGCGCACACTAAGACACATGACTTGAGGGAAAAATAAAATTTCTTGCTAAGTTTATAATGGGAAAACTTTGAGAACCACTTAATTATGTTAATGTTTGAAACAAAATTTTAGAAGAGACGTTTAACGACAATTATTAATTGTAAAAATAGTATTGTTTTATGATTACGTCTATGAATATTGGAGCGCTCGTGACGACGAAGTTAAGCACTGTTCCGCGGGGTCCGCCAGTGGCAATTTCAACTGAGCGCTCCCGTGTTTCGGAGGGCACGTTAAGCAGTCGGTCCCGGCTTTTTCAAAGTTGTTAGGCCATGACAGAGGCCTTCGGGCGGCCTAGAAACTCTGTCACCAGAGTTGGCTACTGATTCATACGAACGAACGAACGATCACGATCATATAGTATCATGTTACCATTGTCTTGCTATAGATTTTTTATAACATGTGTGATCATACAGTGATTACATATATTAGATACATTTATATGTAGGATTGAAAGTTACAAGAACCTATAATCCAATAGCTTTGAAAAAAAAAGAAGAAAAAGTATAATTGCATGTCAGAATAATGTGTGATTTATTAAAGCAGTTGCTTTTATTTATCCCTATATAACCCGCCAACCAGGAAAGTCAAATTACTAAGCCATGATTGCATTTAAACATTCGAAGGAAATTAATATCTGAAACTAATCAAAGTTAGTCGGTGTTTCTGAAAGTTTGTATCTGTGGAGATAACTATATAACTTTATAACTAAACTACTAACTATGTATTTAAGTACTTAGTAGATACTTTTAAACTTTTATAGGTTAATACATTCTAAAGGGCATTACTCACTTTCATATAAACTTGTTAGATTATAGAATTTTTCTATTGAAATCTAGATGGATTCATCCTGAATAAAGCTTTTCTTAATCATTTTGATGAGGCATACCGCAAACTTGATCGAACAATAATTCCGGAGAAAGTTAACGTCTTTTTCTAAGAGTTCTGTCTATATCAATTGTATTGAACATTGCTGCTGAAGCGGCGCTTGGAATCAACGAAAATGTTTAAAAAATATAATTGAAGCAATACTTATCTCATTTCATGAAAAATATTTTCTTCCAAGGAGCTATATCCAAAGTTTACATCCGTCATTTTGCATGGGCCAACGGTCTAGTGGTGGCAGCAGGGGTGCAAGGGAGTCGCGAGCGGGTGGAGCGGCGCCACCCCGCGAGGAGGGCGCCCCCTCCGCGGGATCGATACGTCATTTGAGCTGGTCGCCATGGAGACCGCGGACTGGCGGGGCGGCGCCGCGCCTCGGGATGGTGCACGGGACTATGCGGAACCCGCGGGCCCAAATGAAAAAATAGATACAACCTCATTTGGGACAAATCCCTCTATAAAAATTCGCAATTTATTTGCAGCTTTCCTTTCAAGTTTTCATTGGAAAAGTTTGAGGCACCTAGGTAATACAACTTCTTTTGATAAGATAAAATTTATATAATTCACAAGATGGACGTATTTAACTTCCATACTTTGCATTGACTAGTATGGCCATACCCGCCGGTGAGAACCAAGAGTATCTACTGATTTGATTTTTAGTTCCCGATTCAGCCTTATGACACTTTAAAAAACAATGTATGGTAAAAAATAATCAAAAGTCCAAACATAGATAGACGTCAAAAAGAAAAAATTGATTCCTCAGATCCAGGGGTACCTATCCAAGGGTTAGTGTCAAAATCCCCTTTGAAAATCCCCTTTGAAGGGGATTTTGGGAATTTTAGTGTAAAATTCCCCTTTTAAGCTTGAAGCTCGGACTGAAGGAGAATTTGACACAAAAAAGTTCCCAAAATCCCCTTTGAAGGGTAATTCTTATTTACTATTAACCATGCATTTTACCCGATTTTTGTATTTTTCGGGTTATGATTTTTTTAAAAGTTTTTTGTGAATGTTTGGTTGGAAATAGTCGGAATGTTTAAAATTTATAAAAAAGCTTTGGGGGTTTTGTTCCAAATTATTTTTTTCAAAATAATCTCAATGCACAATCCCGCATTAAAAAATCAAGTTCCTAGCATTACTTATAATATTGTTAACATTTATTATTAACTAGTGCAAGTTACAAAAGTTTTAATGTAAAGTGACGAATTTGTGTTACAGAAAGTTAAAGTTATAGATATTAAATTAAAATTTTAAAAACCATAATCCATGGTTTAAGGATGTTCTTAAAAACTTCCAGGAACTCTAAGTCTATTATCTAAAAAATGTGCTACGTTATTATGTTCTGTTTTTTTTTTTTTTATGGTTTAAGTTGACGATTTTTAAAGAAATATTACTTTTAATACGTTTAATTTTTAATTCGAGGGTAATTCATTATAGATTTATGAATCAGGCTAGAATTCACAGTAATATTTATAAAAAAAAAATAACGGTCTTTTGAGATTCGGCTAAAAAAATTATTAAGTAGGATCAAACTTATGGGAGCAAATTAATCATATTATTTTGCGCCATGGAAACGCAAGCAGCGCAGCGACTCGCGCGGGTTACTTGAGCAGCGGAAACGACCGTGCATATCAGCACGCGAGTTACTTGCGCCTTGGGCAGGTGAGAATATCTTTGACTTTTTGTTATGTCATTCCACTTACGCATGTAGCCCGCGTGCGTAGCCGTGCGTGAGTAGCACGTGATTCGGGTAGGTCCAGATTCGTTGTGAATGAACCAGAGCGAATAGAGGGTGACTCACGGTAGACTGTGCCGGGTCCGGGCCGAGGGTCGGCTGGGGCCTCATCCATGGCACGGTCAACTTATGTTACAATACTATTTTGTATGGATGGACACATTCACGCTATACCAAGTGACGGCCGACCAACGGACAACACTTGGAAACATCTCGGACCATACAAAATGTATGTTATTGGTTAGCCGTGCTGTAGCCTACGCCGCGCCGCGCGCCTGGCCGAGACTCTCGGCTCGGGCACAGAATAACATTAATATTAGTAATATTACTCTGTGGCTCGGGCCCGGCACGGGCTAGCGTGAGATTTACCCTAGAATTTAGCTAGACGCTCTGTTATAATAAATCAATATACCTATTAATATGCTTTTTAGAAAATATTTATCGGTTAATTAGTGCTTATTTCGTTAAAAAAGCTGAACTAGTTTAACAGCTTAGTGTAAGCAGTCTGTTTATTTTGGTGTCGTGGATGTAGTTTTATGTAAAAACAAACAAGTGCGAGCGAGAATCATGACCGTGGTTCCGTGGTAGAAGATTAACTTAGCTAGCTGGAAATATTCTTAAATCTCTGCTCGTAAATCATTTCGAATTTGTCGACATTTTCTTCACACGTCGAACACAACCGATATCATTCGATTTCAATTTGTTGGCAGCACTAAGAGGATGAAGACCACTACCACTAATTAATTGCTTCAATTGAATGAAACCCTTAATTGATGCTTTATTAATTACAAGAGCATCGTATTGGGAATAGACCTGTTCATGAATTTACTTTGCAAATCTAGTTTTGTATGTTTATGCTTCTGGTCCATATAGGTACCTACAAGGATACAGAGTCTGTCAGATACCTAGGTCATTAGGTCTCTGACTGTAAGCTTCTCTCTAGCAAGCTCTGCAAGCTGCTAGTTAAGAGTTCATTTTTGATTAGAAACTTGTCCATCGAAAACACCGATTATCTAACCAGACTTGTTTGTTGTCGTTCAATAGGTATTAAGATCAGGGTCGCATGCGCATCGTCTTCTTGGACTGTTTACTATCTTCAATTCTATTCAACTCCGTTTCATACAAACAAAATTAGCGTTACTTTATTTATTTCTCTACCAAAGCCAAGAGTTTTGTTTCGTTTCGGTTAACTTTACTCTACATTTTTCATCTCGTGACCACGGTCAAAGACCTTTCAAAAATTTACTATAATTTATTTTATTTTATTCTATTTATTACAAAATCCACATATAACAATAACGGATTTACATTAAACTAACATGATATATATTTATTTAACGACGACAGTCAGATGTATTTTTTTAGAAAAAAAAAAAAGAAAAACAAATTTATTTAATCAAAAGAAACAGCAAAAAAAAAGTTACGAATTCCAAAAACAATATGTATAGTGTAAGTGCGTATAGTGTGAGAATGTGTGAAAGCAAGGTTATGTGTGGGTGTGTAAGAGTGTGTGTTGCGGCGCCTACTAAAATACTACAAGCAATCGTACCTACCTACTTGTCCTACCTACCGATTGTATCTAAGTTCAGGCATTACTTTCCCGTCCGCGTGCTATGCACAAGCAAAATTGTATTTTTATCGAAATTACCTAATTAAAGCTCATAACAGAAGAAAGGTGTTTAATTTCAAAAACAAGTACCACTAAAGGCAGCAGTTCTTCCACTAAAGAAGAAACATTGGCGACCGTGACAGGACACGGATTCTGTATTCTTCGGATAGCGTGTCGTGTAGTCCACCATCTTGAACGTGGCCTGTGAACGCCCGGCACGTGAAGTCGAAAAAGGCTTAAAAAGGATAACCTACATGCTCAAAGATACCTCGTTGAAGATCTAGCCTAACCTTGGAAATAACTGGAATTGGATTTTATGGTTGTTGATGGTCAGTGGAGCATCTAAAGCTTCACACCTGCTGGAAAATCCCCATGAAAGTTAAGTGCCATTCCTAATACGCTATCCTACCAAATACCTAACCCGTTGTCCTCAAGTTATTCTACATTTATACTTAGTTAATTTGTCTATTTGAAAGACGTGGAAGTAATCACAAAATCTATAATCTTACCTAAACACGTAGTAATTTAAAGTCAAGTTAATTCTTCCGTACTAAATTGCATGCTACAAAATAACAAAAACAAAAACGGATGTCTTAAAATCTAGGTAAGTAATTACTTAATTGTTCAACAATAAACACATTCTTTTAACTAAATACGTACTCAACAAAATTACTTACCCGTTTAGAATCAAACGCTAAAAGATTCATTACTAAATCCATTTAAATAAAATACTTAACCTCTAAAGTTACAGTTAAAATTAATCTAAAATCTATACAAGTTTATTTTGTTACCTATAATTAATCCTAAATATTACATTCTTACCTAAAGTCTAAATTACACATACATACATATTTATAATAAAATATATCTTATCTTATCCTTCCTCCACTTGCAATCAATAAAATATATAAAAAACATCATTGTTGCTTAGCCTTGTGTTAAATCATTTCCGCATTGTTAAAAAGCTTATAAAATTAAACCTTAAGAGCCCTATCCTTGACAATCCTTGAATTTTCTTGTAGCCCGTGAAGTTTCGAACACTATTGTGGCTCGTGTGTTGAAGATATTTTAACGAAAATAAAAACAAATAAAAGCTTTATCCCTTAAAATTTAAGCCAACAGAGCAAATATTAATTAACTCAAGACATAACTGATTAAAAAAATAATTAGTAACGCACGTTTCGTAAAATGAGCAATTCTAGTCAACTTTCGATCATTTTTTCTATGAAATAACAAAGTCTAACATATTTCCAAAAATGCAATTATAATAATCACAGTTTTAAAATTTAAGTGAATAGAGAAAAATACAGCATGTTAGTTCAATATTTTAGAAAAAAGACGGTCTAAAAAACGCGTACTTTTCCCAATTTTACGCTTGTTATTTCTGCTAAAGTAAGGAGTTTACAATAAAAATACACCTACTTAATTAAAGTTTAAGTTTTTATTAAATAAATACAACGAAGAAAACAGTCTAATAGCATTGACTTTTTTTAATACGAATTTTTTAAAATCACACCTTAGCGCACTTATAATCATATCGATCGAAGCAGCGACTCTCAAACCGCGCTGAGCGCTTATGGAGGGAGGACGTATCGCTCCTCGTCACGCGCGCTATTACTTCTACTATATAAAGATACATTAACGCGAACTTTATGAATTATATCGCTAAATCTTGGAAAGGCCTCTTAAGAAATTAATATATTTAACCTAAGTGCATAAATAGTGTAGTAATAGCATAGTGTTGATCTAAACTCATTTGCTTTCTTTCTTTATAATTGTTACTTCATAAATCAAAACTAAAATCAAGTGTCGTAAAATTTACATTATTTGATAAAGTTAACGCGTCCTTTTGGTAAACAATTCCAGGTTTCGTGCGCTCGGCTGGTGCATAATACCTACAGGGACATTGAACTTGAACTTGTATGGTTATCAGTAAATACCTATAGCTGCAAACAAAGAGCATCAGCTGTCCGTGCGCCAGAGCTCGAGCCTACCGGCTTCCGTAGATACCTACCTACTGCAGTCTTCGCCAGATAAGGAGCGTGAGAATAAAGCTTGATTACGATTTTAGTCATCTCGTACCTAAGTTGAGTTTTGTTTGATTGTTACGTTGCTTTAACTGGATAATTTATTAAAAATTATCTTGTCTAGTTGCTTAACTTACCTAAGTAAACTACATAAATACAATTTTTAGAATGGTTGATAAAGCTGATTCCTTTAAAATATTAACTCACAAGCGAAGCTCAATAAAAGGTCAAATAACCAAGTTTAAGAAATATATAGAAGAATTAATAGACAGAAAACATGATTTAGAGCATTTAGAGCTTGCAGAATTAACTCTTAAACTTGGAAAATTCGAGATGTTGTCTTCTAAATTTGATGAGGTGCAAAGTGAGTTAGAAATTTTGAATCCTGATTGCCTTGATGTGGAAATTGATACACGGGACCTCATTGAGCGTGACATAATTAGACTGATAGCAATCGCTAAAGATTTGTTAGATCATAATAAACAAACCATGGAGTTTTCCAGACGGGACTCCCGCGCTCACTGTGGTCACGATCATCAGGAAATAGGCATTAAATTGCCGAAAATTGAAATTGCTAAATTCGATGGGGCTTACTTTCGCTGGCTGGAGTTCCGCGATACATTTACGTCTTTGGTGCACAAAAATGAGCGGTTAACGTCGATTCAAAAGTTTCATTATCTAAGTTCGTATTTACAGGGTGATTCGGCTAGGATAATCTCGAATTTGGAAGTCTCCTCAGACAATTACGCCACTGCTTGGAGTTTACTGTTGGAGCGATATGACAATAAGAGGTTATTGGTGAATCACCATTTAAAATCATTATTTAATATTCAGTCAATAACTCGCGAGTCAGAGAAATCGTTGCGTTACCTCGTTGACCACGTAACAAAGAACTTACGAGCTTTGTCAAGCTTGGGTCAACCCACAGTCCACTGGGACATTTTAATCATCTACATGCTGTCCTCAAAATTAGACAGTCGTTCCCTTGAGAAGTGGGAAGAGATGCGCAGCAGTCTCTCTGACATACCTACCTTAGAAAACTTCAATAAGTTTCTGACTGATCGCGCTGACGTAATTGAAGCACTAAATCGCGTTAATAATAAAGGTTCCACCAATCAAAATAATAACAATAAGCCTAACTCATCCAGTCAGACACAATCATCATCATCATCATCGAACAACAAGCAACAAAATCGCTCCAACAATAATCAAACAAAATCGTTTGCTAGTGCTAATCAAGGCACCGGTGTTGTCGTCTGCGTCATTTGTGGCGCTAATCATAGGATTTACGACTGTCCAACATTTAAAGCTAAAGGTATTCAAGAGCGAATGGCTGACGTAAGTACTTACAAGCTATGTGTGAATTGTCTCCGACAGGGCCATCCAGTGAGCGAATGTCGTATGGGACCCTGCCGAGAGAAAGGTTGTAAGGATCGCCATAACTCGCTTTTGCACCCACCAGCTCAATCGGAAGAAACAGTCGTAAATTTTTCTAAAGAATGCAGCTCTAATATGGTTAATCGTCAGATAGTTTTGTCTACGGCCATAATTGAGGTTCAAAATCCAAACACGAATCGATGCGAGAAGGTGCGCGCCTTGCTTGATTCTGGAAGTCAATCTTCTTTCGTAACTAAATCGTTACAGGAAAGGTTAGGTTTAAAAACTAACCATCTAAATTCAATTAATGTAATCGGAATAGGTAACAACTGTACTAATAGGGTGACTGAAAGTTGTGTCGCTCAGCTAAACTCAATGACCACGTCATACAGCGTGACCATGTCATGGTTTGTTCTTGATGAATTGACAGGAGACATTCCAAAGTCTCCAATTGACATCAAGAACCTAAAGATACCAAAATCTATAAGATTGGCCGATCCTAACTTCGACCAACCTGCACCGATTGATTTGTTAATTGGTGCAGATTTGTTTTGGGACATTCTCGGATGTGATCAGCGTTCGTTAGGTCCTGGCAACCCAAAACTCAGGTTGTCTAAATTTGGCTGGTTGATAGTCGGTCCTATTTACACTAAATCTAAATCACAAAAAAATGTCCACTGTAATCATGCAATTGTTTCAGATGGATCGCAAAATGACAATTTACACGAAATACTCACAAAATTCTGGTCACTCGAAGAGTTACCGCAAAAGTCCTTTTTGAGTCCAGACGACCAAAGGTGCGAAGAGCATTTCAACTCTACCGCTTCTCGGTTAGAGTCAGGCAGATTCTGCGAAGAGTTACCCCTAAAGGACTCTCTAGACTGCCTGGGCGATTCGTACCGTGTAGCTAAAAAACGTTTCATAATGTCTAACTCTTTTAAAATATTTGACCCTCTGGGCTTGCTGAGCCCTTGCATAATACAGCCTAAAATGATGCTTCAAAAGCTATGGCAGCAAAAAATAAGTTGGGATGACCCTGTCTCTCAATCAATTAAAGAATCGTGGACTGAGTTTGTCTGGACTGAGTTTGTCAGTAATTTGCCGTCTCTTTCTACTTTACAGATTCCTCGAAAGGTTCTTTGTCACTTACCAAAACATTTCGAAATGCATGTTTTTAGTGACGCGTCGCAGTGCGCTTACGGTGCCTGCGTTTATATGCGAACGGTTGATGAAGATGATAATGTAATGGTTAACCTACTGTGCGCTAAATCTAAAGTAAGTCCGCTTAAACCCCAAACTATTCCGCGCCTGGAGCTTTGCGCTGCTTTGCTGGCAGCCAGGCTATCCAAAAGCGTCGCCGATTCTATCAGACGCAAACCATCACGTATCGTTCACTGGTGTGACTCAAGTGTCGTGCTATCGTGGCTCACTAGTGACGCAAGTAAGCTTAAGACGTTTGTAGCTAATAGAGTCGGAGAAATAATTGAAATTTCAGCTCAATCCGTATGGCGATATGTACCGACTAAGGTAAATCCAGCTGACATGATCTCCAGGGGAGTGAACGCCAGTCAACTTCGTGATTTGGAGTTATGGTGGTCCGGTCCAGATTTCTTAAAGTCCGACGAGTCTGAGTGGCCTAAACTACCGTCGCCTAACTATCATGATTTACCGGAAGTAAAAGCGGTGCCTCTATCCTTAGCTATGTCATCTGTTGAGCCTTTAATTAATTTTAGTAAGTATTCTAAATTAAATAAAATTCAAAGATCGTTCGCATATGTCAAAAGGTTTATACATAATTTAAAAAATCCTAAATCTAAATTGTTAGGTCATTTGTCTGTTAAAGAATTGAATGATTCTTTTAACCATTTGTGCTCTATTGCTCAAAGGGAATCTTTTCCTGATGAAATAAGATTATTATCTAAAGGTAGCTTACTAAATCCTAAGTCTAAATTACTTTCTATGTCCCCATTCTTGGATGACCATAATATAATAAGAGTTGGTGGTAGAATCGAGTCTTCTAACTATGCGTATGAGAATAAACACCCTATCGTACTCGATTCCTCCCATCAGCTTACTAAATTGCTATTTGAGCAGGTGCACCTACGTAACTTCCACGCTGGGCCTCAGCTGCTCCTAGCTTCTGTCCGTCAGTCTGTCTGGCCCATCAACGGGCGTCGCCTCGCTCGCCAGGTTGTCCATCGATGTGTACGATGCAAACGTGTGCAGGGTAAAGTCCTGCAGCCTAAAATGGGGGACTTACCCCCACAACGAATTAATCCCGGTTTCCCTTTTATTTCTGTGGGAGTGGACTTCGCTGGCCCTTTTCATATACTTAATCGCAAGGGTCGTGGCGCCAGGTTGCAAAGGCTTATATGTGCTTATTTGTGTGCTTAAGGTATAAATGTATCCACCTGGAAGCCGTATCTGATCTGTCTAAAAATGCTTTTATGATGTCTTTGTGCAGGTTCGTAGCACGGCGGGGTAAGCCCATCGAAGTCTTTAGTGATAATGGAGGTAACTTCACAGCTTCAGCGAAAGAGCTAGGTACCTTTATAAAAGAAAATTCAAAATCGCTATCTGACCTTGCATCTCAGGAAGGCATAAATTTCATTTTCTCACCAAGCTACGCTCCTCATTTTGGCGGGATCTGGGAAGCCGGCGTAAAATCCGCGAAATATCATATACGTAGAATAATAGGAAACACTAATTTAACTTTTGAAGAGATAGGTACTTTATTTACGCAAGTGGAGGCCATATTAAATAGTCGTCCCTTGTGTCCCCTCTCTTCCTCACCAACCGATCTCCTTTTCCTTTCCCCAGGGCATTTTCTGATTGGGAGGCAGCTGACCGCAATGCCAACTCAAGACTTGTCCGACGCAAAGGAAGGCAATATCCAACGATATGCTCGAGTTGAAAAACTGCGGCAGCACTTCTGGCAAAGGTGGCAGAAGGAGTATATCGCCGAGTTGCAGCTAAGGAAGAAATGGAGGTCACCCAAGAGCAGTGTAAACATTGGTGATCTGGTAATAATACACGAAGACCATGGTCCCCCTCTAAGCTGGCGCCTTGGTAGAATATCGAAGCTATTCCCGGGGCCCGACGGGATTAATCGTGTTGCTGACGTATCGACGACGAAGGGTACAATCCGAAGAGCGTTAGTTCGCCTCTGCCCGCTCTTCAATGAAGATGCAGAGAGTTGAAAACCTTGGTTTTCAACGGGGGCAGGATGTTGCGGCGCCTACTAAAATACTACAAGCAATCGTACCTACCTACTTGTCCTACCTACCGATTGTATCTAAGTTCAGGCATTACTTTCCCGTCCGCGTGCTATGCACAAGCAAAATTGTATTTTTATCGAAATTACCTAATTAAAGCTCATAACAGAAGAAAGGTGTTTAATTTCAAAAACAAGTACCACTAAAGGCAGCAGTTCTTCCACTAAAGAAGAAACAGTGTGTGCATGTGGATTTCCTTGTTCCTCTCAGTCTCTTAAGAGTCTGGTTATGACAGCGGGAAATCCACAGCGTGAGTGTATGTGTGTGTGTAGGATGAGTGTGGGTGTGTTGTGTATGCGAGAGGTTAAGGAGGGTATGTTTAAATATGTCACGATATGAGGGTGGGTGAGTGTATAAATGTAATTAATTTTAAAAACACTCACTCAACCACCAAGTAAACTTAAAATCTCTTGTCTAAAACTCCTTTGCTATTATGAAAAATATCCACAGAGTGAATTTTTTAATATAATTTCTATGCATTCTACTAACAAGAGAGTTCTGAGCGTAATTGGTGCCTGAATGAGAAGCTATTATTATTATATATTGGTGGTTATAGGTACTTGTACAAGCATCTAAGAAGATATTGATTTAGCAAACCAAGTAGGTACTTAGTTACCTACTACACCACAGTCTGCTTATTGCTGTATAATACAATCTACAAATACACAAACTTTCAAATACTTACGTATATTTGCTTATAAATACAAACAAGAAAGTTAGCGAACAATATAAAAGTAATGGGATAGAGTGAAACGGAAAACGTATACAGACGTTTGTGCAAGCGAGAAAAAGTTATTCAAATTGAGGGTACATATTTCTACATAGGTAACAAATAGCTTGTTGAGAAAAGTATGGATATTCCGGTCGCTGAATTTGGGTTATGAATCACTTACAAGTAAATTGGCACATTTATCATCGTAGCATTATTTCTTTTAGTTGTGATTTTTCCTCGAGTTGTATTTATTTTTTCTTCAAATATTTTCCAGTGTTTGTTCTATTTTGGACTATCTAATGATCTTTCTGCCTCCTGATCAAAATAACGAAGATTGGTCGCTAACAGAGCTTATGTAATCAACCTGCTGATCTACTATGATAGCGATTTTTTCGAATAATTATTGTACGCACTTGGCGAAATTGTTTACTCTTACAATTTTTTACAGTAAGTAAACCTACCTTAAATAAATATATAAAACACGTAGGTTAATTTTTATGCCACCTAAATAAATTTAAATAATATATAATGTTTTTTTTGCTCAAATAACGTCCCACAAATGGTATTTCCACGTTATGATTTTATTGAACAAAAAGTAGAAAAGTTGAAGAGAGTTGCAGGAGCAACTTCAAGAACAGGTATTTACACTGTTTGAATTATGTAGGTTGTGCTCGTAGTTTGGAATTAGGTGGGTACAAGCTATCTCTATTTTATCCAAAATATATTTTTATGTACATAATAAGTTAGTTATGTGCATATGATATTAACATTCTAAATAGCAAAATACATACTTACAATGATTTGAGTACCAAATACTGGGTAATATTAACATTAGTATTCTCAATAACAAAATACATACAATGTTTTGAGTACCTACCTACCAAATACTGAGTATGTATAATGTTATTATTTTTAAACAATTTTATTTTTAGCCGCGGACCAAAAAAAAGGGCTGATAATAATCTTTTTTTTCTTTTATCTTGTGAGTTTGTCTGTTTTTTAACCGACTAAAAAAAGGAGATCGTTTCATATCAGATCTATTCTATTGTATGTTATTTACACGATTACTCCGCCAAAGTTATAAATTGATTTTGATTATTCGTTTTTTGTTTATTAGGACTTCAATAGATCGCATATAAATTTTATCGGAATCCGTTCAGTACTGTTTGAATAAATCATAAAAATCGTGTCAATAACTACATCGTCTCGTACCTACCTCTACAATCTGAACATGGTGAAACATTTTTTTAGTTTGAAATTGCTATTTGTATTTTTTTTTTCTAATAATCAATTAATAAAAGGATCCTGATCGTTGTTGCAGCTAATACGAACAAACTTTACTCTGTACTGAAAGTGTTTAAGTATAAATTTCATATTTTCACCATTTGAACCGGAACACAGCAATGCGAGTATTACAGTTTGCCGGCAGATATACTCGTAGGTATAATGGTTAGTCTTTTGCCGGACGAGCTCTATCACAAAAAACTTTACTACTCTACGTGTACCACCACTGTACTGCCCGGGAGTAACTCAATTTGTTGAACCATTATCATTCTTATAGTATTCTCTTCTTATTCAAATATTCTTAATACAAAGTTAAATGTAGGTTTTCAAATGGGAAGACAACGACATCTATGATTCATGTCTCGTATCTCTCATGTAGGTAGAGAGGTAGAAAGAAATCCTGTATCCTAGTAACAACCTTTAAAAGTGACGTATAAAATTAAATAGTAGGTATTTTGCGTAAACATCCGAATTTCTACTGTTAAGCCAGCTAGAATCAAAACATTGAGAATGCTAGAATAATGTTTACTTATTGAGATTTTTATCGAAAACGGTTCCCCATAACTTTGAAGCTTAGAAGTGTTTGTTCATTTGTTACTAGCTGCTGCTCGTGACTTCGTTTGCATGAACCACAGGAACCGCACATTTTCCGGGATAAAAAGTAGACTTTATGCTATTCTAGGATACAATCTACCATTCTACCAAATTTTATTATTTCCGTTCAGTCGTTTGGGCGTAGTTACACTGACAACTATAGGTACAAACACCAACCTTGTCCTATATAATATTAGTAAGATGACACATCTACATAAAAAAAAAACAATGTGTTTTACATAATAGAAATAGTTGAGATTATATCATAAAATGTATTTTCTGTACTTACCTATATTGTAACTTTTCTTTTACCTACGCCTTAGTGATTTACTACTGACTCCTTGAATAGGTTTGCTCTTATGTTTTTATTACGACTGAAAGTCACCTTCGAAATTATGATAGGAGCAATCGTATCCACGGAGTCTGATGAATGCAAAAGGCGAAACGAATATGAAAATTATGTAAACCGAGAATGACAGTTTTATGATATAATACAATACATCTCATAGATCCAAACTTTTTTGATTACGTTATAATGTGCCGATAAATATTACCTACTGAACAGTAGACCTCGCAAGCACACTTGTAACTTGTAAAGTGAGCTTTGAAAGTGAGCAACATAGTGCATTTGAGGAAATATTCTGCTCATCACGCTGGGATCTTAAGCGTGATGAAATTTTTCCTAAAAAAGCAGAATTTTTCCTTTTCATCAGATCTTCAACAAATATGAGACTAATGCGACCTGTAGGCGAGAACAGTCGGACAGACTGACTGACAGACAAAAGCATTTTTGGCGATTCTCGAAACTGAGACGCTTCGCTCGCTTTGCTCACTTGTTCAATTATATTTGATTTAATTCGAATTTCCGCCTTTCCACAGTAAGTGCACATTTTGTGTGAAATGATAGACGCTACCTACAAGTAGTTAGTAATTTTAAATCACTACTTTTGTTACTTTACCTTAAAATATTCTATTATTTTTAAATTTTCTTCTCATTTTCTTATAAACTTTACAAGTTTAGTCCCTAAATCGTAGCGCGTCGTTGCAGAGCCAAAACAACATTTTGTTATAAAAGTGTTTTGAATAGATATTATTTTGCTTTCAAAGTTTTTTTCAAATAGTTTTTGTTATTTACAACCACATTACAACAACGATAGGTACTCCAAGGACTCTACTCGCAGACCTAATGGCTTTCCATGGGTGCATTTTCATTTCACAGACCAGTATCTAGCAGAAAGGATGATAGGTACCTACATCGTCGGGTCTCATAGCAGTAGTGTGCAAATACCTACTGTGTTTAGGTAGAAACTGAAATTACTAAGCAAAATATACTTTATAAAGTTTATAACTACGTCTCGGGGGTCAACGAGCGCAGTGCAGTGCCAGGCAGAACTTTAAAACTAAAATTTTGGAATTACACTTTGCTGACATAAAAAAGTCATACATTTTAACTCACTGCAGGTAACTTTTGAGGACAAATACAGACACTTTTTACAAAAACTAATAGTGAAGTGATTAAAAGTAAGAGCTAATTTAATGAAGTAAATAATTGAGACAGTTCATTGGTTCACTTCCATACAACGCCACACGCACGCGCAGCTAATCGCAGTTCGGAAGAAAACTTTAACATCGGGGCATTCCGATTTATAGATTGGCTTTTTTCAAATTAACAGAAAATACTATTTGGAACGACGTCGACGGACGGATCGAAATGTCGTTTTCTGAACGAAAAGTTTCATACAAAAGTTTTTAACCCTTTTTTACCTCTTAGGGGGATGAACTTTCAAAATTTCTTACGTTTCGACTTTCTACACCATAAGAGCAATGTACTCTCCAAACTTAATGTTTCTAGGACTTGTAGTTTAGGTTTAGATCTGTCAGTCAGGCACGCACGCAAGCCTTATAGATAATTCTGATAAAAGATTTTTAATACTGGTACTTTTTAATACCTGGTAATACTTACATGGATCTCACAACTTTTACTGAGTTCCGAGTTGCAAGACTTTACTTGAACGATGACTCAATGGAACTTCTACTAATAGTTCAAGGCAGAATGAAAGGCAAGAGAGCACGTGGTCGTTGTCCCATTAGATGGTCTGACCTCATAAAATCCATCACACATTCTAACATAACCAAATGCTCTATCACCAAGCTGCTAACAGAGCTGAGTAGAGACGTATCGCAATAGCCGCTACTTAATCTAGCTAGAACAATTTAGGGCTAGGTACATAACCACGACCACTCTTTCAAGAGTGTCCGACTGAGAAGAAACTTTGCCTTAGACATGTTTGTTGACTGTTCATTCTGAGGCCGATTTTTTTATAAGTTATGTTTTCAATGGTATATAATTATATATCTCTAGATAAAACTGCGCTGCGATGCTTTAAGGCCGGTCACCGAGCATTGAAATATACAACTTTTGATTGATTTGATTGAATTTGAGTTTAACAAAATAAAACTTAAATTGTACCTTTAATTAGTTTTTCCTTTTCATTTCAAGTAGTAATTCATCATTTTAAACAATTAATGTTTAAAATTTTCAACAGGCTACTCCAGTTCAAGAGATACAGGTCGGACGTACCTACGGACAGACGGTCGGTCGGCGTAGGCTTAGTTATAGTGTCCCGTTGGCTCCTTTTCAATTTGGAACCTTGAAAACCATTTCTTCTATAGAAACTTAGTTGAAATTATAAATACCCGGCGTTTGGGTATTTACCCTCATAAATTCGGGTATATTCCCAAAAAATAATTAATGCGACTATTTACCCAACGGGAAAATTCCCAGCGCCCATCTATACTCATGTGCTGCCAATGCCAATTGGTAAGGTATGATAAAAAAGTAAAAACAATTTGTAGTTACTCATTTGGAATATTTTATTAAAAAGTCATTTTCTCGATTTTATACATATTTCAGCGAGAGACTTTGCTAGACCGGTAAACAGAAATAAACACGGTATGACTTTATTTTCATTGCGATGCTCTCATTATGTCTAAAGGAAGTCATTATTTTGCTAAAATCATTTTCGATTCACAGTAAATATAAATCAAATTTACTGTTAAGACTTTAAATAAATAAGAAGAATAATTATAGCTATACCTACAACCTGTGTATACAGGAAAAGATGTGTACGAATTAATGCGACCGCTAATAATACAACTAGGTACATAGATACTCTAAACCGAAAGCGATCACAAAAGTCCTATTGACTTTCGTACCTACCTTAATCTGTTCTAATGTAAAAATCTACCAGCTTCCAACTTCATTATCAAAAGTTACAAAAAATCCTACAATATGTTGTATCATTATCATATTGTAAAAAATATTCAGAAAAAGATTATATCGGCCACAAACCACTGTTAAGTGCTAGGTAGCTAAGCTGGTCTTTCACGTGTTAAAGAAAACAAGATAAGTCACTTTCTGTAAGACGTTCAAGATGGAAAAACCCCGGCCAAGGAGCTGTGGCTCCGCGCCGCGCCTACACGGAGCGCGGGCGCGGGCGTCGTCGTCGACCGCTGCTTTTCACGATTGTGTAAAGGGGTCTTCGTTTTACTTCTAAAATTATAATAGTCACTGGTCTCAAAACATGGCTTAAGTACTATACACCTAAAATATATAAATTATTACAAATTAAGTAAGGCATTTACATCAGGGATCCTTAACTTTACTTTATACTTACACGATACTAGAATATGTTTTATTGTAACATCGTGTAAAAACAAAGAAATTGACTAAACTTACATGGGTAAAACAAATAAGTTTACTTGTAAAATGGTCAAGATTTCGGCGATCTCGTTGTTGACCTAGAAGCTCTAAATGTGCATTGTGAAATCATGAGTTAATATTCATGTAGCTTCGCTTTGGTCAGAAATTTCGATTGACGTTACATAGTATAAATTTTGAACCTCTTTATCATAAAGGCATAGTCGTTTACAACTTAGCACTATCGTTTGGCACTTTAGACAAAGATAAATAATAAAATAAATTAGCCTTAACTGAAGACAAAAACTCACAATAATATAATTATGCAGAAATCATTACTTACCTTTTAAAACACTTTAATCACAGTCATGAATATTGATTTCTTACTGAGTTGTGCGTGCCTTGACACGTGGAGTAATTAACAATAATAAATCGATCACTACATAATTATGACACGAAATCTTATACTATTCCATCGGGATAATTTGAGTTGAGCATTATTCTTGTGCATTGAATAGAAGATGGAAATTTATTATCACACAGGTAATCCTTGTGATGACGTTCGAAACAAATTATGACTTATCGAAATGTCTTCATCTTCGCCGCTTTGCTGAAACTGCAGCTGCTATCATCTGTCTCAGCATGGGCTCTGGAGTGCACTGTTTTGGATCGCATTTCATCTGACCGTCTCCTCCGCATCTGTAAAATAAAAATAATTCAAATAATTGTGCCACTACTTGTAATTATTGCTTTAATGACCCTTTTCACCTTTGTGTAGGCTAAATATCGAATCGGATAATATGGGCAAAATACGCTAATAAGGAAAACGATCACCTAGCGATTATTTATGTCATGTTGACTTTACTGTGAAGATGACCGAGTATTTCACCCGACCGACGCGCCTCCTTTTTCTTCCGACCGAGCTTCATAATGGAATATAGCTTTAGTTTGGTATCTACGGTGTTTTTTTATCTTGAACCCTTGTACAAATATCTGTTCTGTGTCCCTGTCCCTGTTGTCCTCAATAGTAAAAGTTTAAAGTATTACTTACGTGCAATGTAAACATGGCCCTGATGATGCGCGAACGACTTCTCCTACTTTGTAAGTGTGGCCCTTTATTAGGCAGCCTCTCTTCTGCGCTGACCCCTTGTAAGAGTGCACTGGGAAGTGAGGTGGCACTGTTGTCGTGGTGGTCGTCGTTGTTGTAGTTACGTTGACTGTAGTCGCCATAGATACTGGGCATTCGTATCGAGGACAGCAAAATCCTGAGATAGGTTCCTCGTGACATCCATGAATGGGTGGAGGGCAGCTCTGTTGTAAACAAATGATGTCACTTCTGAAGCAGAAGCAGAAATCACATGGGTCATCTCTGGGTATCTGTTGGGCAGATACGTAGACTTTGCCTCCATATCGACAAGTTCCAGGCCCAAATGTCTGGTCTTCTTCCATGTAGTCTGGGTCTGATCCGTACCCACTAGTTCCGCTTGGTGGAATAGATGGTTCTTCATCTGGAGTGAGAAGATCATCAGTAGGTTGTTTTTCAGTTGGGATAGGCTTTGGCTGTTCAGTTGCTGGAGCTTCTGAAGGTTTATGTGTTGGCTTAGAAAACTTGTCAAAAACTGGAGATGTTGTGGTAAGTTCTTCTGCTTTGGCTGTTGTTAATTTTTCTTCTTGTATTGTTGTTATTTCTGGAGATGGTTCAGCTAGTAATGGATTTTCTGTAGTTGCAGCGACTTTTTCTGTTTGTATTTCAACTTCAGGTGAATGTGTTTTATGGAAGTCTGACACAATGGTAGTAGCAGATTGCTCTGCCTCTGTTACATTATAATCGATAGAAGTTAGCAGGGTTTGATCAGACGTTGTCGATGCTTCTTCAACAGCTGGTCGTTGGGTCGATTTTTTAAACTCTTCAGCAGCAGTCAATGTGGTCGGGTACATTTCTGGTTTGCCTGTTTTGCTAGGTATGAACTCTTCTTCAATGAGTTCCGAGGTGGTTTCGTGTTTTATCGTAGTCATATCTATTCCAACAGGTTGAGGTCTTGTGACAATTTCAACTGTCTGTTGGTCAGAAACCGTAACAGGTATTTCAGTGTTTTCCTTATCTACGTGCATTATACTTTCATCTTCGATGGGGGTTGATGTTACAATTTCTTCACCTGGTTGACTTGTTATTATTTCTATAAATGGTGTGCTTGTTCCAATAGCGTCTGGTGCTGTAGTAGTTTTTATTATTGAAGGGGTCGTACGAATTGAGCCAAAATCGTTAGAATCTGTTATACCTGTTGCTAATTCAACAGTTTCATAATCTTCTTGATCTTGCACTTTAGTCATATGTTCCGCAGATTCTGTCGCAGTTGGTTGAGATGGTACTATAACTTCTTGTTCGTGAGTTATCATTTCTGTATCCTTTGTTACTTTTTCTACAGATTCTGTTACCGATTCATGTATTTTTTCACTTACAGGTTTTTCAGAAGCTTCAGTGTATGTTTCTTTTGGTGATTCCGTAGATAATTTATGAACATCCGCTGGGATTTCTTGTTTTGTGCTGAATTCTTGAGCAATAGATATTTCAGTAACCACAGCTTCAGTTTCTTTATTCACTATACTGTCACTACTAGTAGTAGATTCTAGGATAATTTGTGTATCTGGAGACTCTTTTTGAGTGGTTTCGATTGGTTTTTCTGTATCTACGATAACAGAATATTCGGTGGGTATGTTTGTTAAGGTGTTAGATGGTTTCGTTGTTGGCTCTGATATTTTAAATACAGGTGTCGTTAATTTGTCAACAACATTTTGTCCTGATGTAGTGAATGATTCTTTGTCACTTGCATCAGAAAATACGTGCATAGGTTCTTTCGTGTACGCTTCTTCTTCGGACTCTGTAGATTTGGTATTTATGTCTTGATACTGTGTTGTTTCAGGTTCTTTCACAATATTTATTGGACTTTCTGTTAAATTATCTCCATCTCCAGACGTGAATGTAGTTAATTCATTGTCAAAGGGCGTTTCTGTTTCTAATTTGTCCTTGTCTAGTGTACCCATTTCAGAAAGCTCCACATGTGAAGGTTCATGAATGAAAGGTTTATCTGTGTAGCTCTCCGTTTTTTCTGAATCAACCGGTAGATTAGCTGTATCGAGTTCTATTGATGACTCCGTAGTGATTTTGTCGAATGTTTCTGCAGGTTGTTCATCTTTTGGAGCAACAATTATCTCAGGTTGTTCCGTTTTAATGTTTACCTCGTATGAAGTATCTGATCCACTACTTGGTTTTGACGTTGTTACTTCAGATATAGTGTCTTTTTCAGTATCAAGTAAGACTGGAGCCTTAGTGCTAATATCTTCTTTCGTTTTATCATCTTCGATATAACTTGTTGGTTTTGATGTTATTTCATCCAAGTTCACGCTTGCTTTCGTTGTTTCTATATCCTTATCAGGTGTGTGAGTATCTGGTTCTTTTGGTGATTTTGTCACAGTATCATCAGAAATACTTAAGTCAATTTCTAAAGTAGTTGCTTCAGCATCGTCAGAAGAAATTGTTTCTTCAGAATGTGCACCATGTTTTGTTATAAGGTCCAATGGTGACTCTGTCATAATATCGTGATCAGAGATTGATGTTATATCACCCTCTTTGTGAATAAGGGATACTGATGAAATGGTTGTCGATTTATCTATATGCTCAGTAGCTGTATCTATATATGATTGAGTTGGTTGTGACTGTTCTTCAATGCCGGTGGTTACCGCGTTAACATTTGTATTCGAAGGCTCAGTAACCTTTGAATCTGGGTCTACTATAGACTGCGTAGTTATTTCAGAAATAGTGTCAGGATGTGTTGTTGTGTCTTTTTCCAACGAATGTGAATCTGAAGATAATGTGTGTTCTTTTTCGGAAGATTTAGACGTAGTTTTATCAGACTGTGAAGTTTGTGTAACTGGCTCAGGTTCAAATTCACCAGGTTCTGTTGTTTCTATGCTAGTTTCTTTTGTAACCTTTGTTGTTGTTTCTTCACTATCTAATTCTTCTGGAGATTTAGTGGTTCCTAGCGGCTTAGATTCATCAGGTTTAGATGATTCAGTACTGGTTTCGTTTTTAAACTTGCTTATAATAGAGTCTTCTGTTTCAAAGTCTTGTTGTTGTACAGTTGTTTCATGTGACATTTCATCTTGTTTTGATGGTTCTGTGTCAATTTCACCTGTAATCTTTATTGTTGTGAACTCAATAGCTCCTGGAGATTTTAAAGTGGTTTGTTCTTCTGTTTCTCCAATCATTGAAGGCTCTGTGACAGTTGGCATTTTAGTAACTTCTTCACTATCATTTTTTTCTGTCGATAAAGTAGTTTTTTGCGAGTCCTTATCGAGAGGTTGTGATGTATCTGTACCAATTTCTTCAGCGATCTTAGAAGTGGTTTCAATTTCTTTTGGAGGTTGAGTGATTTCTTTAATGTCGGTGTCCAATGGCGTTATTGCTGTCGTAGTTATTTCGTTTTGAGTTATTTCTGGTGATTTCGTAACTTCGTAAGGCTTAGACAACTCAGTAGACTTTTCTTCGATATACTGTTTTGTAGTTATTTCATCGCTTTCAGATCTATCAGGTGAATTTGTAGATTCTTGATTATCTGAGACTTCAGACTTAGTAGTGAGGTCATTCGTTGATTTCGTTGTAGCTTCTCCATTTTGAGATTCATTTGTAGTTTGAGTAAATTTGACGATATCTGTGACGTGAGGTTTAGATGGCTCTGTAACTGTGGTGTCAGATACTTGTATTGTCATGTCTTCACTGACAGTAGGAACTTGTGTCGATTTAGTAGCTTCATGGGAATTTGAGAAATTAGTTTTTAAAGTAGTGCTGTCAATTTCTTCATTGACCGTTGTCGTGGCTTCTTGAACGTCACTTATTTGAGGTAGTTTTGTGGCGTCTTCCATATCGTATATAGCTGAGGTTTTAGACGTGGCGTCTTCATTTTTGTCTGCTGGTGATTTAGTCACTTCTTCTATATTAGGGATAATTGTATTATCGTCGGCTTCTAGTTGAATTTTTGGTGGTTTGGTAATCATTTCTTCTAAAAGACTTGTAGGCGTACTTTCGGGAATGTCTTTTCCTGGTTGCTGCGTAGTTTGTTGTTCTATGACATGTGTTTTTGATGGTTCAGTGTCTCTTTCAATAGATACTAATGTCGTTGTTTCTTGATTATCTAATTCTAGCGGCAATTTCGTAACTTCTGGTTTTTCTTCTGTGTGTGTTTTTGGTGGGTAAGTTTTTATTTCTTCTGCTGTTTCTGTTGTCGATTGATTGTCAGAAGATAAATCAGGACTCTTTGTGTATACTTTATCCTCAGCCTGAGTAGACTCGTCATCGTTGATTTTCTCTGGTATTATTGTCGATGTTTTAGTGTCAATGTAATCGTTAATATCTTTAATTGTGTCTTGGTTTTCAATTCGATCAGTAGTTGTTGGCAATGTCGGTACAGATGATTTTTCAATTTTTTCGGTAACAATATTAAGATTATCCATTGTAGTTAACTTCTCTATTTCAGAAGTAAAATCTATCGATGGGCAATCTGAACCTGAACACTTTTTAGGTGGTTGCTGTATCTCGAATTCATCCTTTCTCTTACAAGATTTTTCCGTACATTCTTTTTCAATGTCAAGTGCAATATCTTCACCACCAGAATCACATCCACCTGCACTACAGTCCTTGACAGGTACATCACAATTATTACCATCTATGCATGGCTGTTGTTTTTGTGGTGGAGAAATATCAGATAAATCTTTACAAGCAGCTCCTTCACATGGTTTAACTGGGGATGCTTGGCAGCCATTTTCTTTGCTACACAAGAGTTGATCAATAGAATCAGAAGATGTGCATTCATTCCCCTTGCACTCTTCATGGCGGTCTGCTTCAGGTTGTTCTGGAATATTTGACGGGAATTGACTAGTACAGCTACCAGACTTGCATAATTCAGATGTCTCAACAGAATGTTTTTTATCATCACCCAAAACGCACTCGTCACCCTTACACTCAATAGGAGGTACTATTGGAGCTTCAGTACCTGACATTTGACTGTGTGACTGAGGAGGCATTGTCTCTGTTTTATGATCGCAAACGTATGTAGGACAGCAAGAATCCAGTGAATCGTATGTCGTTTCACAGTTATCCATATATTCTGGAGGAGAACTACAAATTATGGGATCACATTTGATTATGCTGCTACTGCATCTGCAACCCGACTGACATTTGTTGCTACTTGGTACTGTACTTTCATTTCTGTATGTCACTCCGTTTAGAAGACAGTCACCTTCGCCTGGGATTCTAGATTCATTAAAAATTTCATTTTCTTCTAAATCAGCTATGGTAGATGGCGGAACAGTTAAATAAGATGGGGCATTTGTTATAGCTTCATGTTTTTCTGAGGTTGAATTTTCTAGTTTCGTAACTTGAGATGTAGATTCATAATATGTAGGTGTAGCAGTTAATTCCGGAGATTCTGTTGATTGTTTTATAGTTTCAGTACCAAAAGCTACCGAAGAAGTGGCAGTTTGTTGATATTCTGAGGCAGGGAGTTCGGAGCTCGAAGGATGATCATGTGAATGAGTGGATATTGCTTCTTCAGAAACACTGGCAAGCTCAGTTGTATATTTTGTAATGTCAGCGCTTTGTGTGGAACCTATTTTTTCAATGTCTTCTTTCGTTGTTGATTCAGTAGTCAATATCAATGGATCTTCTTTAGATGCTGAAGTGTCTGATGTTAAAGATGTGTAATCTGTTATAGATTCTATCTTGTCACCGAGTTTATTTTCAAATTCAGTAGCTGACTCAGTTGGAACTAATTCATTTCCATAGGTATGTTTTTCTAATTCTGGAGATTCAGTTGTTTCTTCTTCAACTGACCCACTTGGTATAGTATTCAATCCTTTATCAGGTTCAGCAGTAGTTATTTCTTTTTGATCAAATGAAGTCGCAGTACTAGTTTTCATTGTATCATCTACAAACAAAGAAGCACTGGTTGTGGGACCATATTGATGAGCTTCTAAACTTTCATCAACATCTGGTTTTTGACCGTCTTGCGTCTTATGTGCAGTTATAGAATCTGATGGTGTTGTATCTTTAACTTCGTCTTCGAAGGTAGGAGCAGTCGTTGTAAAGGTATTTTGTTGTGGTTCTGAGCTTTCTTCAACATCCGCTTTTTGGTCTTCCTGGGTCTTAAAAGTAGTGATTGAAGTAGGAGTTGTTGTTTTCTTGAGTTCATCCTCAAAAGAAATATCACTTGTTGTGGAAACATGTTGTTGTGGTTCTGAACTTGCTTCTACATCTGTTTCTTTGCTTTCTTGAGTCTTAGTAGTTATAAAAACTGATGGTGTCGTTATCTTGGTGTCATCCTCAAAAGTAGGTACACTAGTTGTAGGAGCATATTGTTGAGGTTCAGAGCTCTCTTCAATACCGGTTTCTTGGTTTTCTTGGGTCTTGGCAGTGGTCGTAGAGACCGATAAAATTATTTTCTTAGTTTCATCATCAGCGGCAGGAACACTAGTTGTAGAAGCAAATTCTTGAGCTTCGGAACTTTCATCAACATCTGTTATTAAGCTCCCTTGAATTTTGTGAGTAGTCATAGAATCTGATGGTGTGGTTTCCTTGATTTCATCTTCTATGGAAGGAACACTGATTGTAGGGACATTTTGTTGTGGTTTTGAACTTTCTTGAACATCAGTTTTTTGGTCTTCTTGTGTCTTAGAAGTAGTCATAGGTTCTGATAGTGTTGTTTTCTTGAGTTCATCTTCAAAAGTAGGACTACTAGTTGTGGGAGCATAATGTTGAGCTTCTGAACTTTCTTCAACATCTATTTCTTGACTCTCTTGCACCTTAGAAGTATCCATAGTTTCTGATGATGTGGTTTTCTGGTCTTCGAAAGCAGGGGCACTGGTTGTCGGAGCATGTGGTTGAGGTTTTGAACTTTCATCAACCTCCGTTTCTTGGTCTTCTTGTATCTTAGAAGTAGTCGTAGAATCTGATGGCTTCGTTTTCTCATCTTCGAAGGTAGGGCTACTTGTTGTGGAAACATATTGATTGGGTTCTGAACTTTCTTCAACATCGATTACATGACTCTCTTGTGACTTAGAAGTAGCCATAGAATCAGATGGGGTTGTTTTCTTAGTGTCACCCTCAAAGAGAGGAACGCTTGTTGTGGGAGTATATTGTTGAGCTTCTGAACTTTCTTCAACATTTACGCCTTGGACCTCTTGCGCTCTAGAAGTAGTCAAAGAATCTGATGGTGTGGTTTTCTCACGGTCATCCTCGAAGATAGGAGCACTGGTTGTGGGACCATATTGTTGAAGTTCTGAACTTTCTTCAAAATCTATTTCTTGACTGCCTTGCAGCTTAGTAGTAGCCATCGTATCTGATTGTGTTGTTTTCTTGTCCTCGAAAGCAGGGGCACTGGTTGTAGGAGCATATGGTTCAGGCTTAGAACTTTCTTCAATATCAGTTTCTTGGCCCTCTTGCGACTCAGAAAAACTCATAGAATCTGATGGAGTTGTTTTCTTAGCGTCACTTTCGAAGGTAGTGGAAGCATATTGTTGTGATTCTGAACTTTCTTCAATGTCTGTTTCTTGGCTTGTTTGAGATTCAGGAGTAGTCACAGAATCTGATGTTGGTGTTTTCTTGGTGCCATCATCAAAATCAGGAGTAATCGTTGTTGAAGGATGTTGTTGAAGTTCTGAACTATCTTCAACATCAGTTTCTTGAGTTTTTTGAGGAACAGTTGTAGGAATGTTAGCTGACATAGTTTTATCTGTCAAATCAGGTTTCAAAGTGTCTTTATTAATGGTTTCTTCAGTGGGATGATTTAGCGAGGTTGTGCTAGTCTTAAATTTATCTTGAGTACTCTCAGCTGGCATATGTTCTTCGTCTGATGTATCTTTTTCAATTTCTTCTAGTAATGGAGTACTTGCTGTTACGGCCATTTGATGATGGACACCAAAGCCAGTACCAGTGTCCTCAAAACCATCAGTTACAACATCTTGTGATTCAGTAGTAGCAATTTCATCTTCATAACCAGGAGCACTTGTTGAGATTGAATAATGTTGTAAGTCAATCGTTGTCGTATCCTGTTTTGGTGACGTAGTTGGATTTTTTTCTGTGCCTTGATCAGTAGGAACGGTAGTGGTTTGCAATAAATCATATTCAGTAGCATGATATTGTTCATCAAATATGGTGTTTCCTTTAATGTTTTCATCGTCGTCAAGATGACTGTATGTCTCAGTTGTTAACTCGATGGCACTATCAGCAGTAAATGTGCTTTGTTCTTTTGGAAGATTTGATTCATCTACAACCGGTGCAATTATTGTGGGTGGGACCTTTCCAGAGTCATCTTCTGCGTTAGACTCTATTGTTGTAACAGTAGGCTCACTAACTTCTATGTCAGGTGAAGCCGATGATGCTGAAACTATTTCATCTGGTGTTTTTATGTCCTCTTCACCTGAGCCAATATCTTCACCTTGAGCTATTGCAGTAGATGATTCATCAACTTTCTGTGAAATATAAGTGCTTGTGGTACTTGGCTCATATTGGTGAGAAGTAGTGTCTTTGTGTACACCACTTTCTGTGATTACTCCTGCTTGATCTGAATCAGATTCTTTAGAAGTTGTAATTGCTATAAATTCATGCGGTTCGACTGTACTTGAAACTTCGTTAGACGGTTCGATTTTATGCCTATCTGGTAATTCATCAGCTGGATGAATAGTTGCTTGTTCGTATCCACTTCCTTCTGTTTCTGTTTCAAAAGCTGGTACTTCTGTATTGAAAATACCATCTGGTTCATTTCTGTACCCACTTCCCTCTGACCCTGCCCTTCTGGGTGGTGTTAACGTAGTTAATTTTTCTAATTCGGTAGTATAGTCTAGCGATTCGTATGTTCCAGTGGTTGGTTCATCACCTTCACAAATATATGTATCCGGGCAACACACGCCTTCGCGTGGAGCTAAGGCAGTGCAGTTCTTTCCTTCATTTTCCATCGGAGTGCCACATTCTTGTACAACACATACGATATCGCCTTTCATGCAATAACAGTGGTCACAAGCCTTTTCAGTCTTTATTAGTGAACCATCACTTATAATTTGATTTTCAAATAAGCAATCCTGTGACATCTGTGTGACTGGTGAAAGAGTTGTTGTCGTCAATAAGAAACCGGGTGTAGGTCGCACTGTCGTTGATAAATCATCCAGGAGTGGCATTTCATCCTCAGGGTGATCTGTAATGTAAATACGGACCAATCAAATAAAATTAAGTACACTTATTTACAAATTGTAAAAAAACTACTAAAGTAATACACACCACAAGAATAACGAACTGGACAGCATACATCTTTGTGGTAGATAGGCGTACATCCATCGACGTGGAGAGTACATTCTTGCATCACGCAAGTCGTCATGTTTCGTATGCAGTAGCAGTGTTCGCAGGGTTTGTTCGGTGTTGGAGGTACTTTTGATCCTTCTGGGAAGTATTTTCCATGGATGCTGCATCCGAATTTGTCTAGTTTGCCGAGACCTGTGGCTCCATACTCCGCCGGCGATGTCGTTGTCGAGGTCAGCAGATCCACTGGAACTGATAACAAAATCTTGGTAACTTTTTATAAGGCTACTAAAAAATCCGTGCACCTACGAACAGCGTTATAGGTATTCTAGTTTGTTTATTACTTTTAAAATGTCAACTTATTTATTTAAATCTATGATTATAATATCTATCCGATTCCAAAGCAAGTTGTTCGTAATGTTTTATTTACTTAAATAAACAATAAAATATTTACGGTAGGTAGGTGTCATCATGACAGCCTTCTAATGTTCCCACTGCTGGGACACTGGCCTACTCTCAGGCGAGAGTGATTGGGTCTTAAATCCACCACGCGGACCCAATGCGGATTGGCGGATGGCACATGTCTTTCGAATTTTTAGTTCTTGGACATGCCGGTTTCCTCACGATGTTTTTCCTTCACCGTATGAGAGCACTGGCATTGCGCACATAAATTTTTCGAACAGAAAAATCCATTGGTGCACGACCGGGTTTGAACCACGACCTTGGGGTCACTACCACTAGACCACCGGTGCTCTAGGTAGGTGTACCTACAGTGAAATTTAGCAACGCTCAATTTACACAACCTTATCTACCTGTACCTACCAACAAAGGCAAGATTGTAAAAAAAATACGCTGTGTTGGCGTCTTGAAAAGAGAAAAATCATCAACTAACAAATTATAACCTATTTTATACAGGTACCTAGTATTTATACCATGTTATGCAACAGGCTCATTTTGTAAAAATTCGAACGCGAACTCGAATTCACTCAAGTGATAGAGCTCACTTCGAAAGCAAAACCACTTTAGGTACCTTGAAATGGCATTCTGTTTTGGTTTCGGATCACAAGTGAAGTATTGAATTCGGATCAGGCATTAGTCTGATAATGATATTTGGCAGAAATAAAATTGTGAAATAAATGAACATAATACAATATTATGTAATCAGTGACATGTAATCATTCTCACCATCTGGGCATGTCACGATGGGGCAGCACTGATCCGCTCGCTTCTCAATAGTGCAGTCCTGGCCGATTGGCTTGGTGAACGGACAGACCCTGAGGTAGCACATGAGCATCCGATTGTGACAGGTGCAGTTCAGGCAGGGCTCGTTCGTCATGATGCGGTCACCTTCTCCGTAGTGCTGGAAGTTGTAGTAGCAACCGTCTGGGGCTCCTGGAATGTATTTGAAATAGATATTTTTTTTAAGTAGCGTAGGTAAGCCTATAATATGAAAAACGTTTATCTGAATGGCAATATTTTTCATGCAATAATCGCTCTCTTTCTCACTTCTCTTTCAGAACATTTTATACTTATGTTCTGTCATTGAAGGCTTATTTACACGGTTCATTAATTGCATGCAATAATTGCTTTGAAAAATTGATATGAGAGCAAAATGTCAAACATTTGTTTCGAAATAAATTGAAATCGTTCATGGTGGTTCTATAGTTTGCCAAATATGAATAAAATGAACTCCTAGGTAATAATAATGAACTAAATAATTGAGTCAGTTCATTGATTCACTTCCATACAACGATACATGCGCAGTTCGGAAGAAGACTTTTACATCAGGGCATTTATAGATCGGCTTTTTTCCAAACCGTGCAATATTGAACAGAAAATACACCGGATATGGAACAACGCCGATTTTATGGAACGAAATGTCTTTTTCTGAGTTCGAAAAGTGCATGAGATGTGGTTGGTAATAATATTTCTTATCTTAGTTTTTTTTCTTCTTTTTGTGTCAATATTGTTCAACTTTTCACCAAATCATCGAAAGTATAGCTCTTATGATGACAGAGAGTACTCTGCTTGGCTACGATTTGGCCATCATACACTGACTCACACTAGCATAATTTGATGACATCGACCCAAAGTACCTATTTGCTCAGTTACCTACATTATAAATAATAGCAAAACAAATACAAGCATTCTCTCGTCAATAATTCGTTTCAAATTAAAAAATATGTAGTTTTTATACAGGCTGGTCCAAACATAGACGTCAATAAGAAAAAAATTGCTTCCTCAGATCCAGGGGTATCCGAAAATACCCCATGTATGTTCCCCGATTTTTAGAAGAGAGCCATTTGAAAATTATTTTAAGACATTTATTTAACCGGAAAGACAAAATAAGCAATAAATATTTACTTGGATCAAGTTAATTCAAGTTGCTAACTTTGGGAATCTTCACCTTAGTATCTTTGAAGGCCGATTTCAGCAAAATATAGCGTATTAAAGGAGGATTTTTTTGTGGTATTAATAAAGCTTAGAGTTTTCGAAAGTTTTTAAGAACACTTACAAACCATGGATTTTTGATTTTTTTTTTTGGTCTTTTGATTATTAATTTAATGTTGAAAATTCATCTTTGACTCTCTCAAACACAAATTCGTCACTTTTCATCAAAACTTTTGTAACTTGCACTAATGCTAGAAAATTGATTATTTTATGCATGGTTGTACAACTCATTGAGACTATTTTACAAAAAAAATCTTGGAAAAAAACCTCCAAACATTTTTTTTATCAGTTTCAAACGTTCCGACCAAACATTCTCAAAAAAACATTTACAAATCATAACTCGAAAAATACGAAAAATCGGGGTACATACGAGTACATGGGTTATTTTCGGATACCTCTGGATCTGAGAAATCATATTTTTCTTATTGACGTCTATGATTGGACCATCCTATATATTTCGATAAATAATTAACTTACCATCGTATAAATCTAATGTCGTGTGATTACTGGCTGTAGGCGCTGAAAACAGAAAAAAATAATTGGTTATTTTTGTTTTTATAGTTAACCACAGAACAGAAAAAAGTGTTAACCATCACACTAAGGGAATAATAATACACACAATAAAGATTATAATAACCCAAAAACGATTTTGCCTCAATCGGGATTTTGAACCCGTAACCGGGTTCTCTACCAATTGAGCTATCGAGACATATCTCGCTAGTCCAAAATAATCCTTGGGATGCCTTCGGCTCGAAGCGCCGATAGCTCTACCTACAGGGGAAAAGTTGCAGTTATCCAAGCCTGCTAAATGACAAAAGTAGCTTATTCAATTGGTTAGTTTTGAATTAATTTATAGTGTTGACCATAACACTAAGTGTGTCCATCACACCATAGTGTCTTCATCAAAATGATTACAAAAATTTATATTAATAATAGAAGAAAAAGATCGACGACCGTTTTATAGCGCAGCGGGCGAAGGACCGCCTGCGTCGCAGGAGGTTGCGGGTTTGGATTGGAACAATTAATATTTGTACGATCTGCAAATATTTGTTCCGGGTGCTCTGGGTATTTTCTATGTAATGAAATTAAATGAATTGAATTTTTTTTAAGTGCCTCAACATGTATCGTTTCCGAGAAACAAATCATAATTTTAAAATTGACCTCCAATTTAGACCTCTTCCTCTGACAAAAAAAATATTATAAAGTTATTGTTTTCAAAAAATCTAGTCCAGTCTAATAAGTTTGCTAATTTTGTTTGAATTTGTTGAAATACTTATATTAGTTTTGGATTTTTGTACATAAACATTATTATTTTCTTATCACGTTATAACTCAAGCGCAGAAATAACGCAGGTTATAATGATTTCAGTACATTATTGTTACGGATAACAGTAACTTTGTTCAATTTGCTTGCATTATGTTATTATTTATTTGCTTATTAATCCAGTGACCTGGTGGATTGCTAGAGTTTAGGTACTCAAGCATAGCATCAGTTGTATGTACTGCGTACTAGGCATGGAACATTTCTTAGGAAGCAGTGAAAAATAATATGAATGTATATGGTTTTCCCGGGATCAAGAAATTCCGTAATATGAGCTTTTGGACCGGGATACGATTCGGTGGAAAACCCGGGTAAACGAAAATTATCGAATTACTAAAAAAATATGTGTGTTGTTTCAGTTATCTGGCTTTTTTAGAACAAATTTTGTTTAGTTTGGGGCTAGATAACTTTGTATGAAATTTCTATCAATATTTATTTAAGCATTTATTTATTTTTAACCGACTTCCAAAAAGGAGGAGGCAAAGAATACCATCTAACCAGGTTAATAACCACTTTTCTCTGTCATAATTCTATACCGATTATGCCAGCAACAACCATTTCTGGAAAGTTTTGTTTTATTTTGATTCTATTTCAAGCTGAAGTTATTTACATATTGTGTGAATTGGGATTTTTTATCGATTTTACAAATTAGGAATTGAACGAAGCCCAGGAACGCAATATCGGAACTCCCCGCGACTTTAGTTTGAAGCTAATCATAACATTTAGGAATAAGTTGATATACGGCTAGGTGCACACTGTTTCTATGACATTATTGAATTTATGAACCACTCGAATATTATGATTATTAGCAACTTGGAATTCTTATATTTTATACATACATACTACTTATTAATAACTTAACCGATAAACAAATAATTAATTTATAAATTTTGCTTTGTAAACATGACATTTGCACATGAATATAATTATGATCTGAAAAATTGTAACACCCTTTTGTAAGCACATAAATAATATTCAGGCAAATAAAGATTTATGATTTAACATGCGTTAAAAAGTTTAGATACAAATTGTGCCACCCTAATTTACCCCTTGAGCACTGGTGGTCTAGTGGTAGCGACCTCGCCTTCTGATCCTAAGGTTGTGGGTTCGAATCCGGTCGTGCACCAATGGATTTATCTATTCGAAAAATTTATGTGCGCAATGCCAGGTGCTCTCATACGGTAAAGGAAAACATCGTGAGGAAACCAGCATGTCAAGGAACTAAAAATTCGAAGAACATGTGCCATCCACCACTCCGCATTGGGTCCGCAAGGTGGATTGAGACCCAATCACTCTCGCTTGAGAGTAGGCCAGTGTCCCAGCAGTGGGAACATTAGGAGACTGTCATGAAAAAAAATTAAGAGCTTTTTATTTGAATCACAAAGATTACTTTAAAACCTCTTACAAGCTACGAAGATTTACGGCAGTTTCGACGCGCCGATGCCGTAAAAGAACTCGCAATAACACCGGCTGGGTTCCTATCGCTTGTTTGGCATGATCCTTGCTATTAATTGTTATGGATGCCGAGTAGACCTGGAGCACCTTCGTCCCCAGCTTTTTTGTCATCTAAATAATCGGTTATGTTTTAATAAGCTTTTTGAGACAGTTTTTGTTACTTTATTAAAGTTTTTATTTTTTTTTGATAAATTTTGCATGCACTTGAGACTTTGTTAAAGAAGCTACACACCTTTTACTGATTTACTGACTTTAGTAAGCCTGACTGTGGGAACAGCGAGTTTATTTTTATTCAAGATTTTCACTATTTTTTTTATACAGATCTCATGATCGTCCCTAACAAGCCGGGGTAGATCATTTATATATATTAAAAACAAGAATAGCCCAAGTATTGATCCTTGTGGTACACTAATTGTTACTAGTGATCCCGGAGAACGCTTTCCATTTTAGTCTTTGTAACAGAATAAGAATAAATAAAAAAAAAAAACTACCAGGGTCAGAATGACTACCTTATTCGAAAAGGGGTGTGATATTGCTATATTTTATTAAATCAGGAAACCACTACAGTCAATACATTAACTTAATATTAGGTTTGGGAAAAAGTCTTTTCGCATTATAGTATGTATGAACTTGTAATAAAATCTCTTTGACTATACTATTTGTATCTGGCTGGTTTTGGTATCATTAAAAGTTTAAAATTTAAGGAACATAATTCCTAATTCAAATTAGGAATGTGTGATTTTTATTTGTTTTTCGTACTGTCAAGATGAGTGAATCTAATGAAGAAATTCGATGCATTTTAAAATTTTACTACAAAAAAGGTAAAAATGCAACCTATGCCGCGAAAAAAGTTTGCGATGTTTATGAACCTAATGCAGTGTCTGTGAGAGTAGCACAAATTTGTTTTAAGCGTTCAATCAATCCGTAAATTTTGATGTCAAAGATGCACGTCGCTCTGGTCGCCCTATTAAATGGATGCCGCCCGGATAAAATGGATGCCATTTTTGAAAAAGTGGATCAAGATCGGCATATCAGTAGTTACAACGTAGCTGAAGAACTGGGAATTAACTACCACCATACCTATTTCTGCCGCCAAGCAGTAATGCTCGCATTGCTGTGTTCCGGTGTGAAGGGTATGGTTTCCGGTGAAATTACGGGCACATGAGGCTTTCGATCTTAGCCTCAAGGTGGCAACCCGCGAGTGATACTTCTGGTATTGCAAGCGTCCATAGGCTGCGGTAACCGCTTACCATCTTGTGGGCCGTACGCTTCAGTTGTATAAAAAAAAATACCACAAAACAGTTTTGGCATATTTGAAAAAAACTGGGTACACAAAAAAGCTCGATATTTGGGTACCTCACGAGCTCACTGAAAGAAACCTAATGAACCGTGTACTCATTTGCGATTCTTTATTATGACGTAATAAAACCGAACCATTTTTGAAGAAGCTGATAACTGGTAATGAAAAGTGGATCACGTACGACAAGAACGTGCGAAAAAGGTCGTGGTCAAAGGCCGGTCAGGCTTCACAGACTGTGGTGAAACCCGGGTTAACTCGCAACAAGGTGATGCTGTGTGTGTGGTGGGATTGGAAGGACATTATTCATTATGAGCTTTTACCACCAGGCAGGACCATCGATTCTGAACTCTACTGCGAACAACTGATGAGATTAAAGCAAGAAGTTGAGAGAAAGCAGCCGGAATTAATCAACAGAAGGGGTGTGGTTTTTCATCATGATAACGCTAGACCTCACACATCTTTAGCCACTCAGCAAAAATTAAGATAGTTTGGCTGGGAGGTGTTATGCATCCGCCGTACTACATCCGACTTTGCACCTTCAGATTTCCACCTGTTTCGGTCTCTTTAGAATTCTTTAGGCAGTGTCAGGTTAACATCACGAGAGGACTGCCAAAACCACTTAGCGCGGTATTTTGATCAGAAGCCCCAAAATTTCTATAGCAATGGGATCATGTCCCTACCTACAAGATGGCAAAAAGTTATCGAACAAAATGGTACCTACATACTTTAGTTAAATGTAAATAAACTATATTAAAAAATGTTTTGAATTTCCTTAAAAAATGCGAAGAAACTTTTTCTCCAACCTATTATAAAAGCTAGGTCAGGTCTCTGTGGTCAGGTGCAATGATGTCAATGAATGATTTTACAACACTTACAGAAATGCCCCAGAGATCAGTAGTTTTTTAACATTGATCAGTTTAAATGCTTTGATAATGTCGTATGATTTACTTAATTTTAATTCAATTGTATCCCGCGTTGTCGTACTATATTTTTTAAACATTTAATCTGCGATTATTTTTGTAGTATAGACTGGACTGGAGCAAAGAATTTTCGAATGCTTTGGCTACTTCATCTTCATGCTTGACATTATTATTATTAATATTTAAATTAAATACATTATTATAAGTCTTGACTCTTCCAGTCTCTTTCCAATTCCATTTTTTTCAATTAGCTTTAACTTTATCTGGACTATTTTTAATTTTTGAACATAAATATTGTGATTTTGCAACATGACAGACATTCATTTTAAAAAACTGGTGTTTTCACGTACCTGTATATCGGTGAAGAGGTACCGATACTGTAATTATGTACCGAAACAGTGTCAGTACCTCTTCACCGATATACCGGTACGTGAAAACACCCGTTTTTAAAATGTATGATATTATAATTCACGATAGTTATATGAGTAAACCTGCTCACTGCATAGTATTGACAGACATTTTTAAACATTTCTGAATAATTTTCCGACTTTTTTGTATGGTTTTTCGCTGCGAAGTTCATACAAAGTTTGTCTGCTTTTATGATAAATTTACCTCATTTTCCCATCGTGACTGTAAGCTTAGTTGTATTAATTTGTAAGTGAATTTGTAATTATTATTTTCCTGCTCACTGCATAATATTGTAAAAGTTTTATCATGTTTCTCAGTAAGCGATTTTGTAAATCTTATGAGAAATAAACAATCTAAAACCTAAACCATGACAAATATATATGTTTTCACAAATACAAATGTTTTCACCGTTTTTTAGCCCCCCTCAGATTCGGCTCAGCGATGATGAGTTAGTCAGTCAGTCAGGTTAAGACCATTGCTAAGTAAACATTTTTCTAAAGTTTGACTAAAATAAGAATAAAAAAATCACCTCAATGTTGCGGTGGGAGAGTGCTCTAGGTTGAGAAACTAGAAGTTGCGGGTTATATTCCCGCTGTGGGACAAATATTGCATGATCTGTAAATATTTGTTCCGGGTCTGGAAGTTGTGGTACTATACAGGTGGAAAAAATTAATGTGCCCTAAATATAACCATTTTAAATCTTTATGATAGATTATTTTACTTAAAGGAAACATTCCTTTATTTATAAAAAGATCAAAACTGCATTCAAATATTACTCGTGGTTTTTCATATGATATGGAACCTAGTGTGGGGTTCAGGACTATGGTGTTGGGTGTGTAGAACAATATTACGAAGAGTCAACTGTATTTTGATATTTTTATGATATTTAACCAAAAAAGATCTTCTGTTTATGACATGGTATTAGTTAAAGGACTCGATTCTTGATTCTAAATAAAAACAAATTAGACATCAATTATTATTTTAGAGATATACTGATAAAAAAAACCCAGTTCCCGAAAATAATAATAGATCGTGAACGCGAAAACGTTTATGCGTCATATAAAAGTGAAACAACTAATTCCGATGAAGGTAAACTTGAGACAAGCGTTCCACGAATTTAACAGAGGTTTTACGGTCGAACATAATATTAGAGTCGTCACAGGCTCACAGCTGGCAGCTGGCAGGATATTAGCTGCAAATCGCTCAAAACCGTGATCGGTCATCGTCTTAACCTCAAGTCATTATACATATCCGTTTTACTGCGTATAATTAGTGTAGCCGAGCGGCGACGCGACAAAGCTGTAATTAAACTAACGGAGCGCGTCGTTAACATCGAAACCGCAGCTTTACTGCGATTCTCCGCTTAGGGCAAAAGTCATAACTTCACAAACGCCTTGTATGTAATCGATTGACGGATATAATACCCCACCTTCTCAATATACCGTTTTTTCCGCGTTGATACAGCGAACCGCCGTTGATTGTCTACACGAACTCAAAATGATAGTAATTATAATTAACTTACGACATGAACGCAGTTACATTCCGAAAATGTTTCCATTATAAGTACGTACTAGTAAGCTACCTACGACTGCAAGTACCAATTAATAGCGGTTCTGTTATCTGTACCCATAACTTCAGAGATGATTGCAGTGCAGTCTAATAAATTAAAATTTTCTCTGATGCTGTTTCATGAAATGAAATATTAAATATTTTTTATTACTGTTATCGATCGAGATACTCTTTCTAAGTAGAGTCTACCGTGATTTGTTGTACAGAGACAAAGTTATTCAGTAGGTATAAACTTTAGTATTAAATCAGATAGTAAAGCTGGCTAAATAGACGGATTGCGTGTGCGAAAAGCTCGTGTCGTGGAATCTCCGGGCTGGTAGGAGCTTATCGCCAGCGAGGCAGCATCGGCACCGTTAGAGCGCAGTTCGAGTCGCCTGTATATGGCGGGGCTGAGTGGAGAACAGCCTCGAGTGGCGCCGCCCGCGCCGTCGTCGCCACCGCGTCGCGAGATCCTCCATCTAACGGTCGCCAGGAATGTCGTTAGCATCCAGTTTTTGCTAAGCTTTATTTTAATTAAAAAGCAATTCACTCTCACGCCAAATACACGAAACCATAGCTTATAACATCCTGTTTCGCACTAGTGAAACAGCGGAGACAATCGTTCTAGATACAAAAATTGTCGATGTAGGTTACTCTCACGCGCAGGCAATGGTGCGATGGAGTGTCCAAATTCCGAAATGCCAAAGTGAATAACAATTACCTACCGGTCATAGCCATGGGTCTACGGACGTAGCATCTCTAATTCCGCCGATGCCTAATGATTCGCTTTTACGTAGGTATTGTGTGACGTTCTAGATGGCTTTGCACGAACAAAAAACCACTTAATGCAAAATCGTGTGCTTAGGAACACGGGCTCGGGCGATCGAAACGAGGAGACAGCATGAATTTAAAATTTGCACTACATTAATATGGATCGTCGTTTCAATGAATGAATGTCGCCGTGGTCGCCATTCGTGATGAAGTTCACACGGGTAGACCTAAACATTGTATGGTCTCATTTGAATATACTTCCTATGTATAACATAAATTCAAGTGGAATTCTTTGAAGTAACCGTGCTAAGGATACAAAATCTGTTGGTACAAAAATAGCATCATTTAATAACATGCATCGTGAAAGAGACACGCACGTACTGATGTGCAAGTACAGTTAGGCGTAGGAAGAGTCGCCGCGTCCGTCGGCCGAGAGGTGCACTGCCACTCCTCTCTTATATCCCCTAGTTGTTGTATTTATGTGACAGCTGACAAATGAGAGCAACCTTCTTCGATCTGGATTTGGCCGGAGATGTAGAAGATATACATAGATCCATTGCTGTAACTGGCGTTAGTGCTAGAGCCAGGAGCTAGCTCGTGTATAATTTTCACTTTTTGTGAAAATAGCTCGATCCCGTTTTTACTGGGATATTTACCATGATTTGTGAGTTTTATTGATTCCCTATATTTCGGCGCAGTTAAATGCACCATTACCATACAGTATTAGCTAATGAACAGATTGACTCCAGTGAAAAATTATCTAGTAACTAAATCAGTAACGTCGAGAAATTCGTTATTGCATTTTAGTATTTTTTCTTATTTAGTACCTATTCTTATCTTATGGATGGATTGTGTGAAAGATGACATAAGTAAGAAAAAAGTGAGTACTGAGATGACGGGTGATGAATAGGGAAGAAAGGAACATGTTGTTCCGACCCCACATAACGTGGGAAAAAGAGCAGGAAAATGATGATGAGTACCTATTCTTATCTTAAATGCTATTTTACTACTGCGACCTACCTATGTCTCACCCTGTCACACGATTAGGTATACCTTAAAGATACTTATTAGTCATTGCATTTAGTTTATTTACCTACTTCTAGACTCACAAATATTGATGCTGGTTTTCTAAATAACTTCCTGTTCTACAAAAACATAGCGGATTAAAGTTTAAAATAGTACGAATTTAAAAGCTTATTAATGCGATTTATGTATGTATAATTTACTGCGTGGATCACTAACCTCAAAACAGGTTTTTTATTTGCATCGAAACGTCACTTTTATAACGCATGAATAATAATCTGGGCTAAGCATTCAAAATCCGTCATGGACATGGTTAACATTTGATACTTGTTATACCCTGTATCTCAATAGAATTTTAAACAAAATGCATTGATTGCTCAATAAATTTCGAGGTCTTATTATTTGAGATTCTAACCAAGTACTTTAAAATTAAATAAAAAATAGAGAAATTTTTATATTTTTCAGTTTTAAAATATGCACTAGTGTAAATTAGATGAACACACACACACACACACACACACACCCACACGCACACTTTTAAATTAATTAAATAAAAGAGATTTCGCAATTATTGAGAACGGTCTGTCCTACTTTAAAAATTTAACTGCACTGTAAAGTTTTAGATATTTTCAAGCTTATTGATATTGTAGCGTAAGCTAAAAATTATAGCAGTGTTTGTTGATCATCGGGTATATAACGATTAGGTATACGGGTAGAGAGAATATCATGCGCGGAAAGCTTCTCACGGGCATACGTCTTATTCCGGGTCACGAAACAAAACAATGGTAGATGCTTATTCGTAGCCATCACGTTAGTATCACTATAAATAAGAATAACTCTGATACGTACCGATATAATCCCATTAACATATGATTGCACCTGTCTGATATAATCTTTCACACTATTTCTCCGTTATTCATTGTAGTTACGAAAGTGTTTTATATCTTCGCATTTCTTAGATATTTATTACTTAAAAGAATGATTATTTATGGCCTGCCCACTCCCATATTCTGTTGCATTTGTTAGCCGTGGTAATCGAAAAGCGAAGTTCTTTTACTGCTACCTGGTGCACAGCGATTATGAACTATATTTTTAAATTGCTTAATGCAATTATAGAGTTTTATGATTATACGAGTACGTATAACTTTACCGCTATTAGTTATCAAAATGTGCTAAGTAAGAAATGCTGTTTTTACTAATCCTATGTGTATCTTTAAACCTTGCAAGTAAATGGTAATTTCTTCAATAAAGTAATTTAGTCATACTTCAAGCGTAATTGATCTAACACCTCGATATGGCTTTCATGTGGTAACTTTAAGATTTTGTGATTTAAACAGAGTTTCTAATCAGTAAAATGGTATATTAGTACTTAATTAAACCTATTTCAATTTAAGTAATTTAGTTATGCACTCTAACAATGAAAACATTATTTTAGGTACATACAATGCAATAAAAGCAGTTGACTGTCTCTTTATAGAGCAGAGAGAAATACCGTGTAACCACGCGATATCGTTTAGCTTTTGTTTCGAAAAACGACTAAAACCAGTATGGTGTTTGTGCGCGGTATTTAACACAGATCTATATAAGTTTATAACCTCATAGCAAAAAATTTAGTGTCTTACCCGCAGTCGCGTACGCGACACACGCGGCCAGCGCGAGCAGGACCCCCGCCGCGCGCCGCCGATCCATCTGACCCCGTCCTTCTGCAACAAAACAAAACACAATCCATTAGAGCCTATCTCAAATCCAAAGTCTTGCACCCTACTTCTAATAACTACCTATCTTGTCACTTCTGTATCCACAACATGAGTGTTCGATTTCGTCGCACTCCAAGTACAATTTGGAACCAGTTTACACAGCTCATTTCTCATAAATCGAATGATGTGCTTGTACCTATGATAGTTGAAAACAACAAGTTAGGCACGATGTAAAGTGATTCTCTGTTACGGTACTCAATAAAAGCGATCTTAACGCCTCATCGTTTTTAAATATAGATGCGTTTACCGGCCATCAATAAACATAACAACCGGTGCAAAGACATACTCATACAGTCTAACGACGCGTGCAAAACCAATTATTTTATCTCCGTGACACGACTACCAATAAAAACAACCGATAGTTTAGATATTGAGAGCTATTAAGACTTCTTGTGGTATCCTTACTTTTTTGATGCATCATCGCAGTTTAAACCAAACGTTTGCAAAATATTAAAGTTCAGTAACCGACGCGGATCGTCCCAAAAGAAACAAAGAAGCTCTACAATAAATTAGTAATTTATTTCCTCCTCGGGATGCGGCGTATGTTTTCCTGTAAGTATAGTCCCGGAGGAAGCATAATAGGGGCAATATACTGGGATGGCACGTGGAGTCGCCTGACTGTGTCGCGGATGTAAGTATCGACGCGTGCCTGAGTGGAGGTGAGCCAACGATCGAGGAAAGGTCCTTACTACAAAGAACATTGGCACTTATATAGGTACATAAACTATTTAACTGAATATTTATGCATGAAATGAAATTTTCTAAACGTATTTTAGCTCTCAACTGTGCCAATTTTAAGTAGGTACATAATTAATGAAAGTTTAAACCTCAGAAGAGTTTCTTACACTTTTGTGACCAAAAAATGACAGCATTGTCTAAGTGATTTTAAAAAACTAAGGGGTTGTATCTAAGGTAGGTATCTAAGAAAAACAATAGTGCCTAAACGATCGGTTGGTACCTACTAATACCAGATATTACCAAGGATTTTTTATACTATTAAGTAGTTATTAAATTCCTTGTTACTACAGAATGAAGCAAACAACCCATAAACATTTTCATGCATGAAACCTTATTTCTCATTGAAATATTGTGTCAACAATGTTTCATAACCTACAATTGGCCAACAGCGGTTAAGAGCGCGATCTTGTAGGAGAGTCCTCAATGCATGTTGTACGTACCTACTGGCTACTAGGAACGCGGAAACGTGAGGTTCGAGCAAAAATGTGCCCGTTTAGCTTTGAGTGAATAGGGAGTTTAACTGTCCATTCAAACGGGCAGCTATTCTAAACAATGTTAGTGTTGGCTGGCTAAAGGATTACCACTGGTTCACAAGGTAAGCAAAGCGTCATATTGTATTGTAAGCACATTTTTGGAAAGAACACTGGCTCATCTTTTTTGAAGCTGTTTTAATATAAGTAAAAACATAAGAATTTCCATTTAATTTCATTTATATAAGCGCTACTGCTGAAAAGCGAAATTTTTGTCATATTTATAAATTAGAAACACGTATTATTTAATTTTACAGAAATAAGTGTTTACTAACAAAAAACTCAACTTTATTTTGTAATAAGTACAGTCCCATAATAATTAAGTATTGATGATTCTAATATAATGCAATAAATATACCTAGCCTATGTTACTCAGGGATGATGGCATTGTCCCTGAGTACAATGAAAACTTAAGGCACGGGCACAGCTGGGGCGGGTTGCTAGTTTATGAGAAAATTTATAATATTGAAATCCATGATTTGAATGATGAATGAGCATTCATATAAGTTACCTAGTACCTTCTAATAAAGGTAACGAGCACCATTGATAAATCTTATCTAACCCTGAACGAGGTATTGGTAATACTAATGACTCTAATTTACATAAAAAATACTTCGATTTAGATTTCGTTTAACTATCTGTTTAGGATATGGTATCTAAATAAAGAAACGCACATATGACATAATTTTGGCAGAAATAAAAAAAAATTAACCTCTGACCTAATGCAAAAAGGTTTTTATTTTTACCTACATGTTTACGTCTATTTCTAAGTGTGAAAATAATATTGTGACGTTATACCTAATATTAAGATAGGTACTAAAAGACTCCCAGATCGCCAAAACACATTATGTGACGCCTTATTTGCTTTGTATTAAAGGTATTCATGAAAGAGTAAATACAAAATTCAAAAGAATTATCGGACCTAATGCCTGACTCCGCGGGCCAAACCTGTGTAACCGTGGGAACGCACTTATTCGTACGTAAACCTTACAAACAGTCTAGAAATATATGTACCTACTCATTTCGGTACTTATATCTTGTCATTACATCCAAGTTGTTTGAACGTCACCCTCCACTACAAGACTCCGAGGGAGACTTGCTTTATTTTTCTCCCTTGTCACGGCACCTGCTAGTACGTTAAGTGTTCTGACGATTCACCGGTCTACAAAGGTCTTAGTCATAACTTGTCACAAGCGTAATAAACCTCTTTAAACTACCACTTGTGTTCAGAATTTCAGTCGTGAGGTGTGGCGACTTCCTCACTTGAGGAAGCTAATTGTCAAGCTAAGGTAAAATCTGACACTTGAGTTGAGGAAAAACCTCAGGGAAATACTAAGGAAACTCATCTTCCAGTTTTTTAAATTTTGCAGCAGGTATATGACTTGACTTCTTTACTTAGACTGGGGATGTGAAGTAAAAGCCTCGCACCATCCAATAACACCCTCATACGAGTGAAATAAGCTAATTGTTAGTACCTGCATACCTACGAACAGAGAAAACTTTTTTCTTTTGTTTTGCTAAACTTAGATAAGTAATTATTGTTTTTTATTTTCTTAATTATATTTAGGTAATTAGATAGCCTGGACGAACCCCGCCTAAACGTAAACGGTAAATAATTTATCAGAGCATGGTAAAATTTAAATTAAAATCAGTGCTGTTTTTGCACTACATGCAGAATAAGCTGAATTTACACCATTTACCCTTATTAAACATGGTTATATTATTATGTTAAACATTGTATTAATATGTTAGTGATGTTTTTTAGTTTATATTTTTATGAACCGTATTTTCCAACCACAAAATGTCTTAAAACGCGTTCCAGGAAGTATATAAGGACTTCATGGCAATTTGAGTTTCCAAATACGGAGGTAGCACGATTTACGAGACAGTACTCTACTACTATAGAAAAGTAGTAGAGTAGATATATTTGCATAGATATAAGATTTATTCGAAAGGAAGGAGTCTCTTGTGTTCGCAAATACATTAAAATCTATCAGTGATATAGTTATGTGAGTATCTGCAGGGGTCCCTCCGTCTAGACGCTCTCTCTGCAAGTCACCTCTCGGGAGGGTGAGGGTGCAGGGTGTTCACCACTATCTATTTATTTGCTTTACTAAAACACCACGTGTGCCAGACATCGAGAGGCCACACAAATAAATATCTATTGTTCACTCACATCCATATTCAGGATTTGTAAAACATTCATTTATTTGTATTAATTCTCACGTTTAGTAGATTTTAAGGCAGTAGAAAGTAGTTTAATCTGAAAGTAAGAAAGATAAATTTATTTTATTCACTATAAACAATGCAAACCCAATTCCCAAGCCTAATTTGGCGTACCGTTTCCTCCAGCGGTGTGTAACATCAAAAGTAACAGTTACTTTGATTAAGATAATACTTTGAGCCAAACGATATTGTTACAAAGTACATAACACTATCACACTATAACAAAGACATTTTCAATTTGCTCAAATGGTACTAAAGTGCTACGACGATGCTACGAGACGGTATATATATTATATTATAATAAAACATGAGGTAGAGTATCGTTGTTCTCGAAACAAAAGAGGAGTTGAATTTCGATAGATTTCGCCTCTTATTAGCTCCCGATAAATAAAGTGATTCGATCAGATCGGAAGGGCGTCATTGGTTGGGCAGTGGGCGATCAGCGGCGGTGGGTCGCTGTCCGCGTGACGTAGCGGCATGTCTGCCCGACTGCGATGTTGCCCAACACATAATTTCGGAACACTGCAACCGCAGCGAGCATTGACACCAATTTCTTGAACATTGGAGAACTGTTCCGAGATCGGGACCCACTATTATTTTATGCATTTATCTTTTGCACCTACTTTTATATTTTTGAGCAAAGTCTTAAAACACAGCTGCAACATAATACAGGTAGAACATAAAATAAACCGTTTCTAAACGTGTTTAATAAAACTTATATATAACGTTATGCATAAAATTTAGATTATCTATCAACGACAATTAAAAAAACAAGTTGCGCATTTTCGTAGCAAATGCGTAGCACCCATGAAACTGATTCGACCAAACTTGGTATAACTATTTTGGGGAATGCAAAATGTCATGCAAGTAATATGTCAGTTTACTCTCGAATCTACGATTTATTTGGAGAATAGTGCTTATTTGAGTTTGGACGAATCCAACCTATATAAGTACCATTTGGTTTCCAGATTTCAGATTTATTTATTAACCATGTATAACATTGGCTGTCATACAATGCAAGTAATAAAAGATTAATTTGTCAATATTATAAGAAACATTTTAAACCGTAAACAGTTCTGGTGCCTTACTCTTGAATCCAATGACAATTCCGATCCAATCCCAATTTCTATTTACTGCTGTCAAATTTATTACTCATGAAAACAAGGTTGAATTTGGCACTCAGTTTGCTGTCAAAAGTACGAAATGTCATATTCCAATACTTGTCCAATACCGTTCAAGAGATAATAAAAGTTCTACCTAGGCCGGAATAAATGGTTACGCTAAAAAGCAGCGCAATAGATGGGAAACGCGATGACCCGGGGGTCGCTTGTACTCGGCGGGAGGGCACAGCTTACGCCTACTTCGCGAAAGCTACGTGTGCACCGACACTTATATTCCAATCGCAGATTGTGATCAAAGTTTATGCATATGAAATCGTGTTAATGCACCGATTAGTGATTCTCACGGGAAGGTATGACGCTCTTAAAGAAATTCGCTGGTGAGGTCTCAGAGGCAACAATGCACGCGCGTCGTTCGCACAATGCGCTCACGTACGCGTGTCGCGATTATCGGCTGTCGTAAATTACCAGTGATTTGCATAGAGGACATGCGACACCGACGCCCGACTCGTTATTAGATTCGGGTACACGGTGACACTACATCGTTATTAGGCGATAATTGTCGGTGAAGTGTAGCGGTCGATTAACGGCAGACTCAGCTGGTCACGTACATATTAAGCAGCCGACTCATGTACGTCGTGCATACCACTTAAACTACATAAGTGGATGTCTCGAAGACAATCGTGTCATGTTTCAATTGCAAATAAATTCATACTTGAGTTCATTTATTTTTATAAGCTTTTAATTGATATTAATAGTAATAATAAATAAATAATGCTGGACAATCCACACAGCATCATCTAGCCCCAAGATAAGCTACTGTTTAAACAGAGCTGTGTTATGGTACTAGATGACTGATATATACTTAATACAATACAATACATAGATAGATATTTTTTATTATATATAGAAAATACCCAGAACACCCGGAACAAATATTTGTAGATCGTACAAACATTTGACCCGAGGCGGGAATCGAACCCGCAACCTCCGCGTCGCAGGCGGACCTGCGCCCGCTGCGCCACATCGGTCGTCAACGTATTATAACGGTAGATCTAATATAAAATAATTTTATTCAATCCTTTCGTTGTATTAATGTAATGTATTAATCACTATGGTATAATAATTTAAATAATATTAAATAGCAGTAGTATAATGTAGTAATGAACCTATATTATGTAAATAATATAATATAAAATAAATTAGTGCATAAAACATGTATAAAATCGTAAATTAAGAGCAATAAACTCATTTTAATACAATAGCACTAATTGCACGCACAATTTGATTACACGAGTAGGTACCTACAGGTATCAAGGCACATAAGTAAAGCAATGTTGGTCGTGCGGAAGTAACTCGATGTGGCAGGGTTTGTGCCCCCAAGGGAATACGTAGGAAGATAGCAAATATTAGTTTCCTTCATGAGGCTAAATCTTGCGGTTCATTGACCTGCGCAAATTTGGTGTCAGCGTTCAGATTGTGGAAACCGTTTATAAACTTTCTCACATAACAGTTCTTTATTTACTAGAACACTTTATTAACTACTTATAATGGTTATGAAACTCATTTGACTATCTTAAATGCATATTTTGCATAATATTTAAAACTTTTATCTATTGCAAAACCATTTTTCGTAAAAGCTATGCTAATATTACTAATTTAGGCCATTTCTCTGAAAGGTGTTCTCACACGTACGAATACAAACCTATGAGGCTAGGTCGTATTAAGGTTAGGATCGTATTTAGCGACCAATCTTCCACGTAGTTTGAATTCCAAATAATTCAGGCAGATTCGCACTAGATTATTCGCCACCGTTAGTCCGCGTTAGCATTCTGTTCGAGCACTCGTAGGTATACGAATTATCTTGTTTTCAGCTATTTCGTGATTTCGATTCGATCTACTTATAACGATAATTTTGGGGTTTTCTAACTTGGTAAGTAATCATTAAAATTCAAACGATGCCGTCAACACATTCCACCATATTATTATTGAACTAGGTGTCAAGTAAATACCAAACGTTCTCTTGAAAAATTCAAATATACTTGCGGAATTTCGCATTACTTCATGAGAAAAGCCGGCTTTAGCGTTTATAGTCCGTCAAAGCTCGTGAGTGCATTCTATGTCTGTGTGTTCGAAGAAAGCCACCGTTAGTGTGAGTGGCTGTTGCTAGGCATACGTTGAATTTGCGATTGTTGGTCCACGAACGCGGGCGCGTCGCTCACACGATGAGCGTTGCCCCCGCGCCCGTGCTCCTAGCTGTGCCGTGCGCCGGCAGCCCCTGCTATCCGCTTCAGGATTGCAGCTTACAAACCTCTCCCACGTTTTGCTGTTCATTGTTTATTTAATTGCCCTTGATCGCAGGCTCGATTTTGCAGTTATTAGTGTAAAAAATGCAACATAGACTTGACGAAAAGTAACAAAGAGATTAATTTCCTGTCTATGAGATTTAGCACCCCCGCATTCCCCTGTCTGTTGCCCGTAGAGAACGGTTCATATTGCTCTGTCTATTAGGGCGAGCGCTGACCCGTGTTGCTCATACACCCCTTGCACGCGCAAGCTAACCCATCAGCCACTAAATCAGTGACCTTTGAGCCCTGTGCCCTTATAATTCGAAATCTAATTACATTCTGTCGCAGAACTTTTGTTATCGCAGGGACGTGATTGTATGGGTTTCATTACATCCATTTGGTTTCCAGGAATCAAGGGCTACGGCGTGATGTCTTTTGAGTTGCATTCATAGCTCCGTTGGTTGGAATGATTCGTGTCGAACAGTGTTTACGAGCGTTTGCCCGATAGCTGGTCGACCAGTCATTACTAGCCATATCTCTGTGCGGAGAATGAATGGCAAGTGCTTACAAGTCAACGTCACAGCTTAGCTTTAAACGAGCGGGCGCAAGCACGTAAAGGTAGTAACGCTGATTCCATGGGAGTTTTCCGTTACCCATTTAGATATTTTTGTGTTTGCATGTTTTGAAAAGTTTAGTCGTTATAGGCCTCACTGAAAACTAAATCTAAATAAAAACGATTGTTTTATTTTATGCACTTTAAGTAAGCTGATTGCCGGAACCATACAATCTGTCGTACAATCATATCGTCTGTAGGTATACCGTTCGGCGCGACATAATGGTTCACCGGTTATTAGACTACTTGACACTTACTAGAAAATCGTGAAATAGGACCTAAATATAATATGTATTAGTATATAGTAACAAAGTAACAACCATTTATTTTAAGGCAATCCTATGGTGATAGCCAATAAAAATGACATGCATGCCATTTATAAGCTCACGGAATTGCATCCATGAAACGACTCGAGTAGTACAAAAATAACAATAATGGCAGTCTCCTGTTTTCTCTGTGGGACTGGAAGGTAGGAAACTGGTTATAGCGCAAAAACGATAATAAAGAGCCCTAGACATGAAATATTTATACATCGCATTATCATATTACAAGGGAATCGTGGTCATCGCTTAGAAAATTATGCTATTCGTTTTCACTCGGAAACCACCGTCAGAGAAAAAAGAAATTGCATATTTTTTTAGATAAGTCGCTGGCGCGTGGGGAATGCGATCCCCTCGTATCCTGCCTGCTTGGAAATTATAATTGTGGTGTATACTTGCGAGTCGGCAATGGAGACGTAGCAATTATAATCACGTGATGACTTAACGATATATCCTGTAACCATCATTACCTAGATAGGCCTAGCTTTAGTATTATTTAGTGCTATAAAACAAGAGCCATAAAAGTGAGTTTTTAATCAACTGTCTATTATTCATGGCGCTGTAAAACATCATGTACGTATTTGCGATCACTCTATAATATAACAAACACTACCTGTTGTGGGTGTAGCTACATGTACCTCCAGCTATCTAAGCTCGTAAACCCAAGAGTTATAGCTCATTACGCTCGGTACCAAAGGATTATTCCCCCGAGATATAGTGCTTCACTAATATAACTTCCAAGACAAACTTCAACTTAGAAACCTGGCTAAATGGACTTATTTTACTTTGCTTGGAACATGATAGGTAAATTATGTTTAGCACCATTAAGAATAGTTCCTCCAATATGCTCGCCGTTTGCTCTCATTATAAAAGTTTTAATGCAAGTTAATTAACAGAAAATATAAAATGTCTCAGAAACTGTCTGTTATGAAGAATTATTCAGAACGTGTGTGCTTGAACATCGCTGTGCGTTTTATTATTTTCGTCCAGATTTATGAATAACGTTATGTAATCTATTGACGAATGATTTGCAGATGATCTAGTTTTTTTTGTAATGTTTGTTGATCGGTGAATGCCGAACTAATCTAGTTCTCATTTCACAATTTCGCCGGAAGCTCATACAGCTGATCGTCGTCGTCGCTAACAGATCTACGAGGTTAAGCAACTTTTGCGTTAGGTACACAGTACCAGGGACATTTTCATCTGAGCACCAAGTGCTTTGGAGGGCACATTAAGCTGTCTTAAATAGGGAGGAAACTCGATCATAGACTGTAATTCGATCAGTTTTATTAAATCTGCAGTTGAAATGGCTTGGTTCCAAAATCCAAATACCAAGTCACAAGGGGAAAAAAAAAGGATTTCTTCTACAAAAAGTAAAGTAAGAAAGGTTTAGATTTATATTACTTACCTAGGTATAGAAAAGGTGGCTCTTTGTATTAAAAACTAAAGGTTTCTGACTTTTCTGGATCGAAAGGCTGTTAGCCACACAGAATCATTAAAGCTATCGAGATCGAGAAACGAGCAGCGAGCATCGATTTGAATGAATTACCCTTCAGCAGAGCACGGGCGGGGTCAGTCTGTGCGTGCAACACCGACCCACATTTGAAGGATTACAAGTAGCTGCCGAGAAAATTTACCGCTAACATTGCCATATAAGCTGTATGAATTTTAGGTCGCTACAAGCATAGCATGCTCTTGTGCCGACATCTGCACAAATATTGATTTAGTAAGTCGGAGCGACAATGGCGGCGGGCCGCGCCCGCGCACCGAGTGTTAGTCGCGACTTCACGAGGGCCGACGAGGGCAACACATCAACATCACCATTCTTTCACTCACCCATAACCAATATAATCGATCGCAGGCAAATAACTCGTCAAAGATTTTCTCACGGTCGGTAGGTATGTTCCTATGTAGGTACCTATTACATATTACCAGAGTTGGCCACTGACTCATACGAGCTTACTTACTTATCACTTTCAGACCAGTTTGCTGTAAATAAAAAAACTGTAAACTAGGTAAATATCAATCGGTTTTTAGAAATTAATTATACAGGTAGATAATGGCAACTGTTTGTTACACCTCTAATGTTCCAGGGCACTCTCAAATACATAGGTACCTAACAAAATGGAGTAGTCAGTTGTAATGCGTGTGAGATATGAGTAAATTAATAAACTGTTATTTCAGGAAATGCTTAGTGCATGACAATAAAGAATAACAAGATAACGATATTCAACAAATCTCCGGAATCCAATCATAAAAGACTCATTAAACCTCGCGAAGCTAACACTCATTTTGCACTGAGGACAATATAAGACTGCATCGGACAGGCTGTATTTCTGCTCGAGTGTACAGTTTAATATCCAATAATCATGAAAAGAGAACCCACAGCAGGAAATTATCTTGTTTCGCTTATTTGTTATGTAATGCATACGAAGCATACGAAGCTGATGGTGGTTTAGTACCGTTATGGGCCATGCTGCAATTTTTAAACAACCACTTAACTAAATGATACGCATTTACGAGCAATAATAAGTGGGTATTACTTCGCGGATGCACTAAGCAACAAATTGTTAGAAACAAAACATTGTCTCATGTATCTTTTTACTGTCAAAATTATACGTAGTAAAAAGTTGTGTAGGTCTTGTAGTTTTGTATTCGAATGTTGATATGAAATAAAGATAAAGATGTTTAATTATTTTCAAAATTATAAGTATAAATACATGAGTCTATTAACGCAACTGTTTTTTTATTGATGAAACTTAAATACTGTCTTTTGCTAATATTGATGTCGATATTTATATTAGTCAACGATGGCAAGTTAAATGTCTTGTATTGTATAGCCTGTAAGTCAATCTCGATTAACTCACAGACAACAAGCAATAAACCCAAGCGATAGCTTACGAAAGAAAATAGTACCAGAGAGATGTTATCGTGAATATACGATTTGAATAACATGAGTTCTCTTATCGCTCCGACTGTCTATCTATCTCAACTGTTTCACAACGAAATGCTGACCCCTTGGCATCTTTACAACCGGATTTATCTATTGAATCTCATATTTTTTGCTAATTTTGAAGAGTAACCTAATCTTATAGTTTCAGATTATTTGTTTTGCGTTTATAAATAAAGATAACATTCACTATACAATCCGGATTGCCAGATGCCAATGCATCTTTCGAATTTTTAGTTTTTTGACATGCCGATTTCCTTCGTTACTACTGATTGTGTGCACTGGCATTGCGCACATATTTTTTTTTATAGAAATATATATTATTGCGTAAAGTAATGCGTATTATACAAATGTAATAGAATTAAGGAAGTAAAATACTTATTTATTACATCAGCTCTTTATACAAAGTCCCTTTTTCATAGTTATTAAAGAACAGAAACATTCGTGATTAGCTTCAGCGTCAAGATATAAATAAGTACTCATAAAAATTATCATTATCGATGTGGAAAAAACAGACGTTGAAAAAAACCCTAAGTTCTTTCAAGGTGAAAATGGCGGCTCACGAATACTCAAAAGCAGATTCAGGGAAGCTGTGAATCAGGAAGTGGTTAAAAATTAATACTTCTAGCCTAACGATTCTTTTAACAATATTGGGACCTCTAAAATTATCTATACTTACTTAAACTTTTTTGTTATTTAAATAGCGGGCGACACGAAACTGGAGCGTTCCGTAGCAAATTCAAATTAAGTAGACACTGTTGTAAAGTTCGGCACTTTGTTTTATAAGCCTCAACTAAGACATAATGTATGTAACTCTGCGCTTAGGTCTATGATTAGGTGTTAGTATAACTTCTATCTAACAGCTGCTATAACATCGCTGAAGCGATAATATTTATCGTAAACTATATTACTGTGGCTCTTGGTAGAGTAGGTCGAATTTATATTTTTAAAAGGTATGTTAAATATGACAAAGCCTGGCGAACAACTGCCCAGGATCGCAAATCCTGGAGGAATGGGAGGGAGGCCTTTGCCCAACACTGGGATCCAGTAGGCTAACAGTATCAGTATCAGTATGTTAAATATTGCTAAGGAAGTAGGCAGGCACGTCAAGTTGGGACCTTTGAACGGCAAGCTCTCCATACCCAATAATCAGTTTTCGTATGGTTAAAATATTTTCGTGCTCATTTCCTTTGGGCATTCCAAGTGTAAATAATTCATGTGGGGATTCAGTTGACATATTACTTCCAAAAGAGATCCTCTTCTCAAGATTAAAGGAAAACAAAGAATATTTAGACCTGTTTCGTAGGTACCTACTCAATAGGTAAGAGTGAAACATTTTTAGCATTCCGTTACAAGTTTGCACACGGAACCTAATTTATGTTCTCATCTAGGTGTCTGTCTTTTTCATTATTAATCTGAGGAGTTTTAGCGACTTTACAGAGCTTTTCATAACTTTTTTTATTAGTTTTCAGATTTTAAATATTAATCATATTTTAGGAATAATTAGTAGTAGGTAATTACGAGAATCACCTAATAAATATCTCGACAAGTTTTTTAAACTATAATAATATTATTAGTAGTACATTATGCAAAAATCTCGTGTTAGTTTTTGATTTTTCTGGCAATTACTTCTATGAGTTCTATACAGGTTGTGGTCCCTAATGGCAGAACAAAAAATGCAATCAGGTGAATGGGCCCGCGGTCTCTTTTTCCCTGCCTTCTACATTTATTTTACAAAGTTTAGCTCTGACGTGACTTTATTTGTTTTTATATAAGCTGTTTGAGGGCTGTGCTTAACATTTACATAAATATAATTTTACAGTTTCAGTACCTTACCTACTGTAAAAAAATTCAATATACTTAACTTAAAATAATAAAAGTCTAAGTAAATGTTTATTGCATTTCTAATAACACACAATACTTAAAATAAGAACTTAATTAATCACAAGAAAAACTTAACTTGAAAAGTAGAAATTAACTGAATTATTTATAGCTTAGTTATTTTGTTAGATAAATTAGCCTATAGTCGATCTCTGTCGCCACCAATTAATCAAGAATATTATTTTTAATATTTTTCTCTCGAGTTTATGATGGGCGCACAAGCTGATATTTTGTTTCTGTAAAATCAAAGTCAAAAGTGTTATATTCATTAGACAAGACAAAGACCATCACCTTGTCATCGAGTTTTATTTACACCTTAAAAACTGCTTTGTTAATAAAATTCTAAATAAAAGCTTTGTTTAAAGCTCAAATACAAGAAAATATATACAGTGCAGGATGAGAAATGGTTCAGCTTGCGTGCGTTATTTCGCACAAAGATTAGAGATCAAAAGTGCGAGACGTTTTCAGTGGCAGCGGAGCGCAGCGCGCGGAGGTGGTAATGTTGGTTAAGCGCCTTGGCCACTCGTAGGACAATGACATCGCACGTTCCGCACGATAAAACAACCTGGACATTATGGACTGTTACCGACTCTTATTCGCACATAAACCTAGACAAACTCACAATAATTGCGTTAGTAACCGTTGTAGGTAATATGCTTCGCGAACGCTGAACTATTTCAGTACGTTCACCGGAACCGGGCGCTATGTGCGCATCGATACTCAATGACATACACGCAATAAGACCCGAAATCTGGTTTCTCGGTCACGAAAGGAGGTAAAGGTTCTCCTTAATGCATGAAACATCGATTTGTATTTTAAACAGCTATCGAGTGGGACACGTTGGTACACATTTTTTCCTTTGTTTGTCATTGATGTTTTTTCGTTACCCAAATATTAAGTTTAATCGCAGAAATCTTCATTCAAATATTATTTTGTAAATGGGTAAAAACCTCACAGAATGGGCTAGTATTTGAGCACAAACAATGAGTTGTTAGTTGTAAGGTAAGAGTCCTTATACTCTCACACTTCATTTTCAACCCGGGAGGGTGTCGGGCGCTACTCAAAGTGCCCTGAGTGCTACAGACAAACCTTAACCGAGTCAAACGTCATACATATCGGTACAAATACTAATTGGTAAAAGACCTATTCAAACATAACATGAGAATTTTTACTCGGTAAATGGTAAAGTGGACATGTCTATTTGTCTTGTTATTTAGAGTGTGGGTGCTATGAGCGTGGGCACCGAGCCAGGCTTTTAGGGAGGTAGCGAACGCATCTCTTCACGCGACGACCAATCGCAACCGGATTCTATTATCAAAATATTGAGATCTCCCTATAAATAATGCATATCTAGCTCGACCAATGTTTGTGTTGCGATTTCTTACCTTATGCATGCTTTAAAGTTTACTTTATACTTAGCACAAAAGTAGTTTGAAAGGGTAGGAAAATAAAAAGCGACGGTCAGTGGGCAGTGATATGATCCTCATTGTTAGTCTCCGCACTTGGCGTACCTCACAAAGCGTACAGATTTATGGAGGCTTCAGGCTCTTTTACGCTGTTGTAAATCATACCTGGCGAGGATTTCCAGACGTTTATACTTTCAATGAATTTTATTATTATCTATCGTTCTCTTGTTCGTGCAATTACTAAATCTAAAGTACCTACATTTGGTAGCTGTTTATTTGTTTTATTTATAATAGCAAACTAAAAACTTAGGTTGGTACACATCATAAATAAAAATAAATGTTAAGAGAAATCGACTTGGACAACTAAAATGCGTAGGTAGGTATAATAAAATAATTGAGGTGGGTCATTTGGAGGTTAAGGAACACAATTTGACCCGATGCGATGATGTCACTACTTTCTATGTATCTAACTGATTGATGCGAAAGAAGATATTGCTATTGTATAAAAATTTGGCCAGCAAAAACTTGAGCTAAATAAAATCATAACCTACATTCTATTTGGTGGCAGCGAACACCAAGTGCTACGCACTTGAATGTGAATTTTAAAGAGATTTTACATAGAGTCATATTCGTATGTAGGTATATCTGTTCTGTTTATCGGTCATCGTGGTTGGCATCGTAGCATGGCTCGCATTCGATATTGATATTCAGGAGGCGACCCATGTCGAGGCTTCTTACATGCTCACTACCACACTTCTGTGCCTACATGGAGTGGAGACCAATAACCATTTACTGGTTAAAAGTAATATTCACTGTTCGCAAATTGAGTAAACTTTTAAATGTGTTACAAGTTACCGAATCTAGGTTCCTACATTGCAGCAAGTTAGGAAAATATTTGTGGGTAAACTAATTTTCAAACTGAGATAAGTAGGTACCTACTATTTACATTTAGTTTCAGCAACCGTCTGTATATGTATGACTTTTTAAACCTACTGAAAATTCCTAATAATAAATTTATCACGAAATCACAGATAACAAACTGGTATAGAAACGGTCTACAGCTTTTTTGCAACATTTTTGTGGTCCAATAACGGTTTTGGCTCCTATACAGCCGGCGCAGGCGCAACTCGCCATTGCCCGCCAATCTAAACCGCATCACAGCGCATCGCAAAATAAGTACACCTAAAAACTCGCATGCTGTCTTTCAGCAAAACAAAAACACATATTAACCATAGACAGCTCGAAAGACAGAATAAATCATGACCGTAGTAAAGCGTTCAAGAGAAACCTTTCATTGCGGATTGTTATGCCTGTTAGCTCGATTCACCGCAGTCGTCATTAAAACCATTGGCCGTTCCACCCCATTGTGGCTTTCGATTCTTACGAGTCTATAAACCTATATATCGCAGGTATGTGGGCAAATATGAAATGTGAATGGCAACACATGTGCGTCGAGTGTGGCAGGTTGTACGGGTCAATGGCACCTGTGAGGCCCAGATTCAGTTCCCCATAAGTTGCCATTTTCTCAGGAAGCAGCAGACGGGCGCGGCGCTGGCGCGTGGCGTGGCTTGCGACGACCGGACCGACGCATTCTGTCACGCCGGGACTCGCGCGCGCATATCCACGTGCGAACGCATTAATGTGAACTCACCGGACTCACCGCAGACGTTGGTTGCTCACTTTTGAGGGCGTTCATTTTATAGCTGTCGTTTCTTAATAATCGCTGGTTCGGCGTAGATGGGAAAAGTTACCGTACGTTTTTACCACTGCCTTACATTCGTGACTGCTACTTTCAGTTGAGGATCCATACCGTCTACGACTGTAGATTTATTTTTTGCCAATCTCATGGCTGACTGTTAAATGTTTGCATTGTTGTATTTTTTGTATATAATGTGGCATGTCTGGCTAGGTAAGTGAACATCACGGTTGGGTGTGAAGGAAGAGCGTCATCCAGTCACTTAGCTCACGGTAACTAAGCGTGTTTCCTCGTTGCGAGCTAATCAAAACAAAAGAGTCGGAAGCGTGCCGACCTTACAGAAGCAACAACATGATTATGTCTATTTTCGTGAGTCAGTTGTCCTGCCTTTAAATCCCAATAAAACTATAGAAGTGTCGCAAAAGATGGTTGTGAGAAACCGGAAGGGTTCATTCAACCCATGTAGTTGGACATTCTGGAATAAATAGGAATAAGTATAAGAACTTACTATCTGATAATGAGACTTTTTTGTAATGAGTACTATAAATTAATCATCTTCATTTTACCAATAGACGTTTACTGCTGAACAATGGACGCAGACTTTTTTCATAGATTAATTTATCTCTCATATTTTTTGTTTTTATATAATATACATATACATACATATATATTTAATTTCATTTAATGAGAAAAAATTAAACGTGCAAAATGACTCCCTTTCGGTCAATATATTATATAAATACATTTTACAGGGCAACTTGTATACGAATTAAATTCCGCACCTTATAAAATTCGATAAGTCGTATTTGATCAGATCAAAGTTTGGTTTCCAATAGTTCTTTAGAGAAAGGAAAAGTTGTATTTTTAAAGCAATCAATTGTTTAAATATTTAGCGTTAGAAACGTTAGAAAGGATGTTGCACATCACATTATTCATTACTAGCGGACCGGCCCAGACTTCGCACGGGTGCTAAACCTTCCTCTTGAATTACTCTATGTATTGCGAAAACCGCATTAAACTCCGTTACGCAGTTTAAGACTAAGCGTACAATACATACATAGAGACACATTACATTTTATGGGTCACCATCATTTAATCCTACTCAATATTTTTTATCATTTGAACCCAAAAATATTTAACATGAACTACCATTTTAATCCCACATGTTACTTCCGCGTACACAAGTGAATGATTAGCACAGAACAAATTTTACTACTACGTGCCCCCACCTCCTACCGGTTTTATTTACCTTAAGTCAGGATTATTAGGACAGGCATCTAACTGCTGTTATTTTGTCACTTCATTGAGTATAATATCATCCAAGTTTCATGAACTTTCTTAAAGTTTTTAAACCGTTTTTCAAACCACACATTTTCAGAAAACATACCATAATTATGGGGTATTCGTCTCTTGAAATACACTATTGTGATTCTTTCTCCTTGCACTCTAAAGTACATACTAAAATGTATAAAAGTATTATATACATTAAAATAATAAGCAGTATTTCTTTTGAAAGTTAAACATCGAGTAAGCTGCTGTAACCGCCGGTAATCGCAGAACCTTCACCCTGGACTTGAACTCGAAGCTTTACGCAATCAACCGCGCACCGCGCAGCGCCCGCTTTGCCGCCGCCACCCAGATTCGCACTCATGATGTCTTCACACTATACGTCACCAAACATATTATGTTTTTTCTTTTAAATTCCAGTCTTTAAGATCATTCTTTAGTTTGTGGACGCCTCGTGCATGGTGTCTTTAAAATGGCCTTGTTAAATACTCGATGTTTTCCTGCATTATTTATTGCTGTAGCGTCAACGAGACGTTATTAAAAAAAAACCTACTTGTTGTACACAAACTACTTCAGTCGAGTAGTGGCGTTATGTGGTAAGCGTTGATGTAACCATTTGTATATTTCGTTTGTTTATTGGTTTGGTTTTGTCTTTACCCAAAGAGAGGCTAAAAAAAATATATTAGATTATACTAGCTGTTGCTTGTAACTTCGTTCACGTGGAACTCGGGAACCGTACTTTTTTCCGGGGTAAAAAAGTAAAAAAAAAAGCCTATGCCTTATTCCCGGTCATTATCTTCTAAACTAAGTTAAGTAAGTAGGTAATAAGAAAATATATGGTTTTTTTTATTTTATTATTTATTGGTTTGCAATCCTCCTTACCATCCGATGAATTTACGCTTTTTCTTTGTGCAACCGAGTCACTGGGTTTTCTCACACGCAATTAAATTTATTTTATTTAAAATACATAATACACTTCTGAATGCTACTTATGTAATGTTTAGTTGCTATGTACTGTTAAGTTGTAGAGCAAGGTTACAGTAACCATCCGTAATTAACAGAGGTCAAGCCTTTTGTTTTGTTTATAAACTGAAATATAGAAATATATAAATTGAAATTGAATTTAGGTCTATTGTGAAAACTTACACAGTCAAAATATATTATAGTTTTAAGTATTAAGTTAGTAGAATAGGTGTCATTATTTTTTAGGGTTCCGTTCCTCAACATGAAAACACAGAATTCATATCCATCCATTATCATCTGTCTATCTGTCTGCTTATCTTTCAAGAGTCTTTTACTCGAGAACGACTAACGGTCTCGACTTTCAAAATCATACCAAATATGCCCATGCAAAAAAGTGCAATATTATAATAAAGTAAGTTCTTAGGAGTCAGTGGCCAACTGGTGTCAGAGTTTCTTTTTTTTCTAATTATTATAATGCATTATATATACATATTATGGCATAAAATTAACATAATTATCATAATGAGCTATAAAAATAATCCTCAGACTATAACGGCAAAGTTCTCAAATATTATTTATCGTGCCAAACACCCTATAAATCAAGAGTATTACAAAGTTACGCTTTTCAAACTGCGGTGTAACTTTACGAAATATTTAAAAAGAAACAAAAGAAAAACAGGGGCGTCGGGTTCAGTATCTCACAAACTGCCTTCGTTAAGTTAGCGGAAGGGAAACAACAAAAACAAGATGGCACAGGCAAAACTCGAGAAAAGTTATAACCAGGTGAATAAAGTCAGACCGCCTGTGTCGAGGGGAGAGCAGTATATTCCGCACAAGCAGGGAGCAAAGTGCCTATCGTCTAGATTAACTTTGCAGTTCGTAATAACCTCGCCGCGCTCAACTGGCTATAAGACAAATTACTGCGGTAATTCATGACACTTGCATATTATTCGTAATCACATCTCTTAGGAGACAAAAAGTTACGTAGGAAACCTACAATAACAAGATGCAATGTATGGAACAACCTGGGTAGGTAGGTAAGCTAATAGGTATTTGAATTCGCTCTCGTCGTTTCCGCAATTGAAAAATAACGAATGTGAGAATTAAACACGGCTGTCTCGATTATCAAAAAATAAAATTGAGAAAGTTACTTAGCTTGCTAGAAATTTAACGATTCTTAGAGAATATTATGTATTTATTTAGATTGAATAAATACATGTCAGATACAGTTAAAGTTTCTGACACCCAAGAGTTTGTTCGCTTGACACCGAAGTGTACGTGCGACCCGCGCTCTCACGTAGGCGAAGCAGAGCAGAGAGCTAACAAATATCTTTTCAAATGAAAAGGCTTTCAATTCAATTAAAAATAGATTGGTGTACCTACACTTTGTATTATTGCCTCGAACCGCTGCTGTAAAGAAATTGGGTCGAATAAAGTTAACAAAACTCGATGAAAATTATTCTTTAACTAGACTACCTAGACCCTAGACATAATAAAACATTTTATGAACTGTTTAGTTCAATGAATGTTTTAATGTTTTTTTTTACATAGAGTAAAAATATTTTTTGGGTAGACAAGATTTTTTGTGTCATATTTGGTATTTAATCTACTTGTATAATGTATTAATAATCGTAAATGATTAGGAGTGCAGTGGCGTGGTGAGTGTGAAATATTGATTCGGCTACGCTCGTTGTGTACGACGCACGCGTCTCTATCCAATCCACTCACGCTACATTGTTCGCTATTATTGTATTTATTACCAACTCAAATTAATTTTACTAATAATAGAGAATAGAGAGAAGCACAAAGGAATATAATATATTAATATTTTGTATTCAATGTCTAATAGAGAAACATTATCCAGGAATTTTAAGTCTTACCTACTGTGGTGATTTTAACTGAGTGCAATGTTTTAACTTCAAATTAACTTCTTATTAGTCGTACTTTATGTCATTTTCATATCAATCTTAATTAAATTGGAAACACATTCAATCTTAAAGAACAAAAAATAATATAATAAACATCGTGTTATTATTGCGAACAAGCGATTTAAGGTTCGATGCATTAATCATTTTATGACCAATTACCAAGCCTGCTTGTATATTAATAATCAATGTTTAATAGAGAAACAATAGTTAATTATTTTAAGTCTCACATTTACCTGTGGTGCTTTTTGCTGAGTGCAGTGATTTGACTTGTCCGATAAGCAGAGTTTGCATATTTAAATTAGAAAATCAAATTAACTTCTTAATAGTCGCACTTTATGGCATTTTCATGTCAATCTTAATTAAATTTGAAATACATTCAATCTTAAAGAACAAAAAATAATATAATAAATATCGTGTTATTATTGTAAGCGATTTAAGGTTCGAATGCATAAATCATTTTATGACCAATTACCAAGCCTGCTTGTATATTAATAATCAATGTTTAATTGAGAAACAATAATTCAGGAATTTTAAGTCTCACATTTACCTGTGGTGCTTTTTGCTGAGTGCAATGATTTGACTTCTTCGATAAGCAGAGTTTGTATATTTAAATTAGAAAATCAAATTAACTTCTTAATACTTTATGGTATTTTCATGTCAATCTTAATTAAATTTAAAACACATTCAATCTTAAACAACAAAAAGTAATATAATAAACATCGTGTTATTATTGTAAGCGATCTAAGGTGCTAATGCATAAATCTTTTTATGACCAATTATCAAGCCTGCTTGTATATTAATTATGACATTATTTACAGTAAAAATATATTTAAATATACTTAAACAGTAGTTACATTAAACACCTAATTAACGTAAATGCCCCATCATTTATCTCCATAATAAATATTAATAACAATATCTACGCAATTCAGTTTCCTCTGAAATGCAACAGCGGAAAAGCTCGCTGACCGGCTTTTTCAGACGCTACGCTCAATGTACAGTTCGAGATTTAAGCCGTTTATCTAACATAGATGTAGATCAATAAAACAAATATTTTGTAATCCAAGTTAGTTAAAATAATAATGTTACCGTTTTCACTGAAAAAAAATACATAATACCGTGATAAATTCGGAATGTTGCTGCAATGAGCACTTGAGCACCTACTTGATAACAGAAATTATGACAAAAACTTACCAGTTCTGCACAATGAATATATTCTCGATCACTTGAAGTGGCGATTGAGTAGAATGCAAAGTTGTCAATAAAATATTAGTGTCCAGTGTCCAGAGTATTCTTTTGTCGTATAAAGCCGGAGCGTGGTGCTTACGGCGCGGCCGGGCCGGCACTGACGCGAGGCGGGTGCTCGCGCGATGCCCCGCTCGACGCTTGTCGCTCCTCCGGAGGCTTTGCGGCGCAAGCTTTCAGCGACACACGACCCGCACGCACTTGCACACTGCACTCGCCCTCGTCTACCCACGCGTTGCGATTCTCTCGACCGTCTACTGTTCCGAGCGCCCGACGCACGTTTGAACTCTTTGCGGCGTCCGCTTTAGCGTATAAATATGAGGTCCGGTGGCGGGGGTTGGCGTCGGACCCCGGCGCATCGCAAATCTACCGAGGCTTAAATTCAAGATGCAGCCGATGTCCTACTCATTGATTTTATTGCTTATCTATGAGATACAGCCAATTAGCAAAATTCTCACCAACGAGCTACGCCGGTCGTGACTCTTCCCGTAATCAATGCGCATATTATGCTACGTAACGAGTTGCCAGCACCTTTGTTATGCTCCAGAGTAATATAGCCATTAAATTCATTTTAGCTGTATTAGAGATTATCTTAGCAATCATAGTTGAAAATTAAGCTCTTCAGAGCGACAAGCTTTTTAAAAACTTGATAAAACCTCAGGCCTAATATAAGCGGGACAAAAAGGGCTTAAAAGCTCCGAACATCACTGAGAGAACTTGAATAATGATTGTAAAAAAAAAAGATAGCATTACCGTCGGCGTGCCTCACCGCAAACTGTGCGTCGTCCTACGTGCGTATTCCACATGCAATACTTCGTAATTCGTTACGGCATGAACACATCACTTACCGATTACTTTTGAGTCCATCTTGTAACATTACAGAGGAATCCTGTTTCGGGCGCTGTAGCTTATCTACTGGAGTATGCAATTTTATTTCTGTCCGATTGGTGTGTGTGAATGGATCATACTTTACCATTCAACTTTTATGTGTTACGATTTATTCATATTTTTCTATGCTGCAAAAATTAGTGGGTGCTGGGAATTTTACAGGGTTTTTCATTATTAGTGCATAATATTCAAGGAATAGGTTAGTTTTGTTTTTATAGTGTTAACAATCACACTAAGAGAATACTATTATTTTGCCTCAAGCGGGATTTGAACCCACAACCTTCCGTTTGATACACGGTTGCTCTACCAATTGAGCCTACCAATACCAAGATTTTAGAATTTATTATATTCAAGAAATAGGTTCCACACACAAAAAATAATACATGCAAGTGCCTTGGTTTTACATTTAAAAATATCGAGTAAATCGATTACGTTTTTCTAATCCATTGTTATTTATCATTGTTGTTTCTTAATCTACCGCTCGGACCGGACCCAATGTGGATTGGTAGATGGCACATGTCTTTCGAGTTTTTAGATCTTGGAAATGCCGATTCCTCACGATGTTTTCGTTTTCCACCGTGTTAGAGCCTGGCATTACGAACTAAAATTTTGCTAATAGATAATTGATAGATTCAGGCGTTACTTTGCGGAAATCCATTGCTATTAGTAGAATAGTACTACTCCTCTTAACCTTTTAATTAATTTTAACTTTGGCTCCAGCGCTCGACGGAGCAACACATCTGCCGGAGAACAAGTCGATGGTCCTGATGTTGTCCCGTGAAGGGATGAAACACGTGTTGGTATTTTTCTTTTTAAATTAACTGTGTTACCTCATTAATTAAAAGGTTAATCGGAGTAGTACTAGAGATTTTTTCGTCAGTTTTTATCTTTGCTAATAGAAAAATCTATTGATGCACGACCGGGTTTGAACCCCCGACCGATCGAAAAGCGGGGTCACTACCACTAGTCCACCAGTGGTTTCGACTTATTAAAGCTATATTAGACAGACAATAAAAAGACAAACGAGTTCGAAACTTGTGCTTTACTAGGGTGCTACGCATGCTACGATAACCTTAGATGATGGATGATTTGCCTAAACCACACTTAAGCAACTTAAGAAGGAGAATACGCTAAGTTTTAGCCCATTTTTTTTAATTCTGCTGACCGTTTTTATTTGAAAATCTTAAAAAGCTTTAAAGTCTAAAGCATACGGGTGTAAATTACTCGTAACTAAGTTAAGTCGAATTGCGCCGACCAAGCGGCGGAGCTGAGCCGATACACCAGGTAAAAAGACCGAATGGGAATAGTTAGCACACTTTAATCAAAAGAAACACACTTGTTTTTAATAGTATGTAAGCTAAGCTGGATTCAGAAACTCTTGAAATGATGATTGTCTCAGCCAGGAATTGAACCGGTCAAATGCAAAAAATATAACACTCCTTATTTTATTAGGTATAACTGTTTTTCAGCGTACAGTTAACGGTTTTCTGGGAGATAAATAAATAAATAAATATGTTTATAAGTAATAAATTATTGTTTTTATTATAGCACTTAATCGATATATGGGATGTCTTTCTATTAATTAAACATTACCTCCAACATTTAGGGACCCGGTACAGGAAATGGAAATGAGGCTCATTCAGGCCGCTTATTCTTTCGCTAAAATCATTTTACGGTTGCCTCTGTATGTACCTAGGAGCAAGTTAGGGTAACTCCCATAAGTTCTATAGGACTGTCACGTAAGCTGTCGGTCACTTGCATACTTTTTCATATTTTCCCTTTTCACCCTTTTCCTCTGAATTCCTATACAAATATTTCAAAACCAAAATTAGCCAAATCGGTCCAGCTGTACTCGCGTTTTAACGAGACTAATGAATAGCAATTTATATTTATTCAAAAGAAGTTTAGGCTACAAGACCTGAAATTTTGAGGGCTCTTTAAAATTTAAATTTACAGTTTTGTACCCCAGCAACGGTACATACATGGCCTAAATAACCACCGTTAAAATAAAAGCCTCTTTTTGCCAATTACTCGAATACCTTGCGGAAGGACGCCGTAAATAATTTATTAGCACGAATTAGTGATAAAACATACATCATTTATTTCTCGTTTTTACTTACTAGTATCTCTATATAACTAGTTTGGTTATACTCGTATCTTAAACGTCAGCTTATGTTTTACTATAGCTGTTGCCCCTGACTTGTTTCGGGTGGAACTCGGGAACCGTATTTTTTCCTGAATAAAAAGTAGCCTTTGTTTTATTTTCGGTCATTATTTATTCATGTTTTAAATTTCAGCCAAATCGTTTCTGTAGATATAGAGTAATAGAGGAAGAAACATCCAAACATCCAAACTTTCACATTTATAATATTAGTGTGATATTAGTGTGACTAGCTGCGCCCCACGGTGTTACCCGCGCGGTTAAACAGTTATTAACTCACTGAAACTGAACATTTTTTCGAGATAAAAAGCAGCATGCTATTCCAGATTATAATTTATGCCTGTGCCAAATTTCATAACATACAAACATTTAAACTTTTCCCTATAAATATTAGTAAGTTTGTTCCAACAGTCAGTATTGTATTAAACATTTTCATTAGTTCGATATTTTATTTATATTTATAGCACGTTTGACATCTTAACCAAAAGTCCTTGCATGAACCTTATCTTGGGTGCAAGGAGTTGGTAGTTCGACTTTGATCATTTTAACATCATGTTGCCTATGTCCAGCAGTATCCACTGCTGGACATAGGCAACATCTTGAAATTGACAGCATTCATTTTTGAATGATTAACTTTTTATTGTTCATTTCATTTATATTTCTATAAAATTAAGAAACAAGTTAAAATGATCAAAGTCGAACTACCAACTCCTTGCACCCAAGATAAGGTTCATGCAAGGACTTTTGTATTACCTATACGTATTTACAAAAAAATAATATTAATGTATTCTATCAAATAATTTGGTTCCCATAGTACCTACAAGCTTTGCTTAGTTTGGGAGTATTATGTTATTTGTGTTTTTTTTTTTTTTTAAACAGCATCATCTAGCCCCAAGGTAAGCTGCTGTTAAACAGAGCTGTATTATGGGTACTAGATGACTGATATATACTTGATACAATACAATACATAGATAGATATTTTTTATTATATATAGAAAATACCCAGAACACCCGGGTCAAATATTTGTAGATCGTACAAACATTTGACCCGAGACGGGTATCGAACCCGCAACCTCCGCGTCGCAGCCGGACCTGCGCCCGCTGCGCCACATCGGTCGTTGGGGGCTAGATGACGATGCTGTGTAAAAATATTTGCCATTTTTCTTTTATATATTTTTTTTTTTTTTTTGATTTATTTATCTATTTATTAATTAGACGAATTTAAAAGTTTAATTAGTACAAAACCAAATGTAGCTATATAAAAGCATTATATACCTACATATGCATAGGTAGCCACTGCAAGTAATGTAATTCATCCGTTTTACGATTCAAATAGAGAAGAAATTATAGATCCTTCGGTATGCTTGCCAATTTATTACTTGATGTTATGCGCAAATAGTTACTAGTAGAGTTAATTCATTATTTGTGACACAACTTCCCATTATGCACGGCATGGGGTTTCTTTCTTTAGAAAATGTCGACGATAAAAATATAAAACTTTGGTTTATATATATAAATAAATATAATTCCCAGCTTTAATATAATAAATAAATACTGGCGGAGATTTTTTTACAGCCATTTCTAGCCCCAAAATAAGCAAAGCTTGTACAATGTGAACCAGATAACTATAGAATACATAAATAATAGTTTTGGAAATATGTTGGTATACGTACTTACAATACATTGAAACACACAGAACAAATATTTGCAGATCATGCAAAAAACTATCCCGCAACGGGAATTGTACCCGCGTCCTCTTGCTGCCCATACCGCGCCACCGAAGACGGAGTAAATTTCGTAATGCTGATTTAAACTACCTATCTACCAGTACCAACTAAACTCTTTTACCTGGTGGTAGGACTCTTCAGCAAGGGTCCATCTTGGTGGGTACTACCGCAGTGCCAGATATTTTACCTCCAAGCAGTAGTGTGCAAGCATTACTGTGTTTAGGTTTAAAGGGCACTGTAGCAAGTGAAATTACTGGGCGAAAAAAACTTACAACAACGTCTCGGTGTGATGAGCGCAGTGCAATGCCAAACAGAACTTAAAAACTTTAAGCTTTAGGTAGCACTGCATCTGTTATGGTCAGGCGGACGGCTTGATCGTCTTGTCACTTGTTGACATAAAAAAAACTCTATTTTATTCATTGTCAGCTTGACATCCAGTTTTACATGGGTTTTTACTTTGTGAGGTATTCCCGTGAACTGCACAGTTTTCTAGTGCACTCTTTTTATTGCACACTTTTTATTCGTATATTTCATGTAAAAGGACTCGTACTCACATTACTACTTTCGAAACACATATTTTGTGATAGATCATTAATAAAATAACCCCGAAAAATGTGTAAAAAAATTGTACGAGTAGTAGATAGTCTGACCTTAGAATAGCGTTGTTATTCTAAGCCCTCAACGAGATTATTTGTAAATGGAATAATTGTAATATTTACGAGATCTAATATTATATCGACCGGCTTTGGTATAGCAGTTAAACCGCCGCCGCAGGCAAACGAAGGGTCACAGGTACGATTTCCGGATCGGGCATATTAGTTTGAACTTAATTACACACTCGCGTTGAGCTCAAGCATACACAGATATTGTATAACATTTAAATCTTTTCACACACGATTTTATTAACATATAGAAATAAAAAAAAAAACAATACGAAATAATAAAATATTGTCAATATGTCATATTAATTTTTGTTTATCTTGCTAAAAATTGTATAAGTACAATTTCATTTTATATTGTATAGTAAAAAGATGATAATAGAATGAATTTTATTTCTGAACCCTAAATATCTGACTTCAAAATTACATAGCATTTATTATTTCTCTATTCCTAGAGCTAGTTACTTATAAGTCAATGTAAAACATGCATAATAAAACCATGATCATAATCTTCGGAAAACTGACTCGAGGAGGCCTATGGGTCAATGTTACCCGAGTTATATAAATTAACTCTAGCCCAGTAGTTACAATTAAGTACAACTGATTTTAATCGTTTTTTTTTATGAAATTGCAACTTTTACTATGTTTTTGCAATGGATTTTTTACGCTGAAGCAGTTGCTTTCTGTGTATGACTTCTAAATGAAAAAAATATTAGTAGTTTCGTCTAAAAAGTGGCTCAAAATAGTACAATTGGCCTATTCAATAACTTTTATAATCTTTTAATTATTGCAAAGCGTCAAGGAGTTTCTATTGCTTATATTGAGTAGCATCATTCAACTTAAAGTGGCAATTATTTTGTTGTCAGCTTGCAAGGTCGTCAACAATATCAACAATAAGGCTGGTTATTGCTATTTACAAATAACTTGGATGAGCGCGTGTTAAAGTTTCGCCCTTATGCTTTAGTACCTTAATCCGATTTAATAGTACCTATGTAACAATGTTCAAAAATAAATATTGATTGATTTACTGCTTGAGTTTTGATAATTGTTTTATAATTCAGTTAATTTAGAATATTCTAGAAGGAGTTGAAATCTAGTAAATAAACAAAAACACTTGTAAATAAACAAATAAACTAAAACAATCTTTAGCCGTTAAAATAAATAAAATGCGACTAGCATGCGACGAAGCGGTTTCAAAAAATTGTTTGAATAGGTAGTATAATTTAAGTAATTACCTACTTCAGTGTAACGCATTTATAATATATGCTCATTAAAATTTTATAATATTGGGCATTGGTACTGGCAAGAAATTATTTTGTTTTGAGATAGGTAGGTACGTAGATACTGATATGAAACTCCACGAGACTGGCTGACGTCAAAGCTTGACGAATTCAAAACAATTCGCTTTCCTCATTATACGTACCTTACCTTATCAGTATTTTCACGTTCACATTGTTGTGACTGAATAAACAACCTACTATTTACCAACTGACACTGAAAGCACTGGACAAAAAGCAAAAATGCGCAAGTATTTTTTGCGATTTATCCAAAGCGTTTGACTGCCTTAGACACAATATTTTATTAGCGAAACTAGAGTATTATGGATTTAGTGGCCAGGAACTTAAAATGATGAACTCGTATTTAACTAATAGGACGCAAGTTGTGACAATCCACGGTATCAATTCCGATGCTAAGCAAGTTGACATGGGGGTTCCGCAAGGATCGATTTTAGGGCCTGTACTTTTTCTCATATATGTAAACGACTTGGCAAATTGTGTTCCAGATTGGGCGTTTATAAATTTGTTCGCAGATGACACACAAATTGGTTTAAAAGATAAATCAAGTCAGCAACTAGAAATAAAAACTGTGCAATCTTTACAGTTACTAAAAACATGGTTTGAAGCTAACGGAATTGTATTAAATGCAGATAAAAGTATAATTTTGAAATATCAAACAAAAAAAGGTAGAGCTAGAACCGAACAATTAATGACTAATGAACACACTTTTTTAGGTTACACTATAGACTACACAATAAGCCATGTAGCACATATTGGAAAGGTTTGTAAAAAGTTAGCCAGTGCAAACTATGTACTACTAAAATTAAAACCAATTGTGGATAAAAGTTCGCTTCTATCGGTTTACTATGCTTATGTTCACTCCATACTAAGTTACGGAATAACAGTGTGGGGAAATAGTTCGCATATTTATAATGTGCTGGTATGCCAAAAACGAGCTTTACGAATACTATTTGGGTTAAGAAAACGGACATCAGTAAAAAAATATTTTTTACAAGCCAAGATAATGACAGTTATCTCTATTTACATACATATATAAAAGCTTAATTGAAACACATACAAATAAACATAATTACATAAAGAAAAGCGACAAACATAGTTATAACCTAAGAAATAAAGACAAATTATATTTATCTATGACGAGACTCGCAAAAGTTCAAAAACAAGGCGAGTATATTAAAATGAAAATGTATAATAAACTACCAACTACAATAACAAACTCGGAATATATCAAAGACTTTAAAAATAAAATTAAAACTTTTTTTATATCAAATGCATTTTATTCAATAAATGAGTTTATGAACATGACATTGATGGAATGTAATTTTTACCGTTGACCGATAATACTTATTAAATTTTGACATTATAGTACCTACTCTTTGACGATGACATTAAAATCTATAAATCTTTGACATTACTTATTATATTATTATTATTTTTTTAGTGTTTAGGCCCGCATGCTTTGTTGTTTTGTTTATGTTTCATGTGATTATTTTTTTAATGTAAATCTTATTGTAATGTTTTTATTGAATGGATTATATTGTAATATGTGACTTGCCTTGTATACGGACTTTGTTATAATATGGTAAAATAAATAAATACAAATACAAATACAAATACAACATGATGCTATAAAATTACAAGTTCTAACCATATTTATTAGGGCATTTCCTAGTCATAATATACCATGCAGATCTAATGCAGATTGGTGGATGACACCATGTTTTCTATTTTTCAAATTTTTCTGGTTATTGGACATGCCAGTTTCCATAGGATGTATTTTTTCAGAGCAATTAATGTAATGGAAAAAAAAATGTGCACGACCGGTTTCAAAGCACGACCTTATAGGACCGATATAGGATCGGTAAGCGAAGTCACTACTCTTAATAGACCACCAGTGCTTTCTGCTTCGCAGGATAACTAACCTAATCAAAAAACCCCTAGTGCAGCGCAGGAGAAGACCCGCACACAGAGCCTTGGCTGCTTAATTAATTAAAATGCAGGTCCAGTAAATACAAGAAAATGAGATGATAAATCTATCCGGGAATTTTATATCTCTATGTTTACCTTCTTCAATCGTTTGATGTATTCGACGGAAGCCGTAAGTCGCTACAATCATTACAAATGACGGTAGGATGAAAGTCGCTAACTATCACATCATTCTTCATGATCTTTGCGCGACAATGAAATATTTATCCTTTTAAGCTGAAGGCCAGTGACACCGACAAGCGCCGCTTTTTACGTTAATTAAAGCGGACTCAATCCTAATATAACGGCCGCAGGCATTACTATGCTAATTTATTATTAGGGTATATTCTCAGCATCCGCAATGTGACACACATTTTTAGTAACTGTAGCGGAAATATGATTGATAGTTGACCGTTTAAGTATGCTTCAGTTGAGCTCTTGCAAGGCGCTTGCGGTGCAAATCTTAATCTGCGCTCCACATCGCAAGTGGGAGTTTACAACTTCTGCGTCTCCAAAATATTTATTACCGCTAACATACTTTTACTTATAGTAAATCATCGTTTTGTTTTATTGCATCCATTATGTATTGATAGAGTACGCAGCTTGTAGCAAATAAGTGCTATATGTTATGAGCTTTCAGTTTACATTAAGTTATTGGATGGATAATACGAGATGAACATGATAGGTAACTTTAATTTAAATATGCAATGACCTTAAACTATACCGTTCAAATTAAAACTCAACCTGCTTAACCTGCCGCACTAAAAATCCTAGACACAGTTAACCCACAGCAATCTCTAAACTTGGAATTCGCAAAAAAAAATGTTTTTAAATAAAAAAGCAAACTGTGCAACTAAAATCAACTCGCCACAAAAATGTTTTATAAAAAAAGTTTTCTGTTCTTTATGTTGTAATACATTGCAATTTAAGTGACCTCATAATAGAATTTCCATCCGACGACAAAGTTCATCGTAGACGCCACCTGTTCCAAAGATAATTTGGGATGTTCGGGGGCGGGCGTACGCCCTATAAAGAATCGCGATGTGTGCAGATTTCATGGCTGTAGGGGTAGCTATTCGTAGCGACTATTGATTTTGTCCACCCCAGACCGCACCGCCGAACTGCATCGAACTGTCCGCCTTCACGTGTGGAGCAGGTTACCGCAGGCTACCTGCGGGCCCGTACAAGCACTACACGATCAGTAAGTACCTACCACGGACATAGATACTAACCAGATACAGTGCAATGGACGCTTTTGCATCAAATCCCCTAGTATGACTGCCGAAGACAATAATTTGGTCGATAGAAGATTGGACAAAGATGAACGTTTGGAGCAATCGCTATTTTTGTCTACTCTTCCAAGGACACAAACGTTGTTTTCTGAACTCACGTCATAACTAAGCTTGTGACGAACAAGCTTATATGATCATCACGCACGATTAATAAAATAGATATTTCGCCTGGCCTAGCTGCTATTCTTCCAGTTACAGTACGACCGTAGTTAACACATCATCATTTACATTATTTCAGGTAGGTAAGGCAACTTACATCAGCTCAAATTAAATAAAATAAGGTTTTTTTTTATCGTCTTGTGACGTGACAGGACGATCAAGACGCCCGCCTAATGTTAAGCACCACGCCTGACCATAACAGATGATAGTGTCGCCTAAAGCTTAAAGTTTTTAAGTTGTCAGTGGCACTGGCTGCGTTCACCACCCCGAGAAGTTGTTGTTAAGTCTCTTTCGCTTAGTTATTTCACTTGCTTGCTACAGTGCCCTTCAAACCTAAACACAGCACTTAACGCTTGCATACTACTACTTGTACTCACCAAGGCGGAGTCTTGCTGAAGAGTCTTACCACCAGCCCCCATACCATGAACTCTTAGAGCGATTCAAATTAGAACTTAAACTGAATTGTCAAAAAATGTTGTACCATGACTTCAATAATTATTAATTTCAGCGTACAAATTTTTTTGACAATTCAGTTTAGGTCCTAATTTGAATCGCTCTAAGAGTTCATGGTAGGGGTGCAGGTATAAAAAGGGACGATCCTTCTAGGCCGATATATAAAAGACGCCGCGACAACGATGAATAATTGCAATAGCAACTTTTTAAATTGATTTTTATTAATTCTCACGAACGGCACATATTATGTGCAGTAACGGGAATAAAAAGTTCACGGGAATACCTCTAAACTCGCCTCGCTGAATACAAGCTCGCTACCGATGATAGACTCTCTTAAAACATTATTATGAAAACAAAGTGCACAATATTTTATATATTTGTGTATTGGCTTTTAAAGTACTTAGTTTTCACTGAACTTGGCACATGAACTATATTTAGGTGGGAACCTGCTTTGTTTGTAATTTTACACATATTATGCCTATTGTTATCAATTTATCGATTCCCCTAGCAGGATAATGGTGATCCTATTTGTTATTGTTTTATGAAGTGTTGTAAAACACAACTAAGAATTTTTTGGGTTCCGTACCATGGTTTCGAACTTGAAAACCGATAAATATAACCTATCAAGGGCCACTTTTTCATTAATTTTTAATTTAAACACGCTACAGGAAGTCCTGTTTTAGTGCGGAACTTTATTTTGTCAACACCCTAAAACAATATTTTTTTATAAAAAGTGGTAAGTACAGACGCCATTCATCGTCAATTTGTTATATTAAATAACTATTTATTTGTACTTATATTTACTCTATAGTAACACAAAAACACATTTTTTATTCATGAAAGAAACTGCAGCAGCTTAGCAGCTTTCAACAGATGTCTTTCCTTATCATTCAATGAACAAAGACGCTAGAAGATTTGTAAAACTCATTGCTAACATAGGTTTACAGTTCCATTATGAATAAGGCTCTAAATGTAAAATTTTTTTTTTTTTCAGATTCATAAACTTTTATTTGCATGAGTTTGTGAGATGTACTACAGGGTTATCAAGTACTTTCTTTTCTTAGTGTACTACAAAATATTGTGTAAGCACTCACGTACTACGTACACATTGTACAAGAACTTTGTATTTTTGATCATTAAAATTTTCATTACAAGGAAAAAATAAAATTATTCGAAGGGTCCGAAACTCAAAACTCTCAACCGCGTCGAATCGAGCCTTCCACGAATTTTCCGATTATAAAACCAGCCGAGCTTGGGAATCGCGCGCTGAGCCGATACGTGATAGGTGTTCAAAGGCTTCTCAATAATTATTAAAAAGGCAAAGGAAAAAATTCAATAATTATATTATATACTCGTAGTACCTAGACACTATTTATTAAATAAGCACTTTATCTCAATTTTTTTTCAGGTTTGCAAATAGTAAAATCTGAGTATTTCTGAGTGTGTAGGTTAAAACTTTAAACACGCTCCGTGGGAAAATGTGGTGTTTATTCTAATAGATCGGCATGGTTATACTAAGTGGGTAAACACGAACTACTTTGGGGGCAAGTGTATCTTTGTACCGTTTCGCGCAAAATTACATAATCCACTCAGCCTAATTTAAATCTCACATTTGTTTTATCTGTATATTCTTGCCATAAACAAACATTTATTTTGTTTATTATGTAAATTAAAAAAAATATATCAACCCAAAAAGCCAAACTAAAAAATTCATATGCTTGTAGGTATAAATAACTGAGCCTGATGTTGAAATTATCATAATGTTCATATTCGTTGTTATACAACGTCATTTGCTTTCCCATGAAGAGCCATGATGAATGGTATTGACCCACCGTGTCGTCGGTCCATCAGGTGCGAGGCCACCCTACACTGCGTATTACGCGGTTGCGCCACCATTAGACAACTGCTCATTATTTAGAAGAGAAATGTACTCGTAGTTGTAACGTTTCACTAATACCCTTTTCCCGTTGAATTGCGATTCATGTCTGCATTAACATAATATAGTGACTAATGTAAGTACCTACTTCAGCATAATTCTTCATAACGGGTGTCTATGTTTGCGTAGCCAATTCGAAGAATATTCTCACGACCTGCATTTTACCAGCTACGACACTACTTTTGGGACGGACCAAATTATTAATGGAACCAAAGTACTACGTCGGCGTTAAGTATTTGCTTGTTTGATTAGTTTCCGGCGACATGCGACGGGCGAGATTATATTTCGATTGTATCGATTATTAATTGGATTATAAGTCGATTGTATCACTCTTGGGCGAAACCAATACACCACGTATTGGTATCGCCCTGCGTTTACCCTATACCAAAACGAAGCGAAGCCAATATCTTTTTGTTATTTCATGCAGTTTTAACATAATGACTATTCGTTGACTAGACTGTGCTCCATCTCTACTCCGCTTCGGTAGATGATCGGCCGTCGTAGTTGAATGAACAAAAAAAAACTTTAAATAGTGACGCACACATCGTTTAAAAACAAGCCTGTCTTAGTTAGAATTAAAACTCGATGACGTGTTAAAAGTACCTGTACAAAGTATATTCCACGAGGTGCTTTGAATCTGAAAGTGTGGTAATGGTTCTTTCACGGTGTCAGGCGTTTTAAGAGCCATCATGCTTTGACGGTCATTGAACTAACGCAGGATGACTAAGAAACAAGCTGTAGGTTACATGATAACATAATAATAACACAGCGATGGAGTAGAAAGCTATTCCCTGTTTCTTCTAGGCTTGGCAACAACTCATATTCACCAGGTTTAAGGTGGTCGATAATTTTTTTTTCTTATTTTTACATTTTACACACAAGTCAAACAAATAATAGTTATTAAGTATACGCACGAGAAAATACTTAAGTATATTATATATTAATATCCTATCCCCGTATCTACGCTACATCTTCCAAGATACATCATGGATCAGTTTATGCTTACGTGATTCCTTCCTGGGCACTTTCGGTAAAAAGGTTGCTCTGGCTCTATCTGAAACTCTACCCTTTCACTGGTACCTATAGTCTGCCATTCTGTGGTGTAGATACTTTAGATAATTTTTGCATTATTTCATTATCAAAAAACAATGAATAGGTATTCAAAAGTTCCATTCCTTCTTTTTATGTATGGTACTATTGACAAAAGTACTTAATAAAGTTTAAAAATGATTATGACTTAGTTTATAATTATGCAAATGACTCAATTATTTACCGTGCGTACCTTAAATGAGATCTAAAGGTATTAACGCTTTAAAAAGCTCATAAAACATTGAAGAGTCGCGTCGTCGCGTCGGTCGTCGCGTCGGTCAGGACGCTAAGCGAGGCGGGCCGGCGAAGCGCGGCGCCAGCGACGATTCTCGTTTGCGCGATGGCTATCAGAAGCGCAATCCTCTATTCCTCGCAGTGCTAATCAATGAATAATTACTCTGTTTAAGGGGCACCTCTATAAATAGCCGGCTGGAGCGCTGACCTGGAGCGACGGGTTAGTCCGGCCCGACAGCCGCGGACACTCGCAGCAGCCTCACTCGTCTCTCTTCCCCCCCTCCTTCCTCTGATACTCCGCACCACCGCCTCTGCCATTCTTTCAGGGTTGCCATTCCTGCAGTATGTATCAAAATAGGTGGTCCGTCGATATCCTTTAGGAAATCGTTCTCACACATCTACTACCAAACTTGCGAGTGACTGTGCGACTGTGACACCGTCATACTTTAACAATTTATCAAGTTTGTTATCATATAATTTGCATTCCACTTTAAATGTGCTAATCGTTTACTTAATTTTTTCATAATTTTGATATCGTAAAATTAAATGACTATGAGTTCTATGACAACCCCCTGGCAGCCCTACGCAGTCGCCAGCACTCGACACGCCTTTAAGTCCGCATCCTGCCATTTTTTGCTAAATTAACAAAAAATAAATAACAAAGTAATCTTTGTAAACCAAATGTGAACACAATTTTCCGAGTGATCTCTGCCAATCATAAAGCTATAAGATACCTTGCCATTATATAGCCACAAACTTGAAACTAAAACATGCACTTAACCGTACTGAACCTTAAATAAGGGCATTGATATAATATTTGAGAAGTGGTTAGCGCCCCGGCACAATGGTATGAGGATTGTGCGTGTGATTTTACAAGTAACGGCAGTTCTAACCGAAGCTATCGAGCGGAGTATACCTTAGGTGCCAAGGGGTTATCTGCTATCGAACCGTCTATAGAGAGATAGTTAGACACATACGGCATAACAATTCCAAGGTTCGCATAGCTGTACGGGTTATTACGGATACACAAACACAACAGTTGCGCGAAATCTCCAATAGAATCTCCTGTAGATAAAATTAAATAATCTCATAAAATAAACCCAGCACTTAGCAAGAGTATCGACTAAAGTCTTTGACCAATCAGAAAAGTGAGTCAGTAAATTACCTAAATAGCCTGTGTGTTGTTTTATTTTGTGAACCAATTACCGAGAAACGTGCGACAATGGCATCGACATTGGTGAGGAGCTACAAGGCTGAATGTGGCGCGATCTGCGACCGACGACCGGCCGGCGACCGGCGGCGTGGAACAAATGCGAAGACGACGCCAATTTGCCACTCAACATGACAGACACTCGCTACCTTATTTGTATAACGTTAACGTGCTCCACTAGACCACTAGATCTAATATATTTGTTTCTGTGCCCAATACATATGATAATGCCATGTTCTCAACACATCCTTCTAAAATGGGTACAACTTATGCCGATAAAAACTAAGCAGAGGACTTGTTGATTTTTTTTGATCGTTTGCCTAGCTCCCATAACACTTATCCACTCAGCCTCAAAGACGAGTATAATAAATTCTATTTCGAGACCCTTTAATGTATCCTTGATCCGTTTAAACGTATCATAATCCATATCAAGGCTCCAGCCTGACGGTAGGTAATTAAGGTCGCCGAAGTGGCCTTGGATGTAAGACATCATAGGGACATAAAGGTTGTGCAGAATAAAATGATAAAAATGACTTCACAACGATTAAACTTGTTATAATGAATTACGGCATTGCAAGGACGCAGTAAAGTTGAATATTGCATCAGAAGGCTGCAAATGAGGGAGGCAACGATCGCGCGGAATGTCGGCGGGTGGCGCGGGCGCAGCGCTCGCCACGCAGGGCAGGCGCTAGCCGCTGCGCAAAGCTGGCGCCTTCTGCCCGCTCCCGCTACCGCCTGTTACTTCCATCACAATGTCTCTTTTCTAATCAATGTGTTTCCAATTTTGCTTGACATCAATTAGGCCATTCAAGAGCTGTTCATCATCATTTGACTAGGTTTTCATTTATCTAAATAAAGTAATAGTTATGCAAAAAGCTAATGTCATATTATTGCAAGAAGACTTGACTTGTATCGATTTCAGAACAAAATGTTTGACATTCGCTTCAAAATCAATTTGACAAAACAATTCTTGCATGCAATTATTGAACCGGGCTTCAAGAGTATGCATGTTTTATATGTGTTTTTAAGAGCAAAGTCTATTTTCAAGGACAGAATGATATTGCAAAACTGACCTTTGTTCTAATATGCTGTGACTCACCTCTCTGACATCTCCGCGTACATTGGGAAAATACGTGCTGGATAATTTGCTTCTCATTTCTTGCAGCCAGCGGCCTACATGACCGCTTTGACGTCAGTGTCGATTTAACGGAGATCAATTACGATTTAAAATTTTTCCTCCTCTGTATATGAATCATCCAAAACAAAGATTTCCTTTCTTTAGATTTGAAAGGATCTTTTTAAATCCAATTAAATCTGTTGAGGCCACTGACATTAAAAACTCTCTGAACTGCAATTTGGAAGTAGGTACTTTTAGCTGCGAGGCAATTATTATATTTTATACATCCACTGCTTTGTTTTTATTTAGATACATATTATATTATGGACAAGTATAAAAAGCAGTTACAAAAAAACCAGACTGATTGCTTGTATTTGTTACTGCAGCTTCTCCTCATTAATTCTCTAGTTGCCCCCTCGTTGCCCTAAAACTTTCTTGCTCATAAAACCACTAATGAAGATGCTTAAAGTCTCTAGGTCAGAAACTACGAGTCCCTATTATGGTACCATGATGTAAGCCTTCAAGTGGCCTATTAAATCCACAACCAGGGTTGGCCACTGACTCACATGAACTCACTTACTTATGTATCAAACGCGTGGACATGGAACAAAATATTTGCAGATCATGCAAACATTTATTGTCTTGTAGCGGAAATCAACCCCGCAACCTCTCGCTTCTTAATTAGACTTAGGTACCTACCACACATGGGGGTCGTTAAAACGTTTGAAAGACACTCAAATACATGAACCCGACACCCAAACCCAAAAACAAATGATCAGAAATATACCTTCTATATTATCTACAATTCGCAACCTCGTTCCAATCCGCAAATATTTATTCTGTCGTGGGTAAAATACCAGCAATCCAACATTTTAGGAAGAAGGAAACGTACCGTACTTTCCAAGAGAGAGCGATGTGTATTTTTAATACCCAACGTTTTATTTATAAAGACGCCTTTGCACAAACACATTAAGCGGTTGGTTTAACTTACCTGATTCTATGTCAGATCTTTCAGTATATCTGCTGTTGGCATAACCGACGGTCATCGTACGCCTGTTGGTGAACTCTGGTGTACGTACTGAAAACATGTCTGATCTGTCTAATCAAGGAGCAGGCGGAGGCACTTCGCTTACATGTCACGTCAGCAACGAATCCACGCATTTCGACTCAATCAAAGAAGTTTACGGGGTTTCGGGCCTTTAGCAGTAGTTACCTCTCGAATAACTATCAAATTCGTTACAAATTACCATTCTTGAATTACGTAGACCCTCGACAACGTAAAGTTTTGAATACTTACGACTCAAAATTTTCGGATGGGCATTGAACCCGCGTTACCTTAACCCAGCGCAACGTCATAATCGCTAAGCCACTTTCCAGCTTAGCCGAAAATCTTAGATGCTATGAACACACATGGAAGAACCTCAAACAGCGTAGCTTGGACGATTATCTTCATTCTTTTTAACAGATTACTAATTATTTTCGATCATTCCGACACAAAACAGGCTCGCCAGCGATTCATAACGTGAAAAACTGCTGCTAATGTCCCTGGTAGCCCGGCCGGAGTAAGTAAAGTGATTGGAATTATTTAGAAGCAACCAACGGCTGCTAATAACATCGAACGAAACTGTTCCTGCAAACTTATTTGTACAGGAAGAAACTTAGTTTAATTTATATTGTTCGTATGTTTGGTAGTTCATATAGTTCGGTTAGTATTTTAACATGCGGTAATAAGCTTGCTATGTACCATACATGACACATGTGCACTGCGACTCACCGTATAGGTTAGGTACATATAATTATTTGGAGTTGCCTTTGGCATCTATCGGTCGTCTATGTCTTAGTAATTACCATGTCCAATTCGGGTGAGAAAGGGACTGGGGAGAACGAAACAAACCCGTAAAACATGACAGTAAACTGGTAAATTCATTTGTTCAATTATTAAGTTGTACGATGTGAGTAAAAAACCTTCTATCAATCATTGACGACCGATGTGGCGCAACGGGCGCAGGTCCGCAGAGGTTGCGGGTTCGATTCCCGCCTTGGGACAAATGTTTGAACGATCAACAAATATTTGTTCCCGGGTGTTCTGGGTATTTTCTATATATAATAAAAAATATCTATCTATGTATTGTATTGTAGTAATATATCAGTCATCTAGTACCCATAATACAGCTCTGTTTAACAGCAGCTTACCTTGGGGCTAGATGATGCTGTGTGGATTGTCCAGCATTTTTATTATTATTATTGACTAAAAGAATTTAGCATACCTATGTCATATTAATTAAACCTAAAATCATTTTCATTCTACGGGAAAACTAAACTATTAAATGCAAAATACATAGTACCTACCTACTTCCTACAATGGGAAATCTAAATTGATTCAACAACTTTACATAGAAGTTTTCCGTATCCATTTGGTTAGTAGGTAAGGTGTTAAGAAAATGTAAAGAGTAATGTGCCGCCGAGCAGTGTTCTCATTGCTGTGAACCAGTTTGAATAGTATGGTATAGCGAAATAGTCAGACCATGAGGAAAAATCCGAAATTACAATTTTTATCTACGTCTCAAAGTGGCGGCAACGCGGGAGTGATTTCTCTCGTATTGCAAGCGTTAATTGGTGAAATTTATATTAATAGATGAATATTTTAAAAAAAAAAGGATAAGACTAAAGCATGTTACATATGCAATCGTGTTACCTTACCTATGTAGGGATATAACTTCATAGAACCACATGACCAATATAAGTCGGTTGCTAAATAATATCGATTTTATGGCGCGGCAGATGGCCGGCTCTGGACCCGAGCGTGTCGGCTCCCCCCGCCGACTGGTGCACCGCCGCCCCCTCACCCTCGATTGAGATTTATCCTCCCGAAATATCCCCTGCAAAAATAGATTATTCGATTTATATTAAGTTTCCGCATTTTTCGCTTAGAGGGATTCGAAAGAGAGGTAAACATTGGCACTACGAATTTGTTCCTTTGTAAATCCGACGAAGGGCATGTCGTCAATCGGCAGTCATTAATAATGACAATGCGTTATATTAGTCAGCTAATTTCTAGCAATGCATGGCCATCTGTTGCATTAGAGATGGTTCTCACAAACAATTCGCATTTGCTGTTGCCATGTAGGTATGCAACTCGATTTATTCAAGCTTACAGCCATTCGACTCGTTTACAGTTATGGCGACAAGCAAAACGTTTAGCGAAGGACACTCTGTTTTTATTCGACGTCGAAATGCAAACGTCGTCGCAGAACAAACAAGGGCGTTTCAATAGGATAGCGAACATAAATCTCCGGGAAATCGCGTAATAAAATAAAACGAGAGCTTGGATATTAGCTAGGCGCGCAATGTGAAGCTATGGCGATAAAGAGACGTGAAAAACGGATGAGTTTATCTTCCATTTTACATAATCTCTGTCTAGACGGAAGCTGACCGTTGCAATGGTCGGTTTTCTTTTATTGAGTTGAGCGAGCTGCACCCGACTCACATCCGAAGGCGCGAATTTGTTCCCAGTTTGTGAATATGGATGAATTATGAGCCACATTCACAACTTGATAGGACTTTTCAATGCCGGTGGGCTCTTTATAGGCTCACCACGTCGACATTTTAATCCGGTCTTTGTGTTTGTGCAAACCAGTGGGATAGAGCAACTCGCCAATTTATCAAAGCCTAAAAAAGTTTTGTCTTTTTATAATGGTAACCTTCTACTGAGCTTTAGAGTAATGAGCGCAAAAAATAAAAAGAACAAACGCCCGATTGGTGGCGGTGCCGCTGTATCATGTTTCGCAGTGTCAACGGACGCCTTTCTGCTTATTTCTAATTACGTAAATGTGTACTGTTTCAAGAGAAATTATATTTGATGGGCTGTTTAAGGTTTCGTTAACATAATTATACCAACAGAGAGAAAGAAGCCTTATTTTGAGATTGATTAAATTAAACTTAGTTTCACAGACATTTTAGTCCTTATGATAGTATTTCTTTGGTTTCACAAGCAAAGTATGATTTTATGCAAATAAATTATTTTGTTAGCTTCGGTACACAAATACCTAAAAATTCACCATTTGTACCTACTTACACTAGCAGTTCTCCGAACAGTAGACCTCGCAAGCATAAACTTGTAAAGTGAGCTTTGAAAGTGAGCAACATATTGCATTTTGAGGAACTATTTTGCTTATCACGCTGAAGATCCTAATCAGATCTTTACCAAATATCAGACATACTTCAAGTTAATACTTAACTTTCAAATAAAATAAAAATCATCGAAATCAAATCACATTAGGCGGAGATATTCAGCAGCCCCCTTTTTACTCTTTTTTAGAGAAAGTACGCCCCCTATCAAAAATCCCCGACGACAATCAAGTTTTATAAAGTCATAAAACCTGTATATCAACAAGATTGGTAGAAAAATGCGACCTGTAAGCGAGAACACAAAAAGACCGGACAAACTGACATCCAAAAGCATTTTTGGCCAATCTCGAAACTAAGACGCTTCGCTCGCTTCGCTCGCTCGATCATTTAAAAAAACAATACTCATTTCATTTACGTATGAAAACATTAGAATAGGCACAAAGCCCTATTTTATAGCTTATTGCTCTACCATTACCTAATGCACAAATCAAACCCAAAGAACAAAGCATGGTTTTGCCGAGCATGTGGGCCACACATGGAAATGATTTGCACTTCCGTCAGTTCTTGTACTTTTTACTCCCTCCTCGTATTCGGTTTGAGTTCAGCGAATTAATTTAGGCAATGGAAGCCATCAACAACCCTCATGTTCAATTGCAGCGGGCGTGTCGCATGTCAATGACATTATTGAAACTGATTTGTATTATAATTTGTTTGTACTTACTTCTTATTATAAATAATTATATTAATTAAATTATAAAAAATAAGATTATAAATAATGTAGGCAGAAGTTCTTCACAAAAAGCAACTTGATGTTTTAAACTCCAAAATATTGAATGAGAAAATGATTGATCATAGATTGATACTAGTAAATATATTATAATAAAGAATAAAGCCAATGCATTTTTTTATTGATAACGGTTTGAGTCTGATGATGTCTGAGTTGTGATGATGATGACATCATAAAACCCATTGAAGCATGATACGTTAAATTTTTAAGGTTCCGTGACTAAATGAAAATGGAATCGTTTGTCATTTAGGCTTATGTATGGACTGTACTTGTTTATAATAGGCGTGCGGTCGAAAATGGATCTGGTGTGGATAAAATCCTATAACCTGTGCTACGTAACCATACGATTATCTCTCAGTGTTCTCCCCGCAATACACCTTAAAAGCTCCACAAAATTCATGGTCTTGATTATACATCATCATCATTATCATTATTTTCAGCTTGTATCCACCTATTGATGTGAGTTTAGGCTTCTTATCCATATTATGCCACGGGTCTCTGTTAGCAGATCTCATCCAGGTCTTGGCTTAACACAAGATGCAATTTACTCTTTCTATCATAGTGCGCAAGACTTACATTCCAAGCTTTAAGATGCAAATCTGCTGAATACTAAAGTTAAACCTGTGAATTCAAATAAGGCTGGCACCCAATCTCTTATTTATATTTTTAAGCGTCTAGGCTTTACGTTTGCTGACTGCAAATTCGTCGTGTATGTAACTGTACCAGCAGCGTCCTGTCTAACGCAAAGATTAAACGGTAATGCTCTGTGAACACTGCTCTTGAAACAGTTTGCATCCTTGAATACTTTATTAGACTGCCACTCGCATTGTCGTAGTCACTAACTAGAAAAATTCGGAGAAACTCCATAAAAATGTTTAAGACAGTCCCAGAAAACCTAAAATATGATTGTAGTAGTAAATGCAAGTACCAAGTAACTCTAGAAATGTAAGTAAGTACACAACAAATCTAGGAAGTACCGTAAGCAACTATGGGTCATTGGCTCAAGAAGATGTCTCGTAAGCAATAAAGTTTATTTCAAACGACGGTATCACTTTAACTATTCATTGTATTGCATAGGGCTGGCGATTCAATGATTAATAAAGTAATAGTGTGACATGTGGAACTGTGGACGAGCAACGAGCAGCAACGAGTCGCTCGCCGTGGGTAAAGGGAATGGTAGCGCAGACAATGTGAACTGCCGCAGCTTGCCGCCAATCTGACTTGACCCCACGCAATCTGACCTTTTGCCATAAATTGTCTATAATACTTTTCCTGTAGGTACACACTTTGCGCTTATATCTTTTTTGAATCGCCAATAGGAAATATCTATGTCAACAACGGCATTTGGCTGACATTGTAGATTTCCTAAATTTTTACAGATTATTAATGTACCTACACATACCTATATAACCTGTATTTATAAACAGGTCCAGTTATTTCGTAAAAATAAATATTGGCGGACACACAGCGCCATCTAGCCCCAAACTAAACAAAGCTTGCATTATGGGAACCAGATAACAGAATAATACCTACATATTTTTTGTCCCGCAGCGGGAATCGAACCCACAACCTCTCGCTTCTCAACCGGGCACTTGCCCACCGCGCCACCGAGGTCGTCAAACGTCAATCAGTAATTAGTATTTACCTACTTGTTGCGGTTTTTGGTAAAAATATTAGGTTTTTGTACATTTTAGGTACAGATACATGAGTGCAGTCTAAAATGTAATAATGACTGTTTGAACTCTGAATTCATGAGGTCATTAAAAAAACCCGTGTCACTTTTTACTGGCGTACCAACGGGTCATGCATGATATTCTTTTGAATAAACTATCATATTTTACAGTCGCTCCGCAGAATTCACATGAGAAACCTAACGATAAACAAGAAAGAAAAGTCTATATAACATTTATTGGCAGACGCTACACTTGTATGCTGCGTAGGGCGTGTATGCAGGGTACCTACGGGTGATTTATTGCCACGCACCGACTGGCCCATTACCGCGTCACAATCAATAACCGACAGACTAGCGACTGATGAATTCAGCCTTCAGCCACAGTGCCATCAGAAACAAGTCGGCACTGCGAGCCGTCGCCGTTGCTGCCGCGCCGACCCAGCCACCCGACTAATGGAATGGAATTTAGAATATTATTATTTCCACCTATATTTTACTATAACTCTTCTTACTTAACTACGAAACTCGGTCCCATCACATGAATATGGAACTTTATGGGCTCTAAAAAGAAATGTCCTGATTGCTTTCTCAATATTACAACTGCAACAAAATCTATTTAAACTGGAAACATAAAATAGCACACAGTTACGCCATAATGTAACATTATGACAGTATTATTTGAAGTCCCTCGGTATCTAATAAATTGAATGCAGCAAGTGGTCCGTAAAACAGTATGAGGTGCAAGAATAGAATTTTACATTGGTTATTTTGTTGTTTCACTGAGTTTTCAATTGTATCTAATACGAAATGAAAGTGTTAAATCCATAAATATATAAAAAACATTATAAAAAACATTTATTCTCTTTCACAAGGTGATCTTAGTGCAGTTTACATTACAGTAGTGCCAGTCTGATGATGATTACTTTGTGAAAGACTGGTGCCAGAATTAGGTTCGTTATGAACCCGTATAACAGGTCACCAGGCCCCACTCCGCGAGAACAGTAGATCTAGGCTTATGTTAAGGCTTATACTTATGAAACTATTCTATAACTAAGTACTATACTTTTAATAACAGTGTTAAAAGGGTGAGTTGGTGGATGTGTTGATAGGTGCAAAAAGAGTGTGTGAGAGTGTGTGAAAGTGAGAGTGTGTGTGTGTGTGTAGGGTGCGTGTGGATTTCCTTGTTCCTCCCAGTCTCATAAGAGTCTGGTTATCACAGCGGGAAATCCACAGCGTGTGTGTGTAGGGTGTATCTTTGTAAGGGTGAGGGTATGTGGGTGGGTGAGAGGGTGTGTAATGGTGAGTGAGAGGATGTATAAAGGTGTGAGGTATAAAAAACGTTATATTCAGTCCAGCTGCAATTTTTTTAATATTAAGTAGTAGTACTTTATTTATTAAAGTACAAAATACCTAATCAGTTTTTTTATTAATAACATACTTAAACGGTATTAATAATATTAACATAACGGTAAACGGAGTTGGTTTCACAATTATTATCATATTTCGTTTACTTATTTAGATACAATTATCAATGAGTTACTGTTTGTTTACACAAAATAAACTAAAAAAAAAACATAATTTACTATTTGCTGACCAATTTGTTCAATTGTAGTAATTAATCTTGCAGCTTTTCTTCGTCGATGCGATTAAACACGATCGGACACGACACCTTTTGTAGTGTTTCTACATTACATGCAAATAGCATACAGAGATAACATGAGAAAATTTAAGCGAGCTTATACTGGCGCCAATGCAATGGAAGGACCATATTATATAGTAAACATCTGAATTTACACCCATATTATATAGTAAACATCAGTCATGACGCTTCTCACTATAGTAAAAGTAGGCATAATGATAATATCCATAATCCCGTATCCCATACCTTGACTCACAAAACAACGGACAAACTTTTGACATAATTATTATAATTCCGTAAAACATAGAGCAATGCTACGACGCACAGCATACAGTTAGAAAATTAAGGTACTTACAAGCTTACAAGAATTCCGTATTTACCATAGGTGATTATTTACATAGAAGTTCCTCAGGAGGCTTCGGTCGTAGGTAGGTACCTAACTACACTCGTATATGGTCAAGTGAACGGAGGTCCGTCTTAGCCGCCGGAACGTCTATTTGTCTTAACGCAATACCTGTCAATAGCCGTCCCAAGTTCATTGGCACTCCTACTTTAGCGCACCATCGCATAGATTTGTGCAGTGCAAGCTCACATCACCATTTGTTCAAAGAGCCACCAAACTGGTATCCATTCTCGTAACATGATCTTTGGTATGCCATTAGCTTGTTTACACATTCAATATTAAATTATTGTGCTCAACAAGAGCCTAACAACGTTCAGTTGCTTAAACGTTTAAATAACTTGAGAGCAGCTTCCGATCCACAATATTTTATTTTACCTGTTCCACAGTCCAGTCCACTCGCTACTTTGTCGTGCAAGTCTTTCGGCAAACCATATATTTTTATTAAAACTTAAACTCTCCACTTTGGTAGTTCTATCGTTAATCGACTCAAAATATTGATTCGTAGGATACATCAATCACACATATCATCTGCTACTCTTAGTAAAACTTTATCCTTTTGTTTTACAATTTTTAGAATAAAATTCAAAATTCCTATCTTCTTAGTTCCCTACACCTAGAACAAACACACTTCCAAATCTCTATGACAAAATTCATTTGTTATCTTTAGATCTAGCTAGATGCAATGCAAGTCCATCAATCAGGACTGTTTCTTACAACGTTATGCTAGACATTTTTGATATGCTGAATGTACCTGGTTGTAGGACTCTTCAGCAAGAGTTCGTCTTTGTGGGTACCACGGCAGTGTCAGATATTCTACCTCCAAACAGTAGTGTGCAAGCATTACTGTGTTTAGGTTTGAAGGGCACTGTAGCAAGTGAAATTACAGGGCGAAAGAGACTTAACGACAATGTCTCGGGGTGATAAGTGCAGTGCAGTGCCACGCAACCACTTAAAAACTTTAAGCTTTGGGTGGCACTGCATCTATTATAGTCAGGCGTGGTGCTTAAAATCAGGCGGGCGTCTTGATTGTCTTGTTACTTACTGACATAAAAAAAAAAATTACACGTTACTATTAGTCAAGTAAAGTCAATTAAGCTGACGTTGGCCCACTTTTTAGACCAAACTACTATAATGATATTATAGTATATAAAGGTCTATGTATGACTATATATAGAAAGAAACAATTTTAGTGGCATATTAATAGTCTTCTGATACCAAAAACAAAGTAAAAGTTGCTATGTTCCAAGTTTAAAATCGATTAAAATCGGGTGTACTTACACGGTGTAACATGCACCTGATCTGTCTAAAGTTATCGTACATCGTACCTTAGTTAAAGTTTCATTAAACTCAGGTAACTTGACCCATAAACCACCTGAGTGAATTTCCGGTGGATAGAAAATACAATAGTTCAAGGAATATACAGTGAAGAGGCAAAGGAAACAACCATTATGGTGAAATTTAATTTTTATTTACGATATTTGGACTCAGAAATAAAATAGTTACTATCGATACGAGTCGTCTGAAATCAAATATTACTGTCATAATTGTGTAAAAGACTATATTGCCAATGTGGCAGCATAGTCTTCCTCAGACGAGTTCATCACAAAGAACTACATTACTACTTGTATCACTAACCCCAACGCTTACAAAGGCTGCCACAATATAAAAAAGAGAGATTAAATGAATGTTCTCTTAAAAGTTTAAGTTACCTTGATCAACTATACGCTAATCTGTCTACAAAATAAATCAATTAGCAGTACCTCAAGCTTCTAGTCCAGTCATAAACAAGTTTAACATGGAACTGTTTATACGAGTATAAGCTCGCTAAGTCAACACACCACTCTTTGATTACCGATATTCATTTTGCAAACACAGCCAGGTGAGATTACCAGACATAAAGTCTTATGCCGTTAGAGAGGAACAAATATAGTTAGGTTTTCTCAAAGACAGATTTTAAACTAAAAGACCAGCAGGCAACTTTGTGCTTTATTGCAGCACAAGACGGTAATGTTTTTAATGGCATATATCTTATAATAGCGTTATAATAAGAGCTCATAATAGGCCTGCAGAAGACATAGACTATACAAAAACCTTGCCCAGACCGTAGATGAATATTTACCTTTTTGTATACTTATCACCATTAAAAACTATCAAACACGTACGTTTTCTGAATTATTTTGTAGCGTTTTGTAGCCCCTTTAACTGTGTGTCAAACTGATTTTGTTGTAAGCACTTTGTCATACCTAATTTGTGTGTTGGTGTTAAATAAAACGGTGTTCAATATTTTGTAACGAAACAAGGAACACAAAGGGCGTTACTCTCTATATGTAAACATAGAGAGTAATAGTGCTGGAGCCAAAGAAAAAGATATATGCAAAATCTTATTGTTAACCAATACCAGTGAATTCTATAAATCCATAATGCACTAAATATTGCGTTTGCTAGATGCAAGTATGATAATGTAGGTAAGTATTGATTTGATTGAGGAGGGATTTTTCAAGTTTTATAAATAACTTCTACTATACCATACTACTTCTAACTATAACTATAACTTTTTAAAGAAGAAGCAATTAAACCACTTGAATTCGCGCCAAAACTCTAACCGAATTATGGCCTTTTTCAACCTACGAGTATTTAGCAGGCTGCTATATTTTGTAGTTTTGTTTTATCAAAAACATTATTAATTACCCATCCAATAAAAAATAAATACGTTTTTATATGTATACTACTAGTTAGATCAAAAGTAGTCTATGTATGAGTTATTCTAGAATTTAAACCATCTACATTCCAAATTTCATCACAATCGTAAAATCGTAAAGTTTTCACGGAGATACGTGGTACCTACACACACAACTTTCGCATTTATAATAGTAGGAAGGATTCTGGCTCCTGCTCTACATGAAGTGCGACTTGGTGGCTTTTGCTTACCTAGACCAAAAAACAATAACAGAATAAAATGCAATGAACAAAGATCAGATACACTTTAACTGAGTAAGATTTTATGTTCGTTTCGCTTTTGTTCTTATCAGTTAGTTTATTTCACTGTCCGATTGGCCTAGGTGAGTAAGTCGTTTAGACGAGTGTCGTCACTTAGCCATCGCGTCGCACTCGCTCCTAACATCAAATTATCACGATTCACCAACATAAAAGAACGAGTGAGCGCGTTAACAAGTTACTAACAAATCGTGTAAACATTTACAAATTAATTGGATGATGTTAGGTTAGACGGAAGTAAATTTATTCCATCTGCTTTCATATCTTTTTTGAAATAGGCTACTTATCACCGTTTATTATATTTATATTATGTAGTTTTTTCGGCAAAAAGGACACTACTCGTTTTCCATTTTCAGGGCTTGACTTTTAAATTTTTATTTTACTCTCATGTATTTTATTGACAGAGCGAGCGAAGCGAGCGAAGCGTCTCAATTTCGAGATTTGCCAAAAATGCTTTTGGTTGTCAGTTTGTCCGAACTTTTTGTGTTCTCGCCTACAGGTTGCATTTTTCAACCAATCTGGTTGAAACTTGGTATACAGGTTTTATGACTTTATAAAACTTGATTGTCGTCGGGGATTTTTGATAGGGGGCTTACTTTCTCTAAAAAGGGACAAAAAGGGGGCTGCTGAATATCTTTGCCTAATGTGATTTGATTTCGATGATTTTTATTTTATATGAAAGGTAAGTATTAACTTTAAGTATGTCTGATATTTGGTGAAGATCTGATGAGGATCTTCAGCGTGATGAGCAAAATAGTTCCTCAAAATGCAATATGTTGCTTACTTTCAAAGCTCACTTTACAAGTTTATGCTTGCGAGGTCTACTGTTCGGAGAACTGCTAGTATAGAATGGACTCAGAATGGAGAATGGATTCTTTTTGGTTTTGATTATTGTTATGTTATAAGAGCACTGGTGGTCTAGTAGAGCACTGGTGGTCTAGTGGTAGTGACCCCGTCTTCCGATCCTAAGGTCGTGGGTTCAAATCCGGTCGTGCACCAATGGATTTTTCGCTACGAAAAATTTATGTGCGCAATGCCAGTGCTCTCATACGGTGAAGGAAAACATCGTGAGGAAACCGGCATGTCCAAGAACTAAAAATTCGAAAGACATGTGCCATCCACCAATCCGCATTGGGCCCGCGTGGTGGATTAAGACCCAATCACTCTCGCTGGAGAGTAGGCCAGTGTCCCAGCAGTGGGAACATTAGAAGGCTGTCATGATGATGATATGTGTGCCTAATGTGTATATGTGTAACCCTGATTCTGTGTCCGAAATGAATGATTGTTATTCTATTTTTTATTTATTTGCGTGCAAAAATTTGTGAAATTCTTGCTATTAAGCTTAGCGTACAAGTAACCTCCCCCGCCCATTACACTGACTGCTATGATCTACGCGATATTGCATTGCATTCTTCATGCAGGGACGTGGGATAGGAGATACTATAATACGTCTATGTTACTGTAAATCAGACTCTCATGTAAAATGAGCTTTATCACGCGGACTTTGCATTCAATTTATCTTGAGTGTGGGGAAAAAACAATAAAATTGTAGAAATTGTAGTTTAGTCATCGTTGCCATATTAACAATATCAATCTTTTTTTTTAATAACAATTGGAAAGTGAAAGTGAAAAGAAAGTGAAATAACTCTGTTTTCTGTCTGATATACGTTTTCACGGCTTACTGCTACTGAACCAATTTAGTTCTATTAGTATTATATTATTATTAGTATTATTTATTTATTTTATTTATTTTATTTATTATATAAATACATAATAAATAAAATTCATTTATTCTCTTTCACAAGGTAATCTTAGTGCAGTATACAGTAGTGCCAGTATGATATATTAAATAAATGTTGTCTGAAAAAGCTGGCAACCTTCCGTAATTCATTTATTTCCAAGTTTTTAAGAGTAGTAGAGTTCTTTGTGATAGAACTCGTCCGGGGAAGTACTACCACCATACCTATTTCTGCTGCAAAGCAGTGATGCTCGTGTTCCGGTGTGAAGGGTATAGTTTCCGGTGAAATACCGGCACATGAAGCTTTCGATCTTTGCCTCAAGGTGGCAACCCGCGAGTGATACCTCTGGCATTGCAAGCGTCCATAGGCTGCGGTAACCGCTTACCATCTTGTGGGCCGTACGCTTGGTTGCCACTTCAGATGTATAAAAAAAAAGTTATTCATTCTAGCGTATTATTTTTAGCGGACTGCACTTTTCTTGGGTTCTAAACACGCCGCAGCGAAACTTACTATTATTTTGTCTGTGGCTACGTTCTCCCCAGTCTGTGCCTTGAACCGGAACACAATGAAGCAGGTATCTGCTAAATAGCACGAGAAAACTTGCTGGCAGTTACAACATGATTGCACTTCCCTAATTAGGCATTTCGAATCATAATTTGAACCAAAGGTCGGTAGAGTCTGTTTTCCTATCGTTTGTTTTAGGTACCTACCTTTAAAAGCTTTACTTTACCCCCGTTTTAAAAGAGGGGTGCTATAAGTTGGAGGGCGTAGCGTGTTTGTCTGTTTACCTGTCTCTGTGGCCCCATATTAGCTCTGGAACAAGACCAGTGTTCCTATTGGTTACTGTGTTCATGGCAGCTATTCGAGTCGAATGATTCTTTGGGCAAGCCGTCATCTTGATTCTTTGATAAAGTGGCTGCACGGCCAAGTCGCCTTTGAATGAATCCTGTTTTAGGATGGTTCCGCAGGGTTCTTCTCGAAATATTAAACCTTTTTAAGCTTCATGCTAGGACAAATTCTTTCTCTGCACTAGCTTGACATCATTTTTCATTAGCGTACCCGCAACTGGATTGTTATTCAGTAGGTAGTGGAATACAAAAACACTCAAAACAGATGAAAAGTAGCCGTTCAGCTACGAGTCGTTAAATAGTAGAATAGTTCAGATTCTCTTATGTTTTCTGTGAATAAACAAATATAAATAATAATTTTCATAATACCTAATAAAGCAAATGTCCATTTTTTTATGGGCCTTATTGAGACAAATGTATTTTTATTTTATATTCGTCACACAAAAAACGTGCATGCTACAGGGTTTTTTTGCAGTTATAGCGTAGGGAAAATGGCTATACAACCATTATACATATAAAAAATTGCGATCTATAAGTTAAATGACACAAAATTTACATTTGAAACTGCCGAAAATTTATAAAACCGTCCGCACCGTAGCACAATTTTTACTCTATAAGTCCCGACTGGAACGCCGCAGCTGGACTGTTTGTTTGGCAATTCTTTCTGATTGGTTGAGGCGCACACAATGATAATTGATTTAATTAATCAATCAATTATCATTGTCACTTGTTTTAAAACAAGCCACGCGAAGTAGGATTTTTAAACGGTGGGCCTTACAAGAGTCAAGACCCTTATATTAGATTTGCTTCACGCAGGTATTTTGGCACAGGATGTGACTACTGCTTTTTCTTATATAAAACTTTATCTTAATTTGGACGGATATGTAACAGTCCTTTTACCAACCTTATCAGCTCTTTCGATCAGCTTCGCAAAATTTAATCAACTAAATTATTTGTAATAATAATATCACTAAAATAAAAACGTATTAAACGTAAGAACTTATGTTCATTCCTATAAGTACCTACCTATTTTACCAATTTATGTGGCTTATAAAGTACTGCATAAATATTGTGCTAAGTTTTATTATTTAACTACAGAATTATACAAACAAAAACTTCCATTTACGATTTGCGTAAAAGCAAGAGTGGGAAATTGGGATTTTAGATGGATGATTGGACAATGGGAAATTATCTCTTAACCCAACAGAGCCTGTCGTATGGTTTACCAATAAATAGTTTTTTTTTACCTAAAAGTTATAAGTAATTTGTGTAATGTTGATCTCGTGTCTGAAATAAAGCTATATTATTATAATTATTATCTAGCAGGTACAGTAAGTTTTTGTAACAAAAACATTCTGATAAATTAAAAAATTCTACCATTATTTTATGGTCTTTCATCAAACAAACTGTAAGTCAATCACAATTATGATCTTTTAGTCATTTTAATATATTTTGATTGGACTAACTAATTCTCTTGATTCCTAAAAAAAATATAATTCCCTAAAATGATGTGTAAAATCGCGATGCGGATGTAGACCGCAAGTTAATTAGAATACAAGCCAGGTACCGCGGCGCCCAGGCTGAGGCTGGCATCATTCCGCCAGTTGAGTGTGACGAAGCGATCCACCATCCGGTCAACGATCGGCGCCCACAATTTGGAAGGTCGCAACACGGCCTTCTTTCGCCGAAACATACACTAATGTATCTGCTCCGCCGGACACCCTGTATTTATCTTCATACACTAACAGTTATGAATGCTCTCGCATGCGTACATGTAGGTTATGTTTCTGTGTCGACTACGATTCAGGTTCAATTATAATTTCGAATAAAAACTACTTTGAAATTGAATTTTCGATTAACATCGCTGAGATTCATAAAAGTAATTGCAGGAAGGATGGCGTGTCAAATCTAACATATCCATCGCCTTCCAGAATCTCACGGTGACATTATTATAATAGCTTGATAACTCCTTCCTGCTAATATCTTTGTGAGAATGTCAGAAACCCAGGGATGATTCACAGAACACACATTACACGCAAACTCTTTCTTACCACATGTTTACGTGCGTATTATATGAAGATGCATTGAATTTATAAATATTGTGAAAAAAATTGTTATTGGTTAAGAGGTGAAGGTGACCATCATTCGTGGATAAGGTCAGCTGAAGATGCGTCGCGTTTGAACTACTATTCAGTTCTATTCTATCTTTACCCTTGATTGATAGGATTTCTCAAGAATTGACTTTTAAATTTAATTATGAATGCTGTATGTAATTACAGCTTATTCAGAATTATAAATCCGTTTTTTGTTATTGAAAGTTTTATTTTTTCAACACATTCAACTTTTTATAGCAAAAAATATCTAATCATGATCTGCCTAAAAGAGCATGTAACATGCTTTACAAAGAAATATAGCGGCCTAGAAATGAAAATCATGCAGCAGTTTTAACCGTTACAATAACGAGGTCATTTATCAAATCTATGTATTTGTTTGTGTCTATACATATTAAGAAAGCAATTAGATTAAGGATATATTTTATTTTAAAAGTGCGTCATCGTGACGAAAATTTCATTGTTGATTGGTCATATTGCGTCAGAAACCATCTAGAATCTAGTGTAACTAAGTTATGTTAGACGTCGTTCTAAACGTGTGATGATATGGTGTATTGTTGTGTAAGTATTTTTACTTCTTTGTACACACATATTAGTTAAATGACGTAATTTGTACACGTACGAATATACCCGGTGCCTACCAATAAAATTATTTTATGGTTCAGTAATACAACTAGAAACCTTTTCCATTTCATCGTGCATTTGTTCATAGATAAATATGGTCTGTTAAAGATGATTTAAATAGATATATGGTTTATATTCCAAGGCAAGTTGGTTACTCCTTTCGACCGCACTTGATGTGTGAAATGTCGTAGACGCTGTAGTATATATAGTTCTCTCGGCGGATCTAGGCTTTCGTGAAGTTAGCCGTTTCGATGCGCAACGGAGCTTTTTCTAACTAAATTGTCTTTGCGCATCACAAACGGCTAACTTTACGGAAGCCTAGATCCGCCGAGAGAACTATATCTGGGACAAGTTTGTAGATGAAGTAGGCTTGCCTACACCTACACCTACACAATCCTCTTAGCTTAGCCAGCTTAATCCACAGGTGCAGAACTAACTTAGCCACAAGCTTAAGTCTTAACTCCTACTTTTAATTATTTATATTAATAATGAAATAAAATAACTATGTACCTGGTGGTAGGACCGCATTGCCAGATATTTTGCCTCCAAGCAGTAGTGTGCAAGCATTGCTGTGTTTAGGTTTGATGGGTATTGCAGCAAGTGAAATTACTTGGCGAAAGAGACTACAACATCTCGGGGTGATGAGCGCAGTGCAGTTTTAAGTTTTAAAGTTTTGCGTGGCACTGCACTACGCAACTGTTATGGTCAGGCGTGGCTCTTAACATCAGGCGAGCGAATTGACTTTTTTTTTGCATTTTTGCATTTGCAATAAACAATTAAAACTTTTGTAGATATCTATGTAGTTTTTTTAATGACTGAAAGTATTCGCATTGTAGTGTGATCTGAAGCGACACTAATGTTTGCATTATCTGCAAAATATTTGTTCCTAGTCTGGGTGTTTCTATGTATATACGTATTTACAAAAATTTGATATCTGGTTTCCATAACACAACTTTAGTTTGCTTAGTAAATGTTGTTGTGTAAAAATGTCCGCCAATTATAAATATTTAATATTTAAGTATTATATTGTAAAGTTTATCTCTGTTCAGTGCACATAAAATAATATATTTTTTTAAATCTTTAAGAGGAACCTTACACGATGCGTGGTCTTACATGCACTTGACCAGTTTTTTTTCTTGTTTGAGCATAACTTCTGTGTACAAGCCGTCAGTTTACAGTGTTAATTTTTAAATTATGTTACAAGCTAGTTAAAATCCACTTTGTAATGATGGTAAAAAATATTTAATGAAATAGAGTGTCACATAGCTAAATAATTCGGTGACTAAAGGCTCCAGGGGCCTAACCACGAGCTCTTAAACCATAGCAATATTGAAATAATACTTACTGACATTTCGGCAAACAAAATGACTGGGCCCTAAACATTTTAATTTAATTTAGGCTGAAACACAGGCAGTGAGCTTTTATTGAAAACAAACACCATAAAGACGAGAGAAAATTCAACGCAATTACATTTTATTTTCAAGTTAGCACGATTATATTCAATTCAAAAATTAATCAACCGTCGAAAATAACTTTCACTGACATGTTTTGTACGGCCGATTGAAAGTATTAATTGAAGCATGTATGTTAGGTCAGTCGAGGAAGAAAGTGCCTTCGTACTTTTGAATTCTGTAAGACATCAAACTCTTGTTCGTTTTATTTATCATCATGTACCGTGTGTACCTCCTACATATTATTTTTGAGAGCTTTGGACTTTGACGATTGTCTGAGAAGCAATTCATGTCTTCCTATTATTGGTACTCAGAATTCTTAAGTAGCTTGAGAATCATCAAAACCTTGATTTAAGAGTAAGGAAGAAGCTATTCGATGCCTCACAATAAATACAAAGGAGCATTTTCACATTATCCGACACGATATAAAAAAATGAAAAAAAAATTACTATGTGAAAGAATCTGTCCAGTTGAGAATCTAACTCTAAATAGTCTAAATAGTTGAGAATTTCAATAAAATTAAATCCATCCCAAGATTAAAATCCATCTAATGGAGAATCTGTCCATCAGTTGATAGGAAATATACTTTTTTTTTCTAATCGTATTATCACAGTGCTGGGAAAAGGTCCTTCGAGGATTTACGTTCAATGATATTTATTTACCGTAACAGGTGATACGTTTAAAAAAAAATTTTTTTTTGCATCTAAATGATATTTTTGTGTTAATAGTGGATTCCATTATTGAACAAATTTCTTACCATTGACATTTCTTTATATCACAGAATCATTTAAAATGCAAATCAAAACAAATTCCCAATAGTTAGTTTTAATGAGTCAAAGGCCTCTGCTTATCCGAGAGCGAGATCGAGATCGAGAATCAAGACCGACTGCTTAACATGCTCTAAAAAGCACAGGAGTGCTCAGCTCAATTGTCACTGGCGGTCACCCATCCAAACTGACGATTTCCCGATTAAAATGTAGATACTATGAAAAAAGTACGCTGGATAAAGGAGCTTGAGACCTTATTCATGAATTAACATGAATTTTTGAAAATAAATAACATATCGTGGCAGCAGATATTATCGATATCGTTATCGTATCGGTCATTATGAAAACGCTTAATCTTGTGTTCCGGAATCAACGAATCAAGTGTTTACTGTGTGTTTTAGATAAACTTTATAACACAAACATTACCATCGTTTACGCTTTTTAAGCATTAACACTGATATCCATAGTCGAAATGTCACTCCACGAGAGTTAATTCGCGATTACACGACAGTGTGGGCTTATTATATTTTGCATACATATTTTTTGAGTTATTCAAGTGTAAGAATGTGAGATGCCTGGGAAACGTACTTTAGAGAACAAAATTGTCTAAAGTCATTAACATAATAATTTTTAATCTTATGATCGACTATAAAAACGAAACTTATCGTGAGTTTGGAGAGAAATATTGTAGAAGGCGCATAAAGTTGAAAAATGATCACAGGGTCGTGATCAAGGCAGTAAACGAGCACTTGAGGGAATGGGGTTCAGGTGGAAGTTTCAGATTAGCTTCGGCCAGAAGTGAGGGGGACTCATAATATAGGGGAACGGAACGGAATAGACGGCTCATAGCGCAGACGAGTATCGAGGTGCAAATTGCTTTTTTAACAAGTTTAGTTAAGTCACACTCAATTAAAATTAATAAAGTCTGAGCTTAATTCGGAGGACTCAACTCAAGATCCATTTAAAAGATAGCGAACAGTTAAACTGAAAGCTGGATTTTGAAGCGGATGCTTTCGATCTATTAATTGAGCTATTAATTCACCTAAAAAATAAACAGCTTGCGAGTTGTTGTTTACTAGGTACTTAGCTTTGGTTTAATGCAATTTATTGGTAAGAAACAAATATAGTTACCTTTGTAGACAAAAAATGCCAAAGAAAAAAAAACATAGGGAAAAAGTAACTCATTTACTCATATCTTACACGATATATTTGGAGGTATTGCTAATCACGTGCGGTAGTACTATTGGTGCATCATCCTTGTAAAGGCCGATCATTTGCTTATTAACATATTGAATAAAATGTAACCGGTGGGTGCGTGACGAGTTCTAGAGGAGTATTACGCTAACATGATGAACTAGACATAAGGAAGTAACCTTTGATAGCTGAATCTGTTCAAATACACGCGTATTGCTTACAACTTTGATACGCACGACTTTTAATAAAAGAAGATTCAAAATTTACGTATTTATTTATCGAATTACCGTGAAATATAGATACCCATAAACAATTAATTAAGTGTAATGAACTTGATTTGACTACCTTCGGGTAATTTCCGGTTGTTATAGGATATTGCTCTATTAACAAGTTAATGAAGTATGTAAGTAGATAAATAATTAAAACTTCATTTATTATCCGTTTAAAAAGTATTGTCCATGCGTAATTTATAAACTCTTTAAAATCTGAGTATAAACTATAAATACTCGAGACTTGCAATGTTAAGCCCATGCTGATCAACAGAACCAATAATCGGTGGTTATAAAAACATCGTCTTAATTCTATGTTGGGTGCATAGAAAATTAAAATTCTAGCGTCACAGGACTATCTTAACATCCTGTTCCTCATTGTCTTACGTCTGAATGTATCTCGTTCTCTTTACACAACATTTTTAAACACAAAATAATTTTGAGTTTTAATTTTTTTACTAAATTAGCCTAGTGCTATGCGTCATTAAAATCCCGGTTTTGTCTGAAGTGCTATCTCCCTGGAAACAGGCAAGGGTGATTTATCTTGCCCTTACACCTGCAGAGTGCAGCATAATCCTAAATCAATTAGGCTGCATGTCTAGTAAATAATAAATGACTTGGTAATTAAATGTCGCTTTCGGGAGCAACGGTGCTGTGACACAAACAGGGTAACTATCATTTGATCCCAAGAATTTGATCCCATTTATTATTATTTTTCATTTGAACCCAAAAATAATTAACATGAATGAACTACCATTTGGTCCTAATTCCAGTTTAGGTTCATACCTAAACTGGATTTGGGACCAAATTCGTATCAAAATCAAATGCAAACTTTTGCTACTTACATGAATAAGATGATGGTGATGATGATGATGATAAAGGCCTGGTGCTGTAGGTACCGACAGATAGCCCTGTTGAGAAGCGAGAGGTTGCGGTTTCGATCTCCGCTGCAGGACAAATGTTTGCATGATTACTGTATAAGGCCCCGATGTCATAAATCCATAGATAAAAACACCGTGTACTGGTGCGATCGGCCAATCTTGCCGAACATCTTGGCATATTGTTATGTAATAAATCATTTAATTTTTGTCTGTCAAACTGCTAACTTACGTTGATCTTAGATCTTGATTTACCGACTTTAAAACCTACCTATAAATTCTACGTAGCGTATCGTAACTCGTAACTGATATAGCCGTAGATATTTAAGAGCTATAGCTCTAGTTATCTATCTATCTATAAATAGATAATTAAAATTACCCATAAACAAAGAAATGAAGTGAGAGTATGGTAGAAATAAATAATTAAATTCTAGATTCTTAGATATCCCTTCAGTTCCAATTTTTTTTTGCGTTTTTGGACTATACACTACAGACAGGCATTGTTAACAATGCGGCTGCATACATCAATTCACCGGTTCATCATGCCGGTTTCCTCAAAGTAGTGTCACCGTTTAAAAGCACTGACATTTAGCACTTTTTTTTTAATTATCAATGAATTGGTGCACAACTGGGTTCAACCCCACGAACTTTAGATTGGAAGGCGATGTCAATACCAATAGAGCTCTGAGCCACAAGGAACTCGGCAAATATTAGATATCAAATTCAAAGTTCTCCAAGCAGCGTTCCGCATACTGTAGCCATGATTGATGTTGGGCGCAGTGAAAGCATTTAAGTAGTATGGATGTAGATTGTAGGTACTAGGTACATCCAAGTGTAGCGGTAATAACCCACAAACATGCGTTACAATTTTTCTTCCACATTGCACAATACGAATTTGTTAACGGGAACCGGTCATCTACATTCGTCTTTTTTGTTTGTACGCTCGGTACAAATTGATAATGTTGGTAATTTGGCGCCCGTGAGTGCCGTTGCCCGCTACACTAATGAGTTTATAATGGACACAATAATATACCTTGAATGTATATTTCGGAATCAATGTCTAGGTCGAGTGTGCTGGTCCACATATCGGTTTAGGGTACGGCTGCCTCGAGCTTTTCTCGGCGCGCCTTAAATTTTACCTACTAACTACGTATTTGGTTGACCGAGTTAAGGCGATCATCCAACGAAGCAGAGCGGAGCCCAGTTAACCAATAGAATTATGTCAAAATTACTCGAAAGTGACGGGACACAATTATAACAGGATTCTATTAGCAATACCTACTAATTAACCAATAGTTGCCCTTACCCACATATCACGTTCGTTTGGCGTTCTTTCGTGTACATGATTGCGCGCAATAAAGGCAGCACGTCTCTAAATCAAAAACTGCCAATCCGTAGTGATTAAATTCTCTTTGCTCTTAGTATTTACTTTCTCCTGCAATCTCTTTACAAGTGCGCTCTTTTACGCATGATTGCTGCATCCTGTGTGATAAAGCAAAATATAATAACGGGGCCAGCATATTCAATATTTTCAGTTTTATAGTTAAAGTCACCAACATTATAGTGTTCTAGTTTTCAGTCTACAATACCTACTAGTCATCGTAAAATAGAACATTAGATTACTTACACGATATAATACAAAAGCTCTCCGTAATTACATTCGTCGTTCAACAACGACCTGTGTAAAATTCAAAAAAATAACGTATCGTGCGGATAATGACATAAAATCTCCACTCTCACAAGTTCCGTAAAACTGTAAAGTAGAACAATGGATGAAGGTGTAAGCGCTTTCGCCACACTTTACTTCGGAGAGTAAAGTGTAAATTGTCGAGACCACACTAAATCGGAACATCTAATTACGTACAGAGAAAATTTGAAATATTGCTTCATTGCTGCACAGGCGTTGAAGAAACCAGTACTCACTGGTGTATTACAAAATTATCACGTCCGACTTCTGTGTGAGGCGCTAGCAAGAAAACTTGATCTTCGTAACAAAAAACGACCGCTACCTAATTGCGCACTTTAACTACAGGAAATGTTTTGAACAAACTAAAATTAGAAGCTCACATCTGAACTCTACTCGTACATGCGTTTCTTATAATTATCTAGAACTGCATGTTTATGCTAAAAGTTTCAAAGACAGTGGATAAGCAATATTAAAAAATAAGTTTGATAGGAACAGGCGCGTTTCTTAAAATAAAACCATGATGATGGTCACACGATATAGGCATTTCTTATACTCACTCGATAATAACAAGCACACGTAACATTTATCCTTAAAAATAAAGAACTAACGCATACCTTGTGGTGAATCACCAGCAAAACAAACATAACGTACGAGCGAAAATTATACTTAGCTTATTCCTGCTTAGCGTCACCCTAGAGCAAAGTTTGCAGACACTCGAGAGTTTACGAGATAATCCATGCTTTAAATAAGGCTTTTAACACGAAAAAACTTATTGTATATACTCGTAAATGTACAAAGACAACAATGATAAGAGCATTGTTATTATTTTCTTTGATCTAATATTCGTGTGTTATAGTGTGTTAACACTGCTATTTTTTTTTTATACAACTAAAGTGGCAACCAAGCGTACGGCTCACAAGATGGTAAGCGATTACTGTAGCCTATGGACGCTTGTAATACCAGAGATATCACTCGCGGGTTGCCACCTTGAGGCAAAGATCGAAAGCCTCATGTGCCAGTAATTTCACCGGAAACCATACCCTTCACACCGAAACACAGCAATGCGAGCATTACTGCTTGGCGGCAGAAATAGGTATGGTGGTAGTCCTTCCCTGGACGAGCTCAATCACAAAGAACTCTACTACTCTTTTTCTCTAATTGGCAAGTTGTAAATAATAGACAAAAGTAAAAGCATACCTACCTACTTAAGTTATAAATTAATTGAAAGTGAAAAATCGAGTCAATGTCGGCGACCAGTGAGGACTTAGATTCGCTCCGTAATCGGTGATAATGTGATTTTATTAATGGATTATTCTGTTTTGTAGTTATAAATGGCAAAACGTGATGAGGTCGGTGGCAGCGGCCAATGATGACGGCATTGCTTCCAGATCTTCCTCGTAGTGTGACTCATCATCGATTCGTGGTCATGACCCGGTTCACGGATTTTGTTTATACATGTAAGTACCTACCTAAACTTGGAATGACTTTACAATATTATTTTATTAATTACTAATAAATTTTACTAAGAACATCTTTAGTAACGTGCTATTTTAAAATATTTGAGAAAAAAACACTTTTTGCAACGGAGAGACTTACTTACATAAATACTGCTATGAATAATAAAAGCCACCGTAGTAAGGTATGTATTATAAGCCAATAAGGGACTTGAAAGGCAAGGTTTAACTTATTTATTTTTATTTTGAAGTGACCGATACTTTGTATTGGATATTCTTAGAAAATGATCATTTGTGACGCGTGAACGCTTGCCTCATTCCCGTAATCGCTTGTGATATCAGGCTGTAAAATGCAAATAGAATATTACTAGCATATCACTAAGTTACCACCATCATGAAAGCCTTCTAATGTTCCCACAGCTGGGACACTGGGCTACTCTCGAGCGAGAGTGATTGGGTTTTAATTGCGCATTGGAGGATGGCAATGTCTTTCGAATTTTTAGTCCTGGACATGCCGGTTTCCTCACGATATTTTCCTTTACCGTATGAGAGCATTGGCATTGCGCACATAATTTTTTCGTAGCGAAAAATCCATTGGTGCATGACCGGATTCAAACATACGACCTTATGGTCGGAAGGCGGGCTATATACAACTAGACCACCAGTGCTCTCGGCAATCGGCTGGAAATGCCTACAGAATACGAGAACTTTTGGTATGGTTTTAATCCCTTGGACGAATCATAAATGATTATCTCTGGCTTTCAACACATTCAACTTGATAATGAAGTAAGTTCGTATGGGTTGCTTTACGAAGTTTGTAGTATGTATTATACATCTTAAAGCTTGTTAAATTCTTATTATATCTCCAAGTCCATTTATCTAAACAAGATTTTTTCGATGCTATAAATATAATTTCACACCATTAGAGAGGCTCTATTATTGGTATTTTCAATTGCGAGCTTTTAACGTCTTCTTTATTTTTAGGCCGGAGGTAAAATAAATAAATAAATAAATAACGCTGGACAATCCACACAGCATCATCTAGCCCAAGGTATGCTGCTGTTAAACAGAGCTGTATTATGGGTACTAGATGACTGATATATATTTAATACAATACAATACATAGATAGATATTTTTTATTATACATAGAAAACACCCAGAACACCCGGAACAAATATTTGCAGATCCTACAAACATTTGTCCCAAGGCGGGAATCGAACCCGCAACCTCTGCGTCGCAGGCGGACATTCGCCCACCACGCCACATTGGTCGTCAGCTATGGCTATGAGGTGGGAGCTATTGCTTTAATAATTTATTAGGCTCCAAGTTTTTATGTATCGTATTGTTTTGTTCGAAGTGGTGAAACATCTTTATTTAGGTATTTTGTTTAGTTTGTAATTACAAAAGCTTGCCTCCACTTCCGTGCAAAACTTTAGTACACGTTCCGCAGACCAGACAATACATGCCGTTACAGTTAAAATGTCGTGAGAATTAGATTCATTCAGGATGATCAAAAAAAAAACACAGTATTGTGTGCGAGTGAGCTAAGTGCTAATTACTGCTAATGTAGTGCAATAAAAGAGTTAGCAAGTATGTTTGTAACAATAGACAAATTATTGCTTTGCAAATATCACGCCCGTCGCCCATATCACACTTTTAATTCAACATTTAACCTTTGTGTTAATAAACATTAATACTAAGCATAAAACAATGTGTCCAAAAGTCTTTAAGCAGAGTCGTTGCAAAAGATTGATTCACACACATTTCACAGCCAGTAACGGTGACAGTATCACCTGTCTGCACGATCGGGCACGCCAATTTTGAAGAAACCGATTGAATATGTACGATAGGCTTTACGGAAAGTTCCAAAAATGTAGAGCGTGTTGTGTGCTCCAGTTTCCTGGTACCTACCGGCTTATAAATTAACGCGTGGACTGCGGTGCAGTTAGGATGATCTTGAGCGCAAATGGGCGCCTAGGTGAATTGCTATATGGTGATTTGTACACGAACATGATGTAAATGGTGTGACAAAGAAGTTCTGCCCGGTTTTCTACCAAACAAACTAAAAACACGGCCTTGTTCTAAAAATTTAACTAAACCAGGTTTAAACCAGAACTAAATTAAACTCAACACATTATAATACCAACGTTATTTATAGGTTTAAAGGAGTATTAGGTAGAAAACAAATTTAAAAAAAAACATCGTTTTTCTATTTACCGTAAAACACCGGTAACAGACTAAAAAAAAAAAAAGTTAAATATAAAAGCAAATAGGTGTGCAATCAAATTGTCATTCTGCGGATTTTTATAGCGTTTTATTTTAGATCCTATCACCTCTCAAATAACTTAGTTTTTGATCAACTCGATCTTAGGTTGAGAGACTTGACATGAGACTTTCCATCTAACGTCTCAGGGTGGTAACACGCAAGTGATATCTATGATGTTGCATGCGTACATAGGCTACGGTAACCGCTGACCATCAAGTGGGCCGTACGCTTGGTTGCCACTTTAGTGGTAAAAAAAAAAAAAAAGTTTGAGTTTAGTTAAACCCAAGATGATCCTCGGACTAAATATTTTTTTCCAATAAGACCTGGAGCACTGTTACTTTAGCTGCACTTTTAAAACTTTGATGAATGACTACCTAGTACCGATAACACAGCTCTGTTTAACAGCAGCTTATAGTTCTCTCGGCGGATCTAGGCTTCCGTGAAGTTAGCAGTTTCGATGCGCAATGGAGCTTTTTCTAACTAAATTGTCTTTGCGCACCACAAACGGCTAACTTTACGGAAGCCTAGATCCGCCAAGAGAACTATACCTTGTGGCTAGATGATGCTGTGTGGATTGTCCAGCATTATTTATTTAAGTATTTATTATTTATTTATTTGATGAATGACTTCTGTCGCCGCCGAGCCTTTACAATTCGAAGCATTTCCATGAAGCAGTTTGAAGCTGTCTTCGGTCATTTGAACATAGTCACTCAATTACTGGCAATCTAGCGATGTGGGGCGATGGCGATGGCGATCGGATCGTGTTAGGTAACGGCACCTAACTAATTATCTATTAAGGCAACAATGGTGTCACGTCGGAAGCGGGTGCGGCCGCGGCTGTCGTCGTGCCGCACGCACCGTTGCGCTTCTTGCCATGATAAGATATCCCTTTTAGTTTTACCATTCGGAAGCGTTCGGAAGTGCCATTATGGTTAATTAGTATCAATGAGATAAATTTCCTGTAAAAGTAAGAGGCTCTTGTAGGTAAATCTTAAATTTTGTATGACTGACTAGCTGAAAAATTAGTTTCTTCTTTGTTAAATCTCAGATTTTCCAATGCATAAATTTTTTTGTATTTATATTTGCATTTGCAGCTATAATTTGCATTGATTTATATCCATGCAAATTGAGTTTATTTATTTATAATTTTGTAAAAATCTACCGTGATGTGACCTGCATGTTTATCAGTAAACATCATCTTTAAAATCTTAACTTGTCATGCATAATGTAAAAGCTAGTTTGGTGTTATTTTTACCATAATTTAGGTATCAAAAGACATGTAACAGTTACAACGTCGCATTCTATTCGTACATGTAAAATCGCGTCATCTACGCTTTAGAGGCTTAGAGCTCCATTCGTGAAGCGTACTGGTTAAAAATGCTAAGGATTTTCTCTGCTCAAATGAGAGCACTATCAGAGCTATTCCCAGGCTGTGATACAAATTCAGCTCACACGAGCGCCGGCCGGCGTCAGCGATCGAGACGGCTCGGCCCAACCTTTGCACACTGAACTTATTACACCGAATGCTGCTTAGCATATCTAGTGTATAACTGACCACTATGAATATATGTGCTACGTGCAAGCTCGTTCGTACAAGTAAGACATCTATAAACTATAAATGTGAATAAACCATTCTTATTCTTATTCTTATAGCTAATGGAAAGTAGGTACTTAAAAACGAATTACCTATAGTATCTTACAATGTACTTTTTAATTTACATAGTTTTTTTTATTTAATTATTTTGTTATCATGTCACTTGACGTATGAACTCTTGTGTGTTATCCAAAATTTTTAATATATCATTATATATTAAATGAATATGAAATGCATATGAATATTTAATCATATAATATAACGATCTCTACGTCTGTAGACGGGCAGACCGAAATACTGACCAATGGACAGAGGAACAACAGATCCTTTCTTGAATTTTTTTTTATTATACCACTAAAGTGGTACCAAGCGTGCGGCCCACTAGATGGGAAGCGGTTACCGTAGCCTATGTACGCTTGCAATATCTATTATTATATACAGAGTGATTTTTTTAAAGATTAGTTTTCATTAAATTTGACCAACTTCTGCTGTTCAGATTTTTTTCTTTCCAAACAATGAAATAATCCTTGCATGAAACAGAGTCGATCCGCGTCAAAAAAAAAATTTACCAACTTTATAATTTTTTAAGAACAACTCACGCTTGACCACAAATTTGAACGAGCCAAATTTGTTTACATAAAAAAACACCTAATGTCTCCTTAGACACTTTTCCTCTATCTCCTTTAGATTCGGATTTCCCCATACTGTCCCATTTAAAAAAATCACTCTGTATATATTGTCTTTTGATACCTAAATAATGGTAAAAATAACACCAAACTAGCTTTTACATTATGCATGACAATCATCGATATCACTTGCGTGTTACCACCTTGAGACGTTAGATGGAAAGTCTCATGTGCCTGTAATTTCACCGGAAACCATACCCTTCGAACCGGAACACAGCAACACGAGCAATACTGCTTGGCGGCAGAAATAGGTATGGTGGTAGTCCTTCCCCGGACGAGCTTTTTCATAAAGAACTCTGCACCTCTTTTTTTTGTTTTGGTCTATATACGGTTTTGTGGTTCGAAGGGCAATAATTTATGCTGTTAAAAAACTTTGAAAAATCGTTAGGCCTAAGGGCGGGTTGACTCTGCCACCAACTCATGTGAACTTACATAATGTTACGTTTAAACCCTAAAACTGTCAAAACAATGCATGAGCATGGTTTACGTACGTAATTGCCCTACTGTTACGGACAGAACATTTTTCTCAAGTGACTTTTCTCCGTGAGATGGGATTGTTTTGCTGACCTTCTCGCTCTATATTGTCTATTGAGCTATGTTTCAATCCAAACCTGCCCCCTATGATGCAAAGGTGGGTATAGGAATGGGATGGTAGGTATGTAAGATCACCAATGTGAAAATCATGTTTTTTTAGCAGTTCCATGGAACTGCTAACTTTTTGTCTTTACGCACGTTTTCCAGAATTCATTCATGCTAATGCAGATGAAGACAAGTTTAGGTAGGTTTCTTCTGGGACGTTTGTAGGTCCCAGCAGTAGAAACTATTAGAACGGCACTTTGACTGAGACAATTTTATGAGTTTTATCTCAAATCGCAAGATCAAGTATATAGTATATACGAGTTTATACGAGCTGCAATTACTGTTCGAAGAATTATTATGTGTGACAGGCATTTTTGTGTTTATTTTTGTTTCAAGTCAGTAGGTATGTCTGCCGATATCACCGAGTGGTCAAAGATTCAGGCGGTGGCTAACGGTATCCCGCTGGCGGCTCCGCACACAAATTAATGGCTGCCGCTCAAGGCCGCCTACAAGCAATCGACATAGATACATCAGTTTCTCGACTATGAGAACACGGTGCCTTCTGACTCTCGTTCAGAATGAGGTCGAGAAAGCGAGCCTCAAGCACGAAGCACTCACGCGGCCGCCACCGCGCCGTGCCGGACCCGCGCTAGCGGTCTCTACCTTCCAAATACCTACTTATCCATATCTTTTTCATCCAATTACAACATCAATGCCGCAAATTTATCTCACCATTAACGTAATTTTTGATAAAGAACTAAAATGTTCGTCAATTCATTAAACAGTAAAATCACTTATCTCGATACATCAAGAGCTCTCTCCAGTAGTATTCGGAACAAAATAAACATGCAAAAGAATATGTACATGCTACGAGTGAATGTACCGCTAATTAAATCCTGTTCATTGATTCGAAATATACACTTTCGTCCATTCACTAGTTTCAAGTCATTAGATCTGATGGCGGATCACAAAGGTAAGCGTTTGGTGTTCTGGGTGCCCGGTTTTTGCCCCGTTGCTTGGTGGGTGTACTGTTACTGTTAGCCGACTTTCGGCCGCCCCGCCACGCCATGCCACCGTCTAACCTTGATACTTTCATTCAGTTATACGACGGCTAAAGTCTATTTTGCACTTCTCTTGTTATCGCTGTCATCTTATTGTAACCGAGTTAAGTGACAAAAAATATCAATCTAAATTCTAGTACAAAGCCCGAGGCACTCGCGCTGTCTCTTGCTCAACAGATGGGCCAGAACTTCAATATGTATGCAACCAACTTAAATCGACTGTTTGTTGAAATACGCTATAATAGGTAGGTCGTTATCAATTGTTACACGTGCAAGTTGTTACTCTATTAACATGGTAAGTGTAAACTCACAGTTACAGGGATGAGCAACATAGCGGTGATGATGAGACCTCGTAATCATCTGTATAATATGATTATGACAGTTCTATCAGCTACGACTGTGATCAATAAGGGCTTTTACAATTTAATAAGTATAACGTGCACAACTTTCTCTCTCTCGCTCTCTCTGTTGTGGATCGTTTCCTTTTAGCAGAGGGTCGCGAGTTCGCGACCTCTTAGCATAATTTTTTCTCTTAGATGTTTTTCCATTTGTTCCGGTTTCCGCAGCGACTTGAATTGTGGGGTATTGATAGTAGTACGGATTTGATTAGTCCAGCGAACAGGGCTGCGTCCTTTTCTCCGAAGTTTTTTGTGCACATCAGAATCTAACTAATAACGTTGATAATTACAAGAATTTACAGAGCAAAAATAGGCAATATTCCTTGTAAGTATCGTACTAAAAAAAACTATTACAATGCTTTTTATATAGGTAGGTAGGTACTTAAATAATATTACAAAATTTATGGCTTTTATTAACCTGTAAAGTTAAACCTTTAACTTGTGCTGCAAATACCTATGTAAAATTAATAATAACAGGATCTCACAAAGAATGATTTTACAATCACAAGAACTATGAAGTAAGGAGCGAGATGTACCTAGCATGCGACGTGCAAGTTCAGTGACTCTACCTTCCCTTCGGGATGGCAAGAAGCTGCATTCGCGTTCCGAACCTGTTTACGTATCCCAATACCGTAGTTGCGGGGATTTCGGAGCCCAATTAAGTGTTCTTGCCGGCAATGCGAGGTAAAATTGGCATGTATCAGATATTTGGGTGCGATGCACGTAACTTTTCTCTGTTACATAACAATTAGCGAGCGAGCTGGTCCGAGACGCGGCGGGCGCCTGCCAGCGGGGTCATTGGCAAGGCGGCCGCGAGCTGCCACTTTAGGTTCAAGGGTACTAAGGCGGGGCTACATGCCGCCACCGCATCGCACCGCACTGCTGCGTGCGGTACAGCAGCGCAATTTTTCACTAATCGATTTCAGCAAATAATGCCATCAGAAACAAACATAAAAAGATTTTTAATATTGATATACCGACTTGGTATTACATGGATCTTACAACTTTTTACGGTAGAAGAACTGAGTTGCAAGACTTGTTTTTTTTTACAATTTATGTTTCTGATGGCATTATTTGCTGAAATCGGCCTTCAAAGGTGAAGATTCCTAAAAATAGCAACTTGATCCAAGTAAATTTAAAGGCAATTCTTATCTAATTTAGCTTTACGAATGACAAAATAGGTTTCTGACGCATATTAACCTATATTTGAGAAATATCTTTGCTTTATGATGAACTCGAAACGACGTACGCGAAATGACCTATCCGTATAATAACCAAATGCTCAGTGAAACATTCGCAAAATGACACATCTGTAGATTGATTGAATAAGTAATTGGTACACCTTCCACAAAATACGTAGGTACTGGCCACTTGAAAGTTTATCTATGAAAGATTTCTACTTACCTGACTTTTACAGTCATTCATTAATTTAACATAATAAATCAGTCAAATGTCGTGAAAAAAATAATTCGTTAAGTATATAAAATGTCTTGGATCGGTTGGTCGGATATAAATATAAGCTACAGATCGCGCTATTGATGCAATATGGTTCTGCGAATTGGTTATGTTCAAAACGTTTAGGTAGTCGCGTCGGTGTCATGAAAATGACAAAGAAAATGACAAAAAAAATATAACAAATATTATGATTTTGCGGAAGTAGTATGCAGCGCCATGTAAACCGACGTCAGCTTTGCTGTCCTTTGTCATTAGCGTTCTCTCACGTCTAGTGCATTAGCTAATTTGTCATCATGGGCGCACTTGCGCCTCGCTAATCGATTTTACATAACACTCGACTTTTTGTCGCATTTCTACTCGCACAGGCTATCAATTACTAATCTACTCCTAAGATAGACTCTACTAGTTTTTTAGTCGGATGACTGATGTTAGCCATGCATATTCTAATAAAGATTATCTATTTGAGTAGGCACAGTAAATATCTGCGGCCTACCCACCTTAGAAATTATTATTATCGTGTGCGTATTTTTACAGTTACTTACTACAGTAGGTATTTAATTAGAACTGAAAAACGCAAAGACTATTTAGTTCGAAAAAGGTCCCATGCGCATATCGAAATAGCTAAGTTCACGACATCTAAGATCGGCTGGCATTACCTACTATACCTAAGACCTAAATGGGTGCTCAATGACTATTGATGTTAACCTCCATTGAACTGAAATACCGCAAAGTTATTAAAGCGTACTACATTATGAGCACCTCAAGGTGACAAATGCAATACAATATCATGTAAAACAATTTCCTGAAACTTATGTTACAGAATAGTGTACATGATAACTTTTTATGACAATCAAAAACTGTTATTATTAAGGGTAGTCGATCGAGGTAAAAGCTCGCACTTTTGATAATAAAAATTTTTTGCGTAAACACTTTACAAAAGAAGCTAATTTTTATTGAATTACATCAACGGTCACAGCTCATTAGATCAATCCGGCACCCGACCAGCACCGCCTCACTCCGTACGTTTAGTAATCTACGTTTAGTACGTTTAGACGGTCGTAAGCCGTCGACGCGCAGACGGCGCTGGCGGCGCCGGCGCGGGGCGGGTTGTCACAGTGACAACCCTCTGCTCGCATTCTTGTCAGCATGCGCATTGCGAAAAGCACAAGCCTCAAGTGAACCGCGCGCGGCCTGGCGATTGGGCCGCGCCCCGCGAGTGATTTATGCGAAGACAATACCAAGTGCCAAGTGGTGTCAATCACTGACAGACTACTCGGAAATTCGTAGACCACGCGGTGTCCACTCGTTGAACACGCGAGGTTCACTGGTTGACCACGCAACGTTATGTTGACAACGCGACGTCCGTCCGTGAACCACCTGTCGACAACAAGTAGACGCCGAGTTACGAAGCGGTGTTCATCGGACGCTGGATTGATCTAATGATGAGCTGTGACCTTAACTATGCAGATCCAAATAAAAAGTGGCGGCAGAGTGGACATTTGAGCGCAGATATAACCCACCTTCTTCATCCGGGGGGTTATATCTGCGTTCATAGATTATCTTTACCCACTGCTTGCTTTTACTCCGAATAACTCGAAAAGAAGACTAATCATGTTGACAGCTACGTTATACGAATATTGTGGCAATGAGAATCGGTTATGCTAAACAGCTGTTGAGCGAACCTCAATTATGTAATTGAGTAACAGGACGGAACATTGGATTCCATGGCACTTAAAATAACTGTTGTCATTTTGCACTAATTAGCTCAGACCGTTCTCTTTGATTGATAGTCCATAAAATCTGAAATAACATAAACGGTAAAAAATATGCAAATTGAACCATTTCTTTCTACTATCTCACTAGACGGTTATCGAACTGCTGTCATTGATTTCAATGCTTAGCAGCTATTGATTCAATTGAATATAAAACTACAAAATTCTTGGAGGCCATATTTATAACCAGACTGTCCTGCGTCTTCGTCTGTAGAAAATTTAAAGTTCTATATTTCGTTCAAATCAAATCAAATCAAATATATTTATTTGGAATATATAACAAGTGATACATTAACAATGAAAAACGATGGTAAACGCAGAAGTAAAATACTGTGTCGCGAGAACCAACGCCCTCCTCACATTGATAAAACCAAGTTCCAAAATTACTAAATAGTAGTGCTAAGTAGTTACATTAACATTTTTAAATAAGGCTAAACAAACTAAGTACCTACGTAAGTTACATAAACAAGAGTAGTACGTTTCGTACTTTGTACGTAGAGAGTACGAGTATCTCGCATCAATAATATCAATAATATCTCATTTAGTTCTTATTTTAAAACCTATTTTAAGAAAAGTGTTTTTTTAGACAACTAAAGTGGCAACCAAGCGTACGGCCCACAAGATGGTAAGCTGTTACCGCAGCCTATAGGCACTTGCAATACCAGAGGTTTCACTCACGGGTTGCCACCCTGAGACGTAGATCGAAAGTCTCATGTGCCCCTTCATACCCTTCGGACCGAAACACAGCAATGCGAACATTACTGCTTGATGGCAGAAATAGGTATGGTGGTAGTCCTCCCCCGGACAAAACAAACAACACAAAGAACTCTCCTACTCTAATTTAGTGTTTATCAACTCGTAACTAAACTCCGACATAAAAAATATGCTTTCAAATTATTTATTTAGCTTACTTTAAATGCATTTTATAATACTTTATGAAAAAAGTCGGCACCGCTTGTAACATTGTTAGAAATTACAGCTACTGGGGCTATAAGATTCTGCCCACGTTTTAAGACCAAACATACAAAGCTTTACATTCTAAATAAAAATACGATCTTCAAGTAGACAAATTAGATGATTTCACCATACCTTTGTAACTTTTTAATTTACTAAATACTACTTGTGTGGGATTTGTGCAACATGTGTTTATAGCTACGAACTATCATAAATAATAAACAACTGTAAAAAGCCATAGCCATATCATTTCATTTATCTCGAAGGTATCCAAACGTAAAATAACGTTTGCGCGCTACCTTAGCGAACCCTATAATTTTTACAAAATAATATGAAGTGCAGACTCCGTTACCTTCACCGACAGACCCATCGGTTTGTTAACTGCGTCAGTTTTAATTAATACCCACGGATAAACTATTGAGGTTTTATATGTGTATTCTGTACATAATAAATGATATACAACGGGTTCGTCTGCGCATAAGCACTGAATATTCCACTAAACATCACAATCTTACTAGTTACGTCATCTAAAAAGTATTCTGCTAAATGAAGAGCCCTTCCCGTTTATCAGAAGTAAGTAATTCTCAGTGGAATGATGCACGAGTATGACGCATTGTCTTCGGACGTCCATCACGAACTGCGCTATGCAGTTCTTTCTGTTTTGCCTATAAATAACTATTAATAGACGCCGACCACGAAAAGCAATCTCACTGCATGGCTGTTAAGAGCCCTCAGGTAATTTTATAACTAAGCTCATTAATGAGTGGTTGGACGTGACTGGGGGAATATGCATCGAGCCTTCAGCACAGTAGAGCCTGAATTGTACTGCCGCGCACGCGCATCGTCCCGCCGCAACAATGTTTAATTATTACTTAATTGTATAACCAATTATTGTAAGAGCATAACTTTAATGTATCATGCGTAATATATGTATGATATCATCATCATGATAACGTAAATAACGAATGATGAATGAATGAATGTATGTAGTACCTAGGTAATGAATGTTATCACAAAATAAATTAAGCATATAAGTATTTTAACAACTATCTGGTTCATAAGTTGTGTACTAAGTTGCCTGAAAAATTATTATATATTATTATTTAGTGTTTATTTATACCCAGTACGATTTCCCGTATATCTAAAGTAAAGTTATAACTAACGTAAGAATAGTTTGTTTGTTTTTTTAGGAGTCGGTGAAAATACTTTTTACAGCTTACTTTGGTGTTACAGTATATTTCACAAAAATGTAGCTATAATACGCACTGCAACGCGTTGAAGTCTATTGTACTAAAATTAGACGCACGCGCGTAGCACTTGTGCTACGTCACATAATAATTTGTTTTTTAGGATTCTGTTTGCGACTCATTTCGTGGTAACTTTTTGAGATATAAAGCTTAGCTACAACAAAATTTGTTGTATCCTAAAGGTGTGTGTCCGAAGCGGAGTAGAGCAGAAGGTATAAAATCAACCAAACTCATAATCGTGTCTAAATTGTATTATAAGTATTGCTTGCAAATTGCTTGCACAATTACAATTACGAATGTCCAAAAATGAAATCTTGCACATTTTCCTATCTACTCCTTTTCGCTCTAACATGGCGTAGCTCGGCACGACTTCGTGAGTTTGTCTCACTGAAAAAAAACCTAAGACATTATCATCATCCGTTCCATAACGTAAGAGAGATAAATCAATATTAACACATCAACAACCTTTGCATTTGGTTTGTTATTAATGCATCATTTACTACCAACCAAAGAGATTAGATCTAGGATTATTATTCGCCGAGAAAAGCTAGAAGAGCTCATGTCGTCATTGTTTTTAAAAATCGTGTCGGCTGAGGCCTTCCTCGCACAGTTTGGTCACAAAAACCACCAAAATGCTCGACGGATGAGCTAACCCGCCCCGTCCTAGCGCACGACTCATTGATTTGATTACCTTGTATAAAAACACAATCTTCGACTAAAATTAATATCCCGACTAAACTATCAGATTCTATCATTCCGATTACATGAGGTGGTAAACCGCTGAAATCATCACCGTGGAAGGAACCAAAGCTACGTGACTAATTGTTGTCTTTATGGTATACTACCTTTAATAGCTGATAAATAGACTTGCTCTACTATTGTATTTTAATTTGCCACAGTAAAAAATAAATAACTCAGTTTACTCGTTAAGTACAAACTAAGCACAGGCTAATAGAACTATAATAGATGGTACTTGTACCTAAGCATCATTTAGTGTTTCGTTTCGATCTAATTTCGGAAAAACGGAACACTTTATATTACTGGTTGGCGCGGTGGGCGAGTGCCCGGTTGAAAAGCGAGAGGTTGCGGGTTCATTTAATATTCTAACTTCGGTGTCTGTTCGTCAGCGTGTGTTTGTGTGTGTTAGTCATTACCTCGCGGACTTAACAAGCTAAGAGTAGAATTTTGGAATAGTTGCTTAGTTTAGAAGCTTAGAATAAAGCTCGTTATGATCCAATGCGAGAGTTTTCAAGGGGAGGAAAATATTCTGATAATTAGATTAGGGGTTTTTAAGGGTTAAAGTTTTTTCACCTTATTGAGTAGGGTTTGTTGTACGGGCTTTTGATTAGCTTAAACGTTTGGAACACTTATTTCCGAAGTGCGACAGCTACCACTGTACTACTTTATTAATCGAAATATTTTTAAACAAATAGTAATTAGCCTGAGTACTACTGTTCACAAAAGCGAAAGTGGTTATAAAAAATATGCGTTAAAGGTGCTAAAGAAAAAATCTGTATTAAGTTCAGAACTGCTAACGTAAATTGAGTTGAAAAGCTCATAGAGGTATTTAACCCATTTTTTCTCGGCTTGCTGCGCTTGCCGTTGAACTGTATGTTTATATGTTAACTAACTTAAAATAAGTTGAAAATTCATAAGAATTTAAAAGATATTTACACAGAGTATTTCGCGACCCACTATGCTCGCCGTTGATTCATAAGTTTTTTATGCGAGTTCATATTCCGACTCGCACTTGGCCGACATGTCCGGGTTCTGGGCTCTAAAATCTGAGGTTTTCACGCGTTTTGTCCTGGTTCTAAATTTTAGTGATGGCAACCCTATGCTATCACGACTTTTTGTAAAAATGTTATATTAGTGGCTCTTCGTAGAAACGTGAGTTATGAGCCGAGGGTCAGGACCTTAGGTATAAATTGAACCCTAAAATGAATGAAACGATGATTCATTGGTGAATCGCGGGATCATCGTGCAGGTGAGCCGGATACTATTCATAAAGATAATGGTTTATGCTGATGTCAACATGATGACGTCTTTCAGGAGTTTAATTTCAACGCAAAAAAGCTCTCGTGACTTTGTAGCTTGCGTATTTCTTATAAGCCTACGAGTGAGTCTGTAACACAGTGCAAACTCAAGCAGGAGGAAGTGAAATACTAAACCATGTAGGAAATCTAATGTTTTGTAAAATAAATATTTTGTTTTTGATATCATCACAGCACAGCAAGGGCCAAAACGCAAACACAACGCGACGGCAACGTCTCGCAAATTCGCAATGCAAAAAACAAAAAACAGTGATGTGATGCCATATATGTTTTGGCATTAACACCTTGTTACACGTAAAACACCTTTAGTAGCTATTAAAATTACTACGTTGATATAAGATTACTCACCTTTGCCTTCAAACACCTTCAGCTGACATCATTTGAAAAAATAATGAGTTATAAAATAAACGGGCAAGCATCTTGAATTTCCCTCGTTCGTAGTATTACCTAGTGATAAATCGCGAGTCGTGATTGAAGCTGTAACATTTTATTGCTTCGGCTAGATTATACCGGAAGGCTTGACAGTAGACTTTGAATAAAATAGGAATCAAATGGCTGTTGTGAATAATATCTCAGGGATATATCACAGTAAAATTAGTAGAATAATCATAACTAGTACCTACCTAATGGAGAGGTTCAAGATCTCTCGTACACGCGAGAAATGGTGTAAGCAATTCATTTTTTTTTAATACAGCATCGAGCATAATATGATTTACATAAGTTTAGTTTCTAATAAAGAGAAAGATATTGGTAGAAACGGAATAAAAACAAAACTAGTATTCGTACTGTCGCCTATTTATAAAATGTACCTACTTACCTACCAGGAACCTTATACTTAGGTACCTACATACTATTACTAGGTAGGTTAGGTACTTACTTATAACGATTTTTTAGAAAAAAATTAAAACTGACTCTAACCAAACTAAACAATTTTTCGATGATTCTTAATTTTGAAATACGAGAGGATGTATTTATAGTTATTGACATATTTTTTAAGATTTTTAAAAAAGTACTAAACCAATTTCGATAAAATTTATATGGGACCTCTGAAGTACACCTCTGAAGTATTAGGTACCAAAGTATCAAACAAAAAATAATTATTAAAATTATTTCATTATTGGCGGAGAAATAGCGTAACAAACATAGAAAATAAAAAAAACATTGGTACCTACAGTCGAATTGATAACCTCCTCCTTTTTGAAGTCAGTACAAAAAAATACAAAATACAAATTTACCTAATGAAAACGAACGAACGATAAATAAAAATACTGATGATTTTATATTATTTATTTAATTATACCTATGCCCAAAAGCTTCTAGCTTCAGTTTATGATATTTAAAAATTTTAGTATAATAGTAACAGTTTACAGTCCAGGGGCGTTATTCGCTATGACATAGGAGATTCCTTACCAATAACGTGTAACGTGTAAAATAGTAACGTGTTCTAAACGCGCCATGGTGTGGAATAAAATGGTTTTCGGTATCTGTGTTGTTTTAAAAGCGATAGTTTCGCTATCGATAGTTGACCTTGTAAAAACTGTCAGACGACCCCTAAAGCATGGCTCGTCGACGACGATTCCACGCAGACATCGTAACCCGTTTTGGTCATAATTCGAGCCCGCGTTTGGTCATAGCGAATAAGGCTCCAGTGCAGTAGGTTTCAATCAGACTCCATGCCAGTTTTGGCTGTGCGTTGATTATCAGTCAGTAACTCAACGATACAATTTTATGAAGGTACCTATTGGGATTTTTATACATATTAAATTATGTAGGTACGTGTAGGTACAATTATGCCCACTAATACATAAGCAACACCTTGAAGATGCCACTAAGAATTAACAAAGTTAAAGTCACAACGCAGAAGGACCCGGAAATTAACAAGTAAATACCTACGAAGCTTAGACAGTTTTTTGATTGCCGCTAGTCAATGCAACCAATGGTTAAAATTTCCATGGATAATTTTCAGTCGTAGGCTAATTAAGCTTCGTAATATGGTTTCGCCTTTGAATGAATGAGCACATTATTTCGTCCCCAGTTTTATTATCATCTAAATAATCGGTTATTATTTACAAGCTTTTTGAGGTAGTTCTTGTTTATTAAAGGTTTTATATTTGGCGATTGATAAATTTTGTGTGTCACTTGGGACTATGTTAAAGAAGACAAAGTATGCTCTCGAATTTTTATTATTATTCAACTAAAATGTTTAAAAAAAAACATGTAGGTAAAAAAAAACATATTCCTTGAATGCAATAAAAATAAAATGCCTTGTTATATGTTGTGCTTGTTATATACCTGTGCCAAAAAATATAAGTATAATATCTAGTAGGTACTTGTAATTAAATGTATGTAGGTAGATACTTGCGCATTGTGCTCGGTGAATATGATACGCTTTACAAACATTAAGTAATTGCTGGGTCGGTTATTATCCACTCTACCTGAGTGCTACTTCCTGAAGAACCCGGATAAGAGTTACCATGAAGGCAACTACGAAACTAAATAGGTAGTACCTAGGTGCTTGTTCATTATAATGACTGAAAAAAATGATCAGGATTCCTAAAGATAAATAATAAATAAACAAAATGAATATTTGTACATACCTCAGTCAGGCTCATAATAACTACATCATCATTATCATGATTAGCCAAAGAGTAGTAGAGTTCTCTGTGATAGAGCTCGCCCGGGGAAGGACTACCACCATACTTATTTCTGCCGCCAAGCAGTAATGCTCGCATTGCTGTGTTCCGGTGTGAAGGGTGTGGTTTCCGGTGAAATTACTGGCACATGAGGCTTTCGATCTTAGCCTCAAGGTGGCAACCCGCGAGTGATACCTCTGGTACAGCAAGCGTCCATAGGCTGCGGTAACCGCTTACCATCTTGTGGGCCGTACGCTTGGTTGCCACTTCAGTTGTATAAAAAAAAAAAAAAAAAAAAAACCTTGTAATGTTGCCGAGGAGTGCTGGATCACTAGCCTACTCTCGGGCAAGGATGATTGTAACAAATCAAATCTTATTGAGTTAATGACGTCATTGGTGGAAAACCACCCCATTGGTGCGCGACCGGTGTTGAACCCAAGACCTGAGATCAGAAGCCAAGGGTGCTTACCTTAGGTACCATTAATGACCAGTGTTCTGTCATGACTAGGTAGGTACATAAGTTCAGTACATTTAGCCTAATTTGAATTTTTAATAGATACCTACCTAATATCGATTTAGCTTCCATTAGAATTCACTTATTAGGTAGGTATAGGTACGACGAAATTTGATGGAATAATTGACTAGAATATTATAGGTAGGTAGATTCTTACTTATGTAAAAGAATATTTTAGATAACTGGATCACAATTTTATGAATATTAAACAACTACATAATATCTAAGCTCTACATTACACGCGGATCGACACACACTTGGTCGATTATTGATAAATTGCTTCGATTCTTGATGCACTAAAAACAAGACACGAAGGCTTAATAAACGGCAGTTTATAATCAATCGATTACGAACAATTTAATTCAAAGCTATCAACTTTACAACTTCAGAGCCATCGTCGCACTATGAAAATAGCTTCGGCCGGCTTTGCTAAAAAGGTCAGTAGGCCGCTAATTTGAGAAACGATCTGCTCTAAGTTTGTAGGAATGGCGCAGTTTTATTTGGTGTTCTTCATTCGAGATAATACCTACCTGCTTGCATGCATTAGTACCTGCCTCGAGCTTCTAAAAGCAAAAGCATGTCTTAATCTTCATAGTTACAAAAAAGAGGCATCGTATCGTATAAATTTATAATGGGTCGGCCTAGTATCAATTATTAATGCTTAGCTTCATGAATCGCTTTTACGTACACAGGTAGGTACCTATCATAAAATAAACATAACGCAGCTCCTAAAGCAAGATGCGCACGGTAAATAAGTATAACGGTGCTTTTACAACCGCGGCACCGACCGGTGCGCCTAGCTTAGCCTCGGAACCTTGCCAATTCCCACTGCTCAAGACTGGCATTGGAATTTCTCACTTGTACGGACATGAATAGATTTACTATAAGTATTCATTTCTAACACATTACTTGCACAGTGAGTGCAATAGGTGTTCCTTCGGGCCACTTGGCAACCTTTGCCTCATTGCTAAGCACAGATTAGCTATACGTCTAATTTCTAATTATTCGCATCTTTTATTACATCAACTAATCCCGGCATTCACGAGCATTGTTTCCAGTTTTTGTTAATACAAGGCTGATCTGGCCTTCTCTGTGGGTATAAATGAGCATAAATACGTACTCATATTTCACAGCAATAAATTTAAATTACCTAGAATGCTAATAATTATTAATATTATCGGCGTGAGCTGGTAAAGCGTGTCGAACACAAGACTACACGAGGTTCGTTATTTTTCTTCAATTTTTTGCATTCATACTGGTTTCGTTCCATCCGCAAATAGAGCGATATCTGAGGCGTCTCTAAGTTGGCCGTTTAGCTGCACCTAGAAAACATTACGCAGAAAAGATAGTGAATTTTAGAGTGGCTTTTACAATATAATCCCGGAACGGAAGTAACTGTAGCTTGTTAGTCGCTTTATCGACAGAAAGTTTGCTGGACGCTTGTGCAGTGCTTAACTTCGTTGATACCATTTCGATGGCGTAGTCACCATTTGGATGGGTTACCGCCAGTGGCATTTCATTTCCCGACTTTTTCAAAGTTGTTTAGGCCATGACAGAGGCCTTTGGTTGGGTGGCCCAAAAACTCTGAGTTGGCCACTGACTCATACGAACTGACTTAGGGATAGCACGATGTTGCATGCGTACACAGGCTACGGTAACCGCTGACCATCAAGTGGGCCGTACGCTTGGTTACCACTTTAGTAGTATATATATAAAGCACAAGGACTGCGAATGAACTAAGAAATAAAATGTCTGGTGGGTAATTTTAAAATAATCCAATGTTTATTTAAAACGTCATGATTAAAAGTAACAGCGTCAAATTTGTTCCAATAATTAAAAAAAACGTTATTATATTATCTAGTTATTAATCATTTGTTTTTTATACAATACTTTTGATATCCACAAAGAAATATAATATAGGTACCCTAATTCATAAAGGTTGATTACTTCGTAACAAATCTGTTTTTATAATAATAATTATATGAAGCTCAAAATAATGTTCGAACTATTCGTGTTGTCAAGACAAATGTAAAAAAAACAATACCTTATTGGTATGTAATTTTTTAAAGCTGATCTTTATAAAAATCAATGTTTTTTGATGAAATCAATAAACTTCATACAATACTTTAGCCCAAATTTTATCTGTTCAGTGATTTGTAAAACGATAAACCTAAACATAGTTTATAAGCTTCTATAAAAACATTGTTATACTAACAATATAATAGTCGATTGAATCAATTCACAATATATCGATGCCGTTAATAAAATATTGATGAGGACTTTTATGAGTGTTATCTAGAATACAAACTCGAATTGATATAATATAGCAATAATGTCAAATACTTTGTACTTACTACGTTTTATTACCAAACAATTATCTATTTAAATTCATTTTAAAGTTTATTTAAAGTCAGCGTGTTTAAAAAGTTAATAGGCATAGTATTATCAAAATAATCTAACGTAAAAGCTAGCATCTAGCAATCTCCGCACACAGCGCGCGTCAGCATTGAATGGCACGAGCAACGCAACCACACACACACACACAAGTGAAACACACGCAAATGGTACTTTGAAAGAAACTCTAGTGTCTAAAAGTTAAGAATCATTTAATCAAAACGTGCAACGACATCATAAATTCATTACTTACCCATAAAGTAGTCAATAATATTGTAAAGTGTAAATGAATTGAGACCATGCAACCTGTACTTGACTATAGATTCGTAATTACAATTTAATTACTTTAACCTAGCTACTAAAATAAAAAATATACTTAGTATATTACAAATAAAAATGAATAAAAATAAAAGCTCAGAAACAATGAATCATCGATATCACCTTAGCTAAATTAAAACGGAAAATAAGTAAAAAATAACATTTTTGTTTTTCAGGAACACGTCAGAGGTGGAATCCTGGGAGCTCTTAACGAAATCATTATTCCGACCGTCTATTGGTGTAGTTTCACTTAATCTATTCAATTCCTATGCTATAATGAGGTGCACCCGAGTTCGTTCCGGTTCCGGAGATGCTACGCCCCGGAAGAGAAGGCGTTTATTGTATTGATTATCTGCATTGATTTAAGCACTGTCGTTGCCGCAACATTAATGTCGCTTCGCAAGATGAATATGTGAATGAGCAGTATTACTTTTCTCGTTCTAACCTCAGACTATCATTGGCGGCTAGTAGAGACCTCTGTTGGTTGGGCTTTTTTATTCTGAAACAAAAATTGTGAGAATACTTGAACAACGTTTGACAACAATCTCTTGCGGCCTTTATAATTAATATATTAGATAGAGAATAGATAGCCGTTAGAAAAGTGGTCGAAAGGGGGCTCGAGATCCACGTTGTTACTGCGTCTCTCGTCCAGTCATTTGATACAATGCCCTTCAAACCTAAACAAAGTTTGATATTGTTACTTGTTCTAAAAACAATGCTTTAGCAAAGTAAAGAACATTTTAAATTTTAATAAATAAATTTACCACCAATAAATTTTAAATAATAAATTTACCAAATAATTATTTTTTTAAATTTAAAAAAAAAACATTAACATCAAAATAACAATATGAATCATATTATTATAATTGAATGATATGAATCATATTGCTATTTCGATCAAATACTAACAAGTACGACTAGGATTTAACGGACTTTTAGACGCGACTTTTGCTCCTGGATAATATTCTGCTGCTATTTATAGAAAATCTAAGTATAGGAAATCAGTGCAAATCCACGCACCGCATTTGACTCGCAATTCCAAGGAACACGCAACCTAAGAAGTCAAGTAATTCCATTTGGTCGAATAGGAACTATTAGCGGATATTAAGCGTATAGTTACTCACCGTAGTGGCATCGTCACGACTCAAACCTGCCCACTGTACGAAGGAAGGCAAGTCACGCGTCGGCAATTCCGCCGCCAGTGCTTTGACGCGCAAGTTGCGATCGTCAGTCAGTAATACGACTTCTCTCACGCGCTTAGAGCTTGCGGAGTCGCCGGCCTCGTCGCCGCGGCTCTCTGGAACGAAAACCTTACCATCACCATTGGAAATGATGCAGTTTGACCCTAGATAGAAGTAGCGCAGTATAAAGTACAGCTTGACACGACATAGAAGTTACATCGGCAAAATCCGCTAACAATCACATTTGACGACAGATGTGGCGCGGCGGGCGAAGGTCCGCCTGCGACAAAGAGGCTGCGGGTTCGATTTCCGCCTTTGTACGATCTGAAAATATTTGTTCCGGGTGTTCTGGGTATTTTCTATGTATAATAAAAAATAACTATCTATGTATTGTATTGTATTAAGTATATCAGTTATCTAGTACCCATAACACAAGCTCTGCTTAGCTTGTGGCTAGATGATGCTGTGTGGATTGTCCAGCATTATAAATTTATTTATTTTATTTATTTATCAGCTGAAAAATTACGCAGTTGCGATCCGATTGCAATCAGCAACCTGTCAATAATCTGTCTGATTTATACAAAATAAGTCAGTTTTTGATTGAAATTTAGTTAAATCGACTGCAACCGAATTACATAATATTCTCCAGTTCATGAGTGCAATTACAAGATCGCGAATGTGCTTATGGACGAAATTGAAAACCCTAAATACTTACAATTTTTTACGTTCGATAGAATGGGACGTATGTATCGAAGTTGTGTTGTAAAACTGCCCGAATATTGATAGTCGTCTACAGGGAAATTACGTTAGCCGCTCGTATTATATTGCTCGATTGCATTGTTTTAGTTTGTGACAGTTATTGATTCAGAATACAATTTCTAAAATTATGTAATCAAGAGGAATGCGTTTCACGTGAGTGATTACCTAATTACCCCACTATGTAGATTAGTTACAAAAAAATTCAACCACGCGCAAGTGATACTTGATAGTGCGAAAAAAGCGATTGTCATTGGTTGTATGATTAGATATATCTATGTAACTTGTTATTTAGGTCGTACTGTAACATGTTTTAATCTGAAGTGTAGCAAAAACACGTTTATACGATAAGGAGAAACACAATGGGTAATGAGCATAACATAACGTAACAATAGTACGCAACTAAAAACCATAATTTTTTATGGAAAATGATAAAATGTAATTTAACAATATAAGACGCTCAACTTATTTACTATATTTTAGTTTGATCCATGTGAATTATTTTTATTTATTTTATTTTATTTCGTTCGGAAAACAAACAGTATAAAAAACTAAATATTAAACAACTTAAATAACTAAACACCAATAATATGTTTGTTTAATATGTTTTAGGACCCAATCACTCTCGCTTGAGAGTAAGCGTGTACCCGTTGAAACGTTAGAAGGCCATGATAACGGAACATAGTGCAAATATATATAACAAGCAACGCTGCGAGCCGCACACTTACTCACTTTGCTTCGCGTTATATTTCTCTCAATCATTTCACGACCAAAATTAGCTAAATCGGTCTGGCCGTTCTCGAGTTTTATCGAGACTAACGCACAGCAATTCATTTTTATTTATAAGAAGAGGAAGAAGATGAAGAAAAGAAGATAATGTGCAGTAATTATATAAATATCTCACCCGACTCGCTTGCATGGAAGTTGGCTTGCAGGTTGAGCGCGGTGGCGAGCACCTTGTCGTCGTTCGTGGAGCGCAGCTGCTCCTGCTCGTCGGTGAAGGCGCGCGACGCGAGCAGCGAGCCGAGCGAGGTGGCGAGCCGCACGCCCGCCCCCGCGCCGCACACCCACGCGAGCGCCTGCCGAGCGGCGCCGCCGACGCGCACGCACTTCTGCAGCCCCTCCAGTTCTGTCATAACTGTAAACAATACCGATTCATGTATACAGCGGAAATTAACAGCCTGCTGGTATGACTTTCTAGCGAGCGTCCGTCTTGGTGGGTACAAGTCTGAAAATCAGAGAAGAAAAGTAAAGTACAAAAATCTCTTTATTCATCAAAAGATTCGATAGGAGCCTGCTGGTATGTCTTTCTAGCAAGAGTCCGTTTTGGTGGGTACAAGTCTAAACAGCAGAAAGATGCGGTAAGAGCCTGCTGGAAGACTTTATTGCAAGCGTCCGTCATGGTGGGTACCATCGCAGTGCTAGATATCTGTCTTAAAGCAGTAGCGTGCAAGCATTACTTTTTGTTTGAAGAACAGTGTAGCAAATGAAATTACCAGGAAATTAAAATTACAAAAGTGACTTGGTCAAAGTCTCGGGGTGATGATTGCAATGCAGTGCCACGCCGAATTTCAAAACGTAAAGCTTAAAGTGACACTGCAATTGTTAAGGTCAGGCGTGACGCTTAACAGGCAAACGAGTAGTAGAGTTCTCTGTGATAGAGCTCGTCCGGGGAAGGACTACCACCATACCTATTTCTGCCGCAAAGCAGTAATGCTCGCATTGCTGTGTTCCGGTGTGAAGGGTATGGTTTCCGGTGAAATTACTGGCACATGAGGCTTTCGATCTTAGCCTCAAGGTGGCAACCCGCAAGTGATACCTCTGGTATTGCAAGCGTCCATAGGCTGCGGTAACCGCTTACCATCTTGTGGGCCGTACGCTTGGTTGCCACTTCAGTTGTATAAAAAAAAAAAAAAAAAAAAAAAGCCTAGGCAGTCTCGGCACTTGTCGACATAAAACAAAAAAGACAAGAAAAATGTATTTTTTTAATTATATCCTTCTCTTAGTTCGTTTGTACAGGCTATTGCGCCGTATATACTGTATAATTTGTTAAAAGTTGTCTACTCACCGACTAGCGGCACAGCAAACAGGTAGGGCTGCGAGGCGGCGGCGGCCACCGCCTGCAGCAGCGGCAGGTGGTCAATGAAACAGTTGGTGTCGGGCACGAGCCACCGCGGCCGCACCTCCACCTCGGCGCTGCTGGCTCCCACACGCAATATCTCCTGCAACAACACACATTGGATCATTATAATCTCCGCTTATTGTTAGCACTGTTGGTAGAGTTCTCTCGACGGAACTCGTCCATCGTGAAGTTAGCCGTTTCGATGCGCAATCGAGCTTTTTCGAACTAAACGATTCACGATGGTTAGGTTACCTTAAATTAGGTTATGATACCTAGTTCACAGAAAACAATATGAATGGGCATATGTAGATATCACTGGCGTGTTACCACCCTGAGACGTTAGATGGAAAGTCTCATGTGCCTGTAATTTCACCGGAAACCATACCCTTCGAACTGGAACACAGCAATGCGAGCATTACTGCTTGGCGGCAGGAATAGGTATGGTGGTAGTCCTTCCCCGGACGAACTCTATCACAAAGCACTCTACTACTCTTCTCTCACTACTTAGTGTGTAATAAGTAGTAACCTGCACTCTCTCTCGCTGTCGGTCCAAGGTGGCCTTCCTAGTCTCAAGTAGTTCCTTCCTGCGCAGTAGCTTGCGCGTGGCGGCGTCCGCGTCGTCCGCGCGCGAGCCCGTGAGGCTGGTCGGCCCGCTGGCGTTTGCGCTGGCGATATCATCCTCTTCTAGATCTTCACTCTGGAAACGTACGTATGTAATGGTATTTTTTGATAAAGCTCGTCGAGATCTGTGGGTTGATCACAAAACCATTGATATCCATCTCAAACTGTCTAATAAGACAGTTTCGATTCTGTTGTAACATTTTCTAAACTAACTAACTAACTAAAATTGTTGCCGTCCTTTTCTAATGAATTAAAATACAAAGGACAGCGATAACTTTAGTAAGCTAAGATTAGAAAATGCTACAACAGAATAGACACCAAATAGCTCTACTGTCTTAATGTCAGATCAGATGGAGATCAATGTAGATTGGTCGCTAACAGAGTTATGTAATCAATGGGGCTGAGAGGCTATTTTGTAATTCGGTTGCAATCTATTTCATTAGGTTTAAATCAAAAACTGACGCATATTGTATGCATATGACAGCCTATTGACAGCTCGCTGATTGAAATCGGACTGCAACCGAGTTTCGTAATCGCTCAGCTGTGTTTCAATCAGCAGCCTGTATATAATCTGTGATATTCGTGCAAAATAATTACAGTTTTTGATTAAAATTGCCTTTTAGAAATTAGCCTTAAATCTCTTTATGTCTCGAAGCGGCACAACATAGAGTTGATAATAACGAGTTAAAAGCTATTTAAGTACAGTTTTTTTTACACAGCACCAAGTAATAAACGATTTACAATGTAACGTTGTAAGTAGAACCTAACTGTATACGAATGTGACTTGGCTCATTACATTTGCTACATACTCGTACATTGCAAACGTATTATTATCTCCATTCAGAAACACAGTTGATGTATTGAAGGTCAGTAGGATGCGTTACATTGTGAGTAAGAGTCCATAATAGTCAACAAATGATGTCACTTTCTAAAATGATATAGGTACTATCTAAAATGATATAGGTCTACTTTATGCGGAGGACCCGGTTTACCTGGTGGTAGGACTCTTCAGCAAGAGTCCGTCTTGGTGGGTACCACCGCAATTTCAGATATTCTACCTCCAAGCAGTAGTGTGCAAGCATTACAGTGTTTAGGTTTGACGCGCACTGTAGCAAGTTAAATTACTAGGCCAAAGAGACTTAACAACAATGTCTCGGGGTGATAAGCGCAGTGCAGTGCCACGCAAACAATTAAAAACTTTAAGCTTTGGGTGGCACTGCTTCTGTAATAGTCAGGCGTGGTGCTTAACATTAGGTGGGCGCCTTATTGTCTTGTCACTTGCAGACATAAAAAAGGAGTATTTCCCTCTAAATGTGCAGATGAATTTCACAAAATACAACCCTTAGAATTATGTTTTATATGATGATAAAACTGCACGCATTAAAAGGTTTACTCTGAAATTAATTAAAATTGAAATTAGATAAAAACATCGCGACCTTAAGTAAACAGAAACAAAAGATAAATATTAAATAATACTAGTGGAACGCCCCGCGACTTAGTCCGCGTTGCGTTTTATATACAAAATTTATTTTTCCGCTGCGTCCTCTAGGAGTTGAATTTCAAAAAATTATTTCTTAGTGCACCCCTAGACTATAAAAGCAACGTACCCTCCAAATTTCATGTTTCTAAGACTTATGGTTTGGACTGTGCGTTTTTTTTGTGTGTTGATCTGTCACTAAGTCACGAAAGCCTTATAAATATTCTGATTTAGATATGGTGACTAACCAGGTTTTGCAGCGGTGGATGGTCTGGCTGCGCTCGTTGCACTGCGCTGACGTAGCGCGGCGGCGCGTCAGCCGGGTACTCGAGTCGCAGCACCGGCGGCTCCACGCCTACAAGGTATCTGCAACGGAAACCACGCCACGTCTCAATAACTACGATAACGTACTGGCTAAATAATCAATCCCGGTTGTTTGATTACTAGTCAAGGCACTTTTAGTCCCTTCGTTAGTCCAACGAAGGCACTAAAAGTTGACTAAACAACGTCAAATATTTCATTATCGGCTATGGATCAGAGAACCCTAAGAAACCAACCGAAATTCGAAAGCTAACCTAAAAACATTTAAAATCATACGAGTTTGATAATGGGCGTATTTGACATTTTTCGGAAACTTACAACTTAATGAGTATTTGACCGTGAAGGTCAATGTATGATCCGTTTTTCGCGTAGCCCATTTTAGCTTTGTGTAGTAGTAAAAACGTTTGTATTCGTTTAGCTAAATATTAAGTAGTGTTGCTTCATAAGGTTTCATTATCTGATGATGGAGAGCAGAACCAAGTTAAGCTAAATTTCACGAAATTAACGCATTATTAACACGGTTGACTCGACTCCGCTTCGCATCGGTGGATAATCGTCCTTAAAGAAGGTCAATAATAATGCTGATTCAACCAAAGATCTGTCATCAAACCCAGTTTCCTTCGTGTAATAGTTAAGCAAGTACTCACTCTGTACCAAAGAAGAGTAGTTTCTGTGTCCGGAGCGCGTGCTCGGCGGCGTGGTAGGGCACGGCGGGCTCGGCGCGCACCCACGCCACGCCCGGCTCCATGTACATGAGGGGCGTGAAGCCGCCGAGCGTCGCGTCTTCCGGCAACCGCACGCATATCACACCTATACATTACAAAAACTATGTAGTGGCTGAAACACACCCCGAAAACTCAATAAAATGTATGAAGCAAACGCGTCGTAATCATGAGATGCGTGGTTTGTGTATGAAAACGGTGCCGTTTTATGTGTGAGTCTCATGGTTGGCCCCACCCAATTATAGCAAGAGCGAGATAGCATACTTTCACTCGCGCTGGCATGCGCTGGATTTTCACAAAATCTAAATAAACGCGAGCCTTAGCCCTTAGCTTCAGTGCCGGCGAAAGGTGCCAACGACCGGTGGAGAAAGTAAAACCGGTGGGAGGTAGGGAGTGGCCATTCTGTACGTAGTACTAAAACTAACCTGTACTGTTGGTGAAGTGAAGATATTTGGTAACCTCCTCTCAAATGGCGTCATTAATGGCTTTTTTGTATTAGATTGGTGTGGTTAAAATAACAATGCGGCCATGCAGGCCTATTGTGTTCTCCTCAATGGCATAGTGGCTTGCTCGGTTGAGAAACGAGAGATTGCGGGTTCGATTCCTGCTGCGAGACTTTGCGAGAATTTGCATGATCTGCAAAATTTTGTTTCGGATCTTGGTGTTGCGATTTCAAAGCAGTTGTATTTCTGGAAATCTTGGTGTGGGGTCTGGACTATACATAATGTATATGGGACTCTAAGACTAGATATTTGCAAATTTGTACAATTTAACGGGTCTTCCGGCGGGATTCTTACCCGCGCCCCAACAGAGGTAGCCGCTATTTGCACACGCATCACACGTTTTCGTGGTTAATCACGTCATTAGCACACTCGTGACTTGGCTCCGATGCTAGCATACGGTAACCACGAGTCACAATCACACGTCCCAGACATACTTACCGACAGTTACATTGAACTACCCCACACGGTTTCAGGCAACTTTCTAGTACTTGCGTAAGAGATGAATTAGCTTTTGTGCCTTGAGGATATAAGTACTACCGAGTGAAGCCGGGCAGTGTCAACCAATAGAATCGTGTCAAAAAACCTTCACATCAATTTCGCAGAATTTTGACACGACTCTATCGTCTGACTAGACTCCGTTCGGAGGATGATTTTCTTTTTAGTTAAGATGAACTGATTTCAATATTTACATAGTTAAATACCTACAAGGATGCTTACACCAGTTGTGTCTTAGTTATCTGTTACTTGTCCTGTCTGGCTCCAGCGAAACTGTTGTCTCGCAACGACGAGTACTATTATGGTATAACATAGCCAGATCCGGATCAATTTTTTTTAAATCATGCAAACATTTGTCCCGCAAAAAGAATCAAACCCACAATCTCTCTCTCGTTTCTCAACCAGGCACTTGAGGACCGAGGTCGTCAATCTATAACTATCCACTTTTTCCTTAGAAAGAAAAAGCTTTACATGAGTCATGTAAGACGAGAGGACTCGAGGGGTACTGAGCTGCACAACTCAATCGGTCACATTGAATTTGTATGAGCGAGCCATTTGCGGTAATGCGCGTTGTTAGTCAATCATTTCTGCGTACGACGTGCCACCCTCACAAACATTTATACCGAACTAATTAGCCAAGGAAATTAGTACGAGCTCGGTTTACTAAACCTGTTCAGTAAATATAACTCACCTTAATATGTTTTTAGATTATGTTGACTCGTATAAGTCCGTCCAGAAATAAATTTTAACAAAATCTAATATATAGTTTTTGACAGTTATAAAACTGTTAGATATTTTAAATGTGCGAATCTCGATTCAAGTTTGAGCATAATTTTGGAATACGCGAATCAAGATACTTCATTATTCATCATAATCTTTATGCTACGACGAACAGCCCATAAACTCAAACTTCTTGCGACCACTACCATGTTATCAGTCCAATGTCTAACAAGATATTATAATAAAAATAACAGTTCACCTTCTTTTGATTCGTATTTTAATTGCGTTTATCTCGTCTTATATCCATCGGGGTCAATCCAATATACATAATAAAGAGAACCGTCCAAGCTATTATAAAATCATAAGTAAACTCACCTTCTTTGGATTCATTTTCTAGTTGTATTGTTTTGTCGTCTAAAGCTTCTAGAATGTTCATAAGCTTCGCGAGCCAATCCCATGGGTCGTTTTCAGAACTACAAAACAAATGAATAAGACATAAAATATGTGCATTTAAAATAACAAAAATAAACTCACTAATTACACTTACTCGGTTTCAAAGTTTTCAAACGTCGGTGGCGGATTCCATACACTACTGTGGCAAAGCATCCAGTCAGACCACACCTGCAATAAAAATAAATAACTATAATTGAATTGAATGGTGCGATAAATAATTCATACAAATGTATGATTACGGCTCGCAAATATATAGAACTCGCTCGTGAGACATGTAACACGTCTTTTTCTGTGCATTGTTGGGTGTTGTTGATGCGACTTGTAAATCGTTGTGCTCTGCAAAAACTGTAGTATTAAAAATATTTTACGACTATGGAGTTAAGTGTTTTGCCTCAACTTAACGCTGGCAAACTTAACTTGTTTGTTACTAACACTTAGGTAATGTACTTACATTAAATAAAATTATTCAAATTCTTAGCGCAGTTACTACGTATTATTGTATGAAAATCTTAGTCGTCAGGCAAATAGCCCGCCTGTTATAACGGTCCCTCGTCTGGTAAGGATATCATTCCACTTTAAATGTTTGGTAAAATTTTAAATGTTTATTAGCATTTTTAAGTACCTACTTATCTTGCTGTCGTGTTATAAGAGCTCCATAGAGTCAATGGTCAAAAGATTTTATTCATCCATCTATAACAGCTTACGAATTTTGGAAAATTGGAACACTTATGATCTATCTCCGTGGTCTGTCCGTCTGTCTGTCTGTCATTATTCTTCTTTCTGAGAGGATCTACCTTCCAACAGGACATCATAAAGAAACCCCGTGTAAGATCAGCGCCCACCTCTTAAGTATGTGTATAGGTATTTGGTACGTTTCTATTATTTTGTTGTAGCATAAAGTCATTATTATAACCTTCCTTTGTAGAAGTTTTTTCAAGAAGAGCTCTATTTTTTTTAAATTATAATGCGTCTTTATTCATCTTAATATACTTTATTATTATTTTTTAGCCGTGACTGTCCCCCTGCAGGGCAAAGGCCTCCTTTCTGAATACTTATACTTACCTTAAAAACAATTCCAATAGGAATTGTAATTTCGTAATCGACAGCTACGATTGTACGAAACGGCGGAAAATGGTTAATTTCGGGACACTTTTAACTTGTTCGGGTTGACAGTACCTTGATAGCAGGCAGCAGCAGTAACGCGTCCGAGTGCTGCTGCGTGTCGACCGGCTCGGGTAGCAGCGCGCAGCACCGCTCCAGCAGCGCGCCGAACATCAGCAGGGACACGCCGAGTGCGCGCTCCAGCCACGCCGACCGCTCCCCAATACCGCTTTTATCTGTAAGTTAGCAACAGCTTGTGCCCAATTCTGCTCACTTCTTTATGCCGGCAGTCCACTTGGCATATTTGCGTTATTTTATCAATACAAACGAAACTTTGTATAATACTTTCACAAAGAATAGAATAGAATATAATAGAACAGAATATATCTTTATTGTACGTACACCTAAGAAAATTAGTAGAGACAGAGTAATAATTAGAACAAATAAGTGGTACAATGGGCGGTCTTATCGCTAATAAGCGTTGACTTTGTTTGACGAAATTAGCAAACATTTGAGCAAATATGCCAAGCGAAGTCGCTTATACGTTCACATTCACACATTCAGCTTACTCATACAGCAGGCAGTGCTCTAAGTAAATAGGCGAAAACCGACATCATATCGTATGCGCTCATACGAAAATACTACACTGAAAAAAAAAAGAGTCGTCTAAGTTGCTAAATCCCTTTGTCGTTAATTTATTGTGCTCCTGACGTAGCTTTTTAACTTGGCGTCTTGGTAAAATAAGACTCTGCAGCAGAGGTTTTTTTGTGGATAGCTTTTTTGTCTCTGCGACAAAGCTTCTATAAACACCGCGTTACATTAAATTTTGCCTATGTCACTACGTCAATGCAAGCTGTCACAACGTCAATGCAAGTTGTCAAATCCACAAATCCGGCTGTAGAATCCGTTAATGGCAAAAATAAACTGTAACATGTAACTTTAACGTAATGACACAACGATTTTTTACAGTTTACTATGACATAAGACTTTTGTCTCTACGACTTAAGAGGTACAGAATCCGCTGAAGTGAAAAGGTATGCTTTATTACGCAGACGCATAAACAAAATTAACTCAGTGACTATGTCTTAGGAGGTTGTCACTACAACATAATGAGCTTTATGCTCTGGGTTAATGTAAATGTATTGTGTACTTCAACGCCAGTGCAGAAGTTTTAACGAAGTACGTACGTACCTACACGTAAAAGTTCAATAATTCTGTTAGGTAGGTAGGTAGGTGCCTACCTACCTACCTAACAGAATTCTTGAATAAAAACTTTTTTTACACGTCAAAATATAAACTCATAAACTACACGTACGTCACGTAAAGTTTTTTAGTAATCTTTAAAGGGCGTCACACACGTTAGCTCTAATGTACCTACTTACCTACATTACATTCCTTTCTTTCCCATTCATGTAAAAATAAACATTAGCTGCCACAATATAAACCTACTTAAATACAATAGCATGGTGCGTCGCAGATGCTTGCTATTCCATTTTACGTAGGCGTTACAAGTAGGTAGGTAGGTATCAAAGGTTTATTTTGCGTTTACATTAGGTCATTATTTAATTGTTTTGATAATAACCATTATTTAATGGTCATTAACAAAAGAACAATTTTTAATCCTGTAAATGTAAAATGTCTAAAATAATAATATCTCCATTAACTTTTCAAAACTCAAAATCAAAGAAAATTATACTCGATCGTATCTCGATCTCCGCTATAGTAGAAACGCTACCTAGGAGAATGATGGCGTTCTAACTATAGCCAAGGAAAAAGTATTTTAATATCAAAAATCATAACTACGGAGTTCGGATATATTGATGGGTGGGAACACACATGTTACATCTTTATCATTAATTTTAAAATAATTTATTATGCAAAATACAAAAAAAGACAAACTCCGGCGGTCACCCATCCTTTTTATGACCGCGCCCAGGGTTGCTTAACTTTTTTCCCCATACAAACTTCCAACCCTTATTTTGCCGCCCCCATAAGGTAACTGACAAAAAAAAGTAGCCTATGTCCATCCCTGGGGTATACTCTTCATTTTCAGCTTAATCGGTTCAGCGGTTTGGGCGTGAAAAGGTAACAAACAGACAGACAGACAGACAGAGTTACTTTCACATTTATAATATTAGTATGGATATAGCGACATTGTACACGTCGCGGGCCGGCAATGGATCAGATTAGCGCAGGATCGTGGTGGATGGCACAAGCTTAGGGAGGCCTAATACCCAGCAGTGGGTGAAGTCAGGCTGTGGGTGGGTGATGATAAGCGCGGAGCTCACACCTGCTACACAGCGTCGCCGCCCTCCCGGGATCTGCATGATGAGCAGCCAGAGCCCTCACTCCGAGGACCCGAAAAGTCCGCTGTTGGGCAGAGGATACCACTCGCCCCCTCGCGGGGCAGGCGGTGCGGGGCTGATGTTGCCAACAACCCGTTCCCGTATTCTATCTCGAGCGGGTTCGGCCTCATTCCGAGCCCACTCAGCGACCTTGTCATACAGACCATACAGGTGACTGGTGCCAAGGTAAGTCAGTCAGTGCCTACCTATCCGACCGAGTCGCCGAGGCCCGAGGCACCCACATCCCATGATGCCGGGCAAGAGTAGCGAAGGCGGCGATATTGCGTACCACGCACTCTACAGTACGAATCATGGAGGTAACACCGCCTTCCACCACTTCGGTGTTCTGCCGCCTACGAGCCTAGGTACCAGCTTGCTATAGCTTCATCCACTGCGCCCTCTGCGAGTCAGAGGGACGCGCGGAGAAGACCATTAGTTATCCGACAATGACTTCGTTGTCCGGTCATTGTCGGACTTAGCCGTGTACACCGGTCCTCTACTGCCGATCCTCCCGGTTCCTCCCCGGGACAAGCAGCTTTGGGTGCACGAGAAGGTTGTCGGGTCGCATTTTTCAACCGATTTTGAACTCGGTAGGTACTATTAATTACCTACTTAATGCGAAAGTATGTTTGTATATAACTAGTAGGTAGGTAGGAGGTAGGTACCTACAACAAAGTAGGTAGCGTTCAACCTTAAATTAAGGGGGGGGGGGGAACCTGGGGTAACTTGATCCTTTGGAAGACTTGTGTTCCATAGGCATTAAAATTTAAATCAAGGCAACAACAAAATATATTTTTTTCAGGTATAAAAAGACAACCTGTCGACAGATGGTTGACAAGATGGTTTTTATTGACCGAATCAAGGAATCGACATGCGTCTAATTTATTTGATGAAGGATCACAATCAGCCCCATTGCCCCCGTAGGTATATGAATCCGATTCACATATTTTAGAACCGAATCCGAATAGGTAGGTAGTTACCTATGCCGTTGCCGATAAAACTTAAAAACTGATTTCATTAATAATGCCGAAGATTAAAAACCAGGAACTGAATCTTACTGATTGTATAATAGAATTGATAGAGGAAGCTACCATTAAAAAATCGAAACAAAAACTGCTGTACCTAACTATTTTAGCTACCCGACTTACCCTATTAATTATAAGTAGCAACGACACAATTATTTAAACGGTGAAGATGGAAAGAGAATTGTAGGGAAGAGTATAATTATTATGCTATTCCAGGTCACTATCTACGCCTATTTCAAGTTTCATCCAAATCGGTTCATTGGTTTGCAATACCGGTCAGTAGGTGGGTAATACCGGTCAAAGCTACTTTTTTATAAATATTGCCAACCATTTCGGATAATACCGGTCAAGCTTTTCAATGGCACAAGTAACACACAGCCTTTAGGGGACTTATTCAACGTGAGCCCAAAGCCCAGACCTGTACCAGAGCTCGTTATTACGACCAAATTATTTGCATGCAATTTTGCTCCTGGTGGAAGATCTTTAGAAATAATGCCTGACATTAGGGAATGGCATTGTATTGTATATTATTATCGATTGTAGGACTCTGGGAGATATCCGCACATTCTAGGAATCCAATAGGAATGGGAATTCCAAATAGGGATTTGGATATTGTCTATGAGAAGTTATGGAGCACAAAGAGTTAAAAAAGAAATACAAAATAAAACATATAAAAAATGACATACTTACAATAATTACTTACACATTTAGCTTGCGGATAATGCCGGTCAGCATGACCGCCATTAAAATAACATAAACATAACATATATCTTTATTGAAACATTAGCCATCTATATGCTTTTCAGGTAAACATTAAAATTGTCGATAACCTGTTGTAAAGTGCGAACGTTATGTGATCACAAGGGTAGCTAAATAACTAAAAATTAACACAGAATACAGATAGACATTAATTACTAAATAACTAAGCATCACGTGGACTCTGAAGGCAAGAGATCGTTAACGTGTAGATGCGTTCGAGATGTGGTGCTCGAGGAAAATGTTGGGCATCCCATGCATATTAATAGTACTCATTATTGTCAGTTATAGTAGTAGGTAGGTACTGGCCGTGACGAAACTCCTCTGGCTCTAACTGAAAACCAGCGCTGGGTAGGCACACTACTGTGTACCTATCCAGCACATTGCTGAGTTATGGCCATGTTTACCTGGACTCTGCTGCGCACAACTAGTTATAAGTAAATCGTAAGTTAGGCATAATTTTTAGGTTTAATCGTGTGTGTAGTGTTTAAGTGTCTAGGTAAATAAAAATATTTTATTTCTTCTTCTTTCTTTCTTTTCCCTTGGACTGCGCACAGAACCAACCTATCGGTGCTCAAGGAACTCAAGTTGGACAAAAAGCCACGCCTGTCATCTGTGTGCCTTCGCAGGATTCTCGAGTTCTTTGGCCATATAGCCCGTAAACCCGGAGACAATCTCCAGAAGCTCATTGTCACGGGTAAAGTCGAGGGATAGCGGCCAAGAGGCAGAATCCCAATGCGTTGGTCAGACCAGATCCGCAGCACACTCGACCTCAACATGCCGGAAGCTGTACATCTTTTTTAGTTACAAGAGAGTTTTGCAAAACAAACAAACGTATGGTTCTTCCTAACGCATGCTTGGAACCGAGCAGGGGTCGGTGTGTTCGAGGGGGGGTTACTTGCGGCACCTACTATTCATAGGTGTGTGCGCATATACTTTGTAATTTGGGCAATAATGGGGTGACCGGTATTATCGCCTGACCGGGAATACCCGCTATTACCCTAAGTAGAATTCACTAGATTCAAAAGGAGCCTCTTTGAGGCACTTAAGTATAATCTTTTCACCACACTGGTTCGAAAGAACTGGTGACACGATAAGAAGAAGACTAGATTCAACAAGCTAGAATAAAGTTTACTATTATCACAAATCACAAGGCCTTTGTTTATTTGTCTGAGGCCTTTGTCATTTTAAAACTGTCTGTTACACACAGTGTTGCCACAGTGGTCAACTCTAGATCTATCCGAGCAAAATTATAGATACCACAGAATTTACTACACATGATAGGTAATAATAATAAATAATGCTGGACATTACACACAACATCATCTAGCCCCAAACTAAGCAAAGCTTGTACAATGGGAACCAGATAACTGATATACCTATTACTTATAGACTTTTTTTTTTGTAAATATATCTATACTAATATTATAATGAGGAACGGTTTGTTTGTTTGTTTGAATTGAATAGGCTCTGAAACTACGGGACCGATTTGAAAAATTCTTTCACCAATAGAAACCTACATAATCCCTGATGAAATTATATCCCGGGAATGTAAAGTTTTCGAGGGACCGCGGGTAACACCAACCACGACGGAGAGCTAGTACATATTAGTACATAGAAACACCCAGACCAGGGACAAATATCCTGTAGATCATACAAACATTTGTCCCACGGCGGGGATCGAACCCGCAACCTCCTGCGTCGCAAGCGGACCTTCGCCCACTGCGTCACAGAGGGGAAGCAGTGGGCTCGCTTCGCTCGCCTATTGGGATGCTCGCTTCGCTCGCATCTTTCGGTAAATCTTACACCACATGCCGCTATCGTTTTATTAGCATTGCAAGATCTGGGTTTGATTTTCACTTCCTCTATTTACTATTAACGTCTTGAGATAAACATAACGCAATATTTATTAGTATTATTATTTCAGCCCATTGTATCCCACTGCTAGGCAAAGGCCTCCTTTCTTTTCTTCTTACGCAATATTGGTTAATCATTTTTTTCCCTAATTTAATCTCAAAAAAATTGCTAGTAAGCATTGTAAAACAAATCGGCACCAAAGAAGATTTTTTTGTGGAAAATTTAGCGATTTTGGGTCTAGTATACATTTTTGTCAGTGGTTTTACAGGTTGACTTTAGTGGGAAGCTAGTATAACTGTTGGCTGGCAACACTGTTTTCAATTGTTCATTTATTTCGGTCGGCCATTTCGTTCGCTTCGCTCTAGTCGTGCGCAGGTAAATAATATTTTAGTGTAATGTAAAACCTTGTATTGTATTTGTACTATGTAAATTTTGGATAATGGATAACCTACAAGCATTTTTAGAAGCTGCCAAATTATCGCATCTGCTCGATTATCTCTGTGGTAAGTACAACATAATTTACTTGTAGATAAATTGCTGCACAAAACACATGTGCTATCTGAAAGATGTAGGTTAGGTTTATCGACTGTGAATATCTATACCAGTAGCGAAGTTTGATTAAGGTTGCGTACCTACCTATTGACTTTGAGCGCCTACTCAATGGCGAAGCTACGCAATTGGCGGCCAAATCCATAATAACTCACTAGCCGCATGGTCGCCAGTGCGTAGGCGCTCAACATCGGGATCGGAGCTTACGGATTTGTCATTTGTATTGAAAAAATGCAAAATGGAAAATCACCTACACTCTGATACCGACGCAATAGACAAGTACCTCCAACGGATCTTGGCATTCGTGAAATTAGCCGTTTGTCTGCGCAGAACACAATTTTGAACACAATGCCTAGATCCGTTGGAAGAACTGTACAGTAGTTCTCTGAAGCATGACTAAACTATTGCGCAGGTTTGCGCATGTAGTACACATAGCCCAACGGATCTAGGCATTCGTGAAGTTAGCCGTATGTCTGCACAGTAACCGCTTTCTAATACAAAATTGTGTTCTGCGCAGACAAACGGCTAGCTTCACGAATGTCAAGATCTTCTAAGGGTCATCAAAATGGGTTCTACGCAGCTACTTGCAGCCAACTTCAGAAAGCCAAAGATCCGTTGTGCTTACTGTTCCCTAAAAGCATGCTTCCTACTAACTGTGTGTGTGTGCTTTATCTTGCATTTAACAAACTTTCAGAGCAAGGGATGGAATTAAAATTTTTATTATTAGCCAATGATAATGACCTAAAAGAACTGGTTCCTCGCATGGTAGATAAAATAAAACTGCGGAATGCTATAGAAACATATAGAAAGGTTTGTGCTTACTTTTGTCAGGCTTACATGTATAATATTATTCCATCGGGGGGGGTTAGAAATGAATTTATGTGTAAATTTACCCGATGCAAATATATGTGTAACCTATGTTATGTGGGGTGTAATGAGAACAATACAAAATGCATATTAGGAAAATATCCAATCCCTGTATATATACAATGCATAAATATACAGGTTGGATTTTTGTTTGTTGTTGGAAATCAATTTCCGCTTTTTGTTTTTAACCTACATCTATTAGTTTTAGTGTGATATTAATTTTAAAAGTATGGAGTGTATACATCTTATTGTCCGTGACTGTACCTTAACCGTTGGAAAACACGCTAAGGAGACCTTCCCTAACTTTTTGAGAGATTTTGATCTCCCCTCCATGGCCCATCTCAAATATCCAACCTGTATAATACCTATAATACAATAAATCAACCCATGGTGGAAGTGATGTAAGTATTTATCTAGAGAGTTTGGTGTTCATGTTTGTAATGGGTATAATTATGGTCATGATTTTGGTTTAATTGATAAATATTAAATTTATTTCTTAGCGCAGCTCAAGTAAACTTTACAAAATTTCTTACAATATTTTTTGTTTAAAAAAATTGTATATGTATTTCAGTCTGAAATAGAAAGTATCGATGTTTCGATGCATCAATGTTCTAACTTTGAAATTATTGGAACTGACATAGAATGCCCTCCATCACCTGCATCAAACGTTACTAATGTGGAAGTTAGCTCACTGAATGTTGTGTCGGTAAGAAGATGGAAATATTTGAGCTCTTTTTAGTACAGTATACTGTCATGGTTACATAATTAGGTATTTATTAATGCATAATAACTGTATTTTAGGTAACACCTGAGCCGGGTCAGAGTGACTCTAAAACCACCAGTACACCACAGATTGCCAAAGGCCGGAAAATTTTGCCAGTAAGAAAAAAAATTATCAGCTCCCTGCATTTATCCCACTCTATGTGGGGTCCATAGTTGGAGTCCATTCCCACTTGCTTTAAGGTCATGAGGATCTTTGCTTTAAAGTCAAATATCATTTATTTACTTACAAGTTAGGTAAATCTAAGTGCCAGTTCTCTATAATGATGCTTTTCTGTTTCAGGATTTCGTCGAAGAAGAGTGGCAATTTATTCAAGAAATTGGCCCCCTCGAAGACAGAAAGCCACTCAAACAATTGCTTGAACTCACCACCTTTGGAAAAGCCTTACTGGAAAAAGAGGAACCGTTTCTCACTCCCAAAGAGCGAAAAGCTTTGGTGCAGTTAGTTGTGGAACACCAACTCCGTACATTACCAAGCATCAAAGACACTATAAGACAAGAGGTGTGGTCCAGCTGGGCTAAAGAAATCTGCTCTGTATTTCAAAAAGAACATCCGGATATTTATTATGTGCCATATCGAGTAACAGAGCGCCAGGCTTTGCCTGCTTCCGGGCTGCTGCACAACCGGTTAATTACTCATCGCCGCTTTCTTAAGTCGGATTGTAAAAGGACCAGTAGCAGTGGTAACAGCAGCCCCAGCAGTGGGAAATCGGCGGAAAAACGTTTGCGACCTCTTCCTACTGATTCCTATCATAGTTATGACGACCCAACAGACTTAAGCAACGACATAGAATGGCTTGAAGGTTCTTCATCGCCTTTCGATGTCGTTTTGAGAAAATGGCAATCAACTTTTAAGGTCAGGGAAAGCCTTTTAAAAGAGAAGTCCATTGAAGATTATTTCCAGCAGTTTCCTGTCTTGCGTTTGCCGGCTGGTCACCAACTGGTAAGTGAATACTCAATATCTACGTAAATGATTGTATAATCCCACAAATATAATAATAATAATGCTGGACTTTTTCACACAGTTTGGTGCTAGATCCCCAAAGTAAGCAGAGCTTGTGTTATGGGTACTAGATGACTGACATATTAATTATATACTTTTTTGTTTGTAAATACATACATATTATACATAGAAACATCCAGACCGGAGACAAATATTTGTAGATCATACAAACATTGGTCCCGCCGCGGGGATCGAACCCGCAACCTTTTGCGTAGCAGGCGGGCCTTCGCCCACTGCGCCACAGAGAGAGTCAATGACATGTTTTAATTTAATGTCGTCCATAGAATTACATTCTGTTTCATATGCGTTTAGAGTTGTGTGTTACCATCATTGTTCTCCAAAATGTAAAGAATGTTTCCTTTGTTCTAGTTGGAAAGCGATTTCGATAAAAGTTATCCCCTGGGATCAGCAACATTCATTGAAAATTTTCCATTGATAAAAAAAAGACTACTAGAGCTACTGGTGAATAAAGGGTCACATATAAGAGCTGAGTCAGCGGTCTCCGAACTACTGGACTTGGCAACTGGTAAGTTCTATTTATTTAATCTTAAATTTCAAGTCGCCAGGACCAGTGGTTTAGGCTGTTAGTCAGTCAGTCAGTCGGGACTTTTCCTATTTATAATGAGATGGTTGTAGATATTATGTAAAGCCTCTATATCTCATAATATCAGTAGAGGAGGCTATCGCTTTGCAACTTTAGGTTTGATTTTAGATTACACTAGCTACTGCGCGCGACTTCGCCATATGCTATTCCAGGTCACTATCTACGTCTATTCCAAGTTTCATCTAAATCGGTTCTCTGTCTTAGGCGTGATTGAAACACAAACATACAAACATAGTCACAAACTTCCAGCTTTATTATATTAGTAGAATAGTAGGATAGGATAATGTATTTTATTTTTGACTGGTCATAACACGTCTTAAAATATATACTTTGGTTTTTTCTAAACAGAAGGAGAGGAGCAAGGAAGCGTTGCTGCGCTGAGGTGCATTCCGTATTTGGTTAAACAAGTGCCCCCCGTATCAAGAAAAGTCAAAGGAAGACAGTGGAAGCCTGCACGCATTGAAGTGTCACAGGCGTTCATTGGCCATGTTTGTTCACCGGGAGACATTCAAAGGTGTATTGATGATCGCCTGACCTCAACACGTGATAGAGGTATTACCTTTGGACCATATATAATAGCGGTGGGAACCTCCTGGTCAACTATATATCAATATGAAGTTGTGGTAACGAAAAACGTGAGGTACCAGTTTAGTGATGTAACAACCGCGCTCACCACTGCCTTCAAAATTTATTTTGCTCTTGATATTGAATATGCGGGTGATGCTGCCCTGTGTTGGGTGTTCTTGCAGCGGGCAGTCTACAAAATTGTTACTAAGTTTGATGCCCTCTACGACAAAAGTGTCACCATAAGAGAATTGATTAAAGATTGCGAAAGATTTTAAATTTGTATCAACTACCAAGTTGGCGTTCTAATAGTACTGGCCATATGTTCAAAACGACAATTTCATGGGTAAAGACCTAAAAAGATGGAGGTAAAATGCGCTTTATGCAAACGAATTTTCAATTCTTTTAGGCGTCTTAAATCTCATATGGACTTCTATCATAACTCAGTAGCGACATATTCTTGTGCAAGTCCAGGGTGCTTCAGGTCTTACAGCTTATTTAATTCGTACCGGCAACACTATCTTTCTACTCATAGCCGTCTCAAAAACCGCAGTGATGATGCCATAGAACCTTCTGTCGCTCAAATATCAAACTTATTAATTCAGCAGAATCAGGACATTGATAATGGTCAAGCTAATCATTTGAATTTAGATGTTCAGGACAATAGTTACGCATCACCTACTACTGTAAATGTTAAAGAAATCCATACAACATTGGCTAAACTCGGATCAAAACTTTATGCTAACCCTCAAGTGCCACAAACTGTGGTGGATGACGTTTTTGGTACTTTTTCGGAATTATTTCATCATCTAGTGCCAGGCTTGCCTTTGGAACAGGCTGAAAACATTAAAAATGTTATAAATTCTTTTGACTCGCTACACAAGAGGTTGAGATATTATGAAGAAATAGGTACATATATTAAACCTCAGAAATATATTGTTGGTACCAGGTATGACTTCGTTACAAGAAATGGAAGAAGGGTGTACGAGGGGGTAGAATGTGAAGCACATTTTATTTCCCTTCGTGACGTTTTAAAGCATTTCTTTTCTTTAAGCAATATTTTAAAAGAAACTTTGCAGTATGTTAGTATGTTATTGAACGAGGTAAGTGACGTAATTGGGCATTTTATCCAAGGTTCCCTTTGGCAATCGCGTAAAGAATCACACGGAAATAAGATAGTGTTTCCACTTTTTCTCCAAGTAGACGATTATGAACCACTTAACGCATTAGGAAGTCACAGTTCTATACATAAGATGGGAGCTGTTTACATATCAATACCTTGCTTACCTCCAATGTATGTGTCGCGGTTGTCTAGCATATTTTTGGCCTTACTCTATCATTCATCAGATAGAGTACTATTTGGAAATCGTATTATATTCAATCCTTTAATTAGTGAGTTAAACTATCTATCAAGGAACGGAATCGCTTTTGATCTTCCTTATTTTAAAGAAACTATCTATTTTGAATTAGGTCTTATTCTTGGAGATAACTTAGGAATACATAGTATAACAGGTTTTAACGAAAGTTTCTCAAGTAATTTCCCTTGTCGAATGTGTAAAATTCATAAAACAGATATGATACAGCAATTTAATCAAAACGATTCCCTTTTAAGAACTATGACTAACTACAGAGACGATTTAAATGTAAATAACCCTTCTCTAACAGGTATAAAGGAGGAATGTATTTGGCTAAGTGTTGATAATTTCCATCTTTTCAATCAGATGGGATTTGACGTCATGCACGATTGGCCCGAAGGGGTAATGAAATACATTATGAGTTCACTGCTTGTTACTCTAATTGATGAATGTCATTTTTTTACGATAGACCTTGTAAATAACAAAATAAGTACTTTTGATTTTGGGCCTGACAAAGGCGATGCTCCGGTTACTTTATCAATTGAACATTTACGTAAAAGCAACGTTCGTTTAGCTGCTTCAGAGATGATGACATTTTGCAGATACTTTGGAATAATGTTAGGTGACTTAGTTCCCAGAGATAATAAATATTGGGCTATCTATACCCAGCTAATGCTTGTTCTGGACACTGTAATGTCCGAATCATTTTTCAATAAAAAGTTGCATTACTTTGAATACATGGTAGCAACACTTTGCCAAATGTACACCACCTTATTTAATAGAAATATCACTCCGAAATTCCACAATTTGGTACACTACCCATCTGCAGTATTAAGATTTGGCCCGTTGGTTTATCTATCATCAATGCGATTTGAAGCAAAGCATCGACCTAATAAATTAGCAGCGAAATCTTCAAACAATAGGCGGAATATGACTTTAACAACTGCAAGGAGACATCAGCTCAAATTGAATGATATATTTCTTAGAGAAAACTTAAGTTCCGAATTGTCTCATGGCGTTCAAACTAATGTTGGGGAGACTGAAGGACATGTACTTGCACAAGAATTTGGCTGGAGTGATTTAGGCAAGATTAAAAAAGTATCATGGGCTACAGCATCTTCCGCTCGCTATAAAGAAAGTTCTATTATTGTTAATAAAGTAGAATCAGATAATGTTCACTTTGCACGTATACGCACCTTGTACGTATACGATCGTAAACAATTAGCCTTTAAGGCACAACTATTAGACACTATTGGATTTGATGACCATTATTATGCATACCAAGTTAATGTTCCTGACTATGAGTTAGCAATAATATATATTAAGTATGAGGATCTTCAGCATCGCTCTCCATGTAATTTTGTCGTTATTGGCTATGGTACTCCTCCTGAAAGTTATGTCATTTTGAGAAAACCTCTTTAACAAATTATATATATACAAATAATAATAATAAAAGATTTGAGATTCCACTGAAATATTCAGTTGGCGGCGGTTTTAATCCGATTAGTCCTTAAGGCTATACCGGGACCTGCCATCGCTAATGCGTAAAGGTGACCCAGGGTTCTTTACCCACCAACGGGGGTAGGTAAAGAGCTCTATAGGGTGGGTTTATAAGGTTTCAAGGGGTCCGACTGGTTCCGCTATTCTTTACTTCCTTCTAATTGTTTTGTAAATAATTTTAAATGCTTAATATCATATACAAATAATAATAATAAAAGATTTGAGATTCCACTGAAATATTCAGTTGGCGGCGGGGTCACCACCTTTTAATCCGATTAGTCCTTAAGGCTATACCGGGACCTGCCATCGCTAATGCGTAAAGGTGACCCAGGGTTCTTTACCCACCAACGGGGGTAGGTAAAGAGCTCTATAGGGTGGGTTTATAAGGTTTCAAGGGGTCCGACTGGTTCCGCTATTCTTTACTTCCTTCTAATTGTTTTGTAAATAATTTTAAATGCTTAATATCATATACAAATAATAATAATAAAAGATTTGAGATTCCACTGAAATATTCAGTTGGCGGCGGGGTCACCACCTTTTAATCCGATTAGTCCTTAAGGCTATACCGGGACCTGCCATCGCTAATGCGTAAAGGTGACCCAGGGTTCTTTACCCACCAACGGGGGTAGGTAAAGAGCTCTATAGGGTGGGTTTATAAGGTTTCAAGTGGTCCGACTGGTTCCGCTATTCTTTACTTCCTTCTAATCGTTTTGTAAATAATTTTAAATGCTTAATATCATTGTAAATATTAATGTACAACATCTTTTGGGTTTAAAGAGAAAGTAAGGTAAACCTTACTTTGACATTGACTAAAGTCAAGCCTAGTTTTAAATACTCTAGGAATGTAAACCTCTATGACTTGTTTGTTGATTCAGTGCACCTATTGGATTTTTTTGTGAGTTGTACGCATGTGGCAGCAAAAGAGATTAGTGAAAGCCGAACCAGTTTTAGTTAGGTTAGTTTGTGAAAACTCTACGCGTATGGCGAGCGAGCGGAGCGAGCGTGCCGCAGCAGCGGCTGCCGAAGCGCCAATTTCGATCTAAGCAGAAGTCACTATCCTATTACATCGAAATTGGCGCTTAGGGGGGCGCTGCCACGGCACGCTCGCTCCGTTCGCTCGCCTCGCACGTAATTTTTTCACTAACTAACTTAACCTAGTACTAATTTCATTAATTTGGCTTCGCCGGTAGAGTTTTTTGTCGTTTTATGTTATCATAAACAGAGTGAGTTTTATCTAGCGCCCTCTGGAGGGGAAAATGTAAACGGCTTTAGTTATGGAAAAATGAGGCTCGATTTTGATAAAATTAAGAACTGCATATAAAAAAATTATTATTAATTTATTCAGCAAAAATATAAGTTATAATTTTAATTTTATCCATAACTATAGCCGTTTACATTTTCCCCTCAGAGGGCGCTTGACAAAACTCACTCTGTATACCTCATAGCTAATAGTTGGTTTGTTTGTATGGATGTTACTCTGGTAACAGCTTTTTAATTAATAAAAGTGTTTATTTTAATCTTTTTTTAGTTTTTTATCTACACTCCTTGGAGTCATCGTGACAGTGGCTAGTGTGGCAACGTTAAGGTGATATGTTTCAAAGGTATTTTTTCTTAAGCGTTTCTTCAAATTATAAGCGACATATTCAGAAACCCCCCTCCCACACAATCAAAATCCTCCGAGGTGGGGTATTCGATGTAAGTAGCTGTCCAGTTAACACAGAAAGCTGTTGAGCTCTGTGAGCTTCCTTTCTCCCCTTTTGTAGGATAGCTTTATTGCCCATGATATATCATGGGCCAATAAAGCAATAAAGCTTTGGAGGCTAGAGGAGGCTCCTTAAAGCTCACAGAGCTCAACAGCTTTCTGTGTTAATTGGACAGCTACTTACATCGAATACCCCACCTCAAAAGATTTTGATTGTGGGGGGGGGGGGGGTTTCTGAATATGTCGCTATAATATAATTTGAAGAAACGCTTAAGAAAAAATACCTTCTCTGCCACGCATTTTCCTCAACTATTTTATAGCAACAATATAAGTGACGCCCTCCCCCTCACATACCTGGGGGAGATGTAGGTATGTGAGGGGGAGGGCGTCACTTATACTGTCGCTATAAAATAGTTGAGGAAAATTCGTGGCAGAGACATATCACCTATCACGTGGGCACAGCAATACACTGTCACTGTGACAACACAACCTAGACGTAGGGACAGCAGAACATTGCCTCTGTGACAATACATAGGTAGACGCAGGGACAATAGTACACTGTCACAGTGAAAATTCACTGTAGACGTAGGGACAGCAGTACATTGTCTTAATGACAATGCACAACAGACATAGAGACAGAAGTACATTGTCACAGTGACAGCTATACACTGTCACAGTGACAATTCACCTTAGACATAGGGACAGCAGTACATTGTCATAATCACAAAGCACAGTAGACATAGGGACTGAAGTACATTGCCACAGTGACAATTTACCGTAGGCATAGGGACAGCAGTACATTGTCATAATCACAAAGCACAGTAGACATAGGGACTAAAGTACATTGCCACAGTGACAGCTGTACACTGTCACAGTGACAATTCACCGTAAACATAGGGACAGCAGTACATTGTCATAATCACAAAGTACAGTAGACATAGGGACTGAAGTACATTGCCACAGTGACAGCTGTACACTGTCACAGTGACAATTCACCGTAAACATAGGGACAGCAGTACATTGTCATAATCACAAAGTACAGTAGACATAGGGACTGAAGTACATTGCCACAGTGACAGCTGTACACTGTCACAGTGACAATTCACCGTAAACATAGGGACAGCAGTACATTGTCATAATCACAAAGCACAGTAGACATAGGGACTGAAGTACATTGTCACAGTGACAATTTACCGTAGGCATAGGGACAGCCGTACATTGTCATAATGACAAAGCACAGTAAACATAGGGACAGAAGTACATTGTCACAGTGACAGCTGTACACTGTCACAGTGACAATTCACCGTAGACATAGGGATAGCAGTACATTGTCATAATCACAAAGCACAGTAGACATAGGGACAGAAGTACATTGCCACAGTGACAATTTACCGTAGGCATAGGGACAGCCGTATTTTGTCATAATGACACAGCAAAGTAGACATAGGCACAGAAGTACATTGAAACTGTGACAGCAGTACACTGTCACAGTGACAGTTAACCCTAGACGTAGGGACAGAGGTACATTGTCTCCTTGGCAATACACTCTGTCATTATAACAAAATAGCATAGTTAAATAGTCGATTTGTTATCACCTGAACCAAAGTTTTATTGTCAAAAAGACATCGCCTTATAACGCGAAGCCAACGCAACGTTGTCGAATTGTTAATATGCCAGAACGTGTGGTATTATGCACTTATCAACTTAGACGTAGGGACAATTTAGCAGAGGCTAATCTACAATGTTTGTGACAGAGTTGCGCATACGAGGCAACAAAATCCGTCTCTAAGTTCCTTCGTCATTGATGACAAAAAAGGCTCAGTCGGAGTGTTCAAGTTCCCTAGTAATCTCCCATTTGTTAAGGGATTTTTGTCACCGCGTCAATATTTTTTTTTGAGTGTACCAAATATAGTGCGCAATGTAGTCCAGGATCGAGAAGTTAAAGATAATGGGGGAGGCCTTTGCCCAGCAGTGGGACATGAATGGCTGATATAATAATAATAGTGTAAAGTCAAATAATGATACTCAAATGATGCTTAGCTAAGATTATGTAGCGTGAGTCGAGACCGTTCGAGCAGCGCACCGAACGTCAGCTGTGACATGCCGAACAATTCACGTTACTGCTTTTTAAACTTGCATTAATTACCGATTTAATGCAGCAGTACGAGTACGAGCACGTGAATGCGTAAGCCGTAAAGAAATGGAGGTAGAATACATAACTTCTCACAACCGTACGCGCTCCCACGGAAGTATTTTGGAATGGCAAAAGCAACGCGTCTGTCAGTGGCATTTGGCATTGAATGGCAAGTTAATTTAGACGATGCAGGACCAACGCTAGCAACGTCGCCGTCATGGCTTAACGGCTATTAAAGTCGTGACGTCTTGCGGTGCTCTCCCAAAGAGACGCAAGCGATGAATGCCAATATCGGTTACCCATCCAAATTGCGTCCGTTAGCTTAGCCAGCTAAAGCACGAGAAAGGCGGGTTCGATTTCTACTGCAGATTTGATTTGAAGAGTCTTGACAGACAGACAGAGCATGTATCACAGGATTCTGCTGTCTGTCGGGTCTTATGGTCTTTAGTTTGTCTAGGTTGGTGTATGAAACTCAGAAAAAAACCCGTAACGCGATATTTTACAAATACTATTGTTGTTTATGCAATAGACATAATTACTATTTATAATGCTTGGGCAAACAGTAAAAGTTTTCCTTGAATATTTACCAGTACAAGCAAATATTAATTGCAAACAATCGGACCCCGTCCTGTACACACAAATCAGTTTGCATTAATCACAGTAGGAATAACCGGAACGCTACTGCTTAGTCAATACTTGCGTTGGGAAAAACATATAGTGCATCTATAATTAACTAGCATCTAAAAACAGAACGTGTTATCTTTACATTATTTTTATTTCACAAAATTACCGTAAGCTTTGCCAAATTTTTAATAACGCTTCGATCTACTAAACGCTAATACCCGTTTAAGTTATGATAATGTCCATTTAATTCTGTATTCACATCATTAAAGAATCCTAAAATCCATTTTAATGATAACGAGGACATCGAAAATGTATCCATTATCATAACATTGATAAGCCACAGAATCACATCATAAATAAAAAATCGAATCATTATACATAATAGAAAATAATCTTATCGCGAATATTTTAAAATTAACCACTTTCGCAGTAACATGTAGCAACTTTGTGAAAATAAAATGCCGGATAGATGAACCGGATAGAACAAGACTTAGATGATGTGATAGTGATATTACATGACGTACATGTCGCTCACTCGTCGGATCATAGCCAGCTACCGGTCTCAGCGATCCGGTCTGTTATAAATAGATACAGCATCTAAAAATACATAGCACGGATTGCACCTGCAAACGCCTACAGTGCTTACAAGTACAACAAAAACAGACATGTCACGCAACTTTTTACATGACAACTTTTATGGAATCCGAACGCAATACGAAATCATCTTGTCATGTCATAAAAAAAAATCTCTTACTTCTTTACGAGAAAATTATTCACGCAAGTGTCGATGCAGTGTATTAATTTCTCGACGCGATAATAACAGTTTTATTTTTGTAAATTGAAACGACTCTTACAAAGAAACGGCAGAACTCATTAAAAGCAAAACACTTATGCAACATGACGACGCTTACAAAACATTGTTATCTGGTTATCTTTCCTGGAAATTCAGCGTAACGTTTTTGCTACAGGGCATCGGCTTGCCAAACGCCATAATTAAGGGTCTCGTGGCCCGTAATTTTTCTATAATAATTCAAAACACCATTACAAGTAATGGCGTAAAAGTGCGGTCGCGTCTCTGGGCGCGGGTTCGTCGTTGTCTCAGTTTGTTGACCCTGTCTCCATCAAATGTGTGCATTTGTGAGGAACGGGCGCGGGAGCGGGACGCGGTGGCACGGTGGAGTGGGGAAAGGAGGGAGCTAGTGCATCAACCTCCGATAACTTGTAATTTGTAATTACAAACCTTCACTGCGCCCGGACGGAGCCACAGGAAATAGGCACACTTACAAGCTCACGTTATGTATTAATTTTGTATATGGAATACATTTAGCATTGAGCTACTTGAATATTATTACGACTCAATACTTCTTGCCAATAAAAGCTGCCAAGTACATGTCGAACAAAGTCTATTGATGAAAACATTAAAAATAATAGACCATTTTAAAATAAAAACCAAATAACCTACATCTCAAATGGATGTGGAATTCTTACTTGTATTATGAACAGATCGATTATCAACATTCCACTATAAATACGTTTAACGGTAAATGATTCTTTAATTGACGAGACCAAAACACGAAAGAAGCTAATTTTATTACATTTTTTATTAAAAGCCTGTAAAAATGAAAATTAAAGCTAGTAAAATGCGTAACTAAGAAACCGATTAAGGCCAGACCATTTGCCCACTTATTTACGTAGCGTAGTAATTAACGTGTAAAAAAGTATCTTTGACCATAATAGTACCTTTATAACTGCACTTGAAATAACTTATCGTATCGACTAATTTAATAGTCTAACTAACAGAATAAATGGACTTGTAAATTTCAGACTAATTTATGTTAACTGTTTTAATAATGCTCTACATATTGCACGTTTAATTTATACCGTTATGATTTTTATGCGCCATAAAACGCATATTTCTCAACCAAATAATTGCCAGCTAACTGTCAATTTGTTTGAACTTAATTTCACTGTGAAACACTATAGGAAAGATTATAATGAAAAGATGCCAATAAATAACTTGGGAGCAATAAATACGGCTACTGGATTGCAGCTCATATTTTATAGGTAAGTAATTACAACTTAAGAAAAGTGGTCAGACGCAGGCACTCCGAACGTTTAGATGTATTAGCAAATATAACAGGCTCTAACATATTATTTGCAAATAAACTTGGCAAAAATTTCACACATTCAAACCTAAAATAAATATATTAAAGTTTAAGGGCGGGTATCCACTGAAATAGCAATGTATAATTAGAAGATAGCAAGGCGTAACTTTTGACAGGATTGTATTGTTTGATTTTGCACATCTTTCATTATACGCTCAACTTTTTAAAATAATTGATCAGATGACGGTACCCCTCGGCAAATTACATCTACAAGTTGTAAAGCACGATCGACGTGAACTGCATTGCGCCTTGAGACATAGTTTAAAAGGTTAACGTGAAACGGAACATAGCAATGCGAGCATTACCTACGGACGAGCTACGTTTTTGATACCCTCTATAAATCTAATGTCGTAACATAACATGAGACAAGTTAATCTGTTTGACTGTAACTTTTATCCTTATTCCATTTATTATGACTCAAAGCTTAGACATTTTGGTCCGAGTTTACCTTTTATCGAAGATCTAAAAGTGATTCATACTTTATGGTTATGGAGCAGACTGGTATAACGGCAAGGCACCAACCCACTTCTTGTAATGCTATAATCTATTTTAGTATGCTACAAGGACGCCGAGGTCTTACGATTCTGTCCAGAATACCTTTTGCAATACATAATTAAATATCCTAGGAGTAATAATTGAACTGGCATGGCATGGCGCCGATAATAAATTCAAGAACAACATGATAGTTAATTTGTATAAAAACGTGGGAACTTTGAAAGGTTTGAAGTTTTATTAATTCCATTAATAATCTAATAAAAATACATTAATACATATTATTATGATATTATAAAGCTTTTGGACACAGAATAATAAGGTAGCATAGAATACCTGTTCAGGATGGTAATTTGTTGATTTTAATCAATTATTTGGAACAAATCATTATTGAAAATAAATAAATAATGCTGGACAATCCACACAGCATCATCTAGCGTCAAGCTAAGCAGAGCTTGTGTTATGGGTACTAGATGACTGATAATACTTAATGCAATATATATTTTATTATACATAGAAAATACCCAGAACACCCAGAACAAATATTTGCCGTTCGTACAAACAATTGTTTTAAGGCGGGAATCGAACCCGCAACCTCCTCCGTCGCAGGCGGACCTTCGCCCGCTGGGCTCGCGTACTTATGGTACACCCTAATCAGAGCGTTTTTTTCGAATGTTTCATTTTTGATTGTGTCATAAGCAATTAGTGTCAAAGAAATTAGTATCAAATTATGTATTTTACTAGATTTTAACTCGTACATTTCGTGGTGCGAGCTTTTTGATCGTAAAGGTTCAAAAATAACATTGTCTGCCGTTGAAAACCATTGTAGGATGCAGCATTGCGGGATATAAAAGCCGTAGTTAGCAAAATATTACTGGGATATCTTATCACAAAAAAGTTATTCTATGAACGTGAATCTGACAAAATATAAAGATATAATGTTACTTACATACATCGATGTTGACTAGCTTGTTTTATAGAAATAACTTTGAATTAAAATCATTATCATCTCATACCACAACCTAACTTCATCGACTGCTGGGTATAGGCCTAGGTACCTTTGTATGTGCCACTCCATTCGGTCCTATGCTAGACTCATCCAGGTCCAGTTCGGCCTAGGATTTTTTGCGATATCGTCTGCCCATCGCGCTATCTAAAATATGTACGAAAAGCACACCGCAAAATACGGTTACTTCTGAAGTCTTAATTTCCTCCTTTCCTTTCCTTGTTTGAAACCTGCTTGAAATTTAATCTTAATTTTTAAAAAAGTCGGTTTTGGTACTAGGTGTATTAAATAGCATTTGATTGGTGCATAGTGTGGTAGTGACAATCAAGTCTAAAACTGCACGCCCACTTAAAAAATTGCTATTGTTGATATTGACATATTCATATTATTGACGACCGATGCGGCGCGGCGGATGAAGGTCCGCCTGCGACGCGGAGGTTGCGGGTTCGATACGCGCCTCGGAACAAATGTTTGTACGATCTGCAAATATTTGCTTGTGTTGTATAAATCTATCTATGTACTGTATTGTATTAATTATATCAGTCAACTAGTACCCATAACACAAGCTCTGCTTAGCTTGGAGCTAGATGATGCTGTGTGGATTGTCCAGGATTGTCCAGCATTATTCAACCGAACGATCCGCGCTGTACGATCCGCAGATGTGGCGCTACACTTAGGGTGCGTTTCGAGTTTCGTTTAGAGCTAAGCCAGGATGTCTCAATAGAACCAGTAGTAGAGTTCTTTGTGATAGAGCTCGTCCGGGGAAGAACTACCACCATACCTATTTCTGCCGCCAAGCAGTAATGTTTTCCATTGCTGTGTTCCGGTTCGAAGGGTATGGGAAACCATACCCTTCGGTGAAATTACAGACACATTAGACTTTCGAACTACGTCTCAGGGTGGCAACCCGTGCTGGTATTGCAAGCGTCCATAAGCTGCGGTTACGGCTTACCATCTTGTGGGCCGTACGCTCGGTTGCCACTTTAGTTGCATAAAAAAACACTTCTTTTACCTAGTCTCGCTCTGACAGCTTCAATAAAGTGATTCTATTGGTTCCAACAAACACATCTCTCGCTACACATCCTCGCTTAGCTCTGGTGGAAACGCAGCCTAAGACCGGTACAGCTAGGGTACCTTTCAGCGAGGCAGCCGTGGTCTCGACGGCGAACATGTTGAGCGCGGTGAGTTGCAGCAGGCGCGCCGACGGCGTGGGCAGCGGCTTGCGGTGCAACAACGCGCGGAACTGACGCAGCATCTGACTCGCGGACTCGTGGAATGACTCCATGCTGTGACAAAAAAGTATTATTGCTCATAGAGAAAATTACAATAGGTAATCCTGCTAATATTACAAATGCGAAAGTCTGTGAGTGTGTGTATGTGTGTGAATGTTTGTTACCACGTATCTCTGTGACGACTTAACCGATTGTGATGAAATTTTAAATAACAGATAGGCTACTTTTTATCCAGGAAAAATTTATAGTTTCTGTGGGATAGCATAAAAAAAGGCAAAATCGCGGGTGAAGCCGCGCGGGTCAGCTCGTTATTTTATAATTATTTTTAGTAAAACCAACAGCGGATATAAGTAACTTAGATAGGTTAAACATAAGAAACAGTTAAACTTTTATAAATGCATAATACCACTTTACTCACGCGTACAAAATAAAAAAATTCACCAAAGGGAACATAATTGTGATAGTTTCCGTGGTTCAATTTATGTCCGTGAATACTCTAAACATAATTTGTCACCGACTTAAATTGAACTACGATATTTGCCACGATTATCGTATGTTACTTTCAAGAGTAGACACTGAATCTTACAAGATAGTACAGATTGAAAATATACATACCCAATTTTTGTTATAAGTTTTCCGTGTACGTGGAGATAACTTGTGATGAAGGTTTTGTTTAACTGCAACCAAAAAAAATATTTTATGACAACGTAAGACCATGTTTTCTATGAATAACAGCTTATTGACCTGATTGAAATCGGATTGCATATTGCATTAGGCCAGCAGAATAACCTTAATACATTACCTCCACAGAAGACATAGCGGCCAGCTGTTCTGTTTGCGGGTCTATCCGCGGAGTGGTGGTGGTTCGATGCCCGCTGGGCCGCACCCACACCTCTCTTCTATTCCCTTGAACGGAGCTTTTCGCATCCGTTGTATCACTACTTCCGCTTTCAGGGTTTTTGCTTTCTATTGCCACGCGGCGTTTGCGTTCAGCTGCTTCGTACTGAAAGAAAATTGTTAATTAACCTTTCGCAAATACATTTAGGGTGAGTTGCACAATCTAACGTCAAATTATTCGTTAAATCAGAGGTTGCACCATTCAAGAGTTGTTAAAATGACGTCATAATTTAACGTTAATCGTTACCGCTTGATTTTAGCAGGTTAGTGTTATTGTTATTGTAACACTAACTAAAATCAATGATCAATGACCGATTCAATAATCGAGATAATACCTTTAGTTTAAGGGCCTTATACATAATCGTACTGTAAACCTCTGTTAGCTAATGTGTCTTTTTAATTTATCATCGTCTGTGTGACAAGAAAAGAGATTACTTAGCAAGCCGCTATAATAAAAGTTTCTCTATGAAGAACGCCATGAGTTTTTTTCTAACCTTTTTTCTATTTTCTTCAAACAGTGATAACAAACTTTCTCGTGCTGAATGAAAAGGATTAGATGACATCAAACTCCTCATATAATAGTAAACGGCGTCCAGTTTTCTTCTCTGAAATAAAAAGATATTTTTCATTTCTGAAGCAAACTTTGATGCAACAAAAATAAACGTAAGAGCTGGTCTACTGGCAATGACCACACCTTCCAATCCTCACGTTGGTCGTGGGTTCAATACCGGTCATAATGGATTTTTTAATTTGAAAAACTCAAATGCCGGCTCTAATACGGTCAAGGAAAAAATTGTGAGGCCAACTGCGTGTTAAACTAAAAATAAGAAAGCTATGTTCCATCCAACATTCCACATTGGGTCCGCGTGGTGGATTAATACGCAATCACACTCACGCGAGAGTAGAGCAGTATTTCAGCAGTAGAAACATTAGTAGACTGCCATGATGAATATAAGCGTTCAAATAACGTAAAAACTTACGGCGTAAATGGCTAATATTGCTAATTGATTGTATGGTCGTCCATTCTTAGGATTAATTTGTTGAGCCTTAGTATACCAAAATTTACTCTTAGCGTAGTTATTAGTCTCATTCACTTGTTCCTTATACCTTGCCAAGTCCCCCAAAAATACATACAGCTTCTGAACTGAGATCAAAGCCAGGCCTAAATAACCCAAACCTTTCGGTGGGAGTATATGGTTGTCATTTATGTAATCATCTATATTGAACTTATAAGTCTTCTCCAACATCTGAACCAAATTCTCAAAATATACATTTCCTTCTTCTATGATTGTGTTGATTAGTTGCACTACTTTCGGTTTGTCTTCTGCTGATATTTGTGTAAAGCTCTTCCGCAGGACTTCAATGAAATTGTAATATAAAATTTTCCAAAAATGATGTTCAATGTTATCCGCTAGGCAATATTTCAGGTCTGACATGAGGAGTTTCTGTAGTGCGCCTTGCAAAAACATTCTGTAACAATAAAAATCAACTGGTCAAGTGCGAGTCGTACACGTGCACTGAGGGTTTGAACGTGGCCTGGATAGAAAAAACTTATACACCAACAATGGGCGGTTTCAACCAACTCCTGGAATAGGTAACTATTCCATGGAATAAGAAATGTCAAAAATACAAGTAAACTGTCAGTTTACTAGCGAATAACTACGATTTATTCGGAGAATAGTGCCTATTCGAGTTTGGTCGAATCCAACCTTAGAATAATTAAGTTGAAGTGGCAGTGTGCAGGTCATATAGCTCGAAGAACCGATAACCGCTGAGGTATAAAGGCTCTCGAATGGTGACTTCGAACCTGAAAACGAAGCATGAACGGCCCCTCACTCGATGGTCCGAGACATTAAAGCGGTCGCAGGAAGCCTGTGGATGGTGAAGGCTCAAGATCGGTCATCATGGCGCTCTTTGGGGGGCCTAGCTTTAGCAGTGAAAGACGTTCTAGAGAGACTAATGATGATGAGACTAGTATTTCAGCTGTTAGAAAGGTAAGATAAAAAACAGACGAAAAATTCTCTAGTATTACTCCGCTTAACTTTTTAACTAATGAGGTCACACAGTTAACACAGTTAACCTCAAAAGAAAAATATCGACACATGTTTCATCCCTCCACGGGACATCATCAGGACCATTGACCTGTTCTCCGGCAGACGTGTTGCTCCACCGAGCACTGGAGCCAATAAACTTTTTATTGCACACGTGTCGAATCTTCTCTTGAGGTTAACTGTGGTAACTGTGTGACCTCATTAGTTAAAAGGTAAGCGGAGTAGTACTAAAGAAATTTTCGTCTGTTTTTTATCTTGTAATGGATTTCCGCAAAGTAACACCTGAATCTATCAATAAGCATAATAATACATTAATAATAATACATTAGAAAGCTGTAATGATGTTACTGTTAATTACCTAGTTTTGCTGACGTCGGCCCAGTGGCTGGCTAGAGACAGCGGTCCCCGCATAGAGTGAGTTTGCAGGATGACGTCAGCGCGGTCCACTTCCTGCAACAGCGTGCGGTGCCGAGCGGCTCGAGCCGCGTCGTTCGCCTCGTACCCGAGACCGCCACGCGTTGATGACTCTTTTACCACTAAAATATAATTATTATTATTTTTTAGACGAGCAGCTTTCGCTGATGTGTCCATGCCACAGTGTTGAAAGGTCCAGTTCACTTTTTATGCACTGATTCTACTACACTTGATTGTTTTTAATTGTTAACAGTTTATTAGTTCGCAACCACCAAATTAATTAACATTTTAGAGTAAACATAGGCAACCCTAAAATAAAAATTTATAGCACTAATTTAGAAATAAATACTTAACGTAAACATTTTGTATGAAATACCTCTAAAATAGTTTTCTTTTTTATAACCACAAATTAATCGATTGCAAATAGCTATGGCTTATCTGATGATAAGTATTTAAAAGGCAGATATATTTCATGGTATATTCTAAACACTGTTTACAGCAATTCTGCTGACCAATTATGTGTTTGTATGTGTAAACACGACATTCAGCATGATCAGTAGACTGTTTAGACAACAGTGTAAAAATTAAAAGCACTGTCTTGAAATAATTGAGCTATAAATTCATAATTGCATAGGCGTACAGTGATGGGTTAAAAAATAAATTATAAAAAGCTTTACCTTGTTCCATTCTTATATCAGTTTTAGTAGAATTTGTTTGTACAACTATTGGTTTGGATGGGTTGTGGTGATCGTAAAGAGTTTTCTGGGTGTCCGCACTCCCTCGTCTAAAAACGAAAGACATTAGCATAAAATACAAAATACTACTATATTCCATCGAAAAAAATTAATCAAAAGTCTGTAGTCTGTGGGGGAACAAGTCTGTATCCTGTAAGCGAACAAAAGTCTTCAGCCTGTGGGCGAACAAAAGTCTGTAGCCTGTGGGGAAACAAAAGTCTGTAACTTGTAGGCGAACAAATTATGTCAGTAGCCTGTGGGGGAACTATAGTCTTCAGCCTGTGGGCGTACAAAAGTCTGCAGCCTGTGGGCGTACAAGTCTGTAGCCTGTAGGCGAACGAATATTTGTAGCTATATATAAACAAAGGCATGTAGCCTGTGGGTGAACTGTCTGTAGCCTGTGGGGGGACAAAAATCTGTGGTCTGTGGGGGAAAAAACATTACCTTAAATCTTTTTGTAAGTGGTTGATTGAACTTTGAGGCAGCATAATAAGACCAGGATGAGGATTGCTTGAATCTGGATTTGATTTCTCAGACACAGTACTGTTCAATCTGTTCCGCTGATGGGTAGGTTCTAGTCTGAAAAAATGATCAAATCGTGATTTCAAATCATTGGTTTCCAAAACCCTTTTTTAAGTCCCTTTACATCGAGTTGTAGTCTCGATAAGCGATTCTTAGACGAGCCATTAGTAAGACAATATTATTTCTTCGGACAATGCATCAATGCTGATGAGTTCTGAGTGGGACACATACAGGATCAGCAGATGCTGAGTCAGGGTATGTTATGCAACTACTTAGCTAATAATATTACTCCATCATTTAATACACCTTTGTATTTTCTTGTTTACGTTGCAAATAAACCTTATTCTATTCTATTCTATGTCGCGTTTATAGGCAGCGTGTCAGCCTCATTCTGACGGTAAAGACCCGATACGAGCTACCGTCAGAATGAGTCTACGCCCAAATACTGAAATTTCTCCATATGTTTTTGAAAGTTAACGACTTCAACAGCTAATTCGATCTCTAATATTTAAATGACTTTCAGTATTTGGGCGTAAGCTACCTATTTAAATAAATATTTACTTGTCATGCGAGCCCTTTGTAGCCAATATTTCCTCGCGCCAATTCATCGGTGTCGAGGAGTTGTGAGGCGCGGGTGGAGCGTGAGCTACAGGTGGCGCGTTGGGTAGGGGGTGTGGGGGGTGTGGAGGGTGGGGGTCGAGAGCTCGGGAGCGTTTCTTCCCACTGCGGCGCTTGGCCCGGCGCGAGCCTCCGGAGCCAGGCTCGGCGGTCGCGGCGCTGGCCACCGGCGACTGGCGGCCTCGCTCCATGCTAGGCGCACGCCCGTTTGCAGATACGCTGCCTTTTTTCTATACCAAACAACACAATCTTACTTCTTACTAATATTAGTATAATATTATAAAAGAGATAGTTTGGATGTTTGTATATTTGTGGGACTATCACGCCAGAATGGCTGATCGGAACTGTATGAAATTTAGCACAGGCATAGATCATAGTCTGGGATTGCCATTTCATTATCACATAGGCTACGTTTGATAAATAACTGCTCAAACGCGGGTAAAACCAAGGAGCGCAGCTAGTTATGTATGTGAATTGTTCATTTGAAAATGGCAGTGGGCAGGCCATAAAGCTCGCAGAACCGATGATCGCTGGCTGGGACCGCGTACTGGAAAACAAAGTATAGGACCAGGACCGCTCCCCACTTAATGGACAAAAGCGGTCGCAGGAAGTCGGTGGATGGTGAAGGCTCAAGTTCGGTCGGCTGATAAGATGATGATGATTGAAATGTACATCCTGCTTTACCCAATTAAAAGTAAATTGAATGCAATACTCGTTTTGTTAAAATATATCAAGTCGTTTATGTACACACCACACACCAGAAAGATCCAAAAACTCCTTCATGGGCAGATTCTTAATAATTACCTACTCATTGTGTAAACCACGTTTGATTTGAGTCCTATTCGTAAAAAGAAACAAAATGATCATACCTGATTACTGGAAACCCATGAAGTTGATTTGTTGACATTTGATGGCACTCTAAACCCGTCATTATCTCTGGGGCTTGTGGCACGGTTTATTGAACCATCTCTGCTATTACATTGCGAAACTATTCTCCTAAAAACCAAATAAACTACAATAAAATTTATTTATACCAAACTTCTGAAATAATAATCTCTACACAGTATAAAACAAATCGCTTCTGTCCCTCTGTATGTATGTACGCTTAAATCTTCTAAACATACGCAAGAGTTTTTAATGCGGTTTTCATCAATAGATAGAGTGAGTTAGGTATTTATACATATAGCTTAAGCACCCGTGCGATACTAGAACCAGTCGCTAGTAATTAATAATTAAACTGCTATTCTCATCTAAAAAGCAACAAGTAGCGTTACTCAAGGTATAGAGGGACAACTTGTCAGATCAAAGTGTATGGCAATAATAAGATTTTAAGTATGTATTCCTGTGTTGTCTGTCCAGTCACTTCGCTTGGTGCTTCACTAAGATGGGTGAATCACCTTAAAACAGTTAACGTCTTTTGAGCAAATAGTTGAGATTTAATTATATTGTAATCAAGGTCTGAATTAGTTCAATTTATATCAATGTAAAATCTTACCCTTCAGTACTTTGGTCTCTGCTGTACGATCTTAATGACCGCCAACGATCCAAGTCGTCCCGACTGTTTCCTATTGTAGATGAGCGATTGCTTCTGTGACTGTCCCTTCTCTCCCTATTCCTAGTGTTGGTGGAAGCAGGTTCATATGGAATGCTATTACTGTCCTTTCTAATGATCTCATGTTCGATGTGAGTACTGGCTGTACTGTCTTTTCTATTTCTGGTTTCTGGTTTCTTTTCATTATTTTTTAGACTCCTGCTGGAACTCCTAAATAACAATAATTATTTATTTTGATCTCACAAAACACCTAAGGTTTTCGATTTTTTTTATTTAAATATAAGCATAAATTTATGTCGAACAAATTCGATAATCTTGTAGGTAATTCATTAATGTATTAATTTCTCCGGCATCCCCACTCACATACACATATGCATTACTGCTTAGTCAAGAACAGGTATGGTGGTACCACTACTAGACAAGCTCTATCACAGACACAACAAATAAACTAGATTTACAGATTTTACCTTCTATCTTTACGCCTTGATTTGCCACTTCTTTTAGATTCTCGATTGTCAATTTGTTTCAAATCCTCAATTTTTGATGTTTTTGTATTTTGGCAGAAATTGATGGTTGAATCATCATCTAATTTTATATTCTTCTCTACTTCTTCTGTCCAATCCTAAGAAATTCAATCAATTAAATCTCATTTAAATATACTAATATGTGTATAAACCAATTTTTATTTAATATTCTACTTGCCAGATTTGTCACATCGAGAAGAGTTGATGAAATCTGAGAAGTAGTTTCACTGTCATTATCATTATCAGATTGCTTTTGAGAATCAATCTGAGTGCCTGATGCAGTGTTTGATTGTAGACTGATTCCATTGAGGGATGCTGTAAGAGATTTGTAAGGTTTAATTTTTTGAGCTGCCATTCATTTATGACTACCTAAATAGTTTTTAAAGGCTTACTTACCACTTTCACTTATATCTCTCTGGCTATCTACATTGTTATCTTTGTTTACGTCTGATTTTTCATTTATATGCAGGTTGTTCATAGTATAACCATCATATAAATTTGCATATGAACCACTAGGGGTTGATTTTCTAGATGATTGTTGTTCTTGATTTCTTAAGTAATTATTCATAAATTTCTCTCTATCAAAACTTTCACTGTCTCGCAGTCTCCCTCTTCCTCGGGAAGGCAAGGTCTGAGACCAGTTGGGTCCGGGGTTGTTGTAGTGGTCTTGAGAAGGTGGAATAGAAGGATTCAACATATTCTTATCTTTGTATATTTGGTCCACACTTTTTGAACTGTAATGCCCAGACTGCTCTAAGTACTTCTTTCTAAATCTTGGAGGTATATTATCTAAATTTACCATGTACTTGGGTCTAGATGTATCAGACATATACCCTGCCGAATTTCGTCTACCTGAAGGAGGTTTTCCACCAGCCATTGTTGAGTGTCTTCCCCCTGCAGTTTCCATACTTCTACTGTCTCGGTTTCTGTCCAATGAGCTTCGTTCTTTTGCATTAAAATGGGAAGGAGACATAGATCTTGTTTCAGATGTTTGTCTTAAGGATCTATTGTAGTCATTGCTCAGTCTGTCTTTCGCTGAATCTTTCTCAAATTTTCTGTCTCTTCTAGATGTTCCTCGAGAATGTTTCCCTGTACCACTATTGAAAGATTTATCAGAATCATTGTGGGATCTTCTACTGCTGTACTGACTGGTGCTATCGCCTCTAATTGACCCTCTGGATAGTCTATCAGTATCAGAAGCAAAATCACTTGACTTAGCTACATACAGTTGCTGTTCTGGCTTTTTATGACGCATATTGGCAGAGTGGTCTCTATTCCCACCACTTACATCATTTAACGAATTTTGAGATCCATAGTGGTTTGGATAATTATCTTTTCTAACAATATCATTATTAAATGTTTCCATTTTTGTATCAAAACCGTAACATGATCGTCTCAAAGGACCACTACCGGGTTTATATAGCCTTTGCTGTGGTTTATTTCTTTTGTACTCCTTATAATCATCATCCATAGCAAATCAACAAATCAAATCATAGATTATTACGACAAAAACCTAGCTAAAACAAAGCTTACTAATACACACACAACGATAAAAGGTTAGTTTATTACAATTAATGTAACTTGTTACGATAAAAATTTTCTGGATGAACAACTGCTCAAGCACACTTCTACTTAAAATTAATATTTCCTTTATTTATTTTTGTAAAACGATTAGCAAGCAAAATGCTTTATTTATTTCACTTGTCTTCAGGATTCTCTGCAGCATTCCATCATCCATAGATAGAGTAAAGTACGTAGTGTTTATATTCTCTTGGATGGAGAACTCACTCCACTATGTTCCTTTATGGCGGATGTTACACGTAAAGTATTTACTGTGATCCGTCAGTAAATACTGATGTAACGTGGTAAATCGATTACGTATTTATTATTAGCTAACCTTGTTGAAAGTCGAAAAGACAGCGCGCGGCGCGTGTCAGTGAACCCCGCGCATCAATTTATATATTCAAACGATTGCGCTCCATTGTTGATCAGGAAACTATAAAACTTATTTACCTTGCATTAGGCCAATCAATTTTTTTTACTGCTGTGTTACCTGGGGTTCAGCTTGTAAATCGTATTTAATAAAGCTCGAAAGAGCGCAGCGCGTGATTATAAAAGTTGCATACAAGAAGCCTTTCCGCTCCCCAACTGAGATATTATACAGAGAGATTAATCACCTCACTGTTATGCAACTTTATATTTTGAATACAGTTCCTAAGTTCCCTACAGATTCAATGTCAACAGTAATTATTCCTCCTGGTAATAGGGCCACATCAAGCCATCAAGCTCTTTTATACTTTATGGTTTTATTTTACGCTCTGTGGTACTATTTACAAAAAGAACGGTAGACATTATGTCAAATTTAGAAATTTGTCTATTATTACTATTGTAAAGTGCGATTTTTCAGATTTGATACTTTACTAGGCACATTTTTCCTTGGATTTGACCTTCTTAAAATATCAAAGTAGTTTTGTCTGAGCTATGTTTTTAAAGCAAATTGCAATGGGTTCGTAACCCGAAGGTGACGTCTAATTAATTTTATTTATTTTATGGCATAGAAATTGTACAGTCTAGCAATAAGTGTAAAATCTGTGTATATTTTAATCAATTTCCAACCAACATTGTTCATGACTAAGAAATAATGTCATTCGAATATTTGCCCGTGGCTGAAGATGAAAACGAGGAACCCATAGAACTACCAGTCGAAGAAGATGGAACGTTGATGTTGACGACCGTGTCCGCGCAATTTCCTGGCTGCTGCGGACTCAAATATCGACACCCTGAAACAAAAACTATAAGGGGCATTAGGCTAAGAGACGGCAGGTTGTATCCTCCCCCAGAAGGTTGGGGTAATCAGCTGTACCTTTGTAGCTTTCCAAAGGAAAGTAAACGCAAGAGTGGAGAAAATTCTGATGCTTCTAGCTCCAAAAACAAACGGAATGACAATCTTTGCTCCGATTTAATCGTTTTAGGCCTGCCATGGAAAGCTACTGAACAAACAGTGAGGGAGTATTTTGAGAAGTTTGGAGAAGTGTTGATGGCGCAACTAAAACGAGATCCTAAAACTGGTATGTCTAAAGGTTTTGCTTTCATCCGCTTTGCATCTTACACATCACAAATGAGAGTGCTAGCACAGAGGCACATGATAGATGGGAGGTGGTGTGATGTAAGGATACCAAATTCAAAGGAAGGCTCAGTTGCATCTATGCCATGTAAGGTGTTTGTTGGCCGTTGTACTGAGGATTTATCAGCAAATGACCTAAGAGAATATTTCTCACAGTTTGGTGAAGTCACTGATGTATTTATACCAAAACCATTCAGAGCTTTCAGCTTTATAACATTTTTGGACCCAGAAGTAGCGCAGAGCCTGTGTGGTCAGGACCATATAATTAAAGGTGTTTCTGTAAATGTTTCAAATGCCTCACCTAAACAAAATAAAGGTATAGCAAATCAACGTAATATGTCTAACAGAAACTATGAAGAGGGGCACCCTCACAATGCTTCTAATAATAATTCATGGAGCAGCCGTAACATGGACATGATGAACTTGCAGGCCCTTAGTATGTCAGGTCAACATGGGCAAACCACTGTAGCTGGAGGTGGTGGTCAAGGTCAAGGAGGAAGTATGCCACTTGGCATGGGAGGAATGCCTGTGAATCAAGCTCTAGTGGCTTTAAACCAAGCTGCTAGCTGGGGTCTGATAAATAACATACCATCAGGTGGCTCTGAGCAAGGTGCCTTTGCAGGACCAGCATCTTCAGCACCTCAAGCTCCACCTAACTTCCTCTCATGGATGCAACAAGGTAATTCAGGCCAGGGACCATCTAGTCAGTGGGGACAGCGACACCAGTCCCAGGGCCACTCGGTTTGATCATATTATCTGATGCAACAAGCTCACAATAATCTCTGTGATTGTAGCAACAACTAGATAATTTTATCCTTTGTTTATATCTACAATACAAATGGGTTGTTCTGTTGGTGAAAAAGTTCTACATAGTTTTCTACTGATGTTATTTATTTATTGTGTAATTGCTTGTGTTTTGTTGATTTTCTTGAAACCCATTCATATTTTACCATAACTAGTTTTAGTGTTATGGATCAGCCATATTATTACAAATGGTAGCATCTATAAAATTCATATGTATAACATATTTTTATTACACAGGGTGCCTCAAAATGATCTTTTTATTTCCAGAGTGAAACAGACTCAAACAAAGTGGTGGAGGGTTGAAATAGTTAGATTGTTCTGAGACACCTGTACTTATGTGACTTGTTATTAATGAAATAATTATTGTTGTTGTGCTTTTGTTTGTCAATTGATATAGATTTATTTACAAGGGCCTGTAACCTACATACTTACTACATAATTATACCTACTAATCATTTAATTTAAATAATAATCATATAACTGGCAAACATTTGATTGCATTAGGTAGTATGTTCCAGACATAAACAGTAATTATAATAAAATATAACAATTGCATTATTGCTTAGAGCAAATTGAAACTATTTGGGTATAGTGTAAGGCAAAATAGATCAAATCATTAACTAGGTACACATAATGTCACCTATTTAAATTTTTCTTCAATGTTTTCTTAAAATTGCTATATGATACCAAAATGTATGTAGCATTCAAAAAGTATGATGATTAGATTACCAATCAATTGCAATGTTATGGCACAGCTTCATTTACAATTCTCTTGATTCTTTTCATATAAAGATACTTGTTGAGTTGCAATAATATATTTTTTAAGAAGGCATCACAATAATCCCTAAATAAGTAATGTGTACCTTAAATTCTTATATTGCAGTAATTCAATTACTATGCTATGCTATCAAATAAATAAAAAACATTAAATGTGATTATAATTTTTATTATCTGATGAACTTATAGTCTATTTCACGTATGAAGGGTGCTGACAGATTTGATATTTTATGGTTTTAGTCAATAGTTTATAGGTAGTTTAAATTGCAAATTGAAACAAACTTTTGTTAAATTTATAAACAGTGCTTAATTGTAAGTATGTATTTTATAACTTTGACATTGCCGAATAAATAATGCAAAAAAGGAAAAACAGAAATCTGTCAGCACCCTTCTTATGTGAAATAGAGTATAGTTCATTTTATTAACTTGGTTTAAAATACCGTTTACTAGTGAATATTTAGATCATTGACAACAGTACAGACTGTTGAAGATGAAACAATATTCAAATAGAAAATCTATTGATTGTTGTTATTGTTTAACAATTAATGTTAAAAATATATGTATAATATATTATTGTGTGTTTTGTCTAGTGGATGTGGGTATGAAAATATAATCAGATGTCTATTTTTCACAAAAATAAATAGAATATTTTTGTTACTATTGTGATGAGGGATTGTTTACTGAATGGGTATTTTAATAGCTATGGTGCAATGATAAAAACCATTGTAAATACATAAATAGAAAAATTTGAATGATGATTGTACAAATTGCAAGACTGTATAGTTACTTACTGGAAATAGAACTAAAAGTTACCTCTAGTAGGATATTGGTCAATCAAATAAAGATGTGATTTGATATTTTATGTTAAAATGCAAGTGTTCCTATAACACTTTGGATGAAACAACATGTTGATTAACTTTGCAGTTGAACTGAACATCTTGTGCTTCATACTACTGACAAAGGTCCGTTAAGTTATTAGCAAGTGAAGGCACTTACCTATAATTTCGCAAAAAAATGCTAATCTGCATATAATGCACTTATGATATTTACTTACATTATGACATATTAAAACATATGAATCGAAGACGCAATAAAATAATGCAAGGTGAGTAAGCAAAAGTTGTCATGACTGTGTGCTTTGTAAGTTTGTGTTTTATTGTAAGTGTTTATAAATGCTATTTGCTGAAATTGTACAGTAAAGGTTGATAAGTTATGCAATTGTAGATAGTGGTATCGTTACCCGAAATGTGAAGTATCTAAGTACAAAACGAACCTCGTAAATTGTATTTATTATTATGATATACATATTAGAAAAATGTACATTCTAACTTTGATGTATGCGCATTGCACTTAATTGTGGTACCTACCTACCTAATAGAGAAATATATTTTGTAAAATTAAAAGTTATGTTTGACCACAATTGAGTATTTACTTAGAGTAATTTTAACATTATTTTAAATAGAAACTAAAGGCGCGGCTGTAAATATCTGTGCGAACGAAATAAGAATGATTCAGCCGGTGTTTCCTACGACCCATATTGTATAATATATGTATGTATAATAATAATGAACCCATGTCCACGACATCATAACCAAACCCTTACAAATAACCATAAAAGTACTAACTTATGTAACATCTGCTTGTTCTGTTTCAAAACTAAGAAGCAAATTTATGCTACAGATTTTATTTTAATCGTGTCCGTTATTATTCGATGATAATATAATACTTACATAATAAATCGAGGAATATATAATGCAATAAAATATCTCGATAAGGTACTGTATGGATTGTCTTTTAGCATAGACACCTCTGCACTTACCTTTTAAATTATTTTAATGAAATTGCGATGTATGAAAGATGCGACCGGCGCGCCGCCGGCGCGCGGCGCAGGCGCTGCCTAATGATGTTTAAAATCATGTTTTGTTACCATAATTTGATGCAAATATATTTTATTATTTTAATTGTGAACATTTTATAATTATTTATTTTAAGTTGTATATTATTTTACGAGTGTACTTACTTTCCACATACTTAATATAATATACTATTGTAGGTACTTAGTTAATTATGTGGGAAAATTAAGTACCTACGGGTTGTATGTTGTATAATTCTATTTGTTAATATCCCAGTATTGTAAATTCAATATCAATGAGTTATATTTATTTCTATGTAGGTACCAAATTAAATAGGTAAGCACGATGACGAATCTTAAAATCGACTGATCGATACGATAATTATATAGGTACCTACCTACCTGTTACATTTCTCTTTTTTATTTATTCACTTTAAAAATTATGTAATAGTTCTTCAACAACCTGTTATTAATTAAGTATAAATATATTATATTTGTGAGTACCAATCTACAAATTAGAGTTTGTGAATTTTTTCTTTGCTTGATTTCGATTTTGTTAACTTATTTGGTTGTTTGTTGTTTGGTTCTAATTTAAAAATAATTGGCATGTCGTCGTACGTGGTAAAATAAAATAATTGTTCGAAAACTGTTATTAAAAAAGTCAATTTTGTTATTGAAGACGCTAAAACAATGCAATGAAAAAAAGTTCTGCGGTTATTTTAGAACCAATACCTAGGTAGGTATGTGTGTAGATATGATATAAAATATTTTAACTGTTTTGATGGTACCATTTACTTATAACAAACTAGTGGACCCGCCCCGGCTTCGCACAGGTGCTAGTTACAAACTTTTCTCTTAATTACTCTATGTATTGCTGAAAACCGCATTAAATTCAGTTGCGCAGTTTAAAATATCTAAGCGTACATACATACTACATGAATTTTAAAATTCACGTCACGGTCGCGTCGGTGGGCACCTACGCACCTAGATATTGCTGGAGCCACATATCCAGAAATACGTACTTGCTTACATTATTCAAATTCTTTTATAACGTTTTTTGCTGACCTTTATTAAACAACTTTGGTACTCCTATTACTTAATATTATTTTGTCTTCCACACACTAAATATCTGTGCACCATGGATGCGATGCTACCTATTAAAACTTAAACTTAGAGCTGTAACCAGAGAGGGGTGATTACGTAATTCGGTTACAATCAAAAGCTGAATTATATTTTATTTGAATGAATGGAAGTCATTGAGCCATTCAAAGTTGTAAAATCTTGCAAAAAGGCCGTTAAAAAAAATGTTACACCACAGAGTAATACTCTGTGGTTACACGCAGATTGTTAACATGATTAGGTCCTAATAATCATCATCGTTGGTGCTCCGTGCTCCACGATACCTATTTATTTTGCATATACCTATCTTAATAGGTAGATAAGGCAACTAATTGCTGTACAAATTTTGACGTTGCCTGTACGACGTTGACTGTAAGAGTACGCTATACCTACCTTCGTGTACACTATGATTTGAGTGTGAAAATACCAATTGACATGAAATAAACATTTATTTAGCGTTGCAATTTAGTTTTATTCCATCTTTTTAACAAACAATATTTTCCTCCCCAAAGTAAAAAGTTACGTACGTAGTACTAATATCTTTTCTGTGACCCTAGCTTGCGTAAAAAATATTTATTTCGTGTAAATGTGCATCGCAGCGGGAATCAACCTTGCACCCTTAATGCGTTTTCAGCTGCTAGGTTACTGCTGGTACTGAATACCGCATGTTAGCGTCTTGCCGTTTAAATCGCTTGAAATCGATAGTGGAAATTTTCCGCCCTGGAAAACCAGCCCAAGAGAATGTTACCTATCACCACGTTTAGGCCCCAGCTTGCCCCCAGCCAAATTAAAAGGCCAGTAGTACCACCTACCTAATAGTTAAATGGAATTTGACTAATAAGTATACTATTATATACCTACTTAAGTGTTATGATGTGACAGGGACAGGACGTTGTCGCGGAGTTACGCGATTGACTTCACTTACCATAGATAATAAAAAAGAAAAAATGGTGCGAAGAAGACGGAATGGCGGGGGGAAGAATTTGGAGGTTATGTGTGTGCGGTTGCGCAGGTTGGTTGTTGGAACTGACTTGCGAGACACAGAGAAAAAAGGATGAAGGGCAAGAAGGAGGGTGAGAGCAAGTGTGGCTCGGTCACCACCTCGCCAGGGACAAAGAGAAAAAGGTGGGACAAGGGCGGTGTGCGCGAGGGTAAGTGGGACACCGCCAAAGATTATGAGCACCGACAACGTGGTTGGTAAGTCCCCCTTGATATACTAAGTGCTAGCGTACACGAATTATGATAAGACGGCTAAGAAATAATAGCGTAACATGAATAGGTCGGTTATTAGAGACAATGACTGACGAGGACAGACTAAGAGTTAAACAGCTGTCTATTAGAGGAGAAGGTTCGGTAATGGGCGAGGGGATGGAGGTGGCCCTACGAGGACTTAGTCCAGCAAGAGTAGAGTAACGAATGTCAAAGTAGAGACATTGATGTTCAGCGTGACTACAAAAGCGACAAGACATATCGTACTGTTGAACAAACAGGTCCCTGAACAACATCCAACCAACGGGTTGGGGTGGTGAGTGAGACTCGTGTTTTATGAGATTGCAGGTCTCTGAACACCGCCCAAATTAACTGGGTGATGAGTGAACTCATGTTCTGTCAGAGGGACGAACAAAACGATAAGACCCATCGTACTGTTGAACAAGCAGGCCCCTGAACAACATCCAACCAACGGGTTGGGGTGGTGAGTGAGACTCGTGTTCTATGAGATTGCAGGTCTCTGAACACCGCCCAAATTAACTGGGTGATGAGTGAACTCATGTTCTGTCTGAGGGGTTACCAAAACGATGGGGTCAGGTCAGTCGTACCGTTGAACAGACGGGTCCCTGAACAAAGCCCAAATGGGTGACGAGTAAAACCACCTTCAGGTGGCTCTTGCGTAAGATGGTAAAATGATCTAGTAGATAAAAACGAGGCTGTAGTCTAAGGCCAACGGAAACGTTATCATTCCATAATTAACAATTATTCTCTTCTGTCGCTAAAAGATTATATCATCCCATAGAAGCTATCCTAATGTCAAACATAAACCAGTGTTTAACGCCGATAGCTATGAACGCCGCGACAGACGTTGCGGTTTTTAATAAAAGTAAATTATTAATCTTCTGTAGTATCTAGGTAGGTACCAAAAAATTGAAGATATACGAATTTGGAACCCATGAATTGCTGTTCGTTAGTCTCGCTAAAACTCAAGAACTGGACCGATTTGGCTATAATTTTTGTGTCAGGGCACAGATAACATTATATAGTCCGGGTAAAATATGTGCGCGCGAGTAGAACCTTGCTTGTAGTAAATAGAGACTCACTTAAATTTAAAAACAGTTAAATCTTAGCTTAGAATATTATAAACGCTATTCACTTAGTACCCCCTAAAAAACGCAAAAAAGCTAGCAAGCTTTTTAGCAACCGAATCGACACCACTGTTTGTTTCACTGCCTTCTAACATGTCCTAGTGTTACTAGGACATGTTATCTATCGTCTATGGGCGAAACTGTCACTACTAGTGACAGTTTCGCCCCTAAAGGACTAAGTGGTTTCGCCACTTCTTTATTTTAGGTACTTTTTGTAGGTAACCTACCTATCTATTTTTTTATCTACTTCCTATAATATCTATTAGAAAATTTATAAACAATGCACACGATTTTATATCATGCAACCGCAAAGAAAAATTGCAGCCGGACCAATGGCCCCGTCTAGTATGAAAACAGCAAGGAAAAGTTTTGCAGTCACCAATACCTTCGTGAAAGGCCATGCTCCTGAGAAAGAAATTGTTACAGTGCACACAAGCACACCCCATATTGAAAAGCGTTCCTTCCACGCTGAACAAAGTCAAATATATCAGGGCGAAGTCAATATTCTTTCGATAGTGTAAGTTTGTACCTTTCATCGTAGCCAGGATTTGAAAGTCTTATCTAAATTAAGTCTAATAGGGTAGAGCACTCAAACTGTACTCAGTAATAAGTGTTGCAAGGGCACTTTACTTACGTTACGTTTCAGCGATACAAATAAAGATATTATGTGTTGTAAGTACACGGAGGATGTAAACGACATAGCAGCTGGCTTCACTGATGGCACCATCAGACTGTTTAACTGCAGCACTGGAGCCTGTTCGCACACGCTCGTGGATGATGAATGCAGAGCGTACCCAGGACCTGTTACTGCTATAAAGCACCGGCCAGTCAGCAAGGCGCATCCGATTACCAATATGCTGCTTTCATCTTGTTAGTACCTACTAGCTAATCCATACATAACCATAAAAGTACCTACCTAAGCCATCAGTCGACTGGTCGACCGATTTTCCTGAAATTACACACATCGAAAAATCTATCAAGGTACGTATAGAGAACACATAGCATCTGCTTCTAAAGCTAGCTTTTAAATTATTTAGGGTCCTATGATGAAGAATGTCGTGCCGGTTTAAAATCATTTTTTTTTCACCAGAAAAACTTAACACAACTGGTGATAGATAGCACGTATTAACCTAACGCTGAATTTTTTTAGATGTTAACGGTTGTATAAAATGTTGGAAATATAAATATGACCAGTGCTTGTACACGATCCGAGAAAAAAGACAGACTCTCGGATTGAACTACCACCCTCGGTATAGCAAGTTCGTAACCTACGGCGACGATGCCAAACTGAATATGTATGACGAAGAAGCGCAAACTCAAGAAAGGGCTTTCTATTCTAGGTAATTTGAAGAATGTATTGACGATAAGGGCCTTGTTCCACGAATATCTAAGTGTCAAGCAGGCTACTGTAATAGCCGTAGGCCGCTAAGCAGGCTGTCAGTCAGCGCAAAGTTCGGCGCGACACGACCGGCCAATAATTTGGTTGGTAGTAGGTACCAGTGCAGTCATAATCAGTTTACAGTCTGCTTGATACTTATAAAAATATTGTGAAATACTAGTAATACGTAGGTACACACACACTGCATGTACTATATAATATAATATTGTCTACAAAATTGTAACTTATTGCGTTCTTTTTAAAGAATGTGCAGTGTAGGTATTACTTTTTTTTATTAGTGTGCAACGTAAATTTTCTCTAGTTACTGGAGTCTAATAGTTCGAATAAAAAGCGCGTTCGAGCTCATTTTCAGTGCAAGAAAAGGCATCATCGATGGCCACACGTCCAGAATATTTTCGTGTGCGTTCAATCCTAAATCCCATCATGAATTGATATCCGGGGGGTGGGATAACACGGTAATGTGCTGGGACGATCGGCAGCCGTATGCGACCCGTTATTTCATTGGAGTACACATGTGTGGCGAAGGCTTAGATTTCGACAAACCAGGAAAGCAGGTAACAGAAACATTTGTAATGAATCTAATAGTACTAAAAGCACTAGGTACTAAATAAAACCAATCATGCTTGAGTCGCGTGTGGCGGTCAAGTAGCCAACTGATAGGAAAAGTGCGGGTTTGAATCCCGAGATACGACAATGTTCGCATAATCCATAAACATGTCTTGGGGTGATAAGCGCGGTGCAGTGCCACGCAAACACTTAAAAACTTTAAGCTTTGGCTTGCATCTGTAATAATCAAGCGTGGTGCTTATCATCAGGTTGGCGCCTTGAATGTCATGTCACTTGCTGACATAAAAAAAAATATTTTTCGGAGAGATATTGTGTGTGTGTGCCGTGTGATCACTCGTTCCGCTTACGCGTTTCCGTCCGCTCCATCGACGGCATAAAGAATAAATATGTCACAAACCTTTGGCACAACTTTTGCGTGTTACTTTTGCTCGACATATTTGGTATAGTTAGCACAGCGGATCTAAGCTTCCGTGAAGTTAGCTGTTTGTAATGCGCAAAGACAATTTAGTTTGAAAAAGCTCCAATGTGCATCGAAACGGCTAATTTCACGACGGCCGAGATCCGCTGTGAGAACTATAGGTACATACTTATTTTGACGTTTTTCGACCTACCTATAATGAAGTGTGCAACCTGTAACGCTGATTTCAATGATGGGGTGCAGTGCTCTAGGTGTAGTCACCTGGACTTCAGCTGTACTAACATATCCGAAGCCACCTGGAGGAAATATGGTGCCGACAAAAGAGCTCAATGGAGATGTCCGTCGTGTCGTGCACCGTCACCAGCTACACTGACCCCCGTGGAGCCTGCATCTCTTGATTCCATAATGAAGGAGCTCCGGGAAATGAAGCGCAAGCTGTCCATTTTGTCAGGGCTAAAGGATGATATGCAATCTATCAGACAGAATCTGTCCGACCTCAAGGATACTTGCACTTATACCAGTGATAAGTTAGATGAGCTTGGTGGTAGGCTCACAGGTGTTGAGACCAGGGTAACTAACCTTCAGAAGCTGCAAGATACTGTTGTCAGTTTACAGAATGAATTATCGAAGACTAAACTCGAGCTATCTTCTCAGGAGCAGAGGTCGAGACTGAATAATATTGAGATCAAGGGGGTGCCCATTAAAAAGGATGAGAATCTTTTCTCAATCATTGAGCTAATCGTAAGTCGTAAGGTCAATTACGCCGTGCCTAAAGCCAGATTAATTATATATCCAGAGTCCCTATGCATAACTCGAAGGAGAAACTGATAATAGTCAGTTATTTAATTAAAAATATATTAAATATATTAAAGAAGATTTTACCGCGGATGCACGAGCTGAAAAGAAATTGTCGACGGTGGACATTGACTCAGGCAGAGTGTATGTCAACGACCACCTAAGTATGGATCAAAAAAAACTCCTCACTTTAAACGAAGACCACTGCTCAAAATAAGAACTACAGCTTCGTGTGGATTAAACATGGCAAAATCCACGTACTCTGTACATTTTAGCAAGTTGTTGGACATTGATACATTTTGTAGCAGCATTCCTTTTTGTGACGACCGATGTGGCGCAGCGGGCGCAGGTCCGCCTGCGACGCAGAGGTTGCGGGTTCGATTCCCGCCTCGGGACAAATGTTTGTACGATCTACAAATATTTGTTCCGGGTTTTCTGGGTATTTTCTATATATAATAAAAAATATCTATCTATGTATTGTATTATTGTATTAAATATATATCAGTCATCTAGTACCCATAATACAGCTCTGTTTAACAGCAGCTTACCTTGGGCTAGATGATGCTGTGTGGATTGTCCAGCATTATTTATTTATTTATTTATTCCCAAGGCAAGGCGGTGCTTAACCCTTAACGTTTTAAACCCTAGTTAAGGTTTTTTTTTTCTTTTTCACGCGATTCTTTTTCTTTTTCTTGTTATATTCATAATATTTTAGTTTGGTCGTAGTGGCACGCAATGTTTGTGTTATATATATATATATATATTTTTTTAAGTAGTTTTCACACATAAGTTTTTATTGTGTTTCTATTAGCGAAAACCTGTTAATGGCTTTCTGTAGCTACTTACTAGTTCTAAGATAATTATGTTTAGCTGTTGGTTTTCCATAAAAATTAAATAAATAAATATATACAAGTTCCTACCTGTGTTTCTTATTGTTGTTGATTATTATATTCTTATTACTTTATTTTTATTATTTTTCAATCAGATACTAACATGCTCTTGGCAAGAAAAGGATTGCATACAGCTCTGGGACTACGGGTCGTGTAAATTGATTGAAACTATTGTCCCAGATAACTACCAATCAAAGCTATACTGTGGAAAGCTAGTGCCACAAACTAATCTTGTAGTTTGTGGCGGTTCCGACTCGAATGTATTACGCGTTGTGGATACCAACATGAAAGTTGTAAGAACTTTAAATTCAAATAAACGCTTTTTTAGATCTACCCACGCGATATCGATTCTCTTGTTTGTAAACAAACTGCACAGACAAAAGTGAAACGATATCACATGGGTACGCGGTAGGTACCTACTTCGTTTAATAATGTATTATATAATAATTAATACAAATTCTAACTCTAAGGAAGCAAACATTTCTAGAACACAATACATTTGAAACAGTTGAGCTATCTATAAACATATGAAATCTGTGTGCTGATTGACTGTCTCACAGACTGACAATCAACGTACAGCCTAAAAGAGTCCTAGATACCAGACAGAAGGGCAATTCAACTTTCGTTTCTATTACATAACAATATAATATTTATTAATTACCTTACTGATTTAGGAATGTATGGGTATAGGGTTGCACCACAGATAACACAATACTAGGTTGCACTAAGGAATTCCCGAAATTCAACTTAGTGCAAATAATCAAATAATCATTTATTTGGTACGACACAGTTAATACACGTCTGCTATTATTAAACTGGGTAAGATACCTATTTAAACTTTAAAAACTTGGTATTTTACAATAATTATGTAAAAAATACAAACAAGTCAACAATTAATAATAATATAGTAATTAGTACGCGGGATATGATAGCATGAAATATAGTCAAAGCGCACAAAGTCGTAGGGCGTTCCACTAGTCTAAAGATATTTACTAACGGTCAATAGATAGCTCAACTGACTAACTTTTTTTAATTTTCTCATTTGTTTCTATTCTATATTTAATAACGTTTTATTCAATTCCAGACAGAGTGCTGTATAAGAAACAACCCAGGCGGTATTTATTCTTTCGATTTCGGAACTGTAAGAAGAAAACCACAAAAAGTTCCAGAGACCTACAAAAAGATAAGTGAAATACAGAATGTGCCGCGGTTATCTTTCGTCACCGGAAAGAGGCTACAAACTGTGGACTTCGGCTAAAACGCGACCACAAAGAAAACACAAAAAATAAGAAATCCACACATAAAAGTTGTACATCAGTTGTATTAATTTTATTCTCTTTAACATTTTCTCTACTCAAAACAGCCGCTTAATACAAATTACGTGAAAGACAAATACAGTGATTTAATTTTGTAAATATAGTTTATAAAACTCTAGAAGATAAAATATCGAGTTTGGCAAGAATCCATAATAAATAAAAAAAAAACAAATACTCCTACATGGTATTGTATACGGGATTCGAACATCTATTATTCGACCGGTTCTGGTTGAGCCTCGTCAACGGATGAGTCTTCCCGTGTTGCAATTGTTTTTTGTTTTGAGCTTTCGACATCACAGTTGAAACGACCACATCGCTATAGTCAATCGGCCTTAGGGATGGTGCGAGGGGCGGGGGGTGAGTCCGCGAGCGCGAGCGGGGGGGAGGTTCGCTCGCCGAGAGGGAGTCGCAGCGCGCGCGCGCCGGTCTAGGCCGGTCGTAGCGGTCCACCAGCACGCGCACAGCGCCCTCCGCCCCCTCCGAGCGCGCCTCGAACTCTTTCTTGAGGTTGCTGACGAGGCCGAGCGCGAGCGCGGGCGGCACGGGCAGCGGCAGCGGGAGGGGGAACGGAAGGGGTGCACGCGGCAGGTCACCGTGCGAAGCGGCAGCGAGGCGGCGGCGGCGCGGCGCGTGACCCGCGCGCAGCCACGTGTCGGCCGGCGCGGACGCGGACAGGCGCCCGCTCCACGTGGAGGCGCCGCGCCGCCGCGCGCTTTCCATGCGCGCCGCCGCGCCGCACAGCTCCTTCAGTATGGCACAGGTTTCGTTGAACTTGCGTTCGTTATCGGCTATGTGCGAGGAGCGCGCCGCGACGCCCTCGGACGAGGACCGCGAGCCCACGCAGCTCGGCCCCTCCGCCTCGTCTCCCCTCCGGTCCTTCTCGTATTCTAGGTTGCGCTCGACCCTGTTCACTATCACTTTATCTTTAACGTCTATCGTCCCACTATCACTTTTCACCTGAGCGTCGGAGTCGTCGAGGGGCGCGTCCCCGGGATCCCACGTGTGAATTGTTTCCTTTTCGAAATTCGATTGCGGGCTCTTGTGTGCAGCGGTGCGCGATGGCGAGGTGTGGTGCGAGGCGGGCCGCGGCGGCGGCGGCGCGAGGTCCGGCGGCCGGCCGGCGGGAGGGGGGTCCGCTCGCAGACAGCTAATCAGCCGCTGATATCTCTTGCTGGACTCGCGGCGGTCGCTCGAGGCAGCGTTCTCGATCTCGCTGACGATGTGCCGAACGGAGGGCGCGCCCTCTTCCTTCAGTCGGATGATCTGGTTGGGTGAGACGCTGTAGCTGCCGTTAGCGCAGGGCATGAGCATGTGCCGCGTCTCGATACTCTCGAAGGGGAGGTGCTCGAGCGAGACGGAGGTGGGCGGCGGCGGCGGCGCGGGGAGCGGCTCGCCCGCCAGCCGGCTGTCGGGCGACCACGAGCGAGGCCGACCCCGCCGCCCGCGTATACAGGCCCCCTCGCCCCCCTCACCCCGCCCGCCGTCACTTAGAGAGCCCGTCAGCGCCAGGACTAGAGGAGTCGGATCCGACGCTTTGCTCTCGGCTTTTCCCGCCGTATTCGCCTTTAGATTCGTCTCTGATTTGGACCGCTGAAGCTTCTCTTTATTCTTCATAGCATCGAGGATCCCCTGGTATGTCTCGAGCTGGTTAAGAAAGTTCGTGTTCGGCTTTATGCAGCTCCTTTTCCACTTGACGTGCTTGAGAGCTTTGTCAAAGTTCCAGTTAAAAGCCTTCATGGCGTACGCGATCACAACGGAGGCCGACCGGCTGATGCCCATCTTGCAATGGACGAGGACCTTCGACCCTTCGTTCCGCGCTTTGTTTATGTACTTGAATGTGTTGTCCCAGTGTTTAAGTAAGTCAGTCTTTTCATCGTCGTACACTCTTATGTTGAGATAGTCGAACATACCAGGGAAGAAGTTGTCTATCTCTCTCGTCACGTTCAGAATGTGTCTCACTCTAAAAAAAGAAGACAAACATTTTAATTAAAATAAAACACGTCAACTTTTTTGCATCTTATTAACAGTACTGCACTGCACATGCTTAGGGTCATATTCATATCATACTATAAACCTCTGTTAAATAATGCGTGTTTTTTTAAATCTGTCATCGTCTTTATTCATTGACCAAAGCATGACAAGGAAAGCCGTTTTTATAAATAAGGGTCATAGTCTGAGAACTGGCCTTGTTACTGCCTGACACATTGTAAGAACTGAGAGACAGCCCTGAGATATATCCAGTATTTACGTACCCATTCCGTTGAAGCTCTTCCAAATTGCTGGCATTCCATTCGGAACCGAGGTACACGTGGTCAAATATTTCGGTGGGCGCGTCCATTTGTCCGAGTATCGTGAGCATCTCCTGGTCAATGAAAGACTTGTATTCTGCCAAGTCCATGTCTAACTCGGCTTCGAGACGACCGCGGATCGCTTTGCTCGTCACCTCGTCTAGGTCAACGCTCATCATTATTTCTTTTAGTGTACAACGTATCACGCGTTCCGTTTCGTCCCTTTGACGCGGTCTGCAAATAAAGATTGGACAGTGAGGAACTGTTTCATGCTTGCTCTGCAATACAGATCAAATAGGTTGAATGTTGAATGAGGATTTTCTTACTTTACACATCAAAAGGAACGCATTCTTAAAATTTAAGGATGGTCTCTGGGCATTACCATTTTGGCTGTGCGTTGTTGATAGTCAGTCAGTAAATAACGGAAAAAATTAACTTAATTAAGCATAATTATTTGTAAAATTTGAATTAGATTAGTTTTTTACAATTGTTTGCCGTAAGCATTATTAGTAATTTATTCATTTAATAATAATTATCTGATCTATGCCAAAACTTTCAATAAATCAAACTCTATCCTTGATGTTCGCATGCAGATAACACGTCTTAATTAGCGCTTCAGCGGAAACAAGATTCTTTTAGAGGCCAATAAACTAGGTCTGCATACAAACACGGGCCTATTTAAACAATTAATATTGTTAATTCAGTTTCTTTTACTTATTTTTAGTGAAAATCTTGTTACACAATGCGCTACGAGTCTGTAGCTTGCTAATCACTGCGCACCACTGCACTGTGTGTCATCAATTTGTGTTGTTTGTGGTAACATTTAATTAACATTATAGCTAACCTAGATCTTTGTTTAGCATCTTGGAACTATGCTTGGATAGGCAAGCCTTGGTTTTAAAGTTCAGACACTTTTCAGTCTTTTATTAGTAATTAGCATGGTTTAGGCTAGCTAGACCGAGCATGTAACGTGTCATGGACGCTATGAATTTCAGCGTATGCATTTAGGCATGGTTTTTTGTCCTCTGTGGGTACATGAGCGTCATCATGGTTGAAGAAGCAACAATTCATGGTAATATATAAAGGGTTTTTTATTTTTAGAGCATAATATTTCCGAGTATGTTCTAAACACAAAAAAAATACTTGTACTTACCTTTTTTTACATTTTGTCTACAAATCTCAAGTAAATCGATTACGTTTTTCTGGTCAATTATTACTTGTCCTTGGTGGAAATCGAAATGAAAGCGCGCGGTCAATGACCCGCGTCTCAATGAACCGCGTGTCAATAACCTGCGCAAGTCAATGACCCCCCCCATAACGCCCGCTACGGGGCGCGCAATATTTTATTATTACGCGATATTTCACAATGATAAATAATAATTGACCAAAAAAAATTGATAAGCGATTTACTCGCGATTTTCAGAAAAATATTTTAAAAAAAGGTATGTAGTAGGTACAAGTTTTTTTTGTGTCTGGAACGTATTCCTTGAATATTATGCACTAATAATAAAATACCCTGTTTATGTAAATCCCTTGCCATGTAACATAAAAGCCGTAACCACTACGAAATAAAAACCATAATAGCCTTACCTAGATTAAACAGATTCGAAATGAAATGTTCTAGCATATACCTGTTAGAATGTTCCATGATTTTCGTACTAAAAAAACAAAAACTAATAAGATACAATGATGACGTAAATACTGACTTATGCCTTAGCGAGTCCGGTGAGGGCGGCCGCCGGGACTCGATGCTGTCCATGGCATTCCACTCGTTGAGGCAGGAGCGGTCTGAGTCGACATGGTTCTCGTAGTAGTCGCACCAGGCGTGCGACGTCCCACCGGCGAAGTGGTTTAGCTCGCGGGCCCGCCCACTAGCTCGATGCAACGTTTGTAACGCTGACCTACATTGAACAACAATAATTTTACAGTACTTATGTATGTTTAAACTAAAAACATTGATACTGTTAAATTACTTCGGACTCATTGACGGACACGCATGTGATCAATATTCTTGATCCGCGCATGGGACTAAACTAAGGGATACCTACACCTACGTAAGGGCGGTTATCCACCGAAGTGGAGCGGAGCGCAGATTCTAATGGTTGATTTAAACCATTAGAATCAATTTAGCAATTTAGCACGATAGTATCGGTTAATTTCGAAACATTTTCGCTGCGGTGCGGTGTACTATAATAAGATGTTCTTCCATCACTCAAAAATAATTATATTATCAAGCAACAGTAAACGATATTAAAGTGTTATATCATCCGAATGCAAACAATCGTCAAAAACAAAGCGGTAAATTAGCCGTTAGTTCAGTTAATGCAGTGGCACTGAATACAACAGACTATCGATCAATTTACACTAGCATGTAAACCATAAATCCGATACGCTCTAAAACTAAGATACGTTATCGCGTATACTTATTTCATTTCACGACTGCTCGTTCGGTGACATTTATGGCATTGATATAAGATTTTACTCGAATCACGCACGCGTCGTGAATTGTTAGTATTATACAAACTAATGATGTATGGAACTTACCACATGGCTTGCACGGATACCGGCTTAAATATGTGTTGCTGGCTGCAGACACATACGCTGAACCCTCTGCGGACAATGAATCCGTAATTAGTTATTGTTCCGTGCTTTAAAAGAATTCATTGGGTGAACGGTCTCTTCTCTGTATGGACTCGTAACTGTCAAGCCAAGTCAGGAATATGCATCATCGTTTCCTATAAGTATCGCATTTTGAAAAAAATCTAAGGCCGTAGCACACCCCGGACACTCTCAATAAAATGTATAAAGCAAACGCGTCGCAATCACCGCATGCATGGTTTGTGTACGTAAACGGTGCCGTTTTTTTGTGAGTGTCATGGTTGGCCCTACCCAATTATAACAAGAGCGAGATAGGACACATTCGCTCGCGCTGGCATGCGCATGCTTGAACCTACACAAAATCAAAATAAACGCGTGTCTTAGCATCAGTGCCGGCGAAAGTTGCCGGCAATCTCGCGACCGGGGTGGGGTAAGTAAAACCGGTGGAGTGGTATCAAAAAGATAAGTTTCTTGTGCAATCTAATGAAGGATTATAATAGAATGACTCCACATTTGGCTCTGCTGTAAACTTATGTTAACCTATCATATCAAATTCGTTTTGCTTAGTAGATCAATTTGATAAATTTTTCGGTTTTGTTTAATTTATGTATTTTTGTCTTTTTAAATTACGTTTTACCTAGTATGTTTTTTCGATAGCTAAATATTGTTTGTGCAATTATGGACATAGAAGTATTGTTGTAAGTCTGACTAACAAATGAATAATACTCCTGTCAATTTTTAAGGATATCATATGGAATGGTGCCAAGTTCCGTGATCGGAACACACTTGTGCGTACAATAACACAACACACCAGACGTTAGGCACTTGAAATAGTATCGAACAAGATCGCTCGTCTGATTCCTCAGACATTTATTATGGTGAAAGTTTAACGAAATTAGTTTCAGAAGTATTGTATGTTTCGTAACTATACAAACCAATTGCATATCGTTCATTACACACAGCGCATTGTTTATCAAATATGTGCCTAATTAGGAACTAAATATAAATAGATTATGTAAATAGGTCATTCTTTAGATTTTGAACTCGCGCTCAGATTGTTTGAATTGAATGCTTGAAATTAAAACTCTTGGTAACAAAATAATGACATTTTCGCAAGGCTAACTTACATGCCTTGCTCTTTGTAGTAAGTAGATAAACTCGCAATCGTAATGAGTCACGTCACTTTAGTATTGTTACGAACTTTTAGAAGCAGATAAGGTTAAATTACTAAAATTAAACAGGTTTAGGCAACGACTTCCTTTTTGTGGTAAAAGAACAAATACATTTTCTTCTAGAATATATAAGTATCATTAAAATGTAAAGTACCGACCGACGTTTCCGTTCAGTTTACTTGTTTCCTTTTGTTGGGCCTAATAACTCAAGATCTGTCTGATTATTTTGTGCACCGAGATTAACGGCAAAATCAATTATCTTATAAGTAGGTAGCAGAACAGTTAAAGGTTTACTGTAAACACACTATCTACTTCAAATGCAGTCACCTGTACAAGTGGTTTATCACTTTTGAAATATTGCAAGGTTGACATGAAAGACGATGAACGTGAACAAAACTTGCACTGCGCCTTGCCAATTTTCACATCATAATATTAGTCCTATTATTATGTAGGTTGTTTGTTAGTTTGTTAGTATGTTTAATCTTGTCTATGAGATCTATGTGATTTATCCAATGGTAAGAGATGCCATTCTACCTATAAAAGGCCATTTTAATATTAGTAGAACTTTACACGTCACCGTTTACTTTCATAGAACGAGAATTATACTTCTATTTATAGTGATGCTAGTAGGATAGACGGAAGAGTTGTGGGTGAAAATTAGCTCAGAGTAGAGTTTTGAGCCAATACCTGACAAACAACTGCTCAGGATCGCAAATACTAGAGGAGTATCGAGAAGGCTTTTGCCCAACAACAATCCGGAGAGTTGACTACTGTTAAAATACGATTCACAAAAGCTGAAAATGATGGTTAAACCATGCTTGTATAGATTACCTCTGAAAAAACTAAAATAAATAGGCTTTTGTAATTCGTTCGCTCGTATGAGTCAGTGGCCAACTCTGGTGACAGAGTTTCAAGGCCGCCCCGCCTCTGTCATGGCCTAACCACTTTGAAAAAGCCGGGACCGACTGCTTAACGTGCCCTCCGAAGCACGGGAGCGCTCAGTTGAAATTGCCACTGGCGGTCACCCATCCAAATGATGACCCCGCGGAACAGTGCTTAACTTCGTTGATCTGTTGAGAACAACTTAGCCAGTTACGTCACGTTTTGTAATTTACTGTAAGTGAATACTCTCACCCATCGCCGTCCAGTTTGATGGAGGTGTTGGCTAGCACGCGCAGCACGAGACCGACGGACGTGCGTTCGTTGCAGTCGATGCCGAGCAGAGCCGCCTCTTCATTGCGACACACCACGACCAGGTACCTCGTTCGGCCCGCATGAGCGCTCTCCAATTTCACCGCCTGGTGACATCGATAAAGTTCGTATGAACAAATGACGCCTTTAGTTAGAAAACTAAAAGTCAAAATGAAATGCGTGCAGACAAAGATACTCTCAAATGGGTTTTTGGAGTTGTTGTTAGCATGTGTTATATTAATAGAGACTTAATATTTATTTCAGGCAACAACAGTACCTACTAACAAAAAAATAATCTGCCTGCTCAGCCCAGCCCAACTAGGCAAAGGTTTCGTTTGAGTTTTCTAGGTCTAACACCAATATCATCCACTGGTCATTGGAGGTGTCAAGGTTGCTAGTTTTATAGACCCTTGCGTAGATTATTTATTGGTATGCAGGATATTCTATTTGCATTCAAGTCTCTATGAGAATATGCATACCATTTTAAGCGTTTCCTCGGGCCGCAGCAGGTAGAACATTGATTGAAGGTGGTGCTGTATGTCGGAGGGAGGATGGGCGCGCACCGGAGACCGGCGCTGGTCCCCGTAGCCGCGCTCCGACCCGCCCAGAACCACCGCGGCGCCCTTGTTCGCGAAATAGCACTCATTGAGACTGCAACAACATTTTCATTGTTTTAATACTTTTCAATCACAAAACACAATCCGTACATCGCGTGTTGGTTGACCTAATACTATTTTTCTTATACCTATTTATTATCTTTTACTTTTAAGCGACATCCATCATCAGATCCGGTTCGCCAACGGTCGTAGATACGACCTAGAACCCTAGAAGACATTCTCATTTTCGGGCTCTCATGCAAAGACATGACCTATCTTTGCATCGTTTTATTTTTAGAGGTTCGCATTGCTTAAATTGGGCCTTTTGTGGGTTTTCGAGGTCCAAGATTCGCGGCTCAACAAGCAACACACAAATTTTTTCGCTGCACGATCCTCTCACGGATAAAGTTTATCAGTAAGTACATGCGAACCATGTGATTTTTCTATGATAAAATTTTCGTCCCCCATAAAATTTCCTAACTTTTTATTTCTGGCTTTGATGAAAAAAGATTCTCCACCCCTTTTTAGCTTATCTCAGAGAGGTAGTTACTGAGTGACAGACACAAACACACAGAAAGACAGACACCGGAGTGAGACAAGTGTTCCAAAAGAACTAACCGACTGGATCTGAACAATAAAAACAACACACAATAATTAACAAAAACAACTTCTACAAGAGTAATACTTGTTATTATAGCAAGCTTAGCAGTTTTACAGGCATTCAGAATGAACTTAACATTGTTGTTACATTTCGAGTTTTCAACATGAACAGGTTCTCCAACAATGTTGCACGAGATTCGTCAGATGAACCGTGAGGTAAGTACAATAATTAATTACTTAGAGGCATAATGTAACCGCGAAATGTATGAATGACGCCATTTTTAGTAAAGTTGCGACAATTCGTCTTGCAGGCGGCGCGTTTAACCTCCCTTTCACCGGCGTGTGAGTGTCGGTGACTATAATAAAGCCGCCGCCATCGACACGTTCGGCGGCTGCAGAGGACGACGACGCGCTGGCTAGTGGCATATCGTCTACCACACTTAGCCGCACTCACCGCATTCAAAATTACAAATCTTAGTCGACGCATATGGCACCTAACTCCTTTTTGAACGATTCAAATGCGAAAATCAGAAATTATTTAGTTCAAACATACTAGCTTTCGTCAAGTAAAAACAAAGCAAGCAGCGTCATTTATATCGAGCTGTTCTATCTCTATACAAGTACTCTTAGTTTATACCCTTTAACGATGTAGCCGCAGTTATTGTTTCATGAACCACGATGGCATTTAGCTTCTTACGGGTCGAATGCCTTTTAAAAGCGGTAGGTATAGTACGTATATTGGTAGTTAGTAAAATGCACGATGAGGTCATCTGAAAATAGCTCTGCGGGAACATGTGGGATGAGTAAATTCAGGCGTTAGGTACGCAAGGAAGGAGGGTGTCGGATAATAATAGAGCTAAAATAGATTCATGATGATACGCGACTATGTCCAAATGCTAATGTATTAAAGCGGCAAGGGCGGTTTCTCTCAAGGTTCATTAAAAATAGCGGGTACGCGCGCGACGGCAGCGGCGTGTTGCCAAAACGTAGTCCACCCATACTTATGTGGTCAGGCGCGAGAGCACGGCCGCCCATCGCGCTACATCAACCTTACCCAATTCGAAGCACGAAAAGGCGGCGCGCGCCACCATACCACGCCCGAACCGAACACGCTGCTCTGTTTACCTCACTCGCCAGATACAAAACCTTAGTTGTTGTGCTTGCGAAACATAATTTCTGTGGGAAATGTTATGAATATCTATGAAATGAAACAGCTATATTTGTATCCATGAGATATAGCAGTGTATGAAGCTTCTGCAAAAATTCGCTATTCCAGAACATTTAAGAGAAAATACCTAAGTACTTAGGTATGTCATGTACGGTACCGACGACGTCTCGTGCACGACACCTTATTTATCAGAATTGGGTCTCTAATTTGACCAAAACTGCTTTACATACAGGATCGTCCAAACATGGACGTCAATAAGAATGAATTAGATTCCTCAGATCCAGGGGTATCCGAAAATACCCCATGAATGTTCCCCGAATATTCGTATTTTTCGAGTTATGATTTTTTTCAACGTTTTTTGGGGTATTTTCGGATACCCCTGGATCTGAGGAATCAATTTTTTTCTTATTGACGTCTATGTTTGGACCACCCCGTATATTTAAATTGATCATTAAGTGTAACTCAATGTTAATGTTTCTAAACATCAAGCAAGGACACGTTCAATTGCTCGCGAATAGCGAGTCGCAATCTGTAATGTGGGGAATTGTTCTCGCAATCTTTTAAAATAAACTAGCTTTAGGTTGCGTTTCCACCAGATATGTGCAAGGATGTGTAGCGAGAGATGTTTTTGTTAGGAACCAATAGAATCACCTAATCGCGAGACTGACAGCTTCAATAAAGTGATTCTATTGGTTCCAACAAACACATCTCCCGCTTAGCTCTGGTGGAAACGCAGCCTTATCAACACGTTTTATATATTTTTTATTAATTATTAATTAATGATTTTCTAGGGAGAGATCACTTGTCTTTTTTATCACAAAACAATGATAAGCATAAATAATAACATTCTCTATCTTAATCTTGGAGATTTTTATTTTTACTTTCTGAGGCTAGTATACTATTCCAAGTAAAAAAGTAATGTTAGTTTAAGTTTCGTGGGGCATGGACATTGGATACAGGCGCACGCACGCGGGAGTTTTTAGTATATTGTTTAGATTGACATTTTTTACACTTTGGGTTACATTATTGAAGTTTTAGTAAGGATCTTTATTTTTTGTTATTGATAAACATAGATATAGCTTATGTTACCTAAAGATAATGTAGCAAGTAGTTTTTGAGTTTATTCGTAATAGACCAAAATACAAATCTTTCCTCTTTTAATATTAGTATAGATTAGTATAGAATAGATAAAGAACCAACTCGATTCAGCGGCTATAACGTAATTAAGTAACAAACAAGACTTTGTACTCTTAGCTTTTGTAGCTTTTACATTTATCCATTAACAGTTAGATAATAATTATTAAGGGTGAGTTGCACCATCTAACTTTAACGTCAAATTGTTCGACGACGATTGAAAAATATAACGAAAACATAGCCTTTTTAGAAAACATGATTGTTTCAATTTATTTTATTTTATTCAAGTAACATTGACTCAACTAAAACACAGAAAATTATAATTAAAATTAAATTAATTTAAGTAAGTATAAACGTTTATATATCTTCCTATACCTGTTGAATTCAAATTGAAGTAGGTAAGTGCATAGAGGCCATCAATTTGATGGATGTCCAGGCAATTCAAACCTACATTTACAAGGTCGTTATGATTTTGAAAAAAAAAACATAGGTACTCTAGTAATGGTTCCGTATATATCTATAATATAGGTATATTATGTTGGGTGCTAGGTGCATACATTTTGAAAAAAAAAAACATTTTGTTTTAGGTGATTTTAATAAATTGAGATATTTTTATTATATTACCTATTGTTTCTTAAGTTTTTTTTTTTATCAAAATTAATTATTCTTATTTTAGTGGTAATAGTTTGGTTTATTAAATATAATAACGTAATATACAAAACTATGCTATATATCTTTACTTCTAAGTGTAATGTTCATTATCACTAGATCCTTATCAAACACCAATTTTATCTACCTATAAAGGCGTATTATTAAATGAGACTACTATTTGGTATTAGAACGTAAACATAGCAACGACAGTCAGGACAGGAAATACAGGAATCACTTAAATTGTTTATTTGCTATGTTTAAGTAAGTACTTAAATCAAATCAATGAAGTATTATCAGCATGAACATCTATCCAGACAATAAAAATATTACAAAAGTACAAGTATACATACAAGCAGCGCAATGTTTACCTGAAAGCAACCATGTTGAAGACAAAAGGTAAGGGTAATCCGAGTAACGAATGTCACACACACTACACAAGTTCGCACAGGTATCACGTCACATAATAACATCTACACAAAAAGGTTGCGGTGATGTGGTTGCGATTTTCCTACGGATGCGGTAGCGTGTCCGCGCTTGCCGAGAGTCGTATACGCGATCCGCCATCCGTCGCAGTCGCAGCGCACCCCGAGTGGCGCGACAGACGGCAGTACCGAGCGTGTGGCGTGCGCATACTACACACAGCTTGATGTGCCCGACGAGCCCAAACACCCGAACGACGACGTCATAGCATTCGCAGCTTCCCTCTGAACTCGGCGCAAACTGCCGTGTAAATATAGAAACGCCACCGAACAGGAACACGAGGCGATGAGGAAAGGAATATACTTATAAGCACACACGCGCATGTACATTTAGTATAAACACAATAATTAGAGTAATGTTAATTGCGCATTACTTAAATATAATGAGGAAAACAATCGTTTAAAATGAAATAACAAATCAAGTATTATTGTACTCGAGGATTTTTTACACCTCATCCGTAAAATATTGTTTTCTATGGACGACTCTCTAGTAGGTAAGGTATTCATAGTAGTCTGATAGGTCGAATAGAAATGTAGCACGTTAACTTCTTATAATATTACTCTTTTATTTTGTGATACAGGATACAATTCTCCAAATTCGGCCTTAGGATCCATTTGGCTAAATAACTGAAATGCTTCAAGAAAAGTACCTGATTGAGGTCAAAACATTGAGCGCAATACGCAACATTCAGTGGTTTATCCTTGTAATATTTTATTTACCACCTCAAGGTAAATTAAAATGGCTAAGTTAGAAATCGCAACTGAAGATCTGATCACAAAATAACGTTAGTAGATATCAAAATTACCGGTTCATAAAAATAAAAATGGCAAATAAAATATGTTTTAAATCAGAACGCTTCATACATAGGTACTCCATCTGATTTTACCAATAAAACTTTAATTCAAATCGGAATCTATGTACTAGGTAGTAGCTCTCCGAACAGGAGACCTGGCAAGCATAAACTTTTAAAAGTGACAAATTTATTGCATTTTGAAGAGCTATTCTGCATCATCACGCTGAAGATTATATACTTTTCAAATAAAAAAAACCACCGAAATCGGATCTCCTAAGGCAAAGATATCTAGTAGCTATCTAGGACCTGGTGGTAGGACTCTTCAGCAAGAGTCCGTCTTGGTGGGTACCACCGCAATGTCAAATATTCTACCTCCAAGTAGTAGTGTGCAAGCATTACTGTGTTTAGGTTTGAAGGACACTGTAGCAATTAAAATTACTGGGCGAAAGAGACTTAACAACAATGTCTCGGGGTGATAAGCGCAGTGCAGTGCCACGCAAACACTTAAAAATGCGACCTGTAGGCGTGAACAGACAAAAGCATTTTTGGCCCTAAGTATTTAGAAGCTGAGACGCTTCTCTCGCTCGGTCATGAATATGAGAATCTTTATCCTGACTGATGCTGCTAGAGAGACTAGACATTTTGTGGTATATTTGTCTTGGTGCGTGCGTAGGAGAGTGTACAAAAAGAGATTTTTCTAAATTCAACCTAAACAAGGGGGTGAATTTAAAAACTTGTGTTTGTGTGAAAAAATTGAGTAAGGTTAGTATGGGATGAGTAGATTCCGAGATATAGCCGTTTGGAGTTTGACAGCTGTCATTAAAACTTTAGATATTGTGTCAAATGTGATAACAATGTCAAAAGTAATATAATAAAAAATTGCTGTCAAACTCAAATGTTGCCTATGTCCAGCAGCGGACTGGCCGATATGTTGATGATAATGATGACGGCCTCATTGACGGTGCCGTGGTGTTGAGGCCAGGACCATAGTAATAGGTGTAATGCTGGAGTTCATTTGTTTGTTCAGCACATTTGTGCAGAACATTTGTGCAGAGCATTTGTCCACAAACATTCTAGGTAGAATCTCAGCATTAGGTTCTACTAAATAACTATTTTAAAACGATTAGTAACTTAATTTTAAACGTTGACTGTACTTTTGATATTTCGCGATGGTTTTCCATGAGTAACGCGGTGGCAAAGCGACGCAGGGGAAACCATTTGGTTCGGGCCATTCTCAATCTCAACTTATAACTTCTCGCACGCAATGTTCGGAAAATGATTAAAACGTTAGTGTTTTTTTTTTAAACTAATTAATATTAAAAATCGAGCATTTAAAACATATATATAATAGAGCAAGCGGGCTTCCGGAGTCGATACTCAACTATGGATCACATCCACGCTGTCAAACAACTTATGGAGAGATGTCGAGAGTACGACCGGCCTATGTGTCTTGCTTTTGTGGATTATGAAAGGCTTTCGACAGTGTCGAGCACTGGGCCGTGTTTCAATCTCTCGTTGTATTATTGACAAGCGATATGAGGATATCCTCCGGGAGCTATACAAAAATGCGACAATGCAAGTATAGTTCTCACGACGGATCTCGGCCGTCGAGAAGTTAGCCGTTTCGATGCGCAATGGAGCTTTTTCAAACTAAATTGTCTTTGCGCATCACTAACGACTAACTTCACGGAAGCCTAGATCCGCCGTGCTAACTATACGTTACGTATGCATTATCTTACAGACTTCGTTCCATTGAAAAGAGGAGTTCGGCAAGGCGACAGACACCATCTCACCTTAACTGTTTACAAGTGTGCTAGAATACACAATGAAGACACTTGACTGGGATGAGAATGGTGTCAATATCGATGGCCGCAGCATATTGCAATTTGCGTTTCGCACACGACTTGATCCTGTAACGTCGCCGATCTTCAAAAGATGTTGGAAGATCTACGTGAATCCTCACTACGAATCGGACTTTGGATGAACAAGTCCAAAACCAAGATGACATGACAAGACCTACCGTCCAGGTCCAGCACCGAACATCAATGTTGTAATCTGTAACATAGAAACAGTGGACGAGTACATATATCTTGGACATTGTTTATCCTTTGGTCGACAATCCCAGTTAAAAGAGATAGGAAGGCGAATACAACTAAGATTGGTGGCCTTCAAAAATCTGGAAGATGTCTTCAAATCCGAAATCCCACAGAACCTCATGACCAGGGTGTATAACCAATGTATTCTGCCCATACTCACATATGGTTCCGAAACATGGCCGCTCACAAAGGAAAACATGCAGAAAATAAAAATAGCACAAAGAGCAATGGAGCGCGCCATCTTCGGAACTTCCCTTCTTGACCACATACCCAACGTGCATGGAGATACGACGTCGCACAAAAGGTAGGTATGCGGATTGCAATGGGCGGGACACTTGGTTAGAAGGGAAGACGAGCGATGGACTAAGACAGTGACGGAATGGTGGCCAAGGGATGCGAGACGGCCAAGAGGCAGACCACCAGCCCAATGGTCAGGCGATATCGTCAGCGTGGTCGGTTGATGGAGGCCAATTGATGAGGCTGGCACAGTACCGACGAGAGTGGCGAATTAGAGAGGAGGCCTATACCCAGCAGTGGGTGCCAACGGGCTTATAAGATAGATAGATAGAAAAACACAAAAAACGTAAACACCTAACCTACTCATAAAAATACAATTCATGTAGCAGGTATATATATATATATATTATATATATACCTGCTACATGAATTGTATTATATATATATATATATTTCGGATACCCTAATAGTGTATAGGGAATCAAAAATGAAAAAAAAAACAAGAGGGCAGGCCAGCCATTGATGAAAACTATCCAGGTTCAGGCATACCTCCCAAAATTGAAGAGTCGGAAAGTGAAGTAAACCTTAGATTGGTTGGCGTACGAACATACAATCAATGTTTGATAAAATAAAGTCCTACCAACTTAGTTTTTAGATCTTAGATTTAAGTGATTTCTATTTTTATAATTCTAATGTTGTATTAGATAATTTTATTGATGTTTTATATTGACATGTTATTAATACTTAAAGTGTAAAAATGTATTTTTGACATATCCCAGTACATGTAATTTGTCAAAGGATTAATAAATAAATGAATGAATGAACATAAGGAAAGTTAAATTACCTTGCAGTTCACTATAATGTTCATACCTTTTACTGAAACGATTCCCAACATCATTTTCAATAAGTTCATCAGTCTTTTCTGCTTCATCCTGCAAAGGAAAAATTATTTAACTGTAACACTCTCAGTGTGCCAGGCCGGCAAGGGCAGGCACATTGTGTGCATTTTTTTCAAGTCTTTAGCTTTCCTAAGCTAGTGGACTTTTATTTGGTATTAATTTTTATGAATTACAAGGTGTAGCCGTTCCTGATAAAAAGGGGCTTGACAGACTAACAGATGTGATGTGAACAACAAAGTGATCTAAAAAAAACCAAGAGAATACTATCTTGTGAGAGCGGTTGAACAAGCTGTGAGAACCACAGAACAGGTATGACCTGTGCAAGGCAATCAATTTCTGAGCTGTCAGATTGATTAACAACAATAAGCCAATAATTGATTTAAATAACGAGTTTTTTCGGTCATTTTGCCAGTACAACATGTTCCTCCCATTTTAATTGTTTTTCTCGAGTTATTTTGAGTTTTATTGTGTAAATTTGGTGGCAGTTTAACCAATACGACTCGTAGTCTTGGCACAAGTGTAAGTGATTGAAATGGAAGGGTGATGTGGTTTGTAATTTGGTCGAAGATTCTCCTAGAAAATTTTGAAAGGACATTTCTTCCAAAATGTTGTTCGTCAAATTCAAAATTCTTCGTCTTTGATGTATACGTCGACACTACTTCACACTGGGGATATTGTCTAAACAGACAGACTGCCATTTAAAAAAGGATTAAAAAAAAAAACATTTAAATAACATGCAACATGTCAGTAACATTAATATTGTTACTTCTAGTGACTTTTATAAAATCTGAACCACTGACTTCTTTATTACAACTTTACTGCCAAGCGGCAGATGCAGTATTGTAAAGTTATGACAAAGTCAAAAACAAAACCATGCCAAGTAATTTGTCTCATATTAAGTTTTGTTTACATGTTGGACTAGCTAAATGCTAAGTCTATGATCACTTTGATTTGATCCTTTCATTCCATCCTGGTTCAGAATATCATCAACAATGGTTAAGTTGTCTGTCTTTGTTTGGTACTTACCGTTTTCCTTGGTGTTTGCACACTTGGAGAACGTCTAATAGTAACGAGTGCCATACCACATTACTATTTACGAATCATTATTCAGCTACGTAAAGCAACAATCACAAACTTGGCGAAATGGTACACTGGCATATTAAAACACTAAATCCATACAATGAATCATAGACGGTCCGAAAACACATTGTCATAAGATACGATCGAATTTAACATAATAGATTCTGTAGAAAATAGAACAGTTAGTTAAACATTTTTCTCGTTTCGTTAATATATAACTGAAGAGAAAATAGAAAAATTACAAATGTGTTTGTTCGCGAGGAAAGATGATTGATGAGTGAGTGAATGAATATAAACGAAATAAATAATGAATGATGAATGAACCTCTGTTTATTAAAGTATGATTTTTTACGTTGAGTCAGCAGCAAAGTCTGCTCCTGCTGTCTGACTAAAGTGTGATTTACATTGAGTCAGTAGCAAAGTAAGTGCTGACTCCAAATTCGGGCAAAGTCAATGCTAACAAACGCTGTCAGGTCAGTACTGAATTCATTTGGAGTCAGTCAGTTGGTAAATGGTTGATTTAAGTAGCTAGCTACCCAGCTAGGTAGCTAGCTAGCTGGGTAGCTGTCATGATGTAATATAGGCTTTTAGCTGAGCTTAGACCCAAGCTCTTTTTTTTCGGTCTAAGCACACCGCAAGCACAAGCAAGCAGCAAACTAGCATGACTGTGACACTGGCCATAAACAAAGTGAAGTGAAGTCTTTTTTTTCAGAGTGACAGACCCCATATGTTTTACTCTAAACGTAGTGCTTACATTCTCTTGGTTTTACTCCTTGGGAGTTGGGACAGACCACACGGTTGGAATTCGTTCTACAGTAGTAGTATTTGTACTACAATTTCATGCTTCGTACTACTTACTACCCTTAAATAAGGGTAGTACGCTAAAATACTACAGTTTCATCACGCGTAGAAATTAGCAAAGTGGGTTGCTAGGGTTTACTTCTTTTTCAGTGTGAAATAACTTTGTCATTTGTCAATGTCATTGTCAGCTATAATAACAGGTTATACATAATCATTTAAATACTCACTAAATTCAGTTTTTTTTAAATTCGTTTTTGAACCATTTTTGGATAATGTTGGAAACTTTTTTAATCAAAAAGCTTCAAAAAGTAAAAAAAAAGAAGAAAAAAAAAATTTTTTGGTTTTAATGATAATAAGTATTGTACCGTTTTAGATAAACTTATAAAGTGTACTACAGTTTTCTTAGAAATACTACTATTTTATGATTTTTGTACTACAGTTTTCATCAGGCTTAACAAAGATTATAATAACTGGGGCTTAAATCCAACCCTGACAGACACAAGTACACAACACAAACAGACTAGGTACCTAAAAAAATAGACGCCCGCCACCCGCCACCGCTAAACGTAGTGCTTAAATTCTCTTGGGCAATTATACGTTAGTCTTAATATAGTATCCCTATATAGTTTGTGCATTAATGTAATGAAATTGAAATGGTTATTTTTTGAAATTTAGGTTTTTCTTTATATTTTCCAAGAACAAGAACTGTAAATGTTTAAAAAATTTATTCGGCTATTATCACAATCCCAAAACGATTGTAATGTTGTTATGACATCATTGAAACTGTACAAATATTTGTTACGTCAGTGTGAAAGGTTGCCTCCTGACGCTTGTAAACATTACAAATTCGCTGTAAAACAGGTAAAATACATGTTTTTCAACGCTGAAATTAGGTTTAAAAATACTTAATGTGATTGAGTAGCAGCTAATGTCTCACTGTTTTTGATTGTTCGCTACTAATCTATCTAAATGTCTATTTTTAATATTATTTTATTTTATGTTCTGTGAGTAATAGTGCAAGAACTTTTTGTATCGTTTTGGAGAAGAGCTGGCCGTGGTCACGGGGCACTGCACTGCACGTCCGGCTGATGCATAAAACTGTATAAAACAGCTTTATTTGACTGTTCCAGAGTTTCATCCAGCATAAGTTTGAACCTGATCCTGAAAGAGTCAAAGAAATCATCAGTAAAAGTATTGAAGACTCTAAATGGATTGTAAATAAGGTAAGAAACAGTCTTTAAATTATAGTACCTATAAATAAATAATGCTAGACAATCCACACAGCATCATCTAGCCCCAAGCTAAGCAGAGCTTGTGTTATGGGTAATAGATGACTGATTTACTTAGTACAATACATTACATAGATAGATATTTTTATAATAAGTACATAGAAAATACCCAGAACACCCGGAACAAATATTTGCAGATTATACAAACATTGGTTTCAAGGGGGGAATTGGACCCGCAACCTGCCTGATTGGTCATCTGTATGTAATTTATTATAATAGCAAATAAAAAAAAATCTTTTCATTTATTAAAAATACTGTCTACCTATTTCACTTATGAAGAGTACTAACACATTTCTGTTTTTTTTTTCATCATTTAGGTAGGTATTCGGCAATGTCAAAGTTTTAACAATTTCCACAATTTATAAAACCAAAAGTTTGTTTCAATTTGCAATTTAAACTATAAACTTTTGACTAAAACCATAAAATACCATGTCTTATTATTGTCTTTCTTTGTCATTCTTATGTTGATGAACAAAGATGATAGATTTGAAAGAAACATTAGTTAATAGAGTTTATGAACAAGGCCCCTAGCCTAGACTATGTGCTAGTTATTACTAGACCCTTCGACTTTTTGTCCAGCTTTTAATAGCCAGCTCTGAGTACACTGTAGGTACTTAATAATGAGTTTTTCCCTTTTTCAGTATTGTCATCAATGATGGACATGCTGAAGATATGCATGAGTTTGCCAGATAGTCAGCTCAGCTTCGTTCATGACATCCGTATATTTTAGTAAGAATGAATATGTTTGGTGAAAAAATAGAAGAATATGAAATACTAGAACATCTTGGAAAAGGAGGATTTGCACATGTATATAGAGCAAGATGTCGGCGCACCGGATTATTTGTTGCAATCAAGATGATAGACAAGGCTTTAATGGCAAGTGCAGGAATGATAGGAAGAGTGAGACAAGAAGTCACAATACATTCACGTCTTAAGCACCCTGCCATTCTAGAATTGCATACCTTCTTCGAAGATGCACATTATGTATACCTGGTTTTAGAATTAGCACATAATGGCGAACTAGCTAAGCACTTTAAGTTAGGAACTCACGGACTTTCAGAGAAGGCTGCTGCTGACATATTTAGGCAGGTACTCTGTGGTGTATTATATCTACATGCACATAATATTATTCATAGAGACCTTTCTCTTAACAACCTTTTGCTGACAAAAGACCTGAATGTGAAAATAGCAGATTTTGGACTGGCAACACAGCTGAATGGACCAGATGAAAAACATGTTACTATGTGTGGAACTCCTAATTATATATCACCAGAAGTAGCTTCCAGAGAAGTACATGGCTTGCCAGCTGATGTTTGGGGCCTGGGTTGTATGTTGTACACTTTATTGGTTGGTAGTCCACCTTTTCATACTCAACATGTTAAAACAACCTTGAATAGAGTTATCAATGCCGATTACAAAATTCCCGCAGAATTGTCCACTCAAGCTCAAGATTTATTACAAAAACTTCTATGTAAAGATCCAACTAAGAGGATTACTCTAAAAGAAGTAATGGATCATCCTTTTATAAGTACCACACCATGTAAACAAGATCTATCAAGAGATTCTGGCTTCCTTACAACATTACATAGCACTCAACATAGTCATAAAGTGAGAAGTGAAGAAAAAAATAACTCAGAATATCTTGATTTGTGCAGAGAACAGAAGCCTTTTGACAGCAGGCCCAGATCATTCAATGTGTTTTCTGGACTGCAAGAAAACAACACTCATTCTTGTAACAATGTACCCAACAATAATTATGTTCAAAGTGAAAATGCTTCAGCTGAATTATTTGACATGAAATACAAACATAATAAATTACACTTCAATAAAATGGAAATTAAAACAGACCTTGTTGAAAGCTTAAACAAAATTGCCATAAAATGCAACAAGAGACCCCATGTTTATCAAAATGCTGCAGGTGAAGAAAACAAGGAAAATATCCCTAAGCCCGGTGTTACTTCTAATGTATTGAGTGTGCCTCCACTATGTGCAGACAGATTACCATCAATATCCCACAAGACCCGCAATGCTATCTTGAAAATAGAACCTTCAGGTGTGATTGTGGAATTCATTAAAAAGAAAGGAAAAGAGAGGGAAGAAAAGGTTGTGGAAATATGTAAAATATCTAAAGATGGCATGAAAATTGTTATATATATGGTGGATGATAATAATAGAGGTAAAATTGGAAATATGGAATATGACCCTCATCCAGATGAAGTATTTTCTTATCATAACCTACCTCAAAAGCACTGGAAGAAATATTTATATGCATCACGTTTTGTTGACCTTGTCAAGGCAAAGACACCAAAAATTACATTGTACTCTTCATTAGCAAAATGCCAGCTCATGGAAAATGGGACAGATATCGATTTATTTTTCTACAGCGGAGAGAAAGTAACATACACTGCTACAGAAGGGCTAAGAGTGATTGATAAGAATTTGAAGACACATCACAATTCATCCTCAACTAGTGACATAAAGTATATAACTGATCATTTTGAAGAGTGTTTAAATCGCATGAAAAGGATACAGATGGCTTTGTCTTGTATTTCAGATGAATGCTTTCCATTAATAATAGGGAAAAGACCAGTTCAAGCAGCCAGTACCATGAGCTCACCTCATCAAGGTTCTGTAGCTGCAAACTATAACACTCCTTTATTAAATTTTGGCTCTTTCCATCGTACTACTGCTAGTTCTAGTCAAGCTCAGAGTGACTACAATGCAATCTAAATTATTTTCTAATATTTACTAATTTGTTTAAAAATTAAAGTCTACCTTGGTGTAAATATAATTGTATACTTTATGTAGGTAGGTAGGTAGGTATATTATGAACTGCATTAAGCAGATATTTATAGTAAGACAAATTCAATAGAAGGCTTATAAAGTCACTGTCACAATAGCCATGATGGTATAATACATACTTTCCCTGTACATAAATAAGTTTGCTAATAAAGACCATTCTGTATTAATTTTATTTAATATTTTGTGCTTATTGAATAGGTAGGTAGGTAGGTAACATAAGTAGGTACATATTTCGTTTGCCATCCTAATATTAGAGGTCGAAAAGTTGGCCCGACCCCTAAGGGTTTACATTTCCGTTTATCGTCTGGGATGAGTAGATCCCGAGATATAGTTGTTTGAAGTTTGACAGCTGTCAAACAAAATAAAGATCTCATTGGTACTTAACATTTGTCCGAAGACATCAATACCTAGTATAACACGACTAGTTTCTTCTTCTTCTTCTTTTAATTTGTGGCGACGGACGACTAGTTTCAAAGATACGGCTGTTTGAAGTTTGACAGCTGTCAAACGAAATGAAGATCTCAATATTACCTATCATTTGAGATTATTTATTATTTATTATTAATTTATTTGTTAAACAAAATAAAATATGTACATAATTATATTAAAATATACAAAATACATATGAAACAGTTGAGCCATCTAAAGACCGTTACAAACGACCTATAGATAGCTCAACTGATCCAAATCACTACCAGTAGGAAGCGTTCCCAACATGCTGGCTGCATTGCTACGTCATTTGAGTCAGGTGCGGCTAGTCTGGGATGAGAAGATTCCGAGATACAGCCGTTTAAACTGGCTGATGTGATGATGATGATGATTGTCTGAAAATGTGTTAGTTACGGGAAATTGCCAGCCTATGGACGCTTGCAATACCAGAAGTATCACCCGCGGGTTGCCGCCTTGAGGCTAAGATCGAAAGCCTCATGTGCCAGTAATTTCACCGGAAACCATACCCTTCACACCGGAACACAGCAATGCAAGCATTACTGCTTAGCGGCAGAAATAGGTATGGTGGTAGTCCTTCCCCGGACGAGCTCTATCACAGAGAACTCTACTACTCTTGAGAGACTGACATTATTATTACAATTTAGGTGACGTGTGCCTTCATTAAAGAAATGAAGTCCTCGGTTTGGCTGTAGACGCGCCGGTGTGCACGTCAAGATTCGCTACTGCTCCGCTTTCGCGTCGCCGCGTTGCGCGTTGGTTTGAACGATCCTCGACTCTACCTACAAGCTCTAACTTTACAAACTCTATATTGTAATAGTCAAAACTTGTTCGTAGGGCAAGACCCATCAATTTCGTCGTCCCAAAGCTTCGTACCGTCGTGAAATTAACCGTTTCGATGCGCAATGGGGCTTTTTCAAACTAAATTGTCTTTGCGCATTACGAACGGCTAACTTCGCGAAGCCTAGATCCGCTGTGCGAACTATACTAATATCTGTTCTTTTTCTGTGGTACCGTACCCGTCAAGTCACGGTGACGTGCGCGTGAGTGTGAACTCAATGTCTTTTCAATTTCAATTTCAATTTATTTATTAACCGTAAGTACAACATTATAGAAGAAATCCAATGCGTTATACAAGAACTTTTAAAAATATTTACATCTTTTAGCTAATGCCTACCTATATTACAATGACTCTTCGATATTACCTTGTTGAGTCTCTCTCTGACCGACCATTTTTCATACTCAAACCTCCATCGTACAATTTTAAATCTTGTCGACTTGACATTGGCAAACTCAGCCACAGACGCCGTAAGTAAAAGAAGAAGAAGAACTCAATGTTTCAGTTCACTCGCGCTCACGCCACTGTTGCCGTGCTTGTTGGCATTTATTATTCTAAATCTAGCTTATTTGATGACCCTTAAGCAATTGGCATTTTTTTATTACATTTTTGTTTCTAAGAATGTAACACTTAAATAATAAATAAGGTCTTATAAGTCTTTCTATACCATTATCGTACTTGAAGAAGTATAGTAGAATAAGTGTTTATACAGATAGAAAAGATATAGGGGTAAATGAATGAGTTATTGGCTTGCAGTAGTTATTGGCTACTTCATACTCAAACACTTCCTAAAAGCTACTGATGCTAAGTACAATATCTCCCTTCATTCTAGAGAATAGTTTACATATTTAGCTTTAATATTTGTGCCGATTTGTACCACCTTTCGAATAATTTCGTATAAAAAAAATCATAATTGATTGGCAATCGGCAATCCGGCTACTATGGTACTTTTGTTGTGAAAACGGTAAGGATTGCGTTTGACTACAATTCGAATGAAACTTGTCTCATACCTCATATCTCTGTAGTTGATCCATATTTCGTTACTATTTAAGTTATTTTATCTTAATTTAAATGTATTATTGTGTATTAATTTTTTACTTTAAAACATTAAATTATGGTATAGCCAATAACAGAAACGAAAAAAACTAAGTTTTAAGTTACTGGCTATACATGTACATCACCGCCAGTCACCTACGAATTCAATTTATAATTTGTCAAATTTGTTTGCAAAATGGCCTTCTTCCAAGTAATGCGAACGAGTGGAACCTTACTCCGCAATAATAAATAAAAACGACTTAGTTCGTTTTTGGTCAATCGGTTCAATGCAAAATTTTAACTCAATCTGACGTTTGCTGAAGAACACAGCATAGATGGCCAGTTAAGTAACCACCGCATGTAGAGATCAGTTCAAGATCCGATGGCCTGTAATAAACTTGTGCCGAAACCGATACTAATTCATTTTGTCTGGTGAACTTTATACTGTAATTATTTATACAAGGGCTTCGAAAAGTTCGTTTATACCAGAGCTAAGAACTCGATAATTATGCTCCTTGTATTTCTTAAAAAAAATGACTATAATCTGCTGTGTTTCGTAAAAAATGCTACAGCCAATAACTGAAACCAAACATGCCAGTAACTAATTCTGGGGTGCCAGTAACACAATTTTTATTTGAAAAAATATAAAAACTTTATAAACAATGTTAATTATTTTTATTGTTATTAAAATGATATTAGAACTTTTTCCGTCTCTACTAACACCATAAAAACATCATTTGGATGACGCCTAAAGAAACTATAGCAATTTAAATTGACCAAGGTGCTTAGGTAGCCAATAACTGGTGCTTTTAACCTAGATTTAGTGAAGATTTAGAATTATACTGTTTCATTCTGAGCATTAAAATTCATACTATGACATCGACTAAAATGTTTTACAATATTATTATTTTTTGTCCTGTCCTTATTAACTTAACACTATACTTAATAATATATTTTACCACTCAGTGCAATAAATGGATTTGGATGGATTTGGGTTCGGTAGCTTAGCGAATAACGAACGTGATAAATAAATCAGGTTGTAAAGTATCGTTATCTACACACTAAAAGTAATCAAAACATTTCGTTGGCTACTATTATAATTATACCAAAATATTGTGTCCTAATGTCCTTGCAGGTGAAATCGCTGACGTAGCTAGTTGGTATTATTATAAAGCTTGGATTTTGGCTCTAATAGTTTCGAATTTTATTTGGCATTTTTTAGCATTATCTGCACTAAGATTTTCTGAGATATGCATTTTCTCTAAATAAAAAACGGCAACACTAACGTACGTCAAGTGCAAATGAGTAGTTGAGTATAATAGGTACCTACTACCTAATTTATACCTAGGTACTACTTATTTTCAAGTGGCTGGCAACATTTTATCCACCATCTTTTCGTCACGATGCCTCCCAAGAAGCAACCAGAGAAATCCGGTACGTAAATAATTTTGTGGAAAGAGGCATCGTAGAAAGGGTTTACTGGCTACGAAAAATAAACTTATTGAGTCTGTAACGTAAAATAACTGTAAGTCCGAAGCTGGTAAAAACTGTGTTTGTAAAGTGACATAAATGGCCACGCGGTAAACATGTTGTGAATGGGAAGATAATTCTTTATCGTTATATCAATTATAACGACCTACGACTGCATAGACATACAATTTATGTGGTTTTTCACCTACACCATAATTGTATAAACTTTCAGAACTTTATTGAAAACAAGTTGAGGTTAAGCCTAACCATTTTATATGATGCTGTGTGGATTGTCCAGCATTATTATATTATATTATTATCTTGCTTTTTGTGATTTGCAGCTTCAAGCGGATCCAAACCTGCGGAAAAAAAAAGTACTGCTAAGACTCCTGCCCCAGCACCCAAGGCTGCATCAACTAGCAGTGCGCCAAAGCCGGCTGCGTCAGCCAAGACTCCCGCACCAGCTCCTAAGGCTGCGGCGCCCAAAGCGGCTAAACCCGCCTCAGCTCCAGCTGCCAAGCCCGCGGAGAAGAAGCCTGCGTCTGCGCCCGCTGCTAAACCCGGCTCCGCTAAGGCTGCTGCTCTGAAAACCAAATCTAGTGCAAAGCCCTCCGCAAAGAAAGCTGCAGGTGCTGCTAAGCCTAAACCAGCAGCAGCCAAGCTAAAGATTGCTCCCAAGCCTAAGAAAACTGGCATCAAGGGACAAAAGAAACAGGTTGTGAAACCTGTCGCCAAGGCACTAAAAGCCCAAAGGAAGGTAAGAAAGATGCTTTAATGTTTTAATTTGTAGAATTCTATTCATAGAAGTTAAATTAATATAGGGCTATCATCTCTCACATCTATCTCACATCTCTCGGTTGGTCATATTTGCTAACATTTAAATGGTCACCTGCAACCATGTTTGGCTGCTCAGTACTAAATACTTTCTAAACATCAATAATCAAGTGATAAAGCGGTTCATGTATTTTAAAATAATATAGGTATAGTTCGCACAGCGGATCTAGGTTTCCGTAAAGTTAGCCGTTTGTGATGCGCAAAGACAATTTAGTTTGAAAAAGCTCCATTGTGCATCGAAACGGCTAATTTCACGATGGCCGAGATCCGTTGTGAGAACTATACATAGCTATGTTTTTAAATTATATGACACCCTGAACATGGACAATTATGTATCTTGGATAGTTCTTCAGATACCTATAGAGGAGTTTTGTTTGTTAATATATTTGGTTATAAATATTTTTCAGGTTGTCAAAGGAGAACATGGCAAGCGTGTGCGTCAAATTCGCACCTCAGTGCATTTCCGCAGGCCAAAGACTTTTGAGCCTCCGAGGCAACCCAAGTACCCTAGGAAATCACTGCCCAAGAGGAACCGGTCAGTCAAATTATTAAATTCTTTATTTTTAGCAAAGTAAATACTTAAAAACTCGCCATAGTGAAATAAGTTACAAAAACCGATGTAGAACTCTGTATCTTTTCCAGGTATAACCGTATGAGTCAAATTTTTAAGGAATATGAAAAAAAAAATTTTTTTTTGTTTCTAAAATAAAAAGTGAAATTATGAATTTAATTAAATATATGATTAGTTACTTTAGTTTTTGTAAAACAAGGAAATAACTGAGTTTTTCTCTTATTCTGGACCGCGCGGGCGTCAGAAGCGCCACAATGAAGTGCATTTCAATTTCAACTTTAATTCAACAGTGTTATGTTTGAAAAAAAAAAAACCAAGTGTCAAGGTGCTGATCTATGATAAGGTCCATTCTTAAAGTATTACAATTTTACTTATATAATATGAAACTATCTGTGCCCTGCAGTGTTACCTGCAATTAAACAGTTTTTTTATCCCACAGTAACTCTGGATAATAAATAGTCTTTATGCTACTCCAGATCTCAATCTATGCCTGTGCCAAATTTCATATTGTGCCATTTAGCCGTTAGGGCGTGATGCTTCCACAAACACACAAACTTTCCCTTTTTTTTTTTTTTTGTGTGATTAAGATTGCTGTAATGGGGTTTATTAGGGTTTATTGAAATAGTAAATACCTACCTGCTACATTTTTAATATAAAACAATCAAGCATTACAGCCATTACACCTACTAGGTATAGGGCACATAAAAACTGCTGCATGAGGTGTAATATCTCCAAAATAATCAAATCAAATCCCTACAGTTTATTAAATAGTGGTTGATAAGTCAGCAGAATTTTGTTAAATTAACTTCAAATTATGTACTAAGTGTTGTAAAATAAAACTTTTACTGTAGGTATACAGTTAGAAAAATACAAAGAAAAAAATAACAACTAGATAAGTAATAAAACTAAAAATAATTAAAAATTAAATTATCCTACATTATTTGTGATGTGTGTGAGTAGGGGTCAAAAAAGAAAATAGAATAGATGTTAGTTAAGCAGTACATCATACATCTATACCTACTAATAAAATATATAGAGTAAACATATACATACAAACATATATATTTTTGTTTGTAACGAAGTAAACTCAAAAACTACTAGTCCGATTTAAAAAATGATTTCACTATTAAAATGCTACATTATACCCGAGTAGCAATGGGCTATATTTATTACTCACCCCAGCTTTGCACAGGTGCTTAAGTTTTCATTGCACTCGTGTGAAGCCAGGGCAGGTTGCTAGTTATAAATAATGGGCACAAAAATGCAGTTCCAATATTATTATTTTTTTCAGCATGGATGCTTACAACATCATCAAGTACCCGCTCACCTCTGAAGCAGCCATGAAGAAGATTGAAGACAACAATACCTTGGTATTTATTGTGCACACCACTTCCAACAAGCACCACATCAAGGCTGCAGTCAAGAAGCTTTACGACATCAATGTTGCTAAAGTTAACACCCTCATCAGGTATGTTGATGGTATCTCACTACTTTTTAATAAAAAAAAATTATATAATGTCCTGAAGTCAACTGAACATAATGGAATCTAAAGATATAAATTAATTTAAAAACCTAAGGACCTAAGAGATCTGTTAGCGTAAAAAAGACTACATAAAAGGTTCCCTAGAGTGTCTAGCACTGAGTTTTTATTCATGAATTGCTATCACTACTACTATTTGCTACCTTTTCTAAATAATTGCTAACTGTGACATTGGCTAAAAAGTTAGAAAAATAAACTGACCAGCCATTCTGACATCAGGATGCTTGGTTTTGTTTGCGTTGGCGCCGATTCACCAAAAGTATGTTTACCAATAATATTTTTTTTATTATAATGTCATTTGGCTTGGCTCACTACAAATCCCCTGCAAAGGGGATTTGTGTACTTTTTGTCTAAAAATCTCCTTATAAACGAATTTGGCTGCGGTAGGGGATTATTATACAAAAAGTCTTAAAATCCCTTTACCATTTAATTTTACGGGGATTTCCGAACCAAGCGCTTTTATGCATGAACACATAACGATGAATTATGATTATTAGTGATCTAAATGATGAAATCTTGTGGGAATCTCATTGAAAGAGAATGAAATAAAAAATACACAACTCTGATTACTCTTTTAAAACTTAACTAGGCATTGAGTTTTTACTTGAATTATAAAACCAATTATTTTCGTTTCTAGGCCTGATGGTAAGAAAAAGGCGTACGTCAGGTTAGCGCGGGATTACGACGCACTAGATGTCGCCAACAAGATTGGCATCATATAAGCAAATTGCTGTAAGTATTTAGCACTCAGATTTGTGACTAATAAATGCTATTTTATATTATACTAGTGGCTCGTCCTGGCTACGCATGGTCGAATATAAATATAGTTACTCAGGGATAATAAATACAGCATCATCATCACAGCATCATCTAGCCCCAAGGTAAGCTGCTGTAAAACAGAGCTGTATTATGGGTACTAGATGACTGGTATATAAACACCCGGAACAAATACTTGTAGATCGTACAAATATTTGACCCGAGGCGGGAATGGAACCCGCAACCTCTGCGTCGTAGGCGGCCCTGCGCCCGCTGCGCCACATCGGTCGTCGAAATAATGTATCATTCTAATGGTAAAATAAATATTTTTTTAATCGGACTAGTAGTTTTTGAGTTTATTCATTACAAACATACAAATTACAAATCTTTCCTCTTTTTTTATTACTAATAGCTGACCCGGCGCGGTATCACTCGCATTATTTTCGCAATTTTTTCATAATTTCTCACCGTTTGAACATTCCCTGAACTCCTACAAACATTTCAGGACCAAAATCAGTCTAATCGATCCAGCCGTTCGCGAGTTTTAGCAAGCCTGACCCACAGCAATTCATTTTTATATTTATGATAGATAATTCGTAAACACTATTTAAGTTTACCCATAGATTTTAGCTGTTTCTGTTTTTCATTATTTAATGGTAATAAACTGCACTAATTTTAAATATAATTTACACTAGATTAGTGCCACTCACGCGTTCACATAAGACAGCTGGCGCCATCTGTCAATTCAATGCAATCTGAACTACTTTTGATTGTATTTGATTCGGTAGCCTAGGTAGTCATTGTATTGCCAGCTCGGGGTAAACACGCGGGATCATATCCCGCCGGTTTCAAAAATTTTCGATTCGCTCGCATTAGGATCTAATTTTGTTGTTGACATGTAATTTATCTTATTTGCATTTCTATGTTATGCTAAAATTTGTTTAGCACTGTAACAATCAGAACACAATTTTATGATGAAATTTTTGTGGGAATCTCATTGATAGAGAATGAAATAAAAACTGCACAACCCTGATATTTACTAGAATGAATACCTACTAGTTTTACTATTTTGCAGTGTATGTTTTGTAACAATATTCTTTTTTTTTTTCAGACCTGATGGGAACAGCGTGTGTTTTTGCCTACAACATCGGCATCATAAGCAAAATGCTATATTTTATTTTATAAGAATAAAAACATATAAAAATTAAATATATTTTTTTACTATTTGATTAACTGACTTTTACGAGACAGTCAAATCACTTGACTCACAGCACTGACGCCCGTCACACCTCGGCTGCGAAACCTTAACAGCGGAACCGCAGTAATTTTGCTGTCTTATCCGTATGGTAGGAGAAGCGGTACACTAGCGAAACTTCCTGTACTAACTTATATCGCATGTGCCAAATAAACAAAAAATATTATGTTGTACGGTTTGATGACGACGCCGACGTACCTACGCCATCACAATAAAACACAAGGTAGTTAAACAGGGAAGATCAGAAAACAACTCGCCCTTCCTCATCAGACTGATAGACCAGCAGTGGGGGGTAACATGGTATTACAGAAAAAAATCCTTATTTCCTACAGGAGCAGGAAAAAATAAAGAAGGTAAATTTTGTAGGTAATCTGACAATAGCTCAGCTTTTAGTACTCATTTATTTATGAAATTGTATGGGCTTGTTTTTTTTTTTTTTTGTTAAGGTTAATTTCTATCTAGATAGAAAAGGATTTTTTCGTTTAATACCATAATCGCTAGATCTTAGTAAGCAAGGCTCATAATGTAGCATCCGTTTTTGGCTCAGCAGACTTGAGCAGACGTAAATCAAAAGTATCATGGTGCCAGTAATATTACCGGAAACCATACCCTTCAAACCTAAACACTACAATAATAATAATCAATAAATGCTGTAATACATAGATAGATATTTTTTTTTAGATTTTCTATGTATATCTGATATACCTTATTTTTATCCGTTCAACCCAAAACATATGCTCCGTTCTACCCATTCCAAAAATCTAAGTCACAGTGTATTCTAAACAGTACAGACACCGTAGTAAGTATAAAAAATCAAACTTATATAGTATTAACTATCACTAAGGGAGGTGGTTGCGGGTTCAAATCCCGCTTGAGGCGAAATATTTATTGGGATATTATAATCTTTATCATGATGACATCTTTCTAATGTTCCCACTGTTGGAACACTGGCGTACTCTCAGGCGAGAGTGATTGGGTTTTAATCTTCTCGATTTTTATTTTTTGGACATGCCGGTTTTCTCATGATGTTTTCCTTCACTGTATGAGAGCACTGGCATTGCGCACATAATTTTTTCGAACAGAAAAATCTATTGTTGCACGACCAAGTTTCCACCCACGAGTCCAAGACCTTAGGATTGAAAGGCGCGGTCGCTATCACTAAAACATTTGATTTATACCATGATTCAGTAGGTCGAAACATTTTAACTCGCTCTATTTTTTGCAAATTATCAAAAACTTAAAAAACTGATTTTTGTAACCTATGAATGTGTTTTCTTACCTATGTAATAGGTAGTTTCGATTGATAGCTAAACCCCATTAATAAGAAAACTAGCAAAAATAGAAACTAAACAACTTACAAATTATGTACCTATACCATGCAAAATTCCAACATTTGTCCCAAACTTTGACAAAAAAGAATTATAGGTAATAAAATATATTTTGTTTTTTTTAGTTGTAACGCTTCCCTGTATCCCATACTATAATTTGAATTGATTCAAATATGCGAGTAGATAATTACATTAAAAAATATGAAAACAATTAGAAACAAATGCTGAATTTTGGGTATGAAGTTAGGTACGGTATGTTTGTATCTTTAAATGTTGATTAGTGTTTTGCTAGACTAGTATACAAATATTTAACTAAGTATTATCTGAACTAGACTGATTTTAATAGTAAAAATATTTTTTCAAAGCTCACTTTACAAGTTTGTGCTTGCGAGGTCTACTGTTCGGAGAACTGCTAGTGGTGAGTACATCATACCTATCCATTACTACCCACATAACACAAGCTCTGCTTAGCTTGAACATAATGAGGCCTTTTCGTCTCAAGTTATTAAAAAAAAAGCTGTCTATTTAGATGGCGGTAGCTCAACTGGCAACTGGCACTACGTTTGGCGAGCTATGGTGAATGTGTAGGGAATTCAACATTGGTTGCTCCTGCTGTCACTGTCTGTCATACCTCTGGCTGGTGAAAAAAGTAAAAGTAAAAAAATGATTATTTTTATAAAATGTTTACATATTTGCGCTTATCTCGAACTTATTGTAGATATGTCTGTCTGTTTACATAGGTATCCAGTTACTTACTTACATAATTGTTCTATTTTGTGTATACCTATTTGGAGTACAGGTAAGATTGGGTTGACAAGTTCGAGAACATCCTACCCTTCATACTAGTTTAGGACTGTTTCTTGTCGGGTAGTGCCCCTCTCGCTCGATTAACCCCCATCCTGGCAAGCTAGAAGCATAGAAGTAGTACATTGTTAGTGTATGTGTGTGATGTATAAAGGTGTGTATTTCCTAAACTTACTTATATAGTGTAATAATATTGTGTAATAATAAATTATATAGATTGAAGTGTGCTGTGTTTCATTGTCAGTCCAGATAGGTCAAACGCGGCGGCAGAAGTTAGTTACAATATAGGAATAATAATTTGGTCCCTACTTTGTGTTGTACCTGTCATTAGTACATAAGTGCAACATGCTCTTGTGTGCTTTGGTGTCAAAGTCATAGTACTTACTACGTAGTACATTAACTTTGGTCGTACTGGAGTTCAATTATTTTGCCTCAAGCAGGACATGAACGCACAACCTTCCGCTTGACACGAGACGAAACAAAAACGGAGTTACCAACTTTTTTCTTGTTTTGATAACCTTTCCCAGTATGGCAGTAAGGCAGATAGCGCCATCTGTCAAAGCAATCGGAACTACTTTTTTTTATCTCGAATCGAAAACTCCTCATTAGTGGGGCTAGATGATGCTTTGTGGATTGTCCAGAGATATTTATTTATACTTACTAGGTTGATAACACTTTGTATTGTATGTACTTACCTACGGTGTGAAAACTACTTAGCTATTACCAACTAATATCTGTTCTGTGCTATTACTAGCTAAGTATTAATATATTAATAGCTAAGTAGTTTTTTAACCCACGAATAACGGAGGCTATCAAGTCGACGCGATCTTTATTCGTATAATTTTTGAATTACCTACAGACTGCACTACAGAGCTATGACTGGTTTAAATAATTTTTCACTTTTCTTCAGTTGTTGAAAAACGCGTGAGTGGCACTGGCACTTAGTAACGCGAGGCGCTGATCGCTGCCTTGCTGATAGGACTAGGATTATGTCCTTGCGACCTATAGGTATAGGTACAAATAATAATCGTTTCTTCACCATTGATTTGTAGTTAAGTAGTTATTCTTAGATCAATGTTTCTTCACCCAAAATAAACATCGCATAATCATTATTAAATAAAACTTCTGATACAAATGTATAATAAATTGTAATTTTACTTTGTAGTAGCATGCAATGCAGCAACTGACTTTGACGCCTAAAACCACTTAAAATCGGGTTGAATAGGGAAGTTCAAAGGAGGCTTACACAATTTATTTTAAAGAAGATAAGTGTTAGTACCCTACATACCTACGCCTTCTATGCCTTTTTTTTTATCCTACCTTTGTATGTTCTAACTTGTAAGGAGACCGTCAAGCAAGCACGCACTAGTGGCCTGACTGACTGGCCCTCACCTTGAGTAGCTGACCTTTATTGCGTCACTCACAAATCGTACCTACATTATTAAAATCGAGGACGTTGTTTTTTCCGCGTTGTTTCATGTTCTTTTAGAACTCAAGTCAGAATTAATCTAAGGGGACGATAGGTTTTTCAGACTCGGTAGAAGGACCCATACATACACATAGATAGGTACCTAGTATCTACCTACTACCTACCTACTAGGTAGGTAGGATCATTATCATCCTAAACAAGGAAGCCGAAGTAATCCGACTAGAGGAATTTATCAGGGTAAAATCGTTTATTTTCTAGGTACCTAACCTACCTATTATTATATATATATACCTAGATTGCTTTAAAGGAAATAAAGTAGTAGATCTCGCAAATGAGTAGGTATTCCGTTCCGGTAGCATTTTCAAGTAGGTAGATCCGATTGTAAAGTAGGTACAGATTTCGAGAAATTGAATTGCTAATAGCAACCAAACCATTTCAAATGTTGTCGCGGTCGGCGCCCCTTTTAGCTAGTCAGTCAGTCAGTCAGTCAAACTATCTCAGCTAATCTCAGAACGAAAAAATATAGTGCAGCTCTTCGACACACGAGCAGTGCAGGTCCAGTGCAGCAGTGCACACAGATACGTGCAGATACACAGGTTGTCCAAACATAATCGTCAATAAAAAAAAAAATAGATTTCTCAGATCCGGGGGTATCCGAAAATACCCCATGTATTCGTTCCCCGATTTTTAGAGATTAATTGATTATGAATTACTTTATGTTTTCGCTCCCGGCGGCGCTGCGTGGCGGAGCGGAGCAGCACGCGAATCGGCAAAGAACACGCGGAGGGGCGGCCGGCGCGGCGCCGGGGCGCCCCGGGCTCTTCTAGCTCAAAACAGATAGACTATAGGTAGCTCAGTCAGAAATTGTACTTGAACAAGGTGTGCGTGTCTGGCATACGCAGCACACACAAATAACTTAAAAATAAGTTATTCCTGTTTGCACTTGGGTAGAGTGACTGGTATGGTCCAGCACAGAACAGATTTAGTTCATACCAGTCTGGGTGGGCTACGCACCACGTACGCAGTACGCAAATACAGTGGAGTTGGTCTCGCTCGGTTGTGTTTTGTTTGCCTGTGGTTTTGACCACGTAGACAGACAGCAACTTCATTCGGTTTATGTCGGCTATATTCGCAGTGCCCCGCCGAGTGCGACGAAAGCGAAACGTTCCGAGCCGAGCCGGCAGCATGCAGCAGTCGCTCTCGTTCATTCGGCCAGTAACAAAGCCGACAAAACAGGATCTACTATAACAATCACGTCATTGAGTGTGTCTGTGCAGGGCAGTGTTGTAGTAGTATTTTGTATGTGGGGCGCGTGGTTGCCGGGCGTGCTAATTGCTCTCGCATGAAGTGGTTAACTATTACGGAGCGACCTTGTATCCCCGTATTGGGAGTGATTATCTCGTTAAAAGTTTCGTAAAGACATTGCACCATGTCGGATAATGCGCAGGACGTGCTCCAAGATGCAGCCGCAGGTGCAGCCGCCGGCGCTGCAGCCGCAGCAGGCTCGCTATTCAGCACATTTGACATAGTAGTGCTTGTCATTCTACTGGGTGGCACTATTTGGTGGCTCTACAACTCCAAGAAAGAAAACAAGAAAGATGAAATCTTGCTTAGTAAATATTCCATACAGTAAGTACCTACCTAAGTACCTACCTGCCTACATAATATTATTCTTAAACCTACTAAGTGTATCATATTCCATTAAATTATGTCAGTAGGTAATGATGGCTTAACTGTTTCATAATATCGCACCCCACAAGTAACAGGGTATTAAGTCGAAAAAGTTAGTTTTGAGATATAGCGTTTTGAATATTCAAAAAATTTTAAACCTAGGTACTGTTTAAAATAAACATTATCAAAACCTAACTTAAATGACAGTTTAGAGGTATATTATCTAACTTTATTTTTTTAGTAAGTATAAAGTGAATACCTTTAAAGATATGAATATTATTTCACCAATACTTTGAGTTATGACTGTGTTGCCTACTAGCTAAAATAAAAAACTAATTTACAACTATATTACCTTACATTTTTGAAACATTTTTGATTATTGACGGTATTAAAGTGTGCATGAGAAATTATTAATCTAACATTTAAAAGTTATAATATTAGGTTAAAGGTATTTCATGCTCAGTTAACCACACAAGAACGATATTATAACAAAAAACTATTTTTACAATCCACAATACAGTATTTTTACAGATATTTATACGTTATTAGTAGTCATTTTCAAAGATGAAAAAGAGTTTGAAAGAAGTATACGTTACTGAAGATTTTCCTAAAGAAGTACTAGAAAGACGAAGAGAATTAAAACCTAAGCTCTTGGAAGAACGAGCGAAAGGAAATTTCGCCTACATAAACTATGATCAATTGATTGTAAAAGAGGGAAATTCAATTAAAGAAAAAAAAAAGAGAATTATCAACTTCGCCAGAAAATCAAAATCACGCTAAAAAGTCAGGGAGCAGCATTTCAATAATAAAGGAAAATACGAGTAGAAAGAATGCATTTGATATGATGAGACCTAAATCAAACTCGTTTTCTAATACAAAACCAAACCAAACTAAGTAGCAACTAAATATTGGCAACCAAAAGCGGAACGACCCCAATCCGGCTGGTCCCCGTGGGGTTGTCAGACCACCACCCCCTAGAATCACTTCCTTTAATAAAAAAAGGAATAATAAAATATACCTCGCAACATTAAACGGCAGAACGCTTATGACAGAAACCAGATTAGAAGAATTAGAAGAAGCTATAAGATTAATAAAATGGGATGTCATTGGGCTTTGTGAAGTAAGAAGAATAGGAGAAGAGATACGAGAATACAAGGAACACATATTTTACTTCTATGGTACTAAACAAGGTATATATGGAACGGGTTTCTTAATAAAAAAATACCTAAAAGACAAAATAATAAATTTTCAAGGAATATCAGATAGAATTGCAATGCTTAATATACAATTGCCTGAACTACCACTACTATTACTACTATTACTTAAACAACCATCGTCGATTATTCAAGTCCATGCACCCAGAGAACAAGATACAAAGATAGCAAAAGATAAATTCTACAAAGATCTGACAGAATTAATACAAAAAACATATAAAAATATTATCCTGATGGGTGACTTCAATGCCAAAGTAGGCAGCAAATCAAATAAAGATGAATTTATCTTAGGACAGCGGCTCATAGATTTTTCTTTTGCAAATAATCTTAAAATAATGAATAGCTTCTTCAAAAAAGAAAAAATGAGAAAATGGACATGGTTATCTTCAAACGGCAGAGATAAAAACGAAATAGATTTCATTATAACTGGAGAAAAAAGGATATTTAGCGATGTCGATGTAGTTAATAAGCTAAATTTCAATACAGATCATAGAATGGTAAGAGGAGTCATACAATATGGAAACAGTAAATCAAGAAGACATACTATCTCGTCAACAGAGAATATGATGAAAACAGCACCTATACAACAAAATGCCCTAAACGAACTAAAAAATTCATTAGAAGAAATCGAAAAACACAAAACTTTACAAGAAAAGTACGATTACCTTGAGCAAGCACTGATGAACTTAAATGAAATGCGCACTAAAACAGAAAAAAAACATAAATTAGGAGAAGAAACCTTAAAATTAATGAACGAGAGAAAAATTATGTTAGATAAACGAAAAGATAACCGTCGAAATATCTCAGATATCAGTAAAAAAATTCAAACATCAATACGACAACACAGAAAAGCGAAAAGACTAGAAGTACTAGGAGAACAAATAGTGAAAACAGGCGGAATCAAAAAAGGTCTTAAGCAACTGAAAGAATACACGCAATTGATACCTAACATGAAAACCAAAAATAAGAAAGGAAATGCAAAATTGACAACAAAAAGATCATCAATAGCTAAGGTAGCTACAGAATTTTATACGAAACTACACTGAAACAGACAAAACAATATGTACAGAAACAGAGAAGTACACTCATGAAGAAGAAGTCCCTTGTATAATTGAAACGGAAGTCATAAGAGCTATGAACGCACAGAAGAGCGGCAAAGCACCTGGTGATGATAAAATTTCTAACGAACTACTAAAAGACACTTTACCCGTAATTTCCAAACCTTTGACGCATTTATTTAACGAAATATTAGAAAAAAAAAAGTACCATCACAATGGACGAAGTCTACTATATTCCTGTTACACAAAAAGGGAGATAAAAATGAAATAAATAACTACAGACCTATAAGCCTGATGTCCAATTTATACAAAGTGTTTTCCAAAATAATACTTGGCCGACTAACTAAACACCTGGAAGAAAACCAACCAAGAGAACAAGCTGGGTTTCGAGCCGATTATTCTACTATTGATCATATTCACGTGGTGAAACAGATAATTGAAAAGCTTAATGAATATGGCCAACACTACAGCATAGCATTCGTCGACTACAATAAAGCTTTCGATTCTCTGAGTCAACTATATCTGGAGAACGCTAGATAACCAGGGCATAGAAAGCAAATACATAAAAATCACAAAAAAGATATACATGAACTCCACAGCTACAATCCAGCTTGAACGGCAAGGAGAAAAATTTAATATACAGAAGGGCGTCAGGCAAGGTGATCCACTCTCACCGAAACTTTTCACGGCGGTGTTAGAAAATATATTCAGAAATATAGACTGGGAAGACTTTGGAATAAATGTAAATGGAACAAACCTAAATCACCTAAGATTCGCTGATGATATTGTGATATTTGCAGAGAGACCAGACATACTCCAAACTATGTTAAACCAATTAGATAAAGAAAGTAAAAAAGCAGGCGTGCCTTTGTTCGGAAGGCCTGTAGACCTACGAGCTAATAAAAAAGAATGTGAGCTGTGGCTTTCACTGTCCAGAAACAAGACTAACGCGCGACACATCAACCTTAGCAAAACAACTTCAGCTTTTCAACGGCTTTCGGGTAGCTTATTTACTCCGAAGTTGGCCGCTGACTCATACGAACTTATTTACTTTTTAACGTCAGCTTTTGAAACGGAAACTCTCAGGCTGTTTCTGGCGGCAACTGAAATCTACTTATCACTTGAGTTTATGGCTATCACAGCTAACGAAAATCATGAGACGGCTAATCTTTACAATAGACAGCGCAGCACTCGCCTCACAAATGCACTCGGTAGGCCAGGTCTGTTAATTTGTCTTGTCAATTAGCTGACAAAAATACAGCCATTTAAGGACTAAAAGTCACAGATCTTGAGCACATAACGACAGAGCTGACATCCTAATAAAAAAACAGCAAAATTAACTTTTACTGCATTTTACACAAGCCTCTCTAGTGTACCATCAACAAAGATAAAACACAGGCTAAAAACTCACTCTGAAAGTGATCCTTATGACTAAAGCCTTAAACAAAGGAATCTATCGCGGTTGCTTCCAGGATGAAGAAACAATAGAGCATGTGATTCTTCACTGTACAGCTACAAATAAAGCCAGAGTACAATTGGGAAAGCAGGAACTAATAGGAACTTGCTCGCCATCATTCACAACACTATCGAAAATGATGGAACAGTAGTGCCATCAATCTAAAGTCTTTCTCCATTATTTTAAGGAGTTGGCTTAGTTGGGGTCAGGTTAGTAGGAAGACTATACAACCCAGGACGTCAGTGCACTATCTTATTCCCTCACCTAGAATTAGAATTACAATTAGAGTCGGACGATTGGTAAATTTTCTAATGGTTTATTTTCGTTGATTCTCTGTTTACATGGTCATGATTCAACTTCATTTAAAGATTACGGCATAGGTAACTGCCATAGCTTTTCTATTATTTAGTCTTTTTGATTCTGGTAAATCCGTCGCAATTCACTGTAAACATACGATGTTTGATCAGCAGACAAAAGTAAGACCAGCAATATCATCATCTCCATCGACATACGGATTTTTGAAACCTACGTCATTGACATCATCGCTTGAGCTTCTCAACGATTGATATAGTTGCATGGCCATTAACACTTTTATAGCAGTTTCATGGTCTTTTTATGGTTTTTTTTACTTAAACTGTATCTGTAAAAATACATTTTTAACAAATATGAACAGACTGTACACAGGCACAGGACAGGACAGACAGTAATGTCATATTTATAAAATAAGCAATACTACTTAGGCTTCAATAAAACAATCATCTTAACAGGTCATAAAGTAATAACTCAATCAATTCTGAGGTAATATAGTCGTATGTTAAAATATTTTTTAAAATACTCTAAAAAAAAAAATATTAACAAGCAAAAAAGTCCCAACTATAAATGTAACCACGTATTATGGTTTTATTACCAGGCAAAAGAGTCATAACTTTGATATAATGCCATATTAACTATTTACCTGCGATGTTTTTGTATCAAAGCTGACAATCACAATGTTTTATGTTGAGATGTGACAGGTTAATTAGATCGGCGAGCGCGTTTGCTGAGTTTTTTTATTTTACTTTATTTGGGACAACAAACAGTTTAGCACATTTGAGACTTAGGTACTAGGTACTTAAAGTAATTGTGTTATAATTAAGGATGAGTAAATGCACAACCCACTACGTTATCCTCGAAACATTCGATTCGATATCCTCGAGTTACATTGTATTAAAATGTAACTCGACCGTACTACTTGATGAATTAATGAACAATATGGATTGTCAATAAAGAGTTATAGTGCAATTTATTTGTGATAAAAAGACGTAACGTACAAGAGTAGTAGAGTTCTTTGTGATAGAGCTCGTCCGGGGAAGGACTACCACCATACCTATTTCTGCCGCCAAGCAGCAATGCTCGCATTGCTGTGTTCCGGTTCGAAGGGTATGGTTTCCGGTGAAATTACAGGCACATGAGACTTTCCATCTAACGTCTCAGGGTGGTAACACGCAAGTGATATCTATGATGTTGCATGCGTACATAGGCTACGGTAACCGCTGACCATCAAGTGGGCCGTACGCTTGGTTGCCACTTTAGTGGTATAAAAAAAAAAAAAAAAAAAAACGTAATAATATAACTCACCAGTCTAGGGAGTAAAAATTCATTTTTTCGATGGCATACGTGGCTAAAAAGTGCATAATTTCGAGTTACGACGGTGTTACTTGTGAGGTGCGAAATGTATTTTCATAGATGTAGGTAATTAATAAGTTTCATAATAGAAGAAAGGTACCTATATAGGTATACTTTACTTACCTTACCAGGTGCCTACCTACCTACCTATTCAAATAAAAAAACTCCAATGCGGATGTACCGTTACCGTAACGCTGAACTTATGTAGGTACGTAGATACGGTACCTAGCCTAACATTCACGTTCACGAACGAGATAAACCATCTGATAATAATTAAATTATTATAATGAACAAACAAAACACATTCTTATACAGCTCTTTGTAAAGGTAAGATAATCTTTTAATAATAATCGTTTTTACTGCTACGAAAGCATTGCGGGTATTCTTTGCAGTAGACCGTACGTACTGTACAGCTAGGTACACTACCACTAATTACTCTGTGCTACCACAGAACAGACATTATGACACTACTTACTTTGATGTTCTAGGGACGTATGCTGGCAAAATTTTTTATGGTACTGTAGGTAGTACCCACGGACGTTCAAGTGGTTATAGCTGAACTTTCATCATAGCATAGAGTTCGTTCATAAAATAAGTACCTACCTACCTACTGCCAAAATATTTTAATACTCTGATAGCTAAATAAAAACGCCGTCTCTCTCTCTCAATCGCGCGGTCACGTCAAAGGACCAATTTTATAGTGACCTAGGCCACTATGAAATTGGTTTGTAACACCATAGAAAAATTTGAAAAAATATAAGACTAGCAATAACATACAATTTTATTTCTAGGTAGACAAACAAAGTTCTTTATGAAATATGTTTATTGAGTTCTTCTTCTTCTTCTTTTCTTTTATGGCCTCTGTGGCTAGTTTGCCACAATTTTGCCAGTGTCAAGTGTATTAGTTTGATTGTCGCTTAGCAACGTAAACAAACGAAATTTGGAAAGAAACGATGACTTTTCTTTCAAAATTCTCCTGGAAAGTCTTTGACTAAATTACCAACCAACATTACCCCTCCATTTCAATTACTAACACTTGTGCTAAGTAAACAAGTTAAATTGGATAAACTGCCACCAAATTTATGCAATAAAACTAAAAATAACACGAGAAAAATAATTAAAAAAGGGAAGACCCATGTCGTTTTGACAAGATAGCCAAAGACAATCTCACCATGACAGTTATTAGCAACGATCATATTGTGACGCTTCTTGACTTGATCTTGACTTTGACAGTTTTGGTTTCGCTGTTTTGTTTGGTTTTTTGTTGCGTTAAAATGTCAAAATGACATTTCTGTATTTCACGCATGCTGTTACGTAATTCGATTGCAATAGATTTTAAAGATATCAATAGAAAACTGATATATTATTGACAGGTTGCTGATAGAAATCAGATTACAACTGGAAAACTACTTAATAACCCAGCTGTTCGTTATACCCGCCATGTTGTTTTGCTTTGTGTTGCACTCCTTCACAAAGATAAACTTACTTTATCCTAATAAGAAATAAGCCAAAATAAAATAAATAAACAGTGTTAAACGGTTTCTTTAATGATTATCTAATAAGGGGTTTTCGTCTCAAGTTATTAAAAAAAAAAGCTGTCTATTTAGATGGCGGTAGATCAACTGGCGAGCCCAAGAGAATGTAAGCACTACGTTTGGCGAGCTATGGTGAATGTCTATAGAATTCAACATTGGTTGCTCCTGCTGTCACTGTTTGTCATACCTCTGGCTGGTGTCAAAGTCATAGTACGTACTTACGTAGTACACTAACTTTGGTCGTGCTGGATTTCAATTATTTTGCCTCAAGCAGGACATGAACCCACAACCTTCCGCTTGACACGAGATGAAACACAAACGGAATTACCATTTTTTTTTTGTTTTGATAATAAGGATATCAAAACAAAAAAAGCCAGTATGGCAGTAGGGCAGATAGCGCCATCTGTCAAAGCAATCGGAACTACTTTTTTTTTTAAATCTCGAATCGAAAACCTCATTATCTAGACCCCTACAAAGGACCAAGGCCCGGCTCCATTACTGCGTGAAACAACTCCTTTGTTGTAAAAGCCTTCCTTCGTAGTTGATTGAAGTACCTACTACCTACCTACCTACCTACCTACCTAAGTTAACTTTGTTTTTAACTCGGTTTTACTTTCATTGCAGGCCAGCTGGATCAATACAAGTGACCGAAAATTCTTTCATAAACAAACTAAAATCTTCAGGAAGAAGTTTAGTGGTGTTCTATGGATCCCAGACGGGTACCGGAGAAGAATTCGCTGGCCGTCTGGCCAAGGAAGGCATTCGGTATAAGATGAAAGGCATGGTCGCCGACCCTGAGGAGTGCGACATGGTACGAGAATTGTTTAGATTCATTATTTATTTTTAACTAGCGACCCGCCCCGGCTTTGCACAGGTGCCATAATACTGTTTTCTTGAATTTCTCTTGTATGGTATACCTTTTTTGTTTAGTAGATCAGTAATAATCTGTCTTTCTCTCTCTGATCTATTGATTATAACTGCATTAAAATCCTTTGCATACATACATACTTAAAGACAGACTTTTTTCTTAGAATAGGCTAACGTTTGACCACTATCTCGCCTGTTGTATTGTGTGGTCTAAGCTGTCGCACGCTTGCCTAGAGAAAACCTATTCACTCGTGATTTGAAGACATGAATTAGATATCGGGAAACACAGACTCCGGCAAAGTAATAATATAAACTACATTATTTATAGACTTCTTCAACTGAATCGAACTTGCCACATGGTAAAATAAAACACCCGCAATTTTATGATACCGTTTAATATGCTCAATACTAATTAATAATTTAATAGATTATTTTTTTCTAAATAACATTGACGATAAAATAAAAGTAGGTAATGTTAGATTTCATGATATTTTTTATTTCTAAAACCATATGTTTATTAGAAAGTTTTTATCCTAACTAAACACTGATCATTTCGACTAATAGAATAAAATAGCGGGGTTACATTTTTATTTTTAGCTGGTTCTATTCTCGAGTGAGGCAAGCGAATCTTACCTATTCTGCAAAATGCAGTTTTGTTTCTTTTTATAAGTACTAAAGGATTTATTAAAAAAACCACCCTGCATAATATAATATACCTACCCCTACAATACAAATCCATTAAAAGTAATTAAATTTGAATGATTCTAACACTCTTTGGTTTGTTATTACGTATTACATTACATCTCGTATACCAGATAAATGAACTCTGGCTTTGTCTGCTTTAGGTACCGACAAAAGTAAATATAATAAATGATAGCAGAGTAGATAACTAGCAACTTACCTAATTCGAACTTTAGATATTAAAAGCCTGCAATCAGCATGACAGACAATAATTATTTAGATAGATAGGTTGTAATAAATCACTGACATGACATGACTCAGCTGCCTTATAGCTTAGTGTTGTTTAATTTGAAGGTATTGTACCTAAGTTTTCAACTGGCTTCACAGCTTAGTTGATAGCAGAAGCCGTATCCGGGATAAAACTTTTGACTATCGGAAACGTTAACGTATCGTCTAGTCACCCAGAGTGCTTAGCACGAAAAACTCGTTAGACAATCGTGTCCAGCTTTAGACAGCTTCTTCTTCACTAGAGTGGTATGGAATTTTGGTACTTTTATAGAAAGAGGCGCTGTTAAAAATCCTATACAAATTGACAGCTGGACGATACGTTTACATTTACGACGAGTTTTTCGTGCAAGGCACTCAGTACAGGCTGTATCCGGAATAAAGCTTTTAGCAATCGTAAACGTTACGCTGTAAAAAATATTTGTATTTCAATAAACGTAGAGGCGCTGTGAAAAATCCTATAAAAATTGACAGCCGTCAAATGTCGACCAATCAAAGACCAATAATATTCAAAATTATTTTACAGGAAGAACTAACGAAATTACAAGATATATCCAATTCACTAGCAGTATTTTGCATGGCGACGTACGGAGAAGGAGATCCGACCGACAATGCCATGGAATATTACGAATGGTTGAAGAATGGTGACCCCGACCTAACCGGACTAAATTATGCGGTAGGTACCTACACACAACACCTACTTGATGTTTATGTGATTGCTACACAAAAACTCTTTGGGCCAAATTACGATATGCAGAGAATATTATATATAGGTAAATATAATGTTTAGCTCCAAAACTTATATAACTTAGTAAGTAGGCGTGGCGTATCAAGAAAGTACTTAAAATATACTAAACAAAACAAACTAAAACAGTTAGGTACTAAAATTATTATGCTTGTGTCCGCAGGAGTTACCATATTACTATATGTATAATATATTACCATATTCATATACTGCAAGTGTCCCTTATACAAGCTCAAATACAGACGAAATGGGCGTAAAAAAGTCCTTGACAACATAGGAACATCAACTACTCTGAAGGCTATTTAGCGTACCTAAATTGGGAGTAGTTTATGCAAAAATTTCTGACATGTATATAGTCAAAGAGCATAGCCAGGCACCGTTAATCAAATAGTTAACTTCGTTAATCGTTAATCCGCTACAAAAAAAGTTAGCTTCGTAAAACATTAAAGCGTTACATTTCGGAAGAATTAACTCAAGTTAACGTTAAACGTTAATCCGTTAATATGTGTAAAATTGCATCTATAAGTCGTTTATAATATTCTTTATAATAATATCTGTCTAACTATGAGCCTATCAATATCTAAATGTCAAAACTGTAACAAATCATAACTAGGTGACGGTAGTAAATATGTCACCGTGGTAGAACGCGCTGACGAAAACTCACAGCCGCGAATGACATTGCTGCCTTCAATTTGTATTAAGTGTGTCAAACTAGAGTCCAATAAACCTATATATACCCATATTATAGTGTTTGATTCTACAAGGCTTCACACCACGCTTGGTCGCTCACTACCGAATCTAGGGCTCCGACTTGTACGCTAAACCCGTAGTACAATATCGTTTAAAATATTCTTTATAATAATATCGTTTATAATATTCTTTACAACTAAATTACACTGCACTCTTTATCAATTATCAACACGCAATTGATCACTGACAGTAATTTATAATAACAACAAACAAACAATACACTCTTCACTCTAAGCACCGGCGCTAAGTAATGAAATGATCAAACTTCGCAGTTTTCTTTCTCACTCGCACGCGCCGGCAAAATATGTGTAGTTTTGTTTTTGTTTCACTCGCTGCTACGCGCCGCCGGCACTTGTGGGTACCGTGCGGTAACTATTAAGCATTAGATTAACGATTAACGGACTTTTGCATATTAACGAAAGTTAACGTGTCCGTTTTTTTAAAAGTTTACTTAAAAGTTAATCCGTTAATCAAAATGTTAACTTCGTTAATTAACGATTAACGGGTTAACGAGTTAATGCCCAGCTATGTCAAAGAGTATGAGCTTATTTATAATTTTCAAAAAGATAATTTATTTTCTTAATAATAGAAGTTTGAATGTTACATGGATCACTTTGAAACGTCTTACGTCGTCTTCGAAATATTACATAAACCATATTAACGATATTTTTGGATATCGATGTTGTCCTTTCGATGTTTAACGTACGTCGATACTTTCAGATCGATATCTACATTGATTTCAATATCGATGTTTCTTTTTTTTTTGACTATATTGCCAACTATACTTTTTTTTTAAACGTGAAACGAATATCCCTCATTTAAAATAAAATCTAAATGCATGTGTGTTAAACTGTAGCACAGCCAGCACAAGCAGAAGAGCATCAGTAGCTGCTGTTGAGAATCACAAACACAGTCACAAACCACTATTACAAAAAAATGACGTAATAGTAATACGTATAATTAATAGAATGTCAAAGTCATTGTCACTTTCTAGACGTCACTTGCGTGACAGTCACACTTGACACTGGCAAAATTGTTTACAGATTGCTACTGCCATTTAAAAAAATTAAACAGCTGTTCTCGAACTTCGTTTGTGAAAGAAAAGAATTACCGGGGAGTGAAGTCAAGAAAGTAGACATTGAAATTAATTAATAATGTATTTAGTTCACTGTGTATTTGCAAACCGAACTAATAATTATTAATAACCTTCATTTATTGTGCGGCTACGTAATGATAAACTACTTCAACCTTGTCCTTAGTTACAATACATTACATCATAGGACATAAATGTTTTGTGAACTTAAATTTCGAAAGAATGAACGAAATGTAAAAGAGATAAAGGACTAAAATGATGAGTGTATTTATTGGAATACTACCAAGAGTCGTAAAACGACGATTGTTCGGGTCTGCTATTTCAAAGTTAAGATTAATGGTAGGTATTCTGTGGTAATAATCAAGTATTACTATTCGAACTGGAACACGGGAGTCGTTTATGTAGTTACTTAACTATCTAGTTTTACTTCCAAGTGATCTATTTATCCAAACTGAAGTATTCAGATACCTACTAAGGATACTTATTGTATTTGTTACAGAGTTAAAATAAAACTACTTCTATAGGTAGTACCAAGCAAATCTTATATTTTTGTTATTTACAGGTATTTGGTTTAGGTAACAAAACCTATGAACACTATAATGCTGTAGCAATATATTTAGACAAAAGGTTAGAAGAGCTTGGTGCTTGTCGTGTGTATGAACTTGGACTCGGAGATGATGATGCCAAGTAAGTTATATATTCAATCCTTTTAGTATTATAATTGCGCAATTGGGTATTGACAGATGTAGGTTTGGATGTTTGTAATTATAGTGGTTGAACCATTATAACCAAATAACCAATAGAATTTGCATGGAAAAACACACAGAGTTGGTCAAGAACTTCATTACAAAGTCCTTGCATAAAGTTTATTAGGGTACATTGCAAGCTGCAGCAACTGTGGTGAAGTTTGTATTAAGTATGGTTTCATCATACATATTTAAATCTACTCGTATTCATCAAAATACCCACTTTGCATTAATTATACATAATTTGCATAAAGAGGTTTCATATTAAATCCAAGTTAAATGACCATTCTTTTCAAAAATTTTTAAGGTAAGTATTTTTTACACTGACGATGATTAAAATGCAAATTAAAACATAATATAAACATTTTACCAAATCTTTGCACAGAATTTGTATTATGCATCTATTGATCCACCAAGTCCTTGGCCATAAACATAGTAAATATTATTTTAACATTACCACATTTCTATTTTAGCATTGAAGATGATTTCATTACATGGAAAGATAAATTTTGGCCAGCAGTGTGTGAGAAGTTTAATATTGAAAGCACAGGTGAAGAGGAGTTGACTCGACAATTCAGCTTGGTGCTCCACCCTCCTGGAGAGATTGAGCCCAACAATGTATTCTCTGGAGAAATTGCCAGGTTGCATTCCCTGCAAGTACAAAGGCCGTAAGTTATTTCAACTTATTAGAATCAATCAATACCCAGTTTCTGCAACTAATTACATGATTTAATTAACACTTTTTACTTTTTATCAAGATACAAGTGTTGAAATATAGGTTGGTGGTTGAGATATATAATAAAGACCTCCAACTATTAAAAAAGAGATGTACCATAAGTAGTTTTATGCATTTACTGCCAGATTACATTGTACTTGTACCAAACTGGTATTTAATAAAGATTGTACCTACTACTAAATGTGTATGAATATTGGAAATTGTGTTGTATTCCAAAGTCTCTTGTGATAGCAGGCAGAAGAATGCCACCTTTCAAATCACCAAAGAGTAAAAAGGTACTGACAAAGCGCGCCGCCGCGTCGTCATCGAAAACGCAGGATATTTTTGTAATAATGTAAATAAATAAATAATGCTGAAAAATCCACACAGCATCATCTAGCCCCAAGCTAAGCAGAGCTTGTGTTATGGGTACTAGATGACTGATTTACTTAATACAATACAATACTTAAATATAATAGATATTTTTTATTATTTATAGAAAAAACCAAAACATCTGGAACAAATATTTGCAGATCGTACAAAAATTTGGCCCAAGGCGGGAATCGATCCCGCAACCTCGCCACATCGGTCGTCAAATAATAAAGATTATTTTTTCAGGCCATATGACGCTAAGAACCCGTTTCTTGCGCAAATCGCAGTCAATAGAGAGTTACACAAAGGAGGAGACAGGTCTTGTCTTCACGTTGAGCTGGACATTTCAGAATCCAAAATGCGATATGAAGCTGGTATGTAATGTATATATACCTTCATGATACACAAAGATGTAAAAGTTTGAATGGATGGATGGATAGATGAATGAAGATGTTTGTCACTCAATCACGCCAGAACGGCTGAATGGATTTGTATGTTTGGCACAGAGATAGATCATAGTCTGGAAAGAACTTTGTTACGTTTTATCCCTAAAAATGTACGGTCCCGTGTTCCACGCGAGCGCAGTCGCGGGCAACAGCTAGTACTACCTAAAATAACCAGTGATCACTTGCAGATCTTCCAATTTTAACTTGTACATTGTAATGTTCAATCCGGTAATAATGAGTCGTTTATTATTATTACGGTAATTTAACCTTTTGCATTGTATGTAAATGAATTCACACCGGCATTTACGTACCGATTACATAAGTAGAAAAAACGCGATCGTAATCTTCGTGAATTCAATACGTGACTTTTAGCAGGCACATATTATTGAATGATTTTATGCCCTTTCTATTAACCCGGTGGTCTGGTGCTAGTGACCCCGCCTACAAATACTAAAGTCGTGCGTAGGTACGAATTGGTGCAAAAATGGGATTTTCTTTTTAAAATGTATGTGTCCAATGCCAAAATTGAAGCATTGGCATTGGACATACATTTTGAATAAACGATGATGGAAATCATCGTGAGGAACCCGCGGTATGTATATAACCAAAAATTCGAAGGTCATGTGTGCCATTCACGAATCCAACACGCCTGCAGTTCCCTTTACTATAAACCTAAACACAGTAACGCTTGCACACTACCGCTTGCTAAGCAGGTTATCTAGCACTGTGGTTTTGCGGCGGTGGTACCCAACCCATCCACTAAGACGAACTCCTACAGAAGAGTCCTTCTACCGGGTTAATTATTATTATTATTTATTTATAATGGATCACCAACAAAAAATACACAGGCATACACATTTATAAAATACAGAGGTATAGTTCTCACAACGGATCTCGGCCGTCGTGAAATTAGCCGTTTCGAAGCGCAATGGTACTTTTTTAAACTAAACTGTCTTTGCGCATCACAAACGGCTAACTTCACGGAAGCCTAGATCCGCTGTGCGAACTATACTCAGGTCAGGTGCTCTCTCATTTGAATAGTTTTTATGAAACCTATGGGTTTCTAGTACCTACCCGAACTAGTTAGAAATTTCGAGAGCCAGTGGCAGTTACAAGTTATAAATATAAAACACTAGCTGTTGCCCGGGACATCGTTCGCTTGGAACTCGGGAACCGTACACTTTTCTCCGGGATAAAAAGTAGCATAATAATATATCATTTTCCCGATTATTACTTATCCTTGTTTTACTGTCAAATCTGTTTATATAGTTCTTATTTAGAGTTACAACATCCATCCATCAAAACAAACAAACAAACATCCAAACTTCCGCATTTATAATAATAGGTTTTGTCTGAAAACCAGTGCAGCTTCACATCACACTCTGTTTATGTGTCGCAGCTTAAACTGAGACAGAGCCTCTTTGACCCACACACAGCAGAAAACTAATTGGCACAGTAGGGCACAGTTCACCAGTTAGTAGGTAATCTTGCTTAAAAAAATGTCATGTTGTTTATCCTATGTACCTACTTATAGGTCTCACGACGGATCTCGGCCGTAGTGAAATTAGCCGTTTCGATGCGCAATGGAGCTTTTTCAAACTAAATTGTCTAGATCCGCTGTGCGAACTATACCTACCTATTTTCTTTTCTTTTTATTACTTAAGTCTCTTGTTTTATATTTTTTTGTTTTCTTTCTGTGTGTTTGTCAAATAAACCGAATTTCATATTGATTTCGATACTAGCTGTTGCCCGCGACTTCGATCGCGTGGAACTCGGGAACCGTACTTTCGAGTATAAATCGGTTGAGTAGTTGTTGAGTTATAGAGGAACAAACATCCAAACTTTCGCATTTATAATATTAGTGTGATGGTGTGAAGTATGTGTGATATTTGCAGGCGACCATGTGGCGGTCTATCCGATCAATGATAGCGACCTCGTGAAAAGGCTCGGAGACCTTACCGGGGCTAACTTGGACGAGATATTCTCTCTCGTAAACACCGATCAGGAAAGCACTAAGAAGAATCCGTTCCCGTGTCCGACCTCATACCGCACCGCTCTCTCCCACTACATTGAGATCACCGCGCTCCCTCGCACGCATATACTCAGGGAACTTGCCGAGTACTGTACTGATGAGGAAGTAAGTATTTGTATTAATAAGTTGGTTATAACGTCATTAGCTGAGACTTTCCGCCCTGCTTAGTTGAGTACCACTGCAAAAACAAATTGATAAAAACGCAGACCTATATACGGAAGTAAATAACTATTTATCTTTATTGTAACATACCGAATAATTTTATTTACTTACTTAAATAACACGCTAAAGCAAATTAACACTCAAAGTCGAAAAGGTCTCAAGGTATTTTTCTTCGATTTGATTTTGTGTAGGTCTAACCAAGCGCGCGCATGCCAGTGCGAGTGAAAGTGTGCTATCTCGCTCTTACTATAATTGGGTAGGGCCAACCATGTCACTCATACATACAACGGCACCGTTTACTTAACACAAACCATGCACGCGACGCGTTTGCTCTAAGTAATGTTTCTAATAACTACTATTTTGTTAACTTTGTTGGTTGGCTGGGATCGACCTTCGTGATCGATCGACTTCTGGTATGATCAAGCTAGATCTGTTGATCATTCCTAAAAAAACTCCCGTATATCTACATAACAATGGTCTATCGAAATCTCAAAAGCCATATTATTATTATAATGAGAAACCTAAACATAATTAAATATACATTTACAATTGCGGATTTACCACGACAAGGACATTTTTTATTGGTTGTGACTGTGAGGTCATTGGCTACTAAGCTTAGTAAGCTTATATAATTTATCCTTTGTACACAATTTAGAACATAAAAGTATGATGTCCCAAAGTGACTACACATTTTAAAACATAAACTTTAATTTTAGTTTTCCTTTGTAGGTAAAATGTAAGGTTTTTCAGTGATATTTTCAACTATTATACATGCAGCACCCGTAAATACATAATAAAATTCTATACCGAACTTATAAATAAACAGTTATTATTTTGATGTTTAAATTATTTGCCTTTGACTTTACTTACGTTATAGTTCTCACGACGGATCTCGGCCGTAGTAAAGTTAGCCGTTTCCATGCGCAATAGAGCTTTTTCAAACTAAATTGTCTTTGCGCATCACAAACGGCTAACTTCACGGAAGCCTAGATCCGCTGTGCGAACTAGGTATAGTAGTGAATTTTAACTACCTAATATGCATGTTTTTACTATGACTACAGGACAAGAAGAAACTCATTCTTATGGCGACCAATTCAACAGAAGGCAAAGCGTTGTACCAGTCGTTCATCGTAGAAGCCTGTAGGAACATCGTGCACATTCTAGAAGACATTCCGTCGTGCAAACCGCCGTTGGACCACATTTGCGAGCTGTTGCCTCGTCTCCAACCTAGATACTATTCAATTTCATCCAGTCCCAAGGTAACAGTCAGTTTATCGCCCATCCAAATGGTGACTACGCGTACAGTGTTTAACTTCGTGGATCTTTTTTTTTTTTACTTGGAATAGGCTAACGTTTGACCATTATCTCGCCTGATGTTAAGCGACGATGTGGTCTACGGTGGAGCACGCTCGCCTAGAAGAAACATATTCACTCGTGATTTGAAAACAACAGGTTGTAATAATCGGGATACACAGACCGGCAAAGAGTTCAATTCTTTAGCGGTGCGCAAGAGAAACGCAGAAGCGAAACGCTTTGTGCTTGATCTTGATCAAATTGTACAGCTATGTCTAGAGCGCTTCTCATTATTTACCATGTATCTGTATTCCAGCTTCACCCCGAAACGGTGCACATAACGGCAGTGGTGGTTGAGTACAAGACGCCGACGGGTCGCGTCAACAAGGGCGTGGCGACCACCTGGCTGGCGGCGCACAAGCCGGAGCCGGGCAAGCCGCTGCCCCGCGTGCCCGTCTACATCAGAAAGTCACAGTTTAGGTGAGATATAGCTTGTGTTCTTCATCAGAAAGTCACAGTTTAGGTAAGATACAGCTTTTACTCTACATCAGGAAATCACAGTTCAGGTGAGATACAGCGCTCTTCTATTCTACATCAGGAAGTTATAGTACATACGTACAGCTTGTACCCTACATCAGGAAATCACAGTTTAGGTGAGATAACAGCTTGTATTCGACATCAGGAAGTCAGTTCAGGTAAGATACAGCTTGTACTTGTGTGTATAAAAAAAATACACTATTCTTGTCGTTCTAACATCAATATAAGATAGGGAGAGAGGGAGGATAGCAACTGATTTTAAAATATTTGAGGTTCTAAAAAGATTTTGGATGTGTTTCACATTAATTGATTTTAATTTCTAAACTTTCGCATCTGAAATATAGTGTGGTTACAGTAGCGACTAAGCGAGTTATTGAACCTCAACAATTCAAGATTTTATGACGAGTAATCTAGTTATCTCGTCATGCTTGTTATGCATTATTATCCTCATGCTACCTTCGTGCGGGCAGTTTCGACATGGAGGGCAAGTTACTTATATTGAGCTATCTTGAAACTGAAGTATTTATAAATTATCATCGACGGAAATATAGTCATTATCTGATTAATTGATATCAATTTTCATTTCCTTAATCCATTAAAACAGTAGTAGGTATACATTATATCAATAAATTTTTATTTTTGAACATTTACATATGTACTAAAACTAAAAATAAATATAATTTTGTACCTAAAGATTTGTTACTGTATTGAATATTATGGGAAATCACAGTCGTTAGAATTGCTTCTTTACATTATATTTCACATAATTACGTGGACATAATAATGAAAATCATGTCCAAATATATAAAATCGTTGTGGGACTGACTGACTGACTGATTGACAATCAAAGCACAGCAAGGGACTTAATATTCGGAAGGTGTGTTCTTTTTAATGTGTAAGGTTGCATTAAAAAAAAACTCAATTCAACTTCTAGAGTACCTACGCAACGGGAACGTGAAGTTTGTAATAAATAGTCAGCAAAAACAAAGTCGCGGGGCATAAAAGTGTCAATAGTATTTTTATTTTACTTATTATATATTTTAGTAAGTTTGAGTTTGTTATTTTGTACATGTAGTAGGTATTATATACAAGGTCTACCAACACACGACTATTGTAACAATATGCACAAAATAACAAACTCAAACTTACACTCAGTATTATGCAATGCAAAGTTAATTGCACACTTTACTGTACTTTACCTAACAATAATAAAGTTACTTAATTACCGACATAAATTACAACAAACAATACCTAGGATTACTTACCTATAAATACTTTGATAAAAAAGAGAACGGAATGTACAATCGAAACACAACATAAATCTATATACGGTTTCTATTAAATTGTATATCTTATTCATAAAGAAACAGTCATAATAAGAGTAATAGAGTTCTCTGTGATAGAGCTTGTCCGGGGAAGGACTACCACCATACCTATTTCTGCCGCCAAGCAGCAATGCTCGCATTGCTGTGTTCCGGTGCGAAGGGTATGGTTTCCGGTGAAATTACTGGCACATGAGGCTTTCGATCTTAGCCTCAAGGTGGCAACCCGCGAGTGATACCTCTGGTATTGCAAGCGTTTATAGGCTGCGGTAACCGCTTACCATCTTGTGGGCGCTTGGTTGCCACTTCAGTTGTATAAAAATAAAAAAAAAGGGTGAGTTGCACCAATTGTTCGACAACGATTGAACAATTTGACGTTAACGTTAGATGGTGCAACTCACCCTAAGTTATTTTTTGTTTATTGTTATGGTTTAATGTATTGTTTTTTTTGTTAATGTCTTTTCTTATCATTCTTATGTCAGTAAACAAAGACGATAGATTTGAAAGACACATTAGCTAACAACTGTAGTACAATTATGAATATGGCCCTAAATCTCTGCTCTATAGATAGGCTCCAAAGCAAAGTCATTATTAAATCCTAGCATTTTTATTTTGCTAAAGGTTTGTCCTTATTTGTCCGACAACAAGGACAACATATTGTAAGTATAAATTGTATTATAAGTAATTAGAAGAGGTGCTTGTCATATGTGTTGAAGTTTAAACACGTTTTGTCCTCATTTAGTTGTTAACATTATAATAGGGACAAATTATCAACAAAGAGTTCTTATTACGTGTATACTTACCGTCAATAATAGGTTTTTTTTGTTAATGTCATTACTCTTGTCTTTGTATTATTTCGCGGTTGTTAGTTCGTTAGTCGATATTTAGGACCTTATTCATAAACGTAGGTACTTACATTAAATCTCTCAATCATAATCTATAATCATTGTCCCGAAGACCTCACGCTAAGTACCCTTGTCGTGGGTAAAAACGTTCCAGTAACTTGGTATCACAACATACCAAGTTACTTGTTTAGGTACCCTTAGGAACGAATATTGGCAGATCATGCAAACATTAGCTGACGGTCCGTCACCTATCGTGGAGTGCCGTCCTTCGTCATAACAAGTCATAGATTTTTCTAAAAATATGGTCTAAAGAATTACTATCAAAATTAACTGTTTTTAACCTGTTTTTTATCTTTAATAATGGCGAACATAATAAGAATCAAACTGCTCATTTTTTGCGCCCTAAGTTTTTAAAAATGTCTCACTCGTATTGCGTTGTTACATCACGCACGTTGCGACTTCCTAGCACTATAAAAAGACCCTCTACATACTGCTGCTAGCTTTAAGACGTTTCAAAATGATTCTTGTGATATGATTGAATAAATATATTTTTTACTTACTTACTTTACTGTTTAGTATTCTTTGACGACTTAGGACTAAAGACAAGACGTGATGTGACGTAGCACCAATACTTTACAAATTAAACTAACTTATAACTTATGTTCGCAGTTAGAACTTTACTGCATGCATTCGCATTGAGGCGTGCATGAAATAGAAACCAGTGATATACACTTACATGACCTAATAGATTAATATTAGTATAATAATTGATCCCACTAATTCGCATTGGGTCCGCGTGGTGGATTAACACCCAAACACTCGCCCAAGAGTAAGCCAGTCCATTAGAACAGTGGGAACATTAGAATTCAAGACAGCTTTCTAATATTCCCACTGACGATGAATTGATCCCGTCGATGTTCGATAAAATATGCGCGATTGTGTTCTGAATAACACTGGGATATTATAATCTTTAATAACACAAAAGTTTTTTTTTTATACAACTGAAGTGGCAACCAAGCGTACGGCCCACAAGATGGTAAGCGGTTACCGCAGCCTATGGACGCTTGCAATACAAGAGGTATCACTCGCGGGTTGCCACCTTGAGGCTAAGATCGAAAGCCTCATGTGCCAGTAATTTCACCGGAACCCATACCCTTCACACCGGAACACAGCAATGCGAGCATTACTGCTTAGCGGCAGAAATAGGTATGGTGGTAGTCCTTCCCCTCGTCCTCTATCACAAAAAATTCTACTCCTCTTAAAAAGTATAGTTATAATTTCCCAGGCTGCCTATGCAGAGTTCAACTCCGATCGTGATGGTGGGTCCGGGCACGGGGCTGGCTCCGTTCCGCGGGTTCGTGCAGGAGCGCGCCTTCGCCCGCGCCAACGGGAAGGACGTCGGAGAGAACATCCTCTACTTCGGCTGCAGGCATCGCGGCGAGGACTTCATCTATGAGGAGGTTTGTAACTGTACCCGTTTGCTGGAAGTGATTTGACTAGCCGCAGACCGATAGTTTTTTTTTATCATGAATAGACCTTCGTTTGGCCACGATCTCGCCTGGTGGTAAGCGATAATGTGGCCGACGGTAGAGTACGAAGGCCTTTAAGACACCTGTTCACAGCCTTGAAGAGGCCCGGACTGTAGTTTTCAGGAAAAACAGAAGACTGCAAAGTATTCTACACCTTGGCTGTTTGTGATAAATATTGAGCAGATGTAGCGCTTGGTGCGAATGGGTGATATCCTGACAATTCAGGTACGGGTGGTACTGCGCCGTACGTCTGCTAGTCCTTTAATGAAAAGGAGATGGTGGGATAAGGTTCCTAGGCACATTCTCCGGAATGTATTCTGTAGAAGATAGATAGGCACGCAACTTTATATTATTGTACTTATCATTTAATTATTGTTATTTTCTGTCTTTAATTATTGTAATTGGGGTTAAACCCGTTTTAATTAAAGTAAATAAATAAACTTTGCGGCGGTGCTCGAGACTCTAGAACTTAGTCTCCTCAACTTGTTGTATTATGTAAGTGTGTCGTTGTCTTCCAGATGTTGCTGCGATAGGCAGGTCAGATTGCTGTCTCTTTCACACCTACAGTGCTAACCTTACATAAAAAGACGGCCTGTCGCGGTGAAAGACGGACGACAGCGACTAGCTAACCTACAGAATTCCAGGCACAATAGTTTTTGAATTGTTACTAAATCCAACAGTCCCATAGTCCCTTAGCACACCCAACAATCTATACTTGTTTTAATTTTCATTAGATAAAACTCAGTTTGTATCAGGTCCTAATAACAATATAGCGGCTATACAATTAACACAAACTTTCAGGAGCTGGAGAAGTATGCTCAGAACGGCGATGTGCAGTTGAACCTGGCGTTCTCGCGCGACCAATCGCAGAAGGTGTACGTGACGCATTTACTGGAGCAGAAGCTGGACCAACTATGGGACATCCTTGGAAATCGCAACGGACACTTTTATATTTGCGGGTAAGTGTTCTAAATAAGCCGCATAGTTATTTATTTTCATAACTGGTGTTTTCACGTACACCAGATATATATCGATGAAGACTGACCGATTTATAGATAAAAAATGTCGCTGTCGTGACTGTTTATGAGCTTCTTATCGATATATCGCGTCTATCTTAACCTAAAAAAAGTGGAAGCATGATTCAAAAAGAGCTGGTTATATTATAGTAATATGATGAGTAAGTAAGTTTGTATAAGTCTATGGCCAACTCTGGTGACAGAGTTTCTAGGCATCTGTCATGGCATAACAACTTTAAAAGCCGTAACAAACTGCTTAATGTGCCCTCCAAGCACGGGAGCGCTCAGTTGAAATTGCCACTGGCGGTCACCCATCCAAATGATGACTACGCGGAACAGTGCTTAACTTCAATTATCTGTTAAAGACAACTTAGCCAGCCACATCACAAGCGCTCCATATATGATGAGTAATATAGTAGGTTAGGTACCAAGTTTCATAATAACTTAATAAACTAATTTCAAAGAACATCTATATTCAATCAAATGCACTTTAAATTATTTATTTTTTGTTATAGAGACGCAAAGAACATGGCTGTGGATGTAAGAAATTTAGTTCTAAGAGCAATCATAGAAAAAGGTGGCAAGACGGAATCGGACGCCATACAGTATCTCAAGAAACTTGAGTCGATGAAGAAATATTCTGCGGATGTATGGAGTTAAGCATAAATTCAGTTTTATATGGACACTGAATGAATGAAGTTAAATAAATACACCATAAATTTATTTTTACTAAATAAATATCGAAGATGAACAATTGAACATGTAATAGTAAATTAAATTTATTTTTTTATATTTCTGTCAGTGTCCACAAACTAACTTGAATTGTTAATTTTACTTAGCACAAAATGTCAACATAATAAATGGTGATCTTCATAATTCGTTTTACGTTAATGACTACGATTGTGATACAATTATTATCTAAACGATAATGTCACAAGCTACAGTTTATAATCTTTTTAAAATTAATTTATTACTTTGCAAATGTTTGAATTGATGATGATAGATAACGCACGTGGCTTTCAGGAAATATTGATAGCTAACTTTTATCTTGATAATAGAACAGAACAGGGTCAGACGTTACCTATCTTACCGTTGAGTTATAATAACATTATATAGGTAAATATTATGTATGACAATGAAATTTTACGTAGGTATATGCAAAATATTTTTCTAAATGTATTGTCCAAATCTAAGATTTTATTGTCTGTTATTTTAAAATATAAAGGGGGTTGAATGTTTTTTCTTCTAATTTGAGTAATGTTTTTTATTGATGTAATTATAATAAATTTAGTTTTTTTTATAATAATATTATCACATCTTTGGCTTACAAATAGGCCACTATAATATCTAACGTTTCAAATTGTTTATACGTAAATAAGTGCTAGGGCTATTGTTAATCCGTATAGTACGTAAGAACACATCCTGAAAAAATCCGAGTTTAAATTTGCGTTATCTTATGTTTTTGATTTTAAGCAAAGGAGAAACCCAATGTCGGCTGTAACCGCAGGTGAACTTGACATCGGATTGTTTAGCACAAAAGTAATCTGTGAAAGAAACCCCCTTTCAAGTTGAGTAATTTTGTTTATATATTTTATGTAAGTGGACTGGGCATATAGTGTAAGATATTCTAATTTTTATAAATATATTTTATATTATTACTGGGTTCTTTTTTATTTTACGAGATAGTTTATTGATATCAGAGAGAAAAAGCGACATAATCGTGACAGTTTTCATGGTTCAGCTTATGCCCGTGAATAATCTGAACTTCGTTGTCACCATCATAAGTTAGCCGTTGCGATACGCAATGGAGCTTTTTCAAATTAAATTGTCTTTGCGCATCACAAATGGCTAACTTCACGGAAGCCTAGATCCGCCGTGCCAACTACACGCAGGGGCATGGACGTATTTGTATATTACGTCCATGCGCAAGGGTGACAAAAACACACCGACTAATTTTCCAAACACGCTTACGGAAGTGCTGCAACTACTTCTTCTTCTTCTTTTCTTTTATGGCCTCTGTGGCTAGTTTGCCACAATTTTGCCAGTGTCAAGTGTATTAGTTTGATTGTCGCTTAGCAACGTAAACAAACGAAATTTGGAAAGAAACGATGACTTTTCTTTCAAAATTCTCCTGGAAAGTCTTTGACTAAATTACCAACCAACATTGCCCCTCCATTTCAATTACTTACTCTTGTGCTAAGTAAACAAGTTAAATTGGATAAACTGCCACCAAATTTACGCAATAAAACTTAAAATAACACGAGAAAAATAATTAAAATGGGAAGACCCATGTCGTTTTGACAAGATAGCCAAAGACAATCCTGCTGCAACTACCAAAGTAGTGAATCCGTATATATATTCCTCGATAGTTTAGCGGCAGAGTTCGGCGTAGTCATACTTTAGGTGGTTTTGATCACTTAACAATCCCTAAAATTATGAATTTTAATTTGGAGAAATAGACACCCCAATGAACATCACAGGTTGTAAAGGGCTTAATTATATGGCAAGTAAAAAACATAGTATTTTTAAAACGATAATTTATTGATTTAACCGCAAATATATTAGTTTATGTACAAAAATAAGGACAACAAAATGCAAACGGAGTACCAGTAGTTTCTATGTATTCGAATAATTTACCATCCAGATTACAAATCTTGGTTTGTAATAAAGGTAGGTATAACTTTTAGATTACACTAAATGTGTATTAACCAAATAATGTATTCGAATACAAGCCTATCTAAACTGGCTTCATACTTTCAAAATAATCTAGTAATCTTGACTTCTACTTAATAACGGTCATCATTATCTAATGTTTCTAGGAAAAAAGCTTGCCAAATTCACTACAAAATTACTTGTACAAGATATTTCTAAAACAAACACGAATCATTCAACTTATTAAAATACTGAATTTACTTAAAACGTTGATACATCAAACTGCTTTTACTAATTTTTACATTATAAACTAATTAACTTACTCAACAAGTCAGGATACGCAAGTGCTCATTATAACTGTAAATACATATATAATTTACTTAAGATTTTCCATAAACGTAGACAGCTGAATTCTTCTGGATAGAATTTATGTTTAGTGCCATCTGAAAGTAAAAAATGGAAGCACTGACTACAAAGAGGCTGTTATTTTATAAGACTAGAATATTTGCAACTTTATGCATTTTCTAAATAAATGAAGAACATGCTCTACAAATCACTTAGATAAACAGATGGAACAATTTGTTTATTTTACTGCAAACATTCCAGCCGTATTTATAGCAATGAAGAACAAGATTTTATGCTGGCATATTGACACGGGCACACAAGTTCCAATAAGTATCTTCTTTTTACACAATTATTATTCTACACTTCGTATAACTGTACATTACCATACATTTTTCAGTCTTTACGCACAAAGAGAAACAATAAGCATTAAAAATAAAGTGAGAACACACTTCACTGTTTCAATTTACATTTTGTGACTTACAGCTTTGTCACAAAAATGATAGCACTGAGATCCAAAGGCACATTGTAATACGGCATTTTAAGCCAGGGGGTCTATATTTATCTGAAGACACTGTGACAGAAATTTGGCACTAAGAGCTTTGTTTAATTTAAAATGCATCCAAAAGTTGAAAGATAAGCAATAGAAACTTAATATTGAATTAAAATGCAAAGGGCAGTAACACAAGTGTTATTTTATAATGAGCATCCTGAACTTCTTACTTTTATAAACTCACTATGAATCATTGAAACATTTTATATTTAAAATCGGTCCTATTACTGGAACCAGTTAACTCTTACCATTATCTCTATTATTCCATATGATTTCTACCAATCAAAACAGTTTATTCATAAGCATTCTGTATTCATTAAGATGTTCATAATGTGGGAGGTAAGACGAATAAGAATCTGTTTTATTATAACATTAATTATGGTGAATCAGGTCAACAAGTGATCTTCATTATTCTACATTTGTTTGTATACTACTCCAATCAAAAGTGATTCAGTATTATAACAGACTATAAACAATTAAAATCTACATCAAAATAATATGCCTATAGAAAATAAACGTTTATTAATTTATCAGCTACGTGTCACAACTCATTAGAAGAGACTAAAAGCATAGCCATTCAGAGATCTGACTTGAACTTTTATGTAGCCGGTATAGTCTCGAGTGTAAAATATTATGTACATGTGTCAATGAAATGAAATGCAATTATTCCAATATACAACTAGTCAGCGTCATTATGTATCATGTGGAAGCAGTGAAGCCGGCGGCGGCGTGGCGGGACACGCTCACGAGTCGGTCGGCACGTCCCACTCGGCCAGGCCGCGGTCCACTAGCTCTCTGTTCAGGAATATTACTTGCTGAAACATAAAAAAACAAGATATAAATAACATCGAAATGATGCCAATTTTTTTATCATGGTTAATCTTGTCAGAACCTTGATCTTTTAGTTAAACTTTGTTTCATTGATATATTTAAAAATAAATTACGATTTAGTGGACGACCTTCTTTTATTTGCTCGAGGTCAATTGCGATTTCAAAATAAATATGCGACTGCCATAAAAATGTAGGTCCGAAACTTCGGAGCCCAAGAAATATGAACGAAGTACGAAGCACTTAGCTACAAGAAAGATACATGGGATTTATTTAATAATCACGTGCGGTCATCGCATTTGTTTTTTTTTTGGAAAAAATCTAATTCATGCATCAATTTAGCAACAAATCGACGGATTCATGGTACCAAATACACGACGCGACGCGACGTCCCGAAACTTCGAAATTATGTTTCATGGTAAACTTGTAAACGCATAAGCCGTGAGTCAACGCCGCGCTGTCAGATTACTAACATGAACACGTGATGAAGCGAAACCGCGCGCTTCGCATCGCCAAACGCCCGACTAGAGAAACGCAGGCACTCAAGAGGGCGAATCACGAGAAACTCGTTTGACAATCGTAAACGTAAATGTATCATTCAGCTGTCAATTTGTTTGGCATTTTTTGTTTGTTTTTTTTTTTGTTCATTTAGGGGCGTGTCCAGATCTGACGAATGCGCCGCTCGAGTTCTTCACTCGTGTATTTTTATATTTAATCTTACACGTGCAGAACGCGTGCAACCCGCGAGGGGCGCATTCGTCAGATCTGGACACACCCTTACGCACAAAAGGGGCGCTGTGAAAAATCCCATATAATTTGATAGGTACATAATACATTCTACGGTTACGATTGCCAAACGAGTTTCTCGTGATTCGCCACCTGGCTTTGTACTTTGGGCTGTTCGCAATGGGCGGTTCCGTCCCGTCAGCGGCAGTAGTGTAGTGATTACCTGAGGATGCAGCGTGAGGTACAGATGCACGAGCGGCAGTCCCGCCTCGTCGTAGCCGGCGACTTGCGCGTGGAGCAGCTGGCCCGCGGTCAGCCCGGCCATTATACGCAGCGCCTCGCCGCTCCATTCAGCTTCTGTATTTTATTTTAATTTTATATCTAGAAACTTATGGTCCATTTACACCAAACCATAATTGCATGCAAGAATTGCCTTGTCAATTTCATTTCAGAACATTTTTGTTCTAAAATCAATATGGTGTAAATCTTCTTGTTTTTATTCTAAAAACTTATTTAACATACTGAAGGTTTTTTTTCGATATTTAGATTAAATGTCAAATTGGCTTATTGCCGGCTGGTCAATATACCGGTTTATTAATTGCTGCTCGGCGCAACAGTGTGATTACTTTTAAATTTGATTACTTGCAACATATTCAAAGATAGCCTTAGTATCAAATGGTTAGAGATCTCTTTTAAATATATGATATTTATCTTACAAATAAAAAAAATATGAATGTTATGAAATAGAAACTACAAGTACCTGTTGATAATCCAACAATTTGATACAGAATTATCATTACTAACCATTATTAGCGGGTTTGACGAACGCGAGCAGCGCTTCTGTTGCCTGGAAGGGCAGCGTCATGAAGTCTGAGCGGATCTGCTTGAGCAGGTCGTTGTCAACCGTGAGGTAGCCGCCGAAGTCGACCAGCTTTACGACAGACGTGTCTGTCTCCTCCGAGGTGGATATCACTTGCGCTCGGTACCAGTTGTTCTCGGTGGGCGCGGCGCAGATTGACCCCTCTAAAAGTTGTTTGCAGTTAGAAAGTGAAATTACCTGAATGGCCGTTTGGCGCCTCAGGGCACCAAGTGGCTAGATCATGGCACAAAGAAGGTATTTGGATGTTTTCTGTACACATTTAAACCTAAAAGCAACTTCAAGAACTACATGTACCTACAAAAAATGTGTTACAAACAAACTTAACCAAAAAAATAGAAAACACACAATCTTCTCTTTTCTTGGCTAATGTTTCTGACAGAGATGACAGAGATTGAAAGTCCTATCAAAACATTTGCTGTAGAGAACCACAAAGCTAAACTTTATATATTTTTTTTGTTGGTTTTTTCAATATAGTCTCCTCTGCAGCATCTACCAAACAAAATAAAGAATCATCAAAACCAATTCATAACTGGCGGAATAATCGCGTAAAAGAAAAATAAAAACATGTCGAATTGAGAACTTTCTTGTTTTGGAAGTCGGTTAGAAACAAGACGACAATGAAGTTTTAAATATATCTGTTTCAAAATAAATTTGATTAGGAATATTTATTTTATGACAAAATACAGCGGTAATGCAATGTTCAAATCAGTTGGTCTAAACAATACCTACTTTAAAATTTGTCTACTATGACGGCATAGTACTTTGGGTGGTGTGTGTGTACTAGCTTAGGCCGCTTTTAGCAAAGGTTTTGGTTGGATATTGTAATGTGTGTAATTTCGATATCTAGACAGTGTTTCTTACTGTTCCCAATATTACGAAACTCGTGATTTTGAACTATTGTTATATAATTTTAGGGTAACACGATTATGAATAGTAAATCAAGCAAGATACGTTTGCAATACATAACTTGCTTCGAGAAACGGTGTCATCGGAACAGATAATGACCATGACATAATATTTAAAAGCTGTTTCTGTAGTTAAACAATCTTTTATTCAAGGTTATGAATGAACGTATTTTTAGTTTTTTTTTTACAAGTTGTATTGTCAAGTCGCTTCCTGATGTTAAGCGTTATGCCTGACCATGACGTTTGCAGTGTCACCAAAAGCTTTAAAGTTCTGCTTGGCACTGCAAAGCACTCGTCAAGTCTTCACCCCGAGACAAAGTTATTGAAACTGTGTTGAAAGGTGTGTAAGTAGAATTACTGGTCGAAATGACCAGTAATTCTACTTACACACCAGAGGCAGAATAACTGGCACTGTGGCCTTACTCATCAAGAAAGACTCTAGCATGGACTAAATATTAATATTATTAATGTAGATAATGCTACGAATATTATCGTGTACTACTAGATTTTGCTGTTTGAGCGGAAGTATTGCTATGTTGTTTATCTATGATTAGATCGAACAAGCTTATCGTAAGTGCATCTCGTAAACTACATAGACTTGAAAATAATCGACTTATAATAACGAAATGAAATGATATGAAATGATATTGATTTGCTTGAAGTATGGTAACTAGGTATATTTCTGTTACAAACTTTTTATTTTATTTTATTATTAATAATGTTTTTCTATTTGCAAACTGTCTCGCATAGGTACTTCCTCGTTGACCGACATGCAAACACAAATTATCGCAAAACATAACCCTTCCTTGGCTGATCGGGTAAAAATAAAATTCTTATCAAAATAAAAAATATATACTTCAGAAAAACAAATTAAATACCTGTACCATTTCATATTAAAAATTTATACACTAAAGCAGCGGCATAAAACACGTAAAAAGGAGAGCAAGTACAGTTGTCACATCAATGCTATATCGTAACCGCGAACTGGTTCTGTCTGGCATTACCTTTCACAGGGCGCGGCAAGGAGGGCACATCCGGCGTCTGGTATGTGGAGGCCATGAGGCGGTGCAGCGCGTGCAGCGACGGGAACGTCGGGTGTAGCGGCTGCTGCAGGAAGAAATGCCCCGCGCTCACCAGGCACGTCATTATAGTGTCATTGTTCACTGACTCCACTAGCTGGAATTACACATTTTACATTCACAAGCTTCACAGATGAATAGCTGGCACAATACTGTTATTGATTTGTAAGAGTATTATTAATATAACTGTAAAATAGTAACTTTCTTAGTGATAAATTAAAAATAATATTCATAATAGCAGATGATTCGGATAGATAGAATGTACACATTTTTGTGTTTAGTTAGACAATTTATCTTTAGTTATGAACAAAAGTCTTCAACAGCTATAAATTACCTGACGCCACGTAAATCATTTGGAATACATGTTATGGCCAGTGATTGATTTGTTTTAGATGCTTTTTAATAGGTTTAGATTTGAGACCTACAAAAAAGCGTATGTATGGTATTTAAAATATTCTTGCGGTCAAGACATGTTTTAGCCCACTTTTTACCACTAAATAGTTATAGTCGATTACGATAACTATTGCGTGCTAATACGTTTTTTAATTAATTACAATTCGTAATTAAAGTTGAGGCATGGCATGGTTGATTACCCTGTAAGGGCTCTTTTTGATGGAGCAAATAAATATACCTACTTTGAACTAAAACAGAGAAAAAAAGACTCGCGAATGTTGATATTAATTTAAATTGAACTTCCGAACATATTATCGAAAGAAACTAAGATTGATAAACTGTCCCACATAAAAAAATATGTAGGTTAATGATAAAAATGCTCCAAAACAAATAACAGCTGGTTTTAACAAAAGCTTTTGCCTGTAGCTTCACCACGCGGACCCAATGCGGATTGGTGGATGGCACGTGTCTATCGAACTTTTAGTTCTTGGACATGCTATTCTTATGTATATATAGAATTTGAAGTTTTATTATAAGTAGATATTTAATAACTATCACTTACTTGAAGAAATTCTGGCACAAGTGGTGTCAGCCTTTGATACAGCTCAGCACTAATTTCTTGGAGGGAAAAAGTGGGAAATTTCTTTTCAGGAAATTTTTCTCTAATCATATCTAAAGCTGTTTCAATTTCACTTTGAGTTCCTGTAAAGGTAAAAAAATTTTAATGCAAGTTCGTTTGACAAACACAAAAGTACTTCTATTCTATATTTACCTTCAACTGCACAAATCTTTTGTTTGACAGAATCAGGGTGTCTTCTAACATACACTGTTGCACCAGTTTTTGACTTTATTTGAGTAACGAATGAGCCATGTTTGCCTATGAGTAGCCCCACTAGGCTTTGTGATATGAGGAACTGATGTATTCTAAGGGCTGTTTCAGATGGGACTATGTTCATATTGGCTGGAGGGGGACTAGCAGCCTCTGAACAACCTTTACCACTGTCACTTGAACCCTGGAAACAATTAATTTCATATTAGGTTATGCATAAACATTAAAAGTCAGTATTAGTTTAGAGTTGTTTGTGTGGTTTACCTCACTGTGATTATCAGAAAAGTGACATGTAGAAGGACTAGCTAGCATTGGATCCACAGGGCTGTGGTTAGCAGAATCTCTCTCAGAGATATGTCTGCTTTGTGCTGCAGAGAATCTATTATCACTGTCATTACTATCACTAGGTTCATCAATAACATTATTGACATTTATTTCTTCTGCCTCCATGCTAGTGCTATCTTCATTTGTATTTATTTCTGGAACCGTCATCTCAGAACTGGAGCTAGCCTGCTGAGACAGATCAGTTTTCTCAGTAATTATATCAATATTATTTGTACATTCTTCATTCTTCAACAAAGTCATATTGTCATCTTTGGAGCAAGACATATTTGTTTTAAGTGGTGAACACATATTGGGTGGCGACTCTTTCACTATGAATGAGGGTTTAACTGTGGATGAGCTAACCACCAAATTTTGTTTGTCAAAACCAGCTGACATTCTTTTCTCATTCACAACTGACTTTTTTCTGCTTATGATTTTTTCTATTTCTATATCCACTTCTTCATCTGTTAATTCCAATGGAGATGATCTCTGAGAGTTAATACCGTTAGGTATGATATCAATGGGAGCAGACTTGATGATTGAGCGATCTACTTTCCCTAAAGGAGATGCCCTGTGGGCCTCAGCATGAGCGTTTAGAGCTTCGGCCAGTTCTTCTTTAAGATTTTTCAACCTTTCTCTTCCACCAGGGTCAGATTTGGCGTATTCCCTTTTTTTCTTGAACCAGAATATTCCCAGCAATACAGCTATTGATGGCACAGACCACATGAGTAACTGACGACAAGGTGCCATTTTGTTGAGCCACTTTTAGTATTATTCTAAAACAAAGACATGATTGAGAAACTCTATGAATTGCCACTCATTACATTTTACTTTATTTGTATATTTTTGAGTTCATTTTAGTTTTGTGGACTCATTTTAGAATAATTTTTAACTGGATTTATTGCGGTCTATCAAAATACTACTCCACATTCTCTAATAAAAGTAATAAATACTGTTACAAACACTAGACTGCCAATTGATAATTTTTAGATAATAGCAGTTGACATACTTACATGTGAACACTCCATTTTGATTTTGCTAGTAAATTTCTTATCATCACATGGATTTATTGTAATCTTTAGACACAACAACAGTAACTGTACCAGTAATTACACCAAACGTAAATAGGTTATTGTCCCGCGTGTTTATTTACAATTTAAATTGGCACATGGTAACTAAAAATAGTAGATTTACAAGTACCCAAAATAATTATGAAATTACATGCTAGGTGAAACAATGATGTTCAGACATAAGACTACTGAAATGCCTGATACCGATTTTTATCACTGAAGCTGAGAGGTTGAAAAAGTAGGTACTTATATTTATTTAATGTATCTAAACAAATACCAGCATGTGGCAAAGGTAGGTACCGTAATATCTATAAATGTTTATAATTTGTATTTATTACATGTGATCTGAACAAACCGGTGAGGGTCACAAGCGGTATGAGGAAACCTTCACAGGCAACACGTAAGCAAATGTGGAATGGTAAATGAAAGGTTACGCAATTAAACCTGTATTGATACCTTTACTGTCAAAAAGCATACACCAAACGAACGATGACTAATGAAAGTTTTTACCAACGAATAAGAATGAGCTCCAATTATTTTAAAATGCTATGACCGCGGCCTACCAGCCTGCAACAGTACTATTCCGAGCATGCACGATCCAAATCTGGAATCATGCCACCGGCAACATAAAGATGCTATACTTACAAAGATTTTCCAAAAAAAGAGTCTGCACTTTAAAGTAAAGTAATTGAATGTTTTCCGAAACGCTGAATTAACTGTTTTTACTGCTGAATTTCACCAATTTTTTCGAACAATCCACGTGCTCACTGTGTTTTCGAAGCACAACAAAATCCAATATGGCGCCGTGACGATCAAGCAACATGGCAACCTAAAATCGCTTGTCTATTCCAAACCTACCTTTGAACATAGTTAAATCTTTAGCTATTTGTGTCTATGGAATCGAAAGCTGATTAGATGAGATTAGATTAGATGGTGTATTCCTACCAGTCTGTTCCGACTTTCGGTACCTCGGTTCAGTAATACAGAAGGATGGTGAGATTGATCGGGATGTGAAAAGTAGAATAAATGCTGGATGGATGAAATGGCGACAGGTCACAGGAACTACGTGTGATCCAAGAATGCCTCTTAAACTTAAGGGGAAAATTTACAAAACGATCATAAGACCTGTCGTATTGTATGGATCTGAGTGTTGGGCTACCAAGGGAACGGATGAGAAAAGAGTGCATGTGGCGGAGATGCGAATGTTAAGATGGATGTGTGGAGTGACGAGAATGGATAAAATAAGGAATGAATACATTAGAGGAAGTCTGAAAGTGGCACCAGTGACGGAGAAAATGAGGAGTAATAGGTTAGCGTGGTATGGGCATGTTATGAGGAGGGATGAATGTCATCTGACAAGAAGAATGTTAGATATGAATGTGGATGGATATATAGGTAGAGGTAGGCCAAAGAAAAGATGGATGGATTGTGTGAAAGATGACATGAGTAAGAAAGGAGTGAGTACTGAGATGACGGGTGATAGAGAGGAATGGAAGAAAGGAACATGTTGTGCCGACCCCACATAACGTGGGAAAAAGGGCAGGAAAATGATGATGGAATCGAAAGCTGAAGATATAAAACCAGCATCACATACCTACTAAGAGTAGTAAAGTTTTTTGTGATAGAGCTCGTTTGGAGAAGGACTACCACCATACCTATTTCTGCCGCCAAGAAGTAATGCTCGCATTGCTGTGTTACGGTTCGAAGGGTATGGTTTCCGGTGAAATTACTGGCATATGAGGCTTTCGATCTATGCCTCAAGGTGGCAGCAAGCGTCCATAGGCTGCGGTAACCGCTTACCATCTTGTGGGCCGAACGCTTGGTTGCCACTTCAGTTGTATAAAAAAAAAAGGATGATTTACATTGAGTCAGTAGCATAATCAGTGCTGACTCCAAATTCAAGCCAAGACAGTGCTGACCCACTACTGATCTAATGTAAATGATTTAGAGTCAGTGAAGCGCTATCGGGTCAGTACTGATTTCAATATTTCGCGTGACCCCTTTGTAAAAAGAGCCAGTCAAGTATTATTTACATTAAGTCAGTAGCAAAGTCAGTGCTGACCCGCTACTGAAATAGTGTAAATTAGTTTGGAGTCAGTAAAGCGTTGTCGGGTCAGTACTGACTTTAATATTTCTTATATTCTCACGTACTGACCATTTGTAAACAGAGCAAGTCCGTTCTCGAAGTCAGCACTGACTCCATTTAAAGTCAGTCACTGACCCAAGGTAAATCATTGTTTTTATAATCTCCGACAGAAAATCCTGCAACGGGTGCAAGGGGTTAATTTTTTTTATTATTCAAAACCTGTGGGCTAATCATGAAACATGCAATCAGTAACTTAGATATCACCTGACAGTGACTTATATTGTATAAAACTGAAGATATCGAAGATACGGCGTTCCGCCCTAAACGCAGCGCCAGCGACTGAATAACTACTGACTTACGCGTTTACACGAGGTCAGTTCAGTCAGTCAGCGAGCGCGGGAGACGGAGGGAGCGCTCTGATGAAAAGATATCACGCGAGAATAATGAATGAAACCGTACTGACCCGGCAGTTCTTCGTACCAAGTGAGTGCTGACCCACTACTGACTTAAGTAGTGGATCAGCCAGCAGCACTAACTTGGTACTGGAGTCAATCACTGACCCAATGTAAATCAGCCTACGTTCGACCCCGACAGAAATGCCCGAAGGTACGGTTACGAACAGACATTTTCATGTTCATGGTAGGTAGGCGCATGAATGAGCGTATTTTTACCGCGCGTTTTCACCAGAGATGTGTTTGTTATGAACCAATAGAATCACTTCAATAAAGCTGGACAGAGCGAGGCTAGGAAAATGAAGTGATTCTATTGGTTCCTAACAAACACATCCCTCGCTACGCTACGCTACGCACATCTCTGGTGTAAACGCAGCCTCTTAAACCCGGCGTTGGCGGACTCTCGAGAGCGTTAGAAATCCAACTTTCCCGCCCAACGCTGAAAATAGAGAACTGCGCTTAATAAGTCGCGCAAAAATACGCTCGTGCGAATGAGACCTTACAAACAGGCAACAACTGGCCATTAGGCCTCGTTTGCACGAGTTAGGAGGCAGAGTTATATTTTTAACGCTCTGACATCGAGTCCGCCAACCAACAACGCCCGGTTTTTACTGTGACGGTTAATAAACGCTCGTGCGAACGAGCTCTCATTGTTTCACCTAGTGTTGTTTCGCTATCGATAGTTGTCCCTAAAAACAATCGATGGTGCGAAATCTTATCGAAAATATAGAAATGCTGTACCTAATACTATCGATAATGAAAATTTGGCGATATTTTTAACTTATTTTTACTACCGTGTCAAAATACCTAGTCGATATTATCCTAAGATCTATCAACGTGTTCAACGTGTTGCGGTAGTATTATTTTATTAACTATTGTCGGTTTTTCGATGCTATGGACTGGTAATAAAACGGCACGTCTCGCGACGATAACATATGGACACTTCAGCTGGTATCCAATCCAATAAAGCAGAGTGTAGGTGCCTAACTATCTGCTGCATGCACACCTAAACATAGTGCTTACATTCTCTTGGTGCACACCTGTGCAGTTTCTGTACTAAGTATAGTTCTCACAGCGGATCTCGGCCTTCGTGAAATTAGCCGTGTCAATGCGCAATGGAGCTTTTTCAAACTAAATTGTCTTTGCTCATCACAAATGGCTAACTTCACTTCTCCTAGATCCGCTGTGCGAACTATACTTAGTACAGAAACTCATAATAGCCTGTTATGTTTAGGTATCCTAAAAAAAATCGAATTACACAACAAAAATTTAGGAATGCAATATAATAAATATACAAGTTGGTTCAGTACACAGGTTCCTACTTCCTACTATACCTAATAGCTGAATGCATTCTGCAAAGTTAGTACAACAAAAAGCTTCAGCACACAGATTTTTAAATTTATTGGTAGCTACTATTCCTTAGAAAAAAAAACACTTTAGTAAATGAAATCTTTTACCTTCAAATAATATTTCCTGCATAATGAGAAAGTTCACTCTACTTGTGCATTTTTTTTTTTTATAAAAATCTAATTTAATTAAAAAATAGTATTTTAGTTCAAAAACATTGACAGTTCCTGTGGAATAGCACAAAAACTGAAAAACCACAGATGAAACTGCATGGGTCAGCTTGTTATAAATAAATGTACTATTCTATACATAATTTGTATTTTTCCAACATGTATCAAATATTTGAGCACCTGATTTTGTTAATTACAAAACAGTATTTTTTATTAGGAAATAATAGCAAATTTCTTCATGATACAATTATTTAATTTATATACATTCCTTAAACTTTAAAAAAATACTTTTTATGGTCATAACTGAGAACAATTCAAGGAATGTTTAACTAAGAATAACAATTTGACCGATGAAACAAATGGTATGTTTACATATAAATAAGTAAAGGTATAGTATACCAAATATGTTATAAACACTTACATAGTGAATTGTTTAGCTAGGGTGTACATACAGACATAAATAAGACTTTACAATTTAGGTTTAAGTATGAAAATAATGTTGAAAACTAATTTATAAATCACAAGTCATGTTTATTTGTAACAGCAAAATAAATTTACACACTTACTGTAGTAGTAGATAAATAGGGCTAGTGATCTTAGATATTATCTACTGCATCAGCTTCATCTTCTGAACTTACTTCATCACCAAACTCAATATCCTCATCCAGGCCATCCACAGAATAGACCACAGTCTCGTTGATACGTACTGTTTCAGGGAACTCTCCGTAGGTCTTCAGATTCCTTGCCTCATCAGGTGTGTATTTCAAGATTACATCAGCTTTGGCATCTTGGTAATCTCGTAAGCCTATTAATATTATGTCCCCCTGGTTTATCCATACTTTTTTCCTTAGTTTTCCTCGAATATGACACAAGCGTTTTATGCCATCAAAGCACATGGCCTCCAAGCGGCCATTACCGAGCATCTTTGTGACTTGGGCGTACTCTTGACCGTCTTCCTTGAAGACTAACTCACGTTTTTCCGTCTCATTTTCGTTCTTTCCCCTCCTCCTGTTTTTACCTCCTTTTCCTTTGTTCTTCGGCATAATTTATTTATATTATCTTGAGTACAAACATAAACGATAAAACTACTGAAAATCTCTTGAGATAGCTGTTGCTGCCAAATAATTCGTTTTTGACAGATTAAATAATGACAGATATTTTTTCTGACAGGTGGTTTGACTTGATAACCACAGATGTAAAAATTTGGCACCTGGTCTATGGTTAGATCACATTCTCGATACAACGACTAAAATTAATGATCGTGCAGACCACAGACTATAGTCTGAGGTAAACAATGGTGATACCATAGAAAAAAAAACTTTCTTTTTGATAGGGAAACTATGTTACCCTACTGTAACTTGTAACCTAAGATTGTAAAAGAAACTAAAATAAATTAAATAAACAGCATAAAATGGTTTCTTTATCTAAATATCTAGACCCCTACAAAGGACCTAGGCCCGGCTCTATACATCGAGAAACAATCCTTATTGAGTAAGAATTTTTATTTCTAGCCAAGACTTATACAACTAATTAAAATAGATGATATAGGCATAGTTTTGTTAAGATATTCATGTTTGTTTTGTAAATACTTAGAAAAACAATATTTTTTTAGTAGGTAAATATTTTATGGCACTTGTCACATTCTGGGGTAGGTACCCCGGTACCTACGGTAAGGTTTTGCAGTGCTATTACACATTTGGTTCATTTTCATTCGTTTATCAAATGTGCTTGTCGGAAGGTTTCTCGTTGTGTTTTCTTGTCCTGTTCACGTTTTGTCCAGTTTGTTCTATGGGTTTGGTATAGGTAGAGATAGATTTAGACTTCATAAGCTATTTATTGAGATGCAAATGATTCCGCAACAACAGGACAATTCGTCATTGACTTGTTCGCCGACTGGACGATTCGTCATTGACCTGTTCGCCGACTGGACGATTCGTCATCGACCTGTTCGCCGAAAGGACGATTCGTCATTGACTTGTTCACCGAAAGGACGATTCGTCATTGACCTGTACACCGACACGGTACCTACAGTTAGCAGCGAGGCGAAACGAAAACGAAGTGAGCTACTTTTTTCTGCTTTCCCAGTATACCAGTGACAATACTTAGCATTATGACAATCATGAACAGACGAACGGGGCCACTAGCGCACGCGCCCGTCGTCTGGGGCAGCTAGCGCCATCTGTCAAAGGAATCAGAACTACTTTTTTTAAAATAATGGAACAAAAACGAGGCGTTTTCGTTTGTTTTTATTCTTCGTTAGCAGGCAATGTAACACAATATTATTGATTAAGAAAGTTAAAAACGTAAGAAAATTAAATACCTAGGACGTACATTACAGTGAATATATACTAAAACTTAAATGCAACGGACACCCTACTTATCGGCAACAGTTGTATGAAAGGGACAAAGCGACCAAATAATGAGTCTCTGTCTAGACCGTTGATAAGTTATGTAAACATGACCTCAATTAATGTATCGAGTCTTCTAGTTACTTATAGTCTGGTTTTTAATTCATGTCCAAAATAGTAAACAAATGCTTACTCACTTTTTGTTAGGGAACTATGTTACGCTAAATTAATGAGTAAGAATTTTTTATTCTAGGCAAGACTTGTAAAACTAATTAAAATAGATGATTTAGGCATAGTTTTGTTCAGATATTCATATTTGTTAACCAAATAGAGATAAATTTATCTTTAAATAATAAAAAAATATTTATGGAAATAATTTTTTTATTTGGTTATAAAATTTTTATTTTTTTTTATTTTTACGATAAAAATGTAATGTTTTATTTAAACTATAACTACCTACTTAAAAAAACAAAATTTATTTGGGTAATTATTTTATGGTACTTGTCACATTCTGGGGAATGTTTGTAAGGTTTTGCAGTGCTTTATCACATTTGGTTCATTTTCATTCGTTTATCGAATGTGCTTGTCGTAAGTTTCTCGTTGTGTTTTCTTGTCCTGTTCACGTTTTGTCCAGTTTGTTCTATGGGGTTGGTATAGGTAGAGATAGATTTAGACTTTGTAAGCTATTGAGATGCAGATGAAAATATTTACAGAGAAAAATCTTAAAATAAGATATCTTTTTATGTCAAAGTTTTTAGTTCCGAGCCAAGTGACAGTTCTTGTCATTTTGCTTTCTTCCGGTAACCATGGTGATGATTATGCGTTAAAGAAGTTTCGTTAGGTTGATGAAATGAGTCTTTACCAAGGAAGTCGATAGATAGAAGGGCCCTGTGTTGTTTCTGTTGATCTTTGTTGGTAGACAGGTAGTAGATATGATTCTGATTAGTACATAGGTACAGTCGGGGTAGGAAAACCTTCGTCAGTTATCTTTTTCATTCCTTTGTCAAGTCGTAAACTCTTAGTACCTTTTTAAACTAAAGCATTACGCAGACAACCGCACATAAAATTATACTAACATAGTATGGGTCAAATTAGTGCACACCTTTGACCTACGTCTAGTTTCATATCAACATCAAACCTTTTTAATGGCCTATTTAGTTATACAAACTTTTTATTAGTTACGATATCTTCTGTTTAATTGTCAATATCTGTCACTGTCACATATTTTTGCAATACCTAATAATTTATTGCTCCGTCGTGTGAAATTTGATAATGCCGAGGAATTTAAGCGTCGAGGAAAGAGCTGCCATTATTACAGGCCATGAAACTGGGTATAATATTAGCGAAATTTCGTCAAATCTAACAAGAGATACTGTAAGGTTCTGGATCATCAGACACGCGGAAGAGGGTAATCTTACTGATCATCGCCATACTAGTTCTGGACGCCGCCCTACCCTCACCCATGAACAATTAAATTATATGAGGCAAAAATATGAAGAAAATGGTTTTGAGAAAACTAGTTTTTTTGCTGAAATGTTTGACGTGTCTCCAAGAATAATAAGAAATGCATTACACTCAATGGGATTACATCACCGCCGTCCTGCCAAAAAAGTGGCTTTAACTTGTGCTCATAAAGCTCGACGTTTAAGTTTTGCCCGATCATATTTAAATTTCGATTGGTGTCTACAAGCTGTGATTGATGCGAATGGTGGATATACTCGGTTTTAGTTATGTTTTGTTTACTTAAACAAATTTACCATAGTTACAAATTATGTTTACTATTTTATTTACTTTTACTAACTATACATCCCCGAGACGGCACTATTGAACACGAACTCAAGCCGCATACTCGTAAACAAGATGACACAGCTATTATTGTTATCTCTTTCATGTTATTTATTTTTTATAAGATACAAAGCAACCTAATCGCCGATATTACACGAGCATTCACGAAGCATAGTCCTTCGTGAATGCTTTGTAGTATAAAAACTTGGTAACCTTTAATTGTAACTGTCATCCCGACTGGCGGCGAGTGACAGTCGACCACCGACTGCAATATGTCATACTCAATCGGTAAAGCAGAGTATCGCTCATTCCGAGCAAACGAAAATAGATCTTAGGTTGACGAACCTTTTCTTACCCCGACTGTACAAGTATTAACGATCCAAAGGTTTTGCTTTTCTGAGATACACAAAATTGACATTTGACAATGACATTTGTTTGTTTACCTTTTTGGACTTCAATTAAAAACCAGACTTTACGTATAAAAATTCCTTGGTTTTTATACTATACCTTTTCGGATAATGCCATCCGTTTCCCAAAATACCCATTCCCAAAACATCGTTTCGGTGGTAACAACCGTTTCTATAATAATCAGTTTATAATAAATTTTGTGTTACCCACAATGTAGTTTTCCCAAAAATTCCGTTTGCCCTAACTATTTCCCAAAATGACCTAATCCTGAAACGGCTATGCCGAAAAGATAGTACCTACATTTATGCGCGTTTCTCGTCGAGTTTTTTAGAGCGAGGATGTACATCCTCGCTCTAAAAAACTAGTACGGTCGGCAGTGTACCTAAATCTATATAATATTATTCTAAAACTTTTGATTCCGGAAAAAATCCTGTGGGATAGCATAAAAACTGCAAAAACGCGGGTGAAGCCGCGCGGGTCAGCTCGTATTACTTAGTACTTAATAAGCATATTAATTTTTATGAGCTTTTAAATTCAATTATCGTTATTAGTGATACTTTTATTTGAACAGCGAGCGCAGTGAGAAGAGAGTGAGAAAATTTTAGTTTTCTTTAGTTATTTCTTCATTTTTAGTTCATCTTGAATTTTATTAGCTTTTCATTTTTAAATTTTCATTGGAAGTTAGCCAGATGCAGCTGAACGGCGAGCATAGCAAGCCACGGAAAACTAATATATTATTTTTTTTAGGCTTTCCAACAGTGGAACGGAGAGGGAAGCGAGTCGTTAACAATCTAGGTACATAATCTACTTTTATGAGCTTGTCAATTCAATAAACGTTAGTAGAAATTGGCATCTTATTATATATTATCTAGCTGAACGGCGAGAGCAGGGAGCCGGCCCGCGAAAAATTCTAATTTTGCTACAGAGAGGTGGTCCAAAAACATAGACATCAAAAAGAAAAAAAATGTATGCTATATTCATCACGCCTAATTCTGCGCTTAAGGTTACGCTTACTACCCTACGTAGTAGCTAAGTGGTAGGTAGTGCTATTAAAGTAGGCAGGTACGACTGAATTTTCAGGTAACAATGCCTTCAACTGTAGGTTCAAGCGCAGCCCGTGGGCGGACTCAGCGACTGCAGGGGAAGCGAGCGTTAACCCTTTCTGTAGTTCATTCGCCGTCTGGCCTCACCCCTGCAACTCTCCCACCACCCCTGTCGCTGTCGACCAGACTGCACGCTTGCCATACTGCAATCCACCACTTTTTACTTACTAGGTACCCACCACTGTCTATAATTTTGAAAGTCCTTTTTTCATCATCAAAGTACAAACTTGGAAGAATTTCAAGAAATGATGGCTGAAGAATAATTTTTCTTTTGTAAGTTATAAAATTGTGTGATTAGATTATACTAAGGCTAAGAGCATCTTAATGTCTTTGATTTTAAGTAAGTAAAGTAGGTATCTATTTAATTATGAATTTAGGTATATGTTTTTTACTATTTTGTTATTGTCCTAGTTTTAACGATTTATATTTTAGAGCAAAATATAATTAGTAAAAGTACTTACAAATTGGGCGATCTTATTTTCAATGACAGACGAAATTTGCCCATGCATCTAATATATACTCAGACAATTTGTCTACGAATTTAAATCATACTGGAGCATGCTACACGTAAATTATTTACTGTGATACGTCATTTTAGTCCGTAGGTACCTACTCTAGCATAGATGTAAAATAAAATATTTTTTAAATTATTTACACACTATATTTCTTACATCTTGGTCTACAAACCGCCTACGGTCGCGTTCATATTTTTATGTCAAACAAAAATGTAAATAAAAAAAAAAATATATTATAAATGTCTACACGTATAGTTCGCACGGCGGATCTCGGCCGTAGTGAAGTTAGCCGTTTCGATGCGCAATGGAGCATAATCCTTCGATCAAGCATAATCGAACTAAATTGTCTTTGCGCATCACAAACGGCTAACTTCACGGAAGCCTAGATCCGTCGTGCAAACTATACACGATGTACTAGGTATAGCAAAACTAGCGCATGTCAATTTTTTTTTAAACGCGATTGTGGTTTTTCTACCGAGACGGAAGGGTGGTTCTGTGCTGCGGACAAAGGATTCCTTGTATTTTTCTGCGTCTTCTTGATTTGAATTACGATGTGATAGTGATATTCGTTTCAATATTTTAAAGAGTTTTTTTTGTTTAGTTAGATTTAGATTTTTAAAATGGAACTGTCACTTTTTTTTTTATTAAATTACCAATACCTACATAGATAGGTAGATATTTTTTACTATACTTACTACATAGAAAATACCCATAACACCCGGAACATATTTGCAGATCGTACAAACATTTGTTCCGAGGCGGGAATCGAACCCGCAACCTCGGGCGGACCTTAACCCGCCGCGCCACGTCAGTCGTCAAAATAATACGTATTTTGTATTAATATGACAGCGTATTGACTACGAAATTTTGTTTGTGATGCAAAAAGACAATTTATTTCGAATAAGCTCCATTGCGCACTGAAACAAATAATTTCACGACGGCCGAAATCCGCCGGCAGTAGTTGTACGTTAGTGTAAGTAGGTACATAAAAAGTAAAACGTTCCGAATGCTCGATTTTGGAAGACCAAAACCACCAAATCAAATAAGAACGTTAGCGTCCAGTGGGTATAAATAACAGAGAGCCGACCCAATTTTTGCTGAATGCTACATGGTCGTCCATTAGTTTTTAGACCTGCAGGATGTGTTTCTTCATCGTTTGAGAGAAGAGAGGAATGCACTGGCAATGAACAATAATATTTTCAAATAGAAAATTCTAGACACCAATTTGGTACACAACTACTACTGGTTCCGAATCCACCAACTTAGAATCGCAACGGAAGGCGGTGCGGCGGGGGGGTCACTACATTGCAATTCTTTAGTCTTTGTAAAATCATACTTACTATTACTTCCTACTCGAAGCTTTTGGTGTTGTAAAATTGGCTCTGAGATTTTTCCCGAAACGTCCTTGTTAGCGAATATAATATTGCCCTTATTATATTCGTCGTTTGGCTGTACCTAATATCTTTTCATAACAGGAACAGGGTCATGGTACTAATACTGAGTAGCTGGGTACATAATGGTATGGCGCTTGCGCGTGTAAAGGTCAAGGTCGGTTGCCCTGGAAGATTTCCTTGGAGTTCGATGGCCTAGGCCTCGATTTCAGGGAGTTTGGGACCCGCGACCTTCACCGAGTCGTAACCCTCAGTGTGGCACGTGTATAAATCTGTGTGGGCGTTACATATACCTAGGCTTTAGGTAAGTACTGAATAATCCTGTGTTGACATTCCGTAGTTGCGTAGGTACTTACATTACTTTACGTTTAATTAAATAGGTTATCATGAAAGCTTTTTATTATTCCCACTGGTGGACCCTGGCCTACTCTCGAGCGATTGGGTTGTAGTAAAGGCACTCATAGACGACCGATGTGGCGCAGCGGGCGCAGGTCCGCCTGCGACGCGGAGGTTGCGGTATCGATTCCCGCCTCGGGTCAAATATTTCTACTATCTACAAATATTTGTTCCGGGTGTTCTGGGTATTTTCTATATATAATAAAAAATATCTATCTATGTATTGTATTGTATTAAGTATATATCAGTCATCTAGTACCCATAACACAGCTTTGCTTACCTTGGAGCTAGATGATGCTGTGTGGATTGTCCAGCCTTATTTATTTATTTATATAACCACGTCCCAATGGGGTTGAATCCACCAAGCGGATACAATGCGGTTGGTGGATTGCACATGTGTTTCGAATTTTTAGTTCTTGGACATGCCAGTTTCCTCACGATGTTTTCCTTCACCGTATGAGAGCACTGGCATTGCGCACATAAATTTTTCGAACAGAAAAATCCATTGGTGCACGACCGGATTCGAACCCACGACCTTAGGATCGGAAGGCGGGGTCACTACCACTAGACCATCAGTACTCTCAGTACAGACTAAACTACAGTGTATTGCCACAGAGTTTTACTTAGCACAGAGTTTTTTCAGAATATATAAAATTGGTTAAAATTTCACTCAATCACTCTCGCCCGAGAGTAGGCCAGTGTCCCAGCAGTGGAAACATTAGAAGGCTGTCATGATGATACACTGTAAAGCAAACTGTAAAGTGATTCGGGTTTTTCTGTGCGTATAGCAACATATTTCGTATGAGATAGCTCTCAATCTTTCTGCAAGTTTTGAATAATATACTTGACTAGTTGTTGCCCACGTCTTCGTACGCATTTTAAGTACCTACATAGCATTTTTTTAAAATAAATATATTAATAATGGCTAATGGCTTACTGGCTGGCTGGCTTGCTAGGTGGCTGGCTGTATCATTTTCCCATTGGTGTCATTTTCCAGCTGGTGAATTTTCTCAATGGTACCATTTTCTCACTTGTACCATTTTCCCACTGGAACCATTAACTTGTACATACTTTTAAGTTTCAAACAAATCGCAAGACGCGTTACAAAGTTCCCATATAAACTTTAACACCCCCTACACCCGGTGTAGTTTGGGAAAATTAAATTTAGTACTTTTTTTACTAGCCATGAACGATATTAATACTTAGTTTCAAACAAATAGTACGACGAGTTAAAGAGTTCCCATACAAACTTTAACACCCTCTACACCTCGTGGTAGGGGTAGTTTTCAAAATATATGAATACCGACTTTACAAAATTTATTGAAGAATGTTAATGTCAAGTTTCAAGTTTGTAAGTACCAGGAATACGATTTTTCATACAAACGTTATTATCTCTTTTAACCCCTTAAGGGTTGAATTTCAAAAAATCCCTTCTTAGTACCCCGCCCCTACGCACCAAGAACGGATATACCCTAAACATTTCAAGTCTCTACGACCAGCGGTTTAGGCTGTGCGTTGTCATCAGTCAATCAGGACAAAAATTCATATGATATGTATTCTTCTTCTCGTGTCAAATTAGATTCCTCAAACTCTTCTCGACCAATAGGTGGCAACCTCGATAGCTCTATTTGTTGCTTTATATAAATCCTGCCGAGTGCAGGTGGTAGTGCATAACGGACAGGATAGGTGTGGCATATCTTTTACAGGAGCTCCGTAATCACACTGTACTCTGGATGGATCTATTAGGCCCCATAATGGCCAAGTTGCTTCTGCAGCGTCAGACCTGGGACTGAAGTCGGTTCAGGGATTTCCATATCGGCCACTGCAGATCGTGTCCAGGGGGCAGGTGTTCCGCCGGGGTCACAAACTGTGCAGGGGGTGGGTGCATATTTCTCCACAGGTCACATCTTGCACTTAATGCACTCTCCTCCAAGGATGTCGTGTGCCGCAGAAAACTTTTACGGGATTTTAGGCGGTCGCGTGGTAGTTGGTATTCGTACAGAGGGTGACGACTGTCATTTCCCTGTTTGATTTTTTCATTGCAACTAGCTATTTCGCGGCGAACGTGCGGTGGGGCAATTCCTGTCAGTGGGTTTAGCATATTGAGAGCAGTGGGTTTTAAACACCAGGTTACTATGCGACAGGTACAGGTATCGTTCAGCGCGATGTCTACCTCCTTAGCGTGAGCGGAGTGGAACGGTGCCACACACTGGGCATGCGAATTCCCCAGCAGAATAAGAAAGGAACAAAGCAGTAGTGCGAACAACTTCTGGTGATGCTTCCCAAGTGGTTGACGTAAGGTGGCAAGTTGTTCCTGGTACTGACTTTCTGCTTTGTTTTTTTTACAGTATATGTAGTATATATAATATTCATTAATACCTTGATACGCCCAAACCTCAAATTAGGTTCATCATCATAATGATCTCGGATCGTTTTTAATATAAATAAAGGTTTCATCAATAAAATCTTACTTGTGAGGTAGTTAGGTACTCCCTTACCTAGAGATAAGCTGATCTGACGGTGGGCGCAAGAAACCGGAACAAAAAACTAAAAAAATATAAGCATCGACTCGAGAACCTCCTTCATTTTTCATCGATTAAAAATCAACTCACCTCGGGGTTTGTGTGGTTGATACGACCTTATCACTTTAGTTTGTCCCAGATGTGGAAAGGAACAAAGGCTAACGACGAATGATCGTGATAAATCTGATAAGTTACTTCCTACATTATTTATTAGCAAGAGTAAGAATCAATTTTGGTTGATTAGCAGTTGATTGAAAATTGTAAAGTACCGCTGCTAGGCAAGGGCGCGTGGAGAGGGGGGCGGTCACGGCCGAGGACGTGGCCTTGACACGCGCGCGCAGCCTCCACGGTCTGCCTGAAGCTCGCGAAGGCCTTTATTACTCTTCTCTAGGCACTAAAATATTATTTTTAAAAGAGTATTGCTGGTGGTCTAGCGGTCATTTGCTTGCCGATCTTAAGGTTGTAAACCAATGGATTTTTTTATTACAAAAATATACGAGTTAGTTCTCTCAAACGGTAAAGGTCAAACATTGCAAGGAAAGCGGCATGTTTAAAAACTTAAAATTCGAAGTACAAATGTGTCATCCTTATGTCATCTACCATACCAAATTGGGAGGTGTGTAGTGTACAGAACCCAATCACTCCCTCGAGAGTAGGCCAGTATCCTAACAGCCGTTATTATACCAGGTAGATAGGTACCATTATTATCTGCAATTACTGCTTTATTTCCAAGAGTAACCAAAAAAGAGTCAGCAACATATTTTCAGGTACCTATCAACTATGAGGCATTATGGCTACGCATGTTGCTACGCGCTTCTACGCACTGCTACGAGTGCTACGCTCGGTTTTGAGCTAAAACTTCTCGACGAAAGCTGCGAGAGTCAGCGAGGAGGTGGAGACACGCGTCGCGCCGGCGCCGGCGCCGGTGCTGTACATAACACCACAGAATAAAATATACTTACGTACCGTACTGTTAGGTTAATGACCGCCAGGCTCTGTCATCGGCACCCGGGACGTCAATCCAGAAACCTGCGATGATTGTGCCTTCTCCTGCTCCACGTGCTCAAAAGCAGAAGAAGAGTTACACGTAACACGCACTAGTGTCCCGCCAGCCTCAGCCGCCGCGCCCGGTGCCCAGCGCCGTGCTTCAGCAAACGAGTCTAGCGAAACCCGTAGTGCAAAAAGTCGACGAGAACGGCTTCACCCTGGTGAAAAAGAAGCGTCGACCGAAGCGCTCCCGCAACCAACGCGGAACCGCCCCCGACTCATTACAGTCGTTGCAGGTGGTGGAACCGTCCATCGGGATTTACATTTCCCGATTCGACCCGACTACTACAGGGGAGAGTGTTCTCCGGTATGTGGACGAGAGGGCCCGGAGAAAGCTCAATCAAGTTCCGGCAGGCCTTGCTTGGCTTAACGCGCTTGGAGTCGAATAGGGCTACTAACCCTATGCACTTATTTTATCTGGTTTCCAAAGATTTTATACCTGTTTTAAAAAAAAGATTCCTCATGGTCTTCAAAATACTTATTGTTTACTGCCGCTTCAACCTCTTTATTTTTTAAACAATTCTGTTTACCGAGACATATCCGGTTGCGACGCGGAGGTTGCGGAACAAATGTTTGTACGATCTACAAATATTTGTTTCGGGTGTTCTGGGTATTTTCTATGTATAACAAAAAAAAAATCTATCTATGTATTGTATTGTATTAAATATATCAGTCAGTACCCATAACACTAGCTCTGCTTAAATTGGGGCTAGATGATGCTTTTTATATATTTTTTTAATATTTTTTAGTTTGAAAACAAGCGAAAGTTGGATGGTGCCAAATCAGACTCGTAATTATAATCGTAAAAATAATATTATTGTTTGTGATATTTTGTCAACCTAAAAAATATTTATCAAAATTAAAAAAAAACAAGTTAGGTCTCTCAATCTCAATCGACTCTATTTCCCATGATCTAGAGCCGAAATGCACAAACAGAGGGAGGATACTCATTTGCGTCAGGCTATGGCGATAAATCTGACGCGCCGTAAGTCCGTCCGAAAGTGCGTGAAATTTCCTCGCTATCTATTGTAAACGAATACAAAATTTTAGATGCGCATAGTGCTTCCGAAACATGTCTCTTTCTATTCCTATACGGGCGGCATCACAGATTTTCGATTTTTGTAAGAAAAAACAAGGCAAAAGACGGGGGTGAAGCCGGAACAAATATTTGCAGATCATGCAAACGTTCAGATCATGTTCAGTAGCGGGAATCGAACTCGCCCACCGCGCCACCGTGGTCGTCACTTCAAATACGGTCTATGGATATAAAAAGCTGATGCGCCGTAGCTCCGGATACTGGATCAGAGCACAAGGGGTCGCAGAGGTGGCGAGGGGGAGGGGAAGCGCGGGCGAGCGCTCCTGGAGTGCATCGGGACGTTGACTGTCTGGCTCTGGACTCAGCCTGCCTTATCTGCAGTTGCCCTTTAGGACGATGCACCGTAACCCGCCTTTCACCCCCTCTCGCGGCACCAGACTACTGCAACCCCCTGTTAGCCAATTTTCCAGAATCTGTTGACCTGAAATAAGATTTGTAAACATGTTTTCATGCGGGTTGATGACCTTTCTTATTTGAAAAGTTGTACTTACTATAAAAATTCCAATTTAACGTGTAATTTTTTAAAAAGGTTAAAAATATGTTATTATCTGCCTAACTGCATTTGTATACATATTTATCCTGAATATAATAGCGAAAGTCGATAAAAATGTATGTTTACTTGTATGTTTGCCTTAATCCTGCCCTAAAACCAATTATGGAACTCCAGAATTCCAGAGTTATAAAATATAATGAAATAAATATATAATTACAATTTCTTTTATTTCGGAAAGCGAAAACACACATTGTATCTATTAGTACAAAATTAAAATTAAACAAAATTAAATGCCAACATCAGCTGGTATCTAAAATCAGAGCAGAAAAACTATATGATGTCTGTATGATGTAGTATCGCATGTACTAAACGGATTGAGATGAAGTAAATAAAATAGAATAACATTAGGCATTTATAGCTTAATAAAATATGCCCATAAATTCAAAGGGTGCACACGGTATCAAAGTTTCTAAATAAAACACATAAGCGAAGCCGCGGCCAGAAACTAGTAGCTCATAACGGTAATAATTATTATTGTTCATTTATAATTAAAAAATACTTTAGAAAGACTGACCTTGGTATACATAGTCGTTAACGGTTACTCACCTGAGGTTAGCCGTGAACTCGTGAGGTGACACCGCACCGGTAAGTTGCTTTCTCTCCACCAAGAGAAAACACCTCACCAATGTGAGGAGACATATGACCTTATCTGGATCACCTCACGACTTTGAATACCACTACCATGATGTTACCCAAATATGATGCAGATTATACAGTCTGATTTTAGTCACATCAAAATATTTATAATATGTACCTTGCCTTGTTTTAGCTACAATAAAATTGCTTACCTTACCTATCTAGGGGCCTGATTGAAAGTTATTGTTATAATATAAATATTGCAAACATATTATTATAATAATGTTGTGTTAGTATGTCTGACGATAATATTAATAGCCAAAAGTTTCAGTTCTAGAGACCTGAGTTTATCAAAATTATTCCCGTAGTTTTAACTCCTAGGGGTCACAGTGGAAAAAAGAAGTTTGCGTAGAAAATCCGCGCGGACAAAGTCGCGGGGCGTTCTACTAGTGTTTTCATGTAAGTACCTAGGTGATGTTGTTTTCTTACATGTTATAACGATAATACATAAGTTATGGCTGACAGGCCTTGAACCTGTGGAGTAAGGACCTTCACATTGTCTCGGCCGTTGTTTATTGAGTATTGTTTATAACGAGCTTCTTTCAAGTCAGCACATACTTAGGTACATACATACTTACTTACCAATGAATGTATATAATTAAATTATATCTATTCCTTGAAATTGATTTACATCAAAACTTCACAGGGACAAAAAAGAGGTAAAAATAAGCATTCTGAATTTCGTGGTATTGGTGTAAAGGTGAACCGTTAATACTTTAAAATAAATGCATTGTCAAAAGTTAATGCATAAAATAACACCGAACAGTCGCAAACAGAGTCCTGACACTAGGAATACCTGTGTTGTGGTGATGAGAAACTGCGAGAATCATGGTACCTACAAGTTGTGTGTAGACTACTCATAGTTTACCTTGATACTCGTAGTCTACAACACCCAGACACATAATAAATATTTGGAGATAATGCAAACATGTGTCCCGAACCGGGAATCAAATTAGTCCTTCTCGCTCCTTAGACGGGCACTCGCTCGCCGCCCCACAGAGGTCGTCGAAATTACTCCACCAATCCACATTGGGTCCGCGTGGTTGTTAAAACCCAATCACTCTTGCCCGAGAGTAAGCCAGTGTCCCAACAGTGGGAAAATTAGAAAGCTGTCATGATTTTATGATTCATGATGAACGCTTTATACTGGTATGGTATTGAAAAAATATCTTTTGCTATATTTTTCAGGTTTAGTTTCCACTAGAATTTGACTAAGTATCGATTATTCAATGTTAATTTCCTTCGAAGAATAAAACAAACTAACTATATTAGTTAAGCAATATTCTATTTTATCTTTCCTTTCTAATAAATATCGAAAATAAATAAGGAGAAAAATTCAATTATTCTCTCAAGTATATTCCAAGTCGAGAGAAATAAGTTAGGTAACTCCCTACTGCTTCCATTTCTGGTAGCGGAGAAAAGTTTGGGAAGGGATTTATTCAGGGACGCGGTTCAGGGCCTTACGACCTTGGAGCGCGTCCTCGGCCCGTGTCAACGACAGCGAAGACTGCGGCCTCGCCTCGTGCTTCGTCCCGCGCCCCTCTCCGCACTCCCTGGAGAGTAGACACCCTTCGACACCCTGCCGATTACCAGAAATTTAATGAACCCGAGTTGTAGATATGTGCGAACGTACTGTGATTGTAATTAGAATGAGGTTCTTATGATTAGATTTGAGAGTTGGATGTCCTACAATTATTATGTGCATATCCTTGTGTTTGTTATGTGTTCTAGCTTCGGTACGAACATGCTTACCTTACCTTGGTACCTATTTACTTTGAATTGGTTTTTTTACAAGACCTGGGTCGTACCTCAAGAAGTAACATTGAAAATGAAACTTACCCAAGTGATGTCCAATTGTAATTTTGCGAGCAACTATAACTTATACATATTATTTATTATTTATACTAATTAGTTAAACAAAATAAAATATGTACATAATTACATTACATTACAAAATACATATGAAACAGTTGAGCCATCTAAAGATCGTTACAAACGACTTAGAGATAGCTCAACAGATCCAAATCATTACCAGCAGGAATAATTAGTTAAAAATATGTATAAGTTATTGCTAGCGAAGTAAAATAACGGAACTTTTATGGGATGACTGTCCGTCTGTCAAGCCCCTTTATCCTATTAGCTTGAAGTTCATACTAAATGTAAAAGTCTAAAAAATTATGTTTCTTAATAATGTAATAAAATATGCTAGTTTACTTCTGACGTAAATAAAGAAAAAAGTAAGTAAAAGTATATATCATATAAAAATGTAATATATAGAGAAATTTTGCCACTTTTGTACCCCAATTTTTACTACGGAATTATAAGTTTGTAAGAATTATGACTGAAGCTTTAAAGGGGTTTTAACGATTTCAAAACAATTACGGATTGAAAGTTTTTGTATACCTACCTGATCGTCATCTTCTACAGCACGGAACCTTTAGCGCGCGAGTCACACTCGCACTTGTCTGTTTTATTTTTGTAATGGTAAGTACCATCAAAACATTTTTTTGCTTACCTCTTTACTTTTAATACCATTGTCATTACTATAAGCGTATAACCTAGTATCTACATAAGTAGTTGAGCGCTCGTAGCGTAGCTGGCTAAGTTGTTCTGAACAGATCAACGAAGTTAAGTCACTATTTGGATGGGTGACCGCCAGTGGCAATTTCAACTGAGCGCTCCCGTGCTTCGGAGGACATGTTGAGCAGTCGGCCCCGGTTTTTCAAAGTTGTTAGGCCATGACAGAGGCCTTCGGGCGGCCTAAAAACTCTGTCACCAGAGTTAGTCACTGACTCATACGAACTTACTTACTTAGTAGGTACAGTATTTATACCGAGAACATTATTATCTCAGGGGTTTTTTAAAACGGTTCTAAAATATCGGTTACAAACCAGTTTACATGTTGGGTTCCAGAAACAGAACCAAAACTTGAAACTATTTGGGAACTGAAAACAAAAAAAATATTAAAAGCCCGCGAGTTAAAAAAACTTTTCTATTTTCGTTTGGAGCATGTCTCGAGGAGTCGTTCGTCAACTCACACCATGAATCTTGTCCCAACGGGTGTGAGTTGACGAACCTGCAGGGCAGGAGTGAAACGGTGATGAAATTATGAAATGATTTGAAAGATTTTTTTGTTTGTAGATCGAAATCCTTCGAAATTGTAGAACAAAACAACGCGCACATTGATTTGTATTTTAGGGGTAACCTATTGTACCTTTATAAGCCTACCTATTATAAAATATATATAAGTATAAAAAAACCTGCGAAATGTTTGGTACACTTTGATATTGCAGATTATAATGAAAGAGCGCACGTTGCTCACGAGCATTTAACTGTTGCTTCAGCTGTCGGCGTTGGTACTTTATTTCCATTCACACATTTCGTTTTTTGTTTTATTTGGTAAAAAGGTGCTCGCTTGATGTGTCAGCCTATTGGCCAAAACTAGGCCAACAGTAAACGCGGTGTTTCCAGTTCGAAGGCAAATTATTATAGGGACATGAGACTTTTGATCTATAATAATCTTCGATAGTCTTAATATAGTAATACGCTATACCTTTTAGGAGCTTAGTCACAGTTTTATACTATTTTTCACTTTTCAGTTTCGTTTTCGTCAGTTTAATTTGTTAATTTTTTTTTTATTTCCTTAAAGTAGCATATATTTTTCAATTTATGTATATTCTCATCCAGAGGTGGAATTATTTCTTTTAATTCACCAAGGACCTTATCTAAAATCCAACTACTCAGTAATAAGCAAACCATTCCACAGTCCTTGGTAAAAAGTAAGACGTTGTGTTGAGAGCCTCCTCCGTTTTTTCGTTGGTTAAAAATCCCGCAAATGTTTTTTTTAACTAGCAACGAAATGGCTTAGAAAATAAAATAATTTCTGACGTCGACATTTCTTAGAAGCTCTTGTTTATTTACACGTAAAAGTAGAGTGCGATGTTTCAGTTAGGGTGCGTCGGCCGGGGGTAAACTATGCGAGGGCGTCGACTGGCACCCACAGGCCGACATTGAGCTACCCTCGCAAGGGCATTCCACTGCACTCTGCAGTCTCAGGGATTCTGAACTTCATGCAAAGTTCAATTTGAGAAAGGTAATAAAATAATATTTGATCATCTTTACAGCTACCAAGGAAAATTTCAAATTGGGTGTCTAACTAGAGTAATACATTTAGTTATATTAGTACATTTTACCTGTACCTGTGTACAATTACTGTTTACCTGGTGGTAGGAATCATCAGCAAGAGTTCGCCTTGCTGGGTAACACAGCAGTACCAGATATTCTGCTTAGGTAGGTACGGGCACTTCTCGTCTTTGGCTAATATAAAAAAATCTCCGAAATTTCGTTCATGTTGTTTTTTTTTCCTATAAAACGCTGCGTTTTTAGCAGTTGAATTTCGGAATTGCTTTTTTTTCCGAATTTCAAGTCTCTAGAAGAGTTTTTCAAAACATAATATGCATCCCAAACTCAGAACAAGGCTGGCCTCACACATTCTGAATGGCTCTCTGGGTTTATAACCTGAAATTCATAATCTTAATTCCGACACCTTGCCTCACACAAATCTTAATAACATACACATCCTAACATGACCAGCCTACTGTTTGTTCATCAAGAAGTTCCGTTGTCCGTCTTAAGGTTCCATCATTGCTAAAAAGTAAAATCATTGTCAACTGTCAACAACAAAAAAATAATAGGGTAACTTGTACGAAAGGGTCTTTGGCTATTTTGTCAAAACGACATGGGTCCTCCCATTTTAATTATTTTTCTTGTGTTATTTTAAGTTTGATTGCGTAAATTTGGTGGCAGTTTATACAATTTAACTTGTTTACATAGCATAAGTGTAAGTAATTGAAATGGAGGGGTAATGTTGGTTGGTAATTTAGTCAAAGACTTTCCAAGGGAATTTTGAAAGAAAAGTCACCATTTCTTTCCAAATTTCGTTTGTTTACGTTGCCATGCGACAATCAAACTCACTACTTGACACTGGCGAAATTGTGGCAAATATGCCACAGAGTCCATAAACGAAGAAGAAGAACTTGTACGAAAACAGAGTTTGAGAGTTTTTTTTTCTTTGGGTGTGGATTGTTAAGAATAATTAGAAAAAGACCACCATTGAAATTCTTTGCCAATAAATTGCCAAATTATAAAAATAGTAATTTATTATAATAAATAAAAACAAAATAGCTCTCACTTGATTGTGTAATAAAAATTTGTTAATTTAGTTCAACTAGCATAATCCAGAATAGGTATGTGCAATGTGCCGTGTTTTATTATCCACAGGGAACATGTTCTGTTCAGTGGAAGAAGAAATATACGTCTAGCCGGTGCATATCGATCGCGACAGACCACCCCGCCAACACCGCGTGCAGAATGCATTCACACCGATCCATGGGGTAAGCTATTTTTCTTATGTTTATGACACCCCAAATCTCTCATTTGCACTTACACTTGCGAATACATTATACCAAAGTTTTTAATACAAGCCTTTGCCTTCTGTGATTGGGTGTTTTTATAAAGTCTAAAAGGTGCTTTCTTGTTGTTTTGTCAATTTAGCTCACCATACTCAGCCAGATTACCGAGTTCTAGTAATTTATTACAGCCTTTCGTCATAAAATGGGTCTAAAAGATGGACGTATATCAAATCGATCCTGAAAATACCACATAACTCTTAAATATACATTTAAAAGGACACTTATTATACTTATATAAAATTTAGAAATCAATTTAGAAAAACTTTAAAGCCATTTTAAAGTGATCAAGCATTGCATACATCGTTTTCGTACGGACTGTACTAGTAACTATATATATTCAAGCTTAAGTCATTGAACTTATTACTGCATGAACGAAACTGCATGAACCAATAACCTTTAGATTAGAGGGTGAATTTTCATCGACTCCAAATAGGTAGGTGTATTTCTACAGGACGATTCAAACCTGATGGAGAAACAAAACTATTGACAGGACATTTATCAACTTTCTATAATAATCGCTGTGGAATGCTCTTCGAACCCATTCCGGTAGGTTTACCAACTCATAATTCAGAATATTTATAATGATAGAAAATTGGCACCCAGACTGAAAGGTGAAAGGCACTGAGCGGTATTTGTAGCCTGGTTCTTCTTCAGCTTGGGTGCGAGAAAATTTGTCTAGTTTTTATGATATATATATTATTACTAATTTAAATGAGTTTTAAGACTCATTTTGCATTCTTCATAATAAATTTATAAAAAATATTTGACTATACCATTAAAGTTTTTAAAATGTCACTAACATTCCGAGATTTAGGAAATAAAATATCGCTGCTAAACATTTTCCCTTATAGAATGTACTTACAGCTATTGCTATTGTCACTGTGCTTGCTCTATAGAAGGTTGTTGGTGTGACCGCGCCATGGTGCGAGCTGCAGTGCGCAGGCGCGCACCACCCTATGCACCCCGGCGCGTGTCCCGGTGCCCTTACCGCACCATACAACTTTCACTTCCAAATACCCATCAAACATATTAATCTATCTATCGGTAAAAACGCAACGTAACCAAGAAGCACAATTATACAATGGTGCCAATGGATTAAAGTTATTACGCTGGTTTGAGTACATGTACCATATACCAAGATTATACTAATTGATAGATTCAGGCGTTAATTTGCGGAAATCCATTACAAAATAAAAAACAGACGAAAAATCTCTAGTACTATTCCGCTTAACCTTTTAACTGATGACGTCACACAGTTACCACAGTTAACCTCAAAAGAAAAATATCGACACGTGTTTCATCCCTCCACGGGAAATCCTCAGGACCATCGACTTGTTTTTGAACAAGTCGATGGTCCTGAGGATGTCCCGTGGAGGGATGAAACACGTGTCGATATTTTTCGACTTGTTCAAAAACAAGTCGATGGTCCTGAGGATGTCCCGTGGAGGGATGAAACACGTGTCGATATTTTTCTTTTGAGGTTAACTGTGGTAACTGTGTGAGCTCATCAGTTAAAAGGTTAAGCGGAATAGTACTAGAGATTTTTCGTCTGTTTTTTAAGATTATACTAGCCATTGCACAGTGGTCGGATAGCTTATATCACAGAATAAACATTATTCTATCCTAGACCTAATGTGAGGCCTGGTTTTTCATCCGTGGTAGTTGGTAAAATAAATTGAACGCTTGTTGTCAATTTTAACCATCACTTTGACTGCGGATCTTAAAACCGGGACAAGCCAACAGCGACGACAATATTTCTCTAATTGATTAGGGTACTTGGGAATTACCTTACTTATGTGGAATCTATGTAAAATATTAAATTATTGAACTTACCTTGTGTAACAGACACACTCATTTACTGAAAAGGTTGTAAAGCTGTATATTTCTGTATTTGACTGCCTTACCGACCTTATGTTTCAGATACAATTTCCCCAAATCCGCACGAGAATAAAAATATTCCTATCACGTAGAATAAGTTCTGCAAAGTGCACACGCTTCCAAACCTCCATCGATTGCAAAAGTCTGCCTTATAACGGGTCATTGAGACTTGTCGCCAAAATATTCGCAGGCATCGGTCTCGGCCGTGAGCCGCCGATGGCAGTGACCCCGGCGCACCCTGGTCACAGCACGACCAGTAGTTACTACTGCAGACTGCAACATACCCTCCCCTGCCGCACCCCGGAGTCACCAACTCGCACGCTAATGCCACTACACCCTTCGCCAGACACCCTCTTTACGAATATATTCTAAAATTTAAAAGTGAGATAGTCTGGAAATCTACTGTTTTTTTCGTATACCTTTGGCAAGTTTGTGTTACCAAACAAAAGTGTGTTTTGTTTGTGTCAGGGCTCCGTAAGGAAACACAAAAAAAGAGAAAATTCTAGTGATTTATTTGAATACTTACTAGAGTCATAGATTAATCTAGAGAAAAAACTATAATCATCACGCTCTCTAACAAAATACTTTGACTCTATAATCGTGAACGTCGCAGCTTGATAAAAAAAACCGTGTATTATCTTCTATTGAATAAACGCGATGTTTCTTGTTTCGGGCACCAAGCTGTTATAATAAGTGTCCAGTCTGTGCTATCTAGAAGATAGTTATCACGTTATCATCGTGCGTGTCTAAACGGACGATCGATCGGGCAGACTGCTGCTGCTGTGCTATTCCGTGGCGCTCTATCGGATACCGCGGAAGCGATAGCGTCCGTCCGCGGTATCTTGTTGATACTTAGTAACATTGACCGAATTAATGCTAATGAATTATGAAATGTCTTAGTATTTCTAGGACAAAGTGAGATAACATCATAACGCTTCTGCAGTTCACAATGACCTTATGAACTTCATAATAAGGTATACGATGCCTGTCATCCATATATGCATAGTATTTTTTAAATATGTAGAAAATTAATTAGTGTGAATGCTTTGGAAATGTGGTGTTGGAGAAGAATGCTATGAGTATCGTGGACTGAGTATCGTACAAACGTCTCCATACTCCAAGAACTTGGCATCCAACAGCGTCTATCGGCTTTAGTACAAGCTCGCATACTTAAGTTCTTCGGTCACGTCTCGAGACGAGATAATCACTCCATAGAGCGTCTTGTCGTGCAAGGCAGAGTGGAGGGCACTAGACCACGTGCAAGGTCACCCATGCGATGGACCGACCAGATCAAATCTGCTGTGGGTGGCCCCTTGCATGAGTGCACCAGGATCTCCACTAATCGAGACAAATGGCGAGAAATCGTGAGGCGCATCACATCCGCCCCTAACAAAGATACTTCCTGATGACCACGACCGCTCTGTCAAGAGTGCAACGTCTAAGAAGAAGAAGAAGAAGAAGAAAATTAATAAGTAGATCTAAGTAATATTTTATTAGTTGATAAGTACCTAGTTAAAACTAATAAGTACCGAGAAAGTAATGACTGAGTCACGGAAGACAGAAAAGTTGAGCGAAGGTCTCTTGTTTTATGCACACTAGTTACTTCAGCTGACCGTGTCATAATTAGTTATGGAAAAATGAGCAATAAATGTGTAATCCAAGGTAATCGCACAAGGTCATGCATATGGAAAACAGAAGAAAATTAGCTTGGCAACATCGAGCGTGACCGAAGAATCTAGTAAAATCGCACGTTTTGTCCACGTCTGATCGATGGTACCGAGTGTTTTTTAGGTTTAAAATTTTAAACATGTGTACGTAGGATGTGCGTTTAGTATTTTATGTTTGTTTTTGTGAATTATGTCTTCATGTTTTACGCGACTGATATCAGCATGTAAGAGCCTGAGTTTCTTTATCACAGAAACCAGTTTCTGTGATAGTGAGATGTTTGACTAACTCTAGATTTGTGACTGGGTCATTATTTTCGTTGACTCGTTGACGATTCTGGTTAGGAGGAACGACGTAAAATCTCAACATTTTGAGCATTCAACATCTGGGGCCACGGTAGTGATGTGGCCCCCCCAAGACGAGCCAACCAAAGCGCAAAGGCAGGGCACTACTGCCTTTTCTCAAAACGCTTCGTTGTTTTTTTGAAACCCTCATAACTTTGGATTGGATTATACCAGATAAATAAAACTATTAGGATATTATGTCAATTAGTAGACTAATTAAACATATAAAGTTTCAATTGCATAGCTCTTATACTTTAGATTTTATTAATAACTAAAAAACCCCGAATTTGTCACTGACTCACTCACTGATCATGATCAAAATTCTAGGGTACTTTCTGGAGTCCTAAAAAGCTAAAAATTTGGTATGTAAGCTAGTATTAATACATAAACAACAAAAAAAAAAAGAAAACATGGAACTTTTACCTCCTAACTCTATTGAAAGTTTGATAAATGATAAATGATATTTATTTGCACGAACACATGTCATATGTCTTAAAATTAAATTAGTTCATTTATGTCCTACCAAAATCTTTGGCATGCAAATATTATATTAAATGTAATGTAATGTAATGTTAAAATTATTATACAAAATTAAAAATGTGTAAATTTGTATGAGACCAAGCGAATTTTGATGCTAGAGGTCTGAAAATTGCTAGAGAGACTCCTTGTTATAAATAATGAACAAACATATTATTTGTATTTGTATAATAAAAATATGTATCTCTATGTATAATGTATATATATCAGTCGTCTAGTTCCCATAACACAAGCTCTATTAGCTTGGGGCTAGATGATGCTGTGTGGATTGTCCAGCATTATTTTTTTTTTATTATTTATATTAATGTGGTAAATAGGAACGATTTGTAATTTATTGATTGTATGTGAAAAAGTCTTTTCGCATTATAGTATGTATGAACTTGTAATAAAATCTCTTTGGGTATACTATTTGTATCTGGCTGGTTTTGGTATCATTAAAAGTTTAAATTTTTAAAGAACATAATTCCAAATTCAAATTAGGAAAATGTGTGATTTTTATTTGTTTTTCGTACTGTCAAGATGAGTGAATCTAATGAAGAAATTCGATACATTTTAAAATTTTACTACAAAAAAGGTAAAAATGCAACGAAAGCCGCGAAAATAATTTGCGATGTTTATGGACCTAAGGCGGACCCTACACCTACAATAAGTTTGCACAATATTTTTATTGCGCAATATGATTGAATCGCCCTTCTCACTCAAACGATCAATTATTATTTTGAATTGATTTGATATTGACGACTCATAAGCGTCAATCTTTTCGCGTGAGCAGGATCAAACGGAACTATTCCGTGAACAAGATGTCAGTCTAAAACTAGGCTGCAGCTATAATGTTGCTACTTGTGGCTGAAAATAAAATACGTCGCTGTACGAAAGACTGCTACATGAAAAGGCAAAAATATACCCACGAACATGGTCCGATCCTCGTCAAGGCGACGCACAGACTAAAAAATATTGCGCAATACAGATCCTACACGGTGCAATGATAATATGGTGCAATAAAAATTAAACTCGCTCAAACTTTCGTTCAATCATTGCGCAAACTTCAATACATCACAATACTAACCCTAGACGATCATTTGTATTGCGCAATTCGTGATATTGCGCAATGTTATTGTAGGTGTAGGGCCCGCCTAATGCAGTGTCTATGAGAGTAGCACAAATTTGGTTTAAGCGTTTTCAATCCGGAAATTTTGATGTCAAAGATGCACGTCGCTCTGGTCGCCCTATTACGGATAAAATGGATGCCATTTTTGAAAAAGTGGAGCAAGATCGGCATATCAGTAGTTACGACGTAGCTGAAAAACTGGAAATTGACCACAAAACAGATATGGCACATTTAAAAAAAACCGGGTACACAAAAAAGCTCGATATTTGGGTACCTCACGAGCTCACTGAAATAAACCTAATGAACCGTGTACTCATTTGTGATTCTTTATTACGACGTAATGAAACCGAACCATTTCTGAAGAAGCTGATAGCTGGTGATGAAAAGTGGACAACGTACGACAAGAACGTGCGAAAAAGTCGTGGTCAAAGGCCGGTCAGGCTTCACAGACTGTGGCGAAACCCGGGTTAACTTGCAACAAGGTGATGCTGTGTATGTGGTGGGATTGGAAGGGCATTATTCATTATGAGCTGTTACCACCAGGCAGGACCATCGATTCTGAACTCTACTGCGAACAACTAATGAGATTAAAGCAAGAATTTGAGAGAAAGCGGCTGGAATCAATCAACAGAAGGGGTGTGGTTTTTCATCATGATAACGCTAGACCTCACACATCTTTAGCCACTCAGCAAAAATTAAGAGAGTTTGGCTGGGAGGTGTTAATGCATCCGCCGTATAGTCCTGACTTTGCACCTTTAGATTTCCACCTGTTTCGGTCTCTTCAGAATTCTTTAGGCAGTGTAAGGTTAACATCACGAGAGGACTGCCAAAAACACTTGTCGCGGTATTTTGATCAGAAGCCCCAAAATTTCTATAGCAATGGGATGTCCCTACCTACAAGATGGCAAAAAGTTATAGAACAAAATGGTACCTACATACTTTAGTTAAATGTAAATAAACTATATTAAAAAATGTTTTGAATTTTCTTAAATAATGCGAAGCAACTTTTTCCCGAACCTATTATATAGAAACTTAACAAATTAGATAAATGTGTTCAAAAAGAAGCGAAATCCTATCAAAAACATATTTATGTAAAATGCTGCCAAGACGAGACCAATGATTCGCACTGTTAAAAAGTTATCAGATCACATGTAGAGCCAAGCTTCTAACTCTACACGTCCTAACTCTACAAGCCCTAACTTCACAAATTCTACATCTTAGTCAAAATATGTGGCTTGGCCATTTCGCTACATTCACTGGGCGTAAGGAGAAAAAAATACTGTTGAAATGGTCACTGGACTGGATATCTCACTGGAATGCGGATAGTCGTCCGCGATGTGATGCAGATTTTAGATTGAAAGCATTAACTATCGATCAAAAAACGCTTCATAAAAAGACTAGGTAATAAGTATGTGCTCTATTTCATAAAAAGCAATGCCAAGAAACGAATCCTGAATGGATAATGAAATGTTTTTAAATATATTTGGCATTTGCTCACACCTCGACCTTTATCGTCCTAGATGACTGTGACCTTGTATTAACTGTGCGACTGTATATCATCTTAATACATAATTTATATTTATATTATAACCATTTTATACTTTTAGAGGATGTAAAAGTGACCTTTCAAGAAAAGGAAAATAAAACTGTCCATGCATACGGTTGTGTCACCACCAGACTTGATTAGATACGTGGTAAAAGATGACAACTCGTGATTATTTTACATAAAAAAGCGATTCATTTTAATATAAACCACTTTTCTAAAAAATTGGTATTATAAAATATCTTTTTATTTATTAAATAATATGTGTGTAAAATATCGTTAAAAAATTCATGGAAATATAGGTTATATTTGGGAAATAAGATGTAATTATTATAATATTATTATTTGTGTTTTATTAAGATTTGAAGTTCGTGTTTGGCCATTATGAATTAGAAACTCATCTCTCTGATTATAAATACATATTATTTCAATAGGATTTGAATAAAATGGGTAGAACTTTAGTATATGTATATGCCCTTTTAATTAAGTTAATTATTTAAAGTATTTAGGTAGGTAATTGTTATAATTGTAAAATTATTATTATTATTATTTTTAGTGTTTTATTAAATATATTTTTTTTACTTGTATTTTTTCCGTTGCTTGATTAACATCTTCCACCTCCTTCCATCCTCCCATATTTTATGGTTACCCGCCACATTCCACTATCTTTCGAGAAATGTGTTGAGGTGGTTGCGCCAGCATTTGGTTTTTGGTAGCCCTGGGTTCGTTTCCCATCTGCAGGCACCTTGGAAGCCCTTGGCACCTGTTGGTGACAACTGCTGACCATACGAAAAAAATAAAGATTTTTTTATGACTTTACGACTGACAGCGTGTCTCGTCCAACCCCATTTCAGCCAGCCGCTCACTAACATCTACGGTTCTGGGTTATTTTTGATTCTGTCCTTTCTCTTAATCCTTAGTTTATTGTGTTATATATAGATAATATAGACGAAGTACTAATATTTGTTCTGTGATATAGCTTTGGTTTTAGCTTTGGCATGGCAGACCTTTGAGAATTGGTTAAAGACCATATTTACACACATAGAATACACTGTGTTACATAGCTTCGGTTTTGACATACATATTTTTTATGTATATTAATATGAACAACCTCTATATTTATCACAAATTTTCTCTCTTTATAATATTAGTATATTTATTATTTATTATATGCACATGTGAAACAAAAACTCTATAAAGAGTTTTCGTTTCACAGACAGTCTGTATTTATATCAAAGTTCAGTCCCAAATAAAATCTTCCCTGATTGAGTAAGTTGATTTTGAATGGTAGTTAAGTAACTATAGTTAATTTGAATGTTTATATCCTAAATATTTGACTTGCTAAACACAGTTTCAAAGTTCAGGGTTATGGACAAGTTCATTTCTCAAAGCTGTAGGTGTGTATTGTAATGAAAATCAACCAGGAACTGTATAATTTAAACATAAGCAACTATTATCTGAACAAATTATTAATAAAGTAGTTCTAATGCACATTTTCTTCCCATGTATTTTTTAATCACATAAGTAGATAATTATCTCTAATTTGGAAAATGCATTTAATTTCCTGGCTCCTCAAACAAACAGTGCACTCATGACTCACCTAACAACGATTAACATAGTTTATTCAATTTTACCTTAGCGTTACAGAGCAGTGCTCCCTGTAAAGGTCAGAGTTAAGGTTGATGTCGGATGGGCGTTGCATCAGCATGGTATCAGCGAAGCTGGGCGGGCGGCTCTTCGGCGGGCGGCGGCGGCGGCGCTGCAGGGACACCTGAGGGCGGAGGGCGAGGGGCGCACGCTGCAGATTCACTTTCGTCCGGCTGCGACCGCCCGCCACGCCAGTGAGAGAAAGTTGGCCGCGGCGAGCGAACGAGTCTCGCGGACCGAGCGGCGCGTCGCGCACGCACGATACGCGATCTACCGGCACCCGGCACAGCCCGCCCTTGCACAAAGTATACCCATATAAACAATGCGCCGAAATGTCTATATAAATAAATGAAGATTTCCGCATTTTTCTGTGAATATTTTTGAGTACGTGTTGAACATTTAGATCCTTTCTTGAGATCATTTTACGGTTTTGTGCTGAACAGTATTTGGATTCTTTAAGATTTATATTTTTACATTAAAGTGACTGAGTAGTATTTTGTAAGGAACAATGCAGTGCTACCCTGATTTAACACCGAAACGGGAGCCGATGGACATGGGGTACGGGCACGCGGAGCCGGAGCTGATGCCGGTGAGGAGGCTGGAGTTGCCGGCACCTCCGGGCAAGGAGTTCCGGGCTCCGGTGCTGCTGGGCCCGCCGTTGGGGATGCCGCCGCAGCACTCCGTCATCCAGTGCATGCGGCCGCCGCCACCGCCGCCACCGCCGCACCCGCCTCGCCTCCACAAGCCGCCTATGGCATCCATGTTCGAGGAACCTACCAGTTCCATCCCAGATTTAGGTAAGCTAATTTTGTTGAACGTTTTAACCGTAACATATTGCTCTATAAAGAGTATCACAAAATTTAACTTTGGCATGGGCACCTAAACAATTTTATAATATTTTTAGAGATCAGAGCTTATAGAGTTTCAATCAAGTCTAAAATATGTCATTGGCCATTAAAATAAAACTATATCTAAAGTTTTTAAATTCAAAAATGCATAATTATTAATGGGGCACTCATAAAAAAGATGTGGCTGACTTGAGTTAGATGCATGCATATTATGCTGTTTCTGTTTGATGATAAAGCCATAAATAAAACTATAGTTATACCATCTGTGGTTATACATACATTATGTAGTAAGTGTACTAACGTATTATTATCTAGTAGGTACCAATTATTATATACCTTCCTATCATGTTGTCAACCTTGATACTACATAAATGTAATATGGTGTATCCATAGCAATGTTATTGAATGTTATAATTTTGCTTCGCCTTGGCCGTTGTGGATTTATACTTCCTCCTTTGGAAAACTGTAACAGAACATTTACAGCTATACAATGATTTCCGGGTGATGACGATGCCTAATTAAAGTCGTATTATTTTTGCATTGGTGACCTTACAGATAACATATAAACGCTACATAAACATATAAAAATAAATGTTACACGGGACTAATGTTTTGTATTTTAGGCGGAATATTCTAATAGACTCTAACCTAAACTAAAATGTTTTTGTTTGGAATACCTGTGAATGAACAAAATCTCTCCTTGTTTTGATCTTCTTCTTTTGTCGTTCAAGGAAGCCACAGAGCCTTAGTAGATGAGGATAAAATAAAAACGGACAAGTGCGAGTGAGACTCGCGCCCTGATGGTTCCACACTGTAGAAAATAAGACTCAGCTATCTACCTAGATATTACCGCTAAAATGTCAAATTCGTAAATTATTTCAAATCAAAGTGCCCTTGTTTTTACAAACTACAATCTGCTATTTTTGAGGTAATACAGACGAACTTTATACTTAAGTATTCCTTTATTTGTGTAATATGGCAAGCGTTCTAATTTTTAAAATTGTATTACTGGTAATAGAGAGAATAGAAGTTTTGCAGTTTTGCCATTTTCATTAAAAAAATATTCATATCTCTAAAATGCTCTGAGTTAAAAGCATATCTTGTTTTTTTTTACGGCATTTTAAGCTTACAAAGACACAGATATTAAATATGTACCAAACATATGAATATATGAATTCATTTCAAGTTGACACCTTTAGCCGTTCCTAGAAAAAGGTCAGACAGACAGACTGGTAAACGGACAACAAGTAATACTATAGGTACGGGTTTCGATTTTTCCTGTTAAAGTACGGAGCCCTAAAATATACTAAATAAGCCTGCATATTACTCAAATTAATTAGATGTAGGTAGTTTTTTACCTTGTTGTTAGGAGTATCTGTTTTATAAAAAGATATGAGTTATTTTATTTTGTCGTTGAGTTATAAAACAAGTGGAATAGGTTGAACTTTATCTAGAAGCTCATAAACATTAAATTGTAAACGTAATACATACAAAAATATTATATTGTCATTGAAATAGGTCATGCTTTTGTCTCGGGAATGGTTCAGAATCGTAAAAAATAAAAGCTACGAGTATTATTAACGTTTAAATCGTTACTTATAAAATAGGATGATTTTTGTTATATTAAGGACCCATTCGAATGTAATGGCGTCAATTGTTATAATACTTTTATATACATATCTATATTTTATTTATTATATATATATTTTTAATTTTAAACAACTGAAGTAGCAACCAAGCGTACGGCCAACAAGATGGTAGTTAAGCGGTTACGCTTGCAATACCAGAGAGGTATCACTCGCGGGTTGCCACCTTGAGGCTAAGATCGAAAGCCTCATGTGCCAGTAATTTCACCGGAAACCATACTTTTCACACCGGAAAACAGCAATGCTGCCATTACTGCTTGGCGGCAGAAATAGGTATGGTGGTAGTCCGTCCCCGAACGAGCTCTATCACAAAGAACTCTACTACTCTTGATAACCTAGTTGGCTCGGTAGGTAGTTCGATTCCCACGTGGGACAAAATGTTTGCATGATCCGCAAGTATTTGATTTGGGTCTGGGATTTTTGTGTACCATACATAGTACTTTTATTTCTGATACTCACATGGGTTTAAAGAAAAGCTTACATATAGGCATCATTATTTTTCTCTTGTTTCTTGTTGTATACCTAACTACCTTCTACCTTCTATACTTGACACGATACGTGACTCGCACTTGCTTCATCTCGTGCGGCTTCCTCTGGCGTTGTATCGGTAATTATCAATCAATATCATCATGATGGTCACCCTTCTAATATTCCCACCATCGGAACACTGAATACTCTCAAGTAAAAGTGATTGGGACCCTATGCACAGGTCGAATTTTTAGTCTTGGACATTCCGGTTTCCTTGTGATTATTTCCTTCGATGTTGAGCACTGTCACGACCTCAGAATCGGATCACTACCACTAGACCATCAATGCTACAGCTATCAGTATAGTAGATAGAGGATAATAGTCCTTTTATTATAATAAATAATATACTTAGTTAACGATTCTGCCAAAATGTTTTTCGCAAATGTGATAAAATATCACAAGGTCAGTATGACGAGCGCGTGCTACCGCGTCATTCATTGTCATTAGGGTCACTGTGACATTGGGTTGATACAGTGACAAAATAATAGCAATGTAGGTACCTATCTTATCTGGCAATGTCAGCGGCGCTGGCGCAGGTGATTGCGACCCTTGCAACCTAATAAGTTGTGATTGCACTGCAACCATATAATAGACGTGACTCACGTGGACTGTGTGTGGGTACCAAATTAACATTATACATTGACGAATGTTCTCAATGAAAATTGGATGACAAAAAATAGTTAACAAAAAATCATATGAAAGTAAAAATCGCACTGTGTGATTTCCGAATGGTTATTTAGTTCAATGAAGGAACTATCAGTAGGTAAAATGTATGTTACATTAGGTACTTACAGCTTTACTTTAAAGCGCACCGGTGGTCTAGTGGTAGTGACCCCGCCTTCCGATCCTAGGGTCGTGGGTTCAAACCCGGTCGTGCACCAATGGATTTTTCTGTTCGAAAAATTTATGTGCGCAATGCCAGTGCTCTCATACCATGTGGGTACCATGTGGGTATGTAGGTAGCAAATAGGTACACTTTTTATATAAACGGTGCGTTGGTTGTCGGATGAGTAAAACTGTATCCCGACTTCCAGCGCCCTCCGTCGGACATCTAATGGTTAAGTTTTATGAAATACAATATCAATATGGGAAAAAGAACTTGATCGTGTTTGGTAATGTATGGACGATCCTTTGATATAGAGATCATACGGTGAAGGAAAACATCGTGAGGAAACCGGCATGTCCAAGAACTAAAAATTCGAAAGACATGTGCAATCCACCAATCCGGTCCGCGTGGTGGATTAAGACCCAATCACTCTCGCCTGAGAGTAGGCCAGTGTCCCAGCAGTGGGAACATTAGAAGGCTGTCATGAGGTACTTACAAAAAGGAAAATAAATATTTTCAGTTATTATATTTTCAGCGTTTGGGATTTTTATGTTTTTGTTATCAACATTAAGATTTATACGCGTTTATAAATTTTTTTTTTTTTTGATAGAGTTATTTGCAAAATCTTCAGATCTTTTTTTTGTTGAGTGTACAAGCCAGAGTCAAGCGTGCGACATGATTATGTGTTATCAACATAACCTTCTGGACGAGCAAATTACTTCCTATACCTACACACTCGTACTGTATCTATTGATATATCTGGCGGGAAATCGCGATACAGTTTTCACACGTGTGTTTTGTTTTTGTAGAGCACGATATTTTACATTTTGTCGAATCTATCTGCAATGAGACTCTTGTACTGTACCACTTTGTATCTTTGAAAGCACTTTATAACGTACATCGTACGTAATAAAACTAAGAGAGTTGGTAGTTAGTTAAAATTAAACCCTTCGGGGGAAGTAAAACAAACCATTGTAAATTATAGGTACTTGCATTTTCAATACTTAGGTACTTAGTATGTTTTATTTTTAAATCTACAATTACCATTTCATGTAAAACGTCTACGCTCTGGTATCCTTAAATTTTCAATGGATCCCGGCCTGGTAACCTTGTTATTATCATTCCGGCCAGTTGCTAGACGTCTAGCTACGTCGTCTATACAAGCAACCTACCCTTTATTAAAACCCCGGAAAACAATATGCGGAGATTTTATCGCTCATTATAAATACACATATAAGTACAATGTATAGATTTATGTAAGCATCCATGCTATAAACGGCTGAGCACACAGGGAAGTGGCGCGCTCACAACCTTGGCCGAGGTCGCTGAGCGTCACTCGCAACACTTATAAACGGTTTCATAACAGCAACTCGTACTTCATAAATACGTGTAATTGCAAATTGTAGTCATAAGGCATTTCATGAAAATATATCCCAGTGGTCGTTTGACATCTGGAAGTATAAACTGTATTTAGCGTTGTTCCCATTCCACCCCCGCGCGTCCTTCGCTTTGACCCCGTCCCTCGCCGCCCCGCTACCCTCGCAGTGACCGAGCAGGGGTCACGGTCGCATATTTTCCTAGCACGTGCCCCATCAAATTTCAAAATGTCATAAAAAGCAGTTCTGTGTAATTCAGTAACAAACGGATGATTTACAAAATGATGTAAACATACAGCTCCTTTGTTACAGCATCATCATCATTACCTCTCTCAGTTACTTCTGTATAAGTAAGGTATATTCTGTTTAATTTTCTATAAAGAAGACTTATTTAGCTTTATTTATTGTTCTCGGTTTTATCTTACCAAGGTATTGAAATCTACCTACGAGACAACACTGAGCACTCGTATCAGCAAATTTTACTTTTGTTATTCGATTGTGCAAGTCCAAGAGTTGCATGAAGGTCGTTGATAAGAAATAAGCAATGTTACAACTATAGAGGTGCCTTATGTGTTTCAACGTAATAAAAGAGTAAGTATTTAAATACTTAATATATTATTGTTATTTTTAAGGTCATTATTACGAAATTAGCGTTATAACCTTGTGGAAATTCAAAGGCACTTTTAATCATCCACAATCAAATAATAGCAATGATAAATATTAGCCCCATTTACACACGCACACAATCACGCGTGATACAGTGTGCTCATTTAGGCACGTGTAAAGAAGACGTTGCTGGGAAAGAGAAAGAGTAGAGTTTTGCGCTCATCAATCGCGCGCGCCATCCTAGAGGTATTTGAATTTTACTGACTGACAACTGGATTTTTACTGGACTCACTAGCGACTTTAACAAGTCTGTAGCTGTACTCACGGTATACACCATTTGTCGCATCCAATTGTCTGTACACGTGAATTATTTTCCCCGCGTGCTTATAGATGCCACACCACGTGTGTAGTCTCCCATTGTCAATTTCAGCACAGATACTCTGACTTTGACTTGATTTATCTACCTATTTGATTTGTTATATTATATTACTCTATAAGAAGGAATGAGCCGTTACCATCTAATAATAAACTAAGCAAATAAACAAAAAACATATTTCCGTTACCGTACTCGGATAGTTACATCGATTTACTTACATAAAATTTCTCCCGTTCGGTAATACCACGAGTGCAGGAAACGTTGATTGCGATCCAGACAATTTTCCCGTTGTGGTGACAAAAAAACCACACCACTGATCGCGCGAAAAAAATATTCGGATTTAATTCATTCAATTCATAATCCATTAGATAGGTACGCTAGAACTGAGATAGAGCGTGTATTTAAAAGCACAGGCTCTTAGTGTTTTCCTGCGAATGATTGTAGATTCTTTATGCAAATAATAGTTATGATCGATAGATGAATTACCTACATAGGACATGTTGTGTGTACACGTGCGGCCCTGAACTTCAGAGCGCAGGCTCCGCTCGGTACAGTTCTGCGCACCACCCACGTCCACCCATACCTACCGTACCGATGGCCTATATACAAATACTCTTCCATATTGCACCGGATTGAAAACCTTCACACAACAAGGCAAATAAGCACTATTTATATAAGCCGTTGCGGCATAAGTGAGTGACAAACAAACATCCAAACATCCCTATTTTTATCTGTAAATTAGTAAATATCCCTTCCCTTCTTTCTTTACTCGTATTGGTAGTATTGTATTTATTTTATACAAGAGGTCTAACTTTGGTATTTCAGGATATGAGTTTTCGAATATAAAGTTACTAAAGTTAGACCGGTAAAATTTTTCCGGAGGAAAAATCTAAAGTTATCGTTGATGGGAATGTTCCTAATTTTTTCAGAGGCAGAGGCAATATAGAGCAAATTCATGTTTTTTCCAAGCCTTAGCTCAGTACACCGGGAAAATAAACAGTTCAATAGAATCACAGTTCAATTAACATCAAGGATGAAGCAAAATTGCATCATGTCCTAGCGATTCCATGGCAATTTTTGAATAGCTAAGTATATGTATGTTTCTTGATAAAACAAATACTAAATAATAAAGCCGAAGAGCTCTCTTTAAATCAATCAGGATTTGCGCCATTACAAAACACTTACCGGATTGCAGTGATGATGATAAGCTTTAGTATTTATCTACATACAGACAATTAAATATAACAAATTGGCAACCCTAAGCGACCGCTTGAACGCAATACCAATCGATCGGTATTAAACAAGTTTTGGAAAATGCAGTTCGTACTTTTGAGTGCAAACCTAGTGCCAAATTGAACCTTAATTTCAAGAGTACAAAAAATTTACAGCAGTAAATTGGAATTGGGATTGGGTCGGAATCCGTCATTGGATTCAAGAGTAAGCCCCCCCCTGGACGGGGAGCAAGGTGGGCGCGGGGCGGCCCTGACCGTGGCGCACAGTGCTGCCACTGCCATGGTCATGGCCGATCAATGCCGCCGTTGCAGAACGTTAGTTCTAATTATTGAGAAAGGCAGTCTTTAAGCCAGAGCTCATTATGTATTTATCATCATCATGACAGCCTTCTAATGATCCCACTGCTGGGACACAGGCCTACTCTCAGGCGAGAGTGATTGTTTCTAAAGTTTCTTAACCACGCGGACCCATGCGGATTGGTGAATGGCACATGTCTTTTAAATTTTTAGTACTTGGACATAATTTACCAAACCATGACCTAATACGAGATCTATCATTAGAAGTCATTGATTAACCAGAACGAATAGATTTAGAATTCACGCCCTTTCTCGATATGAATCTGTGGTTGAATAAATTCTAAAACCGTAGAAACCGTTAATGTTAGTGTGGCAGAGCTTAGGTTTGAGTGGTTAAGGTCTCCGCCCTTGACCTAAGCTTTCTATTAAGTATACCAGCTTAATCGAGTCAGAGAGTTATATAATTTTGTAAAGAAGTACTAAATGTTACTTGTAACTTGAACAAATATCTTCTTTATTTTTAAAAACTTATTTTGCATAACATCACGCGTCTTACACGATTAATGAGAGCCTCTGACCTTACTTAGATCTGCTGTGAATTGAATAATATAATGGCAGCCTTCTAATCACTCTATAAACTCTCAAGCGAGAGTGTTTGGGTCTTAATCTACCACGATGACCCAATGCGGCAATCGAATTATCAGTTTTTGGACATGCCGGTTTTCCTCACGATATTTTCCTTCACCGTATGAGAGCACTGTCACTGTGCACATATACATTTTTCGAACTTCGACTTCGAACGACCACTAGACCACCAGTGGTAGTGAATTGAATAATAGAGATATTTAATTATCTGTCGACTTACAAAAACAATCTATGAAACGTAGAGGTATTATGTTATGCAACAATTATTATCAGGCGAGCGACTTGGCCGTCTTGTCACTTGCTGAGATAAAAAAAAATCTAGAACTTCTTTATGTTAAGATACAAAATTGGCAACCCTAACAAAATCCGGCTGCCCCACAGAAATTTAATTTCTGTGGGCTGCCCCCTTCTGAACTCTGTGCCAAAATGTCTGACAATCCAATGTTTTACAATCAATCCCGTTTACATTCAAATATAAAATGTTTTCCTTAAATAAAGACACGATTCTACAAAGGCAACCCTTCTTTCTTGAGTCAAGCCAACCCTGACCTTCGCAGTGGTTTGGCGTTGCTGACATGACCACAGGACAATGCCAGCCAAAATGTACTCAAAATCAGAAGTATTCCAGAACTCCTCAACTTCATATTGTCAAAATAAGTTGAGTCGAGGATTGTTGAAACTTCCAACTAAAGCTCAGTTTCTTGAAATTATATCAAAGATTGAGAAAACGGTTTGCCAGTTGCCGAAGTTCACTACTTATTTGAAAAGTAAGGCCATGATCTGTTGATCATGGCAATATATTAATGTTTTTTATAATAATAACTTAAAGTTAATGTGATGTCCGTCCCACTGAAAGGCAAATGCTTAATTTAATACTTAATCTTCTTTGTCCATCCCTCATCCCATTATTTGAGGTAAGGCCTCCTCACAATCTTGCGCCAAGACAGTCTGTATTAGGTTGTCAGTTCGGGCAAATGGGCTTTCATGAGGTCTCTTTTTATCTTTATATAGCTTTTTATATTAGACCATCAGGTGGACTATCTTCTTTCCTCAGGTAGATTGAGTGCAATTTGCACTACGTGATTCTCGATGCGTCTTTTTATGTGTCCGTAACATCTAAGGCGCGATTCGGTTAGCTTGTCTGTAATTGGGGCGACCTTAAGCTTCCTCGTATTCTGTCTAGCCTCGTTACTGCCTGCCCACCTTAATTTAATAACTTATTAAATCTTATTTTTGTAAAATGATTTACAAATAAACTTGTGTAACCCCTTTCCTTTTTTTTCCCTTTTCTTTTTGTTGTTGTTATTTTGCTTACTTCAACCAATCTAAGACCAGCAAGTTTGACATTATGCGTTTTTATTTCCACCTTATATAAAGTAGCTGTAGTGATATTGCCGAGCCCGTGCGCCCCTGACCCTCGCAGTCGGCTCTGCGTTGCCATGGTCACGGCCGATCAATGCCGGAGGAGCGAGGATGCACCCGGAACTTAATATAATATTCACCTTCAAGGCTCACTCAAACAAATACGGCGATTAGATGCCTTGAGTTCGAGTATAATAAGACAATCGTTAGAACTGATATTTCCTTGTTCAATCTTGGTAGGTATGTCTTTTATGGAACACTCTTATTTTGTGCAGCCTATAGCCTACAATAAGTTTTCTATCACGTTATCATTATGATGCCTATGGTATTCCACAGCCGGGCTAGCTGGAGTACCGTAGACAGCGATTCTCTTGTCGGAAAAGTAGACAAAAATAACATCATAGAGATAACTGTTGTCTACATTAAAATTTTATCTAAAAACATGTAAAAGTTACAAGTCCTTCTTAGTATGAAGCTTTTAAAAAATTTTAAGACGTTAAAATAAAGCTGATATAAACTTAACTTTCAATTGTTACGTGCTAACTGGAAACTATCGGACAAATAGTAGTATTATAAGAATAGTCTAAAGAAATGACAAACAGTAATACTATTGCGCAGTAGTTAGGTATGTAGGGTCAATGAACGCGCGAGTAAAAATAAAGAGCTCCCTAAATGCGGCGGCGAGATTGAGGGAATGAGTGAAAGAGCCCACGCATTTTAACCACCGCTACCGTACGGCTATAAGCTGCGTAAGAAGAACTATACAGACAGACTATATATTTAGCACGAATATTATTATCGCTTCGCCTTCTTATTATAATTTTAATAATTATTGTCTTGCAGTTGCAATAGGCGATGTATTAAGAATAAATTAAATCTAAAAGGTATTCAAACGGGATAAAAAAAATTCTTATACAAAATCATGTTGTTGGTTTTTCCCAAGACAGGGACGCAATGTGTTTTTGTATTAGGTTTGTATTGGATATTAAAACGCGTGGTGCGATTTGCTTGAAATTTGGTTTATATATTCAACTCCTGCCTGGAGCAGGAAGCAGCGGTAAGGCGTTTCATGAAAAAAAAACAGCGCAAACTAGGTCGTGGGGTGTTCCAACAGATGCATTGTTGACCTTATGACATACTAAATAATTTGCTTGTAACAAATAAAAATATAACCTATTCCCCTGGGTTCTTTCTCAATCAATGAAATGAAAACGAAAAGAAAAATTATTGTATGCTAACGAATGCAATGCCCGTAGCTAGCTATCAATAGCGCTATCTAACTCTGATAACTGAGAAAAAATAAGCGAAAATATTAAATATGTATGTAGGTAGGCTTAGAATAACAACTATTCTAAGTAGGTAGGTAACTTAGTGATTTTCAAAAGTCAACTTGTATTAAAGAAAAACAGTTATATTAGTTCTAAGATGGGCGAACCACCTTAGATGCAAAAGTATGTATGAAAAACAATAAAATACCATATTTTGAGATGCATAAAAATGGTAAGTGTATTTTAGGCCCATTTTTCTTAACAAGAATCTTAAAAACCATTTGTTCTAAATTCTGCTTGCGAGTCATTTGTGGCTGATTTACTAGTTATATTTTAGTTACTCTCATTCTACTTTGTTACCTACTTTACAAGTCTGTTCTCTATGAATAAATGGATAGGCTTGTATTAGTTAGCCATAAAAAAAAACAAGACAAATAGAGCTTATCAAAGGGTTTTAGCACTGTCTGGAACTGTATTTTATGGCTTTGGTTAGAAAAATTATAAGCAAACAGCAAATCACGTAGGTACGGCAAACATTCAACTGATTTAATGTATAACCATCGACACTGTGGAACACGTCTCACCTTGGTGGTTTTTTTTTTTTTTTTTTATACAACTGAAGTGGCAACCAAGCGTACGGCCCACAAGATGGTAAGCGGTTACCGCAGCCTATGGACGCTTGCAATACCAGAGGTATCACTTGCGGGTTGCCACCTTGAGGCTAAGATCGAAAGCCTCATGTGCCAGTAATTTCACCGGAAACCATACCCTTCGAACCGGAACACAGCAATGCGAGCATTACTGCTTGGCGGCAGAAATAGGTATGGTGGTAGTCCTTCCCCGGACGAGCTCTATCACAGAGAACTCTACTACTCTTTGATTCGAATTGATTTGAAAACATTGCATTGTTGTAATGAACTGCAAAAGTCCTTTTCATAAAACAGATTTAGGACCAGAAAAGGGTTGTGCATTGAACGAACCTTTGTAACCAGGAGAGCAGAGCGTGCAAAGAGTTGTTTTATGCGCGCACGTCGCCCTTGCTACGTCACAGTCACGGGCGGCGCGGCGGCGGGGCGCTGCGTTAAATGCATTGGGTCATTGCACAGGTACAGTCGAGCGTAGCAGTGTTAACAGAACGTGATTGCAATAATTCGAACGAAATGATTCACTAATGGCAATGCTTTATTTTAAATGGTAATGATTACGAATAAAGAATTGGCCGCAAAACTTACCTTGCTAAGAATGGTACCGTAGGTATTGGTTATTCTTTGAGCTTTGAAGCTTTCAATTGTTCAATCTATGAATGCACTGCACTCAGCGCAGGCGCAGGCGGTACTTACATGTTTTATAATGACATTATGCACGATCACATGACAGGCATGTGTATTCCCGGCCTTACGGTCGGTTAATGCTCTCTAAAAGAGTGGCATCATTAACACATTTGAAATAAAGAATAAACTTTGGTATTTTGAATGCATTTCGTGTGTAACTGCACTTGATAAAAGAGTACAAGTGCAATTCGCACGTCACTACCACGAAAAGATGCACAATATACAGTCGTCTTTTTCGCACTCGTTGTTATAGCAGTCATGAACTGCATAAGAAAGAATGCATCGCGCTATTTTCTTGGCGCGTGCAATCTCCTTGCGGGCTCAGCTGCCCTGGTAGTTTGCAACTAAACTTATCAGTTCAATATTATTTGTGCTTGAACTTGTTTAATAGGGCTGTAACTTCTTCTGATTCAAAAAAATGTGATAGTTGGTATTTCTGGAATAATTCAGGTCAAACAGTTTGTTAACAAGATGAACCGTCTCTAACTCCGATCACTATTTTTGTATTTTCATTTTAAATATAACAAGCTTTCATAAAAATAGATAGCTGATTGTCATCGTTTTATCTTGCAGGTTAGAGATTTAGGACCATAAAATGTAGTTTTTACAATGATACAAAAATGCAAAGCGTTATTGGAACACCCTGCGACTTTGTGTACACTGATTTTTGTTCCTGCAAGCTTCCTACCGCTACGTTCTCTAAGAATTTAATTTTGGAAATTCCTCTCTTTGTACAACCCCTAACCATTAAAAGATACATAATTATACCCTAAAAATTTCAGGTTTCTGGGGCTTACGTTGTGTTACGTACGAGCGTTGATTGTCTGTTAGTTGGTCAGCAACGCAATGATTTCTAAAAGTGGATCCTGGAAAGTTTAACTTGTTAACCTAATCAAGGGTTATGTTTGTACACACACTGACTGCTGCCAGTTTATTGATAACATTCAGAACTGATTGTGACGCGCTTGCGCAGCGGTGCGCGGGCGTCGAGAAATGCACTTTAGTGCAACCAACTACCAGGCATTCATGATAACACAGAAGGTTGGCTTGCACATTTTACTTGCAATGGAATCTTTCGTTATTATCTGCTTTCAATATTTATGTTTATTCTAGAAGCCAGACCACATAGTGCCAAAATTAGAACAAAGTCTATATTACTGCTGAAAATTATGGTTTTTTGTTATCTTTCTTATCTACCTACTTACACAATTGAATTGTCGTTTGCCAAGTGATCGATGCAACAATCAACGCATCTTACTCCGAAATGTTTTGATAATACGCATTGATTAATAAAAGCGAACGACACAACCCAATTCGGTTGAGAAGTCATAACAGTCTCTCGTGCAAATGTTTTTCTCTATTGTCATCGCTTACTATTGATTATTATTGAGATAGCTTTGATTATGGGAAAGCGTGTGAACTGCAAACTACTATGTAGGTATGCCAATGGATAGTTTTTGGTGTTGTCTCCTTTGTAATTATATAGAGGTACAAGTTATGTGCAAGTGCAATTTGTAAAGGCAATGTTGCATTGAATGGCCACTGCTCTCGCTTTTAGCTTGTTACCAAAGTGGTAGTTGCGAGTGGTCGAGCGCACAGGTTGAACGTTAGATGGAAGTAATAGGTGTTGCTTTCTAAGCAGTGAAGGTGAGGTGCACGCCCGCGTCGGCACATTGCCGCCAGTTCAAGTTTAGTTGCGCGGCCGCAGCGATAATTGCAGAGATCGTTGCACTTCTAACGCCCTCCATAGGGGCAACGAACGCATGCAGCTGCCCGGGAAATAGATCCCGTCCCGACTATTTCAGAGCACGCTTGCTTGTACCTATATGTATAAGATACCAGACTACTGCATAACTTTTAACTAACGACTTACCTGTAATGTGAGAAGGTGCTATGAAAAAAAAACATTGCGTGGTCCAGCGTGCATTAACATAAAATATGTGCTCAACTCGAGGCTCGACGTCTTATATATCTATTGGATATGTATGGCTATGGCTTCGTTTGTTGCGTGTGTAGATCAAGTTTACACATCTGAAATAGTATAGCTAATGGCTTTTATCCATTAAAAACCCATTTTTAAATAAACATGGAGTAAAGGACAAGACAGCAGAACTGTCTATTTGTATAATACTAGACTTATTGCGTATTTATAAAACATATTTAACCATGGCAACAGCTAAGCGTGATTCTTATTAAGTAATATGTAGAAATAGTAGTTTTCTTGCTGATCATTATTTTACACTGGTAAATGCGGTTAAAAATTCTTCATGAGTTAAGGATGGTCTCATAGAAGGATAGCTTTCCTGTCTTCTTTCTGAGAATACAAGCTAAGCTTTAAAATTGTTTTTTACTAACTAGTGTAACCGTCAGCTGCCAAACTGTAAAGTAATTAGCTAGTTAGATAAATTACAAACATATGTATTTATATAACTACTCCTAATTGAGTAAGCTTAGCTCAGAATGGTTCGTAGACTCTTGGCTGAAAAAGACTATTCCTGAGATGATACTTAGTCTTGGTTTGTTATCTCACAAAATCTATAGTTCTACCGAAAACTGTATAACCGTTTTCAAGAAACCAAAATAAAACTATAAAATAGACCGCTTACTATAGATATGTATGGCTAACTATCTAGATAACATTTTATCTGGCTATATAGTTCGTTCATGTAATTAAACATTAATTTATTATAATATATTCGATGTCTTAATTGCAGATTGCGCAACATTAATTTTCTTTATAGGCTATCATGTGCGTGTAAATATAGTGCGTCCCAGTAGCGCGAAGTTCACCAGGCCGTTGCACTTTCGATGCGAATCGGCTGCGCTCGCGCAACCACGCGAAAGTGATTCATAGCGTGCAATGTCACAGAATATAATTATATTTACTATTATGTATAGTCTAGAAGTTTCTCTTGGTTACTATTTCAACTAAGTATTTGGTACTACTCACTATTTCAATTATTATCACTATTTATTTTGTAGGTACGTTATTGATAGTATAATAGTAATTCGAAGATGGTAGAACTTGCGTGATAATCAAATAATAGGTAATTTCAAACATTCTTAATTTTTAAAATTCATAACTCCAAATATTAAAAATAATACTACCATAGAGAAATAAAATTATAACGAAGTCAAAAGGGGCAGACAAGAACAAGCATTACAAAACATTACATTACATTACATTTTTGTGTGTATGGTGTTATCTTGTGGTCCTTAATACATAAATAAATAAATAAAAACAATTTTTGTACAAAATCTATTTGACTTGTAGTTTTTGAAAATAGATGCTAGGAAGGTAAGGTTTATCATAAAAAAAAAACAAAATAAGCTGCAAAATTAATTTCATTTGATCATTAAAGTTATATTAAAGTTATTAAAATATTTACTCTAAATATACGTATTTTGATAAAATTTGAGATATCACATTCCATAAAAATATATGACACTACAAATAGATATATTATATTTGCTATCCAAGTATTACAGACGTGAAAATAACTTTTAGCCGTGTTTAGTTCTTTTAACCATAAAAGCTCACATTCATCGTCCATTATAAAGTCGCCTTGCAAATGTAGATACTAGTTACATTATAAAAGTTGGTTGAACGCACTGAGCTGGGAATGCTAGCAATAGAAAAAAAGCTGTATGTTAGAAGTATCTAAGCTAGTCGGGTGCAGTGGCCGGGTAGTGCCAGTGACCTGCAAGCAAGCAGCTTCGTAGCGCGCTAGAACCCTCGTAGCGCGCTGCTACGAAATTGCTACGAGGATAAAAAGCGCGGTCACGTAACTTGATTCATAGAATGAGGTTAAGAACCTTGCAAATAAAGGTTATAAATCTCAAAGCATTGTTAATGTGTCTTGATATCCCCACGTAGTTACTAACAGGTTAATTTGCTAACGCTTTAGTAGTGGTTTCTTATCAAAAATGTTTAAAATCTTTTTTTTTTTTTAATGATTTTACCATTGTTTGTTATACGAGTATATGGCATGGCGTAGGTACGTGGCAAAGGGATGACTCAAGGATGGAAAACTCACAAATATTCAGGATAGGCCCACAGATTTAAGTAACAATCACCCTGTTTTCCTGGAAAATATTTTTTTCTTTTCGGATTCGAATGAGTCATAATATTTTCGTCGCCAGAGACCGTGTATCGCTCATAGGAAATCCCCTGAGCCTCCCGACGATGACTCACCATCACCAGAGCTTCAGGAAAATTACTTTAGCCCAATTACAACTGAACAATGTAGTCGTAGCGGTGTAGGGCAATCTGGATATGTGTAAATTCAACTAGTTTTAAGACTTTTCTAAATGATCCTTGTAATTTTATTGAATAATCATTTTTAAATTTGGATTTGAATTTTAATTTGTACTATGAATGAGTGCTTGGTGCTACGCAAATATAATGTGACACTATTTTGACAAAATTCTGTGCGTGATTTTAGACTATCTGCACTCATGTTTTGAGTAAATTAAAAATATTAACGAATTAAATTTTGACGACCGATGTGGCGCAGCGGGCGCAGGTCCGCCTGCGACGCAGAGGTTGCGGGTTCGATTCCCGCCTCGGAACAAATGTTTGTACGATCTACAAATATTTGTTCCGGGTGTTCTGGGTATTTTCTATATATAATAAAAAATATCTATCTATGTATTGTATTGTATTAAATATATATCAGTCATCTAGTACCCATAATACAGCTCTGTTTAACAGCAGCTTACATTGGGGCTAGATGATGCTGTGTGGATTGTCCAGCATTATTATTATTATTATTGAATGAATGAATGAATGAATGAATGAATGAACACTTTATTGTACACAAAAAATTACTTATTGACTAATATAAAAAACATTAACAAAGTACAAAGGGCGGCCTTATCACTAAGAGCGATTTCTTCCAGGCAACCATGGATGGAGAAAGTGAGAGTAGAAAATTAAGTAGTGGCGGATAATATGTGCACATAATAGGAAAAATTTAAAATTTAAAATGAATACTTACCTAATTTTTGTTAAATTCTAATACTTACATATTATATTATATTAAAAATTTAATACTACCTATATATTATAATCCAATTTATAGAAAAATAAAAATAAACTAATACATATTATACATAATGCTAAATAAATACCAGTACATACTATAGTAATAAGCAAGTTAGACAGAAGTTAAGTAATGCTGCTTCAACTTCACTTTAAAAGTGTTTAGTGATGGTGCATGACGAATATTCTCAGGCAGATCGTTCCACAGGCGTACAGCTTGCACTGTAAAAGAGTTGCCAAAAAAGGAACTGCTGTGTACAGGAAATTTCAGTACCAAGTTTTCTGATGATCTAAGATATCGGGTATTAGAAGAATGGAGATAACTAAAACAATCTTCAAGATAGCGAGGTGAGAAAGGATTGAAAAGAATAGAATAAAGAAGAGATAGAACATGCGAGTCCCGGCGACGACGGATAGGAAGCCACTTGAGCAAAGAGCGGAAAGGAGAAATGTGGTCAAATTTGCGTAATCCAAATATAAACCTGATGCAGAAATTTTGGAGGCGCTCAAGCTTATTTAACTGCTCTTCTGTAAGGTCCAGATAGCATGCATCAGCGTAGTCCAATACAGGAAGAAGAAGCGATTGTGCAAGTGCAGTTTTGGTGGAAGTTGGCAGAAAGTTGCGTAGTCTCCTCAGAGAGCCAGCTGAAGCATAGAGTTTCTGACAGGTTACCTGAAGTTGGGGCCCCCATGATAGGTGACGGTCCATAGTTATACCCAAATTTTTAACGGTGGCACTGTATGGTATAGGTGTACCATCAAAAACAACTTGCTGTAATGCGTGCCAATCAATGTCCTGCATTAATCTAGAGCTACCAATTATGATGGAGTGGGTTTTAATAGGGTTTATTTTTAGACCATGAGCCCTACTCCACTCGGTGATACGACACAAATCCGAGTTTGTACTGTCTACCGCATCATCTATATTGTTAAGGGAAGCCTGGTTATAAATCTGTAAATCGTCAGCGTAGAGGTGATAGGAGGAAGTGAGTTTTTGAGAAATTGAATTGATGAAGATAGCAAAGAGGAGAGGGGATAAGACCCCGCCCTGAGGTACACCGGCAGACGTATTGCACCTCCTTGACCATTGACTCATTGACCCTCTGCCGACGCCCATATAAGTAGCTGGAAAACCAGTCAACCACCGCCGGAGATATGTTAAGTGACCGAAGTAAAGCAAAGAGAATGTCAAAGTTAACAGTATTAAAGGCATTACTAAAGTCAAGAAGTGTTAGCACCGTAAGTTTTCTGCTTTCCATACCCATACGTATATCATCCGTAATTTTCACAAGAGCCGTGACTGTACTATGGCCTTTACGAAACCCAGACTGTAGAGGATTAAGGAGATTGTTCGAGGATAAAAAAGAATTTAACTGATTGTGGACGATACGTTCAAGGACTTTGGAAAGGAAAGGAAGAATGGAAATAGGGCGATATTCAGAAAACGATTTGGGGTTAGGTTTTTTAGGTAAAGGAATAATTTGTGCTTCTTTCCAACAAGAAGGAAAGGCACCGTTTATTAAGGAGTAATTTAAAATATGGCAAAGGATGGGGAGGATAAGGTCTAGTATGGGGATGAGCATATTACGACTGATACCGTCCAGTCCGACCGCATTGGAAGTGATTGACATAATGGCCTTCTTAACATCCCACGGGGTGACTTGACTAAAACAAAATTGCGAATAATCAGGAGTTGGAATGGAAGAAATATAGTTAATGGTTTTAATTTTATCAGTGTTATTAATAGGAGAATCTGATGAAAAATGTTGGTTAAGGGAATCAATGTCCAATACTGTTGGTATAGAGTCCTGTTTAGGTTTTCCAACTCCTAAAGATTTGAGAAACTTCCAGACTTTAGCTGGATCTTCCTCAGAAACGGATTTATGTATATGGCGGCGTTGAGCGTTCCTACATACCTTGTTGCATATTTAGCCTTGTTAGCATCATTGCTAACAGACTTGTATTTAGATTTAGCGACAGATTTTTTATGCATAAGTGATTTAATTTCTTTTGTAAGCCAAGGGGCAGGGAGGTGTTTTATTTTGATTAAACGAAACGGAGCATGTTTGTCAAAGTGTTGTGTTAACGTAGAATTAAATAAAGCAATTTTGTCATCAATTGAAGGAGCATTTAAGACATGAGACCAATCTAGTCCTCGTGTATCTTCAAGAAACCTTTCGTTGTCGATACCACCAAAATTGCGTTGCAGAATTATTTTAGGCTTAGCCTTGGGAGGGCGAACTTTATAAGACAAGTAGATAAGGTCATGATACGAAAACATATCAGCTGCAAATTGACCGTGCTTAGAGACAAAAAAAGGGGAAGAGACAATGATTAGGTCAAGAAGCAACGGCTCACAGTTAGGAAAGTGATGAGTAGTGCTGAGGGGAAGAATGTGTAAATTGCATGATTTAACAACATTTTGGATGGAAGACGTGCGGTGATCTTGTTTTGACAGGCACGTATTGAAATCACCCATAATAATCGTTTGACTATATAAAGGAACAAAATCCTCTAGCAGTTTCTCAAACGAAGAGAAATAATTTATACGAAGGGAAGGACAATAATAAACTCCTAGAAGGATTTTTGTATGTAAAAGGGTGACTTCTAAAAATATGTGCTCTCCAGCCTGGGCTGGCGGAGGTTGAGCTGACATACTTAGGATTGAAAAAGGAATGTGAGCACGTAAATAAATAGCCACTCCACCGCAACCAGCACCAGTCCGATCATTACGAATAAGACGAAAACCTGGTAGAGCGAAAGAAGTGGAAGCAAGGCAGGGCTTAAGAAAGGATTCAGAAACAAGAATAGCGTGAATAGACTTGTGCTCAAACGACGCCAACATGTCGGGAAAGTGAGCCGGGATACTCTGTGCATTGATATGAATGACATTGAAGTTCTTAGATACATCAGAAAACTGTGACGTTAAGTTATCTGAAAGGGACGGTATGCTGACGAAGCTATCGTCACTATCATCACTATTAGAAGCAGAAGAACAAGATAGGTAATCATCACTATCACTTACATCCGAATCATTAAAAAAGTTTCGAAGCATTACAATAAATAATTATACTTATCAGATATGTAGATACCTGATTATAAAATAATAAAATATATATTTAACCAAATAACCTATAAAATATCTAATTATTATACTTAATATTATTATTAAACTTACCAACTATTAAATTTTTTTGGTTATTTTTGTTTTTATAGTGTTAACCATCACACTAAGGGAATACTAAAGATTATAATATCCCAAAAATTATTTTGCCTCAAGCGGCATCCCGCTTACTTATTTTACTTTAAAACATAATCGCCAAGATCACAAACAAAAGTTGATTCGAAATGAGAACCAATGATTTACGATGCAGTGACCGTTGTCAACGGCACTGAGACAATGTCAACTTAAGGACAACCAACATGACCTACGGTTGTATGGATTTGATTGAATTGATTTTACAATCGACTCGCCCTTTGTGTAATATAAAGAATATTTTAACCATTTTATACCCCTACAAGAATTTATATACGATACTAGCTGCCTCGAGCGGTTTCACTCGCGTTATTTTTCTCACCGTTTATGCCTTCCCTGGACACAAATAATTTAAGAGCTGTATATGCCGGTTTAGACGTTTTTAGTTTTAGAAGATCACAGTTTTATTTGGTTTATTCTTAGACAGGTTTGTTCATCATATTTTTTTTAAGTTAAACTATGCTGTACCACTGCTGGGCAAAGGCTTCCCCCTCTACGAAACGAACTACGAAAAACTAAATTCACAAAGTATTAACTTAAATAAACGCAGCAGAAACGCTATTCTTGTGTTTTCACTCACTGCGATTTTTTTTAGCTTAGACATAAAAATTGCCAAGTGTAACGGGCTCGATATATATAGGACCGCGAGTACCTATCGTAGAGCGATGCAATGCAGGGTTGTACCTACTTTAGAAAGCGCATGTCACTTACGAAGCCAAACGCCGACCCGTGAGTTACGGGTGAAAATATAGAGTTATACTCAACTGGTCTCCAATTACGTATCCGGAAAACCAGCTCCTATGATTAGCTTTTAACTATTTCCAGCATTCGACGGCAGTAAACGTTTCACTTTTCACCAATTGACACTGTGTGATATTCAGTATTAGGAGTATCGTAAATAACATAATACTTGCTATAGGATACTATGTCCTTTAGCTTGAGTAGTAATTATTTTAATTATTTAACCTAACTTTACATGTATAACTATATTGTAACTTATTTAAAAAAAAAACGTAATTGTAATAAAATCGTTACGCTACTGACCGACTATCTGACAATCAAGCACTGCGAAAGCGATAAGTACTAGAGAGAAATTATCAGGGTGTGTTTTTTAATGTGTAAGGGTGCATGAAAAGAAATCAGAGCGGGAAAAACAGCAGATCGTTTAATTCCACTGGTCTAAATATGCACAGAAAGTACAGATGAAACAAATATCAAACACAAGAAACCAGAAACACTTTTAGGAATGGTAATATTATCGGCTCTATTTCCGATTGAATCACGAAACCTCAATGTAGAAAATATATCCAAACAACATTAAATTTTATGTATAATAATAAAATTAAAAGCTGTTGACGTTCGTGGGTTGTATAGGCATCATACATAATAGAAGCAAAGATGATAATGGAGTAATGTCGTGATATGGATGCAGTGCGGGCCGGCGCGGCGCGGTGGCGCGGGCGCAGTTTTTGCCGTCTCTCTGCGGGCGCGCATATAGATGCGATGCGACCACGAGCGGGCCGCGGTTGACGACCCGCCGCGGGCTGCGGCGCTTGACCCCACTGCACCCAACCAGCCCAGCAAATCCAGCTCCGTCTGTACTGACCAAGTTACCAGTTTTCTTGAAGCATTGAGTAGAAAATTAAAAGTTTCAAGTCGTAAGGACGTTAAATTTAATTAAACTTAGGTAAATTAAAAATTCTAGTAATATATTAGAAATAAATTATACTTCGCCCAAAAGTGCAATTATTTAAATTATTTAATTACTTACCTTAATTTATCTATGGACTACGGGCTATGGGTGTGGACTCTAAAGTTATTCATATTAAACCTAGTGGCCAGGAGCTAACTGAATACCATTCTAAAATTAGTGCATGGATCGCCAGAAAGTTATCGTCGGGCGGCTCAAGTCAAGACTCAAGATCAATGGTGGCATAACCCCCAGACAGTGCATCAATGTCGATTTTGAATTCGCGAGCAGTTAGTTATCCCTGTCGCTCTTTCGTGATTGAAGCGGGATCTAGAAAAGAGGATCAGAATACGTTTAAATGGTACACAAGTGGCAGTAGGGCTATCGTGGGTATAGAATAATGCAGTAGTGATGAGTCGACGGCCTCGACCAAGGCCCGGCGGTCAGGGACGCGATATCTAACTCGATTGTGCCCGCCATCTCTATGAACTCGTACAAGCATTAGATTTAGATAATGCTGTCTCACTGAGACTTGTACACTGTACACTTTATTTTTTGTAGCTGACCCGCGTGTTCATCCGCGTATTTTGCAGTTTTTATGCTATCCCACAGGAACTGATTTTTTTTCCGGGATAAAAAGTAGCCTATATTCACTCAATTTAAAATTTCATTACAATCGGTAAAGTCGTCACGGAAATACGTGGAAACACACACAGACTTTCGCATTTATAATATTACTAGGATAAATAATGCCCGACAATCCATACAGCATCATCTAGGCCCAATCTAAGCAGAGCTTGTATTATGGGTAGGTATAGGTACTAGATGATTGATATACTTGATACAATTGTGTATTGTACACAGATAGATATTTTTTATTATACAAAGAAAATATCCAGAGCACCCGGAACATATATTTGCATATCGTACAAATATTTGTTTCAAGGCGTGAATCGAACCTGCACCCTCCTGCGTCACAGGCGGATCGTTTGTCTATCAATAAAGTGCTATTGCTTGTAATGCTACTCAGGCACACGCAACTTTTACTCGGAATGGACCCTAAGGTATTTTATCATATTTTTTTAGTTTACAAGAGATATTTTACATAGCTAAGGAAATAATTATGATTAGATTATATTATCGTTATAAGTAACATGCATTGGAAACTTACACGCAAAAGTAAATGGCAACTACTAATTACCCCACGCAAACACCCTATTGTTTAAGTCCCAAGCCTTTGAAATGCCTCCCTTTAGCTTACACTTGGTACTGCATTGTAGGCTATGATTAACCAGCGCACATTATTTTGTAGCATGTTGGTTACACTTGGCTGCGGAAAAGAGGTGCGTCGGTCGACTTCTCCCGTCTAGCCCCACACCACTGATCACCCCGTCTGCAAGACCCCTCAACCCGCTGCATAAACCCCCCCACCCCCTCGGATGTAATTCACTCTCACTAACCTACTGCATCATAGTCAATCGTGTTTAATGTATTGTCTTCAAGGTGATGTAAATGCAAAGGTACCCTAATGGTTTCCATCGGCATCGATTAAACTGATAATCCATAATAGACGCGACGCGTAGTTTTATTAGTGCCCATTACATAACGCATATTCATTTGTTGCAAAAAATGATACAAAGAACTTTTTTATGCACTATTTCTAATTTGTTTTACGTTTCTGTTTTATCCTCAAAAAAAAAATTACGCTTCACGTTATTAATCCTCTACTGAAACACTTTGATAAATGGACAGCAGCCCTATTTTTCTAGACGTTAACGTAACTTCATACGTTTGCGCCGACTTTGTAGACTGCGCGCGCAGTTCGCGTTGAAATTAGAATGCGTTTCACTGTAGCACTTATTACAATAATTGCTACAGTGAAACGCATTCTAATTTCATTATTTAATTAATTGCATTCAATTTTAATTCGACGACATCATTTTCGAAAAGATCTAGAGTATAGTTCGCGCCGCGGATCTCGGCCGTAGTGAAGTTAGCCGTTTCGATACGCAATGGAGCTTATTCGAACTAACGCATCTCAAACGGCTAACTTCACGGAAGCCTAGATCCGCCGTGCGAACTATACGTCCTAGTTGACACATTGAAATAATATGCAATTAAGTATAGTTCTCTCAGCGGATCTAGGCTTCCGTGAAGTTAGCCGTTTCGATGCGCAATGGAATTTTTTCTAACTAAATTGTTTTTGCAATTTGCAATTCCCAAACGGCTAACCTACAATAAAAGATGTTAAAGTAAGAATAGCGTGTCATATATGTACATATGGAAACTTAAACTAGATCTTAGAACATTTTCGTTCAAGACTATTTCGGAGATTTCCTTCGTTTTGCTAAAGTTAATAAAATAATTGCTGTGAATATTTCCAAAAAATAATTAATTTAATTTATTGATTCAATATTTTAGTGTTTTCTTAAATTATTATAAAGCAGCAGATATTTCCTACCCTCTAAACTCAAGTTCATTTGTTGTAAACATTATGGTTACATGAATGCTTATTGATAAAATATAGTAGGTACTTTAGCGTGCGTTTTCACTATGTTGCCAGATTTGAATTCAAAAGAGCCGTCACTTTTCGTCGCTTGAACCGCTACATGAAAACACCTTTTATAATTTTTCATCTCCATTTCCCTAAGTTTTTTTCATGTCACACGCCGCATCATTTAAAAGCTGGGGTGTATTCTGTTTTAAAATGTCTGCAAGTCGTTGGTGAAAGCACCACGGGTACAGGGGGTGAGCGAGGGACGAGGGACGAGGACGGTAAAGAGGGGAAGTGCCCCCATGTCTAGACTGGGTTGGTAGTTTTCCGGGATTCAGTCGGCTTTGCCTGCAGTCTGCTCACCCACTCACTGCAATATACTTACAAAAATGTATACCTAAGTAGCTATAGATATATTTTACATATAGCCGTGAACGCTGTCTGAGTACACTTGTCACGTCTGTCGCTGTGTCAGCGTTATTTGCTATGTAGGTTCGGTATAAAGCTGGGGTGAAAATATAAGCTTATGTTAGTAGGGGAAGTTTTGAATTGCAGGATCGATACGGTTGCGTTTTGGTTTTTGTATTTTGTACGCAGATAGGCCTCGCGTGGTTACAATTGGCCCATAACTTGATAAGATCAAGGCTAGTTCAGCCGTTTTAGTAGTAAATGTAAATTATTTTAATTGTAGCTTCAAAGATAGTATCTGTGTGGTCAAAATGTTAGAGTTCGTTTTAAAAGGGTGGTTTTTCCAGAATATTTGGGTTTTCCATCTACAAATAGTTATATTAGAGTACTTCGAGTTTCAGTACTATTTTACGCGTGCGGCCACATTTATTGGATACCATACGGTGTAATTTCTAGGAGGCACAGGATCCTATTACAAGTAACTGCTCATTCAAAATGCATAACTAGAAGAGTCTATGAATTAACAACAATAGGCCGTAAAGCACTGATTCCTTGTAACGGGGCTTTGTGACACTGAGCTACAAGTACACATATTGCTTATATTAATTATAAGCATGGATATCTTACTAGATACGAGTATATAGTTTAAAGGTACTAGACCACGGATCACAGTTATTGAACTGAATTTGAACAATGAATGAATAAGCATAATTTATAGTTTTCATGAAAATATACTAATTTAGTACCGACAGTGTTTAAGAGCTACAATATCGTAGCATAATATGATAAGTACTATTCTAAACTGGGCCGTTAACGCGCTAATCTTGAACGAAAACACTTTGGTTCTGATATGGTATCGTAATGACACTTGTATTTTTGATTTCGAACATAACATCACCTAATTAAAGTTGAAATTAGTTTGGAAACATTTTGGTTAAAGTCCAATTAGCACTGCGCAGACTGCGCACATAGCCGTCACACGCTGCTACAGCGAAACTAATTCTAAATTGTTGAAGTTATAGATAGAATGCCTTTCGCTAATTTCTTTCCGCTATGTTCATCAGGCGCGCGACTTGATCGTCTTGTCACTTGCTGACATAAAAAAAAAAAAAATGTTTGACATAAGAAAATCTGCCATAAGAAATAACATAGTATAACATAACGTACGAACTATCGAAAATATGTTTGACAACGGCGTTCTAGGTTCATGATAAAAATTTTGTTTCAATTTATATCACACTAATGGAACGTCTTTATTTTATCCAAAGTCCTTCCAACAAAGAGTTTAGTTTGGCATATTTTTAGTGCAACTCTACACATTAAGGAAATTACATGAAATCTCAAGTCTCTAGGACTTACCATTTTATGTTGGCTGTGCGTTCATTGATGACAGTCAGTCAGTCAGAGATTTTATATCTAGCTGACCCGCGCGGTTTCACTCGCGTTATTTTTTTGGCAATTTTTTAATATTTCCTCACCGTTTAAACATTTCAAGACCAAAATAAGTTCAGCCAAATTGGTTCAGTCGTTCTCGAGTTTTAGCGAGACTAACGCACAGCAATTAATTTTATATATAAGAAGAAGAAGAAGAAAGAAGATAAAATAATATAGAACATATTTATTCGCTGGAATCTGCACTGATAGAATATCTTTACCCATATTTTTTTGTTTGTTTCATAATTTCATATTTTATTTTTAATTTTTTTATTCACATCAAGCTTAATACAATAATAAAATAAAATAACATTAAGTAGTTTTATGTGATAGGTAAATAGCTTGCATTCAGGGTTACAGTACTTACACTAAGTGGTTAGACTTGTGTTTTAGATATTGCGTACTTTCCACGAGCGTTACAATTTTATTCAGATGTTTATAGATACTTATAATACATAAAAAAAACACCCAGACCAAATATTTGCAAATCATGCAAACATTTGTCCCGCAGCCCCGCGCCACTGTGGTCCTTAAATTAATGCTAACAGACATTTTTATTTTCACACTAATGATGTTGCTTAATAAATAAATAAAAACAAAAAAGCCATATATTTTCTTATTACCTACTAATCTAAGTTTACAAAATACTAGTTTTGATCTATTTAGTAATAAGAAGGTTAGGTGAAGGCCTCCTCCAGATTCTTCCATCCTACTCTGTTTTTTTCTACTGTCATCCAATCTTTCCCTCCAACTTGGGTTGGTCGTCTATCCATCGTCTGATTATCAATATATATATATAAACCCATGTTGGGCAGCCATACAGCAGACACAGAAAGAGAGAGGTTTCGATCACAATTTTCTACATGTTTAAGCTATAGTTTCCTTTGAGAACATCTTTTTGTGACCAAAATTTTCTCCATGTTATATTTACTCTCCTTTCTATCTCTTCTTCGTTGCTTATTTTATTAAATGATTACTGTTTACCTAAGGTAATGTTGGTTATGGTGATGCTTAGTGACTAATTATTATGCACGCACTGGGGGTGTTTTGTGGGTATAATAACAATATCGTGACCAATTTTTACAAATACACTTTTGAATTGAAAATTCATAATTGTTGAGATAAAACTGTCTCCTGTAACACAGCTTACTTTTAGCTGTAGCACAGGTAGCAGAGCTTTACCTATATTTTGTACCCTTTACTTTGTTTAATAAACACTATTTGTTTGAATTAAAATTAGGTAGGTATAAGTGCCGTGTGGATTTGGCTGGCACTGGGCCGGCCGATCACTAGCGTTGTGGTAGAGTATGGGATTGGCTAGTTGACATGTGTATCACGCCAGCCCATCGCCCCGGCCCATTGTCGCTGTCGATACGTGTCTGCAGACTTTGTGTCTCCAGAGGTAAAAACGGAACAAATAATGATTTAAAAACGTCAATTAAGTAATTGAAATGTGACTAGTCTCTATTTGTGACACTTTCGTATTTAGATAAAAAAATTACTACATTAATGAAAACCTTGCAATGTTTTACTTCATTAATTTGGCAAATTTTTTTAATGATTAAAATCGAATAAAATAGAGTAGAAATAATTATTTTGCGCCACACAACAAATATATAAACAACTGTACAATCAAAAACTAGGTTTCTATTTTTATATTAGTGTGACACAAAATATTAATTGATGCTGAATTGCTATCGAGTTTTGTACGCGGTTTACAAAACAGAAGAAATTCTGCAGACGAAATGTAGCAAATTATGTAAGCTGGCTCGTAGGATGTAGGATAGGCATTTAGATACCCATACTTTAAATATTTTCTACACACTATAAAAAAATCCATCACCATAATAATATAATTAATTTTTTTATAGATGTACTTAGTACTATGCAAGTTTGGTCTCTCAAAAAAAAAAATATATACATATTTTTTTTTTGAGATGTAGTTTACAAACAACTGGCAAACTTCCCTAGTTGAAGCCATTCCAGAGATCAAATAGTTGTATAGAAATAGTTAGGCTAATTATGTTTCGTAACATCGTCGGTCTGTAGGGCCGCAGGTACCTATATTTAGCTAGGAGCTGTAAGGGGCGGCTGCGGGTAGGGAGGTGCGGTGACGCGGAAGCGTAGGGCGGGCGGAGGGCGATGACCGTGAACGTGGGGCGGCATCGATCCGGGCGGCCATACCCTCGCGCAACGAAAAGTGTGTGCCATGCTGACTTGATGCTCACTTGAATATAATTCTGTGCAATGGTAATTGACTATGATGTTACTGTTTTACTTTAGTAATTTCAAAGCGCACCAGTTTAAAAATAAATGTTTTTTTTTATATCTTGTAACATTATTGAATATATTTCAACAATGCTATGGTGAGTGGTTTATGCATGCATACTTTAAAAATTACACAGGTAGTAAATTATTTTCCTACAAACAAAACGAAAACTTTTCAGTACTTTTAGTTGACAGGCTCTAGCTGGGCCTAGAAAGAACAATGTTTTAAAAACAAACAAAATGGTAAATTAAATAACTTTAGTGGTACCTATAGTAATTGTTGCAAAAATTTGTACTCGGGAGCTGAGGTCTACTAGGCAGAACTACTAGTTCTCGACCAGGAATAGCATAGAGAATACTTTTTTATCTAAATAACAAGAAAACCGGGTCGGACGCTAGTCTCATACAGTCCAATATGCTAAATTTATCGTCAGTCACAATTTAACAAAGAATCCAACAAACCTAACTTACCCAGCACCTACATCAACCAAGATTTATCGTAAGAAGAACGAAGGGAAGCCGAGACGGCACGGGCCCTCTTCCCCTCTTTCTTACCCTCTATCCCTTCGATCTAATAACGAAATAAAAGTTAGTAGGGTGCCCTGGTCACAGGGGGCCGCATTACGTGGTATGAATTGCTATAGAGATGTGGAGAAAACGATAGGGGAACTCGGGAAAACCGAATGCTGAAGTTGGTGTTTGTTGCTTTTGGTCGTATTAACATAGGATCACTTTACAATATTTTTTGATTAGATATATATAAAATCGTGGTAAAATAAAATAAGCAAGCTACAAAAGATAAAATAACGATAAATAAAAAAATTCAAAAAGCCTGAACTAAATTTTTTTGTAAGCTTACCTAATACACAGCATATTTTTACACAAAATTAATTACATACAAAACATATAACACAAGATCACAAATTGGTGTAGGTTTGAATGAAACAAATCCACATCTTGTACTTGACCGGTTAAACGCAACGAGTAGTGTGAGCGCGCGCATCGTCAAGTCGGCGTCGCCGTCGTCGGCGCATACCGACCAGAGCAGTGTCTCATACGATAAACTCAGATTTGTTCCTAAATGTTTAGTAGGTAAGGTACCTTAAGGTACCGGGGTGAGAGTTTGTGGCCAGTGATATATGGTAGATAATATGGTAGCCTCAATTTTGGATCCACAGTATTTTGGTACGCTTGGTTTGGTATTTTAGGGGTATAAAAAAAAGATCTAAATAACTTATTCAGTAAATTATCATAATTAAGATTAATTATGATATTTTTTTATGAAGAAATAATGTACCTTTGTTGTGTGAGTTGGTGTCCTTTTTCAATAAGTACATAAGTGTGAAACTTTTACTAACATAAGATTCATAACCTAACTTATTCTCAAGTTAATTATTTTTCTCTAGTAATTACAAATACCTCTTCAGATATTACCATTTAAATTGCGTTATGTACAAATTATGGTAATTGCTTTAATTTTAGCCAGTTTGATAACGTGCAGCAGGCTAGGGGGGTGCCATGGGGTAGAATGGGGTAGACGGGTAGTTGAATGTCGGGCAAGGGCGTGAGTCACGGCCGCGATCAATACTGCAGCGGCACGAGAAATGCGAGAGAATGCGTGCACTCGGCAGCCGATTGCATTCGGGATACCCACTCACTGAACTTGCTACTGCACCAGTCCCCGATTTGAGTGCTGCAATGTAGGTTTATGGAGCTGCCAATAGTTATAGTTACATTCAGTTTAGTGCTTGAACATTCTAGAAACCTTTTGTACTATTCTTGGTAGAGTTCAGCCTTTGCAAACACATAGGTCATTTATTAGAATATTAGAAAAAAGTATAAATTTAAGTAAAGTAATAATAATTCTATGTATTGTTTGTATTGTATTAAGTATATATCAGTCATCTAGTACCCATAATACAGCTCTGTTTAACAGCAGCTTACCTTGGGGCTAGATGATGCTGTGTGGATTGTCCAGCATTATTTATTTATTTATTTATTGTACCTTTCATATTGATACGTCGCTCAACGACTCTGACATGGACGACTTTAGCCTATGCTATCCCACTGTTGGACAAAAGCCTCCCCATATCATTACACGTAACTCGGCTCAGTGCCAAGTCCAAGACTTTAAATGTACCAAAAGTAAAACACCTTGACGATAATATTGTCGGACCTTTTTTACACAGCGCCATCTAGCCCCAAACTAAGCAAAGCTTGTACTATAGGAACCAGATAACTGATAGAAACACACATTTATATAATTTTTTTGCTAGAATGCACTAATACAATATAATTAATCGTACATAAGTAATCTTACATAAAATATTTTTGTATGATAATTATTTTTGAGGTTCGGCAAAGAGCTTTCATTCTTTTACTGGACTTTTGACACTTTTCGAAAAGTAGAAAAAAAAATTTTTAATGAAGCCTTTTTGGCCCGTGTCGCGGCATCCAAGCCAGGCCGATAGATTGCATAGCTTTCACCAATGCCATTACATATTATGCGTTTCCCGATAGAATTTAGCAGCTTTAAATCTATTCCGATTTTCACATCTTGAAAGAATATCTTAGAAAATGCAGACCCAGGGAATGATAAGATACAACTCTAGTACAATATACATACGTTTTTGGGAGCAACGTTGTGAAAATTATATTGGCATGCGCGCCCTGGACGCGTGCCATTTGGACGTAAACGCTAAAGATTTTGGTAGTATTTCCTATGCTACATAGTTCGTATTTTGTAATATAGAGCACTAAGTGTAACATGTTTTTATTTCTCTAATCAATGCATAGTCCTAACACATACTATACACAAATCTATTTTGTTATTAGACATCCCGGTTCTCTTGAAGAAAAATCTAAACATTATTGTAAGCTACGCGCCGAAACATTTAAAAACGAGTGGGAAAAGTAACATAACTATAAGGAAAACTTTTAAATAATTGGTTCGGGTCCAAAAAAAATATTAAAAAATGGTGTCCAAATTTAGGACACCCAACGTGGTTAAATAACTAAACAACGTAAATTCATTTCGATTTATAGCAACACCTCTAAATATCAGAATATTCTATTTATAATATATGTATAGTGCAACCCAATTTTGGATTATGATGAGCTATTCCTATTTTATTATTACCGGAATTAAAAAAAGATTGTATCTTCATTTTCAGAAGACTTATTCAGAGTATGAATTATTATGTGATGCATGCAGAGATTTACTGAGCTGGGATTTTGACGACCGATGTGGCGCAGCGGGCGCAGGTCCGCCTGCGACGCGGAGGTTGTGGGTTCGATTCCCGCCTCGGGTCAAATGTTTGTACGATCTACAAATATTTGTTCCGGGTGTTCTGGGTATTTTCTATATATAATAAAAAATATGTATCTATGTATTGTATTGTATTAAGTATATATCAGTCATCTAGTACCATAACACAGCTCTGTTTAACAGTAGCTTATCTTGGGGCTAGATGATGCTGTGTGGATTGTCCAGCATTATTTATTTAGTATTTATTTATTTATTTATGCTACCATAATTTTATTATAAGTACGTATAAAAAAGACCTAGAAAAATATTTTAATAAGCTTATTATTTATGATTTTGTTAGATAACATCCGTATCAAACAAGTAGTTAGCTTGACATTGAACTTGAACTTAAGTATCTTGAGTAGTTAATAAAGTATGATGAGGAAAATGTTTTCAATATTAATATAAAAAATCGTCTTGTTTACACATCTTTAAAATAAGCCATAGGTGTTCCAACTACCAAGAAATTATTACCTACTGCAGTTTCGATAATAATTCCTGTGACGTTAACAACTTCCAAATCTATACTTCTATACTAATATTATAAAGAGGAAAGATTTGTATTTTTGTATTTTTCTTTGTTACGAATAAACACAAAAACTATTGGTCCGATTTCAAAAATCCTTCACTATTAGAATGCTACATTATCCCTGAGTAACATAGGCTATATTCATTACTAGCGACTCGCCCCGGCTTTGCACGGGTGCGGTTTCATTGCACCCACGCGAAGCTGGGAAGGACAGCTAGTTTCAAATAAAAACCAAACGTAAACTTTTATAATGATAATTTATGATTTATACAAAAACAAAATTTACATAGATAAGTAATACTTTCTTGATAATAGGAATATTATATTATTATATTATATATTATATTATTTAAAACATTATACTATTTTAATCTAGCGATCCAGGCCTATGCTACATTTACGTATTAGAAATAGTTCTGTTTGTTATTCATTTTTTTTAAGGACATTTTATTTTAAACTGTAAATATTTACATAGCTAGATTAACGATTTGGAATTCTGTAATGTTAATTCTAAGTTTACATGAATAAATAACTAACTAAATAACTATCGTATAAGATTGTAGGTAAATCTTTTTCAGAAAAAAACTCAATAAAGATGAAAACCACAATAAAATCCGTTGCGTACCTACATATTCCTAGGTTCATAAAACGGATAGACGGACGACGGGAAGCGACTTGGTTTTATACTATGTAAACAAGTGATGATTAAACATAGTTGGGTGCCAACAGATCCATCCTGGTTAATTTTTACTTGGATAGATTGATACCAAATGGGAGTTTTATTATAACACAGCAAAACACTTCTTAAGCTCGGTTGGCGCGGTCATTCCGTCATGCTTGCGTGTATTTTGTGGCATTGAGTACTAATAATAATCAGTGAACTTGACATTGAGCGGAGCATCAGAGGCTCGTCATCGCACCGAGATTCTCCATCTCGGCTTTGCACTACTACCGTGTTCAAGTTTGAAAAGGATAGATAATGTTATCTTCCAATGTTCGCAACTGTTTGTAGGTCAGTCGTGTGTTTGTTCCGGACGTTAGTCCGAAAGTCGGCTGGAGGTTACATTACGTGTTATTGACGTTACCATACCTAATATTTAACAAATATAATCAATTTAGATATAAATTGATTCAATTGAAAACTTTCATATGTGATACCTTGCTAATCTTAAAATTAATCTTAGGTAGGTAGGTATACCTAACCAAAATGTTGGTTATGATTTTATGATCAATCTAGTTTTTAAACTTGATTTATGTACTAAAACAGTTGTGCACCGAAAACTATAGTTCTGTAGACAAAACTGTAATTTTTCAAAGAAAATTTGTTTTTTTTTACAATGACGTAGAGAAAATCATTTTCTACGGTGCTAGCTGAGTTGAATTTGGCGATTGTCTAGTTGATTAAATACCTACCTATGTTATGAAAGTTTAGGTCGCTGAATTGTAGTTGCAGTCTATCTAAAACTAGTAAAACATTGTCAATATTTCAACGAGTTATTGGAATTGGATAGATTGTTACTCATATCATATCATTTATCTTAGGATAATCTTCATTAAATCACGTAACACACTTAATTCACATAGTCCAATAAATCGCATTATAAAATAGAAAATTGGATTTTTTTCAGAAAGACAAAAGTAACTTAGCAAGTTTTGAGAAGCGATCTCTAGTAGCGTTTTCCCGAGACACGACGCTATCTCAGGCTTCAAGACCGCAAAGCCTACTTGGTTCTGGAAAATTCCGCTAGATGGCGTTCCATAAGAAGGCTGCTAATAAGGGGAAAGCTTCAAGTAAATTTCTAAAGATGGCGCTACATGTTTCTAAATTTAAGATCTGCAACATTAGGTGAGGCCTGAACAAGTACCTAGTCGTGCCTGCTTTCTCATTGTTCCAATTTGAGTATCAGTTATTATAAAAAAATGGTTTTATTATATTAGGTGATTTACAGACCGAATGGAAAAAAATAATGGACCCTGAATTGATACCACTTGAAATTCGTAGATAGATTATATTATAAAAAAATATATCCCTTTGTTTTTAAAAAGAAACAAAACTGCAATCAAAGATTTTCAAAAGTTTACTTGGAAATTGAGCCAGCTAAAAATAAATAAAAATAAACACTCTCTATTTTATGCTGCTAAACGATCGGATTAATTCTAAGTATAAAATCTCTGTGATAAACATTTGGTTTTAAACATAAAATCATGCAATCTTACATTCAATGCAATTTTAGCACGAAGAACTTCTGAAGGTAGAGTTTGGTAGATACCATACGTAGAGTCCAGTCAAGGAAACATATCTCTAAGTATAGTTCGCACAGCGGATCTAGGCTTCCGTGAAGTTAGCTGTTTGTGATGCGCAAAGACAATTTAGTTTGAAAAAGCTCCATTGCGCATCGAAACGGCTAATTTAACGACAGCCGAGATCCGCCGTGAGAACTATACAACTTGAATAAAATTGGCCAGCAACTTTACTGCTTTAAATAAGTAATGCTGCAACAAATAGTCACCTTGACGAAATGACAGCATAAAAATATGAGACAATTTTCTTGGTACTATCTAATTCTATTTGCTTTTATTTTCACTATTACCTATTGAGCTAGCAGATAAAAAACATAGAATTTTAAGTCCTAATCTACGTCAAAGGAATTTTAAATTGTATTTATGTTAATCTGTGTTAGTGCTACTAACGCTTATCATACGATTTGTGAAATGTGTTTACGTCAGAATATCGTAAGGTGATGCGTCACACGGCGGCGCGCGGTCATCGTTCCCGTTCAGAAACAAACAAGTTATGCCTTGACTCACTTGTTCCTATTGAGTTTTTAGTATTTTGAGGATTCTAGGAATCCTTAACAAATTTTTCAGTGCTCCTGAGCGTGAGGTGCACTGAAACAAAATACTAAGTGCAGAATCGACATAAAACTACTTGCTATAAAAAAAATAACAATGCTATTTCCATACAAGGTTTCTAATTAATTATACATTATGAATAAAATCACTTCGTCACAGTGATTTTCAAATATTTTTTTAAATTCATTATTTGATAACGGAAAGTACCTCCATTGTTACCGTTATTAACTTGGAACGATCACTTCGTTATTCACGTGAGTTTAAAATTAATGCTCCTTTTTGTGATAATTACGATAAGCAGCAACATCATCAAGTGAACCGTTGTTTGCCAACTTGTAATACAAAATTAAAATTAGCTAAGAGCAAGTGAACTCAGCAAGGGACAAAAGGTAACCTTTGACAAGTACCTAAGCCAAGATAATAAAATAATTTTTTAATTATTTTTTTCTATGAAGTTCGTATATAGTCAGTGGCCAACTCTGGTGACAGAGTTTCTGGGCCGCCCGAAGGCCTCTGTCATGGCCTAACAACTTTGAAAAAGCTGGGACCGACTGCTTAACGTGCCCTCCCAGACACGGTAGTGATCGGCTAAAATTGCCACTGGCGGTCACCCATCAATGACTACGCGGAACAGTGCTTAACTTCGTTGATCTATTAAGAACAATTTAGCCAGCTACGTACGTCACGAGCGCTCCATATTATTATGCATCGATGTATTGCTGAAAACATCGATGCTGAAAACCGAAAAATAAGGACGAACAACGATGTTTCACCATAGGGTTATTTTTACCATTCATGGTGGCGAAAAATATACTTACATTACGGGTAATGAAAAAAATGTTTAGCGTCTTTCTAAATTTATTTTAAAGCTTAGAGCTGTCGAGTGTCAATAATATTCTGCTACTCGCCACTAGATGACGCTACGCGATATAGTTCGATGCTCGTTTAGTTTTTTACTAGTTATTACCGTAGTACTAAATTCTGTTCTGTGCTACGCTACTGTGCTAAACAAAAACCAAGTCAGGTTTATATTTACTTAACGAACTTATGCCTGGACAAAGGGGTTAAATTATTGTGTAATTTTTTTTTAAACTTGTCAAATAAATAAATGTGAACGCAAAGTCATGACAATTTATTTTTACTTGATATAAAAAGTATAGCTTAATGATAATCTATAGTTTGTCACTGTGACTGCCATTTCTTGTTTGTTATAGTTTATTACATTATAATTAGAAAATAACATGAAGTAGCGGCTATATTAATTGATTATCTACTAAATCTTGAAATTATAACAGTTAAAACCTTCAGAATCAATATGACAACATGTAGAACAGTTTGTAGGAGAAGGGCGGGTGATATCGTAACTGACATAGGTTATGTATTAGTTCGTGAGTCATTGTGCACACTGCATGTATTTTCCGATACAAAACAAATTAAATTAGTTGCCTTTCACACTTGTTAAGAAGATTATTATATTTAATTTATAATACAAACGATCTTTTGAGCAAAAAGAATACTGTTTAATCCGCTATTAATTAATAAATAAAAAATACATTTTATATATTGATAGATCTAAACTGGTTAAAAATGTAACATATAAAAATAAATTGCTGTGCGTTAGGCTCGCTAAAACTCGAGACTGACTGGACTGATTTGGCTAATTTTGGTCTTGAAATGTTTGTAGAAGTTCAATTATGGTTTAAACGGTGAGAAAATATGGAAAAATGGCGAAAAAATAACGCGAGTGAAACCGCGCCGAGTCTGCTAGTAATAAATAAATTTAGATACAGGGTCTTAAGAGGCCTTTCCAAGATTTAGCGATATAATTCATGAAGTTCGCTTGAATATATCTTTATATAGTATAAGTAATAGTGCGCGTGACGAGGAGCGATACGTCCTCCCTCCATAAACGCTCAGCGCGGTTTGAGAGTCGGTGCTTCGATCGATATGATTATAAGTGCGCTAAGGTGTGATTTGAAAAAATTCATATTAAAAAAAGTCAATGCTATTAGACTATTTTCTTTGTTGTATTTATTTAATAAAAACTTAAATTTTAATTTAGTAGGTGTATTTTTATTGTAAACTTCTTACTTTAGCAGAAATAACAAGCGTAAAATTGGGAAAAGTACGCGTTTTTTAGACCGTCTTTTTTCAAAAATACTGAACTAACATGCTGTATTTTTCTCTGTACACTTAAATTTTAAAACTGTGATTATTATAATTGCATTTTGACTTTGTTATTTCATAGAAAACATGGTCGAAAGTTGACTGGAAAAGCTTATTTTACGAAACGTGAGTTACTAATTATTTTTTAATCAGTTGTGTCTTGAGTTAATTAATATTTGTTCTGTTGGCTTAAATTTTAAGGGATAAAGCTTTTATATGTTTTTATTTTCGTTAAAATATCTTCAACACACGAGCCACAATAGTGTTCGAAACTTCACGGGCTACAAGAAAATTCAAGGATTATCAAGGATAGGGCTCTTAAGGTGGTACCCGGAGCTGATTTCGGTCATGAGCTGTTTTTCCCTATCTATACCCTCGATAAACATGCACAATTATTATTGTATGTTCTAAATAAATGATGCTGTGTGAAAAGACCGTTGTGCCAGTTGTTGCATTGAGATCCTCGCTTTAAAGAGGAACTTATACGTAGAAAAAAAACACTTGATATTAAATAATATGCTATATAAAAAGAGTAGTAGAGTTCTCTGTGATAGATTTTGTCCGGGGAAGGACTACCACCATACCTGCACCGTTTCTGCCGCCAAGCAGTAATGCTCGCATTGCTGTGTTCCGGTGTGAAGGGTTTGGTTTCCGGTGAAATTACTGGCACATGAGGCTTTCGATCTTAGCCTCCAGGTGGCAACCCGCGAATGATACCTCTGGTATTGCATGCGTCCATAGGCTGCGGTAACAGCTTACCATCTTGTAGGCCGTATGCTTGGTTGCCACTTCAATTGCATAATAAAAAAAATTAAAAAAATCTACACCTACCTAAAATGTAAATCATGGTAGTGTGTACTAGAACTAACTGTAGCCAGCGAAGCAACGACTGCGCAGTCGGTCGGAGTGCAACCTTGCAGAGTTTGTTGCTCCTGCAGGGGGAGAGGCGGGCGGCAGGGAGTCTAACCTCCAGTGACATGGTATGACGATATCACCATAAAGAGATATCGCGATCGCGAGCTTGATATTTGAGACGTTTTATTTAAATCTGTTTAATTTATGAGATCTTTCTATAGTTTGGTTTACTCTGATATTGTAAGATGTTTTTATTAATGAAACCCCTGTACAACCAGTGTAGTCATTCAAAACAATAATTCAAAACAATAATTTATTGTCAATCGTTTAGTTCGTAATTAATAATTTTAAATCTAAATAAATTGTAGTAAAAAATACGTTCAACGAAGTGATCTCCAATAAAAAAAAAGTCAGCATGAATATTGATCCGACACAGGGTGACCAAAAATGAAAAGCTAGTTCAATTCAAATAAAAAAATATCAAGGTACGCTGAAAAGGACCCCGTTGAAGTCTTTTTAAGGCAAAAATTTAAATAGCTCAAATAACTCTGCTACGGCGTAGCAGCTCTGACATTAAAATATGAATATGAAAAGAAATTTATTTTATCTCTAGGTTTGGAAGACATCTTCTTAGTTAAAGATTATAATATCCCAAAAATTATTTTGCCTCAAGCGGGATTTGAACCGAGCCGAAGACATCCCAATGATTATTTCGTCCAAGCGAGATATGTCTCGATAGCTCAATTGGTAGAGCGCCCGCGTATCAAGCGGTGGTTGCGGGTTCAAATCCCGCTTGAGGCAAAATAATTTTTGGGATATTATAATCTTTAGTATTCCCTTAGTGTGATGTTTAACACTATAAAAACAAAAATAACCAATTGAATAAGCAATGCGATACCTCTCGTCAATGAACTAAATTAACTTTAGTCATTGAACAGGCTTGGATAACTGCAACGTTTCCCCTGTAGGTGGAGCTATCGGCGCTTCGAGCCGAAGACATCCCAATGATTATTTCGTCCAAGCGAGATATGTCTCGATAGCTCAATTGGTAGAGCGCCCGCGTATCAAGCGGTGGTTGCGGGTTCAAATCCCGCTTGAGGCAAAATAATTTTTGGGATATTATAATCTTTAGTATTCCCTTAGTGTGATGTTTAACACTATAAAAACAAAAATAACCAATTGAATAAGCAATGCGATACCTCTCGTCAATGAACTAAATTAACTTTAGTCATTGAACAGGCTTGGATAACTGCAACGTTTCCCCTGTAGGTGGAGCTATCGGCGCTTCGAGCCGAAGACATCCCAATGATTATTTCGTCCAAGCGAGATATGTCTCGATAGCTCAATTGGTAGAGCGCCCGCGTATCAAGCGGTGGTTGCGGGTTCAAATCCCGCTTGAGGCAAAATAATTTTTGGGATATTATAATCTTTAGTATTCCCTTAGTGTGATGTTTAACACTATAAAAACAAAAATAATCTTCTTAGTTAGTCGAAACTGTTGATCGAAAATTTAATACGTAAGACACATCTACAAATTTATTTTAGATCTTTGGTTTTACATGCTAAGTACATTAGATAGAAAAAACCCACGGTCTACGTTCTGACTTGAACCTTACGATCGTTAAGCAGTACCGTAATCTAAATAATATTATCTATTTATATATGTAAAACAAAGTCTTGTTAGTTTCACCATATATAACTCGAGAACGGCTCGACCGATTTGACTGAAATTTAAAACATTGATAGACAATGACCGGGAATAGGACATAGGCTACTTTTTATCCCAGAAAAAAGTACACCCTGAGTTCCACGCGAACGAAGACGCGGGCAATATTATATAAAAAGATGCTGCCTGGAAGAAGATTTAAAATATGTGATACTCGTACGTAATAGCGTGTCACTTCACAGGAATTATTTTCAAATATGCTTTCAGTGTGTTTCGAAGTCAACTTCACAGTAACAAACGCTTATTACACATTTCTGTTCTGATATGCGTGCATCTGTATGGAAATTTGGAGATAAACGCCTATCGGTTCGAAAACAAAATTAGATAATTATTAAACTAACTATCGAACAAAATTATCTAGTGTTCTTGATGAAGTTTATTGCCCCAAATACAGGTTGTTTACTCGCGCTCTGCTTACATGCATTGTTTCACTGAATTAATATCATTCATAATTTATTATGCATATTAAAATATTTAATAAACAGGATGTTTAACAAACAATGAGTAATGAAATAATATGAGAGTCTTGCTACAGCGTTATGGTATTACCACCAAATGACACTTTAGTTTTATTAACTATACTTTAGATTGCATTTAATTGAATATATCAGAAGTTTATTCGGTTATTTAATGTTTTCACAATAAAATATTGTTGTTTCACTTTGTTTTTTATTGAAAACGCAATTATTGGTTTTTTTGCAAAACATTATGAACATTTTTTACATGTTATAAAAACAAAAGTATTGTCGTCGCTTGATGTCCTAGATTTTATACAGATGATATAGCTTAGTGGAAGATTATTCCACCGTCCCTCGGTGTCTTAGCTGTTTACGTATCCGTCGGCGTGACCTATATACTACCACCACTACAATTGTATTATTCATGAGCCTGTCACTCTGTGCCTTTATGCTCACTACCTACATTTTAATATTGTGGGCACTGTTTTACAATATTAGTGACATAATAATATCATCAAGAGTTTATATAATAAATTGAGTACCTATGTACTTTCAGATTTTTTTGTAAAGTTTGCGTAGTCATAAAATTAAATTATAAGTATTGTTTTAGAAAGCTAGGTTTTATGGTACTAACAATTCGAACTCCAAAAAATACATCAGCTAATATTTATAGAAATAGATTTCATCATATTTTTATTAGCATGCGTAACTTTAAAATAAGCGTGCAAGTAGAAAAAATTTGCTCGCGCGTTTTTTGTATACAATAATACTTAAATATAAAAAATTGAAAGTGAACCAAATCCAACAGTGTTGTATTATCAGTGTATGGAAAATTTACTGGAAACTGTTACTGGATAAGATAACAATCTCTTTAATATAATAAAACCAGTTTCAATATAAGATTATGTTGTCATTATAACATTCTTACCCAAAATATATTTTCTGCACGTATTTTGTTTTGTTTGTGTTACATATAGTGTCGGGCCGCTAACTCCCGTTGACCCAATTGTGGATCTTTGTCTACTTACGAGATTTAGTTTGTTTCAAACTAGATTATAACATCCCAACTCTTGTATTCTATTTTGGTTTCGCACCACATTTAATAAAAATAAACGCATAAAATAAATTATAAAGTCTAAAAGCGAGAATGTGTTTATTTTAAGTTTATCCTCATTTTTTTCTACGTGAGAATGTAAAGTGGAGAGTTCTAATAAACAAGTAGGTAATTAAACAAAGTTAATGTAGTGGAAGTGGAACTTCGCCTTTTTCTTTGTGTCCTTTTTCTACCCCTACATTACATATTAAAAGACACATCACTACACTACACATCCTTAAAATTTCAGGCCTCTATGGCTTACAGTTTAGAGTCAGTCAGTAACGCAATGCTTTTATATATTTTGATGACTACGGGCATACGGGCAGATGGACCATGTTGTGTCTATTTGAACATGGGCTTAATAAAAAAATAAATTGAGATTAAAATGATAGATAAACCTCGAGAAGGCTATAGCTGCGAAGGTTAGTTCGCAGCTGGATCTAGCATCATGCTCAGCTCCTTCATGTAGTATCGCTTACGAGGTGCTTTGTGACGATATACCGGCCGTCATACTCTGCAAACTAAAACAGTACGTAGTGTAACAGGATAAAGTGCAGTTTCCGTTGACTACAGCGTCGGTCGGTGGCCTTACCTCGTTAGAGTTCATGCACCCGCGCGAAACTGGGGCACGTACCGCGTGTTTCCCCTCCCCCTCTGCGGCCCCCTACTGTTCCGTTACCTACCACCAGCTTTCAATGAAAATGATTATATTACTTTAGAAAATATTGTTATATGGATAATGCCAATGGTTCACTTATTGTGCTTGTTCAAACTAAATAACCGATATCTTTATATAATTTCAATGTGGCAGGTTCTACAGAAAGTGTAAAGTTATTTGTAGAATAACTTGAGACTTGGCTTACTGTAGAGTTGTCGTGCAGTAAAATGACAGCCCTGTTTAAAAGCTGCTGTAGAGTTTTGAGTGCTTACATTATAAGAAGCTAATAGTTTAATTGCAACTAAATTAAATTGTTGAAGCCTGTTGTCGGGCTGCATAAATGAGGGATTCCGTCACTGTCACCATGGCACGGCGGGTGACTGAACCAGTATTGCCGGAGTGGTTGCGCAAGCGCCGACGAGAAAGTGCGAGTAAAAGTTGACGCAACCCACGTCACACCGCTCGCGTCGCTGCCACGACACACATACAAACCTGAGCACGTGTGCACTTACTATTATGTGCTCGTATGTGTTATGCACTGACGACACTTGATTCAAATCAATGTGTTATACAATGTATTCATTAAAGAAAACTTGCGAGTAGTTAGATCATAAAGAATTACGGCAGTCAGTAACTTAAATGTAGTACTATCTAGGTAGCCTAGTAATATTAAAATATTTGCTTTACTGCATGTAATATGATATTTATTATGCATGCACAACATTTTAATAGTTGATTATTATTGCAGTTTGATTAACTGACCAATGTGCAATTAATTGTTATTAAAACTTAACTGTTACAAAGAAAAACTGATGATATTCTTAGTGAAAAACAGATGAAGAGATAATCTAATAGAGGTTCCGTTGATAAAAAAAAACCGATAACATCCGCAAACTCAATAAACGATGAATCATTTAGTAATTTGTTACGCCTCTTGTTTTTGAGAACTTACTTAATACTCACTGATTACATTCTGAAAAGAGTGTGTATGTCTTATATCAGTAATTGAGTTGGATTTTATACATGCCTTACCAAATTCCTGAAATTCTGTGAGATGTCTGTAAATTGGACTAAATAATTTTCAGCATGGAGGGTTCTAGAGACGCGTGGAGAGGAGGGGCGCTCTGTGGCGACAGAAATAGGGCGCGGAGGACAGAGCAAGGCTGCCCCGGTTGTCGGCCAACGACCCGCGCTGTAGTCGCCTACAGTTCACGCGCGCTTGTGTGCGCGCTACGGGCCTGTATGCATGCCAGCCATCTGTGTGCGGTGACGTGCTATACACTACGCTAGGGATGCATCGGCCATCGGGGTAATTTACGTTAGGTCGTGGACCCGTGTTACGTTCTGTTACGTAACGCATTTATACTTAAAATATACTTTTATTATTATGACTGCTATTTTTTAAAGCTTCTCTTCATTGAAATAAAAAAATGCCGAGTGAACTGATTTTATAATGATTTTATGCTATAGTTATTTTTTAAAGGCACATAGTTTAAAAGCGCCATCTGCCTGTGGCTAGTGATACTTTCAAACCTGAGAGTCGTTCGCCATCGTCCTCCGCCCCGCGACTCCCCCGCGATAAGGGCACGGGTTCGTTGCCCCGATAGAAGCTGACCTCAAAAACGAGGACACTGCAAAATTAGGGCGATGACAACGTAATGACTCGAGCGCCCGATTGCAGCATACGAATATAGACTTAAGTAACACTTGTATAAGAAACACAATCGCTCACAGCAACAGATTGAACAACATGTATTTGATCAATTAGGCAAATACGCTGACTCTGAAGTGTTTCACTGTACCTACTTGTATTATAACTACGAGTATGTATAATATACATAAGGTTCGGATTTATTCTAGAAATTTGTGTTAATCGGTAATATTTGCTCTGCGCGTTATATATTTCCCAGGTTTACTTAACTAAATTTACGAGTTCTAATAAATTTAACAATTGCTGCACTAAATCACAATTTATAGGTTAAATAAATTTAAACATAAGATTTACTGTTACCCAAGTACCTACCAGGCTGGTTTTCAAATTAATACAAGCAGGGCAAAACGTTTACTGTTTCAATAAGTTTAAATACTAAATCTAGCTGACAAATCTAAAAAAACAAATGCACAAAATTGTAACTGTAAATGGAATACTTAAAGAATTCATATTTATAACAAGTAATTATTTCCCCTGATGCAACGCCTGAACAAAACAGTTGCAGTGTCACCCAAGGCTTAAAGCTATGCGTGCGTTAAAAATATTTAATATAATTATCATATGGTAACTTTAGAAATCTTCACCTCAGTACCTTTGAAGGCCGATTTCAGCAAATCATAGCATATTATGTAGCACATATTATGAAAGCTTAGAGTCCTTGAAAGTTTTTGAAAACACTTGCAAACCATGGATTATTGTTTTCAGATTTTTAATTTAATTTTGTAAATTCAACTTTGACTCTTTTGAACACTATTCGTCACATTTGATCAAAAATTTTGTAACTTACACGCTCTGACCAAACATTCTCAAAAAAAACACTTAAAAATCATAAGTCGAAAAATACAAAAAATCGGGGACCATACTGGAGTATTTTCGAATACCCCGGATTTGTAAAATCTATTTTTTCTAGCTGACTAGATGTCAGCTGTCGGACCAGCCTGTGTATCAACAGAAGCTTTTTTGTATTATTCCAATCCCATTGCATTTTAATGATAACTATTTTCTGTCTTTCCAGGTAAGTTCAGTCGATAAACTATCGATCGAGTTATTTTTAATTCGTATTCGATGAAAGAAGGGTGAGCCACTTTAGTAGCCTGCTATCTACGAACACTCATGGCAAAGCTTCCCAGATAAGTAAGTTTGTATAAGTCAGCGGCCAAATCTGGTGACATAGTTGGTATGCCGCCCGAAGTCCTCCGTCATGTCCTAACGACTGTTAGAAGCAGGACGTGCCCATCGAAATAATGACCTCTTGGAAGGTGCCTTTACTTCGTTATCTTATTAAGTAGCTTATCTTCTTAGCCAGCACCACCACGAGCGCTTTTTCAGGGATTATTCCCATCTGTCACCTGGTTTTGTTCCCCAGTGCATGTTACGAGTTTAACAGAAATACTTTATATTATTGGGTGGGACAGTTTGGAGCCGTTATCATTATGAATATTATTTAAAAAAAAGACAGAGATAAAGGAACACATGACTAACTAACTTTATCAACATTGAATTTATCTCGCTGAAGCTATCTCATTGAAGCTCTCTGAGCATAACTATGAATATTGATTAAATGTACTAGTAATTCAATTATTATAAAAAACAACCTGCAAAAAAGGTAAGTTATACCTATGTAATAAACTCTTATTTAAACCGTATAAAAAAATGTTCAAGCTCTTTTTGAAAAAAACATCTTGCATAAAACTTTTTTTTTTTTTTTTTATACAACTGAAGTGGCAACCAAGCGTACGGCCCACAAGATGGTAAGCGGTTACCGCAGCCTATAGACGCTTGCAATAACAGAAGTATCACTCGCGGGTTGCCACCTTGAGGCTAAGATCGAAAGCCTCATGTGCCAGTAATTTCACCGGAAACCATACCCTTTACACCGGAACACAGCAATGCGAGCATTACTGCTTGGCGGCAGAAATAGGTATGGTGGTAGTCCTTCCCCGGACGAGCTCTATCACAGAGAACTCTACTACTCTTAAAAACTCTATTGTTCATATATTATACAGAGAATGAAAAACATATGAGATTATTCTGAAAATCGAGTGCGTGATATACAACGAATGTAAATCGTATGCAGCTTGCACCCGGCCCAGCTAAATATAGTCCGGTCACCGACCGGGAACTAGGGCGCTCCCTCGGGCACCACCACCCTCACTAATCATAACTATAAATGCTACCTATTCAGTCTTTTGGCTTTATTACTTGCTCCGTAATTTAATTTGCCCATAGTTCATACTTTGCTTAGTTCGGGCTAGATGGCGCTGTTTAAAAATGTTCACCAAAATATATAATATATTATTTATTAATTAATTTCACGTGCAGCGATCTTTTTGATCTTTTTCAACGTTTTCATGATTACACGGTGTTACAAAAGCTTGCTGGTGGCCAGAATAAGTTCCATTATCTGTAGTACCTCACTGGTTTTCTCAAGAACTTTTGATATATCGACAGAACCGCAGCGTACTGCAGCAGCTTTTAATAACGTGAAATATATTTTTAGAATTAGTCGTTATTTTTTAAAGCAAAACTACTGAGTTTTTCTCATATTCGGGAACGCGCGGCCGTATACTCAATAGTTTTAGTCACCAGTTTAACTGCAAAAAGCATTCTAATTTCATGTTTTATTTAACAGTGTTAAATTTGAAACGCTATAATCTAAGTTGTCTAAGGTTAGGATAGGCTCATAATTAAATAACGCAAACGCAACCACACCGGTCTGCAAATCGCATTTAGGGTGCCAGCCAATGCCGGAAACCATGAAATATGTGCATTTTTAGCAGTGAATCGAGAGCTTTTCGACAGTATAATAATATAACTAGAATACTTTTCGTTTTTGCCGTGCCGATGCCACAGAATTATCTTAGCGATAACATACTATGTGTATCGCTTTGTCATGACGATACTACACAATAATCATACTGAAAAATGAGAAAGCTTAGATCTGAAAGTTGCGACGGTTAGAATAGCACAATGCATTATTGCATTTGTATTAAATTGAGTAAGGCCACGTCAGCAACGTGGGTGTTGTTGTTTTCCCCATGGCTGACTGGCGAGCTGGAGCGGGCGCGGGGCGGGTGTCGCAAGCGCGCACAGTGCGCAAACAACAGTGTATCAACTGCATAAACCGTACCTGACCTATCGCAAGCTTCAAAAATACAACTTTAAAATAAGCGTGAGATTATTTACACCTGTTTCTATAAGCCGAGCTAGCGTAGAAGTTGGTTTGCGCTCTCTCATGGGTATTGTAGAATTGTAGTACTGCTTTGTTGCTAGATGGTTTTCTGTGGCTCGGGTGCATGGCCGGCCGTCGGCACCGCGTCGACCCTGACTGACTTATCTTGCGAACGTGCGCCGAGCGCAAACTCTAATGCTGGCAAAAACAAGGCATGGATTATTGTCGAACATTGCTCATAATGGTCCTAGGCTTAATCATAACTGCCACTGGGATTGAGGGCGTGGCAAGGATTTCATGGGTTCTGCTTGCATGTACGTAATTTTCTTCAAACTCTTTGAATTCCTCATCGAGAAAAATAAGTAGATATAAAAGTATTTATTAAACAATTAGTTAATACCAGTCAAACACAGAAAGCCCTCCAATTGAAAGCAAACGTATCAGAACCGCCTTTAACACAGTTATTTTTTCCCGATTTCAATTGTATCTTGTTGCCTTCGATATAAGGCTGGCATTAGAGCAAACTAAAGAGAATGAGCAGGCCATGTTATCACAGAAATCCACCGTAATATAGGTTTAAGTAATAATAGTACAAACATAATTAGTTAATATGTTAAGTTATTATCACTTATTATAATTTCTAATTGAACTCTCACTTATAATTACAATTTAGCTTACGAATTTCGTTATTATTTTTATTAATAGAGATTTTATGCACGAACATTGAATAATAGGTTTTAATACTGTTCTAAAGATAATGTTATATAAATAGACATGCTTAAAATCAGTATTATAATTTTAGCTTATAATCTGCGGTACTTGAGAAGTTGAGAGCAATGCCATTATTATTATAAATCAAAGGATACAGATATCTACAATATAACCTTGATTGGCGTTGTTTTGTAATTATCATTGTTCTGTACTTGGTATTTCAAGTACGTTCCTTATTGCACTGTCACTTTATGCAAAATGTTGAAAGCTAAACTGTTGTGACCAAGCAGTAAGGTTTAATGCGCCAGTAACTAAATCTTGGAATTAGCCGAATTTCCAAAATAAGTCTACTACTAGAACTAGTTCTGAATTAATTCCACAGTGAAGCTGTTTTTTTCAGAGAATTATTGGATTTCATTTCTAACGACACGGAATGTCTAAATAATTGTCTAAGAACTACAAGCAATTTATTCACACTAATCTTTTAAAAAACTTGAAACAATACCACGTGTTAGGGTTGTTTATTTGTTGAAAATAAATGTATTTCGTTTTTGGATAAATTACTCAAATCTCGATATCTATGGATATACTCGATATTATTTAATGCTAGCAACTGTTTTGTAACTTTGACGTTGTCGCTGGTTCTTTATCTGTCAAATGAAAAAAGGTGGATCGATGAGATAGAAAAATAAAGAACGAACGAAAAGGTCGGAGATTCATTCTGGCTTGGATCGTCGAACAAGTAACATTGTGAAAAGTACCTACGTTGGTCGAATAAAGAAAAAGTATTTCTGTACCTGAAACATCATGCTGTTCTTCTTTCTACAAAGTCCTGAAATAGTAGTGAAGTTTACATTTCAGAAGCCGGGATCGAGACTAACTTAAATAAATAGTAAGTACACGCCCATTTCGTTGCAAAGACTAAAAAATGTTTAGCTTTTCGGATTTTAAATTTTTGATGTTGAAACAGTCACCAATTTTGTTAGTAATCTGTGCTAATAGATTTAGATTCGTATTTTTCTCGAGTAACCTTTACCGGTAACCGTAAGTTTGGTTTACTATCATGATCAATTTTCATAAAATTATTATTCGTAAGATGCCTAGATAAGGCTAATTTATCTAGATTCTATCCTGTACCTAGCTAATATTGTTTTTCGTAGAATGATTTTCTAAAATATATTTTATTTTAGAACTACCCTCAAAATGTTTTATTCTAAAACGTGTTTTTTTCTGGGATTGCAATGCCACGCAATCCTTTTCAGACGATGAACGAATCAGATCACAGGGTCGATTTGAAACGCAGCTGCCGAATCGTCGGGATCGCCGTGTGCTTTCTCGAGGTCGATGCCGTGTTCGGGTCTGCGGCCCCGGCGTCGGCGGCGCTGAGCGGGACCAAGAGTGGGTGCGGAGTCAGGAGCTGGTCGAGCTGCTGGAAGGGGTGACTGCGCCGGCGACTTCGTGCATCGGAGCGGCATCGCCGTGCGCCACCAGCCATGGACGGCGAGTTTCGTCAGGGCAGGCAGCGACGCCACAATTCTGAGCCGCGTATCGACGCGGAAAAGCAAAGGTCACGTAGTCTTTCCTTATTTATGTACGGTTTCGAATCGAAAATAGAGTTTGATTTTTCAAGGCTGATAATGTTTGAATTTGGGAAGGCAAGCGAGTGTTGTTTGATAGGACGATGAGACACTACTGTATGCATAAAGTAAATAAATTTTATAAGTCAGTGGCTAACTCTGGTGACGGCCGATGCCGCCCGAAGGCCTCCGTTATAGCCTAGCAACTTAGGAATGTCTGGGACCGACTGTTTAGCTTTCCCGCTGCTAGCGATCACCCATCCCAATACTCTTAATGCTTTAGTGCGCGGAACATCGAATGTTTCCTCGATCGTAATCTTCCATCGAAGTCATTGTGTTTATAGTATAGACGTTTGAAGCTTTTACGCGGCGTTGCTCAGATTGGAAGTGTGTCTTGCTCGCGTGCTCTGTTAGATTATATTGTTGCATGGAGTGATTTCATATTTTCTATCGAGATCGTTATGTCAAATCGTGAGTGTCTGTCTATCAGGTATTTCTTAAGTATACCATTATGTTATATTACAAAACGAAGAACTGCAGTATTATCGATGTACCTACCAGATGGTCTTACTTTGGTCGAGGTCGAGGTCAATGTCGAGCTTAAGGTTGAGGTCACGATCAGGGCCGAGGTCACGATATAGGTAGAGGTCGTGGTCAAGGTCGCAGTTGAATAAGTCGAAGGTTGAATACGTCTCAGTTGAATAAGTCTCAGTTGAATAAGTTGCAGTTGAATAATTTGCAGTTGAATAATTTGCAGTTGAATAAGTCTCAGTTGAATAAGTCTCAGTTGAATAAGTCTCAATTGAATAAGTCGCAGTTGAATAATTTGCAGTTGAGTCGCAGTTGAATAAGTCGCAGTTGAATAAGTCGCAGTTGAATAAGTCGCAGTTGAATAAGTCGCAGTTGACTAAGTCGCAGTTGAATAAGTCGCAGTTTTAAGTCTCAGTTAAATAATTCGCAGTTGAATAAGTCACAGTTGAATAAGTCGCAGTTGAATTATTCGCAGTTGAGTAAGTCGCAGTTGAACAGATCGAAGTTGAATAAGTCAAAGTTGAACATATCGAAGTTGAATAAGTCGAAGTTGAATAAGTCGAAGTTGAATAAGTCGAAGTTGAATAAGTCGAAGTTGAATAAGTCGAAGTTGAATAAGTCGAAGTTGAATAATTCGAAATTGAATAATTCGAAATTACTTAAGTCGCGAGTTGAATAAATTAAAGTTAAATAAATCGAAGTTGAAAAAAAAATAAAAGTTAAATAAGACTAAGTTGAATAAATCAAAGTTGAATAAATCGAAGTTAAATAAATCGAAATTGAATAAATTGAAGTTGAATAAATCAAAGTTGAATAAATCGAAGTTGAATAAATCGAAGTTGAATAAATCGAAGTTGAATAAATCGAAGTTGAATAAATCAAAGTTGAATAAATCAAAGTTGAATAAATCGAAGTAAGTTGAATAAATCAAAGTTGAATAAATCGAAGTTGAATAAATCGAAGTTGAATAAATCAAAGTTATATAAATCGAAGTTGAATAAATCGAAGTTGAATAAATCGAAGTTGAATAAATCGAAGTAAGTTGAATAAATCAAAGTTGAATAAATCGAAGTATATTGAATAAATCAAAGTTGAATAAATCGAAGTTGAATAAATCGAAGTTGAATAAATCGAAGTTGAATAAATCGAAGTTGAATAAAACGAAGTTGAATAAATCGAAGTTGAATAAAACGAAGTTGAATAAATCGAAGTTAAATAAATCGAAAATAAATAAATAGAAGTTGAATAAATCGGAGTTGAACAAATCGAAGTTGAATATATCAAACTTGAATAAATCGAAGTTTAATTAGTTGAAGTTCATAATGTCGAAGTTTATATAATGACCAAGTTTTATAAGTCGAAGTTTAATAAGTCTTAGTTTAATAAGCCGAAGGTTACTAAGACGAAAGTTTAATAAGTCGATGTCGAAGTAAGTCGGAAGCTTAAGTAAGTCAAAGTCTAAGTAAGTCGAAGTCGAAGTAAGTCAAAGTCAAAGTAAGTCGAGGTCGAGTAAGTCGAAGTCGAAGTTAGTTAAGGTCGAAGTAAGTCTTAGTCGAAGTAAGTCGAAGTCAAAGTCGAAGTAAGACGAAGTCAAATCAAGTCAAGCCGAAAAGTCAAGTCAATTATAAGTCAAGTCAAAGTCAAAGTCGAAGTCAAGTAAAAGTCAAAGTCAAGTCGAAATCAATGTCAAATCAAAGACGAAGTCATGTCAAAGTCGAAGTCAAGTCAAGTCCAAAGTAAAGTCAAGTTCAAAGTCAAATCAAAGTCAAAGTCGAAGTCGAGGTCCAGTCAAAGTCGAAGTCAATGTCAAAGTCAAGTCGGAGTCGAATAAGTCAGAGAAGGAATAAAACAAGTCGGATCTGCCGGATCAGCTGGAAAAGTTGGATTAATCAGAAGTTATATAGTCTTAAATCGAATAAGTTGAATAAACCGAATACGCCAAATCAGTTAAATACGCCGAATCAGTTTAATACGCCGAATAAGCCGAATCAGTCGAATAAGCCGAGTCAGGCGAATCAGCAAATCAGTCGAAAGAGGTCAAAGAGGTCGAAGAGGTTAAAAAGTCGTAGGTCTTAGAAGTCGTAGCAGTCGTAAAAGTCGTAGCAGTCGTAGAAGACTCAAAAGTCGCAGAAGTCACGGGTCGAAGAGGTCATAGAAATCGAAGAAGTCGTCGCAAAAGTTTTAGAAGTCGTTGAAGTTGTAGAAGTCTTAGTAGTCATAGAAGTCTCAAAAGTCGCAGAAGTCACGGGTCGAAGAGGTCATAGAAATCGAAGAAGTCGTCTCAGAAGTTTTAGAAGTCTTTGAAGTCGTAGAAGTTTTTGCAGTCATAGAAGTCTCAAAAGTCGCAGAAGTCACGGGTCGAAGAGGTCATAGAAATCGAAGAAGTCGTCGCAGAAGCTACGGAAGTCATAGAAGTCGTAGGTGTCTTAGAAGTCACAGAAGTCGCAGAAGTTGCAGAAGTCGCAGAAGTCGTAATAGTCACAGAATTCGTAGAAGTCAAAAAAATGCTGAGGAATACGTGGAAGCCAAGAAAGCCGAGAAAAACAAGGAAGCCAAGAAAAACGTGGAAGCCGATGAAAACGTAGAAGCAGAGGAAAACGTGAAAGCCGTGAAAAACATGAAAGCCGTGGAAAACATGGGAGCCGTGGAAAACGTGGAAGCCGTGGAAGCCGAGAGAGCCGAGGAAGCTAAAGAAGCCGTGAATGCCAAGTAAATCGAGGAAGTCGAGGAGAAGAGGAAGTCGAGAAAGCCAAGGGAGCCGTCGCGAGTCGAGCGAGTCGAGGAAGTCGAGGTAGGAAGTCAAAGAGAAGAGAAAATCGAGGAAATCAATAGTCGAGAGAGCCGTGGGAGCCGAGGGAGTCGATAAAGTCGAGGAAGTCAAAGATTTAGAATTCGCATTACTTCGTAATATATTATGATCTCTTTTTGTGTTTAAGAAAGAGTAACACTGTATTCGATGTCCCGTCATGTTAGAAAGTCGTTGAAATGTATTCGTCTTTTTCTCCGTTAACATTCATTGCTAACGATCGTTACTCTATTGGCCAACAATATCGCGAAAATAAGTTTTTAACTCTACGCTCTTAGAATAGTACAAGCATACACATGTCGTGTTGTGGCGTTTTATCCAAAGTAACAATTATGTTCTTGGACTTTCTTCAATTGATGTTGAGGCCCAGTTTTTGGCTTGCTGTTTTTAGACGCTATAGCTATAGCAGATCCACCAGTCATCTTCGAGAAGTAGATGAAATTTGCAAATCAGTTTGTTATGCGTTAAGTTGTAAAACTTGTTAAAGACTGCTTCTATTGCTTGAATCGAATGTCTGATACAGTAGTTTCGAGATGTTTCGAGAGTTGTTGAAGATAGGCCAATTCTAGTGATGTGAGTACAATAGGGTAGCAAAAACCAAACTGGACACCGATTCGATAAAAGGTCATGGTTAGCTGCTCAAACGTTATTTTAAATAGTTTTGCTTACTGACGGCAATGCTCTGTGTTTAATGTTGTTAAAAAAAAAAAAACGAAACTCCTTCGAATCGTTATTCAGTTCCGTCACGAATGCAGAAGTGGATTTTACTCTGAACAAAGTAGATAAGAAAACCTTAGAGTAATAGGTTTTTTGATTTTGTTTGATTGATTTCAACTAGCGACTGTTAAACTTTAATGTTACTGTGTTACTGAGCATGTTTAACTACAGATAAGTTATTTCGTTGTTTCAGATCAAACACGAGAATCGATCGGTTCGTGTTTTGATTTGCCCATGCTGAGAAGAACCCTCCGTAATCGATCGTCTTGTGAGCATCAGATGAAAGAAGCCGCCACTGTTAATCCGGCGAGCGACGACTTGATGAATCGATAGTATTTTGACTTAATTCGTTACTTAACTGTCACAGAACAGAATAAGTCGGTCTGTGTTTGTTATTCTACAGCTTTCCTACAGGGAATCGATCGATTGATGAAGGGATCACCACAGGTGATCGATCGTCCTGTGTGTGTCTACTTGACGAATTGAGCGTTTTTTGATATGATGATTTGATAGTAAACGTGCAAACTGAATCAAACAGTTTTTTTATGTTATTCTACGTCGTTTGTTACGTCCACAGGGAATCGATCTTTCTGTGAGCGTTAACTTGACGTCTTTTACTTAAGTTTTCAATACGGAACCGAATTGATCGGTCTGTGTTATTTATTTTACAGTGCTACCACAGGTAGTCGATCATCCTGTTTGTATCAACTTGACGAATTCGATTGTTTCTTACTAAGTTTTTTAGCGACCACGGGGAACCGAGTCGATCGGTCTGAGTTTGTTATCAGCGCTATCATACACACAGGAAATCGACCGTCTTGACCGTCCACTGGCCTGAATTGTTTTTATTGATAAAGTATGTACCTACTAGCAATTTAGTGATCAGGACTAAATAATACTAAAGTTGATAATATATGTTCTTATTTAGATATGTTTTATAAGTACATGAATATTATGTATAAGATGGTATAATTGTGGCCATGGCATTTAAGTAACTGAGCTAATGTATTTAGAGTAACGCTAGATTCATATAATATTTTTTCGATAATGTTGGCTTGTATAAAAATATCCGATTGTTAGGGTTCCACCTGGGGTCGTGTGCAGGGACGCACACGTTGTCAGAATGGACGATTGTTAGGGTTGTTTATTTGTTGAAAATAAATGTATTTCGTTTTTGGATAAATTACTCAAATCTCGATATCTATGGATATACTCGATATTATTTAATGCTAGCAACTGTTTTGTAACTTTGACGTTGTCGCTGGTTCTTTATCTGTCAAATGAAAAAAGGTGGATCGATGAGATAGAAAAATAAAGAACGAACGAAAAGGTCGGAGATTCATTCTGGCTTGGATCGTCGAACAAGTAACATTGTGAAAAGTACCTACGTTGGTCGAATAAAGAAAAAGTATTTCTGTACCTGAAACATCATGCTGTTCTTCTTTCTACAAAGTCCTGAAATAGTAGTGAAGTTTACACACGCGCAGTTGGAACGTACACACCCATTGGAGCACGCTCCATTTCCGACCTTATTCAAACGAAGTTTAGTTAGGGACCTAACTTTAAGATTATATTATTTTAGAAACATTCAAGTTATCCTTAAAAAATACAAAAAAAAATATTTAACGAAGTTATAGGCGAAGGTAAAGGCTTTTAAATACAATTAATTTGTAAAAGCTTTTAAAACTTTCAAGTTTTCCTTAAAAGAATACAAAATAAATGTAGGTATGCGTCGGCATCGGCACTCACCATGCTGTATTGCAACATTATTCAACTCGTTAGAAACCGAGGACTGTTATTTTTAATTCCTCAGCCTGAAATAAGGTGTATGGCCTACTTGACCGCCTTTCCTGGGCCACGAATTAGGCCGGGGCCACATTGTATAGCAATTTACGATACCGTTGTATTTGAGTTTCACATTTAGCCCGAAGATAAAGGAACTTTATTTTGTGATGATATTAAGATACTTTTGTAAATAAGTTTCCTTATTATGTAACTTCTGAATAAATAATTTTTAATTCAAAAGATTCAATAAATGTAGAGATAACAACCTCTGTTTTTTAATTTAGGTCACATTGTCTCACTTCGCGTATCGCGGATTAATGTAGCCTCGGCCTAATTCTATTAGTAGGCATGGACGTTGGTGGAAGTATTATTATAACATTATCTTTAAATCTGACTGTATCTACCAGAAGTAAATTCGTTAAATAAGTACCCGATAGCAAGAAGTTTCTGCTAAGTTATTAAGGATAATCATTGTAGTTATTTATAATAACACTGAATGACGACTACATTTTGGTGGTCACATCATTCGCCGTAGAATTTTTTTTTTATTTTTCGTTTATTTTTCTATCTATGATGATAATGATTCGCTGGTATGTTTGATTCATCATGACCAGCCCTTTAATATTAGGGCACATAGCTTACTCTCGAATGAGAGTGATCGGGTTCTGAATGGTAGATCTTCAGAATTTTTAATTCTTTTTACATGGTTTTGTGAGGACAATAGTCACAATGTTTTTTTACACCGTTTGAGAGCACTGGATTTGTGATGTTTGATTACTTTGATACGAAACGTTAATTATTTTCAAGTTATTAGAACTAATTACCTATGCATTCGTGTTGTATCATTATAATCTAACCGCTTCTGTGGTAGCATAATGGAATAAAGTGGTATCTTTGAAAGCTAGCAACGGTGGAGCGCTGTCGGTTTCACCTTGGCGTAATGAGTAAGACATACTCGTAGGTTGTAGGCATTGGCGTGCAGTAAGAGGCAAGCCTAGCCTGGATCTCAAAGGCAGGCAGAGTGGCAGGGAGCGGCCGCGACCGACTCGGACTTTGTAATACATTCGGCCTAGTCAGCGTTCGTTGCCCCGCGTCGCCCGAGGTCGCTCAGCGCCACATAGCACACAGCGCGCTCCAAGAGACTCGCAACTGCGAATCAAACACGAGCACCCACGGAAATTCACGAACTCGACTTGGCGCGCAATTCGAAACTTTACAGCATTTCGAAATTCGTCCCATTTCAAAGCTCGAGATGTATGCTATTGATAAGGTAGATATTTTGTTCTGCAAATGAGACGATAGTTCGTAACAGCTAACGGTCTGATCCAAATTGGAGGAATGCTCGTTCCAAATGGGTTTTCATGCGAGACATTTTAAGAAATTCAAGTTTAAATTGAAGTGAGAGATTCGAATGCACATTATGTACAATTTTATATGACTTGGATTGAATATTTAAATTGAATGGATAAATGTTATGTATGAGTAGTTATGAGTATTATAATAACCATTTGAGATTTCTAGTTTCTTTCATTACATTAACAGTTATGATATTCGCATAAAATAACTCTCAGTTTTATTACTCGTATTGTTTTATGCAGCCTACGTAATGAAAATGCTTATAATTTATCTATTAAAAAGCAAAAGTTAGTTATATAATCAAGAAAGCGTAGTGACACTTTAACCCAGTGCTACTCCGGAGCCGGCTAGTCCAACGCGCCCGTTTATCATTAGTATGGAGACAGCGCTCACCACTTTCACTCTCGCCAATAACAAGTCTTACGCAAGCGTCGCCGTCACAACTCTCTCGCCGTCGTCGCCAGAGCCGGCCGTGCGGAGCTACTTTTAAGAAAGCTTCATAATTTCAGAACACATTTCTCGCAATAATGGTGTAACGAGACGATCCTCGAGCCTAATCGCACTCTCAGAAATGAAAGTGAAGTGTTTCGGTTGGTAGTAGGTCAGCGGAGTAGGACACCGGGGGTCGTCGCCCGCGCAGCCTCGCCGGGTGAAAGTGTCCCTCCCCGTAGCAATGACGGTAAGCGCGTTGTATTACCAGCGCACGCGCCTGCTTTTTTGCAACTTGGCCATGGAACCTATTACGATAACTGCGAAACAACGATCCAGCGGCAAATGTAAATGCATGGCCTTTATTTGTACTCAATCACACGGCGTGCCTATGTGTAGGACATTCTCTTAAATTCCTTACTCAGTACAACTTGATCGGTAAACACAAAATAGGTTTTATTTTCCATATTATCTTATAACTCAAAGAATAAAGACAACAGTTAAACTCAAAAATGAGACAAATAACTTGATAATAAATAAATATTGCCAGACATTTTCACAAAGCACTATTACCACCAGGGTTAAAAAAAAAATAGCCTAACACACCCAACAATCAAATAAATAGTTCTAACCCCACACTAGAAGTATTTGTGTCGTAGATACTACGTGTTCTATCTGATGATCTATATTTGTTTTATTCTTTATCTTTATTTATTAAACAATTCCTTTTATTTTTACAACAACATTATTAAAACAACTATTTATATCATTGTAACAGGTGATATACTTCAAATATTTTCATAGCATCAACTATTTTCGACCGAGCTGGTTCGAGTGGCCTAGCGGTTATGGCGTTAGCCAGTCCAAGGCGACTTTTGAATGTTGAACGTCCGTAAATTTTGGAATGCATTTTATATTTAATGTAGTGAACATAAACAAAACTGTTAAACAATAATAATGAAACACTGTCAATCCAGTGCTAGGCTCTTCTCTCTCTGATCTCTGATGAATCTGTCGTAGAGCTTAGTACAGCTTGCTCGTAGCACGTCGTAGCATGCCTACGTGCTACGAACTTTTTAATCGCATGTTTGATTGGTTCACTATTATTTATATTTTCAATCCAGGAGTGACCATGGGACCTAAATGTACTTTACTTTTCAGTTAATTTTACTATTATCTTTACTGTAAGATGATTCATTTCTTCGTTTAGTTTACCATTTGCCACTCACAATATTGATCATGTTTGCTTACTCATATATTTGTGCTCGTGTAGATTTAAATATTTTCCTTGAAAAGAAATCACCAGTCCAATATACGAGTAGTTCAGCAGAAACAATGGCTCGTTTATCGCTTGCAAAGAATAGATACTCGAACGAAACATTTTATGTAACCGGCAGACGGTAGTGATTGAATTGAACTTACGTAAAATGTAGCGTACTTGCGCACATATTAAGTGCGATTTACGTAATGTTTCAGTATTTTCACTTGACATATATTTGAGTTCAGTCCCCTTTGCTACTATTTGAATTTCAATTTGCTTTCACGTCTTGAGTAGCAAGCTCAAATAGTTTTTCACTTGATTATACGATTTCAACATCAATGGTGTATTTTTAGTTTCATTAGATTATCTCACGAATAGGATAGAAATAAAAAATGTAACTGCCATAGTATTATGAAGCAAAAATAATCGTATAAGTAACCCTGACTCCCACCCTAAGAAAACATATTGGTGATCCTCTTTCTCTTTGTGTCTTTAGAATTTGCTGTGTAGTGAGAATTTACCAACGACAACAACTTTAACGTTGAATAATATAACAATTAATATTACTGTCGTCATAAATTACATAATAAATAATGATTCGTAAAACCATAGTGTTTAGAGAAATTACGGCACGAAAGACTTTCCCTCTTACCTCACAGGGTAATGAACCCACAGTGCGCGGGTCAATCTATAAATTATTGTAGAAGATAATTTAAGAAATATATTATGATTAGAATATAATGTATTAAATCTGCTATTTAAGTTAAAAAAATGAATTTAGTACATACTATTTATCCTCCCAGCAGTTTTTTTTTTGCCTCAAGCGAGACTTGAACCACAACCTTCCGCTTGATTTATAGATATTTTATAACAATAACAATAACAAATAACACACTCAAATGTCACATACTTAACAATAATGGTCTGTATTCCTATAATATATGTAATTGTGTACCCGAGAATATAATTATGCATGCATATTATGCATACATTTAACCCGTAGCGAAAATCGAAAACGCTCGCTTCTCAACCAGGCAGTTGTTGTCTACCGCGCAAGATAAAAATAAATGAATTTTATAATTTGTGTAATTATTTACAAAAAATATGTCCATATTTTGTTATAGGACTATAGTGTCCTATAATATGTTCGTGTAATAAATCTTAGAAACAATAGACATGCCTTTGTTATGTATTAATAAAGCGGCCATATTACGCTAGTAGTACGTACAGCGATTGTAATTCAGATGAGTGAAGGCTTAATAAAATGATCCGAGGCTGAAGCGGAGCCAGAGTTGCGACAGGCGAACAAAGAAAGCGGTTGCGGGCTGGCCTTGTTGAGTTCATCGACCGACTTTTGCAGGTCGCAAGGTTTCGCCAATCGGGCTTCTCTAGCTTCAGGATATTGCCAATTCAGTGCGATCAAGGCTGCGCGGCACCGAAGCCTCTTACTTTTGGTTTGCAATGCGAGGAAAAATCGTCCACGCATTGCATTGCATGCTTTGTTTGTCACAGTGGGTTTAGATTGTCGGTGGGTAGTTCTTGTTGGCCATTTTTAATTAATCTAAATGTAGTTGGATTTATTGAATCCTCGATGCAAGAGTCTGAATCATAAGTGATAAGCCTGTTTTTATTAAGCCAATTTTTGAATAACAAAGCTACATAAGACTAAACACCTGTTACAGGTGCTGAAACCTTTTGTACTCCTGTAAAATTAAATGAATAACTTGTTTACACATTCGCAATCATATCGGTTCCGAGGTCAACTACTGCCCTGATACAAGTCAATAACATCTGGCGCTACTTTCAGCTTAACAAATTATTTTAATTATTCTTTGTGCACTATTCAGTGTTCCTTTTCACAAGGTTATGTATGTACAATGGGGCGGCATGGCCATAATTGTTTACATTTGCTATAAATCTTATCACACTCGCCTATACTAACAAACAGAGATAGGTAGGTACGTGTTTATGCGACCTTCTCGATCGCCCTGTTATAAATAGTTTATACAACGTTATGAAACAGCCATGAAACTACTGAACGGGTTGTACGGCCATTAAGCGTTATACTGCTGTAATTTTACACTCGGTGTGGTGATGTTGATAAACCAAATAATAGGTTGCGCTGACGTACTCGTTACGTTTTGACATGGTTGTATATTTCAGGCAGCAACACAAAGATACGTGGCTACGTGCTCAAAACCTAGATCCTCATCGCGACACGGTTAGCATTATCTGCGGCGATCAAATTCATTGCCTAGGGGCATGCGTGTTTGTTGTATGTGCATTTGTGGTGCCATATTTTCGTGTTATATATTTTTATAACTACACGACAAAAAACAAAAGAGTTTACGCTTGTACAGGATTCATATAATTATAAAGCTTTTTTGTTTCCAATAAAACATTTTTCAAATCTTCCATTTACAAATATTATTCTCTAATCTTTGAAATAGCCAATGGACGAGCCTCGTTCCGTACTGTAGAAGACCCATAAGTTATTTTAAAACCGAGATTCCCATAGTCACTTTTCCTACGAACACAAAAGTCACAATAGTCAAAATTGTTCAAATTTACCTTTACTAGTAAATTTGAACATTTTTTTTTTCGACTATTATGACTTTTGTGTTCAAAGATAAGTATTCAGCATTATATATTTCAGAATTTTGTGGTTACTGGGTACTTGCAGGTATTTACCGGCAACAACAAGTATACAATAATTAAATAAATAATGCTGGACAATCCACACAGCATCATCTAGCACCAAGCTAAGCAGAGCTTGTGTTGTGGTTACTTAGATGACTGATACACTTAGTACAATACAATACATAGATAGATATTTTTTATTATACATAGAAAATACCCAGAACACCCGACACAAGTATTTGCAGATCGTACAAACATTTGTCCCAAGACGGGAATCAAACAATCAACGGTATCGCATAGGATAGACCCAAATATTTACAGATAATGCAAATACTTTTTTCACAGCAAAAATCAAACTTCTCGTTTTACAGCTTAGCACTCGCAATACCTAGGTCGAAAAGTTGCATTGTGATCAGCTACAACAAAAAAAAAATACAGGCATACATAACGAATTTATTTTATACCTCTGCGTAACGGCGTCACCCCAATACCTAATACTTTTATATTAATAATAATTAAAGTGAAAATTTTCCGATTAATTAGTTAAAATACTAGTTTTGTATTGTTATTAGTTATGTTATTATATTAATATTATATTTATAGGAACGTGTATTTTTAGATACTTATTAGCCTAACATAATAAAATTAGAAAACAAATGATCAAAACTAAATCCTACTATCCTAATCCCAATAATATCAATAATTATCAATGCTAAAGTTATAAGGAGCTCTCGTGACGTAGCTGGCTAAGTTGTTCTTAACAAAACAACGAAGTTAAGCACTGTTCCGCGTAGTCACCATTTGGATGGGTGACAGCCAGTGGCAATTTCAACTGAGCGCTCTCGTGATTCGGAGGGCATGTTAAGAATCCTATCCATGATAGCCCGTGAAGATCGAACACGATTGTGGCTCGTGTGTTGGAGATATTTTAACGAAAATAAAAACATATTAAAGCTTCATCCCTTAAAATTTAAGTAAGTAGGACAAATATTAATAAACTCAAGACACAACTGATTAAAAAAATAATTAGTAACGCACATTTTCGTAAAATGAGCATTTTCAGTCAACTTTCGATCATGATATCTATGAAACAACAAGGTCTAACATATTTCCAAAAATGTAATTCAAATAATCATAGTTTTAAAATTTAAGTAAGTAGGTAAAAAACATCACCTTAGTTCAATATTTTTGAAAAAAAAAAGGTCTAAAAACGCGTACTTTTCCCAATTTTACGCTCGTTGTTTCTTCGAAATTAGAAAGTTTATAATAAAAATATACCTACTACATTAAAGTTTTGATATTTATTTACAAAATAAAACTTAAAAAATGGTCTAAAAGTTTTAATTTATTTTTATACGATTTTTTAAAGAATCCTCCGAATCCACTTTATAGCTTGATGCAAAACGCGGCTGCTCTCACTACGCGCTAAGCGCTCGTGGAGGGAGGACGTATCGCTGTTTGTCGCGCGAGCTGTTACGTATAATCATAGGGAGCTTATACAAATTATAAAGCGATCGTGTGGTTTTGATCCGTGATAGTTAAATCTCTAAGTAAGTACCTATGATATAATAATGTAAGTAGTAAACCACACTGGTTCTAGAGAACTAGTGATACGAGTAAGTAGCTTAGAATGTAAGTAGTAGTACATAGTAGTAATACATAGCATACTAGTAAGTAATATTAGTAGTAAACTTTTATGACATTATTAAAATTACCTTCTTCGTGGTAGGTACATAATCTAGCACTAAGTAGTAGGTAAAATTTCTACCTAGATACAGATACCTACCTACGTACCTACTTAGTAGCTAAATCGTGGGTATCAGAAACTCTAGTACCAACCTACCATGGTAATACAAGACCCAGACAGAAGAAGCAATTACGTGTCAAGTAAAAGTATTTATTTCATTTCAAGTTCCTAGTAAGTTCCTAGGTGTTTGCAGGACACGTAAACATTTTTACCACTGCAGAATTCGAACCCGCACTTCTTGCATCTCAGCTCAGTTCAGCTGCTCAGCTGAATACTTGCCAGCCACGCCACCAAGATCGTCAAAGTACCTAGGCTCTGTGACCTAGATCAGGTACTAGGTAAATTGTTTTACGTAAGTTTACAAAGGGCACGGATGTCCCTACGTAGATGGGTACCTATACCATAGGTACTTACACAATCTAGCTACCTACTAAGTAGGTAGACACTAGACCTAAACTAAACTTACCAGACCTACTTTGACGATCTCGGTGACGTGGCTGGCGAGTGTCCAGTTGAGACGCATGAAGTGCGGGTTCGATTCTTGCAGTGGTTATTATGTTTGCGTGTTCTGCAAATAGATACCTAGGAATTTGTAATGAAATAAGTAGGTACCTACTTTTCTATTTGCGATACAATTGCATTTATCGATTTGGTAGTAAGTTGGTAAGTTGGTAAGTAAGTTCGTAAGTTGGTACCAGCTCTCCTAACTAGAATCTAGTTAGGAGAGCTGGTACCAACTTTATATAAGTACAGGTAGGTGTATCTGTAGGTAGGTATGCAAAATAATGAACCTACCGTAACTATACAAGTACCGATAGGTATGATGAATAACACGTTATTCGAATGTTAGTTTTTAGACATAGGTACTGTACCTACTGGTTTCCTCACGATGTTTTTCTTCACCGTGTGAGATAGATCATTGAGAAGCGATTCTAAGTTTTTATCTATATATGGTTTTTATCTTTTTATGGTAAGTAGGTAAAGATAGACAATTAAATTCAATGTCATTCCAGCACCGCTGGACTTAGGTTGTCTTTCAAATTTGGACTCTATTGTCACAGGTTATGGTATGTTATTATTTGCACTTACCGAGCTCGCTAACTCTTGATAAAATCAAAACTTTGAATCGCCTCTTTGACCTGATGGCATTGCGCACATTATTATTACGAATAAAAAAATCCATTGGTGTGCGACCAACCGTCTTCAAACCCACGACCTTATGGTCGTCGGTCGGTTCGAAACGCAGCGCAACTCTGTGGCGCAAGCCAGAAAAAAGCGACCGGCGCGCATCGGGCGGGCGCGCCGCGCCGAGCCGCACCACTTCATACAAAATATAGGAGAGGGAGAGGGACGTGGTGCAAAACAGATAGAAGAATAATGTGCGCTGGCCGATGGCGGGGCGCGCCCCCGCGCGCCCGCGCGTCTTCTATCTGGCCTGCGCCTTGATCATAAGACATGGTCATTCACTACCACTAGAACACCAGTGCTCCGGCCAAATTCTATGTAAAAAAATGTAAACATAGAAACGACAAACTCGGGTCAAACCCGTTTTTTTTTCACTAGCTGGGGTCTCTTTCCCGTAAATCATGTAGGTAGGTATTTATTTATTATTATATACTTACTAGTAGGTACCTACCTACCTATTTAATTATTATTAGACTTACCTACCAAAGTAACAACTTATGTAAGTATCACCCTCCCTATGTACTTACCTAGGTACTAATAAAATTATTGACAGGATAGATGAAGCAGTTGTATAAGTAGATAGCCTCAATTTCTTTTGAATCTAATAGAAAACAGAATCCTTTATGGTAAAATGCGAAAGTTTGTGAGTTAGTGAGAGTGTATGTTTGTCTGCGCTTACTCCGTAACGGCTGAACGGATTTGGCTGATACTTGAAATACACATAGTTTATGTCTTGGAATAATACATAGGTTATGGTATGGTATGTTTTGTTTTATGATGGTGTATGGTATGGTAGAATGAATGAGAACACTTACTTAGTTAGTTTAAAAAAAACATAAGCACGACGGTATGGTACGGTATGATCTAGTATCATAGACGTGTAGGTAACAAAATGTCCCCATAAACCCGAAAGGGGGATATCCCGCCGAAGCACGTATAATACACGTCGTCCTCGTGTATACTTTGACGTGTGCAAAAGTTGAATAGGTACATCATAAATTCGTAATTCATTCATTACCTTACAAAAATTAATGTAACATTATTAATTAACTTGGAGTTTACACAGATAATTTATTTATTATTAATTTATGAATGAAAAATCGTCGTCGTCAAAAGTCGTTGAAAAAACATTGTTCACCAAGACCTGTGGAATAGCCTCTTTTCGAGTTTATAGGGACATTATGATACACCGTGTATGAAGTGAATACATACTCTCGAACGCCCTTTGTGAGTAAAATCTAAACGGTTTAAGAGTAGTAGAGTTCTCTGTGATAGAGCTCGTCCGGGGAAGGACTACCACCATACCTATTTCTGCCGCCAAGCAGTAATGCTCGCATTGCTGTGTTCCGGTGTGAAGGGTATGGTTTCCGGTGAAATTACTGGCACATGAGGCGTTCTTAGCCTCAAGGTGGCAACCCGCAAGTGATACCTCTCTGGTATTGCAAGCGTCCATAGGCTGCGGTAACCGCTTACCATCTTGTGGGCCGTACGCTTGGTTGCCACAACAGTTGTATAAAAAAAAAAACGGCTATAGATATGGAAAAATGTTGTCGTTTAGATTTTACCCTCAACGGGCGGTTGAAAGTACTCACTCTGTAGATAGTAAAGCAATAAAAGCAAAAAAAGTATAGCATAGTAGTGCATCAAGTAGTAACATACCTATAGCATAAAATATTAATATACATAAGTACTTCTTTCAATAAAGTACAAAGCAGTTGGTATAATGGATATAAAAAATGTAATAATATAATGTATATAGATGAAAATAATTGTCATTTTCTTTGTGAAATTATGTAATTACGTAAATAATAACATATTTATGTTTGTAACTTTCAGATTATTCCGAAAAATTCGGTTGCGTTAAAAGAAAAAAAAGGTTTGAAAAACATATTGAAACTTTTTTTTTTATTTTCAATTTATTTGTTATGTACTTTTCGATAATAGTTCGCTGTAGAAGTAGTAGCACTTTGGTGAAACCTTTGTAGTTCAATAAAGTTTATATCAACTTCACAAAAAAAATATGGATCATCATCCAAAGCCCATAAACCACAGCTGAGCTTCCCCATTCATTCTTGGTCTAGTGAGTGCCCAATGCACTTAAAAGCTGTAGTGACCTCCGATCACTTCCAAATTTTCGGAATTTCAGATATTGTACCTAACATTTCTGTAGAATTATAGGTAAAATTATAAAACGAATGTTCCTTTATAAAATGCTACTTGTATTACAGACTCTTGGCCCCTGATACTGTGAACTCTATAGCCAGAGAAAATGTGCGCATATTGACAAATGAAAACGTCGATAGATTGATTATTCATGAGAACAATGATGGAATGGTTTATGAGAACGACAGTGGATTTATTCACCATAACAATATTGGATTAGTTCAGGAGAAAGATGATGAAATGATCGATGACACGGATGATTATGACACAGTTATTTCGGATGAAGTAATAATAAATTGCATAATACAAGTTGATAGTTATCTGTAATCAGTATATTAAAATCCACTAAGCAAAGGTTTTTTTCGTATCCTCGATAATATTTTCCAACGTTTAGGTTTCTTCAAGAAACCAACATTATATTGCGTTTTAATAAATACGTTTAATAAATACTCTGTTTATATAAATAGTCTGCGACACAGATGAGGGGTTATTTGATTTTTTGTTTTAGTGTAAAATAACCTTATGAAAGTACAGTCAAACTGTTCTTGTTTATTTATTTTTGCATGAAAAAAATTCATAATTATTATGAGGTTACCTACTTATTAGAAAAAGAAAATACTCAAGATACAAAATACACAGCGTGTAAAAAAACGACTAGAGATAATTATAAAGTTGTGATCTTATTTTGTTGTACTATGTGTATGAAACTAGAAAAAAACGAAAAGGACGTAAACAAGACAACATTATTTTTTGCGTTTTTTTCCGCTAAATATTTTCAGAATCATGGTCTGATCTTTCACACCTGATTAATCACGGTAGAAGTCTTTTTACACCCTGTATAAGTACATGGTGTAACCTAATGTCCCTCTATGCCCGAAAAGGGGGTATTCACAGGTCTTGCCAAAATTTGGCAAGATCTGTGGAATACTCTGACAGCTTTTGATCTGGACAGCTTTTCACTCTATACAAAGCACAAGTCCGGTCAGGTATGGAGTATTGCTGCCACCTATGGGATGGTTCAGCTCAACACCAGCTGCCTTAGACTCGATTGAGCGAAGGGCTTTGAGACTTGTGGGTGAGCAACAAGTTGCGGAGACTAAGTTCCAGAGTCTCGAGCACCGCCGCAAAGTTGCGTGCCTATCTATCTTCTACAGATTGCATTTCGGTGAATGTGCCCAGGAACTGCATGATCTTATCCCACCATCTCCTTTTCATCAAAGGAGTAGCAGACGTACGGCGCAGTACCACCCGTACCTTGTCAGCATACCACCCATTCGCACCAAGCGTTACAGCTCAACATTTATTATGCGAACTGCCAAGGTGTGGAATACTCTGCCGTTTTCTGTTTTTCCTGACAATTACAATCCGGGCCTCTTCAAGGCTAGAGTGAATAGGTGTCTCATAGACCTTCGTGCTCCACCTTCGGCCACATCATCGCTTTCCACCAGGCGAGATCGTGGTCAAACGAAGGTCTATTCTCGATAAAAAAAAAAAAATACCCCCAATGTTATTTCAATTACTTTTTTTTTATACAACTTAAGTGGCAACAATGCGTACGGCCCACAAGATGGTAAGCGGTTACCGCAGCCTATGGACGCTTGTGATACCAGAAGTATCACTCGCGGGTTGCCACCTTGAAGCTAAGATCGAACGCCTCATGTGCCAGTAATTTCACCGGAAACCATACCCTTCACACCGGAACACAGCAATGCGAGCATTACTGCTTGGCTTCAGAAATAGGTATGGTGGTAGTCCTTCCCCGGACGAGCTCTATCACAAAGAACTCTCTTTTATGCACTATGACTTTTGAAATTTCAAAGTTTTTCATTCATGAAATGCGTACTGTATGCGTAGGTAAATGAAATGAATACTTACTTACTAATTGGACTTTTTAAATACGATATACTAATTCAACTTTTGCACCGTCAAAGTGTTCACGTGCATGGGAGGAATACCCCCCTTTCGGGATTATAGGTACATTATGTTACACGTTTTAAATAATTAGATATCATACATCATCATACCAGATTAATTAAATTATTACTAGCATCCGTTCGCGTACCTACCTGGTTTATGTGTTCTTCCAAATCATAAATTATGTCATGTGTATTGTAAAACATTAGTAGGTACTTAGATAATAATCAGTACGATTTTGTTTTTATCAAGCGCATCATAAAATAGGTAGGTAGGTAATGAAAAACACTAACTCAAATATTTCATGACCATGACTAAAACTGCACTCTCTCAAGAATTGGACTACCAGCGATTCCAAGCTCTATCACAGTTCTCCGAAAGTTTATATTGCTCCGCTCGCATAGTACGGCGGCTATAGCACTCGCGCTTTTCAACCGCACTTATTTACTATGCTGCCGCCCTGGCAGGCAGTTGTATACGCTTCAAACTATTTTATCACGTCTCGTCGAGATAAATAGTTTTAGGTAACTACCTAGGTACTTACTGTTAGTGTGATTTCAAATTAGCCGCAAAGTGCCGCGCGGGCACTTTCATCAAGTCACCCTTATTTGTACCTCTAACCACAGAACAGGTATTAGTACTCTCCAACCCCAGCCCTGCCTGTATGGTAGCCGCGCGCTACACGCGCTAATACAATCAAAAGTAGGTAGGTATCTGTAGGTGCTTGTAATTTCACCGGAAACCATACCCATCGAACTAGAGCATCGAACTAGAGCACAGACGCGAGCATTACTGCTTGGCAGCAGAAATAGGTACTACAGGGTATTACCTACCTACCTACCTACCATGTAATGGTTCCTGTTTGAGGACAAAACTGAGAGTAGGTAGGTATAATGTTGAAAAGTGCGTGTGGTCCCCAGTCATAATAATAGGTAAGTAGGTACCTAACCTAGCTAGAGTAGGTACCTAGGTTTTAATAAAAAAAAGTAAGTAGGTAGGTACTTACACATATATTTAAATGTATACCTACCTACCTATTTTTATTCACGTCATTATCTGTTCAACAAGTAGAGTTAGGTAGGAACATAAGAGTATGCAGTAGACACCTATTTTTAAACATAATCACCCAGTCGACATGACAAAGGATCAAATGTATTTGTCCTTTACTTAGTTGTGTAAGTTACTAACGCACACAACGGTGAGCCGCGCACACGTAGAGCCTCGCGTCGCGCGCCCGTAAATACCTAAACTTGACAGCGCTGGATCTTGGAACGGACTCTTAAGCAGTCGGTCCCGGCTTTTTCAAAGTTGTTAGGCCATGACAGAGGCCTTCGGACGGCCTAGAAACTCTGTCACCAGAGTTGGCCCTGACTCATACGAACGTACTTACTTAATGCTAAAGTATGGATGTACATAGGTTTCTTTATTATATTTTTTGGCATGGTGGCTGAACGACTTATTTTTCCGCAGCAGGAACAGAGCCTGCAATATTTAAATTTTATTAAAGAACAACTTATCAACCAGATCTGGAACAAAATTCATTCGGAGATCATGCAAACATTTGTTTCATTTACAGCTTCCACTTGCGAGTAAGCGAAGAATCAGAAACTTTCATCAGAGAGAAGCGAATGGATCAATCAATCTTTTGAATTATCTTTTCATATGGAAGTAGGGCAGTGAGATGATATTTAGCAGTCATCAGTCACACTGCTATCACAATGCAATTAGAAAGCGAATTGCACAAGTGCCGTTCGCACTGAGCCTCAGAAGAAAGCGCGTCCAACATAGGAAAGTTGAATCGAGATGGAGAGGGGACTGCGCGCACGCAGCAACATAAGTAGTACACTTTCGATCTCAACTCGCGTCGGTGAGAGTTGTGCGAAAATGAAAGTGGCGTTGTCATTATGGTCCACTTTCCACGATGGGGTCAAGAACCTAGCCAGTTCTAAGCCTGTTTGATGACTAAGTATATTGAGCCTTACGTATTTACATCGCACACTCGTAATTTATTATGCTGTAACGTATAACTTGTTGGCGATATCGATATAGATATTGTTGTTTCGTTAAGCCTGCACAAAAAATCTCTAGAAAAAAATATACAAAATAGATGTTCTAAAAAAAGGTAACAACCACCAAAAATAAGGTCTATCTCCAAAACAAAAGCTCTAAACCTGTATATTTTCTATTCGTATATAGAATATTGAATTCTGGTCTGTTTTATTTTTCTAATAAGTTTGTAAAGGTTTTCTACCGTTCTATGCACGAATTAAACACGAATTTTTTATTTGCAATAACTACTTAATTGAAAATAATATAATTTACTACTATTATGACAGACTAAGAACCTGCGTAATCAGTCAGAAAGATTTCCGATTTACCGGGTCAGTTGTTGTATTGTAGCCAGGACAGAAATCGTGATGACCAAACAAACCTCATAGGTGGGAGGGAGATATTCCTGATTTAGACACATCTATCAAATTCTACTTTTGTCAGATCATTTATTTATTCCATATATTATATTCGTCATAGTTAGTCCCCTGACAAGTCGATTATCTTCATGAATATAGACAGATTCCATATTTACTATAATATAATCCATGTTTGTTTGGTAATCAATGAGTCGGTGAATCGTTTTACATCGTCACTTCGTGATGTTCTTAGGCTTACTGACTAATTATGCATAAACTTTAACAAGTCACACGTGATTTTGTGTTTTTATATAGCTTCGTGTTACTAGGCCCCGTCACGTTATTAATATGTTTTTTAAAGTTTGCTGATTCCATTCTAATAAATATAAGCAGTATTAGACGAACCTTAATTTAAACATTGCCACCAACTGCATATCTGCATTGATATAATACAGTTGCTCAGGTCATAGTTCGGGTTAAGCTGCAGCCGGCCCGGCCAGCATCAGGTCGTGCTGACGTCAGCAGGGGTCGTCAACCTCCCCACACCATTGTTCCATATCCAGAACTGCTTTCCAGGGCCGCGTACGTGAGAAAAGGGGTCAGAACCACAATGTCTAAAATCGTCACTGATTGATTACGTTGAATATCGTAACATTTTTTTCAGATAAATCAAAGAAAAAGTTTGCCTGTCAAACATAAAAATAACTCTTGATTTCCTTATATAGTGAGCTGGCTGATTTCATCTATTTGTTTATCTAAGGCCAGTTTAATATGGACGAAAGTACACTTAAAGACAAGTCTACTTTTATATAAACTATGGTGTTTTTTGAATTAATCCACAACTGTCAGATTCCAATAAGCTATTGGCTATATACTCGTAGATTCAACTTGACTAATTGAAAATGAACGTTTTGATGGTTGTTGTTACTCAATGATGTCGTAACAGCCAAACGGATTTCGATAACATTTGTCATATAAAACATTGGATACTTTCGTGAGCGAAGCTGCATGCGGCGGCTAGTGTATCTTTCGGTCCCTGAAGGCATCACCCCCTGTAGAAATCGGGAAATTATAGGCGATTGCCTATAATTATTGGAATATTCCTATTTGAGGCATGTGTTGAATGAAAGCAAACTGTAGTGTAATTTTTTAAAATATTATATAATAAATATTTGTTAGAGATTATACACAAAAAATAATTTCCTTATTATTATGATAATGATGAACCAAACTCCATAATTTAAAATATCAAAATATTACAACCATGGTTTTTACCCATTAGTTGTGTGTCAAAACATACATTAGGAACGAGCACAACTTAGCACAGGGAGTTATCGGCTACACCACAACCAAATACTCAAGGTTGTTGACGGCTGTTCTAGTCGTAATCCCGTGTATAAAAGTACGATTACAAGTGCGGATAAATTTAAGTTACTTGTACGAATACGCTTGCTCTAGCTTCGCCTTGTCCTCTCATTCAGCTCGAGACAGCTCTCATATACGAACGTGACGGCCTTTTAACGTTCCCACTTCTGGGAAACTGGCCAACTTTCGAGTGAGAGTGTGGTCCTGTCATACGACGCGGACCCAATGGGAGCATGCTCTCAAATTTTTAGTCCTAAAACATATCGATAATCTCAAGACGAGCACTGGCTTTGCATGAATACAAAAACAAATATGGTGCTGCACTGTTCCAATGGTGGTAAGCGGTCGGTTTCGAACTCACAACCTAAGATCGGAAGGTGGAGTCCACTAGACCACCAGTGCTCTTTAGATTCAGCACGTGCTAAGTCAAATCTACTTATCTGGCCCCTATTCAATAAACATTACGAATTGTAAAGTGCAATTAAATGTTACCGGCTACAAGTTTCTGTTTAATAAAAATCGCAATCTTCAGTCCCAGGAGTAAAAAAAATATCTCGCAAAGCACGTACAGCCGTACGTACTCGTAGATTAATACCTAGTAGTTGTACAAATATCTTGACGCGCAGTAAAAACGCATTATTTACAGCTTGGCGATAATGCTCGGAACGGACTACTAGCTGTATAATTGGTCGCCTTGGCCTATAAACTCGCTTCTCCGCTCACCGCCCGATTCGCCAATTCTAGATTTAGGTTTTCAGATCACTAGGTTGAGCTGAATGCTTCCGATTTAGACGAAATAATCGTAGTGGGCAGCTTTAACCCCGACACATAATTGAATACCTTTGTAGGATGAGGTGTTATTTTAAGGTACACTATTTGACACCATCGTTAATTATGAAGTAATTGTGTAATTATGATGAGACTTTTTTGTCCTTCACTTTTTTTTGTTTTTAACTGGAAATTCAATATTATTGCATGCATTACAGTGGAAAGCATTTAAAATATATTTTCATTAAATTATAGAGTTATTGGAAGTTGAACAAAAAGTGAAGCATCCAAGACAAATGGGATATCAGATAAAAGGGTTTTGTTAGCACATTTCAGAAGTATTTTAATTTAAATAAGAAACTTTTTTCAATTAGGCGAATGAGTTTCTCTCTTCCTCCGCTATCTTTTCTTTGAAGATTGCAGTCTATTTTTCTGAAATATATTCTTTCAGAGGTAATTTTATATTTTACAGAAATAAAATGACAGAGTTTCTTCCTAGCTTCAATATTTTTTTCAAAAAAAGAAATTCACAGGTTTCTTCGGCTATTAAGTATGTATACTGATACATTTTTTTTGGCGTTTCCTACTAGAATTTACTAAATAATATAATTAATAGTGGCCGATTCTGATGACGAAGTTCTTACAACCTCCGCTATTGCCTCCACTATTTTTTCAATATAACGTGCTCGGGCGTGGTGGGCGAGTGCTAATGTTGTGAAGCGAGAGGTTGCGTATTCGTCCCCGTTGCAGGATCTATGTTTGTATAATCTGCTAATATTTGTGAGCTGGGTAGTGAATATCACATTGAAGCATGAAAATAGTGTTTGACTATTTGGTTAAAGTTCAACAGGTTTATCGAAAACATACAGAATTAACCAGAAATATGGAATAAAAAAATCTGCAATATTTTTCTCTTGTTTTTCAATGAACCGGCATGATAAAAAGTTATGCCTACCAAGTACCAAAGCTACATAGGTACATACATAATAATATTGACATAATATCAGCTCGTAAATTCTTATAATACCCAATTTGAGGATATCGACGTCTTTGCACTTTCCGTCAGTAAATTTAAGAAAACTGTTATTAGTAGTATTATTAGCGTTTAGGTATTTCCTGATTCTGTTTTTATTTATTTCCCCTTTTTATAGTAAGTTCATTCATTCTTAACAAGAGATACTATGTGGGTGCCTTGCCTACTTCCTACTCTGAATAATTTTGCTATTGTATATTGTATCTACGCCATACACGAGTGCAACCCATGCGACTTGACTGCGGACTTCGCTGGAATGCTTATTACTATTTTTTATTGGATTTGTTTAGTATTCCCAAATTTGGTTTGTTTTTCCTTTTATATAGAAATACATTTTTATAAGTACTTACTTACTTTTTTTTTAAATATTTTTGAGAAGCTGAATTAGGAAATGGTGGACGAATAATTGGGTGAGGAAGTGATGGGCATTCCGGCGAGGTTCACGGTTGGGTCGCGCAGTTTGTAGACTGGCTGTGGATGTGTAGGTAGATAGATAAATGGATAGGTAGGTTAGGTACCATAGTTTTAAAAACTAGTAGCAAGATCTCTTCAACCTAGATTTTATAGTAAGTTGTGGATAACGCTGTTGGTTATATATTAATTAAGCCTTTTTCATATCTACCATTTACTCAACCATAAATGTATAACTGTTTGTTATCCCGAATAAAAAAACAAAAAAAAATAGAACTGAATGACCTAAAAAATTAGGTACTTCGGAACGCGTTGCAAACCTATTGACCTGAAGTCGAGGGCATTGAAAGCGTATAGGTGCTAGGGGAGACGTGACCTAAAAAGTTCATTACACATCTCGTATATACCTGAATTGACACGCGTTGTCCAATATGACAGTTATAGTTAGGCAATAACATAACGCGTTGTTGTACACTATACTATACTAACCTAAGCATACAGCATTTTTTTTTTATACATCTTAAGTGGCAACCAAGCGTACGGCCCACAAGATGGTAAGCGGTTACCGCAGCCTATGGACGCTTGCAATACCAGAGGTATCACTCGCGGGTTGCCACCTTGAGGCTAAGATCGAAAGCCTCATGTGCCAGTAATTTCACTGGAAACCATACCCTTCACACCGGAACACAGCAATGCGAGCATTACTGCTTGGCGGCAGAAATAGGTATGGTGGTAGTCCTTCCCCGGACGAGCTCTATCACAAAGAACTCTACTACTATTTGTCAATTTGCGGTTTTTTTATTCTGTTATTTGCCGGCAGACGAGAGCTGCAGACGGTCAAGGCGTTCGCCTGATGTCAATCGCCACGCCTGAACATGCAGTGTTACCAAAAAAATTGTTTTAAAGTTCTACATGGCACAGCACTATACTGCACTGCGCTTGAGACGTATTAAGTCTTTTTCGCTCAGTAACTCGCTACATCATCATGACAGCATTATTTTAATGTTCCTACTCTCAAGCGAGAGTGGTTGAATCTTAATCCACAACGCGGCGGACCCAATGCGGATTGATGTATGGCACATGTCTTTCGAATTTTTAGTTTTTGGATATGCCGGTTTCCTCACGATGGTTTCCTTCACCGTATGAGAGCACTGGCATTGCGCACATAAATTTTTCGTAGCGAAAACTCCATTGGTGCACGACCGGATTCGAACCCACGACCTCAGGATCGGAAGGCGGGGTCACTACCACTAGACCACCAGTGCTCTTTTATATTCACTATAAAGAGAAAAGATTTGTTTGTTTGCATCGAATAATCTCCGAAACTACTGAACAAATTTGAAAAAATATTTTACCGTTGGGTAGCTACACTATCCTCGGGTGACATGTGTTATATTTATTACCAGCGACCTTGCAATGTGTTCATTGCACCCGTGCGAAACCGGGCGCGGATGTCGCTAGCATTTTATAAATTCAAGGCATGGTTTTTATGGATTCGATTTCTGTGGTGGTATAATATTTTAAGACAAATGCGGTTTATAAATAATATGTATTTATATATAGTTTAATTTAGTGTCGATATTGTCGGTATCGATTGGAGCTTTTTGAGGACGGGCAAATTAAAATTTGCAGGTGGCAGTGTACTTAAGTACACTTAGTAGATATTGTTTGAACAAACATTCACATTTATTTATTATCGAAAGTATTCAAACTATTCGAAAGGGTTGTAAAGGTGTTAGGGGCGGGCGGCGCGTAGAACCTCGGGCTACGAGCACACGGGCGGCGTAGCTAGCGGGCGCGCGCCATTCGCGCTGACGCCGCCGCCGGCCGCACGCGCCCTTCTCGCGCGGTTGTTATGCGTCTCCCGAACGACATGACTGTGACAGAGTGCAACCACCTGGACCCAAATGACGCGGGCGATACAACCCCTAACGACGCTGAAGTTCTCCTTGGTAGAGTCCTAGCAGGTAAGACCGATCAGCTGATTCCGACAGCTACTGCCACACTATTGTTTACTGTGTGAATGACGGTTCACTAACCTTATTTGAACTTCCTAATTTTATTGTAATGTATATAAAGCTATTAACATTATATTAATCATTGCACTCGAAATTGCATGCTAGGGATCTCAAACACGTGTTTGGTTGTTGGCTGTTGTATGTAACTTGCTGAAACTGTAGTAGGACGATAGTTCAATTTTTAGCGATGATGTTTCCATCGGTTGGATAACAGTGTAAGGTTTTGAGAATGTCCTTTTCACTTTCTTGCGACTAGGTATTGCTCGCGGGGGTAGGCGGGACGAGAGGGGGGCACGCGCGGATCTAGGTCAAGCGGAGTTCGTTGCCCTCGGCCTTCCCGGCTATATTCGACGTCGCTAATCACCGCCGCCGCCCGCGACCCGCGCGCTCCCCGCGCTCGCCTCGCAACACAGAGACGGACTTAGAGATTTATTGTTTTAAATTGGATAATTGACATGACACTAATGTTTACACACTAATGTGACATGACACATAATGTATCGTTTGGACATGAATGTATCATTTAGACACAAAAACGTTTTATGTACCTACATATTGATAAATTTTTTTTAGTTTAAAACATTTTCATTATATGTAGAGTACGGTATTTAAGGTCAGATTATAAAGGATGACAAAAATAAAACTCATTAAAAATAGGTTCTGTACGACCTTTGTGATTGCCTAATGCTTTTAAGTAGGTACCTACCTATTACAAAGAATTCAATCACTAGCGATTATATTATTGGCAATCGCAAAGAGGAGCGAGTGAGTCTCTGCGCTCGACATCATGGTCGAGTCGTGTTTCGCAAGTGGAGCCCATCGCTGAATGCCATTTTATTTTGGAGGCCGTTCGCGCAGTCGGAGGGCCCGCGGTCAACGGCCCCGCGCGTTATCTAGGTCGACTCAGAATAACCTAGCGCCGATACTCTAATAATAATCCGCACGAAACCTTGGAGCATACTGTCGTCCTACTCTAGCTAGCGATACTTGTGCGCTCAGTAACGGCGACAACAGAACATTTCGCAATCTACTTCATTTTGTATGCGAAGCAGCTCACTCACTAGATTTAGACAGTCTTCTCTTTTACTCCCTACTGAAGTCTGGGCGGACTAAGTAAGTGAGATAGACGTTTTCATGCCATTTAATTTCAGGTCCTATCCAATAGTTTACATAACACCTGACTTCATTGTGCGTAAAGAATGCCTACCTGTCTGAAACTATTAAACATTATAACGCACGTTAACCGCTGTTTGGTAGGTACCTTACCTAATTAAGACGAACACTTGCAGTAGGTAAAGTACCTAGTACCTACTAGGTATAATAAAAATGTGTTTAAGTAAATGTAGAAGTAAATTATTTAATGATTAGTTTAAATTACATGCAAATCAATCGATTAGTCGCAATTTTTGTTCGCATTCAATGACTTCATAATTTTTCTAAGAGGCACGTGAGTTTTTGTAAAAAATATTGTATAAAATTAGTTGCGTTTTATTTATGCGTTTCGATGCAAAAAAAAACTATAGTAATGCTATGTTGGTTCGTTGGTTGCGATGACGTACGGCGGGCGGCGCGGCGCGACGGGCGTTGAGCGGGGAGCGCTCAGTATTGCGATCAAGGCCTCGAGTTCGTTCACCCGCTGACAAATTGGGTCACGCTTGCAAGTTGCCCCGTTCTCCACACACCCCACACACACAATAACTGTATAATCACACTAAATACGCGCCTGTAACGTTACGGTAGGTACGCAAGTGACCTTATTTTGTAAAAAGCAGGTGAACTTAAAAACACAACATTCTTAAGAACAAAGAAAAAAAAAAGATATGTAGGTAGGTATATGTACCCTATTTACGGACAAATAAATCTTACATAAAGAACCCAGTTTGTGTAATGTATATGTAGGACCTAACCATTAAAGTCTACTATAAGTTGCTATTACAATACCAACTTTCAAAAAAATTTACAAGTTAATCAAAGTGTGCATAAGAATTCATTGAAAATACCTTTGGGTTAATTTTGACTGTAACTGCTATTTATTTATCATGGTTATGTAAATGTATAATATTCATCAATTTATAAGGGTGGTCCCCACCTACCCTTATTACCTAAGTGGTGCTTGGAATAGGGGTAAGTGTTGGGAGGGGGGAGGGGAGGGAACGAGGAGAGGTTGTAGGTACAGCGACAGCGAGAGGCTGGCAGGTCGACGCCCGCGCCGCCCTGACCCCAATTCGCACTGCGCTCGCGTCATACCGCGGACTCTCGTCCGGGCAACTCAGCGGAAAATACCCACTTTATTTCAACACTATTATTATTGTACTTATTTATAAAATTGTGAATACTTAATAAGATGATGCGCGCAAGTAACCTACATGCATTCGTCTACACTACAGTAAAGAAAAAAGGATTACTTATTGTACCTAGTGCTCTAACTCTTATTTACAACCAAGCCATTTTAAAGCAGAGCTAATTTAGTTATTAAAAATCTATCAAAATATATTTATAATTAAAATATAATATGTTAGAAAACGAAACATTAAGTAGGTACTTTTACCGGACAAATTAAAGAATAACTAATGTGATCATCTATTAAATAGTATGAAAAATATAATGTATAATTAATAATACAATGTCTATACAAATGATGATACAAGTGCCAGTCTTATAAAAAACCCAACTTTGCGTGTAAACATTTATTTTATTATTATTTACATTGCGCTAGAACAAGCAGCTTTGTTTTTTTTTCATGTTTGTTTCTAAGTAAGAGATTTTTTTTAAGTACATGTTACTTTCTTCGCTCTGATCAAATTCGTGCTGTAGTGGTGTATCTCCATCAACCTGCTGACCTAAACTATCACACTCATATTAGCCGTTGACTATTGTATTCGTTACCTCAATTTTCACAACCAATCTTCTTACACTGTCCATAGTCGATTGCTCAGTTTTTTGTTTAGGTACAGTAGGTCATGCCTTGGTTTGTTGAACTACTTATTTGCACTGGTAACGTTTATGGACAAGTTAACAGTGCTTTCAAAATATTTCAACAAAGCAACTATAAAAATTAAACTTAAAAATGAAAATGAAAATATGTTTAAATTCCATCCGATTGATTGCTTGAGTTAGCCCTCATAAAATGATAGGTTTTAATAACAGTATGGTTTCTACAGTGACTATTAATATATTTAATGACATGGTGTGTGATGAGTTATACATATGTACCAAGACTACACTACCACAGAGTAATGTTACTCTGTGACACTACACCCGATTAATCCGTGTGTGTGAGTAACATAAATACGTCAACTGTTGATCGTAATTAAATAATTGAATATGCAAAGATTCACAGTTTACAGTAAACTAGTTTGAAAAATAAATCAAACATAAATAATGAAGTAAAGATTTATTCAATAATTCTTTGCAAACTTTTTGATGTATTATCTAAAATAAAACAACGTAACTTCGTTGCACAATGTAATCGATAAAATATATTTAAATAATTACCTACCATTTGTTTGACCATGATGTCTAACTATGTGATAATGATGAGACACTAATGACAAACTGCCGCACCCATACAAACTTCATCGATGCTAAATTTCAAGTTACTAACTTGTATCGTAAAAAAGACATAGAAATCAGATCCTTTTAGATAAAACCCAATTCTCCTAATGTCAGAATTTTCACAAAAAATTTGTGAAAAAGGTAAAAGGTAAAAGGTACCTACTATGAATTTCTAGACAGATAAATTAAACTGGGGACTGTGAGTACGTTAGTTCATCGTTTAATTACGTAATTCGTTTTAAATGTCGCTTCATTCTTGACTCGAAGGTTGTGGTTTATAATGTTAGTTAAAAGTATGTTATTATATCACCACGACCTCGCAAAAATAGGACGAGATTTTAAGAAATTGAAATATTCAACACACATGCTTGCATACACATACTGTGCTGGTAATAGTTCACCAAGCGTAAGTTGATGATTAAGCGTTGCGGGTCATGTCATGAGTCAGTGTTGACCCAGATGTGGTAGGCTGTATCGGTACTTGCTCCAAATACCCAGAGTAGGTTAGGGAGCGGGGTCAACGACCTCAGCATAAGCCTACCCCTCCGAACTTTCTGGGTCATCCGGTGCTTGTGTGAATATCGGTCGAGTTTTATAAGATTTGATTTAAAAGAACAGTTTTAAGCGAAATAATTCGTTTATTCAATAGATTAACAACAGCAACTGTAAATTAATTACTATGCTTACTATGACTTAAGATATACTTAGTTTAATATATTGTTTTTGAAGAATGTATGAACACGCATTTAGTTAGGTATCTAGTAAAAATATGATAAAGGTAAACATTTCTATTTATATGTACATCAGTATCATAGATAATTTTATATAGGTTTTTATTAGAAATCTTAATTAATGGTGTTCAAGGTACACTTTTATAGTCATACCTACCTCTACAAAAAAAAACTGACAAACAAAATTAAATCACATTTGTCTTTAAAAAATTAAAATTTTTAAAAATAATGTAGATGTACATAGGTTAAGATTTTCGCAAACAAACAATCGCGTAGCACTTTGTTACAAAATAGTAAACAGCTACGAGGGTAAGCGCCATCTAGCGTCGAGTAGCTTGTACACTGAGAATTCAATAGATGTCGCTAGTGGGTGCTGTCTGATACGACCGACGACATTGGGACTATATTTTACGAAAATATAATATACAGTAAAATTATACATTTTTTAATGCTATATGTTTAAAGCAACTTCAATATATTTATGTCTTTAACACTAAACAATCAAATACTTTTATTTGCTCTGAGTATCAAACAGTATGAGTAGGTAGCTTAAAATCTATCAATTATCCTTACCTAAAATAAAAATAATCAATCATGTTGGTCACTACTACTTTTTATATTTTTATAGCTTCTCACATTTTCAAAGAAGAAATAAAATTTCAAATTTCACTAAGGTTGGATTCGACCAAACTCGAAAAGGCGCTATTCTCCGAGTAAATCGTAGTTATTCGCGAGTAAACTGACAAATTCCTTGTATTTGACATTTCTTACTCCGCGAAATAGTTATTCCAAAAGTTGGTCGAATCCAGCCTTAGGGTGTTCCTAGAGTAGGCTTTCTGTTAGGTAAACTAGTAACAATATTTAATATGCATTAAAAGCTGAATACGCAAACTGAATACAAGATCAAATTAATTAATAAACGTTTATGTTCGAGAAAAATTCTTACTTCGAAATTATTAAATCTTATCGTTTTGGATAATACTTTTATTTTTACACATTTTAATAAATATTTATGTATTTTATTTTTATTTTTAGAGATTAGAGAGATTATTTTATTGTTTGACATAGGTACACACGGCATGCATAATTTGTTTATTTTTTTCCAGCGCCCTAACTGGAGCCTATGCTACAAAAACAAAATGATAATATGAATACAATTCTATCAAAATGACTTTTTTTGCATTGTAAAGTTTTAACATTTTCGCCATACTGAATCGACTGTAAAAAATCGACAATGCAACTGTCAGTCTGATGTCATTGTATTAATAAGCCGATCGTCCACCGCCAACTAAACTAAGTTAGTTTAACTTAGTTCGTATAGTTAGAGCCAGTTTTTATGTACGTCCACCGTAAATAATGCCAGTTATGCCACGTAATTATAGCCCAGTTAAGTCGAACTAACTTGTGTAAGCCGATCAGTAACTGCGTGAGCCATCACTAACGTAGTTTTAGCTTATTTTTCGGTGGACGGATTACTTTTTTCCAGTAGAGCTTAACTTAATTTACTGAGCTTAGTTCTTAATTTGTTTAGCTGGCGGTGGACGTTCCGCTTTAGATTAGATAGACCCAGTCTCACAGGGCGATATACAGCGAGGTAATGAAATTCGAAAAAGTAACTTTCGCTGTAAAATCGGTCACCCATATGATATCTCTGTGCCCATATAGTAGGTTAGGTACATGGGTATATTGAAAAAAAGCATTAGTGGTAAAACAGAATTTATAGCAATATATTAATTAAATAAATGAAATATATTTGATGATCCATAGACCGTAATAATGTATCTGGCTTCATCTGACACCATCGCGGTAGGACAAAATAAAACTGGTATTACTAAAATCATAACCCTCCTTTTCCCGTAGTCGAGTAAAAATAGATGTGGGCTTGGTGTGAGCAGGGTGGCAGGGTGGCGGGCGTCGGCCGTGAACTCTCATAACCCCACCGCCTACACACAGTGAAGATTTTCTTACATTTTCTGGACTCAGGGACATTCTAGTTCCAGAACTTTTGATTTGACCACTGACATGAGATTAATGAATACACAAATATAATAGTACATTATGGTACTAGTGTGTAACATTGGTGATTACCGTAGGCGAGGGTCTTAAGATAGCCGAGGACGGTAATCATCAATACACACGTGTATCATACGACGTTTTACAACACACTTGTGAATAAAATAACAAATAAAACTCATAATAAAATAACAAAAAAAAATCTGTAACTCACTAGTGAGTTATAGCAATGAAAAAGTCCTAGTTTGATTATGGGTGTCATTCTGTGCCTAATTGCGATGACCATAGAGTTACTTTATAAGCAAATGTGTTGAAAAAATATGTAAAATGGGCTATGAAAATAAATATGCATAGTAAGTACCTACCTACTTAGGTACTCTATTTTTTGCTCACATTAACTAGGTTTAAAAAATACAGTCTAACGTAATTAGATCGTAGTAACTCTTTTGTTTATTTAATTAAGGTTATGTACTGACTTATTTTCGACTGAGTTAAAAGTTGTTATTCGCATAGTGCAATTTGTTGAGCTGTGATTGAAAAAAAACAATAAAAAAATCAAAGAAAACCTAAAAAAGATAAGGGTTGTTTTAAAGAATATTAACTATTTTAAAACGTGTAGGGGGTAGCTGGGGGTAGTCCATTGACGTCACAGTAGCGCATGCGCTGTGGATGCCCCACTCGCCCGCTGAACGCTCTCTGACGGTTTCGCGCCAAAGCTAGTCGAGTCGCGCGCCGGTCATAACCTCACTTTACGACGCTTGCTTGTGTAATATTTTGATGCGTGAGTTCCGAACATGATGGAGCAAGGAAGCCAACTTGTCCCGTCTGGTGAAGTTGCAGGTAAAGAAATAGCAACCACCACTTGCATGCCTATGTAAACCGGTATAGGAAAACTTATATTATTTTATGAACTAGAAATACCTACCTACCTACCTTCAGCGGTCATTGAACTATGTCCTATTGTTTTCATTAATAAATGATTCGGGTTAAATAATTGCTTGCTTTTAAAATAAGTACCTACCTATAGTAGGGTAGGTACTGCAGAAGTGCAGACTAGCATTATGTTGATAATAATATTTATTGTAAGTGATGTGATCATTCATTCTTTACATAAAAAATATTGAGTGACAATGAATAGGTACGTACCTGGAAGGTACTTAATCAATTGTAAGCAAATCCACATTACATTTGTAACATTTACTCCTTATCTATTTACTTCTTACAATCGTAAGTAGTGTAAGTACTTACAAATATCTCTAGATGGTTCATAATTTATGAAATATTATTTTATATTATTGTATATTATTTATTACGATTAATGGTACGACCAATATTATTGTGTTAATCCATTCAATTATAGAATAGAATAGAATAGAAAAATATTTATTTTGCGACACACAATAAACATAAAAATAACAATACAAATTAAAACTAAACTATTGTGACGAAAAAAGGCAATTCTCAACTTTTTTGTACTATATAAAAATGGCTTTCTTCCGTAAAAATAATAACAACTTCATGTTAATAATAGGCAACAGATGTATTTATCCGTTTGTCCAATTAAATGAAAAAGTAAAGTGAACTCGGTCTGGGTCGGTGGCGGGGCCGGTGACTCAGGCGCATTCAGACCGGAACCGCGCTTGCACCCTGGCCAGTGCCTGTGCCAGTGCACGGTCACCCCGCTCTAGTGCGCCCGTGCATATTCTACCTACACAATCGATATCCGTTCCACTTTTACGATCAGACTGTTGAGTCGAGCTTATTTATTGGGAGCTTTACATGTTGCGTTACAATTATTCTTATGCTCTTACTAGTAGAACGCCCCGCGACTTTGTACGCGTTGATATATTTTTTTAAAAATTCATCTTCCCGCTGCGTCCTGTAGATGTTAAGTTTCGGGAATACTTTTCTAAGTTCACACCTACACCATAAGGTCAAATTTCATGTTTCTAGGACTTATAGTTTAGGCTATGCGTTGATCGGACAGTCACTCACGAAAGACTTATTATTATTCTGATTCTGATGTGATAATTCATAAAAAAAAAATTGCGGGTTGCTAAGTATTGTCTTTCCTTTTCATTCCTTTGTCAATGAACAAAGACGAGAGATTTAAAGTCCGTTTATGAAAAAGGACGATCGTTTTTTCACATGTATCTTATGCACTTTGTCACCCCAAAAGCCTCACTCATTCGCATGGAGTAATTCACAACTACCTATCTGTTTATTTATTACGACTGAAAGACAGTTATAAATATCTAATAACGTAGAGCCTAATCCATAAGAGCTGGATAAGGTGCCTTTAAGGTAACGAGTGCGCTATGTGGAATGCCTCTTTTTTTAATGTTCCTGAAATTCTAATCCATTTGATTAGATACAGATTTATTTATAAATTAGTGGGAAAGTTTTTGTATTTGGAATCCCAAAAAAAAATAGATCTAGCGTTTCGACAGTATAAAGAGGCTTAGCTCCTTTGCACATTCTTTGACTTAATTCACTTTTAATAATCTTTGTTTACATCATAATGACTCGGTTTACTTCTAAAACCAAGAGTTCTGACTAATGACAGCTTATGCAACAATTACGAAGTAGGCCGCAATGTAACTACAGGAACCAATCCATGTTACAAGAGCACCTTACAGAGGCCGAGGCAACAGGACTCGTCTCAAAGCCGCGCAATTCATAGCGCGTTTCAATCTCCTTCAGCTTTGAAAGTATTCTTTTCAAGTAAACTTTTTTGTAAAGCCCTATACAAGCACATAGGAAAATAGGCCTTGGTGTGCGTGGAGTACGCGACACTACGAGCATGTACTTGGAGTGCATCGCTCCCGGGCGCCGGTGTCGTCGCACCGCATATAGGCCAGTGCACGCGAATGCCCGAACCCCCCTCCCCTCCCGCGTGCCCTGCTTCCCCCCGATGCACTTCGCGATTTTCCATTTCCATCGTGGCCGCTTGCTAATTCCAGCGGTGGGCTGTTGGCTTGGCTCGGCCCGGTGTCGTAACGCAGGAAACTTCTCAGGCCTTTCTCCGCGATGACGTCTTCCGGCAAAGGGCGTTCACAGCCTATTCAGATGGAACACTAATAAACTCGTATGTTTATACGACATGATATCTTGCAGCTTGATGCTGGCACGGAATTCGAACGGATATTACGTTACGTCTGAGCTTTTATGGTCCGTCTCTACAGAATAAGCTTAAAAGGTTCAGATAGTCAAATTAAGATCCATCCGATAAAAAACGACCAAGGCTGATAATCATTAGTGAAAACAAGAATTAGCGCATCAAAATTATTTCTACTCTATGACTTTTATACATTTCAAACAATTAAAATATATTTTATAATCATGTCATCACGATATCAGGCGATAGATTTTTCAGGTGCCATGACTGCACAGTTTCAGTTTTTACATAGTAATAACTCTAGTTATAGTATAAAATCTGAGTTACTTGATAATTTAGAACCAATTCCAAGATAAGCGAACCAATTTGTATGATTCCCTATAACGCGGAAGCCTATCAGTATTGCCAAGAACGCCTAAGCTGTCGATTGTGGGTTCAAAGCGCTCAGTAAGCGGGCGCGCGGCGGCAGAACGTTGTAACTTCGCTGCCCGTAGGCTCGGTTACGTCGTTTTGCCTGTAAGCTCGCCGATGTAGTTACAAGTTCCCGCGGTCGTTGCCCGCTCGATGTGCGCAACTCCCCTACATTATATCGGTTAACTGTGCGAAATCTTAGCCCCCCTTACACGTTGACATCGTCTAACTTTGACATTCCTAACTGAACGACTTTTAAGTATTCTGATGACATAACAAACTATCTCTGAAAATTAGCTTTTAGGAGTTTTCATCGGTCATTTTGTCGGTACGACATGGTTCTCCCATACTCGTGTTATTTTGAGTTTTATTGTGTAAAGGTGGCAGTTTAACCAATACGACTGGTAGCCTTGGCACAAGGTGTATTGGTTATATATGGTTGGTTTGTAATTTGGTCGTAGATTCTACTAGATTTTTTTTCAAGGAACGCTTGTTTTTGTACCTACCTATACGTTGACACTGGCAAAATTGTTTGAACAGATAGACCTGTCATTTAAAAAACATAAACGAAAATATAAAAAAATGATTTTATTCATAACACCTAGTAATTATTCTTACATGTCATTAAAACTCCATAGTACCTGAAATATGCTCGATGTCAATGATCTCAGTCTGTTGAGCACGTCTACTATTCTACTATTCAATAAGGTATAGTTTCGGCTGCTTATTGTTTTAGATTACCGTGAAATATTGATAATATACAAAGGAGATATAAATGTGTGAACGCGGAAATAAATAAGTGCCGTTATTTAGTAACTGTACTAGTCTAGTCTATAACAATCCTGCGCAGGCTATGCCGATAGGATCGGGGCGACACGTCCTGAATTGATGATCATAAAGACTATAAAGCCTTAGGAAAATAACTTTACCATTTACATTACTTATGTTTAGTTCTACTTCTATCCCTAAACTGTGATCTGTGATTCAAAAGCAGCCCGATTCAAAATATCTAATGAATATTCAACTGATCCTGCGGGATAAGTTCGAGCGGGATGAGTTGACTAAAGAGACTTATCATGATGGCCGACAACGATTTCTTATTTATAACTTTAAACAACACATAGAGTTTCATCGGTAACACCAAATTGTATGATTGAATGATTCCTGATTCTTAACTGTTAACGTTAAGTCCTTTCTCTTCCCCGTTAGTTACCTAACAAGAAAATATATTAGTAGGTAAAGTACCTACTTATATTAAAGCATAAGTATAATTAATAATAGTTGATGAAATCGAATAATATTTCATCCTAAAAATGACAAAACCTAAGAAGTAAGAATAAGAAACTTTCCTTTCCCGAATGGGACAGTAGCCCTACGTAAAGTTCATGTTGTGAAAATGCTATTAATGTGAGGGTTGTGTAGGGGTGAATGAGGGTGGATTGAGGTGAATGACCGCGTGCTGTCGTGATGTCGTGCGGTGCGAGTTTAGTCGGGTGATGACGCTTTTGACTCTACTTCGTCCGTGTGCACATTGCTCGTGATTACTATGGTTAGGTTAGTTAGATGATGATATAACTAGTTTATTAATTCTGTTTAATTGGTACTCGTAGTCCGTATTCTTTGAACTACACTCAAGCAATGTGAAAAAAATAGCCCATTTTTGCAGATTTAGGAATAAAAGCTATTCCTATATCAATGCTCTGCGAATGTAATTATTACAATTTGCAAGCAATGCTCGAGCGTCTGAAATGTAGACTGCTAAGGTTATTTCATACTTAAAAATCACATACCTAGGTACCTACCTACTTACCTCCTACTCAATTAGGAAGTAGGTAGGTAACTACTTAATTAAAAAAAAAACTCCTAAAATTTGCAATTGATGCCTGTCTAGAAAAACTGTGTTTCGTTCGAGGTTCTTTAAATACCTAATGGTGCTTTTACAAAAAACTTATTGGTGTATGTATTCTACTACTTCACAGCAATTTTTGTTGATTGTGAAAAAAAACGCGCACTTTGAACCCTAATTTTTGACCTCGATCACCCTCGATGCAAACTAAATTTAACAAATCACAAAGTCGTCTAGTGTTTTAAATTCCAGCTATACCTAGATAGTTTACTAAACCGACTCTACTAGTGTAAAAATAAAGGTAAAAATCGTTCGATCGTGATCCCAGGGTGAAGCGATGTCCTTGAAGCGAATTTACAAACACAATTGTACAAATATCTGATGCGAGTAGGTCAATCACCCTCAACATGTGAGCTTTAATTCGGCGCTTCAATGTAGGCTGCCAATGCATAGGTAAGGTACCTTACCTATGCATTGGCAGTAGGTACCTACCTTTTACAAACATAATACATTTTTGTTTGGTAAAATATAATAACAGTAACAATAAAATATAATATAATAACATAAATTAAAGGTCTAAAAAAAGAAAAACCTCTGCTGATTGTGTTGATAATATGATTATAGAGAAAGAGATAATCTTCTTAACCTAAAAAAACATTAAATTCGAGCCAGCCGTTACAGAGTAATCGGCAGGTAAGGTAAATAGGATAAAAAAAATACAAAGTCCTGGGATATAGGTACAAGAATATAGGTAGCAATGTATCGTTAAAATTAATACCAATAATTTTAAAAAACTAAAGCCAAATCTTTTAGAATTAATATTATCACTAAGTGCCATGTAAGTCATTGATCGAGTTACTTGACTCTGAAAATCCAGCATTCTGCTCGAGTAGGTGACAACCAAAGATTTGACATGTATAGGTAGGTGGTGCCTATGTATATACCTACTTAGTCAAAGGTGACAACACATAAAAATCTTATACATCTCTATCATTATAAGTTACGACAACATAACTCTCAAATGCTTTCTTACCTAACTGATTACCTACCTATAACGAGTTGATGGGTAAATTATATCATACATAATGCCATAAGTTTTTCTGATAATGCGTCGATGTTTTAGCATTATCTAACTAAAATGTTGCTATCATTTTTGTATGAACTACAATACAAAGGATACAAAGCATTGCGATATTTATAAGTTTAAGTAATGCTATACAACAGAATCAACACCATTAAATAAAAAAGAATTAGTAGCTTATATGTGCATTAGATCCCATTACCTAAACGTATATAATTCAAGGTCAACAACGTGCAAGGCATTCACCTTTCTAGATAAGATATTTATTTAATTCTTATGATGCGAATGTTACAACACGTGACTGATAATTCCAAAATTATAGGTAGAAAAAAAAACATGTTGAAAACATTGTGGAAACAAACGAAGGAAAAAAACATGTAGGTATAGCCAGATCACTTCCAAAATAGTACAGAATATCCATATAATATATTCATGTGAGTAGATACCTACCTGTTAAAATTAGAAACATGTCAACTCGACATTAATTATTATGTAGGTAGGTAATATAGGTAGTATTGAATTTTAAAGCTGAGTAGGTAGTACCTATTTTGCTTAGAATTTAATAATTCTAGGCTCCTATACCTAAATACAGCTGCCATATTTATTGTAATGTACACATATAATTCTATATTTTAGTACATAAACATATTAGGTAAATAACGTTGAAAAGTGCTGCCAACTGTATAGAGTGCGATTGTGACAGTAGGTTCCGCTATGCGGCCATCGCACGTCAACTACTGAGTCATGTCAGTTTAATAGAGAAGTGCATTGACACCCAGCTTACTATACGAGTACAGTCGCTAGCTCTACGTGGCCAAAATGCTTGGTTGAAGCCATAGATGGCGTATTCACTTTTTGTAAACCTATTATTATTAGTTTTTACCTACATCTATTAGTTTTCAACATCACGTTAGACACTATTAAAATGTTAAGGATCATATTTTCGTACTTAGCAGCTTCAAATATTATTCCTATGATTAATCAACATAAAGATGCTGATTCATAGGTGAATAAAAGCGCGTCTCAAAATATTTGCCGGGTTATTAAAAATTATCGGTTGCTGTAGTATTCTGTGTTCGTAGAACGTTTAAAGGATGATATTACGTGGTTTTCTTCAAGCAAACAAAGGAATAATATACAGTGTACCTACCTACTATCAGTGACATACATAGCCACTCGATAGCAGCAGGGAGATAAGCCCGAACAAAACATATCGCCTCGGTACATTGACCCAGAATTATATAAAAATGTCCTCCATTTTGATAACGTTGTGACAATGACATTTCATGACGACCTCGTGATATAATTGTTGGATACTTTATTATTATTTATTCCAAGAAATCGATAACACGAGTACCTTAGAATAATATGTTTACGTATTACGTCCTTTTGTCCTCCTTAAAGCATCGCATTGGGTCAAAAATATTAACCTACCGTAGAAGTTCACTTTTTATGTTTTTTTGATAGCACAAACAAACCAGATAAGACCAAAACACACCCAAACTTCAAGGAGACGTTAGATTTTGGTTTATTTATTTGTATATAAACATATCTTAGTTCAAGTTTACTTCTAGAAGTGACAGTAGCGAGTGTAGCGACTCGCTTGAAATTTTGATTTGCGTTAAGTAATGCGAAGCACTTGCATTGCGCTAATTGGGGTTGCATTGCAGTCCATTGACTCTTCATCCGAAGTTGCCAGATCGGACGGCCGGATGTCAACTTTCTCGCGGTTACGTAACGAGAGAATTTTGATGCGAGTACTAGAACGTTCGCGCTCGGAGTCATCGACCACGGCCGCTTACGAAACCACTCTTTGGCTGCTGCTAACCCGGACGTTCACCATGAGATACTAAATTAACGGCGATTAACATATTGTAAAATTGTATTCAGTTGTAACTAGCAAGACAAAAGTAGCATACCCTTCAAAAATCTATCGAGTAAGTATATGAACAATAACAACAAAAATAAAACCTGCCACAAAGGATCTAGTGGTTATCATTTATTACCAATTTACCGATGAAATATTTCTGTGAAAAAACAATATATATCTTAAATCGTCTGCGTTTTGAGACCCGCGAGTGATAGAGCATTTCTTTGAGTAGAGCGTATAGTTGTTTGCCATCGGCATCTTTCATTCCACGAAAGAAAAAAAAAAACAGTTTTGTGACACTAGTTGCTTAGAAACTGACAGGTCTATTAGATGTTTTGTTTGCTAAGCCGTGCTCTGCACGGTTGGTAGTGGAGTGGTGGTGGGTCGACGCTCGAGACTCCGAGGTCATCGCCGCGGCGCACCGCCCGCCCGCTTTCACGATTTAGATACCTTACTCCCACTTGTATACCAGGGTTAGCTTATCTAAGTCTAGTAAAGTTATTTTTACAAGCCACTTAGCTAGCGTGTATTATGTTACCCTGCTTATAAAGTTCATAATGCCGCTGTTTGTTTGCAGATCATTCCAAACAGAGCACATTATAGATTTTTAATGTTTTTTATAAAATACTAGCGGTCTGTCCCGACTTCGCACGGGTGGTGACATAAATTATAGCCTTTGTTACTCAGGGATAATGTAGCATTCTGAATAGAGTTTTTAATAGAGTTTAATTAAAAAAAAATTAAAAAAATAGTAAGAAGTATTGAACCGATTTCGAGAAAACTTAAATAGGATCTATTTGGAAGAATTATCAATAAAAGAATCATTAAAATCAATTCATAATTGGCGGAGAAATCGCACAACAAACTATACAAAAAACAAATAAACAAATTGATAACTTTTTTTGAAGTTGGTAAAAATACAAATCTTTCATCTTTATACATATTAGTATATAATAGATTATTCGTATTTTTGCTACTAGTTATATGTAGTAAGACAACGCAATAAATTGTCCCAAGCCAATGAACTTTATTACGTTGTATTCTAACGATTTGGTTATGCTTTGTTATTTTTTGTCGGTTTTAAGATAAGATTGAGCTAGAGTAAATTAACTATCTCCTGAAATACTTGTACATTTTTCATCTATCCATAGTCGTCGATTATGGACGTACCATAAAGCTACATCAAGATCAATGAGTCTCCGTACTCATTGATCCCTTAACCTATTTGTAATCTTGCATGCTCTTGTCTTTTTATATTTTTTATTAACAAATGCATTGCATCTGACTATAAATTGAAAAACATGCATAAATATTACTATAAAATTAAAACCATCAAACCAATTACCGGGTAGGTTAAAATTTAATTTTAAAATGGTGCTATCGCAATATATGGAAAGTTTTCGTCCTAAATACTTAGGTTAATATTAAAACAATACTGCTTAATGTTTATTTTGTAAATGAGTTATGTATTATTTTTATCTGTTTATTTTCTTCGTTATCTATTAATGTGGGTGCCCAGAACGTAAATATCCGGCTGTGTACCCATCAAAACAATCATTGTATTATCTCGCTTCTCTACTATTACTGCAGTAAACAGGGTCTTACAAAATATAGGGATATCAAAATATAGGGGCAATTCATGAAAGGAGAACTTCTTTCATGAATTGCAGTATAGGTTGTACCCTATATTTTATTGTATAGGTTGTATAGGTTGTAGGAATGGTCAGAATGGTCTGTTTTATTCAATGATATATAATTGACCATTCTGATAATTGAAGTTCACTGCAACAACTGTGGTAGGATTCTTTTAGCAAAAGACGGACCTTTGCTCAAGAATCCTACTACATACCACCAGATTTACGGACTAATCTAACCTGTATATCTTATGGTACAATTCCACCAGTGTGGAATTGTTCAAAATTTTGGTAGAATTAATTATTGTACTTTTATATTCATTAAAAAATTATAATTAGAAGGTCTAGTTAAGTTGTTTTTAACGAGTATTAATAGGCTTATACATAATTCCAAGTCTTTATTATGGATTATTCCTATCTGTCACCTACACCTAGTTTTGTTCCCTTATGGTGACAGATCGCACAATACTTTATTTATTGCTTAGTCAGATGGCGATCAAAATAAAGTCGTGTTTAAAAGATAGTGATTCTGAAAACGAAAACAATATTACTTGCAAATGAATGAACTAGATACACATTTAATATCGACGGTCAATTTCGGAGTGCTTATGCATAAAACATAATCTGGCTATTTGGTCAGATTTAAAAGTCTGAAGACTAGTTATTGACACTTACCAAGGCTATTTTTTAGGCCAGCTTCCTCATAATTTGTGTGTGCACCAACAATACGTAAACACGTTGCACAGAAAGGGTGTGGATGCTCATGCACATGACACGTCGACAATTATTATAATCGTGGAGTGGCAAGCGTCATTGAACTCAGGCTATTGCGAAACAACGGAAACCAGTCCAGCGCGGTCCCCACCTGCCGCGAATTCTTAAAATCCTAGATTATAGTTGACATGCGGCCAGCTCCCGCAAAACGTGATTGGCATATGTCCTTAGTGGTTACATCACTACCAGATGCGGATTGCAAAAATATTTTATTATAAAATATTTTTTATTTAAAAAATTTGTACTTAGTATCTAGTTAAATACGTACTTGTTTACATTTTTTCAGTAAGCAAGTACTTTATTTTATTATAAACACGAGTATATAGTAGCATAATAATATTGTAACATTCATTTTATGATCCATGCATTCATCTAGTACCTAGGCTGAGTTGGCCTCTGACTCATTCATACGAACTTACTTACTTACTATGTAGTACCTTATTTATTTATACTTAAATAATATTCACAAGCTAGGTAGTTAAAATTATAAGCTCAAAGTAAAATCTTTTTTTTTTGTAAGTTCAGTAAACAAAATGTTTCTTAAGATTATAATATCCCAAAAATTATTTTGCCTCAAGCGGGATTTGAACCCGCAACCACCGCTTGATACGCGGGCGCTCTACCAATTGATTGAGGCAAAATAATTTTTGGGATATTATAATCTTTAGTATTCCCTTAGTGTGATGGTTAACACTATAAAAACAAAAATAACCAAAATGTTTCTTTATTGTAAGAGTAATAATCTCCATGACTTACCGCATTGTACAGGTAAAATAGTTATTTTGTTGCGTCATAAAAAGTGCATTGCACTTTGGGACAATCTGATTTTAAGTTTAAGTAAACAACCGCCTTCCAAGAAAAGAAAAATGAGTTTTGATATTTTTCCTCCTAACAAAATACATCAAAAAACATTTTAATAATAAATGCTGTCGTTGCTGACGGTACTACGCCTAGCAGCGACCTATAAAGATACGTGCTTGATAGTAGTGCAGTCAGGGACAACGGCCGAGCTGCCTCATTCGCAAGAATCCCAGGTAGGCTAAGGGGTTAAAGAACTCTGGTGCACTATATCAAATACCAGTGAACTTACTCCATCCCGCTCACTCGCTGCTTTCGTCGGTGCATCCACTGCACTCTTCACCGTGCGAATCCTGCCTGTCTGATTACGCGCTACGCATGCGTATGACATTATCTACGAGCAGCTAACTATGGAACACGTAAACCGGTATAAGTGCGTTACATAGACCTATGCAGCACCATGTAAGAATTATAATGAGCAGGAAAACATAGGCCATGCAAAAGTGCATTGGATAGGTTAGGTTACTGCAGGTCATTGATTCAGAATTCTCCGATGTGGAAAATCCGTTTAGTATATGTACTACGGTATGTAGGTATATAGATATATGTAACAGCCCATTGGCATTTAAACTTGCTGAGGCTATGCTATGCCAGGCGACCTTGATTCTTCATTCTTCTTTTTATCAGATACTAGCTGTTGCTAGCGAATTCACGTGGAATTCGGGTACTGTACTTCTTATTCGGGGTAAAAGTAGTCTATGTCCTAATCATTATTATCGATGTTTTAAATTTCAACCTTAGCTGTAGTTGTCGAGTTATAGAGGAACAATGGAACAAATATCTATCCTAACAAACATCCAATTCCAAACTTTCGCATTTATAATAGTGTGAAGTGTGGTTTCCACTTATTGAACTTTATCGATCGATACAAAGTTGCACTGCATCTGTTGAGATTACTTGAGACAAGACTCTAGCTAACTCCAACAGATAGTTAGAGCTAGTAACTCGATCCACCTGTTACATAACCGCGTGTAAGCGCTCAACGTTGCCGATGATCAAGTTTAACGAGTGGAAAGTTCACTGAGGGCAACGGCATCAAACAGCACGCTGCTGGCGGCACTTTGTCGCTCACTCGCTGGGAAATCGCGTTACCTGATCGCGTCTTGTCGCGCGTTCGCTGATGGGTTCTTGAACCAGGAAGAGAGCAAGATTATATCTATAAAACAATAGCTTAGTAGTGGCTCGGCTTTTTAGGAGCCCGTACTTCAAAAACAAAAACGTATTATGTTATCTGTGCTTAAAGGCATCAAAATAATACTTAGACAAATTACAAATTCTGAGATTTCATAGAATCAAGCACAGAAGTAACTTCTGTGGAATTAAGTCAAAAGGAAAATTGTGACAATACCAAACCCGTTGTTTTAATGTTATTTTGTGAAAGCACGAACAATTCTAAATTAATATGCTACTCTGATATTTCAGCACCTACGAAAAGAATGGAGCAGCAATTGCTGATAATTTTATGTAAAAGATAAAATAAAATGCTAAAATTCAAAATAATAGTAAGTGACTATATGTACCTGGTACTACACTATGAAATAATATTTAAAATGGTGGTAGCCGGATATTCTAGCTCCAAGCAGGACCTTAGTGTGTAAGCATTACTGTGTAAGCATTACTGTGTTTAGGTTTGAAGGGCACTGCAGCAAGTGTAATTACTAGGCGAAAGAGGCTTAACAACAACGTCTCGGGTTGATGAGCGCAGTGCAGTGCCACACAAAACTTCAAAACTTAAGGCTTTGGGTGGCACTGCAACTGTTATGGTCAGGGCGTGGCGCTTAACATCAGCCGAGCGACTTGACCGTCTTGTCATGGGCTGACATATTTTTTTTTAAATAATTATTTATTTATTATATGATAAAATACGCGTGAACCTTACTCGCACTTTTCCATATTTTATTGTAGCTCATAGTACCATCCATGCGCCATAAGGGATGCGTTGTTTTTTAGTCTACTAGACAACGGCCGCGGTACTTTGACGCGCAATCGCTGAAAAATGCATAATAAGTTCTAGTGTCACCTCACCTACTACAGTTTCATTCCAGGAAAACATTCTTAATTTTGAAACTCACGAAAAAGCTGTTTGACAATCGTAAATCTAAACGTATTGTCCAGCTTCCAATTGTCTTAGAATGTTTGCCTCTTTAGTGCGTTAAATGAACTACCAAAATTCCATACAAATTGACAGGTGGACGATACGTTTACGTTTACGATTGTCAAATGAGTTTTTCTGTCAATTTGTAGGTATATGAAATTTTTCACAGCACCCCTTTTGTAAGTAAAATGAACTAGTCAAAAGAGTTTTTACGTTAGATACGTTAACATTTACGATTGTCAGTCGCGTTTTTCCTAATTCGCCCTCTGGTGATTAAAACCTGAAAATCTTGCTCGCTTTCACTAGGTTGATTCTAAGATAAAAATCAGTATTCCTCGCTGCTATTTTGTAATGCCTTGTTTTATATTTTTTTCTTTTTTAATACTAAGTAACAGACTAGCTTTATACAAACGTGACCGTGATTGTGCTATCAAAGCTATATTTTAGCCACTTCAATTATTTGACAAGAATATGCCGATAAATTCAAGGATAGTGATAAAAAGTCATTGAACTTGATAAAAAAGAGAAAAAGTGTATATTCTTAAAATATTTATTTACGTAAGAAAAATTTAGAGATTGTACGAGTATTATTGATAAAATGAATCTAAAAAACAGTTGTGATCGGATAAGGCGTTCAACGCCGGCCGAGCGGGGGCCATATCGTGCGGCCCCATGGCCGCTGAACTATTTCCCCAAATCGCGCGTTCGCCTTTCCCACAGACCTCGACTCGACGACTCCACTAGTCTACTACATTGCTACACTGGCTCACTGACCGGCTCCTCAAACTGGAACTAACTACTATGTAATCTGTGCACTCGCCCTCAATATTGTAGCTGCGTAGCACTCTCGTAGCGCGTCGTAGCCGTTCCGCTTGCAAATAAACATTTACAAGCTTGTTGAAATATTTTACACTGAGGTTTTTAATCTACCAACTAGGCTTAATAACTTTGGTTTTACACATTTATACAACTACTACGCAATTCAGCATGATTAAAAAAAGTGTTTGTAGTTTAAAACCTACTTGTACAATCATACCATTTATTATTTTCGTGCGACTGAATATTTTTAAACATTACTGTGTGTTGTTCTGTTCGGTGATCTCGTCATCATGACCATGGCGGTCGAGGAGTATAATTTGCATGGGGTATCGAACTTTTGGCGGACTATCGACAATTTTAAATTCAAGGATAGACAACTATCACATACAATATTTTTTGCGTTTATATTTTGTTTCTTTACTCAATTTTATGTTTTATGTCGATACTTGTGTATAAAATGGTTTTGTTTTATAAACTTTGCTAATAATACAAGTTATTTTCTTTGTAAACGCTCCCACTTCTCCAGCTTCTCAAGCAGTGAAGGAAAACAACGTGATAAAACCAAGATGTCATACCGTTAGTTATTAAATAAAATATACCATGACGTTTGTATTTCGTATTACCATTACCAACCAAATACATGAGTTATGATTATGATGTTCGTACAAGGGTTGTTTTAAAACACCCCTTGCATAAACTCCACTGTTACAAACCAGGTGGTTAATGATCATTTATCAAATTATATCAATGTTTATTGTTGCATGGAATTGAATTACATGTTGTAGAGTTTGCTGCCAGTGTATTTTGTTCTTTTGCCATATGCTTCTGTATTTTTGCTTTACAGCAATCACAATCACTCTATTCAAAATAACGCTCAAATTGTCTGCAGATTAGACTGTGCTAAATCTAATGTTTATTGAACAGTTTATATCGATGTGCTTGATATAAATCTTTATTTATTTAGTTAAGGGTTTAGTAATTACAAAGCTTAGTCAACCTCGGAATGGCAGTAAAAACTATAGTATTCCATATAATTCTACGTCTCAATGTGCTTATTTTAAATAACTAGTTTTACTTTATATCGAGCAAATATATATTAAATCGTAATAGGTAAGTATAGTGAGTATAAAGATAGATGTGAGTTGAGCTATCTGCATCGACGTCGACACTTGTTTACCGCGAGCGCAGACCTTGAGATTCGGCGGTCACTGGCCCTGGTGGCCCGAGGCCCCGCGCACATTACATATACGTTGAAGATACCACACCGAACCAGTACATAACTCGTCGTTTAAAAATCATCATCATCAAATCAGCCGATAGACGTTCACTGCTGGACAAGGGCTTCCCCGAAAGCATATATAACAGATATAGTCATCGGTCCTTCGAGTGGGGGGGGGGGGGCGTCCAATACTTATTTTCCAGTCCGTTTAAAGATGAAATTATAGGTGACAACATTGACATGTAAAAACATTAAATTTTTTAATACGGTAACGAAAAAAAAAATGAATCCTTCTAAAACGTGTTTTTGCAACTGTGTAATGTATTATAATGTATTTGTAATATATTTTAAGAAATGGTCTCTATTTATTATTTTTATAATTATGAGTAAGCCGAGCAATATAGGTTTGTGTGTGTTCTTATAACTCCTCGTAAAACAGAGTAACACATCTGTGTTAGTGGTTAGCGATTTTCATGGCAGCTTCAAGGACATCCAGCTCAGGTTCAGTAGCCCACCTTCGACAGTGAACGACACCATTTCGAGCATTGACCCCACCCATTTCCTGTGCCAACTGAAAGAACACCCGACGGTTTCGATATTAGTTCTATTTTGAATGGTTAATGTATGCTCACCATTTAATCGACTTTGACTTAGAAACAATACCCAAATTTGCATATAGAGTGATTATGTGAAGTGTTAACGGCCTCGTTGTTTATTGAGACAATGAATTTAAGCTTTCAGAATGTCTTTCTCTTTTAATTCTAATGTATACTTTCGAAACCTAGAGTTTTTTTAATATTGTATTATTCTTTGTTACAGGTAAGTGTCTACAGTAACTGCATGATGCCGTCGAGGGCGAAGCTAGCGGCATCGGTAATATTTGTTGGCTCGCTTGTTATGATTGCGCGTAATGCTGTGTTCTCGTTAGAGCACAATGCACCAGGTTGCAATGGTAGAGTCAGTCACCTTGTCCTAACGGGGTTCGCCCTATGCCCGCTCGCGAGCTGCCGCTGCCGTCATCGGCCGCGCCGCGCCGCCACCTCACTGCCACGTTTGCATTCGGCGATGCAACTGCAAATAGTTCCACAAAAACAAAAACATATTGTCCTAATATTGTCGTCAATAGATTCTTACGTAATATAATGATAGGCGAAATAAATGGGTCAGTTATTAGATGCAGAACTACTTATGTCCGAGCACCAGTGCGCAGTGAGCTATTTACACTAGCGACGCACGCCCTGCAGCAAAATGCTACGATCATTCAATGTGACCGCTAATCACCGTAACTACTGCAATCTGGTGCTTTTATTTCACCTAAGCAAACCTTTTCAGGGTTCTTATCTTTAAAAAAAACCTAAATGCATAGTTAAAACTTTGAATACTGAGATCTGTCTCGTAATATTAAAAAAACGGTCATGAAATTTTTGTAAATATATTTATTTAAATAACGAATAATCTTTTATATAAAAATGAATTGCTGTGCGTTAGGCGCGCTAAAACTCGACAACGGCTGAACCGATTTGCCTTTTGGTCTTGAAATGTTTTGAAGAGTCCAGGGAATGTTTAAAGTTCAAACGGTGAGATATTATGGAAAAACTGAGAAAAAAATAACGCGTGTAAAACCGCGCTGGGTCTACTAGTATTATATGATTTTCTATTGTAGCGCTCAGTTTTTTATGACAACTGTTCAAACTCAGTTTTTAAAAGACCATAATACCATATACCCTTGCAAGTATTTAATTTAACTACAGTAGCATCGAGACTATTCTACATTGGTATGCAATCAAGATCAAATTGATAAATAGGGACCTAAGATTTGTTGATAATATTGAACAGTTTTATCAAAGTCAAAATATTATGATGATCAATATGAATTTGCTAAAGTTACAATAATACCTACAATTTTGTGAAAATATTGCTCGGCATCCCGCTGATATTTTATCATTAAGTAGAATATTTGAAAAGGCATCCCTCCGTCTTTATCATTTAGCGAAAATACAATGCATCGCATATCTGGGAATGTCGGTTACGTATTCGTCTGACAAAAGGATGTTAAAAAAACCAATCCTTAAAAACTTTACTTTAATCCATTCATTTTTTGTCATCGAAAAGGTTCGTTTAAAAAACAATAATTTTGCACTTTTTCACAAGTTCACAGAAAAGTTCGATATCGCGATTCTCTGTGTACAAAGATTCGGCAAAAAGTTGGACCTTTACCTGTTCGTGAAATCCGAGATGAAAAGAAAGGGTAGGTCGAATCGCATCATTTTTTTTAAATATAATAAAGCTCGGGCTTTACCTGCATTTACACAAAAAACATTCAATTTGAACTTCTAAATCTTGGCTGAAAAGGAAGTCATCAACATAAGGGTTAGTGGATTTCTTTGGCCTATTGTCATTTTGTTCGGTAGCAAGAGTATTAAAATTTGCTAGTTGCTCCCTGATCTCACAACAATGTGGGTCACGACTCCCGACCAGTTAGGCATAACAATATCCCTTAACCCACATCAGAAATTCGGACAAGGACATGAAGTTATCTTAATTTTACGTATCTATTGTTCCACATTTATTTCTGTGGTGAACAATTGTTATTGTTCTAAGTAACAAAACAAAGATTCTTGAACGCCCTTTCCATAGAACCAGTTTAAAGTAATAATGTCTTCAATAAATCTTTTTATTCATAATGGTTTAGGACTAATAAATCTTTTTAAATCATTTGTATTCTTCTTGTCATTGACGGTGAGAGGTGATTTTTTAATAAGTCCTTTCTAGTTATTCCAAGGTTTGTAAAGAATTGTCACTTCTTCGTCTAGTTTATCAGTTTGATATAGTAGGTAGCGTGAAAAAGCGGGAACGTGATGCACCGTTACACGCATTCGCGGAGTTGAGTGCACGCACGCGCGGTCGCCGACACCACCAGCTCTGACCCACGTCCCATGCTCTCGACCATGCCAAACACCAAGCAAGCACTAACTCAACACAGTATTATTTTTTAAACTGAGCACGCGATCGCCTTCATTTATCCTTTCAAACCATCTGCATTAAAGACGGATGGCACGAGGCAGACGTGCGTTGCGCATAGCATTCGTGCTCCGCCCATTTTATGTAAAAAGTACCACAAAGCCTCAAAACTATGTAAATGTCGATTTCTCTGCCAATTCACTTTTTATTAATAACAAGGTGCAGTTTGGTGCCACGTTTCTCCGGCAGCTGGATGATCAGGAAGTGTGCGCACAATAGCCAAAACCCAAATTGCTAAAAACTCGACAGCTCTCCAATGCTGCGGTTACCTTTTTATAAATAAAGAAAATTTGCAGCACACGTAACCTCTTTTACAAAACAGAAGTTGAACGACTGCTTTATTGTTATTTTTTATCTGCAAAGAGGTCAGTGTGCGCGATAATCCATCTCAGATCCCGCTATCGTAGCCCAAATTAGAAGGTATTATGTAGAGGTATAATAGGCAACGTATTATCCTCTGCTAATATAATTACATCAATTCCGAAATGGCTGAGACGCATCCTACGCAAAACATTTACACTGATGATGTATAAGTTTAATGAACCACGAGACTTGTCTTTTGAGCAGCAGTAAACTGCTACAACGCACTTTTATTTAGTTTCTGTTGTTTAAAAAACTACACAAACTAAATAAAAGTTCGTTGTTATATCTTACTCATTAATTTTTTCCATAGAAGTAGACATCAATGATTAGTAGTTAAATTATAGCAAATCACGCTATGCTAAAAGTTCTTATCAAGTCACCAAAGACCAAATCACTTAAATATATAAAATCGTTGAGTTAATGACCGACTGACATGAAAATCAACGAACAGACAAAAAGGTAAGTCCAAGGGACATGAATTTTCCAGAGTGTGTTGTTCATTATAAAGAGGTTAGTGAATGCCGTGGTATAATTCCTTTAAAGAGGACGTATCAAGAAGAAGTTTGCATGCAAAAAACCAGCGAAGAATAAGCCATGATGCCACCAGTCATTAAATATAATTGCAACAATTTCTTATCGAAATCATCTATGAGCTAAAACACGTTACAAAACGTAAGAAAAGGACATGTTTGTGTTGTAGTTTACCTATATATTTCCAAAGTAAGGGTAAATGAGTCTAATTATAAAACTTTATCAATTTTTTTGGTGTTACACACGATTGTAATTTTAATAATTTTATGTATTCTGTACCAAAGTAATACTGGGATAGTAAAAGTACATGTTGATTGTTTTACTATCCTAAGTTTTTTGTGAACTTCCTACATGATGTAAGTAAAGTACTTGAGCTGTTTGTTAAGCCCTCTCATCGATTGTATGTAAAATCATTATACATTACGTGTAATGATTACGTCTATGCTGTAAGCTGTTAGATGTTTGAGTACAATAAAGATTACGTGCTCATACCTTTCTACTTTTTAGGGTACTCACAATTTTGCACACAGTAATTAATTATTATCGATTGCTTTGTTGAAATTAAAACATAATACCCAGAAACTTATGTACAAAAATGTATTATTTTACTAATAAATACATTAGGCGGCTCTGACGAGGTCGTTTTTCAGTCTACTAGAAAAGTTTTTTTTTTAAACTTATGTCAATCCAAGGGAAATCTATCATTATCTGACACCTGGGGGGTTATTTTTTTAAATAAAATAGTGAAATCGAACATACAAGCATCACTCTAGTAATATATCTGATGAGGGGAAAAACGCACTCACTCATTAGATACCAACGTAAGTTATTACTCTGTAACTTACTCGAATACGAATTCCCGATGAAGCTGTTATTATTATTATTTGTTGCAAAAATAAAAATCCATTTAACAAAGATTAGAATAAGGCTTACATTTTATTAGTCGGTTTTTATAACATTGTAGTTGAATATTATGACAAAAGCATATTGCCGCCAACCGATAATACATGGGTTTGTACCTAACCGTCGAAGCGACAGACAGTTGATGAAGTGGGTGATTTAAATAAAGTCAAGGGGATCACTCGAGTTACGGACGACGGGGTCAGTAGACTCGGGCACTGCCGAAATTATCGCGCGGCGTACACGAGTCGTTCGCTGCGGCCAACGAACGAACCAAGGCCAACTCCCCGCGCCTCGATCCGCTTAAAGCCTTGCTTGCTACCGAATCGATTACCACCCTTTGTATTTCACAACCTTGTATTATCTACAGGAGCCCTTATAATATTAGTATACTTTTATATGACAACATTGACCGTTGGGTTGTTTGTTGCCATTAGCTTGCTGCTTTTCACCATAACCTATTAATAATTTTAAATTGATTTAATATAAATCCAAAGACATATGTTCGAAGTATAAATTAAATAATGTTATTGTAAGTCGGTCGACCATGCAATAATTTGCTAAACAAACATTTTTTATAACAATCTATAGGTACATAAATACGCAATGCCAGTGCTCTCATACGGCACACATACGGTGTGGTAAACATCATGAGGACCACAACCGGCATGTCCAAGAACTAAAAATTTAAAAACATGTGCGTGCCATTCACCAATCCGCATTGGTCTCGCCCAAGAGCAGTAGGCCAGTGTCCCAACAGTGGGAACATTAGATGGCTGTCATGATGATGATACTTATAATATTTTACATGAACTAATTAGTATGTTACATATTTGTATATTTCATATGTTATAATGTCACGCGTCACTACACGTGATCGACGAAACGATGAATCACTGCCCTTGTTCACAGTTTTCGTAAGGCAAACATAATGTTCGTAATTGGTGTTCGATAATAAGCAATAACATTTGGATGATGCGATGACGTGTGGGTAGTGGCAGCAGCGCCAGCAGAGAGAAGACAGAGCGGAAGAGTAGATATTATTTCTTAGCAAGCACCATAGTACAATTCTTCTAGTATCGCAATAGAGTGATCTGATGTATTGCGTCATCATACCTGCCGCACATTGTGACTGATAAAATCGGGTACCTTACTTACCTACCTAGTCTACTTACATACATCGGTATAATACTCCCGAATTTTTGGTTTATAGTAAATTTAATTATTATTTATTAGTAAAGTAAAAGGATGTTTAGCCTAATTGATAACTTTCTAAGCTTCGACAATCTTATTTATAATAGTGGCATTCCAATCAAGGACCTTCCAATCCTTACTGCACTGACTTCCGAAATAAAGTGTACCGCGAACCAACCTGCGCAGTTCCTGTGAAACGTTGCTAAGAGTTATAGCACTGTTGTATTGTTACATCGGTCGGAGTTCGGAGTGAGGCGCGGGACGGCAGGTGGTAGCGTCAATGTGCGGCCGTGAACTTTCTACGGACACGTTTCCAGGAGCAAATGCTGCGCAATATTCCGCGATGGGGCCCCATTCCCCTCATCTCCGCCTCAAACTGTCCTCCAAACGCTTTTCTAATCGAGAATTCGTATCTGAGACGAATTGTAGGTATTAGGTTCGAGAGATACAAACATACATTTTGTTAGGCACAAAAATATCATTCACGTTGAATTTTGTTTTTACTTTGAAAATAAATGACTGTGACCTGTTATTTAGGTTTTATTAGCTCAATATAAAGTTATGTTTAGAGGTGTATGCGTATTTTTCTTATTTTAGAGCACTTTAGAGTAAAATACCTATGAAATTGTTATTTTCTCTTATGTTTTTTTGTTAGAATTTGTATTATAAATGTATTTGGTTCGAGTTCAAATAGGCTACTCAATCGCATATGGATGGAAACACCGCTTGTCAAAAACGTAGAATAATTTTAAATGAGGCCAACGTTTTTTCGTTTTACTCGTGGATAAAATGGTGCTCTTGCGTTACTGCAACTACGTAAAGACGTATCTCGGTGAGATCATAAACCTATCTACTGCGAGGACGATTAAAATGTAACAAGGAAATGCTCGTAGTGCTTCCTCATTCTTGCGCGCGCAGTGTAGGTGAGTGGAGTAGTGCAACATTACGATGAAGTTGCGCGTGCGCAAAACACTCACGGAGATTATACAACCGGTGCATCATCGAGCGAGGGACACCGCGATGCTCTGATTACCAGAACCACTATGCAATATATACACTAGTGTGCAAGTGTGATACTTCACTGCAAACTACAATATAGTGGACAATAAAACGAATATAATACATTTAAAAAAAAGTTTCCAACCGATTTGAATGCTCTACTGCGCGTGAGCTCTCTGTTTCCTTCATGAAGAACATTACGTTCTGATTTGTAATTATTTTTATTGGAGGCGGTGGTAAACATTTCTCGTAAATTCATTTGCGAATCGCAGTAGGTGTCCTTTATCAGGTGCAGGAAGTCTGGCTTCGGTGTAAATATCAAGGTAAAATGAACTAAAGGAGAAAGGCTCCCCTTCATCTGCACTATTTTAACATATAACTGACTCAAACAACTATTTCTGCAACATGTGAAGGGAAGGACCATAAATTAAGTAAGTTTACAAAAAAAAAACTACTTATTCACAGATTTGGGCGGATACATTAGCGATCGCTGAATTTCAGCTTTATTCATTATTATATGGATGATCTGTTTACTAGTAGAAAAACTGTTTATATAATATGGTAATGCATTAAATTTAGCGAGGCAGTCAGCAGAACTATAAAATGATATCTTTACAACCGTCAAAAAGCATAATCGTCCACTGTTTTCGCAAAATGAAGTGTTTAATATTACTAGAGTCGGCTAACAGGTCGGTTTCCTCGTGACTTCACCTTGAGGCTAACATTGCGGCTAATTCAGCACTACGACATTGACATGTTCCAATATTTGAACGAGGAAGTTCTACTAGTTTATTCGTCGGGGCCACAAGCGAGACTCAATTTATTTTGTTTCCTAATACAGTTTGGCTAGACCCTCTCATATAACTTTGTCTAAGTAGGTAACCTATGATTTAATTTTACAATTTTACGTTATTCAGTCGAAAATAAATCCATCTGAATATGTTTCAAAGCTCATAAAATAATAGAAACGCTGCTGCTCGCCCTGCTCGGGGGTCATTGTATTAAATCATATTATTTTTTGCTAGCGAGTCGAAGGTCAGATTGCGTCATGTAGTTTGACGGTTTTAACAAATGATAGACGGTCGGTACCATGACGTCTTTTAGGTTATTATTGTTTACCAGTAAATAATAAAATGTAAAGTATTTCTGGTTTATGGCTCGTTAATATGAACATATTGGGTAAACGGCATTGTCAGGAAGAATTTTAAACAACATAAGAACGTAATGCTCATAATATAAGCAGCTCTAGCCAGTTCTATCATTTTAACCAAGTAAAAACAAATAAATAGTAATAAATACAAAGAACAATCTTTTTTATCCTATGCATGTAGAAACGATTTGCTATACTTTGCTAAAAACTTAAACTTTGCTACGTTTATATAACATACGCATAACTTAATAATAAATGCATACGTTTATATAAAAAAATCGTAATCACTCTTTATGAATCTAAAATTGCGTTGCGATTAATAATTTCCCATTAAATTCATGTCAACTGTCAATGTCACTGAAGACATCACAGGGGCCCCAGCAGCCAGCAGCAGTCAAGAGACATTAATTGGACGCACCCGACGGCGACCTTGGCCTTGGCACGGGTTGCCGAATCAGTCGAGGTCGACCGCGATTGAGAGCGTCCGGATCACACGGATCGTATGTCATACTCACTAATGCACGAATATGTTTAAATATTCAATTAGAAAAAGATTTGAACATGCATATTGTATTTTTGCTTTGGATAGCTAGCACACGCATTTTATGAGGTCCCCTTCAACCACTAACCCGGAGTTTAGATCTTTTCACGCTAGTAAAAACTTCCGCCAAAAATAGCCACCCTGTCCTACACCTCCCTGTATCTAATTATCATACTTGCGCTGGCTGTCTGCCTCAAATGCTCAATTTTTCAGTTACCATGCTCAATCGAAAGTCACGCAGATTGACAAAGAGAAAACGTTTATCGACGTGTTCGTCCAGCGATCATATTCATCAGAGCTCCAATTACTTTTTTACATCCGCAAAAACTTTGTAACGCCAAGTTTAATGTCTTTGCGCCAAGTTAAGAAATCTATTAACACTCATTGACTTCTCGTAACTCCGGTAATATTTGATTAGTCAACACTTTAAACAATGAATGGTACCTACAAAATGTAGAAAACAAGAGAAAAAACTCGTTAGGTGATCTCGTTTTGTTTGAAATACGAGTAGAAGTACGATTTTCCATAAAAACAATTTATATAAATCATTCTCAGATAAGTACCTACCTACTTGAATTTACGCAGAATAATTTTTAGGCTCATCCCAGAATTTCCAGTCTCAGGAACCCGGGTACAAAACACGGGTTACAAAAAAAAATCAGGCTAATAGGCTTTAATATTATTATATTACTTATTTTGCCTAGGTACTTATTTTGCCGACTGTATCATTCATACTAACAACAACCCAAATGATAATTTCCAAGAAGATTTTTAATAGATCTTCTAGGAAATGTTTGAATGTAAATTTTATTCTTAGTCAAATTACGAGTAAGTCAACTCTGTCCACGCCAGTAAAGTACATTAGAAACGGAATTATTGTGTCTGTATATTTTAAGAGAAACAAAACGTGTAAAAATTTATGTTTAAACTTGAAAGTCTTACTATTGCTACTATTCTCACCTCTTAGCGTGTTTATAACGACAATCTGCTGTAAAAACATACGAGCTAGGTAAACTAAGGAATATAAATTTTTCAAGCTAGGTAAAAAAAATAAGTAGGAAAAGCAGCACGCCAGTTAATGCCAACATAATGTTTTCAACGACGTCTCCGCACGCAGCAACCGCGGGGTAATTGACTTAGACTGACCTCGCGCTGCTTCAGAAAAACTCGCCCGGCCTCGGCACTCTTCGCTGCTCCCCAGCATTGCTAAATTATTAAATTGTGTTCCTCTAGTATTTTCATAGCTTCACTTGAACATGACAAACACTGAATCGATTTGTCTGAAATTTAAAACATAGATATTAACTAAACTAACTAAAATTGTTGCCATCATTTTCTATTTAATTAAAATAGGTAGGTACTACAAAGGACCGCGATAATTTTAGTTAGCTAAGTTTAGAAAATCCTTCAACAGATTCCACACCAATAACCGGGTAAAGGAATTTTTTATCACAGAAAAAAGTACGGTTGCCGAATTCCACGCGAACGAATATGCGGGCAACAACTAGTAGCTAATAGAATTCAAGTTTTTGTTTCTAATTATCTGTATGTACTCCAGCATTATCATCATTTAATGCTACGAGTACAATAAAAATCAATACAGTGTCATATTACAAGTATTCCGAGAACGGTGCCCAAATCAAACGTGTATTTATGTCAGGTTACTGCGACTAATGTGGTCGAGTATGGTAAGTAAACAATAACAGTTTATCAGATTAAATTTCAAGCGCTGCGGTTCCGTTTGCTCAGCGAGGCCTTGACCGTTGCGCTGTCTGCTTTCGGGTTTGAGTCCACAGTGGCTGTAACAGTCACTTTGCCAATTCACTCAAAAACATCCGACCAACCTACTTCATCTTTCCATCAAAAAACCACATGTAGCATCAATTACGTCATTGATTTGGTATAGGATTAAAACACGCAAACAAAAGATCGTCCGTGTTCACATTCAAGTTTATCAAAGTAGGTAATTACAATGTCCATTATAACCTTGACTTACTTATTACCCACGTATTAGTGGGGTGACGTTCAGTCGACACATTTTTTGATGAGTAAACAAAGTGTCATTAATCACATAATCTTCAGAAACAATCTAATAATAAAATATCAAGTTTAATTAAATGATAGAATTTATATCAGCTATAAATTTCATTTTTCCTTGCTAGCTAAAGATTTTAAATACCTTCCTAACACACAGCTCGATGAAAATTGGTGCAGCATTTCGGGCATTTCCGTACCTACATGATAATCATCAGGATGATCATCATGTAGGTACGGAAGCCTCAGGGTGCGAGTCTAGTTCGCACTTGTCTGTTTTATTTTTGATCAAACCAATTTGAACAACATTTGTCAAGTATCAATACTTTTTTGGTATTGTAAACAAATTCGACGACCGATGTGGCGCAGCGGGCGCAGGTCCGCCTGCGACGCAGAGGTTGCGGGTTCGATTCCCGCCTCGGAACAAATGTTTGTACGATCTACAAATATTTGTTCCGGGTGTTCTGGGTATTTTCTATATATAATAAAAAATATCTATCTATGTATTGTATTGTATTAAATATATATCAGTCATCTAGTACCCATAATACAGCTCTGTTTAACAGCAGCTTACTTTGGGGCTAGATGATGCTGTGTGGATTGTCCAGCATTATTTATTTATTTATTTTTATTCTACATCTAGTATCTAGTAAATTGCTGTAATCCGAAAAATTCAAACATTCATTCAAGTTTCTATAGGGGTTTCTTACGCCTACGGTAACGAAACCCTAATAATACGAATAATTAGGTCTAAATGTTATTACTTTTCAAAGCTATTTAACTTTATGCGTAACAAAAGCTCATTTTTCAACAAAGTCGTTTGTGGTCAACAATGGTGAATAGGGAATCCTTGACCATATTCTCTGAATAGAAAGTCATAAACGTTTTTACGATGAATATAATGGATTCGAAGTTAATAAAGTGCTAAGTCCCGTTTCGCCCGTGGGCCCTGTCCGTCCGTACGCCTGGCTGGCCGTCCCCATTGTCCTATGCCCCTGTGCCCTTCGGATAATGTGCGAAGGCTGACCACTCCATTCAATTTTTATTTTATTTGTTCATAATAAGTATTTAAAACACCGTGGTTTTCAAAAGAGAACAGTTTTTATTTTTCATAATGGACTAAGTTTTTTATCAGGCTATACTGGTATATATCTACTACAATTTTTATGCAGTTTGCGTATGAGTCTGTGTTTTTCAAAATATATTTTTTTATTTTACTATTGCAATTTTTGCATTCTCATACACGGCACACGGATACTATTCTGAAGTAGGCAGATGTTTTTTTTTTACTATTTATTTATTTTATTGAAGGTTATCATATCATAATAACTGAACATGCCACCTTCGAACAAACATCAATACGCCTTATTTATTCTCTCCGTTTCATAGCTAATTTAACAATATCTAGTAACATTTTAGCGACATTGGAATCAGTTTTTGCTAAAATATGGTTGCTAGTAGGTAGATGTGAGCTTCAATAAAAAAACCGTCCCTTTTATGTACCTACAGTATAAAACAATAATCCGGAAGCGAAAAAAATGGAAACCATAAATTGCAAACAATATGGCTCGCCGCCTTTTTAATTATAAAAAACCAGTCGATCGATCGAGATCATCAAAAGTGAGTTGATCTCATCGGTTGCGGTCACATTGAACAATACGCCATACATGTGGCTGGCTACCGACTGCCAAGCCAATACCCGCACTTTTTATAAACTACCCTTTCAAACGATTATCAACCATATCCAGAAATACTAAAGTGCAATGTTATTTTAAGAGTGGATGTTTGACAGGCTGTGAAATTTGATATTCGCACCCCGACATCAGAACGAAGGCAGCGGAAGGAAGTAAAAAAGTGAGTTGCTATTCACTTTCATGTTTTAATCGAACTGCACACATGTCGCATAACTTTTTAAGGTTCCGTGGTCCGACGTGGAAATTTTAACATATTTTTACGAACCTTCTACCTAGAAGGTACTTTAAAGGTAGTACCTTTATAATTTATTTTATTTTGTTAATTGTTGGGTTTAATACATGGATCTCCGATAACACCTTGTGCGCAAATTGTCGATGATGGCTTGTATTGAAGGGCAGTGCCTTTACAAGGGTTGTGTGTAACATCAAATCAAACTATCTGTGCGTTGTCGGTTCCTACCTATAGGTATATTTTAACATAAAAAGACAGTAAAAATCATAGATTGTATTCGATCTAATACTAATCTCATTAAAAGTATTAGTAGTATTTCGTAAGCTTTTTTTATATTATAAAATAGTATCCATTGTTTAAAAAGAGGCATAGTTTAAAAACCACGTGCATTGTGCACGTGTGGGAGGATATATGCGAATCCTTTTAAAAATCTTCCTTTGTGCAAAAGGGAAAGTATTGAAGCGAAATAACTTTAGCAAAAAGTGTAATATAGTCAAAGAACGAACACCTTTGTCAGATGTTTGCGCAACCCTTTTTTGCCATAATCGTATATGAATTTAGTGCATCTGTCTGTTTGATCTACCATCATCAGTCAGTACAATAAAAAAACTGAAGTGAATTCGGCTAGGTTATGAAGTTTTTGGAAAAAGGTCCCATTTATAATTCAAACTTTGCTTATACCTGGGAATTAATATGGAAAGTACTTACTTGGAAATTATTATGATATCATCATTTCCCTGCCCTTCTTCCCACGTTCTGTGGGATCGGCACAACATGTTCCTTTCTTCTATTTCTCTCTATCACCCGTCATCTCAGTAATCAGACTCACTCCTTTCTTACTCATATCATCTTTCACACAATCCATACATCTTTTCTTTGGCCTACCTCTACCTATATATCCATCCACATTTATATCTAACTTTCTTCTCGTCAGATGACATTTATCCCTCATAACAGCCCGTACCACGCTAACCTCTCCATTACTCCTCATTTTCTCCGTCTCTAGTGACACTTTCAGACTTCCTCTAATGTACCCATTCCTTATTTTATCGATTCTCTTCACTCCACACTTCCATCATAGCATTCATATCTCCACCACATGCACTCTTTTCTCATCCGTTCCCTTGGTGGCCCAACACTCAGATCAAAACAATCGACAGGCCTTATGTGTGTGTTCCTAATGTGTAACCCTACTATATGGAACCTGTGTCCGAAATAAATTATTTTTATTTTATTTTATTTATTTTTATTATGATCGATTTGTAAATTTTCCCCTTAAGTTTAAGGGGAATTCTTGGATCACACGTAGTTCCTGTGACCTGTCGCCATTTCATCCATCCAGCATTTATTCTACTTTTCACATCCCGATCAATCTCACCATCCTTCTGTACTACTGAACTGAGGTACCGAAAATCGGAACAGACTGGTAGGAATACACCATCTAAGGCAATGGGGGTAAAATTGGATGGGCCACCGAAGTCGCAGAACAAGTGTCCTGTTTTATTTCTGCTGATCTTCAATCCGGCACTCTCCAGTTTACCTTGCCATTTTTTTAATTATGATATACTAACTGTCCGTCCCAGGCTACTTCGCGCGGGTGCAATGTAACCGCATCTGTGCAAAGCCGGGGCGGTTCGCTAGTAATAAATATAGCCTATGTTACTCAGGAATAATGTAGCATTCTAATGGTGAAAGTCGTTTTGAAATCAGAGAAGTCGTTTTTGAGTTTATTCGCAACAAACAAAAATACAAACATACAAAAATACTAATCTTATCCCTTTTAAAATATTAGTATTCGATAAATATTAAACTTTGGGTTGTTTTTAAACGAGGCTTTATCTTCCTTGCTTTATTCAGGCAGAGTTCTTTATTGATTGAGCGAGTTGAGCGTTGTTTCGAGATTGGCCAAAAATGCCAATTTTGTCCAGTCTGTCTGTTTTCGCCTGCAGGTCGCATTTTTTTAACCGATCTTATTGAAATTTGGTATATAGGTTCTATTCTATGACTATAAATAATGTTTTTGTCGTTGGGGATTTTTGATTACAGGGTTCTTCGTTCTCCTTCCTTATATGGGGAGTTCCTCCAAAAAGGGCCAAAAATGGGGCTAGATGAGATACGATTACGACGATGGTTTTTTGAAAGGTACCACCTACCTACTAGTACCTACCTAGTAACCAAAGATTAACATGTATATAGTCTAGGCTAGTAACTTAGGTAAAAAAAGGACTCCTATAAAACTACTGAAGATCTGATGAGGATTTTTAGCGTGGTGAGCAGAATAGCTCTCAAAATGCTCACTTTTAAAAGTTTGTGATTGCGAGGTAGGTCATCTGTTCGGAGAAATGCTAGTTTTTTAATAACTACCTAGATAGGTAGCGATCAGGATGAGGTGTTGATCCAGATCTTCATAAGTAGGTTTTTTAATATTGCGAAGCGCCTACGCGCCAGTGGCCTTGACCGGCCTGCGCCAAAATTTCCAGGTCGTTCACCCGCCGCGACGCCCACCGCCACTCGTTTTATCTCGCATAAATAGCTCTCCGACCAAACGACTTTGCACTCTTTTGCTAGAGCCATGAGACTCAATATACCTTGACGCTATCGCGAAAAGTTGATGTTATAATATAAAGTCGTGTTTATGTGCGCTTACCTATTGTTAAAAGGAACTTGTTTATCAATAACAAGTTGATACCTAGGGTCGTAGGTACCTAGTAGGTACATTCAACGTACGCCAAATGTAAAACTACAGTTTTACATTTGGCGTACCTACCTACGTACTTTTTTTTTGTTTTAAAACTGCACTACCTACCTAACCTACCTAGGTATACCAACTTCTTAAAAAGTACCTAGGTATTACCTAACCTACCCAGATAGGTACCTACTACCTTACCTACCTAGTAGGTAGTTAGTTACTACTTAGGTAGGTCCCTACCTAGGTACCTAACTAGGCGAGTGTATTATTTAGTTCGTAAGTAGGGTATAGGTTATAGGTTTATTCCTATCTCAAGCACAGAGTGATACCTAGGTATCTCAAGGCAGGCATCAGGTAGGCCTACCTAGCTGTAGGTAACATGGCGATACCGGAAGTATTCGCTAGGAGGGTACGGGCAAAGAGTGTGGTACGGGGCCGAGCGACAGCGGGTCACTCCGGCACGCGGCGACCTACACGCGCCGCCACAGCAGCGGCTGGAGTGGGCTGCGGCTTGCGGCGGCAGCTCGCCATCCATTAGCTTGATTTCGTGTTCAAGTTCACTCGCGCGCGTTCCATCACCAAAAATATTTTGGTAGTGTGACGCAACGCAACTGAGTGTGGCTGGCTAGTGGCTACGTCCCACTCGAACGCTCGGGCGGCTCTCCATCGGTACCGCTCTCGCGCGACCTTGGCCGCGGTGAGCCACAAGGTTCGGGTCTTCGAACTCCAGCTTGTGCGCAGGCTGCGGGGACCGCGGGGTGTGGGCACGCTGCTCCTCCAATCGCTCGCCGCGCCCGGCTGAACGTGCTCACGATTGGTCCTCCGTCAGCGCGGCAATGACCTCGGAGAGCGGAGTTCGAAGCGCAGACCGTCAGGCTTTGCCGGCCGATAGAGGCGATATTCGCTCGACGAGGCTGGCTCCGCCGTCGAACCGATTGTATCGCACGGAGCGCCGATCTTTTTGCAGACTTTCACTCTTATGGGGAAGCTTGCGCGGCTCGGAGCAGGAGCGCGCGCGGCGCTCGCTCAGTTCGTCGATCGAGCTCAAACGAGTAGCACGCGGCGCGTGCAGCGACGTAGAGTAGCAATCGCGCGACCTTCATTTCTCGCGACGTGCCGGCCGCTGTAGTTCATGCACTCCTGTCCTATTTATTCAGTGATAGAGTGCGCAGGACGATTTATGTTTGAAAGCAGACGACGTGCATCGATGTGTTTAGCGTGTTGTGTAGTGAGAGGAATAAACAATTAAATAGTTCCAAGGATATCCAAATGACTTCAGTGATGTCTCCTGATAGCAGCTACGGGCGCTATGATACGCCTCCGTCGGCTGACCACGGTCTCATAAGTATGGCGCACAAGGAGCGGGAGCCAGAGCTGCATATAGGTAGCCTTAATTATTTCTTTATATTCAAACAATCTGTGTACAAAAAAAAAATACCTACGCAATATTTTGCAAATTAATAAACAGTAAACTACCCGTTTACTGTTTTTAATAGATATCGAGACTAATTACCTATATCCTTATAACGGGAAGTTAACCTAGATTACTTTCATGGACAATCAGGATTATGAGAGCCGTATAACTAATACAAGAGTTACAGACTCACTAAAATAGGTAACCTAATAGGTATCTATGTAATCCTACAGTTAAATACCTAATTACCTAGGTATTTAGTCAGTCTTACTAACTTAATTGCAATAGCAACATGATATTATCTGCTCACCCTATACCTTCCTACTAATAGGTGCTTATAAAATAAAGCAACGTAGGTACCTACCTAGGTAGGTAGGTAACTGACTGATTGACAATATAACGCAGACCGAAACTGGTAAAATCTAAGACTCGGATAACCATGGATACCCACCCACCTACCTAGTAAATCCGTTCCCGTTCCGTTTGGGCTGTTGTTTGGAGCCAAACTCTAAGTAGGTACTACCTAATACTAACTCTAGGTAGGTAGGTACCGTAAGAAATCATTTCTTGTATTATAGGTATCTTAAAGGAATGAAGAGAAGACCTAGAAGAACTAAGTTATGAGGAGTTCATGAGGCGTCATTCACCCATCAAGTTCAAATTCATATTTATGGTAAGGATACCTACCTACCTACGTTACCTAGGTAGGTAGGTATCTATTTAATTCTACTTTTAGCTTTCTAGTTAACTAGGAAGTAATAGTAATTTAAATAACACAAAACGTAGATACCTACCTACTTTACAAAATACCTACCTACCTAGTGTTTATTACGGACGGATAAAAGAATAAAACATGAATGCATGTTTGTATAAGTTAGCTTACCTAATACCTACCTACGTAACTACCTAGGTACAGTAGGTACCTCTTACCGACTTACCTACTTATTATTTCGATTTTTCATAAAAAATATTGTATAAATATTTAAATCGTAGGTATCAACCTTGGTAGGTACCTAACCTACCTAACCTAGCAAGATTTCCTTTTTAAACTTGTATGTGCACGTTATTACGCCAATAAAATACCTAGTTAACTAGGTATTTTATTAATAAAATACCTAGTTAACTAGGTATTTTATTATTACTTAAGTAAGGTACCTACCTACCTATGCTGAATGATTTTCGTTTGAATCATAATGAAAATCTGTTTGATTGTTACTTACCTACCTACTTAGGTTCCAAACCTTCCTACTGCAACGGTAAAGGGTGCAGCGGTGCAGCTTACAAAATATACTAATTATGTTAGATCGTTACCCGTTTGCAGAACTAATATTTGATCGATGAACTGTTGTACATTTCCGCTCGGAAAGACCAGCAGAAAAACAATTAAAATTGTATTGTGCAAAATTTGAACACTCCAGGGTTTAATCGATGAAATCCCTGTGCAAATCGATGGGCTCAATAGAACCGTGACTACAGGGAACCATTTATTAATTGACGTATAACATTCGTAATGATCTTATCGTTTTCTCCCGTGAAATTTGGAATCAAATCAATAAAAGAGTTATGTTGGTACCCCTTCTGAAGTCAAACAAAATTAATGATAGTTATGTAAGAATAACAATAATATCAAATAACTCGACGAGCTGGTTACACGTGGCGTCAGCTGGTGTGTCTCCCACCAGGCCACCACACTACTTTTACTTTTCTCTCAACGCAAAACGCTCGCGCAGTAGTTGAATGAACTTCGAGTGCAGTTTGAAAAAAGTTTAACTGCTATCCTTCCTACCTAGTAGAAGTGTTAACATTATCTTAACACAACACAACTACTACTCGGACAGTCTAGAATTGAAACATAACATAATCAACTCAGTCAGAAAGAAACGCATAAAAGAGAATTCATCATTTTCAATCTCGATAATATTATAATCTTAAGAATAACAACACGATTATAATGATAATAACGATTTTAAAATCAGTAACAAGGAAGTAACAACAAACGTGCTCCTCACCAAGGAAGTAGATAACGATACGTGATTTATGAGATAATTATTTACAAACAAATATCACCGTGACACAGATTTGCGACTGGCTGCGTCAGGTTCTGCACGGTCGCCGATACCCGCCGCCCGCCATCGCGTTACGTGGAGAGACTTTCTCGTGCACTTTCCTCGCCACTTAATTGACGTAACGAACTAGAGACTCTCACACGCGCCAGTGAAAAAAGGCGCGTGTTGCATCACACGGAGAAATGGCTGCACGCTACTGACTCTGTTGCAACTGCACAGTTACGTCTAGCGCTTTCCCTGATCTATTGATTTTCCCCACTTTTTGATCCACCCACTACCCGAGATGTGGCAGATGTGGTCGAAATAGCTTCGAGGGTCATACCGCATATGCCATAAGAGAAAAGAAAGTAAGTATAGAAAGCGACGGGTCCGTGCATCGACCCGGCTCGAGTGCTCGCCAGAAATAGAAAGTTCCTTCCAAAAGGCCCAGCTTGCTCCCTTAACAAATAAACAAATGGATCAGGAAAGTGAGAGCAGTCGTGGGCGTACGAACCAGTTCCAGGGACGAGACGTCGCTCCCGCGCTCCGGTAACCGCCCAGCCGGGGTTTGACCATGGCTAATTCAACACGACACCTGTTGTTACTGAGGGGACTCTTCATATCACTGACCTACTAAATGGAATTGCTTAGCTCATTACGTATCAGTCTATGTTTGATGATAAAACCAAAATGTGGTTTCGGATCCAATTAAGCATGAGTAATTTAATAACTATCTTATTATGTAGGTATATCGTCAATCCAAACAAGGCTTGACCTTTGTGCATCACCGGCCACAATTTGGTAGCTGATAACTGATTTGACGGAATTATTTATTTCAGCCACAATTTTGTCTGTAACAAGCGGTCATTGACTCTATCAATGTAGAGTAGAGAGACTTGGCACTTTCTAAAATAACTATTCAGTGTCACCTTGACGCACGCAACAGTAGTTGCGTCACTGATTTCATTAGTGAGATTGTTTTGTATAACGTTTAATTTGTGTAATGAAGCTCTTTCTCTAAAAAAATGGCATAGCTTCTATGCTCTTACATTGCAATGCGAAGATTGTTGTGTTAGTATGGCTTATTGTTATGTTTATGAAACAAAACCTAAGCCAAGCAAAAGCTTGCGCCTAATTGCTTCGATACAAGATAAAGATTCAAAGGATAAAATTTGTGAAATTAGTTGCACAAATATTAGCAGCCTCCCTATATTTTAACAAGGTTAGCAAGGTTACCTTATCGCTGAAATCACGTGTACGAGCGACATTGTTTGTTATACAAGCTCATTTCACGCCACAACCACCACAACCCAGGATGTTAGACACGCGTTAACAATAATCTTTGCAAACTTCATAAAATAGGTTGACTTGTTTACGAAATTTATGGTGTATGCACGCTTTTGTAACCTATACTCAGATACATTTTCTTTTTGTTGCAGAATTTGACGGCACCACGGTGCTGTGTCGCGTGTGTGGCGACAAAGCTAGCGGCTTCCACTATGGCGTGCATTCCTGCGAGGGCTGCAAGGTAAATACGACTTATTATTATTATGCTGACTGATATAATTATTATTATGAGTTGTCATATCTACGTGTTCACCAGCATCTACTGCAAATAAATGCCATCGCACCACAGTCACTCTTCTGTATGCGATAAAATACCTAAATAGGAAATGTCTCAACGCGATTGTTATTAAGTGGATGCTTAATTGAGTCACGTATGCGGGTAGTCTCAATTCAGAAGTAGGAAGCATATCATCGGGTGACATGGATCACTTCGCCCCCATCGAGCTGTTCTGAGATACTCGGTTCCAGCACCAAGGTCGAGACACGCGGAAGACAATCTCTGTGCATTCAGACCCGATGACCTTATTTACTAATAAATGTAAATCAGATGTGTGCATTGCCGATTACAATAAACTAGGCGAAAATATATCGTGTGAACTTGTTACGTTGAAAGCGGTTTTCAAGTTGTCGGTACCTACCTGCTGGCCTCGATCGACCGCCGCCGGCGCCGGTCAAACCCTTGCGCCCCTATTTTATACTTTTTTTATAATATTTTTTTAATACCTGTCCCGGCCTGGAACAATCACATAGAAACGCCATATCATTTCAAAGTTCGAGTGTAGACAGACTCGCATTGTAGCAACGGCAACGTGCAGGGTTCGGGGTCAATTTGAATGCGTTAAGGTTAAATGGTTTCGTCCCCTTCTCTGTCTAGTCTATTTCCGTATGCAGCTCAGGTTATTTGACATACCTACCTACTATAGATAACATAATGAATATGCATATGCATACGTGTATACACCTATAAACCGTGAAATGGTTAAACCCAAGGAATTAAACCTAATCAATGTGCGCGCGCTAGGTATTTCGATTTCTAAAAAAAAATAATTAAAATCTAAAAAATATTATATGAGCTCTACAGGTATATGTAAAAATATTCCCTCCGTGCAAGATAGATTTAAATGTATATATATAATATATATATATATAATAATATATAATTAAAATACCTAATATCAAAAATAACGTTTAAAAACGTGTCTTATTTACAGTCTCGTGTACCTACTTAGGTAGGTTAGGTAGGTAATACAGTTACGTGACTAGCGAATATTTACGAAAAACGTACCTAGGTAGGTAGTTAGATATTTCCTCATTATTTTACCTAGGTAGGGGTAGGTTAGGTACATGCTATTACCTAGGTATTTCAGACTTGTAGGTACCTCCTACCTACATATTTTCTTCGCTTATTGAAGACCTTAAAGGTAATTATGTACCTACCTAGGTGGTCGTTTTTTTTACGTGTCTCCTTGGTTTCACAAGTTCGTATGTGTTTACTTGTGCACCAATGTGGCCAACATACACAAAAGTCGTACCTTACCTACCTATAATAAGCATGAAAGTGGTGCGAGGATGTGATAGAAGTGCAAGTGTACCTACTTTAAACTGGTTTGGACTTCAAGTTCGGCAGGACTCCGCGGGACAAAGCGTGTCCTTCAGGCACGGATGTCTGGTGCATTGTGCAGCGGAATGAGACGACTTTCACACAATAATAACTTGTGGATTGGCCCCTATCTCACCCCTACCGCTCGGTCGTCGCCCTTTTCTTTTCGCTTTGTCATTTAAAATCGCTTGAGTCGAATCACTGGTCGTCTACACTTTTGTCGCAAAAAGTAAACTAGGTAGGTAGGTTCCTGTTATGATAAAATTTGTTCATAATTTGAATATTTTCTACGAAACAACAACACGGAGGATGAATTGTGCATTACGAACGTAATGCCTAGGTAGAGGTGCCAAAATCATTCGTAACATAAATAGAGGAGGTAGGTACCTTACCTACCTAACTAGGTAATATTCTAGCCAAACTCAAGATGCAATATTTACAAACATTGGAAATCAGCTAAAACATATAAATCCAATGACATAGGTACCCGTATATAAAGGTAATATCCGTGTCAAACGTATTACGTAAAGCATAAATGGTGGAAAATCGGAAAAAAAAACCAACCTCTACCTACTCCATTTAAAAAATATTTTGGTACTTTTCGATAAATTCATCCACCGCGGTACCTACCCTTAACAATATCTTAATGTACTTACTGTAAGTAAATCTTAAAATCAGTCGACAAAAAAAAACAACTAAAAATATAATAGTGTGCACAAGTAAATGTTCGAAGGCATTTTACATAATTGTGACTTACAGCGCCACCTAGCAGCATTAAAGATAAATGTGTCTCAAAAGTTCAGCCACTCAGCGCTAGGTGGCGCTGCGCCGTAATTTATCGTGACAGTGCTGCCACTGCGAGATGCGGTTACAATCTGAAACTGCTTTCAATGAATGACGACTGAGCGTGTAATTTTATAGCTCGGAGATGTGGGGCGTTCCAGCGTACGCATCGATGTCAACGAACTCTGCTTACAACTTTTTAATTAGATAGACATTATAAATTGTAAAATTTAAATGCGGTTTTAGAAACCTTGTTGTGTATGTGTATGTAATGTAGGTAGGTATTAAACACAAACGAGGTTAATAATTTTCATGTCATCACGTCAAATGCGAACGAGGTTAAAGATTGCAGCAATTCCTGAAAATTTTGCTAGGCCTCCATTTATCATAAGTAGGTATTATTCAATCTGTCATTTACGTAGGTAGGTATTGGGTATATTTAATTATTCTACGGGTAGGTAAGGTATACCTATACCTACCTAGGTATGCCTACCTATCAGCATTTAGGGCGAGAATTAGAGCGTCGTACGTGTGATGTAGAGCATCCAGTTGCCACGACGACGAGCTTGGCTTGGGCTCTTTGTTCCGCGGCCGACATAATTTCCGCGTATTGTGGGTCGCTCATTTTTCGGCACCGATCTGTGGCAGGGCGCGGGCATTAACCTCGCTCGCTAGCGCCACGCGCCCGTCTTCTCTCGCCGTAAACAACTTTTACGGGCATCGAATGTACGCGCAACGTGAACGTAACCCACATTATTTTTGAACTGTCAGCGCCGAGGTTCGTTGCCCCTTCTCCGGTCATATTTATCGAGAACATCGTGATTCGTGAGCCGACTGTTGCGGCTACGATTTCCTGTTCCACTCCACACAATGCTATGTGTTTAACGAACTTGACTCTGGCTAATTAAAGTTTAAATAAAATAATGATTTATTGAATTCTATTTACGGTTAAGCTAATGGCAGCACTTATTTTGGACTGCTCTAAATTAGGTATCTTGTCTTGGCTCTAATGGTTTTGTTAAATGCGTACATGAAACGTTATTTAGGTAGAGGTAACAGATTGATTAGTAGGTAGGTAAGTAGTAAGTTTCTTTTAGTCAGCTAAACTAAACTAAATATTGCAAACTTGCAGTCCGTCCAAGCTTCGCGCGGGTGCATAAAAACAGCACACGTGCGAAGCCGGAACGGGTCGCTAGTAATAAATATAGGCTATGTTAATCAGGGATAATGTAGCAATCTAATGGTGAAAGAGTTTTTGAAATCCAACGAGTAGTTTTTGAGTTTATTCGTAACAAACAAAAATAAAAAAATATTTTCTCTTTATAATATTAGTATAGATAAAACTTCGTCGTGTAATTTAAGCCTGCTTTAGTAACATGCCTTGTTCAGTTAAAGTTATTATAGTTTAAAACCTACATAAATGTTGAGTTTTATAAAATAACATTTAGGTCAATTAATTGAGTAAATTATAGAGTGACAAGGACATCTAATCAAAATACTGATCTGGCTCTACAAATAAAACCTAAAGCCGTCTATATTACTTACTTTTACTTACTACTTACTTACTTATTGTAAGTACAATTCTAAAGCTATGTAGTGAAAATATATTATTAATACAAAATAGGTATACGTATTACAGGATGTGAATCACACGTGATAATTACCAGTTTGTGCAGGGCAGGCATGACATACTAACTGTGGTGTACGTTAGTAAATGTCGTAGATTTAATTTTAATCTTATTATTCTGAGACATATATCTAACATCTAACATTGAGAGACTAATATGAATTTCCACTACACGCATGGATATCATGAGTTAAATTCATTATATTTTTAGAACCTCACCTTAACAGTTAAAAAATTACAATACCATAAAGATACTGTAGCGATATGGATAATGTAATGTATTCTGTGACGATGGTCTCTTCAGGTCGCATCCTCAGAAGTGTGCGTCACGTCAGCTTACAGGCAGAGTCGTTGGCCGCGCTGCACCGTTAATCGCGATGACGATTGACGCCTCCCGGCCGAACGAACTTCTTGTCATTATGAAAGCTTTCATAAGAATAGGAAGTTTTAATATACGAGTACAACTAACTATAATTATCAATTGGCCGATTTATGAAAATAATAATATTACATTATAATTTTATTATTGTATTGGTCAACTCTTGATAGTCTTGTTAGATTCCTAAATGATTTTGTGCTATATAGATGATTTATTCCTATTGGGCTTAATTTCTAAGTAGATTACTTAAATGTAAATATAAAATGTATGTCATTTAATAATTGTTTGTACTATATTCAAACAAAGCATTTGAGTAATCACATAACGTGTCAATCAATCAATTTTACGGAACAGTTTGTTGATTTCAGCTGTTGAGCTGTTGTAAAATCGACTAACCTTAGCAACACAACTCAAAGTAGGTAGTTATGTTGTAAAAGTCGAGTTTAACGTCCTAAATCAGAATAAGCCACAATAAAACCCGAAAAGTGTGTCAATGTAACGTTAACGACAAAAAGTGTTGGCGATCGCTTATCAAGAGCTTCGGCAACGCTATGTCGAAAAGTCTAGATGGCGGGTGCGACCCACATAGCACTGACGAAACACTCGCTATGTGTATATTTATTTATGTGCCAGTTTATTTATATACCTGTTCTGTGAGTCACGCGGCTTAGCAGAACGCGTCGCGCTATGTCTGTCCTTGCCTATATTCTACCACTCTGATCCAAATGCGTAATTTTTTTAAAACGCTTTAGTTTAGACAAGGGACAAGTAACTTGCTTTAATCTAGTTCTATAGCATTAGTCATTCACTTCTCTGATAGTTCTACGAAGAAAAAAAAGAGTTATTTAATTTTGTAATTTTACTTTGCATAGTAATAAATAAATGTACTTAATTTAATTGGTACTAATTGAATTATATAACTGATATCCGTTTTAATTCAAATAAAATAAATAAATTTAAAAAATCTACTTAACGACATTGTATCTATAACAAGGTACAAAACGCGCATGAATAATACTCATCGATTTATCAAATGACCTAATTTCAATTGAACTACATAGCGGCTAAGTGGAATCTAGGTATGTATTCATTATAAACGTAGGTAAGTAATGATGTTATTCTATTTTTTTAGAACTCGAAAGGAAGTCACCGTGTTAGTTAACGGTCATTGACCCATGCTATTAATAAAATGTATAAGGAAAATATTGAATAGTCATATACCTACAATACACTGTCAAAGTAGACACATTCGTAATTATTTTTTTTTACTTAATGAGCACCTTTTCGTAGGAAAAGTAAACACGGTTAGTGTAGTACGGGGCGAGGCAGTAAGGTTTTGTTTTCGCGGCACCAGGTCAACGACCGCACGGTCGGTCAGTGCCCGTTGCGACCAATTATGGGCCACTCGCACAGCGCACAATGGATCGATGGCAGCGCGAAATTGGGCCACCGACCCAACCCGCCCCCCCCCGCGCAGCCTCCGCGCTCTGATCTAGCGTATTGAGCTCCTTTACTTTGGTGGCTAATTAACCAGTATTTCTGTAACCTGGAAACACACATATTAATTTTACTTGTTCAAACCTAATTTTAACAATTTAGACCTTTCACTTAGGTAACATAGCATTATAGGAAAATGATTAATAATTGTATTTAGTTAAATAACTAGCTAAGTAGGTACATGGTTTGGTTTGATAACTTTATAGGCATGATAGTGTAGGTATGGCATAATAATAAAGTAGCTCATATTAGCTTTATTACTTTAGTGCACACAATTGAAATAGGGGTTAATAAAGCTGTTCTGTTCAAGAAGAAGGCTAGAAGGCTATAACCTGGCATATTTCAGCGATTAATTAAATTGGACCACTGCAGCCCCTAGAGGAGCGCGCGCGCATTGAGGTAGGCCGTGACGCATGGATGACGTGTTCGGGCGTATAGTCGGTCGGCGACCCGATCTGGCTGTGCCCTAGCTCCCGGGAGCCAGAGGGTGAGCGCGAGGGTCGCGGGGAGTAGGTGCGGTTGTGCAATCGAACGGTCGACGACCCGGGGTGAACGGCCGCGCGCCGCGACGCCCGCCGGGATGCGCCCGGCCTATATCCGGCGCACCGGTGCAGCGGCAGCGGCGCATTCTAGAGCGCCGTGGACCGTTAGGAGCGCGAGCGAACGCCGCGCGGGGGCCGGGGGCCGGGGGCACTCTCACTTTCTCGGTTGGGTCGGCGGCCGGCAAGTAGGTCGCGCGGGTAACTGTGCGGCGCGCGAAGCGGCACCCGCACAGTTTGCCGTCAGCCGCCATCCGTGTCGGTGCAGCGCGCGAAAGCCTCGTCCCACTAGTGTAAGATTCGTGACCAAGAGAGTGGCAGTGGTAGTGCTTGCTGCTTGTGAACTGTGCGTGCGATGTCGTGCGGTGCCGAGCTGCGCGAACGGCACTCGGTGCTGGTGAGCATGCTGGAGGGACGGACCGAGTCCAGCGACTCGGGCTGCTCCAGCGACGACAGCTCTGAGAACGAGCGAGAATCTAAATGCCACTGTGATCCCCAGGGTTTCTTTCGCCGCTCCATACAACAGAAGATCCAATACAGACCCTGCACCAAAAACCAGCAGTGCTCCATCCTTAGGATTAATAGAAACAGATGCCAGTATTGCAGATTGAAAAAATGCATCGCAGTCGGCATGAGCAGAGATGGTAAGTTCAATTTATAAATTTTTAGCTTGATTTTGAGACATATGGGATGATAAGCATTATTATAAACTATAATAAACATTAGTTATATTTTGAATTTTATTGTAAAATCAGTGTAAAACCTCTGAACCTATTATAGATAATAATGTTTATCCTATAAACCTACATATTTTATTTAGATAAGATGTGTTTTACTGTCCATGCAGGTAATGACGTAAAATATCTGATCTCAGTTCATTCGCTCATATTATCACTAGTTCTTTCTTGATCCCAGATAAAAGTCATTTTAATCGAAAAGTAAATTATAAATTAATTGTAAATCGCTCGATATTCTCGAACAAAAGGGTGTCGTTATCTCATAAAATGTGTGTCATAATGACGTAACGGGACTGTAATGTAATGTGGCGCTAATTGATTGCGTCTCGTATGAATGTACACACGGCGGGCTGCAGTGTGCATACGCAATTAGCTCTCCTAGATCGGGAAGGTCGCGTGATCTCGCGGTTACGCCAAGTCGCCGAGACTTGTCAGTCGCAGCTCGCCAAGTGGGACGCTCTTGCGCTGTGCTCGCAGATCCTATTTCGCAGCAGCGCAGGCTGGTAGGGGGAGAAGAGGGGGGGGGGAGAGAGCCAGTAGTGGGGGAAGCACTGGTCGCAGTGTGGGAGGTCGGTTATGCAAGCGCGGGTGAGCGTTCGCTAAGCGGGTCGACGGCCGCAGCCCCGCTGCGCCGCGGTTGCGACACTCGCTACGCCGCCCGCGTTCGCGCCGCGCCCGGCCCGCGCTACGCCTCTCGTACTCTGAACTCGGTGAAAGCAGAGAAAGGTATTTCGTAAGCGCGAGAGTGAAGTTTGTGTTTTCACTTTTGTAATGCAGTTTAATGACCCCATGCAAAGAAATTAACATTATATATTCGTCATTAATTAACCATGACTGTTTATAAAAGTTGTATAATATAATAAAAATTTAGATGATCGTACAGCATCTATAAATTAGGTTACATGTGCTCACCGTGTAAATAAAATAAATTAGAAAACTACAAATAATAACATAAATATCAAATTCCTCAATGATTAACTGTAAGCGTTAAAAAAAACATCGACAAAAACTGCAATAACCTGCTATAATTTAGTCAAAAAATATAGATTATTTTAATTAATCGTATCATTCAAATAATAAATGAGGATTTTTAATCGCGTAGCAGAATGTCATTGCGTAGCAGTATCGTAGCGACAGCGTAGATCCGTAGAACCTTCGCAGACTCGTAGCGCCACAAAACAGCGTAGCGCACGCGTAGTTCTGCCACTCGGCAACAGATGGCGCTCAAAAGAAAAATATCTTAGCGCCACGCCGTGGCCGCTGCAACTTAATAGTAAAACCTTTATAATTTAGGATTTGTGCGCTCAAGAAAAAAAACAATCTTATTTTTTTCAATACGAATTTTGTTTTAATACTATTACGAGTACCGCTTATCGTACAAAAAACTAGGTATTTAATTGTGTCCGAACAGTTGATCAAACTGCAAGCAGTTTGAGACTAAACAAAGCTACAATCTTCCATAATTTTAATACTCATTCAAATAAATAGCATAATTCATTAAAGCATATACCTAGGTACCTAAATAGTTGTGCAATGCAATATTGGTATTTGTAAAGCTGCTATTGTATCGTAACAATCGTTGGTGGTTAAATTAGGTAATAAAAATAATACATAGTTAAGGTGCTACGGCGTAGCACCTATTTCGTAGCATACAATCCAAAACCAATTCTTCTTCAGCTTTCGGATCATTCAAATGATATTTGCTTTGCAAATTGTGCACGTTATGTAAAAATATGTTAATAAATAATATGTAGGCTGGACCACATACTAGGAACAGAAGGAAATGCTTCTAAAACGGAAATAAAAAGGATAGTCGAATCGGTAAAATGATGATGTCCCTATCGCGAATATTGTTTAGTGACGGGTGGTGGGGGGCAGGGCAGCAGCGGGGGCAGAGGCCTGCGCGGAGTTTATTGACGGCGCCCCTCCCCGCGCGCGCGCTCAAGTTCAAGGTTGGCGCGGCGCGGCGCGCGGCGCGGCGGCGCAGTGCGAGGGAGTCCGGCCCGCGCACCGGTCGTCAGCCCTCATCGCCAAGCTATCGCGACTCGCGAGCGCTATGACAAGCTCACCAGTTCGCACACGACACGCGAGCCTCTCTCACGGCAACCGCGCTGCTCTACCACGCTGAATGTGAACATTGGATTGCAACCGATTCGGATTACAGTGCTTGTGCTAATATTCTACGAGTGATATGTGACACTTAGTGAATACTTTTAATTATTAGTCAAAAACTTAACTTAAAGTTACCAACTTATAGTTATCTGTGGCCATAGGCTGTGAACTAGTTGTTAGTGTAAAACTTTATTATCAAACATGGGTGAAGATTTACCGATCCTTAAGGGGATCCTGAATGGGGTTGTGAAATATCACAATGCACGTACGTATTTTCGTTAATTTAATTCCATAATTTCAACTTAATAAATACCTATTACTTAAAAAAATACTTCAAATGAAAACATACCTACTCTCTGCTTCGGGTTGAAAAAAACTTTGTCATACTAGGTACCTACGAAGTATCTAGGTACGGGCTGATTCAAAAGTATCAACAAGCTGTTCATTTTACTACAGATAGTTTATGAGTAGGTATAACGTTTATACTACATAATGTTATTTATTTATTTATTTAGAGTGTACAGGTACCTGAGCATAATAAGTAGGCATAGGTAAGGTACCTACATCTATGAATATTTTTTTAGAAGATTTCTTCATATCACATCATGTATTAATAATTAAAGCTAGATGTACCGGCGACGTAAACATAAAATTAAATGCTAGTAAACAAATAAGTATCTACCTACCTACTTACGTTTGTAAAATAAAACTTATACCTACCTACAATTTTGAAGTAAATTATGGCTATTTTTTTCTGTTATAACTCATAACACAAAATAAAATCGTAGTATTTTAACAGCAATATAAGTAAACAACAAGTTTTCAATCTAGTGGTGTAGGTACCTTTTGAAAAATTAAAAAAACATTTAAATAAAAAATAAGTATACGTAATTTCAAAATAAAATCAAAATGTTAATATTTTCTATTCATGCACACGGTGGGCATGCAGACAAAATAATCATAATTAAGAGAGAATAGAAATTCATCGTTCACAAACAATGGGATCGCGCATCTGGTGCGACCCACATTGTGCAGCGAAAGTCAGGAGAAATGGCGAGAGGGCGCTCTCGGCTTTCGTTTTCAACCGTGAGCTGTGCGCTCAAACACTTTCACCAGCGCACGCGCACGAACGCCGCAAGCGGCGCGCGAGCCCCCGGCGCATAATACCTTTCGATCCGCGGCCCACGGCCTGCCTAGCGCGAGAAAGTTGTAACACTTTTTAGCATGACCTCGCGGTTCGCTCTTTGTCACTCGTCATTCAAACTAGTTCACTCGAAAGCGACGCGATTGCGGAGCCGGCGGATTTTCTAAAGGCTCGCCAGACAGGGGTGGGTCGCGACCGGTGCGACGGGCGATGAACTCTACCCTCTCGCCGTCAGCTGCGCGTGCACATGGCTCGCCGCGCGCCTGCATGCATGCATGCGTACTTAGCGACAGCTGCAACTCTACGACGTGTGTTTAGTCGCGACCTTGCTCAACATTCCTGTCGTTATTCGCGACCGCTTTGAGTTTCGTTTTAATTTTAGAGTTTAGGCCCGTTGTGCATTAAATTAAACTGGTATTTCTTTTGTTGCAGCCGTGCGATTTGGGCGCGTACCGAAGCGCGAAAAAGCTCGCATTCTTGCAGCGATGCAGCAGTCATCGTCGTCCCGCGCGCACGAGCAGGCAGCCGCCGCCGAGCTGGACGACGCGCCGCGACTCATGGCCCGCGTGATGCGCGCCCACCTCGACACCTGCGAATTCACGCGCGAACGAGTCGCCGCCATGCGGAGCCGCGCCCGTGACTGTCCCACCTACTCTCAACCCACTCTGGTGAGTATCTCTTACCAATAATTTACCATGATCATTCATGTTAAGAACACCTTCGAATCTTGAATAGAAAATAGTTCAAATTAACTAACCGATTCTTTTTTTTGTCGTAGGCATGTCCTCTCAACCCGGCACCAGAGTTGCAATCGGAGAAGGAGTTCTCTCAACGTTTTGCCCACGTGATTCGTGGCGTGATCGATTTTGCTGGATTGATTCCCGGTTTTCAACTCTTGACTCAGGATGACAAATTCACCCTGCTCAAAAGCGGTCTCTTCGATGCTCTATTCGTTCGGCTAATCTGCATGTTCGATGCCCCGCTCAACAGTATCATCTGTCTCAACGGACAACTCATGAGGAGAGACTCTATCCAGAACGGAGCGAACGCAAGATTCCTCGTTGATTCCACTTTTAAATTCGCGGAGCGCATGAACTCCATGGATCTTACCGATGCCGAGATCGGTCTCTTTTGCGCCATAGTTCTCATAACCCCGGACAGACCCGGCCTGCGTAACATCGAGCTGGTGGAGCGTATGCACTCGCGCCTCAAGGGCTGCCTGCAGACCGTCATCGCACAAAACAGACCCGACCGGCCCGGCTTCCTGCGCGAGCTGATGGACACCCTCCCGGATCTCCGGACGCTCAGTACGCTACATACGGAAAAACTCGTCGTTTTCCGAACGGAACACAAGGAGTACCTAAGGCAACAGATGTGGGGTGACGATGACGGCCCCCACTGGATGGACTCTGGAGCCGATGATTCCGCGCGCAGCCCCCACGGCTCGGTGTCGAGCAGCGAGTCCGGCGAGACCGCCGGCGACTGCGGCACGCCGCTGCTGGCCGCCACGCTGGCTGGCTGCCGCCGCCGCCTTGACTCGCGCGGCTCTGTTGACGAGGAAGCGCTCGGCGTAGCGCACCTTGCGCACGGCGGCCTCACGGTGACGCCAGTGCGGCCTCCACCGCGCTATCGCAAGCTGGACTCGCCCACCGACTCCGGCATCGAGTCCGGCAACGAAAAGCACGAGCGGATAGTAGGCCCCGGCTCCGGCTGCTCCAGCCCGCGGTCCTCGCTCGAGGAGCACGCGGACGAGCGGCGGCACCACGCGGCGCCCGCTGACGACATGCCCGTGCTGAAGCGCGTGCTGGAGGCGCCCCCGCTTTACGATGCCTCCTCGCTCATGGACGAGGCCTATAAGCCACACAAGAAGTTCCGTGCGATGCGCCGTGACACCGGCGAGGCGGAGGCGCGGCCTGTGCGGCCGACGCCGTCGCCGCAGTCGCTGCAGCATCCGCACCCGGCGAGCCCCGCGCATCCCGCTCACCCCGCGCACCCGGCTCTCTCGCCGCGCCCAATGCGCGCCTCGCTCTCGTCGACTCACTCGGTGCTCGCCAAGAGCCTGATGGAGGGGCCGCGCATGACCCCCGAGCAGCTGAAGCGCACTGACATCATCCAGCAGTACATGCGGCGCAGCGAAGGCGGCGCGGGCGCGGCGGAGTGCCCGCTGCGCTCGGGCGCGCTGCTGGCTTGCTACCGCGGCGCCACCTCCTCCTCCCCCGCGCCATGCCCCTCGCCGCTCGCGCTGCAGGTGGACGTGACGCCGGAGCCGCTGAACCTGTCCAAGAAGTCCCCGTCGCCGCCGCGCTCCTACATGCCACAGATGTTGGAGGCGTGAGGCCGGCCCGCGGAGCCGCTCGTCTCCGCCACCCCACCCCGACCCACTTTAAATTAAAAACTTAGGGATAGTAATCGTTCGCAGATCGTTTTAATATATTATATGTGATAATTCGTTTAGGACGCGTGCGAGCGTGGCCGGCGCAGGACGAGGAGAGCGCAATAGACTGAATCAATTAATTTAAGAAACTATATAAGTGTAATTTATAATGCAATGCAGCGCCGGTCGCGGTGTGTTTGTGTGTGTATTGTATGTGCGTATGTGAGCGTGCTCAGTCATTTGTTTGTTAATATAATGACAGGTTGTCGAATTAAAATAAAACAAAATTGTAAAAATTATTTTGAATTTTATTCTTTATCACTTCTAAACTCCCAGTTAAAATTTTTTAGGAAAACAAAAGCCAAGAATGTTAGGAAAAAAGAATAGTTAGTTACTCAGTATATTGGTTCTTTCGGTGTAAGACTAATCATTAAAACTCCGAACAAGATAATCTTAGGGTCATTCCTAACTACAAACTATTTATGAGGAAAATTAAGATTCATTCGGTTGATACTTACATATTATTACATTAGGATCAAATAAAGTCGTACATACACAGTACAATGAATTATTTTATCTGCTATCTATAATTACTAGCAGGAAGTTAAAAGTTGAATTTAACGTTGGTAGATAATCTACTTCTGAGATTAAACTCGCTATACTGAGGTTTAATATAAACTGTAGCCAAACAAAGGGCAATTAGTTGGCAGTGTTCCTGTCAATAATGCTTCTGACCTCCTAAATCCACTGCTGGACATAGGCGTACCCCGATGCATGTCATGACAACTGAGCCTTCACCATCAATCGACTTCCCGATACCGCTACGATGACATCGATCCATCGAGTGGGGTGCCGTTCTACACTTCGATTTCCTGTTAATGCTGAGTATAATAATGAAAGAGTTTTATATACTTATTGATGATGGAGGTTTTAGACAAGCAAAGGCCTTGGTCAGGACGACTTCGTAGCAAGGAAGCATTCGGTGTTGTTTTTTTTTTAATACTACTAAATTGGTAACCAAGCGTACGGCCCATTTGATGGTCAGCGGTTACCGTAGCCTATGTACGCATGCAACATCATACATATCACTTGCGTGTTACCTGACGCGTTGAGACGTTAGATGGTAAGTCTCATGTGCCTGTAATTTCACCGGAAACCATACCCTTCGAACCGGAACACAGCAATGCGATCATTACTGCTTGGCGGCAGAAATAGGTATGGTGGTAGTGTAGTCCTTCCCCGGACGAGCTCTATCACAAAGAACTCTACTACTCTTAAAAACTGATTGCCACTCGAAATGCCACAATTCAATTCGGTTAAACATCCGTTCTAGAAAGGTAGTTTGATCAGTTAAGATTAGGAAGGACTAGGCAGTTTATACTTTATACCCATATAAAAAAGGCTTTTAGAATTTAGGTCAAAGATTTCTATAGTCAAAGATTTAGGTAAGTATTAGGAATTAACCATACAATTTTTTTAGAATTTAGCCTTTTTTATTGAAACACAACTTCTATCTAGCTGAGCTACCCTCAGCAGTTCGAGTCAGAAAAAAACTTGGATAATCTGCTTAGAATTTTGCTATTGTAGTATAAAATAAAGTATAAAATAATTATTTTTTAAGGAAAGACAGTGGATATTGAAAACTGTAGTACCATACATATATATTTTTATGCAGTATTAGTCAAATGGAAATAAATGACTGAGGTAAAAAAAAGTAGAAGGGCGAGCGGTCGTCGACCCATGTAGCGGCACCTGCGGCGCTTCCGGCGAGCTACCGCTTCCACCGGTTGACCCTACGGTGCCTTTCCGCGTTCGTAGCACGCTACGCCACGCCTAGCCTGCCGCCACAGAACTATATTAAAGTAGAATGAAAGAGTTTGTCGATTTGTATGGAAACCGAGCGTGTAACAATTTGCGTATTTGTATTTTACACATAAATGTATTTTAGTGATGGGAAACATAAGCCTCGCGAAAGTAAATTATTTAAAAGCATCGATAAGCACGCGGCAAACCGATTCTAGGCACTGGCACACCAACAAACCGCCCCCTGTTGGGAGCAGACTGAGTTTCGCGGCGAGTAAAGAGGTTCTCAGCCCTTACTTAGCCCGTTTTTTCGGCACGCGAGGTACTCACTCACTCATTCTACTCAATTATAGTTCTGTGCCTGCCGAGCATTCACGACTAACCTATACAATTATCTGAATGCAAGGCCGTCTAGGTGACGTTTGATAGTATGATTGGATTTCACATTGCACTAATTGTGTCCGTATTGTTTGTAAGACCATGCGATCTTTCGATTTATCCAGAAGAGAACGATAATAAAAGACTTCTGCGGAAATGTTAGCAAATAACAAGCTACTTGTAGGTTGGAAAATTCTATTTCGTACCACAGCTTATACTTTATAACTGCTACAACGTAGTTTATTTAGTAGCAGGCTTATTACTGGTGTAGGTATAGTGTCGACTAACTTCTGGTAAAACTATCCTTTGAATAAGGTTATGTCCCATTCAAGTAAATGATAAAATTACGATTTACTCTAAATAATAAAAATACGCAAGTATGGTCGGAATTATGGTGTTACCTCTGCTGTTAAATATGATTAGAGTCATTCAGGGTAAGCGTGCGCAGTGGGTAAGTGTGCGCACAGCTATTATCTCCGGAACGGGGCGCGGGGGGTATACAGTTTGTTTTGGTAAAATGGCAACACATATATGCAGACAACAAGTTGCGATGCGTTGCTTGACCATACCGTGCGTGTACGAATTATTAAGGAAATATATAAAATTTTGCCTATTCAAAGTAAGATTTTGTTAGTTTTACGAAGCGTGTAGCATCTAAGTTGCAGAGCCAATATTGGTAAGTGTTTTGGTATGGAGTTGGAACTTATAAGCGTGTTATGCAAAAAAGAGTTCGGGACTCATTAAATAATTTTCTGATTTTATGAGCATGCATTCGTAATTTGTCTGTTTGGGGCAAGTGTGCGCGGGTATGTGTACGCACGCGATTGAGCACTACTTTCAGTATAAATCATGTTTTATATTGATGGTTTGTGTAAGCGTTATTTCATAATGTGTTTCGAATGTACGAAGGAAACCCGAAATTGCACCCGTTTCTGAGGCAACTTTTAAAAAAGCCCAGAAACTAATTAAAAATGCATCTATAATCGGGATCAGCGAATCTTGTCTAAGGAAATGACTTAAGCTTGGGTCACTGGCATCTTCAATGTTGTATTTTAAATTATGTAGTCTGAATAAATAATGTTTGATTTAATTTGATTTACTTTTAGTATGCAACGCGAACAGAGAGAACGCGAAGAGTAGCAGAGTTCTTTGTGATAGAATTCGTCCGGGGAAGTACTACCACCATACCTATATCTGCCGCAAAGCAATAATGCTCGCATTGTTGAGTTCCGGTGTGAAGTGAAATTACTGGCACATGAGGCTTTCGATCTATGCCTCAAGGTGGCAATCCGCGAGTGATACCTCTGGTATTGCAAGCGTCCAAAGGCTGCGGTAACCGCTTACCATCTTGTGGGCCGTACGCTTGGTTGCCACTTCAGTTGTGTTGTAAATCCTAATTAGCCTGTGGTCGTTCATTCTTTCATACTCAGCCCACTCACTCCGTTCTTTATTTTTTGGGTTATGTTTGATAAACGGCAACGATGTAATTTACAATATTATAAACCTAGTAAATAAAACAACCGTGATCTGAAGTACAAGTGTGTATTAATTAAATTACCCATCCACTGAAGATCCTGGAAATATAACAAGTTGTATAAAAAAAAAACACTTACCCGAATGACTCTAACGGTACATATGCAGTATTACAAGCATATTACAAAACATATTAAGATACTAAAGTAGGTATCAGCATGAACTTAAAGAATAGCCAGGAAGTCTTTGAACCGGAAACACGGATTTAAAAACGAACAAAATCTTAAATGTACCTAGATTTTTTTGTATGATGACGTAGGATAAAATTTTCCATTAGGAAGTAAATAAAACGCAGGTAATAGCGATGATCATACGTGGAAATACTGATATGAGAATTATTCCGTCATGACTACCAAAGTAAAAACTATCTTTTGTTTTTAATTCGATACACTGATTAACCAACACTGATTCGAACATGACGTTTTTCGAGAAAACCGACTGGGATCCTAATATTTTTTTAGCATCAGCTCACTGTAAGTTTGTGATTTCGAGCAGAGTTGACTCAATTTTTTTCAAACATTTAATTTCATTAGTAATTTGATAGACATATGAGATAGATACTAGTAGTTCTCCGAACAGAAGACCTCGCAAGCACAAACTTATAAAAGTGAGCAATTTACTGTATTTTGAGGAGCTATTCTGCTCATCACGCTGAGGATCCTCATCAGATCTTCACCAAATTTTTATGAGATCAGCTTAAAGTTAATACCTTTCTGATAAAATAAAAACCATCGAAATCGGATCTTATAAGGTGAAGATATCTAGTAGCCCCCTTTTTGTCTCATTTTGGAGAAAGTACACACTCGATCATAAATCGTCGACGACAAACAAATTCTGTTAAGTCAGTTTCAACCAGATCGGTTGAAAAATGCAACCTCTCGACGAGAACAGCCGGACAAACTGACTGGCTGACTGATTGACTGACTGACTGACGGACAAAAGCATTTTTGGCCAATGAGAAACTATTTAATAGTTTCGATTATTCGAGTTTGATCGAATTCAACCTTTTGTTGTCGAATTGTCGGTGAATAAAGACAGTCGTTTTAGTCAGTTCACCAAACACAAGTCTTTTTATTTGAGGTTATGGGCCCAGCACGCTTCCACATTCGAAAATCTGGTCACAGTTTTTATGGAGCGCTATGTTTTTTTTTTTTTTTTTTTATACAACTGAAGTGGCAACCAAGCGTACGGCCCACAAGATGGTAAGCGGTTACCGCAGCCTATGGACGCTTGCAATACCAGAGGTATCACTCGCGGGTTGCCACCTTGAGGCTAAGATCGAAAGCCTCATGTGCCAGTAATTTCACCGGAAACCATACCCTTCACACCGGAACACAGATATGCGAGCATTACTGCTTGGCGGCAGAAATAGGTATGGTGGTTGTCCTTCCCCGGACGAGCTCTATCACAGACAACTCTACTACTCTTTGTTATGTTTTTGTATAAAACCACATTTACTAAGTAATTGCGTTTGCTACAACTTTAGTAGCTATAACTTAATTTATCCGTACTGGTTTAATAATTATACACTTATTTTGTTATAAAACTACTTTCACTAATTGTGATTTATGTTATTGAACCCTAAGCTAAAATACACCTAAAACTATTTATTATAACGACCATCAGCCATACAACTAATATGCTATACAGTGTACCATACCTACATTTCAATATTACTAATAGTGTTATAGCATAACTCTAGGTGACAAAAACTTTAGCTTATATTTTCGTACTCCTCTAGGCTCGCGCACCAAAATGTGTAGGTCGTAATATAGTGGGCAGATCTGCTCTTTAACGAGTCTACATGTTGAGGACTACGGCGTTGGATCCGATCCACGTGAAGGAGCCCGTCCACGTGGAGAAACCCGTCCACGTGGATCGCTTCCAAGGTCTCGTAACAATGATTCGTGGCACGGAACACAAGAAAGATAACTGGTAATTTTCATGATTTTCTGAATACACATTCCTTTTGAATAAGACCGTATTTTTTTAATTTTTAAGTCAAGTCAAAGTCAAATCGGTTCAGTCTGCTTAATGATTTAAATATTTTTTTTATGTGTGGAACCTATCCGTTAATTACCCTCTAAAGTATTAACCACTACACTAAAGGAATAATATAAAGTCCTAGAAACATCTGTAAGTTGATATTACAAACTTGAATTTACTCTGATTTGAATAAACGTTTTTAATAAAGATTATAATATTATAATCTTTAGTATTCCCATGTGATGGTTAACACTATAAAAAACATAAATAACGTTTATACTAATTTACTAACTCTAGGTGACCACCTGGTTTGCCGCCATCATGTAGAACCCATATGCTGGCAAACTAGTTGATAGTAGATAGAGATGGCAAGCGGTTATAGTTTTTTTTTAAAACACTAACGTGGCAACAAAGCGTACGGCCCACTTAATGGTAAGTGGTTACCGTAGCCTATGTACGCTTGCAACATCAGAGATATCACTTGCGCGTTGCCACCCTGAGACGTAGATCTAAAGTCTCATCAATGCGAGCATTATGCTTGGCGGCAGAATTAATGGTGTAGTTCTTTCCCGGACGAGCTCTATCGCAAAGAGCTCTAATACTCTTACTACTCTACTATAGCACGTATTACTCTGTGACTATAGCTATGGACGCTTGCAATACCAATGCATCACTCGCGCGTTACTATCTTGAGATGTAGATAAAGTCTCATGTTCCAGTAATTTCAACGATATCTAACCTTCATAACGGAAATAGCTCTACTACTCATTCCTATAATCGTTTTAAAAACCTGATGCAATACCTGTTTACTAAAATTAAAACGAAAGTCATCTATCAAACGCTACAATTGTAAGTTGTTAGGCTATGACCACGCCCCGGACACTCAATAAAATCTATGAAACAAACGCGTCGCAATCAGTAATCACCACATGCATGGTTTGTGTACGTAAACAGTCCGGCGAAAAGTGCCGGCGAACTCGCGGAAAGGGTGAGTTAAGTAAAACTGGAGGGAGTGGTCATTTGTACGTAGTATTAATATCTGTTCTGTGCGATGACAGAGGCTTCCGGGCGGCCTACAAACTCTGTCACCAGAGTTGCCCACTGACTCATACGAACTTACTAACTATTGCTTGTGACTACGAGTATGTATGAACATATTCTGTGTTATACAAGAGCGTCAACGTTTAACCTTTTAATAAATATTGCGCAGTTAAGTTAAAATGTCTCTTTTACAGATGGATCAGGATGTTATTGACCGGGTGCGCGCGCATGCGAGTCCGTGGCCGGCCGTGCACTTGACTTGCTCAGTGCATCGGCCCGCAGTGCCCGTGTACTCAGATAACCTCCCCCACCGCCTACACCACCCATCCTGAACTCCCATCCAACACAGCCTCACTTTACCCGGCCCAGTGCATATTTAATGACAGAAGGTTCACTCTAGGAGTTTGTGTTTGTGTTGTAGTTACAACAAGCATGAAAACATACCTACGCTTGCCTTGTAACAATCCTATATCTATCGAATTGGGAATATATTGTGGCATTTCATTAAGCTCTGACACTCTGATTTTTATACCATAACTCCCTCAACTTTTATTTACACCAGGCTAAGTATATAAACCCATATAGTCGTCTGACTAGGGTTTCCAGATGGCCAGGGCGCCGGATTACTCATGTTTGCCAAATGTCGTGACCACCTTTATTCATTACATTATCCTCTTCCTTTCGCCATTCTGTTCTATCTATGGCTATATGCAGGGCATCGTAAATGGATGTGCCCACCTGCCCAGTGACCAGTGTGATGCGGATCGATCTGACCAACGCATCGGGTTGAGTTCTCGAACGTCCCCAGACTTTTTTCCCATCTTGCCAGTAACAGACCGAAGTAATCTAGTATCCGCTTGAAGCAAGATAAAGTAGAAGAGATAATTGAGTTAAGAATAGTCTTGAATTGAAGTAATCATGAGTTGTTCTATAATAAATACTTTTGTTGGTTTGAATTGTTTGAGTACTATCCCGTACCATTCCCTGTCGTAGTAATATTAGCTCCGCGGGCTTTTTCATCAAATAAACAAAACTCAAACAAAGATAAAAATTGAAAAAAAAAAGATGCTGACAGTGTTAATATTGTGCAATTCAATTTCATTCAATCATTCATTTCATTTCATATTGAAATTAAACATTATTTATTGTGTTCAAACATGAGAGTAATAAAATTCTAGTATATTTACTGTTTCACATGCACTGCAACTCAACTATGTATAAATATAATTCTAGGCATACCCTTCTTCCTGCTCTACGAGGATACCAGGTGTTCATATTTACGTAAGCACTCTGTGCAGTGCCTTACCTATGTCACCTACACTAATTTCCTATCGGCACGTGCCTTTTAAAAAGAAATTCAATTTCTTAGTACGTAAATATGTTTAACTGTTTATTTGAACTAAGTAGAGGTGATAGATAACATCTCCGAAAATATGAAATACGATCTAACTTAAAAAAAACTAGCACAAACGTATAAAACTGCGACCTCAAACCAACCCGTCCGTCCTGAGTGCTTACCACGAAAAACTCGTTTGACAATCGTAAACGTAAGCGTATCGTCCAGCTGTCAACTTACAATGGAATTTTGATAGTTCATTTAACGTACTAAAGAGGCGCTGTCAAAAACCCTAAACAAATTAATATCTGGACGATACGTTTACATTTTCGATTTAATTAACTATGACTTTAGAGCTAACTAGCACTTTCCACCGCAATCAGCTCTAGACACTGAAATGGCCATGTTTCTTCAATACATTGTCGGGAATTCTTAGACTTCCTGTTTCAGATAGCCGGGTGTTCCAAGAAGCGTTATAACTGCCAGTGATCTCATTAGTACTCGTTTCGTCTAGACTTCCTAATATACCATATGGCATCATAATAATAAATATATATGTTAGGTGATACACAATATAACATGCGATTTCGAGATCACAAAGAGAAAATTAATTTATTAGGGTGCATAAATATTTTTTTAGGGTAACCCATGCTTTGCTATGCAAAATGTAAAGCGAATTGGCATGGTCGTTTGGTCGTGTTTGTTTGTACGTAATAGCTATAATATAAAACGAAATAAATAAGTTTTAAAATACTTATTAACTGTTCAAATTCAAATAGTATTTTCATATACTAATTTCATTGCTTCAGTATCCTTGTACATGTTGCACTGTAAGTTTGTTCAGCAGATGCATAACAGACCACAGACCTTCAGGCGTCACGGAAACCCCGAATCTATGCGTGACCTTGCACCGCGAGGCCGATTTTACGTGGAAACTGGAAACAAGACCACTCGAGTACCTCATAACGAAACAATTTATTTCTAATCAATAACTGTCACTTTTATTGTAAATCAGCAAAGCAAGCAAGAAAAGTATATAAATAAAACGGAAAATTAAAGTGGACATGTAAGTTAAGTGATCCTCACAATGATTGTATTTAAATAAAACTCATTAAAAGCTCGATCATTTTGTACCTATTTCAATTCCGTGCTCGTTAGGTAGTATTAAATTTTGCAAGAGGCGTAGGTGTGGGCTGCGGGAGATAGAGAGGGTGAAGGCGTGGGCGCGAGGGTGGCAGCGGCGGCGAGGGGGCGCGGGGGCTGGGACACCGGCTCCAAGGTCACAGAGTCACAGCCGGGCAAGGTCGCGGTGCCCGCGCGTGCCCGAGCTCCACGCCCCGCGCCCCACACTCCCGATTACCCCCTACATTTGCGTGGGACGTGACCTTTATCCACGCTCCGGAGAAATAATTGTTTAAATACACAAAGTTTTTTTTTTCAGGCTCTCATACGCAACGAAATACCTAGTACCTACCTTTCTCGATTACTGATAGAATTCTTTATAACGAAAATATTAACTTCATAGGTTCTGTGGTGCTGCTCTTAGTCTCTATAATCAATCCGCCCACTCATGCCGCTCCACGTTCCTGGAACAGATTGTGACCTTTCACTGGTGCTTTTCTGCGTTTATGTGCCTGCAGAATCTGCAGATTGAAATTAAATTTCAAAGTTCGAGTCCAGTAAGTCAACGACACTGCTATCACAGGTATTCAATTCACAGAATCAAATAAACAATAATTATTAAATGAAATTAGAATAGACAGTATTGTGGTATCCGTAGATTCCGCTCGGATGGAAGTATGTAGGTTATACTTATTAACCGACAAAAAACGGAGGAGGTTCTCAAGTCACGCGTATAGTAACTAGTATATGTTTTTAATAATATAATTAAGTATTTTACAGATAAATCATTTTTTTTTGTGCGGGAACTGTACCTACTTATTGAAGGTTGCGCAACCCGAGACAAAGATAAAGCTCTTTCAGGCCTCGACCTTCAACACCATCTTGTTTTACATGCGGCAATGATGAATATAATATATCGAAGTATTTTCAAGGTTTTCCGTTAATGTTTTATCCTGTGAATGTGAGCCAATTTATTAATTGCAAACAATATACCTATACATTTATAACACAGTTAGGTAGCAATAGATTAAAATAAATAATACGTATGTAGTTACAACTGATCGCCAGAATTGACCAATAATAAGTAAATGAAATTTTTCGATAACTAAGTTCTTTAACTTTAAAGGAGAGTTTTAGGTGACACTGGAATTGTTATGCGTTATTAAGCTGACTATAGTCAGGCGAACGATTTGACCACCTCGTCATTTGCTTTTTATTCTTCCTAAACCCACTGATATTAAACTAAACGACTATTAAGCTAATGTTTAAAAGTATATTTTACATGGTAGGTACCATGTAAAATATAATTACACAATATTACTAGTAATGTGCTTCGTAATATTGTGGTTGACATGATGACTCATCGTCGAAATAACCGTATGAATTTCAGGAAACTCTGCACAGGAATTATACACCACTATTTATGTTCATCAGATAGCAACCTTGTTAGCAACATTCACAGATGATACCTGCCTTCCATAACTCAATATTGATTTTGCTAGCCTTCATGTGATGGTCAAGTTTTATCATTAATCATGATTATGTTCATAATTTGTTACCAATGGAATTATCAGTCAACACTGTCTACAAGGTTTTAACAATGTGTGATTGGTATTCAATATTCTGATATTTAATTAATTAAAAAAACCTACTTACGGTAGGATGTAGTAGTTATTTTACGTTTTTTATGATTTTTTAAAAAGAATTTAATTTCAAAAAAATTAATATGGGAACCCATTGAACCACCCATTGAAGTCCTGAAGACCTATCAAACAAAAAAGAATCATCAAAATCAATTTATTAAAAATATACTATACTCTAGCTATTGGCGGAGAAATAACAAAACAAATAATATAAGTACCCAAAAAAAATCATACAGTCGATTTGATAACCTCCTCATCTATTTAAGTCAGTTACAAATACAAAAGCAGTGTTGACTTCAGAACTCTTTATTTGCGTTGAATGAGAGCAACTGTTATGTCCCTTGGTGTCCTTGATACTAGGCATTTCGGACAGGAATCTAGGCCGCGCGGAGGCGAAGGGAAGGCAGCAGCGCCAAGTAAGTAGAATGGAGCGACCCAGATCTCAGATATTTATTACTCTAAGACAAGCAATAACGGCAAGGTTAGAAAGTACGAACAAACGTATTTTGGCCTAAATACGAAGGCGGTAATAATATCACTTTACGTTTCCAACTCTACATAAGTATATGTATACATAAATATTTAGTATGTCATTGAGTTACGAAATGAGGTCTCTGAATGTCGCCTTCTAATGTTTTCACTGCTGGACACTGGCCTATTCACAAGCCAGAGTAATCGGGTCACTATCCACCATACAAACAACACCACACTCATTAGTATCATTTTACAATATTTTATGACTCACTGAAAAGGTTTATATGTATGCCTATGGTGCGAAAACTATATAATCCACTAATATTTCACTACTATTCAGAATTCGGCCAAGTCGGTCACTTTTTGGATATTTGGTTATTCGCCGAATCCTCATCATATCAATCAGCCGATAGACGTCCATCGCTGGACATAGGCCTCCACCAAAGAGCGCCACGACCACGTCTCAGTGCCATAAATCATCACTGGCAACACGCACTGATTATATACTTTTGTCTTGAGGCTCTGCGGTATCTGTGACTAGAAAATATGCCGTAACTTCCCGAACGCTGCCCATCTGAGTTGAATTCGTCCGCTGAGGTCAGCTGTTCAGTCAGTTCAGTTCAGTTTACCGAAGTTGAACCTACCTAGCTGAATCACCTGTCTTAAATAGACATAAATAAATAAATAATGAATAATGCTGGACAATCCACACAGCATCATCTAGCCCCCAGGTAAGCTGCTGTTAAACAGAGCTGTGGGTACCAAATGACTGATATATACCAATGTGGCGCGGTGGGCGAAGGTCCGCCTGCGACAAGGAGGTTGCGGGTTCGATTCCCGCCTTGGGACAAATGTTTGTAGGATCTGCAAATATTTGTTCCGGGTGTTCTGGGTGTTTTCTATGTATAATAAAAAATATCTATCTATGTATTGTATTGTAAAGTTCTTTAGAATTTGAAGGCAATTCTTGGGTCTCGAATTCTTTAAACATGGCATTAACTTCATGAATGTTGTAAAGGAAAGGTATTTCCCCGATGTTTTGAAAGCTGCGTACTTACACAATGTCCTGGGAGGGTTCAAACTGAGGGTAACGAGGGTGGCATAAGGTCGCGCCAAGGTTAGAACGAGGTCGCCCGTTATGTATCTATTGTCTGCAAATACTGGGCAGGTATTTTAAAATAAAAAACACCTACTATTAAAAAAACACCGACCTAGGTCCAAAATATTGCGTGGCACTTCTTACCAGCAGAGCCACCACGTTAGAATCCGATGACCTACCAACCTAAGTGTTTCTTACACCATGCGGATATTTTTTTTTGTGAGTAGGTAATCATCATCATAGATGCATGGTTTTCCGGGTTTGTGTCAAAACCCCCTTTGAAATACCGGTTCGAAATTTTGAATCACAATCCTCGTACAATTTTAGTCATTTTTCATAAAGATTAATAATTATGATATATATTAAAATATTTAAAATATATCATAAGTTAATAATAAATTCTTAGTGCACCCCTACACTATAGAGGAATATACCCTCCAAGTTTACAGTCTCTAGGTCCAGCGACCTAGGTTTTGCGTTGTAGGTCAGTATGTTACCAACCCTATTATAACATAAATTGTATATTCTATAAATATTATTAGGTACTTAATCTTTATTCAAACTCTAAATGACAAATATATTACTTATCCGAACCGAAGCCCAATTTATTCAAATATTATTTTTGCCTTCATTGTTTATTTTGATATTTTACCGTGTTCAAAATGACAGCATTTCAAAACTATAAAACGATAGGTATACGTAGAAGTGCTTTATTAAAACTACCTCGGCCGCTACGGTCGGTTAGACCTAGATCAAAGAGCAGTTAATTAACAGTTGAGTAGGTATGTAGGACTATCGGTCGCGGCGACCTTGAAAGGGCACATTAGCGAAAATGTAGGTCAGCGAGACGTGCCCTTGACCTAGGGCGATGTGCCTTTCAGTCGACTCTGAATAACGATAGACAAGGGCGGACATTTCAATTCGAAATTTTATGTGGCCAGCAAAACTAATTTTCGTAAGATGGATTTTTATTGTCTGAGGAAAATATTTCCATATATTTCTATTATTGGGGTTTTTAATTTATGGATTTTTAAAGGTAGTCAAATTTACCATTATTTTAATACAAAATAAAAACCAGTAGATATTATTTTACTCATAACAGTTGTCATGTCCGGTCAAGAACAAATTACAGAATTTAGGTATTATTTTATGTTATTTACCAAATATATATACAAATATAAAGGTATAGATAGGTATAGTACGTAGTGTACTTACAACTAGTATACTTACTACTACTAGTACTTACTACTTTAGAATAAATAAATAAAACTGAAAAAAAAAACAATATACAGTACGCGCATCGTCGAGACGAGCATGATTGTGACCACAAATTGTCAAGACCAACCAATAAATAACGCCCACTGAAAATAGTTATTTGACTTTACCCTGACCTTACTGTTATTTAACAATGTTGCACAGTGCAAGGAGAATCGTATTTTTTGCAAATTATTCCGGGAAGTGCGGTCAGAGGCGAATAACGGGTTGGCTACCATTTATTCTGACATTATTGATCGTGCGCTTGTGTGCTGGATATCTAGTCGTATAAGCACACAGAAGAGGTGCGTATCTGTGTGTGACATTGAACTTCACACTTCACGCGGCGACGCGGCGCACGCGTTGCGTAACCCAAACCACATTACGAATTCACACGCGCTCGTTGCCGGGCTCGTCTCTACAACCAAACATTCGCATTATCTTGTCCAACTAGATAAAATTACTCTATGTAACCCGCGGACCACGGGGCCCGAGGTCGTTCAAGGAAAACAAATCCTTCAGTCGGCTGTCAGTCTTGATTTATTTTAATGTTAGCAATACCTACATACGGTTCTTCTAAAAGTCTTCTATTTTCGCTAGCTACTATATTTAGTCAGAACTAGGTTCCTGGAGGAATGCAAATCTCGGATTATAGAGCAAACTTTTGCTTAGGATAAAACCAGCTATTATGTAGATTAATAGTTTATGAAATGATGAAATCTTAATAAAATAACTTATTGTTTTTGTACGAACCGAAAAAATAAAGGCAACGGTCAAGGCCAGGTGGTTTTTTTGCAGATAACTTTTAATCGTTATGTATGTGGGTATTCGTGCCTAATACAGCTCGCCCATCTTTGTGACTTCTTCTGACGTGACACCTCATGACTCTAACGTGTTAGTGTTACTCTATTAATATATTCATAAAAGAAACTGTATATTTTACCAGCTCAATAAATTACAAAAATGTATCTAACGTGAATTGCCGTGTCGTGTCAGATTGGTAAGATATCACGTCAAAGGCTGCCAGCGAAGAGAAAGCGAGCTAAATGAAAATAAAACTAGCGGCAGGGACGGTCACTATTTCGTATCGAGTTATGCCACTTGGTGCTTCATAAGTGGGTGAACCGCGCTGGCTACCAGCCGCCTTGACCATGAACATAGAACGTGAACCAAGACTGAAATGTCTCGAGAAATAATAATTTTGAGAGTAACATTGACATTGGCCGCAGCCAGGGCTCTGATGAGTCGTGAGTTCGCGACGCTTGGCGACACTTCGGCGCCGCAACCATAAAAACTACAAATAAAATCTCAAGAATTTGGTTTTTTTTTCACTTTATACTTAGCGAGTACAGTCAGCGATAAAAGTAGTTACTTTCAGTTATATATTTAAGTAGGTAGGTTTGTAGGTACATAATGAAACGGCATATGAAATAGAGAAACATTACTTGATCCCTGTCAGGTATGAAAAATATTTTGTCTGAAAAATATTAATTATACTTAATATCTTTTAGTCCTTACACATTTGTAACAAACAAAGAAGTCAAAATTGCAAAAAAAAAATCCCACAAAGTCTCTTTTTCTCAGGAACTACTCGTTTATATAAATAGTAAATAATAAATAAATAATGCTGGACAATCCACACAGCATCATCTAGCCCCAAGATAAGCTACTGTTAAACAGAGCTGTGTTATGGTACTAGATGACTGATATATACTTAATACAATACAATACAATACATGATTACCTTTATTAAACAAAATAAAATATGTACATAATTACATTACATAACAAAATATACAAAATACATATGAAACAGTTGAGCCATCTAAAGACCGTTACAAACGACCTATAGATAGCTCAACTGATCCAAATCACTACCAGTTTTATACAATACATAGATAGATATTTTTTATTATATACAGAAAATACCCAGAACACCCGGAACAAATATTTGTAGATCGTACAAACATTTGACCCGAGGCGGGAATCGAACCCGCAACCTCCGCGTCGCAGGCGGACCTGCGCCCGCTGCGCCACATCGGTCGTCAAATAAATGTTTACTTATTTAATGTAAATCTCATTTTCTTCAAAATCGAGCGCGTAACTCCTAACATGACTCTCACGGTTTGAGATTTCCTCTCTGCGGCCCTGAAAATAACTCAGACCGTATAGTTTTTCCAGACCCAGGGTGGATTTGACCAACATTAGAAATAACTATTCCGCGGAATAAAAAATGCCAAATACAACCTGTCAGTTTACTCACGAATAACTACGACTTACTCGGAGAATAGCGCCTATTCGAGTTTGGTCGAATCCAACCTTCATCATCATCATGACAGCCTTCTAATGTTCCCACTGCTGGGACACTGGCCTACTCTCAGGCAAGAGCGATTGGGTCTTAATCCACCACGCGGACCCAATACGGATTGGTGGATGGCACATGTCTTTCGAATTTTTAGTTCTTGAACATGCCGGTTTCCTCACGATGTTTTCCTTCACCGTATGAGAGCACTGGCATTGCGCACATAATTTTTTTGAACAGAAAAATCCATTGGTGCACGACCGGATTCGAACCCACGACCTTAGGATCGGAAGGCGGGGTCACTACCACTAGACCACCAGTACTCTAACCAGCCTTAGTCATTTAAAATTTCTATTGTTTATTAAAGTAAATAAAGAATCTTTATACTAAAATAGTAATGACTATTTTATTTAAACTTTGAAAAACTTTAAAAGCCTATGGTACAATTGTAAAACAAAAAAATGCATTATTCATAAACATTTGCGATACATGCTTATTTATGATGTTAATTAATTGAACCTGTTCAGTGTCCGTTTCGTCCTTGAATATATTATAGTAATTTGCGCGTTGCTTCCGCGAGTGTCGCGAGGTCAGCCTAACTTGTGTACCTAATGTAACAGCGATATTACCGGCGGTCTCAGCCGCGGCGACGACGACGGCCCCGCTGAGCCCCGTAGTCTCTCTTGTCTGGCTTGTTTCCGCGATTCACACTAATCAATGACCTAAATCTTCATGACAGCCTTCTAATCATCGACTGCTGGGATACTATAGGGCCTACTTTCAAGCGAGAGCGATTGGGTTATAACATAATCGCGGAGCCAATACGGATCGGTGGATTGCACATATCTTTCGAATATTTAGTTCTTGGTTATGCCGGATTCTCACAATTTCTTTTACCATTTGAGAGCACTAACATTGCGCACATACATTTTGGTTGAGTCTCCCTTGATCAGCATTTCATCAGAAGTATAGAGATTCATAAAATACTAGCTGACGCCCGCGACTTTGCTCGCGTTGTAATAGTTAAACAGAGTAACTTTTATATTATAATATGTACTATATTATTATTAGTAGGTTGGAGTATGGATGGTTGTCTATAATTTATTATACAATAGATTGTATACAATTTTATTTACAGTAATATATAAATTTACATAACAGCGCTTTATAGGAGAAAAACACAATAGACAGACCAGTTTAGAGAATCGATGCCCACCCACTGCTACCTCTTAAAATAAATTAGCAAAAATGTCAATGGTAGTTAAATGCTCAAATGTGAGGGAGGAGTCTACCGGTTGGCCTCCACGATCCGCAAGTCCGGGTGACGCAGGTTGTCCGACCGCGCGACGCGACGGACGCCGCGGTGGCGGCGGCGCGGGCGCGGGCTCGGGCGATCGTCTATCTGACTGTACCAATAGCGGCAACCTTGAGATTCGGCGCGCGAGCAAGGTCATCGCGCAAATCGTTATCAGCGTGACGTCAGCGCGTGACCTCCACCGAGGTGCCCGAGATAACGCTTGATACCGATGGCGACCGATAGTGCGACGACGCCCGCGCACCCCGCGCCTGCGCCGCGTTCGCTTCCGCATCAACCTGCTACGCCGTAGTGTGGCCCTAGTCCTCGAGATAACACAGAGTACCACATCCTCGCATATATAATTTGCAAAATAATTTGATACTATGTACTCGTAGTTGTTCATAATAAAATTTCTGTAATCATCAAAATATACTGTTGTTTCCTAAGTTTTTAACCGACTAAAAATAATTTAATAAAGACTTCAAAAAAAGGAGGTTATCAATTTGTCTGTATGTTTTTTTTTGTATGTTTGTTAAGCAATTTCACCGCCAGTTATGAATTGAATTTGATAATTCTCTTTTTGTTTGATAGCTAATACTATTTAAATTTTATCAAAATTGGTTCAGTACTTTTTGAATAAATCATAAAAAACTTGTCAATAACTTATATCGCATCATCACATTCAATCGAAAAATTTTTTTAGACTGAACTCGATTTTTGTTTTTTTCTAAAAACTCATTACTATGTATTCAAGACAATGTCGAAATGAATAGCGTTGTGTGAGTGTGAGCAATTTACAATTTTTACGCAAAGTGATAGAAGATTATAAGCTAAAATAGGAGTAATTAGTGCTCATTTTACCTTTTTTTACAAGTACGTTTTTCTGGTCAGTTATCTTTGTTGGAAATCAAAAGGGCAGCGCGTGGCACGTGTCAATGACCCGCATGTCAATGGACCGCGCGTCAATGACTCGTGAGTGCCAATGACCGCTACGGGGCTCGTTCGCTCGATTTTTTTATTATTTCGCCGCCCGTGTCGATTTCCATTAAGGATATGTAATAATTGACCAGTTAAACTTCATCGATTTTTTTCTAAAGTTTTAATACATTATGTAAAAAAAATATTATTTTTTTTGTATAACGATTCCTTGAGCACTAATAATGAAAGACCATGTATATTAAAACTTGTAAATATTAATAAAATAATTTTACTAGCAGGTACGTAAAGTGATCTACAACATTTATCTTCTTCAAACGACATTGGTTTGATATTCAAAACTTTGATCCCTTTTGAATTTTGTTTTATTTTCGGCCTTATTTTAAGGTTGAAACCAAAACTTTATTAGATTTTAACCAAATAAACAAAGACTTGAAATTATTTATGGCTGTATCATCCGGTAAAACAGGAAGAAAAAATTAAACAAGATTTGAACCCGCAGATTTGCTTAGAATCAAATCTGTCTCGCAGTTTTTGCAAAGTTTTAAATAAAATGTTTGCTAAAACTGTTAAGTGTCTTAACGACCAGAAAAATACTATTTTATTAGTTGGAATACAGCCAGATTCATAGCGACAACGTCGATCGAAATCACTTTCTACGTGCTTATCGCGGTTCATTCCGTCCGCACGATATAGTGTCGGCCTTGTGTATTCATGGCCGTGCAAAAATACCAACTTGACATTCTAAATGATTTCCCGATCTTTGAGTTGCTAACCAGGAAGCGGTGGTTAACATTAACCATTGCTCGCGCTACGAGGTCAACATTTAGATTGATCTGGTTTTATGCATAATGAAAATTATATTTAGGTAGAGCAAAGGATTGAGTGATTAATTTGCGAAAACGTCCATAGAAAACAAGTTGAAATCATAAATATTTACTTTCATATACAAGTAGCATGCTATTAAGTAGACATGACTGTAATTTCAATTAACCGTGATTTTAGTTAATAAAGTACACAAAAAAAAGCCCGTTGTTTTTGACCCCCTATGACTAGGAAATCAAGAAACATCTTTATAATAATGCAATGCCAATTAAAACAAAAACACATCATAATTGGTTCATAGTATTGGAGTTAGCTGGCGGGCCTAGTATCAGTAGTCCGATGATTTAGTCCGATGATCGGACTGATGAGACTTTTTAGTCTCATCAGTTCGATGATTTAAATCCTCGGACTACTGAGACTTTTTGTCCGTTAGTGACTGTCAGTAGCTATACTATATTTCTGGCGCTTCGACGGCCGCTCCCGCGGCACGCTCGCTTCGCTCGCTCGTCTCGCGCGTGGTTTTTCACTAACCTAACATAACCTAACCTACTAATTTCAATCTGGGTGGAAAAGTAGATCTGTAGACTTCCAACTTATGGTGGAAAGCTAAGTTGGAAGATGGGAATAAGTCATACTTAGAAACTTTTTGACCGACAGTCACTAACGGACAAAAAGTCTCAGTAGTCCGAGGATTTAAATCACCGAACTACTGAGCCGACAAAGTCTCATCAGTCCGATCATCGGACAAACTAACCGGACTACTGATACTAGCCTGAAATTAGTAGGTTAGGTTATGTTAGGTTAGTGAAAAACCACGCGCGAGACGAGCGAGCGAAGCGAGCGTGCCGCGGGAGCGGCCGTCGAAGCGCCAGAAATATAGTATAGCTACTGACAGTCACTAACGGACAAAAAGTCTCAGTAGTCCGAGGATTTAAATCATCGAACTGATGAGACTAAAAAGTCTCATCAGTCCGATCATCGGACTAAATCATCGGACTACTGATACTAGGCCAGCTGGCGATGGTTGACACAAACACAAGTTCACTACAAACATTGTTCAGTAATCACCATTAACGAAGTAAATTAAACTAGGTTTCGGTGAGGCGATGTGGCCTGAATCCGAATACGGGCACACGAGAGAAATCTCCGAACGCAGCTGGTACGATACGAGCACGCGGCGGGCGAGCGCGGCGAGCGTCGGCTGCAGGAGAAAGGACCTCTTCCTTTACAGCCAACAGTCCCCCAGATGTTCAAGTACCTACACGATCGTGCCATTACATCGCAGCTTTCCCCACTTCAGATATGAATCTTTTGCTTTTAATTATAGCCGTGAGTGAAATGCCTAGATTGTCCTAGAAACGAGGCAGAGTTCGATACAAAATTTCGAGTTTATGTTGGTTTTTAAACAAACCAACATTAGTACGAGTACTTTGACCACGGCAGTGAAAGTTGTTTACATTTAATTGGGGATAAACTATCTACTAATTACCTAACTCATTATATTTAGATAATAAGTTGCATTCCCCTTATAACCGATAAAGATTACCTATACATACGCTAAAATCTAATAACTTTTACTTTTATTGTAAGTTTGATGATTATCTTTTTATGTTAGTACTTACGTAAAATTAAATTAAATGCAAGAATATTATTATGTGAAACAATCAGGTCACTCCACCCTATGTCCTATCACAATTTTAGGCATTCAAAAGTCTTACGTAATTAAATATATTTTAGCTTTGCATCCTATATTTAAGGACACTTGGGTCTTTTGCATTTTCTTTGTGTTTTCTCTGTTGGTTAATCTTTATTTTTTTAATATATTTTTGTAGCCTGTGTCATCCCACTGCAGGTAAAGATCTAGCTGTTCCGTTTCCTTTCCAATATCTCTACTCTTGTTTTTTTAACCCTTTATTAATAATATAAAATAACCAAGAATTAATCACGACAAACAAAAGAACTTGATCGAAATAATGGCTGAAGTCCCCAATCAGACTATCGTGACCGTCAGATTATATAGCAGTTCATATATTAATAAGCTGTGCAAGCGCATGGATTTAGATCTATTCTGCACGAGTGTAAACTCCGCCAGACAGCGGTTAGGCAGAGAGTTTTTTGTTGGTGATGATGATTAGGTAATTTACTTTTTATGTTTTTCATTTTCATATTTCAATTGTTAAATTTATAAGCTGTCTTCCACAAAATATTACGATTGTTTAGGCGAGTAGCTCTTACTTTGTTCTTTCGCTATAAGTATTCTAAACGTGAAAACCTATTATTGGCTTCCTGTTTTGTCATAAGATAGTATATAAAGTTTTATCCGCTGTTGGTTTTCCTAAGAAATAAAAATAAAATAAAATAAAATAAATATTTTAATAAACATTTTTAATAACATTAGCTTACTATCACAAAAGAAATGAAAAGGAACATGTGATAAATGTTTATTACAATGCAATTTAAGCAGCAGTTTCTCCAATAAAATTCTGAGAGATATCAGTCCGGAAACTAGATCACAGGTAGCATCTTTGTCGGTCAGTGGGACAACAAGTACGAACATATCGTACATTTATAAGTGATATCGCCTCAATTTCTCTGGTGGCAAGAACTGGGTGCGGCGGTGATATCTGCGTAGCGTATAATCTGACATCGGATGCAGAGGCAAACACGCACAATGGAAGGAGAAAACGACCGGATGCTGTCATCGCACTCTCGAGCCCGATAACTTATGGCATGCACAATCTACATACAATCAGCGGAGCGGTGTAGGTCAGGGCAGTGGGCCGAGCGGCCGCGCGCCCCGTCTCGGTGTCGCTGGCTCCGACATCACAGAGCACTAAGTTACACACTTATTCAAAATTAAATTTTGGCAAGATTCTTTAGCAGGATTCTACCAAGAATATGATATTTTTGTACACTTACAAGTTGTTTTTGTCAAAAACACTATTAAAAGTAAGCAAAAAACACTGTGCTGAAACTAACTGAAGCATAACAATTATTATGCTTTCACACCAAAAAACATGTGTGCTGATTTTGGTACGTTGCTCTTTGGCAGGCAATTAGCTTGTTTACATTACAAAATATTTTCTAGGCATATACTCGAATTGCTTATAAGTATTTTAGTGCAATAACATGACTCCAAATATTTATTACCTACTTTTGTTTATTTTACCGGACACTGACCCTCATTTAGCAAGAGCTTTGTTTTTAATTATTACAAAGAAAATTTAATGAGAAGACAAACGGACAGTGACCCGAAAAATGCAGGTCGCGGCTTTAAAAAAATGCAGTTTCTGTTCTTTGAACGGTAATTAGCTTACTTCAGCTTACTATTTACTCCAAATACTGATTGACATTAATTTTAACATAAAGCACAAGAATAACAATAAGAATATTTTGATTGTAAAATCTGCAGAGGTTAGTACTCCTGTTTTTTAGTTGCTCTAAAGTATGTTGAACATGAATCATCAAAGAAATAGAAACATAAGAACATTATTTAAATTCAGAAATGGATAGCGCTTGGGTAGTTCGCTTACTCTTCGAGCTTGTTTATTCTGTGCTTCAAACCCATACTATAATTGTAATAAGCATATTATAATAAACATCAGTGGGAGCCAAACACCTACCGCGACGCGTAAGAGGAAGAGCGCCGTATCACTGAAGACTCTCGAAATTTGAGTCTAACAGTATCGGTGCCTCTTCGTTGATATACCGGTACGTGAAAACACTGGTTTTAAAAATCTTGTTTAAAAAAATGAATTGCTGTGCGTTAAGCTCGCTAAAACTCGACAACGGCTGAACTGATTTGGCTGATTTTGACCTTAAAATGTTTGTACGAGTCCAGGGAAGGTTTAAACGGTGAGAAATTATGGAAAAATTATGAAAAAAAATAACGCTAGTGAAACCGCGCGGGTCAACTGGTCTTATATAAGGTCATTCATTATCAACCTGACAAACTTAAGGGGTAGGTTCCACTCATAAAAAAAAATTACTTGTACTTTTTTTTCTCAACGTTTTTTTTAAATTAAAAAAAAAAAAAAAAACACGTAATTCTGCTTCATAATTAGTTATCCTTGTTAGAAATCGAAAAGGCAACGCTCGGCACGTGTCAGTGACCCGCGCGTCAATGAACCGCGGGTCAATAACCCGCGCGTCCTTGACCTGCGCGTGTCCTTGAACCGCTACGGGGCGCGCACACTCGAATATTTCATTATTACGCCGCTTAACTCGATTCATATCATTGTTGATAAATAATAATTGAGCAGAAAAACGTAATCGATTTTTTTTTGTTTACTTGGGATTTATAAGACAATATATACATTAAAATAAAAAAAATATTAGAGGTACATATATTTTTTTTTATGTGTGGAACCTATCCCTTAAGTTTGTCAGGTTGATAATGAATGACCCTGTATATAAAAAAGAATTGCTGTGCGTTAGTCTCGCTAAAACTCGAGACGGCCGGACCGATTTGGCTAGTAATTTTGATCTTGAAATGTTTAAGGAAAACATACGAAAAAATAACGCGAGTGAAACCGCGCGGGTCTAGTGAATGATTTAAATCACGATAGTTTTATTAGTAAATATAATTATAAACCTAAGTTAGCTAATGTATATTTCAATGTATATTCTGTCATCTTCTTTGTTCATTGACTTATGAATGACAAGGAAAAACAATAGTTAGAGAGTCGCTACAATGACAGTTTATTTTATGAATAAAGGGTAACGTGTTCGGATTCAGCCGATACTAAGCAGCATGCATGTAAAGGTACCTAGTCGCAATTAATTGACACGTGGCCGGTCAGTTCGAGGTTACTTAGAGCTACATTGTTTTAGCTGACATTGACTTCTCTACAAGTAAGTAGTACTCATCGGCACACAGAACTGCAAAGACGTGAGCGTGTGGATTGCGACGCAAAAGCGTTTATCAGGCGTAGCGAACACGTGGCTGGGTGCGTGCGCGCGCTCTGACACAATTAACGTGATCCAGCATGATACACAAATAAACCCTTTTCAACCGGGCACTACCCATTAATCATAGTAATTTTATAAAAAATCTAGTAAAAGCCTTGTTGCATAACTGAACGTTGTCCGGCGGAGCTTATTTCATTATTGTAACTTTTTTAAACAATAAATTAAGTTCATTATTATTATTACTTTCTGCGAACGTGTAACAAACACACAGTAATGAAATTTGAATATATAAAATATTTTATAAAAGTTACTATTTTTTCAAATTTCGAATCGTGCTATGTATATGGCATAGTAAGACACGTTTTTAATTCGATCAAATTGTGGCTTTTATTAGATAGGTTTTAGATATTTTAGAAATCGAACCCAATGTCTTTTCGCATCTGCTTTACAATAAAAGTCGTTAAATTTGCAAAAGCTCTAATTCAATATTTTGCATCATTATTCATTCATTATTCACTATGTGACAAAAGACAAAGCCCACTCAATGGACATATTGTCCGGCAGTTTTATTTAGTTTTAAATCCATTTAAGGTGCGGCGGGGGTGTAGTGATGTTAGTGACCTTCAAGCAGCATCATGCGATATTTTTGCTCTCGGCGTTAATACGGAAGACTATTTCAAGAGTCAGGGTCGTCGGCGGCGCCCGTCACCCGCGCCCGCGCCTCGTGGCTGCTGCGCGGCGCGGCGCGGCGTCACGCTCGGTGTCAGGTTTCCGCAAGCTGAAGTGACAACCCTAATCACCCAATTTTCATTGCTATGTCAATGGAAATGAAAAGAAAGCAACAAAAACATCAGTGCCTCATACTTTATTTAAGCATAAAGCCGCTCTCTTCCGCGTACAAAAATACATCACGAGGAAGTTTAGATATTTCAGGTTTAATTTTCCTGTTAATAGTCCAGTGAAGGTTAACCCTAACATTAGGCGTTCAAGGTTTCAGTGTCTGTTTGTTTTTCAGTCGACACTTCCTTTTAAATATTAACAATGATATATAATTAAATAATTAACGAATACCATTAGTTTACAAAAGCATCTACAATGACCGCGTTCTTGAAGTTGCGGTGAGTTCTTGCGACCTCAACCCGCTTATGTGAAGGTAACCCATAGTCATGTAAATAGACAGGAAGCCAATACAATGTCAGGAGCTGATTCAATATTTTTAACTAAGTACACTTTGCATTTGTATGGCTCTGCAGAGTAGGTACATAAATACATAAACTTTGTTATCGAATAAACAATTTAGAAACTAAAAATAATTTAATTTTGTAATACTACTACAAAAGTTATTTAATTAAAATATAAAACTGAACAGTTTTATATTTAAAATAGTATTGAGATAAAAGCTGCTAGCGGATCTACTTTTTCTGGGGCCTTACTCTTCAACGCAATCTCAATTCCAATTTCAATCCAATTCTAATTTACTGTTTGTCCCCAAGAGAACATTGCACTACGTTTAACTTGTCCAATACCGATATTTCGTTCATGAATAAGTCCCCAGGTCTGAATTTTCAATTTTAAAATATTTTAGGTACGTTGTAAATCATTAGGTAAATAGTAGATATACTTTTTAGGAGTTTAATTGTAGGTATTTTGCATATTTAAAAACTTAATAGGCAGTAAGATTATCCAATAACAAAAAACATGTGATACCAAATAAAATGCATGTATGCAAAAATATGTAATAAGGTACCTAAGGAAAGTACCATAACTACTAGTTTTGAACTTACATTATGAACTGAGCTCTTAAGAAATAAGAGCGTTTAGATTTTTTTTACTTCTTACGTTACAAAACCATTGTTATTTCAATTCGCAAAATACAACTGAGATCTGTTTGGAAATGAAACCAAGGTCAGTGCTAATATACATACGACCTTCAATTTTTTTTCCTGATAAATCATCTTCAAGTACCTATCTAATGTTGAGAAACTTGCAACAACAGGAAACATTAAAATTGGCACTGGGTGATTGTATCTATGTATGTATATTTAGACCATAGTTTTTTTTAAATTTTCACAATGTAAGTAAATAGGTGATTTGTTTTTTTCAGTACTAGGCCACTCTACTAAATATAATGACTCTTTAAAACAAAAAACGAAAAGTTCGAAAGACGCCAGTGCAATCCATCAAAACATTGAGCATCCGCATCGTGGATCAATGAACCAAATCACTTTCGTCGAGAGTAGAACCAGTGGGAACATTAGAAGGCTGTCATGATGATGATGAATGCTTATTAAATTATAATTACTATGCATAACTAACCGTCATTCAGACATCATTATTATGAAAGACGATCTTATTCGAGCCTATGTGTGAGGTCCCACTCGTATCCTACAAGAAATGTGGCTTCAATATAAACGATTGTTATTGTTTTAAACACGTGCAATCGACCCAACTCGCTTGCTCGCCTCCGACCGAATGCATCGCCGGCACGAGCGAAGCAACTCGATGACGCGTCGTACACATTCATGCCACACTATGTTTTTGAATGTTTGTTCATAACACTAACGAAGGTCACACTGCAAAAGAAGCTGTTCTTTGTTCATGTGTCTTCTGTTACAAATTTCCAACAAATCTTAGTTATTAAAAGTAATTAAAAAAAACTAAGTTAATCTTCTAATTATGTATTGGAAATTGTACAGGTTTCTTCTCTCTCTGCCTCTAGGTTTGCAGTACTCGCAACGAAAACAAAAAAAAAAACCACCCGAGGATAACGTAGTGAGTTGTGGGTACATTTAGTCATCCCTCGTTAGCATAATTTTATATGTACCTACCTACATAAGACTCGTGAGACTAGTACTACTGTTCATTGTTCCCAATAAAGTTATATTAAACAAATATTTCACTACGTATCTCCACAGTATCTCTAAGAAAAAAACAAAACTGCTCATTTACCGTGTCAATATGCTGTCTCCCATTTTTAAATCAGTTTCTTCCTTATGTAGTTCTTTTTATAGCTTTACTAATAAACCCGGCGCGGTTTTCTATTTCCATAATTCAATTTAAATTTTTCCGTAATTTCTCTCCGTCTGGACTCTTACAAACATTTCAAGACCAAAATCAGCCAAATCGGTCAAGCCGTTCTCGAGTTTTAGCGAGCTACCTAAAGCAATTCATTTTTATATATAAAAGAAGATAAGAAGAAGATTGAGATCCTACTTTAGATGATTGATTACTCTGATGATACTCTGATTAACGCTAATTGTCATGCAAAAGTTGATTATTTTTCCACTTTTACTAATGAGAACAGAATTCAGATTGGCGACTCTTTCGTTACCTGAATTAGATTAAAATCTGTAAATATGCTGTTGATAATGTGTGAAGTTGGTGTTACTTAATTTTCTTCGTAAAGACAATAGAGAAATAAGTTCATATCCTGCACCTTTTTCACTCTCGCTCGAGAGACTTTCCATCTAACGTCTCAGGGTGGTAACACGCAAGTGATATCTATGATGTTGCATACGTACATAGGCTACGGTAACCGCTGACCATCAAGTGGGCGGTACGCTTGGTTGCCACTTTATTAATATAAAAAAAAAAGAGAAGAGGTTGTCCATCAGTAGAAACCACAGTAGAAACTTATGTTTTTTAGATAAATAACATGTGAAATCTGGCAAATAAGCCGCCGCTACATAGAAATCTCAGAGTTCTTTGTGTTGTAAAGTAAGTTACAGGCAGGATACATTAACTTGTAACTTAGAAAAACAAAGGTGAATTCTCATTTTTCTCATATGTTTAACACATTACTACAATACTAACTGAATCTCGCGTGATATTTTCCTTCTCCGTTTTGACGCACATACTTACATTATTCAAAACGAAAAACTCAATGATGCACGTTTTTGATACGAACCCACAATCCTCGTATTGTTATTAAAAGAGTTGTGTCACGCAGTATGGAGCTGGGCCCTGGTCCTTTGTAGGGGGTCTTGATAATTAGATAATCATTGAAGAAACCGTTTATCACTGTTTATTTATTTTATTTTGGCTTCTTTCATAATCTAAAGTAAGTTTATCTTTGTGAAGGAGTGCAACACAATGCAAAACAACATGGCGGGTTTTACGAACAGTTGGGTTATTAACTTGTTATTAAATAGTTTTCCAGTTGTAATCTGATTTCAACTGATTTCTATCAGCAACCTGTCAATAATACGTCAGTTTTCTATTAATATCTACTTATATCTATTGCAATGGAATTACGTATCTAATAGCATGCGTGAAATACTGAAATGTCATTTTGAAACAACGACAAAGAAAACCAAACAGCCAAATCAAAACTGTCAAAGTCAAAATGCGTGACGCTCATTGGCTAATAGCTGTCATGGTGGCCCTCTTGTGTTCCCGTTTTAGAAAACTCAACACAATAAACATTTTTCTATAGAACTTTGTTTGTCTACTTAAAAATAAAATTGTATGTTATTGCTAATCTTATATTTTTTTCCATATTTTCTATGGTGTTACATAGACTTAGGCCACCATGAAATTGGTTGTTTCTTTGAGTACTGTTTGGTACCATATCTTCTTATACCTTCTTATTGGTAGCCTATCTTTTCATACAGGGTCTTTTAAATTAACAAGTATAACTAATAATTGACCGTTATCTATTTACTCAAGATTTTTAACACAAAATGTAAAAAAAAGTACACGTTTTTTTTTTGATGTGTAAAACCTATTCATTAAATATTTTAGACAAATATTAAAGACTCTCTTTCTAATATAAAAATCAATTGATGTTCATTAGTCTCGCCAAAACTCAAGAACGGCTGGACCGATTTGCCTTATTTTGAATTTGTTCAAGTTCAGGGAAGATATAAATAGTATAAAATAATAAAACATGTATTTCTTCAATACGGACATCGCGAAATGATAGTTTAGGGCAGATAACTATATAGTAGGTAAGGTATTACAGGGAACGTCGTCAGTTCTTATTCACTGACAAATTGTGGCCTATCGGTGAAGACACAATTCACCCCGTCCCTGATACGTATACAGCACTGAGACACGTGAGCGCCTGCCACGCAGGTGGTGTGCATTGCACCTGCTGACACTGCACATATGCACGTGCATGTAAAGAGGAAGTACATGTGTGCCCTAAAAGGCAGAGAGTTATGCTCACAAGAATACTCTGCACGGAGGAAGATAAGTCACGATAGCCTTTTTGCAAGATGATTTACTTATAATATTGTGTTCAATTTGCAAATCACAACCTAGTAGATTTTTACAGACAAAGAAACAAAAGTAAGTCTCTACAAAAGACAGGAACGATACTACACTATAACGATACGATACTACACTATAATGATACGATAACTACACTAGTCATATCCAACTACTTTTTAGTACCAACCTAACTTAAATACAAATTGTTAATTTAAAGAAAACCAAAAACCGACTTCGACTAAAAAAAATGTTTCGATAAATAGTAATGACACTAGGAAGGTAGTTATTTTTTTCATATGTTTCTTAGAAATTATTCTAAAAGTACTGAATCAGTTTTGTTAATTAATTTAATAATTTATAAGGGATCACTTCTGAAGAAAGAATCTACCAAATAAAAAAATCGTCAAAATCAATTCATAATAATTGGCGGAGAAATCGCATATCAAACATACAAAAAAAACATACAGTCGAATTGATAACCACTTTTTTTTAAAGTCGGTAAAACCGACTTGGTTGGACCGACGCACTTTTGTTTGTAGTATTTCTGTTCTCTGCCAACGTTACCAATTACCATATTCAGAAGAAGGCTAAAATCTAACTAAAATATAATATCTCTACAATAAGTTTTGCCAAATAATAAAACTAAATATTATTTGGCAAAACTTATAAAAAAAAATCCTAAACTATCCATAGGAAGGATTAGATAGTAACTAATAATTTAATTATGCAACATTGTAGGTTATTGCAGATGATTAGTGATGACTGATGAATGTGATGAAATAGTAGAGTACCTAGAACTTTTAATATAAAATCCATTTAGTTCGCTGAGTAATGCAAAAACAACAATCGAATACGCATTCTGAACTGATTAATAAGATCATTGGCCGCAGGCAGCTGTCCCCGAGTCCTTCATATTATGGAAGGTCCGAGTACGTAAAGTATGTTCTATTGTCGTTACCCCAGGCACAGTATATCTTGTAGTTACTATAGCTAGACACAGAACACGATGTAGTACTAGATACAATACAACACATGCCCCGGGCCTTGAACTTTGTGAGCGTGCGGCAAACATGTTTGTGTAAAACCCACTGCGCACTCATTAATGTGACGTCTCACTTGCCCTGTACCTGTAGCTAGGTACCTAACCTACTAGAACTTTACATTGTTTTATTTACCTGGCTGATTCCGTTACCTTCGGCACGTGGCTTTGCAAATTACCTTAAGTTAGGGCTTATTGAGTCAGTTACTATAAATAGGAATTGCTTCCATATTTTATTTTAGTACCTTTATTTAATTATTTTTGTATGGTAAGGCGTACCTGTGCAATATTTTCCTGCTAAGCCAGGGAATTACATAATTGAAAAACACAAAATACCTACATAATTACCTACCTAGTATGATCCTGAATAAGTTCAGAAACACAGCCAAACCAAACAGCCTGATTGACTTTTCGCGTCGGCGTCGTTTTGTATCATTTGGTAATTCCCCAGTTTTTCCATAAATAACTATGTATAATGGAAACTACGTAGATATTAAGAGGGCACTAGGTAATTAGTATAGTACTTAAAATATAATAAAATTTATTGTGATAAATATAGAAAATAAAGTAACTCGTAGGTGATTTCAGAGGATTATTCCCATCTGTCTGTTTCTTCCCTCAACATATGATATGTTATTTCAATTCTACTTATTCTACTTATCAATTATAAAATCAATTGATAACCGTTTATTGTATCTTCCTGGTTCTCTGACATCAACGCGATCGTCATAATAATAAATAGCAAAACAATGATCGAGGAAAACAATCCTGTTTGCGTTCATATCATAGGTACGTAGTTAATGAAACTCCTTTGTGATGCAGCTATGGAGACGAGGGGCAGCGGCGTAACTAAGGGCTTATGTAGGGGAGCAATGAAAAAAGGGTGCAAAAATCGATTTATGGTAGTGCATTATATTATAATATTGTACATCAGCACAACATACAAACTCTGATGAAATTTAGAACTCGTAAAATCAGGATAACGATCATTTTATTATTGCACTACATACTTATCTACACATTATTTTAAAAAAGTTGACAAATTATATTATTTTTTGTTGGATTTTAAAAATGTAGCAAAAGTAAATCCTAGTAAATCCTAAAAAGTACCCTGAACCTAACCTAGCTTGGTCTCTGCTTCGGTGTCGAGATAATGCCCGAGCCAAGGCCAACGCGTGTTAATTACAATTACCGTGAGTGGACATTCTTTGTTCCAATAATGATTAATGCCGGCCGAGAAGCGAGGAGTATCGTAAATGAGATAACAGGAAGCGTCCGTGTCGCGCCAATGTCACACTGCAAGGTCGCGCTCCGTCATTGCCCGCCCGTCACCCGCGCGCTCTCCCACGTGCTCCCACCGGGTGATCCATCTCTCGACCATTTGAGTTCTACCCTCTTCCCCCAATTTCTCTTCCCCTTGCTTTTCTCCCCATAATAATAGTGTAGTAAAATTTTGAGGGATTGTGTTTTTTTGTGTGTATTCTGGGGGCTTGTATGAATAATAGAGAGTATGCTATGAATAATAAAATAATCTGTAAGTAAATATAACTGATGGAAATCAATAAAACATTTCGAACAGTTTTGAGTGCAAATTATTTTTAAAGTTCTTCATCCATACCCTCACTCCAATGACCTCTACCACAGAACAGACTTTCACGCACAAAGCCACACCCGCACTATAAACAGTTTTCTTGCACTACAGTATTTAGTAGCATGTAGATGCTTTTAGATTTTATATTTTAGTTTATTTTTTATTTTTTCAATAGTTAAATACACTAAGGTAGTTTGTTCTATCTTGCCAAGGAGGGCGCTGACAAATTCTAAATTCTAATAACATTGATTTCAAAATGCAGTCCTGACAGGCAAGTTTAGAACCTGCATCTTTTTATTTTCGGCCGGCAAACTCCTTAACCTAACATTTTTAATAACCTATAACCAGGGCCGGATTAACCATGTTGGGGCCTTTAGGTAATGTTGGTACGTCCGGGGCCTTGTAGCCTGTAGGTACCTACCTACTTTTTTCTAACTTCACGGCGGCACTCTAAAGATGTAGATTCCTTAGAGTACCGCCAGAGTAGTGTCGCTGTAGATTTTTTATATTTTTTTTTAACGCAATTTCCGTCAGCAGACTTTAAAATAATATTTAACGGCGAGCGTAAAGAGCCGCGAAAAACTCAGTTGAACCTTTTGAGCCGCAAAACACAAAGCCAAAAACTAAATCGGTGCACTCACCCGCTCTAAATATCTTCAACTTTTATGAGCTTTTCAACTCAATTTACGTTAGTAATTATAATATAATGTTGAACGACGAGCGTAGCAAGCCGCGAAAAATTCTGAATTTTGAACTTGTTGAACCGCGAAACACGGAGCAAAATTCTATATCGGTGCACTCACCCGCTCTAAATATCTTAAATTTGTTTGAGCTTTTCTATTCAATTTACGTTAGTCGCTAATAAACATTTGTCTAACGGCGAGCGTAGCGATCCGCGAAATATTCTGGGTCTGGAACTTGTTTACTATTTAAAATAGGTTACTTGTTACTAGCTGAACTAACGCACAGCAATTAATTTTTATTTATATAAAGATATCAGTCACCTAGTAGCTAAGCTCTGCTTAGCTTGGGGCTAGATAATGATGTGTGGATTGTCCAGCATTATTTATTTATTTATATTTTTTCATATAATATACCGATACCTATTAATTTGAAGGTGAGCTGCTGGGAGACCAAATTTTTACCTCCAAAACCTGATTATAGATTGGTTTGCTAAAGTTTCGCAAACAAACTTCTTATCTTCTTATCACAAATTACATAATATGTAGAAACTAAACCTGCACATGATTCTAATTATACCTAGTATTAATTTCCAGAACATAAACTGTAACCTTGCAGAAGCAAGAAATCAACAGAATTACAGTTATTGTTCCTGCATCATTGATAACCAGAAATGACACCTAAGTGGGCTGCTCAAGATAGAGATTTCATTGGCATTAATATGTGTTTTTTATCGGCGTATCTACTCCTAATCAGAAAAGCAGCAAGACCTTGAGCCTGACCCTGGATATTTTTATCCGCATACATTTCGCGAGTATTGCGTAGATACGGCACCGCAACGTGATGAGGAACTGGCAACAACACATGTTTTTACACAATATCAGATAAAAACTAGTTAAGTATGTGATAAAACCAAATAAAATACTTATTTACAATAAGTTTATTTTTTTTATTATTACCAATTTAACATATTATTAATACTATTTATAGTTAGAATACTAAAACCTAAAAAACCACTAAGGTTTGAGTTAGTGCTAAGTATATTCATATACACCTTACTCAAAAAAACTGAATTATTTCTCTCATAATAGGAAACCCTTAAAAAGGAGTTTGTATATGTACCTCCTATGTATGTAATTGCAAAATTTTATGCAAAGTACCTATATTTTTATTCTTATTTATTACACGTTTAAGTATAACCTCAAATCAGATTTTAAATCACGTGAAGCACTGTGTGTGACAGTTTCAGTTGAGTTAAGGCGGACAGGATTGGTCGGTCTGGCCACCGAGTAGTATACTAGACTGGCGGGGCGGCGGCGCGGCGCGGCGGTACCGCAGCGACGACGCGACGGCGGCATCGGCAGCGGCGGCGGCGGCGGCGGCGGCGGCGGGAGCGAGACAAGCAAGGCCGCTGCCGAATACCGATCTAGGAAGTCAAGCGTTTTGGCCTCGACCTTGGTTATGCGAAAAATATATTCGGCAACGACGCACACGCCTCGCTTCCCTCCGCCCACTTGCGCCGACATGCTTTACGACCCTCGCTCGGAATATATTTTTATGAACTATTTTCCAAAAAACTGAGTCAAGCAGGTAATTACATAACTAGCAGACACGCACGGTTTCACTCGCGCTATTTTTAAGACCAACGCACAGCAACTTATTTTTATTATAAGACTAGTTGACCCGCGCGGTTTCACGAGCGTTATTTTTTTCGCAATTTTTTCCATAATTTCTCACCGTTTAACCTTCCCTAGACTTATACAAATGTTTCAAGACCAAAATCAGCCAAATCGGTCCAGCCGATCTCGATTTTTAGCAAGACTAACGCACATCAACTTATTTTTATTATAAGAAGATATATTTAAAAATAACTAAAACTAATAATTTTTTAACTTTTAAGTTACAAATTATTTGTATTCTGTACTTAGATAAAAAGTAGCTTATGCAGGGTTCGTCACACGTGTATTATAGGTACGGGTACCCAAATCTACGGGTAATCTTATGTATGATGATGAGGAACCATGCTTTAACTTAAAGCAAATGTTACACCATCTTTGTAATAAGATTAACAGAATCGCGGAAAAGATTGAAGGCCAAATAAAATCTTTGTGAAAAAAAATATAGCCAAGTGGCAAATAATGCGAATTATCATACACGGAAGTGGTTTTACAAGATGTGACATAATAGATATTAGTCATATCTGGCAAAATATTTAGTGTTGTATTGCTAGGACGTATTCGCCGCGTGATGCCCTGACTCATCCAGCAGAGGTGGTACTTTAATCAAAGGATGACGTAGACGTGGATCTGTAGAATTAAACAATTAGGTTCCAGAATGTTTCTCTAATACAGTTAAAGTGGCCACCGAGCATACGGCCCAACGTAGTTCACCTGAACTAAGACGTTGATCGAAAGTCTAATGTAATGTTCCTGTAATTTCACCAAAACCATACCCCAACCATAACACAGCAATGCGAGCATTACTGCTTGGCGGCTGAAATAAGTATGTGCTGTCCTTAATATCTGAGTGTGTTATTCTACTCTCCAGGAACTAAAGTATGGTCAGCCTTCACTCCGGCATCCACGCGTTGGTTTCTTTAACTATTTGAGAGCTCTATTTCAAATCTACGACCTAAATCATAAGGCGAGGGGTGCTCTATTTAAATGAAGTATGGGGATAGCACAAAAAGTTTTTTATAGAAATGAGAGCTCCAAAATGCGAGATTTTAAATACATAGGCTTGAGTAAAATGCTCCACTTTTTTCCTACTAGGTCTCTATAAAGTTGTGTCCAACTCCAAACAGATATTACTTTTACTAAAAAGGATGTTTTTTATGTATCCGAAAGCACAGCTGATATTATCGATTTATCATCGATTTACATGTGAAAATTACATGTAAAGCGATGAATCGACATGACATTTTTAAGTTTTTCAGAGACATTTCATAAAATTTTAATTTTAATTGTATTTCGTTTTTGGTTTTTGATTATTATATGATTGTGTGTCTATTTATTTAATTAATTGAGTGTGTATCTCTACTTCTATGGAACTCGTGTCCGAAAAAAAATATTTTTTATTTTATTTTATTTACTAGTACTACCCGAAATATATCTAAAAATATGTCTATACGTACCAACCTACCTAGTACCTAATACGAATACCGTAGTAGAAAATAAATCTGAACTTCTTCTACAAAGGACACCTATAGACTAATAATGTGTACCTATAAAACTTGCCCCATAAATGACACGAAATCGGACAATCGGAAAATTTCGGGACACGAAAGGGGGTAATTCTGCACACAAGTTCAGCTTTTTTTAAATGCTTTTTTTCTAAACAGCTTTATGACGATCATAAATAAATAAATAAATAAATAAGCCTTTTCTGTGTAAATAAATTTGATATACGGTAGGTATAGATCAAACAAGCATAAAGTCAAAACCTACATAAAGTCAAACACGCACAAAGTCATACAAGCATAAGCCAAACATACAAAAAGTCAAAAGATAAACACTACGCATGTTTAGAAATTATTAGGTTTAGGTGTTAGACTTTTTTTTATTTGAGTCATTGGTTCATAGAACCATATTATAGTCTTTGCTAATATTATAATGTTTTATTGGACACAGGTTTTAGTGTATATCATGGGACTTTTTCGGTAGGTAGGTAGGTAGCGCCGGCACGCAACCGAGAAATAAACCTGTCAAATCGATAATCATTATAAACCTTTCTCTAAATGTGGTTTTAATGTCACGTCTTAGGGCCTATCTAGTAAACCTAGTTTTGTAGCCAGCCAGTAAAAAAATAATTAAATAATTAGCTAATTCAACTTCGTCTGGTTGATAAACTAAGCGATGTAGACCACATAGATATAAACACACACATAAAGTACGTAGTACTAGTATCTTCTGTTCCTATAGCTAAACTGTTTTATCAAAACTTTTTTTATGCAATGAAGTTTTTTCTATCTATCTATCTTATAAGGTAAAAATAAATCATTGCATATTCCATCCGGTGGTAATTGAAATACCAACAGACTTTATATTAATGATTTTTGTTCATTCAAATAATTATTTGGATATACCTGGCCGATGTAAAAAAGATGGGAACGCGCATGGATGATGTCATAATTAGATTGAATTCGCAGAAACACGCGTAACAAGCTTATATGAGTCGTTCTGAACAGTCCGCCGGTATTATGGCAATATTCACCCTTGCCATTGTTCTCGATCTCTTACGCAAAACTGTTTTATAAATAATGGCAACTGGACTGTTTTCATTTACTATGTAAACAGTCGCGAAGCACCTACCTATATTCGAGTATGTTCGAACTATATTATATCCAGGTACTGTTCTGTGCTATTTAAGCCAAAACTAGTAGAGTTATCAACAAAGTCCAAACTTTTAGATTTTAAACCACAATTGTGTATAACAACGGACACAGAGCGCGTTTTAATAATTGAAATCTTTTCTATAAGAAGAGTTATCAATACTTTGTGTTATTGATACTTTCAACTATCAATTTAAAAAAAAAACATTTTATGAATTACCAACTCAAATAGTAAAATTACCGCTTCAATGAGAACTGCTTTACCTAGAGTACCTACATGCAATGCAGACATAAGGATATTTCCTTTCACCGCACAATACGATGTATGATGATGACTAAAGCAGCTTGCTCGTTAATGTTCGACCTTAATCTTGAACGATAGAGCACAGGCGCCCCCCTCCTTATCAGACACTTGTTGACTCTCGCTGTAGCACTGAGGTACTGTTACACACTCTGTGGCCTCGCCTTATTTACCTGAAGCGAAAACACGTCATAGGGCAGGCTGGCATGGCACAGCAATCTGCTCATTGGTTTTTTAGCCGAAATATCAGCAGTATACCTACTGCATGGGTACGCGTTATATCGCTCATGTTATGTAATAATAAGGTGTTCGTAAACCAAAATAGTTCTGTTCGAAAAATTTATGTGCGCAATGCCAGTGCTCTCATACGGTGAAGGAAAACATCGTGAGGAAACCGGCATGTCCTAGAACTAAAATTCGAAAGACATGTGCCATCCACCAATCCGCATTGGGTCCGCGTGGTGGATTAAGACCCAGTCACTCTCGCCTGAGAGTAGGCCAGTGTCCCAACAGTGGGAACATTAGAAGGCTGTCATGATGAAACCAAAATAGCAACCGACTTCCAACGACTGAACTGATTTTGATAAAATTTAATATGGGATTAATAATGGTATAGTTTCATCACTGGTATTATGTTATCTGTGGCCATACCAACTCGAGTTAGAAAACAATCAACTCGTCACATCGCTAAGGTAAGTAATCACCGTCACAATATAGGGTGTATATAATAGGTTGGTGAAAAAGTTTCTTCGCATTTTTTAAGAAAATTCAAAACATTTTTTAATATAGTTTATTAACATTTAACTAAAGTACCATTTTGTTCGATAACTTTTTGCTATCTTGTAGGTAGGGACATGATCCCATTGCTATAGAAATTTTGGGGCTTCTGATCAAAATACCGCGACAAGTGGTTTTGGCAGTCCTCTCGTGATGTTAACCTGACACTGCCTAATGAATTCTGAAGAGACCGAAACAGGTGGAAATCGGAAGGTGCAAGGTCAGGACTATACGGTGGATGCATTAACACCTCCCAGCCAAACTCTCTTAATTTTTGCTGAGTGGCTAAAGATGTGTGAGGTCTAGCGTTATCATGATGAAAACCCACACCCCTTCTGTTGATTAATTCGGGCCGCTTTTTCTCAACTTCTTGCTTTAATCTCATCAGTTGTTCGCAGTAAAGTTCAGAATCGATGGTCCTGCCTGGTGGTAACAGCTCATAATGAATAATGCCCTTCCAATCCCACCACACACACAGCATCACCTTGTTGCGAGTTAACCCGGGTTTCGCCGCAGTCTGTAAAGCCTGACCGGCCTTTGACCACGACCTTTTTCGCACGTTCTTATCGTACGTGATCCACTTTTCATCACCAGTTATCAGCTTCTTCAAAAATGGTTCGGTTTCATACGTCGTAATAAAGAATCACAAATGAGTACACGGTTCATTAGGTTTCTTTCAGTGAGCTCGTGAGGTACCCAAATATCGAGCTTTTTTGTGTACCCAGTTTTTTTCAAATGTGCCAAAACTGTTTTGTGGTCAATTCCCAGTTCTTCAGCTACGTCGTAACTACTGATATGCCGATTATGCTCTACTTTTTCAAAAATGGCATCCATTTTATCCGTAATAGGGCGACCAGAGCGACTTGCATCTTTGACATCAAAATTTCCGGATTGAAAACGCTTAAACCAAATTTGTGCTACTCTCACAGACACTGCATTAGGTCCATAAACATCGTAAATTTTTTTCGCGGCTTGCGTTACATTTTTACCTTTTTTGTAGTAAAATTTTAAAATGTATCGAATTTCTTCATTAGATTCACTCATCTTGACAGTACGAAAAACAAATAAAAATCACACATTTTCCTAATTTGAATTTGGAATTATGTTCTTTAAAATTTAAACTTCTAATGATACCAAAACCAGCCAGATACAAATAGTATAGGCAAATAGATTTTATTACAAGTTCATACATACTATAATGCGAAAAGACTTTTTCCCCAACCTAATATTACTCTATTCGGTATTCTTATTCAATACTAAATCAAAATCATAAATTCAACGTAAAATATTTCTAAAAAACGCAACGTTAGCGCGTTCTAATATACTAGTGGCGACATCTAGTTACAAACTGCTTAAGCTAGTGACATAAGGAGCTGCACATTAACAATAACTGGGTCAGTTATTAATACTGTGCCATGTACGTTTTTTATGATTTATTCATAAAGTTCGGAACCAATTTCGATAAAATTTAAATGGGACCACCTCTGAACTATTACCTATCGAACAATAAAACAATCATCAACATCAATTCTTAATTGGCCGCTAGCAAGCAACAACTGAAACATGCTTATAAATAACTAGTAGTTCTGCGAACAGGAGACCAAACACACACTTTTAAAAGTATAAACAATTTCCTGCAATTTGAGGTGCTATTCTGCTCATCACGCCGAAGACCATCATCAGATCTTTACCATTTTTTTATGAAACCTATACTTAAAGTGTGTCAAATAAAAAATGAACCATCGAAATTAGATCTCATAAGGCAGAGTCCCTTTTTTGCCCCCTTTTGGAAGAAGTACCTCTCCGATCGAAATCGATCCTAGAGGACAAAGAAAAAATATAAAGTCGTAAAACTTGTATACCTACCTAGTTACGTCCAGAACTTAAACAGAGACGCTTCGTTTAATTCTCTCGCTTCGCTCGCTCGGTCACTTTTTCATGAAAATATTAACAAAAAGGATTATTTAGCTGAGCAGATGCTTATCCGCTTACTGTTTTTTTTACTAATTTATGTTTTGTATAACCTTCTGAATGAAGCGCACCTAAACGGGTGCGCTATGTGGAAGCTCTTTGGGGCGCTTCAGCAAAGCGCGCTTCATCTGAGTGCGCTACGAGGAATGCCTCTAAATTCCAATTTAAAACTAAATCACGAGGCACCGGTGGGCGAGATTCTGCGAAAGGTTTGGCGCTACGTGACCAGCGGAGGTTAGAATCCTTAAATTAATGCCAACCTGCATAATTTACTCTTCTTAGAATTATTGAACGGCACTTGTATTTGAACACAATGTGTGCACAAAGTTGCCTTATCCTGCCTGATATAAATAAATTCAGTAAAACCTAAAAGTACACATTGATATTTTATTGATAATAATAGCGGGTAAAAATGATAAAATATCATTTTTTTGCATCTTAACCAAACAAAGTAAGCTTAAAACTACAAAAGGTACACAGTTATTTGTAACAAGTTAACAAACAACACTGACTTTGTGGAATATAACAAAGCTTACACTGTGCCTTATATAAATAAATAACAGCCATTATATTCCTGGAAGACACTGTTTGAGCCCTTTGTCGCATATTAACAACTGTTCTCAATATAGTATTTATCTGATAGTAACATACGAGTGGCCTATATATTTTACCATAGAATTTAGATATTGTTCACTTGAATTCGAATAATATTGACTTTTTTGAAAAATGTATATTTGTTTGCTGGCCTAGCGCCGAAACGTAAAGTGCCTAAATAAAAAGTAAACGTAAAAAAATAATACCTACAAGTAATATGGTGCTAGGTACTCGTAGTCTAGTGACTGGTCTTACCAGAAACATTGACACGTCTTAGAACAAAGTGATAGGCTAAAACCATTTGTAGAAAAAATATTTTTCAAAACAAGCTTTTGTCAGGTCATTTGACATTTACTAGATCAGCTATAATTACTTACTTTTAATTTATTTTTTAATTAGATATCGTTATTTTGTTATTCTCTGCAACAACTTTCATTTGATAACCTTATTATCGTAGGAAAGCATAAAACAACTTAGTCCGCCATCTTTAGAAGTCCGCCATATTGGATTTAGAGTAACGTCACTTTATTTTTTGAGTTATTCTCAGCAAGCCCTTTCATTTGATACCCATATTGTAGGAGTGCATTCAAAATAACTAGTAGATCTTGGGTTTTCCACCATGTTGCATTTAGAATGACGTCACAATGCATTGTCATCTAGACTAAACGTGTAGGACAGGTATTAAAACTTTCAGATCAATCGGTTGAAGAAAATAATATCTGCTTCAAAATTGAGTTGCAAGAAAAAAAAGAGCTTGAGTTGTAAAATATAAGATGTGTCTCGAAAATATATTTGTCAGAGATACTTTGAGTGTCCTGATGATTATACATTATACCTACCCAATCTAATTACCTAGGTACTTTATTACTTACTTTATTTATTAGGTACTTATTTAATTACTTTTACCCGCCTTATCGAGGATCTGCAACTGCGTTCCCGGTTCTATAGATACCCTACCTAGATATAGATTACCTATGTTTCCTTCTAAAAGTAGCGAGATCCCGTACTCATAACTCGCTTTACGGTACGCGCTCGTACGTCACTGAAGTCGGCCCTGAGCTGATCATGAGTAAACACTACAATCTACACCGTTCAAGCCAGCAGAGGCAGAATATGCAAGACAGAGTTTAGACAGAACCTTAGTGACCTTTAGTGACCTATGTCATATTGGAAAAAAATATGTCAATTGTCATTATATATTATTATATATCTGTAATAGTCAGGCGTGGTGCTTAACATCAGGCGGGCGCGCCTTGATTGTCTTGTCACTTACTGACATGCATAAAAAAAAATTGGTCGCAACTTAACACGTGTTCAGTTCTATTACAGTTATTTTTAACAACACGTAACATTCACATACACAACCCCACACTGTGCTCTCATTTTCTTTAACAGAATTCAAGTAGATACACCTACCAGCCTGTAAGTACCACAACACTCAGACCAGGAACAATAATTTATACTGCAGCTGGACTGTAATTAACCCAGCAACCTCGCGCTTTTTTTTATAAACTATATAAACATAATATTATATCAACTAGAGAGCATTGGCAGTGAAGGTTTATGTGGTTTATACCCAATTTAATGTCACATAATCTCGTGTGGTTCATACTAACAATTGACTACCTAGCTAATCATATTTCTGTGACACGAGCAATCGACGCGCAGACATCGCTGACTTCCTTGTTTGTCTTTGTGCTCTTATTTTTGCAAAATAATAAAAATACAAATGGCAAGGTCACTGTGACCTTGTTTACTAGGAACCAATGTGCCGGATTAGGTTACCTACGTGTACGTATTTACATTAATGTTCATTTACATTAATACATAACAAGCATCTAACTACAAACTAACAATCAGTGATAAAATAAATAAAGAGAATTGTAGAGACAATAGCAAATCATCATAATTATTGTCATAGTAGTAGGGTACTTACTACTTACGTGTTTTTTTCTAAATAAAATTCGACATATTGAAATGTAAAGGTACCCTTAAAATGATAAACGCATGATAAACGTCTTACAATGAGCTTTTAATTTTCACTTTATTTTAACCGAGACTTCAATGAAGGAGGAGGTTATCAATTCGACTGTAGATATATGTTTTTTTGTATGTTTGTTACGAGATTTCGGCTTTAGGAATTGATAAATTTTATCGAAATTGATTCAGCGCTTTTTGTCAATCATAAAAAACATGTAAACAATTTACACCCCTTGTATCTGCACATACCATCAAAAAAAATTTTTTTTATGTGAAAGACTGTTTATAAATTTTTTATTTATCTTTGAGGTTTATGCTGCCATCTTTTTTCACTGACTGAATGCTACTGACAAATTGTACTATGAATATGAGGGAGGGTATTCAAAAATGTATGTGCACAAGGCCAGTATACTCAACGGTTAATGAAAACCTCTTGAGGAAACCAGGTCTAAGAACTGAAAAGTCAAAGTCAAGTCTCATCAATCACTCTTACTGGAGAGTTGATGTATATATTTTAAAAGAGCCGTCTCTCGTCCCATTTACGCGGATTCTTCTGACACCTCACGGCTGATACCTGTTTTTGATGATTTTCTGCATGCATGCACTAATATGAAACATGGCCCCGCCGATCGCGTATCTTATTCACCTGATCCGTAGTGATAATGTAAGTACCTAACTGCTACAAGCCATTCCATTTTTCTTTTTGTCTTATATTATTTTTTATGAGATTGGTTGATAATGCCTAAACTCATAAGATTATAATTCGTAATAAAATTATTAACTTACAATCAATACATAAACATTATATTTAACATTTGTATCATGGTCAACTAAAAGAGAAACAAATATCAATATGCATTGAACGAATGTGTGTCAAGAGTGTGCGCCGGCCGTAGGATCACAGCTTGCCTATTCACTGTTGGTGGTTCTGTGCCGCAGCCGGCCGGCTCGCTGCATCTGTCCGTCCAATCGAGGGCGGCATTCGTAACACCAATGCTGCCAACTAATAAAAATATTTACTTGGATTCTTGAACCCCCTAAAATACTGCTTTGTTCAGCTTAGCAACCCGCCCCGGAGCTCAACCCTTTTGTAGCATTTATTTTGTTAGGCACAAAATTTTTGTTCTACGTCTCAGGATGGCAACGCGTGAGGTATTGCAAGCATCTTCATAGATTACGGTAGTAGGTCGTATGCACCATGCGATTTTAGTGGTACCTATATATATATTTTTTTCGTTACTAATCGTTACTGAGCTTTGGAGTATTTAATACATAAATGTTTTTTCATTTATTATTACTCGTAGAGTCGATTGATCTGGCAGAACATGACAACTGGCAACATTGGCAGCATCATGCATCTGTCTTCCGAATGAGGGCGTCATTGTTACGGCCGGCGTTCAACGAAACTTAATTGGCCCGACCTAGCTCGTAAAAGCGTTGTAAAAAGTGTGAAGGTCTGGCGGAGGTAAGGACTCGGCAGAAAGAGGTCAAGTGTAATGCCTCGCGTACCACTGACCTCATTTTGGCTGCTGCAGCGTAGCCGTGAACGCTCGCCTTTCATACAAATATTATGTCCATAGTTTGCTATAATAACGTTTTTAAACAAATCATTTTAACTGACTGAATTTTGTAGATTTTTACAAAATTTTGTTAATACTATAATAACTCAGACCTACACATAAAGCGTCGTGTGAGAGTACTGTACAATACAAAAATGTAGTATGTGTGCAACGCTCTCAAACGGTGAAGAAAAACATTGTGAGAAAACTGGCATGTCCAAGACCTTTAAAAAGGTCAAGCCGACCACACAAGACCCAATCTTTCGCTAAAGGGTACGCCAGTGTCCCAACAGTGAGAACATTAGAAACTGACTATAGTAGAGTGCTTATTAAAAACTGAATTTATCCGGAGCAGATACACGAAATAACTCTGAAAATGTTTTGACCGAAAACGATATTTTTCACACAATCAACGAGTTTTTACACCACGTGTTAGCATGTGAAAGTAGGTCACCATAAAAATTCAACTTTTCCGAACAATAATAATTTAACCCTTGAAGGTGTGGAACAAAGGATTTCTCTGAACAAAAAATAATTGAAACAAGGCAATTTAACTCTTTTGTTTCATGTTCAAAAGCGTCATTGCCAGTCTTCTCAAATAATGAGACACAATGCATCCGGAAACAGGTCGTGGGAGAAGTGACCTCCCGATGTCGAATGGAACCTTCAGCTGCTATTATTAAACGTTACGGCCGTGAAATCGGAGCAGTGACATACATCGCACCCGAATAATACCATATACTCCATAATTCATAGGAACCTTGGCCCCAATGCCATGTAGGTACTATGATTCAACCCAGACACAGACACGAAGTCTCTTCCCCTTTAAAACAATGTCATCACCTACATTTTGAAAACATGAAGGTATAGTTTAAACGATTCGTAGATGAACTTGAATATGTTATACATTATACATTATTCTATTACTATAATCACATCACAGCAAACCACTATCAGTATAGGTACATAACATACACATACACACTAATTAATATTCTGTCCATCTTTTCCATAACTACTCATTCTAAATAGTTTTGTCGCATTGTCGCATGAGATGCTTTTATTTTTAACCGACTACTAAAACGGAGGTTATCAGTTCGATAATCATTATGATTGACCGAACTGATTGACTGACTTGTGCTTACATAATTATTTATTCAGCTAAAAATTACAACATCCACGTAAATATTTACCAGTAGAGATAGCTTGGTATAAGCCTGGAATAGGGATAGATGGAACAGGTCACTCAACATGAGAGACATGACAAAGTTTAAGTTAACAGCAAATTGACCTATGCATAAGGTCATTTATTTTATAAGATTTTGTTTATTTTCTGAGTTTCGTATTACTTATAACAGAAAAAATCGTAAATAATAACTTTATTGTCAGTTTGTTTGACTCAAATGTCTTTGGTATAAGTACTAACACTACTAACTCAATAAATGCTTGCACACAAATAAGCGCAACCGCCCGCGACTTTGTCTATGCTTCGTCTATGACTATTTTACAAGAGTTTAGATATGCGTTAAATTTCACGAACTCCTTTCTTTCTTAGTACCCCTACTCATGAAACTAAATATACCTTACTCTGAAAACTACAAGAGTTTTGGCAGTGCGTTGTTTGTGAGTCCGTCAGTCTCCACGAGTTTATTTAGGCATTGATATTGACGTGCAAGTACAAGTACTATACCTTTATAGTACTTTAAACAGTTATTATACAGTTTAAAAACAACTCTCGTTACCGTTATATTTGTATATGAGCATTGTTTTTGGATGCAGCATTAATTTTATTAGAAAAAGGTTATTTATTTGTAATAAGTATTTTTTATTTTGTGATTCCCTTTTCTGTGGATGCAATGTAGGTAAATAAGTACTTATAAATGACAATAGTACATAAAGCAAAATGGTTTTGTCTAAAACCAAAGACATTAAGAATAATCTGTTTTTATGCTCAAAGTCTAAAACATAAACTTCTTTGTGAAGACGACCATGAGCTCTTGTTAGCCTTATTACAAAATTCTTAAGAGCGTACCTAACCTTATGTTCGAACGTAATTTTGCGCTTAGCCAATGACTGCCGCTGCCTGAAATGAGAGAAAAACTCGAGTAGTTTTGAGCACGTTTTGATTTGGATCTCAGGAACGCTATACCATTAAGTATTTCAAGGTGATAGTCATTCTGATGGGTAATGCAAGAACTAAGTATTTTAAATTCTAAAACCCGTTTTTTATTAATTTAAATAACAACCAAACTAAACTACAGAGTTTTTCTTTTAATCCTGACCGCGTGGCGTGGCTGTCACAAGTAGGGATTGTAAAACTGGAAGGTATTCAAAACCGGTTTTGAATTGCGGTTTTGAGGGCCCAAAACAGGAAACTGGTTTTGGCTCCATTTTTGGCAACATTTTTAAATATTCTTTTACTAGCTGACCCGCGCGGTTTTTCTCGTTGGTTAAACTTTCTCTGGACTCCTACAAATATTTTAATTTTAATAATTAGCCAAATCCAAGCCAATATAATTTATATTAATTAAGAAATATTAAAATTTAACATTTTTTCTTTGGTTCCCAAAAAATTCAAACGCGATTTGAAAACAAAACTTTATTTATTTATCTATTTTTAGCCTAAATTGTCCCCCTGCCTCCCTTTTTTCCAGTTTTTTCTGTCCCTTGCTGCAGTGGGCCAGTCTGGTTGATGCACATTGAAAAAAAAAACCAAAATCAAAAACAAAACCTTGATAACAAAAAAAATGTAAAATAGTAGTTTTGCGCATGTTTTGATTTGGCCTTAAGGAACCCTATGGTACTTAAAGATAATTGTCACTTTCATCACCATGGGTACGCCAAATAACTATTTATTCGGTTTTAAAAATAGTTTTTTGATTATTGGTCTAGTTTTTTTTCAAACAAGTAAATAACTGAGTTTTTTTCTTATTATGGATCGCACGGGCGTGAGAAGTGCCGCAGCGAAGCACATTCTTATTTCAACTTTAATTCAACAACGTTGCGCTTAAAATAAATGTCCAAGCGTCGAGGTTAATATGAACTTAAAATAATACTAATAGTTCTACGAACAGAAAACCTCACAAGCACAAACTTTTAAAAATAAGCAATTTAATGCGTTTTACCGAGGTAATTTGCTCATCACGCTGATGATTTTTATTAAATCTTCTCCAAATTTTTATAAGACCAGCTTATGGTAAATAAAAAAAACAATCTAAATCGGATCTCGTAAGGCGGAAATATTCAGTAGCCTCATTTTTGCTCCTGTCTGGAGGATGTACCTCCCCAATAAAAATCGCCAAAAATGAAAAATATCTATGAAGATTGGTTGAAAAATGGGACCTTTATGCGATTGACTGCCTGACTGACAAAAGCATTTTTGGCCAATGTCTAAACTGAGACGCTTCACTCGTTCGGTTAATTATGATTAACTAACTGACATCAAATCAACTCATCATCTCTTTTAAGGAGGTGATGCTCCACAACACAAAGCAAGCTTCGTGAGCTGATTATATTGAAATTGAAAATTAAATTCTGATATATTTGTTGTGTTGTTGTGACTTGTGTTGCATATCGAAAGAAAGATAATATTGCCAGCTTTAAAACGGTGCCACAAACACTTCTAGGAACCATGGAGGTAATACGTGACAACATTGGATAGAAGTGCGTTCCAAAAAGTTGATTTAAATCTATAAAATAATGTAATTCAATAACGGAAAAACCGAAGTTAAAACCGGTTTTGGCTCTCAACTCCGGTTTTTTAAACTTGGTAATTTTTTTCCGGTTTTCCAGTTTTCACCAAAACCGGAAACCGGTTTTGCAATCCCTATCACAAGTCCTTCGGCGAAGAGAATTTTAATTACAAATTCATTTAAACATCGTTACGTTTGAAATAAAAATGTCCAAGCGTCGTCGAGTCGAGTTGCTAATCTTATGCTAAGTTTTACTTTTAAACTAGCCTAATAAGCTACAGCAGACAAACTCAATTGACATCCGGAGCCAAAATACATTTAATCAATTGCTAGCATTAACCTTTCACACGTCTTTCCTGGCCTGTAATTCCACTGATGAGTTGTCTCATGCCTATTCCTTGGTGGACTAACTGGGATATTTTTGAATTTCAAAAAGGTGTAACTGAGTGATGGTTTAGAAACTTAATAGAACCATAATAGGACGTTTCTACTTACTTTTTTTTACATATGAAAAATAAACGCACTTTTATACATAACTAGCAAACCCGGCGCGTATCACTCTCGTTATTTTTTCGCAATTTTTCTATAATTTCTCTCTTTAATTTTAAGCGAACCTAACGCACAGCAATTCATTTTTATACAGGGTCATTCATTATTAACCTGACAAACTTAAGGGATAGGTTCCACACATAAAAAAAAATATATATACCTATAATTTTTTTTTTATGTATATTTTGTCTTAAAAATCCCAATTAAACAAAAAAAAATCGATTACGTTTTTCCGCTCAATGACTATTTATCATTGTTGGGAATCGAGTTAAGCGACGTAATAATGAAATATTCGAGTGTGCGCGCCCCGTAGCGGGTCAAGGACACGCGCAGGTCAAGGACGCGCGGGTTATTGACCCGCGGTTCATTGACGCGCGGGTCACTGACACGTGCCGAGCGCTGCCTTTTCGATTTCTAACAAGGATTACTAATTATTAAGCAGAATTACGTTTTTAAATATAATAAAAAATTAAAATATAAATAAATTGCGGGTTAACTCGCAACAAGGTGATGCTGTATGTGGGGTGGGATTGGAAGGGCATTATTCATTATGAGCTGTTACCACCAGGCAGGACCATTGATTCTGAACTCTACTGCGAACAACTGATGAGATTAAAGCAAGAAGTTGAGAGAAAGCGGCCGTAATTAATCAACAGAAGGGGTGTGGTTTTTCATTATGATAACGCTAGACCTCACACATCTTTAGCCACTCAGCAAAAATTAAGAGAGTTTGGCTGGGAGGTGTTAATGCATCCGCCGTATAGTACTGACCTTGCACCTTCAGATTTCCACCTGTTTTGGTCTCTTCAGAATTCTTTAAGCAGTGTCAGGTTAACATTACGAGAGGACTGCTAAAACCACTTGTCGCGGTATTTTGATCAGAAGCCCTAAAATTTCTATAGCAATGGGATCATGTCCATACCTACAAGATGGCAAAAAGTTATCGAACATAATGGTACCTACATACTTTAGTTAAATGTAAATAAACTATAAAAAATGTTTTGAATTTTCTTAAAAAATGCGATGAAAGTTTTCAACCTATTATTTTCATAAAGTGCCGCATCCATTCGCATTTCAGTCAACTCGTGTACGTAATAAAATTGCCTTCTCTACTGAGTCTTGAACAAAAGAGTCGAACACTCGTTTGTTTTTTTATATTATTTTTACGAATTTGTTTTGTTCAATGAAAAACATAAACTACCCAAAGATGGCTACATTTTAATTTAACTGAAGAGAAATATACCTACCTACCTACGAGTATAACTAAGCAGTATCTTCTGACGTCGTCGCGTCGTTATAATTCATTGTGCGTAATGCGATAATACGCACCTTCCCATCTTCTTCTATTTATTTTAAGATAGAATAGTGGAGACTAATTTAGTAAAATTCAAATTCGATATACAGGGTGTAAAAAGACTACTACCGAAAACAGGGGGGGTGCAATCAGTGGTTGCAAATTTTGGGGTGCTGTACTACTGTGCTGTAGTACCAACCCCTTTCGTTTTCGGTAGTCGTCTTTTTACACGGTGTAGTATTTTGAAATAGTTTTTACACTACGAGCACCAAAATTTATATTATATTTCTATTACAGGTACTAAAAATTTATAATTTTTGGTTCTTGTGCTGTAAAAACTATTTATTAGTAGGTCTATTTTAACCGTCATCATGACGTCCAGCAACTAGATAAATAAAACATGGACATTCATGTCTTATTTTATATCTTTTATGTGCATAGATATATAATGTTTTAGAATACTACTATTCCGTATTTGGACCACGTGATTTAAGACCCCCAACCATTTTCGCGCAATAGTAAGTCAGTGTCCAGGCAGTGGGATATTTTAGAAGACTGTGGTCATAATGATGGTCTGATATCATTTGGATGCACGCCTCGGCCGAGTAAGTATTATTATGTAAATACTAAGTAGAGGTAGTGTTACATTTAAATTCAAGTAGTTTTCCACACCTGCTAAGCCCATCGAACACCAGTTAACAACAGCACTAACAACAGTAGGTATCAACTTAAATGATCGTCTTTCAAACAGGAGAGGTCGGATAATATTACTTCAAGGTCTGTTGGCGGGCTGACCTCGGCGTATCGGTCGCGGAGGACAGACGGTCGCAAATATTTGCGCGTGTGAGAGGCGCGAGGCGGGAGGGGTGACCTTGCTGTACGTCTGCCACGCGACCTTGATCTTGAGACGACCGGCAGCGGCACTGCCACACTGCGCTCGCGGCCACACGAACAATATCGACACCCATTACACCCATTGTGATAACAAACAACTAACTCAAGATTGCAACCATATCCTTGACAAAGTGTCCGATCGCCACAATGAGCTGCTTTGGTGCTGTATTTTTCTTTGTCAAGATCACCCCGACATTGCCGACAAGGATAAAAATTTATTTATTCCGACTGAGACAATAATGATAACCTACCTATACTTAGAAAAAATAAACTATTATAAAAAAATGACTATTATACTTACCTACGCTTGTTTTTATTTTATGTCTGAAATGAGTAACTAGCGGTCGTGGAGATTTTGAGATTAGGTAAATCTCAGGGTACTTAAACCCATTCCAAGATACTTTCCAGCAGTTCCAGCAGGTACCTACTATAACATACATTAAGAAGGTATATTATATTAGTATACCTGAAGAGTAAGAATAAGTAATAACATTGTGTACCTACTGATTTCTTTCCAAACCGCAATTAGGTTTAGAGTTAGCGAATCTTACAAACAATGTGTCTATTTTTGTGTTTTTACAATAGTAGAACAAGCACATAATATCATGTTATTATCTAAGTAAATAAGTTCTTAGAATCGCCAGCTATAAATACCTATGTCTTAGGTATTGCTGATATGATTCTGAATACTGGTCAGGTCTTAACAACACGTGGCCTACGACCTTGGGATAAGTACCTACCTAATATCCGCTGTTTTCTTAGGATTCAAAGAGTGTACCTTAGCGTAAATTAGCACCTCGACGCGACGACGCTTGAATTTTCATTTTGAAATGCGCTTCGACGCCGACGACGTATCACTTCTGACGGCGCCGCGCGATTAGAAATAAGAATAAAATACCAAAAAAAAAACTAAGAAACCAGAACCATGCACATGCTAATTAATATTTCGAATTTTCGTAATCATATTTTTTCAAAAAAGTCGATATTGCAATGCATAGGAAATACTAGGTATGTAATTTTTATTTTCTTGCCAATTTTAATTTTACGTGCTGTCCGCGTTGCTTGGGTACGCGGTACTTGGTACAGCTACTCTTTGTGGGAGATGCCAGCTCTACTTGAGCTCGACTAAGCATCCAGTTTGTGACTGTGTGTCTACATTAAAGGTACGCTAAATAGTTGTTCTCTAAACATGGATATAGGTTCGCAATTAAATTTTACGTTCAATACACAGATTTTTAAAACTGTACGTTGTCGATCGAAAGGTATTCCGAAATATAATAATTAGTTAGCTAAAATGTAAATTAGTAATCGGTGTATTTATTGCTATAAATAGGAATGATATGAACTGAAAAGCGGTCAGCTTCATCAACACGTGGCCCATGACCACAGAGCTACTAGTAGTTAATACAGCATGTTCGCAGTTTATGCAGTACTTAGTATATCGCGACCTTGTGATAAGCTGTATCCGCTGATAACACGCCGCGTCACGCCGCGCGCCACCCGCGCATTTCTCTCTTTCTTGCTGTTTTTCACTTCCACTGCGCATGCGCTGGCAAGGTCGCGCGTGCACCCTTCTGCAATAAACTTGCACGTGTAATTGTTGATTAAACTTTATAAACAATTATAAACTTACCTCAAAGACGGTAAAATTAGTTATTGCACTGCCGAAGAAAAGCAGTAGGTAGGTAGTACCTACTACTTCATTGTTATATTTTTATTTATTCGCGCTAGATGTGCGCTATAAGGCCACGTACCTATGTTACCTACCTTTTGCAATAATCTTACACGTGCATATTAACGATGGTATAGTTAGTTATGATTGCGCTTGCAAATGGCGGTTTTATTGATGCTTGCACTATCGCAGGCTTCGTGTGGTAGAAGAAATCCTCTATTAATGAATACAGACATGTATGTTTGGGTCTTTAATTTTTTTTTTTTTTTTTTAAAACCAATTTCTTTGAGACAATAGGTAAATTAGACATCCTCTAGCAATAGAGAGCCAATTTGTATCAAAATTCAGCACTAAGTAAAATCATCCCACTTTAAGTTGAACTTCATTTTATCATAATTAGATAATAATTATTTTTCAGCACTCGCAGGGACATGCTTTGCGCGCCGTCGCGCGTCATTGGGGCACATTTTGGTTTCCGTCACTATTGACGTTATTATTTAGGCATTTCCTGTTTTGACGCCCGATATTGTGCCTGTGTTGTAACCTGACTCACATTTAACCTGGCTCTAGAACAGAGAGCGTAATATAGCTTTACGAACTTAAATATCTAATCTAAAATTTTGTCTGGGCCGTGAATAGAATCGGTCATTGTTTCTGATCGGAATAGTCACGTAGAGCTACGTTTTATTTATTGATAACTGCAAGTTAATAACTCATGTTGACCTTTAATGAATACCTTCATAACGTCACGTTTCATGTTATTCCGATATCCAAGGATAATACACTAAAACAACTAGGTATATCTTACAAATGACTTCAGGTAAGGTTTATTAAACCATGAGAAAATATAGAAATATAACGCGACGCGAGTGAAACCGTGCGCGGGTTAGCTAGTCAAAAATATATTTTATCCGTTCATAATTAAAAAAACAAATATATTTTATTTTGATTTTAATTTGAACTGACGGAAGGCGAAGACTTCGGAGTCCGCCAATAAGACATTGTTGGCGGGATGGTTCCGATCCGATACCATACCATCGAAAAGGTATGGGATGGTGGTATACTGCGTGCGACTAAAGGGATAGACAAAAAATTCTGGAGGGATTTAGAGGAGACTTTTGCTCAGCAGTGGGATATTAGATTGAATAAAAAAAAATCGACACTGTGATCAAATGATGATTTTTAATTGACTAGTCATCATAGTTTTTTTTTATATAACTGAAGTGGCAACCAAGCGTACGGCCCACAAGATGATAAGCGGTTACCGCAGCCTATGGATGCTTGCAATACCAGAGATATCACTCGCGGGTTGCCACCTTGAGGCTAAGATCGAAAGCCTCATGGTGCCAGTAATTTCACCGGAAACCATACCCTTCACACCGGAACACAGCAATGCGAGCATTACTGCTTGGTGGCAGAAATAGGTATAGTGGTCCTTCCCCGGACGAGCTCTATCACAGTTAAGTAATAGGTAAAACATGGACCCTCACAACAAGTCTAGAAGCTGGAAGTATATTAGTAATCGAGGAGCTTTGTTCAAGGGGCATTACAAAATCGGACAAAATATAGTATAAGTAGATAAGATAGGGATCTAGAATAGCATGTTGGTTAGTATAAGTTTTTAAATGCTGGTATGGTACCACGCGAGCGAAGCTAGTAACACTATGAAAACACAAAGATGAACCAACGTGGATCAGAGAAATTAGTAAAAGCACTATAACAAACCGGTTCGCCATAACAAACAAAGGAAACCTTAATACAATTTAAAATATAGGACGACGAAATAAAAGCGATGGCATGACAAATATGGACTAAAACCGCTAGAAACAGATAGGATTGAAATATGTTGGATGAGGCCTTTGCCTAAGAAAGGCGAAGAAATAAATACGCTTGGATGTTGAAGTTAAAAAAATACTTCGAGAAACTATGTATACTTATTTAAATAAAGGTTTATATTATTACTAGCTGCTTCACGTAGCTTCGTTTGCGTGGTAACTAAATAAAAAATAGCCTATGTGATGTTCAAGGTACAGAACTGTTACTAGGGGATACGCTTAATAGGGACATCGGTAATACACGTTCCTACTGAGCACCATTCATCGGTTCAGCCGTTGTGCCGTTACAGTATGATACAAATATCCAAACTTTCAGATATAAAATATTAGTATCTAGGTAGTATTTGTATAAAAATGAACAATATTTATTAAGAAGATCGACCTAGCCCAAGATGACTTGGAGAAGGTCAGGGCAGGTAGGTCGAATTGTCAATTGATGTTTTGTTGAATGTGACCGCGTGGCTGCAGCGGGCACCGCGACTTGCCGGATGGGGGGTGACATTGTGTGACCGCAGTGTTTTTGTACCCGCTGTTTGAAGATACGCTGACGCAAAACGTCTGCCACTACAAGGTCGGTGTGCGAATTGTATAAAAATATACATAAATGGTAGACTATATAAACAAATCTAATTATTACTTTATTATACAAAAAGTTCGCTGAAAATGAAGTTATATTTTCACATTCTAGACAACGTAGTAAAATAAACCTACGTTGATGACTTTCATGCTAAGTGGTTTTAATTTTTTTTGTGAAGGTTCGAGGTAGAGTATGTCGAGTATTTTTTAAAATAAACCTTTGGTTTTAATAAGGACTTATCGCCTGAAAGCTAAAACGATACTAACTATTTGACGTTTCTCCATACGGTTTTGACTTTACGACCTCTTGAACAGTTAACACGATCTTATGTATTTAAATGGCGTTTGAGAATTCGGACCTTATTCGGGCGTAAGTCTTTTAAGTCTGTAATTAAAAGCTAAACAAACTGGAGCTATAAATTGGTACTAGACACTTTTGACGACATTGCAAAACAGGTCATAACCTAGTGAAACAAAGTTACCTCTATCTATAATTCTACCAAATATTCTATATTTCGATCGCCTATTTCATTCGACAGTGTTTTTTTTTTCTTTTCCTCGTGAGTAAAAATTAAGAAAAAACCTCGTATGTCATTTTACAGACAGCGACCAGCTTAATTTATTTAAAATCTTCGTAGAAACTAACATTAGTAAGTAATCAATTTAGAATATGAAAACTCACCCACAAAGATAGGTTTACGAGTTGATACGAAAGCAAAGCTCCATAACCTCACTCGTATGGTCTACTCGCCATCCACAGAGCAGGTCCTACCGGATTATACTCATGGTGAATCGATCAATAACAATCGCACATTATTGACTCACGGGCAAATAATACTGCGTTACCTAATACCTAGCTGTAAAACTACACGACTTGAAAGCATAATTCGATGTAGAAAACACATAACCAACATGTCCAAAAGGCTTGTATCGGCTTATCTACGCACAGTTACAGTTTTCCTTCATCCTTAAAATGAGTCATGTATTGCGTTAGTTGTTGGCGAGTGTCGTGGTGGTAAATGTATGTCGGTCACTTACACAGGTCGGTTTCATGAGTGTACTGACATACATATAAAGCGGATTTTCCTTTGTTAGCTTATGAGTATGACACCAAACTTAGCTAAAATTGGTAGATGACTTGGTGAAGTTGCTAGTGTCATAAAAGTTTTTGAAGAGAAAGTTTGCAAAAGTTTCTTATAACAAGCGTGACTAACCTTTATTCAAAATAGTGAAAATTAAGTAAAGATCTTTCGTTTCGTGGCTCAAGCCCACCGCGCCACTGAGGTCGCTGAAACGAACAATTTTTTTCTATAGCTATGGAGAAAGAGTTATCCAGGTTCACAATGAGTGTGAGTTCATCCATTTCACAACTGACACTATAAAGTCGTTAAAAAATATTTTGCAGAAGTTTCTTAGTACCTAGTAGTTATCGATTACTATTAGAATTCGGCAACGAAAGTTTATAATATAAGATAATCCATATTTTACTGGAAAATACCCAGTTTCCAGCATCAACAGTTTTTGAGTAAAATTAATTAAGACTTTTTTATTGCTCATCCATTCTGATTTTAATTAATTTTAGGGTAAATTGCTTTTTACTAGAGCCTTCGTACTAATATATATTCTGTGCTAGAACCTAAAAACCCTTAACGCTTGAGATATTTTCCTTCACCATAACACACTACTGGTTTGGCTACGTCGTAGCATGCTACGCCGTAGAGGTGATCAGGATTTTTTGTAGAAACTGCGTAAACCATCGTCATTTTCTTCCTGATTTCATTCGTTAGTACCGTCAAATTACATAAAGCCTGTGCGTTTTTTATGCTACAATTTAATAAGTTGAATCGCAAACTCTGTGCACTACATCTGACCATATCAATCAAATACGAGTACATCGGGAAATCACCGTGATTCTCAAACTACTCCATAACCAGTAGCAAATAGTTAAGTGGATTAGAAATAGAACGCGTTTGGCAGTGCGATGCAACGCTGTTTTATAATTAGCGATGCACAAACAAAGTGGCTTCGAAGGAATTGGGTCGGTGCGAGTGGCGGGCGAGAGGTCGGCGCGCGGGGAGCTTGGAATTCGCGTAATGTTACGTCAGCGGACGTCGGCCTCGCGCCGGTCGATGACCCGTGGCTATCTCTAGCGCGGCTAGTCGCACGCGCATTATACGCACACATCCACTATTAAGTACCTACTCTATGATGCACGCAGTATCTTAACTGGTGCTCTATTTTTGTCTAGTTTGTCTAAAATAGTAGTTAATGGTTATAAAAAAATAAGCCTTGCAAAAGACTTACATTTGATGACGTCTTGTAGCTTTTTTTAATGATGTGTAGTAGGTACCTATTTACTAATTTTAGATATTTTATTACAATAAAAATCGTACGAAAGATATTAAAATAATTATTTTATTTGGACTGCAGTCTCCTTTACTATAATTATATGATTTGTTAACTTGACCTTCCTTTCCTTGTTCGAAGCAGTATGGATGGACTCTATATTCGAGTTTAATAGCGCTGTCAGCGCTGTGTTACAAAAATAGCAACTGAGTCGATGTAACTACAAGTTACGAGTATCTACTTATTTATAATCAATTATAATCTCTGTTATATAAAGCCGTTTCAACTTGAACGGTGTCACCCGCCTTTACAGAGGTTGTCGACCTCATTCTTACACGGTTCTTCTGTATCGCAACGGTTCAACCGCTGAACTATAAGTCCATGCCTAGACAGGTTGTATACAGCAATATATCTATACCGAACGGGAAATGACACAGTTCATTTAATTTTGAGGAGTTATTAATTAAGCACGTTTATTTGACGCTTATTTATTAATCTAGGTATCTCTTTGTATACATTTAATATAGGTATTAAATGTCTAGGGCCAGAAAGTTAGGCTCTACAACCACAAGCGGAAGTCAATGAACTTAAACACAAACAGATTTGTAGAAGATAAGTAGTCTACTCATAATGTAGGGTATGTTCAGTTCTATAAAAGGCTGTCATGTTCATGTCGTAAAAATATGTCCTATCATTTCAAGAAAGTTTTAAGAAAGGATTAGAAGTGGAAAAATCTTCTTCTAATCCTTTCTTCGAAAAAATAGAACAAGCTCTATGTCTTCTTACCTCATTGAGAGGTAAAAAAAAATGTGACACTAACAACTAACTATAAAGTAGAGTAGCTAATATCATTGCCAGCACTCAAAGCTAGGACTCTCTGGATCCACGACGCGAACAAAGACATGGTGGATTCCTTGCGAAGTTTTCCTTTACAGTTTGAGAGTATTTTCACTAGACCACGTTATACTAATATCCTATATGCAAAAAATTTGTTTGTTCGTTACTTTTAACGTAGGTAAACATTCTGGGTTCCTGATATACAGGTTGGTCCAAACATAGACGTCAATAAGAAAAATTTATATTCCTCAGATCCAGGGGTATCCGAAAATAACCCATGTATGTTCCCCGATTATTCGTATTTTTCGAGTTATGATTTTTTAAATGTTTTTTTTTTGAGAATTTTTTTGAAAATTGGTCGGAACATTTGAAACTGTTAAAAAACAGTTTTGGAGGTTTTTTTTCCAAGATTTTTTTGTGTAAAATTATAAACTTTTTGGCATTATTGCAATAATAATAATAATAAATTAAAAGTACCATTTTAAACGCTAACTGACTGACTGACTCGCTCATCTCATCACAAACCTAGATCACTACTAGGTGATCCAAAAACTTTAAAATTGGCATCAAGGTAAGGTATGTACATACAACAAAAGTAAAACCTAGAATCTATAAGAAACCATTAATTGTTATTATCTATGTTTGGTGTCGTTATTGGTGGTGACAGGCACTAATGGGTCTATGTTTTTCCATTGGATTTTTGGCATTTATTGTGAGATAGATAGATAGAATTTATGAATTGATTTTGATGTTTTTTTTTTTGTTTGATAGGCCTTGAATTAGAATATTTTCAATCAATGTTTAGAAGTGGTTTCATACTTATACATTTTATCGAAATCGGTTCAGTACTTTTTGAATAAATACAAGTGCGGGCTAGACTCACACCCTGAGACATCCTACCCTACATGATGATCATCCTGGTTATCATCCATCCGTCATCAGAGTATGGAGTCTGCGTTAGAACTAAATATTGTTTAAATTAGATATTTTAGCCGTAGTTAAAGATGCCTTCAATAAATATTTTGAGAGCTGATGATCCCGAAAATGCTGCATTAATTTTCACCAAGCAAACACCAGCTTTTATACAAAGAAAACTGCATTAAAATTGGCGCATAATTTCTGGAGCTAAGACGCCTTAGTATAAAAATAAACCAATTTTACTTGAATTTCGAAACCGTAGAAAGTCAACGATATGAGAGGTTAATATTTACAAATATTACAGGCTACCATCATTTTGATCACCTTATATCTCAAAAATTATAAGGCTTAGATCATACCACACGCTATTTAACCTATTTTTATACTTTTTTTTTATTCACTTTACCATCCTTATGGGTAAAAATGTCGAAAATCTTTAATTTATTTATCTGTGTCACAAAAGCTCTTAGCATTCCAAATTTAAAAATTGTGAGATTACTGGAAGTAGGTACCCTAGTTTTTTTTTTCAATATCCATACAAATGTAAGAGATTTATTGACATATCTTTTTAATGTTTAGGATAAGCACCTTGATATTTTTAGGGCATCATAAGCTCACAGACTTTTACCTATGTATGAATTTCAAGTTGATATCTTTAGCCGTTCCTGAGGATCTAAATAGACGGACAACAAAGTGATCTTAATAAGGGTTCCGTTTTTTCCTCTTGAGGTATGGAACCCTAAAAACGTGTCAATAACTACATCCCCTCGTATCAACACAAATTTTTGGAAACATTTTTTTTAGTATGAAGTCAGTTTTTGTTTTTTGATTCTTGAGAAAAAGGGCAAGGGACGGACGAACAGCAAAGTGTTCCTTTATGGATTCCATTTTTCCTGCTGAGGTTCAGCAAAGCCGTAGAGAGTAGGTACTATGTCAGTTATAGACAAATTATGTTATAAATTTGTACTTACAAGCAGTGAAAATAATAAAAACATCTCTTGTTGAATAAAATAGGTCACTATCGGACTTTGCAATACCTATCTATTATAGACTTGACAGCCTCTTAGTTCTAATTTTTTTTTCAAATCTCTAATTCACCAAATATAGTAAAAAGAAATTCTGACATCCGGAAGCAAAATAACAAACGACTGTAACTAATAGATTAGATTGAAAAAAGTGGTAGAAAGCTAGAGGGGCGAAAGTAGGACACTTTCATTTTCGTTCATTTCTTTTCGGATGCAACGCGTCGAACATTTGCTGTACTGCTTAGCGCGTATCCATTACCTCCTTTCTTTGCACACTTATTAGTGGGACTTGGTTCTGATATGGTCTTATGACTTGGCTCGGCCATTTAGCGCAGGTTCAATGGAATAATTTTCATTAAATTTTACTTGTCGGATGAAAACGACGAATGAAACTGGACTACTTTATTGAAGAACTCGGTGGCGCAGTATGTATTCACAAAAAAAAATATTGTATGTATTGATCAGTTATCTGGTTCCCAAAGTACAAAGCTTTGTTTAGTTTGGGCTAAATAGCGCTGTGTAAAAATTTCCGCAGATATTTGTACCAGTTTAAAGTTAGTTTTCTAAAACAAATATTTTATTGCAATGTATGCTGTTGCTTAGTATGACAAGCAACACGATTTTTTACCGGTTTTAAACGGTTACCGTAGCTTATGTACGCTTGCAACATCAGATTTCACCCTAAGACATAGATCTGATGAAAAATGTAGTCTTATGTGCCTGTAATTTCCCCGGAAACCATACCCTTCGAACCGGAACACAGCAATGTGAGCATTACTGTTTGGCGGCAGAAATAGGTATGGTGGTAGTACTTCCCCGGACGAGCTCTATCACAAATACCTATACTACTCTTAAACGATACTTACAAATTAAACTTTGCGTCATGTTATTGACTAAAATTGAATTTGCCTAACATTTTTGATGCTGAATCTTGATATTCTAACGTTCATTTTCGAGGCTGATCTGACGGATCTTCGCCATCTAGTTCACACAAGTATAATAAGTATAGTCATGAATAACAATCCTGATGAATAATAAATAAAATATCAATCAAAATGTGTAGCGCCGCATATTAAAATTCGAACCGGATTTTAGGCGATTAGTTCACAAGAGAACTGCGCAGGCGTCGGCGTCGCAGCGCAGTCGAAAGTAACAACTTTCTAGGCCACTCTTCAAGTCACGCTAATCACGCAATTTTTATAACACGGGAGTTTTCTAATGTAACTATCACTACTTGCAATGAACGAAAGTAACACAAATCGGGACTTTCTCTATTTACACAGAGTAAGTAGGCCTACTGCATAACAAAAACAATGTGAAAACTATCGACAAATGTTATCACAAACTATTTTTAAGATTTTAATTTTTTTTTGTTTTTAAAAAGAAATAAATTTGGTTTTGTGTACTTCCCGTGTGTTGTTTCCTGATAATAGTTATAACCTGATTGCTAACTTATAATTTTATTTGTCTTCGACTAAATTATTTAGTTAACAGATAATGTTTTATGTTAATTAATTATCACATCACAGTTCACACTATCATACTAATCACACTAATATTATAAATGCGAAAGTTTGGATGTTTGTTCCTCTATAACTGGACAACCACTGAACTGATTTGGCTGAAATTTAAAACATAGATAGATAATGACCGGGAATAGGACATGGCTACTTTTATCTCAAAAAAAAGTACGGTTCTCGAGTTCCACGTGATCGAAGTTGCGGGAACACGTGAAACTTTGTGCTTATTTTGTTATTGGAAAGCAAAATGTCTCTTACAATTTGTCTGAAGTAGGCCTACAAAAAGCTCTAATCAATTACAATAGCAAATGCCAATGTTTATAAACTGAATAACTGAATAAATAAAAGAATATAAATAAACTGAAACAAAAGCTCATTATCTAGTAAGCGCACGTTGCCAAATAGGGTTAGTTCCGTTTTCCCCCAGTCCCGTATTCACCCGGTCCGTTCTCACCCGAATTGGTTTAGGTACAATCAGTTTTATTCAAAGCAATTCATACAAATCAGTGATCAACCAAACAATGTTCTCCATAGTAGAGTTTTTGTTGCACTGTCTGTACCACTAATAAGTAGATGGAGATGGAGAGTAAACCTTATTCGACAAGACTTTCTACGGACAGTCGGGTTGTAAAGTGCAGTGAAATGGCGCTGTGGAAAAGGTGAAACTTAGCGGAGCGAGAAATCGGCGGGATGCGATGTTTATTGTAACAAGGCAGGTATCGGGCGCGCGCGCAAGAGAAACTGAAAGTAATGGCGCCGCATTCAACCCACTTTCACTGCTCTGGTGCGCAGCCGCCCGCGCGCCCGCCTGCGACCACCACCACTCGCGCCCTACACTGCGCGGGAAAGCCTGCAAGTAAGTAGGCGAACAAACTTGTTCGTCGATTACGATTGCATGTTTGCATATCATATTTGCCATGGTAATCGCGATTATTGTTATGGATATTCCTACCGACAGTCGTAAAAAGGTAACTTGGCATACCATATCAATGCTGTTAGGAGAAAGTGTTGAATTTTATGCGAACATTACTTTCAGTAAGGTGAAAACTATATAGGAGGGATTTTGAACTTAATGGATTGAGATATAGAACAATTATTAGCACTAGGCCGCCGACGTCGGCGTACTCCAATAGCAAGCTCTAGATACAACCTGCTCCCTTGTAATGTTAAGAGAAAATGCGAAGGAGAGAAAGCTCATTTGTGTGCACGACTACTATCCGAAACTAAACTTTAGCTACAAATACTGAGAACTTTAACACACCTTGTAACAAAAAAATACTAACATACACTCAAATTGTTTAGATATTTTATTTGACTATACAAAAATATAAATTTATTGCGCGAATTGGATGTTCTGACCGTTTTTGTAAAGTTTCCATGTAAATCATGTGATGTTATTAGGAAATTTATACATAAAAAAGAAAATTATTGTAGACAGTTAGTTGAATAATCAAGTAAATATTATTTAAGCTAACGTTTTATTCCTTGACTAACCTAACATGATGGTCTATTTTTTTTTAAAATTGGATATAGAGCGTTTACCACCACCTCACCTGATGGTAAGTAATGGTGTGGTCGATGATGGAGCACACTTATCTAGAAAGAACTGATTCACTCTAGCCTTGAAGACTTCTAAACTGTATTGGTCCGGAAAAATAGACTCCGGCAACGAGTTCCATTCTTTACTCGTGCTAATGAGAAAAGAAGATAAAAAGCGTTTACCAGATACCAGATACGGGTGGTAAGCTGCCGTACGCCTATAGTCCGGTGGTACAAAGGGGATGAAGGGATAAGGTCGTAAAGATCCTGCGCACAATCACCATAACGGATCTTACAGAATACCGATAGTCAGGCAACTCGACGCATGTGTTTAAGGCTTTGTAAGTTGGCTTCAACTAGTAAATCATCGCCAATAAGCCTTACAGCATGTCGTTCAATCGAATTTAGGGCTTCAAGCTGGTACTTGGCTGAACCAACCCAGAGATGGCTGCAGTACTCCATGCACGAACGGACTTGAGCTTTAGGTATATAAACTGAGAAGCTGACCTGCCTTGAAGTACCGCCGAGCCTTAAAGACAGATTGCCGAGCTTTATACCAGCAATTTTGGCCCTAGATTCGATGTGTGAGCCAAAGTTCAAGTTCATCTCAAGTGTAGTGTCACAAAAAGTAGGATTGTGCTGAAACGGACTCTTCTTAGCGGAGAATACACACACCTGAGTCTTAGATGCATTGAACCTGACCAGATTTGTCAGTCGTTACTTACAAAATGGAAACTCATGTTTTATTGGTTCTAACTAATGATAGGAGGTTTTACGATGCGCATTAGTTTCTGGGGTCAGACTCGTTATTGGTTATTGGATGATGTTATTGAAGAACTTTCTACGTTTAATTTTCAAGGTGTCGGAACATCTCGAGTCAAAGTCGCTAATATTCATCAAGCGAAAAACGTGGCAGGTGAAAAACAAATTAGTCATTGCACGGAGTCATAATCTTCTACTATGGGAGGAATGATTTAAAAAGTAGAGATTATGGAACTGACAGACCCTTCTGATGGCGATAACTATAAATGCCACGGGTTGTAATTGTTATTTAAAACGGCAAAATTAGCAACTACCCTACGTGACAATGACTCTACATTGCGCACTACGTCCATAAGAAAGCAAAAAATGAGTTCGTTTTGTCTTGTTTTTCTGCGCCTCTATACCATGAACCGAAACACAATATAAGGGCACTACTGAAGCTTTTCAGTACTTATTACTACCCTGGAAGAGCTATAATTAATCACCGGATCTCTACTACTATTTGAGAATATAGGAAAAAGAGTAAAGTGTGAGAACTTTACTCTTTTTCCTCTTTTTACTTCAAATTGGTAGAGCCAGTAATAAAATAATGAACACTGAAACATTGTAAATAAAATTTTATAGCAATAGTTTTTGGTGCCGCGCCGTTTACAATGATTTCTCTAATACATTGTGTTGTGCTGATTCAGCAATCAGTACATATTTTATTGTGTTATAATCCTACATAATTATATTACACTATATCTGAAACTTGGAATAGTCGAAAATCTGAACCTGGAAGTACCCCATAAAGGCTACTTTTTATTCTGGTGCCATGCGAACTAAGACGCGTGCGGTTATACTTAATAATGTTAGAAAGTATTGAGTTCACATCACAAATATATCTTTATACTTACAGTGTAAAGATATGTATATCTGGAACTGACTTTGGGTTCAGTGACCGGAACTTATTCTCTCGAAAAAAAGACATCAACGCGCGCCGGATTTTGTGTGATGAACTGACCCGAATCAGTAGAGCCGCTACGCTACCTACGTATTTAATAAATCAATTTTTATTTATTCATTTTATAATATTTAATTAACAGATCCTGCCTACAGTTATAAAAAAACATGGGTGCAATGAAAACTCAAGAACCCGTGCGAAGCCGGGGCGGGAAGCTGGTAATAGATATAGTCTATGTTATTCAGGGATAATGTAAGTTTTTAAAGGTGAAAGAATTTTTTAAATCGTACCAGTAGTTTGAGTTTATCCGTTACAAACTTTTTAATATGTACTTAGAGATAGATTAAACCTCAAAATACACATTGAACATTTTGTCTGTAAATAAATATGGGCAAAATGTGGTCATGTGCCAAATATATTGTTTGGACGTGCTTCAGACTTCATACACGCAATTACGCACACGACCAAATCTGTGACACGACTGTAATACGTCCAGAACAAAACTCGGATCAGTTTTTTATATAGTCATACAAAACCACAAAATCGATGCTCGATTCACGATCACGAGTAGTTTTGGAATACCAACAAACTCAACATTAACAATCTAAGTTTCATTTCATTTATTTATTCTAAAAACAATATAATTGTGTGCGGACAAACTATAAATACACATAAAAATACACAAAAATATAAGCAAATTAAATATAAAAATGACAGCTTAATAAATATAAAAGGAAATACTAAAAATCAAGCATAATATCCTATGAGAAACAATAGATGAGGCTACCTGAGAGGCGACGTATCAGTGATCGATAATCAACACAAAATTAGTACAGACATCTTTCTACTAAATATTTTTTTAATTGATTTTTGAAACCGCTGGTTGTAAACAAGATCTTTTAAGGTACCTATGGAGATAGGTACCTTATTAAAAATTTCAACAACTTGATAGTTGGAAGAGTGTTTAACAATATTGAGATATTTTATTTTTAAGGTTCTTCTTTATTTCGATCTTTTCCTCCTGACTTTCAAACAACGGTAGAGTTTTAACTGAAAAGCAGCTTTTCAGTTAAAGCTTTTCAAAAGCTCATGAGAACTTGCACATAAAGGCTAGGTACTGTTAAAATTCCTAAAATAGAGAAGTGTTCTTTGCACGAATCCCTCTGAGAGATACGAACTTTAGTACGAATGCTCCTTTTTTTTAGAACAAAAGCTCTTTTATAGTTATAGCTATTCCCCTAAAACTGTATGCTATACCTAAGCTTTATCAAAGAGGATGCCTCTCCCTATTGAAATACAATCATAATATTGCATAAATATTATTTGATACAATCATAATCATAACACTAAAGACTAATTGGTGAAACATATTACTAATTGATCTTTTAGAATCCAAATACCCAAAAATAAATCAATTAAGCTAGTCGTTGGTTTGGTATTGTCCTCTTAGCTTTTATTTGTAATTCTTTAATTTTTATTTTGTTTTTGTGTTTTTATTATTATTTAACAAGCAAACTTAAATATAAATTCAATATGCAGCACATATATATTTTATAAAATATTTTAGTAAGTTATTAACTAAGTTGTAGTGTAATATGTAGTTAGTAAATGTTTTTTTATACCACCAAGGTGGAAAACAAGCATACGGATCACGGCCCACCTGATGGCTGATGGCACCGGCGCGGCGGTTACCGTGGCCTATGAACGCTTGCAATACCTTGCAACTTTACAATTTACTGTACGGTACCTTAATAAAACTAAAGTACTAATCAAATCTGATAAGCCATCAAACTTATTTTCATGGGACCGAGCAATAATTTACTTACTCGTTTTTCTGAACAAATCGGGGCAAAGACCTCTAAGCAGGTTTAGCATATCTACCTGTTTACCTCGTAGTACCAAAAACTGTAGAGCTATTTACAGTAAACAAAAACGTTTTCAACTGTAGTAAAGTAACTTTTACATATTTTACTTAGTAAGTAGGTAGGTAAGTAACAAGAACAACTTAAGTAGTTAAAAAATTGTTGCACATAATAATATAAAATAATAATAAAAATAAATAATACTTATATAGGAAAGTAAATAATCGTTAGATACATAGATAGTATTCTAGATTATCATTATTATCTAGGTATATGTATGCTTTGATTTCAATGTAAAGTCGCCGTTAGAATTTGAACCTTGATAATTTTATAGCACTATATGAGACCACGGTACTTACAATTTTATGGTAGGTACTTCTCATAAGTTAATATCGGTACCTTCACCCGTTCCCAAGGTCTTAACAAACTAACAACAAAAGTGACCTATGATGAGTATAATATGATGAGTTCTGTTTTATGAGATAGGAAACCTTAAAAAGCTCAAGGACAAGCAAAGAGCGGTAGCGGCAAGCGCCGGCGACTGCGGTAGCGCCGCGCGCGGTGGTGTCGCTGAACCCGCGCGAGTCAAGGGCCTCGGTCGATGACCGCGCGGCCCGGGTTTCGCCACAATACACACATAAAACGGTCAGGCCACTTTACTAGTTCCCTGTTCGCTCTTTGTAATTTTAACTGTCGTATTTCTGGTGATATTCCGATCAATATTGTACGGAGCGCAACGAAGAGTTTAGGTCTTCGTTGGGGTGTAGAGTTGTAGCTTTGTTTGTCTGGTCTACCCAAGAAATTTGTACGGTAGTACTTATTAGTTCCATGGGTCTACCTACTTCAAACTCAACATTTTGCTGGTATTGATTCGTAAATGCTCGTTATTATGTTCTATGTTCTATGCTACACAGAAAATAACTACCAGTACGCAGTCTTTATTGAAATACCTAGGTACGTTATTATATTAATAAACCCCTAGTTAATTCTGGATAGCAGTCATAATGTAAAACTAACACAACACTACAAACTTATCCTACAAATAAAACTAAAAAAAATGTTTTGGATTTACAAAACATACATGTATGTTAACTTGACATAGTAGTAATAAATAGTGATAGCTAGCAAACCCACAAGCAAGCCGATGCAAATCTTTTTGATAGCATAATTCCCACACGTGAATCATACCCGTTACTATCCAAATGTGCGACAAGCCAAATAGGGTCACTTTAACCGTTACTAACTAGCCATAACACCTAAGTAGATCCGCTACTTTATTCCCATATAGAAGTCTAAGTCGGTAAGGTCGTTTTGGTGTAGGTTAGGTTCGAATTAAATTACAGTTTAATATTGATTTTAGATTTTGTTTAATCATCACGTGTGCAAAAATCTGAAACAATAAAATCTTCAGAACAAAGGTTTCCGACATAGCATGTCTGTTGCAGGTTCAATTGGGGTAACTGACAAAACACGACTTTTCAGTGGAAGCATTAAAAGTTTTTTTTATTCCAAATTGAAAAATATGAAGTTTGTCCCTTCATTTTTGGACATAAATTTCAGTTACTACAACAATTTTTTTTTCCTATGGCAGTTACACCATTTTGCAGTCAAGATTTCTTAAAATACTAACTATATTTTCTGGTTTGCCATGATATTTACCCTTTCTTCGGGCAATTATTAATTATTATTTAATTATTAATACAGCCAAATTACAACATAATTTATAGGAAATCTGAAGTTGTAGCTAAAATGTGTACCGTAATTTACTTTTTTTGAAGCTCGATTTTATTTTAATGGTTTTTATTTTAAATTCGAAAGAGAAATAAAACTGAGAAAAATTGGATTCCATTACTACACCCCGGACACTCTCAATAAAATGTATGAAGCAAACGCGTCGCAATCACCACATGCATGGTTTGTGTGCGTAAACGGTGCCGTTGGGTGAGAGTGTCATGGTTGGCCCCACCCAATAGGTATGATGACTGATTTTGAAAAACTGTTTTATTGTGTTCAGAAGTGTCGACTTTATGCAAAAAATAACTCATTATTCCAGAATTTAATGGTTTAGTATTAAAAAAATGCTATTTTAATTTAGATTTTAAAGTCGTGGAGCGACAGCGGTGACGTTATTATGTCAGTTTTCAATGTAAAATATTAGCAGTACCTAAGGTGCAAAATTCTGCAATTTTGCAATGGCACCAATCAGAGAACTAAGATGCTCTGATTGATGTTCAACCATTTATGGCGGCTTGCTGTATTTTGTAGTTTTACTTTATTAAAAGTATTATCAACCTCGCATCTAATGTAAAAAAAAATACGGTTTTTATATTCCTTGAATCCTTTTTCATAAGATAAAGACGTGATTTTAGTGATACTTGGTTACTGTCATAATGCCTATTATAGCAAGAGCCGCGATTGGACTTACACAAAATCAAAATAAACGCGTGCCTTAGCCCTTAGCTTCAGTGCCGGCGAAAGGTGCCGACAAACTCGCGTCCGGGGAGAAGTAAGTCAAACCGGTGGGAGGTAGGGAGTGGCCATTCTGTACGTAGTACTAACCATTTATGTGCTTTTACTCAACTTTTTTTACGTGTTTTGTCAGTTACGTACCTAGTACCTACCCCAATTAAACCCTCAACTGACGATAGGCTCTTTCGGAATTCGTCTTTGCCAAGTAGCAATCAGTGGTGCTGGTGCGCTCTGGCTCTATCAATTACCTATAGGTCCGGGATGTTTGCAGAGTCCCGCGTTAATGACTTTTACGCAATCGTGCGCAAAAGAACAGCATCCCTGATGCGCCGGGTTAGGGGCGATACCAATAGCTATCTGAATGTTATAGCAGGAAGGCTGGACTGGACACGGACTACGCGTTCATGAAGCACTGGACGCGCACACATAGTGCAACGCGCTTGTGTCTCATTATTTTAAGTTATTTTTAATGAACTAATCTATACTGTAATATGTATCCATGCATCTTATTAAGCTGAAATAAACGAATGAATTTAATAGGTTAGGTACTAATTATTTATATTTTTCGAAATATAAAGCAAAAATATAATTTTAAATATCTACATAATATATAATAAAATAATAAGGTTAAGTACAGGAACTATTAATTTTTTTTTACATTGCTATTATATGATTACCAAACCAAAAAGGCAATGGTTCTCTATCAGTTAATTTTCTCGTAGAAGAACGTGCGCTAGGTACAACATAACGTATCATGAATAATAAAATATGCGATTGTTATTTACTTCATGCCCACACAACACAACGCGTACGAGCATTTGTAGTAGGTTTTCATTGAGCAAGCTGCAGTAGTCTAATCGGTCAAATAATGTAGCGTGCAAGTGGGGCGGACGGCCTGCCACGGTCGGTCATCGAACTAGCGCAATACACACACCTATGTAGTAGGTACTTACAGACTGCTTTATATTCTGTGCTGGCGTCTTGTTGTTTTATATTATTGTTTTAATTAAAACAAATGAAGATTTACAAGAAGTTAAGGGAATAATAAGGTTAATAAATGAGTGCAATGATCAGATAATGAGGGGGCGTAAGGACAGGGAGTCAGGGACAGATCAAGAACCCTTATAGGATGACTATGTTGTCCGTCTGTCACTGTCTGTCCGGCCCAACATAGTCGTTGGTTTGGCCAAACAAGATATCATCGAACTTATATTATTATATTATTATATGGACCACTATGTTTATTCGGGTTAGCTGATTTAACTAGGTACTTACATCCGACTTAGACAAGAGTCTTAACTAAGAATCTAACTAGGATGGGCAACATTCGGCTAGTTCATCTTTTTTTTTTCACCATATTTTCTCGTCACAGATATACCACAGAACCTCAAGAGCGTCAAAAGTCTACAATCACTGCTTGTTGTAGACTTCTGACGAGACAACACGCAGTGATACATACATAACTTATGAGGGAACAAAGACTTGGTTACTAATTACTGGTTTCATTCAAGCTTAAAGTTGCAAAACTGGCTATGGAAAGAATCTAAAAGAAATCTGCTAAGGCGGGCCCCACACCTACAATAACTTTGCGCAATATTACGAATTGTGCAATATACTTGATCGTTTAGGGTTAGTTTAGTACTGTAGATTGCGCAATGATTTAACGAAAGTTTGAGCGAGTTTTATTTTTATTGAACAATATTTAACATTGCACCGTTTATTATCTGTATTGCGCTTTTTTTTAAATATGATAATGGAAACTGATTCCTCTTTGGGTTATGATTATAAGGGATAATTACTGAAAGCAATGGTGAAGAAATCTAAAGTAGCAAATAATTCCGAAGAAGACTACAACACCTATAAAAGACTACTGTGACTGACAACCTACATTTTCAGTATCATACAATGGACTTTGATGAAATCTCAGAAAGATATGAAATTAGGATGAAAAAAAAACAACTAAAAAAATTAACGAAAGACAAAAACTCGAGGGAAACAGTAAAAACGTATGAACAGGTGGCATGGCCTAAAGACTCTAGTCTGCCCTTTGGGCAAAACTAAATAAAAAATACAAAATGTTATTGCGTCAAAATAATTGATCGTTTATGTGCAAAGGGCGATTCAATCTTATTGCGCCATAAAAATATTGCGCAAAGTTATTGTAGGTGTAGGGCCCGCCTAATTCTGATCTACCAATAAGCTGATTTTAAGTAGAGTTTGGGCTTTGGAAACCAATAACCCGAAGAGGGTAAGGCAAAAAATAATCAAAACTAATTAATAAAGACAGCTATAGCCGACGACAGTCAGTCCGTCACAAGTTTATAGAAGAATATACGGCTTTATACTTCTTGAATCTTGATGTTATTTGCGAAGTCTGCGCACCTTCACCGATCCTATTTTTGATAATGACCGTTCGACGGGCGGTCGATTGTGGTTCACCTGCGGGTAACTGTCGCGGTATTACGCCAGAGGCTTTGTTCTGTGCGAGCGGTCGCGGCTGGCCTTGGATGTGGTCGCTCACCCGCCCCGCACGCACTAAACCAGACACTTTATAGTGCGGGGGCGACCAAATGTCCACAAGATTTGTGCAACGTACCATCCATCCGCGACTCGATGGCTCCCGTCAGCGGTAAGTGAAGGAACAACAATAAAAAGGTAAATTCGAAGCAAATATCCTTTGACTCACCGTTCAAGATTTCGAGAACAATGCTGGGTTGTTGAAAGCTTTGTATTCGATAAAATGAAGATTAACGGCAAATTGAATGGTTGCAATAAAAGCTTTAGAAGCTTTTCGCCGAGGCAAGTCAACAAATAAATCATCGATCAAGGCCAAAATTAGACATTGTTATAAGTACCTACCCTTCTATTCATTGAGTACATAATATCTAGCCTATGAACGTAAAATGTAATCGAATAACTATCACAGTAAACTAACGACGGAAAGTGTTCTAAAACCTAAATAAAAGAGAACTCAAGGAATCAAATTGAGGTGTGGAGTGGGAAGGTAGGTTTCTGCTCCTTTCGGTGGGGCACGCCTCGGGAGCCACATTACCTATCTACATTATGCCTACCTATCTATAGACCTAGTTACATATTTGAAGGGAGGAAGGTCACAAAACTCAAGGTTATCGTTCCATATATTTTCCAATACGAGCAAACTCCTAAAATTAATTAAGGTAAATATTTACGATATTTTAATCAAGTTACACGTACAGATATCAGATGATCCACTGTACGACTTTTGCGTTTATGTTATGCTGACCTTCGTGTTCATTGGCAATTATTAGATTCTCATAAATCTCATACGGCTACGAGCACACTTCGCCTATGGCACAGAGTAACTCTAGCAGGGTGTTTCTGCGACTTATATCGTGCTTATATCGTTAGACTATGTCTGAGGCTTTCGAGGGGCCTAATAACTCCGGCACCAGTGTTGGCCACTGACTCATAAAATTGACTGATGTGGCGCGGCGGGCGAAGGTCTGCCTGCGACGCGAAGGTTCGATTCCCGCCTCGGAACAATAATGTTTGTACGATCTGCAAATATTTGTTCCGGGTGTTCTGGAGGTTTTCTATGTACCTATACTAAGAATATCTATCTATGTATTGTATTATATTGTATTTATATCAGTCATCTAGTACCCATTACACAAGCTCTGCTTAGCTTGGGGCTAGATGATGCTGTGTGGATTGTCCAGCATTATTTATATTTATTTATTTTAATTATTATGAATTTGTATCTTGTCTTCCTACACTTACATTACACTTACATCTTAACAATTCGAGGCGATTCGAGTCGCCCCACGTTGGGCGCCACTTATCACGTAGTGTGACAAGGAAAGTAAAAGAAACAAGAAATAGAAAATTAACAGAAATACAAGTTTAATCAATTCTAAAATAAGAGGTCGTGGCCTAGGCTACTAATACGGTTTAAGAATACCGCACTCTCCTTTGAGCTATCTGTGTAGAATAGGTATAACTCTCCGTGTAAGTGTAGGTAAGTGAGATGTACATGTTTATGTATTTTATCTACACTTACTTTACTTTGTGCAACACAACACAACTCACTATTTGCATATATCTCGCACTAGACCCTCTACTAAATAGTCGCGGCTATGGTTACGTGTTTTTTTATAGTTACTTGCATTTATAGTTTTAGTGGCCTCATCACAAGCCAGCATGCATTAAAAAAAAACCTAAAACTTTACAATACTTTGATAAAGTACACAAGAATCTATTATGTGTTGATAACGCAAACGTTTCCATGCATGGCCATAAATGGTGTCAATGTATCGGGAACTGAGGACCATTATGGAAGATTACTGAGCAGGGTGTTAGCTGGTGGTAGTCAGTAGGTAGGTAGGTAGTACAACATGTGGCGTGGCATGGCCGAGTGGAATGGAACCCGCGACCTTGCGAGGGCGAGGTCAGCCTCCCGCTCCCCGCAGACTCTACCTGCTGCGGACGTCATTCCAAACCCCCCGGGTTAGCTACTTATAGCAAACACGAAATGCCTACTCCAATTCTAAGGTCAAGCTCACCTTAACCTTAGGAATATTTATATTTCTGCACATAATATTAATTGAGTATTAGATATGATTATAAAAGAATGCATCTTCGATAAGTACATAATTATAAATCCATTATAGATATTTTTTTCATCTGTTTCTTATTTTTGATACCATGTATATTTTTTTTATTAATTTCAATTTTAATTGGTTTTATGGTGTACCTAGGTTAGGTACCATGTTGTGTCGCTAATAGCATTCCACATTTCGTCCACATTCAGCTCTACTGCTAGTCTACTAAGCATATAATATAAATAAATAATATAGCTATAAATAAATAATAGTCATATTGAAAGACATTTTTATACAGCGCCACGTAGCCCCAAACTAAGCATAGCTTGTATAGGTCTTTCGGTGGATCTAGGCTTCCGTGAAGTTAGCCATTTATGATGCGCAAAGACAATTTAGTTATAAAAAGCTCAACTTTACGGAAGCCTAGATCCGCCGAGAGAACTACTCGTATACTAACGGGCACTCGATATCTAATAGAACAAACATTTGTTTATTGTAAATTCATACAAATATTTGCAGCTGATAACATACTTGTCCTCAAGCAAGAATAGAACCCGCAAAACTAGATTACGCATATTTTTTTTATGTTTGTTACGAGATTTTTTCAACAATTAACTTCAGAGGTGGTTCCATATTTATAAACTTTATCAAAATCGGTTCAATACCCTACCTACATCACCACAATCTGCCGGTTTTTTTTTTTTATTTATTTCGGAGTCGGTTTTTTTTTAAAGATATTATTACGTATTTTTATAATTCTTTACTATAATAAGTACTCTATGGATTTATAGAGACGTGATGTATTTAGCACTTTGTAATGAGAGTTATGCCTAGGAGCGTTATGAGAGTCACCTTGGAACTCGTGCGTGCCATGCAGCACATAGTGTCAGATTAGTTTCGTACCGAGCGATTGGGTCTTCTGTAGGTAATTATTTAATCTGTGTCAGAGCTCGGCACAGAACGTACGACGCAATAAGCCGGTGGAGGGTAGGCAGTGTACCTAAGCGGTATATTGTTGTTATATACGTTTTCGCGGGCTCCGGGGGAGCCGGGTGGCGGCAGCGGCCGGCTCGGAGCGATGACGGCGCGAGCGGCCTTGGCCGTGATCGCGCTCGATATAGCCGGCCGCCACCTCCGCCCCCGCGCCCCTGCTGCCTCCCTGCCTCTTGCCTCCTACGTACCACACCACCTTCTGACACCAACCTCACACTCGGACCGATTCCTTTTAAATATCTTATCTATCTACTCCAGAGATATATTCAATTCAACCTAATCTTGAATCTATACCTTTAACCGCGATCTGTTAAAGTTGAAATACTGCTCTACATTGCCATTACATCATGGCTTGCACACAAAAAATTGTGGGTTTTTTCAGTGTGACGCGTAGATCGTCTTCGGTCGCGCTGCCCGCAAAGATTTTGGATTGTGAAAATAGTGGGTTGAGGAAAGTGTTCTGGATTTTCCGATAAATATATTCATCGTATACAAGATTTTCGACCTGGGATACGATGATGACCTTTTCGAATACTCAGCGGTGGCTAAGGCAGTTACGGCATTTGCCGGCCTAATGCAAAATTTCGATTTTTCGAATTCTGCCCGTCCGAAAATTATCGATTGTACGTTTGTTCAAAAACTGAACTGATTATGCGCACACTGAGAAATACATAATTAAAATGTACAATATATTTAGGTAGGTATGTATTTATTATACTTAAATAAAATTTCGAAAACAATATCGTAAAGTAAGCATTAAAACGACCTTCTCGCACTCGCGGTACATTTAAATATCAGGGTGACTTCCACTTGTCCTTCATTTAACATTGTTTTTCCACATAATATAACGCAAGGATAAAAATGATTGTGACAAAGACTTTGCGAAATCGCTCCACACTATTTAGTAGGCAGACAACGTAGTTAGAGCGAATCGGAATTAGCCGTCAAGGCCACAGAGCAGAGTGATATCATTTATATGGCGGGCCTGTCCCTGAACCCTGGCAAGTGACGCACGTGAATTCAAATATCACCCTGACCTTAGCAGTAAAAACAGTTCTTGTAATACCCCTAATGGGTCTCCTTTCCACCCGCGCCACCCAGACACAATTACCGCCCTGGTCAACCTTTACCTTTCCCTTTACTTATAGACATAAACACGATCATGTGCATTTTTAATGTAGTTATTTACGATACAAATAGGAAAGGAACTTTCCACTTTTATAACATAAAGGTCAAAAGGTTAGGTTAAAAGGAGTGGCAAACATTTTATATAAGAAAATTTATTCATAAAGTTAAAAAAATACAGAGCAATGAATCTTACAATTATTAGAGTTTTACATTTTTTTATTTACTTGACTTTCTTACCTTTCTTTTTAGGTGGAGTCTTCTGCTTGCTGCCCTTACCTTTAGGTACTTTGCCTTTCTTACCGCGACCTTTAGTTTTTTCTTTCGCTTTTGCAGCTCGCAAGTCTTTTTTCATGCGAGGATCAACGACTTTATATTGGCCTTTGACTCCACTTGGTCGTTTCATTCGCTTGGCCGATGTGTGTTTCTTGGCTACAACATAAGTAACTTTCTTTTTAGGGTCCGCCTGTGCCTTTTTGTAGAGTTGTCGCACTTGCTGCGCCTTCTCCCGCTCGGACATGTCTGCGTTCTCCATTACCGCTTCAACCTTTTTCTTTGCGCGTTCCATTTTTTTCACCATACGCTTCTTCTTTCTTGCTTTAGCCTCTATGACCTTCTTGATGGGTCTGGCGTTTATGTCTTGTAGGCGGGTCTTGTATTCGTCTGTATATTTCTGAAATTTATTGCATGTGTCACTTAAAAGTGTTTATCATTATATGACTAGTGGAGTCATCATATTGATAAACTGAAATAATGTCTGATTCATTAGTTATTCATACAAACCTCAGGAACTGCAACAGGTCTTGTCATGTGTTTTTTTTCGTCTTCCGTGAACCAGTCCGGCAGATTCTTATCATTGAACGCGTATCTGTTCCAGGCGTCATCAATCAAGTCACGTTTGAACTTTTTGGATGTTGCGATCATTGTGCCCAAAGCTAAGGTTTCGGCATCCATTTTTAGGTTTTTCTTTAACCTTTTTAAATCTGAAGGTAACAATATTCACACATATAAAAATACTTTTTTTAAATAATTGCGTAACTTTGTTTATAGTGCATGCTTATTTGTAAGGAAAAGAAACACCTTTTTGTTGTTTGTACTTTATTATCAAATCGCCCTTGGGTGTTATCAAATAAATGAAAGTGTACCTCACCTAGGTACGTATGTACACTTTTATTTGATGCACTACGGATGGATATATAAAGGTAACTGATTTCGTATTGCGCTCAAATAGCAGTCTGATTCTGTTGTCTGATTTGAACCCTCCTTCGAGAGTTGTTTTCCATTGGTCAAAATGATAGCGATATCGGTGGCATTCCTATATATATTTACCGACGATGCAGATGCCAACTAAAAAACACAGCTACAGTGCAAATTGACTGATTCTAGAAGAGTCTTACCTGGATCTTGAGAGACGACTTCAAAGCCATCTTTGTCCTTTTTCCCTTTAGGTCCCGCCGCGCCGGCACCGGCCGCGGCGTTGGCGCCGGCCACTGCTGGGTCTTCCACGTTGTAGTCGCTGTCCGAGGAATTGCCATCTGAACTCTCTTCAGCGTGTTTTCTCTTGACGCCTAATCCTTTACCTTCTTCAGATGTCAGGTTTTTGTCAATTACATTCTTGCCTGTAACATTTTTATATTATTTATTAACTGATTTTTGTTAGTAGCATGTAAACAAACATTTGATTAATGAATTTACCTTTTTCAGTGTAAATTTCTGCTAACTTGTCCAGATCCACACCTTCGTCGTCTTCCTCATCGATATCCTTGAAACAGTCCTTCTGGAACCAGAGCTCGGCTTTCATAGATCGCCTCGAAACTGGATCTGTGTTGTCCAAGTCAGTAAGCAGTGGATTGTGCTTCGGTATTGTGGGTCTCTTGCTCAGTTTACTGTTTCTCAAAGTATTTTGTTCTGTTATTTTATCGAGTTTCCTTTTCTTCTTTTTTGAATCATCATCTGAATCTGAAAAGGCTGAAAACACAAAACAAACAATCTTAGTTAAATTTATCTGCCAGAATCATACAGAAAGTTGTAGGGTAAATGAATGTGTTATTGGCCGGCAGTAGATAATGGCCACTTCATACTCAAACACTTCTTATAAGCTACTGATGCTAAGTAAGTATCTCTTTTCATTCTAGAGAACAGTATAGAATATAATAATAGTAGAGAATATTTAGCTTTAATATTTGTGCCAATTTGTACCAACTTTAAAAAGAAACTTGTCTCATACTTCGTATCTTTGTAGTTGATCGTTATTTCGTTACTATTTAAGTAATTTTGTCTTAATTTAAATGTATTTTATAATTTTCTTACTTTAAAACATTATATTACGGTATGGCCAATAACAGAAGCAAAAAAAAAAACAAGTTTTAAGTTACTGGCTATACATGCACATCATCGCCAGTCATGCATCATGCAGAGATCTTATCTATTATTTATACAAGGGCTTCGAAAAGTTCGTTTAAACAAGAGCTAAGAACTCGATAATTATGTTCCTTGTTGATTTCTTAAAAAAATTACTATAATCTGCCGTGTTTCGTAAAAAATGCTATGGCCAATAATTAAATCCAAACATGCCAGTTACTAGTTCTGGGGTGCAAGTAACACAATTTATATTTGAATGAATATAAAAACTTTATAAACAATGTTAATTATTTTTATTGTTATTAAAATTATATTAGAACTGTTCCCGTCTCCATTAGCACCATAAAAACATCATTTGGATAACGCATAAGGTGCCAATAACTGGTGCTTTTACCCTAAATATGTTATTTTCTTAATTACTCACCCAATGAATCTTTTTCCTTTTCAGTGTCAGAATCAGATTCCATTTCCAGTTCACTATCAGAGTCCTTGTAGTACAGACCTGACGAATCAAGCTTAGAAGCTTCCACGTCATACTTGACGAATTTTTGCTTGACTTTCAATTCATCATCTGAATCATCAGCAGGATCTGCTACTAGATCTGGTGCCTGATCAATTATTCTTGATAATTCCTGTCACAGAAGAGTTACTTATTATCAAACAAAAGTTTACTATCATCTTAATTTATATATTATTCAATTGTTAAAAAAAATGAATTTATAAGGAGTCTAGTAGTCATATACCTCTGCGTTTTTGATGTCTGATAAACTAAACATGTCATTGCTTTCCATAATAGGTCCACCATCTCCCTTAAGCACCATTTTTAGATTCATTTTCTCTGCTAATTTCTGTCTTTGTTTATTTAGCTGTTTCCTCTTCCGTTTTGTTGAACGACGCTCTTCATCCTAAAAACGCAAATAAACAATCACACACTTTTGAATAAGCTTAACCAAACCTTTGCAGTGTAATTTGCTTCAATAATAACAAGCAGTAGAAATATCTAAGTATAGACTTACCTGAAGTTCAGCAACTTTGGAATCAACATCTTCTTCATCATCAGCTTCTTCAGTATCATTTTTTTTTGTTGATTCTTCATCCTCGTTTTTGTCTTCTGTTTCAGTTTTCTAAAAAAACAGAAACTGACAACCTTAGTGGCTCGGTGGGCGAGTGCCTGGTTGAGAAGCGAGAAGTAGCGGCTTCGATACCCGTGGCGAGACAAATGTTTGCATGGTCTACAAATATTTGTTCCAGGTCTAGGTGTTTCTATGTATTACTTGTATAGGTAAGTATGTATAATAGTAGTAAGTTACTATCTGGTATTCATAGTACTTTGCTTAGTTTGGGGCTAGATGGCGATGTGAAAAAAATTCCGCCGATAGTTATTTATTTTATTGTGTGTTGTGTGGAGTTTTCAGACCACCATTTTGAAACAAAAAATAGTATTTTATGTACTTATTATTAGCCTACATTTTTTTATACATCTAAAGCACTGCATGTACATGTTGCATAGTGTATGGCCCACTTGATGGTAAGAGGTTACCACAGTCTATGGATGCTTGTAATACCAAACTCATGAGTTGCCACCCTGAGACATACATAATTTAGATGGTTTACTCTTCAACAAGTTAACCCATATTATAAGTTTATTAATTTTACCTTTTGGGGTCCCTTCCATTCCTTCATGTGCTTCAGCCATGACAGTAAAGACTTTAGGTCTTTTCTGCCAAGCACTTTAATGTCCTTGCAACACTCTTTTATTTCTTCAGTGGTTTTAGTGTGGTCTTCAATGGTTGGGTCGTCTATTACAATCTATAAAGAGTATATAAACAAAGCTTGATATACAATTTTTTATCCATTTATCTGTGAAGTATGACGCGCGAAAAATGGCGAATGTGCCTTCGTTAGCGCCGTTTGTTTATACTTATAGTATTGCAATGTGTTTTGTAATTGTAACTGAGATGTAATATAATCTCCTTATACAGGGTTTCCCAGAAATGGTGGATAATCCTGCACGTGCATGTGCGGGGAGGGGGTGGGGCCCCAAATCCCAAAAAAAAAAAAACTATATCCAACAGTCCACGAATTTTTTGTAAAATTTAGAAATTTTGCCAGTTTTCCTCACATTTGTGGGCATCACGTCCGCCATATGAGGCCTAGTTCGGATTTTTTTATTTTAACGTGTTCCCTAATAATGGTATTCCTAAATTACCTTTAAAAAAACTCAACTACTTAGGAGAGTAGTTAACTAGTAGACCCTAAACATAAATTTTATTTCTGAAAGGGCAGGAGGAGCCCAATTTGAACATTTGTTATGATTATTTTTATAATAAATGCTTTTTTCATCATTATTTGTTTTATTTTTTTCTTTTGCCATTTTGTATTGAAAAGCCTACTTTATACATGAGTAGGTATAGCTCAGTAATTTGACTATTAAAGTAGATAGTATGCTACTGTTTTAGAATCCTTATGATGTAGGCAATTTTTTTATGTGGTTGGCTACACAACTCCAATACTTTTTTTTAACACCTTATGCGCTCAAACTTGGCAGTAAACTAAATTTCAGAAATAAAATTTATGTTTAGGGACTGCTAGTTAACTACTATCCTAAGAATTTGGGTTTTTTTAAAGTAATTTAGGAATACCATTATTAGGGAACACGTTAAAATAAAAAAATCCGAACTAGGCCTCATATAGCGGACGTGATGCCCACAAATGTGAGGAAAACTGGGAAATTTCTAAATTAAAAAAAAAAATCGTAGACTGCGGACTGTTGGATATAGTTTTTTTTTTTGGGATTTGGGTCCCACCCCGTCCCCCACACACGCACGTGCAGGATTATCCACCATTTCTGGGAAACCCTGTATATAAAAATGAATTGCTGTTCATTAGTCTCACTAAAACTTGAAAACGGCTAATTTAGCATTTGGCTAGTTTTGATAATAATAAAAAAAGAGTGTAAATGAAACCGCATGGGTCAGCTAATGTCCTATATATTAAGTTATTTGTATTTTAATTTAAGAACAAGATTCTTTTTAACCTGTGAACATCCTTGAAGAAGGTCTATGGCATCACTGTCTTCCTTCAAAAATTCCGAAATCAACACCTTGTGGTGTGTAGTGTAATCATTCTCCTGGTAGCCCTCAGCTTTGGCCTTCTTTTGTTTCTCAGGATGTAACAAATTTGTGTGCTGTCTCTTCACAATATCCAAATCTTCAAACACGTTTTTGGGGTCCAAGAATTTTGGATCTATTGTGTCAGGGGCTATGTAACCCTGACACACAACAAAAATTTCAGAAGATTCATTACGAGAGGCCTGTGGTTTAGTGGCATGAACCTTTTTGAAAAACTGTTTTAATACCCACAAAAGGGCATGATAATCTTTAGATCTGAAAACTTTAGTGACAAACCATCCACCTTCTCTTAAAAAATTAGTAGCCAGTTTCACAGCACTAAGAGTAAGGCATGACTGCTGGTAAGCATCATGAATCCAATTTAAACCAACATTAGGAGCTCCATCGTGGAGTACCACATCAGCTTTCCATGTTTTTATTTCTCTTTTAATTGCAGTTTTACATTTTTCCGTAGTAATATCTTCAGTTAAGCCAATACAGCCCGGCACTTGCTTTATGGGAAACAAGTCAACTCCGATAACAACACTTGAAACAGGCATGTTTTGGTGGGCCACCTGCATCCATCCGCCCGGTGCTGCACACAAGTCGATACATACTCTTGATTTTTGTAAAAAACCAAACTTTCTATTGAGTTGGATTAATTTGAAAGCAGCTCGGGAGCGATAACCTGTAAATTAAAATCAATGTGTAATGAAGGAAACTCTCAGGGTGTAGTTAAAAAATTATAATAAGACGGGGTTTTTGAAATGGCACATTATGAGCTGCTGCATTTGCACAAAATTTTAGAGTAGAGACAAATATGTACTTTAATTTTTGAAAAAACAATGATATAAGAACCTTAAAATTTATTAGTCAGGAACACCCACCTGTTTCTTTAGCTAGTTGATAATATTTGTCTTTGCGCTGTTTTCCGATTTTAGTCTTCTTCCCCATTTTGAAGTAGAATTAACACTATTCCTAATAATAACGTGTTTACATTTTATAAAATAATATTTTTGAGGTTAGGTTATACGTAGTGCTTACATTACATCCTCTATCTTGGCTCTATGATCAATCATAGAGGATTTTTTTTTTTAGTGACAGATCTATAGAGATGAGTGATCAGAGTGGATTCAATGAGAGCTTTTCGATTCAAGATTTAAAAAAAAGTAGTTCCGATTGCTTTGACAGAAGGTGCGATCTGCCCTACTGCCATACTGGGAAAGGTTATCAAAACAAGAAAAAAGTTGCTAACTCCGTTTTTGTAAATTCAAATTACTCAATTTTAAAATCTTAAATTTATTATAAAATTAATAGATAAGATACATTTTAAATACTCAGAAATGAAAAGAGATGCCGTCTCTTTTAAAATTTAATGTTTTCGACTTGTTTTGGCAATAAAATACTGCACCAATCGGCATTTTATGGGAACTCTGTTCATGCTCACGCTTTATTTTTATTTTATTTTATTTGTTAGGCAATGCCAACAGTACACATAGCAAACATTAAATAAACAACATTACAGCTTAAATACTATGAAATGTGTGCCAATTACAGGCATGCACAGCATTTTCCATAAAATTACAGACAACAGCTAAAAATTAAAAATACTCACAACTCACTACTAAAACGAAAAAAAAGATAAGAAATATTTACGTCTGAAATGTAATGTGTCAAAACAGCGCAGTCAAAGTAGTTTTATCTATCGCCTATGGTTTGGAATCTTATACAGTTTTGGATTTTGACAGAGGGGAAATGCAAGGCATGGCGCGTCCATTCTGATTTGTCTGAGTACGTACGTTATGCGGTCATGAAAGAATACAAAATCCTTTGAATTTTTTTATTCAAAATGTCGAGTGAGCCTTCCAGTTACGTAGGTAGGTAGTAGGTATAAAAAATCCTTGGTTGGAATACAATCTTAATTTATTTTAGTTATAGGTTCCACGATTCGATTTCGATGTTTGATTGACAATTTTGTTTGGCAGCTTTTACTTGACTGCGGGCAACACTGCAGTACAAAATGGCAAAAAACATGATAAAATTTTCATTCGTTCGCCGTGTTTCATTGAGCAATTTCAAATACTGACGTGTTGTTTTGCAATTATTGTTCCATAATTACGTCATCCAATTTATTATAGTGGTTATTTCCGTAGTTCATAGTAAAATATTGAAAAAAAAAGCTTGAAGAAGTAGTAAATAGATCGGAGACCCTGTTTTGGAAAGCAACATGACACCGAATATCCAATCTTTTATCAACAGTTTTCAGAATCGTCTGTAAGTACTTTGTTTGTTTTGTTTGTTTGACGACCTTATAGTTCATTTTCTTTAATATAAGAAATCTATCAAGACATCTTTATTCTAATAATTAGTTATAGATTTTACATAATCCTCTAAGTTATGGTTGTAGAGCAAGCTCTAATTAACTACCTATTTCTCCAATGTTCTAGAACGTGTGCGTAGATGTAGGTCAGTGCGTGTTAAACTGTTTATATTTCATTATCATTGGGCGCGGTGATCTAAATTTAAACATTTAATACCAATGTATTAACTACCTAATAATATTTTACAGGGAGCTGCCTGTAAGGCAGCATCTGAAAAATGTTTACGGTACACTGATGATGACTTGCGGAGCTGCCTCTGTGGGAGTATATGTTGACATGTTTACCCGTTTCCAAGCTGGATTCCTTTCAGCAATAATTGGAGCAGGTCTTATCCTGATGCTCATTGCCACTCCTGACAATGGCAAAAACACAAAGCAGAGGCTTGGATACCTTCTTGGATTTGGTCTTACTTCAGGTAATAATTCTGAACTCTCCATGAATCACACTTACTAAAATTATTATTAGAAAGTTGAGTGAGCAAAATTAATTTATCCTTGTAATATTTTACATTAGCAGGGCATTTACCAATACTACACATTTAAAATGTTTCTAACATTCCAGGAATGAGCATGGGTCCACTGCTGCAGTATGTTGCTATTGTTGATCCTGCCATCATAGTGACAGCTCTGATGGGAACCACTCTTGTTTTCGTATGCTTCTCTGTTGCATCAATGCTGGCAGACCGTGGCAGCTGGCTGTTTCTGGGTGGAACTCTGATGACGCTGCTTACTTCCATGTCTCTGATGACGCTTGTCAACCTGTTTGTCCAGTCTCATTTCATGTACCAAGTAAGTTGGCTTACTAAGCCTTTATAGGTATTTATTGAAGATTATAAATATGCCAAAGCTTTTCCAATTCAAGCAGGACTTACCACAACCCACAACCTATTCCTACATATCAAGTGGAAAGTAAAGCAAAGCTTATTTATTTAGGTTTTTTTTAATGTCAGCAAGCGAAAGACAATCAAGGCGCCTGATGTTAAGCACCACGCCTGACTATTACAGATGCAGTGCCACTCAAAGCTTAAAGTTTTTTCTATTTCTATTTCTTATCACCCCGAGACATTGGTAATAAGTCTTTTTCGCCCAGTAATTTCACTTGCTACAGTGCCTTTCAAACCTTAAATACAGTAATGCTTGCTTTGCACACTACTGCTTGGAGGTAGAATATGCGGTGGTACCAATCAAGATGGACTCTTGCTGAAAAGTCCTACCACCAGGTAAACACATTAATTTATGCTGAGTCATTTGTTTTAATTCCCCTATTCATCATTTCATAAAATCAAATCATGCCAAAAACTGATCAAAATTGTCTAACCTAGAACTTAGAAATTTGGTCAGTTTGGAATCCCCTATAGTAAAGTTTTTAAAATTTAAAGTATGAATTCTTCATATTTATAAAGTCTTTAGAGATGGATTCCTTCCTTGACTCCATGATCAAATGCCAAAAAGTCATTGTAGAATTTCTATATAAATATTTGATTTCCAGGCTCACATCTACCTGGGACTGATGCTAATGTGCGGCTTCGTACTATACGATACCCAGCTGATCATCGAGAAACGCCGCATGGGCAACCAGGACTTTGTGCAGCACGCTCTTGAACTGTTCATTGACTTCATTGGCATTTTCAGAAGACTGGTCATCATCCTTACTCAGAAGGTAAAAACGTCCCATCATTCAAAATTATCTCTAGTGAGTAGATTATATCGCGCTATTGTCATGCATGTCATGTCAATTCAATTTTAAAACTAATCTCGGCGCCGGCGGCGCTTAGATAAGTCCCCATCCTTAAGGTGTGACTAAACCTAGTGCAGCAGGCTTGCCGCACTGTTAATTGGACGTTTTGAGGCACGCAAATAATTCAATATCATCATGGTAGCCTTGTAATGTTCTCACTGCTAGGACACTGCCTACTCCTGAGCGAGAAAAATCGGGTCATGCAGCAAGCAATCCACCACGTTGACCCAATGCAGGTTGGCGGATGGCACGTATCTTTCGAATTCATACTCCTTGGACATGCCGATTTTCTCACGATGTTTTCTTTTACCATATGAGCACTGACATTGCGCACATATTTTACGAATAAAAAAATCCATTGGTTGGCACAACCAGAAGAAAAAACTAGTGGTAGTGACCCCGCCTTCCAATCCTAAAGTCGTGGGCTCGAACATTATAAGATTAAAAACATAGATTTTGTCCTGCAAGTGCAGAGCATTTGAAGTGCAGTGTTCATACTGTTGTTTTTAATTTCAGGAGGAACAGAACCGCCGTCGCAAGCGTGATTAAGAGCTGGCGAAGTATCCATATCCATCTTAGGGAGAAAAACATTGGGTTGGTCTCATCAGGATTTCTTATTTCTATTACTATTAAAATGAATATTATTTTTTTGTTGTGTTCAAATTTATGTTAATTCAAACTTATAAAATTATCTACAAATAAAATGGAAATGTCTAAAAATGTTGTTTTTCCTAATCAAGGCATTAAAGCAATGACGTCATAGCTTACCATTGAATTTAAAATTAAAAGTAAATACAAATAAACAAGATTGTCGAACTTAAATTTTATTTCGATGGCTTTCATTGGTCTAAAGATTGTTCATCAATGATGATAACAGTTGAAGTATGTACTAGTTCTGCTTGTTTTGTTTCGTACATAGCTTCGTTGCTGCTAGATTTGAGATAAAATTGTGCCTACAGATGATAAAACACACCTGCAACTTATAAATAGGTAATCAAGGTTAAGGCAAAGTCGTGATGACGATAAGGCAGCGTTTGGACATTATTGTTTTTTTACATAAATAACGCATAAAAATTACTACAACAAATAACCTAAATCACAACATTATTAATTTATCTAAAATCAAATTAGGAGTATCTAGTTCTGTGACTTAAAACGACTGTCTAATACACAATATTAAAGGCACCCCTATACCATAAAATACCTAAATCATACACAAATTACTAGCTTTCAAAACGTCATAATAATGTTATGAGTCGCGGACTCGCGGTGGTACATTATCAACTTCGTGGGGGTGTATTCTATTTTTATCGTAAAGCAATATTTTTTTAGCTCTGTCTAGTTCGTTAGTTATTAGAATGCTTATTAAATTGGCTACATTAGAGCTATCATTGTTGTTCGGTTTCTCAACTTCTGATGGTGAAACATTCAACTTTAGATCTATTGCATCGTTTTCACTAGGTTTTTTTGGGATTGGCTTATTTGGTTTGCTCATTTTGTTAACGTTTATTTTTTCTGTCAGTTTAAATCTCCTACAGCTACATCTGCTCATGTAGCAAGGGCGCAGCACATCCGAAGGGCCACTGCTTACCATATACTCGTAAGTGGACACTCCTAACATCGAAATATACGTATGGAAACAACATAGATGCAACAATGGGCACGCAACGGCTAAGGCACATAAACCGAACATCATCAGGAAAACCAAGAAATAAACTGATGATCTGCAGTTCGAAGAAACGTCGGACATTATTGTACAATTTATAAAGTTCTGTGCTGGCGTACTTAAATAACTAATGTCCTTAAAAAATAGCACAAAGTCTGCTAAGCATAAAAACACCGTGAGGGATGATATCATCAGGGCGGTGACGACACTCGCGATGAACGCCCTGTAGTTTCGACGTCCGACGCAGTTGTTGAGCCATTTGCAGTGGTGATCGAAGTGGTCCACACATTTATTACAAAGACTACAATGCTTCGTTTTCTTGCTGCTGGTATGTATGTTACAGAGGTGGCACCTGCCGTTTTCAATAACGTGAGCGTGAATGTTGCGATCGAATTCTGGAACGTTATCCACAGCCAATTGTCTTAGTTCGTTTTCGCTAGGGTCGATCCATGATGCGGTTACATGGCATGCTGTATGAAATACGTAGAGAATAATGTAAGCAACTAGCGTAACCATTTTCAGTTTTTCAAATTGAATTTGTATAAGAACAATGAAGTTCAGTAATGCTGTAGTTGCGTACACGATCCATCCGGCAACTTGAAGGTAATTTAACGGTAATTGTAAGCCATTAAGTCTTCTTTGCTTTCTAGGAGATGGGTTACCTTCAGCACAGCATTTATCCATTTGTACTGTTTTTAAATCTTTCTAAACTGCTAACTTAACTTATCTTGCAGCACAGATTACCTTATTCTTGTCATCTTTCTATGATAACTGGCATTATCCCGGCTTCAAATCACTGATTATTGTTTTTGTGTACCCATTTCATAGGTGCCTCTGTTTTGTCATTTCACTGCCAAATTTCGTACGTTAGTTCTGAAACTATCGAATCGATGGGCTGTTTATAAACCAAGCCGAGCCTCAACATGCGCGCGCAATTCTAATTTCTATATACCTACGGTCTAACATTCCACTTTACTTGATGGGCATCCAGCCATTAATTAACTAATCACCCCAGTTCTAAACAACAACAGCATAATTACAAGTTTCCGTAGGCAATGAATATTGCTGTCTTTTATATTTATTTTGATGATGAAAGGCACACCTTGAGGCACGCACGCAACTCAAGTACCTAGTGTACCTACTTAATTAAACAAATAAGTTGCTATGGTGATAGTTATATCCACATTTCTAACTCGTATTATTCTAGCAAGCCAATAAAAGACTGGAATCCTGTATGTGCTTAACTTTTATGTAAGTATATTTGTTTGTACGAAATATCATTCATCAAAGACAATAAATTAAGAAAATAAATCTTATTAATTATAGTTCATACTCATACATTACTATCTACAGTCAAGTCGTTCGCGAATTTCTTAGCTGTTTGTCTTCTGGTAAACACTAGTATTCTGTGCCCTGTGCAGTCAAGATTCTCGTCAAAACATTTGTTTCTACAGCACTTTTTACATAATCTATAGACGCACTTTCCTCCCTGAAATAAAATAATACGAATGATGATTTTGACGCCTTTAATGGTGTCGATGGTGGGAAAGAGAATAGACCATGAAGGATAGGATAGCTAAAATAATTTAAAGGCTGATTTTAAGTGAAACCTTTACCCAGCAATTGGACGAAATAGGTACACATACATACCTCCTTTTTAAAAGTTTATTGGTACCTACATACTTAAAATAACAACAAGGGTAGGTACATAAATATTCTTCTGCTCCTATTCATAATCATTTGAGTTTTTGTTATTTTACTACTGCAGTATGTCTTTGTCATTCTGATGAATTAACGGATATGGCAACGAAACTACAATTCATTTTTTTATTTAGCTAACTAAATAAAAAACTGAACCCTTATTGGTACCCACAGAAATCGTATTATGTACGATTTCTGTGTTGGTACCCATATGAACAGTCAACTACTAATAGTTAACTCTTCCTTATGGGTACCTACATTTTAACTCTAACCTTAGAATAATAACACGAATCAAACCTAAGCCTAAGATAAAACCTACAAATGATTTTCGCTAGGTCTGAATAAACTGAACCAGAAAGATTTATTTGATTGTAACAATTTTAGGTATGATTTACATTGGGTCAGTGACTGACTTTAAATGGAGTCAGTGCTGACTTCGCGGACTGATTTGCTCTGTTTACAAAGGGTCAGCAGTAGTACTTATATACTAGTGGGTATAAAATTATTGCATGAAAACAGCAGAAAAAACGAAAAAAAAAATTATTTGATGGGACTCTATTGACTTTTGTATTTTATCTATTTCATGTAATATTGTTACCTTTTATCACTATGACAGCCTTCTAATGTTCCCACAGCTGGGACACTGGCCTACTCTCAAGCGAGTGATTGGGTCTTAATCCACCACGCGGATCCAATATGGATTGGTGGAAGGCACATGTCTTTCGAATTTTTAGTTCTTGAACATGCCAGTTTCCTCATGATCATATTATTTTTTGATAAATCAATGTTTATTGTAATATTTTGACGTATCTAAGTACATGTGCTGTGCCAAAATAAAAAAATAAATTGAATTGAATTGATGTTTTCCTTCACCGTATGAGGGCAGTGGCATTGCGCACATATTTTTTTCATAAATGGAAAAATCCATTGGTGCACGACCGGATTCGAACCTACTACCAGTGCTCCTTGTGTTGTTATTGTTAACCTTTTTTTATATTTTACTTCTGTAGGGCAAATTTTTAAAGTCCTTCTATTTTCATATTTTGCAATGCTATTATTACGCATTTTTTTGATAAGATCATTTTAGGATTTAATATTACATAAATATAAATTTTACCATTTTAAACTTCAGTTCTCCCGTGATCATGGTGCATTTAACTGCGCCGAAATATCGGGAATCAATAAAACTCACAAATCATGGTAAATATCCCGTTTTTTAGTGAAAATCATTTTAATCTTGTTTTTTATACAAGGTCAGTTTGAAGGCGCGAGTGGTAAGGGGAGCGCACTAACTTCAAAAAGTATCACGCGGAAATATTGAAGCCGACAGCCGCGCTTTACAGACTTAAAATCAATTTACAGTAGCGGGTCAGAATTTACTTGGCTCGAATTTGTAGTCAGTTACTTAGTAAATGTAAATCATACTTAATTGTTCTCAAGCAAGTCAGTTCTTACCATGGGATTAGGGCATGTGTTCCTTTTGCATATTTCTCCATTTCTTGGTGTTTGTTGTGCATCTGGTTTCACTGGTTTTCTGGAAGTTCTTAACATTTTTTTCATCTTCTTTCTTGAAATAACATTTCCATCTGAATCCTCAAAATTTCTTTTAATTTGATCACTTTCCTAAAAACAAGATTCGGTAAGAGATACTTATTACTTATTTCATTGGTCAATAGTTTAGGTAGGTAGGTACTTACCTTCATTTTAATAAATAAATAAATAAATAATGCTGGACAATCCACACAGCATCATCTAGCCCCAAGGTAAGCTGCTGTTAAACAAAGCTGTATCATGGGTACTAAAATGACTGATATATACTTAATACAATACAATACATAGATAGATATTTTTTATTATATTTAGAAAATACCCAGAACACCCGGAACAAATATTTGTAGATCGTAAAAACATTTGACCCGAGGCGGGAATCGAACCCGCAACCTCCGCGTCGCAGGCGGACCTGCGCCCGCTGCGGCACATCGGTCGTCAATAACAGGTGGCGTAATAATAGGTGCAAAAACAGAATTTTACCTGATAACTGCTCAATTTTTCCATTTTCTGTGTGTAATTTTCGGGAGACATTCGCACATAAGGTTGGCATATCCAAGGTGGCAACATCAAGTCATAACCATGCCTAGTAATGTTTTCATGATTTTCAAATTGTTTTTGTCCTTCATGGTATGGTAGATATGTTTGTTTTATGTTTCTACAAACCTTTTTGAAATCATGAAGATTTTGCCCTGTTGCTAGAATTTGTCTATCATCATTGTTTTCATCAAGTGTAAAGCTGAAAGTTATAAGTTAATTAATTTAATGTTAGACAAAAATACTTTCAACTACCTACTTGCATTGCAACTTACATTTTATGAAAAATTTTAAACAGATGCCCTCTTATGAATGATGTAGGACAGGGATGTGTTTCTACAAGATCTAAGTACTCTATAGCAATTTCCCAGGAGACAGGATTGATGCCTTCAAATATAGCAGGATTTGTTAGATTTCCCTCTGCACTCATCACTCCATCCACACAAGTATATTCTATACACCTGTGCACATCTTCTAAGCACTGGATATTTCCATTTGCAAACATTGGTAAAGAAACTGCTTCCCTGAAATGAAATTAATTCCTTTTTAAATTAAAGAACAAACTTTCTAATATCATAAATGCATTTTTCGTCTAAATGCATTTATGATATTAACAGAGTTTAGTATAACTAAAATCTGCAGCAATAGAAACCTTACATGGTTTGTAAGAAACTGCTTCCCTGAAATGAAATTAATTCTTTTTTAAATTAAAGAACAAAATTTCTAATAACATAAATGCATTTTTCGTCTAAATGCATTTATGATATTAACAGAGTTTAGTATAACTAAAATCTGCAGCAATAGAAACCTTACATGATTTGTAAGTTGCACAAATAAACATAATTATGCCATTAGTAATACAAACAAACCTGACAGCTTTTATATGTTTCCAACTTGCAATTCCAGTAAGAGGTCCCTTCTGTTCTCTAGTTCTTCCATGAACTGTGAGCAATTTGCAGCCAGCTTGCTGCAGCATAAGAGCATATTCAACAGTCTTCTCAATACTTTCAAAAACCCTCACTTTACAAGAAATTGGAATTGAAACAGCTTCAGACATGGCTGCCACTGAAACCAAGAATGATACTATTAATTATAATCTGTAATTTTTTTTTATATTTTATATATTCAAAAAAATTGACATAATTCTCGAATCTATTTTATTTTTTTATTTATAGTACAAACCCCCACCCAATACATTGTTGTTTCACAAATCTATGATTTATGCAGTGGATGGACATGCAGTTAGACTGGATGATCTCTATATAAAATTACCTATTTTTTGTAGTAACTCCCATTCATCTTGAAGAAATGATCCATAGTGCCCTCGCTTAGCTATTGATTGGGGACATCCAAGGTTTATATCAATTGCATCACAGCGTAATTCAACCATTTTAGCAGCAGCAGCCATTGTTGCTGGATCATTACCACAGAACTTAAAAGAATAATTAAATAAGTATATTATTAGTTGCTACCTATAATTAAATGGGCCTTTTGCAGAGTGTAGGTAAGAGAAAGTGTGACTATAGGTCTAATAACAGTCACCATCATCATCATCATTATTAAAGGCTCTTTGCAGACTACCTAAGCAATCGTCAACAATTTGTGAGAATTGGCTGTTATGATTCGCCGTCTGGCCGATTGATGATTTGGCCAGATGTCTTAAGACAGCTCAGTGCCTAATATATGCAGATGATGTTAAGATTTTCTCAGAAATTAAATCGGTACAAGACTGTGAAGCGCTGCAACTAGTTTTTTTTTTTTCTGTTCTGATTATCCGCGATCAGTTGGTGGACTATAAGCGGATGAGTTGGATGTTTCTCTGGCGTTTGGGATCCGGGCTCATTAGTCCTTCTTCCCTCATTATTGGAGGTTGTCCAGGATGTGGCTTCTTTTCAAGCGGCATGTGGTACTCGGGTTATCTATGAGTGCCCTTGCAAGTGGGTTAGTGTGACTTTTCAGGCAACCCAAGTATTTGCTTCCTCTCAATTTTATTTCTTCGTCCACTGTAGGGACTTCCAGGTACTCATGTATCTCATCGTTTGTTGTGAACCATGGGGCATTGACTAAAGTTCTTAGGATTTTGTTTTGGGCTCGCTGTATAATGGCGCGGTTGGATTTGCAGGTAGTGCTCCATATTTGTACCCCGTAAGTCCATACAGGTTTGAGGATGGTGTACCAGTCGCTTTTTGGCAAGTGATAGTCGTGATTGGGGGCCAAGTAACCAGTACAAGCTCTTGAATCGAGCATCGAGTTCAGATTTTTTTGATTTTACATGGTCTTTCCAGGTCAGTCTTCTATCAAGAGTGAAGCCAAGATATTTAACGACATCTTTGTGTGGTAGTTCGTTCCCATTCAAATAGACTGCAGGGCAGTTGCCTCTTCGAAGTGTGAAGGTGGTATGGGTTGATTTAGCAGCACTGGCGCGTATTCTCCATTTGTGTAGCCACTTTCCGGTTTTATCTAGCTGGTCTTGGAGTGATTTAGACGCTTGGTTTGGGAAAGTGTTGCAGGACAAGATAGCTGTGTCGTCGGCAAATGTAGCAGTGATGGAGCTTGGGGATTGCGGTAAATCTGCAGTGTAGATGTTATACAGTACTGGGCCAAGTACTGACCCCTGCGGAACCCCAGCTGTAATGTCGTGGAAGTTCGACTTAGATTCGCCATGCTTGACTTGGAAGATTCTGTCCGATAGGTATGAGCTGATGACTGGATAGAATGTGTGAGGTAGCTGAAAACAATATTGCTCTGCAACTAGATATAGACGCCATTATGACGTGGAGCGCTCAAAATCTGCTTAATTTCAACATTGCTAAATGTCAAGTCATGAGTTTCACACGATCAACGCAACCCATAATATCTCATTATAAGCTGCATACAGAGACGATCACCAGATGCATTTCCATAAAAGACCTAGGAGTACACTTTGACCCAGAACTAAACTTTCACGATCACATCCGTTCACTAACAGTAACATGCTTCAAAAGACTAGGATTTGTATCTCGCTGTCGCTACTGTAGGAAATTCACCAACATAAACACCGTAAAACTCTTATACACTGCACTTATTAGATTCAAATTAGAGGCGAGCGCATGCATATGGAACCCACACGAGTCCACGTATTCCCTTATGCTTGAGAAAGTCCAAAAACGTTTCTTGCATTTTCTTTATCGAGAGCTTTTTGAATATTACCCATTCATGTATCCCACTAAATACCTTCAAGGTACATTGGGCTTTAACTCAGCTGAAACCAGAAGGCTCAGCGATCAAATTTTAACAGTATGTCGCATACTTAGAGGAAGACTTGACTGTTCGGCGCTTCTAAGTGAAGCAAGTCAACTGAGTGTGCCTGCAAATCGAGTCAGGTTTCGTCCCCGACGCGTGCCTTTATTCGCGACAACCTGGGCGCGCACGGTGTCGCGCCAGCAATCACAGATCTGCAGAGCACAGCGTAAACTCAATGACCTTATCACCATGCATCCTCAGATAGATATTTTTGCGGATGATTGGATAATGATGGAAAGAATATGCCTTCGTTTCTGTGAAACTGTATAGTTTATGTTTATTTGGATAAGACAAGTGCAATCTTTTTGAACTTATTCGTTTTAATTTGTTTTAGTTTAATATTTAAATATTTATTAAATACCTATCTACTTAAATTAAGTAAATACTTATTCAAATTAATTTTAAGCAATATTAAGTTAAGTGTTTTGTTTTCTTGTTAAAATTTATACTTATTCATTGTAATATAGGTAGGTACTCATTAGTTAGGAAATGTAAATATTTTTAAAAGTTCTTGTATAACGCATTGGATGTCTTCTGTAATGTTGTACTTATGGTTAATAAATTGAATTGAATTGAATTGAATTAAGTATATCAACTAATAGTCGTCCACTGATCAATCACCTTGTAATGATGACGACATCATTACAAGGTATATCAACTAATAGTCACCCACTTCTGGAAATAGACCGCTTCAATAGAGTGCCAGAACAACCGATGATGAAAGTTCCAGCCTTCCTGAGACCCCTACAGTCACAAGTTCATTAAACTATAACATTAAATACAAGTAAATTATATTCTCCGTGGTTTGGTTATAGATCCAAACTAACCTGTACAATTAGAGGGCGATCTTCTTCACACGTTTGCATGTTATCTTTTCTATATTTAGGGTCTTTTGTAAAGACCTGGCTGTGAAACATCGGTGTGTAACATAGTGTTGCACCGTGTCTGCGACCTAAAAGCCGCCATGCAAGCTCGCTAGCATCTACCATGGGAGCAACCACATAGCGAGGGTTGCCAATACTTTGAAACCACTCACGCGACATTAGTATCTTATTTTCAAAACGTATTTTGCTATTAAAAACAGCTATCTTATATCTTCACACACATGACAGAATTAAAAGAAAGAGAGATCAGAAACTCTTTTCTTTAACTGTAATATAATTTACAATAAAAACAATAACATAAATATAACCTAAAAAATAACTTTTTTTTTTCGAACATCCTAAGCAGACTAAAGTCTTATATAAGCACTACGTTACTTTTCCTAACGCCTCTTCTTAAGTGTAGTGTTTTCATAGATTATTTAGTGAGCATGATGCTGAAAAATCAACAGTCGTTAATTAGTTGAGCTTGCTAAGCTAGTAGCTAGCACTGAGAGCTAGCACGGTGTTACCATCAGAATAGTTGCCTATATAATAGTGTCTTAACATTTTAGCATTCTAATAGTATCTTAACATTTTAGCATGATAAATAATACTTGTCATAAAATGCATGATAGCGTGCGCGTGCGTCAGTACTATACTATAAAAAAAATGAATTTAAAGCGTCGAACGTAGTGCGTTTAATCTCTTGGATAACTAACACAGAGAGAATATAAGCACTACGCTTAAACTAACATGCCGTGTTCGGCCGGCGGCCGGGGCGGCCAAGAGAATGTAAGCACTACGGCCGGCGGCATGATAATCTTCTATGCATACATCACTATTCGATGAATCCTGTTTTGTTTTTATTACTTTATAAAATTACAACTGTTTTTGATTGCATTACAAGAAAAGAAAATCGGAGTACTAGACTGTGTTTATATCATGGCACACGATATATTAGTAAGTTTTAAAATAATATTAATGTTTTTGTGTTCAAATTAGAAGTGTCTGCTGCTAAGGCAGGTGCTTAAAACTTTTATTACCATAAAAAAATAAGCGCTACAATTTACCTATGACTTTATTAGTTTGTATCCGTTTTCAGAGTCAATTTTACGCATGTCTCACCTCTCCACTACATGAGAAACTACTAGTGCTGACCAAGATCATAGATCAGTTCAGCCCTAACAAAGAGTTGCAAGCTATATTTCCTGAGCTCATCAATAACATATTTGCCACCACATTCAGCAATGGCTGGGGCTTGAAGACAATCACATTGGAATCAAATAAATATGATTATGAGACCCTTATAGGTTTTCTACACCCGCAGGGGCCTCTGTTTCGATTATGTTACAAGTTGTTGGCAGACCCTCAGCTGAAGTACCAGTTGCCTTTGAGTTCTCTGCCAGTAAGTATTAAACTTCAGTTCAGCTAGTACTATTTTTTATATGTTTCTAGATATTCTAAAATTTATGATATTTAAACTACTATTTCAGTTAGATTTACAAATGACAATAGAAAGAGGCAGATGTCCACAGTTCTATGCGGATATGCTTGCTACTGATCAACAAACAATGAATGTCACAGCACTCATGCTAAGTATCCTTTTATTATAGAAAACTCCTATCTTCCAGGTACTTTATCCAATGATTGGAATGACTGGAAAATAAATTCTTAAAATGGATTAGATGACAACATAAGAGTTATCTATCTATTTTTTTATTGTAGACTCCTATTGATGTACCTACAAGATGTTTTGTATTACTAAATATGCATACTGGATCTACTCCAATTAGTGGTAGGTACATTAAAGTAGTACTTCTTAACATGGAGTATAGAAAAAAATTATACCAAGGCAAAAAAATATGTTTGATCATAAATATAATATTCCTGAATAACAGAGTCAGATCCTTTTGATTACTACATGTTCCACTTTGCTCTCCATGTGGTAAACAACAACCAGAACAGAACATCAGTGGACAACTGGCACAGTGTCTACTTTGCACTGGCATGTGACTACCTCTTACACTTCCTGCCTGTTGATCCCAATGAGCCAGTTCTGCCTCATATACCCAATTATACAGGAAAGGTACCTATGGCTGCACCATTGCAAACTGCCAACAGGTAAAATATGTTTGTGTTATCATTGTATAGTTAGATATAACTTATTTTGTAATATTATGATCTTATTCCACTAACATACAGCAGCAGAAAAAAAGGTAGGAATACCTAATATTCAAAAGTTTGTTCATTTGTTCGTATGAGTCAGTGGCCAACTCTGGTGACAGAGTTTCTAGGCCACCCGAAGGCCTCTGTAATATTCAAAAGTGACAATAGAAGACTGTCCCTAAAAATTGATTGAGTAAGTCTAATAATCTACAAAAAGTTTTGTATGTTTGTTATTAACTAAAACACCACTGGTGGCTAAGAAATTATTTTTAGAATGCTACATTATCCCTGAGAAACATTATTCATTGAACTCGTGCGAAGCAGGGGCAGGTTGCTAGTAATTGAAATAAAGTGAAAATTATACCATTAGATGTAGTATTATATTTAATGAAATTACTTTCAGGCCACTATATTCACCATCTTTGCTCCTAAACCAAGACCTATCTGGAGCCATGATGAGCAGTCCACCATCCTCACAGACTCAGTCAAGGAATGAGGTGTGGAGATCAGAGACTGTTCTGCAAGTATTCATTGATATTTGGATGAGCATAGAGCCATTCAATGGACTGAATAATAATGTAAGTGATTATTTTAATTTATGACTAGGGTAAAAGCACCAGTTATTGGCTACCTAAGCACCTTGGTCAATTTAAATTGCTATAGTTTCTTTAGGCGTCATCCAAATGAGGTTTTTATGGTGTTAGTGGAGACGGAAAAAGTTCTAATATCATTTTACTAACAATAAAAATAATTAACATTGTTTATAAAGTTTTTATATTCATTCAAATAAAAATTGTGTTACTGGCACCCCAGAATTAGTTACTGGCATGTGTGGTTTCAGTTATTGGCTGTAGCATTTTTTACGAAACACAGCAGATTATAGTCATTTTTTTTAAGAAATACAAGGAACATAATTATCGAGTTCTTAGCTCTGGTATAAACGAACTTTTCGAAGCCCTTGTATAAATAATTACAGTATAAAGTTCACCAGACAAAATGAATTAGTATCGGTTTCGGCACAAGTTTATTTCAGGCCATCAGATCTTGAACTGATCTCTCCATGCGGTGGTTACTCAACTGGCCATCTATGCTGTGCTCTTCAGCAAACGTCAGATTGGCGGAAGAAGGCCATTTTCGCCAAATTTGACAAATTATAAATTGAATTCGTAGGTGACTGGCGGTAATGTACATGTATGGTCAGTAACTTAAAACTTAGTTTTTTTCGTTTCTGTTATTGGCTATACCATAATTTAATGTTTTAAAGTAAAAAAATAATAAAATACATTTAAATTAAGATAACATAACTTAAATAGTAACGAAATATGGATCAACTACAGAGATATGAGGTATGAGACAAGTTTCATTCGAATTGTAGTCAAACGCAATCCTTACCGTTTTCACAACAAAACCCCACCATAGTAGCCGGATTGCCGATTGTCAATAATTTATGATTTTTTTTATACGAAATTATTCGAAAGGTGGTACAAATCGGCACAAATATTAAAGCTAAATATGTAAACTATTCTCTAGAATGAAGGGAGATATCGTACTTAGCATCAGTAGCTTTTATGAAGTGTTTGAGTATGAAGTAGCCAATAACTACTGCCAGCCAATAACTCATTCATTTACCCCTATATGAAAAAAAATAAAGATAAGGATTTATGTAAAAGGTTTTATTAAAATTACTATTCAACATTGACAACATTGTCATTATATGCCCAGTGCCTGTTCACTGTGTCCCAATTTTTCTCCGAATCAACAGCAAGTTTTATCCAAGTTGTCTTTAGAACATAATATAAGAGATGTTGTCTTCATAGTTGTTACTATGTAGTTTCTTGCTCCTTATTTTTCATTATCGAGTTTTTTTTAATTTCGTTTTGTCTTTTACGCAGATGTACCAAAGAAACTTTCTTGTCCAATTCTCCAGTCCAGAAAGAGTGCGCACAGTTCGAGTGCTAATCAAGCATCTCCATGCATTCTCTGCGAAACATCTCTCTGATCCTGCTATTCGCTCGTCGGCACTTCGCAAATACGCGCGGCAGATAATGTGTGCGCGAGCGTACCACTACATCAAGCATCAAGTCACGACTTGGCCGTTAGACGCGTCTTTTAGACTGGTTCTCGAACTCTGGCTCAGTTTTATTCAGCCTTGGAGATATGTGGACAACAGTATTATCAAGGACAGGTGATTAACTTTTTTGTTTTTCTACTACCATTTAGTAATTTACTTCCTATCCTTCATAGTCATGATTGATTGGTTGTAAGGCCCACTTAAGAGAACCACCTTAGTTCTTGATCATTGGTCAATATTGTAAGATCAACCAAGATGGACGCCCAGTAAATCACGATACCATGCAGATTGGCCATCATATTACTATACAATTGACAATTGTTCTTGTTTTAGCCAATGTTTGCATGGTCTAAATAGCACTTAATAAATACTCTGTCAATTAAAAGCTTATTTGGTTACAATTAACAATTTCAGATTATCAGATTACCAAGAAGATGCACAAACTAGCTCAAGTCCATTAGAACCTGGCTTCACTCAGTTCATTGCTGAAAACTTTCCAGCTTATGTCTGCATCTTTGAACTGGTACTACCAAGATTCGTTCGGCTTGATTTAACAGCTTACAAAAACACTGTTATGCTGTTCAGATTGGGAAAAGTGTTTGCACAACCACATCTTGTCCCCATACTGAAGAATTTAGAGAAAGCAGTTGTGGACAGTGGTTCTGGAACAAGCAGTTGGCAACACAGTCCAGATTCTAGTTTTAATAATTCTGGGTATGAAAGGTAAGTGCTAACACTTAGTTTTGTATTGTTAATACTATGAAAAAAATAATAAAATTGTGCACTATATAATAAGCTGGTTGAAGTGGTGTGTTCTGTAGGGTTATTACGGAACTTGGTTGCAATCCGATTTCAATCAGTAAACTGTCAATAAGCTGTCATATTCATACAATACAATACTTTATTGGTAACACCATAGTCAGTTACATATTATTCATGATAATTAGTAGTATCAAAAAATTCTATAAATTTTAACAATATCTTAATATTCTGATGACGATCAAGATATTGGTCATGGGGAGCCTCTAGAGCTCGGACAGTGCCATAAACTCATCTACGCTGTAGAACCCTCCATCCAGTAACCAATTCTTTAGGTGATTTTTAAATATGGGTGCGGAGGCTGCATCCCTAATCCTTTCTGGTAATCTATTGCACACTGAGGGGCCCATTAGGTATATACACGGATCTCCCTGATTTTTCTAACTGGTGCTGTGGTGTAACAAGACGGTGGTAATACTTGTTACTGCGGAGTGCACGATTCTCGTTTACACCTCTACGCTGAAACATTTTCACGATCACGAACGCGCGCTGGGTGTCGGCGGCGCACGCCCGCCCACAGTTCCGCACCATAAGTGATGGCGCTGTGGACGGTAGCGAAATAACTACGGCGCGAGATGCAGTGCCTGCCAACCTTCGTAGTGCAAAGCACGCTCCTCCGAGCGTGTGTCCCAGACGAGCGAACTATCTATCTGGAAGCCCAGAAATTTATCTGTTTGGGCCTGTTTCTGCGTAGGGCCGCAGCTGGTAGTGACTTTGCAAGACTGGGGATTTACATTATTTTTTTACATACAAAGTATCTACTTCAGTTTAAGATTGAAACCAAGTGAAATCAATTGCAACCGAGTAACATAAGGGTCTGGTGGTAGTAGCTCCGCCCTCCGATTGTAAAGTTCAAAACGAGAGTGCAATGGATTTTTTCCAAAGAATTTGGTCTTCATTATATTTTTTTGTGCACTGCAATGCTAGTGCGTAAGAAAATCGGCATGTCCAGAACTAATAATTCGAAAAACATGTGCCATGCATCCAACAAACTTAGCATTGCGAAACTAATGGGTTTTTATGATAAAACGTTGAACGTGTTGTTCGTCCGCAGTTACGCATACAACGGCCTTTCCCTCCACAAATGGGCGGCTATAGCGAAACAAGCACTCTCAGAGTTTAACTCGTCAGCAAGCTTCGAATATCAGCCTCTATGGAGCGAGAGCACGCGCCAATTCGCAGTTGAATTCGTGCAAAAAATACAAAATGCCGTGGGGACAGCTAACAAAAACGCGGAAGAGTTTACTCTGAACCTAAATGCGAAAAATAGTGGTAAGTTCGTTTAAGTCAAGTCAGTCAAGAGTAGTAGAGTTCTTTGTGATAAAGCTCGTCCGGGGAAGGACTACCACCATACCTATTTCTGCCGCCAAGCAGTAATGCTCGCATTGCTGTGTTCCGGTTTGAAGGGTATGGTTTCCGGTGAAATTACAGGCACATGAGACTTACCATCTAAGGTCTCACTAAGGTAACCGCTGACCATAAAGTGGGCCGTACGCTTGGTTACCACTTTAGTAGTATAAAAAAAAAAAAAAAAGTCAGTGGCTCGCTCTTGTAACGCAGTTAATAGGCCGCCTGAAGGCTTCCGTCATGGCCTTCAGGCGGCACGTTGCCGGAATTTTTATTGCCGCGACTTGCTTAACGTGCCTTCCGAAGTACGGAAAAGTGGTCAGTTGTCGCAAAAAGTTAACGATATTTCAAGTATACATATGCTATTTACCAATTTGACGACCGATGTGGCGCAGCGGGCGCAGGTCCGCCTGCGACGCGGTGGTTGCGGGTTCGATTCCCGCCTCGGGTCAAATGTTTTTACGATCTACAAATATTTTTTCCGGGTGTTCTGGGTATTTTTTATATATAATAAAAAATATCTATCTATGTATTGTATTGTATTATGTATAATCAGTCATCTACCCATAACAGCTCTGTTTAACAGCAGCTTATCTTGGGGCTAGATGATGCTGTGTGGATTGTCCAGCATTATTTATTTATTTTCCGATACTTACATTTATCATATTTTTTTATGGTATATTTTCCAGGAATATGGGCCGGCATAAAGCATTGGCTAATGTGGGCTATAAACGAAGATGATATATTATTGGAAGAATACAAAAAAGTAGCCCCTTTTTTGAATTCCAGTGTTCGGTTCTTCTCCACAATATTTAACGTAAGTAGGAATATTTTACTAATAAACTTTGATTTTCGAATGAATAACAGTTAGTTAGCTTAAATATTACATTTTATAGATCAATGAGAGCACCTTCCTTCAAGCAGAGCCTATAGTCGAAGAATCGATGGAGAACTCATCATTCGCAAACTCGTCGTCATTCCCACACACCATAACGAGCAAGGTAATGATCGCGGTATATAAGAATACCTAGTTCTACTTTTCTGCGGTAATGACAATACATTTTACTATATTAGCATGATTTTAGGTTTTAGCATGAATGTAATAATGCTACTAGTTCGCGAATGGTCGCCACAATTTACTATAACAGAAATGTGCGACGGCTCCCCACTCGCTAAATCGACGTCATTGTAGCGAACGGTCGCGTAAATCTGGTTGGAGCCCCGGAATACTCTCCTCTTTCAACCATACTTGTTGATTTATTTCTAAACTAGCTGTTGCCCGCGACTTCTTTCTCGTGGAACACGGGAACCGTTTCTATCTTTTTACTAAATTTCATCCAGATTCATTCAGCCATTAAATCCACCTTAATCACACGGTTTATTATTATGTTATGTTACAGCTCCGCAGTACAGCGTCAGTACATTACATGGGCGACCCAGATCTGATGCCCATTACGTCTTACGAAAGCACAATTTTAATAAGGATGTTGTATCAAATTGCGACAAGGATTAACGAATCGGTATGTATCAAGTTATCAATAACTAGCAGTCCGTCCCAGCTGCAATGAAACCGCACCCGTGCAAAGCCGGGGCGGGTCGCTAGTAATAAATATAGCCTATGTTATTTATGGATAATGTAGCATTCAAATGGTAAAATATTTTTTTAAAATCAGCCCAGTAGTTTTTGTGTATATTCGTAACTCACAAAAATACAAATCTTCTCTCTTTATAATATTAATAATGATATAAAAACTCCAAACATGTTACCTGGTTGAAAATCAAGTCCCTTACCTATCATGATTTTATAGTTTTTATAATATTTGCGGGATTGATTTTACCGACCACGGTTGTTGCAACATAACCGAAACGTCGGGAGAAATAAAAAGATAATAACCTAGTAATAACGTGATAATATCCCACAAATATTATAAAAACTATGAGTCTGATCGCGAAAGTTTAAAAAAGATTATCATGATTTATTTCAGTTTCAGCCCCAGTTTACGAATCTATGGAACAGAAGCGACTTTTGGGGATTTGTGGCAAGAGAAGTCTTACAGAAACCCTGTACGATAAAAAACTATGTCAAAGACGTGGCGAGCTACCAGAATGTCGTGAGCGAAGAACTGCCAGCCCGTTTATCACTGCGAAGGCTCGGCTCACAAGCTTTTATTGTATGGTTCACGATAGGATATCTCCTGTTCAAAATGTTTTCGTATAGTGGATTCTTATACGTATTTGTAATTACTACAATGTGGATGGTCTATGTGCTAGTGAAAGCTAGCCTAAAAATACTGAAAGTTGTGATTTAGTGAATAAGCAATATTGATTTTGAATAAACTATTTTTATAAAAAAATATAATGTGTTTTTAGTTTTCCTAGATTAGAGATTCGAAATAACTAACTATAATACAGCTATAAAGATCAAGAGGATATAGCTTTAACATTGTCATTCAAAAGGACAACAAAAATATATAAACAAGCAAAAACTTTTTACATTTTATTAAAAATAGTAAACTTATGGGACCGAACCCTTGCGAAATAAAGCTTTTTTTGGCCAACTCTTAATCGTAGTTGTCATTTTATTTCAAAATTAAATACCCAAATGGAATAATTTAAAATGTACCTATCAGATGCCCTCCGATACAGTAGTTCAGTACAGTATGTCAATTTTGAAAGTTAAACTTAACTCATCTACTTTTGGTAATGCTGTCAGTTTTGACATGAATTTTGTCATTTTTGACAGCTGTCAAATTGCAAAACAAATCGTTTTCTAGATACGACTTGATTTTTTTTAAGCGTGTTTGTCTTTTGACATTATGCGTATTTGTCCTAGTACGTATTTGACTTTATGCGTATATATCCATAATTATAAGAATTCAAGATTCTAGGAAGGACAACCCAGGGAATTTGCTTGTATTTTTTGTAGTTGGACTAATGATACAGTGGTGTATTATTTGTACAACTAGTTGAACTACTGTATCGGAGGGATCAGATGGGGTCTTAGTAGGGGGTACATCATATCGATGTTAGAAATAAATCGACATCTACGATTGTATGGAGGCGAGTGTTCGAAGGGCTCATGGAGACTAGCTCCTGGAAGAGCAGCTTGCACGCGTATTAACAATATTTCTTCAAGGTGAGCTTAGGGACTATGTTCATGGAGGCTAGCTCCTGGAAGAGCAGCTTGCACGCATAAGGCATGTCCACACTGGAGACGGCGGCGGAGGAGCGGCACGCGTGGCACCACGCGCGGCTGGCCAGTCGCCCGCACGCGCCGCAAATGTGCGCGCTGAACGCGTCCGACGCCAGCATGAGCCGTTCCATCAGCAGCATACTGCAAACAAGTTAATATCATGAGACTATTACATACCTTATATGCCGCAAAGCAGTAATGCTCGCAATGCTGCGTTCCGGTGTGAAGGGTATGGTTTCTGGTGAAAATACTGGCACATGTGGCTTTCGATCTATGCCTCAAGGCGGAAACCCGCGAGTGATACCTCTGGTATTGCAAGCGTCCATAGGCTACGGTAACCGCTTACCATCTTGTGTGCCGTATGCTTGGTTGTCACTTCAGTTGTGTAAAAATAAAAAACCTTATCTATAGAAAGATCTTGAGTGTTGTTAATTTTAAGATCAACGAGAATAGGTCGAGATCATGGCTCTAACCAACAATAAAACAGCTTACAGACGTTTTAATCATCAGGTTTTGTTGTTGGTTGCGTTTTTTTATCATTAAGAGCCCTATCCTTGACAATCCTTGAATTTTCTTGTAGCCCGTGAAGTTTCGAACACTATTGTGGCTCGTGTGTTGAAGATATTTTAACGAAAATAAAAACAAATAAAAGCTTTATCACTTAAAATTTAAGCCAACAGAGCAAATATTAATTAACTCAAGACATAACTGATTAAAAAAATAATTAGTAACGCGAGTTTCGTAAAATGAGCAATTCCAGTCAACTTTCGATCATTTTTTCTATGAAATAACAAAGTCTAACATATTTCCAAAAACGCAATTATAATAATCACAGTTTTAAAATTTAAGTGAATAGAGAAAAATATACCATGTTAGTTCAATATTTTTGAAAAAAAGACGGTCTAAAAAACGCGTACTTTTCCCAATTTTAGCTTGTTATTTCTGCTAAAGTAAGGAGTTTACAATAAAAATACACCTACTTAATTAAAGTTTAAGTTTTTATTAAATAAATACAACGAAGAAAATAGTCTAATAGCATTAACTTTTTTTAATACGAATTTTTTAAAATCACACGTTAGCGAACTTATAATCATATCGATCGAAGCAGCGACTCTCAAACCGCGCTGAGCGCTTATGGAGGGAGGACGTATCGCTCCTCGTCGCGCGCGCTATTACTTCTACTATATAAAGATACATTAACGCGAACTTCATGAATTATATCGCCTTTGAAAGGCCTCTTAAGCGTAGTACGCGGAACGTATGGTTGGTGTTTCATTTAGCGTCGCGGCACAGAACAGATATTAGTACTACGTAGTCGCGGGTCGCATTATATAGTGAAACCTACCTAGCGCCATAGCCGATGAGACAGTCGCGCTCCATCTCGCCCAAGCGCAGGCCTCCGTCCCGCGAGCGCCCCTCCGTCGGCTGCCGCGTCAGCACGGCGCGGGGGCCGCGAGCGCGGGCGTGCATTTTGTCCTGCACCATGTGTTTCAGCTTTTGGTAGTACACCTGTAAAAATATTCTCTGTTGCAGTATGAGCAATAGTGAGATTCCCAAAGGATGTCTTTGCCCGACCTTACTTCAAATAGGGATCCTGTGACTTCTATACTTATCTGTTTCAAGTAATGTAAAACTCCGAAAAAACATTCAAAAGATTCAAAAGAGTTCGCACATGTATGGCACGCGTCGTGCGGGCCCGCGATCAGAGGATGCACATGGGTCTACCGATTAATATCATAACCGAAAACCTAACCTAACATGTCAGAGAGACATCCAGCCTAACTATCTGATGATGCTGGCTTTTCAAGCAGACCTCTACACCATCAATGAGCTTACTAGCTCACTCTAATCAAATTGACTAACTCAAAGTTGTTGAACTGCAATGTAGCAAAAGAACACTCCTGGTCTTTATGTACAAAATAGGTAGTGTGTTTCATTATGACTTTTGATGCTTACCGGACCAGAATAAATATACGCTTCAAGAGGTTCTCCAGTCAGACCGGAATAGAAAATGTCTTTGCCGTGATAGTTGTATCCATGCTTTTCTAGCTCTTTACAAACATCGCGCACTTTTGACCCTCCGAATGCAGTGCCTAAAAATGATAACAGCTAATTAGAAATAACTCAAAAAGAAGAGTTAGAGTTCTCTTATTCGAAGTAACAACCTACCATAGTGGAATTTCCCTTCCATCAAGCCAGCTTTTCCCGCCAATAACTCAATAGTTTTGCCGACAGTCATCCGAGATGGAAAACCGTGAGGGTTCATGATCATATCTGGGCAGATACCTTTGTCGTTAAAAGGCATGTCTTCCTGCTGCACTATTAGTCCGGTCACACCCTTCTGTCCGTGTCGAGAACTGAACTTATCGCCAATCTCTGGGATCCTGGTTTGTCGCAGCAGTATTTTAATTAGAAACGCGTCTTCTGAATTTGACGAGACCATTACGTTTTCTATGTAAGACTCCACGGGTCCTTTGTACGTGACCGGCACATCCTTGTACTCGATTACTTGAGGTTGAGGTTGGCCTTGAGAGACGCTGCTTACGTTAGCCGGCGGCATTTGCTTATTGATAAGCACTTGTCTGTTTTCTACCATTTCCCCGGGAGACGCTATGCCGTCCGCGTCTAGTATATCGTGTGATTTTATGACTTTCCCAGTTGTAGCGTCTCTTGATGGACCTAAAATTCTGTCAGAGGTCTGATTGCTGTAACGTTTCATTGTTGTTTTGGCGCTTTTGTAGACGAGGCAGCGTCCGTACCCGCGGTCTATTGAAGCCTTGTTGAGAATAAGAGCGTCTTCGATATCGTAACCGCTGTAGCTCATCACAGCTACCGTGGCGTTCTGTCCGGCCGGCAGCTTGTCAAAGTTAGTAAGTTCTATGGTTCTCGTCTTGACCATGGGGCATTGTGGGTACACTAAGTTATACATGAGAGTGTCTATTCTGTTTCTTTGGTTGTATGCGATCGTTCCTGAAAACAAATTAATTTGTAGCTTTCCAACTACCAAAACTGTTAATTAGTTAATGGAAAACACTACTCACCCATAGCTTGTTTGCCCATAGCGCACTGGTACGTGTTTCTCGGGCTCTGGTTATGATGCGGGTACGGCACAAGCCCTGCACACACACCCAGAATCGTAAAAGGTTCTATTTCCAAATGCGTAGATACATACGGGTCGATATCATTTTCAACCGTCGCAATATAACTGTCATTCTCCTCGTTCACGTCAAGATATTCAATCAATCCATCGTTGAGAAAATCTTGAAATTTCCTGATGCCTCTGTTCAGTTCGTTAATATGGTGCTGTAGTACTAGAGGGTATCCTTTCTCGACGATAATGTATGGACGACAGAGTCTGCCGCCATCGCTGCATATGTAAACTGTTCTCTGGTTGTGGTTAGGATAGATTGAAACAAACGCCGAAATGAGACCTCGTCGCCTGAACATTCTGAAGACTTTGATCAATCTTTTGTATTGTCGAGTTACACCCAGGATGTTACCTAAAATAATATGAAGGTACAGGTAAACTGTCAGGTAATCCAGTTAATCCAGTTACAGGTAATCCAGTTTAAAATAGCGAGCCCCATCACTAGAATTAAACAACTATAGAATCTTACCATTGAGAAATACCATATACACAGCAGGGTGGTTGATCTCCTCTCCACCCAGAAGCCTGACATCTTCCACGCCCGCATTACACGCCAACCTTGCAATGGGCTCCTCCGAACATTCCGTCGTAATATGCGTCATAAGTGCCAGGTTCTTCACGAGACCGCAAGCCTCGCCCTCGGGAGTATCAGATGGACACAGCATGCCCCATTGGGATGGCTGGAGAGAACGCGGCCCGGAAACCTTTCTGGTTTTCTCGAATTGCGAGTTCACTCTGGTCATCATACCCAAAGCGGAAATGTAAGAGAGACGCGACAAGACTTGAGTCACGCCATGCCTTTCCATTTTGAATCGTTTGATTGTCCAATTACCCTGAAAATTTATATCAGTGATGAACTTGGTACAAGTAAAATACCCATAGGGCTCAAGGAAACGACGCCAACGCGGTGCAGTGTCGGGGCGTGGCGGGACTGTGCCACGAGCCCTTAGGGATATAAGTATTTAGAACTGCCTTGTCTAGTGGCTACGTTCATAAGGGTTAGAAAACATATCCTCCGAAGCGGATCGGAGATGACCAATTGTTACCTACTACGTGTTCACATAATAATTATATTTGCTCCGCTCCGATTTAATGAAATATTTGCGTTCGTGTGCAAATTTTTTTTACTTACGCTAGAAATAGCAGCAAACAGTCCATTTGCAATCAAATCTGGTCTCATGTACTTCACGATATCAAAAGGTGCCACTTTGATTTTCGGAATAAGTTTATCGGCGGTCATCTTCATTTCCCAGTTGAACCTCTTGAAGAGATCTTCAAACATGAGAGCTAGTAAAGACCCCGCGAGTTCAAGCCTTTTATTTCCGTAGTAATCGGGATCGTCTATAGCAGCTTTATTGGTTTCTGCTTCGATAACCCGTTTTACCATGATGGCGAGATAGATCGCTTTTACATAGAAGTTGTAATTTTCGACTACAACGTGCGCTAATATAGTAGTGGCTAGGAGATCTCGGGCCTCGTCAACTGGAGTACGGTTTTTGGAGTTGGATGTCTGGAACCTGGAACCAAAGTTTAGCATTTGCCTGACGCCAAATAAACAGCAGATCTTTAGGCAGTAGATAAGATATTATTTCTCATCTGGGTACAACTTGCTGTCTGTATGTATTCAAGATTTACCTCTTGACTTTTAATTTACTACCAATATAAGTAAGAGCTTGATTTTGAGTGAAGATCTTCAAGTTGTGGCAGTCCATGATGCACGGGGCCATCTTCTTCACCATATTATCTTCAGTCCCAATCAGTTGCATTATCTCTTGGTCACTGCAGATTCCCATTGCTTTGAAGGCTACTGCGATTGGTATGTCCTGTATGCACATGGTCTATTTTATAAGTACCTACAATTTTAAAACACTAGATTTCTCATTGCACTGAATTAAGATGTCTTGGACCATATTGCTGGCTGAAAAGATTATCTTTAGACAGATTGCGTGTGGAGCCCGGACTGGCGCTGTGCGGCGGATCAGTTAAAACGCATGAACGCTTCAGTACATTTTCATACCACACTGCATGTCCGTGTACTAGTGAGTGCGACCAGCGTTAACCAGCTAAGCTAGCATGAGTACCATAGACAACAGATTTTTCCTGGTTTCTCTTTGGAATTGCCTACAGTTGAGCTTCTGAAAAGTTGAATTGTCTACAATTCTCATGCCAGCTCGACAGGTTGTTTTATCTGTCACATGTATCTCCGTGCATACTAGATCTTACAACTCTCATCCAATGTCCAGAGTTGGCTTGGTGATGCCGGCCATATCCCAAGTGGTATTTGTGCACAAACATTTAAAGTTGTTGAAATAGTATGACACTCAGGTGTTGATTCAGATCTATGCACAAGTAGATAAAGGGACTCACATCAGACAATGCATTATGTCTCAAGACATATTTCCCATTCTTCACTATAACATTAGTTCGTGTCTTCTTTTCATGGGTAGAACTGGTAACTTGGCACTGTATGGCTCCTTTGAATTCATCCACAATCATTCTGTTTCTAGATAGTTGCTCCTGAATCAATATAACTTTTTCTTGACCTGCAATAAAAAGATACAAGGTGATTGAGTACTGAACATCCAAACTTTTGCACATGAAAGATTGAAAGTATGATTTAGAGACATTAAAGTATTTTTAATCCTAAAGACATTAATATATGTCAATCATAGAGATGGTTAACAAAATGAAACAACAGTTTTATGGTCTGTTATCACCAAACATTTGGGAGTCTAAGTTAAATGTCATAATAATGACGACCGATGTGGCGCAGCGGGCACAATGCCGCCTGCGACGCGGAGGTTGCGGGTTCGATTCCCGCCTCGGATCAAATGTTTGTATGATCTACAAATATTTGTTCCGGGTGTTCTGGGTATTTTCTATATATAATAAAAAATATCTATCTATGTATTGTATTGTACTAAGTATATATCAGTCATCTAGTACTCATAACACAGCTCTGTTTAACAGCAGCTTACCTTGGGCTAGATGATGCTGTGGATTGTCCAGCTTTATTTATTTATTTATTATTTTTATTATTTATTTAATGTTGGTTTACCTCTAATGATGAAATAACCACCAGGGTCATGTGGACATTCATTGAGTTTTGCCAGTTCATAGTCAGATTTATTTGTCAGCACACAGTTAGATGATCGTAGCATTAGAGGCATCCTGTTAGAAAACAAAGACAATCATTGTAACAAAGTATTCTAAAAAATTCAGGTACCTACATAAATACTTTTTACTTTTTTTAATTGAACTTTATTTATTGCATTTAATTTATTTTAAAAATTTTTTAGTTACCTTCCAATCAACTGCTTGTTTTTAATAACTCGCTGATTGCCTCTTATGTACTCAATATCCACTGTGATTGGAGCTGAATATGTCATGTCCCTAAGTCGGCACTCATGAGGAGTTGTGGGTTTCGATACATTGAAACCCTCTTCAAGATCTGGTGTTCCAACATAAGCATTCAAGTATTTGATATAAAATAAAGGATCAGCATCACAGAACACCTTTTCATTTGCCTGAACTATCTTCTTGATTTCAACATTTATAAAATAATTGAAGGAGTCTATGTGCTGCTTGACAAGACCTTTGACTTGCAGAAAAGATGGGACTAGTTTCCATTTGTCCTGAAAGGTAGTAAGTAGGTATGATTTTTATTTGAATCAGTATGTACTTGCAAAATTTATTATTGTAAAAGGTAAACATACTAACCTCCAAACACTTTACGGGCTCTCGTAAACCTTTGCCAGAGTCCCAATCAATTTGTTTTTTATTTAGTTCTCCCATAATGAATAAAATCAAAAAGAAAACAACCTGTCTGAAATTACATATAATCAATATTTTTAGTTTCACAGCTCTTTCTTCTTTTTTTTCAGCCCATTTCAGCCTCGTAAAAATAGGTATTTTCCATAGTTCAGCTGACTGACTAAACGTAGTGCTTACATTCTCTTGGGAAAACGAAGTCTAAACCACAGAGTGAATTGATTTTCTTTTATAATGAATGAAAGTAAAGCTGCCTGACGTTCAAAGTTGGGAACTATTTAAGTAAAATAATTATTTATTTATATTACCACCCATTATACCTAACTAATGTATTATTATTAGAAATTTTATTAAAACACCTGGTAGGTTCTAAGAACATAATTTGTCTAATAAATCATCATCATTCATAACAATCAATCACAATCAGAATTAATGATCGAGTCACCAGTGTTGCCAACAGTTAAACTAACTCTCTACCATTCAATATTTATAACCACTAGAAAAACATCACAATGATCACTTAAGAGAATATAAGTACTACGCATAAGGTATTCGACGTATGATCACCACCAAAAATGAATGATGTACTCTGTGATCAAATGGGGCCGCGCTGCGGCCTACGTTATTATAATCTTTGCGGCCTACGAACAAATAAATTGTTCGCTGCGGCTACTATTAGACCTTGGTTTTTATTTATTAGTCTGTCTGTGGACATATCAATTTACTGTGCTGTGTGTGGGCCCCGCTCGTGCGTGTCGGTGTTCTGCCAAGAGAATGTAAGCACTACGCTACGTTCGTTTACCATGGTTAAGTTTGGCTAAGTCTAATCTTGGACTTGGAGTTTAGTGTTCATCTGTCTGCGTTGTGTTGTGGTCTGTCTGTGGGTGGGTGGCACTGGCATGGCCAAAGGATAGCTAATGTTCCTTGGGCACAATTAAAATGCTGGCTACCCAAAAATAAAAAATTAATATAATATAGTCTTCAATTTAAACGCTAAAAATATTCACGCTAGTCGTTAGAAATGCGTACATAACAGTTCTTATAAGATATCACAATGGTTTTTGAATCAATTCCGCGAAATGTACGGATCCTGTTGCTTGGTGATCCAGGAGTCGGGAAAACATCTCTCATACTTTCTCTGGTGACAGAAGAATTCACAGAACATGTGCCTCCTAAAGCGGAAGAAATTACAATACCAGCAGACGTAACGCCAGAACAAGTTCCAACCAATATTGTCGATATTTGTGGTGAGTTTCATCATTTTGATAAATTAACCGAAAAAATCATTTGCAATCCGTTTTCATCATATTTTATGTGAGATAGCCGAGATATTGTTTGAATGAAAACGAGCCAAGCACATAGTGGAAAGTATGGGAAATTATCTATTGTTGTATTGTCAAGTTACTGTTAGCTCTTATTCATTAACTTTTTGTGTACAATATTTCAGTTGCAGAGCAATCGCTGGAGCAAGTTGCTGAGGAGATAGATAAAGCTCATGTTATATGCATAGTATTTTCAGTAGACAAACAAGAAACACTAAATAAAATTGCTTCATACTGGTTGCCATTTGTTAGAGACAACAGCCAGGATGATTGTAGGAAGCCGGTTATTCTTGTTGGAAATAAGATAGATCTAATTGATTATTCAATTATTGATGTAAGTTTAACAAGATTATCTTTTAAGTAACATCTATGTTGAAACCCCCAGTCTTTAATAATCTGCAATATTTTTCCTAGAATATCTGGGATATAGCTGAGGAGTACCCAGAGGTTGATAGATGCATTGAATGTTCTGCAAAATCACTAGTAAATGTATCAGAAATGTTTTACAATGCTCAAAAAGCAGTATTGCATCCCATCAATCCAATTTATTCAATAGATGAACAGGAGGTAAGAGTATGATTTGGATTTGAAATTAAAAACCTATGAGTTTATCATTGTGTCATTTTTCTTATTCAGTTGACAGAAAAATGTAAAAGAGCACTAACAAGAATATTCAAAATCTGTGACTTGGATGGTGATGGAGTCCTCGATGATTATGAAGTCACAATGTTTCAGAAAAAATGTTTTGAATCACCACTTCAATTACAGGTTAGTGTTGGGTGGGAGTAACTGAAAATAAATGGACAATCTATTTTCTTATGGCTGTAATTTCTGTACAAAACTGGTTTGTAGAAGTAAACTTAGTAAATAGTCTTTACATTTACCACTATTAGAGTACGTTTGAGTTTGTGATATGTAAATTTGAAACTTTTCATTAATATAAACTAGATCTGTATGTACAAAGGTGATTAAAATGTACATGATGTAAACAATCTTAGTTGTGATATAATCTTAGCTCTACTGTCATGTAGGTAAACAATGTTATTAATATTTTTCAGGTTTTAGATGAAGTAAAATCTGTAATTGCCCAAAATATTGCTGGTGGTATAGAGAATGAATGTATTACAATAAAAGGCTTCATATTTCTACATTGTTTATTCATACAAAGAGGACGGAATGAAACAACTTGGACAGTGCTTAGGAAGTTTGGGTATGATGAGAGTTTGGAGCTGACTCATACATATTTGTATGCCAGGTAATAATGGTTGATGCTTGATATGATTTTTAAATAGAGTTCCTAACCTCAACTCAAAATTAAATCAGGGCTCAGGCAAACAATTTTAAAGTTTACACTTTGTTAGAAAATCATTTGCTTGATTTGATTACACAGAATCTGTGTAACCAAATAATATCTGTACATCTGATGTAGATTATCATTTCAATACATAATCAAAAATCATTGCTCTCACACCCACCCAATCTTTTATGCAATGGAATCATGGACTACTGCACACAATCAATTGTGTTCAATCCATACAATAAATGATGGTCCAATTTTGTTTTAGTATTAAAGTACCAGTTGGATGCAGTACAGAATTGTCCTACAAAGGACAGCAATTCCTTACCCAAGTATTTGAAAAATATGATCAGGACAAAGATGGTATGCTCAACCCTACAGAGCTAAAAAATGTTTTCTCATGCTGCCCCAGAATACCGTGGCACAACTTGAGATATACAGTACCTACTAATGATAAGGTAACTATTTGGTTTACAAAGATCTTGAGAATGCATTTTCAAATGGTATTTATATAATCAATTGTGTTTGAGAAACACTCAAAATATGTTGAACTTTTATAATAAATAGCCCTGCCTTTTGTTTGCTTGGCACTTTTCAAATTATCTTTCGCGTGTGGCGTCGCAGGATAGTCGTTCCCAACAGATCCACAAAACTAATTTCAGGGTTATCTGACGCTACAAGGCTGGATGTGTCGCTGGACGGTAATGGCTTTGCTGGACCTTCAAAACACAAGTGCCTATTTAGCATACTTGGGCTATAACTTCCTAGAAAATGACTCACAAAAAAGCGCTATACATAGTAAGTTTACAAAAAAAATTAACACTTTATGATGTCACAGATTATGCCCATGTGAATTATTACAATAATAGTTCTCTCAGCGGATCTAGGATTCCGTGAAGTTAGCCGTTTCGATGCGTAATGGAGCTTTTTCTAACTAAATTGTCTTTGCGCATCACAAACGGCTATCTTCACAGAAGCCGTTCTCTCGGCAGATCTAGGCTTCCGTGAAGTTAGCCTTTTCGATGCGCAATGGAGCTTTTCTAACTAAATTGTCTTTGCGCATCACAAACAGCTATCTTCACGGAAGCCTAGATCCGCCGAAAGAACTATACCTACACTACGTAAACTACTTTTGCCCGCGGCTTCGCTCCTTGGTAATGACGTAGATAAAAAGACAAGTATGCTATTCCAGGTCTAGAACTATGACTATTCCAAGTTTCTTATTAATGGGTTCATTAGAGGGTGATTGAATAACAAACATACACAATTCTAAAAACTCGTGATTTCGTATATTAGTAGAATAGTGGAACCATTGATTCAGTGTACCTACTGCTTATTAGACAAAAACTATTCGTTTTTGTTTTACTAATATTTATATAGCGGAACTGAGAAGTAATAAAAATTCACATTATATTTTATAGCGTGATATTATGTTTAGGTTACTAGAAAATAAAAAGTCGGCGGTCACAATATTACAATAATTAAATGACTTGGCCCACTGAGACTTCAAATTTAGCTTAGCCCACCACACCCACTGGAAATACGTAGTTGTAGGTTCTTTTTTTTTTAAATACAACTGAAGTGGCAACCAAGCGTACGGCCCACAAGATGATAAGCGGTTACCGCAGCCTATAGACGCTTGCAATACCAGAGGTATCACTTGCGGGTTGCCACCTTGAGGCTAAGATCGAAAGCCTCATGTGTTAGTAATTTCACCGGAAACCATACCCTTCACACCGGAACACAGCAATGCGAGCATTACTGCTTGGCGGCAGAAATAGGTATGGTGGTAGTCCTTTCCCGGACGAGCTCTATCACAAAGAACTCTACTACTATTCTTAGGTTTTCTATACGTTTTGCTAGATCCACTTCTATGGTTTTACTACTACAATACTGTACTGAAAGATTTCCTCTGTAAAGCTCTTGTGATCTTATATTAGTAGGCACACTAGATCACAAGAGCAATGAGCTCATGTTTTTTTTAGGAGTATAAAGTGTTTTGTTTGATAACACCTGTTGTTTTTGTTAGCATGTATTTCCAAATTCCACTGTTTAGCTAGATTAATGGACTTTAAACTAATTATCTACAAAATATTTACAGTAACTCGTGAAAAAAAGGTGGACATTGCCAAAAAGCAGTCCAGCCGCAATGTGTACCAGTGCCACGTCATCGGCCCAAGGTCGTGCGGCAAGACGTCGATTTGTAGGAGTTTCCTCGGCATCGCGCATAAGGTTTGTGAATGAAACATGTGATATGATATGATGATGATTAACTAGAGTTCTGGAATGAAATATACCGTGAATTCTCTCGAATAAAAACTGGCGGTTCTATATATTTGCCCGAATAATTTTAAATGCAAATTGCGAAACCAATCGCTTGTTGATATCTAATTTAAGAGTTCCAAATTGCACAAAGTAGTAAGTGCCTTCTGGTAAAGTCGGTAATTTTTTTAGAAAACATATATATATAATTTTAGTCTATAAAACTAGGTCAACATTAAATTACTCATTAGCCTAAACAAAAGGCTAGATCGTAATATTATTAAATACATTGTTATACTGTATTTAAGAAAAAAAAATACCCCTATAGAATCTTAGAAAACATTTTGTGTTGCCTCTGGTTAATATTTTACAGCGCAATAGCGTGTAGCCAACTAACTCAAAAATACAGAGGTTTCATTTCTTTTGTAACATTATGTTAAATTCAACGGTTGATGTTTTATGAATGAGAGCTTAATTATTTAGAATGGCACGGAAAAGATACTACTTCGCCGATCTTACCAGAGTGTGCTCTATACAAGAATTATTTTCGTTTTCAGAAAATAAAACCACACGCAAACGAGAGAGGCGACAGTAACTCCACCGAGAACAGTTGCATCAACACGGTGGCTGTGTACGGGCAGGAGAAGTATCTCGTGCTGCGAGAGATACCGATCACACGCGTCTCTGACCCCCTGCAGCCGCACGAGGTGAACTGCGACGTCGCCTGCCTCGTGTACGACGTCGCCGCCAGTCGCTCCTTCGAGTACATCGCTAGGATATACATCGTGAGTATATCACCGGCATCGTACAATTTCTCGATGTTATGCCAAAGTGTCAACAGCCCCCTGATTGCGTTACTCGGTTTCAATCCAATTTCAATCAGCAACCTGTCAATAAGCTGTCACAAAATTGTAAAATCAACTGATTACAAATCGTATCAAAATTGCGTCCCTTCAGCCCTGCATTGTTATATTTTACAAAAAACTCTGCTTCATTGGATATACAACCGAATCATTAGGCCATAGTTAGGGCTTTCGGTTAGACTTCAGTTTCATCTCCACGGTTGTTAGCTAACTAGTACATTATAATGGACACTTGGGACAAATGTTTGTATGATCTGCAAATATTTGTTCTGGGTGTTCCGAGTATTTTCTATTTATAATGAAAAATATCTATTTATGTATTGTATTGTATGTATAAAACAGTCATCTAGTACCCATAACATAAGCTCTGATTAGCTTGGGGATGCTGTGTGGATTGTCTAGCGTTATTTATTTATTTATATCTTCTTTTACATGATTCCAGAAATACTTCGCAGAAAGTCACATCCCGGTGCTGATAGTCGGCACGCGCGGCGACGCGCTGCCCGCCCGCCAGGACTACATCCTCCAGCCCGAGGTGTTCTGCAACAAGTACCAGTTGCTCCCGCCGCAATTCTTCAACATCAGAGAGAACAAACACGACGTGTTCGTGAAGCTGGCCACGATGGCCGCGTTTCCGTAAGTGTTTTGATGTAGTGGTGGATTTTTAGCTATCTGTTAGCCTTGAAGGGCGCGGCATTTTAGCTTTAGAAATTAAGTATGGATGACTCAAACGATTTAATAGTAGTCTGAGCAGTGTTTGACGTTTCATCGTAATAAGTAATTAATTCTAAAATAAACGTCCAAATATTCGGTGAATCTACACTACACCGATAGTCGCGAAATGTTCGGCACGGTAAATATTTGTTTCTTTTGGAAAACAGCTTTTAATATGGCAAAGAAAGATCTTCAGTTTATAACTGTTGTCATGACTCTGTCGCGCTCTTCTGGTTGTGATAAGCTTTTCTCTAAATTTATTTAATTTCGTAGAAAACCTTTATTAGATTTAAAATTATTTTCGTATTCATAAATGATGGTGTTAATGTAGTGAGCTAAAGTGTAATAGACATTATTACTCCTTATCTACATCAACTAATATTTCTACAACTGTTATTTTAATTGTTTTGTATCAGTCAATTTCAAGCTGCTTGGATTTTATTCAGCAAGCACAGGTCAGTACTATCACAATGGCTTGTTAATGATATTTCACATGCGCATAGATTTAATAAGTAGGTACACCTCTAAGCTACCGCACAACCTAATAAAATCACTACTTTCTTACTTATATACCAATGCTATTTGGAAATTTTATCATAGCACACCAATGTACAGGGTTGTTTATAAATAATGCTCTGTAATTTTTGTCAAGAGCGTAATTTTCTTTTTTAGACACTTGAAGCACTTTGCAAGTCTCACAGGGGAAAATTCATCGTGGTGGAAGGCTGGTATCGGCGTTGCTGCAGCCACTGTCGTAGGACTTCTACTTATCAAAGTATTCAGCTTCCAAAAACGATAGATACTGCATTTGCTGTTGTAAATAAGATTATTTAAATAGTATTAAATTTCACATGCATCTATTATTTTTAGACCAAAGAATGATTCTTTTGAATTAGTGGTTTTCAGTTGTAAATAAAATAGAATTTAATTGCGTATCATGGTTTTATTTGGGATAAAGTATCACTTGATGTGATCGATTACGATTATGACCTACGATGCGCAATGGAGCTTTTTCCAACTAAATTGTCTTTGCGCATCACAAACGGCTAACTTCACGGAAGCCTAGATCCGCCGAGAGAACTATACAGTCAGAAAAAAATGTGGTCTACCACCTTAAGGTTGAATGTCATAGAATATCACAAACTTTTGTCAAAAGTGATAGACCACTTTTTTTGCTGAACTGTACATTACATATAGTTTTTAAAACTGTCATGGTTATTAACATAATTTTCACTAAAAACGGGATATTTACCATGATTTGTGAGTTTTATTTATTCCCGATATTTCGGCGCAGTTCCTCCCGTGATCATGTAATGTATAATAATGCATGTAACTGCGCCGAAATATCGGGAATCAATAAAACTCACAAATCATGGTAAATATCCCGTTTTTAGTGAAAATTATGTACATTATTTATGAGAAAAGTATCAAAAAACTACACAGCGCAACCTGTACAAGTTTTTCGACCAGCGACGTATTTTCTTTTTATTTTTAGCCACAAGTAGCAACACTATAGCTGCAGCCAAATCTTGTTCAGTGAAGTTCCGTTTGCTCCCTTACGCGAAAAAATTGACGCATTATGTAGATTGAGAGTCGTCAATGATTGCGTCAAAATAATAATTGATAGTTTGAGTGAGAAGGCCGATTCAATTATATTGCGCAATAAAAATATTGCCCCAAAATACTTCGCTGCCATTGGTGTTCAAAAGCCAATAGCTGTTAATCTCCACCCACAATACTGCGTTTCCACCAGAGATGTGCGAAACGCCACAAATTAAAAGAAGAAGAAGAAGAGATGTGCGAAGATGTGTAGCGAGCGAGCGAAGGATGTGTCTGTTATCTTCTTATCCGTTGCACTCTTGACAGAGCGGTCGTGGTCATCAGGAAGTATCTTTGTTAGGGGGCGGATGTCATGCGCCTCACGACATCTCGTCATTTGTCTCGATTAGTGGAGATCCTGGCGCACTCATGCAAGTGTCTGTTATATGAACCAATAAAATCACTTGAAAGCTGTCAGAGGGACTATCCGAATTTTACAATTATAATATCTGTGGGATTTTATCACGTTATTACCTTTTCTGTATCTCCGGCAAATATTATAAAAACTATGAGTTCTGATTATGATCGCGAAAGTTTAAAAAAGACTAGGTATGTAAAATTAAGTAATTCTATTGGTTTTAACAAACATCCTCTTACATCTCTGGTGAGGTAGAACTTTTCGTTTAGTTAGTGATTGTACAAACAATATTGGTCAAAGAATAAATAACCACACAACATCATCTAGCCCCAAGCTAAGCAGAGCTTGTGTTAGGGTACTAGATGACGTTACGGAACGATTACTTACCTAATTCCCGTGACCCCATCAACAAGTGTGTGAAGGAAGCACCGGTGGTGGTTTTAGCCGGTAAGAGTCATAACCTTTGAGAGCCCTGATCGCAAAGGTACCCATGAAGATTTTCCCATCAAGCAAGAAAAAAAAAATTAGGCGACTGTTAAACTTAATACAATAGGTACCTATATACATTTAAAGACAGGTATTTTTTATTAAAGGTAAGTACATAGAAAATACCCGGAACACAGAACAAATATTTGCAGATCGTACAAACGTTTGTCCCAAGGCGGGAATCAAACACACAACCTTAGGTTGTGCTTGATTCCCTCGCACGCTGGCGCCGCGCGCCACATCGGTCGTGTAGAACAGAATGCGACGACTATGTTATAGTCTTGCGCCGTCACTTTTTGTTTTCATGTTTTTTTTTATTTATCATGACAGCTTATTGCCACTGATGGGAAACTGATTGGAGAGCGATTGGGTCTTAGTCCACCACCCGCGCCCAGGGCGAATTGGATTGGTGGATGGCACATGTCTTTCAAATTATTAGTTATTAGACATGCCGGTTTTCTCACAATGTATTCCTTCACTGTATATAAGCACTGGCACTGTGCACATACATTTTTCGGAAAAAATCTTTGGCGCACGACCAGATTCGAACCCACGACCTAAGGAACAGAAGACGGTGTTACTAACAGTAATCAACAATGTTGAGACAGGTATTACTCTCAAACTCTCAAAACTCAAAGATTTAGTATTGTCTTTTTTTGGTAAATCGAGATAATTAAAGCAAGAACGAATTTTTATCAATGTTTTATTTCAATTACATAACCAAAATAAAAAGAACAGGTAGTAGGCAAGTACTAATGATTATGAAAACTGTATTACTACTTAAGCTATTTTGTTTGCAAAATAATGTTTAGAATGTGCCTTTGGGAAACTATGCTTATTATATAATAAAGTAAATATTAGCTCACACAGTAATCATAACAATGATAAAAGCCTGTTATGTTTACAAGTTTCCATCATAATTTTAATTGTGAAACACAAATTATTGTGTTTTTTAGTTTACTGATTGTTAAACATTACTTTGAGAAAAGTAGTTGCATCCGGTTCTACATTAGAGTTGGTGCTGTACAGAGCAGGTTTGCTTGTATTCCTGCAAAAAAGGTTTTAATTAAAGATAGAGTGTGACAAACTTTTTAATTTGCACAAGTTTTTTACACACACACCATGTTGCTTTTAGCTTTTGATCAACCTTTTACAAACCTTTGTGTGCCAGTTGGTGTCCGTGGCGTGACCAGAAGACAGTTCATTGGCTGGCCATCAAGCTGTCGATTGTGGTACAAATCCACTGCCTTCTGTGCATCTTCCTGGGTCTTATAAATAACTTCTGCAGTGCCAGGTCGAACTAAGCGAGATTCCACCATACCTCCAATATCTCCAAACAGTTCCTTTACAAATAAACTTATTTAATGTAAATTTACTTTTCTTTTAGGGTTTTCCTCACAGAACTTTATTTAAGTAGAATGAGTGTGTATATGTACCTCGCGTGCCTAAAAGACAAGCTAAGTAAGGGCTGAGTAACCTCTTTACTCGCCCTCGCCGCGAAACTCAGTATGCTCCCAACTGGGGCGTGTGGTGTGTGGTGGTGCCTAGAATTGGTTTGCCGCGTGCTTATCGATGCTTTTTAATCATCCGTTTTCGCGCGGCTTATGTTTCCCATCACTAAAATACATTTGTGTAAAATACAAATACGCAAAATGTTACACGCTCGGTTTCCATACAAATCGACGAACTCTTTCATTCTACTTAAATATAGTTCTCTGGTTTTCCTATAATGTTTTAAATGTTTGTTTTGGACTCATCATGGACTAAACTATTTATTGTCACAAAGGAGAATTAATTCATTACTCACTTCAATGTCACCTCCAGTTACAGTATTTCTTAGATTGCTAACTATGATTCTGTATTCCATGCATATTGCAGGTTTTTCGATTTTAGGAATTATTTGTTCACTTCTCATTGCAGCCATAGGACGCTTCTTGAGAATTGATTGGGGTCTTGGAGGACTTTTATCTCTAACAGTCATAGCACTTCTGAAAGATTTAGGATAAGTTATGCACACAGAAATATACATATATATTTTAATATAAGATGGAGTGGTGGGAGATTGCTAAAGATCGAGACAGATGGAAGGATTTGGGAGAGACCTTTGCCCAGCAGTGGGACAATATGGGTTGAAAAAAAAAAAAAGTATGCTGGGTACTTTGTGGTATCTTTGGTGGCAATATAGAAAAGGTTTATTTTTAAACTAGAATACAAGATTTGAAGACCGATGTGGCGCAGCGGGCGTAGGTTGCGGGTTCGATTCCCGCCTCGGGTCAAAACGATCTACAAATATTTGTTCCGGGTGTTCTGGGTATTTTCTATAATATAATAAAAAATATCTATCTATGTATTGTATTGTCTTAAGTATATATCAGTCATCTAGTACCCATAATATAGCTCTGTTTAACAGCAGCTTAGCTTGGGGCTAGATGATGGTGTGTGGATTGTCCAGCAATATTTATTTATTTATTTATTTAAGATGTTGCCTTCACAAAGAAACAGTGGACTAAGTGATTTTGCAGTCACAAATGGAGATAAAATACAGAGGTCCTTACTTTCCATCAACACAATCAGATAGGTATGCTTGAACAATGTTGCCATCAAATTAGTAGGGAGACAATACATGTGGGAATTCAGTGCTGCAGGAAATTAATGCAAATGTGATACTAACCTGCGGCTACTAGATCTATTTTCCACTGCATCATTATGAGCAATAATTTTTAACTGCAGGCTAGCTTTTCTGTTGTGCAAAGTTAGTCTTGGTGGGGAGTCATCTTCTCCCATTAGATCATCAATAATCTCAATATCATTTTCCACAGTTCTGACAATTGCTCTTGGTCTGGGTATTTTTTCTGTTCTATCTAAAATTAAAGATTTGGATTTTATTCAAGTCTCCCATGAAACCACGCAAGAGCAAGAACTGAACTTACCGTGCAGTTTACTTCCAATTGTTCTGGTTTCCAAGAATTTCTTAGGATTCAGTGAGTGTTTGCTAAGATTTCTTGCAGGGCCTGGTTTTTGGTATGCAACTTGCCTTGAGGCATCAACAAATGCTGTAAGCCCATACAAATGTTATACATATATCTTTAGTATACATAATTAATTATAATAAAATTATTAATCAGATACCCCAATTTTAATGTTATTTACCTCTTGCTGGCTGTGGTGTAGCCCAAATACGACTACCATGATTTTGGAGAAAAAGTCTTCCTTGACCTAGAACTTGTACTCCTGTACCTGCAAACTGGGCCTGCAAGGTAAATTGAAATAGGATATATATAAAAATTGACAATTTATATTGCATGTTGAATTGTTACTATTATAATGCTGCTGACCTGCTTCATAAAATATTAATTTGCTTTTAAGCTGTTTTTGAATAGGTGTCTGCATAATACAGCACACTAGGCTGAGGGAACCCTATCAACATCACCTGTAATTTTGGCAAGTGAATGAAAACTTATGTGGCTGTGAGTGGAGATACTTACTCTCTCTTGCCTCAACTTGTTTAATTTCAATCTTGCATCCTTTCCTTTAGCAAGTGCAGCTAATTTATCTCTTGCATCCGTTATTTGTATCCTTTTTTTTGATATTATTTTGTTTCTGGCGTCAGTAATCTGCAGTTTCTTGGGGGACATTTTGATACTCTTGGGAGTAGGTTTCGTAGACTGCTGACCTGCGACTCTTATAGGTTTACTGTAAGAAAAGAAAGATGCATGACATAAATAAAAATTATTAATTATTTTATAGCAATTCATACAATAAAAATTACCTTGGTTTCTCTTTTTTTTTTCTTTTTATGATATCATCCAAACTCATTTCTACATATGAAGCCATTTATAGTATTTTATTTCACACAGAAACTAAAAATTAGAGCGAAACTGCGAAATTCTACACAATTTTCTGCCTGAACTGAACCAAAGCAAGCAATAATTAGGCAATTCTAGGCAATGCAATAATTCTTAGTTGCTTTGTTAGTCTGCTGCCCAATCGTAACGTAGTGCTAATAATCGCTCTCTCTCTTTAGTCCCAAGAGAAGAGAATGTAAGCACTACGTTTATATGCTCTGCCTGCCACAGACACAGCAGAACCACAGAAAAGAAAACCTCTAAAACCGATTCTAAGTTTATTAACAATTTGTTAATCGTGATTGACGAGTTAACGTTAGTGATTGTGTGTTGAGTCAGAGACACATCAAATCAATCATCTAAATAAGGCATCGTGTTGCCGTGTGTGAGTCAGAAACACACAAGTTAAGTTTATTAAAATAGAAAGTAACTTTTGTATCTTGCATTAATGCTATGAGATTAATTTTTTCATGAATGATTAAACAACTCATTGAGATTATTTTACAAAAAAAAACTTTTTACCACTTTCAAACGTTCCGACCAAACATTCTCAAAAAAACATTTAAAAAATCATAACTCGAAATATACAAAAATCGGGGAACATAACATGTGGTATTTTTGGATACCCCTGGATTTGAGGAAACTATTTTTTCTTATTGACGTCTATGTTTGGACCACTCTGTATAATTTATATATGACTATTAGTAGACCAGGCGCGGTTTCACTCTCGATATTTTTTTCACAACTTTTCCAGAATATCTTACCGTATAAAACCTCCCTGGACAAACATTTCAAAACCAAAATTAGCCAAATCGTTCCAGCCGTTGTTGAGTTTAGCGAACCTTACGCACAGTAATTCATTTTTTATATATAAGAGTAGTAGACCCGACGCGGTTGCACTCGCGTTATTTTTTTCATAATTTTTCTTTCCCTGAACTCGTACAAATATTTCAAGACCAAAATCAGCCAAATCGGTCCAGCCGTTCTCGTGTTATAACGAGCCTAACGCACAGCAATTCTTTTTTTAATTTTAGGAAGACAACAAGATTGTCTTAAATGATTAAATGTTACATTTCTACTGGAAAGAGAAGAAAAGACATAATTATGACAGTGCCTAAATGCAACACCATTTTTGCTCAAAGACAACACACCTTTCTTGGCCCTTATCTTTATAATAAAGCAAACAGTCATATTCTAAATTTAGTTATGTTAAATAAAGTTGAGTGTAAATGTGCTGTAAATAAATGGTTGAAGGAATTAAACTACGAAGATACTGAACATTTATTAAAAATTATAAAATAAGTAGGTAGGTACTAATAATTTATCTGCCACTCGTAGGCAGGCACGCACGCAGGCACACACAAATGCACAAAACACTTACAAACATCCGTATACAAACATAACACACAAACGGAAAAAGTAATTTTAAATAATTTGAAACCAGAAGGGAGTTCTCGTACATAAAGTCAATTGTTTTATTAAATAAGTGTATCACGTTTTAACTTTCGGTCACATTGCAATACTATAGTGTATATGGTAAAATATTATTATTAGGTATTGTAATGTATGTATGTATTGCAATGCTATGTGTTGTAATCGTATTGTATTATTGTAATGTTTAATAGCATTTTAATACTTTTGAATTTGAAACTTGAATTAGATTATTTTTATTGCGCGAATGGCCCTATAGATAAAGATACTTTTATTTTTAATTTATAGATACAGTAACTAAATGAGATAACTATTGGTTATTACTTTAAAATATTACTATTATTACTCACCATAGATCATAACGCTATGTAATGTAGTCTAAAAAATGTTCTCTGAATAAAATTGTAACGCTCCTGGAAGGTACGCAGTATCTACAGCACAAATCTAACCATTTAGTAAAGATACTGTAACCCTAAATGTATGAATGCAAGCTATTTACCTATCACGTAAAACTACATAATGTTATTTTAAATTGTGCATTGTATTGTATTGTGCTTGATCTGAATAAATTAAGAATTATTATGAATTATTTGTATGCAAATTTGCATGCATTCTACAAATAATGTTGCGTGCATGTAGCGTGGCGTGTGGCTCCGGTGTTTTAAAGGGCGTTAAATGTGAAGCCATTGTGGCCATTGTGAGGTTATTGTGGGCCGTTATGCTAACTGTCGCGTAGCCAATAATGGCGTACAAGTGTGAGTGGCTCGATAAAGTAACTTGAACACTGAATAGTTATGTTCCTTGACACTGAGTTACTCGGTGTGCTATCTACCACAAACTATATAGGGATACTAACGTATCTGGCTATCTACGCCTACGGTCAATCAATAGACCACTCAGTCAGTTCACTCACTCACTTAGACTTACTACTTCACTTGCACTTCATTCATCTTCTTTTCTTTTGAGATTTTGGTCGTGGTGCGTGGCGTGGTTTTTTGCATCAATTTCTTTCGTTTTCTCAGTAATCAAATTCATTTTTATTGTAAGAAAATGGGGGATCGTAAGTAATAAGACCTTGTCTAGTAATTAGCTGTGCTTAAATATAAAAATATTGATTTTATTAAACGACACTTTCAGCCTACGCTTCAGGCGACTACAGTGGTGGAGGGTACGCTGCTCAACAGTACTCCGTTCCACCACCAGCTATGCCAACTGGTGATAATTACGGAACTAGTGGAGCACAAAGTGGTGGTTACAGTGCCCCGAATTACAGTGGGCAAACTGCAGAATGGAATACTCAAAACTCAGGTCTAATACTTACTATTACTAACCCGCTTCTTCATAGTTTTTTGTTGAACTATGTTACACCAGGTTACACCCAAATTATTATCAGCAGGTGGAAGTTCATACGGAAGCAGTCAAGGGACTCCTTCAACAAACAGTTACGGTCAAGGAGGTTACAATAACAGCGCTAACAGCGCCTCTAATTACGGTTCAAGCGGTGGATATGATCGTAATACCGGCAATGGCGGGTACAACGCTAGCGGCGGCGATCGTGGAGCAAACAGTTATGGCGGCGGAGATCGCGGAGGCAATAGCTATGGTGGAGATAGAGGGGGAGGAAACAGCTACGGTGGTGACCGAGGGGGCAGTGGTTATTCCAGCGGAGACCGTGGAGGGTATGGCGGAGGTGACAGATCAAGCTACAGTAGAGATGGGGGGAACAGGGATGGTGGATATGGGTAAGTTTCTTTATCTTGCCCCTTGATAGTTTTATCTAGTACCTAGATACTCAGATCCAGAAATTCAGTGTTATTTAAAAAACTACCAAACAATCTAAATATTATTGTGGGTCCCCATGCAGCTTAAAAGACATAGTTGCCGCAGTTGGGATAGTACAGGTTTTTTTGTGTCAAAAGGTTGCTAGGAGGTTAAATTCAATTGGTATCTACATCAGAATCATGGAAAATTGAGACGGTTTTACAATAAAAAAGAGTTTTAGATTTAAGCACATAAAACTTTCAAAATTGGTATGTTTCAACTAGTACCTACCTATATTAGTAAAATGGTATCTTTATTTTCATACTGGGCCCTCAGGGCCTTAGTATCTTGGGTCATTGGTGATTTTGTTTAGTGGTGTTAAAGCAATGGTCTAAATAAAAGGTTTTATATCATCACTTCAATAATGGATGCACCTTGGTTACTATAATGTAGTATTATTATGTAAGCAGCAGCTGTTTACCAAACTATAAGAGGTATAAATTATAAATTCAAGTTTACCCGATGTTAAACAAAGTGTTTAGGATACATCAACTGTTGTAGTCTGGTTATTATAGTGTTACTGGCTTATTTCTAAACTGTAATTCTATTCAAAGGTTTGTATGCAATTTCTTATAGATTCAATAATTATAGATCAATAGATCAATTTATTATACAATTTTTTTTTGCTTACTCTTTTTAAATTTTCAGCTTCTTTATTAATGTACATACTTACGAAAATACCAGTGCAAATTCAAATTTATTGGATGCAAATCTTTGGTTTTATGATAGTTTTTATTTTTTCAAAACATCCATCATTCATTATACATGGCTGTAAACCCATAAGTATTGAAAAATATAATTTGCTGTTATATATATAATGATGTGTGGATTGAAATTAACTTGGGACTAAAACAACTTGGTTTTATCTATTTGCTAAATATCACTTATGTACAAAATTGCTTGTTTAGGGTCAGCTACTGAATGAAGCAAGTTTACTGAATTGAGGAAGTAAGCAACCAACCAAAAATCATTGATTTGTAGTGCTACTAACTTAACATTATTATTAAAAAAAGAAAAACTCCTAAAATGGTATTTTTTACTATGAACTCATTTGTTTTTTTAGTCCCAGAAATAACCTTGAAAAAAATATAACAAAGTTCTGTAATCTAAAAAATTATATCTTTTTCAAGATGTCTGAAGAAAAGAAATATCTTCTTGATTGTCATGTGTAGTTCCATACAAGTGTTTCATATTGATGCATGTCTACGAATATGCTTCTATAATGTGTCACCAAACGTTCTAAGATTTTCAAGGTATCAAGGTCATTGATTAACATATTGGTAAAGAAAAGGATGCATCACTTGGAGTGAGGTCACCTAAAAGTGTACCTAGGTGTTCGATCTGCGCGCTCCGTACAATGTCCCCCGGCCTGCCAGTGTGCTAAAAGCTCTTCTTATTGTTTTAGTGGCGGCGGCAGGGGGGGTGGTTTTAACAAAGGTAAAGCTCCTCGCTAAGCGAGTGGTGCTGTTGTCATTATTTTTAATTTGTATTTACGTAAGGGCTGCCAAACCGGGTATTCTACTCGTTCACTGGTAATGAGTAAAAAATAAAATTGCTTTTGTAGTTGGTATTATGATAATTTTATAGTGTAGTGAAACAATGCAAGTGTGTTGTGGGTATTAACTTGAAAATTACGAAATTAATGGTAAAAAAAAATTGCCATCTACATCCACAAAAGCTGAATATTTTGGACAAGGATTGTCACGTCTCGTTGTGCGTATGATATTGACACTACCAATTTCGATTCACAAAAAACTTGTTGCGGCTAATACCTACTTTCACAGATCGATAAATCAGTACCTAGAGAATCATGCTGGTTATAAGCTAAAAGAAAAGTGACGTCAATTATTTCAAGTCAACGATGAACATTTTATAATTCAAATCGATTATCGTGAGGAGGTTTCAAACAACGGACTCATGGATATTGTAATAAAAACGTCCAAAAATAGGTGATTCCAGGCTCTATTTTGAGACTACATTTGAGACAGCATTCGACCTTCATAAATATTAGGTGACGTTGTACAGTAGACCCAGACTTACGCTGCGATAACGAACGATATCACTGCAGTCAGCTACACGAAAAATATTTAAGGCGACTTACTCAAACTCTTAGCAATAAAGTTATTTTCAAAATCTTCAAGGAGTCAAATAAGATTAAGAAACAATCCTTTGGACCCCAGTCTAATTCATATACAATGAAAAACTACATGCCTACTTAATCATGGAGGCATGTACAAAAATATAACACCAGCAACCTACGCACCGCGCCTGAGATTATTTTCATTGAAAACAACGTAAGTTTAAGCTACGCACTTCTTGGTATTTTTATAATATTTAATGTATCATACAAAAAGGGTAAACATGAACCTGTCAGAAGAGGAGTTCTTGATTTAATTTCCTACGCATACTATTCGTCAGTCAGGATCTGTTATCATCAGATTGATGTAACGAGGGTACGGAATACAAGGGTCGTTAACTACACCAAGACAATACACTCTCAAAGCATTCAATGAACTCGTCCATCTGTTGCTGAGGTCAGAGATTACGGATGTCGAAATATTGAAGAAGTGGAGGGTATTCAAAGAAAATTGATTTCCAGCATTTTCTATCTCCTTTTATCATAACCTACGATCACTTCCATGAACGAGAACTGTATGTAATGGTGGCGGGATAAAAATGCCACCGGTGTCGTTATAGACCTGGCGAGGAGGACGCGGCGGGCGTCTCTAAAATATGGTATTGCGTTATCATTTATCACAAGTCATAATACAAATGCTGGTATTCGTTCACCGGTAGAGGTTACTATTTTAAGCTAAGGTGTAACTTTACTGAACTGTACCAGAAACACCGTATATCGTTTTGGCAGCCCTGTGGTTGAATTTATGTGTACCTACTATTTTCGGAATGTTTGATTAGCAGCATGGTGAAACTACTAGTATTGTTGCAATCAAATTGCGTCTTGGGTTCAATTATAAGTACTGTTATCATCAGAGGTGTTATTATTAAATATTGCATTTCATATTTTGTAATGCAAAAAAGGTTACAGTGTAAACAGCATTATTATAATGGGCTTAAAATAAAGAAGCATAAATACGGTATTATCATGGTTCTACTTAAAAAAAGAAAGAGAAAGAGTGTTCAAGATACATCTACTAAACTGAGTTCTAGGATACATAACTGCTTAAGAGTTAATCCTTCCTTCAAATATGATTATTATATAAATTAGGGTTGACAAACAACCAGGTAACGCTTTGGTATGCGAAAGCTACTGGTTCGAATCCAGGCCGGTTTATATTTTGAGATTAGAGTCAAACAATAATAATTACAAAACAGAAATAAAATAAATGACTTGCTTAGTTGCGAAATACTTATTATTTCTGCCTTTTAAAAAAAGTTTTACTTCGTAGGTGGCGGCGGTGGATTCGGCGGCGACCGTGGCGGCGGCGGGGGGGGTGCGGGTGATATGGTTACACAAGAAGATACCATTTTTATTCAGGGCATGAACCCAGCCACTTCTGAAGATGAATTATGCCAACACTTTGGCGCCATTGGAATAATAAAGGTTTGCATGGTGTAATAATATTGTTTTTATAATAGTTTTTTAAATAAACCTTGTATCCAACATTTTTTTATCTTTAGATGGACAAGAAGACTCAAAGGCCCAAAGTTTGGATGTACAAAGACAAAGCAACAGGACAACCTAAAGGCGAAGCGACAGTCACCTATGAAGACTCTAACGCCGCGTCCTCTGCAATCGAGTGGTTCGACGGGAAAGACTTTAACGGTTCTACAATCAAAGTTTCGCTCGCTCAGCGACAAAACACTTGGGCAGGCGGTAAGCCCGGCGGCGGCGGGGGCGGCGGCGGCGGCGGCGGAGGCGGGTTCCGCGGCGGCCGCGGCGGAGGCGGCGGCGGGCGCGGCGGCCCTCGCGGCGGAGGCGGCGGCGGCGGTGGTGGCGGACCTCCGTCCGGCAATCGAGAAGGAGATTGGAGATGTACCAACCCTAGCTGTGGAAACACTAACTTCTCATGGAGAAAAGCTTGCAATAGGTAATTTATAATAATGAAATATTTACCTGGTAGTATATGACTCTTTAGCAAGAGTTCGTCTTAGTAGGTACTACCGCAGTGTCAGATATTCTGCCTCCAAACAGTAGTGTGCAAGCATTACCGTGTTTAGTTTTGAAGGGCACTTAAGCCAGTGAAATTGCTAGTAGAAAGAAACGTAATAACTACTTTTTTCATACCGCGCGGCGCCGGCGGTGCAGGCGGTGTCTGTCTGTCACCGTGCGCACCTGCCGAAATACCTGCAGTTGTATTTGATGTATTGACTTTGACCTACATGACTGTCTACGATATCCGCGCGGCATCAGTTAAATAAATATCCGTTTGCAGATGCAATGAAGAGAAGCCCGGTGGTGGAGGCGGTGGCGGTCCTCCGTCCGGTGGCGGTGGTCGCGGTGGCCCGCCCGGTCGAGGCGGGCGCGGCGGAGGCGGGCGGGGCGGCAGTGACCGCGGTTGGGGCGGACGCGGAGGGGACGACCGCGGCAGTGACCGTGGCGGTGATCGAGGTGGCGACCGCAGAAGCTACGGCAGCGGAGGCGACCGCGGCAGCAGCGGTGGCGGCGGCGCGATGCGAGGCGATGGCGGGTACAGAAATAAACATTAATTTTAACCTATTAAGGTTGGATTCGACCAAGCTCGAATAGGCGCTATTCTTCGAGTAAATCGTAGTTATTCGCGAGTAAACTGTCAGTTTCCTTGTATTTGACATTTCTTATTCCGCGAAATAGTTATTCCAAAAGAGGTCGAATTCAGTCTAAATTGAATGTGTGACACGGTAAGTATAGTTCGCACAGCGGATCTAGGCTTCCGTGAAGTTAGCCGTTTGTGATGCGCAAAGACAATTTAGTTGAAAAAGCTCCATTGCGCATCGAAACGGCTAAATTCACGACGGCTGAGATCTGTTGGGATCTAGGCTTCCGTGAAGTTAGCCGTTTGTGATGCGCAAAGACAATTTAGTTGAAAAAGCTCCATTGCGCATCGAAACGGCTAAATTCACGACGGCCGAGATCCGTTGGGATCTAGGCTTCCGTGAAGTTGGCCGTTTGTGATGCGCAAAGACAATTTAGTTTGAAAAAGCTCCATTGCGCATCGAAACGGCTAAATTCACGACGGCCGAGATCCGTTGTGAGAACTATAAGTAAGTAACCTGGTAAAGCATTATTATTATTATTTTGTTTCAGCAGCAGAGGAGACAGGCAGAGACCGTATTAGGAATTTTAATTAGAAATATTACGCTAGGTATTTTGTAAGGTTTACTTTTCTGACTGAACCTTGGTATTAGGTTATCAACTTATCACAGTTATCACCTATGAATTGGATGCTGTATTAAATGTCTAAAGACATAAAATAATTGTGTTATTTAGATTGTGCATAGATTATTCTAGTAATGATGGATGGAAGTTTTGCTTCCATCCATCATTATTGACAGTGAGTTCCATTTAATTTAATCTCTGAGATTATTCTCTAATGTTTTTGAATTTGATATTCATTTTTGTGTGTATTATTCATAACATTGTGATTGCATTAAAAAACTGCTGTTTAGTTAGTGATACCCTCACAACTTTGTTTGCGTGGATATGTTTTCATACATGCTTTATAGCCTCTGCTGCAGCCACTAGATTTTATGGACCCCCTAACTAGTACCATAGTTTTTCGTACTTACCTACTAGAATTTTGACAGGTCATTGCTGCCATACAATTTTTGAGTTGGCTGAGTGCACCTCTAGACCCTGAGGGGGAGACACCTCAATTTGCCTGTTAGCTGATTATAGTGATTGTCAGCCCAACCATTTTATATTATTATTAGATTATGTTCCCTAAATCTTTGATATTAAAAGATAGTAACTACTGTAAACACATTTCCAGATTGTATTTTATTAAAATAAGAATAGGATATCCACCCAATAATTGTAATTAAATAAATCTTACTTGTAAACAAAAGTCGGTAGTTTCATTTTATTCATTTAGTTTTTACAATATTCTCAGATATTTCGAACTATGAATTATAGATGTCCATAGTATCATTATTAAGTCATTCATTTTTATTCGCATTTTGAACTTGCAAGCAAGGAATAAACCCACTTCCTTGACTTTCAAAAAAATAAAATAAAAAGTACGAAATCAAAAGAGTTTCTGTGATTACGTAAGTCAGGGTTAGTCTTTAGAATAAAAAAAAAGTAGCCTGCCTTTTTATTAGTCATTTTGGTAGTTTTACCTGGAAAGTTTTCCGTAAGTTTTGAAAATTGGTAATTTTATAGATTTTGAATGAATGTAAAATGAGTCAGAAAGGAGATATAGCCAAAAAACTGCTCGAGGCGCGAGCGCCAAAAAATATGAGGTGGCATGGCAAAGTCAAAATTCGGAAAAAGCATCAAAATCAAATTTTCAAAACTCCCGGAAAACCTGCTACCTTTTATCAATAAGTAGGTACAGTAGGACCAGCCATCCTGACGGTAACTGGCTTATTTGACCCTATAGTAGGTAGGTAGAGGTAATCAGGAAATAAAGCCACTTTCAATGTCAAAAAAATATTTGAACATGATGCCCTGATAATAATAGAGTTAAATGAGATTTTCAGGGGGTTATAGTTCGCACAGCGGATCTAGGCTTCCGTGAAGTTAGCCGTTTGTGATGCGCAAAGACAATTTAGTTTGAAATAGCTCCATTGCGCATCGAAACGGCTAATTTCACGACGGCCGAGATCCGTTGTGAGAACTATAAATATCAATTGAACTATAGTCATTACAACTACTCTCGATATAACTACGGTCAAAACACCTACTGACTGGTTTAAATAACTACAGGTTGTTTCATAGAATTTCGTTATAACTATGACCCGCGACCCGTGCACCCACTGGCTTCACCCACCGGTGGGTGTAGGGGTAATTCCTGTTTACCCGTGTATAGTTCGCACAGCGGATCTAGGCTTCCGTGAAGTTAGCCGTTTGTGATGCGCAAAGACAATTTAGTTTGAAAAAGCTCCATTGCGCATCGAAACGGCTAAATTCACTACGGCCGAGACCCGTTGTGAGACCTATACCCACTGCGATATGGTTGGAATTAATTATCGATGAAAAATATAAAATAATAATACGATAAGTCAATTTGTTTATTAAAACTTTTATCACCTTTTTTTTACGACTGAAAACCGCAGAACATACATTAGTCCCCCATCGCTCAGCCACTGATGATCCATCCATTCCAGATATACCCTGTTTAAAGTATAATAATTTAGTTGAAAAAAAGTAGTGACGTGAAGTTGGCACATGACAAATTTGATGAACTTAGACTAGCCAAGCCACTTTTCATAACAGTGACTTCATTGAAACACGTTCATTTATAATTTAATACAAGAAAATCTAATGAGTGGTTATTAAAAAACAATGTAATGTACTGTGTCTGTGTGGTATATACATTTCGCAACACAACACTTGACAGACGCCATTTATAAACAAGCAGAGAGTAATACGTAAACTTAGTTAAAGAGAGCGCTCTTGTGCTAATTGTAATTTCATGTAGTATAGAAAGTAGCGCTAACTGGTGATTTAGCGGCGAAACTTGTCGTCTTGTCAATGTTGGTGTGCATTTCTCAAAGCGACCGTCACCTTGTATTGTATTGTAATTCCAAGGGATTACATACAGAAAAAAGCGTTGAGTTCAGTAAGAAGACATTCACATTGACAGCTACTAGGTCTCACAACGGATCTCGGCCGTAGTGAAATTAGCCGTTTCGATGCGTAATGGAGCTTTTTCAAACTAAATTGTCTTTGCGCATCACAAACGGCTAACTTCACGGAAGCCTAGATCCGCTGTGCGAACTATACTTACCATAACAATTTACTCTGTGCAGGTACCTACTTCAAAACGTATCAAACTTTTTTCTATTACATTTTTTATAGCAAAGAGGTACCTACTTACTTTACTATATTTACCTATAGTACCCTAAATGCTCGCTGCTTTGTCGACATGTAGCGCTGCTTTCCATACTTCGCGGCCTCCTCCTCACACAATGACACATCACAACTGTGCCAGCGCCGTGCCCCCTCGCCCCCCCCCAGAATACAAGAAAAGAAATAGGAAGCTTTCTTTGTATTCTATGGTGAAATGGGAGCGTAGCTCTTGCGTGTTTGTTTTGATTGTAAAGACGCTCTTTTTCAATAATAATGTGCTATTGTTAGAGAAAGAAGTACCTAGTTTTGCAAACAAGAGTCATACATATATTTACACAAACGGTGATGGATAAAGAAGACGGTGAAATGAGTGACGAGAATGCAATGCTCGTTGATCCCGATGACCAAGTCCTCACAGCGCCCAAGACAAAAATTACTACAGAAGATTGTACCGTGGTAAGTGATAATATAAGTGCGCCAAACTTTCTAGCTCTAAGTAAAAACAGTTTTTTTTAACCCTGAACACATGGATGAACATTTAATTTTGTCCTGAACAGTAAAATTCACAACTAAAAAAAGTAGTGAAACTAGATGTGTATGTAACTAGATTCTTGCTGCAACAATGTCTGTGGATTATTGCAATAACACAATACACCTACTTCAAAAAAAATGATGTCATTGATATAACTGTTAACACCAAGCAGGGCCCCATTGCCCGTTAATACTAAGAGTGATTTGCCATACAAAATCACTAATATTATATCATATATTTTATTATGCAATTGGGCCTGTTGGGATGTTTGTCTTGAATATGTATTATTTTAGTTAATATCTAACTATCACATTGAGTAATAATGATTCTTTAACTAAAACTTAATGATTTTGCAGCTGTACAAAGCGGAAAAAAATGGACTTATTGTTAAACAACTAGAGAAAGCTGATGCTGCAAAATTAGAGGAAAGAGCAAAGAGATTTGGATTAAACCTAACTGGAAATAGGGTGATCACTCAAAGGCAGATAGATGAACTCTACAACAATTTTGGAATTGAAACTGGAAATGAGAGGCATTTTCGTTTTGATGCTCTTTACTTAAATGGAGTTGATGGTCTCACAACAAAAGAAATATTTGAATACTTGGAAGATTATAAACCATTGTCGTTGGAATGGATTGATGAGGTTTCATGTTAGTAACAAAACATTTTTTTATAATATATTTTTCTAACTATGTGTGTATATGCATAACTGAACTATTATATATCTTTTTATAACATTCCAGGTAATGTAGTGTGTCAGGATCACATCTCTGCAGCACTAGCATTATTGGTTCATTCCCGGGAAATACAAAATGTAGAGTTGAAGGAAATGCTTGGTAATAAATCAAACCATCATTGGAGGGAAGGGATGCCCCACCCAAAGCAAGATTTAATATTAATTCGATTTGCTACAAATGGTGAAAAGAAGAAACTTATGAAACTTAATACTAAAAAATATTTAGATCAATATTTTGATCCGACTATGGAATCTGCTAGCAAAAATCCATGGGGAGACTTATGCAAATCCTGGGGTGTTTATGATCACCAGGAAGTTTTCCAATATAAACTGCCTAAGAAAGATTATGAAAATGAAATAGACGAAGTAGAAGAACCTAGAAAACCCATACAAGTAAGAAACAAGAAACTGGCAATGAGGCTGGGTAAGAAACGTCAAAATATTAATGAGCAGTCTGATGAGAGTGGCTCTGACTGTGAGTGGAAATCAAAGTCTAAAGCTCCTAGAATGAGGATGCATGCTGATGATGAAGAGTCAAAACAGAGGAACAAGGTTTTAAATCAAATCAAGCCTGTTGAAAATGATCAACATGAAAAATATGCTCCTTTATCTATAGAAGTGGTTAACACACAAAGTACTATTATTAAAAAAGAACACACCAAACTTTCTGACAAGTTCAAGTTTCATGGAGGCAACAAAACAAGCAGTATTCAATCAAGATTAGGAGAAAAAATTGTGCCTTCGGAGAAAAGCTCCAGTCACAGTGAAGAATCAAATGATGAATCCTCAAATGAAGATGATCACAATATGATGAGTAAAGTTCAGAAAGTGAATAGTAAACCAACTAAAACTGGTAGTGTGTGGTCAAGGCTAGAAACTCAACAAAGACAGTCAAGCGCCTCAAGTGATTTACGACAAGTCTTGAAAAGTAAAACTAAGCAAAACAAACCACTCAGTAATGATTTGAGGGATAGGTTAGGTAAATCTAAACCTGCCAATTTACGTATAGAAATAGATAATAATCGCTATAGTGATGATTATGATGAGTGAAGATGATTGAAATTTTTTTAAACCATTTTCAGTCATCATTATTACATTGTTGTTAATTTTATGAATAATATCACATGAAGTTTTGATTAACCTAATAACTAGTTAATCAATAATGTTTTTATAAGTCCTACACTTTCTCAGTTGCTAAATTAGTCCAGTCAATGGGTATAAAAAACCATTTTTTATACCCTTTGACTGGCCTTACAAATGGTGGAGTTGAAAAGATATTATTTTCTATTACTTAGGTATTAGGCTAGTCATCAAAAGTAAAAGTTTTCGTACAACCTTGTGGAGTGGTAGCGTCAGCTGCCATTGTAAATTAAAATTTACGTAGTACATAATAGTTCCATAGAATTGAACAAATTGTTTGTCATCTGCGCATTGTGTTGTCATTGTTCCCGGTCGTATCTTTCAACTTGTAACGCGTTTTTCGTACGTTTAACTTCTAAATCACAAAAAAAGGAGCACTTTAATCCAGCTTTTCTGCAGCTAAATGCTCTGCGGCAACCTTTTTTGAAATTGCAAGAAATTATAGGTATATAACACTTGAGTGCTGCGTTCTTAGTCGTGAAGCCCATCGGTATGTTCACGATAACTTTTTAGCGTCTGGGTGGCAGCATTTGGATTATAATAACTAATGCAAAGCAAATCAAACAATTTTTACTTAGCTAAATTTTACCTACTTTGCGTCAAATATCCGCGTTAACATTTTTAGTAAAACCTTATATTTCAATTGCTTATATAATTTTATTGCTAGAAAAACCTGGCTTAAAACTGCACAGGATGGAGAAAAATGGCATTTATGCGATAGGAAATCAATACCTAACAGTGGGTGATGCCAGGCTGATATAGTTTTGTAAATATATAAATATAGATAGAAAACCTATATAACGATCTCAATCATGTGCTCCAAATAATCACTTCAGTAGGTACTACTTTAGATTAAATTCTCTTTGGTGCCATGTTTTAATTTTTCATAAAGGTGATCAAATTTTCTCAGTCTAGAAACATGTCTATAGTCTGTTTACTGCCGAGATCGAAGCCAGTCCATGCTGTAAACATATCCAGAACACATAAATCTATACTGCTAACTGTGAGTTTGGCGTCTAGTGTTGAAAGTACAAAAAAATCTAACTTAAGGGAACATGATTAAACCAAAACTTTTAATTTATTTAGGTTGGATTCGACCAAACTAGAATAGGCGCTATTCTCCGAGTAAATAGTAGTTAGTCAGGAGTAAACTGACAGTTTCCTTGTATTTGACATTTTCTTATTCCGCGGAATAGTTATTCCAAAAGTTTGTCGAATCCACCCATGTTTTACCTAATTTGTCAATAGATGAAGAATGGAATAATAAAAAAAATAATGAAATAATACAACAGTTTGTGATTGTTGAATAAAATGTTATTAGTGTTATTTTAAGTTCAGACAGATTTAAAATAAAATAAGTATACATAAGTATAGACAAATATTATAAACATACAAATACATACTACAAGTAATTTTAGGTAATTTTATACAACCATTACTTTACAACAAAATAAAACCTGTAATTGAATTCTCCCATCGTATTTATTGAATCTTGAATATCTTGCTAGTATGTACCTTGTTGCCGTATATATAAATAAATTATGTTAGTGTTGCATAAAATACAATACATTGTAGAGTTTATTACGCCAAAGATAATCTGCTATTGCTTTGGCAAAGACATTGAGATATGCTCGTAAGTGCTTTGACAGTTAAGCTACGCCATCGCCCGGTACTGCGTAATATTATGCGTTCGCGACCCACCTTCACACTGAGCCTTCACACCAGTGTTAAGGTAGGGAAATTAAATTCCCCGCCTTAACACTGGTGTGAAAGAAATCCCGGCCTTCATACTAGTGTTAAGGAGGGGAACTGTGTGAATGACGGGAAAAGGCTAATTGTGAAGGTGGGTCGCGAAGGAAATTATCGTTAGGTACCTATTCTAATCCTCCACACAAGGCTGGCTGCCTCCACTTCTGATAATTTCTTTTACAAACCTCTTTAGATATTGTACTGTACCACTTGAGAAACAAGAGAAACAAGATGTTGCCTTTCGGTACATGAGAACCTTGCGAAGCAAGCCTGGAAACACGTAGCTAGTAGGTTTTGAGTAGGTAATCAAAGCAAGTCCACTAACTAGTTTCTCCCAAGAGTGCCACGATAAACGGTCCTCAATTCGAGGCGCAAACTCGAACCTTTATACTATTACTACCGATCCGCCCGGCTTCGCACGGGTGCTTAAGTTTTCATTGCACCCGTGCGAAGCCGGGGTAGATCGCTAGTTTCATAAATGTACGCGCCCCTTGGTGATGCCTCCGTCGCTGCGTTGCCCGCTGCGCTTCGTGGAGCATGGACACAGATATACATTGTTTAGTTAGATAGACATTTTTGAATTCATATATCTTTTGAATTAATTCCGTCCGATTCCGATTTTAATTAGGGTTATTATATGGTATGGATAATATGGGCTGATTTTGGTCGGCATTTTTTATGAATTTTTAAACGTAAAAAAGAGGTTAGTTTTTTTTTACAAATTATTTGACAAATTATGAATACTAGGTATACTAGTTAGAATAATAACACCTAAAAACCACTAAGGTTTGAGTTGGTGCTACTGTGAGTCTATCTACGAGTAGGTAAGATACCTACTCGTTCAGTAGTAAATAAGGTAACCAAATCTACTTAATATACATAACACTAATAAAATATATTATTATCACACCCACCTGGGTAACATTACCCAACCAGACTTACGTACCTAAATACAATAGTTGGTCATATCATTTTTATTAAATGAGTTTATTATTTCCAAAAAAAAGTGCAAAAATACAATTCTTTGCTCATTATAATAATAAGTATAGAAATATAGATTATCTTATCTGTTCAACCTATTTCTTTATTTCTTTTCGGTTTTGAAGATTGATTTTACAAAGCAACCGTGCGAGGCCGCTTGGTGCAAATTGCTAGGCAATAGCAGTTGTAATAAACTCTACTAGGAACAAAGCTAAATGGAATACAGTGAAGAATTTAATAATTGTATATTTCATAATATATTTAAAACTAAAAGCGCGTACAGTACATAATGCCTACAGTAGAAATAGTACTAATAGTAAATTGTAAGTGGTGGTTAGTATGCAGAGTTTTCGTTATTAAAATTTTAAAGAAATAAATTAGGTTATTTATATTTATGAATCTTATCTATTAAGTCTAATCGTGAGAAATACAATAATACTGTTAATTGGATTAGTTAAGTACGTGCTTTGATAATAAAAAAAATATCTTTACTAAATAAGTAGTTGAAAATTAAAATACTTAGCTAAATATATCTAAAAAATATTAAATTCGGAAAAAGAACACAAACTTTAAAATGTAATGTAAATTTTAAATGTAAGGTACTATACAATAATAATATCGATTTTCAGCGCTTTTGTATTTTTATGACAGATCTTATTAAAGTTCTAATAAATCTGGCACAAGTACCTACCTACCTATTTAATAATTTATCTTTTATTTCCATTGTAATATTCCGTGATTGTTAGCAAAAGTTACTATCACAAAATAACGTTAGCGTCAGGCAGGATGGTGGTTGCGACTGAGTGTATATTCAAAAATTGCTACTATTTGCTACCTTTTTAAAATAATTGCTATCTATATCTAACGAAAAGCATAGTATCGTGATAATGCACTCGATTTACGAATGATTTGGGTATTACGTTTGTATAGAAAATTCATCCTCCGCAGGACTCCCCATCTAATATAATACAGAGCTGAAAACTTAACTTGTTAAACTAGCAAGGTACCAGACGTCTAGAAACTTGGCGCCCTTCATACTAAACAAGGAAATAACCAGCCATCTTGATATCAGAATGGCTGGACTGTTTGTTTTTCTCTACATATTATCATAGGTAGCAATAGTAGAAATTTTACACGTGCCAGACGCTCTAGGCAGCCAGCCGCCTTAATGCTAACCAAATAATTATTATAGTTTTGTTTACTAGTTTAATTGATTAAAAAGAGAGTGCAGACCATAGATGCCTGTGAGGTAAATTAATTTCGAACGGTGTCTTACGTAAGTAAATACCGATAACCCAACAAGTATAATCGATCACTCTAAATTAACAGACTTATTACTTAAAGCCCGATTGACTTGGGTGTAACTGACCATCGAGTTGTAACTTTCAGTAGCTAAACAACTGCCAGTAAGCTTCGTCGAGCCTTTTTTAAAATTGAATTCTTTTAAGTTTAACAAATATACTCACAACTTATGGCTTCAATTTTAAACTTTATAATAATAGTATCTATCTTCTATCATAAATAAATTATACATACTTACATAGTCTTTTATTTACTGTTAATAATACGAAAGCGAATCTAATAAAAATTTTGACTCTCAAATAAAAAACCTTTAAGAGATCGAAAAATAACAAACTTTAAAGTAACTTTTCTTTTACAACACAAGTTACATTACAAGCTCTCTAATTAGCTTCACAACGTCAGCATACATGACAAAACCAAGTTGTCAATAGCTGTTCACATGTATTTTAAAAAATAAATTACAGATTATAATAATAAATTATAATCAACATCTAGTGGAATGTATTAGTCATAAGTACTTTCAGTACCTACCCTATATAAAAAAATGTTAACCATTATGTGAGGATAAAAATATAGTTTTGTTATAAATTAAAGTGTGCATTGCATGTTGTGCATAGGTAATTATAAAGATCTATTTTTCTGTTTTGTCCTTGCCTTCTTTGCGCTCTGCAGAATCATCCTTCTTCTTCGAATAGAGTGTGTGCTTAGCTTTCTTCAATTGCTTTTTAACTTTGTCTTTCACTTTGTTCTTCTTGTGTGTTGTTGCCACGTCAGCTGGTTTTAAAGAAGTGTCAATGCTTCTTTGGGCTGCAAGTTATTAAAAATATAATTATCATCTGCTCCGGTGTGCAAGTGGAGAGCAAATTTGTAAAATTAACCCATCAACAGATTCTATAAATTAGTTTTACACAATGCCCTAATTTAAGCTATATTGCCTCGGTAACAAATCAATAACACCTCAAACTGAGCAGTTCAGCATTGTTGGTATAAAACGTATACCGCAGCAAGCAAATACGCAAGGCACACATAACAGCATCGTACATACGATAACTCTTTACAACTATGCAGTTGACTTTTATCAAAAAATATTATAGAAAATTACAAATAAAAACTACAATAAATATTGTAAGCTTATTTTTATTGTTTTTTTGTGTATAATAGAACAGTAACAAAATACTAGCGGATATTTTTACACCGCCATTTTGAATATCCCAAAAATGTAACGACTCAAGCAGGACCTGAACCAACAACCTTCAGTTTGATAGTTGTTGAAAAAAGTCTAAAAGTTGAGTTATTGAGCTATGAGACAAGTGTGTTCAAGGTTTTCTTTGTACTTACCTTTCACAACCAATTGGACCCTAATCATATATATGTATATACTCTGGTCAATAGCTATACACTATCGATTTTGACCGTTTTGGCCGTTTCGTATAGTAGTAGTTGTTCGAAACGAAACTTTTTTTCGGCTTTTTATTTTACAAAAATCTAAACGTTTCATACCTACATCTTTAAATCCCATCTGAATATACTTTAAAAAAAATCATTAGATCCAGACTAAACAGATCAATAACTGTATGAAAACTAGATGTTCGGGGCACCAGCACAGACATGTGCTCACGCAGTCAAGGTACCCTGCATACAGTTGTTTCTATTATAATACTAGCTGACCCGCGCGGTTTAACTTGCGTTATTTTTCCATATTTCTAACCGTTTAGATCTTCCCTGGACTCCTACAAATATTTTAAGATCAAAATTGGCCAAATCGGTCAGGCCGTTCTCGAGTTTTAGCTAGACTAACGCACAGCAATTCATTATTATATAAGAAAAAGATAAAGAAATAAATATTATAGGTAATAAGTACGAGAATTGTTCTTTTTATAGATTTTAAGATTAGCCTCTGTTTAGAATATTTTGTGCTCATTTTTTTCCCTAACTATGTCTGTTTATTTTGATGAATAAATTTATTTTCTAGATGTGCTTATAAAATTAAACAATACCTACCTCGCTTGCTAGCAATGGACGCGGCAATCGCCAAGTCCTCTTGTCGCTCGCGGCGTCGCTCCGCGTCGAGCTGCTGCACCAACTCGTCGCGCAGCCGAACTATTTCCACCAGGCGAGACACCAACTGCTCCTCGCGGGCCTGGACAAATAAATAAAAGCTGGACAAATCCACACAGCAACATCTAGCCCCAAGCCTAAGCAGAGCTTGTGTTATGGGTACAGGGTTCTGAATGACTGATATACTTACTTAATATAAGGTCATTCATTATCAACCTGACAAACTTAAGGGGTAGGTTCCACACATAAAAAAAAAAAGTCTTATACTTTTTTTTTCTAAACGTTTTTTTTTTATATTTAAAAAAAAATAATTCGTAATTCTGCTTAATAATTAGTTATCCTTGTTAGAAATCGAAAAGGCAGCGCTCGGCACGTGTCAGTGACCCGCGCGTCAATGAACCGCGGGTCAATAACCCGCGCGTCCTTGACCCGCTACACTTGGGCGCGCACACTCGAATAATTCATTATTACGTCGCTTAATTCGATTCCCAACAATGATAAATAATAATTGAGCGGAAAAATGTAATCGTTTTTTTTTTGTTTACTTGGGATTTTTAAGACAAAATATACATAAAAAATTTTTATAGGTACATATATTTTTTTATGTGTGGAACCTACCCCTTAAGTTTGTCAGGTTGATAATGAATGACCCTGTATAATACAATACATAGATAGATATTTCTTAATTTCATAGAAAATACCCAGAATCACAGAGAACACCTGTAACAAATATTTGCAGATCGTACAAAAATGTGTTCCAAGGCGGGAATCGAACCCACAACCTCTGCGTCGCAGGCGGACCTTCGCTCGCCGCGCCACATCGGTCGTCCCAATAAATACAACTACAACTTACAACTATCAAAGTAAAAGTCTGTTGCCGCAATTTTTTTTTTAGTCTGCACGACGGTACGAGACGGTTAAGTAAGACTGATGTTAAGCGCCACGCCTGACTATACCGCTGCAGTGTCACCCCAAAAATTTAGTTTTAAAGAAGTTTTGCGTTCACAAAGACGTAGTTTTAAATATTTTCGTCTTTAACAATTTTTTATTTTAAAGTATGTAACTATTTATTATTTGAATTTTAATTTGTTATAATTTATAACTACTACTAAATTATTCAATATTATTCAATGTTATCCAAATTACCTATGACATGTAACGATTATGATTGATAAGATCTAATAAATAACTTTGAGAGGCAGAATATCTGGCACTGCGGTGGTACCTACCAAGACAAACTCTTGTTGAAGAATCCTACTACCAGGTTATAAATAACTATAATTTAGCACAAGAACTTAAAAACTAAACGCTTTGGGTGAGACATTGCAACTCATATGTCAGGCGTGGCGCTTAACTTGATGCTGATGTTGATGTCGCTTGATTCGATTCAGTGGAAATTCGCCCTTAGTTTATATTTTACACCACTCTTCAGCTTAGCTTTTGTTATCGAGGTAGTTACAGGTTTGGCTGACTGACATTTTAGCATTAAAAATAATAATAATAGTGTAACATTATTTCAATATTGCTGTAAGTTTGACATGTTTGATCGGAGGTTTGTTAACATTATCTATTCAGAGAGGTGCTAATTCATTTGCATATCAATTATAATCACTTATGATAATTAGATTAGATAACCGATTACAACAGGGTCATACACAGGATACCTACACGTGCCATCCGTTATCGGATGAATCACCTCATTATTGCTTTTGCGAAATTACCTATCGCTGTAAGTAATAATGCTATCTTATTACCAGTAATGGTTTTTAATGTAAACCACGTATCGTCAGATTATTATGAGATAAATCAGCGCAGTCTTATAAAATATGTAGGTACTTATTTGTTGTATGTTATCGTACTATGTATGTATGTAAACTATGAGTAATAAGATTAATCCATTTTTATTTAATGTTAGAGGAAATACTTCTGACAAAAATAAGCCACAGAAACTATAAACGTAGAAGCCAATAATCACAATAGCAAAAGTCATTTAAAAAAAAAACGAAGATAAAAAATAAAACCATGATGTTAATAATTTTAGTTGTTTACCTTATCAGCGTCAATTCTATTTACGGCTGGTCTAGATTGTATAATTCGTATGTCGTGTTCAATATCCGCCTGCTCTTGCTCCAACCTTTGCTGTCGCCGTCTGAAATATCAAACAATGTACACAATATCCTAGTATTTTGATAAGATGCGTACGGTAGTAGAGTTTTTGTGATAGAGCACCACCAAGCCTATTTCTCCCGCCACGCAGTAATGCTGGCATTGCTGTGTTCTGATTCTAAAAGCATGGTTGCCGGTGAATTACAGACACTTTTATTTAATCTACTTCTTAGGATAAAATGGTGGAATAGAAAATATTATGTTTTAATCCCCTTGACTCTAACAGTAAGGTCAAAAACCTTTCCTATCAACATTTATAATATTACTAGCTGACTCGGCGCGGATTCACTCGCGTTATTTTTTTTCGCAATTTTTACACAATTATCACTGTTTTTAAACCTTCCCTGGACTATTACAAATATTTCAAGACCAAAAATAGCTAAATCGGCCCAGCCGTTTTCGAGTTTTAGCGAGCCTAACGTACAGCAATAAATTTTTATTTTTATGATAAGAAAAAGTAGATTGCTTCATCTAAGAAATTATACAGAGTACCTACTGAGTCGAGGCCTTTTTGCTGTGACACACCATAATGTTGCCTTGTTCCTGCTTTCCTTATTTGTACCGTGTTTTGTCAAGTCGTTAATAAATATTAGTCTCACGCTCAAATAATGAAACGCTACTCAACTAATTAAATCTTAAGTTATTACCTTTTTATAACGTTTCTACATACGATTTTGAAAACTAACGACCTCTTATAGAGTAAACACGATCTTAAATATTTATATTTTAAATTGCGTTTGAGTATTCGGGCGTAACTCTATAGCATAGGTAATAGGTAAGTACATCGAAAACAGCTCTTACATGTACATCAATTCAGTCTGTTTCCTGAACAGATCGTTTTTCTCATTGACTAGCTCGCAGAGCTGTATTACTAAATCTTCCACTTCCTCCTGGGGCGCGGTACATGCTTCATCACCTACAGACAACAATAGTTATATGAGCTAAAATACTCTACATAGAGAGCATTGTACAAGATTTTATACATATACGAACTGTAAGCAGAGATACGCATATATTAATATTTTATGGTACTTTACTTAGGCATATTACTGAATTGTTTGCGTTATTTCATCAATACAAAAAAAACTTTGCATATTATTTTTACTTATTTGACTTTTTGTTGACGAAATAACGCAAACATTTAAGCAAATAAGCCAAGTGGTGAGAGGTGCCAGCATTATTAACAAACACGCAATTACTTAGAATAATAATGGCCGTCAAGATAGCGAGAAACCGCGTCTTTGCGTTGAACCATCTACGTTAAGCCTCGTATTATGAAAATGCCAACATAGTTTTGACGACAATTGACGACCGATATGGCGCGGCGGGCGAAGGTCCGCCTGCGACGCAGGAGGTTGCGGGTTCGATTCCCGCCCTGGGACAAATGTTTGAACGACCTGCAAATATTTGTTGCGGGTGTTTTGGGTATTTTCTATGTATAACAAAAAATATCTACATAATTATTTTTTTTACGGTGGTACCGCCTGTGCGCCCTGATACTGTTAGTGTCGTGTGTCGAAATCGAGTTGTGTGTGAGAATGAAACCGATGGTAGTATCGGTCGCAATAAAAGACTAAGAAAGAGGGTGGACAGATTTGTCTGTCAATAGTTATAAGACCTACCCGCAAAGACTTCAGTTCTCCCGTGATCATGGTGCATGTAACTGCGCCGAAATATCGGGAATCAATAAAACTCACAAATCATGGTAAATATCCCGTTTTAAGTGAAAATTATATCTACATAAGTATTGTATTATTTAAGTATCATCTAGTAGTACCCATAACATAAGCTTGCTTGCTTGGGGCTAGATGATGCTGTGTGGATTGTCCAGCATTATTAATTATTTATTTATTTATTGTTAGTATTTAGCTGGTGGACTAGCGGTCATAGTGTTGCCGGTTCAAGGCAAAAAAGCGAAGCGGGTTCCAATTCTACCTTCCAAAAAATTTGGATCGCATTGCAACAATTTTAACATAGTAGATAATAGGTACTTATTGGTATTGTATCATTGATTTTGAATTCCTAAATTGTTTATCAGCAATCAATAACTGATAAAGTTATTCAAGAAGCACAAGAAAGTCAAAGTAGGCGTCTTGCTTCTCACCACTTTCTCTACTGTAGTTTATTACTCTGACTGTTGAGGAAGAAGGTCCATGTACTCAAAACAATTATCCAATTGAAGCCAATTGAGATAACAAGATAACGTTTCTACAGATAAAACGTTTGTGTTATCTATTTCATTATGTTTCGCAGTAGGTACATTTATTGTGGCTTTATAATAATATGTGAACAAAAAAGAAAATGTTTTCATTGCTCACAAATTTCAGGATGTTCACTTAAAAGAAACTGTCATTTTATAAGTCAATGAACAAATCAAGGAGAGATTTGAAACATACTGTAGCTAACAGAAGTTTATAGTATGATTTTAAATAAGGCCCTAAATTTATAAGGCTGTTCGGCACAGTGTGAGTTGGCTATAGCTTAAATATAACTTTAAACTTTGCTATTTAACCACACTTTAATTTGTCGTATTTGTATTTGAGTAGGTTAAAGACGACTTCGGTGTTAAAAATAATATAATACGATCTTTATTTATTTACTCTCACAAAGTTAACAATTTTTTTTTATACAACTGAAGTGGCAACCAAGCGTACGGCCCACAAGATGGTAAGCAGTTACCGCAGGCTATGGACGCTTGCAATACCAGAGGTATCACTCGCGGGTTGCCACCTTGAGGCTAAGATCAAAAACCTCATGTGCCAGTAATTTCACCGGAACCATACCCTTCACACCGGAACACAGCAATGCGAGCATTACTGCTTTGCGGCAGAAATAGGTATGGTGGTAGTCCTTCCCCGGACGAGCTCTATCACAGAGAACTCTACTACTCTTAATGATTATAAACTTTGTTTGAATGATCTGCAAACATTATAGATAGAATAACATTAAATAGAATTAAAAGCAGCTTTTTTTTACATGACGCGTGTATGTACGTGCGATATAGACAATGTGCAGTGAATGTGTTTACCCTCACACTTGTCGCGTATCATACGCTCGATGAGCACGCCTTGTCGCTCCAAGCCCAGCTGCTGCGTCTCCAGCAGATCCAGTTGAACCTGGAGCTCCTCCGGGGACATCTGGAGCTTCACCTCGCGGCGTTCTGGCAACGGAAGCCCTGGCGCTGGACCTTTGGCTTTTTTGCCACCTTCAAAACAAATAGTTAATTATACGCCAAACGTTGAAAAACAGCTAAATAATGCACTTTCTATTTCTGATTTCATCTGATTCTAATCTAATTTACTGCAATATTGCCATAAGAGTTAGGAAACTAAAGCACTAAATTATTGCGATATTCAGCCGTTGGAGAAACGAGATTCTTTCTCTTCTCATTGCTAAAAAGATCTAAAGAAACTTTGTTTGGTTTTTGGCTCGCCCTGGAGAGCCCTTATCTTACCAATATTATAAAGGGAAAAGTTTTATGTTTGTGCGAGTAACACGCCTAAACGACTTAAGGGAATATATTAAAACTTTAAAGAAAGAAGATTTATCCTGGAATAACATATAAGGCTACTTTTTAATCTGAAAAAAATTACGGTTCCTGAGTTCCACACAAACGAAGTCGCGGGTAACAGCTTGTTCAATTATAAATAAGTGGTTCTTAAAAAAATTTGATATTACTTTCTGATCCAGACGCGTTCTTTAGGTCCGAAGAGTCAGCTCCCTTGTCCAGAAAGCCGCCCTCAGATACCGTGGAGAGATTGTCGGGCGGCGTCGGTGCCGGGGCTTTCTTCCGCATGGTCGGAGTTCTCTGAGACAATAGACATCATTATTACTAATGATGTCTCTATGTAATCTTTTCCCTTATAAAAATATTAGCATAATCCGCAAATATTTGTTTCGGGTCTGGTTGTTTTGATAACATTAGGGTACCGCTAAACACACTAACAGTAGTGGAATGTCTAGTTTATTTTCACTAAAATGTATGTACCTGTTCAGAAGAATTGATAGTAGAGTTGTAAGAGCTAAACGATGAGATGCTCGCAACGTCATCCATGGAGGTGTGGTGGTCGGCGTCGGTGACGGTGAGGAGCGGCGGCGGCGGCGGCGGCGCCTTCGCCTTCACGCGCCGCGGCGTGCCCGCAGGCAGGTGAGGACTGCTTGAGCACATTGAAGAGTACGCACTTATTGAACTGCAAAGAAAGCACTGTTGACTCTCGAAAACTTAAAAACAAAACTGGATATTTAAAAAAGGGTTGATAGATACTATTTTGTGTTTTGGCCATTATGAATTATGAAACTTATGTCTCCGAGTATAAATACATAGGATTTTGTATTAAATATGGTCAATAGGATTTAAAAAATATAACCCAAGCTGTTAAATCATAACTAGATATATCGATACCAAGATAAATTACTACGTAATCATATGCCATTCGAATTTGCATACTTGTTCAAAACAGCCTTGTTTGGCACTACTTAGTTTAATTGCTGACATATTCATGTGTGAACCGATTAGTCTTTAGTCGGTCAAACAAACTCACCTTTTACTGTTGACATCTTCTTCATCTGAAGAAGGTTCTTCACCATCAGACCAAAAAGGATTAACGGCAATCAGTCTTTTTCTGAAAATTACATACAAGATTATTGATATTACAATATAATAAGCGTGTATTGGTTATTTTTCAGATTTAACATGTCATGAGACTATCACATGCAGTTTAAAGTAGCCTGTATTATTCCAGGTCACGAACACACAAGCTTTTGCTTATAATATTAGTGTGGAATCAATTATCAGAATCTAAATGTTGTATTGAGTGAGACATACACAGGTGTAGATGTATCAACGCCTGGAATTTTTGGAGCAGGTAGTACAGGTGGCACGTCATCATCTTCTTCGTCGCCGCTGCCGAATGGGTTTGTATTTTCCGGCTTAGATGTCGAAGACTCCTGAAACCAAAGTTAAATCACTATTTACACGAGCATTACTGCTTGGTGGTAGAAATAGGTACCTGCTTAAAGAGGTAGTACTTCATTTAAGCTCACTATGAGCTCAAAGAGACTACCTGCTAAATTAATAATATTTATAACTCACGTCTTCTTCATCATCAGAAAATGGATTCAGATGATCTGGGTATTTTTTGGGTGAATTTAGAACTGTTTTATTGCTAGCCTCTGTTTTATTCTCCGACGTAATTTGCTTTTTCCTTCTCGGAGGAACACTTATCTTTGTTTCGTTCTGTATTTCACTTAGTTCTTCAGGTGGTTCCTTGTCAACGTTTAGGGGAGTTATTGTGGGTATTTTAGCTATTCTGATATCATCTGTAATGTTACATTCCTCTCTGACATCATCAGAACAGTCTTTTATGAATCCCTGTATTTTAGCATCATCTTCTGTTTCATTTATGCAATCTTTATCTTTGTGCTTAACATTATTAAGTTGTTCAAGTTCTTCAGTCTTGTTTATGTCTACAGAGTCATCTAATAATTGTGTTTGTAGAAAATTGAACTTTTCTATATTGCTTTTGTAAATTTTTTCAGGAATATTTTTGTTTAGTGTACTTTCATTTTGGAGACTACTTTCATCCATCTTGTCTTTCACTTTTATTGAGTCAATACTATCTTTGTGCAGTGAACTTTCCATTATAACACTATCATTTATAGGTGGCACTTCTTTTGAGTCTGTTTCATTTTGCATTCCACTACTACTACTGAGGTCCTTAAATCTGCTATTTATGTTGTCTTTTAAATAAATATTTACTACTTTACTATTAATATCTTTATCTGAATTAGTATTTTTTTCAAACATGTTTATTTTATCTGAAAATATATTATAGAATTTCATGAATGTCTATGCTTTGAGTGAGTACCAGTGCACTCATCATTCTAAATTATCTTATAAATTGTACTTTATGTACTGTGTATTCGTCTTAATAAATAATGCTGAACAATCCACACAGCTTCATCTAGCCCCAAGTTAAGCAGAGCTTGTGTTATGGGTACTTACTAGATGACTGAAATACTTACATAATACAATACATAGATCGTTTGTTTTTTATAATAAACATAGAAAATACCTAGGACCCCTAGAACAAACATTTGCAGATCATAAAAACATTTTTCCCAAGGCAGGAATCGAACCCGCAACCTCATGCAGCAGGCAGACCTTCATCCGCCACGCCACATCGGTCGTCTATGACGACATGATATTATGTTGTACCATAAATGTAGATAATACAATAAATAAATGCATGCTACACAATATTATGTAAAGTTACTAAGTCAAAGGGTAACTAGCCATATTGTTATAACAATTATTTATAGGATATTTAACAAGTTGAGGACAAAAAAGAAAGTTGTGTTGTGTATGCAATATCAATATCATGTTATGATTCATAGTCTTGTTGATTAGGCTTGACCAAATAATAAATAATACTCATGAAGTATGTTTATTGATGTACACACACAACAATTGAAATCTTGGTAAGTTTGATACAACACACATAAGCAAAGAAAACTTTTCCTAGCTACATGCCTCTTGGTTTAATTCTTCTTTAAAAAACTGTATTGATATTATAAATGTTCATGACCAAATGTGCACTTACACAACCCATCTTTACATAATTGATCATACTATAGTAGGCAGTGCAACTTCTAATTATTTTATTCCAAACTGTTTTTCTTGAAATAACAATTCATAGAATACCACACTCACCTAAAATTGATGTAGGTCTTGGTTTCTGTTTGGAATTAACTTCAGTTAAAACACCATCTTTTACATCAGGTAAATTATCACCAAATGCTAACATTCCCATTTGATCATGGTCATTATTATTGAGATATGCCATTAAAGTCTTATCATTTTTACAACTATCACATGAAAACTTAGATCCTTCAATAACATGGTAGTTTTTAGGGTTCAAGTGTCCAAAACACTTTGAGCATCGGAAGCATCTTCTGTGATAAAGTTTGTGGGATACCATAAGACGCTGTGCCAGGTAGACGGGCAGGCCGCATGCTGTGCATTTGTCTAAGCCAGTCTTGCCAAATTTTATTGGTGCCTATGAAGTAAGAAGATAGATTTAAAACACATGCTAAAGAATTGCAGATACATCAACATAAAGCTTTTGCTCACACATAAAGAAATATGAAACACACAATAATTTTTGTGTTTAACAAATTGATACATACTGAGGGTTGTGCTGAGTCTGATGCTGTTTGAGGAGTTTTGGCCTCGCATTCAGATACTTTGGTAGTCACTGAAAAAAAACCAATAAAATGTGAAAATATTCATATCCATCATTCATGCAATCATGAATTAATTAAGCCAGGCATAAAAAATATATATAATTGGCAATTAATGTATAATATCTATAAAAATAGATACTTTCAGTTACATCACTATTCTGATACTTTTGCCCTAGGTCTTTCCTCCTTTGTGACACAACTATGAGAAAAGTCACTTTTACATCATCAACAAATGGAATAATAACAAACTTGATCAGGATTTATAAATATCATATCTTTTAGTAATGAGCAGTTTTTAAGCAGTAAGAAGATCTTACTAACTTAATAGCAAATCTTTAGCAAATGCTGTTTTATTATTAAGTATTGTTATTTTTATCATCATCATCATCATCCACAGTCTGACTTCACCCACTGCTGGGTATAGGCCTCCCTTAGTTTGTGTCATTTACCGCAATCCTGTGCTAATCTGATCCACTTACAACCCTCGACTTTCACTATGTCGTCTACCCATCTCGCCAACGGATGAGCGACTATTATTTTTATATTATGTTATTATTGTTTTTATATATTTTGCTCAAAATAAATTATTTCTATTCTATTACATTAATAATAAACCAACATACCAGTATGACCAAGTCTTTGATAGAACTGTGATAAGTAAGTTAAAATTGACAATCGGTCAGGTACATCATTTTCTACCATATCTTCTGGGTCTAAAAGAGCAGGAATGCCTAAATATTTTTCAGCAACACTAAATGCTAATTGATTATTGTCATATATATTTTCATTTTTCAATTTTGACATATCACTGAAACAAGCATTTATAGAAAAAATATATTTATTAGCTTGTACAAGATGGAAGATTTTCATCAATGGTACATTATTACTTTAAAAAAGTGATTTTATTTTATTTATTTGGTCTACCAACAATTGTAACAATATTTCATACACAACATACAATACTTAAACTTACACTAAGTATTATCCATAGCTAATTGTACAATCAATTAAAGGTAGACACTGCATGCAAAAATATGTAACGGAGTAACAAATTCTAAACTACAAAATAACAAATTAACTATAATATAACACAAGCAGATGTTGAATTATGTAAACAAAGTAAACAAAAAAGACGGGCCAAATCAGTTTGGTAAGTTCTGGATCAAGTGTTGACAAAACTTATTTAAATTGACATTAAAAATATCTATGGTGTTGCAGTTATTCAAGGCTCTGCAGAGCCGAGGTATGGGGGAGTTGCTACCTAAGACTGTAGAACGAAACGGTGGAACAAGTGCTTGTATTGGCTGACGGGGCATTCTTCGAGGGATTCTATAATGTAACATGTTTAAAAGGGGGGGGGGGGGGGGGGGCAATCAATCAGGTTATTTAAAATTTTGTATATAAAAATTACGTCTATTTGTGCTCTACGTTTTTCGTGAGATGAAATGTTGAAGTGTGTCAGCCTTTCTGAGTATGCTGCTTTTTTTTAGCAATTTTGGCTGCGTAGGCTAAATGCCACAGCAGCCAAAATTGCTAAATGATGATGAAAAATATATTTTCATTTTTCAATTTTGACATATCACTGAAACAAGCATTTATAGAAAAAATATATTTATTAGCTTGTACAAGATAGAAGATTTTCATCAATGGTACATTATTACTTTAAAAAAGTGATTATTAATAAGTACTGTTACTAAGGTCTATTTACACCATAGGTACCATTACCCCATTGTATTGTAAAGTAAGTTCGTATAAGTCAGTGGCCAACTCTGGTGACAGAGTTTTTAATTGCATGGTGTAAATAAGAATTCTTGATGGTGTGGTAGAAGTTCAAATGTATTAATAATCTATGAGAGTAATTAGTACAACTACCTACTTCCTATGGAACCAAATTATAAAATAATACACTATGAAATGAACATCTTACAAACTTACATCAGATCTGGTCTAAAATGATGAACCAAAGCGCAAAAAGCCATTCCATCTCTCCAGGATGTTGTCATATTTTCTATTTGTATGTCAGGACAATCCTTGATTAGCCGTTTACACCATAGTTCTAATGCTTTTGTGCCCTTTTTTTCAGACATTGTTGGGCTTTAATTTTCTGGAAACTGTTTCTTAAATCTGGCGACTCATCATAGTTTTTTTATCCGATGTTCGAATTACGCAGGCATTCAAAGAGTACCATGGTTAGTTTAAATATTTATGGATAATCTGCATCTATATCACAATTTTGATTTTGTGGTTATTTTATTTGTGGATGTTTGTTTTGTTGGCAAATGGCATTCATCCAAGAGAAGAGAATGTAAGCACTACGTTTACATCCAGTGTTGCCATGTCATCTATAACATCATCATCATGTTTGTTGCTTGTAAGAGGTGAAAATGTTATGTTTTTGACTATAACCATGGTACATTATTATATGTTCATTGACACGTACCGCGTGCCACCCTGTTCATTTCCGACCAAATAAAACTTATTGATTTCTCTCTGTATCATCTCTCTCATAGCAGAGGGTCGCGACCTCTTAACATGATCTTTTCTCTCGTGATGTTTCTCCCTTCGTTACGGTCTTCTGGGACTCGAATTGCATTAAGTATCAAGAGTAGTGCGGATTTGATCAGTCCAGCGAATAGGGCTGCGTCCTTAAATTTTCCCCGTGACAGTAAGTTTTTCGAGGTTTTTTTTTTTTTTTTTTTTATTCTACTAAAGTGGTAACCAAGCGTACGGCCCACTTGATGGTCAGCGGTTACCGTAGCCTATGTACGCATGCAACATCATAGATATCACTTGCGTGTTACCACCCTGAGACGTTAGATGGTAAGTCTCATGTGCCTGTAATTTCACCGGAAACCATATCCTTCGAACCGGAACACAGCAATGCGAGCATTACTGCTTGGCGGCAGAAATAGGTATGGTGGTAGTCCTTCCCCGGACGAGCTCTATCACAAAGAACTCTACTACTCTTGGTTGTCAGGTTGTCAGGGTTACGTCTGATTATATGTCCGAATTATTCTACAGTGTGGCTAAGGCAGATGGTTGAAAGCCTTTTAATTATAAGAAGAAGAAGAAAGCCTCTTGGTGATGTTGAGTTCGCTTAGCATAATGATCTAGGTACTCGTGGTTTCTAAGGCATAAAAAAAGTGCTCGTGCGCATTTGTGCGTAATTTGGTCACACTATGAACCATAGTCCATACTCGTCGCTACGCCCCATAAAACCTATTCTAGGGCTCTGTCAGCCAGGTGTATTAACCCCAGAAGTCTCAGACAAATTAAAACAATTTTTCTGAGCCAGAAGTTTATAGAAAGTACCTATTTATGGCCTTAGCCCAATATATATTTTTTTAAATCTTATTTTAATCATTTTATACTTTTTAATAATTAAATAACCTGAAAAATATACCAAAACAATGATTGACAGTTTTGACGGTAAATAACACATGTGACCATTTATCTGCACGAGAATGAAAATCAATTTACTCTGTGACCCGTAGGTAGGTACTCACAATAATGTCGTCTAAACTCTAGTTATCGGGAATGGAAAAATAGTTATTAAGCTCAGACAAATATTTGTCTGAGCAGTATGCAATTTTTTTATACGTAATAAAATAGCATATTTTTGGCATGACTTCAATCTGGTTTTTCTGTCAATTTACTGTCTGACATTGATTGACTTTTGTTTGATGTTTAATCGAAAGCCTCAGAATGCTCAAAATAATATATGAAGAATTTACAATATACTGCCAACTCAAATTTACCCTAAATTGGCAAAAAGGAGACTCATTTTATGTTCTAAACTAAAAGAACGAGATTAACTTGAAACAATCAATATATTTTAATTATTAGGCTTATTAAAATATACACATACTTACGTACGTACGTAATTTATTTACAACTGCTTATTTGGCGGAATTCAGACTAAGTACGGTAGTGTCTGGTGGTATCGATGGTATGTACCTATAGTTGTTTCCCGGATGAGCTCATCCTAAATACTTTACTACTACGCTACTCTCTCATTATTTTAGTCTAAAATATTTAAGGAATATGTTTCACTCATAAAATACAATCAAGTACCTACCTACTTTGACGACCGAGTTGGCGCGGCAGGCGAAAGTCCGCCTTCGACGCAAGGGAGGTTGCGTGTTCGATTCCCGCCGTTCGATTTTGTACGATGTGCAAATATTTGTTCCGGGTGCTCTGGGTATTTCCTATGTATAATAAAAAATAACTATCTATGTATTGTACTGAAGTATATCTATCAGTCATCTAGTAACAAAAGCTCTGCTTAGCTCTGTCCAGCATTATTTATATATTTATTATATTTATATTCTAGTTGACCCGGCGCGGTTTCACTCACGTAATTTTTTTTCGAAATTATTACATAATTTCTTACTGTATAATTAAACCTTCCCTGGACTTTTTCATTCAACAAACATTTGAAGACCAAAATTAGCCGAATTGGTTCAGCTGTTCTCGAGTTTTAGCGAGCCTAACGCACAGCAATTCATACATAGTTAGCCAAATCGGTCCAGCCATTCTCGAGTTTTAGCGAGCCTAACGCATAGCAATTCATTTTTATCCATAAGATTAGCATTTTTTTAAATATTTGTGTTAAAAATCTAGAGTTCCTAGGTATTTGCCACGCACGCGTCTTTGAAGGCGCGGGTTTTTGACTCGTGGATTATTGACGCGTGAGTCACTGACACGTTCCGCGCACTACCGTCTTGATTTCCAACAAGGATAACTAATAATTGACCAGATAAACTTTATCTATTTATCTACTCGATTTTTTTACATTATATTTATATATTTTATATGTGTGAAACTTATTCTCTGAGATCCTTAAATATTTTAGAATAAGTACCTAATAATAAAAACCCAAATGTAATAAAATAAGTTTAAAAAAATGCAATTTAAACGGTTTTATTTATGTACCTAATAAAAGCTATAAAACATATTTCAAATTTATTGGAGATACTGCTACCACGTATCTCTACATCAAAAATACTAATACTACAATGCGAAAGTCTGTACCCGCAGGTTAGAGTAGGTACTTAGGCAGGTAGATAGTTAAAAAACTGTCTGATGAGAATTTATTTTATTTAGGTGAATATTTCTCTGCATACTCCATGGGCATCGGGTTTGTATCCTGCTGGACATTGATTGGGAACGCTTATCACATTTCTATCTTGCACTGGCTCAATCCTTTCAAACGCTTCAGAAGATTTCCTGTAAGTAACAAAAAATAATAATTTATGACGGTTCTATCTAAATAAGTCCTTTAAAATCCACAAAATTATCATATTATAATACTCCATTTTAGGGAGTATTATAATATATAATATATACTCCCTTTTTTTTAGGTAGGTACGTACTCATATAGCCTGTATCTACATACATGTAGTACCTACATATTAAAATAATCAGTATCTACCTACAAATAATTCTTTTTTACTCTGTTTGTAAGTGGATATTCCTAAATTCTTTACCAATAAAAAAAAATAGGTACCTACTTATTCTTTTCCATACAATTCTATATTTTTATATTTCTATTTAAGCACTTCAAATTTTAGACTAGAAGTAAAATGATCGTCGATACTAGACTAGGCACATTATTTACATACTTTATCCAAACATCACGGCACGCTCCGTTAATGAATTCTTGGCCTGACGGACAATTAGGAGGAACAGTAATAACGTTCTTAGGAATGTTGTAATTGCTTCTCCATACATCTCGACAAACCCCGTTTATCCATTGTTGACCTGGCTTGCAGTTGGCTGGTACAGTAATTGTGTTTTGCGAATTTATAATTTTCAAATTCCTGAAAGTATTATTATTGTTATTGAATGGTAATATACTTACTATACATATAAATAAAATAATCACGCCTCACCATTTTTTCGACATGTCCAAGGTGGATGACTGGTGGAAAATGCTTTAGCATTAACCTCCTAGCATAAATCATTTTGTGTGAAAGTATTAAAAACTTAGGTACCTAGGTCATGAATGTATGCAATGCACTACTGGTGACAGAGGTTTTAGGCCACCCGAAGGTTATAATTTATATATTAATATAAGCTGTTGGCTGGCATCCCTATTCTTAATAAAATCAATAAATAAGTTTTGATAAAACTGGTCTGGGTGCTTCTATGTATGTAAGTACTATTTACAATAATAATATAGTTACATAGGCACAGAACTGACATAGGTACATAATAATCTATGCAAATACCTACATATAATATATTTTATTATTTCATGTATTTTATCAATTAGGTATCTGGTTGAAGATTTGTACTTAGGTATACCTATACTTCCTCTAGGTAGGTACCTAATGATAAACAAATGAACGAAATGAATAAACGAAAAGTGTAGGTAGGACCAGTAGAACCGACGACGACGGCGACCGACGCGGCGATTTCTTAAAAGCTGTCGCAGGTTTTCAGTGGATGGTGAAGGCTCAAGATGTTCTATATCCACAATGGACGATTATTGGTTGACATGATGTTTATGACGATTAGTGGGTACATTAATTCAAATACAATCTTGAAGAATAGGTACCTAGTGTTAACGTTCGTAATAATTTTACGATTTCTTAGTCTAGCACTTACTTCCAAATAATTTCAATTTGAGTTTTGAACCAAACGTCACGGCATGCTCCACTTATAAATTGCTGTCCTGGTGGGCAGTTTGGAGGAGCAGTAATAACGTTAGATACGCTAGCGGATAAGTAGTCCCAGACATCACGGCATTCTCCATTTACCCACTGCTGCCCAGGAGGACAGTTTGGGGGGACCGTAACGACGTTTTGAGGGACAATACTGTCACTTGGCCTACCACAAACAAAGACAACAAAGGCAGAAAGCACTAGTACACCAATCATTGTTGGCGTTAGAATCAGAATAAGTAGGTAATTGAAAATTATAAAGTGTATCAGTCAGTGGGTGACTGTTGTAAGAAGGCGTTGATATTAATTCTGATTTGTTTATACGTCTGTTTCCAACTAGTTTATTCGACATGATGATAAAGAATATGACGCGCTGATAATAATGATATCAAGTAAGTAGATAGACAGGTACTCTGAGGTAGTCTTTCTTGTTTCAGTCAACAATCAGAAAGGGGATTTGAAATATCTCCTACATACCTAACAATTACCTACTGGTTAATGGAACGCCGCGTGACTTAGATTAAAATATCCCAAAAATGATCGCCTCGAGCAGGATTTGAACCCGCAACCACCGCTTGATACGCAGGTGCTGTTCATCCAAGCGAGAATGTCTCGATAGCTCAATTGGTAGAGCACTCAGCACAACAGAGCAGAGTTTAAATCCCGCTTGAGGCGAAACAATTTTTGGGATATTATAATCTTTAGTACCTATTCCCTTATTATGATGGTTAACACTATAAAAATAACCAATTTGTCCTATTTTGCTTTATTTTCCGTTATGGCGGCATCTACCTAGGAGTTTAATTTCGGGAATTCATTTTTAGTGCATTAATAAAAGGAAGATACACTGAAAATTTCAGGTCTCTTGTAAAGGGCTTGCTGTTTGACTTGCTGACGATTCGGACAAAATTTATTGGGTCACAGTGGTGTCGATTCTGTCGTAACATTTTCTAAACTAAACGAACAACCAACTTAGCCGAGCGTTGATTGTCGGCAGTCAGCCAGTAACGCAAAGTTTTTAAATTATTTAGATTAAGAGATTTGAACTAAAGATTAGCTAGTAAGTAGGTACATAAAAACCATGTGATAAAAACATATTTTTTAATCACATTATGGAATGTAATCAAGTAGATTATTTTTTTATTCAAGCATTATGGTAGAGGTGGTCTTATTTTGGTTATGATGGAGCAAGTGCGCATAGTAAACAAAAATAAACTTAGTTTTATTAAACATCGACTTAGTACAGACAGACATATACCTATCGTCAGCTGGTCATAGCAAATCTTGTCCTGATCTAGGTAAGGTAGGTACTACAAAAAATACAAGATAAACAGAAGTAAATAATGATAAGTGATGTTACGCATCTAATTAGCTTTATTCTTTTTCAAATCAGGAAATGTTAACATAACATGTCATCTTGATACTAGACAAGATTCATCATCATCATTATCATCGTAAATAGTTTACCACAGCTGGATATCGATCTTGACCCGCACCATCATGCGACCGCTCTGTCTATCGAGAGACAAGATTAGAAATATAGGAGTTAAGAAGGATAGTAGGATATCTGGTAGGTAGTGATTTCGATTAGTTAAGCTATCTATAGATAGGAAACCCACACACACACTCACACATAACTAAACACACACATACCTTTACACAATATACCATTCATCTATCACGTTGTGGATTTCCCTCTGTGATAACCAGACTCTTAAGAGACTGGGAGGAACAAGGAAGTCCACATGCACACACCCACTTACAAACACACACACACTCACCCATACTCACACACGCACACACACACAACTCTTTATTTGCACCCGTACAATTTTTAGTCTATTCAATTTTTTATTTTACTTTACTTGTACCTACCTACTTAAAATATTCCTACTCTGTAAACTTATAAGTACCTATATACCTACTAATTTAATTTTTTCTTAAGAAACAAACGTAAAAACCCTTCCCCCATGGAACATTAATAAATCTCAGTTATGGAGGTGGGCGTTGTTAGCTGCAACACAGTTTTTTTTTAACTTATGCAGCTTTCATCGTTTTCTTTTAATCGTTACTAATGAGCCTTGTACACTGTTCCGAAATAAACTATTTGAATTTGAATTTGAATTTGAATTTGAGTTTGAAACGGTCTTTAGATGGCATAAAATGTATCTTTGTATTTTGTCTAGGTACTTACCTATATTTGTAATGCTAAGTAAATAGATACCTAAAGTTTATTTATTGATCAATGATGCATAAATAATACCATAAGTAACTACCTATGTAAAATAAGCCTAAAAAGTTTAAACAACTAAGCGGCGGCGGCTCTTATGTTTACATTCGTTGCCAATAGAAATATTGATTTTCTAAAATGGTTACCTTGCGTTGCGTGTTTGCTATGATTTAGAATTTACTTGGCTTGAATCTAGAAAGGTCGTAAGTGTCTAAGAACTTCAATAATGATCCTTAATTCAGATCGACGATTTGCGTTGCAGGGTGGGCAACCAACAATCGACCTCATACTTACCTACCAGCACTTAGCCACTTAACTCCAATGTTCGAGAAATAGAACACGCCAGACATTGACTGTTAGACGACTGCGTTGTGATATCGTGCTCTTTGTACCTCTGTTAAATTTTAATAATGTTAGCAGTGAAATAATTTCGTGACTTCAGCGTTTGTGAAAAAAATAAAATGAATATCAAATTTATTGTGACACTGTTCACATTAATCATAATAATCTGTGTGGATGGTAAAAGATCTTTAAGTGGTCGAGGGGGTTCCAGTTCTGCACGTGGAACCAGCAGAAGAACTAGTTACAATCCACACCCTGCACCGACTTCACTAAGTTATCCCCAACCTTCAGCACCAAAACCTTCTCTTTCCGGATGGCAAGAAAAAACAGGGCCTAAGCAATCAAAACCTCAAAATGTCCAAACTGGCAGTCATTCATATCCTTCTAGTCAGACAGGACTCTCTGGAAACCAACAAGCAAAGTCACCAACCACAAATCAAGAAAGTATTCAAAGAAGCAGTTTGAATCAAAACTTGCATGGACAACAAACAGGAACAGGCGGACAAACTAATAGTCAGTCTAGCCACTCATATCCAGCGTCAAACGGTTTGTCCGGAAGCTCTGGCAACGGCTATCCTCAAAAAACCGGGAGTGGAATCTCACAACAACAAGGTAGCAGCTATCCTCAACAACCTGGGAGTGGATTATCTGGCTCCGGTGTACCACCTCCTAACACTGGTGTTGCTGCCCCGCCGTCATATCCAGGTTACAAACCTGGCGATACCAATAGATCTCCACCATATAATGGAGCAACTTATCAAAATAACAACTATCAGCACCCACAACCACCTCCTCCGTATTCAAACTATGGATCCAATTATGGTGGTCACGGAGGTCATTCTTCTTATCATTCTAGCAACGGCGCACAAATGCCAGGGTATGGTTCACAATCGCCTGGGTATTTTGGAAACTACGCAAATAATGGCAACAGGGGTATGAGTCGGGGAAGTGCTTTGACTGGTGTAGGAATTGCAGGAGCAGGAGTCGGTACACTTTTAACCGGTTTAGCATTGTGGAACTTGGCACGATCTACGGGGAATCGTCATCATACTGTTATTTATGATAATAGAGGCCAGCCTGTAGCAGTTGCGCCGGATAATAACAATCAATCTGAAACTAATTCTATGTTGGCTGATTTGGTAAATTGTAGTCTAACAATTAGTAACGATAATAAAACTGAAGTTCTAGCTATTCCGTGCGCCATTGCCACATCATTCACGCCTGATGCTGATGTAAAATCATCAGAAAATAATAACAATGTAACAGACAATACAAAATGCACAGTTACTGTTGTTAATAAATCTGGTAAGGAGTTTATGACAACAATACCTTGTTCAATACTTTTAAACACAGCCGCTGAAAACAACGTTACAGAACCACCGATAAATATAAATGATAATACAAATGGTACAATGCTCATACCAACAGCGACTCCTATACTGGATCCAAATCAGCCACCGGCTCTCAGTCTCACAAGCAGTGAAGTAGATCAAAATAACACTTTAAATTGCTCACCCCAGCCTGGTGAAATAAGTGACCCGTTAAACCCCTGTTTCGTAATTACTCATAATTTAACTGTAATTCCATTGCAAACGACAGAAAACAATGAAAACAATGACCAAACTCATCACTAATTTACTAAGTATTTGGTAGAACATGACTTGCGTGCTTTATAGAATTGTAAAAATTAAAATAGGTACCTACTTACCTACCTACCTACCTACTTCTTCTTTATTACTTAGATAGGGTACTATTCCACTTTTTTATTTAGGAATAGGTTTCACACATATAAAAAATGTACATGTAGGTAGTACCTAGGTACTGACCTTTTTTTAAAACATTTTTTGGTAAAAATCTCGAGTAAAATCGAATAAGTTTTACATACTAATATTCTCATTTAAGTACTTATCATTGTTGGAAATCGAGACGGGCGGCGTAATAAAAATATATTCGAACGCGCGCGCCGAGTGGTTAGAGGGGAGGGGGGTCATTGACACGCTTCGCGCCCTCCCGTCTCGATTGCCAACAAGAATAAAGCTACTAATTGACTAGATAACTTTGCCGAATGTATAAAAAAAAGGTACCTACCTACATGTTTATTCCTTTTAGAATTTTACTAAAAGACCCTGTACTGTGTAAGATTTCGTCCGAGCGAGATATGTCTCGATAGCTCAATTGGTAGAGCACCCGCGTATCAAGCGGTGGTTGCGGGTTCAAATTCCGCTTGAGGCGAAATAATTTTTGGGATACTTTAATCTTTATTCCCTTAATGTAATGGCACAGACAGAACAGATATTAGTACTACGATAGTAATTAACACATTAAAAAACAAAAATGATCGCATCCAAACCTAACATTAGTAACTAGGTAGGTACCTATTTTCTAGTATAAAAAATACGGTCATTTTTTCGTCAAGTTATTGCACATTAGTAGGTATAATAACCTAAATTACCAATAAAAAAATAGATTGCATAATAATAATAATATAAAAAAAAGATTACCTATTATCTATGTACCTACCTACTAAAGTTAAATAGAATAATAATAAATTGTATAAAAATAAACTAAGTAGGAGGTAAGTACGTAGGTATTAATTAACAAGAAAATATTTATAATAAAAATGTCTACTTAGCCTTATAAGTTGTTTCAATTTTTGTCACCCTAATAATGAGTTTGTCCGGATAATACGATTTGCACGACTATTATCAAAAAAGAAATATATCCAAAACCAATACCAATGTACCCTACTTAAGTAAAAATGTCCAATAATAAAAATAAGCAATTCTAAATATTACCTATTAGACGAAGTTTAGACGAGGGTTTGTGGTACATTACTTCTGTATTTTTAATATATAAATAATTTACTTAGCCTCTCCTATTTCTAGAGTTAAAGTAAAATTATAAAATTAAAAATGTACCTACTTACCTACTGTACATTTCAGAGAAAATAATTAACACAAAAAAATACTTTTTTAAATCAAAGAACTGCAAAGCAGTTATTAAATACCTAGTTATAGGACAACTCTATAGTTAGGCATTTTCAGATTGGGTATCTAAATTTTTGGTCAGTTTTTTATAGGGCCTTTTCGGTCTTGGATTTGGAATTTTTGACGACAGCTTTAAGCTATTTGGAGATTTTGAAGTAGGTAGGTAGGTACCTACCAAAGTTTACTATTATTGTTAGTTTTACCTTGAATTCGGGAAAATTTGTTTGCGTTGCGGCAAACTCTACTTCGTTTTTTTTATCCGTCGAACGAGTGCCTGACACTCTGTCTGAAGCCCGATTCTAAGTTTTGTAATAACTCACACAAGCACAAGGGAAGGGTGATATTACGAGTCGGCTCGATTTTTTTCAAAAATTCAAAATGTTTGCCCTTCGTCTGGCAAATCCAGCCTATCGAAACTAACTGTATGGCAAGAAGTCTTCTTCTTCTTTAATTTATATGGCTCTGTGGCATAAAGTTTCGGGCGTGTTTCGGGGAATTTCTATTGGAGCCATAGAAGCAAAATGTTCAAAGAAGACGAAAAAGAAGTTGTCTATGTTTATGGTTAATGTCAGATAGATAATCAATCATTTTTATACCAAAACTGATGATTTATTTGTCTGTTTTATATATTTGATTATGAATTTATATCGCAAAAATTATTTCGCCTCAAGTCAGGACATGAACCCACAACCTTCCGCTTGACACGAGACGAAATAAAAACGGAGTTACCAACTTTTTTCTTGTTTTGATAACTTTTCCCAGTATGACTTTGACATTACTTAGCATGAACAGATGAACGGGGCCACTCGCGCGTTCACCTAGGCCACAGATAACATAATACCTAGGCCTAGGGGCTAGCGTCATCTGTCAAAGAAATCAGAACTACTTTTTTTTAAAATCTCGAATCGAAAACCCTCAGTGTCGTAGCGGTGGCTGCCGTCACTACGGTGACAGATTACCGACCACGATGCATTCTTACAAACCCAGCTGTCGGGAGCGGGACGCGTTCCGTCGTGACGTAAAAGTGTGGTGTGTTGTGGTGCCCTCTGACGTGACGGCGAGTGTGCACATTATTGTGTCGTGTCGGGGCGCGCTCTGACGTTATTTCAAGTCATTTCAGTGATGGCCTTTGGTGTACTCAACGTAAGTCTACAATGTTTTATAGCAACATCTGTCTATTTCAAACAAACTATGAACTGTTGAAAGGAAATTAAACACTTTGAAAATTCATGAGGCTAGCTAGTAAACGCCGCAACTCAATAAATGGCCGTAAAAAACTTTGATTGAAAACATAATTATAGTTTTTTGTCAACAAACAAATACATCAACTTGTTATTTAAGGTCATTCATTATCAACCTGACAAACTTAAGGGGTAAATTCCACACATAAAAAAAATACTTGTACTTCTATTTTTCTAAACGATTTTTTATTTATATTTAAAAAAAAAAATTACGTAGGTAATTCTGCTTAATAATTAGTTATCCTTGTTAGAAATCGAAAAGGCAGCGCTCGGCACGTGTCAGTGACCCGCGCGTCAATGAACCACAGGTCAATAACCCGCGCGTCCTTGACCTGCGCGTGTCATTGACCCGCTACGGGGCGCGCACACTCGAATATTTCATTATTACGTCGCTTAGCTCGATTCCCAACAATGATAAATAATAATTGAGCGGAAAAACGTAATCGATTTTTTTTTTGTTTACTTGGGTATTTTAAGACAAAATATACTCTAAAAAAATTATAGGTACATTTTTTTTTTTTAATTGTGTGGAACCTATCCCTTAAGTTTGTCAGGTTGATAATGAATGACCCTGTATAATAAACATGTTGTGAGTAGCTGGTTAACGTGCCTTACTACGTGAGTTTTTCAGTATTATACTAGTGTGAAGTGTTCTGACGCGTCATAATCCCCACCACCGTTCTGTCAACGATGGGAATCAACCACTCGCCGGCGCCGTCACGACAGTGCGCGTCCCGACACACTGCGCTTTAGTAATATTATAACACCCATACAAAATGTATGGACACGATAGGCTTATGACGCGTCACGACACGCCACGACAGAATAATGTAAACGCGGCTTAATACTGAGAAACTCGCGCGTTAACCAGCTACTCTAGCTAGAGAATAGTCAATTTTTATATATTTCGAGATGTTGTAGGACTAGTTCTAAAAGCGTTTCTTAAACAACATGTTTATTTTATAAAAAGTTGATGTATTTGTTTGTAGCTATTGTTTTCAACAGAGTTTTTTTTTTGACATTTATTGAGTTTCAGCGTTTCTATATAACCTCATGAATTCTCAGAGAGTTTAATTTCCTTCCAACAACAGCTCGTAGTTTGTTTGAAATAGACAGAGATTGCTATAAAATATTGTAGACGTGCGATTACTCTAAAGCTGAAATGACTATAAATAACGTCAGAGCGAGCCCCGACGCGACACAATAGGTGCACACGCCGCCATCACGTCAGAGAGCATCACAACACACCAAGCCATAATAATTTAAACGCGGCTTTATTTAAAATGTTGTTTTTGTTAAATAAACGTAGTGCTTATATTCTCTCTGGTTTTTGTTTGTATTTGGCCTGCAGAAAAGTTACTTTCAAGAAAATCGGTGATTCCTATATTTCAAAGATTTTAATTAAGTGAGATTTGTAACAAGAACTAATAATATTTATGTAAATAAGATCATTATATACTTAATAAGTTACATTTGGACGACTATTCCAAAAAATGTCTGATCCTACAATCCAAACGTTTTGCTGCCACCACACCGGTAAAAAAGAAGGCTTGGCTGTAAGAATTATGGACGAATTTAATACCGATACGTACAATACTGTCTGCTTAGTTTCTTCGACCATTGGAATACTAGGAGCTTTGTATCAGGTGACTAATGATACTATTGAAGTTACTTCGTTCTTCTGATTTCGATTCTAATTCCTTTTGAATTTAGATATTTCCAGATAATACAAAGACTCAATTCAGTTCTTCTATTACACGTGGACGTCGTATCATAATATGGCTTGCTATAGCAGATTTGTTTGCATCAATCGGTAAGATTTTGTTAATGCTACTATTACTGTCTTGTTTCTCTACCATATAAACATTACATGAGATGGTCTTTTTCGTTTTTACATTTGATTGCTCCTTTGCCGGTTTTTTTTTACCTGCTGCTATAATTTTCAATTTAATTAATCTTTCAGGTGTTATGGTTCGATCTTCTCTTTGGCTTAAATATAAGAATATAATGCCAATGCCAGATGATGATGTTAGTGTACTATTTTGTACAATTTCATCTGTGAGTGTTCTATAACAATTTCGCATTTGCAGAATATGTAGGTAGATTTTGAAATTTATTTTTTATATTCACAGGCATGGACACAATATTTTTACACAGCAACTTGGTTTTGGACCCTTTTCTATGCCATTGAAACATGGAATACTATAAAAGGCCGAGATTCACATTTACTTCTTTATCATTCTTTTGCTTGGGGTTTGCCTGCAGCCACAACTGGCATTGGATTGTCAATTTTGTATATACCTAATGCAACGTAAGTATTATATTCATACAAATAATTATTTTATGGAAACTCATACCCTTACAAAATCTACATTAACTTTCATTTTGTCTAGCAGACTGTTGAGCATAATAATGTTTTAAGAAAGTGACTAAGAATTATAATAAGATTGTAATATGATGACTATTGATATAATTAAGTACCACATGATTAAGTACAATTTTTTTTAGACTTTTGTTTGACTTTACTTGTTTATTTTGTATCAGGTGTCATAATTTGCCATCAGCTTCAAGTGCCCTGTTGAGAATTCTGCCAAATTATTGTGCAACATATGTTCCTATAGCTATAGTGATGGTGGCTAATCCCATTATTTATACATTATCAAGTAAAAATGTAGAAATGGCTGTTGCACTACCACTAGCCCAGGTAATTTTTAATATTAACTAATAATTATCTTTAATTATAAATATGTGTGATAACATTAAAATTGATATTTTTTTCAGTTTACTAGCAAAGAGAGAAGAATTGTTGATGCACTAAGATTGAAATTTTTTTTCATCAATGGAGTTTTTTACATTTGTTGGCTGCCAAATCTAATAAATGGTATTTTAGTATGGACAATGTGGTTTAACATGCCAGTCAAACTTATTATTAGTATTTGGTATATTATGGTAAGAGCTTGCTTAATTTACTGTATATACAATATTTTTGTAGGTATTATACTTTATTTACCTACATACTTAATTCCATTTTCTTATTTATATTTACTCCCAGTCAAGTTTTTTTTTTCTATTTACAGGCACTGTTGAATCCTATGCAAGCATTACTCAATGCTCTGGTCTACAGAAAATGGAATGCAAATAATCCAAGATATTCCTTAACATTTCCAAAGTTTTCTACCAAAGAATTGAGCCCCAATGATGAACAATCTCCATTATTGGGTTCAGAACCACCACGGTTGCAGCTTACACATATCCCTCCTAGTATTAATAACTACTCAACCCTGTGACCCAAAATATTTTTGTCCTGTGATATTTTATGTGTGATTGATTTAAATATAATAATTGATTTCTATTTCGATTGAATTTTTTTAAACTTATATACCTAACAGTTTATTTCTTTATTGTGATAAAAAAATTACTGATTGTAGACCACAGAACAAATCTGTGTTGTAGACAAACTTTGAGTGGATAGCTAGGTAGGCTACATACAGTAGGGAACCTACAGATGTTATTAAGGTAGACATAACACAGAACAGATTATTAGTACATATTATATTAGTTACCTACCATCTTGGTACCTACTTATTATATTTAAATAATACTTAGGTATTTGTTAGGTAGAAGTATATTTATTTAATAGCATACCATTATTAGTTACAAAATATATCAGTTTCTTATACATAACTATCACATAATTCGAATACCATCATAGGTACCTGATATTAGTTATCTGGTGGGGCCATTGTCAGATCAGTAACATCCTTAACTATCATGTGTGCTATTTGCCATGCCATTTCTTCTTCAACTTTAGAAGTACTCAATGGAACAAATCGATTAACCATCTTCTTTAATACCGACTTATCTTTTTTATCTGGATCTGGTTCAAATTTGGACTCAAATCTGCCCAAACTATTTACTCTACCAAGATTCAAGCCATCTTGTCTTTTTCTTTGCCACAATGAGTCTGCGTTATAAAGCTGATTGGAGTCTATTGTCATATCAGGTACAGAGAGGTTTCGTTTCTTTTTACGGAAGACTGGATCACCCATTGCCAGCAAAGTGTTCTGAGTGCTTATACTGTATTCACTACTACAATCAGAATGTGACTTATGATTACTATTCCACATTTGATTAACTGAGTGGATCATTTCGGAAAGATACTTATAATACAACTCAGATTCAAAAAATGATTTTACATACTGAGTTAATGTTTTGAAAACTATCCTGTATGGCAAATCAAAACATGAATAAAGAGGACCATCTTCTCTACATATTTCACTTTCAATTTTTAATCTAATGTCTGTTGGAAAACCCACTGGGTTAGTGGCTTGAAGAGAAAAGTATTTATCATAAATGACTATGGCATCCGCTTGCATCTGCTCACTATTTGGTTGGCAGTCATTCAATAGGTTATCTCGAAAATGGATGCTAGCCATTAAAAACTCAAGTAGTACTCTACAGGATTCTTGTTCTAAATATTCAGTAAAATAGAATAATATTGTTTCATTAAATAATATATCATTTAGGTTCAGAGAGCCATTAGTTAAAATGTCGATCTGTGCTTTGATATAAAATGGACTGCGAATGAATTCATTAAAGCACTGGTTTTCTAATTGACTAAATATTATATTTTGAAGTGGTGTGAAACAGCTATATTTTATATTTCCTTCTGGTTCACAGATTTCAGTAATAACTGACTTCCGAAAGCAGTCGGGCACATCCAGCTGGTGTGGAGCTTCTAAAGCAATATATGTCTTGAATATATTTATAGCTTCCTCTGTCAGGCTTAAAGTGTCATTCTTGTTTTCACAGATATTATGAGATTCAGAGTTTGAATAAGCTACTAGGTTTCCACAAGAACTTGATGAACATTCATTGGTATTATTAAAAGAATTAAAAAATAAATCATGTTTTCCTTTCCCACTAAATCTTAGAGACTTAATTTCCTCTTTTTGTTTGCTAGATTCTAATTTACAGTGGAGATCTAAACTCTGCAGTTGATTTATCTTTTTAAGATTCTCATTATCTGCATCTTGCCTCGAGCTTGTCAGTTTTGATTTAAATTTTTCTATATCCATCCAACATTTCATAAAGTGGTGTTTTTCAGTTGTTTCCATATATTGAATAAAGTATTTTAAAGCTTTCTTTTCATTAAGAATGTCATGTAATGATAGGGATAACTTGGACTTTTTTTCAAAGAAGTGTTGTAAATCTGAAATAAAAAAATGTTTACCATTAGAATAATGCAACTAATACCTACTGTTTAAGATGTCTGGTTAGACTAGTAGCACACCCCGAACACTAATTAAATGTATGAAGCAAACACATTGCAATCACCACATGCATAGTTTGTGTACGTAAACGGTGCTGTTGTATGTGTGAGTGTCATGGTTGGCCCCACCTAACTGAGCAAAAGCGAAATAGCACTATCGCTTGCGCTGGCATGCACTCGTTTGGACCTAAACAAAATCAAAATAAACGCGTGCCTTAGCCCTTAGCTTTAGTGCCGTGCGGTGCCGGCAAACTAGCAACCGAGGTAGGGTAAGTAAAACCGGTGGGAGATAGGGAGTGGCCATTCTGTACATAGTACTAATATCTGTTCTGTGCTAGTAGGTTCCTAATCATAGCTGAAATCATTATTCATAACTTTACACAATATCTACCTACGTAAGTAATCTGTGAGTGAGAGGAAGTATGTAGGTACCTTTAGGCGAAAATATTTACCTTCATTTTCATCAACTGATTGTGTGTGCAACAAAGATCTGACGTCAAGAGCTTTATCGCAAATTTCGGGTGGTCTCACTGGACAGCCAGTTTTTCCTTTAGCTGTAACGTTTTACAATCGTATGATACATTGTATTCTATCAGTTTTGGACGCTAATTACTAGTAGACATTAATTATCTTACCTGCACTTTTCCAAAATTTTATCATTTCTTAATATTAAGTCTGTGTGCTATTTTTTTAATGTCTCGAAAGTAAATTGAAAACTAGATTTTAACAAATTCTTCGTTACTACGAAATACTAAGTAAATTGCATAATACATTTTCAAAATAAAAATAAACACAATCTCTTGTTTTTATTTTCAATTTTCTTTCACAAACAAACAAACAAAGTTGAGTTGATTTGATTTGTTTGATTCGTTTGATTACCAATATCCAAGAGATTAAAGGCACTACGTTCAATCATTAAACAAGCAAGCAAGCTAGCAGAGAGAATTGGTTGATGGGATGGCAATGATGGCATTAGTTGGCAAGAATCATTCATTCAATACCTACCTTATTTTCGGGGTGGGGGTTCACAGTTTGATGAGAAGGCCGCGAAGTATGGAAAGTAGCGCCACATGTCGGAAAAGCAGCGAGAATTTGACATACTCATTGCTCGTACCTCTCTGCTTAGTTTGTTACGTTTTGAATTAATTACTGTCAATGTGAAAATGTTTCACTGAAAACAACGTAGTGCTTATCATCGCACATAAAATGAAAAAATGACAAATGCGCAAAATGCGCGAAGCCAAGAGAAAAAAGAAAAAAAAATCACACTTAATAATATCTAAGGACAAGAGCACCTAGTGGTCTAGTGGTGGTGGTCCCGCCTTACGATCTTAAGGTCGTGGGTTCAAACCCGTTCAAATCAATGGATTTTTCTGTTCGAAAAATTTATTTGTGCAATGCCTGTGCTCTCATACGGTGAAGGAAAACATCGTGAGGAAACCGGCAAGTCCATGAACTAAAAATTCGAAACACATGTGCCATCCACCAATCCGCATTGGGTCCGCGTGGTGGATTAAGACCCAATCACTCTCGTCTGAGAATAGGCCAGTGTCCCAACAGTGGGAACATTAGAAAGTTGTCATGATGATTTAGGAGCAGGATTACGGTACCTAGATATATCACAAAATAAGTAAGTGAGGCCTATTCCTAAGAGTGGGTGAAAGGCCGGATGATGATGATGACAAAATCTCTCTCTGTGTGTGTTTTTGGTCGTGCATAGGTGTATCTAAGTGTACCCCTATTAATATTAGAGCAGGTAGGCAGGATCTATATATATTAGGTAGGTACCTACCTAAAGAAAAATAAAATAGTCCCATCCCATACATACTTACCTACTTTTACCTTCACGAACTAGCGAAAGTTTGAATGTTTGGATGGATGTTTGTTTCTCTAGGTAGGTATATCTCGTTATCCACTAAACCGTTTTGGGTGAAATTTAAAACATATTATTACGGGCAACAGGTAGTATTAAAAAAATATAAACATAGGTAATACCTTAAAAATCGGTCGGCCTAAAAACTGTCACCAGGGTTGGTCACTGACTGATCATACAAACTTACTTACTTTTAGCTGTTGCACACGACTTCGTTCGGGAACCGTACTTTTTTCCGGGATAAAGTTTAGCAGATTTTTTTTATTTTCTATGTATAAAAAAATATATCAGTCGACTAGTTAGTACCCACCCTTAACACAAGCTCTGCTTAGCTTGGGGCTTTTTTTTTTAAATTATTATTATTATTATTTTTATTGTACTTTGCTAAACGGCTTTCGAGAGTTGAAGGTTTGACGCCGTATTGTTCTGCGGATTTTCAGATGGATAAAGCTTTATCCAAAACTTTCTTCATCGCAGACTCCATTGCGACTTCATCTGCCTCTCTCGATACCTTTTTTGCATATTTCCGTGGCATGGTTCTGAAATAATAATGTTATGAGATTATTGCCTACTTCGTACAACCGTTAAGTAGGTAAGGTAGGTAACTACCTAATTATTTATCTGCGGTCCTTTATTATGTTACGCAATTCTACATCGCTGTGCACCGGCGGCGGTCCGCAGAGGCTATCGACCTTCCTCTTCCTACGGTTAAAGTTGTTACTTGACTTGATATAACTGTTAACTTGAATGGAAATAACTTTGTCAAGCACAGGTAGGCATTTATAGTATCAGTCGCGCATCATCGCGAGTCTGGATCACAATCCCGGTAGCAGAAAATATAATAATGTGGAGGTTCGCATTAATAACGTTTTCTTTCCTCTTGAGCGAGAGAGTGCTGGCCCGGAGTATTGATCAAAGGCAAACGGGAGATTTGAATGTACAGATTGATCTTAAGAATTTTCAAGTATTTGCTTTAACTAAAGGAAAAGAGGAATACGTGGTAAGTATTTTTGAAATCTATTTTTTGACTAAGTAACTATAGGGATTTTTCATAGTTTAATGTAAAGTACCTAGGTATAAAAAAGAATAAAGATAAGTCTCCAGGTAGGTAGGTACTTTAAGAGTCACTCTTAAATAGTACCTACCTACCTACTTAGGATACCTCTTCTTGAGAGTTGAGAGAGTTTCGGTATAGAATTTCGATCCTGGTGGTAGGACTCTTCAGCAAGAACCCACCGTCTTGGTGGGTACCACCGCAGTGTCAGATATTCTACCTCCAAGCAGTAGTGTGCAAGCATGTGTGTTTAGGTTTGAAGGGCACTGTAGCAAGTGAAATTACTGGGTGAAAGAGACCTCGGGGTGATAAGCGCAGTGCAGTGCCACGCAAACACCTAAAAACTTTAAGCTTTGGGTGGCACTGCATCTGTTATTGTCAGGCGTGGTGCTTAAACATCGGTGGGCGCCTTGATTTACTTGTCACTTGCTGACATAAAAAAAAAAGGAATAAATCTCGAAGGTCGCCTAAGCTGTCTAGCTACAATAAACATACCTACCTATTTAATATGTTTCAGGATTACGATTATGCCTATGACTATTCAGAGATGACAATAAAACCACAAAACGGAACTACTAGCACGACATTAAAACCCGAAACAGTCCTGCTAAACGAAAAAGAAAATGCTACAGTAACACTTACCGGTTTTGAATTGGTAACCACAAACATCATTGAAAATAATGCGTCATTTACAACAGAAAAGGTTTCCACTGCAAACTTAGTGGTAGCGTTAGCCACTAATGTTTCGTTTTCTACAGCCACCGAAGTCGCCACAACAGTAACACATGAAGCACCTTACACCACCATGCCTGCTGTGATGGTTACAACCCTTTCTGAATGCAAAAAAGGATTTTTCAGAAATAGCAAAGGGAATTGCGAATTGAAGTTGCATAACCCTTCTAATACGTAAGTCTGGGGGTTTCAATCTAGTTAAGTACCTACCTAATTACGTGTAGGTACGTTAGACATAGGTACCTCGATGTAGAGTCTACATCGAGCGTCACTTCCCATGACATGGTCCCTCTTATCTCTCCTCCATCCCTCTACATTGTAGAGGGAACTTTCTAGTCTAGTGTCTCTACCAGGTACCTACCTACAGTACAAATAGCAGGGCCTAGGCATGTTCCAGTCACTGGATAAGTTCTATCACTAGACTGGATTGCTACTGAATTGGATAAAATAATTGAACAGCCAGTAGCGTTATCTTCCCAATATGTAGGTAGGTACTTACTTAATAACCTGCACTTACAAACCACAAAACACCTATACAAACAATGCACTGTAGATTCTACAGTGCATTGTTATCTACAGTGTAGATACTGTCAACTTTGAAAAAACTATCGCATGAAAAGTAGCCTCCGGCAAAAAGTCTACATAATGCAAAGACATTTCAATATAGTGATAACGAATAGGTATTATAGAAAATGATTCTAAGAAAGGTTTCTAGGTATAGTTCTCTCGACGGATCTAGGCTTCCGTGAAGTTAGCCGTTTTGATGCACAATGGGTTTTTTTTATAACTAAGGAATATAATACGGAAGCCTAAATCCACCGAGAGAACTATACCAAACCTACCTACCCGCTCTCACTTCCGGTAGCAGCGGCGCTGGCGGGGTGCTCAGCTCGCTGTCGGAAGTAAGTCCTACTAGATAGGTACTATTTATTCTGAGGTACCTACCTAGGATTAATGGAAGTCCTGCGTGGTAAATACTTGTCTGCCTCTTTATTAGGCAAGTATATTTAATACCTACTTATTACCTAAAATATTTACAGAAGTACCTACTTTAGTACTTAGGTACTATTATACCTGCCTAATTTTTTCAGATTACTCAAAATGCTACAGCAAAAATCGAAACCTAGTGGAGGAAACGGAATGGTTAGTAGATCATGATTTTTCCTTGTCGCAACAAGGTAAAATAAGTTAAATTTAATGTAAAAAAAAATTTAAGCAAGAAAAAAATTGTTTCTTTTCCTACTTAAATTATTATTAACAATAAAATGAGCATCAATGCATCAACCGCTTCATACAATTTTTGTGGATTAATTTCGAAATGAAAAAAAAACATTTTATTAATAAAGCTATTTACCCAAGTACTTACATTTTTTTTCATTGCATTTTCATTCATCAAACAAAATGAAAAAATATAATTATCATGACAGCCTTCTAACAGCTGGGAAACTGGCCTCCTCTCGAGCGAGAGTTATACGCGGACCCAATGCGGATTGGTGGACGACTACTCTTGTTTTGGCACTATTTTTGTTTTTCGAAAAATCAAAACAATTTATATGTACTAGTGTACCATACGGTTGAGAAGCGAGAGGTTGCGGGTTCGATCCCCACTGTGGGCAAATCATCTGCAAAAAATATTTGTTCCAGGCATGTTCAGACACAGAAATGTACTCAGGTATTATAAGTTATTTACCCATAAAAAAATAATTATGTGGTATAACATGCATTCGGTTAGCTGGTTTCCACTATAAGCTTTGCTCATTTAGTTATAACAATCTGCTCTGTGGTTAGGGGTTAGTTGGTGCTGTGTCTGTGTATAATGTAAAGGGACTTTTATTTTCGAAATAAAATCGTTAGGTAGGTAGATAGTAACTGTAGATTCCTGTTTAGAACTAAAAAAAATGGCGGAAGACTAAGCTTAAAAAAATGGAACTTATGGGCTATGAGATAAGATATAAACTGCTGTAAAATAAAAATAGCTAAAAACTTGACAACTTATTTATTTTATAAATCAAAGTGCATTTCATTTAAACATAATATTATAGAGTGTAGAGATATAATGTTAACATGGGACGGGCTCTATAAATGCAAAATTTCTTTGTACCATTATCATTTGAGCTTAAAAATCATATGATATGAAACAATTCACATGTAATTTAAATTAGCTTTCTCTAAAATAATAGTAACAATTAATGAACTACATGGTAGAGTCACACAGGAACAGCACATTTGGAAGATCAAAGCTTGCACAAGCAGAACAAGAGAGGAATGAAAGCTCCAATTGTAATAAACACAGGGATCAGTAGAGTGCTCTCATCCATGGAGTAGGGATCGGGTGTCTTGGGCCCGCTAGCACGCTTTGTGTTTGCAATTTTTTCTTCAACTTCATCTCTTGGTTCTTCAGTTTCATTTTCTGGCCACACAAGTGGAGGAAGCTTAGGGACCTCATCAATGGTGCCCCGCATGACATAAAGAGCATTGATCTTAGGATTATCTCTGTAACCTTTAATAAACTCTACTTTAATTTTACCACCTCTTATGTCAGACTCCTCTTCATTGTAATACAGTTTACCATTTTTTATGGCATATGGAATATATTCATCATGAGCAACACCTCTACCTACTTTATCAAAAATGTCTAAATCAGCTACAATTGTATGATCTCCGTTTAGAACTACATCAAATACTTTCATGTTAGGTGCATTAAAGTAAACTTCACTGAATTTGAGCACTAACACGTAATCACCGTCATTTTTTGCTGGAATGTCATAGCCAAAAGTGCTGTGGTGATATCTTTCTGTTTGATACAGTATTTCATCTTTTGGATTCACTCTGCCTATCATAACCAGCTGTTTACCATAGTCCGAAGCGGTGCCGACTCGCCCTTGCAATGAGTCTTTTTCGTAGTGAATTCCATAAATATCTGTATGAGCAGGCCCTCCTGCATTAATAGCATAGATTATTTCCCCTAATCCCGTAGCAGTTTTTATGACGCTGATTATGGAAATGATGGTAAAAATTAGTGACCGCAACATTGTCTCTCTAATTTTCTTGCACTAAAATGTTCAGGCTCTGAAGTCACATTGACAAAATAGCATTCGATACCGCAACTTTTCAAAAATATTCATTTGCCCGTTTCATTTCATAAAATAAACGAAATGAATAAAATAATAATTTATAGCAAAAATTGCGCACGCTTAACAGTGCCTAACCCACAAAACACCAAGAGATTAAAATCACTCACTTTTTCTTTATTTTGTGGCGTCTGTCCAAGAGAATGTAAGCACTACGTTTAGCGTCTGTCACTCTCCACTACGACCGCGGCGCGAGTCACGCACTCAGACATTGTCTGAGGCAAAGAGTGGGAAAGTCTGAGGTCACGCACGACGGACGACCAGCGATGCGACCAAAGATTATAATAACTGGACGCGACGACCGACGACATGACTGATGACAGCGTCTCTGTCTACCTTGCTTGATTGGACAGGTAAAATAAATAAATGAATGAAGTTAACAACTCAAAAAATAGATTAGATACTTTGACTATAATATATCTTTGATTGGATAGTATTACTCTGAGGGTTCTCTAGTACTTATGGCGGTAAGCTCCATTGCGCCGAGATCCGCCGAGAGAACTTCTCGGCGGATCTCGGCGCAATGGAGCTTTTTTAAACTAAATTGTCTTTGCGCATCACAACCAGTTAACTTCACGGATGATTATTTTTCTCGTGTTATTTTGGATATTCATATTCATATTCATTTATTCTGCACAATGTACAATGTATTTTGAGTTTTATTGCGTTTTGGTGGCAGTTTAACCAATCTTACTTGCAAAGATTTCTATTAAATAGTCAAAGCTTACTTGTTTATCACAGAATTTTGAAAGAAACGCCTTAAATTCTTTAAAAATTTTGTCACGCGACAATCAAACTCATCTACAAACTTGACACTGGCGAAATTGTGGCAAACATGCCACAGAGTCCCTAAACAAAGAGGAAGGAAGCGGCGGGATTTTCTAATCTTTGGTGATCTTGCCAAAACAAAATGAGCAAGGACATGAGCAAGGAACATAACTATCCTTAGATACATGAGTCATCTCATGATCAAAGAAATTACTATGTACCATGGGTCCTCTCATTTGAATTGTTTTTCTCGTGTTAATTTAAGTTTTATTGCGTAAAGGTGGCAGTTTAACTAGGGTTAAGGGTTTAAAGGGTCTCTAAAATTTTGGCAACCCAGACAAAACGCGTGAAACCCCCGGATTTTGGAGCCCAAAATCCGGACATTTCAACAGGTTTTTTAAAAATCAGTCAGAGTAATATAAACAGTTGAAAATCACCTTTTTATTATTTTCAGACCTTAAAATGAAGTCGTCTTTTATCATCATCATTGCTATGCTAACCAACGCTAAGGAAAAAGCAAAAGTGCAAATTGAGGTAGTCACCGATCATCATTACGACCGCGCAAAGCGTTGCTTCATTTTGATATACAAAGGACCAATTTCATAGTGGCCTAGGTCTATGAAATTGGTCCTTTGTATATCAAAATGAATTCTATTTACATCCAAGACGGTTACGGTATCAGGCAGTTCAAAATTTTGTGAGTGGGCAACAGCTGGTATTCATAAAAGCAGGCAAACCTTGTATGAACTTTACAGCGAAAAACAATACAACTTTAGTGAAGAGTTTAAAGTAAAAGTTAGAAATTATTCAAAAATTTTTAAAAGCGTTTGTCAAGTTGCAAAATCACTATATTTATGTACAAAAATTAAAAACAGTCAAGATAAAATTAAAGCTACGTGGAAAATTATAAATAATGAGACTGGAAGAGTCAGGACTCAGAATAATGTTTTTAATTTATATATTAATAATAGTAATATTAAGCATGATGATGAAGTAGCCAAAGCATTCGAAAAATTCTTTACTGATATTCCAGTTTCTACTACAAAATCTTTAAACTCTTCTCACATAATTGCAGAGTCATTGTTAAAAAATAATGTACCACAATGCAACATACAATTACATTTCGACTATGTAAATAATAATGATATTATCAAAGCATTTAAACTAATAAATGTAAAAAAAACCACTGATCTCTGGGGCATTTCTGTTAGCGTTGTGAAATCATTCATTGAAATCATTGCACCTGACCTAGCTTTTATATTTAACCAATGTATTGACTGTGGTGTGTTTCCTGATTTAATGAAACATAGCAAGATAACACCTCTTTTCAAATCAGGTAGTCATTCTGACCCTGGTAACTTTCGGCCTATATCAGTATTGCCTACATTTAGTAAAATTTTTGAAAAACTTATTCTTATTCAATTACAAAGACATTTTAGTATGAATAACTTACTTGATAGTAAACAATTTGGGTTCACAAGAGGTCGCTCAACAACTGATGCCGGTGTTGAGTTGATATCACACATTTTTGAAGCCTGGGAGGAATCGCAAGATGCCTTAGGCATTTTTTGTGATTTATCTAAGGCATTTGATTGTGTACATCATGAGACACTAATTAGAAAATTACAACACTATGGAGTTAGGGGTGTTGCTCTAGACCTTCTCACTTCATATCTAAGTGATAGAATACAAAGAGTTGACGTAAATGGAAAGCGTTCTCCGGGATCAGTGGTAACAATTGGTGTACCACAAGGATCAATACTTGGGCCATTCTTGTTTTTAATATATATAAATGATCTACCCCAGCTTGTTAGGAACGATCATGAGATTGTACTGTTTGCTGATGACACGTCACTTTTATTTAAATTAAAGCGACAAGAGACTAACTTTGACAAAGTAAACAATGCAATCTCTAAAATTGTAGGGTGGTTTAATGTAAACAACTTATTGTTAAACGAAAATAAAACGAAATGCGTTCGTTTCATACTACCTAATGTAAAACAAAACCAAACTAATATAAAAATAAAAGATGAAAAGCTAGGCCTTGTGGACACCACAGTTTTTCTAGGCATAACCTTAGATAATAAACTGCAATGGGGCCCACACATAGATGAATTGTCGAAGAGACTTAGTTCTGCAGCATACGCAGTCAAAAAGATCCGTCATTTCACCGACGTCGATACAGCCAGACTAGTTTATTTCAGCTACTTTCACAGCATTATGTCTTACGGTATTTTGTTGTGGGGGAGTGCTGCAGATATTAACACCATATTCGTGTTGCAGAAGAGGGCTGTTCGCGCAATTTATAACATGGGTCCCAGAGAATCACTTAGAGATAAGTTCAAAGAAATTAATATTATGACAGTACCCTGTCAATATATTTATGAAAATCTTTATGTATGTTCGCAAAAATATTAATCTGTTTAAAAAAAATTGTGATAATCATAATGTTAATACTAGAAATAAAAATAAACTCGCTGTTCCCACAGTTAGGCTCACTAAGGTCAGTAAATCTTTTAAAGGGCAATGTGTACGCTTCTTTAACAAAGTCCCAAGCGACATACAAAATTTATCAATTGTCAAATTTAAAAACTTAATTAAACAAAATCTGTCTCAAAAAGCTTACTATAAAACAACCGATTACCTAGATGATAAAAAAGCTTGGGACGAATGTGCTCCAACTCTACTTGGAATCCATAACAATAGCAAGGGTCATGCCAAAAAAGCGATAGGAACCCAGCCGGTGTTGTTGCCAGTTCTTTTACGGCATGGGCGCGTTGGAACTGGTGTAAATTTTCCTAGCTTGTAAGACGTTTCAAAGTGATCCTTGTGATTCTACTAAATAAATAATTTTTGATTTTGATTTTGATTTTATGTAACACCATAGAAAAAATAGAAAAAAATATAAGATTAACAGTAACAAACAATTATATTTTTAAGTCAACAAACAAAGTTCCTAAAACGGGAACACTAGAGGACTGCCATGACAGCATTTAGCTAATGATCGTGACGCATCTTGACTTTGACAGTACCTAATTACACAGTTGTTCGTTATACCCTGTATTGGAACCCCGGAGGGGTTAGAGAACATATCTCGCCCCTCCGCCTACTGGCCCAGACGCAACAAGCGCATATAATACTACTTGGCGAAACTAAGCTAACACCACACAATATTTTTAAAGTACCAAACTACTTTACCTACAGCAGAGTCGAGGTTTCTCCTAAGGGTTATGCCTTTAGAGGCACGGCAATTTTAGTATGGAGAGATATCATATACGAAGAGCTAGAACATCTCCCCTTCAAGGAACTACGCTCAATCGGAGTTCTAATTAAAGCTGCTGGTAGGGCGCTAAGAATATTTGCTGGATACCGCCCACCAGGACCACGATATATCCCAGAAGATGTCTCCAAAATCCTCAACAGCTCTACACCCACAATCGTTGCCGCCGATCTTAACGCAAAATATAAGGCATGGGGATCAAGAGTTATCATACCTGCAGGTAAGAAACTATATGAACACGCAGAGGCCTATGAATTTGAGGTGGTAGGACCAAACTCGATAACGCATATTCTACACAGACACCAGGCACAGCGCTGATGTGCTAGATATCGTGCTGCATAAAAACCTGACATGCCCAGTCCATATAGAAGCCCTTTATGACATGGATACCCAACACCTTCCCATACTTATCACACTCGCCCTAGGAGTTGACTGCACCGCTACAAGACCTCAAAGTCTGAGAACCAACTGGGAAACGTTCACTGCCCTGCTGCAAAACATGACTGTTGGCCGGCTCTCTACACCAGAGGAGGTAGAGTCCAGTGCCTCACTTGTGATGCAACAGATGAAAACGGCAAAGGAAGATGCCACATCTACATGTCCAAGATCTCAGAGAAAACAAGAGCTACCAGAAAACAGTCGACAACACATTTCTAGAAAATGCAACTTTTAAGAGTAGTAGAGTTCTCTGTGATAGAGCTTGCCCGGGGAAGGACTACCACCATACCTATTTCTGCCGCCAAGCAGTAATGCTCGCATTGCTGTGTTCCGGTGTGAAGGGTATGGTTTCCGGTGTAATTACTGGCACATGAGGTATTGCATGAATAACCGCTTACCATCTTGTGGGCCGTACGCTTGGTGGCCACTTCAGTTGTATTAAAAAAACAAAAAACAACTTTCGACAGCTCTGGGCCAGATCAAGATGTCCTAGGCACAAAAACGAGCTAAACAGGCTAAAAGACAAGATTTCAGCGGCTGTAGAGGTATGGCGTGGCGAGACCTGGGATGATAAGATCGACTGACTGCAGCAATTCTTGTCACGTGACGGCGCACCGCTCTTCTACCACTAACCCTCAACGGAAAAGACATTGCGTGGCAAATATCTGCAGCCTTATTGCGTAAGGAAGCCCATGGTGGGCTTCGCCTTTCTTCATCATGCGTACATACGATCATGCGGCATGACATGCACTCATGATCGTCTAGCTGCTGGTACGTGCTGGTACCTAGCTGATTGATAATTCCTTTTATTTTCCATCATGCTAGTTGTGATTGATATGTACGCATGATCGTTTAGGAACGATGCATGACTGCATGACATGCAACAGCTCAGTTTGTTTCACGGCGGTGTCAACGGTGGACGTGAACAGCGCCTGTAAGAGCTTCCCGAGAACGATGACGTCAACGGAGCGAAAGAATTTAATATATTATTACTAGCAGTTCGTCCCAGCTTCGCGCGGGTGCATGAAACCGTGCAAAGCTGGGGTGGCTCGCTAGTAATAAATATACCTATGTTATTCGGGGATATTGTAGCATTCTAGTGGAGAAACAATTTTTGAAATTGAACCAGTTGGTTTTTTTATACCACTAAAGTGGCAACCGAAGTCACTAGATAGTAAGCGGTTACCGTAGCCTATGTACGCATGCAACATCATAGATATCGCTTGCCTGTTACCACCCTGAGACGTTAGATGGAGTTAGATTAATTTATTCATACAAAAATACAAAGTACTTACTATCTAGTGGGCCGTACGCTTGGTTGCCACTTTAGTGGTAAAAAAAAACCTACTGGTACATTTTCAAAAACTGTTTCACACTAGAATGCTACATTAATACATAATTGAATAATACTTATATTAAATTCTTTCGCTCCGTTGACGTGATCGTACTCGGGAAGCTCTTGCAGGGCGCTGTTCCTGTTCACGTCCATCGTTGACGCCGCCGTTAAACAAACTGAGCTGTTGCATGACATGCATCGTTTCTAAACGATCATGCGTGCATGCATGTCAATCATAACTTCATCATCATCATCATCATGACAGCCTTCTAATGTTCCCACTGCTGGGACACTGGCCTACTCTCAGGCGAGAGTGATTGGGTCTTAAATCCACCACGCGGACCCAATGCGTATTGGTGGATGGCACATGTCTTTCGAGTTTTTAGTTCTTGGACATGCCGGTTTCCTCACGATGTTTTCCTTCACCGTATGAGAGCACTGACATTGCACACATACATTTTTCGAACAGAAAAATCCATTGGTGCACGACCGGGTTTGAACCCACGACCTTAGGATCGGAAGGCGGGGTCACTACCACTAGACCACCGGTGCTCTCAATCATAACTCATAACTTGCATGATGAAAAATAAAAGGAATTATCAATCAGCTACCAGCACGTAGTTTGCATGTCATGCACGTCAATCAGTACAGCTAGACGACCATGCGGCATGACAGCACGTAAATGCATAATGCTTTTTTACGATTCGTCAACTCACACCAGTTGGGACAAGATTTATGGTGTGAGTTGACGAACAACTCATATATGAGTTGTTATATATATACAATATATAATACCCAGGTCCGCCAGCGACGCGGAGGTTGCGGGTTCGATTCCCGCCTCGGGTCAGATGTTTGTACGATCTAAAAATATTTGTTCCGGGTGTTCTGGGTATTTTCTATATAGTTATAATAAAAAATATCTATCTATGTATTGTATTGTATTAAGTATATATAATTGTTTATTATACATACCTACTAACACTACTACCATAGGTACATGTAGACTGTATGGATCTCACAAACAGTATCAGTATTGCCGCCCCATCTCGATTACCTAGAATTAAAGCATATAATTTCTTTAGCTTGCCTTACTCCAGAACGAACTTCGGCCAGCACTCCGTCATGCCAACACTATGTAAATATTATAAAGTGAAATGGATATTTCAGATCAATTACTTAAATTCAAAAAAATTGTCCAAAATCTCTCATCATAATCTTCGCTCTTCTTTTACTTAAACTTTGTTGTGTAGGTAGCTATCTTATTGTACGTAAGAACCTATGTATACAAAGAAATGCATCTAGATATTACTTTTACTTTTATTTTGACCGTGTTAATTTTACCAATTTCTCCCTTACTTAATTTGATTGGTTCAGTTGATACATAATAGGTAGTATTTATTATTGTTTTTTAACCTTGTTTTACGTAAGAACTTTAATATTTTAAATTTTAATTAAGTTTTTGTCTTGTTGCTATTAGTGCGATGCCCTATAATTATGGGAACACGAGAGTGTAAAACCTTTGGAATAGATTTTTGTGTGTATGATGTTATCCTATGTTAGGTGTCCTTAATAAATAAATAAATAAATAATGATAACGCACACATAATAGGTTGGGGAAATAGTTTCTTCGCATTTTTTAAGAATAATCAAAACATTTTTTAGTATAGTTTATTTACATTTAACTAAAGTATGTAGGTACCATTTTGTTCGATTACTTTTTGCCATCTTGTAGGTAGGGACATGATCCCACTGCTTCAGAAATTTTGGGGCTTCTGATCAAAATACCGCAACAAGTGGTTTTGGCAGTCCTCTTGTGATGTTAACCTGACACTGTTCACAGTAGAGTTCAGAATCGATGGTCCTGCCTGGTGGTAACAGCTTATAATGAATAATGCCCTTCCAATCCTACCACACACACAGCATCACCTTGATGCGAGTTAACCCGGGTTTCGCTACAGTCTGTGAAGCCTGACCGGCCTTTGACCACGACCTTTTTCGCACGTTCTTGTCGTACGTAATCCACTTTTCATCACCAGTTATCAGCTTCTTCAAAAATGGTTCGGTTTCATTACGTCGTAATAAAGAATCACAAATGAGTACACGGTTCATTAGGTTTCTTTCAGTGAGCTCGTGAGGTGCCCAAATATCAAGCTTTTTTGTGTAGTACCCAGTTTTTTTCAAATGTGCCAAAACTGTTTTGTGGTCAATTCCCAGTTATTCAGCTACGTCGTAACTACTGATATGCTATGGATAAAGGGGTATAGTGGATCACTGGGTAATGACGCCGCGGACGAGCTAGCCAGGCGGGGATCGGAAACAACAATAGAGGGACCGAGCCCGTTCCTCCCTCTGCCGTTTTCTCAGCTACGCACCTGGATACGGCTGCATACCCAAAACCTACACAACGAACGCTGGACAAAGATGACGGACTGCAGGCAGTCGAGGGCAGCGATACCAACGGCCTCCAAACGACTGACACGTCGTCTATTGCACCTAACAAGAATAGAACTCAAAACCATCGTGGGGACCCTAACAGGACACTGTCCTCTGAACAAACACCTCTTTAACATCGGAGCCACAGACAGTCCACTCTGCAGAGGCTGTCTAGCCGAAGAAGAAACAGCTGCCCACGTAGTCCTGGAATGCGCGGGAGTAGCCACCCAACGAACACAAATCCTCGGCACACCGAGGTCACTCCTCGAAGCCTGTGAAGATCCCAGGAAGCTTCTGTGCTTCTGGGAGGAGTTAGGCTGGTTACATTCGTAGCCAGTACCCACGCATAATGGACCAACCATCGAGTCCAAATGCGGAAAGGGAGTCCCCTCAAAAAAAAAAAAAAAAAACTACTGATATGCCGATCTTGCTCCACTTTTTCAAAAATGGCATCCATTTTATCCGTAATAGGGCGACCAGAGCGACGTGCATCTTTGACATCAAAATTTCCGGTGCTACTCTCACAGACTGCATTAGGTCCATCATGACAACCTTCTAATGTTCCCACTGCTGGGACACTGGTCTACTCTGAGGCGAGTGTGATTGGGTCTTAATCCACCACGCGGACCCATTACATTAGGTCCATAAACATCGCAAATTTTTTTCGCGGCTTGCGTTGCATTTTTACCTTTTTTGTAGTAAAATTTTAAAATGTATCGAATTTCTTCATTAGATTCACTCATCTTGACAGTACGAAAAACAAATAAAAATCACACATTTTCCTAATTTGAATTTGGAATTATGTTCTTTAAAATTTAAACTTTAAATGATACCAAAACCAGCCAGATACAAATAGTATAGCCAAAGAGATTTTATTACAAGTTCATACATACTATAATGCGAAAAGACTTTTTCCCCAACCTAATATGTTACCTACTAATTTCTAGTAGGTATGTTATTTATGTAGGTACATAAATAACTCTAGCTACCCAAAAATAGGTATTTAGGCAGGTGTTGTACTTGTGTACTAGATACCTTTAGAGTGGCTGTAATTTGTATAACAAGGTACTAAGCTGTCTTCATACCTACGTCCTACACATACATCGAGCATCTACCCATTGGCTTTTACTCCATGTACTTGTAATGTGTAGACAAGAGCTAAAGCTGGGTAAGCTGGTGACGATATTAAGAGCATAATTCACGTCGCACGGCACCAAAGTGGCACTAGCTTGCCGGCACTAGCAACTTGATATAACAAACTTTAAAAAGTACTTATGTATCAATACTACTCAATACTACACAGGTTAGAGTTAATAATAATACTCAATTATTATTACCTCTAACCTGTGATTTAAAACCTTTTTTAGAACCTACTACATATTTGCGCACTTAACTACAGAAAAAAAACTGCATAAAAAATCTACTTTTTTGAAATCTGAACTATTGCTACGCGTATCGTAGCACCCTCTACGAGGCTTAGAGCTGTGTTCCTGTAAGCCACGTTATAGTTCCTCGAATGGTGTGACACTCAAAATATATAAGGTATATAAATGAGGGCTATTAAATCAATTTAGGATTAAGTATATCAGGGCAAATTTACTTTCAGTGTGTTTTCAGGGTCGCACCCACTCAAGGTGCATTTTAGTCCGTTCCCTTCAAATAGTCAATGTGATTCTAATGATACCTAACCTGGTACCTAGTACTTAGAAATTAATAAAAAAATTCGCTCAGAATTCAAGCAAAATGTATAAAATTTTCTGAAACATGCATAAAAATATTATAAACAGCAAATCACAACCGGGTCTACTAGTAAAACTTAGATAAACGTTACGTTTTAAGAGGCCTTTCCAAGATTTAGCGATATAATTCATGAAGTTCGCCGGAATGTATCTTTATATAGTATACGTCCTCCCTTCATAAGCGTTAAGCGCGGTTTGAGAGTCGGTGCTTCGATCGATATTATTATAAGTGCGCTAAGGTGTGATTTAAAAAAATCGTGTTAAAAAAAGTCAAAATTAGACTATTTTCTTTGTTGTATTTATTTCATAAAAACTTAAACTTTAATTTAGTAGGTGTATTTTTATTGTAAACTCCTTACTTTAGCAGAAATAACAAGAAATAACGTAAAATTGGGAAAAGTACGCGTTTTTTAGACCGTCTTTTTTCAAAAATATTGAACTAACATGCTGTATTTTTCTCTGTTCATTTAAATTTTAAAACTGTAATTATTATAATTGCATTTTTGGAAATATGTTAGAGAATAGTGTTAGTAGCAATTCCACTCAACTTTCGATCATGTTTTCTATGAAATAACAAATTATTTCAATTAATTATAATTTAATTTTTTTGAAAGCTTTTACCACAATGACTTTGTACATAACATCTTTATTGATTAAAAATGCATCATTACTTAGAAGTAATCATAAAATCGTAGACAATTTTATGATCTGTGGTGGATATCTTTACCAAAAGTTTACCGACAGTCAATCTTTCGATCATGTTTTCTATGAAATAATTTGTTATTTCATAGAAAACATGATCGAAAGTTGAGTGGAATTGCTCATTTTACAAAACGTGCGTTACTAATTATTTTTTTAATCATTTGTGTCTTGAGTTAATTAATATTTGTTCTGTTGACTTAAATTTTAAGGGATAAGGTTTTTTTTTGTTTTTATTTTCGTTAAAATATCTTCAACACACGAGCCACAATAGTGTTCGAAACTTCACGGGCTACAAGAAAATTCAAGGATTGTCAAGGATAGGGCTCTTAACTCATTGACTGTCGGTAAACTTTTGGTAAAGATATCCACCACAGATCATAAAATTGTCTACAATTTTATGATTACTTCTAAGTAATGATGCATTTTTAATCAATAAAGATGTTATGTACAAAGTCATTGTGGTAAAAGCTTTCAAAAAAATTATACGTAGTAGGTGTATAACACTTAATAGGGTACCCAAAAATGAACTCTATTTGCTAATTTAATTTTGTAACCGCTAAAACAATAGATGGTAGGTATAATAGGTTTAGTTTAGGTAGATACTTCAGTAGTAAAATTTTCTACCAAACACGGTAAACATGTTATCGAAGTGTAAATACAAGTAAGCGAGTAGCGCTTTTTCACAACAAAGTTGAACGTGCTTTCTTGGCTTAAACTTTAAAGTATCACAGTTCGGCGTCGCTGTGGCTTCAGACTAGAAATGGGGATAGTTTAACTTGGTAAGTGTATCTAAATACCTACCTATGTCAAAGCTATCTTACTAAATATTATAAAATGGAAAGTTTGGATGTTTGTTTACGTATATATTATATGTATCACGCTTGTATCACGCTAGAACAGCGATACGGATCTGATTAAATTCAGCACAGGCATAGGTTATTATATAGTCTGGAATAAATAAATAAATAAATAATGCTGGATAATCTACACAACATCATCTAGCCCCAAGGTAAGCTAGATACTGTTAAACAGAGCTGTATTATGGGTACTAGATGACTGATATATATTTAATACAATACAATACATAGATAGATATTTTTATTATACCTATATAGAAACACCCAGAACACCTGGAACAAATATTTGTAGATCGTACAATAATTTGTCCCGAGGCGGGAATCGAACCCGCTACCTCTGCGTCGCAGGCGGACCTGCGCCCGCTGCGCCTCATCAGTCGTCGGAATAAAGCACATAATCTATTTTTTAACCCGAAAAATGACTTTCCCGTGGGATAAATAATTGTTTAATCAATTTCAATTCAATTTCAATTTCAATTTATTAACCATAATTATTATTATTAATCGCGGGTAACACTGCGAGGTGCAGCTAGTATACAAAGTTGGTGTCGAGTTTTGGAAGCTGACGATGACATCTCGCGTCGTCGGTCAAGTACCTAGACAAGGACAACAGAACAGCAAGACGAGAAAATATAAAAACATTAACAGCAATCTAGTTACCGTATGGCGGGCCCTACACCTACAATAATTTTGTCTTTGTACAATATTTCTATGGCGCAAAATGTTTGAATTGCCCTTTGCACTCAAGTCCAATCAATGTTCTCTGTGGTCCAATCCTCATCAAGGCGAAGCCCAAACTAAAACTTATTGCGCATACAGATTCACACGGTGCATAATATACTTATAATGCTATAAAAATTAAACTCAGCAATGATTGAGTGAAAGAAAACTTTCACTCAATCTTTGCTTATTCTTCAATAATATACCTAGACGATCAAGTATATTGCACAATTAATGATATTGTGCTCAATATTTGCACAATATCATGAATTGTTTTTTATTGTAGGTGTAGGGCCCGCCTATCAGTGTTTCACAGTTTCACTTCAGCACTCGCAAACAGTCGCATGGGGACCGTGCGACGAGTAGCGCGCTTCTACAACTTGCGCGAGTTCAAAACACGCGTCAGTTTTTTAAACAATATTTCTGCTTGTTTTTGTGAAAGTAACGATGAGTTATTATCCCCGTGAAAAATCCTTTACCCTGGTGATATTAGAATTTGTAGCAAGTTCATCGAGTATACTTACAGACTAAAAAAAGGTTTTCCGATTTTAGTTCGAAATTAACTGTTTTTGTGCAAAATATATGAAAAAATATGATGACTGCAAATAAACACATTTTACAATATACTGAGGTATGTAATACTAATATCAACGTATCATTTCATCATATACATCACTAGTATTTACTTATGCCGAATGTGAAACAATTCTGGCAGACAAAAAAATAAGGTTTAATTCCATCTGGTAGGTACAAAATATTACATCCTTATTGAAATGCAGACGACCAAACTACGGCGCTTAAGGTTTTAGAATTAATACTTTTTTTAGTTTGTATATACTTATTACATATTAAAAAAAAACATTTAATTTATATAAAAAAATAAATATAAAAAATTACCCTGCACACAGCAGGGTAATTTTTTGCTAATTCACACTTTATTAATATTTTTTTAAACTCGTATTAAAATACGAGTAATTTATTTATTTCAGTCAGATAACTGATTGATCATTGCTGAATGGGCTTTCAAGTGCTTGGTTAGAATCATTCAATATACTTAATTCTGTAGCTTTGAAGGGTTTATTGTAAAGCCGAAGTAAAGTCTATTTGAAACGTTTTCTCTCCAGTGAAGCTTTATATTAAACTTTATTAATTATGTAAACAATTTCAAAGGACCTATTCAAAGCGGTTTAAAATTACCCATTGTTGCCACAACAGCCAGTATGGTTTCAAGTCTATCCAAGCCTCAAAATACACACCCATGCAATCATACAGGTCATCATAAACATCATTATCTGCAGCTCGACTTTCCCCACAGCTGGGCATATCATAAATTAATATCGGTATGAACAATTTTTTGTCTTACAGACAGTTGTATTAGGTATGTTTATTTCAAAAGCTATTAATTAGCATCTGTACTTAGGCTTACCAGTACAAGGTATCATAATAATAACGACTAGAGCTTATAACATATATAGCTTTAATTATATTTTTAGGGTCGTATTTCATCCACATCCGCAAAAAAGTTCCGGTTGTTAATACCGTTTATAAATATAGAACTATTTTTTTGTGGTGCGCGTGTGGGTTTGTGTCTGGGACATAGAAGTAATATAATTTCAAATTGAAAAAAGTATCTATAAAATATTTGTTCTAAGACTCCTGCAAAAGAAATAAGGAAAACAAAGTAAAAACAATTAAAAATATTTAAAAGTTGGTTTTTACTTGCATATAGGTCGCGCGGTGCGAACGTGCGAGGGGTTAAAGTTCCTGTAGAGCTCGCGAGGGAGGAGGAGTCTAGTCCTAGTGCAATATTGCTGTGCCCTAACAGGGTTTATGTTTGCACCTACCTACTATTAATATAGGACCTATTATCAACATAAGTATGCAATAAAATATTTGTATTTTGTATTTTGTAAAGTGCTGGCAGCTCGCGAAGGGGGTGATGTCCTGTAGAGGTCGCGTGGTACGAGGGGGAAAAAGTGCTGTCCATGGACAATAATATATATATTTGCATGGCAGGGCCAATAATATATATATTTTTTTTAATTGTACCATGGTCGATTCGAAGTGGATTCGAGGTAAATTCGACAACTAAATTGTAATTTCAAGGACAATCCTTATACGAATCTTAAAAAAAATCCAATCCCCTCAGTAGTTTAGGAGATGTAAAGAAAAAAAACGGGGAAGTTTAGGGAAGATTCAAAAACTGTTATCTACCAATCAGGAAGCCTTCTATATGAATCTAAAAAAAACACGACTTTTTTAACGGCAAGTGGGAAATCCCCACTACTACCCTCTCAGGGGGGGGGGGGGGCAAAAATGAGGTATTTGGGATTTTTTTGAAAAGTTCCGAAACACCCCTTACACGTTTACCCCTCCAACATGTGCAAGTGAGAGAACTCACATGTCAGTGAGTCAGTTTTGGCTTTTTCAAAGTTGTTAGGCCATGACAGAGGCCTTCGGGCGGCCTAGAAACTCTGTCACCAGAGTTGGTCACTGACTCATACGAACGAACGAACGAGTGAGTCAATGGTTGTAATAGTAAGCTATACATTATAGTAGAATGAAAACACGGTAAAGAGTTGTTTAGTGGTCACTAATACTACTTTACGAATAATGGTATTTGGAAGGATTTGGAGCAAATTACAGTAGACTTGAGTGGCGAAAAATTAGACCGTTCCCAATAATAAAAGTATAGGTGTGAAAAGTGTGATTACTACTCGTATATCTGGGAGTCTGGGGCAGTATTGTTCATCACCAAGATGAAAAAGCAAATGATTGTCATTTGCGTTTAAGTGAAACTACATTTTTCCTTCTTAGCCGTGACAAGGTTGGTTTACCTGTGCCACGATTTAGGCACTTTAGCACATTAGGTAAAACAAACATAATAAGTATATCGGCTCGGTAGGATTCTTATGATTCTTAAACTTTAAAACCAAGCTTTATTTTATATTTTTATGCCTTTTTGCCAGTGGCCTTCGGGCGGCCTAGAAACTCTGTCACCAGAGTTGGCCATATTTTTATGCCTTTATTCATAAAAGAAACTGTCATTTTAGCAGCTTGTATTTTCTAGTCATTATTTTGTCAATGAGCACCGGTGGTCTAGTGGTAGTGACCCCGCCTTCCGATCCTAAGGTCGTGGGTTCAAACCCGGTCGTGCACCAATGGATTTTTCTGTTCGAAAAATTTATGTGCGCAATGCCAGTGCTCTCATACGGTGAAGGAAAACATTGTAAGGAAACCGGCATGTCCAAGAACTAAAAATTCGAAAGACATGTGCCATCCACCAATCCGCATTGGGTCCGCGTGGTGGATTAATACCCAATCACTCTCGCCTGAGAGTAGGCCAGTGTCCCAGCAGTGGGAACATTAGAAGGCTGTCATGATTTTGTCAATAAATAAAACAATAGTATTTGACATACGCATTAGTTAATAGAGGTTTACTTACACTTCGATTAATCTAAACTCTATGCCTGCATGGTACTTATAACCTTTGAATAGAAATCTTTGCACAACATTGTACTCGTCTAGTAAGTAGGTATTGTCTGCGGTACCTATGCCACAGAACAGATACCTTATGTTTGATACGATGTTATGTCAGCCTTCTCCACTGTTTTACACGCATTTTTGTAGTACCAACTTAGGACATAAGTACGAAAGTAAATTACAGCAGGCACATCGATAAAATAATATTTTTTTGTAATGTAAGTATCGGTTTGAAAAGTAATGTAACAAGATTTTTTGTTGTTATACTTTATGCCTAATTTAAAAGTGAGTTATTCAGAATTACCATAATGCACTCTAGAGTCTACACAACCATAGAACAGAACAAATACCTTATAGTACTACACAAAATTTATCTTTACATTTGCAGGGGATTATCTAAGGGGATTTTGGAACCAAGCCATCTTTATATCTATTGGGGCAATGTACTTAGTAGGTAGGTAGGTGCTGCGAACTAAGTACTAAGTATACCTACTATATCAACGACAGATACATACATAATTAAGTACTTGTATAGGTTACTGGGGCATAAGCTAGGTAATTAATTACCCTCTGTTTTACCACACCACCTCCACCAACAGTTTAACCATAGATTATAAAGTAAATTCTAGTAGCTTTACCTACTAGTTCGTAGGCACTACGCAAATACACACTACGCAAATATAATGATATAACATCAAGTAAGAAATCATTCACATGCCTAATGAACCTGCGCTAGAGCGCAGCTCAAAGTCAAAGTCAAAGTCAAAGTACCTATATTTATTGCTGAATTACATGTAAGTGTTACAGATAATTCTAGATTCAATATATTCTACCTTATTATTAGGGCGTGCAATGTTACAATTTACAATCATTTAAATAATAACGTATTGAAAAAAAATTTGAATCGAATAATTAATTAAAAAAATGTCATCAAATCAAATTAAACCTAATTTAGTCAAAATGGGATTATTCTATTAAAGTATCTTGACTACAAGCACTATAATATTTACGCACCATAATCTACAATGCAAACCGGCATTGGATTAGTGTGGTAAATTAAAGCCTTTCCGCTCTTATCGAAAATAGGTAAGGTTCCGGCTTTGGGAAAATTATACAGACAACATGCTGTGCGGCTTAAATTATTGCAGACCAGCCTCTGTACTACAATTTGCTAACAATAATGCTTTTAGGCAGAAAATGTTGGCAGAACCATCTAATTATAAGAGAGTAGGCCGGTGTCCCAGTGGAGGAAACATTAGAAGGCTGATAAACATAATTTCATTAACTTGATTGTGGCAAAGCAGGAGTGGTTAGAGTGGTTAAACATAGCTGAAAAATAAAGCAAACATTTATCTTTTGTTCAAATAAGTTTAAATATTGACTTGTGATCATCGTCCTTGACTTATTTGAATGTTCTAGAACTCAACACCGAAAACTTAATTGCATTTATTTTCTACGTTTTTTTTTCAATAATTAATTCGCTAATTTTTTGTTAAAATAGTTAAAAATTAGTTTGTCATTTAAACATTTTACAATTTGTTGCGTTTACTAGATCAAATATCTAAAGTTAGACAAATGTATCTTCAGAATGATAATATTATTATATTATTAAGAGCTACTAAAGTAAGGTTCTACATAAGTCTTTAGTAGCTCTGTAGGTAAATGCAATGAAATACTTAACGCAATTAAGCGCTATTCACCAATCCGCATTAGGTCCGCGTAGTGGATTAAGACCTAATCACTCTCGCTTGAGAGTAGGCAATTGTCCCAGCAGTGGGAAAATTAGAAGGCTGTCATGATGAAGCGCTAATTATGTAATTGGTAGATAACCGGTCTAGAGGTAGACTAAAATGATAATAGAAGAAAAAAATCCGATGTTAAGTAAGGCGGGCATTACACGCTCTAGCAAACTTAGGTTAAACCTATGTATGTATGTATGCCGTGTAATTTCATGTGATGACAAAAACGCAAACATCAATCTTATGTCAAGGCCTGGGGCCTTACTTTTCAACGCAATTTCAATCGATCGGTATTGGAATGGAGTGCAAATTAATCTCAATAACGTAAATAAATGAATTAAACTCCGATTGGAGTTGAAATTGTCTAATAGGTAGGCATGATGACAGTAACCAAGAATCACTAAAATGACGCCTTCACCGTATAAAAAGGATTCAAGGAATATATAAACCATATTACTTTTTACATTACCTCCGAGATTGATAATATTTTTCATAAAATAAAACTACAAAATACAGCAATCCGCCTTAGAAAGTTGAACACCAATCAGAGCATCAAACATTTAAATTTTTTTAAATTTAAATGTTGGGTTTTTTTTACTACTAAACCAACTTTCTGGACTACCATACCAAGTTTTTTGATGCATACCAAGTGAAGAAACTTCGAAATATTGATAAAAATAAGCCCAAACTTGGTTTGGTCGTCTATCGAGTAGTTGATCCTTTGCGAGATTTCAGCGATCAATTGAAATTTAAAAGCTAAAAAGCTTGTAGGAGCTATAAAAGTTATGGAGTGCTAAACAAGTACATAAATGTAGGGATAAGCACATTCTAAGTATTAGTATAGCAGTATTTTCCATATAAAATAAAGCCTTGTCGAAATCTCAGACCAATAGACTTACCGCTATATCAACGTTAGTGTAAACACGTGACTTGAATTGACAAAGACAACCCTGCCAAAGCCACACTGGTATTTGTTTTCAATATCAATTCAGAAGTTGTTGTGTGGGTTGGTCTGAATTTACCTACATTATTCAGTATGGTACCTACGATACGAATTCTCACTACATGGGTAAACTAAATGCGAGATCCAGTTACAAATATTTTAATATATATTCAAGGTACCTAGCTGCATACCAAAAATGTGAGAGAGCATTTAGAAGCTAACTTATTAAATAAAACCATGGTTGTACTTGTGTTGTGTCTCAGTTTGTAGGTACTCGTATGTCTAAAGATCTTAGATTGTGGCGACCTGTGGTGGCGACGCTAGACCTTTTTTACACAGCATCATCGAGTCCCATAGTAAGCAGAGCTTGTGTTATGGGAACCACATTCAATTAATTTGAATTTAATGTGTGTGTGTGTGAATCACACTAATATTAATTCAATTCAATTGAATTTAATTCAAATCAATTGAATTTAATTTGTGTGTGTGAATTGTATTATAAATGCGAAAGTTGGAAGTGATAGTGTGATAACAGTTAGTACACCAAAGCGATATTAAAAATAGCCAAATATAAATTAAAATTAATTATATAAACCAAAGATAAACATTATTAATTACTAGCTGTCACTCGCGACTTCATTCGTGTGTAACTCGGAAACCGTACTTTTTTCCAGGATGAAAAGTAACCTATGTCTTATTCCCGGTAATTATCTATTTTTGTTTAAAATTTCAGGCAAATCGGTTCAGTGATTGTCGAGTAATAGAGGAACAAACATGCATCCATCCATCCATCCAAACATCCAAACTCTCGCATTATAATATTAGTGTGATGTGATAGTTCGAACAAGCACATAAGTAAATACTTAATAAATAAAAATAAATATTAAATAGACTGAAACACTGCTCATAATTATACTTTTTTGTAAATACATAAATTATATTATACAGGGTCTTTGATTATTAGTGCGCGTTATTCAAGGAATATTGTTCCACACACAAAAAAAAAAAAAAATTTTTTAACCTTTTTTTCCAAAAAATCTCGAGTGAATCGATTACGTTTTTCTGTTCAATTATTAATTACCTTGTTAGAAATCGAAAGGGGAGCGCGTGGCGCATGTCAATGACCCGCACGTCAATGAACCGCTTGTTAATAACCCGCGCGTCAATGACCTGCGTGTGTTAATGACCCCCCCCTATAACAGCTACGGGGTTCGCGTGCTTAAATATTTTATTATTACGTGATTTCCAATAAAAATAAATAATAATTGACCAGATTTACGTAATCGGTTTACTCGAGATTTTTAAAAGAAAATATACAGAAAAAAACATTACATTACATTTTTTATTCATGTGTGGAACCTGTTCCTTGAATATCGCGCATTAATAATCAAAGACCCTGTATACATAGGAAACACCTACACTCGAGACACATATTTGTAGATCATACAAATATTTGTTCCGTGCAGGAATCGAACCCATAACCTCTCGCTTCTCAACCGGGCACTCGCCCATCAGCACCTCGCCAACGAGGTCATCATGTGAACAGACATTCTTTTTTATCGTAAAATATTAGTTATTTTATCAACTAAATCACCATTCCACTAGTTTAATTTCTAAGCCTTATCGTTACTTTATCCAACAAAATGTTTTTTATTCTTTTCGCCTTGATGCTAAGCACTTAGGCCGGGTTCATTGTGTAGACAAACATTTACATAAGTAGGTACACGGCTTACAGGATTGTCCCTTTCCGAAGTGGGGATGAAAAGTTATAACTGAACTTTCTGAAATGTAATCAGTTGGCTATTCCAACTTTTTTTATCAACAGACTCGTAGACACAAACTTATCATTTAAATGTAATAACACATTAAGTACCTAGTACAAGTAGTAGTCTAACTTAGGGTAATAATTAGGTCTTAAGCTGCCTAAGACCTATAACTTTGTGTAACTCACAAAAATAAGACGTTTAAAAATAACGTAGGTATAGCGATCCAAAATATTTTTGGACAGACAGCGAAGTGATTTCTAATTTTCTGTTTTAATAGTTTTGTTTAGAACACGAACTTCTCTAGATAATCAAATATGTGTACCTAAGTACTATAGTTAGTTACTATTATAATAGTGAAATAGAGTTTGCCATTGATAATAGACACCTGCCTTGTGAAACGGAAAATCATATAATTGTTTCACTATTGTTTAGTTAAGTGATATCTTTGACTTATGAATAGAACAAGGCGCAAAAACTTTAATTTACGTGCAGTCATTTCTATATTCTACTTAGACGCGATAAAACTGGCAGGCTTATTTATTATAGCTAGTCTTCATAATGGCAGCCATTAAACGCTCAATCACTGACCAACCTGTCGTGTAATCGAATTCTAACACATTATTTTCAGTCAAATGTTTGATGTGAGTTTAATCTGTATAATCACATTACATCACACTAATATTATACATGCGAAAGTTTGGATGTTTGTTTGTTTGACTGGATGTTTGTTATTCTAAAACTAAACAACCACTGAACTAATTGGGCTGAAATCTAAAAAAACATAAATAGATAATTACCGGGAACAAGACATAGGCTACTTTGATCCTGAAAAAAGTACGGTTCCCGAGTTTCGCGCGAACTTAGTCGCGGGCAACAGCTAGTCTCTTTATAATTCCAAAAGACATGCATGATTGATGAATTTCCAATAATCCCGAATGATGTTCGCTAGAGCGTGCCAATCCTTTAGAATTAAAAATGACAATCGACAATCGACTCGGTTATACGTATTAGAGTAGTTAGGTATGTGTAGTGTATGTAAAGTACGATTTGTTTGTCAGATTGTCTGTAGGTATCATACATCCAGATTATATTACTTACCCCCCAAGTGTTTAAAATATTGGAATTTTCGATTGTCAATCATTAACTCCATCATTGACAACGGTTACATACAAGTTACAACCACAACACAGCAGTGCACTAACACAGATAATCTGATAATATTCCGAGATATATCTGAGAACATCATCTGATCACAGAACTTGTAAATAATGAGAGAGAGTGAGAGTATCTTAAAAGGAACATAATCCTCTCTCACCAGAGTCAGAAGTCTGATTATTTCGTCATGAGTCTCCTCGGATTAGGAACCGTGGTACACCTAGGTGAACTAACAAGGTGGACCACGGGCAAGGACCGGATCGGACGCATCGCGAAGCACTCTTAGCCAGAGCTCTAATATAAAAGCTTTTTTTATGAAAATTACTTTAAGTATTTTCTCTTTTAGTGATCAGGAAAATTGATATCTCCATTAAGGAGTTTGTGGATTAAATTACGGGGTTTTTATTACAGCTAGCGACTTTAGTTTCTGGATGTAGTTAAAAATATCTCGATAATTTATTATCCTAAAAATAACAAAAATAGAGGGTATAAAACAGCAATTTTGAAAAAATTGAAAACTGAAACAGGAACTTTTAATACATACCTATTAAGATAATCTTTTTTGTCATAAAGCAATTTCGTCTTGACCTATCTATTATAAATTAGACTAATAATTATGTGTGTTGTGCCTTCAAAATAGTACAAAAATACAGTGTTATTTTTATTTATCAGACATAGTCGACAATAAGAAAAAAATAGATTCCTCAGATCCAGGTGTATCCGAAAATACCCCATGTATGTTCGCCGATTTTTTGGTATTTTTCAAGTTAAGATATTGTTTATGTTTTTTTGAGAATGTTTGGTGAAATGAAAATGAAACGAATAAAACAAATTTTTGGGGGTTTTTTTCTAAGATTTTTTTGTAAAATAATCTCAATGTTGTATAATCATGCATAAAATAATCAACAAAATAGCATTAGTGCAAGTTACAAATGTTTTGATGAAAAGTGACGAATTTGTGTTTTTGAGAGAGTCAAAGTTAAATTATCAACATAATTAATGTTTTGTAAGTATTCTTTAAAACTTTCAAGGACTCTAAGCTTTCATAATACCACAAAAAAATATTAGCAACTTTAATAGGCTATTATTATTTTCTGAAATCGGACTTCAAAGATGAAGGTGAAGATTACTAAAGTTGGCAACTTGATCGGGTAAATGATTATTGCCTATTGACCTAGTCATTAATTGTAAGGCTAAATAAGATAGGAAATGCTTTAAAGTATCTGCAAATGACTCTCCAATTATAAAAAATCGTGACTACACACGTATCAGCTGACAAAAATAAGGCTACTAATTTGAGTGGTTTATGTAACTCTTTGCATTTTCCGCATCTCTGAACTTTATTAAGGAGTCATATTTTATGCACGATAACATGAAATTGAAGTCATTATGATTCAAGGGTACTCTCTAATCCCTTTAAATTTCAACATGAACAAACTTTAGACGAAATCCATTAAAGCGATCCTATGACCAAAAGCTATCGCTCTCAATCTCATTTCTAATCATACTAATACTATTTTTTTTGTATTTTTCGTTTTTTTTAACGAACGTGGCTACTATTATCTGATACTAATGCCTTTCATTGACCAGGGTGAATTTTTTAAAATAATAATATTATAGGAGGGTAAGTTTGGATGTTTGTATGTTTGTGGGAGATCACGCCAGAACGGCTCAACGGTACATGTGGCACAGGCATAGATTATGGTCTGGAATAGCGTAAAAGCAACTTTTATCCCGGGTTTCTGTGGGATATAAAACTGTTGCGGGTAACGCCACGAGGCGCAGCTAGTAACTCACGAAATCGAGATGGATTGCGTTGGGTTGTAGGATTGCCTTTGTGGATACAGTACAGTTGGATATGAATATTAAATTGTGTTTCAAGTAAAAACTAAAGTTTCTATCGCTTAGTTACAAAATAAGTATTAGAGATATACGAGAGATGGTAATTGTCGTTCTAATCAACTCATCAAATAAACAAGGGCTTTGATAAACACGTAATTACGAATACTTAATATCTTTCAAAAATCGTCTAACCGTGGTTATATTCGTGAAATCTTCTAAATAGCGCCATGTCGACCGACCTTTAGCTTTTCCATCAACTTCTCGCTCACTCTCTCTCGAGTGGGGGCCGGCCTACACTTTGTTTTCCAGGTCGTGGTCACCATTCGAGAACCTTTATCCCCAGTGGTTATCGGTTCTGCGAACTATACACCTGCCACCTGCCAACTTCAACTTGCTTATTCTAAAAGTCGTAATATAATACTTAATATCTCGTAATAATTCATTTCATAGCAATCATAGTAAAATATACTGTGCGTAATCTGATCAAAGCGCGTCTACCATGACTATCTATCCTCTCATTTTCAAGGATCAGGAGGTCAATTTCTCTATATAATGTGCCAACGATTAACGTTCCAATGTTCCATTCAGTTTCAACTGTAATTTAGTTCCGATCGCAGTTTGGATTTTGCTCAATAACATATTCCACTAAATGTTGAGCCAGTCGCAACTAAAAAAGTAGTAAAGTTCTTTGTGATAGAGCTCGCCCGGGGAAGGACTACTACCACCATACCTATTTCTGCCGCCAAGCAGTAATGCTCGCATTGCTGTGTTCCGGTTCGAAGGGTATGGTTTCCGGTGAAATTACAGGCACATGAAACTTACCATCTAAGATCTCAGGATGGTAACACGCAAGTGATATCTATGATGTTGCATGCGTACATAGGCTACGGTAACCGCTGACCATCAAGTGGGCCGTACGCATTTTTTTCCACTTTAGTATTATAAAAAAAATATATTTTATATATCATGATTTTATAAAACAATTCAGTTCATAATATTTTTAAAGTTAAAAAATTTGTGCTGTGGTGTTTTTTTTATTGTGATGTCTTAATTATCTCACATTATTGTGTCAACTGAGCAGTTACGTCATGTGATTGCTTGTCATTTTCAAAAATATATTTTATATAGTCACACGTTGTCTTGGAACAAATGTTAAGAAGAAGAAGAAGAGAAATGGAAGGGTTATGTTGGTTTATAATTTAACCGAAGACTCTTCTAGGATTTTTTTTTAAAAGAAGCCACAATTTTTTTTTTAATACGTTGATTGTTTGTCTTCGTTGACAATTACTTGACACCGGCAAAATTGTCTTTTACAGATGCATTAATAAAAAAAATGACGTTCGGTTGAGTTTGATAATGATTTTTTCAAAACATTCGATTGATCGTTGAGCTGAGACGTTGTGTTTTTTTTAACAGAATACGAAAACACCATAGAAGTCACTCGTTTACTACGGTCGGTTAAAAGTTTTATAACAGAATCGCCCCTGATAGAGATTTATGGGGAATCTACCGTGCCTACCCAATTCTTTATATATTCCGCATGGGCGCTAGCGCTACAAGCTTACATACGTGCTGTGCTGTGAAAATACATTATGAATTTACCATGTCGACATGACGTCAATACTGACGGGACGTCTGCAACTCAATATATTCGATTAGATTCAGACTAATCTAATCAATACTCAGTCCTGTCGTGTTCTATCCTCACAACATTTACTCTAGAATCTAGATAACTTACGTATTGTGATACTTCTATATCGAATAAGTATGTAAAAAATAACTTATTTCGCAGAAAAAATAATGGTGTTGTATAAATAAAAATGCTATTTTAAATTAGAATTTTATTAACATGCAGTTGTGCCCCGTGGTTTTTCAGTGTTTATGACACACTCACAGGAACTGTATTTTTTTAAAATTCGGCATAAAAGTATCTATGTCAGAACTTAAACCATATATGGACATTCCAAATTTCATTACAATAAGTAAAGTCGTCACGTGGTAACAAACAAACACACACACAGACTTTTACATTTATAATATTAGGAGGAAAATGCCTATGCATGTGCATCTAATTACGATGAACCCTGGTGTCACCTGGCCGTAGAACTCTTCAGCAAGAGTCCGTCTTGGTGGGTACCACCGCAGTGTCAGATATTCTACCTCCAAGCAGTAGTGTGCAAGCATTACTGTGTTTAGGTTTGAAGGGCACTGTAGCAAGTGAAATTACTGGGCGAAAGAGACTTAACAACAATGTCTCGGGGTGATAAGTGCAGTGCAGTGCCATCACGCAAACACTTATAAACTTTAAGCTTTGGGTGGCACTGCATCTGTAATAGTCAGGCGTGGTGCTTAACATCAAGCGGGCGCCGTGATTGTCATGTCACTTGCTAACATAAAAAAAAATGAACATCGCAGGTACCTTAGTAAAGGTTGTTGATGTTAGTATAGTTCGCACAGCGGATCTAGGCTTCCGTGAAGTTAGCCGTTTGTGATGCGCAAAGACAATTTAGTTTGAAAAAGCTCCATTGCGCACCGAAACGGCTAATTTCACTACGGCCGAGATCCGTTGTGAGACCTATACCTAAGTAAATTATGATTATGATTATGATTTTGCTAACTTTAACGGACATAACTCCTAACGGTATAATCACTTGGGTAACATGCGGGTGCACTGTCTCGTCTCATTATCTAACAACCACCAACTAATATTACCACAAAAGTAAATATTACCAAATACCTAACTTTTGATGTACCTATATAAATATAATACGAGCTGACCCGCATTTTTGCATTTTTATGCTATCCCACAGAAACAGTACATTTTTCCGGGATGAAAAGTAGCCTATGTGTTATTCCAGAACTTAAACCATCTACATTCCAAATTTCATCATAATCGGTTAAGTCGTCACGGAGATACGTGGTAACAAATATACACACAGACTTTCACATTTATAATATTAGTAGGACTGTACGCAGTCAAGACAAGAAGAAAGTTATCATGTCCTTAAATCTGTTTTCTATTAAACGACGGACGAAAATCGAAGCTCTACTATCGATTTTCTGGCAGTTTTGTTTCCCGTAAGTAACAGTTATAAATGGCATGCAAAATGTTTAAACCCTTGTTGTTTAAATTGTAAATGGTCAAAGTTAATGACGATACGTTTACATTTCCGATTGTCAAACTTGTTTTTCGTGCTAAGCACTCTGTCTATCTTTATTACTAGTGTTAACATTGTGTACATCCCTCGTGTTCTTGATATTGACTCGAAAATTACATTCTAAATATTGATAAATAAATTTCGTCCGTCATTGTCATTATTTCCAATTCTTCTAATTCCTAATTTTGTATAGTGTTAGCTCTGATTAATTGAAATCGATCGCATCATTAACGTCTGCATTGTAATATAGGATCAGGCAAATGAGAATATCTACCTCTCATCAATCACACAAACGGGTCACGAGAATTATTACGGATACTTCTTCAACAATAGATTAAAACTCAATTCAATAGCGACAGGAAACCTCTTTTTGCAAGGTCCGCATTTGAAATTGTTGATCCTATTGTACCTTTAGGATAAACCAGTTATTTCTGCTGCAAAACATTAATTCCCTAACGCACCTGTATACATACCTACTGTAAGGAACACTCCCTGAAAATTTCAGGTCTCCAACCCTTATGGTTTGCGTTGATTTTCAGTCGGTCACACAAAAATATATAAGAAGATAGATATGTTTCGGAACCGTGTCTAAGCAAACGACAGTTTAATATTACCTAATTCGCAATAACGTCACCTAAATTATTTGGGCCTGGTTTAACCCTAAGCTTTTAAATTCCCCTCAATTATGATTGACGTAATTCATTAACGATGTTCCAAATATTTGAGGGCAATAAAGGTGTTACGTTGTTGAGGGGTTGGTCGACAAACAAGCTGAGTTAGCCATGACCCAACGTGTCCGTGGCCGTAAGGGGCACTATACACACGTCGTGTTTACATGTTACTCATGACTTATACACATCAGAGACTAATCTAGTGTGTGCACATAGTAAAGCTTAAACTTAAGTACTTAGATGTTCCAGGAAGATCGATTGAACAAATAAAATTTTAAATATTCAAGAGAATATTTAGAATTTCCCACTGAAGAGTTAATTAAGAACAAACTCATCCGTATGAAACTTAAGTGAACTCGGTTTTATTTGAATAGTACCAAGTTTGAGCTAAAAAGCACGACTCGCATCTATCAAAATAAACTACACAAAGCGTACACATCAACCGGATTTCGCAACTATTTACAGAAAAAAATATGTCTTGCATGTTTTTTGCTTGATATAATGACGAGTTTTTATTAAGGAAAATAACTGACTAATAAAGAACGAGTAACACTGATGCAGAAAATACTTGGTTTGACCTCAATGAGATCATAAACTAGTTTCTTTACTAAGTACAGTATTCGAAGAAAAAAACATAAAAAACAGAGCTTGTGTTATGCACCCGTAACACAAGTTCTGCTTAGCTTGGGGCTAGATGCTGCGTGGATTCATTATTACCCAGCATTATTTATTTTAGACTAGTAGACCCGGCGCGGTTTCAATCGCGTTATTTTTTGTAGCAAATTTTTATACCTTGTATATTTTCTCACCGTAAACTTTCCCTGAAGTTTTACAAACATTTCAAGACCAAAATTAGCCAAATCGGTCCAGCCGTTGTCGAGTTTTAGCAAGCCTAACGCACAGCAATTCATTTTCAAATATAAGAAGAAGATGAGATGACTGATACATAGATTATTAGTGGCACATGAGGTTTTCGATCTTAGCCTTAAGGTGGCAACCCGCGAGTGATACCTCTGGTATAGCAAGCGTCCATAGGCTGCGGTAACCGCTTATCATCTTGTGGGCCGTACGCTTGGTTGCCACTTTAGTGGTATAATAAAAAAAAGGTTTGTTATAATTTATGACCAACCTTATAATGTTCCCACTGCTGGGATACTGGATTAGTGCATGGCACTTAGTATCATGAATTTTCAGTACATTTCTTAGGCATGCCGGTTTTCTCACGATATTTTCCTTCACTATTTAAGAACATTGACTTTGCGCACATATAATTTTCAAATAGATAATTTCATTGGTTTATTTTCTATTTATTCCTTACAAACTCTTGCATTGAATCTTAACAAGCTTTAATTATTCCGAAATTAAGTTTTCTGGCTTGTTTAGTTTAGCTCCGGGAGGTGGTTATACAGACTGATGTGTGAACTGCATGATAATTTACAATTTACTATGTACTGCCTAAAATTACAATTTGTGTAATGAATTATCATGTTGTAGTAGGTATATTATCCGGACCCCGATGTGAGACCATGTAGGTATTAATTTTCAATACAAAAAATACAGAAATTATTTTTATGGAATAAAAAATATGATGTCGATTTCAACATTGTCGATGCCAACACCAGATAAAGATTTTCTGGATGTATTTACGATTACGTACTGGAGGCGTTTCACTCAAATACATAAATAAACAGGAATACCTATCGGGACAAGAAAATATAATATTACCGAAGATGGTGTTTCTTTTAGTATATATGTTATAGAAATATATAGAAGCTGGATGGAAAAATATTTCTTCACCTGTTTATTGATAATGTCGTGAAAATGATTGATTGATTGATCGATATTTTTGCAAGCCTGGTTTATAAAAGATGGATAAAATTAAAAGTAAACACATTATACATATATGTCTCATATTGTCTACTGTGTACCCTTTGAAGTCTGAAATTCTTATTTTACCTTTTTCAGATAATGCATCCAGTAGAAAAGAAAGCAGTTACTTGGTGAAGGTAATAAATTAAGAGGGTCAAGGTAAAAAGTTAAAATGTCGAGCGAGGCGGGCGAGGAGGCGGGCGTGGCGTACTGCGTGCCGGGTGGACAGGCGTTCCAGCACGTGTATGTGCGCGTGCACGGCTACATCGCACTCGTCATCTGCCTGCTCGGCTGCGCCGCCAACTCCGTCAACATCGCCGTGCTGTCGCGCAAAGAGATGAGCTCCTCTACCAACTCCATACTCACTGGTCTCGCCGTCGCCGACTTGCTCGTGATGATCGACTACATCCCCTTCGCTCTCCACATATACACGAACATCGCGTCCGAACTCAACAGAAACTCTTACGCTTGGGCCGTGTTCGTCTACTTCCACTCGATATTCAGTCAGACCTTCCACACGATCTCCATCTGGCTCACTATAACTCTCGCCGTTTGGAGATTCATCGCAATAAAGTTCCCACAGAAAAACCGGACTTTGTGCAATCAACGAAACACAAACATGGCAATAGGCATGGCTTATTTCGTATGCCCGGTATTGTGTCTTCCTATTTATTTTGCTATGAACATACAAGTGATACCTCCGAAGAGTGCTAGTGCCAATGGCACTTTGAATGAGACTGACTCGCGCAACGTGTCCATGAGCGATGAGCCGATATACGCGCTACAAATGACAGACAACAGTGATTTATTGACTGCTATATTTTGGATCTACAGTGTGTTTATAAAACTTATTCCATGTGTAGTGTTATCAATACTGAGCATACTGTTAATATTAAAAATGAAATCTAGTGATAGGCGAAGACAGAAGCTGTTGAAGAAATCTGCAATTACATCGAATGAGGTAGGTTGGAGCGGGGAGGACAGAGAAGAGTTGACCCAGATGACAGTTGAAAGCAATTTTAGGAATCTATTATGTAATATTATCGTTAATTAACCAATTATTTTGTATTAACAAAGATTGCGTGTTAGGTAATACAGGATTTCTGTTGTCCATTAAAATTCATTATTAATGATCTCCACGCTAGGCTGTGTCGCGCATGCATTGGTTTTTTAATTGAATGGGAAACAATTGTTTAAGTTTTGGAGTAAAAAAACAAAACTCTGACATAATGCAGGATCTTTTGCACCAAAGAAAACAAGGTTGGATTCGACCAAACTCGAAAAGAAACTATTCTCCGAATATTATCGTAGTTATTTGCGAGTAAACTGACAGTTAACTTGCATTTGACATTTCTTGAAGTTCGAATCCAGCTTAGGAAGTGTAAGGAAGCGGACAAAGTTTTTAAGAGTCACAGTCGTAGTTGATCTTATATTATTAGCATCATAGGTATATAAATATTATAGTAAAAACAGTTATAGTTATATTACTTGCATTTCCTTTAAATTATTACCTATTTGATTCAATTTACGTCGACTTCTGTTTCAACTGAGGTTTCAACTTACGTCGGTAATAGAAGAGTTGACATTGACAAGCGGCAGTTGTTTTTTTATTTTTTTCTTAGATTATATTGTTATTATAAATATAACCTACGTAACGTACCTATCTTCTTATACATATTAAAATATTATATATTTAAAATTATAATATTTATATTTATATAATACTTATATAAATATAAATATTTATATTATATAAATATGTATATATAAAAATGAATTGCTGTGCGTTAGGCTCGCTAAAACTCGACAACGGCTGGACCGATTTGGCTGATTTTGGTCTTGAAACATTTGTATGAATCCAGGGAGGGATTAAGGAAAAATACCGAAAAAAATAAAGCAAGTGAAACCGCGCCGGGTCTACTAGTACTTAATAAAAAATAGTCCAGACTATTCTTTATTAATGGTTGATACATGTTGAATGTTAAATAAGGTTGTCTTAGTGTAAGTCTTTTCAACTAGAGAACCGTCGCCGTCGGTCGTCAGGTAACTTTTATGTCGTTGGCATTACAATCGAAATTAATTCACGCCAGTTCTCTTATCAAACAGACTCTAGGACATTTTTTTATTAAATATACGCTAGTAGGCAATATAAAAATTGTGTCAACCCTCCTCGGTCTCCCTTGTAAATTGAGACATGATATTACATTTATTGTGCTTTATTATTGTGTAATAATAACCAGCGAATGGTGCTCAGCACAAGAGGCTTGTGATGAAATGTTGTCGAGAGAAACCAAACATTGTGGTTTTATCTAATGGATAACAATAATGGATATGAACAGAGATTAATTCAGGTGAAAGTATACACACAACTGTTATAGTTTTGTTTATACAATATAATTACCAATTAACAAAAGCAAAGGTTTACGTTTCCCATACAAATTTATACAAAAATATACAAAAATAAATAGACAGTTACTAGCACACTGAATAATGGTAATGCCTTATCAATATTTATGCGTGCGGGGGTGTACTTAACGAATCACCTAGAGGTGCAAAAAATACACAGAAATAGTTTCCAATAAAACTACGTAAATTAATTAGGCATTTCCACTATTCGGTGGGTTAGTAACGTTCGATGATTTTTGTAAATTTTGGTCTAAAATGACCACCGACACGTGTTTTAATTGGTAAACACTCTATACCATGGCTATTCTTCTACGCAGCAGCATAACATTCGCAGTCATAACAGCTGACTTACCTACCATGAAAATATCTATGCCTAACTTCGGAGCCGAACGAAACGCTACCGAAAAACAAGCAATTAGATACCATGTAGTTCATACACCTACCATTTGTTTTACGTCCTAGGGACAGAATTTGGAATTATTGTGTTTTTTGGTACTAATTGCTTGAATATTTCAGCCCGAAACTTCGAAATATCTTTGTTTCATGGTTGGCGTACAGCACTGCCTTACAACACCGATATTATCTCGTATATTGTTTAAACTTTCTGTTGTCTTTATTTACTTCTCAAGTTCTAATGAAAATACAGAAGGCAGATAATCTAAACAAAACAGTTTGTTCGTAGCAGATAATAGACACGGCCAGTCTACAATCCATCAAAAAGTTATGTTGTCAGCTTCGGCTCATTTTTATCAACTCTCAGTCTTGATTTGCTAATTTGATCCTAAGCCGTTATCACTCGGAAAACAACTTTTATAAAAGCTCGTGAAAAAATATAAAATTAAATATTAGAATAAAAAAAAAATACTGCGGAGTTTACTCTGATATTAAATTAATAGGCATGATGACAGTAACCAAGAATCACTAAAATCACGCCTTCACCTTATGAAAAAGGATTCAAGGAATATAAAAACCATATTCCTTTTTACATTAGATGCGAGATTGATCATATTTTTAATTATTACTCCCTTGATTTAATATAATTGTAATAAAACTACAAAATACAGCAATCCGCCATAAAAAAAAGAGTAGAGTTCTCTGTGATAGAGCTCGACCGGGGAAGGACTACCACCATACCCATTTTATGCCGCCAAGCAGTAATGCTTCCATTGCTGTGTTCCGGTGTGAAGGATATGGTTTCCGGTGAAATTACTGGCACATGAGGCTTTCGATCTTAGCCTCAAGGTGGCAACTAGGGCCAAGAGAACCGGCCATTTTCTAAGAACCGGTTCTTTCGGTTCCTGTTCCAATACGGAACCGGGTACCCGGTTCTTTCGGTTCTTTTCGGTTCCCAATTTTCAATCAATAAAACACGTTTTTTTTTCGCTTATAACTCCTATCTGTAATCGAAAAAACATGTTTTCGTATCAATCAATGATATAAGTTTTTTTTGCGCTTATAATTCGTTGAGATAGGAATTTGTTAAAACATATTATTCATAATTAGCGATGCCAGAGCTCGTTTGACTCGACACTACACCCAAAATAATGTTTCGGACGTCAGCCTGTACGAGATTTCGAGTGCATTAAAACGGCATAAGAACAACAATGCACCGGGGGACGAAATAACGACTAAGCTTCTGAAATCGGATGGAACACCGGTACTGAAGGTCCTTAATTCCGTTACCCTTGAGAGTACAGTGGTACAACGCCAGAGGCATGGAACAGAGGTGTAGTGGTACTGTTCTTTTAGAAAAGGGACAATCTACTTCTTATAGAATTATAGACCCATTTCGATTCTCAGCCACGTCTATAAGCTGTTTTCTAGAACTTTCTTTTCTGGAAAACAGCCTATAGCTAATTGTTGGGTTTTGTTAATTTAGTAATAATTTTGTATAATATTTTAAATATTTTTGTATTTTTTTATATTAAGCAGAAAATTAAAAGGAAACAATTGGTTAGGTTTAATTATTACGGTAAATACTTTGTATATTATATTTATGAGTTTAATAATTTTGTTAAATTAATATAATTTTATTTTGAATTTTATTGGTAAATTATCACTGAGCTGATTTGTTTTGTAAGCTTGGCATGCGGCCAACACTTCCGGTTGAAAATGGCGACTTGAGAATTGGATTTAAAATGTGGCAGTTCGTATTGAGAGCCGGAGAGTGTTGGTCGCATACCGAGTACTTAAAAACGGAACCACGTGGTTTATCGTGTTGTTGCATTATATTAGTTTATAAAGCAGTCTTGAGTTTACGCGAAGAAAGTGAAATAATTATACGAGTTCGATTGTGAAAACAGGAGTTTTATTACATATCCGAAGTGGTAAGTACACGCCCATTACTTATTTATTTTAATGCATATAACTAAAATAATGATTAGATTTAAAAAAAAAAATCTACTACCTACATTTAAAAATTAATTCTGTTACGACCGTTATTTTAGCTCTGCCTTTTCTTAATAAATACTAGCTACCTGCCCAATATCTTTGGAGCCTATACAAACCTAAATACAAACAAACAGGCAATCTAATCTTTCCTTTTTATAAAATTAGTTTAAATGAAAACGGCATAACATTATGAGTCATTTTATGTTTTTGTTTTACAACGTCATTACAATCGAGGACGTCGGTTAATCGGGGTACTGATTAAGATGACATTCTAGATATACTAAGCATATCGCATGCTAAAATTCGAAACTGCTACCAAGTGTACCCTCAGACATCGTTTATTATTTTCTGGGTAAACAGATACCGAAACCCTCTTTGTTTCTGAGTTCCAGACAATGCCACACAACAAATATGACGCTCATCGCCTACAAACGCCGAGGCCGCGTAGCCAGTCGCGTCGGGTTGAAGTGGTGTCGAGAGGAAGTACTGCGAGATCAAGTCGCCGGCGCAGCCGTCAGCGCAGCCGATACCACAGCCGCAGCCACAATCGCAGCCGCAGCCACAATCGCAGCCGCAGCCGCAACCGCAGCCGCCTTCACAGCCGGGCCCGCTCAAGAGAACGAAGCTACAGGAGCATCCGGGAGCAGGAGAAGGAGCTTGAACGAGAGCGTGAGCGACTACGTTTGTTAGAAAATGAGGTACGCCAGGCTCGTAGCCTATTATCATCGAATAGTCTACGTCGAGATAGTCGTGCGCATCAGCCATTGCCCCTGCAAGCTTCTTTGTCACCAAGCCGTGGTCGCAAGAGGTCTCGTAGTGGCAATGTACATATTGAAGCTGACAAAGAACAACCTAAGAGACCCAGTAGTATAGAATTTTCTACCAAAGATGTAATAAATCTGTTAGGTACTATTAAGAACTTGACGTCTCAGCCAGTACAGACACCAGCACCTGCATTTAGACGCAGTGACCATAACATTTTGCCGGAGTTTAATCCATCCCAAAATAATCAACGGGTTGATATATGGTTAAAAAAAGTTAACGAGTGCTCGTTCGTTTATGGCTGGGACGACAAAACTACTGCGCATTTTGCTGTGCAGAAACTACAAGGGTTGGCCAAAACGTGGTACGAAAGTCTAAGCACTATTTTGTTCACATGGCCTGAGTGGCAAGATAAATTATTAAGCGCATTCCCTCACGAGCAGAATTATGGCCAATCCTTGGAGAATATGCTAAGTAGAAAAAGCAGGTGCAATGAACCTATTGATGTATACTTTTATGAAAAGTTAGGTCTCTTAAATCAATGTGACATATACGGCAAACGAGCTGCCGAATGCATTATACACGGCATTACTGACAAAACTACCAAATCAAGTGCCCTCGCGTTGCGTTGTAATCACCCCGACCAATTGTTGCAATTCTTGATTAGCAATAAAGATAGTTCTGTATTCTCTGAACGGTGCAGTAAAAACAATCAACAAGATTCTGAACCAGATACAAATTCTGATAGTAGTAACAGCAGACCGCCGAACAGACCTGCTAGAAGTGGCTTGTACTGCTTTAATTGCCAGGAAAAAGGACATCACTTTGTAAAATGTCCTAAGCCCTTAATAAACTGTACAAAATGTAAAAAAGTAGGTCACGTCGCGGAAAAATGTTTATCTAGATCAGAGGTAGGTAGCAAAACAAACGATAAAGATGAAAACTAAGTACTAATGGCAAAACTGATAGAATTTAAGGTTGATTTAAAATTATATAGTAGTTAGACTGATATTGAAAAATCGCTAGAAAGACATGATAACAATGTAAATACCTAAAGGTGATCTTATTATAAGGGCTTAAGATTGATGTAGATTATGATTAATATTTACATGTATGTTTATATATTCAATGTATACGTGAGAATGGATGGGTTCACGTTATTTTAGGATACAAGAGTTGTATTGAGTTGTAATTGGACATGAGAATGGAAGGGTTCATGTTCCATTGCAAACCGAACAAAACTACTGATCTTGTGAGAATGGATGGGTTCACATGATCACAATGTTTTATGTAATATGTTGAATAAGATAGATGCATAAGACGTGAGAATGGATTGGTTCACGTCAAAACTTAAGGGGTGGATTAGTTTGCTAATGAACATGAGAATGGATGGGTTCATGCTTCATTGCAAAATAATCCATCTTCCTGTTGACCTTGCGAGAATGGATGGGTTCGCAGAGTCACAGATATAGAGTCCGTAAGAATGGATGGGTTTACGGACTAGATTTTTTTTATTTTTTATTATCATGTTCTAAGTTAACTCGATAGTGAGTCGAGTTAATTCAGACCGAGTGTTAGGTATTAGTGTTCACTTGATACGTGTATGAGGACATACACGTTGTCAGGATGGACGAGTGTTAGGTTTTGTTAATTTAGTAATAATTTTGTATAATATTTTAAAGATTTTTGTATTTTTTTATATTAAGCAGAAAATTAAAAGGAAACAATTGGTTAGGTTTAATTATTACGGTAAATACTTTGTATATTATATTTATGAGTTTAATAATTTTGTTAAATTAATATAATTTTATTTTGAATTTTATTGGTAAATTATCACTGAGCTGATTTGTTTTGTAAGCTTGGCATGCGGCCAACACTTCCGGTTGAAAATGGCGACTTGAGAATTGGATTTAAAATGTGGCAGTTCGTATTGAGAGCCGGAGAGTGTTGGTCGCATACCGAGTACTTAAAAACGGAACCACGTGGTTTATCGTGTTGTTGCATTATATTAGTTTATAAAGCAGTCTTGAGTTTACGCGAAGAAAGTGAAATAATTATACGAGTTCGATTGTGAAAACAGGAGTTTTATTACATAATCATCTCGCTCGTAGGTTTGAAGACTTCCAGCCTCCCGAACAAACAAGTTCCGAAAAGGGTATAATACCGTAGACCACACCCATACGCCAGTAGATTATACAGTAAACCGAGGAGTATATTCAGCCGCTATGTCTAGCGTATGTGAACGACAGAATAGCATTCGATATCTGGGCAGTGTTGCGGTCTTTACAGCAATGCCAAATTGTCTATAAGCTTATCAAAGTGTTGAAGTGTCTGTATAGTAAGGCTACTAGTCTATCCATCTTCAGGATCAGAGCACGAACTTTATCAAATTTCAAAAGGGGGTGAGACAGCGACGTTATTTCACCGAAACTGTTCACCTCTGCATTGGAAGATGTTTGTAAGCTGGAACGGGTATGACATCAATATCACTCATCTTTGAATAGCCGATGATATAGGTCGTCCGTCAAGACCTTGGCACTATGCTCAGAGACCTTAATGCCGTATCTTAACAGGTGGGTCTCAAAATAAACATAGGCATGACAATTATCATGTCAAATGCTCATGTCGCTGTCGTACCACTGTTGTTGACCACTATGTTTATGTGGGTCAGGTGATTCCACTAGGTACGAGTAGGTCCAACTTCGATGAAGAAGTCAGCCGTGTCGGTCGAATTTAACTCGGATGGACAGCGTTCGGGTAGTTACGGCATATTTTCTCATCTCAGATACCACAGAGCTTCAAGAAGTCTATAAGGCACTGATACGTGGTCGCTAACTATTGGTCTTAGTCAGAAGCTCAAAGTCGCTCAACGAGCTATGTTAGGAGTTTCACGGCGCAATCGAATCCGTTACGAGGATATCCGTAGAATAACCAGACTGCACAAAGGACAGTATAAAGGTTCTCGAATGGCGACCACGAACTGAAAAACGTAGTGTAGGACACCCCTCCACTCGCCTTTGACTTCACAAAGAATAGAATCAACGAAAGCAAAACAGTTTGAAAAGTGATTGTTAATTTTGCATTGATCTTCGATATTCACACATTTTTAAAAGAACCGAAAGAACCGCAAACCCTGTTCTTTGATTTTGAGAACCGGTTCTTTTTGTAGCCCCCAAGAACCGGGAATTCCCGGTTTTTTTGGAACCAGGAAAAACCGGTTCCGATGCCCTAGTGGCAACCCGCGAGTGATACCTCTGGTATTGCAAGCGTCCATAGGCTGCGGTAACCGCTTACCATCTTGTGGGCCGTACGCGTAGTTGCCACTTCAGTAGTATAAAAAAAAAATGTTGAACATTATCAATTATATACAATCAGAGTATCTTGGTTCTCTGATTGGTGGCATCAAACAAAATAGCAGAATTTTGAACCTTATTGCTAAAATTTTACATTGTAAACTGACATTGGCGTCACCGCTGTCACTCCGCGACTCGCCAATTTTAAAACTCAAATTTAAATCGCATTTTTTATTACTAAACCATTAATATTGATCTATATATTAATACTGACCATCAAGTGGGCCGTACGCTTGGTTACCACTTTAGTAGTATAAAAAAAAAAAAAAATGAAATAATAAATTATTTTCATGTATTTCAATATTTTTTGCTAAATATGGAGCAATATTCAACATTTACCTAAGTGGGTATGGTTACATAAAACTCACTCCACAGTACAATGTTATTCCGGTTGAAAGATAGAATTATTCAAGAATATACTGCTCAAATCAAATAGACTCAGGCACCAAAACACCGTTATTTCTACCTATCTTTAAATTTGAGCAGAGTATTCAAACGTTCTATCATTATTTTAGGCAGAAAACTAAATTAATACATAACTACTAGGTTGTCAGTCTAATATAGTATTAGTTCAGTAAAAAAAAAGTAGGATATTGTTTCTCATGTTGGGTACCACACCACCACAATGCACAATATTTTTTTATAATATGCCTTTTTAAATAAGTATTGTGAAATTTTGCAATGCTTTTTGAGCAGGGTGAGAAGGCGCGTTTGAAGGAAGACTCAAGCGGAAAGCGTGGTGGAAGCGGTGGTCGAACCGACCGCACTACGAGGATGCTGGTGGCACTACTTGGCTTGTTCCTTGCTACGGAACTACCACAGGCACTCTTTGGTCTTCTCACCGCAATAGCACCGCATCTTTTCCAGATCTGCTATTATGCATTTGGTAAGAATAACATTGATGATTTGCGTTGATTGATAGCCTTCCATACAGGCAGTGATTGTATTAATAATAAAAATAAGTTTATTTATTTCCATTATAAACAATGTCTTACAACTAATATAAAGTAGGTTTGTTAGCACCAGTTTGTTTCAGTTTGTTTATTAAGTAGCACCAAGCTTTTTATTTTTTAGATTTTTACTTGGATTTAATATTTTTTACATACCTATCTCTGAGTATAGGAGAGATATAGATATAGAGCCTATTGAGACGTAGTTTTTTCATAGTGATGATAATTTACCTAAGTAAACAAAGATCCAATCAATTGGCTCTCTTAACATAATAGTAACAAGGTACAAACCGTTTGCTCTAAAAATTTTCACAAATCCCACTTTATTTGTATAAATAAGGTGTCATTCTAGGGCTTCGGCATGGCCTAACCCGGGATTGAGGGATTAACTTGCCCTAAAGTAAAAACAAACAAAACATTTTTAAGCTTTTTTATCTATCTCTTTTTTATTTATCTTTCCTCCAATTTCTGTGCACGTGTTGTTGGAGCCAAGTCTGTGTAATAATCGTTATTGTGTTGATACCTGGCTGCATAGGCCCTCTAAGAGTCCTCTATATATTATCATCAATCAGCGTTTTGTCGCCTAGTATTGGAAACGTGCCCCTAAGCGTTTCCAAACTCTTCTGTTTATTGTTTCTCGTAGGTATTGTTTTTATTTCGTCGGGTCAACGTGTCTCTAATTCTCTATCTTGTAACTCGTTTAATAATCGCATGAGCCGGTGTCCTGACCAATATTTTCTTTTTAAATACGTGGAGCATCACCAAAAAACAATTAACTTACGGGAATGTTCCTGCAGGTCTCATGACAGCATTGTAATTAGTTCAAATGTTCCAATGAAAGTATGGCTTACGCGTAAGCCTATATACCTACTAAGGCTTGAAAGCTGCTGTTATCGCGAGCTAAAATCTTAATTGAATCTTACTTCGTATAGGTACCTAATTATAGTACCTACCTTTTAGCACTTGATTTGTTTGGTACGTCCGATACCTTAGAAAGCAAAATAAATATATGACTACACAAGTAGACACCATGATACCGGTGACCGTTTTAGCGTGAATATTAAAATATAAATAAATAAAAGTATTTTTTTTCAATCTTAATCATCCATATCTGTAATATTAAGATATTTTTTGCATACATTTAATACGTATCTACGAACATAATAGAATAGTTTTTAGAATCAATCATCGTGCTTATTGTGAACATCTTTATCTATGTAGTACCTACTTGTGGGTTACGAGTGAGCTTGCCAATCCGGACATTCCCGTAATCTTCGCCGTGCAATGCAACCTCTGTGACGCAACTCTGAATTCTGGTGAACCAAGTCTGCGGATTGCGGAAGCTTTGACGTTCGATTTTAGTTTTGTTTTTTTTTCGATTCCTATGTTTTCAATTTGCAATTTGTTTTGGAATTGTAGAACCTGGGATTTTCTCTACTGCTACTGCCGACTGTGCTTTTCACAAATTTATCAAAATTAATAATTTGTTTACGGTAGGTTAATGTGTTGGTAAACAACAGCTCGATTAGCTTAATTAAAACTTTACCTTTAAGGTACATTTAACAAAGTGCTAAGTAGATAATTGTTTGTTTTATGTTTAAAATTTGTTTAATTAAGCTGACTAAATAAAGATAGGTTAAGGGTCTTTATTAAATTCTAATTAATTCTACGCTTTTATTGTTTTCTCTAGCGTGCCGAGTAAGTTCTAAAATCAATAAACATGTCTAGTAGGTACATATTTACTGCGACCTAAAATATATGCCAGCGACACTAATAAAAATTAATTGCTTTTTGATTTTAACTTTTTGCCTTCGTTACTACATATCTAAGAGACATCCAAACTCATCTGTAATTCATCAGTGCTCGGCTTATCTTGTTTGTTCATTTATTTTTTTGTTTTTGCTCCATTCACTCTTACCAAGTCCCATCAGCTGACCCTGTCTTACCCTTACACTATCGCAAACACGGCAATGCCTTTAAAATTAATAAATTTACCTGGTTGTAGGATTCTTCAGCAAGAGTCCGTCTTGGTGGGTACCACCGCAGTGTCAGATATTGTACCTCCAAGCAGTAATGTGCAAGCATTACTGTGTTTAGGTTTGAAGGGCACTGTAGCAAGTGAAATTACTAGGCGAAAGAGACTTAACAACAATGTCTCTTGGTGATAAGCGTAGTGCAGTGCCACGCAAACACTTAAAACTTTAAGCTTTGGGTGGCACTGCATCTGTAATAGTCAGGCGTGGTGCTTAACATCAAGTGGGCGCCTTGATTGTCCTGTCACTTGCTGACAAAAAAAAATGCTCAGTGCTCACATTTTCATTCATATGAGCATTGACTATTACCAACTCAGCGTCACTGATATATCAAAACTTTAGACAAGAAAACATATGATTGGTGTTAAGTTATTTAAAGAAGACTGGCGAAGTTCGTTGACGTTGAGCTCCAAATATCATAGGCATCGTTCATGAACGAAATCAACCAAGATTTGTACAACATAACACTGCGAACAAAATGATAGGTACTAAAACTTAACATCTAAAAGTTAGGATTATTGAGATATAAAAATAATAATTATTGAGGTTAGGTTAAAACGAGTTTTTGTTATTTCCTGTAATAAGCATCAAAATACAATGATTTTGCGAGTATAACTTGAATCCAAAGACTTTTTCATTAAAATATGACCCCAGAGTAGCTAGGTAATCTAAAATAACGAGTTTACCTACATCTGTTCTTTTAAATCTTCATGCAAAAGCTTTTTAGCTTTTTTTTTTCTTTTTATTTTACTGACACATTTTGCGCATGGCTAGTGCATAAATAAATTATTATTTTGTATGCACTACGTTCTACTTTGCACGCAAACACAATGCACCCAGTCAGTCTGACTTTGACATTTGATACATAATTTGACGTTTTAACGTTCCATTACTGCCATTTATTTTATCTCTTCTGTTGCTTGTCTTGCTAATAAAAAAAAAACCTTTCAGGTAGATTCAAAACTGACAGAAAAACAGAAAAAAAAATCAGACTACTTATAGTAGTCTGATTTTTTTTTCTGTAATAAATTCACCATTAATCTAATTAAAACAATGTGTTTTGCACCAAAAATAACAAACAACAAGTGTTGTGCGTATAGTGAAATTTTTCTCATAACAGATAAGTTTCACGTTTAGTTTATGCATCTTTTTATAACGTTTTGTTTTCAATCTTACGCACATTTTTGATAATAATTTATTTTTTTATTTCCAGCTTTAAAAATCACCAGTTTTTAGGATAAAAGTCTGACAATAAAAGTATATTTATATGTTATGTTTTTCACCGTGAACGGTTTCTTAAACTATTGGGTCGATTTTCGCCAGCCTTCTTTAATATTTAGTTTTTAATACTTTTTGTTTACTCGAATATAATAAAATAAATAAAAAATAGTACTTACTTAGCCGTACCAAGTACGAACTAGAAATCCTTATCCAATTCTGTGGTAGCAAACATAGTACGATGGATTTGTTTCACAACAGCTATAGACGATGAGCGGACAAGTAGGTAAGAGGAATATACCCTTTCATGTTGTTGATAGAAAAACCCATTAGCTTATTCAAAACACATTAAACCAATGTTTTTATTTGCACTTTTCTGTACCGCATGCGCGATGAAACTCTGCTTTTTAGTGAAAGACAAAAACTTCCAGATGAACGAAGAACGTCGAACAAATTACAAGCTCACGCTAATTGAAATAAGATTAAAAATTGCTTGAGCAGTTTGAATTATAATGTATTTCAAAAGGTACCTTTCTGATAAAAAAAATAAAGATACCAATGAACGATGAAAGATGTTTTCATCGCTGAGAACTCTGATTAAATGTACTGCTTGTTTTTGTCTCGTCCATTTCAATGTTTTTTCGAAAGTTATAGAAAAATGTACGTAAAATAAACGATCTAAATAAACTGTGTCGACGCACTTTCAGATCTACTGAAGCATCGTGCCCTTCAAATGTTATAGGTTAAGCTTTTGATTTTAGAAATATAATATTTATATTTGTTAGTATCAATGAAAAACTGCCGGTGAAATTAAAAAAAATTGCTTTCGTGACGGTGTTTTACAATATACATTAATTAACTTTAGGTAATTTTAGTAGAGAGCACCTAGTCTAGTGGTAGAGACCCCGCCTTCCGATCCTAAGGTCGTGGGTTCAAACCTGGTCGTGCACCAATGGATTTTTCTGTTCGAAAAATTTATGTGCGCAATACCAATGCTCTCATACGGTGAAGGAAAACATCGTGAGGAAACCGGCATGTCCAAGAACTAAAAATTCGAAAGACATGTGCCATCCACCAATCCGCATTGGGTCAGCGTGGTGGATTAAGACCCAATCACTCTTGCCCGAGAGTAGGCCAGTGTCCCAGCAGTGGGAACATTAGAAGGCTGTCATGATGATGATGATGATGAATTTTAGTAACTAATTTAGTTTTAATGAGTATTTTTTTTGCATTGCCTACCTATATGACTAAAAGTGAAGGTTTTGCGAATGTTCTGAACTTGCTGCAGTGACCTTCAAACCAAACACAGTATCTAATGTTTGCTTGCACACCATTGCTTAGAGGTAGAATATTTATCTGACACTGCGGTGATACCTCCGTGGTGATACCCAACCCACCAAGTCAGACTCGGGCTGAAAATCCTACCACCTGCCAGTGTCTGCTTCATTATGTACCTACCTATAGGTATTATTTAGTTACGTACGATACTGAACATATTTTTATTATATTTGTCATTAAAAAGGACAAACATTATTTACTCGTTCCTGTAAAATTACGGTCGAAAAATTGAAAGACAAAACTGCTTGAATGCCTAATCTAGATTGAAATCATGCAGCGTTTTTAACCTACTAAAATTTAAATCAGCCACTCACGCTTCTACTTTAGCAAATAACTTCTCAAGTCAAGAGCTTTACTAACGATTAATTTGTGATATTATAGCAATTAGCTTCCAATGTCACTCGTTACACATTTCCTTTACATTTTAATGAAGGTTTTCATTTCAGCTCTTAAATGATGCTTCGTGAGATTCGACTTGGCAAATAGAACATAAATTCAGTGTTATTTACTCCTAATTACGAATAAACCTTTCTAAACTTAGGCAATTTTGAACTGAAGTCATTTAGAACATATAGGAGGCCGTGAGCCGTGAGATCGAAGGCAACTCTTGCCCATTTTCAAGGAGTGCGAGAGTTGCCGTGCAAACAATTTTCGCGTAACTTGCTTCCTGAGAATAAACTTCAGAATTCCGTAGTTAGGTAGGTAGTTAGGTAGGTACTTCGTATAGTATACCTACGTATACTATTATTTTTATCTCTGTCCACTATAAATATCTTTGTTTTGTCACGATTGATGGTGAGGGTACATATTACAATATTCTACTACCTATAATGACGCCTTCGGTAGCATAGTGGGCGAGTTCCCGGATAAGAAGCGAGAGGTTCCTAGTTCAATTGCCGCTGCGGGACATAATATCCCAAATGTTTGCAATCTGAAAATATATGAGACTGATGCTGCTGACAAACAAAGCCCAATCAAATTACTATGTCTAATCTAAGGATTCTATTAAACCAGATGGTAACAGGTTTTCTACTCTAAATAATTCACACAATTTAAAATAAACCATTCAAACATAGATTTATGTTGTGCTATCATGCATTCAAAAGTGTCGACAGTTAATTGTCAAACACGGACATCTCCAGCGGAGTGGTCTGTGTTCTCGTGTTAGTGTTTTTAAATTTCGAATGTCTAGTTATTAAAAACCTAGAAAACTTTTTGGTATCAATAGACATTTTAATAATAGAAACATTAGGTACTTAGGTAGGGTACTTAGCAAAATAAAGTACTTAGTAGGTACATGAGTAGGATCTTATCAAAGTTTTTTGACCCCATCAGGGTAGACCTGAGGTAAACTAAGTTTCATTTTGATATTCCTATAGCACAGGATATCATAAAAGTATATTACCCAACTGTCGTAACCATCCTCCAAGTTGTTATGAACAGGGATTTTGAAACCGGGCAAATAATGTTATTTGGAATTGTTTGTCTTACTCAATAGAGTCGCGCTACTTCGGGCCATAGCAAATAGCCGACCTACTCATATTACTGCTCCGCGCCCCACGGTTAGCCAACCAAATTAGTTTTGTTTACATCGACAGAGAACTGAAAAAGATTCGCTATTACTTTTTTCACTCCTCCAACTCGAAAAAGTGCTTAGCTACTCTATCATTATACAGGGTCTTTCATTATTAGTGCAATATTCAAGGAATAGTTTCCAGACACAAAAAAAATAAGTTTATAGTAGGTAGGTACTGAATTACCTTTTTATTACATTTTGTCTTAAAAATCTCGCGTAAATCGATTACGTTTTCTGGTCAATTATTAATTAATTATTCTTGTTGGAAATATCGAAAGAGCCGCGCAGCGCGTGTCTATGACCCCCCATTACTACGCCGCCCGTCTCAATTTCCAACAAAGATAAATAATAAGTGACCAGAAAAACGTAATCAACTTACTCGAGATTTTTAAGATGAAATATAAAATAAGGTACTACTTGATTGAACATGTTCCTTGATTATTGCACTAATAATGAAAGACCCTGTATAATGTAATAAAAACTTTTTGCTCAGCATTTTGTTAATTTGCGACTATAAATAAAAAAAAACTGTGTGAAACTGAACGTTTCACCTCTACCTACTGAAAATTTCAAATAACGATAGAGCCTTTGCATTTTTAAATACGCGTGGTGTGGCGCGCCGGTTAGTTTTTTGTTTATAGAGAAAAAAGTTGAAATTGTTTTGGAAACAAAAATGGTTTTTATCAGATGAAACTGTAATTTTTAAATTTTTCAAGCAAAGAAGACTTTTAAGTATTATATAAACGATCCCTCGTAGCAGAAGTGAAGGGTAGAGTGTATCATACATTCGCTCAAGTGGCTGCTAATACACGGATTCGTATGATCAATTAATGTTTTGACATTCACTTCATTCTGGATTCAATACCCGCCATTGCAAAGATACTGATTAGACATCCACTAATTTTTTCCGGTCCTTACCCGTGGTCTACCTTGCTAGTTCACCTAGGTGTACCCACGGGCACATTTATTTTCCCGTGGTTCACCCAGGTGGACTAAAGGTGAACCACGGGCAGATTAATTTTGGTCCTTACTTCCCAGAATTAAAGTAACAAACTTATTCTTACTCCGCCTAAAGAAAATACGATTACCTCTCATTAGACGAACTTTGCCTGGTGTGGTGGTTATTCTCTGTAGAGTCCATAGAGGAATGAGTAAAATAGGGTAGTAGAGTCAATTCGAACCAAATCGGCAAGATTACAATAAATAAAGCTTTATAAGCGGTTATATAATAAAGAAACCTCCGCCTTACTTAAATACCATTCAAGCCTAAGCCTAGTCAGCTGTAGATTTTAGTGAACCGCTGGATGACCAAGCAAAAAAAAGCTCATAATGTAAAAAAAACATTAATTAATCAAGCTTTTTCGGATTCAAACCAGCTTGATTGTACCAAACTTATAATTTATACTGTTCGCCAAAACCACACCTAGGGTCATCATATATGTCAATTACTTGGGTGCTGGAAGGTCAATATGCAAGGTTGTAAAAAGCTCCAACCAAAGAAAGCGCCGATCTTAGACAGAATACAAAAATTTAGAGTTTTAGGTTTCAGTAATGAAAAACCCATAGTTTGTTTTCTCTTCTAGGTGAGGTTATGGACCTGATGGCGCTCGTCGGGTCCGCTGTGAACTTCGTTCTGTACTGCAGCATGAGCCGTCAGTTCCGGAACACGTTCACGCGTCTAGCGCGTAAACTGATGCCCCTACCGCGGCCTGAGGGAGAATCGCTCACCGGCACAACTAGCTCAAAGACTACGTAGCGCTCGCAAGCGACCACCTCTTCAGCTTCGGTCGCTCTTTTGTAAAATGAACAGACTTTGATATAGCCGAGCCTGTGCTATCGGTAGTAGTATACACACTAGTGAAGTGAAGTGAAGTGAAAAAATTAGGGTGAAACAATGGTGATCAATAGTGTTGTAGAAAAGGAGTATTCTTTCACAATACATATGAAAAGATAAAAGAAAAAAAGCGACCTAAGGGAGCGCGTACTTATGTACAGAATTCAAAATCTGGACTTTTAAGCCGACTGTAGGTCCTCGTTATATGTTTGTATGTACCGAGGCGTGTCTACATCATTAAATGTTGATAAAGAGGAATTCATTAAGTCTGACCCAATGGTGCGTTTCGTCGTCATCTTGCGTCTTCTTCAAAGTATTGAAAATTACTATAAATTGAAAATTATATTTCGTAATATAAATAATTTACAATTGCTTAATAAAAATGATGAGTCAAAAGTACACATAAAACAACTCAACTGAAATAAGAAGATACTTAAATTATAGAGAAAAGCAATGCTTATGTATTTATTTCGTATTTTTTCATGCCTATTTACTATATTTATAATGTTGTCTTTTATGCGTTGATCGAGCAAACGAAGATCTCTGTAACAACTTAGACGAAATTGATGGCATTGAATATGTTTGTATGTATGTTTTATACGAGCTTATTTGATAGGTAGTATATTGTTCTACCAAGATATAAATCAAATTGTTCGAGAGTTTATTTAAATATTGAGGTTCAAAAGGGGGTTAAAAAAAGCGCTATTTACGGATATTTTACATGTGGGATATCATTTGCTTGGTTTATTTCAAAATTTCTAACTACTTTACTTTTCACTTTTTATATATAGGCATTTGGTTATTGAGTGAAATACACCGAACAATGTACCTATAATTTGAAAACCAATAATAGTGAGCTCCAATTTGTTAAAGTATCAATGACTTTGTAGGTCAGGTAAGATTTAATATTGGATATATTTATGCTATCAATGCGATTCCCTAAGTTTTATCAACTTAACAACAATTGAAGAAAAAGCCAACAAAACACAAACTGTTGATTTCAGTTTCTCTGATGAATTCTGCCTTCGCAAATTGAAACTAAACTGCAAAGATATCGATAATGATGAGATTTCGCAGTCCCCAGGACAGTACAAAAACAGCGCATGATTTCAGTCCGAGGCAAACAATTGCTTAATAATTTCTACGTGCGCATGTGTGATTCGAGAGAAGTAATTAGGTCCTATCCGACAGCTGTGAAATTGGAACCCTTCACTAAGGTCTAACCGAACACAGCCTCAATTAATGGGAAATCAATTAACGATGGAAAGGTGCTAATATTAAACAATAATTAATTTGTTAGTCAATAGCTGTTCAATAACGGCCTGTTTAAATGAAAGGCTTCTAATTCCGGCTTCCTCAGTGGATCTATTCATCAAAGTAGGTTTATTGAATCAAAGTTAACAGAGAAAGCAGGTACTGAACTGATATTGAAACTTAGTTAGGAACAGAGTAGCTACTAATACATTTTCTTAGTACATAGGTAGATACAGTATAGCAAATGTTTCGTATAATGAGGAAGTTTGTGTGCTAAGAGTGTTTCGTAAAGTGGATAAGTATTGTTTAAGAACGAACTTTTTAATGTTATTTGAATTACAGACGGGTGAAATAATTTAAATTTTAAGCATCGCTATGAGCAGCAGATGTTAATTTCGAACCTGTGTTTTTAACTAGAGCCGGCAAAGTCGAGAATATCTGCAGGTGTGAAAATCCTGAACTTGCTATTGTCGCATGCTTTATAATTACACACAACATTGAAACCAAAATTTTTGAAGAAGTATACCAATTATATACGGTACGTACTTAAGATATTATCACTTATACAAACGTGATTGGATTTAGGTAACACATAGGCCATGTACCCAAATATAATTACAGATAGGTAGTATAATTATAAATGTACGAGACGTATCCGTAGCAAATGAGACGAGCCAAATGTAATTGGTGGTATTAAAAGCAATCGCACGGTAGATAATTAAAGAAATTAATTTATATCTCTAATGTATTCCAGTCACGTAGAAAATGTATCGCATCGTAGCTTGAATACTTAGGCACATAAAGTTATCCCTATAAAAAGTTTCTAATTATTTTCGACTTTCAGGTCACGCGCTACCCTTGTGGTAACAGTATTACAATCCCGAAACTTTGTTCGATTAATATTGCAATGGTACTCTACAGAAAGATATCGTTCCAGAAGTTTCTTTGATATTAATATTGTAACTGTTGTAACTATAGCATGCCAACCAACGTGCCGACTCATAAAAGATTTCCGTTCATATACAAGTTATATTGCGAATTCTATAATAAACTGAAACCGTATGTATGCCAAAGCTATATTTTGGGTTTCAATTGTTCATTTGATATCATTATAGGTCTCAGCACAACAGATAATAAAATTTTCTCATATTCATGTAATTATTTTACTTAATATAAAGTAAAAGTAAAATCCGTACACCGTTTAGTAAGATTTCCAAAAGATTATGAAGTTCTATAACAAACATAGAACTAATATTAGTACATATTATTATACCAAACGCCTTGTACTAATTGCGTCTGGTATAGATAACTAAATAGACATTATTTATGTTTGTATAACGTGTTTCTACCCCTGCTCTGTACCGCCACAGCCGCAGGGCAGATCTTATTTGGATAGGTTTTAGATTTTTTGTAATAACCCGGTTAATATTTTGATAAACATCTACTACTTAGAAATTTTGGAATCTTTTGAAGCAGATCTGACTTTAGCAGCCGATAACACTGGCCAATCAGAAAAAAGAAGGTTGACAATTGAACGGGCACAAAATCGATAAGACTGTTAAAAAAGAGCGATAACAACAATGCCGTTTAAAACGGTCAAAACCCGTCATCGAGCGAAGTGCGTATATTATACTGCATGTTCAAATGCAGCTCATTTGGAGAAATTAATGTGCCACTATTTCTAATATAAAAATTACGGCGGTAGTTGTGTAGCTTTATTTTATATTGCGTTTAGAAGTTTCGCTAAATAAACTAAAATACATATAAATAAATAATACTAGGCAATCCACACAGCATAGATGATGCTCCAAGCCCCAAACTAAGCAGGGCTTGTGTTATGGGTACTAGATGACTGATATACTTCATACAAATACAATAGATATTTATATACATAGAAAATACCCAGAACACCCGGAACAAATATTTGCAGATCGTACAAATTTGTTCCAAGGCGGGAATTGAACCCGCAGCCTCCTGTGTCGCAGGCGGACCTTCGCCCGCTGCCACAGAACAGATATATCCCGTACAGGTACCCGCTGCACCACATCGGTCGTCATATACATAATTATACAAGATCGTGAATTTTATTGACTTTTTACAATCCTTCGCTAGATTTTCGTTAGTCTTTTTTGGTTAATAACAAAGGTATTTAGGACGAAAAGAAAAGAAAATATTTATTAAAAAACGATGAAATTCCATCTAGGCCATCAGCTTTGTACTATGAATCACTTTTCATGCTCGTTCAGGTGTGAAAAGGACGATATAATTATCTGCAAAATTGAGGTCTATTTAAATATAAGGTATTCGGTTCACCCGAAGCACACCCGTAGGCCGGATTTAGACTTACGAGAATTTTATACTTAGAATGGTATCGTATTCGCCACTGACCACTGGGCACTGTCCACGAAGCTTCATTAAATTCAGATAAACATTTTCAGCTTTATAAACAGGGACCGTGCAATATACCTAATAGATGCTACTCTACTGTTCAAGGTAGAACGGAATATAATTTGCATGTCATATTAACATCACCATTTTATTTTGAATATAAAATTTGCGCGGCAACGAATTTCCCGTGTGAAAATTGTGAATGCGAATGGAATTAACAATGAACTTAGAGTTCAGTCACGTGGTTACGAATCCTACAAGAAAGGAAAAGCAATTTAAGTTATACTACTCGATTCTCTATTCGAGACACGGTCAAGGCTTCATTAAATTCAGATTTACATCCAGAGTGCTAGTTTCAGGAACTAACTCTATGCTTGACGAAGTATGATAGCCTTGATAGAGTAATAAAAACAAAAAGTCAATGCAAACAGCGAACGATAAAGTCGAAAAAGGCAAAAAGTCTTTAATAATAAAATGATTTATTAATTTAATTCAGTTTCATAACGATAAATAGCCACGATAATAATTATAAATAACCCTTGAAACGAAACCAATTAGGCATCTACCTACATAAATGTAACTGCCTATATAAGGTCATTCATTATCAACCTGACAAACTTAAGGGGTAGGTTCCACACATAAAAAATAATACTTGAACTTTTTTTCTAAACGTTTTTTTATATACTAATTAAAAAAAAAAATTACGTTATTCGCTTAATAATTAGTTATCCTTGTTAGAAATCGAAAAGGCAGCGCTCGGCACGTGTCAGTGACCCGCGCCAAGCATTTACAAACGTCTACTTTCTCAATACCAGCCCTCAAGACAGAGAACGGTACCCTAACTTCCAATCAAAATGATCAATGTGAAGTTCTAGCAGACACTTTCTTGAATAATATGCTCTTAACACATGATTGGGTTAGTGGGGAGGAAAACTCTGTAAAAAACTCCGCTACTTCGCTAGCCTGTTCTACTCAAAATGATCCACCCCCTCATGATCCAGTAAAACTAGTACGTCCAGCTGAAGTCAAAAAATGTATTATGATTCTTAAACTACGCAAAGCATCAGGTTCTGATCAGATAACTAATATTTTGCTGAGAAATCTTCCTCAGAAAGGTATTGTCCTCTTGACTAAGCTATTCAACTCTTGTCTTTTGTTGAACTACTTCCCACTGCCCTGGAAGACAGCTAAAGTTATTGCTATTCGCAAGCCTGGTAAAGACCCCACTGACCCTATTGATTATCGTCCAATAAGTCTCTTACCATGTGTAGGGAAACTCTTTGAAAAAATCATATATGCTCGTTTGTCGAGAATAACGAGCCACATCTTAATTGATGAGCAGTTTGGATTTCGCCACGCTCATTCAACTGTCCAACAGCTTGCGAGAGTAGCTGAGTCTGTGTCACATGGTCTCAATAAAAAGGAATCGACTGGGATGTTTCAGTTGGACATCGAAAAAGCCTTTGACACAGTCTGGCATCAAGGCCTATTGCATAAAATGATTAATCTAAAAATCCCAACATCCTTAGTTAATGTTATTAAATCCTACTCCTTCCAAGTATATATAGATAGCCACAGCTCCTCTCCTAAGCCCGTGCCTGCTGGCGTTCCTCAAGGCTCAATTCTTGGGCTTCACCTCTTCTTAATCTTCATAAATGATATACCTATCCAGCCGCGCACAAATCTGGCATGTTTTGCAGATGACACTGCTTCGTTTACAACTTCCGAAGATACAGACTTAGTTATTGGTCGCCTCCAGTTGTCAGTTGATTCACTTTCATCGATTTCAACTTCCAAAAATGGAAACTAAAAATAAATGCTTCTAAAACGGAAGCTATCATGTTCTCTTGCAAAAGATCTAATCCAAAGCGAACATTAAAAATTGATGACCTTGAAATTCCTTGAAGTAACTCCGTCAAATACTTAGGTGTCATCCTAGACCGCAAATTGAACTGGACGGAAAACAGTATAAAAGTCCGCATGAAAGGTTTAAAAGCCTTAAACGCTTTGAGCCCAATCCTAAACAGGAAATCGTGCCTTAGTAGCACAACCAAACTTCGAATCTACCGAACCCTTATTCGTCCTTGCATTACTTACGCCTGCCCTGTCTGGAGTAGTACTTGTAAAACTAACATTAAAAATATTCAAGTCATACAAAATAAAGTCGTTAAGTACGCATTTAACACCCCATTTCGTACAAACCTAACCGAATTACAGTCAAAAATAAGACTTCCTTTATTAGAAACCTATACCATGTACTTAAACAAGAGCTCACACCTCACCACTTTTATGTAACAAAACATAATTAAAAATAAAAAACATTCAATCGTATTATTACTTCTTCTTATAAGTTTTAAAAAGCACACAAGCTAAAAAAAATGTTGTATATATAAAATCGTACTTTTCTAAGATAAATCTACACTGGAAAATTGGTACTAGGTTAAGTTATTTATCAAAAAAGAATTTTTAAAATTGAAAAATTGAATTGAGTGACCCGCGCGTCAATGAACCGCGGGTCAATAACCCGCGCGTCCTTGACCCGCTACGGGGCGCGCACACTCGAATATTTCATTGTTACGTCGCTTAACTCGATTCCCAACAATGATAAATAATAATTGAGCGGATAAACGTAATCGATTTTTTTTGTTTACTTGGGATTTTTAAGACAAAATAATACATGAAAAAAATATATTATAGGTACATATATTTTTTTTATGTTTGGAACCTATCTCTTAAGTTTGTCAGGTTGATAATGAATGACCCTGTATATTGGGCGTGTCAAAGTCCTTGCTCATAGTTCTTACTATCGTTAATGACCTGTAGCTACCTCATTACCATTCTAAGATGTCACGAAGCACTACACTTAGGCATGAGCATAACTCTGAGCTCAGAATGGAAATTCCTTGCTTCTGCTCTCGCGAGAGTAGGTAATACAAGATAAAAGATCACGAGCTTTTAACATGATGTTTACGTGGGTAGTGTTGTTAGTAGTTGGGTTTATACTTAGATGCGTGTTTACTTTTATCACCGTTTATGTTTTAAAAACAGCTGAGAATATCATTGAAAGTGCATTTTGCAGTTGGAGAATAGGTACACATTTATCTACTTGCTCAAAAGTGCTTAAAATCTGTAAACGTACTACAAGAACACGTAATGCAGGATTATGCTTTACATTGGACACGCACGAATAGTACCCATATTAAGTAGTTTATAATGTAGTTTATAATGTTAAAATGTTTGCTTTGCAAGTGTTGAATAGTGTGAATAGCGCATTGTTTTTTAATTTATATGAGTAGTAATAAGTATTCTTTGTTGTCATTCAATAGTAGATACTTGCATTTATACCTCATTGAATGTAAAAATTACAACCCTACCACACCCCCAAAGCAAATAGTAAAATGTGTACCTTATTTTAAGTCATTAATATTATAGTAGGTACTAGGTATAGGGTTATGACTAATAGGTACATAGGTTAGCGTCATTTTCGTACTTTTACCTACCAATATCACGCAAACAAAATTGCGAAAAGGCCAATTGTTAAATAAGAAAAAACTCGTATTAGTATATAAGTATCTAATTATCTACGTCACGCACAGTGTTTCAAATCTCTAATATCAGATTGTCTATTTAGGCGTGTAATGGAAAAATGGTGAGATAATAATAAAAAACTTACAAGAATATTTCCGTGGGTGTACAAAATATTGTTATTATAATCAATTATTATCTATATAGATCTACTTACGATCCTTCTACTTACAATCCTTACTTAAATTAATAATAATAATAAACATTAATTTTCCTTTAAAAACAAGGTTACGTCTGTTGTATTGTGTATGATGTTTTTTTCCAGTTGTATATTGTTCATCATGACAGCCTTCTAATGTTCCTACTGCTGGGACATATTCATATTGTATATTGTTTAACAAATAAAAAGTCTACATATTTACTATTTCTCATTCAGGAAAGTTTGTTTAGTTTTCTATTTACGTACCTACCTAATTAAAATATGAAATGATAAAAAAAAATCAAGCTGTATTTAAATAATGTATTTAGTGTACCTATGTATGCCAAAAGAAGAGACATATTAGTGAAAATGTAGTAGTTGTAGATAGGTTAGTTATTAACTAACTAAAACTAGATTAAATAATGTAGTAAATAAATAAGTGTATAATTCTTTGTGTGTGAAAATGTACTTGAGTAGGTAGTGTAGTTTATCTAAAAATAAAACTTGTGTATCTAGTGGAGATGTACTTACGTTTAAATAAAGTTGTAACGCTATTATACCTTACAATTTGTTTTTAAATTATAGACGAGAAATACACATTCAGTGTTGAGTTTTTTTTGTTGAATATGTATGTAGGTTGTACCTACTACATCTAAATTAAACCCGCTAGAACTTTATACCTTTATTAATTATTTAGTTATTGAGTACAGTACCATATTAAACACATTTTTTTATAGATTCAACGAAGCACCAACTTCTCTTTATTGCATATAGAAAGGGCGCTGTAAAGTTTAGTTCCACGTTTGCCAGATTTTTAAATTAAATTTGGCGAATGTAGACCCAATTAGATCATTTAGATGTTTGTTTCGCTCACCATAGTCAGACGTTGGTATATTGAACGCAATAACAGAACTATTCCATTGATCCCTGATTCCGATCCATAATAAATATTCATGACGAAGATATCAGCTCAGTCTAGCGGGAAGCATCAGCACTCAGCAATCACAATCAGAATCTGCCTAGTAAGTACAAGCCTTGGTCTAATATTATAATTCTAATTGATAGCAAAATTCAAAATATGGCACGGCAAAGGGAGAATCATGTTTAATTTGATTAGGCATTTATTTATATTATACTTAGATAATGTTTTTGTACCTAGGTACTATTAATTTATTTTAGTTCTTGGACATGCCGGATTCCTCACGATTCACCGTTTGAGAGCACTGGCATTGTACATTTTTTTTTAATCCATTGGTGTACGACCGTTTTTTTGAACCCATGACCTTTGGATCGGTAGGCCAGGTCACTATCACTAGACCACCAGTGCTCTCTTGATCTCAATTATTTCTGTCAAAATAATTCTTTTATGACATTGGACTGGACATTGGATAGACTAATCCAAGACGTTAATGAACGTTAATGAACGTCTTGGATTTGCTTCACATAGTCCAACTCTGATTTACATAATGTTTAAAAAAAAACTAATGAATCTTTGATATTCTTAGGTCACAATAATACTTGATAATATATAAACAGTGCAGAGTAAAGCAGTAAAATATTATGTGAGCTTCAAAAGGTTACGCGCTTGTTGAGTCATCAGTGGAAACTCTTTATAAACCCTTTTGCACATTCAAGAATTTGACAATATATCTGATCGATGTGATTGTTAGCAAAATGACGGTAATTTAGTTTAAAAAAAACCTGCTAATCTGCTGTAAACTTTACCGTATATCTATCTACTATTTGCTACAAGCAAAAGGTAAGTTTGCCTCACAGCTAAACACCTAATAAATAGTTCATTCTAAAATTAAATCTCTAAGTAGAATACTAATTTTAATACCTTAGGAGAAGGCTTTAAATAACAAATTCTTCATCTTTGTTGATTCCAGAATGTAGGTATCTAAGTAGGTATCAAATTCACACATTCAAGGGAACATACTTAATACCAAACTAGGAACACAAATGAAAGCGTTGACGATGACGACCGCACGTCATCGCCCTCCTCCTTGGCAAGAAAATATCAAGGTTCTAAGTAAGATATTAAGTTTTATAAAAACTTACCTAATTAAAACATTTAAACTTAAAACTCCTACGTAATGATACAGTGAAAAAAAATATGAGTATGTGAGAGGGTGTGTTTGTAAGTAGCTATGTGGATGTCAAAGTTCCTTCAAAGTGTATGATCGTTTATTTGTATAAAAGAAGAAAATACTAATAATGATACTGTGGAAAAAGAAATATGTGAGTAGTGAGTGTGTGTGTTTGTAAGTATGTGGATGTCAATGTTCCTTCAAATTGTATGATCGTTTATTTGTATCTAAGAAAAAATTTCCTCAAGAGAAAAAAAGTCACACAAAAGTGGCTCGAGCTTATTATGTTAACCCTGGTTGACGCAGTCAGGGGTTTTTATTATCAGTACTTTTTCCTAAAAGGTAAGTTGGAAAGTATTTTGATTTTGTTACGAAAGCAACCAACAAACCGTCTAAAATAGAAAAAGTTTTTTTTCCAACTTTCTTTCATCCGATCCAGCTCCTACACATCAATGTAGGTACTTCATATAACTATCTAATAATGCAAGCATACCAAAATTGAGTACCAACATACTAATACTACAAAGTATTCTGTAGATTGTAAAATATTTGGAACAGACAATATTTACATATCTTCTAAATGCTTATGGACTTTTTCCAGTAAACTAATCTAAAATAACAGAAAACGCTAATAGAATTACGATTTGTGAAATAAATAACTACTTAGGAACTGAACGCGCATAGTCAGTCATGCACAGAAACCGATGTAAAACTACGTAACAACTCATGTTTGTCAAACTATAGTTTGACATCGATTTGACATAAATACTCGTCAAAAGTAAAATAAAAGAGTCATATTCTATTTTTCTTGGGTTCCTTATAAGTGAAAAAAAAAAAAACGATTAAAAAATGATAGTAATCGTAGTTTATGAAGTAGATCACAGAAACCCTAAGGTATTTCAAGACAATTTTATTTTGATGGGTAGGTAATTAAACTTATTTTATCAGTTCCTTACTCCTGTTTTCGATTGATAGAGTTTTTCTCTTAAATCTGGTCTAAGGTTGGATGACCACCTTGTATCTCGTATAAGCCCTATTCGCAGAATAAACCGTATTACTTAATCTATGATTAACTTGACATTTTACTTTTGACATTATCTTATTCCCAAAATAGTTATATCGGGTCAAATCCACACATCACACCGGTATTGAACCGCGCGGCCGTCAAAGTGGAGCGGGACGTTTGAAATAAAAAAAGTATGCGTTTAAAAAAAATGCACGCATGCTTTTTTTCCATGCGACGATATATATATATATATATATCTATATATCATCATTTCGATTTTGATAAGGCAAAGATATATCTTTTTGTTATCTAGGGCCCATTGCATTGCATGCATGTATCGCGTGGTGGATTAAGACCCAATCACTCTCGCCTGAGAGTAGGCCAGTGTCCCAGCAGTGGGACCATTAGAAGGCTGTCATGATTGCATTGCATAATAAATTACAAGTTCAAAATACTAGTGATTTTGTATGGAAAAACGCTCTTATTATTATCTTGTGTACTTTATTAGGCATTAGCCCCTGATTGTTTAAACTTTTATGCTATAAAGCGAGTTAGCTATCAAAGGCAACTATAAAGGAATTCGACGCTTCTTTGCATTCTAAAGCTAAAGCACTGAGTTTAGAAACTCCACTGTTTCGAGGTTCTTTTATAGATGGGTTACAAATTTTTAATATCTCCTTAGTTCTTTGAGAGAAATTATTATAGTTTAAGGTAAAATACCTGTCTGTTTTTTTTACTCAGGGTTATGAGTATTAAAGTATGAAGTAGGTAGTTACTTTATTTGAAGATAGATTTATTCCACTTGAGTGGGTAGAGTACTTAGGTTAAGGACAGGATTAAAATAATTACTATTGATATTTTGCTATTGTTAATTTTGATGATTTATGTATGTTAATTTTTAATGATGGGGTAAAATTGTAGGTACAATTAAAATTGTAAGTATAAGAGTATGTGTTTTTAGTAAAAGTCTGGGTATTTTCTGGCAAACTTACTTATTTTTAATTATGTATAAATACGGCATAAGATATAATTTCGGCCTGCTTGAGTGTGGTTAACAACTTTTTGTATTTTTATATCAGGTAAAATGAGCACACATTTCTTAATTTAATTTATTCATTGTATTATTGCTTGGCTTGCTTCCCGGATTTAGGGGACTCCGCAACAAATCCGTCCTCCTCATGCTCCCATGTCGAAAATTCTGAAATAGAGGTAAAATATTGTGATATGTTCCGGATGCTCGTTGCTCACCCAGGGTAATATTTTATGTTCTTTGCATTTATATTCGAGACAGTCGAGTTTTGCCAACGAATATAATGGGAATTGGTAAATTAAGTGGAATTATCAAAAGAGACAGCCGGAATAATGGCTTCAAAAGCCAAGCAAAAACTTATCTGAACACAACTGTCATAGTACTTGACTAAAAAGGTAATTAGTTATCCTTTGATATGATCGTTCTTTTTTTAAAATTACCTCCAAAAACCGCAGGACATTTATAAAAATGCTCAAACAAACAAATAAACGAGTTAACGGTACCTTTTGTGTTTCTTTTTCATCTCAGTGAAAGTAAATACACAGCTTCTAGGTGTAAGCAGAAGTATTTTATCAGCCAACTTTTAAAGTCCTATTAATATTTTAAATGCAAATGTTTGTGAAAGGTATGTTACCTTATGTTTTTATTTAAATTACGCTGTAAGCCTTGAACACATTGCGATAAAATTTTATACGAATGTAATGCAGGAAACAGCCGGTGCGGACCCACTAACTTATTAATTAATTTATTTTTGGTAAAATGTATAGTTCGCACAGCGGATCTAGGCTTCCGTGAAGTTAGCCGTTTGTGATGCGCGAAGACAATTTAGTTTGAAAAAGCTCCATTGCGCATCGAAACGGCTAATTTCACGACGGCCGAGATCCGTTGTGAGAACTATAAATGCCTAATGTGTGTCCATAAAAAAACATAAAGATGGCCTATTTTTATTAGGTTTATTTTTACCACATGAAATAATTTTATTCTCGCCAACGTTTTCGTCCTTTATGTTCAAAACAGGAAAGTATTTATACCTAAAAGCTAGAGGTCAAATATCTGTTCTGTGGTCAAGTGTAAAATATCTTTTACTTAAGTAAGTGAAAAAGGTTTTAGTGAAATGGAATGAGAATAGACTACAAATAATGGAGGGCTTGAATCTAAAGTCCGGAGAATCCATTAAGCGTCTAGTGCTCATTAAGACTCGTTAGATTCAAACAAATCTCAAGTAGGTATTTCAGTAAAAACTTTGAAGTAGTCCGATAACTGAAGTGAAAGTACGCCTACCAGGGTAATTAATAACCAAATTCGTAATATTTCTGTGTCGAGTCGTGGCACACAGACAAACGTCAGCAATACCCAAACCATGGAACTAATAAGTACTGTACGTAACCAAAACCCATAAAAACCAACAAATTGCTTAATCAGATCATAACCACATAAGTTGTAAAGCCGACATCAGGCGTAGGCTCTGGCATATTTTTCAACATAAATAAAAGCCCGGGGACACACTCTACATTACAAAGTTCTTATGTTACCGAATGACTATCAAACAATGCACAGCTGTAAGGAAAATAAAAAAATATATCTCTAGTATAAAACAAAGTCGCTTTCCGCCGTCTGTCCTTCTGTATGTATGTAGTATGTACGCTTAGATATTTTATAAGTACCCATGTAAAGCCGGGGTGGGTCGCTAGTATGATCTAAAGTGATGAATTCAGTAGTAAAGCTTGTGATATTACGCGGATGAAGTGTAGTTATTGCATAGTTTTGAGAAGCAAAGAAAATATACTCATTCAATGGATCTACGACTACGGGTGTCGTATATAAGATTCTTAGATTTATCGTTATTAACTAAAATAAAATCTGCAAGACAGTAGGTAGATTTATTTATAAATATTTACGCAATGTAGTTTTACTTACAAAAAGTATACAAAGTTCTATGCAATCTATCTTTCAAAAGCCGAGTGATTTAAAAGTTCCACGCCATTATTCAGACACACAGTAAACTCAACGCGCGAGTTAAGTGTATCAGTATAAGTATACAGGGTGTAAAAGACGACTGCCGAAAACAAAACGGGGTGGTTCAGCACTCCAAAAAGCAGTCGGTCCCGGCTTTTTCAAAGTTGTTAGGCCATGATGACAGAGGCCTTCGGGCAGCTTAGAAACTCTGTCACCAGAATTGCCCACTGACTCATACGAATTTACGTTGTTAGCACTCCAAAACCCAACCAAAAAAAACAGCTGTTGTCCGATAAAATTATAACAGGACAAAGAAGGCGCCCCGGCGCGTGGCGCGGCGTCGCAGGAATCTCCCGTCTCGCTCGAGCGTTCGGTATCATCTGTTCGTGCTGTACATTGATGTTATTTGATTTTATCATCATAAATAAATCAACATTATTTTTTGCTATATATTTTCAGAATCATGGTCCCAGTTTTCGGTAGTAGTATTTTTACACTCTGTATATCAGGAATGCCACATAAATTGACTTTTTCTATTTCGGTGAACCTAAGAAAAATTTGATTCGACATTTCGAGTTGGTATAAAATACGTGAGATGAGCTCATATGTAATTTTGATGACGTGTTTACTTCGCAAACCGTCATAAATAAAAATATGTTTTGTAAAGGCGCAGTTTATTACGTAGGTTCTAAATAAATAATAACGGGTCTTTAACATTTTATACCATATTTTATCAGAATCTTTGTTTTATTGAGATAAGTTGGTAGGTAGTAGGTATAGACCAGGTACACACTCCACATCAATAAGTATATTTGCATCATATTTTTGTCAAAGAATGTTGAAAAGTCAGTAAAATTGAAGATGTGTAACTTTGTTGAATAATTTACATGTTTTATTACTTGTGTATTACATTATACATATTGTAGGTGCTTAAGATATTTATTTATATTATCTTTATTTAAATATCTAACCTCAAACTCAATGGACCGAGGAGATAGTGGTCACAGGAAGTCGGTGAATGATAGTGGCTTAAGATCGACATAGTGGCATTTTTTGAGGAAGGCTAAAACCAGTTGTGAACGAAGTACTAAACACTTCTTCATTAACACTATAAAATAGTTATATTTTATCAAACATTTCAGGACGTTTTTCAGACATAAATAATGGAAATTTTATCTTGATGAGAAAAGTAGCCTCCTACTCCTACCTGTTTGTGCAGATTTGGCTCAAATAATATTGGAAAAGGCCATCATTTACTCATATGAAAACAATTTTTACCCGAACCGCTATAATAAGTAGGTACAAGCAGCAATACAAGTGACAGACAGTCAGTATTGTAAAGCAAATCAGTTTGCATAGCTTGAAACGAAACACTCTAAACTTTTTCATGAAAACACCATTGCATTCAGCTAACACTGTTATGTTAAGATTGTTCAAAACGAGAATAGTACCAAGTACATAAAAATCAGTCTTAACAGACCGGAAATGTAGCTGATAACGAATTTTACGTAGACGTAGACGCACTAAAGGGATAATTTTCTTTTCGCACTCCGCTCATTGATTACTTCTAAAATACCTTGCTTGCTTGCTTAATTATTTTTTTTATACAACTGAAGTGGCAACCATGCGTACGGCCCACAAGATGGTAAGCGGTGACCGCAGCCTATGGACGCTTGCAATACCAGAGGTATCACTCGCGGGTTGCCACCTTGAGGCTAAGATCGAAAGCCTCATGAGCCAGTAATTTCACCGGAAACCATACCCTTCACACCGGAACACAGCAATGCGAGCATTACTGCTTGGCGGCAGAAATAGGTATTCTAAAAATAACCATGTTTAACATTAACATTTATTACAAAAAGTAACTCGTTTTTGTTACTCACTGTTATTGTTTATTTAAGGTGGGCAATGTTCGGCAGATTGCCAGTTAAGCTACGCTTACGTTATTTTGATAAGCTTTATGAAATTGTAAACAGTTTGTTCTAATGTTTTTCGTAAAGGGCTCTAGCAATTAGAATACATAATATAAAATATACAATAGCATTTAGAAACAGTTCACGGGTTAAAGATTTATGCGGTCAATAAAAATATAATACATAAAATATAATTAGCTTAGCGCGTCTTGAAGGTTCCGTTGGTCTCATTCGCTCTTGTATGTTTTTATTCTCCATTTAGGGATAAGTATCCGTCACATCAACAAGCAATGAGATACCTAAGTCTCTGACTCAAAAAATACTTCTACTTTTTGAAACTTGCAAGAATCATTTAATAAGTATGTAGTTTACATATCATTTTGCTTACTAAAATCATGTTGTAAATGGAATTGCTTTAAAATCGACTAGCAGTCCGTCCCAGCGGGTGCAATGACGGTTTCATTCACCCGTGCGAAGCCGGGGCGGGTCGCCAGTAATAAATATATCCTATGTTACAAAATATACCTACAGCAATCCGCTATTAAAGGTCGAACACCCAATCAGAGAACCAAAAGAGATTGGTGTTCAACCACAGTGTAATAGTTTAACGGTTCAACCCTGAGGTTCAACCTTTTATGGTATCAAACAAAATGCAAAATTTTGAACCTTATATACTTAATGCTATTAATTCTACGTAAATTCTAATAAATTTTACGTTTAACTATGACGTTATTACTATCAAGCCGTGTCTTGGACACGTTTTGGCGTGAATTTTTACATTCATTTAAATCGCGTTTTTTACTATTAAACCATTCATTTCTTGAATATTATGTTATTTTTAATATAAAGTAGATACTTCTGAACACAATACAACAGTTTTTCAAAATCAGTCATTATATCTATTGCTCCAACTTACAAGAGAATAATGGCGATCTCATGGTTGGAAATTCTCATTTGCCCGGTTATTTCACTGGCTACAGTGTCTTTCAAACCTTAATACCGTATTTTTGCACACGACCTAAAATCATGAAACTTGGAGGGTACTCCTCTTATACTCGTAGTGTATGTGTGCATTATTATAAAAAATGAATTCCGAAAATCAACTCTTATAGGACGCAGCGGTAGTTGAAGTTTGTATAAAAAACTCAACACAGGTAGTGCAATAGTGAAACTAAACAATAAACTTGTGTAGGTCTCTACACCTCGAAGTCTCGAACAAACTTAGTTCTCAAAGTTTTTCTAAAGCGTGAGTTTGTACAGCATCCTGGGGTCGTCTTATGTTTCATGCCACCTGCTTTACTTGGTCTTGGAGTTTACATTAAAATATTTAATTTTAAGTTTATCAACTCAGCCAAGACTCCTTTCGGTACCTTAACTAATAGGTGCAGGTTTTTTTTATATCAAGGAAAATGAACGTCAGAACGTTATGAGTCAGTGGCCAACTCTATAGTAGTACTATGACCGCCCAAAGGCCTCTGTTATGGCCTAACAACTTTAAAGAAGCCGGGAGCGCGTGCTCTTCGAAACGCGGAAGCGCTCAGTTGAAATTGCCACTGGCGGTCACCCATCCATATCATGACTACGCGAAACAGTGCTTAACTTCGTTGGTCTGTTAGGTATGCATAACAGCTACGTCACGAAAGCGAGACAGAAAATCACAGTACTGCACAATTAGCACTGATCGTACAAATTTTAGAACATATGAGTTAATAAAATTAAAGTTTTTGTTGTAAGTGTAAAATTTCTAATGAGCAATAAAATCTCTATAAACCGAACTTATTTTGCATGTGGCCTTTTCCGAAGAACATTCTTAGGGTTATCGATCAAGAGGACCAGTGATATCCGAAATTACATCGGGTTTACTAAAAGGTTAGAAGTAATATTGCAGTAAGTACGTTAGATCCGACCCTGGGGCAGCGTGGTTTCCACGCCTTTAGCTAAGAGCAATAAAAGTAACATTCGAGTGCCCGAGGTCCGCTTATGGATGAAGGTTCGAGGGCATAACATTAATCTGTACATCTGTACCCTGATTGTGAACTTTTGTTTTTGCGCGTTTTTTTCGAATTCTATATATTACTGTAAGGCACACACCTACACTAACGCAATATCACGAATTTTGGAATATAATTCATTGCTTAATTTTTATAATAATACGTAAAGTTTTTAGTCTGTGCTTTGCCTTGATGAGGATTGGACCACCGAGTACATATCACATGCGGAAAAATAGTAGAAAAACCAAAAGTAGTAGTAAAGGTTTTATAGAAAGGGATTCCTCCATTCATCCACCAATCCGCATTGGGTCCGCGTGGTGGATTAATACCCAATCACTCTCGCCTGAGAGTAGGCCAGTGTCCCAGCAGTGGGAACATTAGAAGGCTGTCATGATGAATTCATCTTTACAGAGAAGTGTCTCCTCTGTGGAATGTAAAGAGCAAAGAGTTGCGAAGAAGACTATCACAGGACACCTATATAAGACTACTGTGACTGACAACCTAGTATCAATCGATGGACTTTGATGAAATCTCAGAATGATATAAAAATGAAGATGAAAAGAACAACTTAAACTAAAATAAACAAAAGACAAAAACTTAAGGATAACAGTACAAACTTAAGAACAGGCGGTATTGTCTTGGTTGTATTGGTTGTATTGTATTGTAAAGACTCTAGACTGTCCTTTAGGCAAAATATAAAAAAATACATCGCGAACGAAAAAATTTACAAACCTACATAAACGTTACTCAGAGGTATAAAAATGTGCATGACAGAGGCCTTCGGGTGGCCTAGAAACTTTGTCACCAGAGTTGGCCACTGACTCATACGAACTTACTTACTTTAGAGGTATAAAAACATAATTTTGGATGAAAAAAGTATCGCATCTCCGCACGTGGCTCAATTTCAGAGATTGTAAAGGGTGCCACGAAAGTTAAGCTTTTTTTACGATCACCATTATATCCGGTTCACTGGTCTGCACACCCTTTTTTGACTGCGTTTAACAGCAAGATGACGTAGATTGCCATACCTTACGAAATAAGGGAATAGGTTCGGAATTAAGGGATAGGTTGATAATGAATGACCTTATATATATATATAGGCAATCTGTAATAAGATTTTGCAGAAATCTGCAAATAATATGAGACAGCAAGCAAAATCTAAATTATCTATCAAAATAAGTTGGATTCTGGCAGATATCACCTATTGTATTGTAATACCGATTAGCCTAAAAGTTTTTCTGTCTAAATTATTTTTATGTGGTGTGTTAAAAAGTATTATTCATTATGGTTCGTATAGTTGTAGGCACCATTCAGATTAGTATTTCTTACGCAATTCATTTTTATCTAAGTTAGAATGTAGGTAGGTATTTTATAATGTCTGCAGATTAGCGCGCGAGCACGTATTCCTAGATAAACTTTGATTTTCATGTGAGCCGAAAAGCTTTTGAAATGAGTTGAATGACATGATTTGATTCGTTTCTCATACTTTACACGAAAGTCTGATTGAAATTGTGCTTCAAGCAAGTCTTGATGGTCTGACAGTTTCTCTGTGATCTTGGTTTCGAAGTTGGTTTGTTGTCTGTTATATCCCTACATTAATATACGAATATGGCATACGTAGGGCATTGTAAGCATTTCTTAAGCTCTAAACAGTATAGCGATTGGCCTGAAGTACCTCAGTCTGCATCTAGTCTCTACCCTGAACATTTGTTTTTTAAATATAAAATCCTATTCTAAATCAACGTTTTTCTAACAGTTTTTAAATAAAAGACATTTTCTTTTCCAATCAATTTATTTGTTTTTTTTTTCTGAAGTCTTACCAAAATATTGCCTAACAAAAAACTTTTTTACTCTTTAAATTATTTCAAATTGGATGGTTGTAATTTTGATCTATAGGTAATATATTTTCCGTTATTGCTGACCCTTTAGCACTAGAAATCAATAACATTATTCTACCTATGACCTATGACGCCTACGTTTGATCACGATGCATGGTTCTATTCACGCTGGCGGGAAACTGTCACATTTTCCTTTTGTGAGTTTAGTGTAGCATCTGTTGTTAGAGATAGGTAAGGATATCCACATAATCAAATTGTGAGCTTACCACTCCTAGTCGAGTCACGTCCGGCGGTGACAGACACAGTCGCCAACGTAAATTATTATTATGGCGCTTTAATATAATTACGTGGATTATTAGATGTATCTGCTCTTTGTTAACTTGCTTGTTTGTGGCATTTAGCTTGATGGTACCCGAGTAATGTATTAGGTACCGCAGATAGCTGCTAATTTTTAATTTTGCCAAGGAACATCGTTAGCATGTAGATGCCTACTACATTATTAATCTATTTCGCATACATAATAATGATGATACTATCCTATTCTGTCTGTTAGTGCATAATTTGTACAACCATTTAAGCACACAGATTTGCTAGAGACTCCAAAACTGATCTAACAGAAAAGGACTGAGCCAGCTGATTGTCAGTCAAGTAATTTTAGTTAATTTCTGTTTTTATTTTTACCTATTTTAATATGAATGGAAATACACCGACCGTTCTCCAGAGTAAATCGTCTGATCCCGACTTAAAAAACAGCAAAAAAAAAAATACTAGACATCAAAAAATTAAACCACAAAGAAGTAGCCACTTATACAACCAATATTCCTTATCCAATTTGTACCCAACAAAAATACAAAGTCAAAGAATTTCATATTTCATAACGTAAAAATAAGAGTAGGCACCCTACCTACTATTTGGGTACATTGGTTTTTAACGAATATTTTAATTCCAGGCTGTCCTTATGTAAAAGAATATTAACCTTAGGCATTTCATAAGGTCGACTTCGCAGCAGGAAATCCTTTTTACTCGGTTTCTCTGGTCTGGTGACTTGTGAACGAAACGACCCTTTTATTTTAACCAAATCAACAACAAAGTACCGACCTACACCTACACACTTACCACCCTATTATTAAAAGAAACTATTATATAATTTTAGGGGCTTGCAAGTATTTCCTAGTCATTCCTATGTTTATGAACATTGACGATAAAAGATTTGAAAGACACATTAGCTAGCAGAAGTTTATAGTATGACTATGAATACCTTTAGATTAGAGCTTTATTACGGTTAGTATCTGTTATCATATCACAGAAGAACGGCCGTCGAACCACGCAACACGAAACGCTGAAAGGAAACAAAAGGCTCGTGCTGTAAGTAGTGATAGGAGACTAAATTTCAAAAAGACGTTATTCATCCATACACTATCCAATTTTTCTCTTACGCAATCCCCTAAGGCAATAAACATCCTTTAACGTTACGTCACGGTAAATCCATATTAATAAAAATTTCCATCAATAGGAGTAAATCAGATTCTCTCAAGGGTAAGTGAAGGGTTAGACTCTTATTTAAATAGAATATTTTTACTTTATTTGTACCGTCTCGTCAGTCGCCGTGGGTCTAACCAAGAAAAGTTTTACATTTTACGTTTACAATCTATGTAAAAACGGTCTTTTGAATCTTTTGAATGCTCTTTTCATTCTTTTTTATTTGAGTTTTAAACCAATATAACACATACAAATGATCGTACGTATTTAGGTATTTATTCGTGTGGGAAGAGCACTTAAGACGCTAATATTTTGTAAATTAATAAGTACAAAAATATAAATAACGTGTACGTGCATACCCATAATAACATAACCACGTTTTTAAAAGAAAAACTTTATTCTTATCCAATTTGTTTCGGAGCATAACATTCTAACCTGATAAACAACGTTTCCTTGAAAATGAGAAATTAATTTTAAACGAGACAGCTGAGTGAGACATTAAATTTATGTGGTGAATGGAGCAGCACGCTCGTACTGACACGGGTCTCCGGTTACACAGTCGAGGGCAGGGGCTGGAGGGACATAGAGACGTGATTCCCTTAACAATGTTTAAGGTTAAGGGCCTCTTACTCAACCTTTTTATGAGAATAAACAATAATAATACGGTTACCTTCCAACGAAATGCTTTGAATTTATTGAAGAGATGCGACTGGCTTCCAGAAGAGTACCTAAAGATAAATACGCAAACATCTTCACGAATTTCATGGTAAAACTCGTATAAATTATGCTAATGCTGTAAGCAACCTAAAGGTTTCAAAAGGTTTGTTTTCATTTTTAAACAACATAGTATAAATAGCCTTGTTCTTTTTCGTTTTTACTCTTAATCGAGGTCTTTCTTAACAAATACGTCTCAGGGTAACAAACGCAGTGCATTGCCACGAATAAAAAAATACGCTTTGGAAGGCACTGCAACTGTTATGGTCTTATCCCACGCCTGACCATAACAGTTGCAGTGTTATCTTCAGGCAAACTTGACTTGACTGGGCAGTCCCGTAACTTGCTGACAAAAAAAAAACTATTATGAATAAGTTGACAGGTTTGGATAGATTATAATAAAATAATTTCTATGATCCGACGGACATCTATACCATAATAATAATATTATAAAGAGGAAAGATTTGTATTTTTGTATTTTTGTTTGTTACAAATTAACTCAAAAACTACTGGTCCGATTTCAAAAAATATTTCACCCTACATTATTCCTGAGTAACATAGGCTATATTTATTACTAGCGACTCGCCCCGGCTTTGCACGGGTGCGGTTTCATTGCACCCACGCGAAGCTGGAAAGGACTGCTATTAATACTATAATTATTATTATTATTAATAATAGTGAGTAAACTGACAGTTTACTTATATTTGACATTTCTTATTCTGCAGTAGGTATTCCAGATGTTGGTCGCATGCACCTTTATTTTTTATTTTTTATATATTGAATAAAAATAAGGCTTTGTCGCTGAGAGACCACACCGCCCAATCGGAAATCCAACCTTAGAGTGCTATACTTAGTTAGTTAGCTAAGGTTGGATTTCCTACGGACATTAATAATAAGGGGGTAACCAATAGTACAACTGGAATACCTACTGCAGAATAAGAAATGTCAAATATAAGTAAACTGTCAGTTTACTCACGAATAACTACTAGAATACAGGAGAATATAGTGCCTATTCAAGTTTGGTCGAATTCTACCTAAGCCTCTTCCTCACTAAAGATGCTTTGTTTATGGAAGTGTACTAAAATTTTACAAAGATTTGTGTGTGTAAGGCCAAAATTTAATTTAAGTTTGTCACTATTTCGTAGAGAAAACAATAGACTACGGAGCTTATACTACTAGACTGACTGATGCTATGAAACTGCCAAGCTGCTGCCAAGTCACGGGAGATAACGAATATAAAATTTTGATACGATCGATAAGACACGATCTAATAAACTACTTTAGTGCTTTTACAGCATGAAAAGTATGTTGTGTAAGCTTACCTATTTATTCAGAGAGTTTTGTTAAGTTTGCTGTATCTTCTACGCTGGCACTTTTGTACAATTTCATAACTTTCATATCCGAACTTCGATACTGCGGTATACTTTGTATCTTTTCCAACTTCAAACACTTTAATGCCTCTAGCAACTTAGATCTTAGGAGTGTTGCTTTGTTTGTAGATCCTTTTTGTGCTTTTGATGTCATTTTGCCTTCAGGCCATTTTCTCAGAATATCTATTGCTCCTTGATGCTCGTCACAAACAGTTAATGTTTTATGTTCGGTACAAGCATCTTTTTTACAAATGTTGGAGTTCGAGGTTTCGGTGTAGCGATCTAAGTAATTTACTTTAGGAATACTAGTGGATTTACTAACTTTTTTGTAATGTTTTGAACATTCGGAGCATTGTGCTGATAGTTGATATTGCTTTTTCAATCCAGTCCCAACTTGCGTTTGTTTGTATCGTTGCTTTGTTAACTGTGAACTACACGACGGCACAGGAGAGCTTTCAACAAGACTGTGGGTTTTGGAAGAAACTTTGTTTGATATTTTTACAACATCTTGGTTTTCTTTGGTTGTGATTTTAGATGAGGTTATGACAGTAGCCTCACCACTAGGTTCTTTCCTGAAAATGTGTTTTTGAAGTGAGCTTATGAACGTTGTTGATGGGTCATTGACGAGTTGTCCTATACCCCATAGAATACTAGACATTATAAAAGATTATCATAGAATAATGGAATAATGACCATCTGCTGTGGCATTTTACGGTATTGTCTATGGCTGTGACCACAGAGTAAATTGATATAATATGGCTGTGATTATGGTACGTACATTGTTTGTTGTATTCTGTGCATACGTAAACAGAAAACCTACTTACCTCAACTACCCTGAGGAGCTACCAAAGAGTATTTTAATTTACGCAGTACATAAAAAATATTCTTTAACGTTCCAAATGCTTACTATATCTAAGGATGACATAGATCACATTACCATGACCCATGACAAGCCCACGACCCAAAAGAACATTATACAAAATCATTTAAACTCAGAATAATCACTACCACTACGACCGCTACGACCCTGCTACGGACCGATTGTCTGTAATTTTGGATAGTAACTTTTCTACTTGCGTATTTTTTTTTACTGCGTAAGCAGTAACTAATGACCGATACCTAAATATAAATAGGTAGTTATTATTTTTATTATGTCTAGTTTGTTGTGTATTTAGATAATATTTAGCTGTTATGTTTAAAATTTTAATGTATAGTATACAAAGATGTTTTTTTGACATTTCTAAGTCTACGAACACATAAAACATTTTTTTTTAATACAACTGAAGTGACAACCAAGCGTACGGCCCACAAGATGGCAAGCGGTTACCGCAGCCTATGGACGCTTGCAATACCAGAGGTATAACTCGCGGGTTGAGGCTAAGATCGAAAGCCTCATGTGCCAGTAATTTCACCGGAAACCATACCCTTCACACCGGAACACAGCAATGCGAGCATTACTGCAGAAATAAGTTTGGTGGTAGTCCTTTCCCGGACGAGCTCTATCACAGAGAACTCTACTACTCTTAAAAGTGCATTGTAATTGTGCCTATTGAGAAATATACGAATTGAATTGCAATGAATTAAAATGTAGGGCCTTTGGGTTTTGTTTGGTTCCTGTTGGCGGGGCCACTACCGTACCTACAGACAGATATATAAAGAAAGTCGTTTAATAGCTCAAAATCGGTCGCAAAAATCGAAAGCCTATGTCCAGCAGTGGACGTCTATCGGCTGATATGTTGATGATAATGGCGTACTTATAGGTCAATGAAAGAATAAGCGTACGAAGTGGTTGTCTGTTTATCAAATTTGGTTTCCAAATCTAGGTTTAATCTATTATATAAGGTGTCGTTTTTGATATTACATAAACTAAACTTAAACTGACTTTAATTATCGTGGTCCTTTGTATTAGTAATACACTTAGTAATTTACAATGACTTTAGTTAGTTTAGTTAAAACTTTTAAATTATAGGTACCTAATATAACTTTCGACCGCAATGTGTTAGCAGAAAAGTCACACGACTACCTTTTCTACAAGACCTACACTTAAGAGTACTCCGAACCCTCAGTCCAAATCTCTACATAATTTGACACTTTTTGGCCGTTTTGTACAATCGTAGTTGTCGATACGTATCGAAATTACAAGTTCGATTGAAATAAAAAAAAAAATAAGTAATAATCAGAGATAAAGTAGAATCAGAATAATACATAATTTTGTGGCTGATGCTGTGTTTTGATTTTTAAAAAGATTAAAAAATTTTTTTTTACGTAAAATCAAATCATATTACTAATACATTCAAATTTTCTAATCAGACTTGTTATTTTAAATTGGATCCACAACTACGATTGCTTATATATTTTAACTTGTGATTTATAAGCCTACTGCGAGTGGATTCAATCAACTAATAAGAAATGTAAAATACAATTAAACTGTTAGTTTACTCTCGAATAACTACGGGAGTGTAGTGGCTATTCAAGTTTGGTCGAATCTAACCTAAGCAAACTAATAAAAAAACGGGTAAGTAATAAAAGTGTTTTATTATCTCCTACTGCCCGCAAACACAAGTGCATATTCAGGTCAGTGAAGAGAACTATGAAAGACAAAGCTCACTGCTGATCAACTTCAGCCTTTGTTTGTTTACGAGCGGTAGGTAACAAACAGTTTGATTTAGTTATTCAAGTCGATAACCGGATCTGCCGGCGGATATTGCCTCAGCAGCGGAACTTTGACGGCAGACAAGAAGGAATTTCAACAAACAACGTCACTTGATAAAATGGAATTTAATTACCTCTTGTAAAACGTAGAGACCTTATTCTGGACCTACCTAGGGGTAAATGAATGAGTTATTGGCTGGCACTAGTTATTGGCTACTTCATACTCAAACACTTCCTAAAAGCTACTGATGCTAAGTACAATATCTCCCTTCATTCTAGAGAATAGTTTACATACTTATTTAGCTTTAATATTTGTGCCGATTTGTACCACCTTTCGAATAATTTCGTATAAAAAAATCATAATTGATTGACAATCGGCAATCCGGCTACTATGGTGGGGTTTTGTTGTGAAAACGGTAAGGATTGCGTTTGACTACAATTCGAATTAAACTTGTCTCATACCTCGTATCTCTGTAGTTGATCCATATTTCGTTACTATTTAAGTTGTTTTATCTTAATTTAAATGTATTTTATTATTATTTTACTTTAAAACATTAAATTATGGTATAGCCAATAACAGAAACGAAAAAAACTAAGTTTTAAGTTACTGGCTATACATGTACATCACCGCCAGTCACCTACGAATTCAATTTATAATTTGTCAAATTTGTTTGCAAAATGGCCTTTTTCCAAGTAATGCGAACGAGTGGAACCTTACTCCGCAATAATAAATAAAAACGACTTAGTTAGATTTTGGTCAATCGGTTCAATGCAAAATTTTAACTCAATCTGACGTTTGCTGAAGAGCACAGCATAGATGGCCAGTTAAGTAATCACCGCATGCAGAGATCAGTTCAAGATCCGATGGCCTGTAATAACTTGTGCCGAAACCGATACTAATTCATTTTGTCTGGTGAACTTTATACTGTAATTATTTATACAAGGGCTTCGAAAAGTTTGTTTATACCAGAGCTAAGAACTCGATAATTATGCTCCTTGTATTTCTTTAAAAAAATGACTACAATCTGCTGTGTTTCGTAAAAAATGCTACAGCCAATAACTGAAACCAAACATGCCAGTAACTAATTCTGGGGTGCCAGTAACACAATTTTTATTTGAATGAATATAAAAACTTTATAAACAATGTTAATTATTTTTATTGTTATTAAAATGATATTAGAACTTTTTCCGTCTCCACTAACACCATAAAAACATCATTTGGATGACGCCTAAAGAAACTATAGCAATTTAAATTGACCAAGGTGCTTAGGTAGCCAATAACTGATGCTTTTACCCTACCTATTCACTTTGTAAAAAAAAAAGCTAGTAAAGAGTTTGTTGTCAGATTATTCTAGGTTGGGGCAGGTGGATCGGTCGTAAATTTACCTGTATGATATTTATATATAGACGGCTATAAGACGTTTCAAATAGATTCTTGTGATTTTATTAAATAAAAATATTTCAAAAGCTAATGCCGAATTCTCTAGGGAAGGTGGCGTCTTTAGTTATATTATTTTTTGTAATTTTGTCATGGTGTAGGTAAGTATGGTTATTATTCTCGTGAGTCTCGTGACTGGAGGAATCCCAAGTAGCCCTATCTGATATTTATTTATAAATAAGAGCACCAGGGCAAAAAAAAATAGAAAAGACAGACATTTTTTTATTAGAATATATTTTGGTAATAATTTTATCGCAGCGGCTTTCTCTTTATTATGAAAATGTTAATGGTTAAGGTATATACAACTTTGCAAATCAGCTACTTACATTGCAAAACAAGTAAGTGCTTATGTAGGTACCTTTTGTTTGCTAATTTGCTAACGTGTCTAATAGCCGTTTGTTTCAGGATTTCGCTGAAAAGGTCACTTCCGAAATGTAATGGCCGGGCTTGCAAAGGCCCTATCTTGTTTCCGTTAGAATATAGCCATAATTAGTAATATTTTGCGTACAATGCTTTGGTTCTAACACGATTAGAAATAACCAAAGTAATACAACTTTGCAAATCACAGAATAATTAATTGAAAATTGTAGTAGGCTTTACAAATATTAAATAATCAATAGACCGTGAAAAAAAAACTACTGCTTTCTTATGTACCTACTGGTATCTAAATAAATAGTACCAAAAATCTTAGGACAATTTTTTTTTCTAAATTAATTAGAAATGAAAAGTTTGTGCAAAAGCTGATGCTTTGACCGGCTAGGACGGTTGGATTGTAGAGATAAACATTAATGGAATATTAGGTTTATACTATTTTACTCGACCCTTACAATCTGCCGCACGTAAGGGGAAACATGCATAAATCCTAACTTTACCAAGTTGTCATAAATAAATGGATATTCCTATGTCCATTGTTTTCCTGAACAATAGTAACTTCAGCAATTAGCCTCAACCAACTTTCAACTTGTTCGACCTTAAATTGTTTATAACATAATGTATTGTTACTAAGCCTTGATTAAATAAAGCTATGTATATTCATATTTTAGTTAGCTAAGTGACCATCTTTGTAGTATGTAGTATCTAGCTAGCCAATCGTGTGTCTAATAATATTTTCTGTGCTTTAGTTTCGTGTTGCTAGGCCAAATATTATTTTAAGAAAGTGTGTGTATGTAGTGTACTCGTATAATTAAACTAAACAAAGACAATTTCAAATTACAAATTAAATTTTAAATAAAATACGAGCATGAAGTGAAGCCTTTTTGCTCTTTATGTATTAAATCCAAGGATGATTTCAAAACCAAACCCGATGTACCACCAACCCACCTAAATCAGTGTTTATTGATATTCCATTCCTTGTTGTTATTTATCTACTGGCCTTTCTGTGGTTGTGTCCGTATTCTATAAAAATAGCTTTACAAATAGGTTACTCCAAGTTCACATTTTTAATTAATAATCGTGTGATTATACAACAAACAAACATACAAATATCGATACATTCTATTGGTAAGAAGATTATAGTAAGCTGACTTGAGTAGCCCCTAGTAGTTATTGTGTGAGATTAACTTCTATTCTGCGTAGTTCGGATATGTTAAGTACTCTTTGTAGGATTAAGTTCAAAGTTAGTTAGATCTGTGGAAGAGATAGTAGACACAAAGCGATTTATAATGAAGGACAGCAGAAACACCGATCTCCGGACTGCTAACGAGTTAGGTAGGTAGGATAAGCATTGTTTGATTTTATTTTTAGTTTTATTTAACTGTTTCTTTGGTGTAACAATAAAGAATTAATCTATCTACCTAACTTAGCATACGTTTTACAGTTAATTTTCAATAGTTTCGACTTTATATGACTTACTTAGACCTTACTTTACTTACATAGACTTTACTCATTTTACACAGCATGCCGCTCAACACGCATTAAACGGAAAGTCAGTGCTCAAACATTTGTGTAGTAAACATAATGATTTAATGTATACAGGGTCATTCATTATCAACCTGACAAACTTAAGGGATAGGTTCCACACATAAAAAAAAATATATGTACCTATATATATACCTATTTTTTATGTATATTTTGTCTTAAAAATCCCAAGTAAACAAAAAAAAAACGATTACGTTTTTCCGCTCTATCATTATTTATCATTGTTGGGAATCGAGTTAAGCGACGTAATAATGAAATATTCGAGTGTGCGCGCCCCGCGGGTCAAGGACACGCGGGTTATTGACCCGCGGTTCATTGACGCGCGGGTGACTGACACGTGCCGAGCGCTGCCTTTTCGATTTCTAACAAGGATAACTAATTATTAAGCAAAATTACGTAATTAAAAAAAAATAAAAATAAAGTACAAGTACCTATTTTTTTGATGTGTGGAACCTACCCCTTAGGTTTGTCAGGTTGATAATGAATGACCTTATATGTATACTGTATATTAAATGTAGGTAATACCCAAATGCGAAAGTTTCCAAATGAGATGTAGCCTTTAACTAGGGTCAGGAACACGTGTTACAATAACAAGCTACAAGCTATTATAATGTAAGTACTTATAAAATATTAAATAAATATATTTTCGACTCTTTTAGATGTTTATTTTTTAAATAAATTATGGATATCGTGTTTGCTTGTAAATATCTATTTTGCGATTTAAAATAATAATAGTGTAGTGGAGGTGCGATTAGCCCGAATGTAATTTTTTTTGTAAGTTATTAAATTAGTTATATCTCATGTAAGTGAATTTTATTCTTAGGAATAATAAATATATTCTTAAAACTGAAAACTGAATTAATTATATTTTTTAGCTATGCATGCAAAAGAACTGTAGCTATACAAAAGTAGACTAAAACTATATAAACCATCTGTTTCTTTCTGCTTTCTAAATGAGAGTAACGATTTACTCTCATTTAGAAAGCAGAAAGAAACATTTATTTCCAGGATATTGCCAAATCTTACTGATTTCCGAAAATTCAAGGTGATGCGATTTGTCGCGATGGAAATACTATACACTACCCATAGAAAAGGAAGTTGTCTTCCAATTTCTATTGTATTATACCAACTTTTTAAGATTGTACATGATAGCCTGTTTAAAATTTTACTTTAATGACGAACTTTAATGAAAATAATTTGTTCGACGACGTTGAAATAGGATTTTTGAGTAAGACGGTTGAAGAAGAAAATAGCTGGCTGTTCAAGTAGGTTTTTTTTTGTGTCAGCAAGTGACAAGACAATCAAGGCGCCGCGCCCGCCTGATGTTAAGCGATACGCCTAACTATTACAGATGTTAAGTGTTTGCGTGGCACTGCACTGCACTTATCACCCCGTTTGCCCAGTAATTTCACTTGCTACAGTGCCCGTTAAACCTAAACACAGTAATGCTTGCACACTACTGCTTGGAGGTATCTCAGAATACTTGTTTTAAATTTGAGAATTACATACCATCAAATTTAAAGTTTTATCATTATTCGAACTAGGTTATTATACGCAATAAATACATGATAGATATGCGGAATATAAATAATTTAGACAGATGAGTTTTTTGATCGATAATCAATCCGCGAATTACAGCAATGGCTCAATTTTGTTGGTTGTTTGCACAGTTGTTTGCTTATTACATATTAGACATTTATAAGTAATAAGACTGCAAGCAAGTTTGTATGAGTCAGTAACTGACTCTGGTGAAAGAGTTTTGAGGCCGCCCGAAGTCTGTGAATAATTGACATAGGTATTTTTATATCTAATTTTATTTTATATTTTAACAAACAGTTACTAATTAACGAAAAATGAAAAAAACCCGCCCCATAATATAAACTGCATTAATTAGTCAGTGGGCATATTATAATTTAAAAATTGAGCACTGCTTTGATGCGTGATTTCTGACATGGGTCTCTTAATTACCTACTGGAAAATATATAAGTTCATCTAATTTCACAATCAAGTTTTTCGTCTGTTTTTAATACGCATGATTGCCAAATCACTTTGTTCTATTTGGCGAAAACAGTGAAATAACTACTAAAGTCATCTATCAGCGCACAGGTTCTTCAAACTATTTGGTTCTGGTCAGTACCTCTTTTTCCCTCAATATTTCACAAAGAACGCAAAGTTGCAAGTCATATTTTTTTATTTCTTTACGGTTGAAGGACTCGTAGATCATCCCTTGAGAGTTATCTGGGGAAAATGTCTATTCAACGTCGCGTCGCCGTAGCTTCTGCACTTGCTACGCATTTTAATAGCATTTTAATACTTTAGTCACAGATATACTTTAGTGTCGTTTCTTCTTCATACATAAATCTTTTTTATTTTAAAACTACGGACTCGGTGCGGGTGCTATAAACTTTCCTCTTAAATCACTCTATCTGTTAAAAAAAATCGCATTAAAATCCGTTGCGTAGTTTACTACTGTTAGTGGTAGAGACAGACAGCGGGAAGCGACTTTGTTTTATACTATGTAGTGATAGTGGTTGTGATTTGAATAGAATAATTCATTGAATTAACAATTCATTACAATTTTAGATTGTTTATTTATGAAACCCCCCCCCCCATGGTTCAACAGTTTTTTATCCCATGGGAACCCGGGATAAAAATTAGTCTACACATATGCTATTCCAGACCATAATCTATGCTCGTGCCAAATTTCATAAATATCCGTTCAGTCGTTTGGGCGTGATGCTCCTACAAACATATATTACAAAAAACATCCAAATTTTCCCCTATAAAGAAAGTGTGGTCCAAACATAGACTATTTAGATCCAGAGGTATCCGAAAATACCCTATGTATTTTCCCCGCCTTTTAGTATTTTTCGAATTTTTTTTAAAGTTGTAGTGCAAGTTACAATCTATAGTGACAAATTTGTGTTTGAGAGAGTTAAAGCTAAAACTAAACTAAGTTTTAACATTTTTTTTTAAATTGGAGGGTCATTTGCAGGCATTTCCTATCTTATTAAATCTTATTTATTTATAGGTATATGTACAAAATACGTATGAAACAGTTGAGCCATCGAAAGACAAACGATCCATAGATTGCTCAACTGATCTTTACCAGACGGAAGCGTTTCCAACATGCTGGAGGCATTACCACGATAAATGCGATAAGCCAGATATGAACCAGCTCAAAAGCTCAATATCACCTAAAGGTCGAGTAGCGAGTCGTTCCGGTCAAACACTTGGATATAATTTTGAAGCTTCGTTTTGAACCCAAGGAATTCAGAATCGGCTTCAAAGAGCTTCGATATGTAAACTTTATCGAGGCAAGCATATTTGCGTCTTTTGAGGTCTCTCCGCCTCTGCCGCTGCGCCAACCCTAACTGATGTCCTTTATACAGATGAGATACAAGGGTGTCGACGCATGTCGCGTCCCAAACCAATGGCCTACCCATCTCGGGACAAGAGTCAAACCGTCGGGCCGTTCGCTATCGTCACGCATCAGACCGTTCTATTCAATTCATTAATATTTAATCAATCTTTACTTATAGTAAAAAAGAGAAGACTGCATACTGACATACAACGCAGTGTGTTCTTTGTGGTGGGTAGAAAGGATTTTTTTAATTCGCTTTTAGGAGCCTAAAATTAAAAACAAAGTTACAAAAAAAGTAAATGTTGAACATTAGTTCCTCAAACAAAAATGACAGATTTTGGTTGGGTTGAGATTTTCAGAACTGAAAGTAAGGTATAAATATAGATACAAAACTGATCAATATTTAGCGCTTCATACCTATATACCGCACGTATTGTCACAGACCCCTTCTGCTATCTCACATAATATTCGGATATGGAATCAGTCCCAATTTGATCCTTGGAACACCTGAATAGAATATTAAACAAGTTTACACGGTTTCGTTGTACGTATTGTCTACCTTTCAAGCGAGCGTGTGAGCCAGGACAGAGACTGTGTGAGATGGTTCACACGATTTCCAAGATGGATTTTTTAAATGTTTTATTTGTACAATTATTTTTATACTAAATTGTTATGTTCTATAATATATAAAATTATAATAAAAATATAGTATCTATTAGTTCTGAATTGATATATGGTATGGCAGTGCAGAGGTATTTATATCAGAAAGTTAAAATTTATGTACAAACGTTTGATTGCCAACAAGAGCTCAATTTGGGTCAATCTGGACTAACGTAAGAAGTATAGCGATCGTCTTCTAAAACTTTACTACTACTACCGTGTTACTTACCAATGGACATCCACAATACTTTAGAGTGCAATTTCTAAACAGAACTACGTAGCATTTTGTAACTTTTGCTGACCGCATCTGCACCGCCAAGATAAAACAAAACGAAATATTTGTAATGTTTCTTTAGTAGCATTTTCCTACTAACAGTAATATTTGATAACACGTATAGTTATTTTATATTTGGACCTGCGCACGCTTATAACAAGCCGTCTCCATTGTCTACGGCTAATTCTGAAACATTTCGTACAAAAATGTTAGTGCCAGAACAAAGAGTTTTATACTAAAAGTAGGAATTCGCGCAATGTTTTGAATTTCCAAGTTTAAAAGCATTTCAAGGTGTTCCCTTTTAAAAAGTTTTTTCCTGTTGATTAAAGAATTTGAAGCATTAGACTCTCCCGAACAAACCTCACTAATAATGTTTAACCAATTACTCGAGCTTACGCCTTATGCGATACATCTTGTGGAAATCCCGGACTACCCGTGTGAACATAAACGTCTTTATTAGATTTCTACTGTTCACAGTAAAGCTTTTAAATCAGCTGGACTGCTTCTTTATGTGAATAATAATATCATTTTGATCAGTTCAGCAACTGAGCTCCCAGTTTTCGATCCGTAGCCAACTGCCTCCATTTGACAAAAAAAACTTTAAAAATAGTTTTATTCCCTTCTATTATTTTGAAATTTGTTTTAAATAAATAAAAAAGTAGCAGCCGTAGCCACGCGCTACACGCTGCTACGCACATTGTTTTCTCTAATGAATGGATGAGGAACAAATTATCAGCTACGAACGTAGCAAACGCGCGTAGCACTGCAATGCACATCTACAATAACTGCAGGACGCTCTGGAAGGTCGTGATAATAAAATTCCCTTTTTGCTCAATCTTCAATTTTTATCCCGACAGACGGTGTTGCCATAGTGAAAATATAAAAGTGTTGCCGCTATCGCAACAATACTTATTACGGATCCGAAGTCATTGTGCGAATTTTAGAATAATGTATTGTGTTATCGTAGCATGAAGTCAGCCTGCTGTTCTACGCAGCCTGTACTCACCCAATCCTGAACTGCCTAGTAATAAGCGCTTACATTAGTAACACCGACGGTATTAAATACAGATACGGTAAAGATTGTGTTTTTAATCTGCATTTGATCCGAAAGGTGTATCTAACGACTTGTTTACACACAAGTATTTTACAACTAACGTGGAACTCGCGTCTTTGTCCTTATTGACTTTTTTAGAATGCAAACTTTTTTTCGCTGTTTCCTAGGAGAGGATTCTGCTGCAAAAAAAGGAATTCTTGAGTGCGCTAGGAACATACCAGAAAATTTTAGTTAACTAGCTTTTACTGATAGAAAATTTTAGGATTTACCGTTTTGCATGGTTGCAGGTTTTGGCTATGCGAGGATTATCAGTCAATCAGTCAGTAACACACAAGCATTTTATATTAAGATTAGTGGCAGCAAATGAATATGTTATTTCATTTTACTAATTAGATTTTGGTATTAACATAAAAAAGCGTTTACATTTACATGAAAACCGGAGATTTCAGTGGGTTTTATTTTAGTCGTATGGCTGGTATGGCGGCGCATTTAATTACGATTAATTCATGTGAGGTTGAATTGTACCTACTACTTAGGTAACTTAATTTATGAGTTTATTCCGTACCCTGCGGTTTAAGAAAAATATTCTTATATATAAAATTATGTTCGAAAATATTGTGGGAAACTCACAAAATCGAAGATTTTATCAGTATATTTTCAAGCTGAGCTGCAAATTCCAATAAAACTTGATAAGTGTGTGTCTAGTGCGGATGCAGAATGCACTTCAGGATGTAAATCAGACTGTCATTTGCATGTGAGTGTCTCTCGTACATGTCGTACATGTGGCCTGACTCGAGCTCTCACGATTCGGCTGAATTAAATATTATTATTAAATGATCTAAATATATTATTGTAAATAATTTTAATGTACATAATTATATTACAAAATACATATGAAACGGTTGAGCCTACTCGCATAAGGAGAATACAGTATGCGTTTATGTGCAATTATTTTGTCTCCTATATGTCGATTAAGGCAATCCGTTTCAGTCGATTTAACTTCCATGTCTATTGGTTACAAGGCTGTTATTTAGGTTACGTAATTCAGACGAATTACGCATGTATCTCAATTTATGACACATGACACCACGCACCACGCACGAGTTGACGTATTGTGATTAATTGAGTTGAAATTATTCATAATCATAGAACATAAGGATGGTAATTCGCCCGAAAGCGTTTATAACCTACTTACTATTTGCGATTTTTAAAAGTTGTAACACAATACTAAAAATATAAGATGCGGTTAGGTATTTTTTGATCAACATAGTAAAGCTGCAGACAGACCATTTCATAAGCTCGGTATACTCAAATACAAGTAGGTACTTTCCGAACTCTATTTTGAATTACGATCTATTACATACCTACTCTTTCTTTGAATGTAATGATGTCCTCACCACGTCGCTTCATTTTTATCCACATCCAGTTAGCATTGTATGCCTTGCACGTGACGGTAAGATCTGACAAATTACCAGCAATAAATATAGAAACGTTCATGTCATGTCAGGCTAAAATAAAAGAGGACGATGACTCGTGGCATTTGCCGCAGTCAAATCGGATCGGAACCTAGCCTGGGATTTATTTATTGCAGGGTGAGGTCTCGTGATAAATATGCCTGGAACAAAACCATTTTGATATTTTGTAAACTATTGTGTTAGAACAAAACTATCTTGATGTTTAAACCGGTTTACTATTGATCGATAGCGTGCGGTTCGTGATCAAGCTCGTCAACCAAAAAAGGAATAAGCTAAAACCAGCGTGAATAACACTCAAGGAGAGTTTTCACGCATCGTGTAGGCACTGACTGGTGGCACCGACAATGTTTCGACTTAGTTTTGAGAGGCTTCTTGAGGTCGAGTAAAACAGTGGCACCCACTCCCTTCATAATTTAAAAAGTAATTCAATAAATAAAGCTTTTAGCGTGTAGGTATTCTGCAATAGAAAACAAAGAGTATAAAGTTTCAGGCTGATAAACATTTTTATGAAGGTTTAAATAAATTGGTAACGTCTATTTTATTTTGGTGAAAATGTATTCTCGTCGGCTTACTTTATGCGTCTTCCTAGAGAGAAATGATACTTTTATACGACCATAATAAAAACCAACTTAGATGTCCAACATTTCACTTGATACTGCGATCGTGAAAGAGGACTCGGCATTAGGTATAGCGTGGGTAGCGGCTCCACTGTCCTCAGCTATTGAAATATGAACACTATCCATCACACTGGCTCTTGTAGCAACATAAACCTATATATTTTATCCCAAACTGATCCATTCACCGAAAATATTTAGCTACTCTGTTTTGCGAATAACTGCCAATTATATTTCAAGACCTACAAAAATATAAATTATAAATTAATGTAGCAATACATTCTGATGAACGTAAATTACCTAATTAAGTCGGCCTACTGAAACGAGGAGGAAATTTAATATTTTAAGTCTATAATAAAAACACTGTGTTTACAGTTACATTTTTATAAGAGTGTAAATTACGATCGTGTTTATTAGTCCCTAAAGTAATCTGAAACCGAGGGCTGAAATTAGATCATATACATAAATCTACCACCGTATTCTAAGTTATTAATATGGGCCTTTTATTTTTTTGAAGATAGTTGATGGCGTGGGTCTGGTGGTTGAGTGAATAGAAGAACTACTTTAATGGTTACCGGTAATCCGTTTGCGTTTGAGTTTGGTTTGAGATCATTTGGTTTGCTTTGATGCTACATATTTTATTCGTTAGTAAGTTTTCTGTAATAATGAATTGTGAATTCTTAGGGGAATAAAGCTACAATACACTTACTTACACTTCTCTGAAGATGAAGCTAAGATAGTGGATGGTAGGATAGTGGAACTTTTGAATAGGCTATTCGTAAAAACTTGTGTTAAAAGCTAAAGTAGCGTGTAGCTGAGTCAGTTAACTTTGCGAATGAGCCTAAAGACCTCCGCTATAGCGTATAAATTTTGAAAAAGCCGGGACTGACAGCCTATCGTGCACTATGAAACACAGAAGCTCTCAGTTGAAATTGCTACTGGCAATAACAGATTCGAATGATTACCCCGCGGATCAATGCTTAACTTTGTTGATCTGTTACGGACAACTTAACCAGCTACATCACGAAGTGCTTCAAAAGTACTTATTTAATATTGAGTAAAATCGAGATGCTTGAATAAAGCATCTACCTTTAGCATGCATCTGCATCATTGTCAAAGAAGATGCTATGACTTGCCACATTGGGCATTTACGCCCAAATTATTTTTTACCTTGAACCTCACATGAATAATAAATTCGATCCAGTTTTTCTTATTCGAAACTCGATTTCTTAAAATTACGTTGTTTCTTTGTATCCATGTATCTGACACCAAGAGCTGAACTACTGAAATGAAAGGAGAAATCGACTTTTACAAGACGACAAGACTCTGTATACTTTATATAGAAAGTGCCCGTCGTAGATTTTAAACGATTCTATTGTTCAGTCAATGTCGACATTTTACCTACTTTGTTCGATTTGTATCGGAAAAGTGCCTTTGATTACAGGTTCTATGTAGGATGTTGAAAGTGCGTAGGTGCACGTAGCCAAAAGGTAAATGATGGGTAGCTTCAGTTTTTCTACTGTTACCCTGATTCAACGATAGTTTACTAATCCATTGCATTTCCTGCCAGACTGTAGGAATCGTTTCCATATCATGCTCCAAATAAGTTTATGCTACTTTTACAGCGCACAATAAATTAAATGGATATAACGGATCCTTCTTTATCTTGTAGGTATGTATGAGTTTTGCAATGCAAAAAATTATACTATTCGGGAACACATCATGAGGAAACCCGCATGTCCAAGACCTAAAAACTCGAAAGTAATGTGCCAATCAGTGAGAATATAGAACGTCATGATGAATAATCTTATCGCAAAGTTTGTCATTCGTCAGTTAGTCAAACACCCAACCGCTTGGAAGCCATGACCACCCGATTGCCCCACCTACCGGAAAACGAAAGATTTGTTGTGATTAATCATCTGTCCCATACCACTTTATTGCGTCATTAATTTAGGGAAAAACGGGCCAAATTCGTGGACAGGCCACGCGCTATTTAGAGTTTATTCATTTATCTCGGACGCAGTTATTGTTTTTCAGGTTTACTGGTACACATTTATTACATTAGTTAATTTTCTCTTTCTTTCTACGTAAATTTGGATCAAAACATCGAATTTAGATACATATACTCGATGGATTAAAATTAATAAAAATGAATAAATTGCTAAAGGAGCATACCCAGCAATGGGTGATACCAGACTGAGATGATGATGATGGTGAAAATTATTCTATCTACCTACATATATCAATTATCATGCCAATCGATGCGGGATACTCTAGATTTACTTTTCTTTTGACCGAAGGTATAATTATTATTTAACTGCGGAACTTTATACATTTTCTGATTTCTGTATCAAACACCAGAGAGGGTGAAAATATTTTTCGTGCAAATGAAGATGAGTGACCATACAGGTCATAGCCCACTTACCTACACGACTCTGCTCCAACACCGCCCTAAACTAAAACGACTGCTGACGGTCCACTCGTCGACAGCTAGTAGACGCCCAGCTGTCCACGCGCCGACCGCTCTCGCTTTTCGCAATGGACACAGTTCGCAATCGGTTTACATTGAAACAACTCGTATTTTTACTATGTCCCAATTTACAACACGCGAACTAGCAATTGCTATTGCACTTGAGGATGAAGAGAGAAGCGCAAGAAATCAAGAGGCAACTGCTTGCAGTCAGCGCGCGGACACCGCGCCGTGTCGACCGCTCGTATACAACGTGTGGCCAGCGAGGCGTCAACTACCGAGCAGTCTGATGGCGGCAAGTTTGCTGACACCGAGCTGTCTGCTAATTTATGTTGTCAATATAAACTATATTGCAATGCCACGACTTAAAGCCCATATTTGAATGATATTTTATTAGTCGGATGGTAGTCATAGTCGTGTAAGTGGGCTATGACCTTACCATTGCAACGTAGTACCACGTATACCTACCTGATTTGATGACTCGAACCTCGAACCCACTGAATATATTACATAAGTATTCTATAGAAGTAGCCGTCAAATAACCCAACGTCCATGCACGAAGTGCTGTCAGACTAGTCAAAATAAGATATCCTTGAATAGAGATTTGATGAATTGCACCGACATAATAGAGACGATTATTCTATTCAAAGCTAAATTTTGAACATCGCAATTGTACGTTGATTTGACGCAGCACTCAGGGAAATTAAGGAACAGTTGGTACAATTGTTTTGAGCTGCCCTTTTTGTACCTGGTATTCGAAGCTATTTGTTTAGTAAAAGGAAGAAAATTAAAAGGTCTAAGTCATTGACGCACTCACGCTTTAGTATAATAATACCACTATCTAGGTAGGTAAAAAAAAGTATCTAGCCATTATTACTAATCAAGGTTGATTAGTAATAATGGCTAGATACTTTTTTTTTATTATTTCTACTATTGCAATGGTAGAAATAATAAAAAATAAACATGTTTATTTTTTTAACCTTGTGTGTGTTGTATGTTGGGTGCTAAATGGCAAATAAATGTGTGTCTATGTCTATGTCTAGTTGATTTTTATTACGAGAAATTCCAAGTGACAACGTAAAAAATTAGTTAGTAGGTCAACCTAACAATAATAGTTAATTGAGTCGCAATGTACATAGTTCGTTTGGTTGGGTTTTCCTAAACCAATAAAACTTAAATAGGTTTTTATATAACTAATAATGCGTTTACCTAACCTGCCAACCAAAAAAGATTCTTTTTTTAATGTCTTATGTAAGCAAACAGGCTAACAGCCCGCCTGATAGTACATAAGCGGTTACCGTCGCCTATTGACATCAACAACACCAAGTACAGTTGATGCGTTGCCTGCCCTGGATGAACCTTTCTTCTATGATATAGTACCATCCTTGGTATAATATAATAATATTAATATAAATAATATTCTAAGTCATTCAGTCTTAGAAACCAAATTATTACTGACTAAACGTTATTTTATTTGTAAATAAGTAAGCTCAATTAAAAGTACTTATCTAGGTATAGGTAAAATCCTTTTACTGATTGCACACAATTTTAACAATAAAACTGTAATGCAAATGTTTGAACTAAAAACAAGGAAAGTTTCTCTTTCCAAAGACGGGAATGAAACCGGATAACTACCTATAAACCGATATTGAGTAAGTAATCATAAACTTGGAAGCTTTATAAAGTTTTTTGACAAAGGCCTAAATGTGAACTGTGACTACTGTAAGGTACATACCTACAGGAACTCTAACAATAAACGAGATATAAAACCAAAAATTGACTTTGTTGAATTGGTATATCAACTGTTAATCGAGTTTTAAATTTAAAAACCATTAGGTTAGGTTAGGTTTGGATAGCAACATCATTTTCCCTAAAAACGTGTTATTTACCGATTCTTTCCTATATTTCGAAGCAGTTATAGGTATGTATGTATGTACCTACACATGTACACAGTAAGCTACCGTGATCAAGGGAGAACTTTAACTAAATATTAGGAAACAATAAACTCACAAATCATGGTAGGTAGTATCCAGTTTTTATGATTATTTTTGAGTTTGTGCAATATGTTAAATTGAGCAACCTAGAAAAGTACTACTCAAACGAATACTACCTACCATTTATCAATTTTGAAGGATAGCTAGTTTGAAGGTGTAGGGTAAAGCCAGGATACATGCCTCAGTGGGATAGGTGCCTTGTTTTAAAAAAACACTACTTTCCGAAATCGCACCAATTAATTATTATGTTAAATAAGGAGCGTACGCGCCACACACTTCTGTCCTTTGCTGGTGATTGTGCAGATAGACGTGTTTCGCTCGTGCATGCGAAAATTTCTGCTGCAAACGCAGAAAACGCGTCAAAGTTTCAAACGTGACTATTTATTGTAGCATAACTTTTTAAGAAGTCATAAATTAAACTCAATTTTTCTTGTATTAATACACTGGTTCATTAAGTACACACCTAGGTGTCAATAACCGCTCCATTGTATTTAATTGTGTTTTAAATTAGAAATACATCTATCCGTATCAAAAAGGATAGTCGCCACCATTTTTGCGGTATAAGCTCTATACATGTCAGTGTGTTTTAAAAAACATATTTTGTTGTATTTACGCATAGTATTTTTTCCGTGTAGGGGGCGTTCCGTTCCGTGTATATAATTAAAAGTGTTAATTTTCGAAAATTTTAAATCATTACTAAAATATAATGTTATGATTATGAACGTTAAAATTAAAATTTAGATTTTTTGTTAGACAAATGCATAAGTTCAATTTATAATTTTATATTAGGCTCAAATGAAACTTTTAAATTAAATTTTACCTATTTCTATTCTTTATGGAATCTATAATACACTGCAGGCATCTATCCTTCATAACATTTTCATGGTGGGGCATCTATCATCACAGGTATGCATCTACCCTCAAATAAATGGTTTTACAAAAAGTTAATATCTGCAAAATCTGTAATTGTAAGGTTAATAAAAATAAGTCATTATATAAGATAAAACATTAAACTAGCTATATTAACACAGATAATTTCTGGTAAATTAACTGTTTTAAAATTATGAGACTGTTTCAAAAAGTGCGTCATCTATCTCGGTTTTACCCTAGGTGTACCTATTGTATGTACTACCTATTGGGTATTATTTACAGAACTTAGAATGAATACAGAACTTAGGAATGTTTGATATCTTAATTACGTACATTACCAGTGCTTTTAATTAATGCAATAAAAGCTGGTCTTAACTAATAAACCAGGCAGTGCCGCTCAACGGTTAGGCTGAACATTTTTTCATCCATTTTATGCACGAACCACCACTCTTTGTTTAGTTAGAAATGTAACCAAGAGATGACGCTGTTTCAGGAATTTCTTCTACTGGCGCCTGTGTAACTCGGGTAGTATAGAAGTCACTCTGTATTCATGGACTTTGTTTGTAGCACAGAACAGATAGGTAATGTGGTAATAGGTAAATGTCTGTAGTATGTAAGATCTTGTAAAACATAATTTAAGTAGGTATATATTTCCAAAAGAACCCCCATTCAGCCATTAGGTACAATAGTTCCTTGTACAGTAATGAGCACGGCAGATCGACCAACAAAAAAAACGGGTCATTCGGGGTAAAAAGCCGCATTTTTGTATCCGTTCTTTGATAACACCTAAACTGCTACGATATTAGAAACACATTTATTCATTTTAAATAGCAAATTTATTATACTTATATACCTAGTGCAAAACGTTTTTAGCGATAACAGCAATAGTTTTTTTGATTTGATATTAGATTATTTGAAGAAAACTGATTTGGTCGGAGTGCGTACCCCCTAAAGTGGTAGGTATATTCTAGGAAAATTAACAAATAATACTAATAGGTGAACAGCCTAGCTACTGCTTCACGACGTATCGGCCTGGGAATGAACTTAGATAAAACTAAAATTATGATCAACGATCGTATTACCCCAGAGCCGGTTACCGTCACCGGAACGCCACTTGAAGTTGTGCAGGAATATGTCTACCTAGGGCAGATTTTGCAGTTGGGTAGACACAACTTCGAGAAAGAGCTAAACCGGAGAATTCAGCTAGGCTGGGCAGCGTTTGGGAAACTCCGTCAAGTCTTTTCGTCGCGCATCCCTCAAAGCCTGAAGACCAAAGTCTTCAACCAGTGCGTCCTACCAGTGATGACCTATGCTGCTGAAACGTGGACACTTACGGTAGGGCTGGTTCACAAGTTGAAAGTCACTCAGCGAGCTATGGAGAGAGCTATGCTCGGTGTCTCTCTGAAGGATAGAATCAGAAATGAGATCATCCGACAGAGAACCAAGGTGGTCGACATAGCTCAAAGGATAAGCAAGCTGAAGTGGCAGTGGGCTGGTCATATATGCCGGAGAACCGATGGCCGCTGGGGCAAACGTGTTCTAGAGTGGAGACCGCGCTTAGGCAAGCGTAGTGTAGGACGCCCTCCGGCTAGATGGAGCGATGACTTGCGGAATGTAGCTGGCCGAAAGTGGTTGAGGAAAGCCGAAGATCGGGCTCAGTGGCGCGCATTGGGAGAGACCTACGTCCAGCAGTGGACTGCAATAGGTTGATGATGATGATGATGATGATGACTAATAGGTCAATATAATTTAAAAATCTTTATTAAAATCAAGTTTAAACTATTAAACAAGTAAGTAATATTTCAAATATATAGACTTTAGCTCAAAGAAGGCCATGCTCTTTCGTTAATAACTTTGTGATGTAATACAATCAATCACACCATGAACTTTAATTGCCAACATCATGTAGTATTAGGTTTCCCTTGTAAAAAAAAACAAGTCTAAAATAGTAAACTTTTACCCCCGTCTTTTTACCCCGTTTTACAGGTAATCGAAATAATTTAAGTAGCTTGGAAACAATTTATGTTAGTTTCGTGGAAGAAGCTTTCACGCTGCTTCCCCCTACTCCGAGAAAATAGCAGTGCGAACTTTTACCCAATGCGTCCTTTTACCCCGAATGACCTTAGAATTATTTCTATTGTAGTACCTACTGTTTATGTTTAAGTATACAATATACTTTATTTTAAAGACTGCGCGCGGCGTGATCGAATGGCGAGCCAAACATATTTGTACCAAACCACTAAGAGCACTGGTGGTCTAGCGGTAGTGAGTCCGCCTTCCGATCCTAAGGTCGTGGGTTCAAATCCCCATCTTGTTCCACCGTTTCGTTCTACAGTCTTAGGTAGCAACTCCCCCATACCTCGGCTCTGCAGAGCCTTGAACAACTGCAACACCATAGATATTTTTAATGTCAATTTAAATAAGTTTCGTCAACACTTGATCCAGAACTTACCAAACTGATTTGGCCTGTCTTTTTTGTTTACTTTGTTTACTTTATTTACTTAATCAAACATTTGCTTGTGTTATATTATAGTTAATTTGTTATTTTGTAGTTTAGAATTTGTTACTCCGTTACATATTTTTGCATGCAGTGTCTACCTTTAATTGATTGTGCAATTAGCTATGGATAATACTTAGTGTAAGTTTAAGTATTGTATGTTGTGTATGAAATATTGTTACAATTGTTGGTAGACCAAATAAATAAAATAAAAAATAAAAATAAATCCGGTCGTGCACCAATGGATTTTTCTACGAAAAATTTATGTGCGCAATGCCAGTGCTTCTCATACGGTGAAGGAAAACATCGTGAGGAAACCGGCATGTCCAAGAACTAAACATTCGAAAGACATGTGCCATCCACCAATCCGCATTGGGTGGTGGTGGATTAAGACCCAATCACTCTCGCTGGAGAGTAGGCCAGTGTCCCAGCAGTGGGAACATTAGAAGGCTGTCATGATGATGACTAATATCTGTTCTGTGACCAAACATCCAAATGTGTGTAATATGATCCCTCTAGATATAATGATCCAATCTACGAATATAGTCATTAACATAACTAGACAACTCAGAATGTTTAGAAACAGATTTTCTCTCTTCATGGAAATAGAGACTAGAGACTAGAGATATCGTGGTTACTTTCAACACCCTGTACTATATCCATTTTATTTATTATTTATTTATTCATACGTTCTCTCCATCTCTCCCACGATGAGCAAAAATCGGTATTAATTTTAAGTTCTATCTTTATTTCATCGGATATAATGTACAAGTTCTAAATTCTATTAAATACCTTCTTATCGCGACTAGCCCACGGAACACAAGGAGCTCAAAATAAATTTTAATCACCGCCTCCAGCTACCATTTTCTTTCAAAAGTTGAAACATGGTTTTACCCTTTTTTTATGATCTTACAAAAACATACATGATAAAAAAACTCATGATGCTCTCGTAAAGTTCGATTTGATTGATTCATTTGAAAAACACGATTTTTTAAACATGAAAAATTTTAAAATATATATTTTTTTTCTAATTCTTGAACCGAACGTCCATCATGATGCCACAGCGAAACGCAATACAATTAAAAAAATGCGTAAATAAATAAATAAAATAAAATAAATATAAATATTGATATTTTAAAAAATACGGATATTTTACACAACGCCATTTAGCTCCAGAGAGCTTGTACTATGGAAACCGATAGAATATATAGGTAAGAAGTAATACCACAGAATACTATGCCTTATATTTTTCTCCCATTTAAATATTCAATATTTTTTTTAAAGACAGGATCGGAACAAATATTTGCAGATCATGCAAGCATTTATTTTGTAGCGGGGATCGAACCGCAACCTCTCTGTTCTAAACCGGGTACTTGCCCACCGTGCCACCAGGTCGTCGAAAAAGGTCAAACATCGAGGTTTCCATCTTATAGAAGGTAACCTACCTACTGCTTTAATAGCACGTTTTCACTTTGAGGAACAAATAATTTTTAAAGCTAGTGGTTTAGGACCAGGTTTTTAGTTCTTGGACTCACATGTGGGCGGAGCGGAGTATTATTAAAAAGAATCCGCATCAGTGGTATTAGAATTCGCTGTGAAAAATGCCACCCGTAGGGCTACCTACCGCCCCTGGCCCTGGCCTGCTCCCGCTACCTGCTCTGCTGCAAACGACACTCTGGGTGAACCCTCTAGCACTTTAATTCGGAAATGCTCTCACTTGTACAGTTCATAAACATGCGAGACCCGACCCTTATCTAGTAGAGTTAGATATAATTAAAAAGCGCAAGTATACACGCATCTCTCTACAAAAACAACCTTTAGGTATTTTAAAACAATTGCTATTTTTCAGCAGCGCGTTCAACTTTATTGTTTAGTATTCAAAGATTAAATTGAGTCGGGCGGCAGGTTAGATCAACATCTCAACGGAACGCGCGGACGGGTGAACGATTACTATGAAAGAGTTTCGTTGAAAGCTTTGCTTATTTTTCAATAATGAAAATAGCATTTTAAATACGATATTTAGACATTATTTAGTAGGTGGTACATTCACCTCTTGCTTTCTTTGTTACCATTATAAAAAGAAGCTGCACAACATTGTTCTAACTGAAATAACCACTGTTGAAATCAATAGCTTTCTATTGTTAGTGCGTAGCGTAGGAGTCCGCATACCTACATAAAGCTATATATTTCATAAGTATCTTAGAGTGTAGTTTTCTTAGTACATACCTACATCGGGACAAGTTTATTTGATCACTTATTAGCTAAGTTATGTGTATACTCAGGTATACAAAAAATGGAGATTGCAAATGTTTAGGTTTATATCTACGTTTAGTCACAGTAACTTACTTTGAATCAATACTTGAGTATTATGTTAAAGGATTTGTAAAAGGTAACAATAAATAAATCATGTAGACAAGCAAAATGTCGAAAATTATTGTTATCAGATAGATAACAAGGTTTTGTACATCGTCATTTGCCTAAATTAAAATATTTGTTTAACAGCATCTTAAATGCTGCTAGCAGATGTGGAGAGACACGTTCGAAGTCCAAACTCTGGAAGATTAATGGTGATAAAGTTAATTAGTTTTAGGAGTATACCACAGACACGGTAAGCCGCTAGTAATGGAATAAATTTATTATCGTGAGCAACTTGATAGTACTTTATTCTAACTATTTAAATATTGTTATTATTAGCACCTATTAAAGTTACTATAAAAAAAACAGGTTTCTATCGATAATAGCGCCTAGATGGAGATTTAAATCCACGAATCTAATTATTTTAAAGGAATTAAGTTTTCTTTAACTCTACTACATAGAAATCTCAAAAGACAAACAAACTAAATTCAGTATAAACTTGCAAATAACTTAGCTAGCGAGTAATTGTAGCCTTTTGATAGCCTTCACTGACCGTGAAAGGGAAGAAAACAAGAAAAATGTCGACATTCCGTTGGCAAAGGTTTAAGGGGCCACACTTTTTTTCAGCTATAGAATACCGTATTATTTCTGTACTCTCGGAAACAATCTTTGGTGTAATCATCCGCTGTTTCCTAATATTTATTAAATACTTAAGTACCTATAGATCATGATAATGAGAGATTGAAATGGTTAAAGTGATCTATCTTGATGATTTCGTATGTTATTAAACTTAGTAAGCGCTTGTAGGAAAGAACATAGGCTAAAATTTATTAATAATAGTATTTTAGTATTTAGTATTCTAGAAGAAAAACTCATATTTTATTTTCTTAAAAATTGCTGATCTCTTGTAAAGACTTGGACAATTATTGAACAATTATTGGTTATAATATTTTTTTCAATTCTTAGTTGTTTTATTTGGTTAACCACAAGTTCATAGAGCAATATTTATATAATTTTAGATTAATATATCAGCATAAATATTAAAAAACAGTTAAATATTATAATAAATTGGTAATAAGAGCTCTTTCACGTATTAGCTGTATTGTAATTCAACATTCGTACCTACTAAATTTCAAGCTTTAGTAATTTTTGCTGAAAACCAAAAATTACGAAAACACTCAATGCAAACTTCATTTGCTTTTGTCTGATTTAATACTACATTAATTGCTTAGTAAGTCATTGTCTACTAATAAGTACTTTATAACATTATTTAGTAAATTTTCGACTTTTGTAAAAGCCTTATTATTTGTAATGGCTATAGCAACAAAGCATCGAATTAACTAGTTGATTGTTATTAAATAATTGGAAGGCAATGGCAGCAATGGTTTCAAACACTGTAACAAGCTTTATTGTTAATTTATCATTTACGAATCTATTGTGGTGCTTGCGAACTAAGGGGTTTAGTATTTCGAGTAAATTGATACTATGCCCTCTAGATGAGGCTCGTTATAACGCATAGGCATCAGTTTTAAACTACACGATCGTTATACTCCACTTTCAGTTTTTTAAACACCAGCTGGTGCCTGTGACTTCATTCACGTGAAAAACAGAAACCGTACAATTTTTCGAGATAAAAAGTAGTAGCATGTCTTTTTTTTTAGATCTATCTCTGTGCCAAATTTCAGACAGATTCGTTCAGCTGTTCTGGCATGAGTAACAAGGATCTATCCATTCAAACTGTCGATCGAAAATAGTAGATTACGTCATATATTCGTTCTTCCCACATGTAGTTTGAAAAAATGACGCTTGAATGCATGAAATTCAGAAACTGGTGCTAGCCAGAGAGTACTTAGGGGTTCCGAATGATAATGACGTAATTAAGCAGGGATTCAGCAGAATTTACGCTAAGATTGAAAACTGCTGAGACTTTGAAATAAGGGAAATGGTGGCTTGTCACTGCTGAAACAAAATGACTTCCCCTCCGCTCCGGATACTCCAGTGTTTAAATCCTTTCGACTGAAACAAACGATCCAGACGTAGATTGACGCAAGCGTTTGTGAATTACTACTGCAGAGTTCTATTTCTAAAGACCCTTGATTAAAATTGGGGTCTTTTTAATGATAATGATAATGTTTTGTGTGGTATGAGATCTCAGCCACCTTACCACACTACTCAGCAGCCAGCGGTCTAACTGAACTATTTATCTACTCTTACCTAGAAGCCTCAATGAGACGATGTTGAAGTGCGATAACAACCGCACATTAAACTCGTAAATTCCATAAAAAACCGACAGAAAAATAAAAAATCAACTTATTTCAGAGTACTTACCTATGATCATAATCAACCTTGATTATCTAGACAGCTCGTGTAGTATAATATGCCTAATTTAAATAGTATAATTTTACATTATTAATTTTTGTAGTAGGCGATGTTTTGTTCTTGAAAAGGTGTGATTTTAAAACTTTAAAATATACTTACTTATACGAGCTTAATTTTGTTTATAGGATAACACTGTTTAATTATTTAAATAAAAATTACAAATATTTTATGCAGATATCTACTTAATATTCCATAATAGAGGTTGGTCTATTATAAACACTTATTTATGCAGAACCGCCCACTAGCATTTCAAAGTCATTCTTGAAAGCAACTTTGCATCAAATGCCTTGTTCCATTATAAAGAAATGAAAAAGGTATCTTTCAATCTACTTTTTATGCTACAATAGGTAAGATCTATTACAAAATAGTCGCCGTAGGCTGGTTAATACCTACTTTGATATTCCTGATGTTATCCGCCACTCCTTCAGCCCATTAGTTGGTACTAAGTACCTACCTCAATAAATTAATTCAAAATCACGTCAACGTTAGCACGGTAGGTTTAACAAAAACCACTAAAGAATGAGATTTTACAATGACAATCGGAAAACATAGCTTCAGAATAAAGGTTATCCAAGATCGCTGTGACGTTTTATAAGCTGTAATAAAAGTCTGATGGTGATGACAGTGCAAATTTTACAGTCATAACATAACATAATCATTATTAGCAATAAATAAAGTGAATCTCCTACAGCCTCAGGGCTCTATTCAGTCCTTGCGTGCAGATGAATCACCAGAAGAAATCTATAGTGCCTGTTGAAATATTTTTTCAAGCCATTTGACTCTATGGTGGATTAATGGCTGAATGGCGTCTGCATTCAATCATGCTGTGGGAAGATAACAAGCAATTTTTTATCTTCGAACTAAAATTTATTCATTTGCTTCACACATGTTAATAAATTGCCGAAGGATAATAAACTTTATAAGTAATGTAGGATGGATTTTCAGAGAGTCGTTTATTAGGTACTATGGACGTTTTGAAATGTATTTTTAGGAAGTGATTCAGATCAGACTGCCCACTCTGCCCAGTCATTACTATGTACCTAGCAAGTATTACTACCAAGTAACTTAATTAAGTACTTGTATTATATTTTCCTATGGACCTTACTTACTAACTTGTATAACAGACGCAATACCTACTTAATATGCGTATTGCGTCTTCCAAAACTTTATGTTCAAATGTTCTGCGTGGCACTGCACTGTGCTTGTCTATTACGATAATTATTATGTACCTACGTATCTTATCATGCAAAATTACATAAATAGCTGCCTTGCTTCTTAGTTTTACCCGCAGTGTTGCAGTTTTATGCTATCCCACAGGAACAGTCAAATAAGTGAAATATACATAATACAAAAATAATACCTTCCTATCTATGACGATTTTTCATACGGTACCTACAAATCTATTTGTGAGAAAAGTTTTTATGGTATTACGGCAGTCTGTCTGTTTAGACAATTTTTGTCAGTCTCACATACTTGTACGTATTTATATGTGTAACATAACTCAGAATAACATGAGAAAAACAATTAAAATAGTCGTACCTGCAAAATGGCCGTAGAAACTATAAGAAAAGAATACTGGTGTATTACACTTATGCATTCCTGGGGGGGGCCTTACTCTTGAATCCAATGACAATTCCAATCCAATTCCAATTTCAATTTAGTGCTGTCAAATTTTTGTACTTTTGAGAACAAGGTTGAATTTGGCGCTATAAAAGTACGAAATATCATTACCAATACTTGTTCAATAGGTACCCATAGATTGGAACTGCGTATCCACCAGAGCTAAGCGAGGATATGAAGCGAGGGATGTGTTTGTTGGAAAGTATCACTTCATTGAAGCTGTCAGAGCGAGATTAGGTAGATGAAGTGATTCTATTTGTTTCTAACAACACATCCGTCGCGTCGCTACACATCCTCGCTTAGCTCTGGTGAAAATGCAGCCTTATGCCCGCACTCGACTTACTGCGACACTCAGGTCGTCATGTAATATTTTTACTAATTTTGCCTAAAGCCATTTTAGAGCATTATATTTCACCATGTATGGCCCATTTTGTATCTCAGTCATAATTTAGTAAACCCTCATCGACTGAGTTTTGTGGTCAGGGGCTTTAGAGGATTCAATAAATCATACTTTGCATGATTCACATCAAGCTCCGAGACACTTTGTGTGTACCTATTTACCTACCTCACACAAAAGTAGACTCTGCATTTACTCGTAATACCACTCCAGTAGAGTAGTCAGCTGCGATTTCTCCTAGACGTAGGACTTTATCATGATTGTGTAGTTTACAAATAAATTGTAAATAATTTTGAAGTGATTTCTGAGGAACAAGAAGGTACGTTTTATAACTTTTCTTCGGTCAATGTCAAATTATAACATACCTTAGCAATTAGAGAATGGAGTTGAAATTACAAGACTGTGATCTTATTCACCGCTCTATACGATCTTTAGTGGTAAGGTCATTTCATAACCGATTTTTTTTATATACCTCCAATGTAATCCTAGATTAATTGTATTAAGAAGATAAACAAGTAAATAGGTATGTATATGCACCTATGTAAATACCTTACCAGTTAGTTTCATACGATTTAAAATCACAAATAGTTCGCTGTTACCTCTGACTGTAACAACAACAAAGCTACAGCCACAAAACGGGTAAAACAAATGGTTTCAGAGAAACACCGGAGCTTAATATTTTCCGACCTGATATTAGAGGTTGTACCTTGATTCGGACAGCTCTTTGTATTCGTCGGAGTTCAAGTAGATTTGCTGTACTTGTAGCACCAGTTTCTGTCGTAGGTACACTAAGGATACAAGATAGTATCTCTTTGTACTACTAGTAGAACTAATCAGTAGTAGGTACTCGTACTACTGAGCCGGAGCCGTCATCGTATAAAAAAGAGTGCTACGCTAGCGCTAGAGCAAAAACTACGCGGCGGAGTTTTGAAGTTAAGTTTTATTCGTTTTTAAGCATGCCGGCTTCCTCTCGCGGTCTACCTTCATTGTTTAAAAGCACTGGCATTGTGCACAGTTTCGATTAAAATAATTCATTGGTGCACATCAAGGTTCGAACGCACAACCTTGGATTGGAAGGAAGGTAGTGAGTCTATTATTATATCACCAGTGCTCTCAAAATCAAAGCCAATATAATAGGCCTTAGCTAAATCTTTACATAATGCTAAACAAAACCGCTTCCACCGTTTGTCCCTCTATGTAGTTTATAAATAAATAAATAAATAATGCTGAACAATCCACACAGCATCATCTAGCCCCAAAGTAAGCTGCTGTAAACAGAACTGTGTTTATGGGTACTAAATGACTGATATATAATATTATACTTAATACAATACAATACATAGATAGATATTTTTTTTTATATATAAAAAATACCCAGAACACCCGGGACAATATTTATAGATTGTAGAAACATTTGACCCGAGGCGGGAATCGAAACCCAACACCTCCGCGTCGCAGGCGGACCTGCGTCCGCTGCGCCACATCGGTCGTCATGTACGATTAGATCTTTTAAATAACGCAATAAATTTTAATACGGTTTTTATCAACAGATAAAGTATTCTAAGAGAATGGTTTATGCGTATAGCTTAAGCACCCGAAGCCGGGGCGGGTCGCTAACAACTATATAAATTAAACAATCCCGCAGATATTCAGTTGTTAGGAATTTCGTGATCGTTAATCTCGTCGCGCCATCATAAAAGTCTGAAAATAACTAATCTGTAAGAATTCGAGCCTCAAAGAGATCTCTCAGCTTACGTTTGGTATCTGTGAAGGATTTACTAGCGACTTGATAACGTCAGAAAGAAACTGATGCTGATAATACAGCTGTGAACCGGAAAAGTGTGTACGACATAGAAAAATGAAAACGTTGAGAGTGTAACGACCACCCTTACTGATAAGTACACCTTGCTTGCCGCTCGAGAATCGAGAGTCCTTGAGCTCCCAGAACACTCGCCTCTCTGTACAATCGTAGTTGTTGATTTATTTCTAAAATAAATAATGTTTGAGTGCAATTAAATTTAAAAATTAATAATTAGAAATAGGTTATCGATGTTTGTAGTAAAAAATCACGTGATAACAGTTGTTGCGTGATACTATTATCACGTAAAGCGTTTGGATCTTAGTGGCGGAACACCTTTGGTGCGTCTATATGACAAAATTTTGTAACCAGCTACATATAAATATTGTTTTCTTACTTCGTAACCGGGCTACGAACCAATAAAGTGCATTATTACCTGCCTTATTATAATGCGTTACATCAAAAACATTTTGTAATATTATCTACTGTCCTTGTGATGGTTAAATAAACTTGATGTGCTGTACTTCCTATCTACGCCATTTTGATATTTCGCATTTATTGGTACCCATAAACCTGTGTTATTTTGCATATAAAACTTTATCTTATCCGATCAGCGGTGTGGAGCCGAGGCTATCACAGAAACTTGTCATAATTGCGACATGTCTTTTTGACTTAGATCGCTTCGCTCCGCTCTGTTTTGGTACATCAGTCAGAGGCGAATAGTGACTCTACCGTCTACAACGTCATTACAAGTCGTGACTCTACACTTTATAACCGTGGAAGTCTACAAACGTTGTGGCGCATAATAGACTAAAAAAGATTAAGGTTAATTAGAATTAGAACGTCATAACAACTAGTTTAGATGAGCACTCCGGGGAGATGGCTTGCGTGTTATAGGCTTCTCTCTTCTGTACTACGTAACAGATTATACTTATTTTTAACCGACTTCAAAAAAGAGTAGGTTCCTTATCAATTCGAATGTATGTATTTTTTTGTATGTACATTACGCGATTATTCTAATGTTTGATAGGTATATCATCAAAATTTTATCGAAATTGGTTTAGTACTTTTTGAGTATCTATAATTATCATAAAAAACGTGTCAACAACTGCATTGCCTGCCGCGTATCACCACCGTAACATTTTTAGGTATTGTTGTGCCTCTTGCTATATGTCACAAGTTTAAGCAATTTGTAACGGGATGTCGCCACTAGTATATGAACGCGCTGACGTCGTTCCGTTTAATTTTTGAAACATGGTGTCTACCGACAATAATTTGGCTCCTAGAGTGTACGGCGAATACGGCGATGTACTTACGCAGACATACTTACATGTTAGAAGGCGAGTTTTTACAAAAAATATTATATAGAAAAAAAAACTGATTTCAGCTGCTGGGGCGGGTCGGTAAAATCTTCTTTGTTCAAAAAATCCTGCTGAAGGATGGCGAAAACGTCATCAGATTATGTTTTGATTTTGTTCAAATTTCAAAAAACAGCTAAATCAATTTCAATTACAAACTTACATTTTACGAGACCACTACAAAAATATACGGTCAATTTTTGAGAACCTCCTTTCTGAAGTCTTTATTTAAATCGGTTAAAAATATGACTGTTTCTGCAACATACAGTAGGAAAATATATTTCAAACCTAATTGTAACCAGTGATGGGCAATATTCGGTATTTTGGAAATATTCCGGGTATTTTGGGTATTTACCCGATATTTATTTGGGTAAATACCCAAACCACGGGTATTTATTTTTGAATGCGTTTGATGCGAATTATTTATTGTTAGCGGTTCGTTTTTTATGGTTCTGTACAAGAAGTGCACTAACAGCAACGAGACAACTTGTTCACTGGAAATCATTCTGTCTCGTATCAAAATAAGTATGACTTATTTCACTAGAGACCGTTCTGTCTCTTGAATTGCGATCAAATGATGACTCGTCTAGCTAATAAACTTATTATACCTATTTATTTAAATACTAGCTGTTACCCGCGACTTTGTACGCGTGTAGTTATTGAAAGTCAACTTGTGAACCGTAATTGTTTCACAGGTTGACCTTCAGTTTCTATTTTCACATAAAGCGTTCCGTTTTGTTACCGTGACGTTTAACTAAAATATTCTCCCAGCAGCTTTTAGCTCACACAAACTGTCGTATGTCAAAGTTTTCATCATTTCATTGTAATAATCAGTAGGCGTTCGCTATATATTTTGGGTAAATATATTAAATTTATGAGCTTTTAAATTCAAATAACGTTAGTAGTTACTAACGTATAGCTGAACGGCGAGAACAGAGAGCCGCGAAAAATTCTGGGTAATCAAACAAATTATATCTTGAATTTATTGAAAAGAGTGACTTCGCTTGCCCCTAAAATGCATTTACCGGTGTTTATAAGTCCGTGTATTAAGCATTCTGAAATCGCCACAGGGCCGTCAGCCGTTATCCTTCTTAGGCTGTAAATGCAGAGGAGACGCCTAAGGACGGGCGAGCAGTACCATTGTCCAACATAAGTTGGAACTCCTGTTTCGCTATCCTGTGTTTTCAGAAGACAGTCTTCTGGGAGGGCAAGATATTGGAAGACTGGGTGTGGTGCAGATGTGGTGTTGTGTTATGTGCTTTGTAGAGGAGCGTACCGTACTTGATGGTCGCGTGATCTCTGGAAAGCTATTCAAAACCTTGTAAAATTCCAAGTCACCGGTCACTATCTTTATGTAACGGAAACCCTACATATAATTTATGCTAAGTTTTGAGTTTGCGAGTTAAAAGGGTTAAGATTTTTTCTTACAAACATTTTACTACTTTTCAACCTTTTAAAATTCTAAAGCACGCTTTTTTTTACTTTGCATTTATAACATTTAAGTTGAATTTCAAACCAATTGCACCACCCATAAAAAAGTTCTTAGACAAACTTTGACACCCCATTTTCACCCCGTTTTAGGAACCCCTTAAAATAAAACGTGATTATATGCCCTTTACTTAACCTTCGTAATATCCAAACCAAGTTTTTAGCAAATCGCATCACACACCGCGTTTAAAAGTTCCATATAATCGTTTTCACCACTTTTCAACACTTTATGAAATGTTTTTGTTTTTTTTTGCATTTCGAATCTCGACACTATAAGAGCAATTTACCCTCCAAATTTCCTGTTTCTAGGACTTATTCCAATACAAAATTTGACACCCGATTACACCCTTCTTGTTTTGAAAAATCCTGAAACACGTGTCCATTTATTGTGCATTTACAATATTCGAACCGAATTTCAAGCAAATAGCACGACACTTTAAAAAAGTTTCATACAAGAGTTTTAGAGGATAATTTTAAATATTTCTTTTGTTTCGACCTTCTACACCATATGAGCAATGTAGGCTTAGTTATAGTATCCCGTTGGCTCCCTTTCAATTTGGAACCTCGAAAACCATTTTTTTCTATAGAAACTTAGTTCAAATTATAAATACCCGACGTTTGGGTATTTAAATGGATATATTCACAAAAAAGAATTATTCCGGGTATTTACCCGACGGGTAAATTCCCTGCGCCCATCTATAATTGTAACAAGTCTACCCTAGCTGAGGTGTCTATTTATTAGATTCTAAAACGTACATAGGAAGGAATTCAACGCATCGCTTCATATAGGTACCTACTCCTACCTACCAACCTACACGTTTTGTACGCTTTAAAGTAGGTACGGTAAGGTATACATACCTACTAGCCAGGCCTCATTTTTATTTTAGGGGTATTAAATGTAGCTAAGTACTGGTCCATTAAATTGGATGGAAAGCTTACGCTGAAAGGAATATTCATAAAATGTTTTCTGCTCAAAAGATTGTTTGGGTGTTCAAAGCGAGTGACTAGAATGATGGATAGGGTTATGAACCTAATAAATTTTGCTATCGCGAATCTTTTGAATCAATGAATACAAGCCCTACGCTGGTATCTATAGTCGTGAGTTGAAACAGTTTATCTAATAAGAATTGTAAAAACGGTCAGACTCTCAGTTGTCAAATGATGAGTTTTTTTTATTATTTAGCACTGCTGGGTAAAGGTCTCCCACAAATCTTTCCACTTGCTCTATTCTTGGCAGAATTACGAGTAAAAGAAAAGCTTTTAACGTCTTTATTGGTAATGTCAGTAATATTTTGTGGTCGTCACTTGTATTAAAATTTTATCTTGGCTCGACAGTCATAAAAATTATTAAGCAGTGAGCAGAAAAATTTACTCGACCAACGTCTCGGATATCGGTGTAATCTGTAAAGTTTAATATCTATCATATTGTTAAAATTTATAATTCTTATCATACTCATGTGCGTAAAACGTTGTATTCCGAAAATACAATTTAGATCCATTCATGATCCAAAACGTAGGTATCTTTTTAGATATATGCGTAGGTGAAAGTTAGACAATACGAACGGTACGTTCCCCGTGACACAATTGCTTTTCTCAACCAGTAGAAATATTTTGTAGTTCAAATTCTCATAACTCCTACTATACTAAGCCGAGCTAGCTTAGAAAACCTTTTTATTTGTATACTCTACGGAGGTGTAGAGAAATGTCAGTTTTCTTTGAAAAAGTGTCAATTTCAGGAAATGTATAGAATATTTCTGTATAACGGTGCTCATGCTAGCCCGGCAGATCAAAGACAATCGATAGCATTTTGTTTTATTTCCATTTATTGAACACATTGTAGATACATGTAGTACCTATATTACCTAAATTTTGTAAACTTACTGGAACTCTTTCATAGCGTTTGTAACCACGTTTAATTTTAAAATATTTGTATTGCAAGCTACACCAACATAGTCTATTGATAAATTTATTATTTTTATTTTTAATATTTATAATCCTACTAATATTATATGTTTTATAACAATTTTTAACCTAAAGTTACCTTAATTTTGAATTACTTCATAAATTTTTAATTAAGTACTTCATTTTTATTGAAATTTGTGTGTTGCCTTGCTAATTTTAACGCAAGCTGTGATGCCCGTGAATTTATGTTTTGAGTGTGAAACTGACCTATGAATAATGAAACACTTTGCAAGCGTGCAGACTGTGTAGATTTTCTATATCAATAGGCTAGTTGACTTAATTTGAAAAAATTGTTTATGTCTACCTTATTTTACACCAAAAATGTATTGTTTAAAAATTTATAATAAGAAACTCTAATCCATCCGATTTATTCTTACAGAAGTCTATTGTCGAGTTACGTCACTTGATGCTCTTTTAGATTTGTGAACCACCTGAAGAAGCAGCAACTAACAATTGCTCTCCATTTATGAGATTGAAACTGTATTATGTATATGTTATCATTAACCAAGAATCGCTAAAATTATGAATTGCACAGCATGAAGATATTTTAATATTAGATATTGTGTGATTCATAATATTTTTGTGTAAGTAAGTTCGTATGAGTCAGTGGCCAACTCTGGACAGAGTTTTTAGGCCGCCCTTAACTTTGAAAAAGCCGACTGCTTAACGTGCCCTAACGAAGCACGGGAGCGCTTGGTTGAAATTGCCACTGGCGGTCACCCATCCAAATGGTGACTATGCGGAACAGTGTTTAACTACGTTGATCTGTTAGGAACAACTTAGCCAGCTACGTCGTAAAATATAATACAGCAATCTTCCAGAATTTTACAAAATCAGTCATCATGCGTATTCTAACCGGTGCGTAACTTTTGGTTAAATGAATGATCTGTTTTTAGGTAAGTAAATAATAAACTTACGTTATCCCGCTAAAGTTTGGTGATATACGAATTTAATAAATAACAAAGCTAAATCTCTACAATATCATACTAATTATTATAAATGCGAAAGTTTGGATGTTTGGATGGATGCTTGTTTCTTTACATATAACTCGACAACCACTGAGCCGATTTTAATGAAAATTATAATTTAAATTTAAAATATATATAGATAATGACTGGAAATAGGACATAGGCTTCTTTTTATCCCGAAAAAAGTATGGTTCCCGAGTTCCACGCCAACAAAGTCGCTGGCAACAGCTAGTATATTGTATCTAAGTTACGTGGGCGCAACGATGGAAATAAACACCGTACCTTTTATGATGAACCCACGTATGAACGATTATACGATGCTGCATACTTTCAACTGTTTACATTGATTATAGTTTTCATTGTTTACAAATGTTAATAACACTAAAGCAAGCTTGGATCTAAAGGTTATTAGGTACTCGTATCTACCAGATAAACAGCTCGATTAGTTCAACATGTTCAACTTTTTTACATGAGTTCAATTAGCATTTTAGAATTTCTTATTTCGTCTATAATTACTAAGTAATTATGTACGAAAAATTAAACCTATGTACTAGCCGGAGTGTAGAGGTCCCTCGTATCTATAAACAAGTTTAATCTTGGTTAAGTTGGAACTAAGACTGGAATTCAAGGTCTTAAAATTTTTGCACATAACTTTAGCCTCATTATTACTATCTTAAATGACATGAAAATGTATAATTTTGTCGTGTAAGACCTTTCTGAAATAAAGAATTTATTAATTTTTTTATTTATAATATTTAGAGTTCACCCTGGTGGGTACCACAGCATAAGTGGCAATGTTCTGCCTCGAAGCCGTAGTTGCAAGTACTACCGTGTTTAGGTTGCGGGTAGTGAACGAGTCTTGCTTCGCCTGCTCGAAGTAAAAGCTCAAATAAAACTGGGCGGGCTATATTATTAATTAAGAGGTCTATATTTAGAGTGACGTTAATATCAACGTCACTCTCATTTCTTGAGTACATGACGGAATGAGTTGACTAAACAGCAACGGCCGAGAGTACTTTGACATAACACAATCACGATGATGCTGAGATGCTGTTGAATAAATAAAAGGTACATCAGTACAGTAAAAAAATGCGAGTATTGTTATGTCTAATATTAAATTGGTGTGGCTAATATAACACTGCGGTATCAGTAAATAACGTTTATAAATATTTAATAGTTATGAACAAATGAATACTAAAAAAATGTGGCAGATACATCGCCCAGACAACAGAGCAACATCAGTACCTACTTATGTTCAAAACTTAATACAGCAATGCACTCGATGAAAAGGAAAATTAAAAGACTATAAGCCGAGGCGATACCGGTTTGGTGGCTGGGTTATAATTATCTACTTTAACCGCTAACTGCTATTAAAAGAATGTTTTGAACAGGTAAAAAAACAGAGCTGGCTCATAATATCAAAGAGTATTACATTTTATCTATGCTATGATAATATTTAAAGATGTTAACTTTTTCAAGACTGATAATATCGTATAGATAAATTAAATTACATTTAAGATTAGATCGTTTTTGCTGATATAAAAATGGAAGGAACAAGTTAATAAATAAATTGTTTTTGTTCATGTAGGTAGGGTTTCAAAATAACATTCATTCCCGTAATTTTTTGTCATGAAATATGAAACATTTTTCTTCTTTTTGAGCGTATTTTTACCCGTAAAGTTTATCTAAGAATCTGTGCATGTTATTTATCTTATCTCTAAACTTGACCCTTCTTCATAAAATAATCTATAGCAAAAATATACTGTCCCATTAGCAAAGATTTTTAAAATTAATATATCCAGTAGCTACGTCGTGTCGTAGCGTAGCATGCTACGACGTAGAAGGGACACTCATCAAGCGCAGTAGAATCAGTGCTTACTCGTATAATTTTAATAACTAAATCAGTTGGTACGAGTGAATGATATATTTTGGTTACACATCAAATGAGCGCGATGGTAAGATGGTACCCGTAATAATTTTGGTTGTTGTTTGACCTAAATACAGGAACAGAAATTGATAATTTCCTCAAAAACGTAATATTCACTGTTTGCGGCTCTATAAGAGTAGCAGAGTACTTTGTGATACAACATGTCCGGGGAAGCACTACCACCATACCTATTTCTGCCGCAAAGCAGTAATGCTCGCATTGCTGTGTTCCGGTGTGAAGGGTATGGTTTCCAGTAAATTACTGGCACACGAGATTATCGATCTATGCCTCAAGGCAACCCTCGAGTGATACCTCTGGTATTGCAAGCGTCCACAGGCTGCGGTAACCGCTTACCATATGTTGCCAGTTCAGTTGTATAAAAAAAATTTTCATGAAATAACCACTCAAGACACACAATGCACTTTTTCTGCAGAATTTTCATCGTAGTTTCAGTTTTGAAGTTCCAATGGCTTCAACAGGCTCATCGACAGCTAGGCCTGTGTGTGATCGTGCAGCTCAGGCGACGCGGCGTGGGGCGGTGCCTCCGGTGGCCGGCGCGGAACGGCACCGGCACGGCAGTGTGATAGTAGTGGCCGGCTTGAAAGCACGCGCGCGTCATCTCCGCGTTTTCCCGCTTACAATTTTCCGATCTTCTGACCTGCGCCAAACTTCACACCTAAATAACAAGTGATTGAATTATGACAATGAAGAGTTTAAACATTATATGGTGAGGATTATTGTGATGATTGAAGTTAATTTTTTTTTTGTTTGAACGCTAGCGAAGTAGTTTGCCTACTTTCTATATTACTAGGTAAATATTGACTAACCATCTAAATCTTCTCACTGCTGGAACCCTGACCTGCTTTCGAGTGAGAGTGTTTCAGAGTTATTGGATCAGATACACCATATGGATACAATGCGGTTTAATATACGCAATTAACTCCGTCAAGAGTTATCCACTGACTCACACGGACTTACTTTACGTATATTTTTATGTACATATTTCATGTCAATCAAGTTTTCCATTTGACGAAAGATAATAGAAAAAAAAATTAAAGCTGAATGAGTACACATATTTTTTATCGTTCGTAGACTTTTATTTAAAGAACAAAAATATTGTTAAAGTAATAGTTAACAATATTTTTGTTAGGATATAGATACTGATGATATGACATCAGAATGCAATAATTAAAGATTTGAGCAATTTTAAGCCAATTACAAACGATCTATAGATAGCTTTACTATCTAACAATAGAATATAATCTGTAGTTACAGTCTTTAGATTAGAATTAGAAGCAACAAAATATATGTATATAAAATATCTACCTATTATTTTATGACAGTGAGTAGGTACCTATCAGTGCCGGATTAAGCCAATGCGGGGCCCGTAGGAAAATGCAAACAAGATAACCTTTGTTTAATTTAGGTCCATGGGACACCACTGTCATTCTATGGAACTGCAAATTGTAGAATATATTGCAATTTAGGTGAACGGGCTACGCTCGTCACGAAACATTTTGTATACTATTTGAAGCTTGTTGAACTGCAAAACTCGGGCGAGCGGAACGAGAGAACATCAAACATACCCCGTATATAAATAATATGGTAAAATAAATGACTTTCTTTTTAGCCGTTACACTCTTGACAGAGCGGTCGTGATCGCCACTTCATTCGGTAGATTGCTTTACAATTTTGACGCCACTATGTCGAATCGCAACGTTCCTAATATGTACATTCATGCAGTGGGCTACTTCAGTCTTTATTTGGTCAGTTCATGCCATGATCTATCGCGTGCTCGTATGCCCTCCACTCTTCCCTGAACTACGAGGCGTTCAATGGACACATCTCCACGTGTCGTGCGTGACACGTGTCTGAAGGAAGTAAGGATGCAGGACTGCATGATGGATGTAAGTCGCTGCTTACAGAACTCTTTAACATGACTTTCCGATAACTATTACGATAACGCTGTGCGAAATGTCCGCTAATAATATAATAATAGTATTATTTGTCACATTGCTAGGATTTACCTAGATAACCAAACCTAAACTCGCGTAAGGCTTCATAGAACATTATTTTATATAACACAACATGCTTTGTATTTTACTAGTTGGTAGAAAACAGAAACACATTCCGTCCGCTCGGCCCTATAATAATGTTTATTGCTAGTTAATTTTACATTTTTTTTCGAAATTGGTTAAATCTCAAATTATATTAAAAATTATGCCAATACAAGCCCATGCAAGTAACTTGGTTTATATAAATTTCTACGCTACCTTTAAAACTGCTATAAAAACGGCAACGGCTCAAACGATTTCGACTAATCGGGACACTTAATACTTCAACTGGTACCTGCTGATTTTATTTCATTTATTAGTGGTGATAAATCGATATAGTTAAGCATCTTGAGGAACATTCGTTTGCAGGGTGTTTCCTTCGGGTCCAGTCTAAAGCGTAGCTCGATCGAACAATTAGAACGCAATCATTACCTTTTGCTATGTTTTCTTACTTTCTTTCAAATAATTGTGCTGAACTTGCAGGAATTTTAGAACTTGTTCACCGTATGTGAAGGAAAACATCGTGAGGAAACCGGCATGTCCAAGAACTAAAAATTCGAAAGACATGTACCATCCACCAATCCGCATTGGGTCCGCGTGGCGGATTAAGACCCAATCACTCTCGCCTGAGAGTAGGCCAGTGTCCCAGCAGTGGGAACATTAGAAGGCTGTCATGATGATGATTAAAACTTGTTTATTTAATTTGTAATATGTGTTTATAAGTAAGCTATATTAGAAATTTCTAATACGTTGGCTACGATGTTTTTTTAATTTTAACTAAAATCGAGTAAATGTGATATTCTAAATACTTCTAGAAATATTTTGTACGCAATTCGTTTATTAGCTAGCTAGTTTTTATTTGACTGAGCTATGTTTGGAATAATGTTTTTGGTAGTGGGAGTGAAAAAATATTCGTTACCATAAAAATTAGTATAACTAAAATTAAATATTTTTGTATTCCACAAAATATTACGAAATATTCATAAAAATCTTCAGAGTAGGTAGTAATACATAACAAAAATAAATATTATGATATTAATAATATATTTTCTTGCAAACTGCTATAAGTTTATTCTAGTCGAAATTTACATGATGAGCTTGGGCGTGGCTCTAAACAACTCGACACGTTACCAACTCTTTTGATCCTCGTGGGAAGCATCTAATTTGCAAAGTGGATATTCATATCACTAAACATGTCATGGTGTTGTTTTTTATAGATGAATATTACCTAGGCCTTTGCCAAAGTGGCAATCGGACGTGCGTACCGATTCCATGGAATTCAAATGATACATATTTTAACCGTAATGGCAATATTTATACTACATGTTAAGCTCTATTGTTATTTTAAAAACAAACAGGAATTTGATATTAGTATTTCCATGGTCCCATTACAAAATGTTTTCACAAACTTTGAACCCCTATTACAAAGGATGTATTATTTGTATTAACAAAAAAGTTTTTTGTAGCAGCATGTTATTACGGCGGCCTGAGCATGTTTTTTAAGAAAATAATAAAAAAGTGCGCGCCCAAGGGTTCCCCACTGTTACTTAATTTTATATTGCTTTACCGCAAAAGAATCTAATTTGTAAGTTATTAATGTTTATGCGAATTTCTACATTTTCAAATCGAGACAGTTTTTTTTGTGTCACACAGACAACATGTATTTCAAATTGTAGAATTGTAAGCTTTATAGAGATTTTAATTTTTTCTATTTCCATACCAAAGTTTGAGCAAAAAATTTGATAATTAAGTACCTAACTATATTCATAATAGGTTGGGGAAAAAGTTTCTTCGCATTTTTTAAGAAAATTCAAAACATTTTTTAATATAGTTTATTTACATTTAACTAAAGTATGTATGTACCATTTTGTTCGATAGCTTTTTGCCATCTTGTAGGTAGGGACATGATCACATTGCTATAGAAATTTTGGGGCTTCTGATCAAAATACTGCGACAAGTGGTTTTGGCAGTCCTCTCGTGATGTTAACCTGACACTGCCTAAAGAATTCTGAAGAGACCGAAACAGGTGGAAATCTGAAGGTGCAAGGTCAGGACTATACGGCGGATGCATTAACACCTCCCAGCCAAACTCTCTTAATTTTTGCTGAGTGGCTAAAGATGTGTGAGGTCTAGCGTTATCATGATGAAAAACCACACCCCTTCTGTTGATTAATTCCGGCCGCTTTCTCTCAACTTCTTGCTTTAATCTCATCAGTTGTTCGCAGTACAGTTCAGAATCGATGGTCCTGCCTGGTGGTAACAGCTTATAATGAATAATGCCCTTCCAATCCCACCACACACACAGCATCACCTTGTTGCGAGTTAACCCGGGTTTCGCCACAGTCTGTGAAGCCTGGCCGGCCTTTGACCACTACCTTTTTCGCACGTTCTTGTCGTACGTGATCCGCTTTTCATCACCAGTTATCAGCTTCTTCTAAAATGGTTCGGTTTCATTACGTCGTAATAAAGAATCACAAATGAGTACATGGTTTACAATGAGGTTTCTTTCAGTGAGCTCGTGAGGTACCCAAATATCGAGTTTTTTTGTGTACCCAGTTTTTTTCAAATGTGCCAAAACTGTGTTGTGGTCAATTACCAGTTCTTCAGCTACGTCGTGACTACTGATATGCCGATCTTGCTTCACTTTTTCAAAAATGGCATCCATTTTATCCGTAATAGGTCGACCAGAGCGACGTGCATCTTTGACATCAAAATTTCCGGATTGAAAACGCTTAAACCAAATTTGTGCAGACACTGCATTAGGTCCATAAACATTGCAAATTTTTTTCGCGGCTTGCGTTGCCTTTTTACCTTTTTTGTAGTAAAATTTTAAAATGTATCGAATTTCTTCATTAGATTCACTCATCTTGACAGTACGAAAAACAAATAAAAATCACACATTTTCCTAATTTGAATTTGGAATTATGTTCTTTAAAATTTACACTTTTAATGATACCAAAACCAGCCAGATACAAATAGTATAGCCAAAGAGATTTTATTACATGTTCATACATACTATAATGCGAAAAGACTTTTTCCCCAACCTAATATAATTATATAAAACATAGCATTACCTACAGATTTTTTAAATAATATTATAATGTTTGACTTTTTATTTAAATATATAATACAAAGTTGTGTTAGTGACACCTTTTATAACTCGTTAACGGCTTAACCGGTTTGACTGAAATTGAAAACATTGATAGATTGATGATAGACCGGTCACTTTTTATCCCGAAAAAAAGTACGAGTCCCGATTTCCACGCGAACGAAGTCGCGGGCAACAGCTAGTAATAAATAATAAATAAATAAATAATGCTGGACAATCCACACAGCATCATCTAGCCCTAAGATAAGCTACTGTTAAACAGAGCTGTGTTATGGTGCTAGATGACTGATATATACTTAATACAATACAATACATAGATAGATATGTTTTATTATATATAGAAAATACCTAGAATACCCGGAACAAATATTTGTAGATCGTACAAGCATTTGACCCGAGGCGGGAATGGAACCCGCAACCTCCGCGTCGCCGGCGGACCTGCGCCCGCTGCGCCACATAGGTCGTCAAAATAAGTATATAGATTTACCTCAAGTAGAATAATATCCTACTTGGTCATTATTTATTTAGTAATTATGACATTTATATTATTACATGTAGATTTTTTTTGTAGCATTAATGAACGTGAAATGAGAGTAAATACGGTAAGAACGGGGCGTCCGTTGCGAGGCGGAAATCTCATCGCTAAGGCCTTTATGTATCCATCCATTTCCTTGCTCAAATCTGTAGATGCCTCGAGGCCATTGTACGGGTTGGGAAATTCATTTTCCTATATTAAACTATTTTCTGCTTAAACAAAAAAAATCAAGTATCTAGTGCACGACCTTGTTGGCGGGGTGGGCAAGCGCCCGGTTGTAAAGCTAGAGACTACCGGTTCGATTCCTGCTGGGAGACCAATGTTTCTGTGTTCTTCAAAATATTATGTTTGTTCCTGGCTTGGGTGATGTGATACATACCATAGTATGGTAATATGGATATGGATACATATGGTAGTTTTTGACTGTTGGGTGTGTCATGGGTGTGTAAAGTAGAACTTTTAAAATTATTTCTAAATATCAAAATGATATTGTTTTTGAGATTACTAAATGTTTTTTGCAACCTTTAGAATTAATTTTTAATCTAATAGTTTAACCAACTTTTTCAAAAATGCATGTTATTCTTCTTATAAAAAAGTTTACAGCAGAAACTAGGTAACGAACCGGCCTACCAGCCCAATAAGACTAATGATCACTTGATCACTTTAAACTAACGAATGAACTTTAGAAACTCTAGAATTTCCTTTGTTCTGAACTAAATGCGAAAGAAACTGACATCTACGTTTTAGTACCTGCTTCGTGTAATTAATGAATAGTTAAGTATCTGATCGTATTTTAGTTAGAACGTTCTTGTATCAGAATAACTTTTCTTATCAGCATAGATGGCACTGAATCTAGCGCCAAGCTCTGTCATGATCAATGTTTTGTCTGGCATTTATAAGCAGGTCTTTGTGATACTACTGGAATAGGATTAGTTTCGAGGACCCATCAAACTTGAACGCGAACAAAAGTGTCATTAGCCTGAAGTTACGTACAATTTATAAGCAAAGTAGATCGTTGCTTACTTTGAAAACAGTTCCCAGCAGTCTCAAACGATATCCTATACTAATGAAATTTTATTAAAAATGTTTAAATTTCTTGGAATTGCTAATTAATATTGAGTAAGTATTGTAACAAAAATTACCTAAGTTATTTTCTCCCAAGTATTTTTAGCAAATTTTTTAACCAACAATATTTTGTTGTCGTTTATACGAGTACTAGTCATAAATCTAGAGCAATCTGGAAAAAATGATTGTGGTTCTTAGCGTAATCTGTCACATTACTCAGTTTCTTTTAACAAATATTTTGCTTGTGTTTCTTTTATAATGTTTGTTTTATTTTATCTACAAAAAACAGACTCCCGGTCCGGCATCTTAATTCAACTATTAGCATTAGACTGACGCAAAAGCGTAATAAATAACATAATGCTATTTTCGCTAAAATTCCGAATACGTAGGTATTCAATGAAAACGCATAATTTATTAGACAGTTTATGGTTTTCAATACCCGGTTTTTCCATACGCTATGTATACTGTGTATCAAATAAAATTTAGGACACGCATTCTGTGTGCTTGTTGTATGAAAATAATTATAGGTACATAGAAAGTAAGCATTTGTCAAAATACCCAATTAATATTGGCGTGTGCAAGTGCATGGTCCCTTATAAGTTAGCTACATTTTTAAAGGAAAAATATGCAGAAAACTACTAATAATATATAAATAACAGTTTCCGACTCTAGTAACTCCTTTAGCAAATATTTTACAAAATCTTGTAAATATTAAATCTAGTCAAATATTGACTGTATTTTATTGGCATCGAGCCACTGAGCTCATATCAAGACAAGACGCAAAAACAACGCATATTGGTTTTTTTATGACGATAATAATTTTATACAAACAGAAAAATTGTATTAAGTTAGACGTATAAACGTTCCTCTTATATTACTCTATACCAGTCTATTTAAGAAAATTGCATTATAATCCGTGTTGCGTAAGTGTAGGTACTTTACAGAGGGACAGAGACGGTGGGAATTTTGTACTATAAGATTTTTAGATTTACTACTTAATAATACTTGTATATTTATAGACAGACAGACTCATCAAATTTATTGTAAAATTTATTTTCTTGAAATCTATCTTTATAATAAAAGTATAAATGATTGATTTTATTAATTGTATTAAGCATTACCTATACAAAATAGGGATAATAAAAAGTACATTTATATTTTAATCAGACTGTAGAGAGGTTCGCCCGAGAAAGCACCAATACAAGTAACATGACTCGAAAAATTCGACAAATAAAAACTAACTTCCAGAACTAACATATCGATTTAAAGTAGATATTTCTGTGTCGGTCATGTCAGTGCTTCGTAAATGGGCAAACCACCTTATCGATATTTCTTCGTTAAAACATACGGACGGTTATGTATGACAGCAAATGTAAGCCAAATGTGTGGATTAAAACATTGGCTTCGTTAAGCCCAAATTTAATATGTTGGTACTCGTAAGTCGTAAGCTCTACGCCCATTATCACCATTGCGTTTATATGGAATGTTTCAAATTATCAATTCGGAAAGCTCCACTTATCGTTCACAATCTCCGAAATTAAGGTGGGTAAGTGTGACATTGGCTCAACACGGCTCTGTCAATAGCTGTGCAAATATCAATCTAATTGATTTCGTTGCTGTTTGACTTTGTCTGATTCGATTTTTTATCCGAAAGATTATGGTCATGATTAATGTTTTCGCTTTATTCCATCCAGTCCTACCAGTAGTTCGATAGTCAAACTGTTTGGATGTTTTTTTTCCAAATTGTTATACTGACGGATCGAACTATTTGGAAACATGGATTTTATTGAAACAAATACTAAATTTCTGGCGCTTCGGCGGCCGCTGCCGTGGCACGCTCGCTACGCTCGCTCGCCTCGTTCGTAGTTTTTCACTAACCTAACATAACCTAACTTAACTACTCATTTCGATCTAAGCGGATGTCACTTATTCATTAGATCGAAATCAGCTGTTTAGGTTATGTTAGGTTAGTGAAAAACTACGAGCGAGGCGAGCAAGCGTAGCGAGCGTGCCCAGAAATTTAGTATTTGTTTCAATCAAGACTGTACTTCGGAGTTAGTAGTTCTATTTGGAATAAAATCCATGTTTCCAAATAGTTTGATCCGTCAGCATAACAATTTGGAAAAAAACATCCAAACACTGCTATCGAACTACTGGTAGGACTGGATGGAATAAAGGATGTTTTCATGACCGAAACACACGCTGTGAGGAAATTGACGACCGATGTGGTGCAGCGGGAGCAGGTCCGCCTGCGACGCGGAGGTTGCGGGTTCGATTCCCGCCTCGGGTCAAATGTTTGTACGATCTACAAATATTTGTCCCGGCTGTTCTGGGTATTTTCTATATATAATAAAAAAAATATCTATCTATATATTGTATTGTATTAAGTATATTATATCAGTCATCTGGTCCTCATAAACACAGCTCTGTTTAACAGCTGCTTACCTTGGGGCTAGATGATGCTGTGTGGATTGTCCAGCATTATTTATTTATTTATTTATTTATAATTTTGATCTTGATGCTAATGCAGGCTGATCATACTGGTGGGTGACGTAAATAATAGACGACTTTCTCAATACAACCGCCACTAAGACGAAACAAGGCACACCATACCGAATGTATTTCTAATTGCGTAAAGTGGCTTATAATGTCACTAATGCGACAGGTATGTACCATCGTTAGCAAGATTAAAGTCGGGTATTCTGCTCAGGACCGAAGGAGGCTTTACCAGATTTTTGGTACTTTCGTAGTTTAAGTAAGTTATTTACCGCACCGCAGTGTCAGATATTTTACCTCCAAGCAGCAGTGTGCAAGCATTACTTTGTTTAGGTTTGAAGGGCACTGTAGCAAGTGAAATTACTGGGCGAAAGAGACTTAACAACAATGTCTCGGGACGATAAGCGCAGTGTAGTGCCACGCAAACACTTAAAACTCTAAGGTTTGGGTGGCTCTGCATCTGTAATAGTCAGGCGTCACTTGCAGTCACTTGACAGGGCTGCCCTGTCACTTGCTGACATATCTAACTAACTATATTACTGATTCTTAAATCAATGATTACGTGCAATGACTGTAAATCAACTATTAAGTGTTATAAAACTTATAATTGCAACAATTAAATTCCGTTCTGTAGTGTTACAAAACAATGGTGGAATTGATGAGTGAGAGACAAGCAGATGACCTCGCATACTACTCTATAAAACTGTTTGAATAGTACGTTAAATATAACCAGTAGCTATAAATCTTATTAGGAAATTCTCACAAAATACACAGCTTCAATAATTCGATGGTGACCGAATCGACAGTAAAAAAAAAAGTGTCAGTTCACTGTGTTTTAATTTTGTCTAAATCGACAGCAAGTCATAAATACGCGATAAAGTCTTGATTATTTTATCCCTGGTTCAGAAAACTTCTTCAAAATTAATTTGTCACTGTTTCGAAGATTTCTTGATGAAATGAAACTAACAACTAATCATTGTTAGTGTTAACAGGTTAGAATTTATAAATGGAAAAAATATTCATTAAAATTTAGACAAAATTAATAGGTACGCTGCCCGTCTCGATTTCCAACAATTATAAATATTTATTGACCAGAAAAACCTAATCGATTATTTACTCGAGATTTTTAGGACAAATGTAAAAAAAAGTACATTTTTTGTGTGACTATTCCTCGAATAATAAACAAGTGTAATTAAAGACCCTGTATAGAAGGTTAAATATCGGTATTTAAGTCGATAGTAATTTTCATTAAGTTTGAGAAACGTAAGAAAGATTAAATACCTCCTCGTCTTTCTCAGTAATTAATCATTTGACTAGCTATCGTTCAAGGCTTGGTTACTCTAAAAGTGATGTATATCATAATTTCGGCAGTAAATTCGTAGATGCATATTATATGCAGCATATTATAACCTCCGAAGTACACCGATCGCGTTCAAGATTAAGGCCCCAGGTCTTTTGTATGAGCCCAACATGTGAGCTTGTGAACTATGGGAACTAGCTAACTGAATTAATACCTAAAATACATTTATGTAAAATCATAGTATACTATGATTTTACATATATGGTTGATATTGTGACTAGAACCGTTTTGAGATATTATTTATTTATTACTAGCTGACCCGGCGCGGTTTCACTCGCGTTATTTCTTTATAATTTTTGCATGAATTCTCACAGTTTAAACCTTCCCTGAACTCCTACAAACATTTCAAGACCAAAATTAGCCAAATCAGTCCAGCCGTTCTCGAGTTTTAACAAGCCTAACGCACAGCAGTTCATTTTTATACCTTTATGAGAAGATAATATTATGGGATAAAATTATGTACTATTTATATGCAAATATGTTTATTTTATTTTATTTTATTTTAACATTGGTTCCAGGTGTTCTGGGTATTTTCTTTATATGATAAAAAATATCAAGACATAGATAGATATTTTTATTATACATAGAAAATACTCGGAACACCTGGAAAAATATTTCAGATCGTACATACATTGTGTCCCAGGGCGGGAATCAAACCCGCAACTTCTAGCGTTGCAGGTAGACCTTCGCCCGCCTCGCGCCACTACGGTCGTCATATATACATTTTACCTACATAAGATATCTACCCTTAGGTATTTATACAATTACGAGACATGTGTTGTTCATTCATCTCATGTTATAGGGTAAAATTAATAAAGATTCTGTGCAACATTTACAGCTAAATTTGTATAATTCTGGTTTGAGTATATCTGGCAGGGGCATCAATAGTTTCATGCAGTGAACCCTTTTATTTTATTTGCCAGTATTCAATAAAAATAGAACTGCATTGCAGATCTAGGCATTTATTTGTGAAATTTCTGTTGGATGGTAGAGTCAGGCTAACTGCTCCCTGCGGTGTAATTGCCGGAGCGTAGTTGGCTACATTAAAGCACTTGGTAGAGAATGTCGTAATCTCACCCATCTACGTGTTACAGCCGTAGTTATCGTTAATACCAGCTTTGTTTGAACATTAATGCATAATATTATATATATTGGTGTAATTCTGGTTAAGCGTATAGAAAATACCAATTTAACGATATTAAGTGGAGTTTGAAGTCATCGCTAGGCTTGTAACAATTTTGTAGTACATCTCTATTAGTAGAATGTGAGATCAGGGAAAAACCTGTTTTGTTTAGTCTACAAAAACTTGTGTATGTACATAGATTTAGAATTGGTGTAGAGTAAATAATAGTAGGTAGGTATATTTATCCCACATTTAAAAAACACTGTTAGCCTTCAGCTATTTTAGAAAACTATGTAGGTATATCTATATAATTACATAGACCAAAAAACTAGCTACAGTAAGCTGTAATTAAACGAGACAGAGACGGGCTGCAAATACGAGTGCTACCTACAGTCACATAAAGTACATCAGGGTAGATACCAGGAAAAGCGTTGAGGCGCAGGTGCCAAGCCAAAGTTAGGTGTGATGAAACGGCGTGGCAGCACCGTAAACAACATTTATTGTGGTTGTGGCTCCGACGATTTGTTGTATGTGTCAAATATACAACTCATTTTATCTAGTCAAGAATGTTTTACATGTCATCGTGATTAAATAAAAGTAAGTTCCTAAAAGTCAACTCTGGTGACGAAGTTAATAGAGCACTCGAAGCCTCCTTCATGAAAATTGAAAAAAGTCGGAACCTTTCGAAACACGACAACGTGGTGACCCCGAGAACAGAACAGAGAACCCGAGAAGTTAGGCACAACTTCGTTGATCTGTTAACGTGATGGTGTTAGCTTAGAAAATCTACTGTTATTTGTAGCCTAGAATTGCTAGGATAACTTTTGTGGGTTGCATGGTTTACGTTATATCCATGACATGAAAAATTAGAGTCGTTCTACCACTGGTACCGAAAGAACTGGTACCGGTGCGAGTTGAGAAACACAAAAAAAAATATTATTTCCGTTCTACAACTTTCTATTTGTACAAATTATAATCCATTATTTTTTTTCGTATGGGATTGTCAGAAATACGTTGACGATTTGATTTATTTTTTCTGAAATAGCGGTGTCTTGTTATAAAAATATTTTTCTTGCTTCGTTACACAACCAAACAAAATAAAGCGGAGACTCGATTGTGTGCTCACTGAGTGTGTCTGACTGAGCCAACCTAGTGATATAAACCGTAGAGGTAATAATTATAATTATTATTATTATTACCGTAGCCGTGCTTACTGTGTTTGAAGATTTAAATTTATTTTTTATTATTTTATAATATTTCAGCAAGTGACAGTACCTGTCTCGCTCGTCACATTGCTGGAAGGTTTTACCACCAACTGAACTCATCGGTTACACATAATAATATTTATGCATAATAATCAGTTTTATATTAGGTTGATAGTACTGCAATACTGTATTTTAAACTCCTGTATAACCTGTAAGGTAAGGTTGCCTTGGATACTTATTTGAAATATTAAACTTTTTCCAAGCTTGTAACCAGATTAATAACGCCTGAAAAGGGGTTTGAACATTTTTCAATGAAAGCTGGCAAATCCGCATGCCGCCATTTTTTTTTTAAAGTTCCACGCACGTTGAAATTGGTATATATAGATACTGGTACTGGGACGTATCTGAATACGCATTTTCCAGCAGGTATTATTTGATTTTACTATTTATTAGAAGACAGTCTGAATATTAGATCCACCAAAAACATTTTCATGTAAAATGTTGCCAAGACGAAACCATTGACTCGCACTGTCAAAAAGTTATCAAATCACATGTACCTAGAGCCAAGCTTTCTAACTATACAAACTCTAACATGACGCTGAGTTGAAATGGGTAATTGGACATCAACATCAATGGCGAGTGAATTAAGTTAACGTAGCAAATACATCTCGCACTTACGTTTTATGGATGATATCGTCATAATGGCAGAATCGTTGCAGGACCTACAACAGATGCTGAATAGCCTAGCTACTGCTTCACGACGTATCGGCCTGGGAATGAACTTAAATAAAACTAAAATTATGATCAACGATCGTATTACCCCATGCAGATCCAGTTACCGTCACCGAAATGCCTCTTGATGTTGTGCTGGAATATGTCTACTTAGCAGATTTTGCAGTTGGGTAGACATAACTTCGAGAAAGAGCTAAACCGGAGAATTCAGCTAGGCTGGGCAGCGTTTGGTAAACTCCGTCAAGTCTTTTCGTCGCGCATCCCTCAATGCCTGAAGACCAAAGTCTTCAACCAGTGCGTCCTACCAGTAGTGATCTATGCTGCTGAAACGTGGACGCTGGTTGACAAGTTGAAAGTCGCTCAGCGAGCTATGGAGAGAGCTATGCTTGGTGTCTCTCTGAAGGATAGAATCAGAAATGAGATCATCCGACAGAGAACTAAAGTAGTCAATTACACAGCTCAAAGGATAAGCAAGCTGAAGTGGCAGTTGGCGTGGCCCCAGATATCTGTGTTAGAGGTACGTTGTCGTGTGGCATGTTTATCTCAAATCCAAAGGATTTATAATTGCGACTTGAATTTATATAAGGTACAATAGTATAGTGCGCTTTCACCGTGCGCGGAAACTTTGAAAAAAAAAACAAAATGGCGGCGGGTTGATATTCCTTAGAGGTTCAATCTCCTTTGTTCGGCGGAATAGCAAAAAAATACTTATACTTATTTAAAGAGGCCGAATAGCGAAATGCTCGTTTGCCGTCAATTTGTATCGGTTTTTTACAGCGCCTTAGTGCGTAAAAAACCAATACAAATTGGTGTCCGGACGATACATTAACGTTTACGATTGCTAATGAGTTTTCGTGATTCGCCCTCAGAACAGTTTATTAAACAACTCGGGTTTACCGGAATGGGCTTTGCCAAAACTTTTGACTTTCGAACGATCTCAGTATTGAGGCAATTTCCATTTAAGTACATCGTGATTGTCTTTGGATCGTTTGTAGTTAAAATGTTAATAATGGATTTTGAAGCATCTCTTAACACCCCTTATTGCCCACCTCTTGCTTGTTAGACTGCTTATTGAGCAAAGTTTTATCACTAGGTTTTCCGCTGCCGAACCGTAATGGTCGCGTTGAGTTCCTTTTAGAAGTTCTCGGTTGGTTTGTTGGTTGCCGGTGAAATTACAGGCCCATGAGACATGTTTCAGAGTGGCAGAGCGCTTATTAACCGGTAGAAATATTTGAGTCCATCTAATTTTTGTGTTTTTGTGATAATCCCTATAAAGGAGCAATGCTTAATACAACTCGGCCAGCATTTTTTTCAGTGTTTCTTTGCTTGTAGTTTTGTTTGTATTTGTAGGTAGGTATTGTAGATTTTTGCCAACTTCAAAATACAGAAAGTATCAAAATTCGATAATTCGTGGTGGTAGGTAGTATGCAAGCAATGTACATAATAATATCGGAAGACTATAACTAAGGGGTAACTTTATATATAAAAAAGGCATACTTAAAAAACCGTGAATGCATTATGCTATTTAACGTATTGGTTCCTTTAATAACTAGGTTTTCTTTGAGTAACTAGCCGACTTTAAAATTAAGGTAGTTCCTCTGGTTATACACATAATATTAATATTATTTTTACTGTTTTTTTTTCCAGCCTCACAAAATCAACTATTTAGGATCTGGGCCATTAGACCAAATAACTTTATTACAGTGCCCTTCGACACCGTTATTGGTCCATTACACGGTCAAAGGGGGCCACTTGGCGAAGGTCTTAAGGCGAATAGATACTTACCTGTTACTGTTAGTATAGTTATCTAGATGTTAGGTATAATTTATTATTTGGTTATTAAATATTCATTTCTCTAACTCTGTGACTAAACAAAGTATTTGTGATCAAAGACAATGGTAATTGAAAAACAAATTCGCCTTATTGGAAGCTTATTCCCTGATCAATGAAATTTGGTCATGCTTTTGACTGTCAAAAGCATGACCAAATTTCATTACTTATTATTTTATAATGTTATTAAAAAACTTTGGCAAGTAAGACCTAGCCTATATAAGTTATGTGACGTGACGCTATTTTGTTAAGTAAACACTGAGTAGGTATACATATTTAAAGTAGTTTAATGATCTCTACTGCATTTATAGTAAATATAGGTACCTAACTGGCTAAGCATGTACTATACATTTGTACAGTCTCTGATGTTATAGTTCAGCCTGTCAGAAATTTAGCTATATCACTTATCAGTTTATGTTTACGTAATACATAATATGTTTGTGACGTAAATGATTAACGATTATTTTATACACAAATTTTGATCCCACAGTCCGTCGCGTCAATCGACCTTGACTCTATTGTAAGATATCAACCAATGCGTAACAAACGGATCTCTAAACCAAACAAGCCTACAAACAAGCACTTTAAGTAGGTAATAAAAAATGATTGCAAGTTCTTATCTTAATTACCGTATTTTTTGTTGCAGAATATGCCAGCAAAGCAAAAAAATAAATTTCCAATGATATGACATAATGAATATCAGGGTCGATGACCAACTATAAAGTGATAGTAGAGCTCAAGGATGGCGAACGTGACGGATGCATACTGCGTCCCAGGCGCCACCAACTTCAACAAAGCATATAGCCGCTTACACGGATACATAGCGCTTGTCATCTGCATCGTCGGCTCCGCTACCAACTCGATCAACATCGCCGTACTCAGCCGCCGCGAGATGAGCAGCTCTACAAACTCTATCCTCACTGGCCTGGCGGTCGCCGACCTCCTCGTCATGCTCGAATACATACCCTATGCACTCCACATGAACATCAAAATCGGACCACAAGTCAATAAAAACACTTACGCGTGGGCAGTGTTCGTTTACTTCCATTCCATATTCAGCCAAACTTTTCATACGATTTCGATCTGGCTCGCGGTTACTCTAGCTGTCTGGAGGTACATTGCAATCGCTTTACCGCAAAGAAACAGAACATGGTGCAGTAAAAAGAACACTAGTTTAGCCATAGTGAGTGCTTATCTCATTTGCCCATTCTTGTGTCTTCCTATTTACTTCGCCATGAACATAGTGCCAAGTGAAGTGACGCCTCACAATAATTCCGAATTTGCAGAGGACTTGTCCCTACCGCAGAACAGAACTGTATACGTGCTTGAGATGTCTAGAAACGTAGAGTTAGTGACAGCAATAATGTGGATATATAGTGTAATATTAAAGTTAGTTCCGAGCATAGCTTTATCGATATTGAGTACTTGTTTAATATCCAAGCTGACAACAACAGAGAGGAAAAGGCAGAAGCTACTGAAACGATCAACAGTTGGACCGAATGAGGTGAGTTCTTTAATTAAACATACGTCACTGATGTTACATAAAAACGGATACTCGCGCCTTGAGGGCTTCGTAATGTAGAAGATAAGATTCAGCTAGACATATTTCTTGACCGCAAAAACCTCTAATCGGTAAAGTATTTTGAAATCGTTATAATATAGCCATTTTCAAGTTCAAGCCACAAACTTCACCATTCTTATATTTGTGTCGCAATAGCTCCCAGTATTCTAAGCTTCATAATCAAATTATTGTGAGGTTATTATAGCACCCAGATAGAGGTTTTTAGTTTTTCGCATATTCATAAAAAGTTTGACATTTTGCCAATAAGTATTGAATTACTTAGATGTTTGGTTTTTTGAGGCACTACTCGTATTAAACTAACAAATGTTTGGCATAAATTATAAGTCCGTTCCTAAGAAAAAATCTTGAAAGACACAGACAGACGGAAAACAATGTGTATTATACGGATAGATGTTCCGTTGTTTCTACATTGAGAAACGGAACCCTAAAACATAAATTAACCTTCATAACTTGTTAGTTTGTTGTCACTCTCGCTCGAGAGTAGGCCAGAGTGTCCCAGCAGTAAGAACATTAGAAAGCTGTCATGATGATGATGATGATATTTGAATAAGTACCTACCTATCTGATTTAAAACCAATTAGTTTGTTGTCACTCTTGCTCGAGAGTAGGCCAGAGTGTCCCAGCAGTAAGAACATTAGAAGGCTGTCATGATGATGATGATGATGATTATGATGATGATGATATTAGAATAAGTATACCTATCTGATTTAAAACCAATTAACGTTTAATTTGAAACTGAATAGCATTTAATTTGTAGAAGGAATCAAACAAATTTTGTTCTTGCCGTTTCTGGGTCAGGCTAATTTCTTACGATGAAGACCAATTATTTATCCATTGAATATTTTATTCGACATAGGCAGGGCTTTCATTCCTTTTGTTGGTAAAAACCCAACTAGAATATATGAAATATAATTTGGTTAGGCTAATACAGAATCCATTTATTCTGTATATTTTTATTATTATATTTTTTGCGAAGTTATTTTAATTACCCACACGAGATGTAATGTAATGTATTGTTACTTAACCTATTGTTTATTTATTTACTTGTGTTTTAGCTCATAAATTACTAATTATTAAAAAAAACAATTTATCAATCGGCTCTTTCTGGTACGCAACGAAATAACACTCCGGTAATACGACAAAATTGCGGGACTGTTTTTTATTAAGTATTTGAGAAGTGCTAGCGAGGTTTTTGTATTGTATGCTTTTGTAAACTGATATTTTAAAGAGAAACAAATATATTTTTTTGTTTGTAACGAATAAACTCAAAAACTACTGGTCAGGTTACAAAAAAAAATTCCCCAATGCTACATTATCCTTAAATATCATTATCCATGGGCTATATTTATTACCAGCGACCCTGTGTCCTATAACTACCTATACGATATTTATTATTTAGAAGACTGAATGCGCATGCCGCATACATTTTCAAAAGTAAAAAAAAAGAAGCGAATACCTCACGCAGGTACTGCACTGGTTTTAACAAAATGCTCTGGTTCATCGACAGTTTTGTAACCAATCTGCAGCATATAGTTGAGGATTATTGACAAACAGATGCCGAAATCACAATTCGTAAACATTGTTTTGATAGAAAATAATCTCAGAGTTATCTATAAATCGGGTCTATTCCATAGAATAAATCACCTCACGCAATGATTACCCCATATTACATTTAAAATTTGCACTCTAACAGAGCTAAACACTACTGATTAGCTAACAGAGGTTAAAAATACGTTTATGAATAAGGTCATAAGTATCTCTCTTAATACGGACCATGCTTCGTCTTTAAGTACAGTAGCACCAAGATTTAGCCCTAATAACTTGTATCAATTAATTATTATGGGTGTATATTGTGTTGATGGCACTTAAAATATAAATAAATAAATGCTATTGTCATATCGCATTCGAATTTCAACTGTAAAGCCGCGTTGACATTATTCTGTTGTGGCGTGTCGTGACGCGTCACATAAGCATATTGTGTCCATACATTTTGTATGTTTTACAAAATGTATGGACACAATATGCTTATGACGATGATACACACACTATCATCTAGCCCCAAGGTAAGCTGCTGTTAAACAGAGCTGTATTATGGGTACTAGATGACTGATATATACTTTATTAGAAAATACCCAGAACACCCGGAACAAATATTTGTAGATCGTATAAACATTTGACCCGAGGCGGGAATCGAACCCGCAACCACCGCGTCGCAGGCGGACCTGCGCCCGCTGTGTCACATCGGTCGTCATATATTCACAGTTTTAAGTTTTATGATAAAATAAATACATTACTATTTTTTACCTGGCAAAAGTGTTCAATCGTTATTGTTTAACTGTTCAAACCGCAAAGTTACTTCTAATAATGAATTAAACTTGTTTCTTTAATTAATTTGTTTATTGTTTCTTCACAAATTAGAGAAAGTTCTATACAAATAATGGCTGGAAATAGCAATTACCGGGCTCGTTTAGTTAAATAAGACTCGGATGTCTCCTCGTCTCGTTGAAAATTGAAGAGATTTTAAAAGGACGCGACTTTTTAAAATCACTTCCATTTTCAACAGGGCTTCGCCACGTCCTTCCAATATTGCCGTCAATTGCTTTAATTCGGCCTCGGGCCTGGAGTAATACACCACATATTTTAAACAAAATGAGTAGTTGTGGTGTTGCACGAGACTAATCGGGTGCAATTGTTGTAATCGTATACAATGTATCTTTATTATTATTATTACCTAGTATAAAATAAAGTCTCTCCCCGACGTCTGTCCTTTTGTATGTATGTATGTACGCTTAGATCTTTTAAACTACGCAACGGACTATAGTGCTGTTTTAAGCAATACATAATAATGAACGGACACTGGATAGCGTTGTGTAATCGAATAACACGTAGAAGTTCCAAGGTCAATAAATCAAAAACACTTTTCCCTTCTATTGCTTTTTATTTAAATTTTAAATGTAATTTGCACCTATTTTACCTAAATTTCAAAACAGCTTTATTACATGATTGTGTTAAATATTTTTCAACACACTTGCTTATAAAGTGGCTCTATGGTCATCGCAATTAGGCACAAATTGACACCCATAATCAAACCAAAATTTTTCATAGTGGCTCTATAGTCATTGCAATTAGGCACAGAATGACACCCATAATCAAACTATGACTTTTTCATTGCTATAACTCATTAGTGAGTTATGGTGGCTCTATGATCATTGCAATTAGGCACACAATGACACCCATAATCAAACTATGACTTTTTCATTGGTATAACTCACTAGTGAGTTATAGTTTTTTTTTTGTTATTTTATTATGAGTTTTTTTTGTTATTTTATTCACAAGTGTGTTGAAAAACGTCGCATGATACACGTGTGTATTGATGATTGCGACTCTCGCCTACGGCTCGGGTCTCAAAGGCGCCTCAGCGGTAATCACCAATGTTACACACTAGTACCATAATGTACTATTTTTAAATTGGAAGACTAAAAATATGTCTGTCTATCTCTCAGATAATGACGGAGCGACAGAAGTTTTATTTTTCTTTTTGTTACTGATAGGACAATAGGCATGATGACAGTAACCATTAGCTCGACCGCTCTCACCAGCCAGCTCTCACCAATTCGTATCGTATAAAAAATGGCGGCTTTGTTTACACAAGCACACCCGCTAATCACATTTTCACCCTATGGAAACGGATTCAAGGAATCTAAAAACCATATTTATTTTTACATTATAATATGCGAGATTGATCATATTTTTAATAAAATAAGACTACAAAATACAGCAATCCGCCATAAAAGGTTAAACACCGATCAGGAGCATCTTGGTTCTCTGAATGGTGGCATCAAAAAAATGCAGAATTTTTAATCTTATTGCTAAAATGTTCATATTGAAAACTGACATAATGACGTCACCGCTGTCACTCCGCGATAAAACGCACTAAGCGTTTTGTCGATAATTTTAAAATTCAAATTAAAATCGCATTTTTTTACTATTATATCAATTATTTCTGGAATAATAAGTTTTTTTTTGTCTGAAGTCGACAATTCTGAATACAATGGAATTTTTTTTTTAAATCAGTCATCATGCCTATTACAAAAAGGGTGACAGATCGTACTTTTTTGTGCGATCTGTAACCTTAAGAGGACAAAACTAGGTGACAGATGATAATAATCCAGCCTACCGGCAAGACCTACACACACACTTTTTAGGGTTATTCCCGACGACCCCCATGTCTCGCACCCACTGGAGACCAATGGGAAGTTTTTTTCCCGATCACCCCCTTCGGAGTCGTTGGGATGTTCTTCAGTAGCGCTCGTCCCCGACAGGGCGAGTGGGAAGTTTTAGTAGCAGTCCCCCTTTCAAATAGCAGGTACCTATGCAAATTATTTTTAAATAATATTCCAGTTTGATTTTAATCAACGTTTATTATATATTGGTTATTTTTGTTTTTATAGTTTTAACCATCACACTAAGGGAATACTAAAGATTATAATATCCCAAAAATTATTTTGCCTCAAGCGGGATTTGAACCCGCAACCACCGCTTGATACGCGGGCGCTCTACCAATTGAGCTATCGAGATATATCTCGCTTGGACGAAATAATCATTGGGATGTCTTCGGCTCGAAGCGCCGATAGCTCCACCTACAGGAGAAACGTTTCAGTTATCCAAGCCTGTTCAATGACTAAAGTTAATTTAGTTCATTGACGAGAGGTATCGCATTGCTTATTCAATTGGTTATTTTTGTTTTTATAGTGTTAACCATCACACTAAGGGAATACTAAAGATTATAATATCCCAAAAATTATTTTGCCTCAAGCGGGATTTGAACCCGCAACCACCGCTTGATACGCGGGCGCTCTACCAATTGAGCTATCGAGACATATCTCGCTTGGACGAAATAATCATTGGGATGTCTTCAACCTTCCTCTCAAATCACTCAATCTATTGATATATGAAAATCGCAGTAAAATCAGTTCCATAATACATACGTACATACATTCATACAGAGGGATAGACGACGGAAAACGACTTTGCTTTATTCTATGTAAAACAATAAAACAAATGAAGTAGTTCTTCTACAGTTATTTTATTGAAAAATAATCATAAGATTTTATGGGGGTCGATAGGAAAAAAACTTCCCACTCGTCCCCATTTAAATTGAAGTAGGGACGAGCAGGAAAAAAACTTCCCAACCGTTCCCATGCAAATACAAATGGGGACGAGTGGGAAGTTTTTTTCCCATCGACCCCCAGTGGGGGCAAAATCTGGGGGTCGTCGGGAATAACCCCTTTTTACACATTTTTAGAAAATGTTTTTTTTTTTAAAGGAAATAAATAAATTCAACAGTATTTTATCCAGAGAACCAGTCGTATGATTGTGAGTATTGTTATTACTCTGTGGTATTGTAACGTATATTACGGGTGGCAGAACTTTTTTGATTAGATTAAATCCTCGTACGACAATGTTCAGAATTGAGTTGTTCAGCCTTTCCACACCCCTTTATCAACTTTGAAACTTCGAAGTTACGTACACGCACGCACAATACTAATATTGCTAATACAAGGTGATTCGGAAATGGTGGACTAACTCGAAAGGGTCTGCAACTTGTAACCAGCGTGAACAATTCTTAATTTGAAGCAATCCTATGAGTCAAGATTGAAAAAGTTTCCTGCTTTTTCAAAAAAGTCAAACTAGTTACATAAGCCTAGAGCTGTTCTCACGTAGTGGAGCCTGGTGACCTGTAATACAGGTTCTTAACGAACTTCAGGCACCAGTGTTCCACAAAGTAATGTATCATCTGACTGGCACTACTGTTTACTGCACTAAGATTACCTTGTGAGAGAGAATCAATTATTAAAAAAAAAGTGAGACTTACTTATAGATTTTCCTTCCATAAGGGTAAGCTGCTAATTTCAATTACAACGGAATAATTATAATATAATGCTAAAATTATGCATAGCAATACCTTATTATATTATATTAGTTACTAGTTATGAAATAAAACAATTAAGAAATAGGTTTTCCAGTGAACGTCCCTACGCTTGTTGGTTTTTTTTTATTTATAACAATACCGTATTGTGTGGAATAACATCAAAACAGTTTTTTTAAATAATGTAGCTTCGACAATATTTCTTTGATACAGAGGCCCATTTATTCTACAAAAAGAAAGGTTTATACACTCAGTTAAATAATGTGTTCCTAGGTGCCAAAGAAAGCTATGCATGACGGTACCTCTGCTTATAATGAAAAAATATTTGGGCCATGTCCTAACTGCCAAAGTCTGATCGGTATTCAAAAATTGGGGCATGTTCTTGTGATCTAATTTGAAAACAACACTGAATGACGGTAATATAATTGCATACACGATTTTGCTTTACAAATGAAAATAATACATTATATTTTTTGACAAAATTGACTTTTCTCACACTACTTAGTAACCATCGCGATAGTGCAGGCATTATTTCACTCGTGATCGTGACATAAAACCGCCATAAGTGGGCAACACAATCGAACTTACGCACAGAGATTCCCTTTCTTATTTCGAGAGCTCTTGAGAAGCGAGGTATTTGCTTACTTAGAAAAGATCCTCTTGAGAAATCTTTGCGAGTTTTCGACGTTATTAAACGGATATATTTCTTTTCTTTGCCTCTGTTCAATATCAACTCCAAGCGAAAGAGACTGGGTACCTTATCGCGGTTGTTCATGATCACAGACCACAACCTGTGGGTGCCTGCTCCGGTTTGGTGGCAACAACTCGATTTTTAATCTCTCACGGTATTTCTTTTTTAATGAGACATATATCAATATTTTTATAATATTAGCAGATTATTAATCTCGTCGTTACGCGCAACAACAATTGTTGCAATGCAACACAATCATAACGTCCGGTGGAATAAATAAAAACGCTGCTAAATATTTAAATGTAGGCATGTATTCTGATCGCGAACTTATAAAAAAAGACTAATGTTTATCAGTGCTTCTGTGGTTAAGTTCGTGTAAGTTCTGAAGTTATGGTTAGGCAATAGCGATTGCGCTGATAAGCAGAACTTTGAGTTATCTAATATCTCGATCTAATTCTGTGGTTTTGGGTAACTGCAATAATAATAAAATTGATATGGTCTTACATAGTGCGTAGGTAGCATCAAGCGGACGATTTGACAGTCACGTCACTTACTTATATAAAATAAAAAACCCATGTTAACCTAAAAGGAATCTAATGAATTGGCAACCCCATATATGTTATGGCCGGTGGCAGCGTGGATATTACTCTAGCTAGGGGTTTAATTAAATAATACCAATTAATCATGTACTAGGTTGTCTACTGAATTGAAGACCACGTCGCCATAAATTAAATGGAATGCAACCAACTAGACAAAGTATATTTAGTGCAAATCTTGTAGACTGTTTGTATTCCTGAAATTATAGTAGAAAGTTTTATTATATTTGTTAAACTTTTATTAAGGCTTTTGAGCTGACAAATCCCAGAATCCCAGGCATAGAGCGGCTAGCAATAAATAAAACAAACTTACAAGGATTGACTGTAATAAAGTAAACTGAGAAATAAAAATGCATCGTCTAAAAGCTAGACCTACCTACATATAGTTGAGTGCATCTATAACTGTGCAGGCAAGTAGTGGCATCCATCGCTTATCGTTTTTCGTCTGAGTGACAGTTATATTAAGACGCTCCGAACTAAGCACCAAGTCACGTGACTAAGACAACCGATAAAAGAAATCGATAGTCGTTTCTTTTATTTTAATTTAAATGAAATTATTCGAACACCTACTTCACTAGATATTCATAGTTGTAAAATGAGGGGGTTTTCATATTATTCTGGTGTCAGATAATTTTCTTTCACACTAGCATGATAGATCGCCTTAAAAAACAGACATGACTAGTATAGAAGTCGCTTCTAGCCTGTAGCAAATCGTACCCACCACTTTGTGTGCTCAATGTCTCTCAAATTGAGAAATGGCCGCCCAATTTATTCTGTCATTTGATATGGGTACATAATGGCGTCGTCGCAGAATTAACTAATTTGGTTATTCCCACAACACAATATAGATCTATTGTTAAGTATTGCTAGCTTCTTAGGAATTCAGTGGAAATAAAGTAATTTTTCTATAAAAGGTATTTCAAAAAAATCTGATGTTATCGAGTTTGCTGCTAAAAGCTATAAATATACCTAGCACTAGGAAGTATAATAACCGAATAAATAAAGTATAACAATTCTAACGCTAATATCTCAAGCATGTCGGTTACGGTTGATTTCTCTGGTTTTTGACACATAAATAGTATAAACGCACGACCTTTTTGAGAAGTTTTTTTTTATTTTTATTTCCTGCTTCAGATGTTGTATTATTTTAAATTTTTGAGCTAGTTCCTTGTACATCAACCTGTTTTTTATATTTTAGACTGAAAAGCAGTGTCTAGCAGAAGAGACGTGCGCACGTCGTGCAAGCCGCACCGACCGCACTACGAGGATGCTACTAGCTGTCTTGGGGCTGTTCCTCTCCACTGAAGTGCCTCAGGGACTCTTAGGACTCGCCAGTGCGCTAGCACCAGACTTTTTCAAGAGCTGTTACAGTATGTTCGGTTAGTACCAGTTTACATTTTGAAAAGCAGAAACTTCTTGTTATTTCAATTAGAAAATTCCAGATTTTTTATTCGAAAAACAACCACGCGGAAAGCTTAGTGCAAAAAACAAACTTGGTTTTATTAAAACTATGCAGTCTGTACACTGGTTTTCAGATACAATAACTAGTCATAAAGTTTCATGTATTCACTTGTGCTCGCGAGCGAACAATCAAATCTAAATAAGCGCTCAAACCATCTATGATCCTGAATGTACGATAATAAAAAGGAAATGGCCAATAAAATTCACTAAATTGCTTTGTCAGCTGTTTCATACGAACAAAGTATTGAAATACGTATACAGTAGCTACTAATATTATAGCCTAGACCCGACACGATCCTATTGAATTTACACGAAATCGATAAGAGTAGGTACTAAAGAATGAATTCTAGTAACTAATTCTAGTAAGGCTGCCTTTTCACAAAATGAGTGCGAGAATGCGTAGCGAGGGTGTGAATCCAACCAAAATGCTAGCTTCATTTTCACACCCATCTCTCTCATGCTACGCAGTCTTGTACATATTATTTGTGGAAAGATTATAATTGTAAGGTTATTGTTGTATTATGGTTGCATGCACGCTTCTGCTAAGACTAGTATTTACTGTTTTATTAGCCGACACCTAGTTAGTGTTTTCAACAGTCGTAAACAAAAATTTAGAACCAAAAAGATCGAAAACGTTTCTTTGTGTACGAAAGGACTACGAAACTTATGGTTTCGCCACAATTTTATGATCGATCATAGTGCTTCCACCGGTTTTTCGATCAGCACAAAACTGGATTTGAAACGAATAAACTGATCCTACTTTGATGCTATTGTGTTATGGTGTGAAAATGTGAATGTTTGTATATTAATCAATCACGCCGCAGCGCCGCCGACGCCGTAACCAATTAAATGTAAATCCTGGACAAGCATAAAAAAACACTAATTTGGTCATTACTCATAGTAGCCCGTGATGTGAATGTGTTTTTTTAAGAGTACGAGGCTGGGTACAAGCTATTATAAATTATATTCACAAAAGACCCTTCGGAGACCCTTTCAAAATAATGTTAGTGGAGCCATCTGCCACTTTAGCTTTTATCAAAATGATAATAATTTAGCTATCACCTTGTGCATTTTAGCAGAATGGTAAAACATATATATATATATATATATATATACAGTTGTGGTCATATAATTAAGAACGATTTGAAGTTCTAGAAGTTTTTTATTTAAATCGTATCATACACAGAGATGTGTACCTTTTGAGAAGCAACTATTTATGTAATATAATAGTCACATTAATAGAGCAACCTGACTTAAGAATAAAGTATGAAATCGTTAACTATTTTTTGCACATTTTATTGATTTTATCAAAGTAACACATTCAAATAGTACTGAAACTGGACAAATAATTAAGAACGATTTATTTAACTAAATAAAATAAAATAAAATAAAGTTTATTGGTACTAAAACAGTGGTCTGATAGGGTACATGTAGGTAGGTGGATGTTATGGCCGGTTGACTTATATCTAATACATGAATACAGTACCCAGATGAGCTCTGTCCCCCGCTCTAGGTCTCTATTGAGCCTGTTCAGTGGGGTCACAGTGACTCGCTCTGACACTCCATCATTATTATTACATAATGTACTTATTTTCGGCACGTGTACATATTTTAACATTATCTTTTATAAGACTTCCTTTATGTACTATAGGAGACACTAGAAATAATTATAAACGAGGAGAAAAAGAAAAAACATAGAAGAATAGCAGTACCTACCTACTAGTAATAAGAAAGAGAAATAAAATTAGAGGACCTAAATTTAAATTTTGTAGGTAGGTAATTAATTACTAAACAACTTAACTTAACGATGATGTAACATAGCGTAAGTAATTTTATGACATTGCTAGGTATAAATATGCATGAATGTTTGTATGTCTTTCGTCTCTCTGGTTGTGAGTGGAGTGAGTGTGTAGTTTTATTTGTGTGAGTGTTTATGATGGTATGATGGGGTGAGGGGTGTTTAGGGTGTATAAGTAATAAGTGTTGTGTGTGATTATATTAAATTGTATCAAATTAGAGTCTCAGTTTCTTGATAGTTTAGTACTCTTAAGTGATTTATTAGTAGCTGTTTGAGATCTCTATAGTTTGCATTCACAATTTTAATACTTTTGCTAATGCGGTTGTATAATTTAGGACCAAGGCTATGCGTTGCTCTAGTTCCGAACTTTGTTCTAGTTCTAGGGATCTTAAATATTATGTCTTTCCTGCGTTTGTTGTTGCACATTGCTAGGATATCTGTACTTACAAGGGCATGTTGTCGAGTTATTGCCGCTTTAATGAATAATTGTCTGACTGTAAGTACCGAACACTCCATATAAAGAGCGCTAGTAGAGTACCACCTAGGTTTGAACTTTATAACTTTTAATAAAGCTCTTTGTGCCCTTTCCAGTAGTATTAGATGAGATTTTGCAGCCCCTCCCCATGCTCTAATACAGTAGGTAAGTATGGACTGGGCGAGAGCATAATACACCTTGATGAGGGATTCAAAGTTAAGTGCATGTCGTAACTTTTTGAAGATATAGATGAGTTTCCGAGTGCGACCAGATAGGCTTATGATCTGTTCTTCCCAAGTCAAGTTTTTATCTAAGATAACTCCTAGATACTTTATTTTATCAGTTTGCTTAAGGTCAGGACATGAGCACTGTATTTCTTGAGTGCACTTGACACTGTGCATTTTTAAGGGTAGAAGTTGTTTAGGCTCAGTAGATTTTGTAATGCTAAAGTTAATATACTTAGTTTTGGCAATGTTAACAGTTAAAAGGTTATTTCTCAGCCAGTTTGCCACTAAATCTAGACCTTCATTCGCATTTGACTGAACTTGAGCCCATGTATTGCCGTGAAATAGAATAACGGTGTCATCTGCATAGGTTATGATTTTGGAGTTATGAAGCTGCATTTCACAGAGATCATTGATGTATATAAGAAATAAGGTAGGGCCAAGTATACTGCCCTGTGGCACGCCAAACCGTATTTCGGATTCCTGACTAATGCGCTGTTCAACTCTTGTTCGCTGCGTCCTACAGGTAAGATAGCTTTTAAACCACAACAATGGAGTCCCTCTTATTCCAATCTTTTCCAGTTTAGCCAGTAGTATTGGGACGGAGACGGTATCAAAGGCCTTGGCTAGATCGAGAAATACGCCAGTACAGTTTTGACCTTCATCTAAATTTTGTATTATGTATGTCCGTGACCTTTAATACCGCATCCTCAGTACATCTGCCTGATCTAAATCCATACTGGTTTGGTGATATCAATTTCTTATTTTCAATGTATTTTTTTAATCGGTTATTCATCAGCTTTTCTAATATTTTTGATACGACTGCTCGGGAATTGTTTTGTATGACACTTAGATTTAAAAAATCACAATATTATGTAGCACAGGAAACATAAAAAGAAATATTTAACTAAAATTAATAGTTAATAGCATATCCACGGCTTTTAATTACAGCTTTACACCGGCGAGGCATTGACTCTATTAATTTTTGACATTTCGCAAGAGAAATAGAGTTCCATTCTTCTAAAAAAACGTCATACAGCTCTCTTAAATTTCCACACTTTGTATTTGAAACCTTTTTCTTTACTTCAAACCACAGATTCTCTATTGGGTTTAGATCTGGACTGTTAGCAGGCCAGTCTAAGACAGAAACTAATTGCGCTGTAAGAAATTCCTTTACGGTGCGTGCAGTGTGCTTTGGATCATTGTCATGTTGGAATGTCCAAATGACCGGTAGAACGTCTTCAGCGTATGGTAACATTGTTTCTTCCAGTATATTTTTGTATTGGAACTGATCCATGTTACCTTCTATCAACTTTACAGGTCCTACACCATGTCCAGAAAAGCAACCCCAAATTTTCACATTTCCACCACCGTGCTTTAATGTAACTTGCGTGTACTTTGGGTCGAATGCTGTATTCGGGGGACGTCGTACATATCGTTTTCCATCAGAACATACTCTGTTTATTTTCGTCTCGTCAGAAAAAAGTACATTTTTCCACTGTTGCACAGTCCAGTTTTCATACTTTCTCGCAAATGCAAGCCGGGCTTGCCTGTGGCAAAGTTTTAACATGGGTACCTTTCTTGCTATCCTACCGTGCAATTTTTCTTCTACCAAACGTCTTCGAATAGTGCGTGCTGAGATTGCTGAAAAGTTGTTTTCACCAAAATATTCTTTTCTAAGCTCATTGGACCCTTTAAAAGGATTTTGTTTTGCCATACGAACGATGTTTCGGTCATCTCGAGGAGTTGTTTTTCTCTGTTTAGGTACACGTGGAACATTCGAAGTAGTTTGATACGTAGCAAAATGCTTTACAGCGTGGAAAACCATCGTTTTTGAACATTGCAGATGGTCGGCTATCTTTTTATAAGACCAATTCTTCCGGCGAAGTTTTATTATTACTTCCCTTGTAGATTATCACAACTTTTATTTTTTCCCATTGTTTTTTCTAAAGAAGCAATCACCTTTAATCTTTTACAGCACGTAATTGCGCCAAAATTATACAAACAGTAACAAATCGACTGAGTGTTCTCTATTTAAATTTGAATAAAGGTATAAACTACTTAGCGTTCTTAATTACGTGACCAGCCAGTAATAAGGAATACTTTGTTTAAAAGTAGTGTAAAAAGTTTGCCTATTGAGTTTTAGCCAATCATGCGTTCTTAATTGTATGGCCACCACTGTATATATATTTTATACCACTAAAGTGGCAACCAAGCGTACGGCCCACTTGATGGTCAGCGGTTACCGTAGCCTATGTACGCATACAACATCATAGATATCACTTGCGTGTTACCACCCTGAGTTAGATGGAAAGTCTCATTTGCGTGTAATTTCACCGGAAACCATACCCTTCAAACCGGAACACAGCAATGCGAGCATTACTGCTTCGCGGCAGAAATAGGTATGGTGGTAGTCCTTCCCCGGACGAGCTCTAACACAAAGAACTCTACTACTCTTAAATAATTATGGTTTTTACACACAAATTCAGAATTTGTATGTGTTTGAGAGATGGCACGTGATGTGTATGAGTAATGTCAACCTAAACACGTGTTCCAAGAATATATATGAGTAAAATTTCCAACAGGAAGGAAAGAAGAAAGGAAATTAAATAGGCACGTGAGCTTATTTCTTATTATTTTTTTATTATCTTATTTCTTAGTAGTTCTTCTATTATGTTCATCTTATTTCTAAAAATCTTGTGTGAAAATTCTCGTGTGATTCAGAACAAAGCACCAAACACTGTCAAGACTTTTCATCTAAGGCAACATGTAACAATTTTAAACATTTAACAATTTTTGACTGGGTATATATGGATATCCCCTACGCAAATAGTTTAAAATATTTATACTAGTGCTCATAAACAAACTGCCAGAGTGTATTATTTTACGCCTCGACACTCGATAAATCATTATTTATTGAGTAGGTAGTAACAATAATACATGAAATTAGTGTCGATTTCACCATTCTAACTGAACGGTGTTAGCTTCAAAATCTTAATTTTGACATTTTGACATCACTTGAACTCAGCTTTTATATCTGCTAAGCGCCGTGAAATCGAACCTCATTGACCAGCGGGTAAATCGTGTTTTGCGGCTTGTGCGAGCTAGCTTTAGCTGATGCTATTTACTTTTTTCTTAATTCATTTATTGCTTTTGCTTAGGTAACGGTTGCTTCTCAGCGTTCTGTTAATATCGTCGATGAGTCGAGGGTCGTCAAGCATGTTTGATGTTTGGCTCAACCAGCCACGCTATATCAATAGTCGATCACCGATGGCGATCCAAATGTACAGTTTTTGCTGGCAGGTGTTTGTAGCGAGTAGGTTTTACAGCGTATGATATAGATTACGCGTACATACAAATACGTGAATGAATACTGTTTAGTTCCCCGAGGAATGTTTTGAGTACCTAAGCTGCAATAAAGTTAGAATAAAAGAAAAATCGGCATCTATATATATTTTTTTTAATAATAGTGTCAGGGCAAAAATATATACCTGCTTATGTACCACATTTAAAAAAATATTTCATACGCTTGCTTGAAATTTTATTTAGTGGATAAAATTGACTTTTTGTATAATATTTTATTGTAATCTAGTAGCATAGAATAGGTATATGTAAGCTAGCAGGTATGTATATTTATGGCATTAGTTTAAGACATAATTGATACTTCTTCAAGTGAAAAACAAGACGCTTTTGATAATGAGACCTAAGACAACTTTGTGGGAACGCTGAAAGTTCAAACTCTATCTAAAGCCTTGATTTGCGACCGTCAATCATAATAAAGACGGCCTTTAATTATGAAAACTTTGATTTAGCTTGCCGCTACAACAAATAAGTAGGTTAGAGTTAGTACACAGAATCTGCAGAATCTATATTTTTATTTACGTCATCCGCATTTATACGGCATACTGAAGTCACATAACATATCCGCATACCATATACTTACTGAAATAACATAAATAATTCAAGCTTCAGGCGTGTGTGTTTTCGCCCAATTAAATGCCTTGTCATGCCGAATGCATGTGATTTGAGTCTGATAATCAGCAATCAACCATAAAGCCGCGTTTACATTATTCGAGTTTTTTCAGTATTATACTAGTGTGGAGTGTTCTGACGCGTCATAACCCCCACCACCGTTCTGTCGACGATGGGAATCAACCGCTCGCCGGCGGCGCCGTCACGAGAGAACGCGTCCCGAGTCCCGCCCGACACCCGCCCGACACACTGCGCTTTAGTAATTAATACCACCCATACAATATGTATGGACACGATAAGCTTATGACACGTCACGACACGCCACGACAGAGTAATGTAAACGCGGCTTTAGTCCCACTCAGAGGTCAAGTCATGACAATGAACCGACAAAGGCTGTTTACCGACCGACAAACAATAAAGCCAGGGTTACAATATTCTGTCGTGGAGTGTCGTGACGCGTCATAAGTATATCGTATCCATACATTTACAGAATGCGTCACAACACACTGCGCTTTAGTAATATAACCATACAAAATCTATGGATACGATATGCTTATGACGCGTTACGACACGCCACAACAAAATGTGTTTTCTTTTATTTTTCTCCAGGTGACCTAATGGATGTGCTGGCACTCTTCACGTCCTCTGTCAACTTCGTGCTGTACTGCAGCATGAGCCGGCAGTTCCGCTGCACCTTCGCCCGGCTGGCGCGACGCTTGCTGTCTGCCGCGGAGGAACCAGCCAAATTCGCTACCAAACTAGAACCCACCACGCAGGTATCTTAGGGTAGAAAACATGTTGTCAATAGATTTTTTTTATTTAAACCTATGTCGTCCCACTGCTGGGCAAAGGTCACTCCTATGGATTTCCACTCGTCTCTATTATGAACTTTCTCCCACAATCTCATATCGAAAATCGCCGTCATGCTGTGGTGACGTTCGATATCAATCCTAGATAGTAAACTTAAATTCCGCTTGACCTGTTTTCTAGTAGGTATATTTAAAAAAATTACGGTACCCACCTAATTTAGTAGTGCTAAAACATAGATAGTTAGTGCGGCTCTCCATCAGGCAGGAGACAGAAAGACAGTGAACAAATTGCACCAAAGGAGTCACGATCTATAACCATGAAGGAACGACGAAGGAGGAGGATAAATAAATAAATAAATACTGTCGGGCATTTTTACACAGCACTATCTAGCCCTAAACTAATTGTTTAATTGTTTATTTGTTTGTGAAATTATGTATAAAATATGTTTACATTTGAGCTTGTAAGTAACACTAGTTCCTACCAATTGCAGTATACCAACTACTGCGGTATACTAAGCAGAGCTTGTACTATAAAAACCCGATAACTGATAGAATACACATGGAAATGACATGGAAACACCCAGACCGTACGTAACAAATACTTGCAGAATGCAAATATTTGTTCCGTAGCGGGAAACAAACAGCAACCTCTCGCATCTCTACCGGGCACTCGGCCACCGTGCCACTGAGGTCGTCTGATGAATCAAATAGAATGAAGAGCCACATAGTTTAGAAAAAGAAAGTAAGTTTTGAAAGCTAATGTATACCTTATTTAAGTGTATTAGAATCACATGACATGAGTATCAATTGCTTTTGAAGTGGGTTTCTCCCAGGCGACTGAAGTTATCCTAATTTAGGATTTCAGTAAAGTCAGTCATAATTTATAGGAAGGTATTTAGTTTCTTAGCAAAACTTACGGAACAGCGCTTAGGAAGTGTCTCAGCTAAAAGCTGCCAATAGGATGTCTTTTGGCGTCCAAGTAGTACTGTAGAGGTAGAGTATTACCAAAAGCTACATTATTTGCAACCAAAAATGTAATACATACAGAATAGTAGTTAGGTTAGTTATGTATCTAATTTAGAAACACACAGTAAGTATTTATTCCTAAATGATCATTTGAAATCAAATCAAGTTGCCGTGATTAGACTTTTAATACCAAGCTTAAAATTATAAATAAGGTTAAGGGTTAATTTTAAATTGGGACACAGTAGATACAATTAATATTCAATGTAGGTAGAATGTAGAATCTTTCCTTAGCCTCCACACTAGGATTCCCTGTACTGTGGAGACCAATATAAAAGAGCTAAAAAAGGTTTGTCGTAAGATTCACGGACAGGTAAATAAGTGAAGTAAAAACTCGTTTTACAACACAGGTTCACCGAGATATAAGCAAGTATGGAAGGCAGTGGGCGGCCATATAGCTCTCAAAATCAAAACTGATAAATTTGATGATGATGGTGATAAATATTTCACATAAAAGAGGTTTTACTTGTAATTTATAGAATCACAAGTGTCAAAAAAATATTTGTTCCCTGAATAAAACACCTTGCCCGTTTAGCTATTTTTTCTTTCAATTTCATACAATTCAATTTATTCACTGGATTAAAATTTGATTTGATATTTTTCTGCATAGTATAATTATATAATATTAATTAATATAAAACTAAATTATGTACTCACCATTTGTTTGACCCTGGTGTTAATAAGTTGAGTTACGAAAAGCTAACACTTTTTCGATAGTATAATTACATATCGTCGATAAATTAGCAAAATCTAAAATCAAAACTAGATACCTCGTCGACCAGTAAATTCATAATCTGAACTACGTCATTTTGTTTATGGCATCTGTGCCAGATGCTTAATTAACATAAAATACTGAAATAATGCCCCAGAATATAATTTTACTGTGCTAAGTAAGAACAAATAAAATCTTCTTACTAACTTTCTTACTTTATTTTACAACCCTCTAGATAAATAGTAGTTGAATAAAAATTAAAATCTTTCGTCTTTTACATTATTAGCATCCCAGAACAGGAGTTCATTAGCGAGCCTCGTTCATACAATGCAAACAAAGGCGCAAGAGTATACCTACGTAGTTGTGTGGTAGGTTTTAAAACCGATTCCTGTTTGAAGATTTTTTGGAAGTAAAAAGCACAGTTTAACGAATGTTGGCGTAAGATTGCCCACGCCTTCAATAAACAAAGCGAACTGAAATTGAAACCCATGGCGAACGTGACTGATGTGATGAGTCCGTGTGTGGCATATACTACGCACTTCGGTTATAACTAAAGACAAATAGACGAAAGAAAATACAAAAGAAGAACGGGTTCTTATCTTACAACACGTTTTTTTTTTTTTTTTATATACTGCTATAGTGGTAACCAAGCGTACGGCCCACTTAATGGTCAGCGGTTACCGTAGCCTATGTACGCATGCAACATCATATATATCACTTGCGTGTTACCACCCTGAGACGTTAGATGGTAAGTCTCATGTGCCTGTAATTTCACCGGAAACCATACCCTTCGAACCGGAACACAGCAACGCGAGCATTACTGCTTGGCGGCAGAAATAGGTATGGTGGTAGTCCTTCCCCGGACGAGCTCTATCACAAAGAACTCTACTACTCTTACACGTAGGCAGTACATTTTGTAAGAGCCATGTAAACCATACACAATTTACATGAGTTTTTGCAGGCAAAAACAAAATGCCAAAAAAAAATACTTTTAAGTTTTTTAAATTTGTAGCTATAGCAACGCAAATAACAACATAGACATCTCCCTGCGAGTTCTACACGGACGCGGGGCAAAAATGTAGGTCCGCTTCACCTACATTTTTGCCCCGCAGGTTGCGCGGGGAGCAAGGAATGCGTGAGATGTCTATGTTATTTGGCTTACCTAAATGGTTGACCTGTTTTTAAATCATAAGACATTAAAAATATTTTTCTAAGATAATCGTGTTAGTGGTAGTACCTAATGATGTCAATTAGAATAGAAAGTATAATATAAAACATCGATTATGTAAACGAGACAGGTGATCAGGTGTTTTTACAAATACACTCTTTTACTAACCCAAAGTTGTAAAACCAAGGGCAAATGACCTTCATAAAAGATACTGACTATATTATTTGATGTTTTTCGGTTCGAAAATAGTCAGTTTCATCTCCTTTATTACTATTTACCCTCATCTTTGTTTTGACTTACGAGAATCTAACCATTTTATCTACGGTTTTTACTGTAGATTGTGTTTTGCTAAGTCCATTTGACAAAGTTTATTACTCTGAAATTCAACAATAGCTACATACTTAAATCATGAATCGCAATCGCAAGTAAATGGGTTTGTTCACAAAATGAGTCTGGTATCTTTAGTATCCAGTTTAAGTACCTACGTAAGGTATCAAAAGAAAGTTTATTATAACGCGAGATCGCGAGCAGCTATTATTTTTCTTTCCGTTTATGCAAACGTGCACTTTACAGATCTTGTGTGTGTGGGCAAATAGAGAAATGACTTTCTGAAAGTGACTGCTCATTGTTCTACAGTCTTTATGACTTTATCGCAGTGCTAATTTAGTATATAGTTAAAGCAACCTCGTTCTGTTCACAAATAAAATAACAACATTTTTAAAGTAATACCACTAATACGGAACGCTAGGTCAGTGCATTGAAGAGGAGAAGGACTATAATATATATACTATATTGCTACAACCTCGAATGGCATTAGAAGATTACTGTGATATTAGAGAGTATCTTTTTACACTCAGTAAAGTAATAAAGTATTCTTTTTTTTGTGTGTGTTTTGTTAAAGGGTTCGAGCTAACATTGGTAGCCGCCCACACAAATATATCTGGGTATACATACTTTTGATACTGGAAAAAACCTACAATTTCTTGTTATTCCTATAAACAAGGCCTTGTGTTTATAAGATATACCTGCCTTGGGTTTCATTTCATTATTTTAAGGGCTGGCACTGGTGTCGTGACGAACAACATAGACTTGTAGATATTTCAAGGCCGTTTCGCAACTCACAGGATGGCACATTTTACCTTAGCTTGCCTTAACTCACGATTCTGTACAAATCTTATTTAAGCTTTTACGTCTGAGTGCATCCGCACTTCGGAGAGCATGGCGGTCGTTATTCCCAGTTTGAACGGCTGTTAATCTACAACGAAAGTCTGTCACCAGAGTCATCCATTAACTTGTACCGACATCAAATTAATAGATACTTAAATAAATATGCGAACGTTATTACGTAAAATGTTAAAGATAATGTTTATTATTTTGTAACCACATTAGGATAAATAGTATAATTTATATCCCCATGTTTGTAACTATAAACATTTATAAAAGCAATCTAGCAAGATCTAGAGAAATTGACCGTAACAGTAAATGTCCCATTGAGTCCTAAGAAAACTTATGAAATACGTTATAGCTCAGAAATTGTATTTTCTCCTCACATCTTCTCATTCCATCAGATAAAATGTCAGTGAATAAAAGATCTCGGTGAAAAGAAAACATCTTTCTGAATAGTTATTAATTGAGTGCCAACGAAGGTATTGTGTGTAAATAAATACTTTTTGTAACTGTCACCGCTACGCCTTGCGCTACGGCTACGCTTAGTGCGTAACTCTACATAACCATGAGCATTGTCTACCATAAACAGTATTGTATTTTTATATTAAATACAATTTAAAAAAAAAACATGCCAGTGTTATCTGTGCAATAACGCAAGAATAGGGTTCGTGAATCGTCACCAACCCTATTTTTGATACATTATAACTCTGTTACAGACAACCATCTGTAGCAGCAAATATTTCTCAGATGTGTTGACAAAACACCCTGTTCTTTGGTTAAATAATTTTATACATGATGCTTACACACTCTTCAATGAAAATATAAACGAATTATATTTCTATCCATCAGGTGACCGGGCCGCTATAGCGACAAATTCCCGCCCTCGTCAGGGTGGTAGAGGAAAGCAATATTTAAATATTTCGGTAAGTACCAGGTTTAGGAGGCTTTACGAACAAGGAAAATTGTATTGTAAGTTCTCGAAAAAACTACTTTTGTGTCACTATATCAACACTACGAATCAATTAAAGTTAAATGAAAATTGTTTATTTGTTTGCTGATTAAATAATTTTTTAATTATGAACTCACAGTGAGTTAAATAATAAGTAGGTGGATGTATTGTTTGCTATTAAATGCTTATAAGTTCCTAAGTAGCAGTAAACTTAAACAAAGTTTAATCTACAGTAACTTGTGTCACGTACAAGATATTTGATCACGTTCGGATGATAGATAGATATTATTAGATACGAAACCTTATATAGTTTTATAGCCTTCTAATCTTTAGACTTTCAGCAACATTTACTGGTAGATGTCACGTTTTCCATTAGATAAAGTAGGTACCTAACATGCGAGAAGGTACATTTTAAGTTGCAGAGAACACGTTCTGAGTGCTCTGAGTACTTATGTACTTACATAATACTGTGTTCAAATCGGAAGATAGTAAAATCTATGAGATGCTGATAAGATACGAATCTAATATAAATAAATAAGTACATGGACATAAGCTTAAAACTGTTCGTTTATTTTAAAAAAACGATAACGCTTGCACGTTAGCATGCACTACCACTTTGGACAGTGTACCTAATAATACACGCAATAACGCACACTCTGTCACATACGTAGTCTGGCTGGATCGCATAAAAGAAATCCCTGTGTTGTGTGTCAAAAATTACGTGTGCCATGCGTATAATACATTGTAATAATACATAGGTACTTTTTCGAATAATTTATCAACGACATCATTATTACATCATCAAGTTCAAAACATAAAGTCACGAGAAAAGTTTTTTGAGTCAGCTAAACGAACGTAATATCTATCTAACATTATCAATTTATGACTTTTTTGACGTTTCTCTATACGATTTTAAAACGAATGTCCTCTGTATCTTAAATATTTAAACAGCGTCAAGGCACTTAAAAAGTCTATGTTCATTATCATAGAACCGAAGTGTTAGAGCATCTGGCGTTGGTCACGCACTAGTCTCTACTGGTACCTATAATATAACCAGGCAATTATTTGGTTCGGTACAACAGTAAAATTCAGAGGCAGAAGCTAGCCCTTACCAGCCTTGACTTAAATAAATAAATAAATAAATAAATAATGCTGGACAATCCACACAGCATCATCTAGCCCAAGGTAAGCTGCTGTTAAACAGAGCTGTATTATGGGTACTAGATGACTGATTTATATTTAATACAATACAATACATAGATAGATATTTTTTATTATAGGTACATAGAAAACACCCAGAACACCCAGAACAAATATTTGCAGATCCTACAAACATTTGTCCCAAGGCGGGAATCGAACCCGCAACCTCCGAGTCGCAGGCGGACCTTCGCCCACCGCGCCACATTGGTCGTCTTATTTTCATAAAAACAGTATCCTTGGCAAAGTATTTTACGATTTAAATTAGTTTTTTCTTCTTCACAGGGCAATTCTCAGCAGAGCTCTCTACAGAATAACCTATTATTATTCGTTGTCTACATAAGAAAAAAACTTTTATTTATGTAACAATGATTACATATTATTAGAATAAAATTAATTACGAGATGTTTCATAACTTTGAAGAAAGTAGTCATTTGCAACGTTTAAAATAAGATAATACCTACCATTTAAGTGTTGTGTTACCATTTACATGTTTAATTTTTAGTTTTTGCGTTTTATGAGCCATAACGCAAAAACTAATTTGTAGATAGATGCATAGTGAATTTTGTAAATAAGTACATAATATTACACTTAGGTATAATTTTACATGTATTGTATGTTTAAAGAATATACATAATTATGTATGATATAATTATTTTAGATTGTCTATTTAGCAACTGCATTAATAAATGTTTTATAATAATTTTTCATAGGGTCCAAATTGTATTTTGTGTAAATAAGTATTATTTATTAGATTAAAAAGAAATGTAATTACCTAATTCAAAATGCGTTTTAGTAGTTTTCTAGTGTTTAATGGAATCAAGATTTTTGGCTGTTTCCAGCGATATTATTAAGTCATGTCAATTTGAATACATTATTTATTAATTACTACGTTTTTAGTTAAGTAGTTACTTAGTAGGTCAAAACAAATGCTCTCAGGATTATAATATACCTAATATATATATATATATATAGAAACTTCTAAATAACTAATCACTAATCAATCTAAATAACTTTTCTTAATTTACATTGAACGCTATTTGTAATGAAGAGTTTTCGTCTCAAGTTATTAAAAAAAAAAGCTGTCTACTTAGCTCAACTGGCGAGCCCAAGAGAATGTAAGCACTACGTTTGACGAGCTATGGTGAATGTGTAGGGAATTCAACATTCCAGCTGTCACTGTCTGTTATACCTCTGGCTGGTGTCAATGTCATAGTACGTAGTAAATTAACTTTGGTCGTACTGGAGTTAAATTATTTTGCCTCAAGCAGGACATGAACCCACAACCTTCCGCTTGACACGAGACGAAACAAAAACGGAGTTACCAACTTTTTTCTTGTTTTAATAACCCAGTATGGCAGTAGGGCAGATAGCGCTATCTGTCAAAGCAATCGGAACTACTTTTTTTAAAAATCTCGAATCGAAAACTCCTCATTATATTAAAAGTGCCGTAAATATATTTTCTAATTAATGACACTGTAAAAAGTAAAAATATATATGACATTTCCAACCGACAAAAATAAAGTTATTTTAGCATAATATCAATTTGAAAGGTATGTTTAATAAAATATTTATGAAATGACACATCCAAACTATCAAAACTATTCAAAATATTTATACACTATCATATTTTTTTTCAAATAACGTATTGTTATTTTTAAAAGTTTGTACGACATTGATAAATCATAATTATAAATTTGCAAAGTATCTATATTATATTTAATAATATTTTATCTGACACATAGAACGAATATTAATCAAGACATATTGCACAATTTCTCAGAGCTCAAATAAATATATTTATATTGAATTTTGTATTTTATTCCTCTATTTAACCTATAATCCTTAATAAATAACTAAAAAAATTATTGTTCGTTATTTTAATCGTTTCACTTTTCGCTTCAAAACCAACGTTCGCCATGTAGGTAGGTATATACCTACGGCTTGAATTATTAATGTAGAATCTGTTAAAGTGTTTCATTTATAATGTAGAGTTACTTAACTTGAGAAACATAGACTGAAATAATATTAATTATTATTACTCTTTCAAATTGAGCTAATAATTCTTCTTCTAATGTCAGGTTTTCTAGATGAGAAGAAGAAGAGTAGTTTAGAGTTCTTTGTGATAGAGTTCCGGTTCGAAGGGTATGATTTCCGGTGAAATTACAGGCACATGAGACTTTGGATCTAACGTCTCAGGGTGGTAACTCGCAAGTGATATCTATCATGTTGCATGCGTACATAGACTACGGTAACCCCGCTGACCATCAAGTAGGCCGTACGCTTGGTTACCACTTTAGTGGTATAAAAAAAATGAGGCGGGTTTGTAGGTAAGTACCTATGTATAAACCTAACATTGGATGTATGAACCGTATAGAATTATAAAAATATCAATTGGAAATACTCTCGTACTCAGATAATTAATATCAACTGTGTAGACTTAGACTTAGAACCCAAACTTGGACTTATTCAAATCGTAATCGTAGCCGTGCCCACAGCAATGAAGTCTCTTACGCCTTCACAAAGGTTATCCAGATCCAAACCTCATAATGTAGAGTACATAGGGTAGCTGAAATTCTTTATTTTGTAGAGAGGATAGGTACATAATAATAAAGAAAAAAACCTGAAATCATAGAAACCCCTGTCTGTGGTTTTTATTTTAGGTTAGAATTTACCTACAGGTATCAATAAGCCTAATGGGATTTCCGATCATTACTTTCGACTCATATTTGCGATGAAACCCAGAGAGTAATTTTGTGAATGTGCCGGCCAAGGAGATTGCATCGGAAACAATATGTATCGGTATGTATGTATGTCATCTCGTAAGTTTTTTTTTTAGCGAGTGATTAAAATACATTTATATGGCAAAAAACGGCATTTAATTGCGTTTTGAGTACGAGTGTGCGTTCATGGACTGAACCCACCGGACTCAGTTAAGTAGGACCAGTTTTTGTGAGTAGAGAGTTAGAGAGCAGGCAGCATATTATTTTTTTTAAGTAAAATCACAATATAAATTTGACTTTTTGAGTGAGAATGAACTGAGTACCCTACGAATTTCGTGTTTTAAAAATCAGCTCAGGTATTAAATCTGGACGGAAATCACGCGAGTCCAGTTTTTCTGTCCAAATTTGTGAGTGGCAATTCTTGTCATTCAAGCGATTCAAGCTCTTAAATAATGCCAAATTCATAATGTCAGCATTAATTTCAGACCAAAAAGTGATTGTACTTTAGTTTATGAGGTTGAGTCTAGAAGTAGCAATACTTACTCGTAGTAGTAGTAAGTAGTAAGAAGTGTAGTGACTAAAAATGGATAAATTTATAGCGAGCGCTACATTTTCTTTCTCATTCTTTTGAAGAAGCGATGGTTAACTGATGAGTAAGATGGATTAAATAACCGGCCATTACAATGCGTGTTTTGTTTTTCGAAGAGATGGCAACATCTAATATATTAAAATGATATCGTGGTTTTAAACACGCAAAGTTAAACTTTTATATAAACAATATATATTTAAGAGTAGTAGAGTTCTTTGTGATAGAGCTCGTCCGGGGAAGGACTACCACCATACCTTTATCTGCCGCCAAGCAGTAATGCTCGCATTGCTGTGTTCCGGTTCGAAGGGTATGGTTTCCGGTGAAATTACAGGCACATGAGACTTACCATCTAACGTCTCAGGGTGGTAACACGCAAGTGATATTATGATGTTGCTTGCGTACATAGGCTGCGGTTTAGGTATCTATTATAGACATGTTTGTATCTATTACAATGTTTAGGTATCTATTATAGACATGCGATGCGGCTGATATTCGTAATTGAAGGGTTAATTGCGATCTGACCCACCGCTACGCCCCTAGTCCCTTGTTAATTAACTACATAGTGCCGTACCTTTTATAGAAAAGCTTATTAATCTTCCTTTATAAGGTTTAGCGCTGCTACTAACCAACGTTTCAAAGTGATCCTTTTGATTCAAATGTGTAAAGGACTTTTGATTTTGATTTTAATATGGAATTTTACTGTTTATGCAACACATTGGAATTAATTTCATAGACGTTTTGGTTTAATTTGTGAAGACTCAGTGGACTGTACGTACACTGTACAGTTCTGCCTGACTGCTCTGATTACTGTACAGTGATCAGAGCTGTCAGTGCTACAGCGAAACTATTTTACACTATTCTAATTTAAACTGTTATGTTTTTTTTTAATAACAAATGTTTATTTCATAATGGTCATCATTACGTCGTACACGAATAATACATATTTACCATGGCAAATAAGCCACAGAGTCTATAAAAGAAGAAGAAGAAGAACATATGGTAGGCAACGTGCAGTTAAGTTATTATACGAGTACGAGTAGTGTGTTTCTGTGTGTAAAGAATGACCCGCTACTGGAGGATACGTTGAGCTCCTCGTTCTAACGAAGTATAAACTTGTATGTAGAATCGAGGTGATCGCTGTTTCAGCTGGTTCGACATTTTAGAAACATAAATACATTACGAAAACAACTTGAAACAATAAGGTTTCTAAGACTTGTGCGATGACCGCCCTTGATTCTACAGTATACTTACAAACTATTATTTTATGGTAGGTACATTTTCTGAACACACAGATGATGTAGTTATATCAAACAGAGCTAATTTTATTTGGACAATATTACTCTGTGAACTAAGCATTTTTTATATGCTACGAGTATCTACTTAAAACTAAACGCGTAATCGTTGTCTATCTCTCGATGTAATTTGCACTCCGAGTATGTTTATTTAACTTACTATGTGTTTGGTTGGTATAATAATGAAAATGTAAATGTAGCTTAGCTCTGTTATTTCTGGGGAGTAAATTAAATAAAAACATTATGACAAAACTGTTGTTTGTTTAGCTGTGAATCCAAACACAGACCGCAAGTTTTCAGGGTAAACCCAATTAATTTTCATTTCCATGTTCCCTCTGGTAGTAAAGTCAATGCAATAATTTTAAAAGGTTCGTAAATTATTTAAAAATACACAATGCCTGTTAGTTTGCACGGAAAATAAACTGCATACATTTAAAATTTTTGGTTGCAGATAATTGCCATTACGACACCTGGGTGGTGTGGTGGGCGAGTGTCCGGTTGAGAAGCGAGAGATTGCGAGTTCGATCTCCGCTGCGGGACAAAATGTTTGCATAATTTACAAATATTTTTGTTTTCTAACAAAACATCATTTGTTGGGTGGAACAAACAACGATTGTTTATGTATAAGTACCTACTGTGAGTACTTATTTACAATATTAGTATTCTATCAGTTATTTGATTCTAATACGATAAGCTTTGCTAAGTTTGGGGCTAGATGGCGCTTTATGAAATTGTCTGGCAATATATATTTAATTATTTATAACTTTTAACAGTGCCTCTTTAGTGCGTTAAATTAACTACCAGAATACCATACTAGAGGACAGCTCGGCGATACGTTTACGTTTACGATTGTCTAACGAGTTTTTCGTGCTTAGCACTCTGAACATACATATATCGTGGTGTATAAACAATCAAGTAGCTGCTATTTGCAACTTTTGCAAGCTATAGGCATGCCATTGTGCATTTTGCATGCAAATTAGCCCACTACCTGCATGTGTATCTTCCCCCCTATGTATGTTTCATTTTATAGAACGGCACGTGTTAATAGTGTCAGTAGGTGTCTTTATTCAATCAAAGTAATCAGTAGAAATCATCAGTAATCAGTTTTTGCGCAGCAATTTTTTTTTTGCGTTGATTACCTATAGTAAATATAGACAGCTAAAACACCGGAGATTAAAAATTTTTGGAATTCAAACCTATTTGTTTTGTAAAGAACGGTTGCTAAGCTCATCAATAATTTAAAATCTTGGAAATTTTCAAACGGCCCTTGTTCCTAAAATGATACCATAATTATAAATAATTCCTTAACGAAAAGATAGGTACTATAAAGAAAATGTAACGTAAAAAATATTTCAAAAAGTGTTTTATCTTACCTTTCTTTATTTTGTTTTTAGGTTAATTCTCTTTGCTCAGTTTTAAGTTCCTCATTTTGTGAGGCACCTGTCACGTCGTTTATCATCGCTACGAGATTGCTACGAAGCTATGCTACAAGGCTTCTACGAGGTCTACGAAATTTTTGAAATAGCATGAGTGAAGATCTCGATGGAAACGACTTTGTCGGGTACGGCCATAATGGAAGAAATTTTTGTTATTAAAAAATAAAAATATCATGTTTGAACTCGAGTAAAAAGGTTATCAAAATAATTATAAGAACACTAGCAATAACACTATAATAATGGGACTTGGATCGGTCCTAGCTCTAAATTAACAAAAACTGTTTTTTGAACTATATACGAGTATGACTTATTTATGAGATTCATAGCATTGTAAAACTTTAGAAGGATTGATTTTGTGCAAACGAACTTTCATCGATGCTGAGTTGTACAGGTTTTGAAAGATTTATGTAACGAGAGTACTTTTTTCTAAATTTTGCCGCTATGCAGACAATGGAACAGGTGAAATTAAACTAATAAATACCATTATTTGCATTTTGCGCTTGTTTCATTTAAAACATTTTACGCGTTGTAAATTAAACTCTGTTGGTTTTCAGGCTAACAGTGGCTTTAGAAAAGTCGTTATGTTTTAAAACGACGACTGATAAACATACTACAAGCATCCAAAATAGGCATTGTGCAATTCTATTATGCCGATATAGCCTGACGTGCTTACAAAACAAACAAACAAAGGTGTTAATTATAATTACTGTACATTCCAGCCAAACGATTGTTTATTGTATTAATTAATAGCCATTTTATATCTAACTGGCAAGCAAGAAAACCGATTATCGAAGCTATGGACGCTTGGAATACTAAAAGTTTAGTGAAAACAACTTTTGTACCTAGTTTGAATTTTTCAAAAACAAATGAACAATATACAAAAACTGTTATTTCGCCGCAACCATTTTTTTCGAACAGGGATACAACAATGTGCTTGGCTGTATAAATATGTATGGTATTAGTATAATCTGTAGTGCCGTGCCGGTGCGCGCCTGGGGCGATTAATCTGCCACAAATCTATGATTATGTTTGTATTGTAATTTTAATGGATCTGTTGCCAAAAACAACAGTTTACCTACTTCAAGTCAAGACGAGAAATAGATGCTGAAGAGAAGATAAGACAAATATCTTGGAATAAAAATAAATACAAATTGTATAAGTACAATCAACAGGTGTTACGTCTTGTAAAGAAAATCTTATTTGTTTCACTCAGAAAAACTGTATTTTTAAGTAAGACTTTCGAGATGTTCGCCTGATATTAAGCCTGACCATAATTGTTGCAACGTCACCCAAAACTTTAAGTTCTACAAAGCACTGCCCTGCGCTCGTCACCCAGAATCGTAGTAATGAGACTTTTTCGGTCAGTCATCATGACAGCCTTCTAATGTTCCCACTGTTGGGACACTGGCCTACTCTCGGGCGAGAGTGATTAGGTCTTAATCCACCACGCGGACCCAATGCGGATTGGTGGATGGCACATGTCTTTCGAGTTTTTAGTTCTTGGGCATGCCGGTTTCCTCACGATGTTTTCCTTCACCGTATGCGAGCACTGGCATTGCGCACATAAATTTTTAGAACAGAAATAACTATTAGTGCACGACCAGGTTTGAACCCATGACCTTAGGATCGGAAGGCGGGGTCACTACCACTATACCACCGGTGCTCAGAGGTCAGTACTTAATAGTAATTTCAAACCTAAACACCGTAATGCTTGAACACTGCTGCTTGGAGTCTGAATATCTTGCACAGCCATGGTACTCACAATCCACCAAGACGGACTCTTGCTGAATATTTTACCCCCAGGTAAAATAAATATAAAATACCACCATTAGATAAAATACCAGGTAAAATTATTACATCAGACAAAGCCATATCTTAAAAGGTAGAATTCAATTTCTAAGTGCTTTTAATACTTTAAAAAAAGTAAAACACTTTACAAATATTTTTATTAAGTACCCAAGTAGTATGTTTCTAGGAATATAAAAATGCGTGGGACGCCGCGCCGGCCGCGTCGTAAACTTTAACTAAGAAGTAAATTGTTTATCTAATTCTTCTATCATACTCTCCATACATAGTACCTATTGTAAGCAATTCATTCAAACTAAGCTGGAGGGTATTATTCTATTAGATTATTTTTCTTCTCGTTCGTTTAAAGCTTCTGTTTCTTATTTGTCACACAATTCTGCTTTATCGCTTAGCAATGTAAAATACATTCCAGGATAAAAAGTATAGACTACTTGTTATTCCATAACTTAACGATTTTTAGTGAGAATTACAGCAACAATAACAGCGATTCATTTTTATAAACTTTTAAGAAAATGATTTTAAAGAAAGAATGGCGGCGCGGCGTTTCCATATAATCAATTTTAGGAGAGTCTTAAATCAAATTACAAACTAACTTCCTTCCATTTGAATTGCTACACTTGTGCTAAGAAAACGAGTTTTTAATTTTAAAAACTTACACATAAAACTTAAAATAACACGAGAAAAACCAATTAGAATGGAAGCACAATGTTGTATTAGAAAATAGCCGAAGGAACTCTCCCTATTAGAATGACTCAAAAGATAGCGATGGCCTTCGGGCAGTCTATTAATTCCGTCACCAGAGTTGCCTACTGACTCATACGAACTTAGGTACCTAGGTACCTACTTACTTACTCAAAAGATAGTGTTTATGTCTTATAATTTAAAGTTTACTCGCTTTTTTATTTGACATTTTCGTACCTAATCGAAAATTAAAAGTAAAAATAAAATATATTTTTGTATCCCAGGTCATGGGGAGTGTTATGAGCCTCTTTTTTAAATGTAGGTTGGTAGGTACTTATTATTGTAAAAACAAAAAATATATATTAGGCGTCTCCACAGTGGAAATATTTTGAGGCTGGGTGGCGATGTGTCAAAATGTCCCCCGATATGTTTCCTAAGATGAATCGTTCGAGTTCGTGATAAATAAAGCATCTTTATTTACAGACAACCACCTATTCTTTCCACATGCACAAACTATCATTCTATTTTCAGTGTGACATGCATGATTATGTGAGCCACGCTACTACGAGCTTCATCTTATAAATATTCACTTTTCGAATACATATAGCCTACATGTACAAGTTGTGTATATACACAGAATACAGCTGAAACATTCTTGTCACCATACAAGTCATTGCTAGAGAAGGCAATGAAAACAATTTTATTTCATTCTAAACTAACTTCTGCCCGCGGCTTCGTAGTACAGAATAAAAATATCCTTTGTTATAATTTAGGTCTTAATTTATCCATGTACTAAAGAAGTGGTTTCACGCAGTATGGAGCCGGGCCCTGGTCCTTTGTAGGGGTCTAGATAATTTGATTATCATTAAAGAAACCGTTTATTCATTTTATTTTGGCTTCTTTCATAATCTTAAGTAAGTTTATATTTATCTTTGTAAAAGACAGACACAGTGCAAAACAACATGGCGGGTTTAACGAACAACTGGGTTATTAGGTACTGTCAAAGTCAAGATGCGACACGTGATCATTGCCTAATAACTGCCATGGCGGACCTCTAGTGTTCCCGTTTTAGAAAACTCAACACAATAAACATTTTTCCTTTAGAACTTTGTTTGTCTACTTAAAAATAAAATTGTTTGTTACTGTTAGTCTTATATATTTTTCCTATTTTTCTATAGTGTTACAAAGACTTAGGCCACTATGAAATTGGTCCTCATTGAAATTAGTTTAGCTACGAGTAATAAACATCTTCATCACCCATAACTGTTTTCTGCTCTGATCAGTGTTGCGGTGAAGGCAAAAATAAAATAATTTCTCACTGAAAATCGTTTGCGAAAGAGGTTCAAAATAAAGTTTTTATTTTTGTTAATGATTACCAATTTATCTCGCAGCTTGCAACCTCTGTGGGCACTATGGTACCAAACAAAGCTATTACATCGGGTGGCCATGCGTGTGATGCTACCTGACAGCCAAATAAATGAGTGCTGGCAAATGGGTTACACTTGGCTACACTGACGGACACGTGTGCGTTCAAAGTATCTTCACCGAGTTGTTCTGGCTCTTGTCGACCTCGATGTTGCAGTGGGCGATCAGACTGAAGAGTCAGAGGTACTGATTCGATTCCCACTGTTGGACAAATATTTGCATAATCTTTTAATGTTTGTTCCTGGTCTGGGTGCAATATTGTTCTAGTATATTCAAGACACAGGTGTTCCTAGTGAACGATCTACGAGGACTATTTATGTGTTTGTTTATAAAAAACCTGGAAGCGATCACAAGTGTAACAAATATTATACGTTTATACCTACTCGTTGCTTGAAATCGTTCCCGACACCTCTGTGTCAATCACATAATTATACAGATCAATCCACATTTGCCTTCTTTTGATGTAAATATCGTTGTTTATGTGAAGTACCTATCTGAATACCCAGCAACCAATGAAAGGATATCTGAAAGTAATTGGTATCGTTTTGCAAAAGCTAAGCTTGGCAATACGTTATCATTTCCCTTTGTATAAACAACAGCTTGAAGTAGCCTGCAGCTAAATATTTCAATTTATATACCTAAGGTACTACTATACATAAGATGAAATTGTTTACCCATAGGTCTTATTTTATTTAACTCTTTCATTTTAGTATTTGAATCGCGTTTTTCAATTGAAATAATATATAAATAATTTGTTTCAGTTGTTTGCGCTAAATTATCAGGACTATGGCGGCTCCCAGTAGATTTTTCTTCAACTAAATAAATTATCCCATATATCATACAGTCACATTTCATTGCAATAATAAACTGTTCTTACTCATTTCAGTTCAGTGGATCCTAAAAGCATCAAGCCTTCGAATGTGAAACAAGGGATGCATCCAAGTGTGAACAGAAGCTTACAACAGTGCTTTACTCAGTTATCTATCCACACAATTGCTTTGGTAATGATGATTAAAAGGCCTTGGAACAAGACCATGCAATAAACACGCTCACGTAAAAAAAGATTTAGGTTAAAGGTACTGTATGCTGTATGTATGTATGTAGGTTACTGTATGCTAGGACCTACCCTACAGTTGCGAGTCTTATTTTTTTCTAAATAAAATATGGCTTGGTAGACAATATCTTCAGATCTTTAATTATAAGCTACATGGGTTAGTTAGAGGCATGTGCTTTTTGGCATATGAACGATTTTTTTTTCCTATTTTCTACCCCTTCGTACGGCCACCCCCAACATGCAAACCGGCAGATTTATATTTTTCTTTTATGCATTTTTACATTTTTGAAAACCTCTACACGGTGAAAACCTCCAGTGAAAGGGCATACACCATAAAATATTTTTTCTAACCTTCACAATCTAAAAGGTCCTCACGACGCTCGATTAAATCTATGATTTAGCATCTTGGGCTCCCCTACTACAAGCTCTTCGCGCCATCGCTTTACATATTGCTGTCAAACTTCTTCGAACTTCATTTGAAAACCCGAAACTTAAACTCCTTATTTTTCCTCTACTTAGGCTGGATTCGACCAACTTTTGGAATAACTATTCCGCGGAATAAGAAATGCCAACAAGTAAACTGATAGTTTACTCGCGAATAACTACGATTTACTCTGCGAATAGAGCTTATTGAGTTTGGTCGAATCCAACCTCAGTGTCAGATGATGACAGATGTAATTGTTCATTTTTTAAAACGAATAGCATAAAATTTGTTACGCATTTCTGCTTGTTATCGAAGTGGCACAATTAGTATTCCTATGATCCTACCTGGAACTCTACATACAACGGCTGGCACCTAACGTTAGCAGTAGCGCTAAAGCTCCAAATATGCACTTGGAGCTTTAATAACATAATCATTTGTTAGCGCGATTAAAATTAGTTAGGAAGCAGTTTTGTTTTCCACTCCATTCCCACTGAGAAATCAAAAACAGAAATCAGAATATATATTTACAAACACGTGTTTTACTTACGTAAATATAGATCAATCGTATTGAAAGAATAAATCCCAGTCAGTGTTCTACCAAGTTGGAGTGCAAATAGATTGGTAGGATATGAATACTCTCCATCATCTCTAGAACTTTATACCTACTTAAGGAGTATTTCTGGTCAAATTATGCCTTACGAAGCTTGGTTTTTGGATTGCTAGTCAACGTTAAATAGTTTTTAAGAGGGAGCTCTGATTTCAGTCTTATTTCAAGAAGTGATAGTTAACTATTTTGATAAATAGTTACTACATAGTTGACAGTGGATGAGCAAGCTAGTTTTAAAAACATCTATGTAGTGGTGCGTCAAATCGACTGCTGCTTATTGCACCTTATTTCAAACTACATTCTATTTAGCTAGTAAGTTCTTTAATAAAACGGACTCGGTAGAGAAGACTAATGAATGAGCTCACATGTAGTTGACGACCAAGGAATTCGACTGTACTCTCAATCGTTTATCAACTTGAGCGAATTTTGCACCCAGCAACTCGTTTGACCTAAACATGGCACGTTCGCCTCTGAAATACTTGAAGCCTAAAACCAACTGAATATTTGGTTTCATATCCAACCTGAGCCAAATAAAAATCAAATTTTCAGTGAGAAATAAAGTGTCACGATAAGATTTTATCTCTAGGCAATTTATTACATGAGTAACTCGATAAAATCTGGATTTATGACTTGGAATATTGCAGCCCGCACAAAACAGATTTATTAGCATTCCTTTAATTAGTTCTGTTTTATATTATTTCGCTGTTCACAGCTGGCTGTCTAAAATATCATGTGTACCTACCAACCTTCATAAGGGAGTAAGTAAATACTACAACCACAGCTATAATTTTATCAATTTTATAGGTAAGTTATATCTAAGTAAGCATTGACAAAAACATTTATTTCAAAGGCCATATTGTCACAGATTAAAAACAATATCGTTGCCTTTGGTGATATTCAAATAAATACGGGTGTTTGTGGCGAAAACTTGGTAGCTGTAGTACATTATATTTGTAGATATACCTAGCTGATTTAAATCCTTTGAAGCCGCAAACAACACATAACAAGTCCCTACACAAATGCCACTCAGCTCCAAATGGAACAAATGTTTATCTACTTTACCCAGCCTCAGGTTATCGGACAAAGTGGATACTGCAAGTTTTAGCTTACAATCAAGTCTATTCTAACGAGAAACCGTACCAGGGTCTTTAAGCTAACAATGCCTTGAAAATTACAGTTTGATTGTAGAGTTTTAACATGTAATAAAAATAATCTTACTTAATTTAAATTTTAAAAAAAATGTTTGCGGACTAATAACATAAATCAAAAAGATCGGTCGTCGTGGCACTTGGCCTTTGTCCGGCAGTGAACCTCTATCGACTGGTATTATGATGATGATGATGAATTAAAGATACAGCTAAAATATTTTAAAACTAGTTGACTCGCGCGGTTTCACTCTCGTTATATTTTACGCAAATTTTCCATAATTTTATCACCGTTTAACCCTACCCAGTACAGCAATTCATTTTTCCTCCTACAAAAACTTCAAAACCAAAATCAGCCAAATCGGTGCAGCCGTTCTTGAGTTTTAGCAAGCCTAACGCACAGCAATTCATTTTTATATATAAGTCTAGTAGACCCAGCGCGGTTTCACTCGCGTAATTTTTTTCGCAAGTTTTCCATAATTTCTAACCGTTTAAGCCTTCCCTGGACTCATAAAAATGTTTCAAGACCAAAATCAGCCAAATCGGTCCAGCCGTTGTCGAGTTTTAGCGAGCCTAACGCACGGCAATTAATTTTTATTTAAAAGAAGAAGAAGATGTACGACATGACCTACCAATGAATACAAACCAAGTACAAAATGGCGTAGTCCGTAATTGATATTGTATAATAAAATTGAGCCCCTGTGGGCTGATCAACTTGATCAATAACTTCTCTTGCATAATTTTGATTGGTCACCTTGCAACACTCCAGTCATTTGTAACCTATTTAGCTCTGGGTACTATTAATACCCATTCAGAGTAGGACGATGTCGCCAAGAATAATAAGTTTAGTAAGAAAACTTTCAATACAAAAAAAAAGTGGCTGATAAGTGCAACGCTAGCAGAATTTCAATTATTATTTAAGTATTCGACCGACACAATATCATTCGTTAACGACAACGAAACAAAGTGAAACCATTTAGTTAGTATCGTAAATGGCAGTGGTACTAACAGTAAAACTAAATGGCACATATAAACTGACATGCGTTTTAAAATGGTAAGGAGCGTTTATGTTTATTGTGTATCTTTTTGATGACCCTTAAAAGTCTCATGACTCATGGTCAATCAAAGCGTTAGGAAAACGAAGTACCTAGGTTATGAACATACAAAAAGTCAAGCTCTAGTTATCTATTTTAAATGAAACGCTCGTTGTAGAGCTGGCTAAAGCGTTTCTTTTTCGGAATTGTCAATTATAAGACTGCCGTTCCATTTGAGAGCTTCCATGCTTCAGGCGCGCACGTTCAATTGTGGGTTTCAGCTATAACAGGCAACAGTCATTTAAAGTACTCTTCGGGCAGCCTATATCAGATAAATCTACCAGAGAGGTGAGATTCATTTTTGAACAAATGCAATACATGTTTATGAACATGTAAAAAGAGAAACATCGCTGAGCACCGCGGGCAAACAAAGGTTTAGGTACACCTAATAATGGTCGTGGTAGAATAAATTACAAGCACAACTGCTACCCACACTTTGGAAAAGCTGACACAAAAACGTGATTGTTTTATTATACATCAGGCATAAAAACCACTGGGAATAAAGTAACCACCTACATTACTCTGGTATTCAGTCGTAAGTTAAGATTTTAACTTGACAGTAAGTAACTTGAAATGTAAAAAATTGTTAAAATCTTACGTATATCCTTTTGCAATCACACATTATGTCCACATTTATCAAATTCAAAAGAAAATTAATATGACCCTTCTTGTAAATGTTTATTTAATTTGAGGGAAAAAAGAGATACACAATATTGTATTTTCTTTTGGCAGAAATACCTACTCGTAAATTCACTTACATGACTTTTCAAGTGGGGGCTTGGCAGTTTTTTTTTTTTTTTATACATTTGAAGTGGCAACTAAGCGTACGGCCCACAAGATGGTAAGCGGTTACCGCAGCCTATGGACGTTTGCAATACCAGAGGTATCACTCGCGGGTTGCCACCTTGACGAAGACGTATTAAATAGGTCATCTTTTTTGATTTAAGCACATTCAAGTTTTTTTTAAGTATACCCAAATGTTTTTCAGTTTTATGGTGTTGCCTGCCTCTATCCGGTTTACCTTGCGTATTTTGCGGCACCTTGTATTATTTTATAGTCTTCAAGCTCATAACATATTTTTGCAATAGACATTATTTTTTTCTAATATTTAATTTTATTGTACAACCATTTCTGATGCCGCGCCGAGAATGGCATTGCTTTCAGCAGGTCCGCCATGAATCATAATTCAGTCTGTAAGTTCTTAGAGTCAGTGACCTGGTGACTTTGGTAACGAATGAATGACGTTTAATAGGCCGCCCGTAGGCATTCATCATGGCCTAACAACTTAAAAAATCCGGGACCGACTGGAATAACCCGTTTTACGCGCCCTCGAAACACGGAAGCGCTAATTGAAATTGCCACTGGCATGGCAGTCCAAATAGTGTCTACTGTCTACACGAAACAGCGCATGAACATCTTAGCTTCTTGTACATCACGAGCGCTTCACATCCATATAAATATTCGTTACTAAAAAAGAGAGTTTGCTGAGGCACAGTAGCAAGTAACAACACTTGTCTTGTACAAGTGTGGTCCCACTTCTCGTCCTTTGCATAACTCAACGTCAGCTCTAGCAGGCCAAGTAGTTGCAAGTGTCACATAAATATCTTCATCCCACAAATTTTGGATATGAACACGACCTCTGAATAAGTCGGGTACAATCTCAACGTTATTCTAGTTCTGATGTTATTCATCTAGTGTCTGTATTAAGAGGTTGATTCACTTTTAAAATGAAATCGCTGTTTCGCTTGAAAATTCTAAAGACAGTGCTTCAAGGCTAGTGACAACATTTGCTAATGATGCAAATGTTTGACCCAAGCGTAATAGAACTGATTTGAAATTTAGGCTGTCTATATTATTAACTCCGACACAAAAGTTGACGACTCATCATAATATACGATCTTACATTTTTTTTTTTTTTTTTTTTTATACTACTGAAGTGGCAACCAAGCGTACGGCCCACACGATGGTAAGCGGTTACCGCAGCCTATGGACATAATACGGAATCAAGATTTTAATGCTCATGAGGAATACTAGTACTTACCTAAGTATTATCAACGTCGTTTGAGTGATGATGATGATAGTATGAACCTTTCAAAGTTTTTTTATTAGCTCATGTTATCCGTGTTTACTTAAAAAATTCTCTTTCATCGCTCGAGGCCCGGTACTAAAACATTATTTTTACTGCAAACTCCTTCGTAAGCACAGGTATAACTCATTTGAACTTTTATTAGATTTTCAGCTGACAAAATAATTATTTGAAAATATCATATTAATAAGTCAGATTTTGTGACTTTTAGTAAATCGGCAATAATATACAGAGCGTCACACGGCTATGCCACATGGGAGGGAATGAACATATTACTGAAAGAAGATTTTATTTAAAAACAATTGAATCTGCATTCAAAGAATATTGAAAAATTGCCTGTCTGAACCGGGAATCGAACCCGCCAAATTTTTTATTCAAACCGTCAACTTATTTCTACTTTTTCTGCTCGCTTATTCCTTTCTGCTTGGCTATATGTTGGTGGAAACTCAAGTATGCAGTTTATTTTTGCGAGTTCAACGGAGTCTGTACCAAGTGCGTTCCACTCGCAGTAGAAAGCGTTATCAAAATGTGTGCAGTAATTTCTCGATTAGATAGGTCATCTTTTATTATTATCTATAATTTCCTGGCGGGTTGCCGTTCTAACTTGGCAAGCATTTCATTAGAGATTGTAAGATCCAGGTCGAAAACAGACAGCTTTTTAATAGCTTCGATAAACCCCAGGAAAGCGCAGGTCAGGCAAAATGTCTTACTACGATCTAGGTATTACCACAGAGTAATAATATTACGTACAATGAGATTATAGTAAATGAATGCACCTAAATACTTCAGAAGTAACAAATAACTTGAGAACAAACTGCTGATGGTGAATAATTGTACCGAGAGTAACCTATAAATAAATCCGAATTCACATTGTTTATTTTTAACCGAATTTGTATAAAAGAGGATGAATGTGTTTGCTATAAAGCTATAAAGAAACCACAAAGAAACTTTTTGTTGCCCGATTTTTTGGTATAGGTTAAACCCTTTTTAGGGACAACTTTACGGAGAGTACATACTTAGTCAGCTGTAACTGTAACGTACCGGATTAACAACGTAGCAAAAGTAGCAAATGCTACAGGCCCCGCGTATTGGGGGGGCCCCGCAAACCCGCGCCTACCTTAGTGTAAAAATTGTTTTAAATTAAGATAGGTAACTTAATTTTAAAATTAAGATAAGACATACCTATACACGAATAATCGCTACAACAGGTCGATGAAAAGATATACACGACAACGATAATTTAAAATGTTATCACATTTAAACAAGTGAGTGCTGGCCACGTGGCCACACTACAAATTTTCTGCTGAGTTGGTATAATTTTTTTTTTTACTTTTGAACCACATGCGTAAGAACTAAAGCAAGCCAAGGGCCTCTTGATAGAAATTGGTACGGGCAACAGCGGTTCAAAGCAACTGAATATTAGTATGTAGGTATCTCAGACAAATAAAAAAAAGAAATTTACGAGTTGTTTTTAATTTTCACACTGATATCATACCTACCTAATATACTCCGTAGCCTGATCCGTAAACAATCTTCAAATACATTATAATGCAAGCCGCGTTGAGTGCACCGATATACATTTTTGCTCATTTCGCTGTTCAACAAAATAAACACCCAGAATTTTTCGCGGCTCGCTACGCTCGCAGTTGAACTGTCTATTACAACTAACTAAGGGCTTGTACACAAAACTGCGATGCAACGATATCTACAAGCTCGCACGTCGCGAGCTTATAACGAAAAGCTTATAAAAATTAAGATAAAAGCAAGCAGTACAGAAAATTTGTCGCGGCTTGCTACGCTCGCCGTTATTATATTGAAGACTACTAAAGTTAGTTGAGTTGATACGCGCATAAAATTTAAGATTTTAGCTAAAACTTTTAGCGGCTTGCTACGCTCGCCGTTGATCTATCTATAGCGTGCGACTAAAGTAAATTCAGTTAAAAAGTTCAAGGGGCCCCGCGCGGGCATTTGCTACGGGCCCCACGCTGGCTTAATCCGGCACTGACTGTAATTACACTTTATTCTTACATTTCAAAAAAGAACAGTGTATTTATAACCACGGGGGTAATATTACAAGACAATGTCAGAAAAATTGCAGTTGCACGATCGAATTTAACATGTCTAAAACATTTGCCTCAGAGAGCGGTTTTTGTGAGTTACGATGTGCAAAAATAATGTACCTAGAGTAGTCCGGACACAAATCTTTTGAATTAGCTCCGTTCGAAATTCCTAAATAGCAGTAATTTATATTTGTATTTATTACTAGCTAACCCGGCGCGATTTCACTCGCGTAATTTTTTCTCAATTTTTCCATAATTTCTCACCGTTTAAACCTTAGAATAATAACTATTCTAATGTTCTAACCTTCCCTGGACACTTACAAACATTTCAAGGCCAAAATTAGCCAAATCTCTCTAGCCGTCCTCGAGTTTTAGCGAGCCTAACGCACAGCAATTAAGTCGCTGTATATCAAAATGTGATGGAGCGAGCTCGGTCAAAGTCAAATAACATTGATTATAGCGTATAGAATCTACGAGTACAATAGCTAAAAATACTAAAGATAAATAATTAGTTCCGTGCATAGAATACGATAAAAACCGGCGCGGCTCTGACGCCATTTTCTCAATAAAAGAAAAAAGGTTTATTCTGGCTTGTCAATAACAATATAGCTTGACTGCAAAACCTATATGTACGTCTTCAATTCAGAACCCTTCAAATCAAAACCCTTCATAAAGGTAAAAAAGTATGCAAAGAAGGTCGTCAATTTAGTTAGTTCTCAGTATGAGACACGACACACGAACTTTAACCAGTGAATAGATAGACAGATCAATCTACTATATTACGTGTAGTGTAGTATGTACGTCGGACCTTCAGATATGAATCATACATGACGTTACGTTAGTACGTATTACTTATATTCTCGTGCTAGAGAGGTTTATCGGGACTTGACTTTCGTTACAGAACAGATATTAGCATAAAATACGTACAAACAATGCCTGTGGTGATTGCAACGCTTCCTACATTTTATTGAGTGTCCGAGGTGTGCATTGGTAGTTTGTCCATTTAAGAAGCAACAAATGACATGACTTAACAACCGACCTAAGAATGTCTACTTTAAATCGATAGTTCGTTCGTTCGTTCGTATGAGTCAGTGGCCAACTCTGGTGACAGAGTTTCTAGGCCGCCCGAAGGCCTCTGTCATGGCCTAACAACTTTGAAAAAATTACCTAATATGTTTTTTATTCAACGAGCTGACTTACAGCACAGATGCTTACAGTATACGCTGTTAGTTGTTGAGTCAGATAATAAACACGCAACGATACGTTAATACGTACATATAATAAATACCTATAAAAATATATTATTTATATCCTAATCTAGCCTGCCCATTAAACAATTATGCTCCTAAAACATGAGTTAAAAAAGTAAAATTATGTTACAAAAAATAATGAGCGTTTCAAATTACTTACATAAATTATACTTTTCTTTATGAACTAGCTAATTCTCAACGAACACTGAAAGCTTTTTAGTGTTCAGGTAGGTACGTATAAAGTTTTTGTTACCTACGGGAAGTATGTACTTATTGTTAAATGGCCAGTCCCAAGGTATATAACTTATAATGTACCTCAAATGCGAGTTGGTTGCGAGCCAACTCACGGTCGACTCACGGGTATTATTTGTCGATTCATACCATAACTCTATGACATATAGGGTTCCACCTTCCACATCCAAAAATACAAAATCTAATAAGTGTTTTATATATTTATGATATCGAACGTCAAGTAGAAGTAGGAAATAAACTTACTTATTATAATATTTTTATTAAAATAGATTATTTCGCTGGTATTCAAATCATATTTAATAACGTTACGAGTATCATTTAGAATCAATGACAGAAACATGTTGTCCCCAATACGTTATTTATAATGTTTAGGGGTCCAGTTTTATTTATAAATGTTTGACGTTCTATTCAAGTTTCAATTCTAGTTCAGTTCCTATCTAGTTTCAGTTTTTACCAAAAAAGCTATTCCTTTAAATATAGAAGCAAATTAAACAAAACACTCGATCAGTGGTTGGCTGAATAGTAACAGCAGCTAGATAGTTGTTCAATTTTATTGTTAAATACCCAAAACAGAGGACATGCTACGCTTCCAATCTTTCTTAAAATAATTGCCTTTCTGTCATTTTATTTTAATCTCTCGAGGGTCACTGAACTATCTTGTATAGTATTAAAAATATATTTCCTTCAAACTGACACGTGTCGACTCTCGTGGCTTATTAAACGGCAGTTATTCAACCTGTCTCCTATGTAGCAGCTTCAACGTCCTTCGAAGTCTTCGAACACCATTATGAATGAAACCTAACCTAGCATGGCTTCGGTATAGCGCTATTGTTATTGTTATTGGCTTGTTACTATTGTTCCTTTATTATCACTAAATTAATAGAGACAGAAACCACCTTGGTTTCACTTGTATTTATCTATTGATAATGTATTAAACAATTTGGTATAATAACTACATTTTGCTTTATTTATTAACTTTTTTTTTAAAGTTTCTCGAATGTAGACCGCGAACTGAAAAATGAAGTGTAGAATAAAACGCTGATAAACTATAACACTCGATAGACTAAAACGGTCGCAGAAATTTAGTAAATAGGATGGTTCAAGATCGGTCGTGGCTATGTCTAGTAGGGGCCCTCTACTGACTGATTTTATGCTGATAATTAAGTATTCTACGTCTTAGCCGATCAGACTACCATAATTCCGGAAATCTTATATTCTACGCATGAGGAAACATAATCTTATCTCAACCTTACTATGTATTATTTGAATATATAAGTAGGACTTAACTACTTATACATTGTGATAGCATATCGAGATAATTTCAAACTATAACTTTGTTAAGACCTTCCGTCAGAACTCGTCTCTCCATCTCTCTCCATGCAGTAAAATTCTAGTTTTTGATTTTTTTTAATTAAAAAAGTTGAATGGCATTAAATTTTAAGTTTGAATAGATGAAGTTTGAAACTTTGGTTTTTCAAAAATACATTTTATTCGTAAAATCAAAACAACAAAAACTACAAACATTTATATAGTCACGGTAAGTATCTCAATTAACTTTAAAGTTTAATTTCAGTGCATCTTCTAGGTACTGCATCACACTATCACACTAATATTATAAATGCGAAAGTTTGGATGTATGTTTGTTCCTCTATAACTCAACAATCACTAAACCGATTTGGCTGAAATTTAAAAAATAGATAGCTAATGACCAGGACATAGACAATTTTTATCCCGGAAAATTATGGTTCCCCAGTTCCACGCGAACGAAGTTGCGGGCTAGTCTTCTATAAATAAATTGAGAAACGGCCAAAAATGGTAAATCAGAGGGAAGATATTTTTCCTTTCTTATTTGCTTGCCTTACATATTTTATCATTAAATAATCTCTAACTTGTCTAGACTCCTAATTGTGAATACTTTATGAAAAACTAACTGTAGCCCGCGACTTTATTCGCGTGGAACTCGGGAACCGTACTTTTTTTCTCCGAGATAAAAAGTAGCCTACTATATCCTATTCCCGGTCATTATCTATTTATGTTTTAAATTTCAGCCAAATCGGTTTAGTTGTTGTCGAGTTATAGAGGAATAAACATTCAAACATCCAAACATTCGCAATTATAATATTAATGTGATTAGTGTGAATTGTGATATTATATCATATATAACATGTAGAACATGACATATTTGAACCTTTGACTTTTAAAGAAACAAGTTGAACGTTGAACTTAATTGCTGTTGATTGAAACTTGTAACATAGAGTTGGCAATATTTGTTGGTCCAAAATAACAAATGTATCTGAAGGTTTGTCTAAAATCACACTAATATTATAAATGTGAAAGTTTGGTTGTTTGTTTGTTTGGATGAATGTTCGCTTCTCTATAACCGACAACCAATCGGTTTGGCTAAAAAAATATAGATGTAGTTACCGGGAATATTACATCAGCTATCATTTTATCCAAAAAAAAAGTACGGTTCCTGAGTTCCAAGCAAACGAAGTCACGGGCAACGCTAATATTAAAATGTAGCTGATATTTTAGTTCTGCAGGAATAGTATGAAAGCCAGGTAAAAAAATGAATGCACAAAACTCAACGTGAGCTCCCGGGCTACAAGCTACGACATCGCCACGTTCTACGGTAATTACACCAAAAGCACATCCATATTTTTATCTTTACACTAGCTAACCCGCGCGGTTGCACTTGCGTTATCCTACTAGTCTACTAATAATGATTTACCGATTGTGATGTAATTTGGAATGTAGATGATCCTGGAATCACTTTTTGTTACGGGAAAATGTACTGATCCTGTGGGATAACATAAAGACTGCAAAAACGCGGGAGAAGCCGCATGGATCAGCACGTTTTTCCATATTTTCTCATTGCTTAAACCTTTCCTGGACTCCTACAAATATTTCAAAACCAAGATTAACCAAATCGGTCCCGAGTTTTAGAGAGACTAATAGCAAGTTAATTTTTATTTAAAAGAAGAATAATACCTAGAATAAAAACAGTCGCTTCCCGCCATCTGTCTCCCAATGTGTATAATGTATAAGTATGTATGTACGCTTAGAGCTTTAAAACTACACAACGAATTTTAATGCGGTTTAATTGCAGATATAGTTACAGTTTAAGCACTATATTACAAGAGGTGGAAACAGTAGAAGCGACTTTGTTTTATACTATGTAAAGTTATTCGAAAATATTTGTGAGAGATACCAATGGTCTCAATAATGAATGTGAAGTTCGAATATTCCCCTTTTTTTCATATCCCGTATTCCATTTTTAGCACAGAAATAAAACGGTCTTCCTTTGAATAATTCGCATTGGGTCTGCCTAATAGAGTGCCAATCAATACTTTGCTATCGGACGCGCTACGCAAATCCACGGCCGACCTTATTTGCTACGCGCTACGAGCTCGCGTACTACGTTGCTATGAAAAATATTTCAATGCATTTTCAACATAGTATTTTTTAATCTATGCAAATAATGTTACGCTGTGATTGTATGCCAGAGTTTACTATTTGATTAATCCCAGTAGTAATAAATAATACATTATATCGGAGGATTTTCAGCGATGCGTCGCATAATAAAAGTAATATTATAAAATCAAATTACTTTAAACTAAACAAAAAATATACCTAATTAGACAAGAACAAGGAACAAAATAGAACTTAAACCTAAATAAAAGTAATTAACACTATAGTAAGTCAATAATAAGTCAATTTTCAGGTCCGTTATCCAAGCGATTCTTTTGATTTAACACATTGTTTTCAATAAGTACCCTACTTAATATGAAAATTTATGGCAATTTCTGAATGATTTCATTTTTGCTATAAAGGCCTTTTCAGATAATTGCGCGATACATTGCTTATACTCACGCGGTATAGGTTACAGTTTTTTTTTTAATAACTCGGAAATTATTAATTATTTATTTTGTTTTTGGTTTTGTTTACAAAAAAAATATGTGTAGTCTTTAAAAATAAAAGTTTAACTTTGATGCGCCTGATGCAGCATGTTCCGAGATTCCCTGGACCCATGAGCATTCTTCTTTGTAGGCAATTCGCCTTCAAAGAACTTCTGATTGTGAGTAGGTAGTAGGTAACTTATACAAGTATATCAATGTACTCTGTGGTACCTTCCTAACCCGCACGTTCGCATTGCGTAAACGCATGCACGGTGTTCTCCACGTCGCAAAAAAACTAAGCAAGTCAAAACTCGCATTTCAACAAGCGATGGTCGCGCTGTGAAACCAATCAGCAAAAAGTTTCAGCTTTAACGACTTTTGCATTTACTGAAAACTGCCTTATTTATTTGTTAATTCTTTATTCATGTGAAATTAAGGTTAAAATACAAAAAGTAGGTCCTGGATCTGGCTGTCTAAATACTTAAGAGATGTGTAAATAAAATCATCTGTGAATTAATACCTTGCAATTAATTAAGTTTTTGTTTCAAATCACAACTAAAACATATTTTTTTTTGACGTAAATTTCTAAGTAACCAAACAGTAATGTATAATTTAATTAAAACTAAAAGTAAGTTAATTAATATAAATTTACGCCTTAATTGGGAAGAGTTCTGCGACAGTTCATGATTTTTCGCTTAGTATTTATTTTTAACTTTTACCGTGCTTAGGGCCTACTATTATTATTTTATAAGTAAAAACGACCGATGTGGCGCAGCGGGTGCAGGTCCGCCTGCGATGCAAAGGTTGCGGGTTCGATTCCCGCCTCGGGTCTAATGTTTGTACGATCTACAAATATTTGTTTCGGGTGTTCTGGGTGTTTTCTATATACTTATAATAAAAAATATCTATCTATGTATTGTATTGTATTAGGTATACATATATCAGTGATCTAGTACCCATAATACAGCTCTGTTTAACAGCAGCTTACCTTGGGGCTAGATGATAGTGTGTGGATTGTCCAGCATTATTTATTTATTTTACATAACATCTTCTGAAGGCATAATAAAAAAAAGCTTGGCTCTATGATGCTTATTTTTTCTTCCATTTTTTATCACGCCATCCGTCTTAATACTTACTTTTAAATAAACAATTAGCCAAATTGTTTGTTTGCACGTTCGCGTTTTGCAAAAATGTAACTTATTTTAGTAATGTTTACCTATAAGTACTCAGTTAAGTGAATGTATAATTCTTAGCAGAATAACATCTCGGCCATGTTTTTTTTTTATACAACTGAAGTGGCAACCAAGCGTACGGCCCACAAGATGGTAAGCGGTTACCGCAGCCTATGGACGCTTGCAATACCAGAGGTATCACTCGCGGGTTGCCACCTTGAGGCTAAGATCGAAAGCCTCATGTGCCAGTAATTTCACCGGAAACCATACCCTTCACACCGGAACACAGCAATGCGAGCATTACTGCTTGGCGGCAGAAATAAGTGTGGTGGTAGTCCTTCCCCGGGCGAACTCTATCACAGAGAACTACTACTCTAAAAAGTATTTTTAGGAAACATGTTTTTCATATTACAATGCATCACTCTATGCTTTATAGAATTGATTCCTATTTTATTTACAGCTCCTTGTCACAAAATAACAAAAATATAAACATAACAGAAACTGAAGAACTTAAAACCAGTCTCCAGAAAAGCTCTCAGAAATAGTCTTGAGCCTCGGTAAGCACGCATTCTATTGAACCTTACGACTTTTGATTCGAGCCCTCAGAACAAGCTACAAGTCTATTGTGCCACAACCTTGAATGCAAAAATCAGACAGGGCACAAGAAGCCTCTTTAAATCTCGTGAACTGTAAAAAGTTGAGAGGGAGGGCTGGCGGTTCGAGCATCCTAAGGACGTAACACAACAACCGACAAAGGAATATTATACGTTAATAACACGCCGTATGTTATATTTCATTTATCAAAAGTTGCCAGTCAAGTCGTCACTCAACACGCTCGTAAAATCATCGACTAAAAGAAAATACTACTAAACTAACGGCTATCGATTCCAAATAGGTATTTCAGTGTGGGTTATCTATCAGTCATCATGTCAATTTGTGTTTCAAAACTGGAACCACCTAAAAGGGATCACCTACTTTAAATGAATCATAATATTTTGCTATGACGAAGCGAAGGACGAAGCAGATTCGAAATGGTCATTGATGGCGATTTAAGTATAACATTATTTGCGTATTAATGTGGTAATAATATTAACATACTCCACAGAGTTCTATATTGCATTTTACAGATTTCATAAAAAATTATAAAATGGTCCATAAAATACAAATTTACATTTATTACCTAAACATAAAGGATATCGTCGTCAATGTTATATGGGTTTTACGCATAAACTTTCTTTTGAATCACTCTATTGATTAATCAAACCCGCATCAAAATCTGTTGCGGAGTTCATAAGATCTACACGTATATACAGAGAGTAATACACAGACGGTGAAAGCGACCTTGTTTTATACTGCGATGTAAGAAAAAACACCGTTAAAAAAAAAACATTCAAATTGACCACTGCTCGAACGTTATCACAGGAGCTTTTTGTGATTCTCTCAGCTAAAACGCGCAATTGGACCTAAGACCACTAATACTATATTCATATTTTGTAATATAGACTTTACTACAACTACAACTTTGGTATTATTAATGATGATGACTAGGGCGTGTCGTTGAAAGTTTCATTTTTCTTTTGTTTTAAATTATTTCGTATTGCTTCTTGGCTGTTTTTCTTTCGAGTATTCTAAATTGATTCAAACAGATGTTCATGACATAATGTTTATTCAATTTCAGATCCTGCTCGTTCCCGCTTCTGGCAGTTCCCGAGCAAGACACATAAATCAGTAGGCACGCATGTCTGATGCGGTAGGGATAGCTGCTTCGTAAATAATTACGGCGCAGATTTCCTCGTTACAGAGGTAACGCAAGACCTAAATAAGGTTTATATCTTTGTAACTAATAAATTATTTTAACTGGGTATAATAATGTATTGCTCACTTGCTCAATAGATACATTTCTAAGGTCGTCGCGCCCCGAGTTTTGTATGTGTGAGTGTCATGGTTGGCCCCAATTATAGCAAGAGCAAAATAGCACACTTTCGCGCTGTCATGCGCGCACTGTGGACCTACACAAAAACCAAATAAACGCGTGCCTTAGAAACATTTAGAACCCTTAGCTTTAGTGCCGGTGAAAGGTGCCGTGTGGTGCCGGCAATCTCGCGACCGGGGTGGGGTAAGTAAAACCGTTGAGAGGTAGGGAGTGGCCTTTCTGTACGTAGTACTAAATATCTGCTCTGTGCTAGTGGTCTAGCTGCTAAACTTTCGTACACTAGGTAGGATATGATATTATTAGTGTGATATTAGGTCTAGGTATCTATATTTTTTGCGCTTGCAACGGTAAGGTATTTTCTACGTAAATAATATAGGTGGGCACTTACATATACCTACCTACAAGCCGCTTGCACTTATATTTATTGATATATTGTTTAAGTTTTAGGTTCAACTTCCAAAACTATACAATTAATAGGAATTCGTTTTATACGAGTACTTACGTAATTACAACACAGGTGCTTTCGGACCGAGGGGTGGATAACTTTCGGTAATCCAGAGTTCAGTCGCAGCTGCTGGAGTATTAAAAGATGATGCTGAATAATGATGCGATTAATGAGTCATCCCACTAAACCATAAGATAAATTATATTACTTTGTAAATCAGAAAATACTTGGTCCTTTATAACAAAAACACACTCACACTGAGTAACAATTTTCTGGAACTTTATTTTTTATTTGAAAAAAGCTGAAACGGGGCCATTTGTTGCTGTAGCTGTAGCACACAATAATAATAAACAAAATTAATTATAATAAATTGTCTGTTCCGTTACTTTTTGTATTAAAAATTATTTTACCTATGAATGTATTTTTGTGATATGTTGGTGAATAAATGTACGTACCAAAGTCAAAAGAATATTTAATTATATCTATCTATACTAATAAATTTGTATGTTTGTATTTTTGTATTTTTGTTTGCTACGAATAAACTCGAAATCTACTTGTCCCTGAGTAACATTAGGTTATTTTGATCACTAGCGACCCGCCCCGGCTTCGCACGGGTGCGGTTTCATTGACCCGTGCGAACCCTGGCACAGACTGCTAGTTTTAATATTTAAAATGACTTTAGACGGCTTAACTGTTTCATATTCATATTCATAAGTTTCATTATTTCATATCACACTACCTAATGTGAATGTGTGTTGCGCATGTTTTTTCTGTAAATAATTATGTATCCTTTTGACAAGTTGACTTTACGCGATTCTTAGGATTGCAGATTAGACGAAAGATAAGATTCGAAAAAGTATATAGAATAATTAAGTATGAAAATCAGTAGTTTAGCCTGTGCCCTACTCAAAATTTCTTCGACTGTCAACACTGAAACATTAATAACTGCGTATTTTGGTATAGTGGAATCTGTACTCAGATATGGAATTATTTTCTGGGGCAATTCTACCAACAAAGAAATTTTTTTTAACATGCAAAAGCGTTGCCTACGAGCTAAGTTCAAAATTCAAATTACGGATAGCTGCAAACCAATATTCCTAAAGCATAAAATTTTTACACTTCCGTCTTTATATATGTTGGAAGTAGCAATATTTGTCAAAAATAACACCCATTTGTTTCCACGTATGTGTGACATCGTTGTTCGTAACAGACGCGACAACAATAGACTATGTAAGCATTTATCTAAAATTTCTCTAATGCATAAAAGTGTCATCTGAATGGCTCCGACAATCTTTAACAAGGTGCCAGAGAGCTGTAAGGAATTAAACGTTCATTGATTTAAAAAGTTACTGACTGAAAATTTTAATTATAGTATTGACGAATTCTTAAATGACACATTTTGAATTGAATTTTTGATTATTTTATTTGACTTAAATATTTATTTATTCGCGTGGTCACTATAATTATTACTTTAAATTCTAAATATTTTACAATGCCATTCTCCCAATTTGCACGTCGTGAATGATCAAGCAAGTTGTTTCTTATATATAATTTATCCTGTACATACACACATGTTTTTATCAAACAAATTATCTTTATCTTTTAATAAATCTATAACATCGTGTTGCTGTACGAAGTTTCTTTCTCTCTTGCAATTTCATTTAGTTTTCGTCAGGAATCTGAGTCACGTTCACGAGAGGCAAATGGTCTAATTTAGGTACACAGTTTATTCAACAACCACGTTTTCAGAGAAATAACAATATATTACAAGAGAGCCACAAAGCTTTTAAATGAATTGAATGCGGGCGGACCTCGTCCACGCACTATTAGTTTTATTTACGGTACTAACACCGGCCATTAGCAACTAGGAAACAGAAAAAACTCAGTAAAACAGAGCTAAGATTTTTTAAATGAGCCAGCTTGTTAGTCTGGTGGCTTGCACAATCATGACAGCCTTCTATGTTCCCTTCCCACAGCTGGAACACTGTGCTACTCGCGAGCAAGAGTGCGCGGACCCCATGCGGTTTGGTTGGATGACACTTCGTTCGAAATTTTAGTTCTCGGACATGCCGGTTTTTCCATGATGTCTTCCTTCGTCGTATGAGCACTGAGATTGCGTATCATTTTTTTCTAATTCAAAAATCCAACGTGCACGACTGAATTTAAACCCACGACCACGACACGAATTTAAGATCGGAAGGCGGGGTCACTACCACTAGACCACCTCTCTGCTCTCCTCTATTTAGTTATCTTGAATTTCAAATTACTGGTTTTACGATACTCTTAATAATTTAATGATAAAGTGAAATCATGGAATTAATAATAAATATATTTTTGACGGACAATTTTACACAGCGCTATCTAGCTCCAAACTAGCTCTAGCTCCAACGCTTGTACTATGTCACTCTCGCTCGAGAGTAGGCCAGTTCCCCTAACGGTGGGAACATTAGAAGGCTGTCATGATTTTATAGATGAATAAATCAAATATCTGATAATTTCGTTATATAGAGGAATACTTTTCACTTTAAATAAATAAATAATGCTGGACAATCCACACAGCATCATCTAGCTAGCCCAAGGTAAGACAGAGCTGTATTATGGGTACTAGATGACTGATATATATTTATTACAATACAATACATAGATAGATATTTTTTATTATACATAGAAAACACCCAGAACACCCGGAACAAATATTTGCAGATCCTACAAACATTTGTCCCAAGGCGGGAATCGAACCCGCAACCTCCGCGTCGCAGGTGGACCTTCGCCCACCGCGCCACATTGGTCGTTAAAATTAATATACTAGGATTAAGTATTTATCCAAAACCTGTTTGTGAAAAATAAACTCCTATGAAGAACGGAATACATAATGCTTAAGTTTTATTGTCCAAATAGAAGGTACGCAGTGTTGGGTTCACGTTTTTTATCAGCTTCGATTTCAGCTGGTTTCAACCCTTATACTTTATTTATAATTCCACTCTTTTTAGGATCATGCACATGTTATCGTATCGTAGGCTTTGAACCTACAAAATGTTGGTTTCGTACTTTATTATGATAAAAAGGGTAAAATGGAATTTTAGATTTTCCTTTGTAGCAGGTTGGGTCGTGATTGAGAAAGTAGGTACTTACCAAATGTAAATAGGAATGAATAGGAATAATGACAGCTACCCATGTTTAGCTGTCAGCCTTGGGTAAAGGCAGACCTACCGACAACTATAGAGGAAGTATAAGCACTTGCCGACAGCAAAATAATAATAAATAAGAAAATAATTTGGGCGATGTGATCGCTCAGCGACAAAGCCCTTTTTTCTTTTTATCAATCAATAAATTAACAAATACAAAAAATATCCAAATAATAAAAATGTGTGTAATGTGCTACGCCGTAGCAGTAGTAGTCTACGAGTATGCCATAATAAGGCTAGCCGTACACTGGCGCCGTACTTTAAGTAGGTTATAACGGTATTTAATGGTAAGTATCACACTGCAGACTAGAAAACACAACGTGGACAAGACGGGTGATAGAGTGATAAAGCAAGGGAGACCGAAAATGAGATAGAGGGACATATTTACACAACGGTGCGGACCAAAATGGATGATGAAGGCGAGAGAAAGAGACGAATAGAGAGATTCAGGGGAGGTCTACGCCGCGGAAGCGATTATTGCTAATGATTTTAATTAAAATACAAGTAGGAATAACAATAGGAAAGTTTAGAACAATTTAATTTAATATTAAGTAAATTTATTCTTTATATTATAAGTAGAAGCATTAGAAATAAAGGCTATTTTATTTATTTATTTCTACCACTATCATACTAATATCATAAATGCGAAAGTTTAAAAGTTAGGGTGGATGTTTGTTCCCATATAACTCGACAACCACTGAACCGATAGATAACGACCGGGAATAAAACATAGGCTGCTTTTTATCTATATTTTAATAGAACGTAGGCGGGAATCGAACCCGCAACCTCCTGGGTAGCAGGCGGACCTTCACCCGCAGCGCCACATCGGTCAGTATAAATATGAAATTATATTAATATTTAACAAGATTTCGCGTGGTCACTTTAAGCATTTTGTAGTAGGTACTCTAAAAACCCAGCTACCACTTAAACCAGGTAGCCACTCTAAATACCACTCGCACTCGATATACGTACATTATTATAAGTACCTGCATGCAACAAGCTTATAGGTATTTTGTAAGGTGAGAAGGTTTTTGGTGGTGAGCTTTAGCCTAGAGAGTTTATTGCACGTAAAAAAGTTCGCACTGCGCAGACTGCGCGGTTTTAACTCCAAACTAACGATATTAACGGAAAATAAAAGTTACTACCAACCTAAGTGTCATTAATAAAATTAACACAACGAACTTTAGATACATTCGAAAACGGCGATAAAGCCGCAGGTAAGGTTAAAAATAGTTGAGCAATCACTTGGAGGCTTAGATAAACAAGGCAGGTTTCTTTTGTTATGGCAACAAGAAAATACTGTTGCTGACAAACAACAGGAAAACACTAGCTAGTTGTGCTGTGGGCGATTGCACTATTGAGAAGCGAATTTGCGTGTTCGAATCCTGCTGCGAAACCAATGTTTGCTTATTCTGTAAATATTTGTTTCGATCTGGGTGTAGTTAGAAATAATCAAAATTGTTCCTTTTTCAACCGGCGACTTCACCATCAAGATTTTAGTTTCCATATTCAACCGGTCCACAGAATACAAATGACGGAATAGTTCAGTTAGATATTGTTCTTGTACAAGTTAACCTAGTTTTGAAGGACATGAATGTTTCGTCGCTTCGTCGCGTCTCGCCTTGCTGGCTGCTGCACTGCAGAATTAATAAAATCTTGTCAATAATTAGATATAGCCAACATGATGCAGTTAACAACGTTAGAAATACTTTTTAAATCATTTTAATTTCAATTATACTTAGTTAGTAGGTTGGTAGGTATTTATCGATCTATAAAAGTTGTGCCTACCTACCAAAAAGTACTTAGTAAAATTGGGCGCATTTTTTGCTGTTATTTTCTCATTACCTGCTTGACAAAGTCAAACCCTGTGGTCAAACCTAACCAAAGGCAAGTATATTCGTCTATGGGTAAGTGATTATAATCATAATATGGGCACGGTTATAATGTGATTTAAATTTGGAACCTCAAAGTTATTGGGTACTTTAAAAACGCAAAGACAATTTAGTTCGAATAAGCTCCATTGCGCATCGAAACGGCTAACTTCACTACGGCCGAGATCCGCCGTGCGAACTATACATCTACCTAACTTATTAAGATGGAAACTTTAACGATGAAGATTTACTTGTAAGTAAATCTTCATCGTTAAAGTTTCCATCTTAATACCGAATGGAAATTATTTGGAATTTGTTCTTTTTGGTGTACCAAAGAGAACTTATTCCAAAAACAAACTGTAGAACCTCTTTCTACAAATATTATATGTTTTCCAAAAGTTTGAAATAAGAAGAACACCGAACACAACAGATATACGAACAAGGGTTAAGGCTCGATTACATTTCACGATTCATCGTGACGATTTGAAGCAGGGAGCCTAAATCGCAAGGTGTAATCGCTGTTAGGCAGTTAAGTTGCCGATATCGCGCGATCGTGCATGCCCGACCGTCCTAACTCCCTATTTAGTATTTAGGGCGTGAATCGGCAGCTGTAAACGCTGTTACAGAGACAGGGAGCTCAGTCGCGCGATGCGTTTGTTGTGAGCGGACGTACGGCAGCTAGCCTTGCGTGGAAAATATGACGTCCCAAAAGGAAAAGGATGTGATTTTGGAATTTTACAATGACATCCTTATCTTGTGAATGTAAGATGATGATATTACACATTTTGTTTCGAAGAAGTAAATGCTGCTTAGTCCAACATTTTCTTTTTTTCTTAGTTTTTAAATTTACAACCGCAAGCATTGCGGCAAGGGCAATCCCAATTTTCTGCAATTTGGAGAGCACAGGCGCCATGCTATCAGAACGACGTTCGGCTGCCAACTGAGTTAGAAATAAATAAATAAATAAATAATGCTGGACAATCCACACAGCATCATCTAGCCCCAAGGTAAGCTGCTGTTAAACAGAGCTGTATTATGGGTACTAGATGACTGATATATATTTAATACAATACAATACATAGATAGATATTTTTTATTATATAGAAAATACCCAGAACACCCGGAACAAATATTTGTAGATCGTACAAACATTTGTCCCGAGGCGGGAATCGAACCCGCAACCTCTGCGTCGCAGGCGGACATGCGCCCGCTGCGCCACATCGGTCGTCAAGGCGATTTAGGGAGGCTATCGTGTAGTGAAAACAGAACGTCCGATCTGTCGTCACGGCTCATCGTGCCGACGAATCGTGTAATGTAATAGGCCTTTTAATACCTCCCTTACCGATAAGAATGTGTCTGGCGGCGCTTTGAATCTAGAATAGGAAGGAACAGTCGTAAAAAAATATTTTAACAAACTGCGCCTCATTTAAAATTTGTAAGTACGCGGCACGCGCGACGGATATAGGCATATACCTACCTACTGTTTTACTGAAAATGAAAGCACGGTATTAGTAGTAAGTAGTAGTGACTCTGACTGAGCAAAAGTTTTTTGGTTTTTACTATTCGAAAAAAATGTGAAAAGATGTGTGCGTGTGAAAAAAGCAACGCGAGGAAAACGGCTATCCAATGACTAACATCCGAAACATGACATGTGATAAACATTAATCCGCATTGGGTCAGCGTGGTGGGTCCATACGTGCGTGACCCAATCACTCTCACTCGAGAGTGATTGAGAACATGAACGCCGACCATTAGAGTTAATGAAACTCGAAAAAATGCTTTCTAGAACCTTGCCTTTTATTCGTAACTCTGAAAAGTAGAGTATTTCCCTCGGGAATACTTAATACCTAGTACATATTCCGAGGATTGTTATCATTACCCCCTCGCCACGCTCGGGATTAAAATAAAATAAAAATAATAAAGCCTTGAATTGAGTATTTGCAGATAATGCAAACATCGAACCCTATCGAGATACTTCTCAAAAAAGTTATACGTATAAAGTAAACGAAATCTCATAATTACTATTATTAGGTAGGTAGGTATCTTTGTTTTTGTAAGTACCTCTAGGATCGAATAATTACCTGACTTTCCACGATTAGCTTCCACTAATAAATAGATAACTACAAGCTTATATAACTAGAAAATTTACTAAATTTTCAATATTTGACTTTTTTAAATTACCTACCTTTTAAATCTTTCTTATTAGCCAGCAGCTACTGTGCGATCAGTTCAATGCGCTTCGTACCCAGTAAATTCTGGTTTTCATTAGTTTCGGTCGGATCAAGATTAAGTACGTAGGTATTTAGTTTTGCACAGTTTGCAAGTTGTTAAATAGCTAATAAACTTTGTTTCGTTCGTAGCCTCTGGTTTGTTCGTCGGTGTGTAATCAGCAGTAGGGCGGGATACGAACAAAGTTCCGTTTCGTATGTAAGTTTACTGATTGACTTTTGTTTACTAGTGGTGTAGTTAAATAAAAGTCCAGAAATAATAGATTAATGCACGAGTATAATATTATAAAATACTTTCAGCCTATCGAACATAATCCTATAGGTTCTAAAACGATATTTACATAAAAATACGAAAGGCGGGAGACATAAACCCAGAAATGAGAAAACGATGTGCCCCGCCTGTGAGTCCTGCGAATTTGTCCTGCGTACTATATTATGCTTAAACCTACTACAATTATATTATCAGTCCAAATTCGAGATAAGTGAATACAAAGAGGGGTCGTGTGCTACGCCGCGCGGCCCAGGTCCTTTGCTGGCGCGCGGACTCTACGGTCAGAACCCACAGGCAAGCGGGCCCAAGCCCATAACAATAATAACATCGTCTGAAAGCACATCCTCATTTCTAGATTCATTGACACAGAGCCGCTCGGCGGCGATTACGCTTAAATCACTTGAGAAGCTGCAGTGAAAATACTTCATTCATTCAATAAAAAAACATCGCTTTGGCTAATCAATCTGTCCGGTCGATTCAAATAAAATCATGGGGCATTAATTTATATCTTTCATGCACATTTAATTTTACAACGCAGTGATAGATTTTAATCAAATTTTGATATTGTTCCGACATATTATTAATTTATGAAATACAGAAGTTGTCAAGAAGTTGCAGGTAAGTATACCGGTACCGTTAATCAATGAAGTATAGTCACCGCGTCTCTTTCCGTCACGTCCTAATCGTCGTGGGCGCGCGGCTCGGCGAAGTGCCTCGCGGACATGAGGTCGGGCGCGGGCGCGGGCGAGGCGCGCGGCGAGGCGGCAGGCGAGGCGCTGCCCTGCGGCGACGGCAGCGTGGCGTACACCGTGGGCCGCGGCGGCTGGTACGAGGGCGCGTACGAGTCGCTGCGCGGGTTGTAGAAGGGGGAGTCGTCCGCGCAGCAGTCGAGGTTGGGGGAGTAGGGCGTGGCGGCGCCGCACGAGGGCGCGTCGTCGCTGGGCCGGTAGGCGGGCGCGGCGGGCGCGTACACCGGCCGGCGCGGCGGCTCCGTCTCCGTGGGCTTGTGGTGCGAGCTCGGCACGTGCGCGTCCGACCAGCACGCCTTGCTCGGCGTGAAGTCGCCCTTCACGTACAGCTGGATCGGCCGCCGGAAGCCCTTGCTCGCGTGCTGCGGCACACCGAGGATCGAACACTTGCTGAAACCCACTTCGGGCGAGAGTAGAAAGTCGCAGAACTTGTTCGGGAACATCTCGATCGAGTTGAAGTTCTCGTATATTGTTGGCTGGAAAAAAAATGTATAGGTTGACATGAAGTAACTAGACACACCAATCGTAAGTTAAATAATTGATGGTTATAATTTCTATGATGCGAATTGAATGACCATCTTCAGACCATCTGTCAGAACAGAAAAGTAATGGCGGATTCTATGAAATACCACTGTACACATTTCAATCGATAAACAGATGTTCCCTGATCCTGAACTGTATTTAGATTCAGTAGCCACCCACGGCTTGTCAGCGCTATGCAACATGTGCTCGAACTAATTATAAGCAACTTTATCAGTTACTCAAAATTTAAGTACAGTGCAAGTACCTATGCAAGTATGTTATGAAGGTATAATGATTATACTTATGCTTGGATACAAAAAAATATCAAAGATATAAAGGGTCCGCCAAATAACTTTTTTTTTTTTGAAAATGCTATAAAAAAAAATTGACGCTTTAAAGGTGAAATACAGCTATTACAGCTGTACAGTTGCAGGCGCATTGCTATTAGCAATAAGGCCGCCCATTGTACCACCACAAATTTATTTAATTTTATTTTTAGTTTTAACTGTTTCTTTTCTTTGGTGTAACAATAAAGAGTTTTTTATCTATCTATCTATACAGCTGCATACAATCGATAATGTACTTAAAAATTGGACCGATCGTGTAGGCTACTGCATGGCCAGCCGAGGCAGCCATTTTAATGAAATCATTTTCCATTATTAACCGGAAGGATTGTACTTTCAAATAAAAAAAGAAATTTGTAAAAATATTCAGTAGATTTTTTTTTATAGCATTTTCAAAAAAAAAAGTTATTTGGCGGACCCTTTATATATATATATTTGCATAATATTACGTAAAAAAATATCTGTTGTTTGATGCAAATGCCATGTTGGCTCAGTAGGATGTTTTAAATTTAAACATTTCACTCAATGGACCGACAGGAAGTCAGTGGATGGTGGAGGCTCAAAATCGGTCATCGTGGAGCTCTTTGTGGCCTATATTCAGCAGTGGACGGACCAGAATTGGCCGATATGATCATGATGATCCACAGACACTTTCAAATTAGTGTAATACATTGCTTTTTGTGAAAATAAATAAACTTATTATTAAACTTATTAAATCTATAAATAGGATAGCATAAAATGTTTACCAAGCGAACGGTAAACAAGCCTTTGCTGCGTTTCACCGGACGCTCTCTCGATATTGAAAGCTTACTTTAACAAGCTTTCTTTTACCTCTTTTGTAACAGTAAAGTTGCCTTACCGTCAAACGCTTCTTCTTCTTGTAGCTCGCCCAGTTCTGCGCTTCGAGGACCAACTTGCCGCCGGGGCGCAGGTCCGCGAACATGCGCCTGAAGGCACGCCTCAAGCCGCCGTCGCCCCAGTTGAGGTGCAGCCACTTGGTGGTCGACAGGCACAGGATCAGGTCGAACTGCGGACTGTCGCCGGAGCCGGCTGCGGCGTCTTCGCGGGGGACGTAGTTACCCTGTAAAAGTGGAAACCAATCATTATTGTTAGGCATGAAACATACAGCTTTAATACAGCTAAGGGGGTTGGATTCAACCAAACTTGTAATAACTACTCTGCAGAATAAGAAATGTCTAAAATAAGCTGACATTTTACTTGTATAAATTGAAATTTCTAGTTTGGTCGAATCCAACCACATCCACACTAACACACAACCACAAATCGATTTTATGACAATGAAAAGACGATGATAAATTTGAAAGACACATTATCTAAGTACGTACGTAAGTACGATATTTAAAGTACGATTATGAATAAGGCTCTTTGTTAGTGAGTCAGTGGCCAACTTTGGTGGAGTTAATAGGCCGCCTGAAGGCTTTCTAACTTTAATAAGGCCGGGACCGAAAGCCGACCGAAAACCGGAAGTGCTCAGTTGATTTTCCACTGGCGGTCACCCATCCAGGTACTGACCACGCAGAATGTTGCTGAATCAACTTACGCCACGAGCTCTTTTTTGGTCTTCTCAGATGGTCTGTCAGCACTAATCTGTTCAAAGCTAAATTAAAATAAGATAATAAAACTCACTTGTTTAAAAGTAACATTGTAAGGGAATGCCGGCAGCGAGACGTTATCTCCCATCGCGCCCAGAGGACCAAACAACATTGACATGGACATAGGGAAGAAACATTGTCCATGCTCTTTATTAAATGCTTTCCTATTCTTTTTGGGTTTTCGAATCTTCTTCTTCTTGGCATCATCAGTTTTGTCTGTGCAATCCTCACATTTCTCCTCCTTACATTCGATGCCGCACTCGGCCTTTTTGTCTGATAGATCTAGATCTTTTTTGTCATCATCCGCTTTTGGTTCAGCTGGGACAGGTATGAACGAACGTAGGGTTTTTTGCGCCCGAGCTGAAATGAGAAATTCGGATTTAGTACTCATTGAAGTTTAGGAGGGCCCGTCACTTGATGGACCGATGACATTGTAACCATCGCAGCGTAGCGGAAGTCACGGGATCAGTCGTTTTGGGACTCTATGGGCGAGGTCTATTGTCCAGCAGTGGACATATTTAAGTGAATGACTTATTAAACTGTACACTAATTAGGTACCTGATTTCCTATCAAATTTTCGTACTAATATTGTAGTACTTATTTTATTTGTTCTGTGCTAATATTAAAAGTTTGAATAGTTGAATTGAACTGTTTGTTTGTTTCTCAATTCCACCATATCCAATTTTGATGAAGTTTGGTATACCAACCTAGATAGATTACAACCTGAATTGAAACAGGATGCTGGTACCACGCGAGCAAAGCTGTAAGAAACAGCTAGCAGGTACGTAGATAGGTACATATGAAAACAAGTAGGAAGATACAAGAACCTATAATATAAATTTCTGAACCAAAACTGACGTTCCTAATACTAATTATGTATGTGCTGCTTGAGTTATGAATATTTATAAATGTATTTTAAATAATAGTGGCAAATGAGTTCAAGAAATACAGAAAACTATAATCTATGTATAATGTAAATCTTCATAACAATCTTTTTAAAACAATAATATTTCATATATTTATTACAAGTTTGTACAAGATACCTATTGAGTTTGATAAATTTTATTGCTCAATTTGAGTAATTCTTGTGTCACACACAGGTACTAATTGTGAAAATATACTAATTCCAACAGTAACATACATACATTAGGAATTAACGAACGAAGTGGAATACCCCGCGACTCTGCTGCGTTAATTGTTTTACATACAAAATTCATCTTCACACTTTTAGTGTAAAAGGATTATACCAAGCCTTGTATAATATTGATATACTTACTTATTAGAACAGAATCAATATCCATGCCCACCACAGATCGGGCACCAAGAGTTTTAGCCACAGCTATGGAGATGTGACCAACATTACAGCCAATGTCCAATACATCCTTGTTCTGAAAGAGATGCCGGTGCATCTCAAACACTTGTAAGCGGATGTCCATCATGGCATTCAAATTACGGTAACCATAATACCTGAAATGATATAAAAAAATTATAAGAGTTTTGAATCTGGATATTTATCTAGCAGGCAGTAGAATATTACTGAATCTTGGATATTATTTTTTACCTACTGACTTTGTTTAAATACCATAAAAAATGTCTTTACATGGCTCAACTGTTTCATGTATTTTTAGTGTAAATATTATACAAAAAGGTATTGTTAAAATTGCTTGATACTTTGTATTGTACCTACATTCACTTTTGTGAATAACATTAATTCTAATAATCTTACAATCAGAACAGATTAGAATGACTTTTATTATTTTGCATTATTTTATTTTATTTTAAATAATTTTAATATTTACCTGTCATAATTTCCATATTGATACTTGGAGTTTTTGGGGTGAAATGTTGGCAGTTTTGTGTCTCCCTCTGACAGGCTTTTAGTGCGGTGAGGAGATGCAGGCCTTTCTGACGGCCCAGCGCGAGGCTGCCGCGCTCGCATCCAGGCTCCGGGCTGAGGCACCACAGGACTCACAATTTTATCCAGAGAATCCATTCTTCGTAACTTCTTATTACAATCCTTGCCTTTCTGTGAGGCATTATCACTGTCACTGCAAGTTCTTTTCCTAAACTTCGATGTTGAAGCAGATGGTTCTGGTGGAAGTGGCTCCTTGATACCTTCAGATTTCTCAACTGCCTCCTCTCTAGATGGACTTGTATTATCTGTGGTACGGCGTCGAAGCCTGGCTTTCTTACGTGGCTTACGTTGCTGCATTTCAAGCCTCTTTTCATATTCTGCATTATCCAGTGGTTCCATCAGATTGAGTGGATCCCTTATATTAGGAGGGATTATGACATCTATCTTAGCTTTATGCCGAGGTGGTGTGGGAAGCGGAGATGATTCAGGAGTCACTGCATTCATTGCTCGGTTGATATCTTCATCTTGTAGACTGTTCAGATTCAATGGATCAGATATATTACCGCCAAGCAAAAACTTTGTTGGAGGAATAAATACATCCTTACGAGGTCTCTTATGTGGAAGGAAAAATTTTGAAATCGTAGGGAAGCTCTGTGCTCTTTTCCTTCCTTGCTTAAATTTGGCACCAATGTGGTGGACTCTTCGAACAATATTTCTGTCAGTGGGCTCTTTGGCAGGTGTGTGGCTTTTCTTGCCATGACGAGATTTCTTTTTCGTTTTCTTAGAAACACCCGGGGCCGCTCCATCACTGTCTTTCGAGACATTAGGGTCGCAAATAGAAGTGCTACTCGGTTCCGAAGTAATATTTTCAGCAGAATCGCCAACTTCACTTTCTAGTACTTCATCAGATGGCTCATTTGCACTACTATCAAGTTCATTGCTCTCACAAGCACAAACACTTTCTTTGGGACTACCCATTACGCTTAGAAATAAAAATTAATAACTTACATGTTATACCAGATAAATATCTTTCACAAAATCAAATTTGCCGCCACTTTGGTTCTTGCAAAATGCACAAGGACATCCGTCAATCGTGATAAAAACAGGTTACCAATGCAGTAAGTTAATACATCTTACAGTCCACAAGCCATTGTACACCTAAGAATTTACACCAAAATGAATTTCACGCAATATCTCGACACTTATACGACGAAAACCAGTCAAAATACATGATTTTACTGCACTTCCAATTTCCTGACATGATAGCACGACACGGAAAATGGCAATTTATTTTATGTTTTTTTTTTTTTTTAGATACCTAACCTAGTGTAGGGCTTCTAGGCTTCTACCTATGTAGAACAATAACAAAGAGAATCGATGGATAATCGTTACAGTAATGCACATAAGTTCTAATATCTCTTTGCCTTGCTCAAATATGAAAAACCGATAATTTTCTAAATAATAAGACTTTAATTGTATTTGTATCATTAGTGGGTAAAACGACCGCATTCAAATCAATACAAGTACACAAAAACTATAGAAAAACTAAACTTTCGTAACTATGGTACTCCTAAAATTATTGTTTTCGCTGTTATATTTTTTTTTATTTCTGTCGCGTGGTGATCAAGTGCCTGAATAAAAAGCAAAAGGTTGCGTCTTAAATCCCCGCTACGGGGCAAATGTTCTTAGGTTCTGTTTACTTTCTTCGTGTTTCTATGTTTCACGATATTAGTCCAAGTGTATTTTATCAGATAAGTGGCTCCCTTATAGAAACCTTTCAATCACTAACTTTTGTTAGTTTGGGATTATATAATAAAAAAAAACACTTTTTGAAAAAATATTTTAATTTTTGTTCAATAATATTATTTTTGGACGATAACTTTACCAGTTTATTCACGGTTGCTGAGTCGATGTATCGATACTAAGTAAAGTAAATAGTATCGATACTAAAAAGACATCCCTTTACACTCGTGATATCACGATTGGTTGATAATAAATTGTTGCTATATTTTTACGAATAGCAGCGATGTCTAGGAATAGCGGCTATTTATTATCTTGAGTCCTGATCTAGGATTGGCTGAAAAAAACCTAGGTTGGTACATCAATTATTTCAACATTGCCAGTAAGAAAAATATAACGGAAACGAAGAAGGTTGGCTTTACACGTCAGGTAGGTAACCAACCTGCCCGCATGCCCCTGCCGACCCGCCGCGCCGTGCTGGCCGCCGTCGCCGCGTGCCGTACTTGTGTGGTGGATGATTATTTGTGTACCAGACAACCACTAAGCCGGGATTACATTATTCTGCCGTGGTTTGTCGTGACGCGTCATTAGTTTATTGTATCCATACATTTTGTTTATGTTAAGCGTAGGTATGACGCGTTCTTTAAAATGTATAAATAAATAATGCTGGACAACCCACACAGCATCTTCTAGCCCCAAGATAAGCAGAGCTAGTGTTATAAGTACTAGATGACTGTTATACTTAATACAATACAATACATAGATATTTTTTATTTTTACATAGAAAATACCCAGAACACCCGGAACAAATATTGTAGATCGTACAAACATTTTTTCCGAGGCGGGAATCTAACCCGCAACCTCCACGTCACAGGCGGACCTTCACCCGCCGCGCCACATCGGTCATCTTAAGGACGCGTATACCATGACAGAATAATGTATTGTAATCCCGGTGTAATATGTTAAAAAAATGAGCTGCTTATTTTCTCTGAACTTGAATGTCTCTTCATTTGACCATTATTGAGTGGTGCTTATTATGTACCTACCGTTAAGGTACGTACAGCATAAATGTTTAGTAGATAAGCACCTACGTGTGCAATGCTTCACTGTCCGAGACGGCGAATGAATGGGCACCTCAACGCAACAACGTGGGTTGATATCACCTAACTCTGTTATCGACCATTTTTCATTGATCGCCATCTCAAACGGTCTGCCATTAAAGTTAAAGGTTTACCTGTCATACAGTTTGAGATATATGTCAATGGAGATTGCAGGCGCAGGCTATCACAGACGTTGATTGGCGAGTTTATCAAAGTATGCAACAATAAAAAAAAATCTACAGTCATATTTTTATTCTAGCTTTTACAAAATCATTCTCGTCCATTATACGTCTTCTGTAATGGCTGATAGTGTAGAGGAGCCGTTCTCAACCTAGCTTAGTGTGTACAAACAATTTTTATTTGAAAGTCGTCAAATGAATAAGTAAATTAAGGTCCTCACTATCCCTAACAAATCCTTACGTTTTAAATAAACTAACTATAATACACTTTCGTGTACCAAAAAGTTTCGTTGAAGCCCTGCTTTATTATTTTATTTGGAGTTTTCAGTTCTGGCAATATTGGTTTATTTGAGTCAGTTCAAGTCAGTTTTAAATTTTGAATTCGAAAAGACCGTTTTGTTTGTTTGATTGGCAACAATTCGCTGTTGTAAAAAGTAAATAAATTCAACTGGTGGTTATTTGTTGTTCAAATTGGTTTTTATTAGCAAAAAACCATATAATTTAGGTAAGTGCACCTGTTCAGTAACATATTGGTTGGTACACTCAACAAAGGTTGTACGCTAAAATAATCTGTAAGGATTTGTTAGTTCAATAGACAGAACAACAGACCTCAAGTTCAGCTCGGTCATTATTTGAATCTGGGAGTAAATAATAAGAATAATGGGCTCTAAAGCCTATGTGGTTACAACTATCAGTAGTTATTCCATAGCGGAGGCTTTCCGTGGCCTGTAATTGTAGTTACCACTATAATTAGCCACTAAATCATAAGTACAAGCGGTTTTTTAATTGAAACTAATTATTTCAGAATGTCTCGAATACCGAAAATGCCGACAATTGCTTCAAAAGAGAACCGACCACTGAATCGGGCAATTGCAAGAACCATCGGCAATAGTCTGAGCGATCAGGACAAGAAGAATTTGATAATAAACCATACTAGACCTTTAAAAAATGCACCTGCCACATCAGCAGCAGCTCCAAGGCTCAAGAGAGCAGCAACGGTTCCCGTCCCTGCAGTTGCAAACAAACAAAATAAAGTGGAAAAAAAAACCACTATTGCACCTAAGATTCCCCCTTATGACTATAAAGCTAGATTCAATGACTTGCTTGAAAAGCATAAAGTAATCAAAAGTGAATTCAATGACTTGAAAGATAAACATGGCGAAGTGACAGAAGATTATGAAAAGGTAAAAGACTCTGTAGAGAGCTGCACTTCAGAACGGGATTTACTGAAAGAACAGTTATTGGAGCGCATTAAAGAATTAAGGGAAAAAGTTTTAGAGCTTAGCAAATTAAAACTTGACTTTGAATCACAAAAACTTGAAAATGAAGATTTACACCGCAGAACTAAACTTCTAGAAGATGTTACTAATAATCTTAAGCAGAAAACTGCAGAGTTAGATAAGATACAGTCTGATTTTAACGATTTGACCAGACGTTACAGCAGTCTTAGAGAAGAGACTGAAGCATTGAGAGTCCTGTCAGACCATCTGAAAAGAATTGCTGTGGAATATGACAAATTACAGCTTGATTATAAAGAAGCATTAGAGTCAATAACAAAGTACAGAAATGATGCAGAAGCCCTACAAAATATATTGGCATCAATGTATAAAGAGCAACGGGACCTGAGAAATACCATCCAAGATCTGAAAGGAAACATCAGAGTTTATTGCAGAGTGCGCCCACCTCTTGAGTCAGAACTTACAAAACCATTGTTTAACTTAAATGTGCTTGATGCATGTTCCATTGAAGTTGAGAAAATTGAGTTATTGAATTCTGCGCGTAAAGGTAAACACTCCTTTACCTTTGATGGCATATTCACACCCCATGCATCACAAGAAGATGTTTTTAATGAAGTTTCAGCCATGGTACAATCTGCTTTAGATGGGTATAATGTATGCATTTTTGCCTATGGACAAACGGGGTCAGGGAAAACTTACACCATGGAAGGTGGTTGTGGGAAAGAGGAATATGGCATCATACCTCGCGCCTTTAATATGATATTTACATGTATGGAAGATTTGAAGAGAATGGGCTGGGAGCTTACTATAAGAGCTTCATTTCTAGAAATATACAATGAGATAATCTACGACCTGCTAAACAATAGCAAAGATCAACAAAGCCATGACATTAAAATGGTCAACTCCAAAGGTGCAGATTTATATGTATCCAATTTAAAAGAAGAGGAAGTTAAGAGCTCACATGATTTCATCAGGCTGATGATATTTGCGCAACGGAACAGACAAACTGCCGCGACACTGAACAACGAACGGAGCTCTCGCTCGCACTCAGTCGCGCAAATTAAGATTTCGGCGATTAACGAGAAGCGTAAAGAAAGGTACACAAGCAACTTAAACTTAGTAGACTTAGCTGGTTCCGAGAGTGGGAAGACCACACAAAGAATGGATGAGACAAAGCATATCAACAGATCATTGTCGGAGCTGTCTAAAGTAATCCTGTCACTGCAAACAAATCAGTCTCATATCCCATACAGGAACTCTAAGTTAACGCACTTGTTGATGCCCAGTCTTGGGGGCAACTCAAAAACACTCATGTTGGTAAATATCAACCTATTTGATGAATGCTTTGGTGAAACTCTTAACTCATTGCGATTTGCAACCAAAGTTAACAGTTGCAGGGTAATCAAAGCTAAGAAAAATCTGTCGATGGTTGATTCATTGTAAGTAATTTGTATTGTATGCTCTTATTTAGTTAGTGTGTAGTTTATGTATTACAGTAGTCTAGTTTTATATTGACATTTAGAGAGTAAATTTTATGGTTTGTAGAACTCTTACAGCCATATCCATAGTCTTTAGCCTAATGTAGGTTTAGGCGCCGAACCTGCAGCGAGCAGTCCGGATTAGGAAGTACTACCTGTTACTGCCGCTAACCGCCGCTTTGCTTTTTCGATTTGGAGGGTTTTCTTATTTTCTATGGTTGCGGATGAAATTACTGGCACATGAGTCTTTTGAGCTATGTCTCTAGATGGCAACTCGCGAGCGATGTCTGGTACGTCAAGCGTCCATAGTAACTTGCCATCCAGGTTGCCCGTATGCTTGTTTACCATCTCATATATTTCATAAAAACAATTGGATTAAATCTGAATTTTATATAAAAAAATTGGAGGGGTATCTCGGGGGGTCAACCGCCAAACTAAGAACGCAGAACTATTGCTGGCTGATCGGCGCCTGCGCTGCAATGGCTCATACTTACACGTACATCGTCGTCACTAAGCGACACTAAGCACGTGCGATCACGTGGTCAGTGGCTCGTGTCGCACTTAGTTACTGACGTTTGTTTCGACCCAGAATCCGATACTTTTATAAGTCTAAAGTTTGTGAGTGTAACCTGCGACTGTAAGTCGGTAACTCATGATAGATTACGGTTTAGCTCCGGTGGTATTAGTTTAAGTTCGGTTATACCCTAGGCAGGTACACTAGATAGAAACAACTAAATTATACAGAGGTTGTACCTTCTTGATTTTTGAACTGAATCCACAAGCGGCCAAATATAAATAAATAGGTAAATTTCAAATATTGGCGGACATTTAATATAAAACAATCACAGCCACTTGAGGTGACCTACGTAGCTTCCCAAACGCCCACTACGAAAAACGAGTTGAAGTGGTCTATTTGATTACTAAACGCGGGCCATTTTAAGAGGTTCGCTCACGCAATAGTATTTTTGAAATAGCAATCCTGACATAAATCTTGACATCATTTATATTTATAACTTATGATTTGTTTTAATTAATGCTATTTATTAAGGGTCAGCGCAAACCGGCCGACACACGGCGTCAAAACAGAGCATTTTCTAAAAGCTACTAGCTCTAGTCTAAGCTTTAGTCTCCTCACTCAGGTCTTATCAAAAACATCGATTGACCTAATGGATTATAGACAGATTCCTTGTTTAGCAAAAACACGATTCGAAAACAAAAAAAAACCTCTGCATAAAAAAATACCATATTATTACCTACTAAAGTTAAACTAATGTTTGACGTTATGTATGTGTTAGGTTGGTAAAATTCATTAAATTTTAACAAAAAACTGCTCCACGCAAGAAATACTTGTACTAAACATTGTGCTAGCATTAGTTTCATTTGTTGTTAGCTAAATACATACACTTTAAAATAATCGTCAAATTTTCTAAAACAAGCAAATACTGAGTTTTTCTTTTATTACGGACGGCGCGACCGTTCTAAGTGGCATGGCGAAGCGCATCCCGATTTCAACCTAAACTTAACAACGATAAGTATGAAATTGAAAAGTGCAAGCTTCGAGTGCTAATCTAATGGGAGGTGGCTCTTCTTGTCTAATCGAAAAAGTATAATATGCATAAATAATACAATGCCCCTGGTTATGCCAACGCCGTCCACAATGCTCGATGCTCCAAGGTCGTTCTTTCAGCATCAATATATAAAGTAGTTGTGTACTGACTGACTGACAATCAACTCACAGTCAAATCAGTAAGACCCAGCTCCAGGTTGTTATTTATGTAATTGCACTAAGACATTTCCGAAATGTAACTCCTGACGTAGCGGGTAGAACAACTTTACATAAAAATAGTCTGCGCGGATAAAGTCACGGGGTGTTCCACTAGTTGAAATATAATAATGACTTAATTCCATGAGAAGTGAGTGCTAATTGAATAATAATGATCTGCTGCTGCACCGTGCCGCTGGTTTGCGCTGAGAATATAAGGCAATATTGTATAAGTATTGTAAAATTTACTTCTATTAAATATAATTATCAACATAAATTTTGTTATGATAATGTTTAATTAGTATTATTGTTGGATTTACTTAGCCAACATTATCTGATTATTAAAATATGTCTACTGAAAGCAATTTTCTTTTATTTTTAACGTAAGGTTATCAAATTATCATAATTACACAGTCGGTAATAGGCAGTAGTTTGTTTTTGGCTATAGATATACTAATTGAAGTGCCTCCAATTCTGATACCTTTAAACTTACATTACAACCTCCCTAGCAGCAATTTGAAAATAGTACTTAGGAGCCTATTTACCATTCTTTAGTAAAAAGAAAGGTCAAAGAAACTAGCATTGTTATTTTTTAATAATAAGCACATTTTAATGACATTAATAATTAGGTAGGTGGTAGTATTAATAACATTATGGACTAGAACAAAATAAATAAGCGACAAAATATCGCAATGCATTTTCTGTTTCGTATGCACAAACACTTGTTTTTGTGTTCATCTTCCCATGCGTGTCGGGTCGGCGCGACGCGAGCAGGGCGGCGCTGCGGCGCTAGGCCTGGCGACGGTGGCGAGTCCAAGGTCCCCTCGCCCTATGTTCAACGCGAGACGTCTGGCTCCGACAGCGCGGCGTCGTGCTGCGCAGGAAGCTTTGCACTCTCTATAGTATCTATCAGTCTATCCAGCCCGTACAGAAAACCTTCCTCGTGGTTTCCCTGCTCCCAAGGCCCCCGGTGGTTGACCCGGGCGCCCTCGGGAACTCGCCTCGTTTTAGCAAAATCGATGAGCCAAGCGCCAACGCGCTCTTCGTCGTAGATGATAAAAATACTGCTGCCGACGATCTCGTGAGATTTGAAGAACTCTGATCGCTGAAAGAGGTCCCGGATCTCGCGCAGACGCGCGGCGATAGCGCGGCGCGCGCGCTCGTTGGTGCCGAGGAAGCGCGCCACCGTGCCGGCCAGCTGGTGCGGCTCGCGCACCTTCTGCAGGTCAGTGAGCGGCGGCTGGCCCGGCAGCTTCACCGCCTCAATGCGGAATCCTTGCTCCGCGGACGAGGACCTCTGCTCGCGGAACTGCATATAGCGCAGCTTGGTGATCGCGCCCGCGGCGTGCTCCTCTTCGGTCGGCGCCTTGGGATCGAGACGCACCATCTTCTCGTAGAGATCCGGGCGGGCGCGAGCGTTGCTTACTTCATCTTCGAGGAAAGTTCTGGTGCCCATCTTGACGTCCATGACGAAGGGGTCGCGGAAGCCGTGGAGCAAGTCCTGCAGCTCGATGAAGCTCTCGCCTGCGTAGTTGAGCTCACGGTAGTATTTTGGAATGACGGAGCTCATGTGCGGGCACTCGGCGAGCGCCTCGTAGGCCTCGCGCTCAGGGTTGTGCGCCGGGTGGTCGCCGGCGGCGCGCCGCTTCCACACGGTGCCGGGCCCGGCCGGCGCCAGCGAGCCGGGGTGCCCCGCCAGCTGGAACCATTCCGATGAGCGGGACTTCAGAAGGGCGTCTGACGCTGGGGCTGATAGTTCCAATGCATTCTAGAAAATAATAAAAAAATATCATTAGCAAATTAGTAAACTTATTTTTATTTTGATTGTTGGCTCGGATGCGTAATTTTTTGGACTGTTTTAAAAAAAGAACATTCTAAAAATTGACAAAATAATTAGGTATTTATATAAATAAACAATTATTTGTCAATCACGAAAATATTGACTGACTTTTTCAAAGAGATTTTTTTTTGGAAAGGGAATAAGTACTTACAATAGCTAGGAACTTGAGCAGTTCCGATGGCTGCGCTGGAAGTGCGATCGCAGGTGCGGGTGCGGTGGAGGCGGCCTCCACGGGGGCGGTAGTGCGCCGCCAGCGCTTGAACAGTGCCACCTCATCCTTGCCGCGCCAGCGCTCCTCCTCCTTGCCAGGCACAGCGACCTGTGGACAAGCAAAGCACACGGTCAAACATCACATTTTATCACACATTGAGCATCCACCAAAAGAACAATTTTCACTTTCTTAGAAAAACACGAGTTTTCGAAGACGTACCGCTAGTATTTTATTTGCGGCGTAGCGTAGTCCGCCAGGGCCAAACCGAGTCAGCATCGACTGGCGGGAAACACTGTTCATCTTGCTGGTGACGGTCATTGCGTACGAGTTAGTGCGTGAGACGCGCGGACTCGAGTGAATGATAACGAGTAAAGTAACGTGGGAGGCAAGTGATAACGCGCGGGGCGACGAGAACTGCTAGCCTGCGAGTGTGGCAGTGGGAGGGAGTGCGTCGGTTTTATAGAGGCCTCGGCTTTCTCGTGACGTAGGCAGTGCCAGCGCCCCTCGCCGCGCCCGCGCCTATGTTGCCGGGTTTTCATAGCGCCTCAATTTTTCTCAAACAAATCTGAGTTCAAACTGCATTGATTGATTGAACGCGAATAAACGCACTCGTCACGTTTCTTCAGTCCTAATTTATTACTGATGCTTTCAAATGGCAATGGCGAACCAATCATAAGTTACGATATTCATCAATATGAAAAGACACACGTTTTGAAGTTTTAAAGAACTTGAACATTTTTATCGTACTCGTGTTTTGTACCTCTGTATGTTACTGTATAGACCTATTTATATTTATTTTATTTGTTAGACTTCACACAAACACCAAAATAATATTTTATGATCCTTTCGAAACGAGAAGAGTTTTTATTTCGTTCCGTCAGGTTTAATCCAAAGCCAACTTTACGTAGGTAAACCAGATCAATGAAGGTGTGCCGTAAATCAATAAGGAAGGCTTAGATTGCAACCGCATGTTTAAGGTTAAGCCTGAAAACGATAGTTACAAGTGACGCACTTTACGATGTCCTGCGTGTCTTTCATAATCTTGTGACGTCGACGTCGTCGTTGGTGACTCCTACCCGTAAACATTCCCTTAGCTGTCTAAGACACGTTTAAAGGCATTACAGTGATACTACCAAACCATGACGCGTGTGGTAGGTAGTACATTCGGAACGGTCCGAATTTCGGACCGTTTAACCAGTCTTCTTCTGACTAATATGTGACGTCACTGTATGGTTTAATTACGCGCATCACTTAAATTGTGACCTATAAAATACCTAAATACTACAAAATACAGCAACTTTTCAAATTTAATTGCTGTTTGCACATTTTGATGTTTTCGAAACATGAGTGGCTCAGACAGTTCAATGCATGTTTCTAAGAACCAGTGTTGCAGTGATTACGTAGTACTTACTAATGTCTGTTCTGTGATGGGGTATAGAAAACATTTTGATGTCGCGCTAGTGGCGAGGCTCTTTCGTTTTCCACAAGCAAATCCATGCACTTGAGTGAAACTAGCTAGAGCATCGCGTTAGCTGAGCGATCACGTTGGTTAACTAGACTGAGCAGAATAGTATTAGTATATCCCTAGGTACTTCCTTGTATGTAGGTGGGTACTCAGATTATAAGTAGCCTCTGGAATACCTACCTACCCACATGTCCACTAACTATCTAATCATCTGGTTATTTTTGATTTTATAGTGTTAACAGGTTATAACCATCACACTAGGGGAATACTCCAATCATCGTAGACTACAGAAACCTGTTTCAGTGGCGCCCCTTTCTTTATTGATTGAATAATTACCTAATTTAGAATTATCATGTAGAAGTAAGTTATGATTTGTATGCAAGTTATTATATACAACCATTATTTACCAGTAAACTGGTGGCCTTCAAACTCTTCCATATTTTTCTGTTTTGAGCAGTGTGAATCCAGTTGCTGCCCGCTATCTTCTTGATGTCATCTTTCCATCACATTTGTGGCCGTCCCACTGGTCTTTTGCTTTCCCAAGGCCTCCACATTCCAAAACTCTTTTGCGCCACGATTGGTTAGGTGGTTTACTTCTTACTCACCGAACGTTTTAGGCAAGCGGGTGAGTTAAACGTCTATACACTTCAAACTACAATGAATAAGTAACTTTATTTAGTTTTTTTACTTACGTAACGTACTTTAGATAAGTTTCGATCGCTTCTGTTACTAAGTTGCAAAATTTGATTTAAAGCTTAGACAAGTTGTACCTACCTACCTATTGTAATGCTGTGCAAAAAGAAGAAAAACAAAATGCAAAACGATCTTACGATTCATGCAACATGGAAAAAACAATGACAACTACTTTTCCAGATTCTTACATGTTGTTGCAAAAGTAGTATATTTCCTTTAGATTATGTAACCTTACGCATAAGTATCTACAATAGTAAAATGTTAAAGTATCGTAGGTAGAAATTGTTGTCAGATAGGTACATTTTATAGGTAGTGGTAGCCTGGTAGATACAATCCGCTCGATGTTGCTAAAAAAACTACTAGGTAAGCTCGAGGTCAATATTTTGAAAATCATTTGGAAAATTGGAACTCTGTTATTCGCTCCAAAACACAAGTCACCGATGTAGCTCAAAAAGCTGCAAAAGCTTGTGGGACTGGGCAGGGCACGTCTGCCGCATGCCGTATGAAATGTGGGCCAAGACTGCCACCGAGTGGAGCCCTGAAATAGTGAGGCGGCGCGGCGTCGCGGTAGGCCACGCAAGCGATGGCGAGACAAACTCAACACCTTCAGTGATCAGTGGAAGGTATTGGCGTTAAACCGCAAAGTCTGGAAAACTCAAAGTAAGGCCTTTGCCCAGCTGTGGGATAGTGCAGGCAGGCTAACAACCACATCAATTAAGCCCTAAATTAGGTACCTACATTACATACCTACTTGCTTAACATTTTTGTGATTTATCAAAATTTAATCGAATAAAATTTATCAGCTCACTTGAATACGCCTGACACTGAAATCCACAAAAGAGCTTTTCCAAATATCAGATGCTCACTCGTAAACATACAAAAGTATTCTAGACTGGTGACGTTTGATGAATAGGATATCTCTCCTTGAGTCTCGTACTAAGTCGGTCATGTACTTTTCCAGGGATGTGAAAAAGCTCTGTTTCTGACTAAAAGGTTAGAATACTTGAAAACGAAAGGAACTTTGTCCACGTTGACTTATATCTTTTCCCGGTGCAAACATAACTAACCAGTTATGTTCAGTTATGTTTGACCCATTAATGGGGAAATTCAATGGTGCAAAAGTAACCACGGCAATCTTTTTCCCGCGTCTTAAGAGTGAATTACCTACCTACTTACATTTTTAGAGTACCTACCTAGGTACTTAGCGGTTTTTTTGCTTTATTTTCTGTGTTTAACATTAAAAAATACATTTTTTTTTTACTTAGAATAGGCTAACGTTTGACCACTATCTCGCCTGATGTTAAGCGACGATGTGGTCTACGGTGGAGCACGCTTGCCTAAAAGAAACCTATTCACTCGTGATTTGAAAACACCCAGGTTGTAATTATCGGGAAACACAGACTCCGGCAAAGAGTTCCATTCTTTAGCAGAAGCGAAACGCTTTGTGCGTGCTGGTGGGATATCGACCATGAAACGATGACGCTTCGCGGTGAGTCTGGTCGTTCGATGGTGGAAAGGGGATGGGGGAATCAGGTTGTGTAATTCGCTTGCACACTCTCCGAAATGTATCCGGTAAAAAACCGATAAACTAGCAACTCTACGACGATGCTCAAGACTGCAGCTTAGTATTGGTAAGCGTGTCGTTGCTAATGAGCCTCTTCTCTGGCCCTTCTCTCAATTGACTCTAACGCCTCAAGCTGATACTTGGCCGAGATAAGAACAGTACTCCATACATGATCGAACTTGCGCTTGATATATTATAAGTTGAGCAGCTGTTCCGATGTAAAGTAATGTCTCACCCTTGCAAGGATGCCCAGTTTTTTGACAGCTTTAGACTCAATGTAAGAGCCAAAATTGAGAGACTACAATAAAGTGACGCCAAGAAGCTCGAGATGGTCAGTTATTTTTTCCTGAGGTTATTATTAAAAAATCACAGGTTTTACCTCTGAAGGTAGAGTCCATTCTAAAATAATTATTCAGTTGAAATGATAATATAATTTTTTTATTGTGTTTTTTTAGTAGTACTACTTCTACACGATTAAGAAAACATTAGAATGAACTCTTATTTTATAAAGTAAGTAAATCGAATGTGACTGTAATTCCCGTAAGGATACTAATACATTCAGATTTCCAAGTGTATAAGTACATCCCTAGTCCCCCGGGTGCAGCGTACTGCAGCGGTGCATGTGCATAATCCGCAGACTGCTCGTGGATTCATTACAGCGCCAAGTCTCAAGGCCGGAATAGCGAATAGGCAAGTGCATAAAATTGCAATAAATTTCTACGCCTGCATTCGTTCTACACAATGTAGTATTGGTCTGATTTTAATATAAGGTAGGTAGGTAGGTACCTAAATCCCAAGGTTTTGTGTGTGACAAAGCTTCAAAAAAAAAAATGAATTTCTCTAGTTGGAATGCCTGGAATGGATCTTATTAAATATTACTAGCGGACCCCGGCTTCGCACAGGTACTATAAACCTTCCTCTTGAATTACTCTATCTATTGCTGTAAAACGCATTGGGATCTGTTAACATACCTATATAAATAGATATGTAGGTTCGTATATATATTTTTTTTTTACGTGTGTATCCTCATGGATAACCCTTTCGTTGCAACGGCAACGAAAGGGTTATGCCGGACTCCTACCGGCTAAAACCACACGGTGTCCTTCTCACGCGCGTAGAGCCGGGGCTGCGGGAACTCATAACTTCCGCGGCCCAGACGCGGCGTTGACTCAAGAGAGTCCCAACTTTGTTGTCAACGTCTTATATATAATATATACGTCCCTCGAGGTGTTTTAGGTTTAGGTTTAGGGTGATAAACCACCCCTGTGGTACCACCCTAGCCGATGTTATGGCGGGTGTTGAAGGGCGTAGAGCCTTCTTCTACGCCCTGGTCGCCTGCAACGGATCGAATCCGTGGAGAAGTTTTCCCGCTCTCTCTCCGCCGCTTCCTTCTGCAGAAGTACTACTTCGCAGAAGGTTGAAAACGCTTGCCATGACTCTTCCCCACTGACTATAGCGCTAACTATAGCTGGCAGAGACAGGTCTCCTACTACAGCGCTCAGCTCTCGGCGCTGCTCATCCCAGGCAGGGCATGACTCGAGCGTGTGCTGAGCGGTGTCTTCGAGACTGTCACAGTGATCGCAAACCTAAGAGAGACTAAGGATTACGTACCAACACACGCAAATGAGTAGGCTGATCATTAAGTTTACGGGTAAATGGTGACTGATAGGTTGATTTTTAAAGTCACTTGGTTTTTTTTATTCAATATGTTTTAAGTTAAAACGGGTAAAGAGTAGGGTGTCGTCACCTAGACAACTAGTCTAGGTCAATAGTAGCACCTACCCAACTTCGTAGGTAAGGTATCTACGGACGTATTGTATAAAATTATTGTAAACATAGTACCTACCCGTTGTACGTAAATATAAAAAGAATCGTCGATCCTCGTGTAAGATAGAAGACAAAGGAATTCGGGAACAAAAGTAAAGTTATGCTGCAGCGTACGTCAATAAATGTGTAAAGGCTGTAATTGTGTACAATATACATGCTCGCTTAGATATCTTCATGTATATAATACATAAAGGTACATGTAGGCACAGAGTAATAGGTGGTACCTAACCTAAGTGATATATCTACTGGCGCGTCCCGTACTTTTCCGATATTTGCAGACCGTGCCATGCCGTTAGCATGCTAGTAATGTCCAAATCAAACAAGTACCTTACATACTCGTACCTACTTAGAGTTCTCAGTGTGCGCTAGCTAAGACACGCGTAAACGTAATTGAATTTTCAAGGTACAATGTAAACTTAACGGTTTGTGTAATTGTTCATTTTATTTGTACTGCTTTGTCTTCATTAATTTAATATTGTGTAAGTTTGTTCATTTTATTTTCACTGGAATGATACCTATATAACTAGTAGGTACTATTTACTTCTATAATTATCTTGATGTTCCGTCCAGTCCAGAGACAAACTATTTAACACTAAATTATTAAAAGTATAGTACCTAATAAAATAATAATTTATGAATAATATATATCTTAAATTATTTTAAGATAAACCGATCATACTATAATATCATATTTTGACCATGTTGGTTATATGCATAAGTAAAACAAAACGTGCTACGAACAGTCTACGCGGCGGCTACGCATTGAAAATATAATATCTACACGTTGCTTTCGCTTTGAAATCGTGTAAGCTATAATAATATAGGTAGACAGGGTAGTTTAATGTATGAAAAAAACAAATCATAGATACGAGTTTTGTCTTACGCCGCGCGGAAGAGAAAATATAAAAAATATTCTGAACATCAAACATAAAAAACATTAGATAGTAGGTAGGTACTACATACACTTGTTGGTGCTCGTAACTACATACAAAGTATTGATTGTATGTTGCTGTTATTGCTCCATTTTTCTATTTCATCATAGGTATCCGATATGTGCACGTGGCCAGCTTACGTAGAGTGAGCGTCAATGCATTCATATTCAAGGTGTTCCAAAATCGTGCACAAAAGACAAAGATACATTAGCACTTTCGAATGTGAAACCAGCATAAATAATGAGACTGAAAAGACTAACCTACGTGAATGTCGACTAATCACATTCATCAATGGAAAAAACAACGTCATAAAAGCCTTTGTTCGAGGGAAGAATTTAATACATAAAAGTACTCAGTGAAGGCTAAGAAAATTAAAAAAAACGTACTTATCACAAATAAATTACCTGAGACATGTTTTTTTTTGTTTTTTTTTAATATTGATTAAATTGTTGTAAATAGTATCGTATCGAATTTTCTTTTGGTGAATTCTGACATTAAGTGGTTGGTTTTACGAGTTTGGTCGAACAGGTTTTGCTCTAGCTAACCTAACTACCTGAAGTATAATAACGTCGTAGGTACTTACCTACTTAGTTAGGTAAAAAAAAACATGAGGCCTAGGCTAAATCTAATAGGTAACATTTTCCTTGTTATGTGTAAGTTATTTAATCTATAGTGTCGAAATAGACTCGATGACGCAGGAGCATTTTGTTGCACAGGTGTTGATGTGAGTTCAGCCGGTCTGAAGGCTCAGTTGGACAGAAATGTGTGCTCGATAATTTAACCTCAAGCGATGATTCACCAGCCAACGTGCAAACTAAACGGAAAAACAACCCTCTACGTAAATTATTGTTAACTATCTGTTGCCCGCGACTTCGATCGCGTGGAACTCGGTAACCGTACTTCACACGGAGATATGTGCCTAACAAACGTTCACACAGACTTTCGCATTTATAATATTAGGATATGATTGTGATGGATGACGTTACAACCGTGATGAGTTTTGGTTTGTATTGTTCTAGTTTTTTTCCAGATAAGATTTAAGGGAAAAAAATGTAATTAATAAGATCTTGGCATTTTATCTTTAGCTTTGATGTCATTCAGCCACATGAGTTTGGATAAATCTGTTGGTTTTAGCATGGGTCATACCTATATAACAGGCATCGCACTCCCTCCCTATCAATGTAAATTTCAACCCAGACTAGCAAGAAACATGTAAACATTGAGATGAGTGTAGATACGTACGTACAAAAAATGCAAAGCAAAAAACTATTATGTTATCTAGACTAGATCTGGATTCAACAACAAGAGTAGAATAAGATATTTCATTTAGGAATTGTCATCATCGGCTCTATGTAGGAAAACGAATCTTACACATACAGGTTGTCCAGAAAAAAAGAGTCTAGCGTAGGTCCAGTAAAAGAGCACCACTTGGGGTAACCGAATCACCCCCATGTAGTACCTATGTATGTTCTGCGATTTTTCATAGTTTTCGAGATATGAATTTTTTTTCTGAATTTTTGAGACCTTCGACATAACTTAAAAAAAAATCTAAAGAGAAAAGACGAGATTTTTTTACAACTGTATTTTTATGAGTTGTACTTTTATGCATACAACAATCAGCTTCGTCGTTTCATCTTGATGAAAGTTTTGAAAATATTGGTTGAAAGTGAAAAATTTCGATGATCGACGATGAATTATGACGTCAAGATATTTATTTCGTATTCCTTGAATTACCGACTTACAGATAATACTAACGACTAGCTGACCCGCGAGGTTTCACTCGAGTTATTTTTTCTTCTCTGGACTCCTCTACAAATATTTCAAGACCAAAATTAACCAAATCGGTCCAGCCGTTTTCGAGTTTTAGCGAGACTAGGGCATAGTAAGCAATTTATTTTTATAATAAAAGTATTTTTTATGCTTAGGAAGACAATATACAGAGCGTCCGACGGCTATGCCACATGGAAGGAAAATATCTTAAAAAATGTAGATAGAAAATGAAAGTTTTACTGAAAGAAGACTTTATTTTGATTTGAAAACAATTCAAAGATTTTTTATTTTTATTTTGTAACTATTTATTATTTTAAAGTACGTATAGTATTACTAATAAGTTACCTACCATACCGACCTAATTAGGTACTCTCTACTGTAAAGCGGTCGAGTACCTACCTAAGTATTATCTCTGTACTTTCTCTTTTTTATGGAAATCACTTGTAACTTGTGTACTTCGTACGGGAGTACTACCTACCTACTGTACACTTCGGGGTCAGATGTTAATAATATCGGCAAGCGGAAATATGTGCTTGCGAATACAAAATAACAAACCTAGGTACCTTACCAGAATGGGCTAAGCGGAAGATAGGCGGCCACTCGAGGATAAACACCAACTGGGCCAGCCAAGGCGTGGACTGAGGTGCTTGACATCTTCTAGGTTAAATATCCATCATTATGAACCAGCAGAGCAAAAAACAACTCTTTGTGATGCGCAAAAACTAAATAATAAATATTAGGACAGCTCGTGATATCAAATCAAAATTCAGGATACATAGAGGAAGGGGGAAGTGGCTATCATCCTTGCGAATGTATCCTGTTGACTGACGACTAGGTAGGTAGACTGTACTTTAATGTTATTTATCTACTTGATGTTTTGTTAGAGACAAAGACGTACGATCTTATAAAATTACATATGTACCTACCTAAGAAAAAAATTAATATTGATAAGACCTCAGAGAAAATTATCAATGTCTTTGGATAGGTAAGTTATTGACATCGTTTTAACCAAAACTGACGTATTTGAATGTGACAGCTCATTGACAGTTCGCTGATTGAAATCGGATTGATACCAAGTTACGCAATCGGGGGGGCTGATAACGATATACAGTGACAGGGATAATTTTAAAATATAACGCAAAATGAATACTTAGGCCCGTACTCAAAAACCATACTTTAGTGTGAATCGTGACTCAAGCATCGATTTGACATAATTTATCTATGAAGAACTGTCAAAAATCGATGCTTGATTTGAGTCACGATTCACGCTCAAGTATGTTTCTTGAATACGGACCTTAATAAGAAAGTATTAGGTAGGCACCTACCGATAAAAAAACGTCTGCAGAATAGAATGAAATAGTGCCCACATCTCATTCCATAAATTATAGCCAAGTCAATATTTATCTTTGAGATAAAATGTTCTATCCACAAAACTAAGCCCCATAATTTTCATAATATTTGACAAAGGTTCCACCTTGGAATAACAAAGTAGTTCATGTGCGCACTTTTACCTGTAAATTGAAAATGTTCTTGGAAAATTTACTTGGTTCTCGTTAGGGTGAAGTATCCGAACATGTGCATGCATTTGGCTTTGCATAGTATAGGTACCTACTAACTATGGGTTCATATCATATCAGTTTTATTGTCGTAAAATCCATTTATCCATTTATAATTTTTAACTAAAGGTCACTGAGAAACCTACCTAGGAGGCATTCCACGTGGAGCGGAGAGGTAAAAAAGTTTGTTGTTCTTCTTCTTTTGTTTTATGGCCTCTGTGGCTAGTTTGCCACAATTTTGCCAGTGTCAAGTGTATTAGTTTGATTGTCGCATAGCAACGTAAACAAACAAAATTTGGAAAGAAACGATGACTTTTCTTTTAAAATTCTCCTGGAAAGTCTTTGACTAAATTACCAACCAACATTACCCCTCCATTTCAATTACTTACACTTGTGCTAAGTAAACAAGTTAAATTGTATAAACTGCCACCAAATTTACGCAATAAAACTTAAAATAACACGAGAAAAATAATTAAAAGTCTGTTTTGACAAGATAGCCAAAGACAATCCAAGTTTGTTGTTTCTGATTTTAGTAATATTTGATTGACTGATGTGATGACAACAAACAGCCTAAACCGCTGGTCGTAGAGACTTGAAATTTATATATCCGTCTTGGTGGGTAGGGGTGTACTGATAAGATTTTTTTTTGAATTGGACCCTTTAAATGTAAAGGTGTAAAAAATAAAACGATTGTATGAAAAATCGTATTCCTGGTACTTACAAACTTGGAACTTTGCACTAACATACAATAAATATGATAAAAGTTGGTATTCAAATATTTTCAAAACTACCCCTAAAACGATGAGGATGTTAGAGTTTGTATGGGAACTTGTAACGTATCGTACGATTTTTTTGAAACATTAGTATTAATATTCTTTATGGCTGGTAATAAACGTATTAAATTATTGTTTTCCCTATGTACTCTTAACACCGGGTGTAGGGGGGTGTTAAAGTTTGTATGGGAACTTTGTATTGCGTCCTGTAAATCTTAGGAAATGCTCTCTAACTTTTAAAAAACCTAGAGATAAAACTACACGCTCTCATCATCATCGTCATCGTAGTATCGTTGATATCGTGATGTTTGGCTCTTCAAAGCATTATCATTATTTTATAGATAAAACTAAAATTAATACGTAGTTATAATGGTATGCACGGTCCTTAAATATTTAAAATATTTAAATATTTAGTCTAAAATATTTAAGGAATAGATTCCACACACACAAAAAAATATACAGGTACTTATGTACCTTTTTTTTACATTTTGTTTTAAAAATCTCCAGTAAATCAACAAAGTTAAATTATTAGTTATTCACACACACGCACAGATTTTCGCATTAATAATATTAGTAAGATCATTAATGGAAATCGAGGCGGGCAACGTAATAATAAAATATTCGAGCGCGCGCGCATCGCACCGGTTAGGGGGAGGTCATTGACACGCGCGGGTCATTGAACTCGCGGGTTATTGACACGCACCGCTCGCTCCCATCTCAATTTCCAACAAGGACAACTAATAAATGACCAGATAAAGTTTATCGATTTACTCGAGATTTTTAACACAAAATGGAAAAAATAATGTATATATTTTTTTTGTATAAATTATTATTAATTCTGTAATTGATGGAGTCTTCCAGTTGTACCTATTATTCTTACCTATATTTTCTGGTATTGCATTAGTAAAAAGCGTAACTTGTGTTTTATAAGGGTTTAACTATAACATTTTAGCCTTCTTTTGTTAATTTTTAGGTATTTTGTAACACGTAATACCTAATTGAGTGCGTATAATATGTGTTTAAGTAAATTTAAATAAGTATTTACTTTCTTTATCAGTGAATAGATGGCTTAGTGTCAAAATCCTTTTTGAAAATCCCCTTTATAGCGGATTTTGGGAATTTTTGTGTCAAAATAGGTACTTTTATCTTTTAACTTCAGCACTATAGGTACTAATTGTTGTTACGAAATAGGGCGCATCTTGTCGAGGCTAAAACGTACGTCACATTTCACATTATTCAAATATTGTTTCCAAATCACGCCTAAAATTTATCTCTGGCTATAAATATTAATGCAATTTTTTTGCGTGGTTTTTACATTGTTTTGTTCGGTGCCAGGATCAATACACTTTTTGAAATATTCAGGTATCCTCCAAATATGTAATGGGTGGGAATAATTTTCTAAATTCTAGTTTTTTATCATGTGAACCTGTAGTGAACTCTGAGGTTTCAAGGTTTTAAATCTATTTTTTATTAATAACTCCGACCGCAAAAACGGGGTGTAAGTAACTTTTAAGTTTTTGATTATGTAACATAGAGGTAGGTACTTGAGCTTGAGCGTCAAGCATCGATTTTGAGACAGTTTTGTCAATTTTGTCAATAAGTCTATGCTTGAGATGAGAATCGTTACAGTGATAGGTAATTATTTAAAAGCTGGTATTTTTGAGATAGTTTATTATGTTTTCATATTTAAGTAGGTAGGTACGTAATATTTTTATATTTATAACGAGAAACTTATGGCCCATTTACACCATACCATAATTGCATGCAAAAATTGCCTTGTCAAAAATAAAAATTTTAGAACAAAAATGTTTTAAAATGAAATTGACAAGGCAATTCTTGCATGCAATTATGGTATGGAGTATGGTGTAAATGGGCCATTATTGCGTAACTTAGAGTGAAAGGGCACATTGCGTTTAATTGTTACGAGCTGAACCGCGCGGCTTCACCCGCGTTTTTGCAGTTTTTATGCTATCCCACTAGAACAGTAAATTTTTAAAAATAATAAAAAAAAAATCATCACAATCGGTTAAATCGTCACGGAAATACGTGATAACAAACATACACACGACACACACCCACACACAAACCTTCGCATCTATAATATTAGTAGGATTAGACAATGCCCCTTACTTTGTAACTGGGTTACGAACTAATAATAAAAATTCCTTCTACGTAGCTGGTTACGAATCTTGACTACGTACGCGCACTAAAGGTTAATTTTTTGTATCTTGAGCCTGACCCAACATTAGGATCATTAGACTGTCATTTCCAAACAAATTATACTCTGCCTTTATAAGAACGTTTACTACCGTACCGACACGGCAGAATATTAAAATTTGAGCGCGTATTTTGTAACATTTTCGTAGCGGCGAAACTGTCACGTTGAGATTATAATTCCTTATCGTTCGATTAAGCTAATTTTTGACCTTATGTAACATCTCGCAACAAGATAGTTTTTCTCCCAAAATATATTAATAATTCCAGGGATAATGATTTCATGTATAACTAACAAATTCACGTAACACCCACAACTACTAACTCATGCACTGATCACGTCCTTCGGTGACAAAAGTTATGTAACCTGAAGGTGTATCTGTCCGGACTGTTCCATTACGCTTTTCATAAATAATACAGTTCATAATAAATTTCACTTCATCACTTCCTTTTTTTATAATTGCTTTTAATTACTCAATTAATGTAAAATTGGCTTACCTTTCAAGTCCACGCGCTTCAAAATCTTGAAATAGCCTTTCAAGTTACAACTTGCGAAGTTGCGACTTCAGGAATTAGTTCTTCAGGATTCGTCATCGATTTCGCGATCTTCGATTACCAATGACAAGTAATGCCAATTAGCAAGATAACCTTTCCTGTCCCTGGCGTGGACTTAGGTAATTTACTTCTACATAAAATAAGTAAACCACCGTTTAAAAAAAAAGCTAGTGAAATGTATAATGAACTGAATTATTTATGAATGGCGTAATGCGAGATTACATTTGGGTTGCATAACTTTTGTCAATAAAGGACGTTATCGGTGCACGTGTTATGTATGTGGTAAGTAGGTGTTACATGAATATATTAGTTACTTATACATGAAATCATTAAACCCTGGAATTATTAATATATTTTGGGAGCAAAATACTTTTGTTACAAAATCTTACATAAGAAATTAGCATAATCGAACGGTAAGGAATTATAATCTCAACGTAACATGTCGCGGCTATGGAAATGTTACAAAATCCTATGCGCTCAAATATTCTGATGTGTCAGTCGTTACTTAGATAGCCACATTTTAGATAAGGCTACTGAAAGTACCGTCACTGTTCATTACTTAGAAGGTAACCACGCTAGTATACATGATTTATGTTTAGCACAGTTCTAGCTAATTGATTCATCATCATCATGGCAGCCTTCTAATGTTTCCACCGACCGCTGGGACATTGGCCTAGTCACGAGCGAGAGTGAATGTTGGTAGGTAATGGGTTAATCTTTTTAGGCACAAAATGTATGTCTCGTCAATGATACTTCTCGACAGTAAAGTATTTTGTAAACATAGAACCTAAGTTAATAACTAAAAAGCAATCGAGGCCGTTTTAAGATTGAGTAACATAAAAAAAAATGTTATTTAAAAATTTCTACTGATAAACTCATTATTTCGCGTCGCCACAGTACCTACATTTTGTGCTTTGTGCTAAATCATTGTATAAAAAAAATCATTCAAAATTCGAACATTTCAAGACCAAAATTAGCCAAATTGGTTCAGCCGTTGTCGAGTTTTAGCGAGACTAACGCACAGCAATTCATTTTTATGCTTATGATTAACTTAATTTAAAACGGTTAAACTTACTACACCAACTATATTAATAAAAGATAATTAGATTATCAAGTCATATTAGAGATAGAGACACATTATAGTTAACTCTTCAACCATTTGTCAAAATAGCTAACCATCACTCACTTCTTCGTGAGCTTATGACGCAAAAGATTGCTGTCAATTTTTTTTATACAACTGAAGTGGCAACCAAGCGTACGGCCCACAAGATGGTAAGCGGTTACCGCAGCCTATGGACGCTTGCAATACCAGAGGTATCCCTCGCGGGTTGCCACCTTGAGGCTAATATCGAAAGCCTCATGCGCCAGTAATTTCACCGGAAACCATACCCTTCACACCGGAACACAGCAATGCGAGCATTACTGCTTGGCGGCAGAAATAGGTATGGTGGTAGTCCTTCCCCGGACGAGCTCTATCACAAAAAACTCTACTACTCTTAATTCCGTTAGTTGCGATGATTGCTGATAATTACCACAGTACCATCACTGGTACTAATTCTAATGGTACCACGGCAAACAAACGACTTTACAATTATATCTTACTAACAGTTTTAGATGCAAATGTTTGGATGTTTGTTTATTAATCACGCACGCCGTTAGTCTGCGTTACCACCAGAGATGTGCGAGGATGTGTAGCGAGGCTAGTGTCTCTAGGAACCAATAGAATCACTTCACTATAGCTGTCAGAGCGAGGCTAGGTAAATGAAGTGATTCTATTGGTTCCTAACAAACACATCCCTCACTATACATCCTCGCACATCTCTGGTGGAAACGCAGCCTTACGGGCTGTAACGAGCCGTAACTTAGGTACAGCTCAACTCGGTTTTGATGAAACTTGGATCAGATTGGAGACCTGTAATAGCATATTATGTTACTTTGTACCTTAGTTAGTACTAGTACACACAAATACATAAATCTATAGGCTTAGAATAATAACACGCTATAGGTAAGCAATCCTCAGGTAGTACAACAGATTTACACTTAGGTATGCGTAGCACATGTTCTCTTGTTATTTTTTAGAGATAACTACCTATCTTGTACTTTATCTTATTACCGACTCTACAGATAACTAACTAACTTATTCAATTGCCTTCGTCCGTGGCCACATGTTGAAATAACGCGTTATGCTGAGGTTCATTTACAGTTTGAGCAACATCACGCTTACCATCGGCCGGAGGCGCGGCGAACAGCGCCGAGACGCCAGATCAGCATCGTCTCTGTTTATCGACATTTTTCTTGCGGGGCGAGGCGATGACCATGATAAGCTATCTTACAATGTAAAATCTATAATCTAAAATAGTGTAAGTAAGAAGTCTACCTATGTTAAGTGAACCTATGTTTTTGTTTTTTTTTTTCTGTATAAAATCTCGAGTAAACCGATTTAAATCAATTATTATTATTTAGGTCATAGTCATAGGTACATAGGTCAATTATTATTTATTATTATTTAAAATCGCGTAATAATAAAATATTCGAGCACGCGAGCCTACCTATACCTACGATATACCTCTACTAGGAACCCACTTCTATCTATTTCTATTTATCATCTCTCATTCGCTACTTAGTTTGCTGAAAGAGAACTCTTTTTAGGGTTAAGCTCGCCTGTTGTACACAGGCTTAACTGTAAAAAGCACTGCATTATATTGTACGTTTTTTCTAAATGTATAACTATGTGTGTACAATAAAGATTAAAGGAACCTATATAAGTACATTACTGTTGCAGTAAGGACTTTTATACGAAAAATAATGAAATGTTTGAGTTGAGGCGATGCTGATATGTTGCAGAGCCGACACGTCAGCGACAACTTTTATAGAACGTAAAAGTTTAATCGAGACATCTGCTCTGCGCCTCCGTCATGCTCTATAAAGTCTTTTGAAGTTTAACATTTTCTAAAACGTTGATTTATTATAAAAATTGTTAGTAGGTATAGTAAAACAAATAAACGATTTATTTTCTTTTCGTGCTTACTGGTATGTTGTTTTCGTGTGTTATCTTTGAAGGACTGCTAATAACTAGGTATTATTTTATAGTCCATTCATAGTCTAGGCCCCTCCCTAGTTATATTTTTAACACTTAGATCACAAAATAAGCATCAACCCACCATGTTAAGTGCTAACCGTATGTACCTTTTTTGCTTGTAGGATGAAAAAGTTGGATGAAACAGAACTACTACTTAACACTAAAGACGCTTGCAATACTGAGTTATCACTAGCGCATTGTTATATTTGTCATCCTAAAACTTAGATCAAGAGTTTCAAGTAATTCTCTCTCTGTATTTTTCCCGGCAGCCATACCCATCGAACCGGAAGACAGTAATGCGAGCATTACCGCTTGGCGGCAGATAAAATTGAGTAAGCAGTTTTATTTTGTATTAGACAGCAAGCTCTTTTGATTTGTAACGTAGTAACTATTTGGTATGCATTATCAGGGGCTAACGAGTTCGGGGGCATACTATCGTAGCCCGAAATGCTGGCAGTGCTTAGGACGAGCTCTATCATAAAGAACTCAAGTACTCTTCGACACACCGATATTCAGATATCCAGGTATTTCGCTTAGGTCGGAACGGCTTAGTTGACCTCCATACATTCCGGTGCTATAAGTATACGGATGATGTTGCCCACGCCTAATAAAAATCTTAAGAGAAAAATAACGACGACTGATGTGTCGCGGCGGGTGAAGGTCCGCCTGCGACGCGGAGGTTGCGGGTTCGATTCCCGCCTCAGGACAAATGTTTGTACGATCTGCAAATATTGTTCCGGGTGTTCTGGGTATTTTCTATGTATAATTAAAAAATATATATCTATGCATTGTTTTGTATTGTATTAGTTATCCAGTACCCCTAGATATCACAAGCATAATATTATTAGGATAGGTAACGTACTCGTAACATCACACATCAGGTATATCTTACAGAAAGTTTATACTACAGGTGGAATAATAATTATAGTAATATTAATTAATCTTACTTCAACGTCATCAGGGTCTGGTCTGTAAAACGAGTTAATCACGACTAGGTATAGTTATAAGTATTATATTGTATTAGATAAAACAACTAGGAAGTAGAAACTATACTTCCGTTATTATCAATGTGATGTAAAAGGTGCATGCGAGGCTGGCTCGGGTGTTTGTATAATTATAATGATCACCGCAACAATACCTAAACATAACCATCAACATAACAGTGTGTTTTTAGCATTAATTTATTTATTTTCGATTATATACATATATTCGCTTCTTTGTGATTTTACTTACCTATGTATTAGACCATGATGGAAGACTTTGGGGTTGGCCACTGACCCATGCGTCCTACATGTTAGTTTCTTACTTTACTAACCTTTAGGTAACGTTCGTATTAGTCGTCGCCAGCGACGACGGAGTAAAAAAAATGTGCAATGCCTGAAAAGGGCAAAGTGCCATACTTTTAAGACATCTTGTAACACTTATTTATGCAAATAAATATCTTGAATCATGTATAGGTCATAAATTTAATTTTGATGCGTTGTTCTATCTCAATTACCTATACCTACATACATTTTGTTAGATGGACTGTCGGAAAATAAACGCACAGACTATTTATATGAATAAATAATGCTGGACAACCCACACAGCATCATCTAGCTCCAAGTTAAGCAGAGCAAGTGTTATACTAGTACTAGATGACTGATATACTTAATACAATACAATACATAGATAGATATTTTTTATTAAGTATAATAGAAAATACCCAGAACACCCGGAACAAATATTTGTAGATCGCATGAACATTTGTTCCGAGGCGGGAATCGAACCCGCAACCTCCGCGTCACAGGCAGACCTTCGGCCGCTGCGCCACATCGATCGTCAAATTTAAGATTCTTCTGCAATTTTATAATTGGAAAGTTTGTAAACAATTAACATTACGCGAGGAAGCCGCTCAGAACACCACCTCATCACAGCGCATCTAGGCTTCCGTGAAGTTAGCCGTTTGTGATGCGCAAAGACAATTTAGTTTGAAAAAGCTCCATTGCGCATCTTAACGGCTAATTTCACGACGGCCGAGATCCGTTGTGAGAACTATAATTACTTTACTTATTTCAGGCATCGTGAATAGGGTACAATTTTACTTACTAAACAATGAATGGTCCATAGATTAATGGTATATGGTATGTATTAGAGTTTCAAATAGAATAAAACTATTTTTGACATTATTTAATCAAGTCAGAGTTTTTTTGCGTGTTAGCTAAAAATATTTAAATCTTTGCGGTTTTTCTCACCGTCCTTGATTGGTAAGTATCAAGGTTCGCTGTCGTTTTCGAGCTCTATTGTCAATTGTCATTGGTATGTTACCATTCGATAAAAAACTGTAAACCGGCTCGATGCTCTATAGTGACTTGACTTGAGGAACAATTCTATTAATAAACAACGTTTAACGTTCTATTCAGTTCTAACTCTAATTCAGTTCCTATCGGGATTCGGTTTATACAACACCCGATCGATCGTTTGCTTTAGCTTGGATCGTTGTTCAATAGTGGAATACGAATACACCCACCCAAAAACATATAAAAAGCAGCCCTTCTGACTCGATATCTATCTTTACTTTATCGCAAAAAACTCTTTATTATAGTAGCTATAGAGTCTATAGAAACTGGCTCTTTATAGAGGTACCTACTGTATAGACCTACTGGTACTGACAGTCGTTTATTAGTATATTATTTCAGTAAGTTAGATTCTTGCCAAATATTTCATATTCGGCAAGAAATGTTTAACCTAAAGAAAAAATTTAACGTAAGTTTATTTAGGTCGGCAGTAAAGGACTTGCGTCATAAAACAAGTAAACAATAGTGATAGCCTCAATGTTCAGAATTCGATTACTGTGGATAGTAGTAGGTATAGGTAGGATCACGGTTTAATAGCGCGCTGAGCTAGAATTTTCTATCGATTTTTAGATCCGTTTGGGTCTAAACACCTGCGCAGAGCATTCCTCCACCTTCGCCGAGCGATAAACCGTGATCCTATACCTCTACCTTCTACCTAAGTACATTATTTAAATATTATATAATGTTCTTACCTAATAATAAAATATACAGGCGGCCATTTTTCACAGAGCCATCTAGTCTCAAACTATAAACAAAGCTTTTACTATTATTTTAAGCTAATTAGTAGGTATCTATGTATTTTATCTAAGATTAAGTTTTATATATACATTTTAGAAGTTTGTGTGATGTTGTGATGATGAAAATAAACGGAAATTCTATATTTAGTTAGATGATAATTATTAAATATAACTAGCAATTATTATTACTACGCCCCGTCAGATCTTGTCGTCGCGTGACAAAGTAATTATAACAGACCAGAACCAGTTGTAAATTTATGAATAGTAAATTAGAAAAACAATTTTTTGTTCAGATATTAATAAGTAAGTACCAACTTTACTTCCATAACTTGGTACAGCTAACTAAATTAATTAAAACAGTCACATCATGTATACATCCTGATTCCCTATATCGTGGATATCAGAAAATACGAGTACTGTGGTACCACAAGACCCCGTACCCGTAACCGGAACAAATATTTGCGATCATGCAAACTTTGGTCCCAAAGCAGGAATCGAATCTGCAACCTTTCGCTTATCAACCAGGCACTCCACCACCACCCACCACCAAGGTCATCGTACAATTCCATCCCATCAATCTTTATTCAAATTATAGGTTAAGTTTATGTAACATTATCGAATGAGGTACTCGTAGACGGTACTTAAAATGTACTTTAAACGTTGACTCTGATCTTTGATGCTCATGTTATAATAAAGCATTGACATTGACACAAAACAAACTTTACTAAAGTAAAGATGCTTAATTTTTAACACCAGCATTGTGTAAAACACACAAACCACTTACCTACTAAAGAAGACTAAGCAGACATGCCATACGTTATCAACAAAATCGGTTAAATTATAGTTTTATGAACTTTTGAAAGGAGAGTTGGCTATTGGTAATGAAAAATGTTTTGTTATGTAAGTAATACTAAGTTGATAAATAATTTAATACTGTAAGGCTGAATGTTGTTTTCAATGTAATGTGCCGCTGACTGTTAATTCATCTTAACGTTGTTCTAGCAATAATAATATGTTGTAAGTTATATAGGTTGTGTATCACGCATACAAGAAGGCATTAGCATTGCCTTAATAATATAATCTAACAAAAACAGAGTTGCATGATCGTATTTTGACACTTTCAGTGTGTGTAATTTTGTTTTATGCAGTAGCGTTGCGCCCCATGTATGTTTCTTGTTACCAGATTTAGTTATATTAACTTATGCTCAATGCTTTTTTCGGCGGCTAATGAAAAATATAGTACGTCTACACCATTTAGCAAAAGTATTGTTGCAAATCTAAAACCCTACTGGCTGGCACACACACAAAGTTTTATAAAGATAATATCAATTTGCACTACAACGTCCTCAATAACCCAACTTACAAAATTAACAGGAAGTCGTTTACCGTTTGGTTAGAGGACGTATTCAAATCAAGAACGAATTAAAATTGGAATAAGTCAACATGAAACCACAAAGGACTCATTTGTTTTTTTAGAACAATAATTTTTAAAAACGGTTCTGCCAACGCGTTTTTCAAATAAATAAATAATAAATAAATAATGCTGGACAATCCACACAGCATCATCTAGCCCCAATATAAGCTGCTGTTAAACAGAGCTGTGTTATGGTACTAGATGACTGATATATACTTAATACAATACAACACATAAATAGATATTTTTTTATTATATATAGAAAATACCCAGAACACCCGAAACAAATATTTGTAGATCGTACAAACATTTGACCCGAGGCGGGAATCGAACCCGCAACCTCTGCGTCGCAGGTGGACCTGCGCCCGCTGCGCACATCGGTCGTCTAAAAATAACATTTATTCTGGACACAAACACAACATAATACACAAAATGTAATTGAAATGTTCTCATTTAATCTTTTAAACGAAAATAACGGTAAAATCGTTTAACCTACTCCTGCATATAAAATGATTTTGTTTTTTAGGAGCAAAGGGCCGATTGCAAGTTTTTTGCAAGCAAGCGAGCTTCGAGCCGATTTACGGTTTTTGTCAAATTATAAAGGTACCCTAATATTACGATGATAGTAGAGTTTAAATTTTAAAACTGTTTTACTCACCGTACTACATGACCTTTAGCAAATCGTGCAGCGGCTCGACTTTTGAAATTCGAACTCTATTGCCATATGGTACAGTATGTTTTAATTCGGTAAAAAACCATGACTTGGATTGATGCTCTTTAACGAGCTAGCTTGTGAAAAATCGCAATAAGGCCTCAGCATTTCAGAACCACAGTCAAAACTTACCTATCTACGTAGTGTATCAACACTGCATTGTTTTTAGCCGTTGGCGTGGCGACCGACAGTTGTTTGTTTAATCATATTTTCTCACGTTGCCTTGACAATGATACGAGTCAACACAACCAGTTTCTTATCCTCGACAGCCTTGAAAATATGTACAATGCTGATACAAATTAAATGCCGATAGATGAGAACTATTTAAATGGCATGCTTTCACCTAAATTTTTAAATAAACCCTGTCGCAAATCCCAATGCCCTTTTCACTTTGCAAAAATCGTACACAAGAGTTCTGGAACTGCAGTGCTTGTCGCCCGGGACATAATGTAGATAATTTAATCGGTAAACTAGCGACCCGCTTCGGCTTCGCACGGGTGCTTAGGTACTCTATGTCGCTTTCATGACACGTGGCGTGGTATATTAAAAAAACAGTAGCCAAGCCGTTGGACCAATTTTTCTGGCTACTTTTTGGTAGAAACCACCGTTGGTTTTTTATCTTATCAAACAGAATGAAAATATCTGCGTTATAAATAACAATTACACAAGTAAGCGGTTTATTAGGCTACAGCTTTTCTTTAATCCATTTACTGAAGTAAAATTGTGTTTTCTTCCAAATCTGTTTGATTCTCAGTGACTTGAAATTGCACAGTTCTTTCAATTACATTTCTTGGCCAGTATTACACTAATATTGCAGTATCTTTTGCTAAACATTCATACAAGTACATAGGTAGTATTTTATAATTAGTAATAGTTTAAACATTTGGAAGGAACATAGAATTACATTAAACCCCACAAAATAAAGTACCCACTGTCATTATTAGTTAGTTGTGACCCTGGAGATCAAAATCAAACGTCATCCATCGTCGGATGATGTCGGATGTTTCGTGTTCAGTTTGATATCAGTGGGTTCATTCTCAAGGTCCCAGGCCACTACAGTTGGTTGATACTCTACAGGCCTCATCATGAATGACAGCTTTGTCTTTATTTAGATTTTTTATCGTTTTTTATTTGATAACATTACAAGCTTAGGTACGTCAAACATGGAATGGGTTATTTACTCGAAGATAGCCATAATCATAGTATCTAGTATTAAATATGTTGCTGATAAAAAATCACACTTGACAAATATTAAATGAAAGCTTCGATGTTGGGATGCTCAATCTGTATCTCAATGGTTTGTTATGTTAGTCAATCACGTTTTCAAATTAGTAATTAAATAGGGTAAAAAACGAATGTGGACACATTTACAGGTATTTAGTAGATAATAATGTCAGTCAGTTCCGTACGTGGCCTTGTCAATATCGAATCGAAATGACGGATCGTTGTCGATCCAGGCGAAGGTTTCAATATGTGAACATTGCGGTACTTGCGATACTGTCCGTTACTTCGATATCATCTAATAACCTTTCCCAGTATGGCAGTAGGGCAGATAGCGCCATCTGTCAAAGCAATCGGAACTTCTTTTTTATCACGAATCGAAAACCTCTCATTCTCCTATTATGAAGTATGATTTACATTGAGTCAGTAGCAAAGTCAGTGCTGACTCCAAATTCCAAAGTCAGTGCTGGCTGACCCGCTATAGACCTTATGTAAACGCTGTCGGGTCAGTGCTGACTTCAAATTCTCGCGTACTGACCCTTTGTAAACAGATAAGTCAGTTCTCAGTGTCAGCACTGACTTCATTTGGAGTCAGTCAGTGACCCAATGTAAATCGCACTTTAGGTCACGCTGTACGCACGTCTCAAAAACGGCTAAATTACAGAGTTCTAGTAGGAACTCTGTAATTTAGCCAGAAATGTATGGGAAATTTTTACTTTGTGCATTAACCTCACGCATGTGTGTCGTCATGGTCTTCACTTGATTTTCCTTTTGAGGAGTCATTAGTAATTCCAATGCACTCAAGGTGAGTTTTGTAACAAGATTAACTAGGTCCGACTAATGGTGTTACCTACCCACCTACCTTATGTTACTCATAAAAAGTCACCTTAGTACTTATTTCAGATTACTTATTATCAAGAGTTGTTTGTTATATTGGAACGTTTACTTTATAATTAATTCAACAATTTAGGTATTTTATTCTTAATATTTGAAACACTATTAAGGAGTTTTATAGTGATAGAATAAATTATACTCATAAATTAAATGATTTAATTAGTAATTAAATAGGTTAAAAAACGAATGTGGACACATTTACAGGTATTTAGTAGATAATAATGTCAGTCAGTTCCGTACGTGGCCTTGTCAATATCGAATCGAATCGTTGTCGATCCAGGCGAAGGTTTCGATATGTGAACATTGCGGTACTTGCGATACTGTCCGTTACTTCGATATCATCTGGGAGTCGAACGTTTCCTACGTCCGGCCTACCATCCTCGTTTTATCTTCATTATTTTGCACAATTCAGCAATTATATCATGAAACATAATTCCTGAGCTTCGGACTGACATTTTTATTGATATTAAATTCAACAATGATCAATAATAATTGTCCAAAAAAACGTAATCGATTTACTAGAGATTTTTCAGACAAAATGTTAGAAAAAAGGTACTTACGTACTAAATGTATTTTTTTTTGTGTCTAGAACATATTCCTTGAATATTGTGCACTAATAATAAAATACCCTGTTTATAAACATTTTAATGCTTAAAGATTTTTTATGCAAATCATGTTCTGGGTATTTTCTATAATAAAAATATTTATCTATGTATTGTATAGTAGTATACAAGTAGTATCAGTCATCTAGCAACCATAACACATTCATTAATTCATTCATTTTATTTTAACCATAGGGACTTTATAGAACACTTATATATTAAATACTATCAAATTAAATACTTCATCCGTATTATAAAGTCCTTTTACACCACACAATTTAAATGAATAGCTTATGAAATATCATAAAATTAAAACTATCGCGCAACGAAACTCGCGGTCTACGCAGGCATACCCGGGCGAAGACGGGGCGGGTCGCTAGTTTTTAATATGGGTTTTTTAAAAAGTTAGTTGACACGGGCCAGAATCACAAGCGGATACGGATGTAACCGATGCCTACGGCAACCCAAATACTGTCATGTTGGCGTTTCCGGTCAGTAGACCTACCACTCCTTCTGGGTGTGTGGTTTTAAATAAACTAAACATTTATGTACAGCTTTCTACCAAGTGAAAACAAATGGTATTTTTCATTAAGTATTCTAAAGTCATTGGACGCTAGGCCAACGGTCAAACAGTAACATTTTGCTTTTTAATGTAGAATGTGTATAGTAACAAAACTGCTAACTTCTAGTTTTATCTGGGTCTTGGTGAGTATACCTACCATCGCATTGCCTGTACACATTATGTTATCTGTGCCTGTACTGTCCTCAATTCCCCATGCAGTAGTGATGAGCATCAAACATGACCTACGACCTACTGGTGTTAAGATTTGTAGGGCTCAGCTGTATCAAATTAAATCTTTAATTACTTACTTAGTTTAAAACAAAGCCGCTTTTTGCCGTCTGTCCCTTATGTATAGTATATGATATTACGTAACGCTCTAAGCGTTTAAACTCTTTAAAATACGCAACTGAATTTAATGCAGTTTTTATCAATAGATAGAGTGATCCAAGAGGAAGGTTTTTAAGTATAGTTTATTATTATACTTATAGTAACGAATTTATATAAATGTTCTATGTTTGCGTAGGTATATGCGTGCATTAATTTCCTAGCAAAGTAGTCCTTGTGATTTTATTGATTAAAAATCTGACTTAGGGTGGATTCGACCAACCTTAGATCAAAGACTTGAGACTTGAGGTTTTTTATTTTTATATATTTACATTACTAGTTTTTTTTGCAATTTTTCATAATTTCTCACCGTTTAAACCTTTCCTGGACTCGTACAAACATTTAAAGACCAAAATCAGCCAAAATAAGATTATTTATTCTGAGCTTGGATATCGATAAAGTAATTAACCGTAGTGACGTCATATATCTTAAAGATATATTATTTTACATTTTACACAGTAGTAGTAACAAATCATCCCTTTTAGATGGTTTAACTACATATAAAATCGTCAACCAGAAGTTCTAGAACTTTTTTGGTTTCAATATTCCCATTATTCTTTATAATCCTTTCATAGGTAATTCGCCTCGAGTCTCGACATGCTTCTCTCTGTAGTATTTTTTATTTATTTAGTGTTCATATATACCTAGGTACTTAAATAACAGGGTCTAAAACTATGAACTCTGAAAAATACATATAGTATAAAGTGTATCGAAGTGAATTAAAAACCAAACGCAATACTGTTTAAGTTTATTTTTTAAATACGTTCAATGAGCTTTATAACCTTTGAAATCCGCTCAGTGCCTCAAACGCAAACTAAATATTAATATTGGATAAGTAGGTATTAAGTCATAGAGGGAAAACTGCCGATTACTTACGTCAGAATGCGTCGTGCATACGTTTTGTACATCCATATTTTAAAGTTCAGTTACAATAAACAAAGGACGTCGCAAGAATAAATGCGATGAGGGCTTTAAACTGCAGCATAGAGATAAATAGAAGTCATAGGACATTGAGCTAGTACTATACACGCAAGAACATTTAGATCAATGTCACAGGATATTGAATGCACTAAGCCAGGTGAATTATTTATTATGCTTTGGTAAAAGGACGTGCATGTATGCCTACCTTGTCTTTATTGGATATACGTTTCAGATCGAGCAGCTTTTGGTACTGCCGCAGCGCACGCACGTACAGCCTGAGGGGTAGCTCGCTGGGCAAGGGGTCCGCGGTACGGGACGCCAAACCAGCTCCACTCATCGCAATCCGGGTACACAACCACTCGTTGTTTATTCATACACCAAAAGCCGACTTACACACGAGCGCGATTCGCGCGTCCGAAGTGAACGTAGGTTCGACGCAACACTGACGTATTTGCCGCCTCGCGCATGCGGACCCAACATGCCGCTGGCTGTGCAAAAAGAAACTAGCCACGCTCGAGACTTTCCCTGCTTTACTAGACGACCGCGGCCCACCGGCACCGACTTGACCCGCTTTTACTACCTATAGGTACTATGTATAAACTGTACCGGAACACGCATACCACACATCATCTACCCCTAAACTATAATGAGCTTTATAGTTAATAGATATTTATTTATAAAACCAGACTCTACACGGAGGCATAAGCGCCGGCGCGCGGCACCGATAATGAAATAGCTAATAAAACCAATTTGTAAGAGGTTATCAATTTGTTTAAGCTTAAACAAACGTTCGTTATAACTTGATAGCATTGAACTAACAGCTATGCGTCAATGCCTCATACGAGTTCCCTATCTAAAAAGCGGATAAAAAAAGTCGTTAACAGTTAATTATTATGTGCGACTGCGAACCTACGTCTTGTTAGAACAAACGGGTTAGAATTAATACTTAGCTATGTACCTACATTAAGTAAACTAAATGATTATAAAAATAATGTAGGTTCTAATTATTCTAATAGCTGCTAAGAATCCAACCCATGCATGTAGTAAGTAACAAGATAATACTTACGTTTTCTATTACGTAGACAATTTTAATACTTGAAAGGCAACAAATAAGGTTATATATTGCTTGATCTAATAAACTGGAAATATAACATGGCCGTCCATTAATCCAACTTTATGTTCAAGATATTTTTATGTAAGTACAAAAGATAACTTTATATGCAGTGACTGCAGAGGCTAAGAGTGCAGACATGACGTGGATTTGTTGCGTAGTATCATTAGAATGCGAGTATACTATGCACTAAGTTCCAGAAACCTGCGCTATGGTGAATTAGTAGAGTATTTCTGGCACAAGATTCCTTTTTTTTTAATCTTCGAATGATGAGACCACGTGTCGTTTGCCAAGTTCGTTGGATTTCAGGCGTGTGAGCCAAAACTTTAAAGTTTAGAAGTCTCCATAGCCCTGGTAGGTACGTGGTTGGTACTAATATCTGTTCTGCTGTGGCTGTGGCACTGAACTGCGCTCGTTACCCCTTATTAAAACTAAGTAGGTGCCCCAACTTAACGTGCGTGAGAGCCTATCGAGGTATGAAGATAGTGGCACGCCTCAGCCACAAAACAGATAATAGGCACAGCTTCAGATAATTGAATCGATGTTGCATTATTAATTAACCAGAACATCTACTTCAACTACATAGTAGGTAGGTACCTATTAAGGCATTTAACTCTGTAACAACCATTAAGTAAATAACGTGTTTTTATTTTAATTCATGCAAAGATTATTCATATAAAACTACTAGATTAATAAAAAAATATAGATTAAAAAATGGATAAGTGCGAGCGAGACTCGTGGCCTGAGGCTTCCACACTTAAACGATAAAACTCAGTTAGATGTTTTAAGACCGCAAAAAAACTCTCATTCAAATAAATTCGAATATCGACAGATTACAAACTGATAAAATTTTACGAAACCCAAACCCAAACAATAGAATATTTATTTATCTACCAACTCTGACAACAAAAATGAAGATTGACCGAAACTTAAGTATCTGTGCATGTTAGTATGGTTTATAGACGGTTTCATTCTTCCAGTAGAGGTACGAAAGAGCCGAAGAGCCCTAAAAACTAACTCTACTAAACTCCGGCACCAAGAATCAAGATTGGATAATTAGAGCTACGCTGATGAAATAATCTTAAATACTTACCTCTGCATCTTCATACTTAATCTGATGGAACCAAATCTCGACAGTACACGCATTATAACTTGGCGGCGAAACTAGGTGGTTTTACCCCGGATGAGCTCACAAAACAACTCTATTATTCAAATATCTTTCATAATTTTCCATCCTTGTTTTGAACGTGAGTGGCGCCTAAACATTCTTCGGCGTTCAAAGTCCTTATATTTGCACATTTCACATGCTATAAAATACACAGCTATACTAAAACTTGTTTTTCGTTAGATTTAGGTACGTTTTCACATTAGCACTTAATGTAAAATGTTTACCTACCTGCTCTACATCAAGTCACGTTAGGTATTATTATTTGACTGAGTGAGCACCGACTGGTGGTCTAGTGTCAGTAGTGACAGTCAGTGATGGCCCTCCGATCGTTTGAAATCGATCGTGCAATAAGCATTGTGTCCGCTTATTGAATATAACTCAATCACTAAAATAACCGAGCTAACGAAAATATTTGAAAAATAAAAAAATCAAGTTTAGATTTTAAAAGATTTTACTTTAGAAGTCAACCCTATAAAAAATGTCACATCTTGAAAATATAAAACAAGCCTATCATCGATCATGAAAAATGAAATATACATAATATTATGGAAATTATATTACGTAGTCTTCAAGTCTACGGGGCTTATTTTTTGTGCCAAAAACTTGAACAAGAAGCAATAAATTATTATTATGATCACACTAAAAATACCTTTAAGCGCTATAGTTTCAATTTTTCTGTTTGTCACGTCGTAGTTAACAGCTTGAGCTGAGCTTTATCCGGGTACCTAATGAGCGAAGCCGTAGGTACAGCTAGTTATCACTTACCTATCAGTTAGCATAGATTACAGTGACAAGGCATCTATATGATAGCGATTGCGCTTGTTCCTTACCTACCTCCTGTTTTTGTAGTAAGTAACATAAAGTATTAAATAATGAGCGTTTTTGTTTTAGATCCACTACAAGCGCCATATACAGGGTCATTCATTATCAACCTAACAAACTTAAGGGATAGGTTCCACACATAAAAAAAAATATATGTACCTATAATTTTTTTTTATGTATATGTCTGTCTTTAAAATCCCAAAATAAACAAAAAAAAACGATTACGTTTTTCCGCTCAATTATTATTTATCATTGTTGGGAATCGAGTTAAGCGACGTTATAATGAAATATTCGAGTGTGCGCGACCCGTAGCGTGTCAAGCACACGCGCAGGTCAAGGACGCGCGGGTTATTGACCCGCGGTTCATTGACGCGCGGGTCACTGACACGTGCCGAGCGCTGCCTTTTTGATTTCTAACAAGGATAACTAATTATTAAGCAGAATTACGTATTTTTTTTTAAATATAAAAAAAAACATTTAGAAAAAAAAGTACAAGTACTTTTTTTTATGTGTGGAACCTACCCCTTAGGTTTGTCAGGTTGATAATGAATGACCTTATATAGAGAGCACCACGTATCACGTGAACAATTAACTAAATATGATTAAACATAGGTGACTATATAAAATATAATAAAAAAATACTTAAACAAATACTTACTCCTCTCGTATCGTAGCATATTATAATCCAATGAATACTCGTATTATCAAAGAAAAAACAATAGCTAGATATTATTTCTTTAGCTCTTTTTATTCTTCGATATTCAAAGGTGATTCAAAACGTAACGACGCAGATGGTAACATACGAGCAGATCAAGATACACATGGAGGTAATAAATTGGATCCATAAATCGAAATGACAAATTGCACTTCGGTCATTCTCGGTCATTGTCATCGGATGGTTTATGTATAAGCAGGGATACACCGCGCCACCTGCGCTAACTGAAGACCTGTAGCATCCTGTAGAATATTTGAGAAAATTTTGGTGGTTTTATGAATAATTGAAACGTGGTGTCTTCACGTCTTTCTTTCAGCAGAATGTTAATACGTGCCTGCCTACTTTTGTTGAAGTAGCCAAACAAAAAGCTATAAACGCTTTTACTGGTATCAAGTGGTGTTGAAGACATTTTTTAGTTCGACAGATATTTTTTGAGTTAGCTAAGGTAAAGTGAAAATACTTTATTAGGTATGATACCTCATAGTTTTATTGCCCTTTAAGGTATGTAAATAAATACGTCTCATAACATAATCTAAATACTTATTAGCTATTAAACAAAATGGCCTACGTGACTAACGTAAAATTTTAAACAAACCCGTTAGTTACCTATATAACTTATGTCCTTAACCAATATTTGTATTTTTATACATATAATTTGGAAAAGATTCCAGATATTATGTCCTTGACTTTATTATACCTATTGGCCTTGAACTATAAAATACGCACCTAGACTATTACTAATTGTAAATTTATTTATGAATATGGACTTAAGTTTTCACTGTTAGAATAATTATAATGAGTTTAAGTAAATGAGGATTCATTTAGGACAAGCCCCTAAGGGCTTTTTAAATGTTAAAAACAGCTGCGTATTTTTGTTATAATAAATAAATAAAATAAATTTGTGATATTTTACATATGAATAATCCTTACAAAGCTTCATATAAATAAAAATATGTAACAAATGGCGCGTTTCAAATACAATACTTATAGCGAGTTTTATCAGTGGTTTTATCCATTACAGATTTATTTAGAGTTGTTAAAGCTCTATGTAAATTTCTGGTTTATTGCGTACTATTATAAAGGCATAGCCTTTATTTTTATTACTTACCTGTAGGCGTAGTACTAATATCTGTTCTGGGATGTAGTTAACGAATAACAATAAAAATAATTCAGCAATTAACAACGTAAGAAGTTGGTAACACTACTAGACCTAATTTAAATCTATTATAAAGCCACGACAAGCCAAAGAAAATTTATAAAAGTAGCGTTTTTGTTTTTTTATACCTATTTTTTGTGTATGTCTTACATAGATATGTCTTACATAGACTCCGTTTTAAAACATCAAAAAAAAACAAATTTCAAGTTTGGAGTCGTGAACTGGTTATGTCTAACGAAACGCGATCGAAAAACTAAGGGTGAGTTGCACCATCTAACGTTAACGTCAAATTGTTCAATCGTCGTCGAACAATGGTGCAACTCACCCTAAGCATTTAGCTACCATGAAGGTTCACACAATTTATTTCACTGTCACGTTTTGCCCGATTTCAAAATCGGTTTTGGAATGATTATGATTCATGCATGGTACAAAGTGCACGAAATTGCGGAATTTATGTTCCATGGTTGGCCTACTGATTCAAATGGTGTGCTGCTGAGGCGGGCGTTGTTGGTATCTCAAATTACTATCCGTGTACTCATCCGTGTTGTGTCCGTGTTGATCTGTCTATACCTATTCGTAGGTATTACTCAATGAAACGCGGCATTATGGTAATCATACGGTGTACCTACTTCTGCCTTTCAATTTGGATGAAGCAGCCAAATTGATCCATGTAAATATAAAAGTGTAATTAGTGTAGTAATTCAATGGCAGTATATTACATTTTTGTTCAGTTTGGTTGAACCGTGTATTATTTCCATTATCGAAACACAACAACAATAATAAAGATTTAAATTAGGTTAAGCTCTGTTGTTACCAACTTCTCACGCTGGCTGCTAGGTATACTGTATTAAGTATTCATTTTTATGGTTTAAATAAGTCTTTAAAAAAAAGGTCAGCTTACTACAATATAATTATAAAGATAGTCATTATAGGACAACTTACAGACGGTGACGGTAAGTACGGAAGGGGGTTATAAAAGCAATCTAAACCCTTTGGAACTCACGGATATCAAACTATTTTTCTACAGAAGTAAGTCGTATAGTGTAAAGTATAGTACCTACCTAACTTAATATAAAGTTTACTTATTATAGGTACCTGCTCTTTTATTAATAGGTATAGGTACTTTATAACTGTACTTACTTGATTGCAACGATGTTTTGTCAACATAACCTCAACGCTTCAAATGATTGCAGTATTTTGCAGCCGATTGCATTTCACAATCCACAGACACTTGCGGTTCTTTGATTATGATACCCGCACGTTTACTATTACCAATTCACAGTTGCAATGCACCACGCAACTATTTTTACAAATTATATAAACACAATAAATTGCTCATTCTATCTGACTGAACTGAACCCAGTTCTCAGAAGCGTCCCTTCTCCTGTACACTCGTTAAAACCGTTAGGTCTTTTTATAGACGGGTTGGTTCAACGAAGCGACGGCTTATGCACGCCAAACTGATCATTATCACACATACATACAGCTCAAAGTGAACTGACAGATAAACCAAAATAAATGTATGTAAAGTACCGTGCACATTTAACCCCGTTCTAGTGAAATGTGGCCAATTAATAATATTTTCTATAAAAATAAAACAAACTATAGGTATCCAGACTGTGTCAATGATAACGTTTTATATTAAATTCATAGCAACCGGTTTCAACAAGAATTGGTTTGATTAAAATAATATATTTTAAATATTTACAGAAGCTAAGAGTTGATCGACTAACATATTTTTAAAATATGCTCATTAAACTACGTAGTACATACCTAATCGTATTTCTGCTATACCTAAGTTTTTGTAGTTTGCAAAAACAACGCGCTCTGGGCATGTATTTATTTACTAATTAAGTACCTACAATTACAAACATCAATCAAGTTAATAAAGTAATTATATTTAGCAGCTACATTAGTAAGATATTATTTTTTTAAGATAGAATTCGCTCGGATTATATGCACAGAAAAATATATAGATATTAATAACTTAGGGAAAAAAAATGTTAGGTGCTTATCACTGGCATCCATAGTCGTTATAAAGTTATAGTTATTTTATTTCCCAAGATCATTGCTTCGACTTGAAAAGCATACTTTACAATTTGATCAAGCTTATGAACTATTTCTGCTCTGTGGTTAGAGCCACTCAAGGCGAGGTTAGTTACAGCTTTTAACTGTTATCTATAATACTACTACGACTTAATTTTTACTTTCTTTCACATTAAACTTTCATTATGGTAGGATAGGTCATGGCTCTGACGTATATTACAAATTAATGGTAATTACAGATAGGTAGTAAAAGTGAAAACCATTTAGATAATGAAGAAGGTAAATATAAAATCCATTATGCTGATTAACCTGGACGGTCTTTGACGATAAGGTCACACTAAGCTTTTGCCTACAATATTATGTTTATCGTTTCATGAATGTTTCGTTCGTGTATCCATCCATTGTAATAATTAAAAAAAACCTGTTAAATACAGTGTCTAATACAAGAGTGTAATACAGTGAATAGTGTCGTCAGAATTTATTAGATAAATAGTAAGTTTGTTGATGTATGTACGACAAACGAAAATATACCTAGGTAAATGAAACAAAATTGTTCGAAATTCTGATAAATCTACAAACGGCAGCAAAGGCCGTCAAATTAAACTTCCAAATTCAAAATAGTTTTATTCAATACAATCACAAGGTTCACTTTGAAAAGATAGGTGAATTTACGCCAGTTCTATTCGCCCGAAAACGCATAGAAACTACACTTTAGTGAGTTGTATTAGAGCCTATCTGAAAACCAGCGATTGTTGATGCTGACTGCATACAACCTCTCTAGCGTGAAGTTCAATGAGACGTTGGTCACGACTTTGACATTTGACGGCATTCAATGTGAAAAACCGGAGGCAGGCTCCAGCGACTCCAGCCACGACCTACGTAGGTGTAACAATTCAATAACAATGTAAAAGTTATCTAAATAAACAAACAAACTTTTTATTATGTTTATGTACGGCGAGGAAAGCAAGGTTAATTAGTGGTATCAATTTCAATGGAGCGGGCGAGGCAATGGTGCTAAAGTACCTAACCACGGCAAATCGTGGATTTGGTGAGTTGCACCATCTAACGTTAACGTCAAATTGTTCAACCGTCGTCGTCACCCTAAGATTTATCAATCGCCTGTCGCACTGCTGACTTTGTTTGAATCTTCTTTTAACTAAAAATGAATTGCTGTGCGTTAGGCTCGCCAAAACAACCGCTCGACAGATCTGGCTAATTTTGGTCTTGAAATGTTTGTAGAAGTTCAGGGAAGGTTTATACGGTGAGAAATTATGAAAAAATTGCGAAAAAATAATGCGAGTGAAACGGGTTAGGAGCTTTACGACTACATCTCTATTTGACTAGGCAGCAGATATGACTAGATCGCTTTAAGACTAAATCGCGATATGACTATATCGCGTTAGAGTTAAAGAGCTGTTTTTCTGCTCAATTATTAATTTATCATTGTTGGGAATCGAGTTAAGCGGCGTAATAATGAAATATTCGAGTGTGCGCGCCCCGTAGCGGGTCACTAACACGCGCAGGTCAAGGACGCGCGGGTTATTGACCCGCGGTTCATTGACGCGCGGGTCACTGACACGTGCCGAGCGCTGCCTTTTCGATTTCTAACAAGGATAACTAATTATTAAGCAGAATTACGGTTTTTTTATTAATATAAAAAAAAATTTTTAGAAAAAAAAAGTACAAGTATTTTTTTTATGTGTGGAACCTATCCCTTAAGTTTGTTAGGTTGATAATGAATGACCTTATATATAAAAATGAATTGCTATGCGTTAACTTGCTAAAACTCGAGAACGGCTGGACCGATTTGCCTAATTTTGCTCTTGAAATGTTTGTAGAAGTTTAGGGAAAGTTTGAACGGTGAGAAATAATGGAAAATTGTGAAAAATAAATAACGCGAGTGAAACCGCGCCGGGTCAGCTAGTAATTATCATCCTATATTATCGCAATAACTCATACAGTGAAGGAAATCATCGTGAAATGGCATGTCAAGAACCAAAAATTCAAAAGATTGTGCCATCCACCATTTCGCATTAGATCTGCGTGGTACTTAATCACTGTTGCTCGAGAGTAGGCCAACAGTGGGAACATTAGCAGGCTGTCATCATGATGATGATCGTATTATTAGGTAGTTATAGCGTGTTATATTTTTAGAATAATTTAAGAAGTGGACAGTAGGTACTTAATCATTGTGGGTCGACCCTGTAATATGAAGTAGGTAGGTACTAAGAAGGTGACGTCAATGGGTCGTGATTCACCTTAGAGTTTAGTACGCACGCTTAAACTAATTAAAAACGGAGGCGCACGCACATTTGAAACAGAAGCTAAAAGAGGATTAGAGAAGTACTTAGTGTTTTTTGTGATCGATCGATGTGAGTTCGATCGGGAAAGTGCTAATATAATTTATATCCTTTAACAGATCTGCCACTAAGCAGTAAATAATGCTGCGTTCCAGTTCGAAGGTATGGTTACCGGTGAAATAACTGGCACATGAGACTTTTAATCTAGTCCTAGTCGGGTAAGCTATCCTAGTTCGGCGCGAAAATTATAATAACTAACCAGCAAATAGCATATTTGATTTTAATAATGCCCTTAGTATGTAACATACCAATAAATATCGTATGTGAATAAAATATATGTTAGGTAAGAAGTTGCCTAACATATATTTAAATACAAATAATTGTTTATTTCTATTATATACTTACGTATGTATTATATATTTTAATTAAACATTGACGTACCTAAACTAGATGTAAACTCCCCTAACACTTGCAAAACCTCAATGGTTATTAGTGTATAAGTTACGCGCGTTAACAGTAACCTTGTCAGTTAAAATACTAAACCAAAGAATAATGTTTGGAGTAATGTATGGTAACTTTGGAAATGAAAATAACAAATGGAAAAAATACGTTTCAACCGGTACAGTAAATCATCCATCATACTATAATTATTTCATATCTATAAAAACAAAACAGTCTGCACGTGTTTTATATTAAGCAAAAGATTGAATTTAAGAACATATAATTAACCTTAGATACGTGGTGTTACAGCAGCCTTTCACCACACAATACACCATATATTAATAATAATTGTAAGAGACGTGCGCACGATGATTTCACATTGATGAATGACGAGCCGCTTGACCAAGTGAGACAAACCAGTCTTTCTAAAAATGATCATAATTTGCGTGCGCGTACTTCGTTTCACCGTGTTGTTATTCTAAGTAACCTGCACCTCGTGGGTTACCCGCGGTTAAACAGTTATTTATTCCACGGCAAGAGAACCAAATATTTTTTCGGAATAAAAAATAGCAATGTACTATTCTCAGACTATAATCAATGCCTGTGCAAAATTTCATACATCCGTTCGGCCGTTCTTGCGTGTTACTACCAGAAACATACAAACATCCAAACTTTTGTCCCGGCTTTGCACGGGTGCTTAAGACTATATATATATAAACTAAGTATATAAACTTTCCTCTTTAATCACTCTATAAAAACTGCATCAAATCCGGTGCGTAGTTTAAAAGATCTTAGCGTACATAATACATACAGAGAGACAGACGACGGAAGTGACTTTGTTTTATATTATGTAAAGATACTTCTAGTACGGAGCTGTCGATGTCGCTCCCGACCTGATATTATAGGGATTCTGTATAATTAAGTCCTGTGGCTTATACAAGTGATTGATATATTTTTTATATAGGTATAGGTAGGTACTACTTACATTATTTTCAAATGAGCGACGTTTTTTTTTTTTTTATTTAACAAAATCCACAGCCTTTAATAATAATTAAACAGTTTTTATAATCTCAACTCACGGCCAATAAAGGATTTATATGTTGATGTTAAAAGTATAGGGTGTTAGAGGCATGTTATGATTATAATTAGGTACCTACCTACATTTATGTTTTACATGCCACGGGTTGATTGATAAGATTGTTAAAAACTGTTAGGAAATAAGGTCAACTGAGTCAGGACCTGCGTGAAACATCCATTAAAATACTTACATGGAAGTGATTTTAAAATAAATACGCAATTAGGTATGTAGGTATATATAATTACGAGATATCATTTGCATGTGCTTATCATTGCGCAGCAGTTCCGACCGGTTTCACAATCATTATCATTGCAAAGCGCATGGCGCTACTCCGCAACTATATTTTAGTCATCTGTTTGACATGCAAGACAAACTGTAGGTACTGGGAACCGATACTACTCGTACATATCACAATGTTCGATTCAGCTCTAACCATCTCCTTTCGATCGCGATTTGATTTTAAACCAGAAAACTTTTCGACTAAAGGGGCGAATTGCATGGCAAATTAGAAGGATCATTCGATCGATTGGGATTTTTGTTGCAGCAGTTCAGCTGCGTTTTGCAAAGTTTGTTAGTAGAATAGTCTCAAAACTAGGTGTAAAACAGGACCTAATTCTGTTAGATGATATCATAGATGATGAGGCAGCTGGATTATATTGCACATGCTTATCTAAAGGTGGTGTGATTGCACAAAGATAAGAGTTGCAAGTTGGTTGGTCGCGACATAAGTCAAATATATTTTACTTAGCGCTTTCGGCGCTTACTCGGTTCCTTTCGTTTTAGCTAAAATTTACAGCTTAGTAGTTAAAAAGTAAAATACCTATGTGGTTGTGTCTTAATTTTCTATACTTTTAAATATAAATCATGGTTACAGAATGCATTTCTAGCCTTAACTTTCCGACTCATCTAAGACCGCTTATCAGTTTGACTAAATATATGTCAACGTCACAATGTTTACTCCAGTAACCTCAGTAGATAGGTTCATCGTTCACTAGCACATTCTTGTAAGGAAAGTTCCATTCCGAGTTTAGCCACAAAAAAGTATTTCTCAAACGACGTGACGCAAAACCTTAATTTTGTTAATTGATGTCACTAACACGAAGTCTCTAAAAATAGATGTTGTATGTGTGATATACGTGCTGACGAAAATAGAAAAGGTCTACATCTTATTGATCTACAACATGACACATACGTATTCCATTACCACCTACAACAATGCAATGTCAAAGCGTATCAATGATCCACTTATTAAAAAAACAATACAATATTGCAAAACTTCTTCTGTGGCGATATTTATTGTTTTTTATGTCAATTCATTGGCACTAAGTGATTACCGTAACCCATGACCCTTTGGAATACCAGAGGTGAGACTCGCGATTTGCCATCTTGAGGCCTAGGGTATGGTAGTAGCACTTCTCCGGACGAGCTCCTCACAAAGAACTATTACCTACTACTCTAAATAATAATAGTTTTGAGCTAGATTACTAGACTACTAATATAGACAGCGTTCTCAACATGCTGGCAGTATTACCACGTTGAATGGCAATGCTGTTACTCTGAGCCAGATTATAATATATATGATCTGTCAATAAAAGTGAATTACAACTCTATAAAATTGTATAGAGTTGACCGAGCGAGCAAAGCGAGCGAAGCGTCTCAGTTTCGAGATAGACCAAAAATGCTTTTGTCCATCAGTCTGTCTGTCTGTCCGGCTGTTCTCGCCTACAGGTTGCATTTTTCAACCGATCTGGTATCTGGTACTTGGTATACAGGTTCTCTGACTTTGTTTGTCGTCGAGGATTTTTGATAGGGGGCGTACTTTCTCCAAAAAGGGGCAAGAATGGGGCTACTGGATATATCCGCTTAATAAAATTCGATTTCGGTGGTTTATAATTTATTTGAAAGATATTAACTTTAAATTCGTCCCATAAAAATTTGGTTAAGATCTGATGAGGATCTTCAGCGTGATGAGCAGAGTAGCTCCACAAAATGCAGTAAATAAATTAAGGATAATATCTACATTTATTCTTACTGTGCGGTATCACACTATCACACTATTATTATTATATTTTATATTATACCTGACCTGGCTTCGCGCGGGTACACGTGCGGAGCCGGGGTGGGTCGCTAGTAATAAGTATAGTCTATGTTACTCAGGGAGCATTTTAATGGTGAAAGAATTTTTGAAATCATAACAGCAGTTTTTGGGTTTATTCGTTACGAACAAAAATACAATACTTTCCTCTTTATAATAAGTATAGATAACCCATACATAATATTATACATTATTTTTATAAATGCGAATGTTTGAATGGTTGGATGAATGGATATGTTTGTTACTCAATGACGCCAAAACGGCTGAACAAATATTTATAATGGCGCATAGGCTAATTTTTATCTCGGAAAAATATTAAAATAACTGTTATAGCATAAAAGCTGCAAAACCTTATTCTGCTAGTTGCAATGCTCATACAAAATCCTTTAATTCCAAAGTCAAAAGAATAGAAAGACAGATATGCGACAGTATAAAAGCTAGCAAAGGTGAGCGCGGGCGTCTCGTCATTTAGCGGTAAGCCGAGAGTAGACTAGCGGGGCACAGCTAGTACTATAAAATAAAAATGGCATTTATTAGCCTCGTGAAGATCACTCGGTGTAAAGTAAGCTAATGTAACTGATACTACTGTCATGCATGACCCTATAAGTCAGGGATCATTTATTTTAATTTAATTTAAAAAGTTTTTTTATAGACGAACTTGGTGGCACGCTGGGCGAGTGTCCACGTCTAGTGTAGAAACGAGATGTCACGGATTCGATTCCCGCCATAGGATAGATTTTTGCATGAATTGCAAATATTTGCTTTAGGTTTGGGTGTTGTATTTGTAGTTTCTGATACACACGGAAACCTAGTGTGGAGTCAAGATCCGACTCTCTAGGTGTGGCTAACTACAAAGAACACACCCAAATGTAAATTCAAATTTCTAAGACCAGCCGCTTAGGCTCTGCGATGTAGGTCAGTAGGTATGTCATCTTAAAATATTAAGATACTATTTGAAGATGGATCATCAAAAAAAAGCTAGGATAGGAACCCAGCCGAGTTTGTTGCCAGATTCTTCTAGGCTGGGGCGCGTGGAACTGGCGTAAATTCACCGTGATTTGATTATATTTATATAGAATATAGAATTATATTTTTTTACTTTACTTTACCTTACGTTACGCTAAACGGTTTAAAAAAAAATACCGGTATATATACCTAGTTGCACACTGGATTATCGGCTAGTTGTACTTCCTATCACCACCAGGCCAAGCACTTAAACAAATAGGTATGTATGCTATCTATGTACACAGATAACAAATTAATGTAAATAATAATATAAATAAATAATCTGCAAATGTAATTATAGGTTAAATTACATCATAGAGTTTCGTAGCACTTTGTAGACCGTCTACGAGATATTACAATAATTCGATAAGAGTTAAATTCAGAATATAATTTTATGCTCCTAATTTGATTTAAGACAGGTCAGAGTTTGAGTCTCAAGTGTTTGTATGTAGAAAACTACACCCAGTTTGATTTAGAGAAAATTTACTTCTTAGAAGCACCTGTGTGCTCCAAAACAAATACACTATTCACAATTCTCTAGGACTTGCTGTGAGCAAATTTTCAGTAACGCTACGGTTAATTACGCATAGAACACAGCTATAATAAAGCTTGTGCATGACCACGTGCTTCCTTGATATATTCACACACCTTAGAGATATTTTAGTCCATAATTTAGTTATTGTAGTCCATAATTTAGTTATTATAGTCCATAATTTTCTTAATTGCATTCAAAGTCACGCGTGGCCTATCGTGGTTGTAAAACGATACGTCATAATAACTGTAACTAGTGATGAATACGCCCGATTTTTTAAATTGTATTTTCTAATAATAACTATAGTTCAACTTATCACTGGTCTATTCTGTTCTGATTTCTGAATCATAATCGGGAAAATTCAAAAAATATAATTTTAAAAAATTAGACAAAATCTAGTGGAATGTATTCGATTCTATATTTATTAGTTAAAAGTAAGTTATATAGTTATTAGTTCAAGCTGTTAATTAAAGCGCCGTCAATCTTAAGATATGAGGATAACTATTTGAAACATACAGTTTCTTCAATTAGCAGTTTGCACTAATGGGTAGGGTAGGGATTGTAAGAAGTAACATTTCAGTTTGTATTTTTTAAAAATTAGAACGAGATAATGTAGTGGCGGTTGTTTCACTAGTCTTAGCAGCAGTTATTAAAAAAAAAAGATGCTTATGACTACCCCTAAACATATATTTTTTTTTTATAAAATCCCCTTTGAAAATCCCTTCTGAAGGGGATTTTGGGAATTTTAGTGTCAAAATCCCCTTTGGAGCTTGAAGCTCGGACTGAAGGGGATTTTGACAAAGAAAAATGCGATATTATTTAAAAAACTTTACGTAATTGTTTTGAACTAAGTAATTAGAACCATCTAAACAAAATAATACAAAAACCATTCCTAGAGCAATCATGAATAAAAAACCATGAAGCAATCCTTTGTACAATCATCAGGCTCACACATCTATTGTAATTTTTTCAGTGGCTGTCAATGTATCTACCTACCTCATAACGTAGACCACATTAACTGTAATTATAAGCACGACTTGCCACAATCATAGCACGTGAAACAGCACACGACACACTCATGCAAAATAATGACACCAATAAAAGATAGAAGTCGTACCTTAGCTTAGATTAGTAACTCGGCACTTGCCCTTTTTTATTTCAAACGTACCTACTGAAGAAGGAAATAGTTCCTGGGCCTACGTTTGGGGCATCTTCGAATTTTATCTATACTAATATTATACAGAGAAAAGATTTGTATTTTTGTATTTTTGTTTGTTACGAATAAACTCAAAAACTACTAGTTCGATTTCAAAAATTCTTTCACCATTAAAATGCTACATTATCCTTGAGTAACATAGGCTATATTTATTACAAGCGACCCGCCCCGGCTTTGCACAGGTGCGGTTTTACTGCACCCGCGCGAAGCTGGGACGGACTGCTAGTTATTTATAAATGCAAAAACAGTGTCGTCTTGTCTTCAGTTTATTGGAAAGAGAAAGAACGATAATGTATTAGGTATAGTAACAAACCAAGTTCAGTGGAATGAAATTAAGTATTAATCGTTAATGTTTCCAACACCTACTTTGATACTTTTGTATTTAGGCTGGGTTCGACCAACTTTTGGAATTCCGCGGAATAAGAAATCTCAAATACAAGGAAACTGTCAGTTTACTCGCGAATAACTACGATAGCGCCTATTTGAGTTTGGTCGAATCCAACCTTAGTTGAATTAAAGTTTAAATTAGAATGCGCTTTGCCGTGCCATTATGACAGCTGAGCGGTCTGGAACAACAAGAGAAAATGACAGTATTTTGCTCATTAACAGTATCAATCGAAAAATAATAACTAATACAAATAACAAATAACCCACAAACATTCCACAAATTGAAATTAGCGCACGTTCCACTCATGAAATATTGGATATTGAATAAAAAAATTATAGTAAAAATGTGTTCACATTGCGTCAAGTTGAAAGGGTAATAATGTAGTTGGATGTTGTGTAATTGGTTTATCAAACGCATGACGCCGGTGCCAGACGGGTTTGTCTACAAAGGCCGCGACCCTTCAATCTGCGTCTGCGCAGGCCGTCTCGCGGCCGTGACATGTTTCATTCAACTTTATGTTTTAGCTTATTGACTAACTAATTACCTTTAGATTATTAAACAATATTTATATTATTGTTCAAAAACACCTGTTACTGACCAAATCAGTTTTTTATTGTTTTTTATAACCTTCACTATAGGTACACCAACACCATACATTTTTACTTTACTTATCTCTACTATAAATTGCTTATTAATATAGATACTGACGAAATCTTAACTGTAGATGACGTCAATCCGAAGCTTGCGGTACTCACCACAAATTGATTTAGTACTTTGCGGATGGATGCTTAAGGTTATGTAAAATATTTTACTTATAAAAATACTGGTCAATATCAGTGACGTCTGTGGCTATTGTTTCTCTCACTACAAAAGGAATCATATACTGTAATCTACATAAGGCAGCTCCATTTAAGGATGGCCCACACATCTGCATGGACTGATTCAACCACCAATGCCATCCTATTTATCACAATAGCTATTAGCTTCTATTGTTTCTGTTGTAAAAATAGATTAAATCACGCTGAATACTTTTTATTTAGCAATTTGTAAGCGTATAGTGTGTTCAGAGAAGTTTATTGGGTGACTTTAAAAAGATGTTGTAGTACTGAGTAGGTTAGGTGTTAACCACCAAATTATAAACTTTAGGTCGTAGAAATCTAGCTTCAATAACTAATATTCTACTAATGTGAAATTTGTTTATGTAACAATAAACGTTAAACAACTTGATAGTTTCGCAAATTCAACTAAATTCCAATGGGTACCTTCTACAGATACCTAATAATTTTAGATTTAAGATGACTCTGATAAAAGATAAATTTTGGCGAAAGTCACGAGCAGCAGCTATTCATTCAAAGATTTGATGGTGATGAATTCGGTGAAAAAAGTTCACCTGAGTAAAATATTCTAAATTATAGAGTCCCACATAGTAAATATGATTGGCATTTATATTCTACGCCAGTCGCCACTAGATAAACACTGCGCATTTTCATTTTGTTTTGTATAATTTTTTCCCATAAAGTGTGACGCACTTGGCATGGATAAATTTGACAAGTCAAGCCTAGACAAAAAGTAAAATATATTAAAAAAAAGAGGTACCAGTACAGCACTATATTAGATTATAAATTATATTACTCGGAATTAGGGATCATATTGCATTGAAAAATGTTTTTTTTTCCAATTTCTTTTGGGAATATTTTGTAATTTTTATTGGGGGTACAAGAAATATCACTTGCCGTTTTAGCTGTGCGTTGATTGTCAGTCGGTCAGTCAGCTAAGCGATTCAATCAATTTTTGTTTCAAGTTGCTTACTAATCAAATTTAATCATTTTACTTACCATCAACTTTTTACACACGTCATTCGTGCAGATAAGAACTAAGTACATGTGAAGTAAATTGGGATAATTACCTAATAACGTGAGTAAGTGCAAAGTACCTACTACATGTGTACTAAAAAAACGAATGACCATTTAATATCTACAATAAGTTCGACGTGCATTAATTAATCTTCTTGAAAACGGGAGAGTTTTCTACTCGCAATACCACTGCTCTCAAACGGTGAAGGAAAATATCATAAGGAAAATGGCACGACCAAGAATTAAAAATTTTAAAGACGCATTTTACCAATCTGTATTGAGTCATTGTGCTAGATTATGTTCCAATTCACTGGCTCAGCTCCTATTATCTAAGTCTATCGCTGTCGAATTGCTGTCGATCGGTTGTCGGTCCTTTGCACGCTTTTTGTACGCACTGTAGGTATGTAAGAGACGGCCAAGCGAATTCGACTTACATAATAAGGGCGCGGGGCTCGGAAGTACCTACGTCTCCCAGCAATAAGAATATGAGACTGTGGTTAATAAAAAAGGTTAGTAGATCTGTCTCCTTAGCGGCTAAAAACTGTATATTCCTGTCAATTTCCACTATACCGCTTCGTCTGTCAGTCTGATAATTACACACTTCTTTCAAACCGGTTTTGGTAGACTTGAGAAAAGATTTTAAACAAATTGTACAAAATCTGATACAGAAAATATAAAGCTAACTTATAAATAAAAAGTCAAAAAGTCTCTGATCTTGAAATATCTATAGATGGTATAATCAGCTTTTATCGAGTAATGAATGACTTATGAAATGCAACGTAACGATTGTCCAACTTCTGCTTATATGGTAAAAAATCATGTTCTTCCGGTAATATAGAACGGGTTGTTCCCCTGCTTTACTCTCTGCAAAACAAGTTCAAAGTTACGTAATTTATTTACAACTAGGTACTACGTCACAAAATGTAATATCACATAGTTCCTTTTATCCTTCCCACTTAATTGGCCTGGTGATAATTCTATGAATCAAAATTATAATTTTTGGGTTTTTTTAAACACTCAATCTTAGATTAAGTTCGTAGCACATCAAAACCAAATAGTACCAGTAGTTTAATTAATACCACAAAAATTTTACATATCACAAATCTTTTTTTTCCTCGTTTTTCGTTTTTCGTCTTTCGTTTTTCCTTCCCGCTAAGTTATAATATACGGACGGTATTTTGTTTCATTTGGCACATTTGGTACATAAAATTACTACTTTTATTATGTACCTATACCTCTACGCTCTAATCAAAGATTTCAAATAAACTGAATTATTGTTATTATCATCATCACAGATTGGAAAAGCTAATTAATTTTTAACTGTCGTCGTAATCGCCATAGTAATAGAAAATTTTCTTGGAATAGAAAGCCAAGTCCAGATGTTGAGTTTTAAAAATACCTTCTGGAAAATGGAAGTTAAATCAATGTATTATGTATGTCACTAACTAAACTAATACCTAGGTTTATTTGGAATACAAATTCAGTATTAATTCGTATTGAGGTTAATTTAATATGTATGTCTGTATTGACGTCAATGGCCTTCAGTGCACTACCTACTGTGAGAGACGTAGACCTGCTGACTGCTCCAAAAGGACATTTACCTCTAGCGATCCCGTGATGCGGCGAGTGTCACTCACTTCTAGACTGTTCTAAGCATTCATGGGGAATGGTTAATTCAGGACATTTACCTCTGTCGGAGGCGAGTGCTTCTTCCAGACTGTTCCTGTCCCGCATAAATAATTATGGAAAAACTTGTGTAGGTATAAGGAAGAACAGCAAGCTTTTATTGACGAACTTATTGATAGGATAATTCTATTGTATCGTGCGATTACGCGCCACACCTATTAGTCGCTTATTTTGTCTATGTGCTTCAGGAAATTAAAAATATACCAAGACCTAACCAAGACAGCAAATTATACTGTGACTGTGTATACAGCAACACAAAGTGGAAAACCAAAAAACAACTCTTGATAAATTTTACACTTTGTTTCAATAAAAACTGAAATTTACTTTCAGAACAAACAAACCAGAACTCAGTGAATCATTATAATTCATAGAAAAAAATAAACAGTAGCAGTAGGTTAGGAATATAATTTGATAACAGTAATACCATTCCGAGGATTATTTTCCTCATAGGAATTGTATTAATAAGTACTTGAGTGGGTGGCCAACTCTGACATAGTTTGACAGAGTTTAATATAGGCCGCCCTCAAAGCGACACGGAAGCGTTTAGATGATATTACCACTGGTGGGACTCAAATGATAAAAATGGAGTTAAAATTACATAAATGGTTGTTTCCTATTAGTACTAACTATTAGTAGGTTAAACTGAACTTATAAATTTTGTTACATTTTGGTCAAAATTTATAGAACTACTCTACCTCTAGATTAGATGGTTGATGTGTGATGGCTGATGACCTTATATGACAAAGTAAATTATGTCAATTGCTCATCACATTATGAGCAGCAAAAGTCATGTGGGAGCCGACACCGACTCTGTTTTATAGCAATGTGTGGGCAACGTGGTTTGGACTGCGTTTTGCACGTGCGCTGGCGTTCTATATGACGTAAATATTATGCGCATTCCTTTGAGAAAACCGGGGAATCGGGGATATGTGGTCTCCTACAACATAATATTTATTATTAACCACAACAGGCTAGTTTTTTGTGGTAAACCCAACCTTTAACATTATACCCCTGGAGGATGGTCTTAGTTCACCAAGTCCTATAGCTGTATTCATGAAAAGATGTCATTGTTTTGAGAGCATATCCGCGGCTTATTCTCATCAAGCACCTAGTCACGAAACAAAACAATAAGAGAATGTTTATACGTGCGAGAAAACAATGCTTTGTTAGCGTTATGCAAATGTTGGCAATGCAACGAAAAACAAACGTTATAGCCAATTGGTTCAAAGCGTGAGAAAATATGCATTGACGCTGATCAAAAACTAAATAAATTAAAACACAATTTTAGGCAAATAGCTCTGACTACGGACTGACGAACGAACAGACGATATACAGATAAACGGATGTGGGTAAACTACTAGGGGCCGCGGATATGTTTGACTTCGTAAAAATAAAAATAAAAGTAATTAATGCAGGTGTCTAGTATTCTTAAACCAACACATTCATCCACACTTACATAATATTCTAAGTACAATGATTTTACATGCAGATAGATTAAAGTTTCGCAAATCCATTAACTTTTTATAGTTTCTACCAAAATATAATTATGATTAAGGATTATATAATTAATCATTTATATTTTCTTATATCCATTAGTTACATAACCAAGAAAAAGCGGGGAAGGAAGATAAATGTAGTGGTACCTACGTCAGTAGGTAATCATTAATGAGAAGGAAAAATATTGACCCCAAGATATCACTATTATAAATAACCTCTGAGGATCTGACCCTGAAAAATGCTTACAATGTAAGACCAGAAAGTACTCGCAATCGAAAAAAGGGAATAAAATTGCAATACCAGTAGTTGCCGAAGTGCTTGCGCGAAGTAGCACGTCACTAGCATACATTAACAAGTGGATTTGTATGAAACTTCGCACCGGAGCGGCGCGCGGCGTGCAGCGGTGCTAGGAAGCAGACGTGCACAGATTAATAAGTGATCATCTTGCGTAGACTCCACATTACGCAAGCCATGCATGTGGTGTTGACGCTTGCACTGCCAAGGAGGAACTTTAACCGCTTACATTACTCTATTCCGTAATAAAGCTTTGTTAATACAAGTACGAGTTATACTTTATTATTGTTACAAACCAGGAATCGCTGGCTGCATTCATGAATTTGTAAACATCTGAATGGAAGACGCCTTCCTTAGAATATTTCCTGTTTTCTTTTATGTTGTTAGTAAACAACACAAGACTTCTATATAAAAAACACGTCTTTATAAACATATTCTAGCCAAGTGGTTTTTGTTTTCAGTTTAAATCAACTCACAAGTAGGCATAGATAGGTTATCTGTGGGTCTGTTTATTGAGAATTCACCAAGCCAAAACACTCCTTGAAACGTCCTATAAATTAGCGCGCCTACTTAGATACATTATCACAATGCTCAGACTAATTTCGTCTCACTCAAGAAACTTGCCAATCAAATCTAAGCTTATGTAAGTACAATATCTTCTCGGAGCCTGTACTATTTACCTATTTTTTGTTGCAGTCGCTGACCCCCTCGGTTTTAATCGCGTCATGTTCTAGTAATTATTCCATATTTTCTACATGTTTAAGGTTTCTCTGGACTCCTACAAACATTTCAAGTCATAGTCAAAGTTAAAGTAAAAAAAATCTTTATGGAATCATAACACAAGGATAATTTTGAAACGTCTTAAAGCTAGGTGAATTAGCCAAATCAGTCCAGCCGTTATCGAGTTTTAGCGAGCCTAACGCACCGCAATTCATTTTTATATGAAGATTAATTTAGGTAGGTACCACCTCTTATTAATTGTACCACAATTGAACCATATATCTTCGACGCAAAGCAACGCAAGACGGGTTTGTTTGCTCAAAACCCTGCATATTTGAATCTGGATGTTCAAAGTTCGCTGCACTGCAGGCCAATCATCCGAGTCTTAACTTGAACTGCTGTCGACATCTTTCAATATCAGGAATATTACCGACTGGTTTATATATGACTCAATAAGATCCCACCCATAAGATCGTTTAACTAATCATCCGTTCGAAATAAACCAACTCAAAAAAATATAAATTAAAGTACAAAATAAGTTACCCCATCAGATGGAGACATCAACCGTACCTAAACCTACTCTGTTTCCTCCCTGGATAATCATACTATAAAGAAAATATTTTTTACGATGTTTCAGTCCACTGCCAGTTTCAGTTTTTTTCTTTTTTGTCTATTCAATGAGTCTAGTGAGTGAGTAACTTTTCGTTAACTTAGATAATGATTACGGGAGCTCAATAAGTTAAAGACCGAGTCAACGAACCAGCTCGGGCTCTTGACTTGAGACACAAGCGCAACACTTACCATTGACGTCAATGGTGACCGCACTTTCTCCACGATTGCGATGCAACAGAATATACGCGAACATAATATCGCGTGGGAAAACTGCCATTCTTGGCCATTTGTAATACGGGCCATTTTCACATAAAAACCAAGTTACCGGTCCACACCTAACGCATTTACGTACCTACTCAATGCTGGGAAGGTATAAGGGCGGTACTGTTATGAAGCAAGACTGGAGAGTCACGACGGCGACATGGCACTTGCTCCCGTTTTATTATGACAAAAATTAAGTCTCAAATATGGCGGCAGAAGTAGGTATGTACTCGTAGCACTTTATATGTTTTCTACGTGCATGTAGCCATACGGATATAGGTATAGATTTCTATCGTTTTGCTAGTACCTTCTAGCGAAACGAACGGCCAGAAAGGTAGAACAAAATGAGCCGGGTCTGCGTTTGAATTTCTTTAAACATTTGAATATTCAGACACGACTACCACGTTCCCGATCAAGACTCGTGTTGCATTTTGTTTTGTCATTGACAGCATGGCTGCTGTCAAATGTAACAAAATGTTATGAGAATGTCAGAAAACTTGGTAATATACTATTTATGGCAGTTTCACATAATTCACGGATCGTAACCAGTTGCTGACGTCAATGCGCAGGTAGCCGGTTTTGAAATACCTGCCTAATGTTGTTTTTTATATTTAGCTGACTTTGAGATAGTACAATCTCTTTTATTCTATTACGATGTTACATTGTTGCTGTGCAGACTGCAGAGTCGTTATCGTGGCAATTATCTAAGTCTCATCAAAAGCTCTCGTAAAAATATAAATACTAGCTTAGGTACTTTATAAAATTACTAGCATTTAGTTTATTGCACATTATGTACTAACATAAAACCAAAAAACCGGTGACGCGGTCGGGATTGCTAGATAGTAATAAATGATACTTTGTACATTTCAAATCTAGCCCTAAACAAACGAAAGCATAGGTATATGTACAAAAACAAGATGATTGATAAAATACATAAATACTTTTATTTATGACTAAATACCTACATAGAATAAATATAGATATAATATTAAAAGAAGTTATTGCGTCTATGGGGAAAATACACATATTATAACTTGCACAATTCCATGCCATTGGCTTACGGATACCAGCTACTGGGTTGTGTATACATTTTTTTTTTTATACAACTGAAGTGACAACCAAGCGTACGGCCCACAAGATGGTAAGCGGTTACCGCAGCCTATGGACGCTTGCAATACCAGAAGTATCACTCACGGGTTGCCACCCTGAGACGTAGATGGTAAGTCTCATGTGCCTGTAATTTCACCGGAAACCATACCCTTCGGACCGGAACACAGCAATGCAAACATTACTGCTTTGCGGCAGAAATAGGTATGGTGGTAGTCCTTCCCCGGACGAGCTCTATCACAAAGAACTCTACTACTCTCAGATTTATTTTTTTATACACTGACCACATAAGGAACCGATGACCCACCATGAAGAAATATACAGTGACACAGTGACAATGTAACTATTTTTAGCTAAATAACCGCCATGGGGGGCCGTGGGTCAAGTAGTGATGGCTATTTTTGTGGATAATTAAGCAGTCAGTATGCGATGCGGGAACTCGTACAAGTAATTTGTACCTACTCAAAGAGCAGTAGACTGTGATTTAGGTATGCAAGCTAACAACATTAAACAAAAAAGTATGATTTAGCCTTACTCGCAAAATACCACATTGGCGGGAACAATATGAATCAAAAAGGTTAGAAAAATAGAAATTAGATAATTGTGCACGGCTGTCCAAGGTCAATAATGTTGTCCTAACATGTCCAATACATCCAAGGGTTGTCTGGAAGTGATCGGTAAGACTGTTCAATGCTCATAATACTATGTACAAACTCTACTTTGTATCTTATCATTTTCTGATATATTCTATTCTATTCTATTCAGTCAACTAACCCAGAGACTATATTAACGACTATAATAACAAATAATAACAATGAATGGTACTCTGTCAGATAACCCTGCTGCAGATTTTATCGTTCAGAGCAACACTGTATCAATGCTCATGAGCGTAGCTTACAGTATCCTGATGCCCAGCCAGGGACTGGTTTTCAGATAATATTGACTTTCCCAGTGCCTAATGCAAGTTCTTTTCAAATAGATGATTTAGGATTCGAACCCGCAATCTCCTGATCGGAAGCCAGAGTACATTTCACTTAGCCAATACGGCTAAAAACCTAGTAAAAACCTAATAGCATTTACTTGCCCGAAGATGGTGTGTATCAAAAATACCGTACTACTTCCGATATAACTAAACTTCATACAAAATACCGCGTGCGTGACACAACCAATCGAATTTTGTGCCGGGGCGCCTTAGGTACCTACGAAATATCGCTTATACTTTTGTATGTACTGAATAAAAGTATCCTTGAACCAAGATAATTATATCTTAGTACCTTATACATATGCAAAAAAGTCTAATCAGGTGCAAGGCAAAATTACCCGAACTGTATGAATCAAAACTTATTCTGAGAAAGTTTTTACGAGTATGACATTAATTTCATAGAATGAAACAATAAGCCCATAGGTTTTTTGTCGAGGCTGTTCTGACGATATGAGCGAGGTACTATTTCTATAAAGGGCCAATGATTGTTATCCAGTAAGTGTAGGTACAAAATGTACCTATTTCGTTAGACCTGCATGGGTTGGTCAAGTCAAACAAGGAACAATGGTAATTGGTAACCGCATTAAACGGCAGTTTTAGAAGACGTCTCGGTAGCACGTATAATTTTACAGAAAATCTGGAGTATTCTATATTTTATATATTTATTTTTAAAAGTACTTCACTACTATTCACTATTCATTACTCATAAACTACTTAGAATTAGTACAATTAATTACAATAATATAAATGTTATTTACAATAGCACGATCCACATTTTTAATACAGTCTAATACACCTATTCATTCACTTTATTATAAATCTGCTATAATTTTACTGTGATCCCTACCTTACTGATTAGATGTTGTTAACAATTCCAGGAACATGCGTCATCTTTACATAAAGCCGTCGCTCGGCGGGACACATGATATGCTGGAATAAAAACACTGCGCACTTGTAAGTACCTTGTAAGCACTTGTAAGTTCGTATGAGTTAGAGGCCAGGGTGACGGAGTTATTAGGCCGCTGAAAGCCTCCGTCATGGCCAACAACAACTTTGAAAAACCTGCATTGTGACAATGCGATATTATATCGCTACGTTATCTACGTACCTACAAAAGCCAATGCTATTCCAGGTTCAAAAATACCACTGTATTCTATGTTTCATCAAAATCGGTTCAGGCGTAGCCTGATTGGAACACAAAAATACAAACAGTTTTTTAATATTCAAGTTTATTTTTTGACTAAGGCGGGAATTGTAACCGCAACCTTCCGCTTCATACGCGGTTGCTCTACCAGTTGAGCCATCACGTCATACATGCCTAGCCTGCTAGAAATAATCCTGAAGGTAAAAACTATTGAAATATTATAAAACTTAGAATTCCCTTAGTGTGATGGTAAGGTAAACATTAAAAACGAATAACCAACATACAAACATCCAAATACTCGGATTTATATCTAATATTAGTAGGATTAAGTGAGATACAGAAATGGAATAACGAATAAGTTCATAAGTACCTAGGTACCTACCTACTGAAGATTCGTTGAACCTTACTGGCAGAGGGTAATCGCGTATCGTAGATCAACTAAAAAACTGATAGACGTCATTCCATGAAATGTTTAACACCTTGAATCATAAAACATTTCAAATCAGTAATATTTTGGACGTGATGACAACCAACCAACCAGTGGCCTTACTTATAATAAAATAGACAAGTCCGAGCGTTCTTACACACAAAAACGACAACAAAATTCTTCAATTTTAGACTTTTCCTTTTATTGTGTCACAAGCAACAGCTGAAACTAAGAACCTAAGGTTACTTTAAAGGTACCTATTTCTTTTTTGCCATTTCCATACAAACATTAAACATTCACTTCCATTTTTTTATGAATTTCTGAGAATAAGGGCCTTGGCAGACAGACAAACAGACAGGCAACAAAGTGATTATTTTTTTTGGGATGAGACAAAAATTACTTAAAATAAAAATAATGAATAATAAGCACACGATTATGTAAAACCTAACATAAAAAATCCAAATGTTATAAAAAATATTGGATTGGATAATGTAGTTAAGGGTGAAAAAAACCAGCTCGTAACTTACCCGCAAAAGTTACCTACATACTTGCACAAGAATTATTCACACATACATGTCTATTTATAGATATTTAAGTAGGTACCAATTTCGGCTTCGAGGTGGTAATTATATAGGTACTTAATTGATCTTTGAAAAATTATACATATATTCCATCCATTTTCAAGTACTTATTTCATTCCAAAAAAACTGACTAGTACTATTAAAAACCCATGTCATTTTGTTTGGATTTTGTACCTACTGCTTTTGTATGTTAAGTACCTACATAAAGTCCCATGACAATTTCCAGGCTGAGCGTACATAAAGGCTGAATGACCGGTCCATGGCCGAGGTCGCGCTGAATAATGCAGCACATTTTAATATTTCATAGGAAGCCTCCCCAGATCCCCCACGGGGCAATAAGAGCAGTAATAAAAATGTATAATATACTTCATTGTAATGCGTATGGGGCAGTTGACCTGGGAACTCACCCTAAGCCCACGCGACCACGGGATAAGCGCATGATCGCATCACATACGCAGCGATACACAAGAGATGTGTGTTACTGACATTGCGATCGAAGAAAAAAGATCTTAAAAATAGCCTTTTTTTTATTGAATCTAGGTACTCTGCATCGAGATGTATAAATATCGGATTGTTCCCATCCCACCCAGCTCTGTCCACCTGGGTGACAGGTGACTTTATGCTACCACGCTTTAAAGTACCTACTAGCTTTTGATTTTTAGCAAATAGTTGGCATATTTAATAATGTATAACATTTTGTCTGCAGTCAAACAATGAGAACAAAACTATCAAGAATGCGATTGACTAGAAAAATAACTGTAGGTAAGTATTTTATTAGTTTACTTACTTTTTATCTTGTTTGACGTCATTCAAAAGTATCTAGTAGGTGCTAGCCTAAACTGAAAGTACAATGATATCGAATAACGAGTTTAGTGGTAAGTACCTAACCTATCAATCTATGCACAATGTAAGCTGGAAATACATTCACAGTTTTACTTTTTTTTTTTTCAAAGAAAAAAATACACTGTACCTATTAGCTAGGAAACTATTAAATTATGGTCTACACAGAAAACCTTTTAAAAACGAGCTCTCTTATTTATTTTATTTGTTAAGAACGAGTAAGTAAAGTTGAAGCGAGCACCTGAATTCTAAACTTATCAACATACACACAAATAATATGTAAGAAGGTATAATTAATGTGCAAATGCAGCTAATTATATACAAATGAAAACAAAATGCGTCAATGATGACGCTAATTAAAATTACAATTTACAAATTAGGGCTCTTCAATACTTGACAGACACTTTATAAGGGTCGATAAAATACATTCATTGCGACATGCATCCATGTGGTGCAATAAGTATGCGAAAGTTTGTAATAGAAAGCATGCACTCGTACATGTATATTTTGAGTTGTATGTATGTATTAAGTATACACTCAATCACGCAGTAACCGCAGAATAGATTCCATAATCAGTTGAAAGGCGTTGAACGTAGGTATGTAGTAAAAAGTTTAGAATATCATATACCTAAGCTAATTTTAACTTATATCTAAGAAAATGTAAATTGAACATGGTGATGATGATGATGATGATTTTGTACGTATACTCGTAACAAATAGCGTACCCCTTTATGCATATTTAGATACACTTGGTACTTTATTTCTAAACTAATGTAACTCGATAGATACTCTCAAGTCTTTGCCCCTAGAAATTAACATATTAAATATTTTAACCTATAGCATCCATAATGTAATAATCCCATTCACTAAATTTAGTTATCAATACGTACAGGAGTTCAAGTCATTCTCAAGACGTAAATTGATGCTGAGAACATAAACAAAAGGCACAAACTCAGCTAAGTAATGAGCTGTTTTCATCTCAAGTTATTAAAAAAAAAGCTGTCTCTTTAGATGGCGGTAGCTCAACTGGCAAGCCCAAAGAGAATGTAAGCACTACGTTTGGCGAGCTATGGTGAATGTGCAGGGAATTCAACATTGGTTGCTACTGCTGTCACTGTCTGTCATACCTCTAGCTGGTGTCAAAGTCATAGTACGTGCTACGTAGTACATTAACGCACAACTTTCCGCTTGACACGAGACGAAACAAAAACGGAGTTACAAACTTTTTTCTTGTTTTGCTAACATTTCCCAGTATGGCAGTAGGGCAGATAGCGCCATCTGTCAAAGCAATCGGAACTACTTTTTTTTTTAATCTCGAATCGAAAACCTCAAATTAATGCTTTATGCCTAAATTTAATATAACCTGCTTCTGTTAATTCTGAAAACAGCCAACTGGCTATGATGGCGGTGAAGATCAAATTTTCAAATCAAAGTCGACTCATTGTAGACGTCCGTTTTTCACCGGACACCGGGCCGTGTTTTTTATCGGATTCGCGGTTGTGTATGACTTATAATGAATGTGTGTACACGCACCGGACATCGGTCCGGCGAACAATTTACGCCGGATGCACCACCGCTTCTACTCGGACACCCCGGTCCGGCGCCGGCGTATGAAAAAGCGGTCATCTACGCCAGTGTAGTGGTGCGTGTAGACTAATGTAGACGCTGCCGGACGTATAGCCGATTTTCTCTAAATTTAATAGCGTTTCATGTCTGCGTTCTTAAAAAACGGATGATTTTGACATGGAATTATTAATAAGTTTGGTTGAAAATAGGCCTGTACTGTGGGACAAAACCCAAAAGTGCTATAAAAATAGACAGTCGAGTCGGTTCCTGTTTCTTTTTGTTTCTTCTTTTACAAATAGTCGGCCAAAACGAGTTTTTTTTTCCTATTATATTTGACATTTCACACATGTGTCATTTCTGACAACCAGTTTAAAACTAGCGCCTTAAAGACGGCACTCCAAGCCAAATCCATCCGGTAAATAAAATTATATGTATACAAGCATACCCGTTTATTGAGTTGACGGTCCGTTGTCCGGTGAAAAAAAACGGACGTCTACAAGCGCCCTAATACAAAAAAAGAACATTCGTCAAACATGGCGGAATTTACACGAGTGCGTCTTTCCGTCACGGTTTTTCTGCAATTTTTTTCTTATACTTATGCATGGTAAATTACCTCTATACATATTTTATACAGAGTTATTTAATTAAATACCAGTCAGTGAGAGGAAGTCTGAAATAATTAGAATAAGTGATAGACAAAAATATTACAAGAGATACTCGTAGAGAATAACCGGCGCGGCTTGCTGTGTCAAGGAGGTTGTCATCAAATGATGATAGAAACTTCCTGATAATCTGGTTTAGCTCGTATTATCACCTCAACTTTACAGTTAGTCACAAGTTACAGTTAAACAAAATTTCAGCTCGATCAGAAATTGGGATATAAGTAAAAATTGACAAGACAATTAAGAGTAGTAGAGTTCTATGTGATAGAGCTCATCCGGGGAAGGACTACCACCATACCTATTTCTGCCGCCAAGCTTGCATTGCTGTGTTCCGGTGTGAAGGGTATGGTTTCCGGTGAAATTACTGGCACATGAGGCTTTCGATCTTAGTCTCAAGGTGGCAACACGCGAGTGATACCTCTGGTATTGCAAGCGTCCATAGGCTACGGTAACCGCTTACCATCTTGTGGGCTGTACGCTTGGTTGCCACTTCAGTTGTATAAAAAAAAAAAAGGCGCCCACCTGATCTTTCTACAACATGATGAGAAATAAGATAATAACTTGTAATACAAAAAAAAGTTACCTGAAACAGACCCGCAGCAACAACGCCAATTCGATTGGTAGGTACTCGTATGCTGTTATCAAACAAAGTTATTTGTTTATATTATTTATCATGTGGCGATCTTCACCTCTGCTGACTGACCTGAGTAAATCTTTATGTATTTGATATCAACAATGTGCATCTGTATTGTGGTTATTATTTAATAAAGTATAATTATATACTATACTATAATAGACACGCGCCTGAGTCGTGGACGCTGGATGCGTATCGCTTTTTAAAACCTGTTATACCCAATTATGATATAACCCATGTTGAACTCAATTGTTTATTTTCACGCATTGCGTCGTGCGTGCATTAAGCCTCGTTTGGTGACGCTCAAGCATATCTTAAAATATAACTGCCCTGTCTGTTTTCAAAGTTATAAGACTTAGATTTGCATTTCAGAGTTGAGCTGAACTTTCCGAGAACAATGACTTTTGGGACCAAACCGAGACCCAACAGACTATTGTATTCTATTGAACCTTTGAATCACCATATCCACGTCACACTCACTATCCTTATGAATTTCATGATTTACAAGTTGATAATACAAACACTTTTAAATACATGGTCGAGGGTCAGTGATGCATCAGCTGAATAATGCATAGTCGAGTGCGTTTACCTCAACGTCTGTGTTTTAAGCGTGCCAGTGCGATGCCCTCTGCCCTGCAATGAACTGGGAACAATGCCTCGGGGAGCGGTGCTTTTCGAAGGGAATAAATATAAATATGAAGAAATCTTAGGAGGAAAATATTAAGAGGTTTTTTTTTAATACTATTGAAGTGTTAACCAAGCGTACGGCCCACATGATGGTAAGCGGTTACCGCAGCCTATGGACGCTTACAATACCAGAAGTATCACTCGCGGGTTGCCACCTTGAGGCTAAGGTCGAAAGCCTCATGTGCCAGTAATTTCACCGGAAACCATACCCTTCACACCAGAACACAGCAATGCGAGCATTACTGCTTGGCGGCAGAGATAGGTTTGGTGGTAGTCCTTCCCTGGACGAGCTCTATTACAGAGAACTCTACTATTACTCTGTGACTCTACTACTCTTAAATTATTAAAAATTAATAAGGTTTCATGGAAACCAACTTTTTATTATATCAATCAATTAACATGATGGGGGCTTAACAGTTTATCATGGTCAGGCTTCTAATGTTCCCACTGCTGGGACACTGGCCTACTCTCAGGCGAGAGTGATTGGGTCTTAATCCACCACGCGGACCCAATGCGGATTGGTGGATGGCACATGCCGGTTTCCTCACCTTGTCCTTTCCGAGTGTGAGTGATTGACTCATAATCCACCACGCAGACCCAATGTGGATTGGTGCCTATTATGATAGTTTTTATTAGAAATAGTAGTTCAATTGTTTAAAAGACCTCAATTAAGTATATACCTACGTTATTATTTATAATACCTACCTTCATAATAGTTGTTTTTAACCCCAGACTAAGAGGGGTCCTATAAGTTTAAAACTATTTTTACATTAGTCTGTGGTCCCCTTGGCTCTCTCTGGAACGAAAGCTCGGATTTCAATGAGTTTATTTGTGTTTGGTTGAAAATTGATCTTGCCTGAGCTTTGTTACAGTCTGTTTCAGCTAAGAACTTTAGTTTGAGCTTAAAATATTTAGCTTTGACGATTCTAAAGTTAAAATTAGAGGGTTAAAAGCAAATAATACTACTGACGCTTTCGTAAATACTTTTATAGACTTCAAGGTCTGATGATGACAAACAAATTATTAATAGAACGTAACTTTATGACGAACAGTCAGTATAGATTAAGAAGATATTTCTTATTAGGCATATCTACAAATTCCAAGGTCTGAAATTGACCAGCATAGAATTTAACAGGATCTAAAGTGTATAATTTATTTTGCTTCAATTTCGATACTGTTATTTTGTGAAAGCACATTTTTGTGAGATGATATCTGGTTGAAGTACACTTATATAAACCTTGACTATTGCTGAATTTTATTTTAATTATTCTGTTTTTTCTTGAGCACCATCCCGTCACTCCTGAAGGCAGAGCAATGCCCTATGCCCTGCACTGAACTCAGGAACGACCAGGGGTACGGTAATTCCAGAAACAGTTTTAGTATTCTCGAAACATCGACAAATATACGGTAGATCGGGATATAAACATAATCAGATAAATGTTGGGGGATAAGAAGACCTTTCATGGAGTAGGTATAGGTATTTGTTTGTACCTTATCTTCATATCATAAGGTAATTAGGTAGGAAAGTACTAAAAAATATATGATGTAGGTACTTGAGTGAAAAAAATAAATCCCCAAAGTAAAATTAAATAATAATATACTATACTTTATCCATTTTAAAATTTTAAAGAATATATATATATATATGATATATATAAGTAATGCAGGTTTTATATGAATACCTAGTAGGTATATAATGCATATTAGAGAAATTTGTACTTAGAGTTCTCTAAGGTGTGAAAACTTATAAAGTATAAAAGTTACGGTACTTAAAGTAGGTAAGTACCTAAGTTTAAAGTTTTATAGTAGGTATAAAATTCTAGATGGTGCAATGCCCTGTGTTCTTAAGTGGTGCTTAAAAATTTGAATAAGGGTGCGGTGATTCTCGAAAAATCGATAAATAAAGAACGAAATCTTGGGGAAAGGTAATTTCTTAGAAAACTTCGCGTAAAGAAACCCATAAAGTAACTTAGAGCTTTATTTACTTTCGTATAGGTACTCTTTTTACATGGCATTTTTATTAATATATATTAATACAAAAGGGTAGGTAGGTAGGCACTTAAATTTAATCATACGCTGATAAAAACGAGAGTTAATTAGATAATTTGCAATCCAACTCTACCTCACTCGTCACCTGCATTACGTCGCGAGAATAAGGAAAATCTAAGGCAAAATAAGTACCTGCTCGTAGGAACAATATTAAAAGTCGATTAAATACTGATCAACCACTTCTGATCTTAATGGACTGACACAGTTCAGTTTGTCACGTACGCTACGAATTAATAGGTAAGTACCTACAAAAATAGAATTAATAGATACATAATGAACTATCACTCCGGTACGCTAATAAGAACAGCAATCAAGAAATAACACTGGCCCTAATGTATCTATCAATAAGGGCGAAAATATACGAACCTGTAGTTTGCATGCAAGCAACAGGCATGCCATTTTTCATGCTATCTACAGGCATGGACGCATGGTGTATTTTCGCCCTAAACTATAACTTTAATATAACAACCGCAAACAAATTAATTATATTATTTTGACGTTAATAGAGCTAAGTAAACCCACGATTATTTGAATGATGCATTCGAGCACTGATGGTCTTGTTTGTATATATATATAAATAAAGTTAGACTAGTAAGATAAATATCACTTTTGTTTTCACTAATAACCGCAGTGAGTAAAGTAGTATAATAATATTTTTTAATTTTTTTTGTTATTAATATTTTTCTTGACATTTTTAATTTTGTGTAATAATTTAAGATAACACATAATATTAGCATGCCAAAGATTTTGGTAGGACATAAATGAACTAATTTAATTTTAAGACCATTTACGTGCAAATAAATATAATTTATCATTTACCTATACTTAGTTTTCATGACAACGTAAAAAACAAAACGCTTTTTATAGAAGATAATTTTAGCTGCAACTCCGAAAATCAGTGTGAGCATCATTATGATTGCCACGCGCCGCGCCAGAAGCCCAGAACTGCGTACCCCCACAGAGGTACCCCTGAGCCTACGTGACTTCTGGCAGGGCACGTACTACCTACCTAGCCATAATCGATTCACATTATCAATGCATTTGATGACTCAATTTTAATTGAGATCGTTAAAGATTTTGGTAAGTATAAAATAAATAAATTATAGAGAACTGCACTAGTCTCGCTCATCACTCCTTTTTGTGGTGAACTGCGAAGCTAAGCTGAATCATTCTCATGTTGTCTCAAGACTCAAGGCTTTGAAATCTTCGAGAAAGTTTTCAAACTTTAATCCGTTAATTGCCCCAAAGCCATAAACGGCTATGGTGACATTACTATAAATACTGTAATAGGTACCTACCACAGTACCTACTCATTAAATATTTTCACATTGATTAGGAGTCACGTTTTTGGATTCCGACATTATGGCGAATACGAAACCACTAATTTCGTCATGTTCATTTGTTTACTTATTCTGTCCATCGTCACACCATAGTTACTATCATATTTTTTTGTTATCTATAAACTTGGATCTCCTATTGGTACCTATATATTCTAAAAGAAGAGCTAAGAAGAGATACAAAAAAGTCGTAACACCTGGATGGTTCATGCAAGCATTGTTACTGCCGTAACTTGTTGCTCCTAAAAAGCGCAAAGGGAAACTTCTTGTTTGATGTATGCTGCTATACACATAATATGCTGTACAGGATTTCTAAAATGCGATGGCACCCAACCTTAAAACAGACTGCTACAAATAATAAGAAAGAGAATATCAGAATTATTAGACAATTGGTCAAAGGATTGGACAAAGTACTTACCCCAAAGATTTTTCAATTATCAATTGCATCGATTTAGAATCTTAATTTATTACGGCACTATAGATAGACTCACAAACACATTTGGTATATTTGATATATATCTTTAGTCATTCTTGGGAAAAAAAAAATCTTGACAGAAAGAAAGAAAACAAAGTGTTTTTATAGGTTTCCGTTTTACCTGAGATACGGAACCTTAATGAATAGGTAAATAAAATGGTAGGCAAGTACTTAAATAAATATTTTTATTACTTTTAAAGCAGGGAATTTTTAGATTTATTTAGTATTTTTATTGACGGGCAGGATTGGAAACCGCGTCTTTTGCTTTGGGCCGGCAAATGCTATAACCCTCGACCAAATACTAGTATACTAAAAATTTTATAAGTTCTGTAGCGCGAGTGCAGTATCTAACGATACAGTAAGACAAACAAAGTAATTTTAAATATTTAATTATTATTATGAAACACTACACTTACAGTTACGAATTTAAACCAAAAACAGTAATGCTACAGAAATAATGTAACAATGTTAAAAAGGTAGCGCGTTGAAGTCTTTTACATGAGATAATAATCAACGCAGCAGATTTATACTAGTTAATTAGATTAACTTATATAATTTATTTGGTTTAGTAGCTTATTAGGACATAGTCTTCATCTTACATAAATATACAAGTGTGCCGTCATTAGATTTAAAGAGGGTTATTCGGTTTGGTTAATTCTGAAAAAAAAAACTCTTAGCATTACTAAAGGGGCCTGACTGTTAGTGCTGTTAGAGAAAGAGGTTTTTTGTAAAAAATTTTGGTATGGATGATTCAATAGTTTATGACAAAAGGGTAAGGTATTGAACAAGATGTTTTTTTTACTCTTTAATTGTCTAAATCCAAATTTTAAAAAAATAACAGTCGGTAAATTATTTTAATCAATAACACTAGTTTGCAGAGTAAGAGATCGTGAGGTTTTTATTTTCCTTATTAGTTAGGAAAGTACCTAAGTATTATGTTTATAAAATAATTATATAGTTTAATTATGGGCAGGCCATATAGCTCGCAGAACCGATAACCGTTGGGGAATAAAGGTTCTCGAGTGGCGACCACGAACTGGAAAACGAAGTGTAGAACGGCCCCCCACTCGATGGACCGATGACATTAAAGCGGTCGCAGGAAGTCGGTGGATGGTGAAGGCCCAATATCGGTCGTCATGGCGCTCTTTGGGCGAGGCCTATGTCCAGCAGTGGACGTCTATCGGCTGATATGATGATGATGATAATTATCAAACGTGGTGTTTTCCCAATCAATGAGATGAGCTCGACGGCAAATGCAGACCGCAACAGTAATGTAGCCCAACAGTAGCAGCAATGCTACAATTTTTTTTATTTATTATGTTTGACAGTTTTTGTCAGCATTACCCGGACTTTCGTTTCAACAAACGCATAAATGGCGCGCCCGCGAAGATTTCGTACATGTTTGTATGAATCTAGGTTTTGGAAAGGAAGACTACGGCATATAAAATGGTCAAATTGATGAAAGAAGAATGCTCATGGGTCTAAGGAATCTCGTACGATTTTGATTTTGTACGATCTACAAACATTTATTCCGGCTGTCTGGGTATTTTCTATAAATATTATAATAAAAAAATGTATTGTATTAAGTATATATCAGTTCATATATAGATGATGCTGTGTGGATTGTCCAGCAAAAAAAAAAACAGCGAAACTGCGAAACCGCAATAGTTTTGCTGTGTGTTGTACACAGCAAAACTCTGAAGAGGCAAATACCTGACTATGATTTGCCTCTTTCTGACATTATTTTGCTTATCTACTCAGGCGCCGGCGCCGGCGCCGTCAACATCAACCGCCAGTTAGCCGCCATTTCAGAGCGGTTCCGCGTGTGGCATATACCCTGTCCAGGTCCGGTGGCACAGCTAAACTCAAGCAGCAGTTTCGCTGTCTTGGTTTCGCAGCGTAGGTCTGTTACAGGCATAAAAACACAAACATTCGATATAGAATAGATCAGATACTTTTCAGTAGAATTGCCAAGGTATATTTTTCATGATCATAAAATAAAAAAATATATTTTAAAATTCAAGATTTTACGTGAAATGGAACAGGGAATAAAACCATTTCAACACTTTTTTACTTTAATTAAATTCCTTGTTCATAAATCAAATCCCCGACACGAAAATGTCGTAAAAAACTATGAAAATAATTGCTATAATATTTTGATCTTGAGGCATGAAACTTTTTGGTACGATTTTTGGTTATTGTCCTTTGTGAAATATGCAACTGACGTACATAAAATATTCTGCGTGTGTGTGCAAATATATAATAGAGCTTTTTCTAACTAAATTGTCTTTGCGCATCACAAACGGCTACCTTCACGGAAGCCTAGATCCGCCGAGAGAACTATAAATAGATCCCTGGATTGTCTTCGGCTATCATGTCAGAACAACATGGGTCCTCGCAATTTAATTATTTTTCTCGTGTTATTTTAAGTTCTAATGCGTAATTTATCAAATTTAGCTTGTTTGTTTAGCACGAGTGTAAATAATTGAAATAGAAGGGTTTGTACCGCCACCATTTATTTCCAAAAGAGTTGTTTCACGTAGTATGGAGCCTGGCCTTGGTCTTAGTTGGTGAAGGGGTCTAGATAGTTAGATAATCATTAAATAAACTATTTATCACTGTTTATTTATTTTATGTTGGCTTCTTTCATAATCTACAGTAAGTTTATCTTTGTGAAGGAGTGCAACACAATGCAAAACAACATGGCGGGTTTAAAGAACAACTGGGTTATTAGGTACTGTCAAAGTCAAGATGCGTCACGATCATTGGCTAATAGCTCAGACAAATGCTAATAGCTATCATGGCGGACCTCTAGTGTTCCCGTTTTAGGAAACTCAACACAACAAACATTTTTCCTTTGGTTGTCTACTTAAAAATAAAATTGTTTGTTACTGTTAGTCTTATATTTTTTTCAAATTTTTCTAAGTTGTTACAAAGACCTAGGCCACTATGAAATTGGTCCTTGAGTTTGTTTACGATGCCACGCGACAATCAAACTCATCTACTTGACACTGGCGAAATTGTGGCAAATATGCCACAGAGTCCATATTATTATTTTTTTATATTACTCAAGTGGCAACCAAGTGTACGGCCCACTTGATGGTCAGCGGTTACCGTAGCCTATACTGTACGCATGCAACATCGTGTTACCTCCCTGAGACGTTAGATGGTAAGTCTCATGTGCCTGTAATTTCACCGGAAACCATACCCTTCGAACCGGAATACAGCATACAGCATGCGAGCATTACTACTTGGCGGCAGAAATAGGCAGAAATAGGTGGTAGTCCTTCCCCGGAAGAGCTCTATCACAAAGAACTCTACTACTCTCATCTATATACGAAGAAGAAGAAAATAGATCTCTACAACAAAGAGCGACACTACGTCTCTCGTGTTATTGTGATAAGTATACTCGTACGTATCTGACACAGTTACAGCTTTACTTTGGTAACACGATACGTACCTACTGCCAACAGTCCCGTCTGTGGCATCTGGCCGTATTTGTAGGTATATTACAGTACTGGTACAAAATAGTCACGTGATTCCATTGACGTCAATAGTGACCTCTGCCGGCGCGGCGGCATCGCGCTTACCTCCTGCTTATCGAAGTCGAAATACCCTACACATACCTACCTAAATACTACGCATAATGTTTAACAGGCATACCTACTGAACGTTATGGCAATGTGGTTCACACATCCTTATTTAACTTTTAATTATGTAGACCAAAACAAAGAATATTGAATATGAAGTACCTAAACACCTACGAATTTATTTTGTTTCTTATAAAAATTATCAATGTAACGGCAAAACCGATTTAGATGAAACTGGAAGTTTGTATATGCTTATAGGCTACTTTTTTTCTAGGTACGCGAGCTAATAAATAACTTAGTAAAGAGATGTTCCACGAGGTCATCATTTGAATAGGTGACATCCAGTGGCAACATACATTTGAGCTAAGTAAAAGGTTAAAATATCGATAGTTCAAACGCCTTTATTTCTGTTCAGATTCTCTTCCTTTGAATCTGAATCAAAGCCCTAAAATATACAAATGGCATTCTATAAATATGTATTATATAGGAAGCTGATAAATAACTACTTTCACGGAAAAAAAGCATGGACGAATCGAGCCCCTGTAGGTAGGTACAATATCTACTTGATGATATTCAGGATTTGGTTTACGTCTACTTTTGTGCTGGATAAACAGAATACAACTTTTATTTTTGTTACTATTTGTAGGTATTATTGTAGTAAAATACTAAAAAGTGCTGAATATTTTATATCGTAGACTGTGCGTCATACAAAACAACAATACAAACGCACAGTATATATTGACACAGAACAGATAATAGTAATACTTACTATTTACGAGGTAAAAACTTGCAGTAGGTACCTAAGTAATTGTGATTTGGGTGCCCCGGCCTTATAACCTTCTATTTGACACCCTTCAATGGAAATACCGTATATCTGTAAAACAAATTCGAATTCTCAACAAGATTAATCAAGTTCAATAGGTAACTTACCTAATAGCATTGCGTGCGTATGGAAAACCCGTTTTCAAACTGTAGAAAGAAAATGATTTATAAATACCCATTATTTCAGAAATAATGGACATTTTAAATTCGAAGATGCGTGTTTATCGGATAGGCATCGGATCATATTAGTACTAATTTGTTGCTTTGTCTTGTTTTATTATAAAACTATGTTGACCAGATTGTCAATATATCGCCTTCGCCGCACATCAGCTTTTGAGCAAGATATTTTGTCGATAAAGTTATAAGCAGTGAACGCGCCTTCGTCGGCGTAAACTTCAAAGGCCGTAGATAGATAGATAAGACTCAGCCAACCGACAATCTGTATATGCTGACGCCCCGGCGCAGGCGCGGCGCCCCGCGCCGACGAAACGCTCCGATACACTGCGAATACTGCGATGCCGATCTAATGGATTCCTTTAAATTGTACCTACAATAATTCAAAGTTCAAAAAACTGTACCTACCAACGTATTTCAATTTGTTTTTTTTTTACTATAGATAGTTATATATATATATATACGATATTGCTCTCTCGGTATTCATGATAGAATATCGTTAAAGGCAATCTATAAAAAATTTACTAACAGGGAATTTTGAGCACCATACAAACTATAAATATTTAGTTTGCCGGATATCGACAAATATGATCAAACAAACATGCGATACTGGAATTTAACATGTATTTTTCAGCGCTCCCGTGCTTGGAAAGGCACGGTCTCGGCTTTTTCAAAGTTGTTATCCATGACAGAGGCCTTTGGGCGGCCTAAAAATTCTGTCACCAGAGTGGGCTACTAACTCATACGAACATAATTAGTTTACATGTTTTCCGAGAAAACGAGATGCATAATCCAGTTCTAAAGAAGCAATAAAACTTGTCATCATGTTTCGTTCATTCTGCGCTCGAAATGAGCGCAAAATGAATTTCACATTTTCACATTTCACATTTTCAGTTCATCATAGTTTTTCTTTCACCAAACTTCTCTTTCGCCGAACATCCACCGAGCATTAATTTGAATAGAGTTCAGTTAGTAAGCCTTTATTAGACTTTTTCGTCCTCCATTAGAAAGAAAAGTTTTTTAATAAACTGTATCCATCGTGCCTAAATTGGTCAAAAGTTTTACTCAGCAAGCGCATTTCAAAACCCTGAGAGCAAGAATATTTCAGAAGCTTCAGGGTTAGGTATTTAATTGCCATATTACGTAGTCGGATGATCCTAAGTAGGTATTATGAACACTGTAGAACTGCGAAGAAGACATTTTCTAAACCAAATATAACCTTTTAAATATATAATTGAAATATAAACACGAGAAAGTTTGGTTGACAACAATGTCAACCAAACTTTCAATGAAATATTTAATACGCTTTATTTTTCTCACTGCTTAAACCTTTCTTGGACTCCTGAAAATATTTAGCCAACTCGGTCAAGCCGTTTTCGAGTGTTAGCGACTAACGAAGAGCAAACTATATTATAAGTTACCACAGCTACTTTCACAAACAATCAGGCCAAAATCTACTACTGAAAATATTTTTAAAAGGCAAACAAACAAAATTATATAAAAAGGTTAAGTAGACAAAATTATACAGGAGTATCGAAAACATGACGACTTTCGCTTTATATTTACAATAATTAAGCAGGTAAATGTTGTTTTCACGTTTTCACTGACTATATTTTGGAATTGCAAAAAGATAAAAAACAAAAATTTTAGATCTGTTGCGGATTTCTTTTATTCATGTAGATGAAGTATTTTTGTTATTTCACGACCTCGGCAACGCGGTTGAGAAGCGAGTGGTTGCGGGTCTGATTCCCACCACGGCGAAAATTTATGCATGATCTGCAAATAAATCTGTTCGGAATTTTGATATTTCTGAGTATTATCTTTACAAATAGTATTTACTAAAAAGTATAAGACAGTACTACATTTTTCTATTATTATTATATCAGTTATGTTTTCTGGTTCCTTTAGTACTAGAGCTTTGCTTAGTTTTACGCTAGATGGCGCTGTGTAAAATGTCCGCCAATGGTGTCAATTCTGTTAAAACATTTTCTAAACTAATAATTGTTGCCGTCCTTTTCTAATGAATTAAAATACAAAGGACCGCGATACTTTTAGTTAGCTATGTTTAAAACATGCCACAAGAGAATCGACATCAATATATTTATTATTTAGATCAGATTTCCATAAAGGTTGTCGCATCGGGTTTTTTAAACCTCAAGAACCTATTTCAGAAATTCATACGGGTCTAAGTAATCGACGTCATAGATAATCGAAACACCACTTAGCTCGTGACACGTGATTTTGGCAATCAATTTACTTAAATTAAACCAAAGCTCCTCAAGAATATAACGGTGCATTGGTTACTAGGACCAAGCGCAAACTATCTCGTTTTAACATATGAATTATAGCCGATCTGTCACAGCTTCGCACGGCTGCAATGAAAACATAAGCACCCGTGCGAAGCCGGGGCTGGTTGCTAGTAATAAATATAGCCTTTGTTACTCGGGGATAAAATAGTATTCTAATGGTGAATGAATTTTTTGAAATCGGACCAGTAGTTTTTGAGTTTATTCGTAACAAACAAAAATACAAAATTAAAAAAAGATTATTAGTATAGATTTATTACCACATTCTCATCTCCAGATCTTTCAAAGACGACGCTTTAATTAGCAGCTTGCATCAATGTAAAATAATATCATTTTAGATATTTAATTTGAATTTAATATAAGAAATTACTTTTGACCTTTTTGTTAATGTTTTATATAGGATCTATTATATTTAATTTTAGCAACTTTATTACAATTTACAGTTGCCAATTAAACTAAATGCCCAGCCTATTTGTTTGTATTTAACTATACTAAATTTAGGGTCCACAGCTAAGACGAAATACATTTTCTAGAAATACCGTTCGATCACGTGCAGTGTTTACGGCTGAAAGAATTAGAATAAGATATTACTTAGGTATGCATAGTGAATTAATGTAAAACGTGATTGGCTACATACGATACGTGCAGTCGGTCGGGCCCGGTCACTCACCGCCTTCCAAAAACATACTACGAGAAATACTATCTCTAGATGTTTTTTAGACGCAAGCAAGCGTACGGCCCACTGGATGGTAAGCGGTTACCGTAGCCTATGGTAAGTTGTCCTAGACATAACTACATTTTATATTTATTTTAGAAAAAAAAATCTCTATCTAAATGAATTAAACAGCTCAATAATTAATTAAGCAGGCTTTAAATCAGCCTTTTTTTAGTCTAGCTGCTAGACTCTAGCCTAGCACAACTAAGTCGTCATTGTGATCACGATCTTCAGTCATGAAGTATATATTATTTGTTGAGAAAAGTAACATTTATGGCACATACCTAATACTGAGTTAATTAAGATAAGTAGTAAATATTAGAAATTTAAAAAAAAAACTAATTAAGAACCGTAAAAGCGTGTCATAACACCAAAATAGCTATAAAAGTAAATAAAGTACAAAATTAACTAAGTAAATGAAGTTGATTGCATCCTTTGGACCCATGGTTCGTGAAGTAAGAGGTTACGGGGACAAATGTTTGCATTGGGGTTCTGTTGATTGACATAACGGTTTTGGTCCTAATATCACAAGACATAACACGCTAGTCCTAAAATAAAATATAATGTTAAATTCCAATAAAAAGAATTAAATTCAAATAAAAATTATAATTGCTTATAGGTGTAGGTATTATTGTTATAGCTAGCTATCATTAGGACAATGTAATATTTGTGGTACTACCACAAACAATATGAGAATCAAAATGAGTACCTAATAAAGATAGATAGATAGATAGATAGATAGATAGATAGATAGATAGATAGATAGATCTATCAAAATGAGTACCTAATAAAGATGTTATGTTAAGGAACCGTTTGCATTATATGATGTGCAAATATTAGTATATTTGTAAATATTCGTTCCTGGTTTAAATGTTGACAGTTTTGTAGTATTATGTAAGTACTTGTAATTTCCTGATACCCACGACACAGGGGACTATGAGGGATCATGACTATGTATGTGAATATTGAATGTGTTATGCTATGTACCTAACAATGTACACACAACATTGACATTAATATTAGGATCTTCCTTATTCGAATATTCATATTTTATCAATGATAGTAAAATCAACTCCGTAAAATCAATATGAAAATAGGCCTTGCCTGACGTGACCCCACAGTAGTAGGAACTTTGACAGTCCTAGTGTTAGAGGAATTCCTATGTTTGCTTGCGCTGAACCTATTAGATTACTAGGTGCCACGTCAAACCAATTCAAAATGTAGGTACATAAGTAAATATTATGCCCACTTACCTATCATAATATTATAAAAAACGTTCCTATTGCTCTTGTGTGGACTACTCGATTAAGTAAGTAATATGAAAACAACTTATGAAGAACTTACATTACTACTATGGAAGTTTTGTTGAGATTATTTCCTTGTTTACATAAAATAGCCCAATAGATAACGTTGGTTTTATATTTTCAACTGCTACGTTATTTTTGTATTATTTTCCTTGCAGTTCCAAGAGGTTAATTCTATTGGCTTAGGTCTATGCGTAGTACTAATATCTGTTCTGTGGTATAGATAAAATAAATACTATAATATGCCCGTTTGCTGCACCCCTAGCATGGCGATTTCAACTCTACTCTAGAAATAGACAACAATTTCTTGTCTTCTGATTTTCTCACATGCATGCTGAACGAATTTGTGTCTGAGAGAATCAAAGTTGAATTTTCAACATTAAATTAAAAATCAAAAAACTTACAAGGACTAAGTTTTCAATTACGATAGCCTTTTAAGTTGTAACTATCGTATGGTATTGTATCGTAGATGCCGTGTCGTGTCGTGTCGTGTCGTGACGTGGCGTGGCTGTGCTGTGCTGTGCAGTGCGGTGCGGTGCGGTGCTGTGCTGTGTGGTGCGGTGCGGGGGGTGTCGCCACACCACACCACACCTCCACGCCACACCATTCCACGACACGCCACACCACACTATACCATACCATACGATACGATACGATACGATAAGTGAAATTGCACTGACAGGATAACGAGCGCCGTGCCATGCCAGGCAGATATTAGTACGTCACACTGCAAATGTATGTGACGTTTTAACATCACATGAACAAAATCTCATGAAGAAGTCACATGAGTCTGTAGTGAGGTCTGTAGGCTGCAATATAATTTCCGCGAAAAAATGCTTTCACGATTGTATCTGTCAATGCGATTACTGTCAACATAAAACGTTTCGTTTACGGCATTGTCGTTCAGCAAAAAAAAAAATCACTTCACTTAATTTTTTCGGAGTAACAGTATTTTTAATTACTTATAATAATCTAATTAAATAAATTAGAAAATAGTAGGTAGGGATTAGAACTAGATCATTTTAGATCATAGATAAATTTTCTAGGAGTTTTCGGTCATTTCTTTATACAACGCACCAACGACATAGTAATAATCGGTACCATCAATCTAAAAGTATACCTACTATATGTATATTATGCTACATAGTATTTGTGACGTCACCCTACAAAAAAGGCCCTGCCTGAAAACCAGCGCTGATTTGCGTTGTTCCACCACGCAAATCAGCATTAAGCTGAGTCAGGACCTATTTGACACCACTCATGTGACACAGAGCGAGCATAGTTGGTACCTGCCTTGTGCATGTACTTAATGGTAAATAATAATAATAATAATAATTTCTTCTTCTTCTTATTTTGTAATTTTGTTTTTAGTATTATTATTATTATTATTATTTTCCAAATTCATGTTTTTAAGTAGGTACTGTAAGCTGTATGTTTTTTATTGTTTTTTTTTTATTTATTTTTTATATTTGTATCATTTCAGTTCTGTTGTCTTTGTCTTTGTCTTTGTGCTGTCAAATAAATTATTTCTTTCTTTCTTTCTTTCTTTCTATATATTATATTAAAGAGACTCACCTTAATACTGACTGCATGTTTGTCTTTCCTGTGTTTTTCTTTCCGAATCGCTTTGATGCTATTCCTGAACTGAAACAAGAAAAAATGTTAGTTATTTTTGACTATGTTTCCGTAAACAAAACCTTTGTATTCGGTGCTCATGCTAAGGGGTATAAGTGGAATAAAGCTGTGTTACTATGATACCTACCCAAAGTTTTTTCAAGCATTATGTCTAAATGTTTTAGGTATATTTTCGGATGAGCGTTTTTCGTACCGGAGAATTTATTTATTTTTCCCTTTAGATCTTTTTGTGCTTTCATCAGCTAAACAATAAATATTTTATTATTTCTTCTTATTTCAAGCCGTTGGAGAGCGAAGGCAATGGATTATAATTATTTAATATTAGTACAAGACTTCTAAATATCTGTTCTGTGGTAAAGGTGTGGTAAAGGGTTGTAATTTTATAGAATAGGTAAGCAGGTAACTATATAAGTATATTCGTAAATCGTACGAGAACAAATCTTATTTACCACCTTACAAAGACATTGATTCGTGTCTTTGCCTACTTATATACATGATATAATTATGTAAGTAATCTAAAGAGCTAGTAAATTCTTACCGCGCAGTGAAAGCAGCTGAACAATGTCGAAGATGCAACACCATCGACGCCAACGGGAGCGGCTGCCGTCTCGCAGGGATCACATGGAGTACCATTCACAACCTGATGATATTAAAATATAGTATATTCAAGATATAGCAATATCGTATATATATATATATTTCAAGAGTAGTAGAGAGTTTTTTGTGATAGAGCTCGTCCGGGGAAGGACTACCACCATACCTATTTCTGCCGCCAAGCAGTAATGCTCGCATTGCTGTGTTCCGGTGTGAAGGGTATGGATTCCGGTGAAATTACTGGCACATGAGGCTTTAGCCTTAAGGTGGCAACCCGCGAGGAATACCTCTCGTATTGCAAGCGTCCATAGGCTGCGGTAACCGCTTACCATCTTGTGGGCCGTACACTTGGTTGCCACTTCAGTTGGATAACAAAAAATTATAGCATTACAGGAAAAGCTATTGGCCTATTTCCTATATTTCCACATATCAGAGTATAAAATCGTTATGAAATAGGCTGGCTAATTCTGTTAATCAACGCTAAACCGCGCTAAAAGAATAAGACCACACAAATTTCCTTTCGTTCTGACTCTAGAGGAGCACTTTATAGGGTATTTAACCTCCAAGGACGTGCAGCTTAGAGTTCCTAATAATAAACCATTTCCGGCGAATGATTAGGAACGTGGTGGTTCACTAGACAACAATAAATGTAGTTACAGCCACAATAAGACGAACAGAACCTTTGACAACCCTAATCATCAGGTGCCTACATCCAAGACATTGTAGATATACTTACTTCTAAAACTAAATCAGCGTTTACAAAACTGAAAAAAAAGACACTACTACCTACACATTATTTGTACATACTTAATATAGATGTTATTGTCAAAATACGTTTATTAGTTACAAAACATGACTTTGACAAAAGTGTTATGATTAGTGTGTTATGAATAAGCCTTGAAATAGCAAGACAGATGTGGTTACAGAGTAAGTAGATACTACTACTCTAGCGGGAAAGGAGCAGCTTGCTATATTTGGATTCACACAATCACTAGTAATTGAAATTATTGAGTTGCTTCATACATATGAGTCAACAAAATACATCAATAATTTAAATTACAGCATTGATCGAATACCTTATTCAGACAGTATTGCTGATCTAATATGTTAGATCAACATATTATAAGAGCGATACTCATTTGAAAATTAATTGGTGTAAGTGCTCATCAGTATATTTTACTGGTCTAGACAAATAAGTAGTTAGGAGCATTGCAGATTTTTTTCAAAATCATAAAAATAAAGAATCTCTTGGTTGGAGCACACGAGTGTCAATCGAAACCGGACGCGTACATACGTAAATATTGAATCATGTTCGATAAAACGGGTTGAATGCACCGATCTGCGGCGTCGCGACCTTGTCGATGCGCACACGCATGGCGACGCGCTCCGATAACGACGCTCTCGCCGCGCCGCTTACCGGTTCGAATCACCTACATCCACTCACCACATTAGCGTCTGCACTTCCCTCGCTCCTGTACAGAGCGGAGAAGCTCTCCGGAGGAAAACTGAACTGCACCGACGACATATCCCTCAAAACGCACTGCACTGCACAATAGAAACGAGCTTGCACCGCAAAATAAGATGCACTGTCACCGCACAAAACCGACGCGAATTCATAACTGGCACAAATACAGCGTGCGATGGAACGGGCGAGCCTCGAAGACACTGGTTACTCGGATTATAACCCTTCAAGGCGATAACGGACAACGCAAACTTTGTACAATCGGTACCTAGGTATTGGCGTGCGCAATTGTGCGCTATCGGCGCGTTGAGCCGACTTGAGCCTTATCGCGGAACCGGCTGCGTGACGACTGGCCTGGCCGAGCTGAGTATTTGCTGACAACTTGGAGCTGCGGGTACGCCTTCCTTCTCCCGTTTATTTATATTACAAGTACCGGCACAGCGTTCAATAAATAAACAATGAACGTCAATGTACATGAAGTCTACATTGGTAATGATGAAAATAGGTATACATGTAAATTATAAATGGTAAGTAGCTCCGAATGAACAGTTTTAAACAATGACTTCTAAATCAGTCGAAACTAGTTTTTTAAGACGTAAACTTCGAAATGGTTTTTTATTAAAGTGAGAATCTTAGAGATTACCTTACCTACATTATCTGGACTAGATAACAAATGTTTAACAAAAAAGATATGATTCTATGCTAACAAACTGCCAAAAACCTGCACAAATAAAAAAGCTTCGATAATTTTGTACCCTACATCAAAGGGGTAATAAAACTACGGTCTTAAAAATAAATAAATATTTATTTCATAAATCAGTTCATCAGTCGTTTCTTGCACTAAAGTTACATTTCATTGATATTGGTCCCGAAGATATTGAGCAAGTGCTAATTACTAAAGCAAACCAAATTGGTCACTCGAAAAATGATGTCCAAAACTAATCAGGCAGATAAAAAGTTTGTAAATATTCACGATTCCAAGTTCGTACTATTCCGTTTATGGCAAAATAGCAATCGTCCTTTTACACTGTATATTGCGAAAACTTGAAAACTAGATCGTCTAAGATAAACATTGCTGTTACTGCCGATATCAACATCAACATCAGTTTTCAAACAGTCATGAGGTTGAATCTATCGAGCTATAAGCATATTTGAGGCAGACTGAGTGTAGCAAGGGTAGAATTATTTTGCTTCAAAATGTCACATAAATTTTGAGCACAGTAATGTTCTAATCAAGTGGTCTGCAAGACCGTATTGGTGTATGTAAGTATTTGAAGCATCCGTTCGCTGGCAGGGTCTCTCGGGCCGCGCAGCGCGGCTGCGACCCCGGCACTCCTTAGCAGCAACTTGGCCTAAGGAAAAACAGGTTCGTTAGCATATTTTATGATATTGCATTGTAAACTTTGCTGATAGCGTTTACCAAGGTAAACGATGAATAAGAACGCTTTAAGTAGTTTCAATGCATTAATGTGTTCCGGTTTTCTATGAAATTAACGGCACATTGTGATTTACTATTCAGTAATTTGTCAGGGTCTTATACCACGTCTGAGGCAGTAGGTATTTCAAGTGTTATTGTTCACTAATGTAGAGGATATCGGTACGGCGCCGTATCGGTAAACAAAAAATCTGACTAAATTGAGGCAAACAGGCTTTTTATTCTTGACACAGTAAACTTGTCTAAAACTTGTTAGTATCAAAAACAAGACGCACTAATTTCGGAATGATCTTTGAAATATGTTTTTGAAATTCTTTGATGTTTTGTTCGTCCAAATTTGGTCCAATGATTATTTTTGATTACAGTAGATTACACACAACACAAACATTCATTAATCTAGCAAGTTGTTAAAAGCTCGTAGTTCGTCTTATAGTTTTTGTCTACTAAACAGAGTTTATTCTGTAACTGCGGCAATACGCCTTTACAGTTCCAATCCAGTTTTTTTTTAATTAATTTTTGCCTAAGGTCACTCGAAAAGCTAAATATGAAATATGATTGTGCACGTTATCGCTTGTCCAATGACTTCTGGGCAAAGATATTAAAAAACCAACAGACTGGGTCCCCTACGACAGACGACTACATCGCGCCAGACCTTAGGCTAAGATGACGGGATGACCTGAAAAGCACATGACCGTAATAAATGGAAGCCTCCCCCCCCCCCTTTAATTTTTTACGGTAATTTAGTAAAATAATAGGGAGAACTTTGCCCTGAAGTGGGATGATGCAGGCTAAAAACAAAAATACTTTAACTTAATGATGAGTTCAAGGTTCAAGGATTTCGGTTCAAAACCGAAATCACCAAAATAGATAAATGAATCGCAGACTGTGCGTAATAAAAATTAAATTGCAAGTACAAATACATTACCTATGTAATTTAATTGTCTCACTAAACTAAGCAAATATTTGAACATTTTAGTGTCGTGTTTTTATTATTGTGCTAATGTGCTTGCGACAATTTAAGGCCTGTCATAATTATTTTTATTTTTAATTTTATTATATTTATTATCTAAATCTACAGCTTTGCACGAAACTTACAGCCAAACTGATTTACATTTTTATACAAAGGCTGAGCCTTAACGTGCCCTCCGAAGCCCAGGAGTGCTCGATTAAAATTACCACTGACGGTCACTCATTTAAATGATGACCCTGCGGAACAGTGCATAACTTCGTTGATCCTAGTGAGGCTTACCTTGTGATTGTTAGCGGCTAGGGCCCACACCGCGCGCGCTGCGGAGATGATTTCCGCAGTGTCACCGCTCAATAGCGTTCCTGACAGTAGCTCCAAAAGATCAGCTGCCAGAGAAACAACATTTTTGTAATTTTCTATCTAAGCCTAAGTGGGAATAACATTGAATATCTAATAAAAACAGTGCGTATAACATTTTTAAATGAGCATCTATCAAAAACATGTCAATACTCTTCTTATTTATATGTTATTGAATCATGTTGGATTGCAACTAAACCATTATGTTTATTACAAATCGAATGCTGCAGAACTGTCGATGAAACAGAGAATCTTGCTAAAACCAGTGAGGTACTAAAGGCCGTATAGGTAAGATATTTCGAAAGTGCAATCACAGAGTATACAATATAGGCTCTGTAAACATACAATTAAATGGCGGCGGTCTCATTCAAAGTTTAATTCAAGGCCTGATTGACCTATTAAAAGGCCATGTTTTTTTTTCACTATATAAAGGGTAATCAGCGTTTTTGAAAATAAGTAAAAAACATGTTTATTAGCTCAAAACCCGCGTTTGCATACAAGGTGATTTTGTAACTCAGTAACGTACGACAATATAAGCTATTATTTATTTAGCTTATTTGAACATTCTATCAGTTTATGTTTACTTAAAAAACCGCAAAACGTTTAACAACTTGTTGTGTACAACCACAGAGTAATAGTACAACTGTGTAATAAAGTTTTAGTATCCAGACGCTTCATACTCAGTTTTATTGGTTGGATAACATTGGTAATTATTGGTCAGATATTAGTGGTAGTGGAGTCCACAAAGAATTTTAGTTTTTTTGAATGATGAACACACAAAAAATATTTAATTATATCATACTATAGACCCGGCGCGGTTTCACTCGCGTTATTTTTTTTGTAATATTTTAAAATTTCTCACCGTTTTAACCTTGAACGTTGAAACCCTGAACGTTTCAAGACCAAAATTAGGTAAATCGGTCCAGCCGTTGTCAAGTTTTGTCAAGCGAGCCTAACGCACAGCAGTTCATTTTTATTATATAAGATTACCTAACAAAAAAATCACCAAAATAAATTCATAATAATTGGTGGAATAATCGTGTAACAAACATACAAAAAAAACATAGTCGAATTGAGAACCTCCTCTTTTTGAAGTCTGTCGAAAATACCAGTTTCAAAAGCTTTTGTCTACTCTTCCGTAAAGAAAAATCTTTTCTACGGTGCTAATGCTGGCCCGACAGCCCTCACTATAGGTAGAGATAAATTAGTCGAAAAACTGCATGCTCACTCCAAAAACTGCTATTGTTGTCACATTCAAATCTGTGACAAACACGGTGGAGGGGCGGCGTGCAGTTTTATGATTCTTAATCTTTGATTGGCTCTTAATGACTAAAGCGATGTCTAAATTATTGAAACAAAGCTGTTGCTTCTTCAATAAATAAATAAATAGAAGAATTGTTCTTAACTACAAAAGCGATGTCTAAATTATTGAAACAAAGCTGTTGCAAAAAAGTTCATATGAGTCAGTGGTCAACTCTGGTGACGGAGTTTCTATGCCGCCCGAAGGTCTTTGTCATGGCCTGACAACTTTGAAAAAGCCGGGCCTGACTGCTTAACGTGCCCTCCAAAGCACGGAAGCGCTCACTTAAAATATAACAAGTTAGCCAGCTATGTTACGAGCAAATTAAATCAAAATATCTGTACTCACGTGATTGCAGGAAAGTGAGGCGGTGGTGCGTGGCGGCGTGCGCGAGCGCGGGCATGAGGCGCGCGCGCAGGAGCGGCGGCAGCGCGGGCAGCGCGCCCGCCGCCGCCAGCAGCGCCGCGCCGCCGTCCGCCGCCGCCGCCAGCGCGCCGCACAGCGCCGCCCACGCCGAGCCCGCGCCGCTGCACCCGAGCGACCGCCCGCGCACGCATAGCTTGAACATGCTCGACATCACCTCACTCTGGTGGACGAAACCTTTTGTTAAAACATCTGTATCATTAGTGTGATCTATTATAGCGATAGCTCTGGTATTGCAAGCGTCCATCGGCTGCGGTAACCGCTTACCATCTTGTGAGCCGTACGCTTGGTTGCCACTTCAGTTGTATAAAAAAAAACTTCTATCATCGTTTTGCTCATTGGCATAAGAGTGACAGGGAAAGACAATTCTTAGAAAGTCGCTAAAATGACAGTTTTTTTATGAATAGTTTGCGTGTTTTTTTTATTGAATCAAAAACTAGCCGAACCATTTTTTGCCTGATGAAAAGCCAATACTCAATTACTCAATTCATTTATTGTTCTCATATGGTTGGTTCCTTACAGCCACGTTCAGACATGGTCAGCTATGGCAACTGCTGTGTGGTTTAAAATTCATGAACTACACTGCACAACAAGTTTTTTTTTATGTCAGCAGTCAAATAAAATTAAACTTGTTCCCAGTGCGCTAGGAAAGTCTGATCATAACAGTTGCAGACCCCGTCTTTAGGTTACATTGTTATGTTACCTTGAGTATGAGCGAGCGGCAGTGATGGTGCGGGACGCAGTGCCGGATGGTGTGTAGCGAGAGCAGCAGTAAAGCGTCGCTGCGCGGCCGCGACTGCAGCGCGCTCTCGCGGACGCACAACGCACATACTTCGCCGATCAGACTGTGCCCGCTCACGCAAACGCACATCGCACTCCACGCTAAAATTAACAGTCTACTTTGTTAGCCTAGCTAGCTAAGTTCTTAACAGATTAACAAAGTTATGCACTGTTCCGCGTAGTCATTTGGATGGGTGACCGCCAGTGGCAAATTCAACTGAGCGCTCCCGTGCTTCGGAAGGCACGTTAAGCAGTCGGCCCCGGCTTTTTCAAAGTTGTTAGGCCATGACAGAAACCTTCGAGCGTCCTAGAAACTCTGTCACTAGAGTTGGCCACTGACTCATACGAACTTACTTAGTTACTACATGTTACATGTGTACATAATACTTAGTACATAATAGGTCTCCCACCGTGGCACTAGACGCAGTGGTAGACAGTAATAATATATAACTGTGTGCCCCCATTTATCATACGTGGGGTCGGTAGCCATAAGTGTTACCGTCACTGCTTAGAGGTTTTTTGAGGAGACAGACAGTAATAAATCTGAAGTATAAGAGTTCTCTGTGATAAACTCTCCCGGGGAAGTAATAACGCTGTTAGTTTGTGCCGCCAAGCAGTAATTACTGCATTGTTTTTCGGTTCGAAGGGTTGGTTGCTGGTAAAATTATGGGCACATGAGACTTTGATATAGTTCTCAGGGTAACAATGGGCGAGTGATACCTCAGTATTTTGCAAGCGTCTGCTGGCTGTAACCATTTTACATCAAGTGAACCGTATGCTCCTTGTGGTATAGAAATCCTATACATATAGTACATTTTAATGAACATTCTGTTTATACTTTGGAGTAGTAAGAATTGCCGTGCCGACAGTATTATATTCTTATAATCTAGATTTAATTAGCAATGTCATAAGATATTTTCAAATTCACTCACCTTTCGGACACTCATTAGTGAAAGTAAATAACAAATGCATGACAGCATTTCTCAGCTGATCCGTCATCATGCACCAAACCCACAGTCGGTTTAAGGAAGCAACCATATTCTCATCGGCGAAGTTGTCCTTAGCGGCGGAGCAGTCGACCATTAAGCAGTCTATCACGGTTAGCAACCAGTACAGAGTGCGTAAGACTGGGTTCTGTACAAAAAATTTTAACTAGAACAGCGTGGCTTCCTTAATGATTTGAAGCGTAAAATGAAAATATTTCTCGAGTGTCACCCATTTTACCACGTCAGCGAGTGCTGATGTGATAGATATGGGTGATACAATATAAACAAATCAGAAAATGTACACGAATTATACTGTTCATTTCACGAAATATACTTATATTTCGTGTACATTTCCTGATTTGTATAGGGGTAGTGCCTGCTGCTAGTAGCCTATTACCATTGCTATTAATGAAGCTATACCTACCTACATACAGCATCTAGATATATTTATTTTTAAGCATGAGTTTAAATAAAGTAGCTATGGTTCAATGTACCTACCTATTTGACATGCCAATGTTATGCAATGTAACGCTATGGTAAATAAATGAATATCTGAATATCTGCACTTCAACATCGAAAATCGAAAAGCAAACGCGTCGCATTCACTCACCACACGCATGGTTTGTGTACGTAAACGGTGCTGTTGTATGTGTGAGTTTCATGGTTGGCCCCTATTATTGCAAGAACAGTAAAATTTCGCTCGCGCTGTCATGCGCGCGCTGTGGACCAACACAAAAACCAAATAAACGCGTGCTTTAGGGTTCTATATTAGCTTCAGTGCCGGCGAAAGGCAAAATGAATTGAAATGTTTATAGGAGTCCAAGGAAGGTTTAAACGGTGAGAAATTGCGAAAAAAATAAAGTGAAACCGCGCCGGGTTCAGCTACTCTTAGATATTTATCGTACTATCTTATCTTATCTGTTACTAACAGTGTCGGCTTGTCGCAGCGCGTCAACCGGCTTGCCTCGCACCGACAGTTGGTCCCTCACGGCGTGCAGCGCGCACAGCAATGTCCTCGGGAACTGTCGATGGCTGTAGTACAGGCGACCGCGCGGGCTGCACGCCGCTACGGACGCGATGCACGAGCAAACGCGACTCCAACGCTCATCTGCAATTTTTTTTTATATAAAGAATGGCTCACAGTAGAACGTGCCGGGCCCGAGCCGAGTGCCAGCCGAGTGTCGGCAATGGTAGGGTCAACTAATCGGCGCGAGCGTCGGCAATGGCATCATTCATCAACGAATGGGCCGATTCGCGAACGGGGCACTCTACGAAATGCTTACGGTTTTAGGATTTTCCGAAAGAGACATTACCCTCCTAATCGCTTTTCTCGAAACAATTCACTTCGTTGTGGATAAAACTACAAGCCTGAGTTTTCAGTAACCAAGCAGGCATTGTTTAAACACGGTATCTGCCAAGGCAATCTATTAATTCAAAACATGAAAAAAATTTAAAATGTATATACCGACTTGGTATGGATCTATACCGATACATGGATCTCACAACTTTTTACGGTAGAAGAACTGAGTTGCGAGACTTGGTACCGTATTTCCGCTATGAAGCAAAAGCTATTTTATTATGTGCAACTCGGGAAACATCTCAAATTAATTACCAATTGTTCCGAGTTCCAGCAACATAATAATAACCAAACTTATGATAATTTAATCGTACCTTGACTTGTCTGATACTTCTTATTCTCCAGAGATATTTTATTATACAGATTCATCAGGGTCTTGCAAAACTCTTCCGTCATATACTCGGGCTGACAATCTTCATTTCGTCCGCTATCGCCGGCGCAATACTTGTCTCCTGCTCTATCGAAGGGTGATTTCAGATTGTCGTAGAATTGTACACAGGACTCGTCTTTTGTCTTGTCTGCGTGCTTCTTGTTCATTGCTGATTGTGTCAGCTGCGTGAGGCAGTATAGTCCGGAGTCTTGTAATTCTGGAACATTAAATTTCACATCTAGATTCATCATTCATTTATTAGTTCATTAAAATCGTTAATCTACTAAAATCTAGAATCATTAATCGTCTAAAATCTATAATCGTTAATCTACTAACATTTACAATAAATTTATAATCATCAATAATGGTAATGAACGAACCTGTGTCATCACTCTCCAGACACTGCAGCAGTAGGAACAGCAAGGAGTCAGACGGTTCCTCTCTCAGGAATCTCCACACGCTGTCAACAGACGACCTCTCCGCGAGTAGAGAGGCCAGTAGTAGCAACGCTTGGCTTTTTGCCGCGAAGCAATCTGGGTACAGCTCATCTAAAATTATTTTTTCAAGGTTTTTTCTAAGGAATAGGTCTAGAACACTGGTGATCCAGCGGTAGTGACCCCGTCTTCCGATCCTAAGGTCTAAACCCGATCGTGTACCAATTTTTCTATTCCAAAAAATGTATGTGCGCAACGCAGGTGCTCTCGGTGAAGTAACAACGCGAGGAAACCTGCATGCACAAGAACTAAAGCCGAAAGACATGTGCTTTACCAATCCGCATTGGGTCCGCGTGGTGGATTAAGACCTAATTCCTCTCGCTCGAGAGTAGACCAATGTTTAAGCAGTTGGAATATTAGAAGGCTGTCATGACTAGGGTATAATGACGAAGTCTGTCCAGCGGGCTAGAGTTGGCCACTGACTTACACGAACTTACTAAGATCAAATGCATATTCGTATAATAATGGATTCTATAAATCTAAAAAACCGATTGTGTCCATAATTTTATTTGTATTGTATTTTGTACCAGACGAAAAGCGTGAATTTGTACAAGGTGTTGTCGGACAATAACTTTTGGAGCTTTTCCTCACAACTATACCTAATACACTGAACCTATGCACTGAAAATAATAACTAAAAACTCATTACATACTCGCAATCATTACTAATTTAAGGAGAATTATGTTAGGTGTGGTTAGGCATAATACTGATTACGAATTACGATATATCCGCCGCCGTCCATTGTACAATCCACTAGTTGCCAGTACGTACTAGAAAATATATTTGTTATGAATGGATCATTCACATATAAACCCCTTGATATAGATAAAAACAATTTATTTATTGGACAGAAAGTTACTACAAGTTGATGCCATTTATGGGCCAATATCACTGAAGTCATGATATAAATTAACTGATTGTGAGTCATGTTATTATAAACAATATTAGGTGGAAGCGTAAACAAGTTAGGTTGGAACCCGAAATATACCAGATACCAATCCACCAGGATGCTGCCGACTGTACTATTCATTAACTCTCATTCCGAAGCAAAATTAAGAGAATATAAAATGTACCTTCTCCAAATGGGGTTAAGGTCGACATTAGGTTGTGCAGGCAGTCCTTAGTACTGGACAGGGAGACGCGCACACATTTGTGCGACGCCACAGCGACAAGCGATTTACATGCAGCAGTGCGGACACGGTACACTTCCTTAGGAGGACCATTCTGCAATGATGCGCATCTGTAAAGTTTTTTAAAGGAAGATCAAATTATGCAATTGAATAGAATAGAAGAAACATTATTTGACTTAGGCTAAGGTTTACCTACAAAAAAAGAAACATAACAAAAAAACCTTGTGCCAGCATGTGGTGGGTAGGTTTCTTAGCCGACCAAATATACCTTTTATTTCATTAGTATTTCTTAGTGCTTGGCTCATAGTATTGCAAACAGACAGAGGACGAATAAATAAAACTCGTTTGACAGTGAAATCGTTAACCCTAACATATTGATTACGATTGTCAAACAAGTTTTTCGTGAATCGCCTTATCCGCTTTGACCGCACTCCGATAAGGTACCTTCAGATACGCTGTACACTTCCCTAAACGGTTATTACCTGAACAGAAGTCGATACAGGCCCTGTCCATTCCATTTCTGCACCGGGCAGCGATTGAAAGCGCAGACATTGGTCAACAATTCCGCTATCGCCGCCACAAGGGACGCAGTCGGAGGCACATTTCCTTGGTAACTCAGAACGGGCGACAATAAAACCTCCCCGCATTTCTGCGCGCGCACTTCAAGCTCTGAACGCCGCTCAAGTACCGATAAGGATATATTGGGCTCTGAAATAGTACGATCATCTTCATTAGAGAGACTTGAAAAGCTTATTTTTATCTAAGGTAGGTACTGTTAGTCTCTTTCCGTATCAGCTGTTTTTTTTTGGTTACCATGTAGAATTTTAGCATCTCGGACATGACTGTTACCTCTATTTTTATGTTTATATATTTCACAGTGCAAGTAAATAAGCAGTTACACTTGAGAAAACTGCATGTTATAGTCTAACGACACATTAATTTGTAAGAATAACGAAATAAGAAGATAAACGGTGTTATGTGATGAACTTGACAGCATTCTATAACTACATTACCAAACATGGTCTGCGATTAGCGGTCAGTGTTCGCGAATGGGAGTCGTTCAATTATTTTTATTACACCGCGATTATAGTAACATCGCTTACGCAGAACAATACGATTAAAATTCCATGCATACATCATCTACATCTATAGGAGTATCTTTATTCAAAGGCTTTATGGTTTATGTTAATTTACATGTAGTTAAAAATAAACATTCCATTCCATTCTTGATTTATTCCATTATGTTACTGACTTATGTTAGATGCGACCAAACTCGAATTAGCACTATTCTCCAAATAAATCGTGGTTATTCGAGAGTAAACTGACATATTACTTGTATTTGACATTTCTTATTCCCCAGGATAGTTATTCCAAGTTTGGTCAAATCCAACCTTAATAGTCTAGAGATGCACTATGCAATATTTTTAATACCTATACTATTGATTCTAAAGCTGGCGTGACGTGCACGTAGACTTAAAATGTGCATTATGCATTCCAGCTTCCAAGAACCAAAATTCTGCGTACCTTACGCAAAGCGGAACGGGACGCGTCATTAAACACATTTCTACGTATACAAGCTGCATAATGGAACCGTTGTAATCACTGTAGTCTATGGACGCTTGCAATATTGTTGTATTACATACACGCGCATTGTCATGTCACCCTGAGTCATCGATCAAAAGTCTTATTATGCCTATAATTTCACCGGCAACCATATCCTTCGAACCAGAACATACTAATGCGAGGTATCGATATTATAATACCTACGTATCAGTAATCGGCGAAACGTACTTATAATTCCGTCAAGCAACTTACCAAACGTTTGGACATATTCGGTGGAGTTATTGAAGTTGACAAGAATCTCTAAGCAGTTCTCTATAAAATTGTTTTCTTCTAGCTGTTCCAATACATCGCATTCTAGCACCTGGAAATAAATATGGCTAACTATAGCTAAACATGGAATTTACCTTGAGAGAAAAATCACAAAATGTTACTTTTAATGGTCGTTATTGTAAAATTCTGTCTTGTTTTTCCACAATAAGGTCGATGTTTCAAAATAAGAGTTGTAAAGAAACTGGAACTGTACCTACTCATCTAAGGGTTTCTTTCACCATCTTCGAGTAAGTGTCGTTAAATTTCGGTTATAGTACCGCCAACGGATCTCGGTTATTGTGAAGTTAGCCGTTTCGATGTGCATTGTTGAACTAAATTGTATTTGTGCATCACAAATGGCCGAGATAGGTTGGCAGTACTAAAACCTTGTTGCGCCAAACGGTGACTAACAGACAGGCTAACCTGCATTAGGCTATTTGTTACTTACTCAAAGATCGTGAAATAAACCCTAAGGATTATAATAAAAATATAAAAACGCGTAAAACAAATCCTAATACTTTCAAAAGAGGCAAAAGAGGTGTTAAAACAAAAGATTTGTTTATACATTTTAATTTGCATTATAATTTTAAATATTTTAGTACAATCATAAGTAAACTGCAAATCCGAAGAATAAACAAACATTGAATTATATAGAAAACATAGTATGAACAAGATATGCCTTTTAAGTATTACAACAAAAGATAAATATGCATTGTGTGCTCAGTAAACATTAAACAAGTGACTCAACCAAAATTAAATGAGGAAAGTCAAATGTTTTATTCCTTTTCAGCGTTAGTAAAAGTGCGCAGTAAAATGTGGAATTTGTGGTCTAAAAACAGACCATAATAACCTAAACAATGTGTGATAAACATGTCTGTATTACTGCTGTTTTGTTGAACAGACCGGCTAATAAATATATTACCTATCGTCCTAATGTATTGACAGTATATACCTTTTCTCATTATCATCATCATTATCACCTCACTTTTACTGCACAGCTGGGTAAAGACTAATCTAACTCTTAAAACATTTTTTTAAACGGGCTATAATTACGATATTTTGTATACACAGGTCGATCTCTTTTACTATTTAACTTATAAACTGAAAATAAACAAGCGTCTACTTTTATTGTAAACTTCAAAAACAATTTATAACGCAAGCAACTACAAAAAACTTGACTACAAAATTACAGTCAACGAACTTTTTATCAAGTTCAACGTTTCGCATGCCTGGTACACGCCTTGTTAGCCGTCGAACAAAGAAAAATAACATAATGTTATGTTGTGAAATAGTTACTATAAAAAGCGTAAACTATTTTTACGGTTTAAGAAACTCTATTCTCATAAGAATTATACATTCACTTAACTGAGAACTTATAGGTAAACTTTACTAAAGTAAGTTACATTTTTGCAAAACGCAAAAAAAAATTGTAAACTTACTTTACTCTACAATTTATCTATGGTATAAGGTACACAATCTTAAGTACTACCACATCGTATAGATGCACGTTCGTCTATAGTTCAAATCTACTTTTAGGTTGCGTTCTCGACGACAGAAGCGAGGAAGCGATAGCGGTGGCGCAATACAAAACACTATAGAATATGTACATAGATACTTAGTATAATTTTCATCACTGTTTTCAAGGACACAGTCATAAGACACAGCCATATTACGTCCAAGAACCTCATTCCAATTTCAGTACACCTACAATACTGGGTTCCATATTTTAACTGTTAGAACATGCTCCGTTCAACGAATATTGGACCAAAAACCTCTAGAACACAATACAATATTATCAGTAGGCTTCCAACGAGACACTCAAAGAATTCCAGAGCCTGTATCTAATCTAAAGCGTGCATGGCTGATTATAATAAGTATATTCAGTTTTATGCTAAGATTTAAGCGGTGAGAATCTGAGCCAGATGCCTCCCTTGTTCTTCAGCATCACGCTGCGAGGGTCGTACTGGATTCGTGGAGTGGTGAGCGCGCACGGCTCTACAGCAAACGTGCTCAGGATAACCGCTAGTGCTGCGGTAATCGTTAGCTGGGCGAAGCGCGACCCTGAAGGAGAATTTAAGGATAAATAATATGAGAAATGAAATTGTGAAGGCGCCATTATAAATCTTTTGACGTTTAAAGGAAAGAGTAGTAGAGTTTTTTGTGATAGAGCTCGTCCGGGGAAGGACTACCACCATACTTATTTCTGCCGCCAAGCAGTAATGCTCGCATTGTTGTGTTCCGGTGTGAAGGGTATGGTTTCCGGTGAAATTACTGGCACATGAGGCTTTCGATCTTAGCCTCAAGGTGGCAACCCGCGAGTGATACCTCTGGTATTGCAAACGTCCATAGGCTACGGTAACCGCTTACCATCTTGTGGGCCGTACGCTTAAAAAAAACTCTTGCATAGAAAAGAAGTATAATTTTAGTCATTCACTTATGCGTGAAATAGAAGAAAATTACGCTCGACGATGCTGCTTCAAGTATTGAGCATTAGGTAGTTGCAGTAGGGTTGTAGTATATGCATAATAAAAATAAATACTTTAGAACAATGAGTGAATCTTAAAATATTTTTATGTTATCTGTCTCATCAATGAGGACAAAGGCTGTTTATACAAAGTTTTCCTGCAACCAGACTGTTTGATGAAACCATATGCTTTGTACATTTATCTTGATTTCTAATGGATCTTTGGAAATATATTGAAGTATTTTTATATACTCCACTAAAATATGTGGCTTGTCAAGATAAAATTTACAAGTTGATAAAGGTGCATTTCGTGTAGTAGAAAATAACACAAAATTGATATATACTAATGGACATAATTCAATCTGACATCATAGTCATGTCGCTAAATATTATGAACCAAGCTCTCTAGCTCAACTTTAATAACCAATAAATGTCCCAGTTTGCTGGGATCTTTTCTATGCAATCATTACTAGAGGAATCAATTTTCCTTGTTCGAGCAACTTTTCATTTTGCAAACTGCATCTAGGTCATTGACTGAAGATTATTATATTATATAATATGTAACTAGTCGTGTTTATAAGGAAAAGAAAACTTACCCGGGCAACTTCTTGGTCCATCCCCAAAAGCAATAAAACCGGCAGGATTTGTGTCATCCTTAAATCGGTCTGGTTCAAATTTATCTGGATCTGGAAAGTTATTTGGATCTCTCTGTATGCAGTATAGTGGGATAAGAACGGGATCATTGACTTTTATAGCTAAGTCTGTCCCAGGGAGGGTGCAAGGCGCAGTGCATAGCCTTGTGGTCAGCGGCGTCGGAGGATGCAATCGCAGCGTTTCTAACACTGCTTGATTCACCAGATGCATCATCCCAACAGCCTCGTAGTTCAATCCATCACATCGTGCAATACAATCCGTTATCTCCGCTCGCATGTTAATTTGAAGTTCCGTATCTTTCGCCAGTTCATATAAACAAAAAGACAGCGTTGTTGCTGACGATTCTAATCCAGCCAACATAAATATAAACGAATTGGACGTTATTAACGCATCCGTCATGGAGAAACTGGACTCTGTTTTTTGAACGTTTAACATCAGTTGAAGGAAGTCGTTTCTTTTGACGCCGGTCGATCTTCTCTCATCAAGCACTTGACTTATAATATCAGTGAAGAACGTTTCCACATCTGGTGAGTAGGATTTGAGATTCAAGAATTTGAACAGCTTAGGAAAGAAAGTCCGGCAGTAACGTTTTAGGAGTGTGGTTCTGTCTATCTTGAACATTTTTTGCGACATTTTAAGAAAAGGCGAATCTGGGTTTTTTAGAGAACCTGGGTCTACACCGAAAGCACAGCTACCAATTACGTCAGTTGTGTAGCGTGACATTAGACTGGGTACGTTGACCTCGTCGAGTGGTTCGTCTAGCAGTGTTTTCCTGAGCGTTTGAGCGCACTCGGCAATGAGAGGAAACATCGCTTTCATCTTGGCGGAGGAGAAGGTCGGCGTGACGATCTGTCGCATCGCTTTCCACTCAGAGCCGCGCATATTCGCCAAGTTTCGCAATAGAGGTTCCCGCTGCGTATCTGTCGCCACGGACACGCGATCACTGAAGCTAGCGAATTCCTTTGAAAATATGTTTTTCACCATGTCAAGATCGATAACCATCAATGTCGGTCTGCGCGCTTGAAATAATCCCACAAACTTCTCTCCGCGAAAACCGTCATAGAAAAACTGGAGCATGGTTGTGTAGCTCTGACGCATAATGAAGGTCGGTCCGAAGTTACCAAAAATGGGGCAAGGTTCCCTGTAGGGCACATTTTTGAGTCGCCAATATTTTCTGCCTTTTGTGGTGTAGTGAAAAACTGTTAGCAAAACAATAAGTAAGAGTATCGTCCCCAATAAAATAGCACTGATCCACATCGTTCACTGATAAGCGTGCACTGATTGTATAAAAAGGTTTGAACTGCGTATTTATCGCGCCGGCATTTCGAGTGTATGTAAACAAACAAGGCACGCGCTTCGTGGGAGTCTACTCGAGCGTATAGCGCGGCTGCGGTCACTGGCAGCCGCAACTCAAGTGAAAAGTGGACTGGACCGGCGACCGGCCGGGTAGATAAGCCCTACGCACGGAGTACTCGCTTGCCTCAACGCCCGCGCCTCCGCCCCTCAAGGCCGCGGTACTGACTTCAATAAATCCAAATAACGAAACTTACGTCTTCTATTGTATTCCGAAACGAGTATTGTAATAAAAAATGCAGCGCTATGTTTGTCGGTCATTTCGGACGATGCACGCGCGTTTATTTATATTATAAGAGCGAGGCGTGCGATTGTAAAAACTAAGGGAAAAATACAGCATTGTCTATTACACATTCAAGTCATTACAGCTTATTCGTGTGAAAACTGATACATGACTTAGAATCGGTTTTTTAATATAACAATTTGTGCAGGAAAATAGAGCTAAACAATTAACGCCTAGATAGGTCGTAAACGTAATGAGCTAATTAGTTATAGAGAGTACCTAGAGCTAAGAAAGTAATTAATCACGCACGTTGTGCTACTAGTAAGTAATAACAATTACAATATTTTTTATAATCAATTATGCCCATTGATGGACATTGAAATAACAAGGACATGATGATGAATATTGATATAACAAGGACATGAGACTTTACTTTTATGTCCCATGTCAGGACAATGTGCGCAAGTAATGTATTGCTAGCTAAGGTACACACGGCTTGGGTGGTCGTGCGTGACTTACGAATTAATGCAGTTGTAATAAGCAGATGATCGAGACTGAGCGGATGGAGAAGAGATCAAAACATATTATTAAAACATAAAAAAATTAAATACCTATCGACGATAGTTTAATGTTACGATTATAAGAAGCTTCGATTGATCAAATCAAAGTCCACTTGTTCTGTAGGTATTTGAATATAATAGTAGCTGCTGATTAAGTAAACAAAACGACAATGAATAACTATTAACAGCAACATAAAATAGTGCTTTTTATGATACACAATAAATATACCCTTATATCCCATGTTATATTACTGAAAGACTTGGAAATTGAAACAACAATCTTAGGCCCAGAATCCAGCAATGCGGAGTAGTATGCCCGGTATACCACTCCACCTTGCCTACGTGTAAAATCAAAACAATAAAACCGTGCGAAAACACGATTCTACTATTAGATTTTACGTCGGCCAATAGCACACCGCACACCGAATTGAACGGGACTGCGTGTAAAGCAGACGAACTGTCACCGTGGAGGAAATCGCCCTGGATGATCATTATAAAACTAGTAGAAGTCCATAGTAGAACATAAGCCTCCTTTATAGAATGCTACGAGATGGCGGTTCGAAGAGATTCCTACTTCGCTTTCGAGTGGTCGTGGACGTGGTCGCCATTCGAGAACCTTTATTCCCCAGCAGTTATCAGTTATGTTCTGTGGCGAGACTATTAGACAGAATAGACATGATGACAGTAACCAAGAATATAAAAACCATATTCTTTTTTACATTAGATGCGAGATTGATAATATAAAAAAAAAAAACTACAATAAACAGCAATCCGCCATGAAAGGTTGAACACCAATCAGAGCATCTTGGATTTCTGATTGGTGGGATCTACAAAATTGCAGAATTTTGAACCTTATTGCTAAAATTTTACATTGAAACTTAACTATGACGTCACTACTGTCACGCCGTGTCTTGGACGCGTTTCGACGTGGATTTTCAAATTTAAATCGCGTTTTTTTACTACTAAATAATTAATTTCTGGAATATCATGTTATTTTTTGAATAAAGTCAATGCTTCTGACCATAATTGAACAGTTTTTCAAAATCAGTCATCATGCCTAGCACGATAGCACCGCGTGCTAATACGTCGTTATGCTAAATGCGTACCTAAAACCGAACTACTGAGAGCATCACCCCATGAATATTCTTCAAAAAGTAGTAACGCGTGCAGTTACAGCCAACACAGATGTTCAAAGAGCTAAACACAGGATTTCGATGGCAGCTGGCTTAGAGCGGTCAAGGTTTTGCGTGTTAATCATATCTCAACACTTATAATATACGTTACGTTTTTGTAATATAGCCGTTCGTAAAAAAAACTACCATCACACCAATATTTTTTTTTGTTGCCGGTGAAATTACAAATACATGAAGTCTCATGTGCCTAATGTAATTTCATCTTTGATCTACGCCTCAAGGTGGCAACGCGCGAGTGATACCTCTGGTATTGCAAATGTCCATAAGCTACCATCAGGTTGGGGCCTGTTTGCCATCGTAGTGGTATAAAAAATAAAGATAATTTGCTAATTAGTCATGAGATTACCACCGGAATTTTATATACCTAAATCTGTTTAAATATTTTCAGTGATCGTAATTATTAGTCGTTACATACTGATTAGATAAAACTAATTCACAGTAGATAAAATTATTAAATAATTGTCTTAACTAATAGTAAATCAATACTGTATTTTTCACTTAAATTCGTACAGCTTTTACAATATATCCTAACCGCTATATTAACGCTAACCTGAACGAAAATTAACACAAAAAGGCACACGTGCTAGAAAAATACTTTTTTGCAACCTAAAACGGTGTATACCATAATGACAATAAAATTGTAATGGTTCAGCTTATGTCGGTGATTACTTTGAACTAAGCTATCGCTGATAGTGATCAATGACACAATTTTATCGTTTGTCGCTTTCAAGAGTAGACCCTCTGGTGTAATATTGTACTTACATCAGATTTGGAAGAAACCCGCGAGCAGACCGCAGTGAGCAGTGAAGCCGCGGCTGCACGAACAACGTTCGCCTCGCCTCGCTGAGAGAAGATGCGCGCCGCGAATTGAGAAAGCGATTGTTCGTCAATAGCTACAACAATAAACAGAACGTTAAGATGCGGCAAACTCTGACGGAATGAAAGTTAAGTAAGTTCATGCATGTTCAGATGACTTATGGCACTGAGACGTGGTCGGTAACTATCACATTCACATACTCAAAGTCGATCAACGAGCTACTGAAAGAGCTATGCTAGGAGTTTCATTACGCGATCGGATCCGAAACTAGGAAATCCGTAGGACTAACCGACATAGTTCTTAAAATAAGCATGTTGAAGTGGCAGCGGGCAGGCCATATAGCTCGCAGAACCAATAACCGCAGATATTTTTTGATGATTAAAAATTTTAATAAGCAGCTTTTTTAACATGTCTCTGCCCAGGTGTGGTCTTTATTTGAATTCAACACAATTCTAGAGTACATCCATTACCATTTGCTACCATAACAAAGTACCGATTGCTACCATAATCAGGGAACTATAAAATCATCAATCGTCTTCTGTTCCACCAATAAGGTTGGAGACAGTAATGCAGTGTGCTGTGCAAGTGTGCAGTACTACATCCATAACCTTACTACTATTTCACATAGACTACTTTTCATACCTGAAAAATATTCAGTTCCTGTGCCTGTGCCAAATTTCACACAGATCCGTTCATCCGTTCTGGCGTGATACTCCAACAAACATTTAAATGCGTCAGAATCCATCCAAAATGTTTAGTTAGATTTCTTTGTCGATTGTTAGGTCACGTCTCTTGTTGTTTTGAACCGCCTTAGGCCTAACCTACCAGCGCGGTACCTTGCATCAGATGCGGCAGCAGCTGCGCGTAGATGGCGAGCGCCGCGAACACGTGCAACGAAGCCGCGCGTAGCTCAGCTCGCGCGCCTCTAGTGCACTTCACTACGGCGTACACCACTTCGTTGCTCCACACTTCGCTCCATCTCTGGATAAATAAGTTCTTTTTAAATACACACACACACACACACATATTATTATAAGTAAGTAAGTTAGTCAGTCGCCAACACTGGTGACAGAGTTTTTAGGCCGCCCGAAGCCGGGACCGACTGCTTAACGTGCCTATATTCTTTTACCATTAGAATGCTACATTATCCCTGAGTAACATAGGCTATATTTATTAATAGCGTCCCGCCCCGGCTTAGCACGGGTGCGGTTTCATTGCACATGCGCGAAGCTGGGCCGGACTGCTAGTGTTGCATAATATAATAGTAGACACATATATGACATACTAGTCCTTTAAAAAATTATGAAAAACGCAAGCCTATTGAGAATAATAAATAATAAATAGACCACTTGTTTTTGTCGTTTATGCTGACGCTACGAAGCTATTTATAATGATTTCTTAACACAATCACTTAGCCATAAATCTATAAATAGTCCTGCCTGAACCCACATCAGGACTCCTTGTATCTGTATCAGAAACCATGATTTGTTTTCAGATTATGCTATCCCATCCATTCCCATAAGCTGGAATCGAACCCGCAATCTTCACAGCCGAGCACTCCCCCACCGCGCCAACGAGGTTTTCAATAAAAAAAAAAACTTACGCAAGTACATTATTGCTGGTAGAGAAAATCTTACGATAAGCAATATTGCTCATCACTTGAAGTCTAGTGTTCTGCGTAGATCCTACACTAGAGATTATCAGCTACTCTAATCTGGGTTACTTGGAAAATGTATACGACATTTCCATTCTACTTCATTCTCATGAGCTATAATGTATGATCTCACCACTTCACAACTTATTATTTGTTGATCATACTAATCACATTAATATTTTAAATGCAAAAATTTGGATGTTTGGATTTTCCTCTATAACTCGACAAACACTGAACCAATTTGGTTGTAATTAAAATGACTGGGAATAGGACATAGATAGATAATGACTGGGAATAGGACATATGCTTTTATGTGCGTGTTATGGGTGCTATGTTAAGTTTATCTTGCTAGATCACCCCGCTTCAGATCAGCGAACAGCTTGAGATAAGGCAACAAAAATAGTAGAATCTTATCCTGGGTTTATTTATCGCAATCTCTATTCAATTTGTCAATTTGTCAAGAAGTCAAGATTTAAATCATTGTCTATTGTCTCTGTGGTCTACATACTGTACCTGAAAAAGATCACATATTTGGTACTTTACAGTAAAATCTGAGTCATCAGCATCGCTACGTGGCAACAACTGGCCCTTCAAAATGGCTTTACAATAGTTGCAACACATACCTGCACCGGTATCGTTTCCTCATGTATCTGCCTCAACAAAGCCAGCAATGAGAGCATAGCGTCCAATCTACACGCTTGCCCCTTCCTCCCGCCGCCAGAAGCGCAACCGCTCAACGTTATAGAAGTTATTTTTAAACAGTGGATCAACGTGTCCTCTGAGAGGAAGCAGAAGCGGGAGTTCAAGACGTGGCGAATACAGCGCATCAGTTCGTTGAGATAACCTAAAATAAATAAATAAATAATGCTGAACAATTTCACACAGCATCATCTAACCCTAAGCTAAGCAGAGATTGTGTTATGGGTACTAGACGACTGATATACTTACTTATTTCAATACAACATAGATAGATATTTTTTTTATAGACAGATAATACCCAAAACACCCGGAACCAATATTTGCAGATCGTACAAACATTTGTCTTAAGGCGGGAATCGAACCCGTAACCTCCTGCGTCGCAGGCGGACCTTCACCCGCCGCGCCACATCGTTTGGCCACTGACAAATACGAACTTACTTAACCGATTCGTTGCGGATGGCACGGCAGCCGTGTCATCGTTTTATTTTGCGTGTGGCGTTAGGCACGTGAGCCGTGCCATTTTGAAATCGATGGTAATTCCTTCAAATTAAGTTTTAGGGAGATCTACCCCAGAACAAAACTCTTTTTATTTTTAACGTTAATCAAGCTTGTAGCATTCGTTTCTGAATATTGTATTGTTTTTTAAAAAATAGGGGTCACCAACCTTTTTAAAAATTTTAATGATGAGGATTTTTGTGTAATAATATAATTGAAATAATTAATATTAAAAAATCGCTTATTCGCTTTTGTATCAGAAATGTGAACGATTTTAGAGATTTTTTTTTTTTACATTTTAGGAGAATCTTAGCGCAAAAGACAATTACCGCTCCCGAAGTAGGATGTAGTACGTATGAACAAATCAGGATAATTGAGAGTTTGCCGAGTACGTCTACAGATGCGGGAGTCTTGATTTCGGCTGTGGTGTGACTAAGGAGTCCAATAAGAGTTTAGAAGATTCCAAAAGCAGATTCCGATTTGAAAACGACAAAGGACTATGTACAAAATGTTTCTATGTAAACTAATTTCAGTAGAAAAGGTTCACCACACCTTTATTAAAAAAGCCACTTACCATCCATTTCCAAAAATACACTTATTTTTCTACTTATTATCACTTGAAACTACCGTTCCTGACCGTTCACGTTAGATTTCGAATGTAAACTAAAAGTTCTATGCTTAGAACGACGTAAAAATGGTAAAAACACTGTTTTCTTTTCCGCATGTCTGAAGGCACAGGAGCCGTGTCAATTAATCGTATGGCGCTTGGCACGGCAGCCGTGTCACGGTAATTTTGTTCAACGCCACAATTAGAAGTTTGCAAAATTAGACATCGCAACGAATCGGTTAATTGGGGTAACAATAACCTTTGGGTTATTGGTTTTTTGACAGACATGACCGGCCCACAATCCTATAGCTAGACTCTGTCCATCCCAACAAGTTTCTTATGGATTACATAGACAAACTTTTTTTTTTTTATGTTAGCAAGTGACAAGACAATCAAGACGCCCGCCTGATGATTAGCACCACGCCTGACTATAACAGATGCAGTGCCACCCAAAGCTTAAAGTTTTCAAGTGTTTGCGTGGCACTGCACTGCGCTTATCACCCCGAGACATTGTTGTTAAGTCTCTTTCGCCCAGTAATTACCCAACATATGAAAATTCTTCAGATCTATCCTTTCCAGGCAAGCTAGCAGTATCTTGAGCAGGCTTTCCATCTTGTTACTATCATATTTATCTTGTCCCTCCAACATCACTACACAGCGAATCAACACCTTGACAATGTGGATGAGAACTTGTGTCACGTCTATATTCTCTTGTGGGGTTTGCTGCGGGTACATCTGGCTGCGGCTTAGTAGTGTTATAATGGTAGCGTCGTTGCCAATGAACGACGACTTGATCCAGGACATTGTGATATCTGGATGAGAAAATTGTTTATGAATCTGGGAGTCAATCTAATCAGCCATCTATTCAAAAACTAATTCAATAGTAGAATTACAGTCGCACAAGCCCGAAAGCTACTTAAAAGTTGAAACCGTTAATAGCATTTATTACGCTGGATTCGACCAACTTTTGGAATAACTATTATTTGACAAAAATTGCAGCTGAGAGTACCAAAATTTTAGCTGGTATGCTTACCTGCAGTAGGAACATTATCCATGTACGCAAGCACAAAGTGAAGCAACGATGTCAAAAGCGCTACGTCACGTGACGAGGCAGGAGGGGCTTGAAAAAACCGCTTCGAGTGTTGCCATGGTAACGACGCTAACTGCTCGCTCGTAGTCGCTGACAATGGTATCAGATACGTGTAGCTGAAAATAAACTGAGCTTACCCACAAACGACATGGCATCATGAGCGAAACAGGAATATTCACTTTAAATCGATAGCCGTTTAGTTACATTTTCATTTACATGCTGCGTCCATACGCGTGGCATAGAAAGAAGACAGAAAGAAGAAATAAAGAATGAAAACTATTTGTTCAACCACCACAAAGTAACAGAAAATAAAAACAAATATGGATAGCACGGCACGGCGACGTGAAAATAATCTGAATCTGATGAAGTCAGGAGTTAAACCACGATACTCCTCGGCAAATAACAGATCACCATTATTGGTGATCGCAATAAAAAAATAAGACCTACCTTTCTAAAACGTTCAGTGCATCAGTGACTTGTCTATGGCTTGTTGCGTTTTCCAAATTGAGAAGTGCTTTACTACACGAGTAGACCGGACAGGCTGCTCTCAGTAGCGCCAAGTCTCTAGCGCAGGGGCGAAGGGCCAGGGGTGCGGAGGGAGGGGGTGCATCTAGCAGTACTTTGGTGCGACCGACATTAGCGCACCACCAGTGAACGCGGATCGAGGTGCGCCAATCTTCTTCGGCTAGCAGCCATTCTGTGCAAGATATTTTAATTAATTAATAACTATAATCACATAGAAGTCGAGCTTTAACTAGAAGGCTTATATATGCTTAAAAACAACTAAAGCTTGCATATTACTGAACGACAAATAACTGAACTTATAACTGCACTACATTGTTTGAACAAAATATTTGATTATTTTTCGCTTTCAGTTCACGCTACGGCAAGACTAAAATAAAGATAAAACTTTATAGGGAACCAGAAATAAAACCTCTGAGCTTACCAAGCTTAAGGTTACAAGTTTTACTCCCACTTCATCTTCCTCTACCGTTTAGTTTAAAAATTACTTACCAACATAGGAATGTTCAGCATTAGGACTACTCTTCCAGTAGCTATTCACATTGAACGGTAGTGTTGTCCGCTCCGTTACGCTCAGAGGCAGGGCTGGTACGCGATGCCTTGACGCATCAAGCTCTTGAAGTGCGAACCCTGCCCAAGCCACTAGGGAGAGCACTTGACCAGAGAGAAGCACCGCGGAATCGTTCGCTGGGAAGACTAGAATTACTGAAACATACAAACTTCTCGAAATACAAGTTTGGCAGAAAATTTAAAACAAAATTAAAGTGTTCTTTGTACAAATTACTGAATGATTTAGCAAAGAGAGTGGCGCCCTCAATTCTACACTCTTCAGATAATCTGAAATAGAACTTATGAGAGAGAAAAAAGTAAGATAGTATGGGAATAGTTATGTGGGTGAGTAGGAAAAGTAAATTATCAGAACTGTACCTCTTATCAAAAGTGAGGGTAGATCCGATATTTTGGCTAGATTATGTCGACTAGCAAAGCAGACGCTGTTCAGCACTGAAACGCAACTGATTGCGCATTCGGGAAAAGCGAGATAATCATCTAACATCAGTGACATTCTGTAAAATAAATTAAATATGTATTCAAATTAAGTTTTTTGTTCTGAAAAGAGAGATGCTGCAACGTGTTGGGACGTAACGACGACTCACTTTGAGCCTTAACGTTGGCCTAGATAAGCCTCCCTTACCTTAACGTAGCAACAATAACTTTCAGTCCATCGTATTGTAGAAAGGTTTCGTGCAAGTCTTGTTGCCGCATCATAACAGACAGTTGCTGCAACATGTTGCGACGTAGAGACGGTTCGAGCGACGGCTGCAATGTCGAACGCGTCACGAACTCTGTGCCGTGCTCGTCGAGTATTATGTCTTGTTTTAGTACATCTAGGATCTGCGTTAGACCCCTAACCTATAAGTAAAGCACAAAATCAAAAATAATAGGTATCTATCGAAGAGGTTTGTAAATTCGTTGACGTGATGACGATAATGCAACTTTGTCACGTTTTTATTTGGTTTCTATTGGTATATTTTACACATTTTCGTTACGCTAATTTATCATAGCGTAACTTTGCTTAGCGTGATCATAATTTGATTGTATTAGAATGGATACGTAAAGCTGTCTTTCACCATTATTATGGGTGACCGCGTTTAACATTATTAACTGAAAGCTTTCGTGATGCAAAGGGCTTGGTTTACTACCGTGTAATATGTGGACGAGGTTGTCTAGTACAATCTCACTTCGCTTTCATTAATTTCGATTGGATTGGTCTATGAGTGCTGATGACATTACCTGGAGTGTTTTTGTTGGGGAGCTAGATAAGTCTATATTGAAGTCCTGAGGTTCGATTCTCCGTAATGCATTCAATAACACGTCAGCCCGAAGCGATTCCCTCGGCGGCAGATATCGGTCGTCATCTGTGTGGTAAGTTCAGACTGATACAAAATTAAACGACAAAGCACCGGAACACAGCAATGCGAGCATTACAACTTGGCAAAATAGGGGTGGTGGTTAGTACTTCTCGAGTCACAGGAGTTAGCCACTGACTCATACGAACTTACTTACTTTTTGTACTTCCCTGGAGGAACTGTATCACAAAGAACTCTACTACTCTCTAAATATTCGAATTTAACTTATAACAATACTGTCTGTACGCAATGGCAACTCACCTATAAGTCGACACAAAGTATGCGCCGCATCCAGCTGTACCGCTACACATTTCACAAAGACCAACCGCACAAGTCCAATTATTATTTCCGACTTGCTCACACCCATACATTCTGCTATATCCCTATCTAAAGATTTGCAGATTGCTTGACCTGGAAAAATATTTACCCAACTTATTTATACAGCATACCGTCGTCTTAGCGGCTTGCTAAGTATTGTCTATCTTTTCCATTCTTATTTCAATGCACAAAGATGATAACAGATTTGCAAGACAGATAGCTGAGAGGTTTATCGTATGATTATAAAAAAGGGCCTTAGAGCATGAATCAAAACTGCTAAAAAGAAATGGCATTTAAGCGGTTTGATGACCCAACAAAGGCCAAAAGTTCTACCATGAATTATTGACTTACTACCTATTAAGGCTACTACTAATTAAGGCTATACCTTTATCAAATTAAAATAACAAAATAATATTAGCCAATAATAAGCAGTTTAAAATTCTTTGAATTTGATTGTTTGACATTTTGCAGTTTATAGGACTCGTTAGAGACCATAACAGTAGTTTTTTTTTTTATACAACTGAAGTGGCAACCAAGCGTACGGCCCACAAGATGATAAGCGGTTACCGCAGCCTATGGACGTTTGCAATACCAGAGGTATCGCTCGCGGGTTGCCACCTTGAGGCATAGATCGAAAGCCTAATGTGCCAGTAATTTCACCGGAAACCATACCCTTCGAACCTATGCGAGCTGTGTTCCGGTTCTGCTGCTTGGCGGCAGAAATAGGTATAGTGGTAGTCCTTCCCCGGACGAGCTCTATCACAAAGAACTCTACTACTCTTCGATAACTCATAGTAGATCCACAGGATCGGGTGCTTACCTAAAAGAGTCTCATGCGCAGCATAGACGTGCAGTAAAGGTAAGACCGGTAACAAACTCGCAAGAAGGCGCCACCAACAACTATCACTCAATGCCATCCGACCGCGAAGGAGATACAGCATTATTTCTGACGCACTTTCTTTTACCTGCAAATTATAAGGTATACTAAATCATAATAATATTTTAACTTATACTGTCCTACTACAAGACAGTAAAATAACATTCACAAAAGGTATTTCCATGCTCGCACATACCTCGCTTGATTTTGAACACAAACCATGGCAGCAAATTTCAGTCAGTATACTGACGTCACACAACAAAGTCAGGCATTTTTCATTCTCCACTTGATGGGCTTCATCGCCAATTAAAACTGATTTGACCATTTCAGCCAGAAACCCGTAGAACTTAGCTGACACCCATTCAACGTTGTTAGCCATTAGATTCAAAGCTATACTACGAGCTATCGCCCAATCGCTATCGTTGAGATCAAAGTTTCGAGTTTTTAAAAGCAGGAAATCTGATATATCATTTAAAAATGTTTCACTCTGGAATATTTCTAGAACAGTTAGCGATTTCTTTATGTAATTGAGGGCGTTCTTTGTATTACGACACGAATCTTTGTTTTTTATGAATTTGACGGCCTCCTCCATGCTAGCGCATATTTTTTTTAACTGCCTGTATTTCGTTTTGTATTCTTGATCTGTAGATATTCTAGTGCTCTGAAAGACCAAATATAAAAGTATTGTATAGACCAGACAGTAAGGCTGCGTTTCCACCAGAGCTAAGCGAAAATGTGTAGCGAGGGATGTGTTTGTTAGGAACCAATAGAATCACTTTAATTAGCTAGTCTCGCTCTGACAGCTTCAATAAAGTGATTCTATTGGTTCCAAAAACCTCTCTTGCTACACGTCCTCGCTTAGCTCTAGTGGAAACGCAGCCTAAAAGTATTGCTTTGCTAATTTCAGTCCAACACAACTGAAATTGGAATTGAGTTTCAAATGCTAAGAAAAGTTTTAAAACTGTTCATACAAAAAACGGGTAGTGACAGGAACCAGGGTAGAAACAGACTAGTGATATTAAAAATATCTATCAAAAGTTAGTTAAACCAGCCGTGTGACTCACGTGGTCAAAAAGTATCACCTTTAAAACATCACTTATTTTTCTACTCAAGTCTGGGTAGAAAAGGTCCATAGCTGGGTCTATTTGGGCCGCCTGTAGCGCAGTCACTATTGAAGCAGGCGGCAAGGCAGATTCGCGGACCCAATTTAACAGTTTCTGGCTACAGGACACTAGGCGAAACCAGACTACCCGGTGGGTCACTCGGTCTGTGTCTTCATAGAAAGACTTGCTGTAACAAGGTTATCAATAAGGAAAATTAAAGCGTTGTATAAGTAAAGTTAAACCATTCTAAAACAGCACGTCCCTCCACTGCGTTTGTCATTTTTTAACTGGTTTATCTCTAACTTCATAATGTCAGTAGCCAACTCTGGTGACAGGGTTTTAAGGCCACCCGAAGGCCTCTGTCATGGCCTAACAACTTTGATTACTACTTTCTGCTGCGGGACAAATGTTAGCACAATCTGAAAAGAGTTCTGGGTCTAGGTGTTGTAGTGCCTGGAACAGGTTTTAGATGGAGTAGGCTTGCCCAGCACCTACGTCATCTCAGTTTAGTTTAGCCAGCCTAACCAACTGGGAAGTCATGGTCAATACGTGTAGAGCTAACTAAGCCGCGGGTTTCGTATAAAAATTCATTGGTGCACCGGCCGAGTTTCGAACCCGCGACATGCTGATCGGAAGTCGGGGCCCATCCCACTGAGCCAACACGGTTATGAAACCTGTCCTAGGCATTATAGCGTTCTGCATTTCACACAAATTAAGATTAAGATCAAGATCTCAAGATCGGTCGTCATGGAGCTCTTTGGGGAGGCCTATGTCCAGCAGTGGACGTCGATTGGCTGATATGATGATGATGATGATGATGAAGAACTGGCAAAATGCTACCTGCTGATAGTAATGCCTAAGCGATGATACCTTTGGCAAATGACAACTATGTCTTTATTTCTTACTAGCTTTGACCGGCGCGGTTTCACTCGCGTTATATTTTTCGCAATTTTTTCATATTTTCTCACCGATTAAACCCTTCCCTGGACTCCAAATATTTCAACACCAAAAAGAGCCGAATCAGTCCAGTCGTTCTCGAGTTTTAGCGAGAATAACGCAGAGCAGTAGAGTTTTTTGTGATAGAGCTCGTCCGGGGAAGGACTACCACCATACCTATTTCTGCCGCCAAGCAGTAATGCTCGCATTGCTGTGTTCCGGTGTGAAGGGTATGGTTTTCGGTGAAATTACTGGCACTAGAGGCTTTCGATCTTAGCCTCAAGGGATACCTCTGGTATTGCAAGCGTCTATAGACTGCGGTAACCGCTTACCATCTTGTGGGCCGTACGCTTGGTTGCCACTTCAGTTGTATAAAAAAAAAAAAGAGCAATTCGTTTTTATATACAAAGAAGAAGAAGAAACTGTGCTTTAAAATACAAACCTGTGCTTTATAATAAGTTCTCCCAATAATCGCATCACCATACAACTCTTGTGTGAGATGTCTCTGTGAGTTTTGAAATTGTGATCTGAAGTCCAAAACTTGTCAGTGACACAGTCCAGTAGAAACTCCACCAGCGATTCCACCAGACATATACATAAGTTTAGTTCTTTCTGAAATTAATGTTGGTCTTTATTTTTAGGGTCTATGTAATCTATTGACGAGTGATGTGGCGCGGCCGGCTAAGGAAGCTCCGTCTGTTACGCAAGAGGTTGCTGGTTCGATTCCCGTCTTATGACAAATGTGATGATTATTGACGATTATTGTAATAAACTCTCTTACCAAGCTTAGGGTCTCCAAATCTACTATACTCCTCGCCATAATAGTCAGAACTGCATTTAAAGTATCTAATGCGTATAACGGCGCTGGCAACTGCCTCAATGCAGCCAAACCATCTTCCTTCGGCGTGTCCTGCGCCCCGTCGGCAATCTGCTCCAATTCCAAGTTAACTTCATGCTCAATGTCTTTGTGGTCATCTGAAAGCTATCAAAGAACTGAGCAAATACTAATAAAAAAAAAAACTATAAATAATACTATATACAGTTGTAGTCATATAATTAAGAACGATTTGAAGTTCTAGAAGTTTTTTATTGAAATCGTATCATACACAGAGATGTGTACCTTTTGAGAAGCAACTATTTATGTTATATAATAGTCACATTAATAGAGCAACCTGACTTAAGAATAAAGTATGAAATCGCTAAGTATTTTTTGCACATTTTATTGATTTTATCAAAGTAACACATTCAAATAGTACTGAAACTGGACAAATAATTAAGAACAATTTATTTAACTGCTCGGGAATTGTTTTGTATGACACTTAGATTTAAAAAATCACAATATTATGTAGCACAGGAAACATAAAAAGAAATATTTAATTAAAATTAATAGTTAATAGCATATCCACGACTTTTAATTACAGCTTTACACCGGCGAGGCATTGACTCTATTAATTTTTGACATTTCGCAAGAGAAATAGAGTTCCATTCTTCTAAAAAAACGTCATACAGCTCTCTTAAATTTCCACACTTTGTATTTTAAACCTTTTTCTTTACTTCAAACCACAGATTCTCTATTGGGTTTAGATCTGGACTGTTAGCAGGCCAGTCTAAGACAGAAACTAATTGCGCTGTAAGAAATTCCTTTACGGTGCGTGCAGTGTGCTTTGGATCATTGTCATGCTGGAATGTCCAAATGACCGGTAGAACGTCTTCAGCGTATGGTAACATTGTTTCTTCCAGTATATTTTTGTATTGCAGTTCCATTGTACCTTCTATCAACTTTACAGGTCCTACACCATGTCCAGAAAAGCAACCCCAAATTTTCACATTTCCACCACCGTGCTTTAATGTAACTTTCGTGTACTTTGGGTCGAATGCTGTATTCGGGGGACGTCGTACATATCGTTTTCCATCAGAACATACTCTGTTTATTTTCGTCTCGTCAGAAAAAAGTACATTTTTCCACTGTTGCACAGTCCAGTTTTCATACTTTCTCGCAAATGCAAGCCGGGCTTGCCTGTGGCAAAGTTTTAACATGGGTACCTTTCTTGCTATCCTACCGTGCAATTTTTCTTCTACCAAACGTCTTCGAATAGTACGTGCTGAGATTGCTGAAAAGTTGTTTTCACCAAAATATTCTTTTCTAAGCTCATTGGACCCTTTAAAAGGATTTTGTTTTGCCATACGAACGATGTTTCGGTCATCTCGAGGAGTTTTTCTCTGTTTAGGTACACGTGGAACATTCGAAGTAGTTTGATACGTAGCAAAATGCTTTACAGCGTGGAAAACCATCGTTTTTGAACATTGCAGATGGTCGGCTATCTTTTTATAAGACCAATTCTTCCGGCGAAGTTTTATTATTACTTCCCTTGTAGATTTATCACAACTTTTATTTTTTCCCATTGTTTTTTCTAAAGAAGCAATCACCTTTAATCTTTTACAGCACGTAATTGCGCCAAAATTAAACAAACAGTAACAAATCGACTGAGTGTTCTCTATTTAAATTTGAATAAAGGTATATAAACTACTTAGCGTTCTTAATTACGTGACCAGCCAGTAATAAGGAATACTTTGTTTAAAAGTAGTGTAAAAAGTTTGCCTATTGATTTTTAGCCAATCATGTGTATCAATGAATACAGTGGTAATATGGAAATGTTTTACGATACCGAGAGAAATAAAAACAAATGCATACAATTAGTTTTGCATCTTAGTTGGAAAAAATCTTCCCTTTATATCAGCGTTCTTAATTATATGGCCACCACTGTATATATAATACTATGACTTTGAAAAACATATAACTAGCTGCCGTCCGAAGCTTCATAAAAATTAGCCTTTCGTCTCCTTGTCAATTTTAAAAAGGTAGAGTAAGGTCGTTGGTTCAAATCCGGTCGTGCACCAATGGATTTTTCGCTACGAAAAATTTTTGTGCGCAATGCCAGTGCTCTCATACGGTGAAGGAAAACATCGTGAAGAAACCGGCATGTCCAAGAACTAAAAATTCGAAAGACATGTGCCATCCACCAATCCGCATTGGGTCCGCGTGGTGGATTAAGACCCAATCACTCTCGCTGGAGAGTAGGCCAGTGTCCCAGCAGTGGGAACATTAGATGGCTGTCATGATGAACAAACCTTATCAGATTCATGTATCACATCTATGCTTGAAAGCTGCAGCAGCCTTTTGCGTAATGCGTTTGTAATGCACAGTAAGACTCGCAAGGCTTCATTGAGTCGACCACCATTGGTGCCTTCAGCTATTGCAACCAAATTCTATAAAAAAAAAAAATACTTAAATCATCAGACTGAACTTGGAAATTTCAAATTGAAACAGGCATGGTATAAAAATTTGTATTTGAAATTCTTTCGTATTCCAACATGAAGGTTTTTTGCACAATAGTTTTAAGGTTTTATAACCAGTTAGAGAAGATAAGTTTTAAGGGTACTGTATGTATGTAGCAAGTAAAATTACAAGGCAAATGGGTTGACTTGATGTTAAGGCCTTGGGTGAGTCAATCCTGATCAGGCGCTTAACATTAGTTCTTTAGACTAATCATCATCAAATCACATGTTGATAAAAAAAACCATAAAGAAACCTCAAGGCTCTAATTTAAAAAATTAGAACTGAGTGGAAAGAAGAAAGGAATTGTTTTGCCTTGTAGTATAAGGGTTTAACTTAATACCTTTATAATTCCAGGCCTATTTAAAAATATCTCAGCAGGAAAATCCCTCAAAAAGACATCACAAATGAATCTGCAGCACCTTCTAGTGGATTTGAGGAGTTTTAGAGCATCTTCAATGAGTAGCATGGTTTTGGAATCAGATGGACAAAGATTCACCCAAGGAAATAATAAAACTCTTATTCCATCTGATATTTTATGGCTAAAAATAATGAATATTTGTTAAGTTTAATTTATTAAGCTCCCTATAATCAATGTTTTGTGAAACATACTATTTATACTATTTCACCTTGTTTGTTTTGTTATTTCATGTTCGTCATTGCTAATTGATGTCTCTTTAGATGACTGAATTATAGGATCTAAATTGTAATACCCACTGCTTGAAGCACTTTCTGAACTGAAAAATATACATATATTAATTTCTATGCTTGCTTTTCTTCAGTGTATGATCATTTTTCCCAAACAACGAAGACAGCCTTGGTGAAGCGGAGAGTGCAAATATCTGATCTGGGACCTGTGTTTGTAGGTTTTTCTATAATTCATGTCAAGTATGTATTTAAAAAAAATGTGTAAATGTATTCTATCAGTTATTGGTTTCCATAGGCTTTGCTTCATTTGGTGATAGACAATTCTGTGTAAAATGTCCTTCAGTATCATTTTATTTTTAGTTTACCTTGCTATATCAGGAATATTAAGTTTTGGTATCATAACATTTTCTTCTGACTCAACGGTATTTAAGAATTTTAGTGTGTCCACAACATCATCATAAGCTTCCATGGCATCAGGAGCAATCTTATCTTTTGCAGCATTTAAGTTTGATAATATCTTTTTAATTCCAAACTCTCTTGCAATGTAAGCACCAGATTTTGTCTGAAATAAAATATTTTACTTTTTATTAAATGAGTAGGCTAAGATACCAACCATCTTACTAATACTTATCCATTCCACAGAACAGATATTAGTACTACATCATTTTGTTATAATAGGTACTGTACTACAGTGATAGAGCCTTCAGGTTGGGAAGGGATGATACAGGTTAAAATAAACAGCATTATTGCTGATTATAATAATTTTATATAATAATTTTCTATGCAAGTTAATGATGCAATACCAACAAATCAAATAGGTACAAGTAGAGCTAGATGTTTCGGCGACATTTATTCCGTTTTAATAAGAAAACAAACGTTAAATAGTATAATATAAAAACCTTTATCGTAGTAAGAAGCAGATCAAGAACTTCCGGCTGCAACGTAGGCACACTTCCTCGGAACCAAGTTATTAGGGCTTCTAGCAGGCGCCTGGTCTCAGAAAGCTCATCGTCTAGCTCCCAGCCCAGCTGCAGCTTAGCTATCAATAACTGAAGAGCTCTTTGGCGGATTTCTTGCAAAGGATGACCTGTTTAAATAATTTTAACAATCAGATCATTGTCCAGGTTTTATAAAATACAAAATACCTACAGCTTTCAAATAAACATACCTAGTTTAGTTATATACGAAGCTAATATCTCTGTTGTAGCCATTATTTTGCTAAGACAGAATATCAATAACAAATCATCAACATGCGACACAACCAGTTATAATCTTTGGACACAACCGCACATTATATCAAAAATTTTTTGCACAGACTTGTATTATGTTTAGTTTTGTTTTGTTTGTTTACCTCATCACATGGTGGTTGGTTAGTTCGGTTGGTTCCTTCTTCTTCTTCTTTTAATTTGTGGCGTCTGTGGCCGGGTTTGCCACAATTTTGCCACGGTTGGTTCCTCCTTTTCCCTTTTTTTTTTAATATGGCAGTCTGTCTGTTTCCACAATTTTGCCAGTGTCAAGTAATTGCCAACGTTTAACATGGCATGGACTTAGGTCAAGAACAAAGAACAAAGAACGAAGGGATTGTCTTTGGCTATCTTGTCAAAACGACATGGGTCTCCCATTTTAATTATTTTTCTCGTGTTATTTTAAGTTTTATTGCGTAAATTTGGTGGCAGTTTATCCAATTTAACTTGTTTACTTAGCACAAGTGTTAGTAATTGAAATGGAGGGGTAATGTTGGTTGGTAATTTAGTCAAAGACTTTCCAGGAGAATTTTGAAAGAAAAGTCATCGTTTCTTTCCAAATTTCGTTTGTTTACGTTGCTAAGCGACAATCAAACTAATACACTTGACATTGGCAAAATTGTGGCAAACTAGCCACAGAGGCCATAAAACAAAAGAAGAAGAAGAAGACAAAGAACGAAGATAAACTTTGTCTTTATATAAACAAGTCAAAGGGTTGCATTGACCAAAATTAAATGCAAACCGACCGAAGAGCATTGGTGGCTTCAGACGTTCCGCTAATGTTTAAGTGTGAAGTAGCGCGATTGGCCCAACCTCAGGGGCACTCAGGGCCCAACAGTCTTGCCTAGATTTGAGTTAACACATTATTAAACAGATAAAAAATACGGCCCGCAACAACAGAAGAACGAGAAGAGCGCCAAACCTGTATACTAAAAAATACTGTCCTAGGAGTTGGAGTACCTAAAAAAACACGTAATTCTGCTTAATAATTAGTTATCCTTGTTAGAAATCGAAAAGGCAGCGCTCGGCACGTGTCAGTGACCCGCGCGTCAATGAACCACGAGTCAATAACCCGCGCGTCCTTGACCTTGACCTGCTACGGGATATTTCATTATTACGTCGCTTAACTCGATTCCCAACAATGATAAATAATAATTGAGCGGAAAAACGTAATCGATTTTTTTTTGTTTAATTGGAATTTTTAAGACAAAATATACATGAAAAAAATTATAGGTACATATATTTTTTTTTATGTGTGGGTGGAACCTATCCCAAGTTTGTCAGGTTGATAATGAATGACCCTGTATAATAAATATAATAATAAAAACTAAAGGATCATGATATTAAGTTATAACGGCGATGAAAGTGACGACAGATAATGCTGGTAGACTAAGTTCTTATAAATGGGCAAGGACTTGCTACAGGAAGTGCGTTCCAGAGTTTGACAGCCCGCAACGTAAAATAATCACCATAGAATTGCGATGTATGAGCATCCAGTTAAAGGGTTTCTGAAGAGCGTAAATATCGAAGATTTGAAAGATGTAGGAACTCAAAACGTTCCTTACGGTAGACTGAGGTAGAAGGAAGGAAAATAATGTTGTTGAGGAGATGAAGGATGTGAGCATTCCGGCGAAGGCGAACGGCAACCACCATGTCCGTTGCGGTATTAAGAAACATGATCGTACTTGCGCAAGCCAATTATGAATCTAATGAAAAAGTTTTGAAGGCGCTCAAGCTTGTTGAGTTGGTCATAATATGAAAAATTCCTTGATCCATACGACTTGTAGTCTTGGCAGTGTAAGTGATTGAAATGGCCTGTGATGGAAGGTTAATTATACTTCTTTAATTATTCTTTGATGGAAGGTTAGTTTGTTGTCTTCCTTCATGGAACTAATAAAAATTCCTTGGTTGTCCGAGATTTTGAAAGAACGCGACATTTCTTTACGTTGACACTTGACACATGCAAAATTATCTAAACTGACAGATAAGATCTTAGTCTGTTTTTTTTTATATGTACATAACATATATCTTATGCAGGCATATTGTATACTATTTAATTATATATATTTTTTTATAATTGTTTGATTAATATTTCTTATCTTTTTTTCACGTTTTAGTTGTAAGTTTTAGATGGTATGGGCATGTCAAGAGGCGAACACCTGACTACGTTGGCAACAAGGCACTGAAACTGTCCGTTCCCGGAAGAAGATCTAGAGGGAGACCCAAGACCACATGGACGGATTTGTTGCGCAAAGATATGGTGGCATGCAATGTTTCGGACGAATATTTCGAGGATAGAGCGAAGTGGAAGAAAAATTGTAGGAAGGCTGACCCCACCACCATGTGGGATAAATAGTCAGGAAGAGAGAGAGAGAGAGCTGTTGTCTGTAATTTTATGGAAAATGCTGTGCATGCCTGTAATTTCATAGTATTTAAGCTGTATTTCACATTTCATAGTATTTAAGCTGTAATGTTGTATATTTAATGTTTGCTATGTGTACAGTTGGCGTTGTCTATTAAATAAAATAAAATAAAATAAAGACCGACAGATTGTCATAAATCATAAAAAAAAAACAAAAAAAACCCACCATCCTAGGTCTCAGGCCCTATTGCGTAAATCTGAAACCAAATTGTCTTACTGTTTCAACCCTGTCGAGCTGTCGACATTGACATTGGCAAAATTGTGGCCAACCCGGCCACAAACGCCACAAATTAAAAGAAGAGAAGAAGAAAAAAAAACTCATTTCGAAAATAACGTAAGAAAAGGTGGTATGGTCTCAGGACTCTAGCTAGCCCATTGGGCAAAAAAAAAATCATTTCGAAAATAATTAATACATAATACTTACCTACTCTCAGACAAATTCTAGTGTCTGAGTACTTAATGAGAATTGATTCTCTTGCATTAATACAGAATAGGAATTCGTGGGTGAGTGAGTGATGTGCTAGTGAGAAGATTAATTAAAAACACTGCTGTATTCTGTTCTCATGTCATGTGCTGCTCAAAGATTATAGGCTGCTGTTAAAAAATAACAATAGAGTTTGAAGTGAGTATTTTTTACGATTGTAGATTGTAAGTTAAGCATGGGCGTAATATATAAATAACATTACGTCCTCATGGATATCCTCATGGGTATTTAGGTACCAGGCTGTACCAGGTAGCTCTCGGCGGATCTAGGCTTCCGTGAAGTTAGCCGTTTCGATGCGCAATGGAGCTTTTTCTTACTAAATTGTTTTTGCCCATCACAAACTGCTAACTTCACGGAAGCCTAGATCCGCCGAGAGAGCTATACCTATTCAATGCAACAAAGTTGCTCTGATACACTACAGAGTATATTACTCTGTAGATACAGTGAAGGAAAACATTGTGAGGAAACCAGTTCATGTCTACGTGCTAAAGATTCGAAAGACATGTGCCATCCACCAATCCGATTGGGTCCGCGTGGTGGATTAAGACCCAATCACTCTCGCTTGAGAGTAGGCCAGTGTCCCAGCTGTGGGAACATTAGAAGGCTGTAATGATATGAAGATTATTGTTCTGTAATGCTTATTTATGTTTTCTTGGATATCATTATTATCATTACCACACAAGACCACCATAAGTACTACCTATAAAAGTTGCCAAGCAGTCACAGAGTTGAGCTGTAACATTTTTGTTTGAGGGTGGAATGTTCTAATAAGATAAAACCTTAATTTCATAACAAATACCTTTAGACTTTGTGTTATGAGTAGACTATATAAAAAAATTATTGTATGTAGGTACCTACCCAATACCCAAGGGACATAATTAACCTTACCATATTAAATTTTTCTACCACCTTCATTTATTTTTCAGATGGCTGATATAAAAACCTTGTTGAAAGATGCAAGAAAGTTAATTGATGATGGGAACTTCAAAGAGGCACAAGAATGCTGCAAGAACATTCTGAGGGCAGATAAACAGAATTATTTTGGACTGATACTTTTTGGGAAATCTCTACAAGATTCTGACCAAGCACCCTTGGCTTACCAAAAAGCTATTACCAGCAAGAGAGATCATCCGTTAGCTTGGCAGGGATTGGCCCAGTATTATGAAAGAAAAACTGATGATGTTAGTAAACAGAAATTGTTATCCATCTACAATGAAATGTTCTACCTTAAAAATGTAGAAGAAGAAAAACATCAAGAAATTATTATCAAAATGGGACAGCTAGGTGTTACACTTAAAAGCAGTGAGGCAATCAGTTTCTTATTGGGTTATATTAATAAAGAACAAAATGAAATATTCAGAAAAGCTGCTGAAACACAGATTCTTGAACTCTTAAAGGTAAACATTGCCTGTCCTGAGGGAGAAATACCAACCATTTTAGATGTTCTTGCAAAATTGCATGCCAATGAAACTAGTGAAACTTTAGAATTGCTTCAGTGCAAAGTTGTTTTACAGTTAACGGACATGAAATCTGCTTTTGAAGAACTTTTAAAACTGGAGTCTTGTATAAAAAAAGAAGCTGTAAAAGAATTTGCTTGCCAGTGGCTATGCTCAAAATATGTAGAGACTATGTCATTTAATGGCATAGATGTGGAAAAAATTGAAATGATTATCGAAGGGATAGAGTATTCTAAACATGCTACTTTTCTAAACAGCATGATATCTTATGATAGAGGACTATATTTAGAGGCTTACAAGCAATGTGTACTACTGATAAATTATAATGAAGCTGATGTTACTGAAGCCACATTCATCATAAAATGTTCTATGATGCTAAAGAATTGGCCAGTTATGCAAAAACTTGCTACTAACTTTATAACCAAAGTGAAAGAAGAAAAACTTGCATTGCAAATTCGAACATTTTTATTCTATTCCTTGATGAAGCAACAGAAGTGGAAACAGGCTATAGCTAATGCAAAATTGATACCTTATGATGCCCTAAATGCTGAAGAACAAGCATGTCTCGCAGAATGTTTCATTGAAAATGAAGAATCTGCTGACAACATTATGGAAAACTTGAAATCTACAAAATACTATCAGCAACTTCAAGCTCTATCATACCTTAAAAAAGGCAATTATGATGAAGTGGTCAATCTTTTACAGCAGCCATCTGACAATGCCTTGTATAACTTTTATTTGGGCAATGCGTTTTGGGAGTTAAAGCAGTACAATAACTGTCTTATACATCTTCTGAAAGCAGCCAAGTTGAACCCAGATCATGCTGATACCTTTTTGTATTTGGGTCATTTTTATTCTGAACAGAAAAATGATGCATCTAAAGCAAAGAAATGTTACGAAAAAGCTTATGAATTAAACAACACTGATGTGAAGATTGTGAAGAGTTTAAGTGGGATATACATAAAACTACAACAGTCCGAGTTGAACTTTGAACTATTATCTACGTTTGCTAAGAATGCTTCAACAGTAGAACCTTGGGTTTACTTTAGATTGGGCTTACAGAATTTAAATAAGAGAGAATGGGAAAGTGCTATTGTGAATTTTAGGAATGTTATCAAGGACAACAAAAATGACGCTGTTGCCTTTGAATGCTTAGCTGATGCATACTACTCAAGAGGTTCATACACATCTGCACTGAGAGCCTACAACAAAGTGGTGTTATTGGAACCAAGAAAAGCCACATACTGTATGACAAAAATTGGATATATTCATTCATTGCTAACTAACTATCAAGAAGCTATTACTATATTGGAAAATGTAATTAAAATAAATCCATTGTCCCAATTAGCATTAAAGGGAATAGCTGAGACATGGATCAGAGTTGCCAAGAAGAAGTTAGATGCAAAGCTGTTTGGTTCTGCAAGAAATTGTGCACAATATGCAGTTGATTACATTTTAGAAGCTTTAAAAAGTCAAAATAGATTATTGTGTTTTTGGAAACTTCTGGCTGATACCCTAATTTTTATAACGAAACTACCTGATCGATATGCTCATGTTATCATACCTCACCTATCAAATGATTCTAGTTCTGGACCAGTAAGGAAAGGAAAAGGTGAGGTGATTTCACAAGCTATTGCTTGCTATTCATACATAGCCAAACAAAAACAACAAGAAGCATCTTATGAATTGGCCTATACTTACTTTTTGTACTATCAAGAAACCCAAGAATCAATCAATGGCCAAATATCTTTCAATTTGGCTACAATTTGTGTGAGGGAAAAACCTAACTCTTGGAGAAATTGGAATTTGCTAGGTAAAATTTGCCTTATTTTGAATAAATATGAAAAAGCACAGCACTGTTTTATAAAATCATTGATGGTGACCAAGAAACTGTCTGCTGCTAAAATATGGTGCAACTTAGGATCACTGTACATTAAACTAAAACATTTTAAATTGGCAAACTATTGTTTTTGGCGTGGACAATCAATACTGCCATCATATCCCCAGAGCTGGATTGGCCAAGCAATAATAGCAGAAGCTATTCGTGAAGAAGAAGCAATGGACTTGTTCAGGCATGCCTCTCGCTTGGGTTATCATCCCGAAAGTGCTCTTGGTTACACCGATTGGGTATGTCGCACCCTTAGTAAATATTCACATACAAATGATTCAGTATCTAAGTATGCTATAGAAGGACTCTATGCTATTCCCTATGCTATGGATTTGATGGAATGGTTTGGCAGCTTTGAACCTAATAATGCTTGTGCTAACAATATGCGTGGTGTGTTACAAGAAAGGAATGGTCTCTTAAAACAAGCCATAAAATCATATGAAAAAGCATTGAAGTATTCAGAAGACAAACAAAAAAGCACAATTCTATTGAACATAGGAAGGATTTTGCTAAGGCTAGAGAAATATGATGAAGCTATTATAATATTCAAAGCCATACCTGAAGCCAGTTTTAACTCAACTGTTGGGTTAGCACTGGCACTATTTAAAAAGGGACTGTATGAGGAATCATATGCAGCATATGACACAGCTCTACATTGGTTGTGTTCTGATGAACATGAGAAGTCAGAACTGTTTGTAGCTATGGCTGGCATAATCTACATGTTCAAGGGCCACAATGATGCAAAGACAATGTTATTTCAAAGTTTACAAGCATCACAAGGCAAGCCTTCGCCTTATTCTTTACTTGCAATCTGTTCATTAGGTATCACACATTCTGAGCAGAGTATATCTAAACTAGCTTTGAGCGAGTTGCGTAAATATGAAAAAGAGAAGCAATTTGTTTATGATATAGGTTTCTTGCGCTCCTATTATTTTGTTTGCGAGAATGACGTGGATCAAGGCATAAGCCTGCTAAGTGAAACTGTGTTAGATTATCCCAGTAATGGATTATTGTGGTTCTGTCTGGCTCAATATTGTCTAAGAGCAAATAATACAAAAGCTAAAGCAGCTAGTTCATGTGCACGGAAAGCACTTAGTTCTGGCCACTTTAGTCATTGTAACCTGGTAAATGTGTATGCTGCAGCAAGTATTGCCGAGTACCTAGCAGGTAATGCATCCGAGGCATTGCGATTGGCTAAAATGGGACTTCATTTGTATCCTAATCAGGCTGAAATATGGGCGGCCCTTTTGTTCTCTTTGTTGTCTAACAAAAATTGCATGGAGAGGAACTGGCTTCTGGCTGCAGCAGGACATATGCGGAGACATCTGATAATATCGCGCCCTCTTAGTAGATGGGTCAGCCTGGTTGAAAAAAGGATGATCAGTGCATAATGTTTTGCGTCACATTACAGCGCTGGGTTCAGTAACCTAAACCTGGTAGATAATAAAATAAATCTATTTTGATGTAAGCTTGTAATAAACTAATAAAAGCATGTAAGTAGAGACATATTTTATTCTTTAACATTTCATTTATAATATGAATTCGTCTATAAATTGTGTTGTTTGCTTTGGAAACTGCAGTTTGTTTTATTTCAACTCACTAGCAGCCACTCTTCTATACACTGCCAAATATTTCTCTCCGTTATTTCTTGTAACTTTTTGGCCTTCTTCAGTACTTTCATAAAGTTTATCAACAATAGAATCAGTTTTCTGAAAAGTTTAATAAATAGAACTTCAGTTATGTACTTACTTAATTCATATTTAAGAAACAAAATAGGTAATTTCTTATAAAAATCTTACCAACTCTTCCTCAGACACCTTCCTAAATAAAGGATGTTCTTCAAAATGGGAGACCATCCATTCATTCAAGTCTTTCACATCTGTTATTGTGTATACAATTGCCTGAAAATAATAAGTTCACATTATTGAATTCAACACAAGATAATCTATTGTAAAGTTCTGGCGGTTTCTGGCGGGTTAATGGCCGACGGCGCGACATGAAGTTAGCCCTTTCGACGATGCGCAATGGAGCTTTTTCGAACTAAGTTGTCAATGACTATGCGCTTAATTTAATTTAATTTATTTATTTAGAATTGCCAATGAGAAAAACACAACACTTAATACATAAAAACACTGCTCACTCTTTGAAGGCAAACACAGCTAACGCAGGTGTATAATAAAAGAATAATGATAAAAGTCAATAAAATTAGATTTAGAATTGATAACACTATGCGCATTACAAACAGCTAACATCACGTCGGCCGAGATCAGCCGCTAGAACTTAAACCTACTTACCTACGTCACAGTCGTACCACAATTATTCGATTTGATTTAAACGTAAAAAATGTATTCGAAATTACACAAACCTGCTTAGTTTGAGCAGAAATTAATTGATTTAATAGTAAATCAATTAACTCATCATCCTTAGGCCACAGAACAAATTATATTATTACTACCTACTTAGGCCTAAGTTATCCAATCAAAAGTGAAGATGCCAAGAAGAAGTCCTTGCATGACTCCCAAGTTATTGAGAAGGTAGTAAGACTTTGTTTGTTTTTAGTGTATAATTAATATCTAAATCAAATCAAAAATGGTTCATTTGAATAAAATCACAAGGATCACTTTGTAAAAGAACTGGCAACAACACCAGCTGGGTTCCTATCGCTTTTTTGGCGTGACCCTTGCTATTGTTAAGGATGCCGAGTAAAGTAAAAAACGTAATTTCATTTCAAATTGAAATCTCTTGTTTTTTGAAAGCTTTGATTCTTATTTTTCAACTGGTTTTTGGTTCCTTACTACATATTTTTAAATACCATAAAATAATAGTTCGAGAGTAGTGCAAGGACTTATTCTTGGCCTCATTATTATTACTATTGATCTTCTATAACTTTTGATACTTTCGAGGTGGTGGTGGTGTGGCTGGCAAACAAACTATCCAGATACACTACAAGTAGTTACCTGCTCAGCAAGAATATAGGCATATTCGGAGAGGAGCCATTTGTTGACAATTCTCCATTTATGCTTAGCCCTCTTGAAGTGGGGATCAGGATACAAGAAGAACATTTTTGTAAGCTAAAACAAAACAGACTTGAATTTATAAAATACATAAGTAATAAAAACCAAAGGTAAGTTTGTTAATAAACCAGGCAGGTAGCCTACCTACTGTTTCTAAAAATAATGATGATACTGTTACCTGTCCCTTATGAAAGAAGTTAGGTAAATACTTCATAGCATTTGTTCTCAGTACAGCAGCATTCTGATATTGGCCTGGATGTTGTATCCGCAATGCTTTGATTCTGTCATTTACATAATCTGATACTTTCACACGGATCTCTAGTCCCAACATCAGGTTATCAGGAAACATTCTAGATAAAGTTACTAAAAATAATTTCATTATTACTACTTAGTACTTAAATAATACTGATATGACAATAAGTTTATTTGAGTCAGGGATTTGTTCATGTGAAAGTCAATATCCATATTGTGTTGTACTTAGTGATTACTTACCTAGTAGCCCTCCATAACCGCACCCAACATCTAGAAATTCAACTGTTTTGCAATCTTTGTTTTCAGGATAAAGTACTGACCAGTCATAGTTATCTGGATGGACAGGACTGAAATGGACATGGTTGCATTAGTTGAGCCTGCCAAGAGAATATTATCAGCGGAATCAAACATAGCTATATTATGTTGATGAGCTAGCCAGTCTGACTAGCCAGAAGAGTTGTGTGCGTTGTGTGGATGTGATTGAGAAAAAGTGCGATCATTGAATGGGTCTGATAGAAAAGAGGATAGAAGATTCAGAGAAAGAGAACATAAGAGTGTTATAACAAGTAAACTTATGTTAATAATTCAACTTACTATTCAAAACAGTGATCGGCTATAGGGTTAGAATGTGCACGCTGTCTATAGTATCTTTTTTGAGGCAACGCCATAGTTTGTGATTACTTGATCAAATACAGTGCTATTAAAACAAACAAATAACTTAGTTGAATATCGGCAGGCAGAACCAGGGAACCTGGCTGACAGAACAAAACTCAACTCAACCTACAAACAAACAAACAATATAGTACATTAGCACAGTTTTACAAGTAATAGCTGTGTACCTAAAATATTTTACAACCTTCGAACTTAAACAAATTATTCTTAGTCTTTGTCTAAAACATTACAAGTAGTTACAAGAAACCCCACCCCCACCCCATGGCATGGGTGTTTGTTTTGTTTGACAACCTAACCTATCAAGGAACCTAAACTATCTATAACCTATATTATGTAGTACTAATATCTTTCTGTGCCTCTAGCAGCAGGGCAGGCAGGGTCAGGGATGTTAGATAGCCACTCGGAAATCCTTGTACCGAGCTGTCTAAAAGCTGGTATTTTAGCACGAAAAACTGGGACTCCAGTTTTCCAATGCGGCGCTGCCGTTTACAAACACTGTTTTGTACAAAATGTATCGGGTTTGATCAAATATCGATCGAACGTCAAAGTAACTTTCTATAATATACATACAGGGTGTAAAAATACTAAGTACTACCGAAAACGGGAGTGGGGGTAGGAAGTGCAATCAGACCATGATTCTAAAAATATTTAACGAAACAAAACGCAAAAAGAATGTTGACTTATCTCAGTTTTTTTTTTTCTTCTGGTTACTTAGGTACCCATAGATAGTACAGCATGTTAGGACCACATCTATCTAGTTCTAGTTCATTCAAAAAGCATAAAAAAACAGCAATGTACAGCACGAACAGATGATCTCGCCAGGTAATCTGCACCGCGCACCGTTGTCTAAAATCCAATCGCGTGGTGTAAAACGACTAATACATTGTTGGGTGCTAAAATCAACAAAAATCTTATTTTCTCCTGCAATAACTTTTTTTTGGTTGGTTGTGTTCTGGGATGCTGTACCACCCCCTTGCGTTTTCGGTAGTCGTCTTCTTACACCCTGTATATGTATTAATACACTAAACTAGCTAACCCGCGCGGTTTTACTCGCGTATGGTTATAAAAAATCTGCCACTGTCAAGTACTTTATTAATTTTATTGTTGTTTAGCAACGTGGACAAAAAAAAAATGAAGATGGCGCATGAGATAGTAGAGTAAACAAGCAGTTTTAGCAGGTTTAACGGATTTTATTAACTGTACAGTGGTATGACATTACTGGCAAGCATCTGACAGTAACAACTGACTGCTATTTTTTGTCAGTGTTGTACAATCATTTGATTTAGAGGCATCATTTGTCGGTGTATTTTTGATTAGCCGGTAAACGGCTAATCCTGGTATTTTTGCGTACCAGGTCCGAATAGACCTGGTACATGGTACGTGACACTTAAACCTAGTATGTGTACCAGGAACCTGGTACGTTTAATCTAACACCCCTGGGCAGGGTAAGTACATTACAATTAAAACGATAGTACGGAGTACCATACTTGTAAGATTTCTCTAGACAATAGACAAGACACTGACAGTTGACATACTTGTACTGACACTGACTAACAGACGGGTTTTCGATTATATAAAAATTAGACCTAGGGCGGATTGGCGGCATGGTCTTATGATTTTAGCCCACTTTACTTTATAGACAAAGACTATAGTTAACTTAGCATAATTGATCTTTAAAAAAAACAAGGCAAAAAAAACACTGTTGTTTTGAAATCGAATCGATCAAGAAAGAAAGTTTTAAAATTTACTCTGTGAAGAAAGTTCAGAAGCAAAATGAACAAATTAGATTACTTCAAAAACAATAAAATGAAGTGCTTGTAACTCGGAAGATCACAGACACCAGAGATCGTTAAGAGTTCAGGTGAGTTTTCTGAATTCATTCATAACTGCTTTGTTTGCATATAAGTATAAATAAAAATCTCACCTAACACACATTACTACCTATCTATTGATTTTAAAATTATTTTCTGAAGTAGGTACCTACCTACTTACCTACTACCCTACTGCATGGGACAGACAGTACCTAGTAATTTCTAGGATAATAACATTTCAGAGTTTTCTCTCAATGTTGCCTTTTGAATCTATGGTGAACATAAATAAGTGTAAGTTCCTTTATTACATTATGTATGTATTTATTACAATTGATCACAATTATCTTGGAACCTCACAATAAATACTAACAACCAACTTTGCAATAACATTCAACAACCTATTGATAATTAAGGTGTTAAATAATTAGATGGTAACAATGCTGCGAATGCCAGTTCCCTCAAATAATTAATAATGAAGAAAAAACATTGTAAAGAAACCAACTTAAAAGACATTGTGCCACTCACCAATCTGCATTGGGTCCACAATTGCACATGGTGTGGAGACACAATCACTCTCACTTAAGATTAACCCAGTATCCCATTATTCAGAATATTAAAAGACTGGTCATGTCCTAGTTATACTTACGTCATTTTAAGTAGGTACTTATCAATAAAAACATGTAACCAAGTTACATGTTTTTATTGACTACACTGACTCATAAAACTAACTATAAGTATCTATGACTTTGTATGAGAGTGGCTAAGCCTAGGTATAGTATAGTAGTACCTTTTCTACTTATATGGTATGTTTTTTATTATTTATTATCAGTAGCAGTAGGTATATAAGGGCAACCACAAAAATCTATTGGTTTGAAATTCATTTGAATTGTTCAATGTTTTAATACACAAATAACATAGGTAAATATAAATTCTTATCTACTTTACTACAAAAGTAATACATTTAAAGTAAGTAGTCATTACATTACTACAAAAGTAGTAAATAATAACAACTACATGTCATATGTCATACCTTTGGCTAGATGATGCTGTGTGGATTGTCCAGCATTATTTATTTATTTATTTATACGTAAAATATCCGACAACAGTCAAATGTTAATCTATCAATTCTGTCGATTGGCTACTGACTCATACAAACTAACTAACTATACCTGTATAAAGTCCAGCTTCTTAAATACTTGGAATAATCATTGGTACTTACTGCAATGTAGTGCGGTAAATACATAAATATATAATAACAGTTAATATTAAAATTGTAGTACCTACCTATGTATTGAGATTTCTACACAGCTAATAGTACATTATTGTACTAGAGCAGCACAGCTAGATCTTTAATTAAAACAGAAAAAGTTTATCGTTATTCCTTTTATTTTTAATCTTGTGCCGGATGGACGACACCGACGACGTGACGACGACACGGCGCGATTGCGTTGCGCTGCATTTTGTTTTGATATCTGTCGCCTGTCGGTGCCCACGTGCGCTCAGGCACCCCGGCCGCCGCGCTGGCGAGGCGGCAATCTATGTGGGTGACAGGCAGGCAAGGCAGGCACGGCAGTTCGTCGCCGGCGTCGTCCGAGCCACACGTATCGACACACCCCACCCGCTTCGCGTAAAAAATCGCGCGAAATGTTACCAATACTCTAGCGTGTACTCAAACAAGATTCTCTATTATCACCGGCGATATAGTTTACAAACAGCCTCACGATGAAGAAGCAGGACTCGCAAAGTAGTTCGGGGAAAGGGCCGCACGGTTCGAGGCCACCACGGTTGTTCATGGATAGTGTGTCATCAGATGAAGGTCCGGAAACAGAAAGCTTGTTGCACTCCCAGCTGCCAATGCTCATTCCTGCTGCAAACCGGCGTCCACGGAGGGAGTCTCTAACCGCTCCGCCGTCGCCGACAGATTCTAGGAAAAGCAGGCGGGATCATCGCCAGCACAATTATATGAACCATTTGCATCACCTTATTCACTGGCGCGATATCTGGAGTGGAGAACCGCACAAAGGCAACGAGGTATAAATGCAAAACGTACTAATGTATAACAATATAACAGATAGCACCAAAGCTGCATGCTTTACTTACTTGTCTTTGTGGATCGTCTTTCATTGAATGATATTCCTAATACTACTGGAGATATATTTTTTTGCTTTTGTGCATACGTAATTCCATTGAGTTAATTTTGTAACTAATTAGGCACCAATTACATACTCTAAGCCTATACTTTACCGCGTCTTAAAACGTCTTCGTATAATTGTTAAGTTAACGGTCGGCGGTCTTCGAACTTAAATCTTCCCTACTTTACTAAGTACCTATAAGTTTTTCTCAAGTAATTTATGTCTTACGATTGGGTTCTAAAAAACATGGCTACACTGTTTTGACCCTAGGCATGCCGGTAACAATGGATACTTTAAGAACCGATCCAGCTTAAACCCATAAGATTTAACGTTAAGAGAGGGTTGTATGGTTATATGACACTAAAAATGTCATTTCAATTGACTGAACGATTCGTAGCAGGTACAGTCGTAAAGGTAATATATATATGTAGTAGTATGTAAGTATGTAGTTAGGTACTTACATCTAAGATTTCGTCTGAGCCTGCTGCATACAAATTAGTACTAAGTTCGCCATTCTCAGGCTCTCTCATTTCTCTGTAACCAAAGAAAATAACTGCCTGCCGGTTTAACATATCGCGTCGTAAATCACCTGCAATTTTATTAAGTATCCTCTCGTGGGCCGTTCGTGTTCGGCTGTTATTTTATTTCGTAATGAGTCGAGTACCTGCCTTCATATTGACATAATTAACACGAACTCCGGTTACTGCCGGTACACGTGCGTTCAATTATTTTGAAGTCCGATATCTGCTTTTATAACAAGAAACTAGACTGTAACAAAACTGTAGAGCGCTAAACGATGAAGTAAACTGTGTTTTATCGTTATGTTTTGAGTTATGTACCTATACTATAGCTATCTAGTTTTATCAGCGTTTTCAAGTTCTACTAAATTCTACGTATGTTGTTAATGAGTTAGTAATAACTCAATCACACCGTAGCGGCTGAACCTATTTCTTTGAAACTTTTGGTTCTAAACCTGGAATATATTGGCTACTTTCGGTTCCTTGCGAGCGACGTAAGGCATAAGCTTGTTTTTTTTCTGATTTTATACCTAACTCACTCAAGAATGTGAACAATGGCCATAACATATAAAATCAAAGACATAAGTCGGTCATGCATGCATGCATGGTTTGAACTATAAACCTTTATGTCATATTATAAACAGCACAGAGCAGCTTTAGTGCTTTTACTTGACTCCTACGTAGGTTTCAAAAATAAATACCTCTATTCTGTCTACATTTGCTTGGCAATTTTGTGACCAGGGTACCGAGCATAAACTTGTTAATAAATATAATCAAACATTTCGTCTCGACAAAACGGAGTTTTTGGAGATCAACACGTTCATGTTCATAGCTCAGTGCAGGCTGCAGACAGAATAATAATGACATGCCTTACGCCGTGAAGTATGGTGTTATTCTATGATAACACACACAATATCATTAACGGCAATAATTTAATTGACTTGAAACTTAAATCAATAATATTCTTATTGACATTGTGAATTTGTTTCCACTAAATAATTTAAAATTAAACAACAACATAGACTCGAAATTAACTTGATAAAAACGAGGAGAAGTATTATGTTGAAAAAGATTCAAGATTCAAGATTCAAGATATTTATTTGCACAAATAAGTGTTACAAAGGGTCTTAAAAGTAATATAAAAAAGTAGCAAAGAAACAAGCGCTGGCTGATGTTACATCTAAACTCCGATACGGTATTATATTCTGGGGAAATGCTAAGAAGGAAAAAAGAGACAGAGTATTCTAAGAAGAAACTTGTAAATTGCAATTTTAACACAAACAATATCATTAACGGCAATAATTTAATTGACTTGAAACTTAAATCAATAATATTCTTATTGAAATTGTGAATTTGTTTCAACTAAATAATTTAAAATTAAACAACATAGACTCGAAATTAACTTGATAAAAACGAGGAGAAGTATTATGTTGAAAAAAGTAGCAAAGAAACAAGCGCTGGCTAATGTTACATCTAAACTCCGATACGGTATTATATTCTGGGAAAATGCTAAGAAGGAGAAGAGAGACAGAGTATTCTAAGAAGAAACTTGTAAATTGCAATTTTAGAGTTAGCGAATAATAAGTGGTTAAAAGGTTAAAGGTTAATAGAATATCGACGAATAATAAGTGGTAAAAGGTTAAAAAATAAAATATGTAAGTACGCTAACTTATAAATCCGCTTTATTTCTGAACAAGAAACCGACTATAATTTTATTTAGGTGAAAGCTGTTTGACTTTTGGGATAAAAAAATAATTTCTCGGTAAACGAATATAAATGAACAACTATTGTAGTGGAATTTTTATCATAATTTTTATTTTATTTAATACATAGATACTAGGGACATTTGACATGTAAATTTTTACTTAAACTTTTTGGGATATTACTAAAAAAAAATAGTCACTGATCGATTCATATTTTTGTTCATTTTTATTTTTGTATTATTGTTTACTAGACTTGCATGCATAAATGTTAGGACCATATTAGGTGGTACTTACCATAACAATATTTCAACCATATTTCAAACAAATATTCATTGATTATTTTTTTAAATAATTTTGACTTGATTATTTTTTTGGTGAAGCGTGACTTGAGTTGAGAGATGAGGAATAAACCTATCTATGAAGTTCAACGTACTTAAGCTTAAAAATCTCTCATCAAAAGAACTCAAGCACAGAACAAGAATTAGTAGATAATGTTGACCTGCTCACGTTTTCTGCCAAAACAATTTTGGGTTACACATTAACGCTACTAATTGCTAACTGAGCTGCAAAAACGTTTTCTTATAACGAGTGTTTTATTGTCCTAGGCGAAACTTTGTAGTCTGTTCTATACAAGGCCGAACCTCTTAGAGCTTAAGTGCTACCTAGTTGCGTACGTTGTCACCTCAAATTGCTGTCAACAATGTTTATAGAAATCATTCTATATCCGCTAGCGAGCCGACGCCCCGCCAGCACAAAAGCCATGCTATCTTTGTCATGCTATGAGTATGTTTTTTAGTATGTTATATGGCTTAACCGCAGCTGCACAAGTAGACAAATTAACAAGAGCGAGTCGCTGTACTCGATTCAATTCTGACAATTTAACCTAAGTGATCACAATCACAATAGATCACGCAGACAAATGCTACCGCTCAAGTGGTCAAGTACTAAAAAGTTTTTTGCGACGCATTTTGTCACCTGCTGTTCTATTTTACTGGTCGACACGTTTACTGACCATTTAAACAAATCATTACCACAGCCATACCAGCAATGTAGTTCAAGGACATCTTAATTAGGCAAAGATATAACATTTTTAGAGTTCCGATTCAGTTTAGTTTAAAAACGAATTCTCATGGTTTCAGGCCGGTCCAATGTCTTTCGGTCCGTGAGAGGAGAGGGTGGGTGTGTGCACGATCTAATGCAACGGCTTTGTATAAAATGAAATGTATGATACTTATACACATATTTATTTAGATATATATTTTTTAGTCGAGGTCATTAATTATTACGATACAAGTATAGGGTATATGAAGATGTAGATGTACGTAAAATACAACAAAACTCCATTCTGTGGAGTGGTCTATAAATTATGAAAACTAAGGGCCTTTTGCATATTCGTATTTTGAACCTCTGTTAGCTAATTGGTCTTTCAAATCTATCATCGTCTTTGTTCATTGACGCATAAGAATGATAAGGAAAGACAAAACATAATAGTCGCTAAAATGACAGTTTTTATGAATAAGGGCATAAAAATGTAGTGTAACAGAACCAGATAGATATGGCACTTTTACTGGTTGTTGCGTTTGTATGTAAATATGTACGTAAGCAGCCACATCTATAGGGAAAGCTGATCAAATAAATTACAAAATCAACATGAATTGAAATAAGTCAGCCATAATCATAGCCAAAAGACAACGTTGTTGAATCTAAAAAAAACAATTAGTTGGTTATTGTTGAAGGCAATTAAAATTATCAATTTCATTTTCTCCAGCAGATGATGAAGATCGGTCGTCCGTCATTGCGCTTTTTGTAGAACGCCTATGTTCAGTAGTAGACGTCTGTTGGTTGATATGAAGATGATGAATTCATTTCCTTTATAGCCATGACAAAGTCAAATAAACTAGCAGTTCTCCGAACAGAAGACCTCTCAAGCTCCAACTTTTAAAATTGAGCAATTTACTGCATTTTGAGGAGCTATTCTGCTCATCACCCTGAAGATGCTCATTAGATCTTCACCAAATTTCGATGAGACCAACTTAAAGTTCCTATCTTTCAAATAAAATAAAAACCAGTAAAATCGATTTTTTTATGAGGCGGAGATATCCAGTCCCTTTTGCCCCTTTTTGGAGAAAGTACGACCCCAATCAAAAATCCTCAACAACAAACGAATTATATGTATAAAGTCATTAAACCTGTAGTTTCAACCAGATCGGTTGAAAAATGCGACCTGTAGGCGAAAAAGCTGGACGGACAGACTGGCTGACAGATAAAAGCATTTTTGGCCTATCTCGAAACTGAGACTCTTCGCTTGCTTCGCTCGCTCGGTCAATTCAATAAAGAAGTAAAAGTAATAAATTCGCATTGTCAATGGCCAACGCTAGTGACGGATTTTATGGGCCATTCGAAGGCCTCCGTCATGGCCTCACGACTGTTTTAGTACGTAAAGTTACAAGTAAACAAGAGAGTTTATTTTGCATTGTTCCTTCGTCGCTCCAAGGTGTATAATAAAATCCATTCTTGTTTTACCTTACGAAAGTGGGACATGGTCAAAATATTTTTATAAATCTATCCTAGACTGGATAGTATTTATTTGTAAAATATTCTTAATGCCCTTAGGCTTATTGGGTAATCGATCCCTAGGTATAAACATAAACGTAAGGTCATTGAGCAATTAGTTTAATTATACAGATGGGTAGCTAGCTTACGGCACGACTAACGATGATAATGTATTAATATAACTTTGTTATTGAATGTTACTGCTTTATAATATAAAATAGTCTAAGCTCTTAGGTATAGTTCGCACAGCGGATCTAGGCTTCCGTGAAGTTAGCCGTTTGTGATGCGCAAAGACAATTTAGTTTGAAAAAGCTCCATTGCGCATCGAAACGGCTAATTTCACGACGGCCGAGATCCGTTGTGAGAACTATACATAATTATCTTTTATTATGTTTGTGACATTAAGTTACCTATTGTGAAAATAATTGTTTGAAATGAATCTATGTCATGGTGTTCAGTCGAGTCGAGAACGAAAATGTTACTACATATAAAGCCACACAAAGTTACGGTTGACTTATTGGTCACGAGAAAGGGGTCAAAGTGTCAATACATTTTGGCTCATTTAATAATTGGGTAATTCAACCAATACCATAGACGACAGTTTGAGGATCCATCAATGTTTTAGTTCTTTGCTAACCTTGTTTTTCAACTTGATCTCTTTCTGGTGTTCTATTGTACATATTGATAATCTTCTTGATAGCGGATATGTAGTTGTTCTATGTTAAGAGTGTTCTACTTAGCCGTTACGCACTTGACAGAGAAGTCGGCTAATGTGATTCACATCACGACGACACCTCGCTTTTTCTTCCGATTGGTTATTTATCATTCTATAACACTCACGGCAGATATGATCCGATCGGTCCATCGCATATTAAATTAAAGTCAGCCTTCTGTTATTTCTTCTATTATTTCCCTACTTTGCGTAAATTTCTTTAGATAACACGCAGTATTTCAATGACTAACATTATGGTGTATCTAGGGCTAAGTAAGCTAAAGTATTTCAACATGTACTTAAACAGCTAATATCTTCTCGAGTCTTTCTGTTCTTTTTATTATGGCTTCTGTGGTTGTAGTTGTATTAATTTTGTATAAGATAAACCGTTTGACTAACACTACGTTTGCAAACTGCACAGTGTCTGTGACGGGGATAAATTACTTTGGCACGTTTGTTTCGATTCTGATTATATTGCTCAATTTCAAATTGTCACTCGTCCATTTCGCATTATCTCTTGAGTCTGTGATTATATTGTTTTAAATAACAATTCCAAATCGTTGTCATTATCTTACATCATCTAATATAGGAATATTTTCGTTATTTTCTTTCGTAAATAACCTTTTGCAGACTCCGAGTTTGTCATCAGAGAATAAGATGTATTATAAATCTACCGAAAAACAATGAAATCTTGACAAACTTAAAACAATATTCATTTTTGTAATGCGTCATTTTATTAACCGGGGACACAACTGTGGTAATTCCACGTGCAATCATCATATTCATCATATCAAGCCTTATCATCAGTTATCACTTAGATAATGCCTAATAGCTTCACTTATTATACCTACTTATACAATACAATATGATACCATATCAAAAAAAAATGGCCAAGCACGGGTTCCAAAGTCAAGTAAGATCTCCATACAATCCCTATCGGACGCTTTTAAACTTTGATCACTCACTACACGTTTAGAGTTTAGAGAATACTTTGCAAATCCAACTGTTGCCTTCTCTCGTAAACTGCTCGTACTAATATTATAAAGGAAGAAGATTTGTATTTTTGTAAGTATGTATTTTGTTTGTTACGAGTAAACTCAAAAAAACTACTGGTCCAATTTCAAAAAATCTTCCGATTCAAAAAACGATATATCGCTTATGTATGCAAGAGTAGACCCTCTGAATCCGAACGGACGAAACGATGGACATGCCGATTTCATGTTAGACTTCGGTACCCTAAAATCTGGGCGCTTATATAAAAGTATTTTATTATCTTACAAATCTTTGTACTATCTATACCTACAGCAGCCTAGTAGTAAAAATAAAGAAGAAAACTGTTACGTAAGTACCTGATTCTTCCATGAGTAACAGCCCTTCGTCCTTGAATTTGGACGCCCACAGTGCCCTATTTCTGAGATTCAATATTTGCTGTAGGTACGTATGTATACTTAACTAAGTACCTTACCTAGTACCACCTACCTTATTTCACATAATATGTGGAATATATGAACCATATTATGGTTTTCCACGCTAGGAGCACATAATGTGGGCTCTCTCAAACTTAGTTTCTATTGAAGTTATAACTTATTGCCCGTCTATATGTTTAGGATATTATGTACCTAGGTAGGTGCATGGTCTTGTCACAGAATAGAGTTGTTTTCACTGTGTGCGACATGAATATCATTAGGTTTTATAAATACCTAAGTGATAAATCTACCTAACGCTTTGCATTGTGATGGATGACCGTCACTTATCAAATCTATATAGACTTTTTATTGCTTGTCAAATAGGTACTACTTACCTAAAAAAAAAACACTATTTTATAGATATTATTAGACACTGGAGACATTCGCCATCACCTTTAGAAAAAAAGAAAAAAAAAGAGCATTGGTCTAGTTGTGTAGTGACCCCGCCTTCTGATCCTAAGGTCGTGGATTCTGAACGGTCGTGCAACAAAAGATTTTTATATTAAACAAAATAATGTGGGCATTGCGCAATGACACTGCTCTCAAACGGTAGAGAAAACATTATGATAAAATTACGGCATGTCCAAGAACTAAAAATTCGAAAGACATGGTGTCATCTACCATACCACGCATTGGGTCAGCTTAGATTATGAATTTATGACCTGATTAATCTTGCTTAAGTTAAGAGTCGGTCAGTGCAAAATTTCAGTATTACGTGACTATTCTTATGATAATTTGAATTTGTAATATGTTATGCGATTACTTTATTGTAGCGTTGTTTCTTATCAATCGCATGAGCCAGATTTTATTTATAGCAAAACAGCAAATCTGCTGATAAAAAGGTCATTGTTGTGCACTTAGAGGTTTTTACCGATTTTTTTAACAAAGCAAAAACTAATAAATGACGACCGATGTGGCGCAGCGGGCGCAGGTCCGCCTGCGACGCAGAGGTTGCGGGTTCGATTCCCGCCTCGGAACAAATGTTTGTACGATTTACAAATATTTGTTCCGGGTGTTCTGGGTATTTTCTATATATAATAAAAAATATCTATCTATGTATTGTATTGTATTAAATATATATCAGTCATCTAGTACCCATAATACAGCTCTGTTTAACAGCAGCTTACTTTGGGGCTAGATGATGCTGTGTGGATTGTCCAGCATTATTTATTTATTTATTTATTTAATAAATCAAATTACTTAAACTTAAATCTCGATTTACGTCTATATATTTTTCTTAAACTTCTAATGTAACGTAAAAAATAAATTTACCATTTTATTTATTTGTCAATGACTCTGAGTAAGTTATTGCAACAGCAACTAATTTTCTGTAACCGGAGTTCTTTCGATTAACGATACCTTCTCAATGTCAAGAGACATTATTTAGCACATCTAACGTTGGAGACATAAGATATGATTTCGCTTTGTCCAGAGGCTTGAATTGTCTGAATAGGTATTAAGCTGTTCAAGGTCGTCTCACTATCTGCTTATATTGCGTCATTTTTCCCTCCGTAGTTGATGTCATTTACATCAACTACGAATTCTCAATTATAGAAACTATAACTATCTAATTAATTAAACATAGATAGGTAAGAACTAGAGCGTTGGTGAATTCACCGTTGTTGTTAGTAGTACTTACTATTTCAGAAATATCTTTACTACATTAGCCAACAAAGCTAGACTACGTTTAATGATTCATCAAATATTCGAGTATTAGCAAATTACTCAACACTGCCATCCATCATTTGATGTGCGCGTGTTATTATAGTGCTGTACATTTATAATACCTATACCTATATTCCCGCACTTCCGCATTTTGCTAGCGTCACTATACCTATAATTAGGAAGTGCTTTCCACACAGGAACTTCATTTATTTATTGAGCTGGTTTTATAATGCCTATAGGAAACAAACTTTGCTTTGTGCGATTTGTAAATGTCATAGGTATACTAATAAGATTTCATTTTGATTACCCGCCACCTGCGGCTTCGTTCGCGTGAAACCAGAATAAAAGTACGTATAGTTCTCACAACGGATCGCGGCCGTCGTGAAATTAGCCGTTTCGATGCGCAATGGAGCTTTTTCAAACTAAATTGTCTTTGCGCATCACAAACGGCTAACTTCACGGAAGCCTAGATCCGCTGTGCGAACTATACCTACCTTTGTTTGAATGCAGGTTTATCTATCTTTATACCTATCACATCGAATTATTATATAAATTATATAGTATTCTATTAAAAATGAGCGCTTACTCTATTAAAAAAATTAAAAATGAGCGCTTATAGAGTGTTTATCTGGAGTTGTAATGTGCTAAACCGTGTTTAGTTATGTTATATGTAATTGGCAAACCAAACGACAAGTTTAAGTGACAAACCGTGAATTATCACAGCTCTATCTGCTCAGCACAGTCTGCATTGTATTTTCATTAACAATAAGAGGGGTGACACAGTAACTAAGATTTCAAATAACAAAGATCGTGACTTATTTTAGTCCATACATAAATAAGTACTTTCCAAGCCACAATATAGAAATTGTTTCCAATTTCAATCCTTACTACTACTACTTTCCAAAACCATCATGTCTGTCTGTTACGTTTTCAAGAATAAACCGATGAACCGGTTTGGATTAAATTTGGCACAGCGATAGTGAGGGAAGACATAGATAGGTTGCTTATTGTGAATGTACCACGCGAGTGAAGCCGCAGGCTAGTAGAATATAATTAGTAAGTAAGCTAAAACAAAAGAGGTTGATACTTTGATACAGATAGAGTTTACTCCGATAGCCTTTGAAGGTGAATAATAGCTAATAAGTTAAAATTTAAAAACTTTCTGCGAAAATTTAATAAGGGCTTAGCCTCGACTTTAATATTTCTCCTTGACTTACCTACCTACGTAAATTACACGAAAAGTACTGGAATTCAATTGCTCATTGTTTTGATTGTTCTGAAGTATTGGTGACGACGGCCAATTACAAATGAAGAGCGTGATTCATCAGTTAGCAACGTAACAAAATAGTGATTTATGTTAGATGGCAACAGACGATACATTCAAATGGCATCTATTCTTCGCTAATTTGTGCTGTGTATGAAGTGTCATTCGTCCATTAGATATCTATTAGACAATTTTTAGGGTCGATCTTCTCAACCCGATATGCACCACTTACTTTCATACCTTTGGCACAGATGAAAGGAACCTTCGGTGCCAGCACCCTAGAGCATCTTAATCAGGCATCCAATAGAATAGAGCCATTAAGGGGTTCTTAGTGGTCAAAAGTTGTATGAAAAATTGGTTTGTTGATGTGTTTTGAGGCTGAGATGGGAACGGTTTCAAAAATCATCAATGATCAAAATCCAAAATCAAATATCCAAAATTCCTCAACAAGTTTTTTTTAATAGAAACTATGTATACCTACATAATAAAACTAATAGAAGCATGCTTACAAAAAATACAAAATAGGTAGGTACCTACTTGACAATTATTTTTTAGTTAGTTATTTTTATTGTTTGTTTAGAAAATCTCACACATTTTGAAAAAACAACTTACTTTGTATTTACTGTTTTTTCATAATATATATTTTATGAATTAAACCTAAAAGTATTTATTATATTGTATAGATCGTAGGTTTTTAGATACATTTATTTACTAGTAACGCCATCTACATATTACGAGTTGTACTTTAATGTGTAGAATGTGCGCTTACGCATCACAATCTGCTCCGTCCACCTCTCGATTTAGTTCATATATCGAGCGTGTAGTTACTTAGTTTAATACAATTCGTTCCTGATAGATGGTGCTATCGTCGTTTTTATTTGTATTTCCAAAAAATATTATTATTTCCTTTCATTCATTTCCAAATAGTTACCTAGCATAATGCAGTACAATTTTCGGAAAAAAGCTTCATGAATAAATCTAATGAAACAATTATACTTTTGAATCCCATTCTCAATGTCTTTGCTTTTAGTAAGTCTAAGTAAGTATACCTACTTATTTAAAAATATGGTATAAGCAGCAGCATGTTTGCAGACTTAGTATAGTATAGTCACCTGTGGTAGAGTGATACCTCTGGTATTGCAAGCGTCCAAAGGCTGCGGTAACCGCTTACCATCTTGTGGGCCGTACGCTTGGTTGCCACTTCAGTTGTATAAAAAAAAAGTAGGGTCAATCAACAAAGTATTTAACCCACAATTTGCTGTCCCCGATTATTTTTTATTAAAATTACTAGCTAAAAAAGAATATAAGATTGAGAGGTATAACTGCATTTCATTCTAATTCTAACAACAAATGAGTAAAGATGTTAGAGTGCACACGAAGTAGGCAGGTACCTAATAAGAACTTAGCAAACAAGCGATAAGTTTGATAAGCACCTCCTCGGTTATGAAGGGTAAGTATTTAATTCTATTTCTTCAAACGAATCTTATCAACATCGTACTCGCACAGTACGCGTTCTGTTTGTGACAAGACATCCACGTATAAAATTATTGCTATTCCTTTCTTCATATTTTGTTTTATTTATACCCTCGAAAACAGTGTTGAAAAGCGACATTTCTGACATGAGCTTCGTGTAATCAAGTGAAATGTTATTATGGCGTACAATGTGTTCAATGTGTATTCGAACTAAGAGTGTAGGCAATAATTTAAAATTATGTCGTCGAGGGACGGGCCTTCGACATCGGGGAATGAACGACGACCTCTCATGCTAGCCCTAAGAGTCCCTCGAAGCTATGGAAGCCTTTTTCCTTACTACAAATTTGTGCGGGACACAATAAGCGATCCAATGATTTCAGAGGTAATTTGACTGTTTCTTCATTAGCTTATATGTATTTAATTAGTATATAGTTTCCGCATAGTTTGCATAATTAATGCCAAATGTTGATACATATTTATTTAATTTATCGTCATTTAAATAAGTAGGCAGGCAGGGTCTTACATACAACTCACCTTGTGAATTATATGTATAACGTGTGCGCTTAGTACTTTAAAAGTAAGAAGAAACCGATAGTTTTATTCCAATATTGGCTTTTGATTTCCGGTTCCTGCTGAAAGATATTAGGTCTTGTAGTTGGCACGTGTGCATGCATTGTTGCGCCAATTATTTGGCAGGGTTATAGTTGACGAGTTGTTGAAATCCGGGTCCTAAATACCGATACATCGGATATGTCACTGTGTTACTATCATAATTTATCACACTCTTGGAGCAGCATTTTAATTGTGCTCATTTCCTTTCCACCTAACTATAGTTATCGCAGCTTAAACGTTATGCAATCTTTTGTAAACTCTGAAATCCTTCTTTATTTATAGCTAAATACTAAGGAGCGGTACACACGCTACGATAAATTACTACGACAACATTAAATATCATAATAAGTATACCACTCGAGTTGCCCCGAAAATAGCATGTTCCTTAGCTCACTCTCACACATAATTTACTTACTGAGTAAATCTTCATAATTCTTCCACATTGATTTCGAGAGCCTAGGCATAGATTCCATTATTGTGATTTTTAGAAACGAATCAAATTTTGAAATTAAGAACACCGATGGCTTCGATTCATAATAAAATTAATCTAATATCATTTTGGTAAATCACATCACACTCGTTTGTATAGTAGTGGGAATTTTAGTGTCAAAATCCCTTTTAGAGCTTAAGCTCGGACTGAAGGGGATTTTGACACTAAAAAGTTCCGAAAATCCCCTTTGAATGGTAATTCTAATTTACTATTATTTGAATAAAATACCTAAATTATTGAATAGAATAACTGAATAAACGTCTGTATAAAATTATACAGTAAGTATTATTTATTACCGATGTTATATCTGGGATAAATTTATAGAATATTTTTTTAAATTATTGGTGGCGACCACAGCGAAGATGGAAGGACGAAATTGACGCCTACCTAAAGGACTGTTCCACAGTAGCCCAATAGTTTAGAAGCCGTGAGGCTTCTAAACATAATATATACATACAAAGTGTCGCCACGCCACGAATACTAAACACTATGACTTGCTTGAGCCATGTTTTTAAAAACTTCGGGCACTTATTCTAATTATTATCTCCGCCGTTTTGAGAAAAAGTAAAAACGGTTCTTTTATTCAAGTAGGTAGGTACTTTAATTAAACAAAATCGATGGTCAGGCTTATTGCAGTTCCTCTGTTAGTAAACGCAGAATTGCATAATTATACGGTTTTATCATACAAGTACCTAAACAATTTGTGATTTATCTGTGTAGTTTGGATGATGATTTCCCGTAGCATGTGTAACTTCTTAACAGACATAATCATAGTCATAGTATTACCCCTTATCTTAATCTTGTTTAGACAATTCAGCCTCTGACCCAATATTAACAAAGACCTAATCCCTTGAAAAACATCGTTAGCTATAAGAAAGTGACCAGCTTCTGGAAATGTTTCAGTGTATTACGAACTTCTCATTAATGATTAAGTAAATGATTGTTTATTTTTTAAATAACATTAATATTTTTAAGTTTAACTAAAATAGGTATTTAAAATAATTAGTTCAAAATTACGTAGCTACAAATTCCTATTTTAATGTTGCGACGAAATGCTTCGAGCAGCGTCGTTTTTAAGAAAAAATTATGGGCAGGTAAATTGTTGAATAGTATTTTTTTTTCCTTCTTAAAAACATATTTTTATTATCATCATTTCATTTTCAAACTACATTTCATTTTGCAACTTCAAAACCTTTTTGTAAATAATTACAATATTGCGCCGACCGCTTGTGTTTTATTTTGAAGCGTAAGAAAGCATTTTCTAAGGTCCGATATTTCTGAGCACACGGTCGGTCGGGCTTAGCGAATGGAATCCTGTAACCCCGTTAATCTTTTTACTCTGCTCATGTTGCGGATCTTCACCTCGGTACTCAATCCTCTTATTGCTCTTGGTGCCTAAACAGGTAGCCAGTGTAGCAACCGGTTGCAATAAAAATATGCGCGTGTAGTCCATAATACTATGTCGCAACGACCATTAATCTTATTGAAAATTACGGTAAGATGGAACAATATGATACTGTCAATAAATGTTTGTTTATAAACTTTTTAAATTTCCTTGTAATTATTTTGTCTAGTTTAAAGTCAAAGTCCAAGTTAAAAAAAAAAATATTCAATAAAATCACGAGAAGTTTTAAAGTGATTTAAAACTTGTTACAAGCTAGGTTATATCTAAGCTAGGTACCTAATTAATTTGTACCTAATGAATACCTATTGAATTATTCCGAATCTAGTTTTTTAACAAAAGTCAAGCTTTTAAATCAACAAATATGTTAGAACACTAATTCTAAAAAACATGCTATGACCAATGGGAACCCGACGTCCAAACCGGCGGGGAGGGCTTCACTTAGCGATGGTCTCGGGCGCGTCGCCGTCACGGCATAGTCAGATCAGACACCGTACGCTATGCTGCCCCCAGAGCGAGCCGCACACCGCACCGCCTCCGCGATCCTCAAGCGTATCTCTTTGCGCACTTGCAGCACTTATTCTCTCGTACGTATCCACGCGTTCATTCATAGCGACCGCCCTCCGCCCGCCTTGCGCCACGCGGCATCGCGCTCTAAATAGTATCCGCCCATCGCCAGACGCGTCGTGCTTGCGAGCAATAAACACCAGTTACCACATTCACAAATCTGTCACAGGAGCCGTCCCGTGCGCCCGTCCTATTATGCGGGAAGTCGGCACGCGATGTCCCTCCCGCCGCATCTACCACCGAGGACCAGTGATAACGAATTTGTCAGCATACGATGCCTCATTGCAAATATCCATCGTCCAAAAAATGTGTCAAGACCCGGAATGCCAGAGAACACTCCACCGCCGCTGGAAATCGTACGGGAATCACCGACATCATCGGATACGGAACGAAGTGGATCCGATAAGTCTGATGGAAACCTGGTGGAAGAGGTGATGCCTGCAAAGCGGGCGAAGAGCAATAGCTTTGCGGGGACGATTCTTATGCCACCAACGCCCGCACAGCCTCCAAAGCGCCGGCGCAGGTCGTTTCTGCCCCTTGAAATTGGGAGTGTATCAGAGCACGCTGGACCTCTTTCTGCGGGTCCACACTTGAGTGTGCCAAAGTTCACCGTGACGGCGCCTCCGGGGGAGCATCAACACCGCCGCTTCAGCCACGGTTTCGCCGGTTTCCATGGTTTTGCACTACGACGCCACTCTAACACGGTCTGCGTGATGCTGATTGTTACTAGTGTTGAAATGTTGTGTTCTAACAATCTTCTTTGTGCATGTATACTTTTAACATCTTTTGCATGTTTTTTTTAAATAAAATAATTCAGGGTGAGTACAAGTTTTCATTAACGTTTATATATTTAATAAACTGGGTTACTTATCTACTTCGAAACTCGAGAGATTTTAATGAATTGCGTACCCAACAATTTTTGTGTTAACATTTTTTGAGCAAGTATCTACGTAGGGTATTTATTATAATTTCTTGAATAGGGGTAGGTTAATCTCTCAAATTCCCGCACGGATTTTCACTGCACATGCAAAAAACAAAGCAAAAATATAATCTTATGCTTTATGTTTTCGTAATTTATATGTCTGACTTCACAAAAGCCTAATTAATATAAACAAGCAACGTTAGAAGGAACTTATTAATATGTTAATAAAAAAATAAGTGATCTAAATTTAATTTAAAACGTAAATAGTATTTCCATAATATTTACATTAAGTATGATATACAAAGTAGGTACCTATTTAAAAAGTAGTTGAGCAACTAAAGAAAATTACAAAATTTATAGGTACCTAGCTCAACTAATCCAAATCATTACCAGACGAAAGCGTTCCCAACATGCTGGCGGCATTACTACGTTGAATGGCAATGCTAATGCGTTGAGCCAGATATGACCCAGCTTTTAATATTATTCCGACCTTCAATATACTTAATTTAAATTATTTTAGTAATAATGCTAAAACAGTTCTTAAAAATAAATCGTCATAGGTAGGTACCTATATTTATTCTGCTTCACTTTACGAACGATCGTCGTTCCTGAATAATTTGTTTAGGGTAATATACATAAAACCAAACGCTATAAGTAAAATACTCAACACAATAAAAGTAAGATTGTTATCTAACAGTTTGTCAGCTTCTGCTTGTTGTTTTCATGCCGGTTTTAGCATAGAGTACATCTGCAACAAAATTTCGTACTTTATTGGGTTACCTTGTGGTATCTTCACTCCTTATCATTTTATCTATAAATTATATTCATTATAAGTCTAAACTGTGTCGAGCAAGCGTTTACTTGCTCTTTGTCTGGGGTAAAGAGCGTTTTTAGAAAAACATACTCGTGTTTATGAATAATGTTACGCTGGAGTTTACAACAAAACGAGGTAGGTTCCTATTTAGATGAATACAATTTGGAAATTAAAAAAATCAGCAGTGTTTGTTTTGCAGTTCAGAAATTTCACCATAAAACAAGTATCTTCGATCCCTGTGTTGATTATTTTTGTTTGTTTGATTGTTTTATTTTTACGTGAACACTTAATGCTCCTTGCTGTTTGTCTGTGGATCTCCGTTGTAATAAGGATCATTTTGTCGTACAGAGTCTGCACCGCAGCGAGTCCATGGTGTCGCTCGCGTGTTTCCGCACGCTCTCTCAGCTGGCCAACAGCGACAGTATCGCTGAACTGCAGCAGTACCTCGCCTCTAACAAGAATGTCATCATCGATGATCGGGATGAGGTAAGTTTTGGTTTTATAATAACATAATCATCGCCTCCCCGATTTTAGCAATCATTCGTCGAACAACGGTTTGAACACTTGAGAACGCTTTTCGAAACCAGTCCGTGTCCAATAATATCCATTCCTTATTTTGGGGACAGTATCACATTGCCTTGTGGACGAAATTGAGGTCTTCGAACTTTTGTACTTTATCTCCCAGTTCCAAAAAAATAATCATTTGTTTCCTTGTTTTTTGATGACGACATTCCTTATTATGTGATGTCTATTTCTTCGAAAGTTCTTCTTAGGCTAACTAAATTAACTGAGAAAGCTTGTTTTATCAAGTAGACATGCAACACTTTAGTTTGTAGTTTATTTTAAAAGCCTTAATAGCGCTTCTACTTAGATAACTTATATTGGAATTTTCTTATCACTTTAGTTATAGAATAGAATCTTCCTTCGTCAGAATTCTGACAAAGCGAAGAGAAGCTAGCTTTTGAGAAAATTAATATGGAATTTGGTCACATTTTATTAGTATGAATCATTATTAGATTATTAAGTATTATGACATAAGATTAGTAGAGTTCTTTGTGATAGAGTTCGTCCGGAGAAGGACTACCAACATACCTATTTCTGCCGCCAAGCAGTAATGCTCGCATTGCTGTGTTCCGGTTCGAAGGGTATGGTTTCCGGTGAAATTACAGGCACATGAGACTTTCCATCTAACGTCTCAGGGTGGTAACACGCAAGTGATATCTATGATGTTGCATGCGTACATAGGCTACGGTAACCGCTGACCATCAAGTGGGCCGTACGCTTGGTTGCCACTTTAGTGATATAAAAAATACATACAGATCTTTAGACTATTCCCCGTTTTTTTTGTCATAGAATATCTTGGAATGATTTTCCGCAGTTACTCGTGAATTACGGGTGAAACAAACGACACGGATTTACCGTACTTATGAGTATTATGGTATTACTCGTAGCGTAGTTATATAAACTCAGTAATTCTTACCTTTTTAATAATCATGCGGAAAAACAATAATCAATAATTATACACACCACAAAACCCGCAAATTCTTAGAAAAGAACAATATTACATTACATAATAATTACAAGTTCATGCGAGTGTATTAGAATTAAATATTTTTTTACTTAGAAAACGTGACGTAAACAAGTATGTTTATCTTTTGTATTTTTCCACATTTATACAGTATTATTAGGTAGGTATCTTGTTTGTGAATTTTGTAGGTATCAATAAAAGCATTTTATTTTTATTATAGTCTCAAGAACTGGGCTTGTCATAAAATTGATTGGTCAAAGGAACTTATTACTTACCTTTGACCAAATTAACCTTAATTTAGGTACACATATTATTTTATTGCAAAATAGAGATATATTTGTTTATTAAATATTAATTTCGTAATTTGGCGTTTATTAAAAGATAGTCATATTTTCAAATTCATTTGTTTCATGAATACATATCATCCAATATCTAATTTCAATCAACTTAAGTATTTTGAATGATACATTTAGAAAATCTAAATAAAATGAAGTTCGTGATCTGAAGTAGCAAAATAGGCTTTATGACGAATCCGAGCCGTTTCAAAATACTAGTTTTGAATAATATTGTTTAAAATTGACACAGAATGGCACGACAGCACTTATGTGCGCGTGCGACAACGGTCGCCTTGGAACAATGCGGCTCCTTCTTACGTCGGGTGCTGACGCCACGATGGCCGATGCTGACGGATGGACGCCGCTGGCTTTCGCGTCTCGCTGCGGCCACCTCGCCATACTCAAGGAGTTGCTAGACGCTGGCGCAAAAGTGGACTCCAGAGACTGCGTGAGTATTATTAGACTAATGTCAACTAAATAATCGTGTGGTAACTCCACATAGTGCATGGCATATGCTGACTGACTGATGGACACCGTTGGCCTTCGAAAATATACTAAAATTAACTCCAGCGTACCACGTGGTTATTTGAACCAGGTTTTTTTATTACTATTTTAGTATTGTTACTGATCATTTAGGTGCTGACGCGATGACGTCTATGCTGACGCATCTTTTAGGCTGATTTAAATATGAAGCCATCTATTCACCTTGGTGATTAGTACATATTTAAAAGCTTTCAGTATAATTATGTTTACATTGCAACTTTTGCAAGCATCTGGCTCGTGGCATTGTGACATGTTTTTATTAGCATTTTTTGACTAGAGTTCCTTTTTAGTAAGCCATTTTACCATTTTTCATAGAAAACTGTAAAACTGTGAAACAGATGCAATGTGGAGTATAAAATTATTATAAATTTTAATTTCAATTTCAATTTTTGGTCATTATCTTAGAAGTGATTATTATGGGCCCTAATCTGATTCGTATCAGTCATGCATTAATTCATGGCGACCTAGTTAATTATGAAATTAATAGAACAATGACCAAAACGTATTCTGGACTGTGCACTGAAATTAGTATATTTATACTTGTGGTGGATGATTGCCAACCGAGATGTCACTGACATCCTACATAAACGCGGTTTGAAATCACATTGAAATACAGAGTGCGCGCACCTACTCATCCATTACAACGCCTCTAATGAGCTCAATTTAATTAACAACAGATTACTAACTTTTCCGGTATCACCCATGTAATTTAGTCAATGAAATTGACTATGTTCACATCTAAACGTCAACTTCGCTAATGATTTGTTTACTGATTGTAGGTACTCAATAAAATTAAGCTCATTAATAACAGTCCTTCTGCTTATAGCCGTAAAGGTAAAAATAGTCTGAATGTATTTATAACTTTGGTGATTTCTTGCGTGGGATTACCCAGACTGTTAGGACGGAACAAAAAATACATTTGAGTTTTATAGGGTTCGTTCCGAGACAAAGTAAACAGTTTAGCATTGTTTACGCTTATTTATTTTAGATGGAGGCCACTCGAAAAATAAGATCATAGTACGTAATTGCCGAGAGCCCGGGTGACCGGTTATGAAAACTGTGCAGCGGATATTCCGGCGCTAGGAAATCTATTTTCTTGACGCTAACCGGCTGAGCTTAATATTGTTGACAACGTACCGCACGTAGCTAATGCACGGGACACTGCGGCCTCGGGTGCGCTTATCTGCGTATTTATGCTAATATGTACAAGTGTATGTTTGTAAACGGTAATAACTGGGACCGCTTTGGGACCCGTTTTATAGATGTTACCTGTCGGTACTTCGACGTGTTTTATAATTCCCACTCGTAATCTGAGCAGCATAAGCTTAACGACCGGCGAGCTTGCGCTCAAAACTCATGTAATGTACTGCTCGTAAATAAAATATATGTGACAGGGGATTTAAAAAAAGAAAATTTCATTTATGGCTTTACCATACAGGCGCGTTATAACGGCAATATTATCATAATACGTTATCTGTTAATACTTTACCAGTTTTACGAATAGTACTTTGTATTAAGACGTGTGCGTCAGTAGGACGGGAATGGACGCAAGACTCACTAAAGCAATAACACATTGCGATAATATCGGCGATATAACTCACCTGTATGGATAAGCTTTTCCGTTACTTCTCGTTGTACTGGAATGTCCTTAGCTTTGATCATGATTTCTAAACAGTTTACTACGTACTTATTGCGGTTATAAAAAGTGCACTCAATTAAAAAGTTGCATGTAATGTAAAATAGGCCGTGATGTGCGATAGATTTGAATTTTTTTATTAACTGAGCCTTGACGTTTTAGCCTACATTATGGTCTGTATGACTGCTTGTAAACTAATCTTCGTAAAATTAAAAGCACAGATCATCTTATTCATAATCTTTATTAAAAAAGCTATAGCTTAAATTCGATTGCCAATACTTTTTATTGACTTTAGGATTACAAGGACAGACTGAATTTATCAAATGTTTATGTATAAGAAGGCAAAATACAATTGACACAAAAGTATCGGTTCGGCATCGTCTCACCCCAACCACTCGCCGATTCGCCATTAACCAGCCGTCAACGCGACGTAAACAAAGCACGTCTCACTGAACTGGCAGCCGCGGGGCGATCCGAGGCGCAGCTACTGTTGAGGCGATGTTGATCTATTGCCGAGTCCATACGCCTGTGTGAACCTTAAAGCTGTTCTTGTGATCCGTGAAACATGGTTTTATGTTCAACAATTTCGAAATACTAAAACCTCAATTTAAATACATAAACTTAATAAGGATGAGAAAGGCTTTAAATAATGGCCAATAAATCCATACTGGTGTGGCGATGTTTATGATTTGATATTTTTTCGGCAGGGTGGTTGGACGCCGCTGATGTGGGCGTCGTACAAGGGTCACGAGGATGTGGTGGCGTTGCTCTTGGAGAAAGGAGCCGACGTGCACGCACATGGGAATTACAACATCAAGTACGTATCTTTCCATAGTAATAAACATAGTCGATTCCATCGTCTGTTCCTCTGGATGTATATACGCTTATCTCTTAAATTACGCTCGGATTTTGATACGGGTTCTATTCCAACAATAGATTATACTGAATACTAAAACGTTTCATAACTAATCAAAGCTTAATTGATGACTTCTTGACGTTTCTCCGTATGATTTTTAAAACTAACGACCTCCTAAACAGCTAACACGTTCTTAAATATTTAAATAGCGTTTGAGTATTCGGGCAAGAGTTATTCAAGTGGAAGGTATTTACGTATATTGCGCGAATTAAGTCGCTGGCAACAGCTAGTAGCGTATAAACATACATTTTTACGGTTCACACGACTGGACTGAACAACAATAGTGCAACTACTCTTAACAATAGTTTAAGAGTAGTAGAGTTCTTTGTGATAGAGCTCGTCCGGGGAAGGATTACCACCATATCTATTTCTGCCGCCAAGCAGTAATGCTCGCATTGCTGTGTTCCGGTGTGAAGGGTATGGTTTCCGGTGAAATTACTGGCACATGAGGCTTTCGATCTTAGCCTTAAGGTGGCAACCCGCGAGTGATACCTCTGGTATTGCAAGCGTCCATAGGCTGCAGTAACCGCTTACTATCTTGTGGGCCGTACGCTTGGTTGCCACTTCAGTTGTATAAAAAAAAACTGGTTCAGAAATCGGTTAAAGTAGGCTCAGGTGGTTTGACAGTAAATTTTTAATTTCTTGAGTTTTTAATGCAGATTATGTGATTATGTAAAATATAATTATCAGGTCATTTACCGCACAGTGTAACTAAATCATTAGTCTTAGATCATAAATTCGGTGGGTTTCCCCTTTTGGAGTCACTTATATATACCTACTAAGGAACTCGCAAAACGTGTAAGGAAATAACGTAGACACGGCTATCAAGTCAACGGATCCGTTAATTTATTCTTACAGCTGTGGGGGTTTGGGAAGTGCCAAATGTCTAAACACACTTAAGGAAAAGGCTACGAAGTTGCGTAAATGCAAATAAGCAAACAAGGAAAATATATATAAGCTCTTTTGGCGATATCTTTTATGCGTACGAGACACGATGTCCCAATTTGCGATCCTCAGATAACCATTGGCGCCAGATAATAACAAGCAAGAAACTTGACCGCTAAATCGAGTTGGGCATGAACCATTCATACCTAACCATCTAAATACACGTCAAAGTCAAATACTATCAAAAAAACTTTCACGGCCGAAACTTTACGAGTCAGGCATTACTTGAAGGCATTGAGCCATTCAAACGGACATCGGACATGACATGACAAGGGTTTTGTTCTCCGAATAATGAGCCGAATGAGACAGACGTTTTTTTTTCAAACCAAAAAACATTGCTTTTTACCTACTTCAGAGAATCTAATTATTTTTTATTTTGCACAAATAGTAATCAAGGAGTCAATGAGCTTCATCATCATTCAAAAGTCTGTCTCATCTAAGGAGGCCGATCGCCTACAGAAATAAACTTTCTTTTGATATTACTTCCTCTGTCTTGCGCGTCTCTCGTTCATATTTCCTCTCTCTGCCTGCACGTGTTTTACTTACACAACACTAGTTGATCACGAGAAAGAGAGCCGTAATATCCTCGTTTTTGAGTTCCGTAGTATATCGTAAATCAGAAACTTTTAGTTCTACTTTACGAAAAAAATATCTTGAAAATAGTATTACTTTTTCTTAAACCATAGTAAAAAATAGATTGGTTACTTACCCAGAATATTTAATTTATATCAAATTTGTCAGTTGCTGACATAAAAAAAAAACATCACCCATCAAAACAAGCTTTACCTTTCCAAATAGCAGCTCTCTAGCCTGTTTAGTTTTGTCACGAGAGGAGGGAGAGGACACAGACAAATACACCGGACGGAAGCTCAAACAAAACGTTCCGTTTTTCTAAACTTGATCGGAACTCTAAAGCAGCTTAAATTCAGCCTACTTGACATACGGGATTAGTGGATAGATTAGGATCATCACGTTTTGCGTATTAATCAGACAGATCGTCTGAACCGAACGGGATTCGTTTTGCGAATCATTAGTCAGCCAGACCAGGCACCTGTCAAGTGTGGTTCAGTTTTTATTGCTGAGTAGGCTTACAAAAACTAGATAAGAGTGAGTGAGTGACGTGCGTATGAGTGTTCTATATTCAGCTGTAAGATAGAGACTGGTTACAAATTTTTAAGTATGTAAAGTTACAAACCTTTTTGTAAATAAAACAAAATACAATTAAATGTGGCTTACAAAATGACTAGATAAGATGAGTGAGCGACGTACGCATGAGTGTTCTATATTCAGTTTTAAGATAGCGACTGGTTTCATATTTATTTATGTAGAGTTACTAACGTTTAGTATTAAAACAATAAAATAATTAGATGTAAAGTTTGATCTAACGTCATAAGTTTTTATTTCTATTTAAGTAATTGGTAAATTCAAAAACTTTGCTTTGAGCTTGTGGAACCCTAAAAAGTCCGTTCGTTTACAAAGTCAATTTTTGAGACGGGTTTTTAAATTCAAGGATTATTTAATAAACATAAAATAATGTAATACTTAGAACTTAAACATACTCAAATGAAAAACCCACTTAACAAACTAGTTGGCAAGCTGGCGGTTCTTCCGTTAGTCGTTGCAACCGTCAAAAGAAAGCGTGCAGATTATACATTGCTATATTATTCTTTATTTAGAAAAAATACGTTTTTAAATAATATTTACATTAGGTTTATACTAAATACATATTAATAGTCAACTGATCCAGATTAAAATGCCACTTTGACTTGGCTATAAAGATTGATTATTGCCTGTTGTCAATACGTAATCCTAGTTCATGGCATAACATCTTGGATATTGATTTGTATAGTGTTAACCAGCACACTAAGGGAATACTACATTAATTTTATAATATCCCAAAAAAAACAGGTGAGACATGACACGGTTGCTCAATTGGTAGAGAAATCGCGTATCAAGCGGGAGGTTTCATAGGATTTAGATTAGGTATATTATTACAACCTTCAACATAATCCTTACAGTCATACCTCTTTATTTATAAAAACAAACTGTAATTTTGGTTGTACGCTAAGTATTGTCTCTCTGTGCCAGTCTCATGTCAATGAACAATGATGATGACAGATTTGAAAGACGTTTATGCCCTCACTCATCTAAGTATTTCAGCAGCTTGCTTATGTATTTCCTTGTCATTCAAATCAATGAACAAAATCGATGATAGATTTAAACATTTTAGCTAACAGAGGCTTATGGTTTCTCTATGAAGCCTTAATGTTTGATAAAAAAATTACAGGTCAGTTATCGATATCTGTTGGAGTTCTAATTATGTAAGACTCTAATTTACAAAGAAGCTGCAGACATTTACGGGCAGTAAGTTACCTAAATGATACAAGGTGGTTTGCTGAACCATAAAGTAAGTGAATTATTGCACATTGTACGCCTGCGCCGTAATACGTTGGTATACTTTATCGGCCTTGGGTGAGCGCTGTAGAAATTTTCGGAAATCAATTCATTTGGTATAGGATTACTATTCAATAAGCGTTTTTCTGCGTCATCACGCCACTAGAATTTTATTCATGTAGCTGGATTTTGCGTATTTAAATCCTACCTTTCAATGTTATTAATTGATTATACATAATGTTTTAATTAGCAATATTTTATTTATAATCAAGAATTGATATAAGGGTGTGTTCAAACATTGCGAGGCAGTCACGCACGGCAGTCGCAAACGGGGTGCCGCGCTGTATTTAGGCTGATGCCGCGCGGGAACGCTGCACGTTTCTAGAAGTAATAACAATAAACTCTGTTAACGACCAATCTAGACAGTAGAGCTATGGTTTATAAGAATACAGGCAACCCGCTGATCAATGATTAATTGAGAACTTTTTATATGATCAGATGTAATCACAAACTGCTCATAATTATGATCTGTTGGGAATAACCCAGCAAAAGCAGATATTCGTCGGAATTATATCTGGACGGAATCCGTCTTTAGCAAAGACTTTTTTCGGATATGCCGCGCAGATTCTTTAAGAGCGGCAGAAATTGTGTCCTGCGTATGCCGCGCGTTACCGCAGCGCGCTTGCCGCGCAAAGATTGAACGTACCCTTATTATAAATATTCATTTTGATATCCTGACCATTCACTTTCATTCAAAGAAAAAGTTTTCCTTAGAATTGGGCATAAAATCAAAATAATTTATAATGTTTTTAAAAAGAAGATGATAGGCTGACCCACAACGCAGAGCTAGAACAACTTGTCCCAGAAACTTACGTAATAATAAATGAAAAGGGTCTGATCATTTAGTAAGCTGATGGCTACTTAGAATTATTAGTGAATGATAAGTCTATATTACTATTATTATAAAAGCGAAAGTATCTGTCTGTCGGTCTGTTACGGCTATACCGCTTAAAGGGTTTGTATAAATTTGACACGGAGATAGTTTAAAGCCCGAGGAAAGACAAATGCTACTTTTTATGTATGTATTCGGCAAGCGAAGTCGCGGGAGGCAGATATAATATATGTTTTTTTTTATACAACTGAAGTGGCAACCAAGCGTACGGCCCACAAGATGGTAAGCGGTTACCGCAGCCATGTGCCAGTAATTTCACCGGAAACCATACCCTTCACACCGGAACACAGCAATGCGAGCAATACTGCTTGGCGGCAGAAATAGGTATGGTGGTAGTCCTTCCCCGGACGAGCTCTATCACAAAAAACTCTACTACTCTTATGTATAATGTTTGGGTTCTTTAGAACAGCTTTCTTTCTTCAAACTAAGATGTCCATGATCGATGATGAAGTGGTTACCGAAACTCTTGTTTGAAGTATTCAATTAAATATATAACTGCTAAAGATAGTGTTGCGGGAGGGAAGGATTGACAAAGTTCAAAAATAGATTAGGATGCGAGAAATGTTTCAATGTTATTTATTTTAAATACATAAAACGATAAAAGTTTTAGAGGTTGTCTGTCTGTTCATATTTTGTTTGGGATAATCTGAAACTACGGAAGAAGCATCTAGCTAGACAAATAATGTATAATAATCTAAATTGTTATATAAAGCGTTGTCAAAAAAAAAGTAAAGTAAAGGTGATGAAGACAAATGCTACTTAGATAGAGGGCTTATGCAAATAGTAAGTTGAATTTTTGCAATAATAAATAATGTTACACTGATGTAAGCGATTTCCACGTATTCACATTTAAAAATGTAAAAAGCCGTTTAAGTTTTAGCAGCAATAGAATAAAAATACTACGCAATAAAAATAGCACGTACTTAGACTCTAATGACACCACGCCGTTAAGTTTAGTTAAAATTATACATAAGTAATTTTATAATCAAGAATTGACATAAAGTAGAATGAATATTCAAATGATATCCTGATTATTTAATTCTATCTAACGATGTTTTCCTTAAAATTTGCGTAAGCAAAGTTTTTTTTTTAAATAGAGATTATGACGATCTAAATCTAGTATTAAAGTTATTCATAATTGACCGGATATTGACCGTTCTCTTTAATGGCATCCTTACTTGTCGTGTGCCGGATAGCAGATTTGGACCAGCCTCAAAATAAAATCTATTGTGCTGGCACTGGAGATAATGATATGAAAGAGCCAAGATTAAGAAGAAGCTTTAATCTTTGTGCAATTAATTGATAAGAAATGGGCTAGCGGGACCTCTCTTATATGTAAAGCTTATTAAGATACGAGGAAATTCACCTCCGTTGAAGATAGCAAATTATTCGTCACGGTAGGTGGGTATCACCGCAGTGCCAGATATTCTGCCTTGGCCGCATAGTGTAGCTGTAGTGCAAGGTTTACTGTGTTTTGGTTTGGTACTGTTATGTGAAATTACTGACGAATAGGCATGATTACTGATTTTTAAAAACTGTTCCATTGTGTTCAGGAGTATCGACTTTATGCAAAAAAAGAACATAATACTCCAGAAATTAATGGTTTTAGTAGTAAAACAACGCGATTTAAATTTGAATTTTAAAATTCACATCAAAACGTGCTGGGTAGCGGAGTGACAGCGGTGACGTCATTATGTCAGTTTTCAATGTATTTTAGCATTAAGGTTCAAAATTCTGCAATTTTGTTTAATGCCACCAATCAGAGGACCAAGATACTCTGATTGGTGTTCAACCTTTTATGGCGGATTGTTGTATTGTGTAGTTTTATTTTATTTAAAATATTATCAATCTCGCATGTAATGTAAATAGGAATATAGTTTTTATATTCCTTGAATCCTTTTTCATATACTTAATTTTAGTGATTCTTGGTTATTGTCATCATGCCTATTGGACATACTCGTGTTATCGTGGCGATATCGTATCGTATCGATTATCGTCTGTTATAAATATTTTCAGTTCGCTAGTATGGGCCGCGGGTCGACGGCACAGCGGCGTCGTGCTACGCCTGTTGGCGGCGGGAGCGCGGGCGAACTCGTGCGACAAGTACGCGACGTCGGCGCTGTGCTGGGCGTCGCGCGCCGGCGACGTCGCCTCGGCTGGGGCGCTGCTGCGTGCCGGAGCCGACCCCAACACTGCCGGCATGTACTGCTGGACCCCGCTACTGCAGGCCACGCAAGGTAACTACTTCAACTTGTACTACAAGTATGTGACGTCACCTCGGCCGGGACGCAGCGGTATGTACTGCTGGAACCCGCTACAGCGGGATCTTAGACATTTATAATGCAATGAAATGTTGTTGGTTTAAAATAATTTTGAACTTATTTCAAAATAAAGAAAAATTAACATGTATCAAACCCAAAAAACCGTTATGGTTGTCGATGCTTCAGTGACGCTATCCGCCCCGGGCCGTGCGAGACTCATTTAATTAGTATCAAAACATGAGTGAGTCAGACAACGACTTTAGGTATTAGTATTAGTATTCTAGTTATTATAACGTTATTCCACTTCCTTTTTTCGCAATGAATTTTGTATAATATTCCCCAGAATATGCAACATTACTTGTTTTTGGTCATACAAAAATATAACAAAAAACCAGTATTAGTGTTAGTTATCTGCCGGATAATTTACATTTTTTTTGTAACTTTTTTAACATACACCTATCATTATTTTAAGGTAACCACTCGGAAATCGTCCAAATGATTCTGGAGCACAAGCCAAACGTGAACGCGTTAGACAAAGACGGTTATACGGCTCTCGCAATCGCCTCCAAAGAGGGCTACTACGACATCGCACTGGCTCTTATCAATACTGGTGCTTATATAAATGTTCAGGTAAATTATATAAAACAGTGCCACACAGAACTTTAAAGCTTACAGCTTTGGGTGACACTGAAACTGTTATGGCCAGGTGTGGCACATAACATTAGACTAACGGCTTGACATAAAGAACTTATTAATTGTAAACTATTTACCGAAAACTAAATCGAAGACGGCCCTTCACTCGATGGATCTATGACATCAAAGCGGTCGCAAGAATTCTGTGGTAGATGAAAGTTTAAAATCGGTCGTTATGACATTTTGGGGGAGGCCTATATCCAGCAGTGTACTTGATGATGATTAAAATAAATATGATGTACTTAATTTCAGGTCATTTTCTGATATAATGATGATAATGATAAGTTGAAACTAAAGTGGTTAGAAATCATTTTAAATATTAACGGCTATTTCCCACTGGCTTTTGTCATTTTATGCTGACGTTTACTGTAATCGCCGAACGCGGTCGCGGGCGGGTGGTGCTCATGATGAAGAGCCTCGAATCGTCAGCAAAAATGACAAAAGCAACTGGTAAATAGCCGTTAATATATTTAAGATGATGATGATAATTAAAATACATGTAATTTCAGGATCACTCAAAAGACACTCCGCTAATCCACGCAGTGAAAGGCGGTCACAAGAACATTGTCGAAGCGCTGCTAAAAAAACACGTTGACGTTGATCTGCCCGGCAAGGAGAAGAAAACCCCGGTTTATACAGCGGTGGAGAAAGGACACGTGTCTATATTGAAACTACTGCTCGCTTCCAACCCTGATCTGGAGCACAGCACTGTCGTAAGTCATTTTTTTTTATGTCAGCAAGTGACAAGACGATCAAGACCATAACTTATCTAAATACTCGCTTATCTTAAACTCAAACTCTACTCGGCATCCATAACAATAGCAAAGCCAAATAAGCGATAGGAACCCAGCCGGTGTTGTTGCCAGTTCTCTTACGGTATGGGCGCGTTGGAACTGAAGTAAATTTTCCTAGCTTGTTTCAAAGTGATCCTTGTGGTTCTAATCAATTAAGCACTTTTGATTTGATTTGATTTGAATAAACTAGTAGTTTTCCGAACAGATTACATAGCAAGGCAAACTTTTTAAAATTGAGCTATTTACTTCATTTTGAGAAGCTAGCTTATCACGCTAAAGTTCCTCATCAGATCTTCACCAATTTGTATGAGACTAACTTAGATTACCTTTCAAATAAAAAAAAACTACTATTGAATGCGACAAATGATAATGGTTGCAAAAATCGTAGTTTAACTTGTGTCGGTGACGATTAAATTTAGAGTATTGACAGAAATAAGCTGAACCACGAAAACTATCACGATATATCGCTTTCCTCCGGAAGAATTGACACTCAGATCTAAGCGATACAGCTCGAATACGCAAAGAATTCCGCACAGTTCAATTCTTCGGAAAGCTATAGATACCTTTCTGTGTCGGTCGCGCATTAACTAAACATTGGTTACGCTAAAATTCCACAGTTCACTTCTTAACTCTGTAGTCGCGCATAAATATATTATTAACTAAAACAAAGTCGCGGGCAACAACTAGTTATTATTAACAGTCATAATAAAATATTATATTCGTGGCATAGTTTATTGTGACAGCGGCTCATAAAACTTAGTGGATTGGCACTCGTCTGTGGCTACGAGACAAGTATTTCAATGCGGTTATTATTTAGCTAGAATGATATACTATAACAATATTGGAAGACGGATGATCAAACCGCAAAACATTATCTAAATCAAAGTGATTAATGTTTGACAGTTTTTTTTATTGGCTTAGTACTTTCGTACTTATAGCCATCAAAAATCGATAGAAATCGAACCAGCAATCTCTTATGCTTTTCAGCACAGTCACGTTCAAATTATGTTTAAAAGTTAGGGGAGTGGATAACACCAAGGGCCTTATTCATAATCAAACTAAGCCTCTGTTAACTACTACCGTTCCTTTTATGAATATGTGGGTAAGTTGTTATTACAGCCTTATATTGTTACTACAGTTGGGAAGGATTACCTATTATTATTGAAAGAAAGATTCGATCTTAATTAAGCACAAATCTAGTATCTAATCTAGTAAAAAAGTATTTTTATATTTTACAATTAAAAGTATTTTTAATATTTACTTCCTGAGCATTATCCTATGTATCAATCCAATATCACAAACATCCCAATTTTCGCATATAATATCAGTTTTTTTTCAGTAGCCTAATTAGTAAAACGTTTGCTCTGGCCCAAAGCTTGTTCGAATCCTGCCTGTCCAAAAATATTCGAATGCATTTTAAAATTAATAATGATGTTAGTGCCCTATTCTTATTTGCATTTTATGATGATTTTTGTTGTTACCGTATTTTTACAAGCATTTTAAAAGTGATGATATTGGTTATTTTTGTTTTTATAGTGTTAATCATCACACTAAGGGGACTAAAGATTATAATATCGCAAAAAATATTTCGCCATAAGCGGGATATATATTAATTTTCACTAAAAACGGGATATTTACCATGATTTTGTTGATTCCCGATATTTCGGCGCAGTTACATGCACTGTATTGTTAGTGTCGTTGTCGAAATCGAATCGTGTGTGAGATTGAAACCGATGGTAGTATCGTTTGCAATAAAAGACTAAGAAAGAGGGTGGACAGATTTGTTTGTCAATAGTTATAAGACCTACCCGCAAAGACTTCAGTTCTCCCGTGATCATGGTGCATGTAACTGCGCCGAAATATCGGAAATCAATAAAACTCACAAATCATGGTAAATATCCCGTTTTTAGTGAAAATTATGTAAATAACCATGATAGTTTTAAAAACTATATAGGAATATATATTCTTTAGTGATTATATTGTTTTTCTACAGGGTGGAGACACTCCTTTGATGCGAGCGGTTCGTTCGCGGCACGCTGAAATGGTGCAGTTGTTATTGGAGAGGAAAGCGCGCGTGAACGTAGCGGACAACCGAGGCGACACCGCACTGCATATCGCTATGAGAGCTAGGTCTAAGGTACTACTGCCGACTTTAAACTGTTTTGATTTTGAACCTTTTCATGTTGAATTTACGATGTGTTGCTGTAATTCAAGTGATGCAAATCAATGGTAACAATAAATAAATGATTAAAATATCACATAGCGTGACCTAGGCCTTATTTAAGGAAAGTTTGTTTTACGGCAACCAGATAACTAGTAGAATACTTAAATAGATACTTGTTTTGTGAATTAATGTTTATTTTGCATTGGAAATCAAACACACAACCTACAGCGCAGAAGGCAGAACAACTTCCAATGAGCTGTGGGGCCAAATAATTTACCTTTAAATGGCATTAAAAACGTTGGGACAAAACTAATAAAAAATTTGTTCCTTTCAGCAAATAGTAGAAATACTCCTAAGAAACCCAAAGAATAGTCAACTACTATACAAGCCGAATAAACTGAACGAAACTCCATACAACATAGACATGAGCTACAACAAGACGATACTCGGTCAAATATTCGGCGCCCGCAAACTGAATACCAACGAGGATAATGAGAATATGCTTGGATATGAGTTGTACAGCGCTGCTTTAGCTGATATGCTGTCTGAGCCGAGCTTGTCGGTGCCTATTACCGTGGGGCTGTACGCTCGGTGGGGATCTGGGAAATCGTTTTTGCTCAATAAGTTAAAAGGTAAGCAATCTTATATGGCCCTATATCTAAGTAGACCTTATGTTCTTTTAGTTAACTGGTCAATAATTAACAGATCAATGTGGGTTGGTTAGATCTTCTACTGCGTGCTTTATTAAAATTTAATAAAAAAATTATATAACTAGGGTTATTAGAAAAAATGTCGTTTAATTAGACCTAAAAACTCTGGCCACTGACTCATAACTGACTTAATTAGTGTGTAACTTGCAGAGGAGATGAAAAACTTCGCCAAGCAGTGGAGCGAGAGCGGGTGGGCGTGGTCGTGGGCGGTGTCGTGGGGCGCGTGGCACGTGGCGCTGTCGCTCGCCGCCGCGGCCGCCATCGCCGGCGCGCCGCTCTACGTCGTCGTGGGGCTCTGCTTCGCGCTCTTCGCAACCTTCTACCTCGCGCTATACATCCTCTGGTACACTGGCAACAAGTAAGTGCATATTAACCATTACATCTAGTCATTAGAGCAATGATCGCGGGGCGCGTGGCACATGCCGCTGTCGCTCGCCGGCGCGCTTCTCTACGTCGTCGTGGGGCTCTGCTTCGCGCTCTTCGTTACCTCGTGCCTCAACCTCTGGTACAATGGCAATAGGTACGGGTAATATAAATCACTATATCTAGCCATTCAAGTAATTTCAAGTAATTCAATGTAAAACAAAACCAAACTAATATAAAAATAAAAGATGAAAAGCTAGGCCTTGTGGACACCACAGTTTTTCTAGGCATAACCTTAGATAATAAACTGCAATGGGGCCCACACAAAGATAAATTGTCGAAGAGACTTAGTTCTGCAGCATACGCAGTCAAAAAGATCCGTCATTTCACCGACGTCGATACAGCCAGACTAGTTTATTTCAGCTACTTTCACAGCATTATGTCTTACGGTATTTTGTTGTGGGGGAGTGCTGCAGATATTAACACCATATTCGTGTTGCAAAAAAGCGATAGGAACCCAGCGGTGTTGTTGCCAGTTCTTTTACGGCATGGGCGCGTTGGAACTGGTGTAAATTTTCCTAGCTTGTAAGACGTTTCAAAGTGATCCTTGTGATTCTACTGAATAAATAATTTTTGATTTTGATTTTGATTTTGATTTTCAAGCAATGCCAATTTCGTCTATAATTATTTTTGTAGTAAGGAAATGTATGGATTGGTGCTTCCGGCTTTAAGAGGGAAGTAAAGGCCTTCTGAGATGATTTCTTCCAGGTTTGTGCTCTATCATAGACCACATCATCGCTTAAGATCTGGAGATATAGTGGTCAAACGCAAGAGATAGTGTGTCGGTCGCATTATAGCATAAAAATATAAGGGGCCCAAAAGCCTCTTTCAATGGCTTAACAAAGAAAATAGTTTGGACCAGCTCAACCTAAAACGGTTCTAAAACTAACATTCAAAGAGCATCAATCAAACATTTGCGCCAACACTGTGACTGCTCAAAACGACAGTGAAATCTAGCTAGGCTTCCCATATTATCGTCACTAAATTACCATTATAATTTGTATCCGCAGATATGAATGGTGGTGGGCTGGCGGTGTGCTGTCCGCTCTCGGGCGCAGGTTCAGTTCTCTGCTGCTAGTTCTACAAGTCGTCTTCTGTCATCCGCCCGGGCCGAACGATCCTCGGGCGTTGCCGGCTACGCCTATACGGTGAGTCAAATTACCTATGTAATCCAAGTTAATATAAATGGTTACCGATACTGAAAGCTCTGAAATTATTCCGGATTTGGGTATCATCATGATCGGTTATGTAGTGTTTCCACTCTTGAGACGCTGGTCAACTCTAGTGATAGTAAATTCTTCGGTTTTAAATCCACCACGCAAAATAATGTAGATTGGTGGAAGACACGTGCCTTTTGAATTGCAGTGCCATACCGCTTTCCACTATATCTTTAGTTTTTTGCTAAAAATAAAAAAAATGTTTTAGTAATGGCTTATGCATTCATTAATTGACGACCGATTTGGCGCGGCGGGCAAAGGTCCGCCTGCGACGCGGAGGTTGCGGGTTCGATCCCCGCCTCGTACAAAAATATGTTCGTACGAACTACAAATATTTTTTCCAGGTGTTCTGGGTATTTTCTCTGTATAATATAAAAAAAATCTATCTATGTATTGTATTAAGTATATCGGTTATCTAGTACCCATCCCATAACACAAGCTCTGCTTAGCTTGGGGCTAGATAATGCTGTGTGGATTGTCCAGCATTATTTTTTTATTTATTTATTACATGATTTTTTCAGATTCCATTTCACAGAAGGCATGAAGAGCGGCGTAGGCCAAGAGGGCGAGGCGATGGTGGTACAAATGATAGCGAGCTTGGCCGAGGCGCTGGAGTGCCAATACGGACGGGTGTGCACGAGACTAGCCCGCGCCTTCAAACCCAAACCTGTGTCATCCACCTCTGGATGGAAGTGAGTGATCTTTTACCTCCATGTTGTTAAATATTGACTTATTACGACAACTCTGAGACGACTACGACTTGTTAGCAGAATGGTAATGGTGATCGTAACTCTGGAAATAATTTCACGATCTTATCCGAAACATCTCAAGTAAACTTTCCCCTCACTGAATTTCAAAAGCTTTGGACATCGCTAAAATCGTTTAAATGATTATAATATCCCAAAAAATCCCTTAGTGTGATGGTTAACACTATAAAAACTAAAATAATTAATCATTTAAATGGTTTCCATAATATTGTTACACTTTTTCGAACATGCTTTTAACTTTCTGTTCCGACGACCGATGTGGCGCAGCGGGTGCAGGTCCGCCTGCGACGCGGAGGTTGCGGGTTCGATTCCCGCCTCGTGTCAAATGTTTGTACGATTTACAAATATTTGTTCCGGGTGTTCTGGGTATTTTCTATATATAATAAAAAATATCTATTTATGTATTGCATTATATTAAATATATATCAGTCATCTAGTACCCATAATACAGCTCTGTTTAAAAGCAGCTTACCTTGGGGCTAGATGATGCTGTGTGGATTGTCCAACATTATTTATTTATTTATTTCTGTATTTATTTTTAAGGAATACATAAAGAAATAAATATCTATTCCAGAGTTGTTATCACCATTACCAATCTGCTTACAGAATAGAGAAGCTGAAGAATAGACTCGCAATATACAGAATACAGTTTTATTTACTAACTGATAATTTATTAACAGATGGCGTCGCCTTTGCTGCATTCCGCACATAATAACGTTCGAGCTGTGCTTCACGTCTATCGTGGTTGGCTTCTGTGTGCTCATCATGTTCTTTACCGATGCAGAGGTGGATCCGCAGTAAGAACGCCTAAACAGCTTTTTACCCTAATTAGACCCGGTTTTTGATCGATAGTTAACTCGCTAACCATTTGTCAAAATAGTAAACCATCGCTTTATATGATGATTGTATTTGTCACTTTTATTTAGCCATTACCTGTGTTGACTATCGATCAAAACCCGAGCAACGTAAGGACGACCAATTTCTGGTGTAACTATTCATTTTTTTTTTAAATGTCAAGTTACTATTAAACTATGGATATTGCGGATCGTAGGTAGCATAGTTTAATGGAATCCATCCTTATTGATATTGAATTAAATCTTTATTGAGATCAGCCTTTATTGAAATTATGGAGGCTTATACCCAGCAGTGATGTGATACTACCATCTATTCTGTAACAACTACATCTACCCAATCATATGACAGCAATAAATATATTGAGTATTGAGCAGTACAAGCTGACACTGACTGACTGACTGATGATCAAGTAAATAGTAGTAGGCATCTGAGAGTATTAGAGTTCTTTGTGATAGAGCTCGTCCGGGGAAGGACTGCCGCCAAGCAGTAATGCTCGCATTGCTGTGTTCCGGTTCGAAGGATTGGTTTCCAGTAAAATCACAGGCAATTGAGACTTTCCATCTAACGTCTCAGAGTGGTAACACGCAAGTGATATATCTGATTTTGCAATGCAAGCGTACATAGGCTACGGTAACCGCTTACCATCAAGTGGATCGTACGCTTGATGCCACTTTAGTGGTATAAAAAAAAAAGCACCCACCCTAAATAGCAGCTTAGGAGAAAGTTGCTTAACTACTTCGATCTGTAAAAACGACATAGCAAGCTACGTCTTCATAATAGTTAGGTTATAAGTCAACACGACGGCTCAATGAGTGAGGGTTGTCGTCCATCAGGCGGCGTGAAATCCAACAGGGTTTGCTGTACGCAGCGTGTGCAGTGAGCGGCGTGCTGCTACTCGCCAACCTGTACACGTGGGGGCGCGTGTTGGCGTCTTTAGTGCTGCCTCCGCGGTACCGCCTCACGAGAGCGCTGAGGAGAGACCCGCACGCGACGGCACTGAGGCCCGAAGTGCACTCACTCACACACATTGTAAATATGAACTACTAAATAATGAAAAGTAAAAGACCCAATATAACGCCCTGTAGCACGCTCGAGTTGTGCTCCTACGAGTATGGACATACAAAGTATTGGTCTTATTTCTGCTACCAAATGTCTGTTAGACTAGACCAATATGAACCGAAATATATATGTCGCCGCGGAATTTCTACGCGTCGACAATATATTAAGTCGCTGATTTAACTTTGTTCTTATAAGAAATGAACCATCAAATTATTGACACCTAAAATCTTTAATCATTATTTTAACATCAAGTTAATTCATTGTATGTAGTTTTGAGTCCGCTCAATAATTGACGCATTGATTTTATTTTGATAATAATGATGATATCCGCTAGTAAGTTAATTTATTTTTATTTAAGCTTCTTTGGCTTTTATCGCTGGTAAATTTATTCAATAATCAAGAAATTATTATAGGAGTTTATTTTAAAACTATGTTTGCATTGATTATGCTGTTAAAATAACTGTTGTGATTTTAAGCAAGTCAATTTATTTTTAGGCGCTTCATTATTAAGATCGCTAAGATCATTTATTTTTATCAAGGGATTTTGGCCTTGAATTATTTTTGTTAATATTTCAATAAATCAGAAAAGAATTTAGGAATTTACTTTGTAAATTGTTAATTGTGATTTAAAGCACTTCCTGCGCCATCTCTCCTTACGTGAACGGAAGTTCGCGAGAAAAAACGAAAGATGGCGACAGGCGGCGACTTGCGAAGTGGTGATTCGAAAAGGTGGCACTTTGTGTTGGATTTTGGTACGGAAAAGAACTGTAAGTTGAACTCTTATTGTTATTACATTAAATTTAATGAATTTAATTGAATTTAAGTTCTATTGTTTTATTTTCCAAGTGAATAAATCAGTGCTATTTTAAAAGTAGTTTTCTTATGCTAGTTAGTTTAAATAAGGAATAGATAAGTAGGTCAAGGCTCTCAATACCAGTACCGATGACCTAGACATAAGGTCAACGGTACTGCTCTTTTTAAAAAACATAAGCAGGCTTTCTTCTTCGACATCAGAAGTGGGATCGCCCTAGCGATCCTTTACTGCCCTGGTTATCATTATTTTTTCAGATCCTGACAGCTTCATCGAGCGTTCATCATGAGCGAGCCTGAGCCGGACGCACCGGAGCCGAGCACCCCGACGATGATCGTGCCTGGAGATAATACAGCGTCGAGTCGTCCAGCCACGAGCCCACGTGCACCGGGTGAATCACAGCTGCCGCGCTCATTGCCGACTACAGCGCTTACGGATATGGTTATGGTACCACAGCAATCTGGTAATGTACCACCTGAATTTTACCTTAGTATGATTACAATGATGCAAAGTATGAGCGAACGTCTACTTAAGCAGCAGTCTAGTGACAAAGTCAAAATAACTGAGGTTTTCCTACCCTCTTACGACCCAGACGGTAACGTCGGTGTTCGAGAATGGTGTGATCACATCTCTATGGCCAAAAGTACATACCATCTCAGTGACTACGATATTCGCATGAAGGTGACTAGCTTATTGAAAGGTCGTGCTAAGATATGGGCCGATAACTGGCTCGTAACTACATCAACCTGGAATGAACTTCGTCAAATCATCATAACTACGTTTGAACCCGAAAGCCGTTACTCGCGAGATGTGCTCAAATTTAGAGAACACACCTATGACTCATCAAAAGACATCTCAGAATTTCTAACACAGTCTTGGATTTTGTGGAGACGCCTAACAAAAGACAAGCTTGATTCGAGTGATGCGGTAGAAGCAGTAATTGGAACAATAAGTGACGAGCGCCTTAGAATTGAATTAATGAATGCCAGAGCTACCTCAGTGCCTGAATTAATTTCAGTTGCCTCTTCTATTCGCGTTAAACGCCCAAACCCAAGCAATCCCAGTCAACCACCGTCGAAACGGTCTAAATATTCTGTTGATAATCGAACCAACCCCGCATATTGCAATTATTGTAAAAAACCTGGTCACTCTTACAGTAACTGTCGTAATAAAAATAGTGTAAATGATTCAAACATACAACCAACTGAGAAAAATTCCACGCCATCTGCGTCGGTTTCTAAATCCAGTGATAAACATTGTTCATTCTGCAAAAAATCTGGTCACACCGTCGATACATGTTTTCGCCGAGAAAAACAATTATCCTCAAATGTAAATTCGGTGTCTAATAAAGGTCCTACCTTAAACACAATGCTTATGCGAGTTGATAATGTCGATATAAATGCCGTGTTTGATAGTGGCGCCGAATGCTCCGTCATGCGTGAATCCATTGCAAACAAATTACCGGGTCGTAGGTGTCAAGCGGTTAATTATTTACGCGGAATAGGCCCATTCCCGGTTATTTCTATGACCACGCTGACAACGGTATGCGTGATCGACAATATCAACGTCGAGATATTGTTTAATGTCCTACCGGACTACGAAATGACATCAAACGTCCTAATAGGTGCAAACTTGTTACACGAAACCGGTCTTAGTGTAATTGTAACACAAAATACCGCGAAGTTGATTTCTCATCCACGTGTTATGAACGTACAATCCAAAAGCCCTTTGTTTGAACAAATCGATCATGACTTGACAGACGAATCTGAGATCACTCAACTGCTGACCCTGCTTAACAGGTACTCTGATGTTTTCACGCGCGGTTTTGCAAAATCACGGGTAAATACAGGCGAATTAGAAATTCGGTTAAAAAACAAAGATAAATTTGTGGAGCGAAGGCCCTATAGGTTAAGCCCAGTCGAACGTGAAAAAGTCAAAGAAATTGTTAATGAACTGATCGATAACAATATTGTGCGTGAAAGCAAATCTCCATACTCGAGTCCAATCATTTTAGTCAAAAAAAAGAACGGTGACGACCGCTTGTGCGTTGACTATCGGGAATTAAACGCAAACACTATACGCGACCATTACCCTCTCCCCTTGATTGCTGATCAAATTGACCAACTGGCAGGTGGGAAGTACTACACGACTTTGGACATGGCTTCTGGCTTCCACCAAATCCCAATTTCTCCAGAGTCAATTGAAAAGACTGCATTTGTGACACCAGACGGTCTCTATGAGTATATAACAATGCCTTTCGGCTTGTGTAACTCGCCGTCGGTGTACCAAAGATGCATAAATCGCGCTTTAGGACCTCTTCTAAACCCTGGTAGCGCTAATAAAGATCACAATGATAGCGTAGCCCAGGTGTACATAGATGACGTCATAAGTAAGTGTCGCGATTTCCCTTCTGGACTAGCGTATTTGGAAAGAATTTTGATCGCCTTACGCGAATCAGGTTTTTCAATAAATATTGATAAATGTTCCTTTTTTAAACGCTCCATAGAGTATCTCGGTAATGTTGTAGAGGATGGTCAAGTTCGTCCTGGTCCCAAAAAGGTAGAAGCCTTATTAAAAGCTCCTGTCCCGACCACTGTAAAACAAGTTCGCCAATTTAACGGCTTGGCAGGGTATTTCCGTCGATATATCCCCGATTTTGCACGCACTATGGCACCCCTTTATGACTTAACGAAACAGGGCACGAAGTGGCAATGGACTCATGATCACGAAAAAGCACGTCAAAAAATCATTCATCACCTCACTTCTGCGCCGGTCCTTACTATATTTCAAGAAGGCAAGCCTATTGAGCTATTTACGGATGCTAGCAGTCTCGGATTCGGAGCAATACTTGTCCAGATCATCAACGGCCGGCAACATGTCGTAGCCTACTTTAGTATGCGCACAACGGATATAGAAAGCAGGTATCATTCCTATGAACTCGAAACTCTTGCCGTAGTTCGGGCTATAAAACACTTCCGGCACTTTCTGTACGGACGTAAGTTCAAGGTTGTCACGGATTGTAACGCACTAAAGGCCTCAAAGCATAAACAAGATCTGCTGCCTCGCATACATAGATGGTGGGCGTATCTTCAAAACTTCGAATTTGACATAGAATACAGGAAGGGCGAGCGCATGCAACACGCAGATTTTCTGAGCCGCAACCCTGATCCTCTGACGGTAAATGTACTGACAAATAATCTAGATTGGCTCAACATAGAACAACGTCGCGACGCCAAGCTGCGGCCAATCATAGATGCCCTGCATAATGGAGAAAGCGTCCCTGGGTATCGCCTCGAAGATAATGTACTCAAACATGAAAGGAGAAACTCCATCTCAGGTACACAAAAACTAATTGTTGTGCCCAAGTCTTTTCAGTGGAGCCTTATAAATACATTTCACACTGCTCTGAAACACCCAGGGTGGGAAAAAACTCTTCACAAGATCAGGGAGACGTATAGTTTTGACAAGATGAGCACCACCGTCCGGGACTTTGTTGATAATTGCGTTGTCTGTAGAACTTCGAAACAGACATCAGGAGCTACGCAAGTACAGCTGCATCCTATCAAGAAGCCCACGACACCATTCGAGGTTATACATATGGATATAACGGGTAAGCTAGGCACCCCCAATAACCAGGAATACGTCGTGGTCACAATAGATTCCTTCACCAAGTATGTGCTGCTTCGCCACACCAACGACAAAAGTCAGCACAGCTCTCTCGCCGCTCTAAAACAAGTTATTCACCTTTTTGGAGCTCCGCGGCAAATCATTGTGGATGGCGGGCGCGAGTTCTTGGGAGAATATAAAAGCTACTGTGACAGGTTTGGTATTGAAATACACGCTATATCTCCAGGTATGAGCAGGGCAAACGGGCAGGTGGAGCGTGTCATGACAACGCTAAAGAACGGACTTATCATGATTAAAAATTATGAAACTCCTGAGTGGCACACGGCGTTGGAAAGCCTTCAGCTTGCTTTGAACTGCACGGTACATCGAACCACAGGCACCGCCCCACTTACACTTCTTACCCGACGTCAAAACTGCGTGCCACCAGAGTTGCTAAATTTGGTCAACTTTGATAACGAATCTATTGACATTGAGGCACTGGAACGACATGTGCAACAAAAAATGACTGAATTATCTGCAAAAGATAAACAGAGGTTTGATAGAGGGCGAGCAAAAGTTCAAAATTTTCAACGAGGAGACTTTGTTTTGATAAAAAGCAATCCCAGAAACCAGACATCTCTTGATCCTAAGTTTAGCGTGCCTTATGAAGTTCACAGGGTCCTAGAAAACGATCGCTACCTCGTCAAAAAGGTTGTGGGTCACCATGGAAGACCCCGAAAAGTAGCACATGATCAGCTGAGGCGTGCCCCGCAGCCAGGCGTCCAGGCGGCCGTGTCGCCACCAGATGAGCCAGATGCTCCAGGTGCTGGACCCTCTGTTACTCAGGCGGCCTCTTCTCTACAGGCATTGCAACAAAGAAGTGCGGACACTGAACATGCCAGTGGAACGCAGCTTACTGACCCCGGTGAGAGTCATTCATACTATTATGTTAACCTACTAACACTAAATTAACACAAGCAACGCACACAGTAACTGTTATCATTATTAAATGAGCAGTAACCATTAAAAGATGCTATTGGCGCGTGGAGCCGTTCAATAGCCACATATTATTATAAATTCAAAAGATGCTACTGGCGTGTGGAGTCGTCCAGTAGCCAAACATAAACTATTATTATTACAAAAGATGCTATTGACGTGTGGAGCCGTTCAATAAGCCAAACTTGAATTACAATAAAATTGTAAGCCCTATCCTGAAAGAAATATAGTCCTCTGTGTACCACGGCGTTCGAGACCGCCCAGAGCACAGCATCGGCCCGTCCAACATCCTTTATACCATATGTCAATATCCACACCTGACCAATCCCACAAAAAAAAATAAAAAAAAAATAATAATAATAATATAAAAAAATACTGTTGTCATGTGGAATGAGCAGTAGTTACTTCTACCAATCTAAACTACTGTTGTCATGTGGAATGAGCAGTAGCTTACATACTTACTAACATTTGAATAACATTCGAACTGCAGTCACGTTGAGTGAGCAGAGGTATTAGTTTACTCAGAAATTATTTAAATGGATAGGTACTGTGGAAGTACCTAGCCTCTATAACATTGCATTTTATGTGGCATTTAAATTTGTCATTAATTTATGTCCTTGAAATTTATAAGTTAGGTGTACTGTGGAAGTGCCTAGCCTCAAAAAAAAATATATTTCTTATTTTCAGAGGGAACAACCTGAAGCAATGCAGAGCACGCATCGCATATCAGAACGGCCGTGTCGCCGCGGAATTTCTACGCGTCGACAATATATTAAGTCGCTGATTTAACTTTGTTCTTATAAGAAATGAACCATCAAATTATTGACACCTAAAATCTTTAATCATTATTTTAACATCAAGTTAATTCATTGTATGTAGTTTTGAGTCCGCTCAATAATTGACGCATTGATTTTATTTTGATAATAATGATGATATCCGCTAGTAAGTTAATTTATTTTTATTTAAGCTTCTTTGGCTTTTATCGCTGGTAAATTTATTCAATAATCAAGAAATTATTATAGGAGTTTATTTTAAAACTATGTTTGCATTGATTATGCTGTTAAAATAACTGTTGTGATTTTAAGCAAGTCAATTTATTTTTAGGCGCTTCATTATTAAGATCGCTAAGATCATTTATTTTTATCAAGGGATTTTGGCCTTGAATTATTTTTGTTAATATTTCAATAAATCAGAAAAGAATTTAGGAATTTACTTTGTAAATTGTTAATTGTGATTTAAAGCACTTCCTGCGCCATCTCTCCTTACGTGAACGGAAGTTCGCGAGAAAAAACGAAAGATGGCGACAGGCGGCGACTTGCGAAGTGGTGATTCGAAAAGGTGGCACTTTGTGTTGGATTTTGGTACGGAAAAGAACTGTAAGTTGAACTCTTATTGTTATTACATTAAATTTAATGAATTTAATTGAATTTAAGTTCTATTGTTTTATTTTCCAAGTGAATAAATCAGTGCTATTTTAAAAGTAGTTTTCTTATGCTAGTTAGTTTAAATAAGGAATAGATAAGTAGGTCAAGGCTCTCAATACCAGTACCGATGACCTAGACATAAGGTCAACGGTACTGCTCTTTTTAAAAAACATAAGCAGGCTTTCTTCTTCGACATATATTATAAGAAGATTGACAAACTTAGTTTATTACCGACTCATTCTGGACATGGTTGATTCAATCCAACGTCTTACTATGATCCAAGTATAAGTTCCTAGAATTTTGTCAGTCAGATTTATGCACCTTATTCGTGTCTACAAGGTGTTCCAGAATATATACATTTTCCTTATTGCTAATCCAGAAGGGAATAATGAAGATTCAGTCCAATTCAAATGTTATTTCTTCTAGGTGTCGTGTCTAGATGCATTCACGGGTCAACAGACGCGTCTAGTGGTCGTAGTCGACGCACTAGACAGCTGCGAGCAAGAAAAGGTGCTAGCGCTATTGAATGCCGTTCATGCGCTTTGCTCTGATCCGAAAAGCCCCTTTATTCTTCTACTGGCCATCGATCCTCATATCATTAGTAAGGTGAGAGCTTTACTTGTTGTTTTGCATTACAATTTCAACTATTTATCTATTTCTTGCCCGTTTTCACATACAATTCTTTTCACTTTACCATATCAGTTCTATTTAAGTTCAATTTACCTATACATGTATATTATCTTACTTCTTTTTCTCCATCGAGAACAGATGTATATCATGTTTACTTATATATTCTTCTTTAAAAACTAAGTTATGCTTTGTTTTAAATTTATTATTAATATTTTTATATTATTATATTATATTGTTTGAAGTATGCCGTATAATAATCTTCTATATCCCAGAATTTGAATGTAGTATAGTAAGAAAATTAAGTAGATTATGATGTTTCATGCAGGTTGCTTGGACGGAGGTTAGTTTTGGAAACATATTCCTTTAGTTTGGTGTTATCCCGATACTTTTGCAGTCATTGTTGTGATTATAATCGTATTTGGTTATGTGGATTTGCATGACTACCTGTGTATTTTCCTTATAGGTGTTTGTTTATAAAATACTTTTTTACTGCCTTCACTGGCTTCCAAATATATAAAAAAATATTTGGTGTTTATATATTTTTGTGGTATATGTTTGTTACAATATTTGCATGAGGCTAGTGTTTTCAATCTGAAATGGTCTTCGATTTACTTTAAATTATCAAGCAACATTTGTGCTACGATTTATACAGATTGTGTAATAAAACTATTACTCATTTAAAATCAACAGGCGGTGGAAATAAATAGTCGCCGGGCGTTTTCTGAGAGTAACATTGGCGGGTGGGATTACCTACGGAATATGGTACAACTGCCGTTTTACTTGCAAAACTCTGCGCTGCGCAGAGTGAAGACGGCGCAGCAGACTGCCGCTCGCAGGATACAGGCTATCGGCACTGACGACTTCTCTACCTCACTACAGAGATCTGTGAGTAAACCAGTGACCTTATGGGGATGGGTTCAAATGTTATAAGTAAGTTCTTTCGTATGAGTTGGAGTTGACACAGTTAGTTAAATTTGGGCCATTTTCGAAGTCTGAACTGTTTCGAGAAGAGGATGGTACGGCCGTGCCGCTTTTTTACTCGACTGCCGTGCTCCCAGATAAGCATATATGTTAAACAATGTTGTGCAACTCAAGGTTAGCAGTAGGTTTCTACTACAATGGGAATTATTAGCTCGACACCGAGATGAGTGTGTGCTGGTGCAACCTGAAGAAGAACCCGAAATTTTTCTAAACACTGCCTACACTGACATGATAGTGCAGTAGTGATCACGTATGGAAACTCTCGAATTTTCTATCTTCACAGTTCAGACAACAAACGGTTTGATGTTCCACAGGTATCGGCTCGTCGCTTATCATCCACCTCCGAACTGATGTCGAGTCAGGAGCGCATCAAGAACCAGCCCAACAAGGACGCTCCCAGCAGCAGCGTGTTGGCCGCAAGGACGCGCAGGCTGCGTCCTTCAGAGTCCGTGGCGAGCTCCGTCGCGTCGGGGATCCACAGGGCTGTGCCGGCCGCGGGCGCCGCGGACTTGAACAGGGTGTTGCTGACGGACGACTACTTCAGCGATGTCAACCCTAGGAGCATGCGCCGACTTATGAACGTGCTTTATGTCACTGGTAAGGATGTAATGTTCATACTCCAAGGCGCGTACTCGAGTTTATTTCATACAAAAAAAAGTTTGAAAAACGAAATTGCGTGCTATCTCCGCTGTGCGGGATAAATGTTTGCATTTATCATCATGACAGCCATCTAATGTTCCCACTGGTGGGACACTCGCCTGCTCTCGAGCGAGAATAATTGGGTCTTACTCCACCACGCGGACACAATGCAGAGCGGTGGATGGCACATGCCTTTAAAAATTTTAGTCAGAAAACCGTGATGTGCACTGTGGCGCACATAAACTTTTCGAATAGACAAATGGATTGGTGAGCGACCGAGTTCGAACCCACGACTTTAGGATCGGAAGGCGGAGTCACTACCACAAAACCACCAGTGCTTATTGTGCATTTATAGTATAAGTGCGATAGTGTGCTTTGGAGGGCACGTTAAGCAGTCGGTCCCGGCTTTTTCAAAGGTGTTAAAATCTCTGTCACCAGAGATGGCCACTATACGTAAGTAATACGAATTTACTTTAGTGTGATTTAATAAAATAAGTATGGTTTCTCCCTCAGGCCGGCTACTAAAAGCATTCCAAATCGAGTTCAACTGGTACCAGCTGGCGTCGTGGGTGAACCTGACGGAGCAGTGGCCCTTCCGCACCTCGTGGCTCATCTACCACCACGAGACCTACGAGGAGCACATCGACGACTCCACCTCGCTCAAACACATCTACGACAAGTACGATAATATATAAATAATGCTGGACAATCCACACAGCATCATCTACCCCCAAGCTAAGCAGAGCTTGTGCTAAGTGTACTAGATGACTGATATACTCTATTACAATACATAGTTTTTATTATACATAGAAAATAGGACACCCAGGAACAAATATTTGCAGATCTTACAAACATATGTTCCGAGGCGAGAATCGAACCCGCAACCTCCGCGTCGCAGGCTTACCTTCGCCCGCAGCGCCACATCGGTCGTCATATCTATACTAATATTATAAAGAGAGAAAATTTGTATTTTTGTTTGTTACAACAAGACCGATATATCTGTCTTCTTTGATGATCGCATAAAAGGATATTAAAAACCTAAAAAAATGAAATATAAAACTGCAAACAATTCTGTAAACTGACCTTTGCACAGCAGCGGGTTAAAAAAAAAAAACAATAAATAAACATACAGACAGAGAACATACAGACTGACTGACAGACGGGCAATCTCGAAACTTAGACGCTTCGCGTCAATTAGTTGTCATCTTTCGCCACGAGTATAATCAGGACTAGTGGCGCCACACCTGTTGGCTAGGCCTTTACTATTATAATTCCATCGTAGGGTAAAACCACTGATGAGCGGTCTCCGCGAAGCCAGCACCCTGATGGAGTTGGACCGGGACGAGCGGAAACTGGAAGTGTTCCTGAGCTTCCACCGCGCCACGCTCACCGCGGCCGACCTCAAGATCTTCCTGCCCTTCACCATCAACCTGGATCCTTACATCAAGAAGGTTATCAAAGGTAACATTTTTAAAACACTTATTATTACATCAAGAAGGTTATTAAAGGTAACATTTGGAAACAGTCATACTTACGTCAAGAAGGTTATCAAAGGTAACACTTTAAAACAGTCATACTTACACACATTGAGCATTATTGTGGTGACAGATTGAGCATTATTGTGCGATCTGTCACCCTAGGTGGACAAAGCTGGGTGACAGATGTGAATAAACTCTACGATTTGAATGGGGGACCGACATTCATACTTACAGTTCTACGATTTTAATAGAAAGTAAACACTTCCGTGCTTCATAGGGCACGTTAAGCTGTCAGTTCAAGTTCAAGTAAGAGTAGTAGAGTTCTCTGTGATAGAGCTCGCCCGGGGAAGGACTACCACCATACTTATTTCTGCCGCCAAGCAGTAATGCTCGCATTGCTGTGTTCCGGTGTGAAGGGTGTGGTTTCCGGTGAAATTACTGGCACATGAGGCTTTCGAACTTAGCCTCAAGGTGGCAACCCGCGAGTGATACCTCTGGTATAGCAAGCGTCCATAGGCTGCGGTAACCGCTTACCATCTTGTGGGCCGTACGCTTGGTTGCCACTTCAGTTGTATAAAAAAAAAAAAAAAAAAAAAAAGTTCCAATTTTTACAAAAATTCAATATATTAGACTATTTTTTTTTTTGTATTTATTTAATTAAATCTTCCCACTGCGTCCTTTCCTAGTAGAAGTTTAATTTCAGAAAATATTTTCTTAGTGCTCCCTAAGAACAATGTACCTTCCAAATTTGAGTTCTTACCCACCGTCCACCTCCCTGAGACCACCTGGGTGAACCGTAGAAAGTTTTTTTACAACGGCTTACCTTACCTTTCTCACCTGGGTGATCCTTGGGAAATATTTAGTTTCCACCATCCACCTTGCTATCAAAACTCGTCAGATTTGAAGTGCATCATGTTTCCAGGACTAATTTTTTTGTATAATTTCAGAGGAGCAGTTACAATCAGGCGCGGAGGAGGATTCGGGAGGCGCTGGCGCGGCCGGTGGCCTGCCCTGGGGGAACCCGCACAACGCGCGCCATCCACATTCCAAACTATTCCATAGGAAACATGTAAGTGTTAGGGTTGCTTCTTTGTTGAAAATAAATGTATTTAGTTTTTGGATAAATTACTCAAGTCTAGATATCTATGGTATATGCACTCGATACTACTCGATATTATTTTAATGATAGCAACTGTTTTGTAACTTTGACGTTGTCGCTGGTTCTTTATCTGACAAATAGTAAAAAGGTAGGTGGTTGTGGCCAAAGATGGGTGTGGCCAATCACAGAGCAGTATTTGCCCGGAAATCTTTGCGAGTTGACTCGGGTTGTGATTGGCTAACGTTCAAAGGATATCCAATCGAAAGCCTGTTATATTTTAAATATAAAAATGAAGAACTAGCGATAGGTCGGAGATTCATTCTGGCTTGGATCGTCGAACAAGCAACATTGTGAAATGTACCTTCGTTGGTCGAATAAAGAAAAAGTATTTCTGTACCTGAAACATCCTGCTGTTCTTCTTTTTACAAAGTCCTGAAATAGTAGTGAAGTCTACATAAGCTACTCACCAAATTGACATTGGACCGAAATAACTTGACGATCACATAGGCGCGGGGGCGAGTGTCCGGTTGAGAAGAGAGAAGTTGCGGTTTCGATTCCTGCTACGGAACAAGTCGCTAGCGAGTCCGGTAATTGGATTTGATTGACCAAATGTTAGCTGTAACAGCACCCCGCGGTTTTTCAGTTTATATGCTGTGAAGTTCCATTCGTATCCTACAGGATAGGGGATGGGGCTTAGATATAAACGATTGTTACTGTTTTAAACACGTGCACGCGACCGTCTCGCTCGCTCGCCCTCGACCGAATGCCTGCAAGCACGAGCGAAGCAAGTCGATCCCGCGTCCGCCGTATTCTCTTTAATCGGAAAACGCCACATATGCTATCCCACAGAAACAGTCAATTCATCCAATTAGTTAATATTTTATTATATTTTTGCATAACATCAGGCGGGGGGCGCCTTGATTGCCTTGTCACTTGCTGGCATAAAAATAAAAAAAAATGAATGGACTTGTTTTGTTTTGGCAGCGTGCATCCCCACCGAGCCAGGCGGGAGGTAGCGCGGGCGGTCCCCCGATGTGGGTCGGCTGGGCCAACACGGGGCAGGGCTTCATGCCGCAGCCACTCTACCCGCAGCCGCAGCAGCAGCAAGCGGCACAGAACCCTTACCTCATGCTGAGGAATGCTTTCCCAGGACTGGTCAGTTCAGCCTCTGTGGCATTTGAGTTGTATCTTTAAATCGGTTATGATATTTTAACCGCATCTAGGTTTTACAATGTTAATGTCAATACGATGTTAAATAACAGTTATTTTCAATAAGACGATTGATTATAAATAAGGGTGGATTCAACCAAAATCTGGAATAACTATTACGCGGAATAAGAAATGTCAAATCAAGTAAACTATCAGTTTACTCGCTCGTAAACTACCATTTATTTGGAGAATAGCGCCTATACGAGTTTGGTCGAATCCAACCTAAGAAGGTTAAGTACCTACCTACTCACCTACAATAATTTTAATTTAATTTTGTGTTGCTATTTTTAATTTTTATTTATAATGGTGGACTAAGTTGTCTAAAACAAGTTTAATCTAGGTTCTCATTCATCGCATTGGTGTGTTTCGATTAGAATGGTATGGTTTCCGGTGAAATTACAGGCACATGAGACTTGATCTACGTCCTAGAGTGGCAAGGGTAGGTATCGGCAGGGCTTGAAAGTGAACTGTAAAAGTGTAAACGCCCACTAAGGCCGACAACACAAGTAGCGAGCACGATAGTCCTGCATGCACAATCTAATATGTGCATCTAACTAGCAATAATCTATTATAAAGACAATACAATAAAAAAAAATATAGGTATGATGGACTACACAATCCACCTCGCGGACCGTTGATTGGTGGATAGCAGATGCCTTTTTTTGTTTTGAATTTTTAGTTTTTGGTTTGTCGGTTTGTACAACTGTAACAGGCATGTGTATTTTTATTGTAGGTTAATCCGACTGTATGTTATTTGTTTTTTCTTGTTATGGTTAACAGGTTAACTGGTAGATAATGCTGTCTAGCATTAAGTTCGCCTTTGTAAGCATATTTAAAGTCGTGCAATAAAGTATTTTCTATATCTATGTATCTTTAGATCGACCTGTCAAACATCCGTCTGTCAACGCTGACATTGGAGCGCGTGTGCGGCGTGGTGAGCGAGGCGCTGGGCGGCGCGGCGTGCGCGGCGTGCGCGGCGCTGCGCACGCACAACGTGTGCGGCCTCGCCCTCGCCGTCTGCAAGCTGAGCGACCTCGAGCCGGTAACTACACGACATTTTTTTTTTATTGTTTTTTTGGGAGTAAATAAATGTATTTTCTTTCTTTCTTTACAACCTACTATACGACGAACTAGGTGGCTGGCGCGGTTGTGACGCGACAGGTTTCGGGTTCTAAAAGCACACCCCGCACATCATCATCATGACAGCCTTCTTATGTTCCCACTGCTGGGGCACTGGCCTACTCTCGGGCGAGAGTGATTGGGTCTTAATCCACCACGCGGACCCAATGCGGATTGATGGATGGCACATGTCTTTCGATTTTTTAGTTCTTGGTTTCCTCGTGATGTTTTCCTTCACTGTACGAGAACACTGGCTTTGCTCACATATTTTTTTTCTAATAGAAAAATCCATTGGTGCTCGACCGAGTTTGAACCCACGACCTTTAGATCTGAAGGGACTACTAACCACATCACACTAATATTATAAACTAGCTGTTTCTCCCGACTTCGTTCGCGTGGAACTCGGGAGCCGTACTTTTTTTGGGATAAAAAGTAGCCAATAAATGCGAAAGTTTGGATGTTTGTTTGGATTTTTGTTCTTCTACAGCTCTACACTGAACCGATTTGACTGAAATTTAGAACATTAATAGATTGTGACCGGGAATAGGACATACTTTTTATCCCGGAAAAAAGCACGGTTCCCGAGTTCCACGCGAATAAAGTCGCGGACGACAGCTCGTGTATAATAAGTATTTCCATCTCGGCTTATTTCCTAGTCATCCTTGTGTCAATGAACAAAATCTGTCGATTTGAAAGTAATTAGCTTAGAGGATGATTTTTAAAAAGCACTTTGTTTCTTTTCTGTCCCGTGGGATCCACTCTGTAGTGGTTTTCGCCCACAACTCATCCGACATGCGGCAGACCGCGGCGACGATGGAGAGACGAACTAGATGCCTTTATGAAGGACTGGCCTACACTAGCGCTCAATAGAGATGATTGGAAGGAAGAAAGGGAGGCCTTTGCCCTGCAGTGGGACAGCACAGGCTGTTAATAATAATAACTTTGTTTCTTTACAGATCCTGAAGCTGCCCTTCGGTGATTGGGAGTTGTTCAAGCTTCTAATTATAAACCTGCGCGAGTTGGAAGCCAATATGCCGTCCAGTGCGCCCGCTGTCACAGGTAAATTCAATATTATCACTAAAGCTCTTTAGCTTAGCCCTTCTTTTTTTTCGTACAACTGAAGTGGCAACCAAACGCACGGCCCACAAAATGTTAAGCGGTTACCGCAGCCTATGGACGCTTGCAATACCAGAGGTATCACTCGCGGGTTGCCACCTTGAGGCATAGATCGAAAGCCTCATGTGCCAGTAATTTCACCGGAAACCATACCCTTCACATCGGAACACAGCAATGCGATCATTATTGCTTTGCAGCAGAAATAGGTATGGTGGTAGTTCTTCCCCGGACGTGTTCTATCACAAAACACTCTGCTACTCTTAAAACCTTACCTTCTGTGGTTGTGTGGTTGTTAGGCCATGACAGAGGCCTTCAGGCGACCTAAAACTCTGTCACCAGAGTTGGCCACTGAGTCATACGAGCTTACTTACTTTTTACAGTGGTTACTGAAAAAATTACCGAAACGGAGCCCGACGCCCCGCCTGTCAAACCCAGAGCGGCTGAACATCAACGCAGCAGGCCTAGCAATGTTGAAAAACAGGTATGCATTATCTACTTTAGACACTTTGTTGATCGAGAATGTTTAGCGAGGGATGTGTTTGTTAGGAACCAATAGAACTACTTCATTATAGCTGGGCAAAGCGAGGCTAGGTAAATTAAGTGATTATATTGTGAAGTAATGTATTGTAGGTTTTTGGCTGAAAATCAGCGCTAGGTGGAACCCACCCAGCACATGCTGAGCCAAACCCTTTTCGGCACAAGGCAAAAAAATAAATGTGCCTAGGTACCTATTTGTATGGTTTGGACCAATGCAAATGTTTTATTTTATTATTAAGTATCTAATGGTGTTTCTTTGATTGGTTAATATTATTGTAGCATGTGTCGATTAAATGGTTTTCTATTATATTTTTTTGGGAGGGACGTGGTAACAAACACATCCCTCCCAAACAAACAAACATATCATCTCGGGCTGCGTTTCGTTGCTGACGTCGGCCGCGTACGCTCGGCTTTATATCGCCAACAGTATAACTTAATATATTACAAGTTACATAGAGCCTTGTATAAGTTATAGGGTATTTTTAACCATGTCTTTTAATCTTACTAATAATACAGATCAGAGTTTTGATATATGTCTGTGTTTCAATAACGGAATAGTTCTAGATCTAGACTAGCAATAAAAAAGTAGTCTATATGCTACTTTTTTATTTAGTAACCACGCGAGCGAAGCCGCGGAAAGGAACTAGTTTAATATAATATTGTTAGATTAAACCAACACTTGTGAGTAATTCCTTAATTGTAATGTTTTGCAGCCATTTGCGGAATATCAGGTGATTACGATTAGATTAAATTGTAGTGGAGTCTCAGAAGAAATTATTAAGATTGATGCAGTCATTCAACTAAGAGCGTTTTACATTATCCGGCTAACTAACCAATTATACCAACCAACTCATTGGTTAGTATAATTAGTTTTTCAATATTTCTAATTTCTTCTAGAAATGGCTTTTGCGTGTTTGCCAATAAATTACGTACCAAGTTATTGTTTGTTCATTTGCACCTGAAATCCAAAAAAATATCACAGTAGCGTTTTTGTGGTAACTTGGTAGCACATTATGTATTTATTTATTATACCATTAAGGATGTACTGAAATGTTTATCATCACCGTTCTGTGTTTATCATCATGAGATATAAGAAACAAACACAATCTAGTCTCATCTAGATACGTAATATTTTAGATACCTTTTTCATGTTTTTAGCTAAAATACTTTCATTAATGCACTCCAACTAAGTTAGTTGTCTCTCTTATTCTCAAATAACAAATGAGGATAGATAGGTTATTTAGTTTATGTATTTATTTAAATAATTCGGGTTGCTAATGTTGCAGTAAATTTAAAGTCACTATAATTTTCACTACAAAAACGTACCATATTTATATCAATTCAATATATTTCTTTATTTCGGCGCAGTTACATGCTCCATGGTCACGGAAAAACTGAATAATTATCGAATAAAATATCGGGAAACAACAAATCATGGTAAAAAAATATTTATTTTAGTGAAAATTATAAAAAAATCCATGAGAGTTTGAAAAATTAAATTTTACTTTGTTCCAATTTAAAACTGACATATTTTTGTATGATTTAGGTTGGATTCGGCCAAACTCGAATAAGCTCTATTAGCAGAGTAAATCGTAGTTATTCGCGAGTAAACGGACACCTGTATTTTACATTTCTTATTCCGCGGAATACTTATTCCAAAAGTTGGTCGAATCCAGCCTAAGACAATTATTTCGGTGGAAGTTTTATAACGGTATGTAAATATAATATATAAACTGTCGCGTGCTAGTAAAACTAGCGCAGTTTAAATAATCAGAAACAATAACCAACAGGTAACCCTCGAGGAACAAATGATATGCGGCGCGCTCCAAACTCTGAACGAGGAGGCGATGGAGGACGTCCTCCAGTCGGAGCCCCCCTCCCACCCAGGTGAGCCCTCCCCCTTCCCAGGAGAGCCACTGCACACCATCCGTGAGCACCCTCCCGCCTCACCCCTCCCAACCTCCGAGGACGAACGAGACCACGTCATCGTCAACCTCGGCGATGATGTCTTCATGTGAACACACTACGCTCAACACATGGATCCTTCAATCGGCGCAAAGATAAATACTACTAACTTAGACGATGGCACAGGATGGGCAGGACCTCATCATGTGAACCTTTTTCACCGTGCGTTTGACGAAAATGGCGGATTTATAAGAACCACCCTTTAGTGTCGGAAATCGTGCGGTTAGTTATTGTTTTTGTAGTTAAAAAGAAAATAATTAATATATCAGTTTACTACTACTTAACTACTCGTTTTTTGCGTTAGCATTTCGGTTGTAATTTGAGAAACCCAAAGCAGACCTAAAGGAGACGAAACGCGGACGCAAAAAATTGGTGATATAGCACCTATGCTACGATAAATATTAAACAGTGTTATTAACACGCGCCTTAGATGACTCTTCCACTATTATTAAGCATTATGAGATTAGCGTGTTACGACTGTTTTAATTCAATGTTCCCATAGATTCTTTGTATTATTATGGTACTGTATTCACTAGTAATGGAGTTGTTATGGTCGTATATCGTTCCAATGTTGAATAATAAGATTCCGTTAATAGATATTGGCTAGTTAGCCTAGTTGACTAATAAATTTGTAGAGGCTAGACTTCAAGATGTGTTTTTATATAATGTAGATAGTAATGCCATCATTACTCATGTGATTACACATTCCCAGTTTAATTAAATTGTATCTGTTTTAAACTATACTTAAGTAAATCATTCCAATGTAAGCTAAATATAAAGAGTGCCATTCCTACTGTAATTTTTAGACTTTTTAAACACTTGCACCCTTATTCATAAAATATACTGTAATTTTAGCAGCTAAGTTTTGTCTTTTCTTGTCATTCTTATGTCAATAAATAATTAATAAAAGTAATAAGTAATAATAAAAGTAAGTTTGTATGAGTGGCCAACTTTGGTGATGGAGTTATTAGACCACCCGAAAAATAAACTAAGTTTATAGTATGGTTATGAATAAGGGCTGTATTGTAATTCCCTACGAATTTGATAGTTCTTGATTAGATAAGTAAATAAGTTGAACTTAGGTATAGTTGTTGAAATATGTTTGAAAAAATTGGCATAGTTAATGAACAAAATGTTAATTATAGTATATAACACCAATCTGTTGTTTATTATTGAAGAATAATTTTATTGCAATACATAGTTTATTGCTATAAGCATTGCGATATTCTATGTTGGTAATTAATATGTACTTAAACCATATCAAGAGTAAATGCTGTTCTGTAGGCCTACTATGAAGTCTTATTGCAGCTCTGAGTTGGGACTGTTTCCATAGAAAGCCGACAATACTGGCGCTGCAGTAAGAGCTCATTGTAGGCCTGCTGTGGGCATCTTTAACATGTGCCGACTTCTAGAAAGGTTAGTTTTAAAAAGTGAATTATTAATGTAATCTAATAATTTAAATAAACATATCAGTAGGGTCGTTTGTTAGTATTTATATTAGTTTAGTTAGACGAATTCCTTTAGGTTAAAATGTTTGTAACTTGACCCAGGCTTTAAATATCAGCGTCGCCTGGGAACGTACTTAATTAGATGATTTAAATAGCAACTATTTCAATCAAATCTTTTACAGTATTGTATAACATTAAATGCTATAACGTAACGCTGTAGTTTGATTTGCACCTTTTTTTTCTATTCTTGAAAATCTAGATGGTAGCATCAGCTCGGCAGCGCGCGCGTCTGCGGCCGGCAACACTCGCAGGTGACTCCCTCCTTCCCTCCCCTACCTACTCCCGTTTTGAGTTTGTTTTTATTAAGATGTAAATGGAAACGTACAGCTAAATATTCGTTTCAGACGAGGAGAGCACACTGCAACTGTGTGCTGGCGAGGGAGGCGTCGGGTCGCGGGGCGGGTCCCCGCGCGCGGTGCGGCGCGACCCCTCCATCCTGAAGGCAGGCGGCAGCTTCAGGCGGCGCGGGGAGCCGCCCGCCGTCACCTTCAACGTGGAAAACGAGCGCGACTCCGACGACGAGGGACAGATAACGTTCAGCGCGCGCTCGCGCCACGCTCACTACCGCGCCTCCCCCGCGCCCTCCCCGCCGCGCTCGCGCCCCTCCTCTTTGCTCATGACGGGCGAGGAAGCCCTGGAGGCGGGCCGGCTCGCCGCGCACTCGCGCTCCGTGGAGGACTCGTCCCGCGCCGGCGTCGGCCCCGGCTCGCCGGTCGTCGACCTCAAGCTGCGCGGCCTGCGCGCCACCGCCGCGATACTGCGCAAGGTGAGCTCCGCGGAGCGCCTCACGCGGCTCAAGGACAAGATCATGCGCGGCGGCGGCTCGCGCGAGCGCAGCCCCGCGCGCGACGACACCTTCAGCGACGATGAGTCTCAGCCGTTGGTGTCGCCCGCGGGCATGCCGGTCATAGCGCCGGCCGCCGGGTCTGTAGCGGCGGCGCTCGGCGTCGACTGCGGCTCGACGGAGCCCTCGGGCTCCGCGGAGCTGTCGCCGCGCTCCGACCTCACGGAGCTGGAGTCGCCGCGCGAGTCGCACGCCGCGCTCGACCTGCTGCCGGAGGGTAAGCGGGACGGGTCCGGGCCCGGCAGCGGCGGCGGGGGCGGGGGCAGAGTACAGCGTGAGATCAGCGACGCCTCGCTCTGCAACATGGTGGAGCCGTACAACATGCGGCTGCTGGCTCACGGCACGTCGGAGGGCGCGCGCTCGCTGTGGCGCCAGAACGCGATGGACTCGGGCCCTCCGTGGCCGTGGGACGAGCCGGACTCGCCTGTCTGATGCGTCTCCGATTCACGTTACCAGTGTATTGCGCTTTTATATTCTTCCTAGAGGTTCGTCTGTGAACCAGAGGGAATATGAATAGTCACGCTATTCGTTCGCGTCCGAAGGCCTAAGTATTGTGATGGTCGATAATAATACCCAGCGGTAGATTTTAGGCACTATCACCATACCCGCTGCGGTATTTATTAATGACAAGTACTTAATTTTAATATAGACACAATTAACATAATTGCATTTAAATGTAATTTTTTTCTCACCCAGATTGTGATATTATATAAGTACTTAAGTATACAATAATGATTAAATTTTGTGTTTAATTGATAAATATTTGTTTTATTTGATGATTGGTCAGATGCCCCGCTGACCTGTTATGCAAAATAATAACACTTAGCTATTTTTATGTAACTTTTATTTAACGTTCACAGCTACCATTTGATTGAATTAATATGCATAAATAACATAGTTAGGAATTATATAAAAAAAAAATAGGTTGGGCTTTTTCTACTTGATAAATAAAATAATTATACAAAGCACAAATTCTTCACTCACTAGTGATGTCTTTTAGTTGAAGCCAATTAGGAATGTTATTTAATTTAAGTACACCAAGCTAAGCACTGACTTATGGAACTTGCTTGTTTCATTAAAAAGACAAAAATGAAGAAATACAACAAAAACCTTTTGTCCTATAAAAGCTTTTAGACAATTGGTATTGAAGAAACATATTTAATAACAACATCGCATACGCAACGCAAGGTATAAGCTGTTCTTGTTTAGTTGTGCAGTTCAATAAGTAAAATTAATAGAGAGCTTATAATAGATATAAAAATACTATAAAAACTATAAATACCTATTTAGCTGTTATTTTACAAAACAGTTATAATTCATCATAAGATTATCAACAAAATACGAACGTTTCAGAGATCACTTTCTATCAAAACCTCTAAAAGCTAAGCAAAAATCTAGAATATAATGAAACAATTCAGGATATTTCCAAGCTAAATAACATTGCTAGCCGCAATTAATTATTGATAAAAAAAATTTTTTTTGTTGAAATTCAACAAAATAAAATTACAGACATTTACATAATTTGCATTTTTGCATAATGAATTTGAACCAATCTACCTATCTTCGCGGCAGCTGTGCATACATACTGTGGACTCGATACAGAGAGCTAGCTCATCAATGCATCAAGTAAACAGTCACATACATAGTCCCCTGGTCCCCACACTAGAAATACCTGAGTGTCGTAGGTAACAGAAATTACGAGTACCTGGTACTACAAACACCGTAACCAGGAACAAATATTTACTGAATACGCAAACATTTCTCCCACAGCAGGAATCAAAACCGCAATACTCGCGTTCAGTCGGGTTATCGCGCCACCAAGGTCGACAAAACACTTCAGTGATTCTAATTATGTGCTAAGAAAACAACATTATTTAGTAATTTTGTGCAATAAAAAAGTGCCTATGCAACAATCACAAACAATACTAGCACTAATGAATAATCTCACAAACGTTTTCTACTACAAATAAGTACTTATTAATAATACGTGATTTTATTGGTACACAATATACAAAACAATATGCATAATATCATGGAACAACACCGCTAAGCTTCGTTCTGCTGATAAAGTTAGGCTTAGATAGTTACGCTATAGATTTAAACATTATTGGAAAAACAAAATGATGTGGCTAAAAATATTATGACACAGGCTTCTTTATGACTACATTCAGTGCGAAAAAAAAAAAATTGAAGTAATTTCACGTCAAGTCACTTTACGAAAATCATTGAGGAAATAAATGGCCTCAAGCGGCAACTTCAAGGCGACCTAGCAATATCGGCAGAACTGTAAATGGACCTTAAAGAAATCCCTGTTCAAGTGTTCACTAGCATCACAAACTAGAATTTGTCGTAGAATTGCACCTGTTCAGTGTTCATACACACTAATGGGGCCACAGGCTAAACAAGTGAGTGCATATAATAGACATTGGGTTATATGCAAGTTCTAAAGCCTGAAACATGCAACTGTTATAGTACAAAAATTTAACAATCATTTTTTTTTTCTTAATGTAGTTTAGATATTTTTTTTAAATTGAAACATGAGGTTCATTATCAGTTATCACATTAGTAATCGTAAAACTTAAAAATACACTCTAACCAGGGGACTTAGCCATGAATCCAACGACAATTCCAATCCGATCTCAATTTCAATCCAATTCTAATTTACTGATCATTTTTACAACTTTGTGTTAGAAATTTTTGTCTGAAACGGATTTACAATTTCAATTCCAAGGAGTTTAATTCAATCAATATCTACGGTACTGAGATTAATTTGTCGCTAGGTTTGCACTCAAGAGTACGAAATGCCATATTCCAATACCGATCGATTGGAATTGCGTTGAAGAGCAAGGCCCCAGATAGAAAACCTTGTCCCCTTATCCTATATTATCTCATAAATAGCCAAAGTCACACAATGCAGAAATTACATTTGCATATAACCCGATTTCTACTCGATAATGTTAGCCTTGGTTTTGGGGTTTACACGATTCTAATGTTGCTTATATTAGTGGCACCGTCTTCAATGGTTTTGTCAGGGGGGTCTGGGGTGGAAGGGCGTTGCATTTTGTTATCGTCATCTATCTGGTCCATCGCATCTTCGGCGTCTGAAGGTTGAAGTTTGTCGTCACCTGTTAGACATAAGAAGGAGTCATGTCTTCAATCACTGATCCGAAATTTTCGAAATTTTCTCAACCAGTCGTGTTTTCAAAACCCAAGGGTTTTGAAAAGCTGAAGGTAAAATTAGTGAGTGTATTTGCGTGCCGAAAAAACGAGCTAAGTAAGGGCTGAGTAACCTCTTTACTCGCCGCGAAACTCAGTCTGCTCCTAACCGAGGGTGGTGTGGTAGTGTGGCAGTGCCTTGAATCGGTTTGCCGCGTGCTTATCGATGCTTTTAAATCATTCATTTTCGCGCGGCTTATGTTTCCCATCACTAAAATACATTTGTGTGTAAAAATACAAATACGCAAAATATTACACCGCTCTGTTTCCATACAAATCGACGAACTCTTTCATTCTACTTAAATATAGTTTTGTGGTAGAGATCGTGAGGAAACCGGTATGTTTAAGAACTAAAAATTTAAAAAACGTGTGCCAAACGCATTAGGCCCGCGCGCCGGGTGGTGAATTATAAACACCACTCTCACTCGAGAGTAGCCCAGGAACATAAGAGGCTGTCCACACAGAAGACGCAGGACAAGGACCCGTCGTGGATGGAGCCGAAGACGAGTAAGCGTCGTGTTATTCAGTCATTTCTATGTTTTGCGTCGCATAGCTTCTTTTGTTTGAAAGAGGCGCCGCGTCCGCTTAGTCTTTCGTCTTTTCTGTGTGGCCAGCTTAGAAGGCTGTCATAACGATAACTCGCATACAGAGGAAATGGCGTTGCTGTGTGGTGGTGGCGCGGTAAACGCGCTCCACCAGCCGGAGAGCGCACCGCGGACAGACTCCATACCTTAATTAACACTAAGCCTTTTTTTATTCCACCAAAGTGGCAACCCAGCGTACGGCCCATTGAATGGTAAGCGGTTACCGTAGCCTATGTACGCATGCAACATCTTAGATATCACTGTCGTGTTACCACCCTGAGACGTCAGATGGAAAGTCTCATGTGCCTGTAATTTCACCGGAAACCATACCCTTCGAACCGGAACACATCAATGCGAGCATTGCTGCTTGGCGGCAGAAATAGGTATGGTGATAATCCTTCCCCGGACGAGCTCTAGCACAAAGAATTCTACTACTCTTAATAATAGGGTCATTCATTATGAACCTGACGAAACTTAAGGAACAGGCTCCACACATCAATAAAATAAATAATGTACCTATTAGATGTTTTTTTTCTGTATATTTTTTAAAATTTTCTGTAATAAAAAAACCTGTACCTACATGTGTTTTTTTTAATGTGTGGAACCTATTCCTTAAGTTTGACATGTTGATAATGAATGACCCTGTATATAGCCTGATCGTGACAGGACATTCGAAGGCTATCATGAGCTCAGAATAATAAAGTAATGACGTTGACTAGCCTATAGAGGAGGTGTCGGACGCGTTGGCGTGCGGCGGCGCGGTGAGCGCGCTCCACCAGCCGGAGAGTGCGCCGCGCGCCTGCGACAGCGCGCCGCCCACCGCGCGCGACGTGCTCGCCACCGCGCGCCCCGTGCTCGCCACCGCCGCCGTCACCTTGCGCCCGCCTTCCGTTGTCGACATTGTGCTGAAATCACGCTTATATTATAAATGCGAAAGTTTGGATGTTTGTTGCTCGCGACAATCACTGCACCGATTTGGCTGAAATTTAAAATATAGATATTCACCTGGAATAGGACATAGGCTTCTTTTTATCCTGGAAAAAATTACGGTTCCGAGTTCCACGCTAACTATGTCCTATTTCCGGTTCGTTCGTTCGTATGAGTCAGTGGCCAACTCTGGTGACAGAGTTTCTAGGCCGCCCGAAGACCTCTGTCTCACACAAAGCTCGCATTGTGGTGTTCCGGTTCGAAGGGTATGGTTACCGGTGAAATGCATGGAGTTTAGATCTATGTCACGAGTGACAACTTGCTATAGTAGGCTACGGAAACCGCTTACCATCAAGTGGGTTGTAAGTTTAATAGCCACTTTTTAGATAAAAAAAAATAAGCATTGACTTTAGAAAATTAGTTTTTCGTCGGTTAAAATAACTTACTGCGCAAACTTCAGTTTCATATCGGCAACAGATAACTGTCCACTGAAAGGGTGCACGGCAGCCAGATTCAGGAACGCCTCTACTTCACCGTTGTTCGTGTTTTTCAACCACTGCTCGTATGCAGGCGTCGCTTTGAATGCTGCCATGAATGGGGCGTTAAATGAGTCTGACTCTCTGCTACCGTCTGTAAAAATTACATAAATAACAGACGAAATAAACATATGCATACAGGGTACCCTTCTCGCCAAATTGCACCGAATGTAACTCACCAGGTAGTAAAGAAGTCCTTAATAGATAAATTAAGTATGTAGCAAACTGGTCGCGTATCCATAAATCACCCTGCGTCGGTCCGTGCCGGACGACATGGTCCGCGAATCTCAGATCTTCAGTACTCAGCACGAGAAGCCTTCGCAACGTCAGATCCGCTGTTTCTATTCTCATCTCATTCAGTTCTACAAGTACGTCAAATAGCTGCCTCTTCTGCTTGAACAATACATTCGAAGCGCCTACAACGAAGCCTTGAACTGCAGGGTCCGATAACAGATCTAAATAGTTTAATGATAAATATGGTAAACAGAGATATCCTTCTTCAAACAATGGTAGGGGCAGCCCGCATTCCGTTTGGTCGATTTGCCCAGTCATATTGTATAATCCATCGACGCTCATATCTCTGGCCATGGTGGGGCTCTGTTGTGCTTCGGAAAGTGGCTTCTGTGGCTTGTATTTTTCACCGATACTATGGCATTTTTCCCTAGCTGTTATTTCCTGCCTGTCCACAGCATCGGTAAGCAAAGTTTCGTCAAAACTCTGCCGACTGACTTTGTCTTTTTCGTCTAATAAGTTACCTGTTTCTTTTGGTGAGAGTTCTTCAACTAGACAAGTACCATTGACTAATTTTTCGCTTGGAATATCACTAGAGTCTACTGTGTCCTTGTCATTTGGATTCTTATCAGTAGCGGGCATGGGAGATAATGGTCTGGTCAAACTGTAACATAGTTATGCAGTTATTTTACATACCTACGTATTTCAAAGACAGCAAAAGCATACAACCATTGCTTAATAGTGAGCAGCTGCTTCCTCAATGAATAAATAAATAAAGCAGTTAACTATTTGTTTTTATAAAAACGTTTGACAACTTTTGTGTTTGTTTGTTTTATTCATCTTAAAATAGTATTATTTTATAGTGGGTGGTGCTCATGATAAGTACTTCTAGATAGCATCGAAACATCGGGAAAACGTCATAAACAAGTGCTAAATATTCATTTAACATTATATATCAATATATTATGTGTGTATAATCTTTAATAATAAAATGATTCATATCTATTATGCACAGTTATCATCAGAAATGACTCGCAGATAACTGTTAAAACATTAAAAGTAAGTAAGTTCATATGAGTCAGTTGGCAACTCTGGTGACGGAGTTTCTAGGCCGTCCGAAGACCTCTGTGATGGCTTAATAACTTTGAAAAAGCCAGGACCGACTGCTTAACGTGCCCCGAAAGCACGGGAGCGCTCAGTTGAATAAAAAAAAAACATTAAGAACTATGGATATTTTACTTTTTACAATTATAATACTAAATCAAGGAATAAGATCTGCACATCCTCCTGCTAACCTGACCCCAGTCAGCCCAACTCCTTAAAACAATGAAGAAGGACTGTGAGTTTATGGCATCTCTATTCCAGTATCTGACTTTTCACAATGTTTACTTACACTACATTAGCTGCATGTGTCAGTCCACTTTCCAAGCACTGCGGCAGCAGAGAGACGAGAGTAAGCAGCGCCATGGACAGTGGGCCAGCCGGAGAGCCGTATATGAGCACTTTACGCCGCAGAAGAAGCAACTTGAAAAGCAATACAGCTTTGTGCCTCCAGTTCTCCACTAACCGCTGCACTGATAATCCTAGAATAGAAGAGATATTCTCTTAAAAGCACGCAAGTATTTCTTGTAGAGATAACTCTGTCTCACTCATAAGAGCAGTGCTCTGAACTTGACTTGTTTGGGTCCACCTCAAAGATTATTCTACACAATGTTGTTATCAATGAAACCCTGTTTCTGCTGGATTTAAGTAGACTAAACATGAGTTACTTTCACACAAATAGGTTCAGCTGTTAAAGTGTGCTGAGTTAAAATTAAACATCCAAACTTGTGTAAGTTTGAATTATAATACTTTTAAGAAAGGAAGTAAGACCCAAAACCAATTAACTTTTAATAATGTGAATATGTAATGTGAATTCAAAGTAATGTGCACCCATCATACCTTCAAGTGTTTGATCAATTTGCACATGAAAACTGTTCAGATGCTTATAAGCATCTTCAAGTAGCTTGGTTTGTGAGAAGTCTCCCTGTAGAAACCATGCTCTCACTACCAGTTCCATCTTAACAGCCAGCCGTCCAAACAAGGGAGCTCTACACACAACACACACACTCTTCTGAACCGAGCTACGAGTCATGTCCTCTGTTTTTTGAACGACTTGCTGTAAAATGAAACATGATGTAGAATGAAATCTTTAAAATAATACAATTGGTTTTAATATTTTATGGTTTTTTTTGGAAGTTTAATAATTCTTTCAACAGTAGTGTAATCAGCCAAACTGGTCCAGGTGTTTTCCAGTTTTCAGCAAGATTAACAAAAAGCTATTTTTTATATGTATAATTATTAGATATTATGATGATTAATCTTCACCTCAATTGGTATTTGCCTGAAACATGATATACCATACACTGTGTGTGCAGGTTCAGTTAATCCCGGGAGATTGAAAAATATTGTGTCTGAGAGAAAATTGTGAGAGCCATCAGGCAAAGCTAAGGCTGGAAGATGTCTCCATACTGCTGGCAGCTCAGATGGACGACCCGGGATAAGCTCAGGGTAGCAATGCTCAACCTACAAAAACAGAAATTATTTAACCTTAGGTTTTTAAACTGTATCAACCAAATCGCTTAGTGATTTCTTTCAGGCAACTTTGCAGAATTTAGGAATCCATAATATTCCTAAGTTTTAATTATGTTTTTTTTATACAACTGAAGTGGCAACCAAGCGTACGGCCCACAAGATGGTAAGTGGTTACCGCAGCCTATGGACACTTGCAATACCAGAGGTATCACTCGCGGGTTGCCACTTTGAAGCTAAGATCGAAAGCCTCATGTGCCAGATATGATCTCCACCAAACACAAACATAACTACACACATCCATAGAGAACTTATAGGTACCTACCTATGTTTATTAAGTCAGGTGTTTTCTGAGTTACAACATGAGTTGACCACGTCTCATTAAACACTATACATTTATAGTTTCTCAATGTCTTTGTTAGTTTTTAAAATGTTATTGTTACCTGGCAGCCTTTCTTATGGTGGAATCCTACAACAATTATGTTTAAGACTGGTTCATTTAGGAAAGCCATTATTTTCACACAAAAATGCTTTGCATCATAACGTAATCATGTTTTTTTGTAGTTAAAAAAAGACTAATAGTGAAAAGAAAGCCACTCAATCAACCAACCCAACGAGTTCATCAAAAGACAAACAAATAAAATAATGCAAAAATTGCAAAAAGGTACTGAATCCACTGATTTGATTTCCTGCTTTTACTTCTTCTTTTTTTAGTAATGTCGTCTGTCAATAAATAAAATTTTTCTTCTTCTTTTAATTTGTGGCGTCTGTAATACATTTTTTATTATGTTTTAGTTAGTGCTAGTGTCAAGTAATTGTTATTGTCATCGTGGACAAACATTTATTTAGTTTCAAAATTATGGTTGAGTCCCCCTTTGAAAAACTAACCTTTTTTCATACACAAACCTCTTTTTAAAATTTTAAACCTTTTAAAATTGTAGGAAACTAAGCCACAGACGCCATATGTAAAAGAAGAAGAAGTAAACGACCGGCCGGCGCGGCGCGGTTTCTTTGACACGGAACAAAAACCGGCTCCTAAGGAGCGGACATTAACCGTAGCGATATGATTGATTGTATTTCCGGCCTAGTGTACATGCACCATTATCCAAACAAACAGAAGCAAACCGTTCTTTCTAACTTCCGTTCCGTCGCGACTTGGACGAACTTCATGACGCTTGCTTGAGTGAGTGACTGATCAAACTCGTCATTCCATTCGTTAAATAAACTATGAATGAATGATATTCATCTTAGGCTTCGGCTCTTCGTTCGTCTCGTCGTCGCGTCTCGGTCGTCGTCGACTTGGCTGATCGGCTCGGCTCGGCTCATCAGTCATCAGTCAGACATCAATTATCGCGAAATTGTTATCAACACAACAAGGGATAAATTTTCTTTTCATTCATTTCTAACCTCTAGTTTTGTGTGTTTTCTCGAATTACGTAATAAATCTGGTATAACTCGGAAATAACAACATAATGCTATGTTACCATTACAAAAGGTAGTTAGCGTTACTTAAATGTAAACAAAGTGAACTAGTGTGAAGTGAAAAATGAAAGTCGCCATTTTTGTACCCGCGGTTAGGATGTTTATGTCGCTGTGAAACTTGAAAAAACTGGTGATAGTTCATTGTTAACTCTTGAAACGAATCTTGGAAGTGATTTCAATTAATTGTGACTTTTATCGCCTGTTACCAACCGTGTTGTTCTGGGTAAACAATGACTGCATACAACTTTGGATGTAAGGTTAGTAAATTACGCGCTATGCATTCGAAAAACACCAACTTTCTTTGGCACCTGGCTTTGATTGGATTAGATTAGATGTTCCATGCAGCTTCACTCGCCTGTGCTATTCTGAAGCTGGCTCATAATAATATAAACACTAACTTTTTGAAAGCTTCAAGCTGCTGATTCCTTACTCTATGTAAATAAATGATGGTAGGTACAACCATCTCTTGTTCTTGGGTACTTAGCCTTACCAATAAAATGTACATTTTATTGGTATCAAGTTGCTATATCTATGGAAATCCTCCAAAAATATTCATAGTTTAATTTCCCATAGCTTCACTTTTGTTCCTATATTAGCTAAACAATGAATTTTTTTTTCTTCTTATTCTTGTTCAATCAACTACCTGTGTCAGTAATAGGTACATACAAAGTAAGGTAGTTCATATGAGTCAGTGGCCAACTCTGGTGACAGTGTTTTTAGGTCTCCCAAAGGCCTCTATCATGGCTTAAGAACTTTGAAAAGCCGGGACCCAGGACCGAGACCTACTTCTTAACATGCCCTCCGAAGAACGGGAAGAAGTACTATTTTATGTAACTTCACAAGAATTTTGTTAAACATATCCAATTAAATAAGTTTTTTAAATAGTGCTTTAAGCTACATAAACAAGTAACTTTCACATTAAGCTAAAATGTGAAAGTTGTGTTTTGATAAAATTGTTAATTCAAGAATTAAAAATTATCTGGGATCTTTAGAAGCCATAAAATAAAGAAGTCAAGTCAAAATTTATCTCCAACCAGACTCTTCTCTGTGGTTCAGGGTGCTAATAGGCCCATTACTCAATTAATGCTGATAGACAGGTCCATTCAATCCAATCCAAATTTTCAGAAATATGGTTAGTCAAAAATATTTTCTAGGCAACCAGTTGGACAACTAGAGCTTAAAATTTCTCCCTTATTTCTGATGTCCACTTCTGAGTCAGTGGACATCAGAAATATGGAACTTCTGTAAATCAAATATCACTTCATTTCTTACTATCATTATACCTACCACATTTGGCAGCACACATTGGATTAGTGTCTGATTTTAGAGAAGGAAGGCCTCTGCTCTTTTCATTTTTCTGTGCTTAAAGTATTTTATGAAATTAAAAACTACTTTATTAAAAACCTACCTAATTAATATTTCAGAAACTCCACTAACAAGTCTATACCTTTAACACCATCTTTTGATATTTTTATAACAATTTTTTGTTTTAGAAATGTGTGCTAATCATGAGTACTAATATCTGTTCTGTGCCCATGAGGTTGCTATGCCACAATAAGTAAAAAATACTTTAATAGATTGTTGTGATACGGGGGGATGTGGTTATTGACCCATTATTTATAACGAGCTGACCCGCGCGAATTAACCCGCGTTTTTGCAGTTTTTATGCTATCCCACAGGAACAATCATTTTTTACGGGATAAACGCCTATGTGTTATTCCAGGACTTAAGCCATCTTCATTCCAAATTACATCACAATCGTTAAGTCGTCACGGAGATACGTGGTAACAAACATTTACACACACATTCGCATTAATAATACTAGTAGGATTTATTCAAAGAGTACTGAACCAATTTCGATATAATTTAAATGGGACCATCTCCTCCACTCAAACAATATACGAGTCATCAACATCAATTCTTAATTGGCAGAGAAATCGCGTAACAAACATACAAAACAAAACAAAATCGAATTGATAACCTCCTCCTTATTGGAAGTCGGTTAAAAATAGGATTGAGCGGGTCACATTGGCAGTATGCATAAGAATAGATGAGCAGCAGTTGTCACACAATGGATGCCTACAGATGGGCAACGAATTCGGAGCAGGTTGAAGAAATGTTGTCGTGACGAAGTCGACGCCTTTTATAAAGGCTGGAACTGCTGGAAGTGGCGAATGATCGCGAAGTGGTGGACACTTTTGTATAGCAGTCGGTACAGGTTAAAAAAAAGGCCGTATGAATCGATGCAATTGTACGTTTGCATACAATCTCGATGCAAATGCGATACAACACCGATGTTACTGACACTAGTCGTTATCATTTATTTTGTCCATCAATACAGACGCACATCCAGCTGTAAATTTTTATGGGATTTTTTACATAATGTTCTGTGGCCTCTTTAGTGCGTAAAATACTACAGAATCCCAAACAAATTACAGCTTTCATCAGAGACCGTGACTATAATATAATATGCAAGTATGTTCATTCATACATTCAATTGTTCCATTTTAACCCCGGTTTTTTTTTACAAGGGCCGTGTGCAGATTATTTTAGGGCATATCCTATATCATAATTAGCCTAACGAATGACAAAATAGACAATCATTTACTTAGATAAAGTTGCTAACTATGGGAATCTTCGGGATATTCCCAGTAGTCTTACCGAGTTGTTTTACCAGTCGGAGTACTGGGAATTTTCTTTTCAACAGACTTACCAGTAAGGCTACTGGAAAATTTTATTCTTTCTTCCAGAAAAAAAAGATACTTTAAAAATACATCTGGTTACTAGCTTGGTTTAAATCTAACCATAAGTACCTTAACTACCTACCTATAATTCTGAAACATCTTGATTCGCAAAGCGTCGATGTTGTATAGAATGGCGCACTTATACCTGCACAGTACCGTTGTAGGTATGTAGGTACGATACGGTAGGGATGTAGAGTACAATCCGTTTGTACATAGAGTGCCACCTTCTCTTTCATACCAAATATTCTATTGGTGCGATAGAGAGGAAATTATTTCAATTCCACATAGAGATGAAGTTGGTGAAAATGAATCTCGCAAAGCTTGGAGTTCCGAGGTTAGATTTAAAACATTGCCGCAGTAGGTTCAAGGATTCAAGTTTGAATAAATGTTCTTGAAAGTACAGACATATCACATAATTTAAATCGGGTAAATCTATTTTGGGACTTACTTATTCTGAGAGCCAGAAATATAATAAAAAAACGATAACCCGAAACGCATAATATGGACCGATTTCGTATGTGGCAAAAACGAATTTTAATTGTAATCTGAATGTTACTTGTGTTGTGCTATTGCGATGTAAACCTCGTCTAAGTACGTATGTATGGCTGTCCTTGACGGGATATCACAACAATCGCCAGCGCATCAGTTACTTACTACGTGTTCAAACATTAAGGATGGAAATCAAATTTTTCCATGTCGTAGATTGTTGTTGTTAAGTTTCCGACCTAATGAACTACATCTTCTTGCCTTATTCTAAATGGTTATGAAGCTCTAAACTTTTTTTTACAGTTTCGTTTATTTGTTGCAGGATTCGAAGAAGAGCTTTTTAGAGCCATAGGCATGACGGAGCAAGTATTGCACCCAGGTGAGTGTTTAAAAAATTAACTTAATATTATTTAAACTAATGTTTAACTAAAGGGAACGTGACGACACAGGCAACCCGTCATCGGATCAATAGGGACTCGAGGTCATTCCAGCTTGTCCCTCACTTCCAACAAATAACTACGCCGCGCCGCCCGCCGCCGGCCGCTTTGAATTAGGCACGTTACCTACAATGGAAAATCCCGTGGGTTTTACTTGCAATTTACAATAAAAATACCTAGAGTCGTAATTTAATGTAACTTATTACACTTATTTTATATTATAGTAAACATAAATGCCCAAATGTGTCGTACATGTCCTGCCTGACCCAAGGATACCCTGTGTTTAAGTACCACAACATAGGTACACACATACTACCAGATCGGAAACTAATATTGGCAGGTCATGCAAGAATTTGTCCCGCAGCGGGAATCGAACCCGCAACGTCTCGCATCTCAATCGGGGACTCGCCCAACGCGCAACTGAGGTCCGTCCCCAATGTTCGGGTACAGTTTTGTAAAAACAGAACAATAGGAAAATAAAATATTTATCTATTTCATCAAGTGTCTAAATGTAGCATAATTATTATTGTATTGGTGTTATTCAATCAAAGTAATTCATCCGCAAAATGCGTTCGCGAACAAAGTCATGGGTACAGCTAGTCAATGTACATTAACCATCTAGAGAACTGCAATGTCATTCACCCCGACTTAGAAGACTCTGCAGGCTTCACTTCAGTCAGTAAAAGCCTTAGTACTAAAAGACTAGGGATTATTTATGGACCGAATGTGGTTTGAACCGAATACGATATTCGGCCAAACATTCGGTAAAAATAAAATCGAATGTCACTCGGCCAAGTTCAACTTCGGCCGAAGTTCGGTGTATTTTCACCGCGCTTTCTCGAGAGGGACAAGTCGAATTTTGTTTAACGCTCTTTTGAATTATTGATGCGTTGGGAACATAAGAAGGCTGTCATGATTTGCTAGAAAGTAAGAAACAATAAATAAATGCCTATGATATGCATTTAGCTGGTTAAGCTGGTTTATTTTTATTAATTTAGTCAAAACAGTTAAGTTGATAAAGTATTTGTTTTCTATTAACGTTCGGCGGTTTAATTAAACCGAATTTCGGCCGAATGCCGAAGTTCGGTTCAATCCACATCCACCGAAGTTTAATCGAACTTCGGCGGTTTGTTGAACCGAACCGAATGTGAAACTAATTTCGGCCTATTCCTACTAGGGATCCTTATAATTAGCAAAATAAAGTCTACTTTTGAAATAACCTAATGAAACACTTTCTATGTAATGACATTCTACTTCTTTCTATTATGGAAGTTTACTGAAGAACCAACGTAAGAGATTAGTCAACCCACGCATCCGACAGCGACCGACACCGAGAACGAGGTTCCGAAGTAGCTGTAAGACTGTATGACCACGTATGACTATCACAGTTGCCACACAGCCGTCTCGACATCTCGGCACCAAACATGATCCAAAATAATCTCGTGTCTCGGTGAAGAATACGATAGAAAACCGCTCTAACATCTTACATAAAAGTGTATTTTCTATTTATATTTTTAAAAAAATATAGTAACTTAGGGTAACAATTTTATAAATATTGTTAGCATTGTATTAAAACAACGTATCGACGCATGCGTGTAAGTAAGTAGCGTTTCTCTTCTCAGCGATACAAAAGGTCATCGTTTCAAGGTTGAGGCTATAAAGCGATTGGTTCAATAAGTATAAAAACGATGTCTCCAACTCCGGTGAGATCTGTCTGAGTAGCTGGTGCCATGCGGGGCGGGGTGAGGTGAGGTGCGGAGTGAGGTGCATATGCCTTGCTTGCATCAGTTGACGCATCGCGGTTGAATCTCCACATAGAATGCGAGGAAGTATGTAAAGAGCCGTATATAAGAAGTGGATCGATGTCGGCGTCCATTCCCGCCTACTACCAGCCTCGATTGTAGATTGCCTTAAACATATATAATACAACTAACCAGTAACCACATCAGGTGTATAAATAATAATATCATCGAAATAACTGCGCCCACCGAAACCGGTTTCGCAAAATCTAAAAGTCTTATTTCTCAAATTGAAGCCATGTAATCCCGAGGTGCCCGAAGTATGGTTTTCATACCCAGTTAATTTTTAAAGGATTGGCAACTTTTTGGAGATTGCTTCACTTCAGAGTGGTAACTTGTAGGTCTTTTGTTACATGAAAAATCTTTAACACCCAAGTCACCGCACATGCGCATTGTGTTGACCTTGACAAATGGTGACGTACCTACCTACCTTTTATTAATTCATTGGTAATTATGATACTGAACCGCGGTAATCTGCCCAACGGTTTCAGTGTAAAATAAACAGTTTGAACCATCTATTTTTAGTATAACTGATCCAAATATTTGACGAAACAGCAGCGCTAGTGCGTTTTAATTATGTTCGTTGTCCACTTTGATCTTCACCATGAGATTAATTCGATAACCATAAATATTTTATTGCCATCGGTATTTGACATACCGATATTATAATATGCATTTTTTAATTTATGGCCATTTTTTTAGGGCTAAGCAAACTGCCAATACAGTTTCTAAGCTACCTGTTAAGTTTTGCTTAACCAACAGTTGACACTAAGATTAATATTTGAGCTCAATCGGGTATTCGGATACCAAAACAAATAAATCAGCCCGAATTCGAGGGGTTTACTAGTAGCCAGCCATTGAAGAGTTCCACTATCACGTCCCTGCTCCATCATCAGGCCCTCGTCGCAAAGTGTAATGTATGGGACTTCTCAAAACAAGCCAAATGAGTCCTACCAAACTCAGGGTCATACACTGGCTCCATTATCTGATCAGCTTGATTTTACCTAACTACTGTATTGTCTTGGCTGCCGTATTACATAGAGGTGCAAAGTTTTCAAACCAATACAACAATTTTATTGTTGTGTACAACATGAGACTTCCTCGACGACCTCGGTGGCGCCGTGGGCAAGAAGCCGGTTGAGACGCGAGAGGTTGCTGATTCGATCCCCGCAGCGGGGTCAAAGTCAGAAATGATTTATTTCAATAAAATCACAAGGATCATTTTGAAACGACTTAAAGCTAGGTGAATCGAACGAACCCGCTGATTCACTGTTTTACTATTAATTCACTGAAACGCTTTTAACTAACTAGTTTACTTCACTCACTTGTATTTGCCCTATTTATACCGACCTGTGTTTTATTCAAAATTTCCATAGCAAATAACAACACATAATATATTTTAGGGTTTTCCAAAACTGCCCCATAGCGAGGGTGCGTCAGATTTCATTACAATCACGCAGACAAATTTGCGACTTGCAAGAAAGAATAGGTAAGAAAGTATTGTATATATTAAGTAGTTCTTCTCCGAACAGAAGACCGCGCATCGCAAGCGAGCTATTCTGAGGAGCTATTCTGCTCATCACGCTGAAGATCCTCATCAGATCTTTACCGGAGTTTTATGACACCAATAAAAAAAAAACTTTCTAACAAAAAAGAAATACTTTGAAATAAAAAACCTATCGAAATCGGATCTCGTAAGGCGGAGATATCTAGTAGCCCCCTTTTTACCTCTTTTTGGGGAAGTAAATAAAATTAAAAGTCAATAAAAAAATCCCCAACGACAAAAAAATCTATAGTCATAGAACCTGTATATTATACCACCAAGTTTCAACCAGGTCGGTTGAAAATTCGACTTGTAGGCCAGAACAGACTGACGGACATAGCATTTTTGGCCAAATTGATAAATTGAGACGCTTCGCTCGCTCGGTCAATAAATTAAAACATAGCCTTATTAATATTAATTACCGTACCAACTTACTTATCAAGTCGTAACCTAATGGATACTTAAGATCTGACATTTTCATTTATGAACGCTCAGTGGCCAACACAAAATTCCGATGATCTGCATCAGAGTTTTGTAAAAGTACTTTTGTATGCTTGTGTTAGATTAGAGCACCTAGAAGGTAAGGTACCACTACCTACCATCCTACCATGGTAACTTATAATAGGGCCACTGAACTGGGTGCTGCTATACGAGTGAAACCAGGCCCGCTTAGGTCAACGAACTGTTCATTTCGCTGCATCCGTTGCAAATACTGTGCGACGCATTGATGCCGCCAGCGCCAGTGCCACCAATTCTGTTAGCTAAATAGCGCTTTTACATTTTACCGTGTAAAAAGTAGTCTGATAGCAATGAAACTATACTAGCGCCATGCCACTGCTAAATAGAAAGTTGTGTTCGCAAAGTAATGATCGTGCTCTGTGCTATTTTTATCTGCTGTTATCGTTGGTTAGGTATTGGTAACCAGTCTGAACCGAATTTAAGGCACTATTACATTCGGGTGTACGGCTTCATACCACATCCAGCTAGTTCTCAATTAAAAAGTTTATTTTTCATCTAGAGATAATGAGTTGTAAAATTGGAAAGTATTTATGGGAAATCTCTAGATTCTGAACATGGACTCTCTAACTAACTCTAAGGTAAAGACTAACAAATACCTAAATTATAAAAGTTAACATTTCAGTGATATGGATAGGCGGAAAAGGAAAAAAATATTTCGTATCGACATAGGCTGGCTGTGGGGAGAGCTTCGTTCGGGTGTTTAGGGGGAGATTGTGGTAGGAGGGATTTATATAACGGACCTATGTATAGTAAAGTGACGCGATCACGTGTATATTTTGCAGCTGTATTGATCGTACATTCTTACTGTTATAAAGTGATTGCGCTTTGTTGAAATAAGCAAGATATAAGCAGTTGTAGTTAAACCGACCGCACCGTCAAAACAACTGCAGAATCTCTTTAAATGTAGGTAGGTACTTAAGTTTTTATGGTTATTCCGGGTAATTGTGTAATTTGTGATTGGCCCTTCAAGCGAGAAGGTACAAAAACCCATATTCATATTATGCTGAACCAGGTACAGTCACAGACCAGTACAGCTATTAATCAACACAATGCAACGGTGAGGAGGCACTTTCGATGAGGCCGAAGATGCGTGACTTTTTATTGAATCTGAACAAGACGTCTAAAAGAGCTCTATTTCGGTCTCGGTGGCGCACTCAGCAGCTAATCGTCGCGTCACGTGACGAGCGCCGGAAGAACGGTGGGAGGGGAAGGGGGGTGGTGAGGGCTTGCGGCTCGCGGGCTGCGGGCAGGGGTGTCGTCGTAGGAATGCAGTCACCAGCTCTCGATGCACAACCTAGCTTGCAGATTGATCGCCAACCAGCTTAAAGAGTATGCGATCTAAAATTCATTAGAATCATCAAATCTAATTATCATTGTTATGAATTGCTAGGATGTTGTATTTATACTACGTACCTACTTACTATGTTTGACTGTATTAGGACTTTAGGAGTAGAAAGCCATAGAAATTTCGGCTTAGTTCACCCTGCAAGCAAGGCCAGTAAATATCAGAACTCGCAATAAACTTGCTGTGGTCAAAGTTGTCATTCATATTAGGTATCACCCCGCCGGCGCCGCCCCAACGGCCTTAGCTAACGAGAGCACAATATAATCATTTGCTAATTATTAATAAATAGTACCCACTGTACTGGGCAGAAATATTACGTCTAAAACCTTCACACTGGCAGCGTAGAGAAGTAGAGTCACCTTACTGTTCTCTTTGCAAGTACGTTATAGAATAAATATGAGTTATTTGGTAACATGCAAATTCAGATCTTTTTCTTCGTATGTGATAGGATGAAAATGGAATACAAAGCAGTAATTGCAGCGTGCGGATTGCACGATTGCCCCGCGCCCCGCTACACCGGCCCGCGCTCGAACACCGTAAGTAAACAGTCTGGTGTTTATCCGCGTCTCGCTCGCACCGACCGCGTCGTGTCGCGCCTCTGAGGTGCACTCGCTGTTCCTATTATTTTCGTGACGGGTATTGCGCCGAAGCCGATTCCCGCATCCTCGCCCCCGAGACGCGAGGTCCGGTCTCGCGGCGGAGGCGGTGGCGACGGCCGCTCGTATCGCGCGCTCGTCCGCGCCCGTGGCCGACTGTCACTTTGTTCGCTCCATGGCCCGTGCCTACGAGCCATTTGTATAAATTGAATCGTCTACGATCGCTGAACTACGGCTTCTACCGGAATAGTGGACGCATTAGTGAATGGATTGTGTGCTGGCGGCGTGCTGATGATACACGTTAATGTGGATGGATTACGGAGTGTTGTTGGAAGATGCATTTCAAGGAGGCATTCGCGATGAGCGATCGTCCATCCGAGCGCGGCCGCCGCAACTCTCGCTGCAAGGGTGGGTGTCTGCTCTGACGATCGCGAGTCGTCTGCGCTCAATGCTATAACACCATCATAATAAATACAAGAGCGCGGGCGGCGCGGTGTGGTGGCGGCTTATTGCCTTCGTCACCTCGAAACAACCGCGCGAACTACGTTTTCACAAATCACTTCTCTACATCTGCTTACATCATGCCATACTTGTGTTGTGTATGATGTTATATTTAATTATTTACCCATAAATGTCAACATAACTCTAATCCTTTTCGAATTTTAACAGTGTCGTTTCAAAAAGGTTTTCACTCAAAAAACTATTGGGAGTATGTATGGGATATACAAAGCTCTCTTATAATCCCAATGAAATAAACATCTAAAACTCTTTGAATCCATGGCTAAAATTAAGTTATCGAGAACAATTTAAAGTTAGTTCTCCGAACAGAAGACCTCCGCACAAACTTTTCACAAAGTTCCTCAGCCTCTTCACCAAATTTTTATGAGACTTATTTAAAGTTAATATTAATAGGTACCTAAAAAAAAATTTAAATTGGATCTCATAAGGCTGAGTGGAGATATCTAGTAGCCCCCCTTATTGGATAAAGTACACCCCAATCAAAAATCCCCGACGATCAACAAATTCATTAGAGTCATAAAACTTGTTGTATACATTAACATACATAACATAGTTTCAACCAGATCGGTTTCCAAATGCGACCTATGGACGATAACAGACGGAGTCAGTCAAAAGCATATTGGGCCAATCTCGAAACTGAGACGCTTCACTCGCTTCGCTTGCTCGGTCAATTAACTTTTTAAAGTTGATCAACCACTTTTCGAGTGTGATATGTATTTGGTAGTCGACGTAGGTAGTTTTAAACTTACGTACGTAGTACTTTGAAATAAGTAGTACTTGAATATAAAAAAAGTTTTGTAGCTATATTATCACCGGCATTAGGCAGTTGCTGACATACTGCCTGGCAACCAGAAGTTTGCTGTTCATGATAAACTGTTAGCTTTCATCATCATCATGACAGCCTTCTAATGGTCCCACTGTTGGGACACTGGGCTACTCTCGGGCGAGAGTGATTGGGTCTTAATCCACCACGCGGACCCAATGCGGATTACGGTTTACGGTTTAAGATTAGATAGGTTTTAGGTTTAAGATAGGTTTAAGGGTTAGTGAATGGCACATGTCTTTAGAATTTTTTTAGTTCTCGAACACGCCGGTTTCCTCACGATGTTTTCCTTCATCGTATGAGATCACTGGCATTGCGCACATACATTTTTCGAACAGAAAAATCCATTGGTGCACGACCGGGTTTGAACCCACGACCTTAGGATCGGAAGGCGGGGTCACTTCCACTAGACCACCGGTACTGTTAGCTTTACTTTTAGGTAAATAATTCTTAAAAATAAAAAACAACAATGCCGCTTGGGGTCGACCAATGTCATAGCAGCAGCGCAGCGTAGCAAAACTGGTCCTATAAACCTTTAATTTGTAGATTCAATAATTATCAACATAGCGTAATAATAATCGTCCAGCAGTGGATTGCAATAGGTTGATGATGTAATAATAATCATAATACACTCGCGTGCATCTGAATCGACTCACCTCTACAAAAATCATACGCGAACCACCGCGGTAGGGCGCTGTTTCGGCAAAACAGCACCGTGCAAACCGCTCGCCTGGACCCCTGTAGACCCGAGCTCTCCTGTCATGCCATGCAGACACACTCTGCACTCGTCAGTGAACAGGACTGACTGCCATTACTCAGCACTCTAATCAACGTGTTCGCGAGCAAATTCAAGGCGCGCTTGTCGGTGAGCTGTGGTCAATTTTGGGCCTCTGGCAGGCCGTCTTGGAATGAGGTTCGCTTCCTTCAATCGTCTTCTGACCGTCCATTGACTAACAGTTACAGATACTCCTCGAACCTCTCTAAGCTGCTGCTGGACAGATACACCGGTGAGATGGTGATTTTTGAGACTCGTCGAAACGATAAAACGGTCGTCTCTCTCAGAAGTAAGCAGGCGCCGACTGGTATCTGGCCTCCTAGAGTAAGAACCAGTCTCTTGGATTCTTCTGTACACCTTTGTCACAGCAGATTTTCGGCGAGCGACTTTTCGCTAGCTAGGGTTCTGTTGCAGCAAAGCAACATCTTGTGCAGCTTCTTCTGATGTTGTATCCATAGTTGTTTAAATCGGGGATCGTAACTTGCGTAGGTGTGTTTAGGTCAACGTTTGATAAGCGAATAATAAGTATGCACTGATTGCAGGGCGTTTTAAAGGAAGTTGCGACGCGCTCGCGCGGCTACCGCACAAAGCGCATTTTCGATTCTTACACGGATATAACGATATTTAAAAAAAAGAACTGAATGAATTAAAATTATTGATGTTATTAAAAAGCCTATTGACCAAGCTTTAAAAAATATTGTATAAGGTAAAGGTACATTACTCAAGTAATTTTCGGAAAAAGTTACACTTTGTACTTTTTTTAGGGGTGAGTCGATTCAGCTGCTCGCGAGTGTATATCCATAAACTAGAAATTTTTTGGAGACTTCGATAGACCTTCCAATGTATTTATAGAATTTTATGTCACAGTCAATAAGCTGTCACAAAATACATCATATTTTCATTAAAACCTAGTGAAATCGATTGGAAACGAATTACATAGGTAATAGCCCCTCTGGTCCCGTCCGTTATTTTATAAATACATCCAGGAAATATTTAATTTGAACTTTATTGTGCTTCACTCAGGTAGCCCAGCTCAGCTACCGTAGTTGAGCCACAGCGCTGATAGACAAAACTACAACAATACTTTAGTGTGTGCGTGTCGTGAACTGGTTGGATTTAATTGTGCTTTTTTTATTCATTTTGTCTTAACTTCTCAAGGCAATTGCCGTTCTAATATAATGCCCATCTGAATAACTAACTAACTAAAATTCGGCCAGTGTTGGCCACTGACTCATACGAACTTACTTACTTTACTTATCTATTTTATCATAAGCTGGTATTGTTTATTTCCATAAATGTATCTAACTTCAAAACTGTTTATAGTACCTACTTAACCATTTTGATCAAGCTACTTTACTGAATTATATTCCTGTTTACCTGGTAGATACATATTACTATAGCTAGTACTTACTTACATTTACATACTTGCAGGCCAATTATGTTGCAATAAGTACCAAAAGTACCAATGCCTGCCTCGATTTTGCAACATACAATGCGCTCTCGGTAGCTGTAGCTATAAATAATCAAGCTAAGTGGAATTGATGTAAATTAAATAAGGTACCTACATATCTAAGCAAAAGTGTTTGTCAGGAGTAGATACTTAGCACAATAATACAAAAGATACTCTCAAAAGTAAAAAAAAACAGGCGATAAAATATCTCAGTACCGCAAAAAAAAAGCATTTGCTAAAATATATATTTTTCAGGACAAGTTTTGATGAAGTTAGTCTAACTCACGATTATTAATACTAGCTAATTAACCTTTCTCTAGTGAATGCGCATATTTGCATCCTGCCGTTTCAATCATTATTATGTTTAATATTATATTTAGAGCACAAGACATAACTTAGTAGAAATGGCGTTACGTTTCGAATGAACAAGTTAGACCCTTTTCTTAAATTATCCGTCAGTTTAAGTCACGGCATTCGTTAGAGGCCTCATCTCATGGGTGTTCGGGGGACAAGGCGCAAGGGGGGGAGTCGTAAAGGATGGAGGTGAGATCATAGTGGCGAGTGGCCCGGGGAGGCGATCGATATGTACATTGAACGTACATACGTATCTATATAAATAACTGTACCTAACTTCTCGCAACTCGACTGTCTGCTCCAGATATTGCGCCAAAGCCCCGCTTCCCTCCGCCCTACCCCTTTTACCTATTCTCTGAAAGATCAATTTTTAAAACAACCTACCCACACGCCTCAAACAAATTAGCTCTGACTCAGTGTCACCCAGGAGTTATGTTTTTTTTTTATATGCGATTGATGTTTAATAAAAATTAAAACGGTTATTCCTCCTATTGGGTATACTACTCGAGCATATTTAAACAAATTATTATTCTCAATGTCGGTATACTATTAATAATTATATATACCCGCGCGGTTTCACTCGCACACACACAATGCAAGACCTGTCTGCTGTATGAGTAGGGGGTTTATGGCATAATTTTACATTCTACAATGTCTAATTGTATATCTAAGCCATGTTTCAAGGAAATCTCAAATGGCTTTAAAATTAAGTCTCTGTACGAAGTTTCACACCCCATTTTACTCCTTTTTAATTTCAAAACCCTGAAACACGTGTCCAATTTATATTGTAAGTATTTTAAAAATATCCAAACCAAGCTTTACTCAAATCGCACCACGTTTTCCCAAGTTCCCATTTTGACACCACCCAAAATAAGGGTTGTTTTAAAAAAACCTTGAGATATTGGTTTTGTATTTGGAAACACTTATCCAAACTAAAACTTAACACTTAAACTGGGTGGGTGGTTTAATCATATAAGAAATTTACTTTCCAAATTTTCGTTAGAAGTATTACCTTGTTTTTTTTTATACCTTTTAAAAAAGGTCTTATTATTACAGAACCACGTTTGAATAATCCAAGTCCAAATTGTATGTTTTTTCTCGCACGTGTTTATTATATTTTAAATGTGAACTTCTCGAAGCCTAAATTCTGAAAAAACAGTGAACAGCTAATGAACTAACGGATCTATTTGAGCTTCGCTCTGCTGTTCTTTTCACAATTAACGAATCATACATGTCAGCAATCAGCTGTAATGTAAGCAACATTTGGTTAACAGTGCAGTGTCAGTTAGGTACCTAAAAAATATAAAAATCCATATTGCGCACGAAGACAGGCACGTAGTACAAGTACACTTTCTAAATGAAGCTATCGTACGTAGCTCAATGCTGGCTGACTGTTAAAGATAATAAAAACACCTCAAATCATTATCTTTCCCTTCTTTGAACAAGTATTAACCGTGAGTACCGCTTTAAAAGTATGCGGTTTAAAATGTATTATTTTGGACAGGTGCTGGCGTCAAAATGGAGCACTTCCAGGCTGCGTTGGATCCACGCAAGCAAGAGCTGCTGGAAGCTCGTTTCCTAGGCGCCAAGGTCAGTCCCTTTGTACTCGTGCACTAATCATACAATTCAGTTAAGTAAATAAAAAACAAGCTAATCAAGCCCTTTATCATCAGCATACAATCCAAGACATAATATTTGTTTTTCAAAAACTTCCTTCCTTGTATGTCAGACTTTAAATCTACAATCTTCTAAAAATTATACACTAAATTATAATCATGAAAAAGATCGTTATAAATTTTTGGGTCAAGCAAGAGCTTAGGTAAGGTTCGAATAAAAAGTAAAAGATTCAAATGATACAAAACAAACCAACTCGAATCTCGAAGCTGCGCAATGAGGTCTAGAAATGTGTAAGGTTCTCTGATTAATCGATCGTGAGCTCGAATGCTCCCCTCCGTATAATCCTCATGGTAGAGCCGGTTTTACAAACATTCCTCTTTGTTACGATCGTCGTCGCTCGCAACTTTCGCAATTCCTGAACTTGAACCAATATTATTCGCTACTTCCTTTTCTTTGCTTTCTTTGACAGAATATAAATACAAATTGGTAAAAATAAGTGAAGAATGGAGATGCGTATTTTCTGTTCTTGCTGGCCTGGGTCTTTGAAAATTATATTTACTTAGGTAATAAATATTATTTCCCGAACCAATACCTATTATGTATTACTAGGTAAGGTAGGTAGAATGGGTACTTAGCTGTTATTACATAATATTTACATACTTATTAATTATATTCAATAATATTATACATATTCTACCTTAGTTACGTAACTTAACAGTTTTTAAGTCTGTTGAGTTGACTGAACAAAATACAAAGCGATTTAAACTCGCCCAGTTGAATCAAAATATTGCTTACACATTCTCATGAAGTGTTAAATTAAGTAAGTACTAAAGTTTTTATAGTGCTTTGATGACTGGAGCGTTGAGGTTCGTGTAAAATTGTAATAAATAACTCTGTAAAGTTGATGTTGATATGCGACGATCACGTGATCAGAGATAGTGCAACCAACAGCTTCAGTAGTCGGGCCCAGTCACACCTGCCCCGCTGCCGCTGTTGCCGCGCACCTCCCCCCTTTCCTCGCGCGCCGTGTTGCGACCACGTACGATGTGCACACATCGTGCTCTCGGCCAACCAAGTGATGTAGTAGATGTATTATGTATGAATGTATGTAATTCCATTATATACTTCGTCTCTTTCCCCACCCCGCTCGCTCTTATCTCTCCCCTGTGTAGTCCTATTGACGCGTCACTTGGCCGCGCTGGGGCATTGATTTTATTCTTTGTTTTTCTGTACCTACTTAGTATTCAGATTGAAACGATCTACGTTATATCGATCACATCATTTCCATTTTATTGTTTAGAAAAATTTTATAGTTTGGTTTATTCCACAATCTTCTATTCTACGTACTTACCTACTTTTTATAATTTTGAAAGTTAGGATCCAGCAGGATTGAACCAGCCTCAGCTTTTAATCGGTACCTAGTAAACATTTTTTATTACTATTCATGTTTAACAAAGCGCAGTGGAGGAAATTGCCTATATGTAGAAGACCTAGGTAAGTGTTTAGTTTGATTCATATTGATATCACGGTTTAGTTATTGTATGTAATGCAGTCAGCATTGCCGTGGAGATACGATTGTTAGTGTGACGTGTCTTATCATTTCGTCATTCGTCGACAAAATGGCGGGTGAACATAAAGTCTGTAAGGCACTGCCTACTTTCGTGACTTATTATCGCCCTACTTTACAGATTAGTGTTCTACTACCTGGCATTTCTTGGCGTTCTTTTCTATAAAAAGTGTACCCTAAAGGTCGAAATGTATATTGGCTCATTTTAACAAATTCTCATATAACTGGAAGAAATCGACGATAGTTACTTAATCCGGCATCAGAAAATTTTTAATTCAGTTTTGATAAGTATACTAACTCAATTTTTTTTTCCTGATCAATCAACCTTAACCTTTGCTAATATAAAGCACTAGTATTATCCATCTAATAATATTAGGTACTTTAAACGTAGTCCCGCCCGAGCATTTGCCAGCAAATTGTTTATACCCATAAACTTTCGCAATTCTGTTGTCAGACTGCAAGATAACACGCTGATAATATCTTTTTGATACTGTAATACAAATTTAAATCCGTTATACCTACTATTTATTTTAAAATCGCATCAATGAGTAATGCCTGACTGACAGTGGCGTTAATATAATTCATAATCACTTTTATACTGAATCTTGCATGTAAAATGCTGTTGTTAGTTTCACTGTGATATAAACAGCGAAACGTTGGCATAGTGGGGAGACGTTTCTAATAGGCTGGTTTACATTGAGCGCATTGATCGCGTGTTTGCAGGTCAGCGCAAGGGAGATACTTGTAGAAACTCGGCGGACACCAGATTTTAAAATGGTGAGTTTCTTTAGTATTAGATTGTTTTTTGGCTTTACTCATAGTTGAACTCCTTTAAAATAAAATAATAATGTTATGTTGCTTACAATTCGCTGTCCGCCTGCGTAGCGTACTTGCTAGATTGAGACTTACTGGCAATTGGTTCAACAATATCTGTTGTAGCGCTAGTTCACAGCAGACCGTTGCATGATGGCATACATTATTAATAGAACTCATTATGGTGGAGTGGGAACGTATTATATTATACACGTTCACGTATATTCACCTTGATATCGATCAGACTGCGTCGGTCGTGAGCGTATTTAGTTGCTTTTACTGGTTTCAAAATAAAATTTTGCTTTAGTTTTGTTTTGGTTAATAGAATTCGAATGTTTTATCATGTCGCGTCGCTCGCGTCGTCATGACATAAATGAGTTTGGTCAAGTTACGATGAATAAACAATGTAGTAAAGTAATAGCGAGTTAATATGATGATGTATGAAAAGGTAAAACTTAACTACCTTATATGCTGCAGCAACAGTTGTAGACAAGTCATGTATAATATCCTTCCAGAGCTAAACGGAACGGGCTAAAGAGTTGAATTTTGGAATAATTAATTATAGCTTGTTATGACTCCCAAATTTCATATGTAATATTTTGATATGAATAAACTAGGTATTGCTATATTTCGGAGGGTAAACATAATATAAAATTAAAACCACATAATTCTTTGCCACACGTTCCTTTGATTCTCACCACATTGTCACCTAATTTGATTAAAAATAGGGACTCGATATGAAGATATTATCTAAACTATTATCCTGTCTTCCGCGTGCTCTTTTTTGGAACTTTTGGAAGGCACATCCTGGCTTGAAAAAATCTTTAGGCTTAGGCCTGCGGGCGGCCGATTCATACGAACTTTTAATACGTCGTACTTATACTATTGAGGGTTCGAAAGTTATAAAATTAAAGCTGCGAGAAACTCGTCTCGTCTTGGTATAGATGTTACCTTACCTACCTAAATAGAGTAAACATTTCTATAAATAACTGCGTTACAAAATAACAGAAGACATTCGTGCCTGGCCTGCATCCCGTTCTCGTTATTCATCATACATGCATGATGTCAATCGAACGAATGTACCTACCTACCTACAATGATGAATTTATCATTTACTTAGATCTATTTCTTTCTACCTTACCTCCCATTGGTTCTTATTCTGTACCATTGGCCATAGGTACATTATTTTGTCAATTACAAAGACATACCTACTGTCCTAAAATTTTGTACACCTACTTAATCTGCTTTGTTTGAATAATTCTAAGCGGATGTCTAGCAGGGCATAAAAACAGTTTGTTTATAGAATAAATTACCTATTAATTAATTATTCTTATGTTTTGTTTATGAACATGACAAGTTAGGAAATTTGCGGCCTCGAAGCACTACTTGTGTTCAGCGTATGGCGAGCTGGGGCCGCCGGGTCACCGACACGGGTGGCGGCAAGCAATGGAAGCGCGTGCCCCGCTTACCGCTTCACCTCCTCCCCCCTCCCCTCTCCTCTTTTGCTACAGTACAAGACATTACATGGTTTTCCTAGCGTAGCACCACCAAGTAGGAACTCGTTCTTTATCATAGAACCCATTTTATCTACCGTATCGATGTACCTACTTACCGAAGTATTTATCATTCCATTTACCATACCTACGTGCTTATATTTTTGTTTATCACCCTGATAAACAGAACAGCGGTACTGTGTCTGACATAATCACGCCGGCTGTCTACATAGTTTGCTGTGATGTGATGCGATGACAAATTGATCAAACATAATACAGGGATGAGGAATCGGGTGCCGGATTATCGAGCGCCTACTGTATTTAATTATAGTCAGTTTTATTAAAATAATTTTGTAGTTATCTACATCGTAATGCCAAATGTATAGCTAATGGGTAAACACCTCTCGTGTTATAAAATCCTACGTTTTGTCTATCTTACTTACCATAACAGCAGAAAAGAATAATAAGGATATTATAAGAATAGTAATTAGGCTGAATTCAACCAAATTATCATCATGATATTACCAGCATAGATAGATAGCCTACATATAATTTGCAATGCCTGAAAAGGGCAAATAAGTTCGAAGTGCCATATTACTTTTAAGACCTTCTGTAACACTTATTTATGCAAATAAATATCTTGAAATCTTAGTCAATAGCCTCCTACCACAGAACTCCTGCTCCTACGCTATTACATTATCATTATCATATCAACCAATAGACGTCAATTTCTGGAATAGACCTTTATGTGTCGATATGTTTTATTATGCACGATCATTATAGAATATAGACGTAATGCTCAATGGGAAATCATTTTTTTTTTCTTTGAGTTCATTAAAATATTGATTGGTGCTCAAATGGTAATAATACTTGTGCTCAAATTCAATGCATAGCATACCTAGTACCCGACAAATAGGTGCTCAAACGGGAATACTTCTTTTTATTATGTGCTAGTGCCAGCCACCACGACCAATCTTTAGCTTTCTCTATCGACAGACTTGCTTGCTACCTATATCGCGCTTTTATATCATCAGTCCATCGAGTAAGGGACCGTCCTTTAGTGCTAGTTCGTTACGTTGACCGTTCTTCAACTTGCTAATTCTAAGAGTTGACCGTCGATGTCGATGACCTTGGCTCTCCTATGAAGGTTCTCCTCGCGTTCTTTAACTTGCTAATTCTATGAGTTATATGTCGATGACCTTGGTTCTCTTAGGAAGATTCTCGCGTTCTTTAACTTGCTAGTTCTAAGAGTTATGTCGATGACCTTGGTTCTCTTATGAAGGTTTTCGCGTTCTTTAACTTGCTAATTCTCTGAATTATGTCGATGACCTTGGTTCTCTTATGAAAGTTCTCGTTTCTGATTCGATCAGGTAGTAATCTCCCAGCATAGCCCTAGCTTGTTGAGCAACTTTGTTTATTGAAGTACCTAGTTATATACCTGTTGTTTGTTTAAATTTTATGGGAATTTCTATGTTACTCAAAAATACACAGAAATTGAAAAGATTAAGAGGTGTCTTGTCCATTATTACATTTTGACCAGACGTAAGCATCGTCAGTTTTAAATGTAATCATCAGTCATGCACCTCATGTATTACAAATGGCTGATGGAATTATATCGACCACAATATCGACACGACATCTGATAAATTAAATCCAAATTTCAATATGACATAATGAATGATTGAAATAAAAATAATTTGAACATTCGTCACTCAATTTCGCAAATAAATCATAACATAAATACCTACCTGATATGTACATGATACATTTATTTATGTTCGCCATCAGTCATAGGTTGAACCTTGGTTAAACTTAGACGTCTGACTTCCTTATTTTAAACACATACAGACATGGATTGACAGACCGGAGAATATTTATATTAAAATTCACATCAATCTTTCTAGAAATCGTCTTGACATACCCAGTTGTATACTTACAAAAAAACAAAAGCACATAGGACAATAAAAAACTTGTAAGATCGTTTTATTCAACGTAAGCAGGCAGAGGCACTAGGCAGGTAATTGGTACTTTCTGTTAACTGACTGGCAGGCAGGCATTAGACATAGTCGATATATCTCTCATAACTGGTATTAGTATTCCGCACTGAGAGAAAGAGAAGTAGTCACAACGCAGTGTTCAGTCATCAGTTGGTTCGGTTTGCACGTTCGACACGAAGGGAAATTATAACATGGCGCACACGGCCTCGCCCCGCCTCGGCTACAATGTGCCGTCAAACCTCATTCCACCGCTTAGCCGCCCGGTTCCGCAGTTATTTTTACACAGCCCGACCTTTCGCACCAGTAGTCACCGCACTTCAATATAAGTTTAATAAATGCACATCTTAGCACTCACTATACAATCTTGACGTAAAATGTTCACTGTCGCATCACATATTATTTTTCTCTTTCTGAGTCTTAGTCAGATAATAATATAAACAAGCAATGTTGTTGTATGAGGGATCGTAAATATGAAAGTTACGTTGATATGGCATACGAGGCGTCCGCACGCGTCAGACGCCGCGGAGGCAATGAACGCGCGGGGCGGCGCGCGGTGGCAGGCGGCTCGTCAGCTGAGCGTCACGCCGCCGCGACATTGCAAGGTCCGCCTGTACTGCTTTGCCTGACCCACTGCGCTGTTCGCTCGACTCGGCTCGACTCGGCCCGCTCCCTACCGACGACGACGACGTTACCACCTCGGACGTCTTTTCTGTATGGCCAACGGCCACCCACACTTACCTACAAAGTAGTTTTTTCAAATTGTTTAACATTATAATATTCGTTATTGTTTATTTTACTCGTGCAGAGAGCCATTTGTGAATGAAGTGTTACGCATAGGTACCTACTCGCTCACCAATTAGCTCGCTCATGGCGTGAAACACCCGAGTAGGTTAGGTAGGTACCTTTACCTCTGCCTTCTTACTTTCTACTTCGTATTGGACTTATGAAGCAGTCACCATGCCGTATCGAGTCTTCCTTCATTATGCACAATTATTCACAGGTCATAAGAATTTTATTCAAAATAAAATTCTCCGGCCTCATCGGCGGGGCGGGGCGTCTCGTCGTCATCAATCAATGCGATATTTTGCGTGTATCTTTTTAAATTTGAGTGCTTTGCTTACCTTTCTTACTTATATTTACCTACTTAGTTAGCAGTCTTCCTTTACGTAATTGTACTTATGTCAACAGTGGCGACTCCGAATTCTCCATTATGACAGGATCTGTCCTTTGCAACGAAACGGATAGCATCGATCGCTTACTGTGGTGCGGAGTCCAAAGTTAAGCGTATGGTCAATGATCAAGCAGTCCATTCCACGCAAAAGACTTCGTCCCCGCGATCGGTTTTCTTCCACTTTGTCAGTTATTATCAGAGATTACCAGAGATTTTCTGCTGACTTGGCCGAAAAGCTCTAGGATCCTGCGAAGACATTTTGTGGATAGTCTAATCTTTATTTTAAGCTATCGTAATTCCTACCTATATCATTTTATATTAAAGTTATACTAAGTAGGTAGTAGGTAGGTACCTTAGCATCTTAGTGCTTGCTACGTATTTACCTCTATTCACAAATATACAGCAAACTTCCGTTCGACTCGTATCTCAAATATTTTTGCATAGATAGCACACCTGCTAAAATGGTTCCGTACCATTCCCTTCCCTCCTCTGCCTACCCCTCGAGCTAGAAAATTGGGTTAAACAGCACGCGGCTGTATGCCAAGCCATGCCATGCCACCGCACCAAGAGAGGGGATTTCGGGCGCCCGTAGAACTGCGCTTCGACAATGAATGCGGGACAGAGATGTGACCGAGTATTGATTGCTTTTGCCTCCCAGAGGGTTGGGCCGGGACTTAGGGATTGAGAAGCTTTCCTACATCGCAAATGCACACAAGCTTCGTAATAATTTAATTATAAGTATTATCATCATTGAGCGGTATAATAATATCCAATAATACCAGAATTCAATAAGGTTATTTAATTTATTTATGTTGGATAGAAATTGAAATGTTATCTAAGTTCATACAAATAATGTAATAGCTAGGTTTTTATTAATTATTATAAACATCACTGGCAGGGTTTGCAAAGCCAACATGAACGTAGGCACAGGCACTTGCATGTCATTTGTTAAGGTTAAGAATCCTATCCATGATAGCCCGTGAAGATCGAACACGATTGTGGCTCGTGTGTTGGAGATATTTTAACGAAAATAAAAACATATTAAAGCTTCATCCCTTAAAATTTAAGTAAGTAGGACAAATATTAATAAACTCAAGACACAACTGATTAAAAAAATAATTAGTAACGCACATTTTCGTAAAATGAGCATTTTCAGTCAACTTTCGATCATGATATCTATGAAACAACAAGGTCTAACATATTTCCAAAAATGTAATTCAAATAATCATAGTTTTAAAATTTAAGTAAGTAGGTAAAAAACATCACCTTAGTTCAATATTTTTGAAAAAAAAAGGTCTAAAAACGCGTACTTTTCCCAATTTTACGCTCGTTGTTTCTTCGAAATTAGAAAGTTTATAATAAAAATATACCTACTACATTAAAGTTTTGATATTTATTTACAAAATAAAATTTAAAAAATGGTCTAAAAGTTTTAATTTATTTTTATACGATTTTTTAAAGAATCCTCCGAATCCACTTTATAGCTTGATGCAAAACGCGGCTGCTCTCACTACGCGCTAAGCGCTCGTGGAGGGAGGACGTATCGCTGTTTGTCGCGCGAGCTGTTACGTATAATCATAGGGAGCTTATACAAATTATAAAGCGATCGTGTGGTTTTGATCCGTGATAGTTAAATCTCTAAGTAAGTACCTATGATATAATAATGTAAGTAGTAAACCATACTGGTTCTAGAGAACTAGTGATACGAGTAAGTAGCTTAGAATGTTAGTAGTAGTACATAGTAGTAATACATAGTATTATTAGTAGTAAACTATTATGACATTATTAAAATTACCTTCTTCGTGGTAGGTACATAATCTAGCACTAAGTAGTAGGTAAAATTTCTACCTAGATACAGATACCTACCTACGTACCTACTTAGTAGCTAAATCGTGGGTATCAGAAACTCTAGTACCACCTACCATGGTAATACAAGACCCAGACAGAAGAAGCAATTACGTGTCAAGTAAAAGTATTTATTTCATTTCAAGTTCCTAGTAAGTTCCTAGGTGTTTGCAGGACACGTAAACATTTTTACCACTGCAGAATTCGAACCCGCACTTCTTGCATCTCAGCTCAGTTCAGCTGCTCAGCTGAATACTTGCCAGCCACGCCACCAAGATCGTCAAAGTACCTAGGCTCTGTGACCTAGATCAGGTACTAGGTAAATTGTTTTACGTAAGCTTACAAAGGGCACGGATGTCCCTACGTATATGGGTACCTATACCATAGGTACTTACACAATCAAGCTACCTACTAAGTAGGTAGACACTAGACCTAAACTAAACTTACCAGACCTACTTTGACGATCTCGGTGACGTGGCTGGCGAGTGTCCAGTTGAGACGCATGAAGTGCGGGTTCGATTCTTGCAGTGGTTATTATGTTTGCGTGTTCTGCAAATAGATACCTAGGAATTTGAAATGAAATAAGTAGGTACCTACTTTTCTATTTGCGATACAATTGCATTTATCGATTTACTAACTAGAATCTAGTTAGGAGAGCTGGTACCAACTTTATATAAGTACAGGTAGGTGTATCTGTAGGTAGGTATGCAAAATAATGAACCTACCGTAACTATACAAGTACCGATAGGTATGATGAATAACACGTTATTCGAATGTTAGTTTTTAGACATAGGTACTGTACCTACTGGTTTCCTCACGATGTTTTTCTTCACCGTGTGAGATAGATCATTGAGAAGCGATTCTAAGTTTTTATCTATATATGGTTTTTATATTTTTATGGTAAGTAGGTAAAGATAGACAATTAAATTCAATGTCATTCCAGCACCGCTGGACTTAGGTTGTCTTTCAAATTTGGACTCTATTGTCACAGGTTATGGTATGTTATTATTTGCACTTACCGAGCTCGCTAACTCTTGATAAAATCAAAACTTTGAATTGACCTCTTTGACCTGATGGCATTGCGCACATTATTATTAGGAATAAAAAAATCCAATGGTGTGCGACCAACCGTCTTCAAACCCACGACCTTATGGTCGTCGGTCGGTTCGAAGCGCAGCGCAACTCTGTGGCGCAAGCCAGAAAAAAGCGACCGGCGCGCATCGGGCGGGCGCGCCGCACCACTTCATACAAAATATAGGAGAGGGAGAGGGACGTGGTGCAAAACAGATAGAAGAATAATGTGCGCTGGCCGATGGCGGGGCGCGCCCCCGCGCGCCCGCGCGTCTTCTATCTGGCCTGCGCCTTGATCACAAGACAGGGTCACTCACTATCACTAGAACACCAGTGCTCCGGCCAAATTCTATGTAAAAAAATGTAAACATAGAAACGACCACGGAATGACAAACTCGGGTCAAACCCGTTTTTTTTTCACTAGCTGGGGTCTCTTTCCCGTAAATCATGTAGGTAGGTATTTATTTATTATTATATACTTACTAGTAGGTACCTACCTACCTATTTAATTATTATTAGACTTACCTACCAAAGTAACTACTTATGTAAGTATCACCCTCCCTATGTACTTACCTAGGTACTAATAAAATTATTGACAGGATAGATGAAGCAGTTGTATAAGTAGATAGCCTCAATTTCTTTTGAATCTAATAGAAAACAGAATCCTTTATGGTAAAATGCGAAAGTTTGTGAGTTAGTGAGAGTGTATGTTTGTCTGCGCTTACTCCGTAACGGCTGAACGGATTTGGCTGATACTTGAAATACACATAGTTTATGTCTTGGAATAATACATAGGTTATGGTATGGTATGTTTTGTTTTATGATGGTGTATGGTATGGTAGAATGAATGAGAACACTTACTTAGTTAGTTTAAAAAAAACATAAGCACGACGGTATGGTACGGTATGATCTAGTATCATAGACGTGTAGGTAACAAAATGTCCCCATAAACCCGAAAGGGGGATATCCCGCCGAAGCACGTATAATACACGTCGTCCTCGTGTATACTTTGACGTGTGCAAAAGTTGAATAGGTACATCATAAATTCGTAATTCATTCATTACCTTACAAAAATTAATGTAACATTATTAATTAACTTGGAGTTTACACAGATAATTTATTTATTATTAATTTATGAATGAAAAATCGACGTCGTCAAAAGTCGTTGAAAAAACATTGTTCACCAAGACCTGTGGAATAGCCTCTTTTCGAGTTTATAGTGACATTATGATACACCGTGTATGAAGTGAATACCTACTCTCGAACGCCCTTTGTGAGTAAAATCTAAACGGTTTAAGAGTAGTAGAGTTCTCTGTGATAGAGCTCGTCCGGGGAAGGACTACCACCATACCTATTTCTGCCGCCAAGCAGTAATGCTCGCATTGCTGTGTTCCGGTGTGAAGGGTATGGTTTCCGGTGAAATTACTGGCACATGAGGCTTTCGATCTTAGCCTCTAGGTGGCAACGCGAGTGATACCTCTGGTATTGCAAGCGTCCATAGGCTGCGGTAACCGCTTACCATCTTGTGGGCCGTACGCTTGGTTGCCACAACAGTTGTATAAAAAAAAACGGCTATAGATATGGAAAAATGTTGTCGTTTAGATTTTACCCTCAGCGGGCGGTTGAAAGTACTCACTCTGTAGATAGTAAAGCAATAAAAGCAAAAAAAGTATAGCATAGTAGTGCATCAAGTAGTAACATACCTATAGCATAAAATATTAATATACATAAGTACTTCTTTCAATAAAGTACAAAGCAGTTGGTATAATGGATATAAATGAAAATGTAATAATATAATGGATATAGATGAAAGGTTTGAAAAACATATTGAAACTTTTTTTTTTATTTTCAATTTATTTGTTATGTACTTTTCGATAATAGTTCGCTGTAGAAGTAGTAGCACTTTGGTGAAACCTTTGTAGTTCAATAAAGTTTATATCAACTTCACAAAAAAAATATGGATCATCATCCAAAGCCCATAAACCACAGCTGAGCTTCCCCATTCATTCTTGGTCTAGTGAGTGCCCAATGCACTTAAAAGCTGTAGTGACCTCCGATCACTTCCAAATTTTCGGAATTTCAGATATTGTACCTAACATTTCTGTAGAATTATAGGTAAAATTATAAAACGAATGTTCCTTTATAAAATGCTACTTGTATTACAGACTCTTGGCCCCTGATACTGTGAACTCTATAGCCACAAAAAATGTGCGCATATTGACAAATGAAAACGTCGATAGATTGATTATTCATGAGAACAATGATGGAATGGTTTTTGAGAACGACAGTGGATTTATTCACCATAACAATATTGGATTAGTTCAGGAGAAAGATGATGAAATGATCGATGACACGGATGATTATGACACAGTTATTTCGGATGAAGTAATAATAAATTGCATAATACAAGTTGATAGTTATCTGTAATCAGTATATTAAAATCCACTAAGCAAAGGTTTTTTTCGTGTCCTCGATAATATTTTCCAACGTTTAGGTTTCTTCAAGAAACCAACATAATATTGCGTTTTAATAAATACGTTTAATAAATACTCTGTTTATATAAATAGTCTGCGACACAGATGAGGGGTTATTTGATTTTTTGTTTTAGTGTAAAATAACCTTATGAAAGTACAGTCAAACTGTTCTCGTTTATTTATTTTTGCAAGAAAAAAATTCATAATTATTATGAGGTTACCTACTTATTAGAAAAAGAAAATACTCAAGATACAAAATACACAGCGTGTAAAAAAACGACTAGAGATAATTATAAAGTTGTGATCTTATTTTGTTGTACTATGTGTATGAAACTAGAAAAAAACGAAAAGGACGTAAACAAGACAACATTATTTTTTGCGTTTTTTTCCGCTAAATATTTTCAGAATCATGGTCTGATCTTTCACACCTGATTAATCACGGTAGAAGTCTTTTTACACCCTGTATAAGTACATGGTGTAACCTAATGTCCCTCTATGCCCGAAAAGGGGGTATTCACAGGTCTTGCCAAAATTTGGCAAGATCTGTGGAATACTCTGACAGCTTTTGATCTGGACAGCTTTTCACTCTATACAAAGCACAAGTCCGGTCAGGTATGGAGTATTGCTGCCACCTATGGGATGGTTCAGCTCAACACCAGCTGCCTTAGACTCGATTGAGCGAAGGGCTTTGAGACTTGTGGGTGAGCAACAAGTTGCGGAGACTAAGTTCCAGAGTCTCGAGCACCGCCGCAAAGTTGCGTGCCTATCTATCTTCTACAGATTGCATTTCGGTGAATGTGCCCAGGAACTGCATGATCTTATCCCACCATCTCCTTTTCATCAAAGGAGTAGCAGACGTACGGCGCAGTACCACCCGTACCTTGTCAGCATACCACCCATTCGCACCAAGCGTTACAGCTCAACATTTATTATGCGAACTGCCAAGGTGTGGAATACTCTGCCGTTTTCTGTTTTTCCTGACAATTACAATCCGGGCCTCTTCAAGGCTAGAGTGAATAGGTGTCTCATAGACCTTCGTGCTCCACCGTCGGCCACATCATCGCTTTCCACCAGGCGAGATCGTGGTCAAACGAAGGTCTATTCTCGATAAAAAAAAAAAAAAAATACCCCCAATGTTATTTCAATTACTTTTTTTTTATACAACTTAAGTGGCAACCATGCGTACGGCCCACAAGATGGTAAGCGGTTACCGCAGCCTATGGACGCTTGTGATACCAGAAGTATCACTCGCGGGTTGCCACCTTGAAGCTAAGATCGAACGCCTCATGTGCCAGTAATTTCACCGGAAACCATACCCTTCACACCGGAACACAGCAATGGGAGCATTACTGCTTGGCTTCAGAAATAGGTATGGTGGTAGTCCTTCCCCGGACGAGCTCTATCACAAAGAACTCTAATACTCTTTTATGCACTATGACTTTTGAAATTTTAAAGTTTTTCATTCATGAAATGCGTACTGTATGCGTAGGTAAATGAAATGAATACTTACTTACTAATTGGACTTTTTAAATACGATATACTAATTCAACTTTTGCACCGTCAAAGTGTTCACGTGCATGGGTGGAATACCCCCCTTTCGGGATTATAGGTACATTATGTTACACGTTTTAAATAATTAGATATCATACATCATCATACCAGATTAATTAAATTAATTAAGAGTAGTAGAGTTCTCTGTGATAGAGCTCGTCCGGGGAAGGACTACCACCATACCTATTTCTGCCGCAAAGCAGTAATGCTCGCATTGCTGTGTTCCGGTATGGTTTCCGGTGAAATTACTGGCACATGAAGCTTTCGATCTATGCCTCAAGGTGGCAACCCGCGAGTGATACCTCTGGTATTGCAAGCGTCCATAGGCTGCGGTAACCGCTTACCATCTTGTGGGCCGTACGCTTGGTTGCCACTTCAGTTGTATAAAAAAAAAAAAAAAAATATTACTAGCATCCGTTCGCGTACCTACCTGGTTTATGTGTTCTTCCAAATCATAAATTATGGCATGTGTATTGTAAAACATTAGTAGGTACTTAGATAATAATCAGTACGATTTTGTTTTTATCAAGCGCATCATAAAATAGGTAGGTAGGTAATGAAAAACACTAACTCAAATATTTCATGACCATGACTAAAACTGCACTCTCTCAAGAATTGGACTACCAGCGATTCCAAGCTCTATCACAGTTCCCCGAAAGTTTATATTGCTCCGCTCGCATAGTACGGCGGCTATAGCACTCGCGCTTTTCAACCGCACTTATTTACTATGCTGCCGCCCTGGCAGGCAGTTGTATACGCTTCAAACTATTTTATCTCGTCTCGTCTCGTCGAGATAAATAGTTTTAGGTAACTACCTAGGTACTTACTGTTAGTGTGATTTCAAATTAGCCGCAAAGTGCCGCGCGGGCACTTTCATCAAGTCACCCTTATTTGTACCTCTAACCACAGAACAGGTATTAGTACTCTCCAACCCCAGCCCTGCCTGTATGGTAGCCGTGCTACACGCGCTAATACAATCAAAAGTAGGTAGGTATCATGTGCTTGTAATTTCACCGGAAACCATACCCATCGAACTAAAGCATCGAACTAGAGCACAGACGCGAGCATTACTGCTTGGCAGCAGAAATAGGTACTACAGGGTATTACCTACCTACCTACCTACCATGTAATGGTTCCTGTTTGAGGACAAAACTGAGAGTAGGTAGGTATAACGTTGAAAAGAGCGTGTGGTCCCCAGTCATAATAATAGGTAAGTAGGTACCTAACCTAGCTAGAGTAGGTACCTAGGTTTTAATAAAAAAAAGTAAGTAGGTAGGTACTTACATATATATTTAATATGTATACCTACCTACCTATTTTTATTCACGTCATTATCTGTTCAACAAGTAGCGTTAGGTAGGAACATAAGAGTACCTATGCAGTAGACACCTATTTTTAAACATAATCACCCAGTCGACATGACAAAGGATCAAATGTATTTGTCCTTTACTTAGTTGTGTAAGTTACTAACGCACACAACGGTGAGCCGCGCACACGTAGAGACTCGCGTCGCGCGCCCGTAAATACCTAAACTTGACAGCGCTGGATCTTGGAACGGACTCTTAATACTTAATAGTGAATTAGTGAGAATGGTCAATGAATTTGGTCATCTGCTCTTAGACTCCACAGTCCATAGTTTGGTTACCATTACCATTACCTTACCACTACCTATAAATAACGTAGGTATATAGTTCGATTCTTACCTGCACTTCCTATTCCATCCATCCATACCGTATGGTATCGTAATTCGTATAGGTAGGATCTTTTTTCTAACTTCAAAATGGTATGTTCATTCAAAATGTTGACAACATTTCCAAGTTATCTCATTGTTATTCGGAATATTAATAGTAAGTACCTACCTACCTATATTTTATTTACTTTCCAATGTTACTGTTATGAATTCGGTCACAATTAGCAATTGAAGCATTTTTGTTACTAAAACGTTATACAATGCGTCACATGTTTGCCTTGTTATCCATAGAGGTTTTAATTTAACCAATCAAAATGCGCTGCGATTCGATTACGTAACATAGGTAGGTACTTAATGTACTTATCTAAAGAATACTTATAGAATAGCTTTAAATGAGGTGGTCGGCTCGAAGTCTCGAACAGGAGAGGCGGGGGCATGAGGCACCGAAGGGAGCATACCTAGGTACCTATAATAAATAGCGGCTGCGACGACGATAGATAATGCTAATACACTTTGTCTCTCTCTCTGCTAACAAACTGCTCAATTTCTAAGCGGTACCTATTTGGTTTTATTTCTGACTATTGACTGCTTGCTTGGTATGTAGATTATGTGTAGGTATGCATTTAGCTTTTACTAGTTATTTCTGTTTTCTAAATGCATGCATACCCACTGATTTTCCATGTTCATCCATTGGAACTTAATCAATCAGTTAGTATTTTAGCAACATTGATTTTTTTATTCTAAATTTATGGTTAGATAGCAAGCTGTTTTACTGAATTTTTCGCTCTCGCTATCAATTTACAATTTTAAACCATTCGTTTCGTTGGCTATCGTACAAAAAACCGTCCCTACGATAACACATTTTATATACTTACGTACCTATTATCCTAAAAAAGATGTACCATTACAATCCCTAGTACAAGAACCAAAAAAATTTAAAAATTCAAGAAAGCTACGAAAGCTACTTAAAATATAACACTCATCTATTCATGGGGTTTCAATTTCTGGGATAGTGGGATACAATTTGCTGTAAGTATTTACAAATATAATCACAATCACTCTCGAAGTCTCGAGCAGTCTTCTTTCTAATTGCGGTACTTTTCCCTACCCTTAATGATTGATTTCATTTCATTTCATTTATTTATTTCAATAACAATTTTACAATTGTGTCTGAAAATACATACAATATAAGTTCGGCTCCTACCTTATGAATGACTAGCGACCCGCCCCGGCTTTGCACAGGTGCTTTTTCTTTATTGCACCCGTGCAAAGCCGGGTTCGAGCCGCTAGTTAATCCATAAATTGATGGTTAAATAAAACACGATGAGGAAGGGTACCTTTTAGTGGCCATACAGTTTATGATTATGGTCATCATGCCTGACAAAATTACCGAAAAAATTTGGCTTAAAGAACCAAGGTCACCGACATAGCTCTCAGAATTAGCAAGTTTATAACCACTCGCAGAAATAGAACTCATGACCCGCTGCTGGGGAACAAAGGTTTTCGTAGGCCACGAAGGAAAACGAAGGACGCCCCGCCCTCGATGGGCCGCTGACATTGTAGCGGTCGCAGGAAGTCGGACCTCGCTCGGTGGATGCCTAGATGTTGCCTACCTAGGTGGTAAATATTCAGGAACGGTCGTCTGTAAATACCTAGGTAGGTAGGTAGGTACCTACCTAGTTACTAGGTAAGTAGGTACTAAGTATTTAACACAGACAGGTATACCTAACTAACTACACACATACATATACTTACCTAATTACCTATAAGTATAGGTACCTACTTACATACAGGTGAATCAATTTAATTCTTATTCCATTTGGCCAACAAACACGATAGCAATCGCAGGCTGTTGACCTCTGTGTAGGTAAGTAGATACCTACCTACCTACCTATTTAACTACGCGAATACGAATGAACACAGACGACCGATGACGCGACGTTATTTCTTAACAAAATAGATAATTCTAAAAGTAAAAGTAATATGGTGAAAAAAACTGGTGATTCCATTTAGGTAAGCAAAATTTTTATTACGAATTGAACAATTCTCGCGCGGCGGCCTTGTATCCTTGTAAAATGGCGCCTGCCGCCTTGCTTGCTTGCCTGTCGGGGCGGTCGACGGTCGGTATTATTATTATTTCTATTTCATTCGGAGCGAACTTCGTGACGATCTCCGCTCCCTCCCACACCCCCTTTCCGCTCCCCGCCGCGGATGCGTATCCGTCCGAGTGTCGCGACTCGAGTGAGCCTGAGCGAGCGAGACTAGCGAATAGCGAGCGAGTCGTTTATATACATTACAAGTTGTCAAACTTGTTAGGTTATTTGGATTTGTAAAAATAGTAACACAATTATTATATCACAATGAATTACAGATAATCAGTGAGTAAAGTGGCACTGTGCTTTAACTGCTGTGCTAACGCGAGTGAAATCGTAGGAACCTGGGCGAGTCATATGTAAAGACGCCATCTTTCTTTACAGATGTCAGCTGGGTCACAAATTCAGATGGCACCACAAACCACTGTCAACACGGGGCAACCACTACACAGTCAGGACTCCAATATGAGCACAGGTAAATGGTGAATTTGTGCTAAAAGTGCTACAAAAATGGTGTGGTGTGAACAGTGCATTATGTGTTTACTACGTGCCGGTTTCTTGTTGAGACGATAATCTCCTCTAACGACCCTGAGAAAGGAGTAAATAAGTGGAAACTATCACCAAACTAAGGACTGTGACGTCACGTGTCGTATATGATGCCGGATAGGAACCGAAAAAGTGCCGTTTTTCTTCCCGAGACACAAGACTGTTGCGTGCCACAATGCATGATTATAAAAGTGGAGCTAACTTAAACCACGTCGGCCTACTGAGCTCTTTGATTAAAAGTGAGTTTACTTACTGCAAACCTCCATACCTTCTCATTCTAACACGTAAACTTGACTAAAAGTAGATTGAACCTTAGGAAAATTGATAAATGAAATGATTGTTTTGTTCATGACAGAAACATGTAATATAAAAACTCAGATTTTTACTCATCACTGTTATGAGTTTATCTTTTGTTTGTGTTAAAATGAGTGTCAAGTATCTGATCATGATCACCTACCCTGATTATTTATGAAGGTAGTAGGTAACATACCTACTAGGTATTATATTATAAATCCAAAAGGTATGTTTGTGGCTCAATCACTTCCAAATTGTTGAATGAATTTGGATAAAACTTGGAATAGATTATTAGTAGTTAAGGATCTGGAATAGCAGGCTACCTTAGATGTTAGTACCACAAAAGAAAAGCTGCATGCAAAAGCTATAATCTGGTTTTCAATTCAAGTTGGAAAAGGTAAACAATGCTGTTACCATAGAAAACAAAATACTCTCTTTTTGATAGGGATCTATGTTAGGCTAAATTATGAGTAAGAATTTTTAATTTTAGCCAAGACTTGTAAAACTATTAAGAATACATGATTTTGCCATAGTTTGGTTCAGATATTCATGTTTGATAAGTAAATACTTAGAAATACAATCTTTTTTTGGGAAAATATTTTGTGGTACTTGTCACATTCTGGAGTGCTGTAAAGTTTTGCATTGCTATCATGTATTTGGTACATTTTCATTCACATACCGAATGTGCTTGTCGGAAGGTTTCACATTGTGTTTTCTCGTCCCATTCACGTTTTGTCCAATTCGTTAGTTGTTTAATTTGTTTTTTGAGTTTTTGTTGTGCTATTATTAACCTATTATTAGTTATTTATTCTACACGGCTTCAATCTGTTGCTTCTGTTGATCTCTGTTGGTAGGTAGATGGTCTGATTCTAATTAGTACCACAAGTGAAACCGCATAGGTACAATTATTGTCGATCCAAATGTTTTGCTTTTCTGAGATACACAAAATGTTACATTGACAATGACATTTGTTTGTGTACCTTTTCCTACTTGAATTAAAAACCAGACTATAGTAGTTTAATTAATGTTTTCGATTTACCTAATTAAACTGGCAAGACTAATGATTGTCAGAATGAAAATAAAAAACAAATAAAAGAGCATATGTTGTTTTTAGTTTAAAAACCTGCTAAAATTCCCATGTTTTGTTTTGTAGTATTTTGTGTTATTATTGCTATAAATAAACTTTCACTTTTCAATAAAGAAGATTTTGCTAATGCTATTTTCATTGTTGTTTCAGGGTCATCTCATAGTGATAAGGAAGTAGACACTCTAACTCCGGAAAAGTCAGCCGCAATGCGAGGCTCTACTGTTGCTCCTAGCACTACTCTAGTGCCGCCTAGTGGTGCAGCACCCACAATAGCAATGCCAGAAAGGAAAAGAAAACGAAAAGGTAAACTAAATGTTTAGAGACATCTTACTACATAATAATAAATAATAATAGATTAGTAAGTTTGTATGAGTCATGGATTGTAATGAATTATTTAGAAGTGGGAGGCAATTGCCACTATAAAATCCAATTCAATAAAGTTATAAAGTATTACAGTAAATTAGTAGTTATTACCAAAACTGAGTACAAATTCTGGTTATTAATGCCTATATTAGGGTCTCGAGTCTAAATATAATGAGAAGAGCAAGAGCACACAGACATAATAACGCCATCCACATAGCCAGTGTCTCACATAATAGTATGTTCAGAGTATAAATTAATTAATGGAATCAAATCATCCTAGCATTATTAGTGCTACCATAGTGCTAACACAGACTTTTGCAGATTTAACAGTCAGTTTAATCCGAAATATAATCCATAATTGGCAATGCTAATTTAATTTTATTGTAGGCAGGCTCAGAAGCTTTGAGCAGTATAATGCCAATTAGTCAGTGATTTTATGATTTTATGTTTACAGTTGAACACATATTTTTTAAAATTTTCAGGAGATGAAGGAGTAGGAGGCGGCGGGGGTGGAGGCGGCGTTGGCGGCAAACAGCGGCATAACTCATCTGACAAGAATATTAGAGAGTATTTCTCCAAACATCCCTCGAGTAGCCCTGTGAGGCATACGGGTGCCAAGTCCCCATCCCCTCAAGGCGCTAATTATCCTATGGTAAGTTTAATACGCAGTTCAAAGGATTTCAATAAAACTTATTATATTTAAAAGTTACTAGTTGCTGAAACCTAACACAAGAAATTAGTTACTGCCTATAAAATGTCTGCTGTTTTTTGTAAGTTTAACTGCATATTGTTTAAACATGCAAGAATGTAATTGTTTGGAATGTAAATATATTACTATTCTGTTTTCTCTAGTACCCACCGTCACCTTCGTCATTGCTGCCTTCAGGAGCAGACTTTTTACGTTCTACGTCTCAGCAACGACCACACACTACTGTTAAGCAGGTATTATGCTTGTTTTTACACAATTTCATAGACATTCGCAGTTGAAAAGTCTAAATTCTGTGCATGCACTAACACAACCCAGTAGAAGGTTCCAATATTATGTGACCATGTTCCAATCTGGTGATATGTTAAAATCATCTTTCTACATCTCTAGTGTCCATAAAACCAGTAGTTTTCAACCTTACCTTCATAGCATGAGTTATACTCAGAACTAACCAATCAATCATTTAATGAAAGAAAAGAGTAAGTATTTCCCTTATCTCAAGTGTTGAACTGTTGCAGGTTCAAACAGAACTGACGTGTCAGAGGATACAGGAGTTGGAAACTCAAGCATCGTCTGATTTAGAGCTAAGGAATAATAAAATAGATGAATTAACGAGATCTAATGAAGAACTGAAACATCAAGTGCAAGCGCAAACCAAGGTATGTAAATATAAAATCGTGTGCGATTTGGCGACAATACGATTTAGTGGAATTATGTGTTCATGGCGTATCTGGCTAAGTCATTTTTAGGCGATTTACTATGCTTAGCAACATTCCGCAAGCTCATCATATGAATAGATGAACACCAGTGGGATTTCATCAGAGCTCTTTTGTATCGTTCTCCATTATTGCCTAACAATTCTTCAAGCTGGGAATGACATTTTTTTTTTATACCATAAAGTGGCAACCAAGCGTACGGTCTACTTGATGGTCAGCGGTTACCGTAGCCTATGTACGCATGCAACAACATAGATATCACTTGCTTGTTACCACCCTGAGACGTTAGATGGAAAGTCTCATGTGCCTGTAATTTCACCGGAAACCATACCCTTCAAGCCGGAACACAGAAATGCGAGCATTACTGCTTGGCGGCAGAAATAGGTATGGTGGTAGTCCTTCCCCGGACCCCGGACGAGCTCTATCACAAAGAACTCTACTACTTTTCATTTGCTGACATATTTGCTGTGTTCTAATGCAAATGAAAACGCTCGTGTCATAACTGCCTAAGTTGGCTAAATAGTTTTAACAGATCAACCTAATTTAACACTGTTCTGTGGAGTCACCAATTGGATGGGTGAACGCCAGTGGCAATTTGACCACGCACGTTAAGCTGTCTGTCCCTGTTTTTTCAAAGATGTTAGGCCATAACGGCGGCCTTATTAAGGCAGGCATTTACTCCGGTCGACAGAATTAGCCACTGACTCTTACAAACTTACTTAGTGCAAATACAATTTAGGACTTTTACCCAGTAATTAATTAGTAACATTATTTATGTAATTTCAGGTTATAGATCAACATAAGTCACACATAAATAAGTGTATAGAAGTTGTTAAGAAATTGTTAAATGAAAAAAGTACTATTGAAAAGAAAGAAGCCAGACAAAGGTGTATGCAGAATCGGTTAAGGCTCGGGCAGTTTGTTACACAACGGGTCGGCGCCACCTTTCAGGAGAATTGGACTGATGGATATGCATTTCAAGAACTCACAAGGTACACAATAACTACTTTCAATATTATATAAGTATACTGCACGTCAATTAACGATATGCAGACCTTAATAATAATAATAGAAATGGTGAAACATAATTGTGTGTCACAGTAGCTTAATGTCTTGCCTGTAAGTACTCAGTGAGTAGTAGATAACAGCTGTTATTCATTCTGCCGAAACCAGCAAAGGTTACTAGTCACAAATCTTGTCTACGTGGCGCCTTCACTTTCCCTTTTACCTCACTTTCAATCAGTTCTAAAACAAGATCACCGCGCTGGCTTTACCAATTAACTCAGTTCTCGGTTGTTGCCACGTAAATGACGCAAATTAAAGATGAGTTAAGTGAGACAACACTATCAGTTTGTGACAACATTATTACGCGTTTTGACATTTGTGAATTGTAGATTCGCGAAGCAACACAAAAACGGACACTGGCAGAATTGTGACAGTACTATGTTACAGAAGCCATATAATAAAGAAGTCAAGAATCGAAATAACTGTTCAATTATAGGGATGTTTCCTTCAACCTCATAGCATAAACATTTTACAGATATAAAAAACAAAAATAAATAGGCTGAGGACCCTGAACATTCAAGTTCAAATTTCATAGTAAAAAACGCTTCATTGATAAAGAATATTCGAAATGTAGACGTCATACTAAACTTTTACTGGCTCAGCTGGGTAAACATTACGCTTCTACTGAGTACTGTGTTAAATAACTACAGCAACTAGCTTGATTTTTGAGAATCTCTATTTTATTTGCCAATTTTGTTATTGTGCCGATGATTCTTCTTATTTACAAATCCTTAGCCCGTTATGCAGACTGTTGTAGACTAGAGAACATGGAACAAGTATCAAAAAACTGTAATTCTGAATGACAATTATCTAATTATTTTAAAGCGTAAACACATCAACAGCATTGTTGATCGAGCGAGCGAAGCGAGCAAAGATTAGCAACTGTAGCAATTATTTGTATAATATGATTTAAATATCGCGAGATTTCGGTTCGAGGTTCGAGGCGAACAGCGTGGGTCAATTCTATCAACATCAAATACGAGTAAACTATTTATTCGGAGAATAGTGCCTATTCGAGTTTGGTCAAATCCTGCCTTAGTTTGTTTGTTTAATTTACTTTTCGATCCTATTACAATTCGTCTGATTGGCTAAAAAAATGCTACATATGCTATAATTTGTCTGTTCGAGCAGGCGGCAAGAGGAAATCACCGCTGAGAAAGAGGAAATCGACCGGCAGAAGAAAATGCTCTTCAAGAAGCGGCCTGTAAATAGTGAGGGTGGCGGCGGTAGAGGCAAGCGGACGTCCAACGCCGCGCCGAGCACGCCGCAGCCGCAGCCGCTGCACAACGGCACCGACGCGCCCACCTTCCTCAAGCCCGACCCGCTACCTAGCATGACCTCCCAGGAATACTATGAGGCTGATGAAATTCTCAAGGTAATACATTCTTAACTTTTACTTTGTTCGTCATCAGCTGGGCCTTGGCCACCTGTCAATAAGCTGGCATACTTATACACCATCACTAGAAAGCGTTATCAGATGAATTCCCACGAACTGCACATATTCTGTGCAGTAATGGGAATAAAAAGTGTGTACTAGTAAACTGTGCAGTTCGCTGGAATACTTCATACAAAATACGTGAGTTTTTGATGGTAAATTGACAGTTCGCTGATTGAAATTGCATTGAAACCAAGTTCTATAATCGCCCAGCTAATCGTCGTGGCTGGGTCGAGTCACTTAACTTCTTCCCTTTTTAATTTATGGCTTCAGTGGCTTTCTGCCAATGTCCGCTGGGCTAGTTTCATAACAAAAAATGGCTTGTAATGAATGGGAGTGTTGCGGGACGCGAATATCTGAGCCATTATAAACTCATCTACATTGATCGTCGTCGACTGTTAGATCGTCGAACTAATAAACATCAAAACTACAGTGGCCACCGCTTGATACGCGGTATCAAGCGTATCAAGCGGTGGTTGCGGGTTCAAATCCCGCTTGAGGCAAAATAATTTTTGGGATATTATAATCTTTAGTATTCCCTTAGTGTGATGGTTAACACTATAAAAACAAAAATAACCAAAACTACAGTGCACTGTCATTTTAAGTGTAACACTTTTAGCACTAATGAACACTATTTTAAATTAAAAACACATTGTTTGAAATTAGCGCTGACTCTTTATCATGATAGCCTTCTAATGTTCCCACTGCTGGTGCACGGGTTCTCGAGCGAGAGTGATTGGGCAGAACTGGCACATATACATAATTTGAATAGAAAAATGAATTAATTCACAACCGGGCTCGAAACCACGACCTTAGGATCGCGAGGCGGGGTCACTACCACTAGACAACCAGTGCTTCTGCTTTTCTCTTACCATTTAGTAAATACTTTTGGCCCAGAAGATCCATTTTCTGTTGCATTTCTATTAGTTTCACTCAAGAAGCTATTCTTACTGCTCGCAAAGATAATAAAATAATGTTTCCCGCATCGTTTCACATAACGAGAGTGCGCGCTCTGAATGTAACCATTATAAAACTCTGATCAATCATAAATTGTTGTTTAAACTTGTTTACAGTTGAGACAAAGCGCGCTCAAAAAAGAGGATGCAGACTTGCAGCTAGAAATGGAAAAGTTAGAACGAGAAAGAAATCTACACATACGAGAATTGAAACGGATACACAATGAAGACCAGAGTAGATTCTCACAACATCCTGTGCTCTCTGAAAGGTATGTTTCCATGCCCTAACTATCACACACTATACTCTGGTTACTCGAGAAACAGCCTTGACGTTTGGGTTCATTATGTAAATATATTGATGGAATTTGAAAGAATACCTTTATTTGTGAAATAAACAGAGTGTGACTATGTATATATTTTTAACTTTGAGAATCTGGAATGCCTATTTTTATGGTGAGGATAAAACTCCAACTGTCAGAGCTTTTTAACGATAATTGGAGTATAGCTAAGAATCCAGTCCTTCAAAATAATATCGTTTCTTTTTGAAGGACTGGGCCCAGTTTTCTACACCAACTTCGTAACTTTAAAAGACTGAACCAGCACCATGAAGAGCAAAGTCGTTCCCAACACGCGTTTTCAGAGAGGTAAGTTCTACAATTACAGCGGCTGCGATATCCTGTTCATTAAATCTTATAGAGTGGAATTTCTTTTTGAAATACTGCTCCATAAGTTCACTGTCAATTCCTTAACTTATATCCTCCTTTTTAATCAATTTGTCTGTGGTTTTAATATTTGTTGCTATGAGATTATATATTAGTTTGATATTTTAGCAACAGAGTTGTCTTAATCCAAAGATATTAAGAATTTGTTGTTATGTTCGAAGTCTTAATCCAGATAATATTTTAGAGGAGAATGGTTGGGTGTTTGTATGCATCACGCCCAAACAACTAAACGGATCTAAATGAAATTTGGCACAGGCATAGATTATAGTCTGGAATAGCATATAGGCTATTTTTTTTCCCAGGTTCCCGTGGGATAAAAAACTGGAACCGCGGGTAACACCGCGGGGCGCAGTTAGTATTTCTATGGTTTCTATGAGTAATTTAATATGTTGGATGTTGCATAAAGTTAAGGAATTGTTTGTGAAATTTGACATGGATATTGCTAATAAAATTGTAAAGGTTCAGCAGTCAAGTGCTCTCGGTGTGTTGTAAATTTGTAGAAAGCGTAGTCGTAAATTGTAGACTAATTGATGATGGTAAATGCTTGGATTATTTTCTATTGCTTATGGAGATCTTTTACGAAGTTTTAGCTAGAGTGAAAACCGTTTTATGGCTTCATAAAAATGCACTGGAGTTCTGAATTGCATAATTTAAAGCTATTCTTACAAAACAAATGCAATACGATAATTTAGGGACAAGATCACGTAGTACAATGATTCACAAACGTCTATTGCCCGTACAAAGTGCATGAACAACCATTTCTAAAAATACGTAGTAAAATTATGATGAAAATTTTAAAATTACATGGTTTTGCACTAAAAGAGGGCGTAGAATCTATACGTCTCCATCTGCTGCTAAAGTGGCTGGCAGAATACGTAATCATATCAGAAATTCATAGGTCAGGCAGGCCCCGATTGTTTGTTCCAACACATTGAATTTCTCTGGAATAAATAGTGATATTTATTTTCTTAGAAACCGATGTCAACCCCCGATGTGCGTCTCGCCGGCCGTTGCGTACGGTTGGGCGTGTATTGTGCACGCATCTGTAGAGGTTTGAATTCCAAGAATGGCTCTCTAATCCGTCTTTTTATCCTCAGGTACCTGTTGTTAATGCTACTTGGCAAGGGTGGTTTCAGTGAAGTACACAAAGCGTTCGACTTGAGAGAACAGCGATATACCGCCTGTAAAGTGCACCAACTAAACAAAGACTGGAAAGAAGACAAGAAGGCCAACTATATCAAGTGAGTCCGTGTATGATGACAGCACATCATTTTATTATTATAATGTAGAAATTATACTGGCTACAACTTTAAACAAGTAATTACAAAAGTTAATAACTTCATTTAGTTAAGGCAATAGGTAGGTCGTATTGGCCGGCGCCGGCGTAGCCAAACAGAGCGTCCCAAGTTTAATAGGTTAGGTCTATCAATGATCTGCCGCGAAGAGTTCACTAGGCATACCGTAATAAACGGCATTATGTGGCTCCCGCCCGTGACTTCGCTCACTCAGAAGGTCTATTCTTGAAAGTCACAAACGATAATAGCACTAAATATCATGGTTCAACTCATGTTAGTAACAGTTCATCGCATTCACGGATCTAAGCTGAAACCACAAAAACTCACGATTTATTATCAATTTTGTCAGAGAACTTCAGGATAAAAAGTTATCTATTTACTAAATTTTACCGAAATCTATTCAGATGTTACGACGTGACTGAGTAATAAACATTCAAACATCCGAACTCGCAATTATAATATCAATAATGTGATATCGGAAAAGCACGTAGCGTCGCCTGCTTACATCGCCTTGACGAGCATCGTGACAAAATCTGATATAAGTGGGTTTCTAATGCCTGCTCGAATCATCATCATCCACAGCCCACCCACAGCTGTATAGGCCTCTTTTAGTTTGTGCCATCTACCGCGATCCTGCTCTAATCTGATCCATTTACGGCCCTCGACAGATAAAAATAATGGTCTAGTACCAGTAGTCCGGTTAGTTTGTCCGATCGATGATCAGACTTTGTCGTCTCAGTAGTTCGGTGATTAAAATCCTCGGACTACTGAGAGTTTTTGTCCGTTAGTAACTGTCAGCCAAGACAAAAAAAATCGTTAGTAATGGTGCGATTTTACCAGAGTTCTGAACAGTGCGAAACTGTGCTGAAAAAAATTAAATGTTTGTTTGACAAAAAAGACAAAATTGTTGCGAACATTTAGGAGCCATTTTTTTTTATATATAATAAAATTCTACATAAATAATTATAATTCAACAGTTTACGGCTGTTTACGAATGAGTGTAAGATGCAACGCGGTAGTCACGTCACGCGTATCCTCGGATCGGGTCGATATTATGTTGTTTGTAGGTCGAGCGATAAAACACCACAGTAGGTGTACATTATGATAAGATTGTGCGCTCCATAGCGAAACTAATGTAATTTATGGATGCGGAATTGTGTAGATGGATCTAGCTAATTTACATAAACTTATTTTAACATTGACTTCGGAAAATTATAATGGCTTTGAGGGATAGCTAAAATAATCAAATGTTCTATTGTCATGTCAAAGGTCGAACTTTGAAAAAAATCGGGATCGACTGCTTACGTGCCCTCCGAAGCACGCAAGCGCTCAGTTGAAATTGCCACTGGCGCTCTTCTACGCGGAACAGTGCTCAACTTTGTTGATCTTTTATGAATAATTTAGCCAGCGACCGACACGTCATGAGCGCTTTAATATTTAGCATAATATTTATGAATGCTATTCTCTGTGTAATTCATCACTATTTATTTTGTTACAGACACGCGTTGCGGGAATACAACATCCACAAGGCGTTAGACCACCCTCGTATTGTTAAACTTTATGATGTATTTGAAATTGACGGAAATTCCTTTTGTACAGTTCTTGAATATTGTAATGGACATGATCTCGATTTCTATCTCAAGCAGGTACGTATGATTCACTATGTGATCATCTCCGTTTATTTATATTGTGGTCGCATATATTACGTCAGAACACCATAATTGATACCTGTTCATTTAAAAAGGCGTTCCATGTTGTATACCTACGTTTAAACCCAAAAGGTTTAAACAATTAATAGCAATTAATATATGAGTAACATTAATGAGTTGTACTGATATTCACAGTAAGATAGTAAAGTACACTGATAAATTAACCTCAGTACTACCCCTTACCTAAAGCTTTATCCGCCTAGATCGCACAAAAAAATTTATTCTGTCATCCTTTTTGCAATAGAGTAGACAGATCGAACTTTTATTTAACGCTTTACTGGCGTAGTACCAAACACCACCACGTATTTGCATTTTTATTTATAAATTTATTGTCAATTCCAGCATAAGACTATCCCAGAGCGAGAGGCGCGATCTATAGTGATGCAAGTCGTCTCGGCTCTGAAATACCTCAACGAGATCAAACCACCTGTGATCCACTACGACCTTAAGCCGGGCAATATCCTGCTCACTGAGGGAAACGTGTGCGGCGAGATCAAGATCACAGACTTCGGCCTCTCGAAGGTCATGGACGAGGAGAACTACAACCCGGACCATGGCATGGATCTAACCAGCCAAGGGGCCGGTACCTATTGGTCAGTTTGCTATTTACATATTTTTATAAATACGGGTCAAATACTCGAGTTTCTGATACACATTATACATGAAATCCTAGCGTGGGGGGCACTAATTTTATTATGAATGTTGGATGTGTTATATTACATGTTCTATATCTTACTCGGTAGGTAGAAAACTCCTCTGCCTAGTAGATCATTCAAATAAAACTGACCTTTGCCTCTACATTTCCGTAGAGAAAACAATTGTCTATGTTGCTCCATGGTAGCCCGGGGGTAGGTTTAGTGACTAGCCAGTTGATAAAAAATAGAGGTCCATAACACTATATAATTTTTCATAATGATCACTTTATTGACATGTTTGGGCAGGTAAACAACTTTGCTCTAAACTTGCACTGTGTAAACGTGAATTTTTAGGAGACTGGCAAGCAGCGTTTTATCGAAATCATCATCATGACAGCTTACTAATGTTTCCACTGTTGGGACACTGGCCTATTCTCGGGCGAGAGTGATTACGATTAGGTCTTAATCCACCACGCGGACCCAATGCGGATTGATGGTTGGCTCATGTCTTTCGAATTATTAGTTCTTGGACATGCCGGTTTCCTCACGATGTTTTCCTTCACCGTATGATAGCACTGGCATTGCGCACATAGATAGAAAATACTTTATTGCACAGTTTAAAATATGTTTACAAAGGCGAACTTAATGCTAGACAGCATTATCTACCAGTTAACCTGTGGGTTGCGAAGATACATAATATGTAGGTAGTGCACATAAAATTTGATAACATAATGAATAAAGAGATAACCACATACGTTTTCGAACAGAAAAATCCATTGGGGCACGACCGAGTTTGAACCCACGACCTTAGGATCGGAAGGCGGGGTCACTACCACTAGACCACCTGTGCTTTCAAGTGTATTGCGTTTTTACCCATACAAAATTGCAATTCAATGATAGTTGCACTCTGCTGCTGGCAAATTTTAAAACCAAGACCTTACCAAATTGTGTTGTATTTGGATCCTCTTTATAATTGATCTTTCCATCACGCAGGTATCTGCCGCCGGAGTGTTTTGTCGTCGGCAAAAATCCACCAAAGATAAGCAGCAAGGTGGACGTGTGGAGCGTCGGCGTGATATTCTACCAGTGCCTGTACGGCAAGAAGCCGTTTGGACACAATCAGAGTCAGGCCACCATCCTCGAGGAAAACACAATACTAAAGGCCACTGAGGTGCAGTTCGCCAACAAACCCACAGTCAGCAACGAGGCTAAGGTAACTACATCTCACAGTCTGTAAATAAATTATCGTTCCTTTCGGTGTCAGTCACTGCAGGGTTCATCATGACGTCATCCTTAATTTTCCACTGCTAGGATACTTGGCTTTTATGTCTAGAGATGTTCTTACATGTCGCGTGATTTTATTTCCTGGACATGCCGGTTTCTTCACAACGTTTGAAAGCAAAGTTTATAAATAATAATATATTGCTAGACATTTCACACAACGCCATCTAACCCCAAACTAAGCAAAGCTTGTACTATGGAAGTCACATAACTAATAGAATACACATAGGTAATACATTTATTATTGTAAATACATACTTGCAATACATAGAAAAACCCAGACCCCCAAACAAATACTCTCAGATCATGCAAACATTTGTTCCATAGCGGGGATCTAACCCGCAACTTCTAGCTTCTCAACCGAACCGTCATTAAGTTGGAATATGAACTATAGCTTGATTGTTGCGTTTCAGAGTTTTATCCGCGCGTGCCTGGCGTACCGCAAGGAGGAGCGCATCGACGTGTTTGGGCTGGCGCGGCACGAGTACCTGCAGCCGCCCATGCCCAAGTCGCGCGGCGCGAGCGGCGCGGGCGGCGGGGGCGCGGCCGGCGGCGCAGGCGCGCTGGGCGCCGGCGCGGGCGCGGGTGCCGCCGCCGCCGGCTTCAGCGCCAACATGTTCGGCGCCGGCTCCTCCTCCTAGCCGCGCCGCCGCCGCCCGCGCCGCGCGCGTCACTCGCCCGCCCCGCAGTGACCGCACCTGTACATATAGCCGGTGTCGGCGGCACGAACACACCCACCGCGCCCTAGCCAGCCAGCCAGTCTGGCCCGGTGCGAGGACTGAGGACTCACTTTTTTAGTTTTTGAAACTTCGTCGGTTAATATGCAGAGTTGTAAAATGACTAAATATCATTTACGGATTAAAATTGTTTAAGATTATGCTTACTGTTGACTGTATTTATTGAGCAGATAATATGTGATTGCGTCGTTCGCGGACGGCCGGATCCTTTTATCACTAGAAAAAAAATCCTTGGGACTATCCCTTGCATATTATAAGTATAAGTTATCCCTATTAAAAAAGTTAAATATTACTTTGGATCTTTTTATTCAATAACATTTACTTGAGAAGTTTGAATGTAAATAAATTCTTGTGTATATAATGTAAAATAACTAAAACAAACGAATGAAAATCATGTTATTATCACAAAATTTGATTCATCATAAATTTTAGCCCCTCTTTTGTTTGTAAATTTATTGTAAATGTCTGGCGCAAAACGTTACCGCTTTTACAAAAGTACAATTATCTTGCTTTTTAGCCACTGGCTAACACTTTTTATGCTAAGAAAAATACATCAGTCTTGCGTCAAAAACTTACAATCGTACTACTACTTTACTTACGTTGTGTATTGAAAAATGGAAAAATGACAATACTTTTATGAAATTATAACATTTTATCGCTAAGCATAGATTTATTACTCGAAGTTTGTAATTGCACGCGTGCGTGAGTCCCTGACAGAACAATCACTTAACGCCAAGTACCATATTTCTGCCGCCAAGCAGTAATGCTCGCATTGCCGTCTTCCGGTTCGAAGGGTATGGTTTCCGGTGAAATTACAGGCACACGAGACCTATGTCTAATGAGTGGGTGGCAACAAGCAAATGTCTCTCGCACCTAATGTTGAAAGCGTACATAGGCTACCGCTTATCATCCAAGTTGGCTGTACCGTACGCTTGGTTGCCAGTTTTCACGATATTTAGTAGTAGGTACATTTTGTTCATTGCAAAATATGATTTTAGGCTAAAACAACAAGGGAAATTACATAGATCTGAAAAGACATAAGCGTACATCCATTGGCATTGGCACGCTAGTTACGCTACTTCCATTTTTCTAAGAGAAACATGTTGACAGCTTCGTTTTGTACGAAATAATAAAACAGTAACGTGCGTAGTGGCTAGCGTGCAGTTTCAGCGCGCAGCAATGAAACCACGCCCATGACTGAGCTGCCGCCATTTACAAGTTTTATCAAGAGAATTTGCAGTTGTTGCTGACGACTGCAATTTCATCGTATCGGTTGGTTTGTTGTGTACGTTACCCCAGCAGAAAAGTATCTTTAAAGAAATGAGTTCCAACAAAAATTTGTGTATAATCTGTAATCAAAATAATCTGTATGCTGTAAATGTGCGTCAAGTTAATAAAATTGTGCGTGTTGTCGGTTTGGAATAAAACGCAAAATAAGTTTCTTGCTGGAGTAACGTTCTTCCAGCAGGAACATTCTAAACGAATGACCCTAGACAAATGTGACATAGATAGGCAGATAGTTTATATTTGTGCATAAATGTGCGCCAAAATTAAAATGTGTGCACCATAAGGTTTTCGAGATATTCAATTTCCTGCTGGGGTAACGTTTTGTAAAATCTTGCTTGCGGATTGGTGGATGGCACACATGTCTTTCAAATTATCAATTCTTGGTAATACCGGTTTCGTCATGATGTTTTCCTTCACCAATGAGAGCACTGGCATTGCGGCATAGAAACGTCCATTGGTGTACAACCGGTTCGAACCCACTACGTTAGGATTGGAAGGCGGGGTCACTACCACTAAGCCACCAGTGCCCAAGTAGAGTACGTGCCCTACCTTAAATTACGTAGAAAAGTGCTCTAGGTGCCTATACTTATTTTGAGCGGTTGGGGTTGCCTTCTCTTCCACCCTATTTCTATGCTTGCATTCATCCAGTAAGCTCTTGTAATTGCGACCGTAGTCGGAGGGATAATTAGAGAAAAATTCAAACTGTGCAAACTCTTTTCGTTCAAACACTATGGCAAGTTCGTAAGGAAAGATGGAAAAACATTTGAAAGAACTTTCAGCTTTTGTAAACTACAGACCAATTTAAGTTAACTGGAATGTTTTCTTTCATCTTCAGAAGTTTTTTAAAGTACAGTAGCTTTACAATTAAAATGGTTTTAAACGGAATATTATACAAAATTAGTTGGACAAACCTAGGTACCTAACCTACACTGTTTCTATCTTCAAAACTTATAGGTTCTAGTAGTGTAGGTACTTAGTTGTATGCAATACTTGATTTATTTATACACTAGTAGCTACTTATTATTTGTAGAATAAGTACTTAACGTATACAACCCAAATAGAATAGAACAGTATTTTCAACAATAATTGCAACTCCAGTCGACCTATCGACCTGGGCATGACCGCATAGCTGCCTCTGGCTATCTTTTTGTTGTATCTCTCAATAGTTTTCCGCGCCTCTAGCGCTGCACTAAATCGTAACAAAACGCCCATGCCATGATATTCCAAACACATTTTGCAAAGCATTATTCATTCGCGAATATGTTTGAGGGTTTTTTTGCTTCGAATGACAACAACCTGCCTGACACTTTCCTATGAATGTGATGAAGTTTACTCTAGATACAAAATGCAATCGTAATTTTGATGTCATTAGGACAAGGGTGGAAAAGTCCTAGCATTAGTAACTTAGAGCCCCAGGGTGAGCCAAAACAAATAGGCCGATACATACACCCGTCGCATTGCCCGTCACCCTCATTATTAGCTCATAAGTACTAGGTACACGTAGTACTAATATCTGTTTTGTGCTGTGGGTTAAATAAAAATAAATGCGTCTAAAACGGAGCTCTACACTATGCGCAACCTGACACGCACTTGGCCTCTGGTGGTCGGTTATTCACTTGGATGATCCTTGCGGGAAGGCTGCGCTCACCCCTTAACGGAATGAAACGCTCGTTGCATTTGTGCAACGAGCCTCAAGCATCTGAAGTGTGACTTTATTGTGTCTCTGAAACGCAATGTTTCTGGTGTAATGAGAATGAGATATGCCTTTGTTTATCTTAGCAAATGTTTACGCGTCGCGCCGCGCCACAGTTTGGTTTTACTGAATAAGGAATTCTAGCTAGGTAAGTAAGTACATCCGTACCTACGCCTCCGTTTGTGGCCTAACGACTGCAAACCGACAGTTTAAATTTTGCTGCGGGATCTAGCTATATAATATAAATATAAATATAAGATAAACGAGAAAAAATGATTCCTTCGAGTCTGAATGTTGAGTTCCAAATAATAATTTACCACTCTAACTAAGCCACTACTAATACTACTCGCTCACCTGACAATCAGCAATCAAAGCATATGTAGGTACCTTTCCGCAAAAAGAAAGCGAAAACGAACTTTCTTTGCCTAAACTGTGCCTAAACCCAATCAATTTGATTTATTCGAGGAGAGGATGAAGATTTATTAGTAGGAAATTGTTTACGCAGTGATTTGGAAATCGGAACAACTCAAGTGGCGATGGCGATAACCTTTAGCCTCAATAGGTTCCTACCTACATAATGTAAATTTGGAATTGACGGTTTTGGCTTTTTTGTTGTTGCTTTGGATTACTAGGTGTGTGTGGGCTCGGGTATTGGCCGACCCGGCGGGGTTTCACTCGCATTATTTTTCTCCCAATTTTTCCATATTTTCTAACCGTTTAATTAAACCTTCCAAGACTAAAATTAGCCGAATCGGTCCAGCAGTTCTCGAGTTTTAGCGAGACTAGCGCACAGCAATTCATTTTTATGTATATGATGATGAAAGACATAAGATATACTTACTTAAAAAAGAAGAGAAGAATAGGAGATATAATCAAGGAGAAAGTAAGGGTATAGATAATAGATGTAGGTACTTACCTGTAGGTGTTAGGTAGGTACTGTAATCACAGTAGAGTACCTACCTATTAAATGCAGTAAAATCAAGTAGGTAAGTTAGGTACCTACGTACCTACCTAATATTTACAAGCGTCTACCTTTCTTAGAAGAAAAAGAAGACGAAGTCTTCTTCTTTTTCTTTTTCTATTATGCCATCCAGCTAAGTTAAAAATCTAAAAATACCAAAGTAGGTAAGAAGTACGTACCTAAGTATTAGGTAGGTAGGTACTTATAACATAAAATTATCTGTCTGCCTGGAACAAACTTTAAGCATTCTCTATAAAACGTAGAGATGTGAAGTTGTATTCAAAACCGGCAGAAAAATTATATATTCTGTTAGAAGCTAGCATTAATCCACAGAAGTTTAATCAATGGCAGAATAGGGGGACACGAGGACACTCGCAATTAAACTGAAAGCCTTCCGTCTGACCGCATTGTGACTATTCGTGACAAGTTATTGTCATATCCCATTATGAAAGTAGCGTGCAAACGTGTCCACTAGAGGGTTCTAGATAATGGACTCAACTAGAACACCTACAGCCATCGAGTAATAGCTCCTCACAACATTTACACAAATTCACTTTTATTTTAATAACTACCAAAATTATTTTACTGATTCAATTATATTAATAACTAACAACTAACTCGCCCTAGCTACGCACATTTTCCGCTTAAATCACTTCGTAAATGAATGAAAACCGCATTAAAATCCGTTTCACTCGTAGGTAGGTACATTGTTTCGTAGGCAGTCTAGAGATCCAAGCGTAGGTATCAGACAGAGGGACAGACGCCCAGACGACAGGAAGCTACTTTGTTTTATACTCCCTAAGTTCCTAACCTCGAAACAGCACTTTCTTGAAATAGAGGCTCGTCGATTTTTAACTGAATGGATACCTGCCTATATAAATAAACGGACTGCTAATGTCAATACTCGAGCAATTTAAATAACATCGTACGCCATGCGCCATAGTAGCACAGAGTGCCAGTAGCGGCGTGTGCTTGACCCAATTCCACTTTCAAAGTGGTCAGTTCAGATAGCAAATTTGATACTAATTATTATACTCTTGCAAGCAAAACAATAGGTGCTAATCAATTTTATTTGCTTTTCTTCGATAAGTAGATAATACATATAATGGACGATAATGTAAGCCTTTCCAAACCTTACATTACAAGTACTGCTACAGCAATTACGAGTATTTACATCAATGCGTTCGTGGTCTACGCCGTAGGCCGCTACAAATCGCAAGTATCGTCTCTACATAGTATAGGTACCTGCGTAGTAAAATAGTAATGTCGTTTGTACCATTGTACCTTATGTATAGTTCTCTCGGCGGTTCACCATTAAATAGAGTGATTCAAGACGAAGATTTAACGTATAGTTTAATTTAAGGACCCGTGCGAAGGTTTATGAAACTTATTCTGTGATTAAGTAGATAAATCATTACCAGTATTTTATTAGTCTTAAATGTCCCAGATTTAGAGCACCGCTGTGTTCGGCGAAGGGGATAATCAGACAGCTTTGATGTTCAGCGACCCTGGACGGCGACGAAGCGCACCGGCCTCGCCAGCCAAGAACTTGACCTTTATTCGCCTCACATGCTCCAGGGATTGAAGACATATCGGAGTTATAGGACTAGCCCGCTGGGAACCGAGCCTATGGCTCAAGGTCTTGGCGCAGCCAGTAATACGTCCCGATTGAACAGATTTATTTTTCTAGCGTGTTCAACAATGAAAGTAAATGGTTTTGTTGATGAGCAACAACAAGTAGCTGAAACGGTCTGTAAAGAAAGAAAGAACGAATGAAAATACATATATTAGTACTGTAGTGACCGTAAAGAAGTTTATTTACACCTACGGAGGCAGACTGCGTGTTTTTATAATAATAATTAATTATCGTTGCTTGCTACAGGAAATTCAAGTACACAACCCGTATTCAAGCTCATTCTGATTATATAATCAATTTTTGTTTTTATTACCAGTAAAGGAAACCAATTTTTTCTTTCTACTAAAGCCAAACAAAGTGTACCTAGCTTAAGTACGCTTGCAACATCAGAAATATCACTTGCGCATGTTACCACCCTGAGACGTAGATCGACAGTCTCATGTGCTTGTAATGACACCGGAAACCATGACCTTCGAACCGGAACACAGCAATGCGAGCATTTTGTAAGAGTAGTAGAGTTCTCTGTGATAGAGCTCGTCCGGGGAAGGACTACCACCATACCTATTTCTGCCGCCAAGCAGTAATGCTCGCATTGCTGTGTTCCGGTGTGAAGGGTATGGTTTCCGATGAAATTACTGGCACATGAGGCTTTCGATCTTAGCCTCAAGTTGGCAACCCGCGAGTGATACCTCTGGTATTGCAAGCGTCCATAGGCTGCGGTAACCGCTTACCATCTTGTGGGCCGTACGCTTGGTTGCCAAATCAGTTGTATAAAAAAAAAAAAAAAATTTTGCTTGGCACCAGATATAGAGAGTGGTGGCAGTCCTTCCCCGGACGAGCTCTATTACAGAGAACTCTACTACTCTTCAATATTATAAAAGCTTGTTTAGAAAATTATTTATTTAAAACAAAAACCTATGTATTAAAATTTTTACAGGTTTTTTGATGTGTAGTTAAGTATGATACCTACCTCAGCTTTCTAGTAAATTAGTAGTCAAAATTTCCACGCAGCCTTGGCTTTGGCTATTACTTCCGCGATGGTGCCCTCCAGAACTGAGGGCTTGCGTGCACCGGAAGTCACCATTACAATGTTCTTGGCGCTCGGTCCCAACCCCTTGCCTGACCTTACCAATGTCAACGTTATCAGATCTACGATAGTGTTTACAAGCTTGGTGTTGATATCTCTATTTTCGCGTTGCCGTAGGTAAGCTCCCTTTGGAAGAAAGTTTAATCGGATTATTTAAACAACACCTTAGGACTAGGAATATACTCGTAGAACTGTTAGGTACCTACCTAACGTGTTGTGTATACATGTATATCTTTATGTAAGTAATACCTATATTAATAAAAAGAGGAAATATTTGTATCTTTGTATACTTATTTGATTTTTCATTTTTTTTATGCCTCTAAAGTTGCAAGCAAGCGGTTACCGTAACCTATGTACCCTTGCAACATCAGAGTTATCACTTGCGCGTTGCCAGATCTAAGTAAGTCTCAAACGCAAACGTAAATTTGTAGATAATTACCAATTATTACATATAAGTAGGTAATTGTATTTTACAATTTGTATAATACAATTACCTACAATATTGAATAGGGGCCAGGTCCACATCATATTGATCACAAAAAGTAAGTTTTTTAGACATTGGTCTCTGTCTGGGGGCAAAAATTAGCATCGGTTTACTAGATGTGTTTACTACCTAACCTACCTAATGTCTAACTCTATGGTAGTACTAATATTTGTTCTGTGCTCTATGGTAACTTTGGAGCGCTCGTGACGTAGCTGGCTAAGTTGTTCCTAACAGATGGATGGGTGACCGCCAGTGGCAATTTCAACTGAGCGCTTCCGTGCTTCGGGGTCCCGGCTTTTTTCAAAGTTGTTAGGCCATGACAGACGCCTTCGGGCGGCCTAAAACCTCTGTCACCAGAGTTGGCCACTGACTCCATACGAACTTACAGCGGCGCGCAGCGACACGAAACGAACTGACTATTATTTTATTTTAATACTAGCCGATCTGCCCCAGCTTCGCACGGGTGCAATGAAAACTTCCCGTGCGAAGCCGGGGCGGGTAGCTAGTAATAAATATAGCCTGTGTTACTCAGGGATAATGTAGCGTTCTAATGGTGAAATAATTTTTGAAATCGGACCAGTCGTTTTTGAGTTTATTCGTAACAAACAAAAATACAAATCTTCTCTCTTTATAATATTATGATGTGAGTGAATCCGAATTCCAACAAAGTGCTCTACATGGCTAACATGGTCCTACAACACGAAGAAGCAACCTTCCTAAAATAATCCGATCAATAGTTATTTTCTGGTTGATGTTACCGTAACAAGTAAATAAGAACAGACATTTACAACATTTTCGCAATAAATTTAGTCGGATTGATTGTTATGAAATATTTTTTTTTTTTTGTGAAACTTACCTGACTAAGTAGGTCTAAGTATCTAATATTTGTTTACAAGCCAACAGTAATTTAGTCTCATATCAGATTGCCTTTTACTTGATTGGATTGAGTCATTTAAATATTATGGTATTTACTACATGTTAGGATGTTTTATAAAATAACTTCAATCATCTGTTCATCTGATGTACGAACACAAAATTCTACTTAGGTGGTGGTTGGTTGTTAGGTACCTACCTACTATGAGCCTAGGTAATATCGACGGATGTAGAACGGTTCAACTAACAATCCAAACTAAAAGGCATGCCTTCACAGATGCTCTATTCGAATCGTTAATCCAGCCAAATGAGTTTGGACCTCTACAGAATAATAAATAGTTACTAAAGTCCGGGATGCGCGGGTTCCATCTGGAATTTTCAAATTAAAACGGGCTTGCGTAACATTTAATACCATTACAATTTTATGAAAGGGTTGGAGCGATAATGAAATATAAATGAGCTTTCCATTGAAGATTAGTTTTGTTATATTATGTTAGTCTGGCATCCACCAATCCGCATTCATCCACCAATCCGAATTGGGTCCGCGTGGTGGATTAAGACCCAATCACTCTCGCTGAAGAGTAGGCCAGTGTCCCAGCTGTGGGAACATTAGAAGGCTGTGGCATGATGTTAGTCTACAGATGTTCCTTGGTATACTACCTACCTACTAAAAAAACTAACAACACCTCATATAGGTAGGTACCTATCTGGTTTATTACCACCAAGGTACGAGCAGGTACCATGAGTGATGTCGCCGACCAATTGCTCTATCACTAATCAAATCAGCAAACGAGGAAATGAAGATGCTTTCTTGAGAAACGCGCTGTGATTTCCGTCTCCTTCCATTTTACACCGGACTAATCATCCGGCACTTTGATTTTCTAGAGGCGTGGGTTGTCAATTAGGTGGGTGGCTCAGTTGGGAAGAAATGAAGGAGAATTTGCTACCAGATATCCAAGAGCGCAATGTAACTGCGCTAGGTACCTACCTACTATCTTTTCCTTCGAACCCACGGGCAGTGTAACTTTTGCTTTATGCAAAGACATTTTCCACCTTGGCTTTATGCCTTGTAAGCAATGACTCCTTGCTCAGCGTAGTTTTCCTAGCAGTTTTTTGCATTTTTTTTTGACTCGCCATTTGCTGCTGCACATAATATATTAAAATCTAAGCGATGACAGAAAAAACTTAATTATATCGATGTTCTTCAAAACGTTTGCCTGAATTTTTGTTGATTAAACAAACCTGTCTGTAAAATCTCTGGTAAAAGATGTCAGTTGAAAAAATTGAAAATAACATAATGGCTGCTAATATCAAGTTTTTTAATCGTTAGTCCGTACATGATATAACCCACTACTTATCGATCCAAGAACAACCTGCTATATGCATAGTTCTTAGGTACGAGTATTAGTTTGAACATTCCAACCATTATTTCTATGATTCCAACAATTTCTATTCCGTATCCGTGCTCTACAGAGGCAAGAGGCACCTACCTAACTAAAGCACTTACAGTACTTACTACTACCATACCAACGCAGTTTGTTTATGCAAATATAGACCATTGAACGTGAGGCGAGCTTGAACACACATAATGCAGGTATTTACATCCGGAAAAGCAAAGGTAGATAAAGCAACATGGATTCATATTATTGAGAGCATGAAATTGCGTTCCCAACGCTCTGCTGTTAATGAAAATTACCAGCTACTGGTTTACATAGAATAGAACGGTTAGGCTTTTTGTACTTGGAGTCACACCTGCACAGAACAGATATTGGGCGTATTTCCATTAGCCGGCCCGGCATCGGCATCGGCACGACGCCGACGCCGACGACACCTGGATCGGCATGGCCCTGGACCTTACTAGTACTACCTTACTAGGACCTTATTAGTACTACACTACCACCACTTTGTTTGTGTACTCAGTTTTATCCACCAATCCGCATTATCAGTAATCACTCTAGCTCGAGAGTAGGCCAATATCCAAGCAGTGGGAAGTGTCGCTTGCGCACTTGCATTACATTACTTTTTTGTTAAAATTTAACATACGTACCTACATACATTAGTACTTCTACCAAAGATTTCTAAGGGTGAGTTGCACCATGGGAGTCAAATTCGTCAATGGGAATCGTCAAATTCGTCATGGGAGTCAGAGACGTCAAATTGTTCAATCGTCGTCGAACAATTTGACGGTAACGTTAGATGGCCCTTAATTTCACAGTGAAGTAGTAGTAGTTAGGTTTATCAATTTATTTCATAGTAGCACGTACTGCGATTTCGAAAGTTTATAGAGAACGAGGTGAGATATTTTAAGAAAAGCAGCAGTGTGGTTTATTATGTACAAAGCTGCATGCATTTCAAATTTGTCTAATAAAACTGTGTTTGTGAAATAAAAGAGAGTTCGTTTTGTAGTTCTTTGTCTTCTGGAAAAGCACTGAGCACTTTGATCTACTAGCGGTAGAGCACTGAGTCGTCTATACAGGGTCTTTAATTATTAGTTCATAATATTCAAGTAATAGTCCCACAGGGGATGGATGGACCAGTAAAACTACGTGACGTTTGAGTTATTCGATCAGGAACTTACTTGCTGCTATCATTCGAGAGATCGAACCACTCCCTCGATTCTGAATTCTATATTTCTGTATATCTTTAATATATTCTATATTCTCTATTCTATATTGAATATATTACTTATATAATAATTTATTTTTCTCTTATGTAAGTAGGTAGGTATATGTAACACAACAATAGCTTTAGTACTTAGCTTACAAAGTCATAATGTACCTTGAAGTTAAACAATGAGCGCTTAAGCCTTCAAGTAGCACATAAATGAGTTTCAGTCAAAGATTCTAGTCTTGCTTCAGCTCGTAAGTTTGTACATACTACGTAGGAACGCTCACAGAACAGAAAAAAAATCTGTTCTGTGGGAACGCTCCACGACTTTGTCCGAGCTATCTTTTTTAAAGCTATCTTTTTTACAAACTTCAATGAAATTTATTCAATCGATCAAATTATCAAATTCTGCCGCTCTGTGTCTAGGCAGTCTAGGAGTTGAATTTCCGTAGGTAATTATTTACTTAGTGCGGTCAATGAAAAACAATAAAAAAATTAAAGAAACATACGCGAGCTTCCACTTCTCAGTTTTGAACATCGTTAAAAAGTTAAACAGTCAGAAATAAAAAAACTACAACAAATGTTACAAAAATAAATCTGACATTATTTAAGATGAACCTAACGTTCGTTTCTAGTAGATTCCTATTGCTATATCCATCCATACATCATGTATAAGTGAATTAGCATTTACCATTCAGATTTCACACACACCTAAAAAATAAAGGTCAGCTAAATATTTATAAGCATTGTCATTCCAGAAAAGGAGCGTTTTTTGCTTTTTTTTTTGGTCTGTAAACCAAAGTTGGATATTGATTTTTATTTTACTACCTTTAAACTAATAACTCAAGATAGCTTGAAAAAGAGTAAGTTCGTCGAAGAAAAAAAAAAAATCTTCTAGATACTAAACTTCGCACGAGACGTCGCCTCCCGTCGCCGTCGGCGCCGGCGCCGGTCGGCGTCAACGTCAGCCTCGGCGTCAGCGTAGCCATCTTACTCTCTGCGACTGTGGTACAGGAAGCAAATAACTGTGTCACAACTCACAACATCACAGCACAGCTGTTATTGTCTTGATCAGATAGCCCGTTGATGTCACCAGTAGATTGCAAAAAGTAGCAAGGTAAATGATACGTACTGTATGTACCTTACCTACGTAATAGAATAAATCATTGTTTTAAAAAGTTTGCATATCCAACGCACTACTTGCTCAGAACTAGGTTAGCGCTTCTATCATGGAATGGAAGCGCAGTATTTCCGGTTGCAGGTGGGTCGGGCTCGGCAGTCTGCAGTCGGCACAGGATAGTAGGAACGAAGCTACTTCCGCGAAGGTCGATATCACTACTTCCTTTCGACGGCATAGCTCCCGGCCAGCCGCCTCTGCACGATGGACGAAGCCAGGACTTTAACTGGGGTAAACTATTTCCGGAATGCTTGAAACTGGTTTAAAATTAGCGAGTTACCCATTGGATGTTACATTATACCTAATTACCTATAGATTTTAAATGCTTTACTAAGTGTTTTTGAAATCCTCACACAATCCGATAAAAGCAAGAACATCCGGTTTTTGACGTTGTACTGAAGTTAGCATGTGAAACCCTACCTATTAGGCAAAAACGTAATAAAAACAGACTGTGTTCATTACATGAGAAAAATATGGAAATATGAGCTAGGTTATTCCTCCGAAGCATTCCTTGCAACGCCCATACCCGCGAGCGCACTATTTCGTTATTTTCACAATACCCTCTGCATTCTAAACAAGCAGTAAACGATGCAATACGGGTTTCTCTTCTTTTATAAAAATGATCAAAATACCCTTGAGGGGATTCTAAACTTTCTTATTCTCAATCATTTCTTTTGTTTTCGAATCAAAAGTCAAAACAATTCAAAAATTGACTTTTAAAAGAACGGAAACTTACCCGGACATAAATAATTCAGGAGGGTCTACTCTTGCGGACATATCGGAACAGAGTACCTACAGTTTTCGTGTTTCAGTTCAGCTTCCGTGAATGCTCTGACCGACCGACCGACGTAAGTTAAACTACGATATTAGCCACGATTATCGTTTGTTGCTTTTGAGAGTAGACCCCTAAGATATAGTGACAAGACAACGAATGTTTCCATTCCCAGATCATTTCTGAGAGGTCACCGAAGGAATAATGTATTAGGAGGATATATTTACGGCATTAACATTCGACCGGTAACGCATCAATGTCGCAGGGCTCTTAATGCTTCATACATTAGTGAGGAGACCATGTGAGGGATGAGATGTTCTAGGAATACCAACTACTATTGCTTGCCTGTAGAGAGGTTGACACATGACCTTCTGCAGTCGGTAATATTAAATTAATACAACATTATATTGAAACGATTTCGTAAATGGTTTGCGTGCGATTGTTCTAATTTAATGATGGTAATCAGCATGCAGGGTCTGTAGCGGACAGGACAACGGACGGATATAGCGACCGCCCGATGCATGGTATCACTAGTTTACGGTGAGGTACTGTATCGAGTCTATACATCGATATTTATGTAGTACCAATCTACAATAGTTACTGTTTGAATTTGACTAGTTTGATTACGACAAGTCTACAACCCAACCTACACTACAAGCCTACACTGAACTACGTAAGTTCGACACACGTTAGCGCGACAGAATACAACTGTATAATGTATAAGTTCGCACAGCGGATCTAGGCTTCCGTGAAGTTAGCCGTTTGTGATGCGCAAAGACAATTTAGTTTGAAAAAGCTCCATTGCGCATCGACGGCCGAGATCCGTTGTGAGAACCTTACTTGCTAGTTTGCTATTATGTATTTTATGTATAGTATTTTTTTGGGGGCTACTCGATATCTCCACCATAGAAAATCCCATTTCGATGGATATATTTGAAAGACAAAGACTTAACTAAGGTAACTCAAGTTGGTCTCATAAAATTTTAGTGAAGATCTGAAGGGGATCCTCGGCGAGATGAGCAGAATTGCTCTTCAAAATGCAGTAAATTGCTCACTTCTAAAAAGGTTTTCGATGCCGCTTTGCTTATTAGAAAATCAGAGTCGTACTAGGTATTATTTTATTATAAAAGAAAGTGAAATGTTGACCACAAATAGGAATCATAACAAAATTATGTTCAGTACGAAAAGGCAGTAGGTATATAAGCTGCTAAAGATGAATGACGGAAGGATAGAAAATGAAAGAAATGTCGACTATTACTTTAATAAACAAGGTTAGTTACACGCGTCTGGAAGTGTTCGTTTTTCGGCGCTTGATCCGGGAATGGGAATTATTGAAGTCTGCTGAAAACAGATTTGATTACTATAGGTAACTCTGTGCTGCTGGCATCACTGTATTTCGGTGGCTTTATATCTACATAATTTATTGTAAGACTAACAACCTGCCCCGGCTTCGCAAGGGTGCGAATTAGTGTGAGCCGTGAGGTAACTATTCCTCGTAGCGCACCCAGGTGAAGCGCAGCTTAAAGAAGAGCACCAAAGTACTTCCACATAGCTCACCGTTTACGTGCGCTTCTAGGAAGTAATTTGAAACCAAATTTCAAATTTATAAATGATCAAATTTTGTACCGTACCAATAACAGAAAGATATTAGTCTAATAATACGCGTCGACCTGAGAAACTCTTACCGTTTAGCCTTAGTTAAAAACTTTTCTCTGTATGTAAACTTTGTTTAGTAGATATGCCTACATAAGCGATAGCTTTCTATTTAAGGCATATTCGTCCGCGAAATTCGGCCAAGATGAAAAAATCTGTTTCGCCCCACATTGTATGCATTATACGGCCCTCAATATATTTTAATATAAAGATCTTGTTTCGTCCTACTTTTCAGCTCCACATTCGGCCCAAGTTTTTGTATACCTAGGTACCTACAACATTGCTGTGCGTTCGCTCGAGGGCATCGTCCGCATTGACGTAGCTGCTGCCTGCTGGTTATTTCCGTTCACCTGGTTACTGTCAAACGCTTGCAACTTGCAATCAAGCATGATGGATCGCACATTGCACTCCTGCACTGCACAAAACACTTCAGTGTGCTTTGGCCTTTGTTTATTTCGTCGTCAATACTCTTCTTTTATTTCGCACAGCGGATCTAGGCTTCCGTGAAGTTAGCCGTTTGTGATGCGCAAAGACAATTTAGTTTGAAAAAGCTCCATTGCGCATCGAAACTCCTAATTTCACGACGGCCGAGATCCGTTGTGAGAACTATACCTACCTTTAGATGATGGTAAGCTTTAAACAATATACAGGGTCTATATTCAAGGAATAGGTTCCACACACAAAAAAATACATGCAAGTATCTGCTTACTTTATTTTTTACATTTTATCTTAAAAATATCGAGTAAGTATCATTAAAAACATCAATTATTAATAAATTAACTTAAATCTGGTCAGCTGATGGGCAGCGTAATAATAAAATATTCGAGCGCGCGCGCACCCCCTAGCGGTTACGGCAGTTTTTACGGGGGGGTTTGGGGGGGGGGGTCATTGACACGAGTAGGTCATTGACGCGCGGGTCATTGACTGAGGATATAGTAGGATATAGGAGTCTGGTAATTTAGGAGGATCTAAGGATTGCTCATCAACAGTTTTTATTAAACAATTAGTTTTATTGACCGAACGAGAGAAGCAAGCGAAGCGTTTCAGTTTCGAACTTTCGAGATTGATATTTTAGAATCCGAGCATATCGGGAAACGAGCATAGCGGAACTAACTCTTGTTTTTGTCCGCCTATCAGACACTCAGACAGTCTATTCTGGCCTACATGTCGCATTTTACAACTTTACATTTATATACATTTGTGATTTTGTTTATTAACATAGGTGAATACTTTAGCAGTAAATATTTTAAATTTTAATATTTTACACGGCTTATTTTGGCTTTAACCAAGCCATGATTGAGGCTAGTGCTATTAGGCTGTCTTTAAACTTCGCCACCAGAGTTGGCCACTGACTAGGTAGGTAGGTATTCTGAAATCATCTACCTGTCATCAAGAATTTAATAAATTTATACGTCATGCTGGTCATGCTACTACACTTTACAAGGTAAAGTTCTTTCTACAAATAAATAGTCAGCACTTTATCCTATTCACTGTCCTGTCCATTCATTCAATTTGTTATAATGCTGCTATGAAGAAATGGCGTCCCTGCCGCCTTCAGAACACGCTACATCCCCCCGCTCCCAACGCCATAATGTTACCCGACCGCGGCAGACGCTCCACTGCCAAGCCAAGCCAAGCCAGTCGGTCATCGAGCGGCGGGCTTGGGAGACGGTTTCGAAAAACTTAAACGACACTAAAATATTGTGTAGACATGCGCGCACTTTTTGTTGAATTGTGAATAAAAACAAACGAACTTATTGGATTTCAGTGTTCGAACCAAGTGAGTGTGCAGTGCTACGGTATTTCAGGTTCAAGTTTGACAGTAGAGAGTTAGTTTTGAACCGAGTGGTGAAGTGTTTATGTTGGGTGCGCGGCGCCCGTTCTGTCCGGCGAGCTGGAGGGACGTCGCCCTCGAAGACCCGACTCGTTATACCAAGAGGTAAGTCGCAAAACTTTACTTAGTTTTTGTTATTAAATGTTATGGTCATCTAAGTAGGTAGGTACCTACTAGGTGCATACCTATGCACGGTGTTGGTGGTATGAAGTGATTTATTAAGTACTTTATAGCCGGTTCTTATCCGAGAATTTGAAAACGCGTTGGATTTACATAAGAACCTAGGTACCTACCTACCTTTTTTTTCAATTTTCAAACCTAAAAATTATGTTTGCTGTTGTATGTAGGTACGTACGTCGTACCAACGATACAAATTATAATAATAACACAACATAAGCAGACAGAAGGACTGATGCATTTTTAACTCAGAAAATAAGGTGGCTGGCTACGTACGGCTACTCAGAAGAAGATATACCTAGGTAGATACAAGTACAATCGCTACGTTACCTACCTAAAACTTTTGTGAAATTGATGGTGCCGAAGTGCACCTACCTACCTGACCTAGTAACTACCGATATCATTAGATAATATTACACCATATTAGGAATCTAAAAACGCATATGCATAGACTTCCTTGGAAAACGCCCATTGGTAGACCGACAAGATTTGTTGACTCTAGATGTACTCTGTGCTCTAAAGCCAACATTAAACCCCATTTACACGGTTCAATAATTGCATGCAAGAATTGCCTTAATAAATCGATTTCAGAACAAAATGTTTGCAACTATTGAATCGTGTCAATGGACCTAAAGACTTAATTTGTCTTTTTGTTATATTATTTGTCTAATGACAAATCTGCCAACGAAAGCAGAGTCTGTGACGATAACTTTCGTCGCTCGGAATTTCCGCGACTCGCTAGTCTTTATTATGGTAATTGGCACCGATACCGATAAATAAGTTACTTTTACTAGTGCACTAGGTATGTATAAGTACCTACGTATATATCATACCTACCTACCTAAAGTCATGTTCAAAATGATCTAAGGTAGGTAGTATACCTAGGTAGGTACCTACTTCTTATACTTACCTAGGTTCTACCCAAGACCCAAAGACATTGAGAATGTTTCTTCTTCTGAAGTCCTACTTAAAAATATCGTATAAAAAGCTATAAATCCAAGTTTTTAAATAAGTTCTAATGAACGAGTAAACGCTATCTCCAGTTCTGATAAAAAATGAGTTTGATATCGCAAGCGCTGTTCTGACAAAGCCCCACATAACACCCACAGTTTAATAATAAGTTAGTTCAGTCTAACCCAGTTTCTCGGGTCACGGTGCCGACTCGCTGATCTGCCCAGCGAAATGCTTACCCGCTCGAATACTTGTGATCATTCAAGTCAAGATGCGATAACACATTTTTTCATAGTCCTATTTTTGTGTGTATTGTAGTGCTAGTAGGTAAACATGGTAGAACTACCTACTTATCCGAGGGGCAATTCCGAGTTTTTTCACATGCACCAAGCATGGGTAGGTCCTACCTACCTGCCTAGATAGACACATCAGTCTGTAAGGTACCTAACTACCTAATGTGTGTATGAATGTACTTAAACCTACGAAAATAACCGCAAGACATTAGTTAGGAATGTGAGACTTGCACGAGATGAAGTCATTCGTCGTCACACTGAAAATAAGGTAGAGTAGGTAGGTAGAGGTAGTAGGTAGGTACCTACCTGCCTACTTACTTACCTACAATAAAAGTAAGCGAATTCGGGTTTATTGTAATACCTACCTACCTACTGGTAAAATTAGGTAAGTCAATCTATCTACCTACCTACTATACAACATCATATCCGACCAAACCAGTTGGTAACATTAACAATTGAGACATGATGTGAAACAACCGTAAACACATAACGCAAATATTTTATAGACAAAACAACAACTCTCTGATAAGATTTAAGAATCATCAACAGACGCAATACCTACATTTATGAAGGTAATATTTATTACATAAAATAAGATACTACTTAAAAACATGGAATTACATCTCAAACTATAGAAGAGTTCCAAGCAGAATACTTTATATGTAGATCGGTATTGAAAGATTGATATTGACTGAGATATGCTTCTGTAAAATTGGAAGCGAGACGAGTCTGAAACAGATTACCGGACATCAGAAAGAGAATGTAAAATTCCAAGAAGTTCCCTTATTGCTGAGGATCGTGAGTTCCTAAGTCGGAATTAGTTCTTCTGGCCAAATTTTACTTTGAGCTTAGAAAGGGAACATTCGAATTCAGTCACGTTCGCGTTCATTCTGTTTCGGATCACATTAATGGCTCTTCCCCTTCTCGCATCCTGCTCGTAAAATTTTAAGTGTTTTGCTTTGGTTTGTCGGCAAACCTATAAAGCCCTTCCTTTCTACATTCATTAACTTTGATAGAAAGCAAGTTAACAAGCAAACAGTGCCTATTATAAGTTTCGGATTGAAAACGTTTTATCTCTAAATACATTCGTAACCTAGTGGAATCTTATTCTGTGGAATCTATATAGGTAAAACCACTGAACTTGGTCGTAAAATCGTACCGTTGTAGATTATTTTAAAGTGAAACGAGATAGGATAATAATCTCGTTGTTTTCGCAAATGTAAAATAACCAAAGCGGCTAAAACACATATTTGTCTTGCAATACAAACACAATTAACTGGAGACAAAGGTACACAAAACCAAAGGAAATTACATGAGTAAAGATGACCTCAAATACAGCGTTGCCTTGGGAGTTGGAACACAAAGTGAATGCCAATAAGAATCGTGTTGTATTGCTGTGATATCTCTGCATCCGCCTATTTGTTCATCGGACTAAGATCCAAGGAAATATTACCAACCAAAGGGTTTCATGTCTCTGCGTGACTCTGCAGATATGTTTGACTCTCCAATAACTAACTTGATAATAAAGTTCGTATGAGTCAGTGGCCAACTATGATGACAGAGTTTATAGGCCACCCGAAGGCCTCCGTCATGGCTTAACAACTTTGAAAAAGAAGAGACCGAATGCTTGAGTCTGATAAGCTTTCATAAAACTTCGATATTTTTAATTTATTAGTTGGTAGAATTTAGATGTTATGCATGTCATAAATATCTAGCTTGGTTTTGGTAATTTGACCGACATCCTATTTTTTTTTATCAACCTATCTTGTCCCACTGCTGAGCAAAGGTTTCGTCATGATTTATTTAATATTTAATTCGTAGGTAAATAAAAGTTGCCCAATTAACTTCCCTTGTTTGTCATGTTCCGCTCCGAGGATCCGTAATCAAGAATGAAAGTTTATCTCGAACGCTTGAATACTGTCCAGCTTTCCGGCTGGATTTCAACTGGAATAAGGTAAACTGGCATTAGAATGCAATAAATATGATCTTAAAATTTAAATAATTTTAAAATGTAATATTTCAGTTCCATAGTAGATTTTTGACAGTTTCATACTAAAGTGTCAATATTTAATTTAATTTGTACTCTGTAATTCTGCTGCCATTGAATTAGTATTATATATATAGCCTTTCTCCAAATCGTCATGGATTGTCAGTTGTGTAATAAAGAAAATTCATACATTCGAATCTCAAATTTGCTAATTAAAGTTTCAATTAGTCCAAACCTTTAATTGTTCAAGTAAGAATATGCTTAATATCAGGTATGCAAGTATTGTAATTGTTATCTATATTAATTTAAGTAGGTAGGTACCTAGTTAGTTAAACGAATTGTGCTTAATTCGTTCCTAGAGCATTATATGACTATTGTGGGTGCCGCTCCCACCACCACCACCGCCGCGCCGCTGTGCCCCCCCCACCCCCGCCCGTCGTCGCCTCCAGCTAAACTTCTTAAACTTTGCTGTATAAAATATCTTTAGGTTATTTTGTGTAAGTTTGATATACCTACCTTTATATAATTATTATAATCTTGGAGATTTATCCGACCGAGCAGCCGTTACCTAGCGTTAGCAATTTCCAACTTGTATATACATATATCACTTACAGTATTCATTATTAAATTGTATTATTTATTACTAAGTTACATAAAGGTATAACAAAAATAAATACATCTAAATATCTAAATATCATTTATTAAAGTAAAATAAATACTCAGGTTCAGGTACTTACTAGCAGTGTTTTTTTTGTTATAAAATTCGAAATTATATTTCTCACTTAAAAGTTTTTTTTTCAAATAGGTATTTTTTACCTTTCTGTTATTGTCGTATCTTTATAAATTTGAATAAACAGCGAGCTGCATGCATGGCATGCAAAATATAGGTTTTTTTCTAATACTATTTTCAATTATTTTTTTGTTATCTATTCAACAAGGTAAAAAGCTTTTAAATACAAAGAGCAATAAGTATAATGTAATACCTAAAAGCCCATTGCATGCAAGAATTTCCTTGTTAAATCTATTTCAGAACAAACGTTTAAAATTTTGCTCCGAAATTAATTTGACGAAGCAATTCTTGCATGCATTAATTGAAAAGTGTAGATGGGCCTTAATACGAGCTCTTCTTGCAAGTTAATGTGCTTTAGCTATTTTGGAATGAAAGCAAGTCAGTTAATAAGGCCCATATATACAGTTCAATAATTGCATTCAAGAATTGCTTAGTTGAATCGATTTCAGAACAAATGTTTGATATTTCGCATAGAAATCAATTTGACAAAGCAATTCTTGCATGCAATTATTTTCATTTCAGTTAGGCCGTGTCGTGTAGAATCGAACTCAGTTGTAGTTGTGTGGTGAGTAAAAGATATTTTAACAAATAAATGCTTTTTATTCCTCGTTATTGGGAGTGTTTTTAAAAAAAATATTAATTAACTCTCAAAAGTCAATGATAAATTGAATTGATAAGTTAAGATTTAAAAACTGTTTAATTATCATTAAGGGCTGTGGATTTTGTTAAATAAATAACGCAACACACGTTTTCGTAACTAATCAGCTGAGTGAACTATCGACCTAGTTTTGACTTAAAAAAAAACATTTTTTATTCTTGAAAAAATGAATTAAGGTACTTACCTACCTAGTTAGCAAAAAGTAAGTTGAACCGTGTATTAGGTAGGTATCACCTTAAATTACGCAATAGTTAGCTGTGCTGGCAGTTTGAATTACTTGCTAAGTCTGGAAACTGAAAGAAAGTTGCTTTTGTTTTGAACTGCCTTGTAAGGCAATCAGACGTTTTCATTACGAACTAATGGCACCTAATGGCGAACGGATGCTAACTTACGTACGATACGGACCTAGCGTTTCTGTTTGGTTTGTTTATTTACTTACAGAACCGAAATAAAAATAATGTAGGTAAAAAAGTTAATTAGTTATACCAAATACTATCTAAATCTATAGCTATCTAAATACCGCTAGGTACAAGATGATCTATAGTTTCATTATGTTTTTTATATTCTTTTTTAATTTTGAATTAATTTGATAGTACAGTACCTACTTACTTATAACCATTAGGTATAAAATAATTACATATTTATTTAGTAATACGCGTCTTTTATTGTTAACTTACTTAGGACATCTAAGTTAGTAACCTACTTATTTTAGCAAAAACCGCTCCACAAAATGGTAAGTGGTAAGTCTGCGAAGTCGTTATTTACGTAATTTATCTTTATTAACTAACTTGACCGAGTTACGAAGAGATCGTTTATTTAAATTAGATGCAGAAGTCGGAAAAAATTAGATTTCTGAAGGAGATATAGAATATATCAATATGAGAAGAGTTTTTTATTTATTTTGATTTGGGACTTTTTATTAGGTACGTTTTTACCATGTATTGCATACAATAATAAATATAAAATATACAATTATATGTGTTTCCAAAACACACAGCATTAGTTGAAGAAGCATCCATAGATTTCACCTTTTTTTATTGATTATCTGTGATTCTACGTCAATATTTACAATACCTCCATTCTTCTTGTCTCTTTCACTCCGCAGAGGACGCCATTGTTCTGACAATTGCGCACCTGTCAATGCCAATTCATAGCGTTTGTAGATTTTGCCGCTAAACGTGCAAAATTATTTTCAATTTAAGTTTTTACGGTAAATTTAGAAGATACTACCGTAAAATATAGTAAATAAGTACTTAAATACGTTATATTTTGTGATACAATAAAAGTGATTGTGTTGTGTAAACAAGAATGAGCTCTGACGAACAAGGTAAAACCGGCAATGGTGAGACCGCTGCTTCGGATGAAGAGCGGCCATCCAGACGCCGCCACCACTCCAGTGGCCCCTCATCTTCGGAGGGCAACCTCTCCTCATCTTCGGAAGATGAGAGAGGGTTCGCCACACCACCGCCAAATAAACGGCGCCGACGCCGACGTAAGTACAAGCATGACCAAATTGACTCATTGATCAATCAGGTAAACCATATCTCAGGCTATCTGACGCAGTTATCTCAAAATCAGAATATTCCTGCCCCTAACATCGAACAGTCAGGTTCCCAGACCCAATATTTGGTTAATCCATGTATTAGCTCAGACAATTTTCAGTTAGGAGAATTAAAAACAGACTTTGATGAGAAAAAAGTTATTCCCCCTGCAAAGAAAGAGAGACTAGAAAAGGTTAATGAACTACAGCATTTTGATACACAAGCTTGGAGGGGCATGCGTTACAAGTCAGTTTTACAAAGCTATTCAGCAAGTCCAGGTTTTGTCTCACTAAAAGTAAATGAAGAGTTATGTCATTTTAACAAGACCAAGGACTATCTAGCTTCTGCTGAAAACATGTTAGCTGGTTTAACAAATGCAGAATTGGAACGGCAGGAACTTCTTAAGCAAGGTTTGCAAGGCTTACTTAACTGGGCTGCGAATAACCCTGGTGGCTTAAACCCAATGTCCCTTTTTGAGAAGGTTTCAGATCTACTCGGATCAAACTCACCACTTCATAAGTGCTCAGAAAAAGTTATGCAGATTATATGTGGCAGGAGAGCAGAGTGTATAGAAATAAGAAGAGAGAGAATTTTGAAGGAAATTAATAATCCTATGCTTAAAGCTACCCTAAGAGACATTCCACCGAGTACAGAGTACTTATTTAGTCGCCAGGCTTTACACCCTGTGATTCAGTCACTTGGGGGAACCCAAACATGGCTAAATAAGCCAGACTATATAAGAGAAAAAGTATCATATCGGGCAAGGCCTACTTCAAACTACAGACAAGAAAGGCAAGATAAAAAACATTATACTCGTGCTCCCTTCAACAATAAGGGTACAAAATCAGACCAAAGAATGAAACAAAGTAACTTTCAAGGCCCTCAAAAACGGCACAACTTTCGTGGAAACTACCATAACAAGAAAAACAATGCCGATCAAGATAGTAAACAAAAATGACTATCTACAAAAGGATCGGCCTTTCAGGGGGGGGTGCTTGGTACGCCATGCACAGAGATGGAAAGAACTAGGTGCAAACCAATTTATTTTAAACACAATAACCAGAGGCCGTATACCTTTCAGAATGAGACCCCCACTTTTGCATTTGACAACAAAGTTATTGGGAAAGTTCAACACCAGAACTACACCAGAAATGACAAGGGTTATTCAGGAACTAAAAGAAAAAGAAATTTTGGAAGAACCTACAACTTTGAATGCCGGGTTCCTTTCAAAGATGTTTTTAGTAAAGAAACCAGATGGGAGTGTTCGCCCTATATTCGACCTCAGAGGTTTGAACAGATATGTAACAACCAAGCATTTTCAGTTGGTGTCTCAGACAGATGTTGCCGAATTTCTACAAGAAAACGATTGGATGTCAAAGATAGACCTCCAACAAGCTTATTTTCACGTGCCAATTGCAGAGTCGCACCGTCGCTTTTTGAGGGTTTATTACAACAACCAAGTGCTTCAACTGACAGCCCTGCCATTCGGGCTATCTTCAGCACCCCGAACTTTTGCCGCCCTGTCCAATTGGATAGCAGAGGTCTTGAGGGCAAGGGGAGTAAGACTCTTGGTTTATTTATATCCTGGTAAGTCAGGACAGAACCAAGTTGCAGGGTCAGGTCTCGGAGACCATAAGTACTCTGGAGAGTCTCGGTTGGCATGTAAATTACCAAACGTCAGTGCTAACACCCTCTCAGGAGCTGGAATATTTAGGCCTATTGTGGAACACCATGGACAGTACTATGGCCTTACCCCCAAAGAAAGTAACAAGAATAAAAAGTGTAATAACAAAGATTTTAAAAAGAGGTTGGTGCACTCTAAAAGAAGTTCAGAGTTTACTAGGTTTCCTCAATTTTGCAAACCTGACTACTCCAAGGGGGCGCATACACTGTCGACTAACACAAAGATTTCTGAAAAGTTTCAATCAAAACAAAATGACACAAAAAAGATATCTTCCACCTCCAGTGCAACAAGAATTACTTTGGTGGCAGAACGCTGTAGACAGCAGTTTGGTGGCCTTGCACACGAGAGAAGTAACCCACTTCTTGACCACAGACGCAGCGGATGCGGGCTGGGGCGCTCACCTCAACGAGAAGTATTTGACGGGAAAATGGAAATTCCATCAAAGGTCCTGGCACTCAAATTTAAAAGAGTTGTTCGCAGTGTACGGTACCATAAGTCGTCACAGAAGATTCCTACAGAATGCACATATATTGATACAATCGGACAACAGAACACTAGTGGCGTACATCAGGAACGAGGGTGGGACACGATCCCTAGCCCTACTCGAGCTGACGACAAAGCTTCTGGAACTGACCGAACGTCTGAATGTCACACTCTCAGCGGCGTACCTCCCGGGGAGGTACAACGGCATAGCCGACCGCTTGTCCAGGAATCGACCAGTGCCGGAATGGCACTTGTTGCCCCCGGCCTCGGAGGCCGTGTTCAGAACTTGGGGCGTACCAGACATCGACTTGTTCGCGTCAAAAGAAACCGCTGTCGTAGACCGCTACGTTACATGGGACTCCAGAGATGGATCAGCCGATTTTTGCGACGCATTCAGTCGACCATGGCACTTCGAACTAGCTTGGGTTTTCCCACCACCCAATCTGATTCCACGGGTATTGCGCCACCTCAATTCAGCAACAGGCATTTATGTAGTGATAGCACCTTACTGGACAAAATGTTTCTGGATAGCAGACCTAAAAGCGCGAGCCCTGACAGAACCGCTGCCGATAAAGAATCTAGACCACAACCTAATAGATCTGACAACCGGCAGGTGCCCTCCCCAAGTAGAGAAGCTGGAACTTCTAGCATGGAGAGTTGGGGGTGGGGCAGTCAGGTAGCTCATTGGTCATCAAATGAGAAAGAACTTTTAAAGAGGAGTTGGAGAGAAGCTACATTAACAACATATAAAGCTCCAATTAGATGTTGGATATCATGGTGTGAGCTGAATAACATTGAGCCAAGGACTCCACAGGGTAATGATGTAGCTAGATTTTTGGCCAAGCTGTGTCTGGAAGACAAACTTGCTTATCGAACTATACTTTTACATAAGTCAGCAGTATCCACCTATTCAGCAACCAGAACAGAAGATATTTCAAAAAACTTCTTTGTACATCAAGTTTTAAAAGCTATATCCCTTGTAAACCCTCCGGAGAAAAAAGCACCCATTTGGGATACAGAGTTGCTTTTTAACTGGCTTAGGGATAATCCAAATTCAGAAACACTTTTTGATACAGCTAGAAGAACTGCAATTATATTACTATTAGCTTCAGGACGTCGAGTCCATGACCTAACGCTCTTAGAATTATCAGAGGATAATTTAATTATGAATGACAGCAATAATGAAATTTTACTATGGCCAAGATTTGGCTCAAAGACAGACAATGCATGCAAGAGACAATCAGGATGGCTGCTAAAGCAACATCCTGATGAACACTTATGTCCTGTAAGACATGTTAAGAAGTTAATAGAAGCCACGGAAAGCAGGCGCATTGGTGAACCTAAGATAACTTCACTGTTCATATCACTTAAAGGGTTAATCAGGCCAGCGAGCAGAACTATGATAGGAGGCTGGGTTAAATCTATACTAAGGGAGGCTGGAATAGATGCCTCAGCAGGCAGTGTGAGAGCAGCTGTTGCTTCTAGAAGTTTTGTAGAAAATAGACCATTAGAGGAAATTTTAAGCAGAGGCAATTGGAGAAGTTCTCAAACTTTCCAAAAATTTTACTGTCGCACTGTGGAAAGGAATGTAAATAGTGAGGATCAGTTGTTAAATAACTTCAGAGTTATTTAGCTCTTAATTCCAATAAAAATAATTAAGTTTTTTGTTGATTTATAAAATTATTTTGAGTTACTATTACTAATTTAAGTTCAGATAATTTAATAGAAGTATTAGTAAGTTTTTAGTTACTTACAGTAATAATAACTAATAATGTTGATTTAAAATATAATTTTTATGTTACCTTATTCACAATTTAATGTGTCTTTTAAGTTCTTTGAAGTGGTTGATATTTTTTAACATATCATTATAAATTTTTATGCATAATAATACCAGATTTTTAATTTTATTTTCACATAGCGTTTGTACTCTTTCACCAGCAGATATCAAACAGGTCTTCAACTAATGCTGTGTGTTTTGGAAACACATATAATAAGACTGTTTTGCACTCCAACAAAACAGTTATTATGTGTGTGAAAAAACACACAGCATTCAAGCAAGTTGCTTGCTGGTGGTTGATGGAAGACTATGAATTGGCATTGACAGGTGCGCAATTGTCAGAACAATGGCGTCCTCTGCGGAGTGAAAGAGACAAGAAGAATGGAGGTATTGTAAATATTGACGTAGAATCACAGATAATCAATAAAAAAAGGTGAAATCTATGGATGCTTCTTCAACTAATGCTGTGTGTTTTTTCACACACATAATAACTGTTTTGTTGGAGTGCAAAACAGTCTTATTATTTCGTAGCCAATCAAAAAGCTCGCAGAACCGATAACAGTTGGGGAAGAAAAGGTTCTCAAATGGCGGAGTTCGTCTTCAGGGCGCTCTTTGAGGCCTACGAGTATGTCCAGCTGTGGACGCCTATGATAATGATGATGACGATGATTAGTAATGACACACTGCCTTCCGATATTGAATCGTGGGTTTGGAACCGATCGGACACCCAGAAATGGCATGATTTTTACTCGATACGATGAGAACTCAAACCAAATCTGTACTAATTATAATTACTCTACAATTCTACATCTTATTTCATCACTTAATCAGTTAAGTACTTAATACATTCCAGCAGTATGTGCTAGAAAAAGTGTGTCAAGTGTCAATTGAAATAATAATAATAATGCGATTTTAATAAGCTCTTAATTGGGGCTTAGTACGAATCAAAAGCTTTTCATTGACAAGTATTGCCAATCAATCCAAGTTAATCCCTTTGCAAAGTTGTTGGACCACTTGGTTCTTCAGTTATTTGTAGATTAAATAGATTATTAAGTAGCTTGAAATAAATGCAGGTAGTAGTCAAGCCTGATTTTAACTGTCTTCAAGTATTTAATTAGCTATGTATGACGAATTGGTTACAAATTTATCGTAAAAATTTGAAATTAAATAAACAGTTCATAAGTAGGTAAGTATTCATAATATTTAAGTTAAAAATGATTTGAATCTGATTAGTGATAATAAATTTAATGCATTGAATTTTATGTGTAAAGAAGCGCGCCGTGGGAAACTCGCCAGACAAACTTTAAGTTTCAAAAATAAATTAAAAGAAATTAGGTAGAACTTTAGTAATTTTTGGTACGCTTTAAGTACTTACTACGGTCTATATTTATATTATGATGACGGCGGAAGTTGTACCTACCTCTTACCTACTACACTTTATTCTACATTGGGTTGTCCTCACTGTTCATATTTGAGGCGACAGTTATTTTGGTTCGCGACACTCGCAGAGTTGATGCTAGAATTGATGACAAGCCATCATGTACAGAATTACATATTTAATTTAGAGTTCCGTAGTCTGACAAAGTACCCAATGTGATGATATAACCATCCAGTCTCACCAATTTTGAACCAAAACGCAAAGCAAGTTACAGGACTTTTACTGTCGTAATTTTAGAAATTCTTGCCAAAAAATTATCTAGTTGGGCGAAACTGAATATCTAAAAGATTTGATTTGGCTTTGCTAGGGAGGAATGCTACTCATACAAAGACAGCTAATTAAAGCAGCATGAGCATGATACAATTTTGACACTTTCAAGTTTCAGTAGGTACATAAGGCAAAAGTGTCAATCAAAATTTATTTTTTTCTGTAATCAGCATTGCTCCTATGCTGTCTGGTAAAAAATAGCCGCATAAATACAAATTGCTACGGGACCCTACACTATGTATGTATGCGTGGCCCAACACGTTCTTGGCAGGTTATGAACCGAAAATATTTTAATAGGCGTACTACGTAACGTACCTACCTATCTTGTTGTTATTGCCAAAATAAATCTAACCAATTAAATTAAAAAATATTTGCGTAGCGAACTTGCTTGCGATCTCTGATTTCATTGAAAGTATTTTTTTTATAAATGACTATTTTTTGTTTGACCGGCTGACGACCGACGCGACGGACGCAGCAACGGACCTTGACTGCGGCCCCAAAAGATTTGAGTTAATAAAAAACTGTAAATAAATAGAAATGTAATTAGGATTCTATGTATTAATTGTGTATAATTACACTGTGTATAATTACATTACATTACAAAATATACAAAATACATATGAAACAGTTGATTCTATCGTTTGACGTTTAACTCAGTCTGACAAATACTTAATTAAAAACATTTTTGGCGACTTTTGGACAGTAGACTTCTGCCACATTTAATAGTGAAGTGAATAAAATGAACAGCTAATTCACTTCCATACAACGCCACACGCGCAGTTCGGAAGACGAGTGTGACATATCGGGGCATTCCGATTTATAGATCGGCATTTTTCCAAACCCTGTAAAATTAACAGAAAAAACTATTTGAAACGACGCAGATTCTATACAAATTGACAGCTGGATGATACGTTTACGTTTACGATTGTCAAACGAGTTTTTCGTGATTCGCTCTCTGGATCGTTGTTCAATAGAGGAATACGAAAACACCCCAAAACAAATGAAAAGCAGCCGTTCAGCTACAACTGGTTTACCTGCAATCTTTGGAATTACCCTTGACATTGTTGTCGACTACGCACTCCCGAAGTCCCGAACCACTGAGTCATTACATTACCTACCAAAACAGTAATCACTTGTGCACAGTAATGATGTGACATCAACATACGTGGGTCTCATTACTGAGAATAATTATGCTTTGGTAGCGTGTGCGGTACTAGAAAGGTTATACGTGAAAAGTTAAGGCACTATGGTTATCTACGTCAGAGACATATCTGCGGATTCTGCGGACGTCAGTTTGTTCACATTATTTGACTGTCCGCCAATCTGACAAAAATTTTTTTTAGTTTTTATATACATTGGTTTTTATTTTTGACTAAAAATTTATTTTTGAAGTTTTGTTCGCCCGAAGATGGAGCGTTCGGAACATTTTCGCTTGTAGCAAGAAATGTCGGAAGCTGTGGTATGGCATTGCATAGCATAATATTTGAGTGATGCATCTTCTCGCTCATGAGCCATCTTAAAACGCTTTTAGCCTTTGTAGCGAAATGCCTAACATAGATGTATAAAAAGTAATATGCCTGATTAATTAAATTCATTAATCTCATATTGCCTAAGTTCTAATTTGAAAATCATCATGTGTGTTCAACATGTTGAACCGGTTTCAAGGGTTACAAAACTGATAGCATAATATACACACTATCCATAATATTATAAATAGGAAAGAAACTCTTTCGGTCTGTCGTTACGTTTATAACGAAACAGCTGGCCAGGGGGACCATTCTCGTGCCATAGATAAATGGTCAATATCGTCAAAACTGACAAAAATGTATATAAATTTTGACACAGAGAGATTCTGGTGTTTAACTATCAGGTCTGCTGGTCCTTCGAGCCTGATTAGTCCTTCCGTGTATTCGAAGCGTACACGGAACGGCTTAGTGTCGATTCGTTACAAATCTATTTATTAGTGAATAATTGTAATACAGAGTTCTTTATGGTCTCTAGTAGTTAATGGGATTATAAGATCAAGTATACAAAGCGTTGATCTTTTTAAGCCACGAACAACATACTTCGTAGTGAATTTGTGTACCGTTTCTTTTGTTAATTCGAAACAGGCATGTTTCATACGACTCTGGCAGTTGACACATCGTTATCGAATGCGTGATTGGTTACGGATTGAGCTCATGTTTATTGAAATGTTTTCTAAACTATGTTGTAAAAATGTCACAGTGGTTGGTTAGTTTTTGCATGGATACATTTTATTACGTAACTTAAAGCTTCCTTAATCGATCATATTTTCTTGAATTTACTGCAATTCGTTGATCACTTCATTGACACCAGCGAAGTTTTAACTCTTACTATTAGTAAGTCTGTTGGGAAAAAAAATCCCAGTAGTGCAACTGGTAAAATACTACTGGTAATAGCCTCATTTTCGATTTGATGCTCGACTTTTCAATAATATATTGAAGAATGAATGCCAGGAAATTGCTTTTGCCAATGAAATACAAATGCCAAGCTTACAAATGTAACTCTGTTTTTTGTTTTAAAGATGAAATCATTGTAATGATGACCTGTCAGACAGAATTTGAGCGTCAGTCAGACATCTTAAAATTACATCTAGCTAATTATAAATGCGAAAGATCGTATGGTTGAGAAGGTCTATGTGGTTACTCTTTCACGCCATAAACTTGGCATTTGTTTAATATTTGTAAATGGAATAAGCTAAGATGACGATGTTGATGATAATGAGACCTAAAAGCACGTAGTACTAATATCTGTTTTGTGCTGAAAGGCTATTTCGTAATTCGGTTGCTTTTGATCACTTGATTATGAATTTCACTAGTTTTTTTATTTTTTTTATTTATATCTACAATAATATATTACATGTAATTTAATATTGTACCCAAAAACCACCTAGGGTTTGTCTGAGTACTCACATTCGTCAAGTACTACGTTATTATCGCAGATTATTGTCATAGATTGAATATGACAGCACAGACAGGTTGCTGATTTAAATCTGATTTCTACTTAATTGTGTAATTAGCCCTGCTGTAATTATTATGAACCTAAATTTAATTATACACTTGCAAAAATATTCGAAAAATTAAATTTTAAACTATGTATTTAAATAGTATTTTGTATGGATCGCCTGTAGCGGTAAAAGGCTTCTCCAAGTAGTTCCACGTCGTTCGATCTCTTGCTAGAAGTCTTGACCACATTTCTTTGCTAATCTTCCCCTTTTACGTTTTGTGCCTTGGAGGGTCCAGTTTGTCGTAACGTAACCTGCTCCATCTGTTTGCTTACAGCCTCTGCGGCCCAAGACACACTAGATTATCTCTTGCTTTGGCCAAGATACACTGGACAGAAGAGATATACTCTTGCTTTAGTTTTGCTTTTCATATCATATTGTCTTGCAGTTTTCCATCAAAAAGTAAAGAAGTACCTTTATATATATTTTTAATTCTCAGAAACTTAATTATTCTAACTTACAATATCTTGAGGCCATGGTTTCGCAACTTCGGTATCGTTACTAGATTCAAATGCACGCTTCCTTTCTTTAGAGATTCGTTGATGGGTGAAATTCACGGTGAATTTTGTCTTAAGTTCGTAATACATTCAGTCTGAGTTCGTCATTACTAGCACTGAATAGTTATGGTAACGAACTGAAAACTTTTCATACAGTTTGTTGAACTTTTCAATTGACGAGCGAGTTATTCGTAATACTAATTAGGTAGTTGTTTGTTGTTTGCTACTGGGGTTTTATTATTACTGAAGTTCGGTGTTTGTTTTGTTTGTGTGCTTGATTTCATATTAGTTCAAGTGTTGGTTTACTGGTACCGTACCACCTTGCGTATGCGTATTACCTAGACTAGAGATCTTCAAAATGGTAGATTCTTTATAATGTAGTATTTTATTACCACGGTATGCCTTTCTATGACCATAAACGACTTTTCAGTTTGATGTTGGTAAAAAAATATATATTTATGAATTTTTTATATGTTTTTGTCAATCTACGGAAAGCTAAAAGAGCCTTTAGGAATGAAAGTTTTAAATTATAAGTAATCGACTATAGTTTAGATTAATATTTTTGTTACGTCAATGTCGTTTTTCTAGACAGCAGAACCAAATCTCGTGTTGAATGATGAAAGAAAGTTGTTCTAAATTATTGAGGAAACAAAGAACCACTTATCTAGAGCAGTTTAGTCCTATTGATCGGTTAAATTTTACCAATAACGATACCTGCATCTATGCTGATACCTTTTCGATTATTTACATTCTTTGACACATCATACATAATTCAGATCTAAGCAAAGCAATCTTTACCATACAAGTGGGTGTCTCTATATGGCAAAGTGGTACATAATTGCGCCAAGTTCATTTTGCCTACAGACAAACTAATCTAATTTAAAGTTACAATTTGTAGTTTTTTTGTAAAATATCCAGCAAAGGCATATGGAATGTTTGAGTGCTAGCAGCAAGCAGTTCGGATAATAAATTACTTATAAATAGAATTTATAGCAAGTGGTTTTTGTTGGAGCATTTAGGTACCTATGTATTACTTAGGTGTTTTATTTTTTACTACGAGTACCTATATGGTATAAACAATTATTTTTAGGTACGTTATTATTAAATTGTCCGTCTTACGTCACCGGATTTGGCTATTGAATTATACCTGTGCTCATATCAAAATACTTTAAAACTCTAATATAATAAAAATATTGTCATATCTATGAGGTGGCATTACTTACCGCAGTTTTTATAAAAGATGTCACCTATAGTTTTATTAAGCTAATAATAATAATAACATTTATTATTATTGTTATTATTATTCTCTCTTTAGCTTGCTTACAAAATTAAAACAGTGCAGTTTTATCTGAAAAAAAAAAAGATTACTTGCCTTATTTTAAATGTAAAGTTCCTCAAAGCGGTAATAGCTTTTGTTTTACGAAAACGTTTATAGCAGGAACAAACGAATGGTGCAGTTCTCGAAATAGTAATAACGGTTAGTTTTGCTGAACCTGAGTTTTCATTTCATAGGCGACGCGTCGAGTGGAGGTGGGCGCGCCGTCTGTGGGGCCGCCGCGGTGCTTTAGGCCTGCCGGGTTTATTGACCCTTCGACCGTGACCCCCCTTCCCCCCCTTCCTCCAAATCAAATGTTACTTATTTGTTCTTATTCTATTCGCGGATCATCTTCCGGATGCCTTCAATCGATCGCACAATCTGATTAACTCTCGTTCATTATTACGTCACAATGCCTAATTGGAATGAGTTCGAAATCGAGTCTGAATTATGAATTTAAATTATTTTTATTTATTTTCAGTTGAGCTATCTATAGGTCGTTTGTAACGGTCTTTAGATGGCTCAACTGTTTCATATGTATTTTGTATATTTTGTAATGTAATGTAATTATGTACATATTTTATTTTGTTTAATATAGAAATACGTTTTTATTTATTACTTTTATTATTATCAGCAGCGGTCAAGCCGTATAGTTTGTTTATTATTAGATTGAAAATTGATGTTTTTGTTTTATAAGGAAATAGTATTACCTAGCTAGATATATTTGTATTTGTTTTCCTCCTCTTCCGTCGTTCGTTCCTTCATTGCTGGCGATCGTGACTCCTTTGGTGCAGTTTGTTTACTATCTGTTTTCATTGGTTCTATCTTCTGCCTGATGGACCTGCCTGCCCTAACTGGTAGGTATCTCTAAGTCTAAGGTGATGTGATACTTAGTCGGTCCATCGTTAAGGGTTCCTCATCGTTGCCTTTTTCTTTCTATTTCACCATTAGGCGCTATTATGCGTGCAATATGGCTAAAGTATTGCAGTATTCGGTGTAATCATAATGCAGAAAGTCTTTGGGAGCTTTTGATCTTAAGCTTTTTCAGTATGGACAGTGGACACGTTTGTGCAACGAGCTGTCCAAGGTATTTGCAGTAAGCGACGCCAACACCACATCTCAAAAGCTTTAATATTCGTTGCCTTTATTCTGGGCTTCTAGCCGTCCAGGGCTGTACTTTAGCTAGGTTGTAGTATAACAAGCACAGTAGTTCATATATTGTCGTACTTAGGTTAAAATCTTTTGTTAATTAGGTTGAAAAATATTATAAAAGTAAGATATTTATGTAAAATCAACTAATATCGTGTCGAAGTTGCAACACGTCTTCTTCGTGCAGCATTCTCCCGGAAATTATATGCAAACATGTGATGAAATCACTAGAAAGAACAATGTAGATGAGAGTACATTGTACCTACTGCACGTAGTACTCTTTGTGTCATTATTCTCGCATTTTATAGAGGTAATTATAATATCAACATGTGTAAATAGGTACTTACTGACAGTCAACCTAAAATTACCTATCAAGCGATGTCACCGCAGTTCACCGCACGCAGTTCTGCCAGAAATTTAGCGCTATTATTTTCGTTTGATATCGTTCCGTATAGTTATTTTTCACTTACTTTGATATTATGAATGGTTCTTATGGTGAATGTGTCAAAATAAGATTTTCGCATTAAGAGAGCAAAGGTCACTTAAAAAAGGTCGAAAACTCATTTACTAGTAAGTTGAAAATCATAAATAACGAAAGTTACGTAAATAAAATCAGATATACATATATAAAAACGGGGCGCGCACACTGAATATTTCATTATTAAGTCGCCTAAGTCGATTCCCAACAATGATAAATAATAATTGAGCGGAAAAACGTAATCGATTTTTTTTTGTTTACTTGGGATTTTCAAGACATAAAAAAAATTTATAGGTATATATTTTTTTATGTGCGGAACCTATCCCTTAAGTTTGTCAGGTTGATAATGAATGACCCTGTATAATACCTTATGACGTAAACGTTTGCGATTCTACCACAAAAGCTATTGATAAATTCACGCAATAAGGCAAATCTGATCCACAGTATCAGTATCAGAGGTGTTTTAAATCCAACCATCTGAAATGATTTTGCAGAGAACCTATTATTATAATTGTAATTGTAAATAATTGTAGATACTTGTAACAATTATTGTTTAATGATGTTTGATGTCGTACTTTATCCAGTGTTTTGACTGGTTTTGCTCAGGAAACTTGTTACGATTTCAGACTTGGTATATTTAGTTATTTAGTATATTTAAGACGCTTGTTTTCTTTGTTTTTTACGTTTACCTGAAAGTCTTTTTGGGAGTTGCACAAAAAGATTCTAATGAGGTTATTTTTATTAAGTACTTACCTTACGAGAGGTATATGTATAAATAAACAAAACAAGCGGGAGGGTAGCCAATTTTGACAGTTCCGCCATGCAACTGTAATTTTATATTTGAATTAAACTTCTTCCCTCAACTGATATTCGTAGCATCCTAAAATATAACCTTTAGTTCAAGTATGGTACCTGTTCCATTCCGCTTCAGAGACGGATCATTCTGAAAACTCGTTGAAGATAAAAGCGGAACAACTTGCTTTGAACCTAAAGCTAAGCTGTATAAGTAAGCTGATTTTCCGAGGCCTCTCTAAGCTTTGTAGGTCGTATGGTCGTATCGTAGGGCAGTATCCATAACATTAATTAAAAAAAAATATAAACGAAAACACAACAAACATCAGGAAGTTTTATGTTTATGCTTATAAAGTTTCTACGCGTGACTATCTATGATATGTCGGTATGAGACCGACAAAGGAGACCGACAAAAAATATTTTCCGCTTTACGGGTGGATATCTGACGTTGCGACGTCAGCATCATCGGAATTAAATCAGAGGTTCTACGCTTCCTTCGCCGCACCTAGCACCGTAATGCTTATGAAGTTTCTACGCGCGAATACAATGGTTTCACGGCGACGAGACGCTGACGACGACGATACATTCTGCATGAGACCGACAAAAAATTAAATCTTTTCCGTTTAACGGGCGGATATCTGACGTCGCGAGGTCTTCGTCGTCAGCGTCTCTTCGCATTGAAACCATTGCAGCCTCATCGCTCCGTTCCACGGTAAATATCCGCCCGTAAACCGGAAAAAAACCTTTTAAAAGCCCCTCAGGTAAGTAATAGGCTCCTTACTAATGTGATGAGTGATTGATGACTGAAGAATGACTCATCTGTAATTCTGTATCGCTTCCTTATTTCCGAAAAAGGGCCCTCTCAAATAGAGTTGTGAATGACTTTGCTATTTTTATCATCGTGCATTTTTCAATCTGACCTGGGGCCTTACTCTTGAATCCAATGACAATTCCGATCCAATCCCAATTTCTATTTACTGCTATCAAATTTTTGTACTCTTGAAAACAAGGTTGAATTTGGCGCTAGGTTTGCTGTCAAAAGTACGAAATGTCATATTCCAATACTTGTCCAATACCGATCGCGTTCAAGAGTAAGGTCCCTGGTGCCTTACTCTTGAATCCAATGACAATTCCGATCCAATCCCAATTTCTATTTACTGCTATCAAATTTTTGTACTCTCGAAAACAAGGTTGAATTTGGCACTAGGTTTGCTGTCAAAAGTACTAAATTTCATATTCCAATACATGTCCAATACCGATCGCATTCAAGAGTAAGGTCACTGAGCAGATTAGAACGGATTGTACTCGTAAAGCTTCTATTCTAGTCCTGAGGTTAATGCGTTTTCCCCTCGTTTGAGAAATTTTGTCAAGCTAATGCGATATCAGTGTAATAACTGAGGTGAAATAAAGTTGAAGATTTTTTCCTGAATACCAAGTTAGCAACTAATGTTGAAAGTTTAGAACACTGTAAAATATAACAGGATATAATGGATAGGTAGAGATTACAGGTTTCTCATAGATCCGCCAAAAAACCAGCCATAGCATAGGCCGCCGTATATGCTGGCCTTGTTGCCTTTTAAATTTAATTCCCGGTCTGTTTGATACTTTGATTTTACATGTGATTTTCGATTTATCGTGCACACGACTTGTTGAGCTTTGTATGGGCCCGATTTTGTATAACCAGACACAATAATTGAACATTTAAACGCTTTAAATGCTTTTCAATTATCACCTCGTATATATACCGTCCCTTGTTTCTGTTTTAAATTGTAATGTGATGTGTACAAAGACTTTTTCGGTTTACCTAAATAATTAAATAACACTCAAACAAAATAAGGTGGGTAAAACATAATGAGGCAAAAGTATAATTAGGCTGTAATGTTAAAAGATTTCTAGTCAAGCTATTTTGTCGTAAAAGCATCCGTAATTTGAGTTAAATGAAGTAGCTCTTGGAATTTTCATAAGGACTCTCTAAAGGTCTTAATTATCGCAAATGGTTGTTATTTAAAGTTAACGAACGCAAATTTTCATTAAACTGCAATTTAGTAAAGCAGGTACCTACTACCTACCTAGTCTGAGCGCCCACAAAAAGTTGCGAATTTGCGATGCTTTTTATATTCATTATACATTACTAGGCCCGCGACTTCGTTCGCGTGGAACTCGGAACCGTACTTTTTAGTTCACAACGCTTTGTTTGAGAGAAGCTGATACAAAAGCGCTAGTGTGATAATGCCTCTAAAGGTACGCAGACTGGAGTCACTCTAGGAGGCTTGAAGTTGCCAATACTTCCTCGGGGCATTGCAGTTCCGCTTCAGTTGTAAATTGTTGTACTTTCCGATACCAAATTCTTGTCTATTTTGATTTGTGCACTCTTTGATAAATATTTCATATAAATGCAGTGGAAAGTGAGTCACGCTAAAATAAGAAAATATCGAGTGCTCCTTTGATCTTTCGTTTTGCCTATCGAGATTTTTATTTATTTACCGTTAATGCTGTTTTATTTATTGAGTTGTCCTTGTCACGCCTACACTCTATGAAGACGCTCTGATACATTGGTAAAACCTGTAGGTGCGTATTTACATAAATATTTATAAGTAAAGTTTAAAAAACCTACTAGTTTTAATTTTTTTTATTACCTTCCACAATACATCGTTTATTTTGAGGTGATAATATCTATGTCAGCCTTATATCTCTTGCAATAATATTATGCAGTAGCAGACCAGGTTCTTCAATTGCATAATATTATTGCAAAAGATATTTATCTAGCTAGGCAAGGGGTGTGCAAACTTTTTTCATCTTACTTTGCCTATCACTTTACTCTCGACAGTCCTCCGCGTACTAAGCATAAACGTCACAAAGAACTAAGAATGCTAAATTCCAGCTGTGACCGGTACGCTCTCATCTTATTTAACTTTGACGTTATTATTATTGTGCAGATGAAGCGGCGATCCGTGAGCCGTGCGGCGGCGGTGGCGAGGTGAGAGCAGCAAGGCGACACGGTGGCGGGCGGAGGCATGGACCACGCGGTGAAGGCGATGTCGGCGCGCGGGCCGCTGGCGCGCCTGGTGACGCGACGCCGCTTCGAGTCCGCCGAGCTAGAGGAGCTGTACGCGCGCTACGCGTGCAAGCTGCAGCGCAGCTCGGTCGGCTCCGCGCTCGCACTATGGGCAGCTCTCGCCGCTGCGCTGGCCGCCGTCGACGCCACGAGGGGCTGGCGACGGGCACCGCAGGTTAGATTATACCTTTGTTTTGTCTAGAATATCTGCAGTCTTAGCAAGAGGTTGCTATCGAAATGCAGCTTGTGGCTGTAGTTAAATAAACTAGTAGTTCTCCGAATAGAAAACAGAACAGAACATAAATATTCGCAGATCGTGCAAACATTTGTCCCAATGCGGGAATCGAACCCGCAATCTCCTGCGTCACGGACCATCTCCCGCCACGCCACATTGGTCGTCAAAATCAAAGTTGGTTGTGTACTCTTACACCGCGAGCCTTAGTTTTTATACAAAGACTGGACAAATCCAACCGTTGTAATTCAACGAGTCAGAGGTGTATGTATCACTGCTATTATAAGCAAAAAGCAAACATCACAGAAAAGCACTGTGTGTCATGCGTGATGAGTGACTAACATTATGGTTACGTATGTCTGCCAAGCTCAAAGAGCCGTTCGCATGAGCTGTCAAGCTGTCCCATTACTGGTGGTGTTGTAAATCCTCTAACAAACAGTAAAATCAGAAAGCGCATACACAGAGCCTTCAGTCCAACCAACACAAAGTCCCGTTATGTACGAGTTAGAAAATAATAATAAAGTTAAAAGGCTTCCGTCCGACATCTCGCTTGTTGGAAGAAGTTGGGGTTTGTTTTAAAGTTGGCTAAGAATTCGTGTAGGGAAGAAACAAGCCCAAAGTTTCGAAGTTTCTTAATTCCAACTTGATAATTTTATTAATCCTTGCGTGAAATCAGTTTTTTTTTTTATTATGCAATATGTTTATTATGATTGTGACATTCAAGAACACATTGACGAAATGCAAAAAATTACCTATACAAATCGTCAGAAACTTCTAGCGAAGTAAGGTTTTCATCTGAGTTCCAAATCTTTAATTACAACGTAACCATTTAAATGCAAATGTGATAGTTTATTTGTCAATTACAGCCAATAAATAAATTAAATTCCATCAGGTTGGAGTTCTTAGTGCCCATGCGGTGCTATGCGGTGGGCTAGCGTGGTGGTGCGGACGAGCCAATGGCGTGGCTCCCGAACGGCGGCTCCCCCGGGCCTGCTGGCTGGCCCTCGCGGGCGGGGGAGCAGCCCTGGCCACCACATTACCAGCCTGGAGCCCGGGCGCCGCGGCCGAAGGCGCTGTCCACGTGGTGTGGGCGGTGTTTGCAGCCTATGCCCTTCTGCCGGTCGGCGCCCCGGTCGCAGCAGCGTTCGGCATCTTATTGCCAACTGTGCATACCATCGCGGCAGCTCTCGTCGCTCATCGGTTTCCCCACCACGTCTGGCAGCAGGTCAGTTACCCCTTGGATCGCTCCAAGTGCTTTTGTTAAGATCTTGCAAATATCTATTGTTGGCATGTTTTTACTCTTTTTTTATTATTATCTGTTGTGTTGGCAAGTTCTTGCATGCTGTTGCCGTTGAAAACTGATTTTCGAAAAGTGTCCAGATGGAATGACGTCAGAAGTCGAAATAATGATTTGTTTTTAGAGTGTGGACATAGTGGTTTCAGCAATCATACTAACGATGTACGTAGGTAGGGCTTCGAAGTCTTCCAACACACGTCATTCCTTAGATAGGTACATAAATGATCTCAGCCCGTCTCTGTATTACTGTTTTTTTTTAATTGAACCATCATTTAAATTTTACTTCATAAATGCAAAATATTTAAATATCTTACCAACCTACGTGCGTATGTGTAAGATAACTATTACGTCGTAATAACACGATGCGACGTATTGTTGTATTTTATTAAAATAATAATATAAGTTATATTTTTTCTCTTGGAAAATGCAATAGTCTTCACGTCTAAAAGATGTGACTGCTTTCTGTTCTTGGCACCCAAAATAGGGCTATTAAATAAGTGTATGGTATGAAGTTATAAACACGATATCCAGTTGTTTTCGCTAAATGCGCGATAAATCATATCGAATGAAGTCAAAGTTTATTCTGTTTCGTTCGTATAATGTGCCACTTGACCAAGCCGCTTGAAGCGGAACAGAGGTCGCAGCCTTGCCCTCTTGGCGCCCAACGTGGGGCTCGGTAGTTTTCTATAACACCATAACACTCCACTAACAAGGGGTGCTATGATCGCGTGCGGCCATTACGTCATCACTTGCTGAGCACACAAACTTGGCACGAACCCCGTAATCCGACGTACCACTACAAACATAATTGCATCTCTTAGTGAAATTATTTGTTTCGACCGTTCCGAATACATGGAACTTTCTATTTTTGTCATGAATTATAAAATTAATATAACCCCAGAACTTTAGTTCTCTCTCACTACCAACTACCTACTTAATTCATGATTGGCCTTTACTTCTATATAAGGGGGTCATTGTCACGCGCAGGTCATTGACGCGCGGTTTATTAACACGCGGTTCATTGACGCACGGGTCATTGACATACGCTACGCGCTCTCCTTTCGATTTCCAACAAGGATAATTAATAATTGACCAGAAAAACGTAATCGATATACTCGAGATTTTTCATATAAAATGTAAAAAAAAAATGTTTTTTTTTTTGTGTGGAACATATTCCTTTTATATTGCGCACTAATAATCAAAGACCCTATTATAGTGTAGATGATTTAGGTGGCGCGGGTGTCAGGTAATGGGACAGCTAGAAGTAACAGCGACAAGTGAACATTTTTATTTATGGCTAAAAAGGCCTATGCGGAAGTGTTTATTTTATACGGAATCGTAAAGAAAAGAAAACAAAAAAGCCATAAATGTTTCATAAACAGAGTAAACACAATGTTTCTGTTTATTTTAAGAATTACGAGCAGGTTATACTCGTAATTACCAATAAATATTATGTCAGACATAGTAAATGTAATTAAAAACGCGTTAGCAACTTTCAACGGGATTTAGATCCACAAATAAAGGTAACAATAGCAACGAGCTACCTCCAGCTAGAAACACTGCCTCTTCATAATGCTTTGATTTTATCCTTGATTGAACGCTTTACTCATCTAATGGTACTACGCATAATATTTTGTTGCTAACTGTCGATTTGGGATGTTCCCGCTTACCCCCACGTCTCGTCCCCACTGGAAACTATGGGGAAAAAAACTTCCCGCTCGTCCCCATTTTTATTTACATGGGGGAGATTGGGAAGTTTTTTCACGCTCGTCCCGACTCCAATTTGATAAGTGGCGAGCGGAAATTCGATATCGCGTTGGTCCCCACATAATTATCATAACTTGTTTTTTTTAAAAAATCTTTTTAATTTCTAGTTTTAAATAGTTCCTGCAGTGTTTCGATATTAGATAATAGAAGGTAGTGGTGATAACATCGATTATGGAAAATATTGGCACTTGGCAGTTATGCAAACCTGTTGGGTAGACACATACACCGTATTTTATTATGCAGTCGCATAAATAAACATACCATAATCATGCACATGGTAGGTACAGGTGTATGTATACAGATATCGACAAAACATTAGCTGGAGAAGCATCTGCTTTACATTTGTCGATCTTACGTAGGCTATCAATTACAAGATAGCTTTCTATGTATACTTACCTCCTTACCTCTTAACCACTTTTTAATTGAAGTTGCAACCAAGCGTACGGCCCATAAGATGGTAAGCGGTCACCGCAGCCTATGGACGCTTGCAATACCAGAGGTATCACTCGCGGGTGCCACCTTGAGGCATAGATCGAAAGCCTCATTTGCCAGTAATTTCACCGGAAACCACACCCTTCACACCGGAACACAGCAATGCGAGCATTACTGCTTTGCGGCAGAAATTACCTGCTTATTAGTTGGTTGGTTTTGGCTGAGTAAAAAAGATAGGTAGGTATTTAACATGAGTTGTGATGTAAGTTTAATTGTTTACCTGATATTTTATCGCAATTACGAGTACATGCACCATGATTACAGGGGAAGTCTAAAAAACAAATTCAACTCGCATATTATTATAGTAAATAAAATGTATATCCCAGTTTTAGTGAAAACTGTTTTAATAACCATGATATTTTTAAAATTTATAACATTAATTAAGTTTTTATCTTTTAGTATAAAACACAAAATTTTTATAATAATCCTGTTTTTATTAATTACATACGACATAATAATATTTAAATATTAAAGTAGGCTTTCTTTAAAAAAAGTTCAAAGTAATCTTCGTAAGAAATGTTTTGGAAACGTAAAACGTAACGTAATTATGACGCAAATACTCCAAAATTATGTTTCCTCTTTAGGTAGAGGTTACCGAGACAGGCAGATTGCGTTGTTCTCGATAATGGGTCTCGTAAACACACAATTTGGTACCGCTCCATAAAACAAAGCGAAATTAAATGGGAATTTTTTGTAAAATACATTTTGTCTTATTCCACGCGCCACGTTAGGTTCCTTTGTTCTGAGTCTATTATCGGTTCGGATCGCACATTTGTTTGGTACTAATACGAAGATTCACTTATGAGTGTATTTTAATCGAGAATGGTTAACAGAATCGACACCAATATTTCATTTCTTACTTGTTTCACTTGCAATGGCATTTATTTAATAAAATCATCATCATCACAGCCTTTTTAATGTTCCCACTGCTGGGACACTGGCCTACTCTCGGCGAGAGTGATTGGGTTTTTCCATATATAAATACGTTTTTGGCTTTATTACGTCAGCATTATTAAGCGCCACGCCTGACTTATACTGTTACTATTGAACCTTGTACACAGTTCCGAAATAAACTATTTTGATTTTGATTTGACCTAAAGTTGCAGCTACACTGTAACTGTTTATGTTCAGGCATGCGGACGACTTGATCGCCCCGTCAATTGCTAAGATAAAAAAAAACAATTACGCGATAAATTTTGCAGTCAACTAACATTATATTCCGCCAGTCAACTTAACTCGACGGCTTTCGTTCCGTCGCCGGGGGAACGCCAAAACACATTAGCTTAACTTGCGGGTTCACCTCAAATTTCCATAATAATAAATAATCTAACAATGTGCGTGAAATTTATTCACAGTAGCTCGTTATTTCAACAGAAATGTCGGGTTGAACCGATGTCGGCTAGTAACGAATAATTTTACTATTCATTCACCTATGAATTTATGACCTATCTACATAATAACGCTTTATTGAGTATTGTATTCGATTTATTAGAGCATAACTGTGTAGTGGTACCCTTGTCTTGCGATCCAGGTTCGAACCTTGTTGCATCAAAATTTTTTTGTTCAATTGCAGTGCAACCTTTGCCAGTTGCCAGTTTTAAGCTGTTGGTCCCTCGCGGCTCTTTTAAATGTGGTTACGTCATGGCAGAAGCTTGCAGGCGGCCTAGAGCTGCGTCACGAGTTTGCCATTGAACTTACTTTTTATAAGAAAATAACATTGCGCGAACGAAATCGGGTGTTCCACTAGTTCTAAATAAAGATACTATCGTTTGACAGGAAATTTCTGTCTGTCCATTTGGGTTAGATAAGTCTTCCTTCACCTGTGTTATCGGCTAGTACATCAGAAAGTGTAAAGTGCGTCTTACGAATCTTGTATCTTTAACTTTAATCGTCCGTCCCGCTGTATGTATGTATATGTACATACATACATATAACACTAATATTATAAATGTTGCGAAAGTTTGGATGTTTGGATGTTTAGATGTTCTATAACTCAACAACCACTGAACCGATTTGGTTGAAATTTAAAACATAGATAGATAATGACCGGGAATAGGAAATAGGCTACTTTTTATCTCGGAAAAAAGGTCCCGAGTTCCACGCGTACGAAGTCGCGGGCGACAGCTAGTATAAAATATAAAAATAAAATGTATAAATAGTATATACAAGCTTTGCTTAGTTTGGGGCTAGATGGCGCCTTATAAATAAATTGTCCTCCATTCTTTATCAATTTCTATTATGGTCAGGCGTGGCACGACTAAACCTTGATAATGTAAAAAAAACTATATGTAGTATATAAGGTCTTTCATTATCAACCTGACAAACTTCCGTATTCCGTTTTTTTTTTAAATATATAAAAAAAAAAGTACATGTATTTTTTTTTATGCGTGGAACCTATCCCTTAAGTTTGTCAGGTTGAAAATGAATGACCCTGTATATGCATGTAGGGTGAGTCTGGGTACTCTTGACCATCCTCTGAGGGAAAAATCTAAACGGCTATAGTTAATATGGAAAAATATTGTCAGGAGTAACGGGCTCAATTTTGATAAAATAAGAACTGTTGCATTGAAAAACATCAAAAAATAGTAATTTTTAAAGTTCTGCGTGGCACTGCACTGCGCTCGTCACCCCGATGAATCAAGAGGAAGGTGTATAAATAAGTATTAGTTTTTACCTCCGTGCAAAACCGGAGCGAGTCGCTAGTATTACTAAACTAAACAAGTCTTGTTGAGGATAGTGGTCGTACAAATTCAAGTTTTATTTAGTTTAACGACTTCTTACGAAGAAGCCTCTAAGAGACCTATGACGTGACCACGTGACTACCTCTGTGGCGCGGTGGACAAGTGCCCGGTTGACAAGCGAGAGGTTGCGGGTTCCATACCCACTGCGGAACTAATGTTTGCATGATCTGCAAGTATTTTCCGGGTCTGGGTGTTTCTGTGTATGTATTACAAATAAACAAACGGGCATGTCCAAGAACTAAAAATTCGAAAGACATGTGCCATCCACCAATCCGCATTGGGTCCGCGTGGTGGATTAAGACCCAATTACTCTCGCCTGAGAGTAGGCCAGTATCCCAACAGTGGGAACATTAGAAGGCTGTCATGATGATGATTACAAATAAATATGTATGTTTATTCTTCTATCAGTTATCTAGTTCCCATAGTACAAGCTTTGCTTAGTTTGGGGCTAGATGGCGTTGTTAAAAATGTCCTCCAACATTTACTTATCAAGTTCTATTATTATGGTCAGGCGTGGCACAACGACTAAACCTTGATGATATAAAAAAAAATTCAAACGGGCTTTTAAATTAATATAAAATTAACTTATTCAAAAGTCCTGATTAATTTAAGTAATCAGCTTTGAAGAAAGCTTTTCACAGTAATTCCTTTTCAAATGTTTTGTTGAAATGAAACTAGGGGTTTGCTCCCTTGTGTTTAAAGCTTGAGATAATTTGAGAGGGGCACTAAGCTTACAGCCCACCTCATTAGATTCGAAAACTTGCTCGCACTTCGCAATTAACGTTATAATGAGTTTTGAAAAGCGGCTCGCGTTTATTTAAACTGTTTTTATTAAAATACTAGCTTGAACTATACGTACAAGAAGAGAAGAAATAAATAAATACGTGGAAGAGATCGCTTTTAGCGATAAGACCGCCCATTGTACTTCCGCTATTACGTTACTTTCTGTTTATATGTTTTTAAATTCATTTTCTGTGTGGTGTGCAATAAAGCGTTTTCTATCTATCTATCTATCTACAAACCTTTCTCTTGAATCATTCTATCTATTGATGAATACCGCATGAAAATCCGTTGCGTAGTTTAAAAGATCTATAAGTACAAACAGAGAGAAAAGACGACTGCGAGCGACTTTGTTTTTGTTGTAAAAATATATTTATACTAGTAGCAGAGCGTCCCAGCTTCGCGCGGGTGCAGTGAAACCCGTGCGAAGCCTAAGCGGGTCGCTAGTAATAAATATAGCCTATGTTACTCAGGGATAATGTAGCATTCTAATAGTGAAATAATTTTTAAAATTGGTTTTTGAGTTTACAAAATACATTATACATACAAAAATTCAAATATTTCCACTTTATAATATTAGAATAGATGTAGATATTTGCATGTGCTCGTTACCTTCATGTTACCATGCTTTTCACCAATCATCACTAAAAAGAACCAGTGTTTTTAATATAACTGAATACCATAGTTTCGAGTTCGAATACAGTAGAGTTGAGTAGAGTTAAATTTCTCATTCGCTTACTTTTTATTTAACGGGCGGGCATTGAAATCGGATGATTGCTTTTGAGTAATTAAGGCACAGATTATTGATCAATCATCATCAGCTTCAACCTTATTGACACTGACTCACTGGGACATTGACTCAGCGTGATTATTTCCTTATCCACCAATGAAAAATGGTGGATGGAATATTTTTCGCATTTTTAGTTTTTAACTTTTTAGACATGCTAGTTCCATAACACCGACCGATGTTTTATTTTCATCAGTAGGTACTTGGATGGGTGACCGCCAGTGGCATTTTCATGTTAGGCTTTAAAAGTCGTTATTTGAATAGTCAAAGGCAAAAAAACATAAGTATAGATATAATATATTGTTTGTTCATATTATAATTTACTCCATCGCCAGAGTCGGCCAATAGCCACTGACTTGTTCTCTCAGCAGATCTAGGCTTCCGTGAAGTTAGCCGTTTGTGATGCGCAAAGACAATTTAGTTAGAAAAAGCTCCATTGCGCATCGAAACGACTAACTTCACGGAAGCCTAGATCCGCCGAGAGAACTATACTTTTATCGTTCTATATAGCACCGGCATTGTGTACATATTACTTTCGAATTAACCCATTAGAGCACGACCCACATCCTAACCCACAAACTTAAAAATGCATCAAGGCAAATCGGCAGGGTTTGACACCAAACTATTGATCAATGATAGATAGAATTTTAATTGCATTCTAATGTAAAATTGCCTGCTTTTACACGTTGGTTGGCGAGCAACATTCGTATCTGCTTTGTTATTTGATGTGGCGAGGCATCGGGTTCTGTGACATTGATTGATAGCGTTATTAGTTTGTTGTCACTTGCCATTTTGTTTTTTACTATCTGTTTTTTTATAGTTTCAAAAATGTGTTTTGGCATAGGAACAGGTTGCGTTTATTCTTTGTAATTGTACGGAATGCGATTTTATAATTTTGAAGTGGATTACAAAGGAAAAGCTAAAGAAATAAGGGTTTATAAAAAATAGAAAAAGTCATTAGGCTATGACAGGGGCTTTCGGGTGGCCTATGATACCTAACTTTGTCACCAGAGTTGGCCACTGACTTTTTTTTAAAATTTATTAATTATAACAAAAAATATGCAGTTGTTTTTAACATTTAAAAAGCCCTTAGGGGCTTGTCCTAAATGTATATAATTCTCATTTACTTACACTAATTATCATTATTTTAACAGTGAGAACTTAAGTCCTTATTCTTAAGCCTATATTAAACGATTATAAATACGTACTCATGCTATAAGAATATACTAATACCTTTGAAAGTAAAGCTCAAAGCAGGTAACTTATAAGAACTTAACCGTTAAGAACCTCCCCGTGAAGTATGTGTACCCAGGCATTCTTTACTGCTGTTTGAATATCCATCTATCATTGAAAATAAATTCATTGGGTCGGCGTGGTGGATTAAGACCTAATCACTCTCGCCCGAGAGTAGGCCAGTGTCCCAACAGTGGGAACATTAGAAGGCTGTCTTGATTGAAAATAAAAAAAAGTCTGTTCATTGTTGTTACTTACAAAAGTACAAAATAGTTGTAGTACCTATGGCTTATTCTAATATATAAAAAGTATACAAAAAGCAAACAACGAACTCGCGGCGTGAGTGTAGATTGCAAGCAATATAGTGCCAGCGCACCTTAAACTAGGACATAAACCAGATAGTACCTGCTCGTACGTGGCAATGTGGTTTTCATGTTTCCGTTGCGAGGGAAAAACTTTGTGTACCTATACCTACCTTCGAACGTGAAAAATACAATATATCAAGCAGGATGTTACTTACTTTACTTACTGTCATTCGGTTATCGTTGAAGCCGGGGCGGGTCGCTAGTTATGAAATAAAGGAATCATCAACAACGATCTAAATTAGTTCTTCTATCGTCGGCTAGTTCAATAATAACTTTCTAACGATTAGTAGGGGAGTCGTTCATTAGGTTAAAGTCAAAATAAAAGTAAAGGTGTTCGTAGAATACTTCATTACAAATTAAAGATTTGAAGCAATAGCTTGCAGTAATTCTAAAAACCGTAGGCGAGTCGTCCAATAGGTGTTTCAACCAATAGTGCAAACATCCAATAGCTTAATAAAACATTAGGTTAATCGTCTAATAGTCTAATTAAAATTAGGTTGAGTCGACCAATATGCATTATGAACATAGGTGAATCGACCGTAGTTATATCGAGAGTAGTTGTAATGACCATAGTTCAATTGATATGTAACCGTATTTGTATCTCGACGCATGTGTTTATTTGGGTTAGATAAACAATTAATTTCCTAAATTGGATACAGCTCTAATATACTATTTAGACTGAGCGCCCACGCATATCTGCTCTAGTATCCTTAAAATATACTTGAGGTGACATGGGAGCGTAGCTTTTGCGTTTTAGTACCAACTTTTTTTTGTTTTTTTTTCTCAGAAAGTCAAAAAGCATGTCATTCTTATTTAAAATTCGGGTTTTGTCCATATAAACGAATGAAGAAAAAACTAGCGAGCACTACAAAGCTGTCGTCAGATGCTTCAGCAATAGTTGCTAATGAGCGCCAAGCCTTACGAACGTACGAACGAAAGTCCGTAAAAACAAACGATTTGCCGTTAGCAGATGTTCAACATTGCTTAGTTAGTAGTTGTAAATGTAAGCGTATGTGTTGTAACAGTTACCAAATACAAATATTTCTGAATTCGTTAATCCGATAAAGTAAATGTTACAATACAACAGTAACAACACCAGTACGTAGCTCAGTACAGCCACAAAGTAATACAGCTCAGCAAAGCAGTGTCAGATATTCTACCTCCAAGCGTAGTGTGCAAGCTGCACTGTGTTTAGGTTTGAAGGGCACTGTAGCAATTGAAATTACTGGGCGAAAGAGACTTTATATAAACTAGCTATTAAGGTTCAATGTATCTACTTATATTTTGACATGCCAATATTATGCAATGTAACGCTATGGTTAATAAATGAATATCTGAATATCTGACTTCTGTCGACAACTAGCCTCTAGCTCTTTGACAGGCCTTCACCATATTCTGTCGATATTAGCTCATGCAGATTTATTATTGCAGATGGTGGGTAACGTGGTTGTGTTTGTGTGCGTAAACATCGTCGGCGCTCTGATGCACTCGCTGATGGAGACTGCGCAGCGGCGCGCGTTCCTCGACACCAGGAACTGTATAGCAGCTAGACTCGATATGGAGGACGAGAATGAGAAATTGGTACGTATTTGTTATCTCCTGTTCTTGTAAGTTTATGTCTTCTTCTTCTTCGTTTATGGACTCTGTGGCATATTTGCCGTAATTTCGCCAGTGTCAACAAACAAAATATTGAGAGAAATGGCGGCGCCGGCGTTTCTTTTTACAAACCAACATTACCCCTCCATTTAAATTATTTACACTTGTGCTAAACATACAAGTTAGATTGGATAAACTGCCACCAAATTTACGCAATAAAACTCAAAATAACACGAGAAAAATGATAGCCAAAAAATTTTTTTATGACAGCAAGTGACAAGACGCTCACTTATTCAAATACAGTTTACATAAAACATTGTACAGCTTTATTGCTTAGCATACACCAAGTTTTTTCTAAAAAATAATAAATTCTTCTCTTGCTCAGTTCCAATTAGAGTCGACGCGACGTCTATGTATAATTGGAACTCAGAGTAAAGTGCTAATTTTCTAAAAATCTATGGACGTTATTAAGGGCACATTATAGCGTTATTCACGGTTTTTAATCTACTTTATTAAATACTAGCGACCCGCTCCGGCTTCGCACGGGTGTTTAAGCTACATATTGAACTTCCTTTTGGATCACTCTATCTATTGTTGAAAATTGCATATAAATCCGTTGCATAGTTTAAAAAATTTAAGCGTAGGGAAAGACGGTGGAGAGCGACTACATTTTACTATGTAAAGATTAAGTTATTAAATAAATAATAAATAATGCTGGACAACCCACACAGCATCATCTAGCCCCAAGTAAGCAGAGCTTGTGTTATGGGTACTAGATGACTGATATACACACGACGGATCTCGGCCGTCGTGAAGTTAGCCGTTTCGATACGCAATAGAGCTTTTTCAAACTAAATTGTCATTGCGCATCACAAACTGCTAACTTTACGTAGGCCTAGATCCGCTGTGCGAACTATACTTAATACAAATACAATACATAGATAGATATTTTTTTTATACATAGAAAATACCCGGTAGAAAATTCTTGGGTCGAACGGTTAGCACTCCCCAGAACACGCGGAACAAATATTTGCAGATCGTACAAACATTTGTTCCAAGGCGGAAATCAAACCCTCCTGCGTCGCAGGCGGACCTTCGCCCGCCGCGCCACATCGGTCGTCAAATTGGCACCATGTTATTAATGAAATATAAAAATAACTTAGTTTAGGTTTAATTCCGCTTTCTAAGAACCGTAGAATTAACAAAAGCTTTAATTTTCTCAGACGTCTTCAAATAATCACTCTAGTGGGTATAGAATTACTCCTATCGCTATGTCAACTCTGGAGCTCTTGATTAAGATCTGCAAATCGGATTATTATTCGTATATTCTCGTCATAATGAAAAAAACCTATACGATTAGGTTTATAACATTTTATAATACAATTTGCGCACAGAGTAATACTTTGCGTTAACTTACGCGATAATTATAGTTATTTTTTTTAGTACCTAAAGCTGGCGACCTATTTCTGTGTCAACATAACATAGATGCCTTATCTGGATCGGACAAAACAAAACACAACTTCAAATAAAAAACGTCGATCCGCGTGCGAATTTCCACAGATTTATCGCAAGCCGAGATCGAGATTTTTTCAGCAAGTATATTCAATAATTCAGACTTATTTAATTAGAAGCTTTGACGTTTATAAATAAGCTAAATTTTACTCAATAAGCCTCCGGCAGTGGAATAAAATTTTGTCGAATGCCTTAGAAGTAATATTCGTCCAATACCCGGTGATGACTGCCGAAGTGCCAACACGACACGCGTGTGACCCTAGACTGCCTAAAGCCTTGACTCATTCGTTACCAGTAAAACTAAAGGACCAATTTCATAGTGGCCTAGGTCTTTGTACCACCATAGAAAAATTGGAAAAAAATATAAGGCTAACAATAATAAATAAATAATAAATAATGATGGACAATCCACACAGCATCATCTAGCCCCAAGGTAAGCTGCTGCTACACAGAGCTGTATTATGGGTACTAGATGACTGATATATACTTAATACAATACAATACATAGATAGATATTTTTTATTATGTATAGAAAACACCCAGAACACTCGGAACAAATATTTGTAGATCGTACAAACCTTTGACCCGAGGCGGGAATCGAACCCGCAACCTTTGCGTCGCAGGCGGACCTGCGCCCGCTGCTCCACATCGGTCGTCACAAACAATAACAAACAATTTTATTTTTAAGTAGACAAACAAAGTTCTAAAGGAAATAAAATATTGTGTTGAGTTTTATAAAACGGGAACACTAGAGGTCCGCGATGACAGTTATTAGCAATGATCACGTGACGCATCTTGACTTTGACGGTACCTAATAACCCAGTTGTTCGGTAAACCCGCCATGTTGTTTTGCATTGTGTTGCAGTCTTTTACAAAGATAAACTTACTTTAGATTGTGAAAGAAGCCAAAATAAAATAAATAAACAGTAATAAACGGTTTCTTTAATGATTATTTATTTATCTAGACCCCTACAAAGGACTAAGGCCCGGCTAAATGCGTGAAACAACTCCTTTCCCTATTCCTATCCAATAGCTGAATTTCTTGAGAATAATATAAGTTCTACTTGCTTATATAAATAACATTTATTCACGAAGAAAGTTTCACGGAGCTAATATTATTTTAATAATCAAATACGTTTTCTACATTTTATTACATCTGGGAAATTCTCTCACGAAATTGGGACAAACAACTTTCCATTTGGAAAGAGAAGAGTATTTTTGACAGGTCTGGATTTGGGGACCCTAATCCTTTTTAGGGTTGGGCCCTAAAGAGGAAAATAACGGAGCCTTATAGGCTCGCTGTGTCGGTCTGTCCATCAAAACCCTTTATCTCAGGAATGACTGAAGGTATCAGCTTGAATATTGCAAAAAATGGCTGTAACTGTAACGTAACCTCATATTGCTGTAATAAATGAAAAGGAAAAAGAACAGGGGCCTTACTCTTGAACGCGATCGGTATTGAACAATTATTGGAATATGACATTTCGTACTTTGACAGCAAACCAAGCGCCAAATATGTCCTTGTTTTCAAGAGTACAATTTTTTTCAGACGTTATTAGAAATTGAGATTGGATCGGAATTGTCATTGGAGTCAAGAGTAAGGCAACAGGTCTGCAATACCTTAAAATGACCACCATAAAATAAATGATCAAACATAATTGTAAGCAAAAGTGGTAAATCTGATTAGTAGCAAGGGGCCTTTGTCTATCGCTACGGGAAAACAGGTAAAGGTGTTATAACATGTGAAATAAGGTTCTATCTATCCATTATTTAACAAAACACAGGGAATAGTCATTCTGTCATTTGAACTCTGCAACCGTACATACTCGAAGTTCAGGGTCGACCGATGTGGCACGGCGGGCGAAAGTCGGCCTGCGACGAAGGAGGTTTCAGATTTGATTTCCGCCTTGTATAATAAAAAAAATATGTATGTGTATTGTATTAAGTATATAAGCCATCTAGTATCTACCCATAACCACAGAGCCATAACACAAGCTCTGCTTAGCTTGGAGTTAGATGATGCTGTGGATTGTCCAGCATTATAAAAAAAAAGCGAAAGCGTAGGTATGTAAAATTAGCCTTATCCACTACTTTCAGCCATTTGTAAAAATAAAACATTTGAAATAATGGACTTCGAGCATAAAATTGCTTTACTAGATCAGCAGATACTTGTACTACAGTGCAGCACGTTGAACTTGAGTATGCGGTTGTTGTACTGTTGTTGTTTAGTTCGCAAAACACCTAGTTTTGTAATGATGCATCACCATGAGTCGATGCGGTATTCCGCTTGTGTGGCGGGAAATCCATGCAGTGAATCATGACACGCATCATTTAAAACACCTGTTTTGGCTTCAACGCATGATCCTAACCACTAATTAGTATAAATAATATACTAACTCGTTAGTCCTGCCCCCTAACCAGGGTTCGTGTTATTCAGTGTCGTGAGTATCAGAAACTACTAGGGATAGAGCAATACCCGAAACAAATATTCGCAAATCATCCAAGCATTTCACTTATCGGAAATCGCTCCGCAATCTTTCACTTTTGCCACATACCCAATGCGGTCTCGATACAGAGATATATGAATATTACTTTCATTTATTGATCTAATATCATCCAGGAACGACTACTGCTTTCGGTGCTGCCACAACACGTCGCCATGGAAATGAAGAACGACATCATCTCTCCAGTCGAAGGCCAGTTCCACAAGATCTACATCCAAAAGCACGAGCAAGTCAGGTAAGGACCAAAATAAACTGGCTATTAAATACTATAATACGTTTAGAAAGCGCCTTGTCGTGTTATGGTGCCATATTGGTGACTGCGTTTTGTATTGACTGACACAGCTTTGGCCGAACTCCAAATCGGATTAGGCGCTCTCTCGTTCAATACCTTGTTGGTGACTCACTCATCTCATCACCTGCCAGGTTAAATTAAAATGTGAGTGAGTGTTTAAGGATAATGGCGCAAGATAACAACAATTTACTATTTTGGTGGTTGAACAATGTTAAGGATAAGTTTGTAATCACAATGGTTCGTAGGAACCTTTCTTCATGGAGATTGATAACACGAGTAAAGTCACAGGCGAATAAATAGTAGTTCAAAATTGCGAAAACAACAAAAACAAAAATATTTTTTCAAATTGAGAACGAGGTAAATTGCGAATAAAACCAAAAAAGGATGATTTTATTAAAATTGTAGCGATTATTATATAAAATGCATTAATACTGCATACAAATAGCCTGATTTGGATTTGACTTTGATAAAAATATTCAGTAAAAGGAAGTAAGTAGGTACAGTTTCTAGGACAAAAACGATGACCAAGGATTATTTGTACAATAATAACTTTACGAGATGAAACATCGTAAGAAAAGTGATACATTACATGACATAAAACTGTTGTTTTATGTCATGTAATGTATCACTTTTAACTGTTGTTACATCGTAGACTTTAGGCTCTGTGCTTTAGGTGATTCGACGATCTAAGAAACACTTTTATTTTTAACCTCATACGAAAAAGATATAAGTTTGTAGTGACCTTTTCGTGTACCTATGTGACCTTTTCGGGTTAACATGTGTTATTTGCAAAACTTAGATGTACTCATCAGGATAAAAGTGTATAAAGGTTTGCATATTATATTGTACGCTAGGGATTGCTGAACTTATACATATATTAGAATGACTGAGAAAGTACCAGTGACATGAGAAGTTTATATTCGAACTTTAAGTTCACGGCAAATGATCCTGTGATTTATTCATTGGCACGTCCGCCTTGATTTATTAGGGTTACCGTGTCGAAGGTGAAAAACGGAAGGGTTTCCGCCAATCTATCTAATGTTATCAGATAGACCGCAAATTAATTGACGATTACTTTAGCTTTAAAACTCTTTTAATTAAGATTAGGTTGTTATGATAGTACGAGAGTCTTATTAGGTACCTAACCTACTATAATAACATTTTTGACGTAGCTGGCTAAGTTCTTCATAACATAACAGTTCAACGAAGATAAGCACTGTTACGCGTAGTATTTTGATGTGTGACCGCCAGTGGCAATTTCAACTGAGCTCTTCCGTGCTTCGGAGTGCACGTTAAGCTGTCGGTCCCGGTTTTTTTTTAAAGTTAGGCTATGACGAAGGTCTTCAGGTGGCCAATTAACTTCGTCACTAGAAACTATAATACTGATTAATACGAACTTGAACTAGAGGCTACTGATTCACACGAACTTAATTACATTGCCTGTTTAAATGCTGTATTTAGTAGGCAGTGGGCAGTCTCATTCGTTATTTATATTTAAGGTAAGGGTTGTAAGGGGAACTTGCAACTAAAGTTTAAGTTAATTGGTTCAACCTTGTTTTTTTTTACGATTTGTTTTGGTCATGCGATAAAATCAATTCAAGATTGAACTGTTGCTTGTGCGATTCGTGGTTAATGAGCAAGACGTTTTCACTAGTTCTGAGACATGTGTCGTGTCTTGTGAGACATGTGTCGCCCTCTAGACATGTCGCCAAATACATTTTACTTAAACTCGTCGTTCGCTACTTACCAAACAGCTTTAAATAAATCTGGACATAAGCCTAAAAGACTTACTAAAGACTTGATTAGGAGTAGACTTTATCAACGTGTGGGTCTCAGACATAGTGCTTAATCTTATACTAGACTATTTATAAAGGCGACCAAGATATTTATTACCTAGACTAGACTAAACAAAATTTAAAATCATAAGTAGATCGCGTCTTCAGCAAAAGCACAACCTCGCGGTATGCCAGCGAGCTATGGGACGCAGTCTGTTGGGAGTTAAATTGACTGACAGAATAAGAAACTCTACACTGCGAGATCGAACCAAGATCTTCGACGTACCAAAAAAGTCTACTCAGCTGAAATGGGATTGGGCCGGCCACGTCAGTCTGCCGTATGTCTGACGATCTATGGGCTAAAACCACAACTGAATAGGTGCCTAACGCAAGACGTCCGCGCGGCAGACCACCACGGAGATGGCTTGACGTCTTGGATGTGCATCAACCAGACTGGCCCACTGCAGCAAGGGACAGAGAAAACTGGAAAAAAGGGAGGGAGGCCTTTGCCTTGCAGTGGGACAATATAGGCTAAAAATAATAATAAGTAGATCGCCTGATTTAAAACACAGTTCAAAGAGACGACTTTGGTGGCGCGGTGGGCGATTGCTCGGTTTAGAAGCCAGAGGTTGCGGGTTCGATCCTCGACATAATGATTGCCGCCATCGTTTTCTTCGTCGCCCAAGGCAAAGGCTTCTTTTTCGAATTGTCGCGACAATCAAACTATTACACTTGACACTGGCTAAATTGTGGCAAATAAGCACAGAGTCCATAAACGAAGAAGAAGAACATAAACATTAAATTTTGACAGGGCCAGTATGCAAACAGCCTTATTTTAATGCCTTGATGACCTGCCTGATTACAGTAATATAGTGACCAAAAGTGTAGTGTAGTGTGGCTCTTGGATACGCCCAAAGTAATGACAGTCGGGCTATCACCCACGGACGGAACGTTAAGCGTACTCATTAAGATTAACTGCTACCACTAATTACTTACAATACAGCTTCTAATTACCGAGTTTAACAAGCAGCTTGCCTACATTAAGAGTGTTGCACGACAAAGTAGTTAGGCACTGTTAAGTGTCAATATTATGCCATAACAGTAGCTGGCGAACTGCCGTAGCTTGTATGATATTTTTATTTTTGTAATAACTTTATGTGACCATGCCCGGTTTCGAACGAGTGTTTGAACTATACGTACCTTCCTCTTGAATCTATCTATTGATGAAAACCGCATTAAAATCCGTTTTTCAAAGATCTAAGCGTAACATAAGCATGCATACGCTTATTTAAGAGTAGTAGAGTTCTTTGTGATAGAGCTCGTCCGGGGAAAGACTACCACCATACCTATTTCTGCCGCCAAGCAGTAATGCTCGCATTGCTGTGTTCCGGTGTAAAGGGTATGGTTTACGGTGAAATTACTGGCACATGAGGCTTTCGATCTTAGCCTCAAGGTGGCAACCCGCGAGTGATACCTCTGGTATTGCAAGCGTCCATAGGCTGCAGTAACCGCTTACCATCTTGTGGGCCGTACGCTTGGTTGCCACTTCAGTTGTATAAAAAAAAATATATACGCTTAGTTTTTATAATATTTGCAAAATTTTATCGCGTTATTACCTTTTTACATAAGCTTATTATACAAATAAACAGAGCGACAGCGGGCGGGAAGCGATTTTGTTTATACCACGTACAGATAATGTAAAGAGTCTTAGCAAGTGTCTTGCCTTGAGACGAAAAGTCACCATGGTCTCGTAAATTAGCAGACATTCTGACCTTTTAATCAAGACCACAATGATGCATGAATTACTCTTTTTAAAACCACACCGCTGTCCTGCTCTGTTTGTGACATTGTACCTATAAGTGTATGTGACATACTCGTGTGAGTGTATGCGAGAGGCATTATTTTACGTACATTTTATTGACGATCTCGGCGGCGCGGCGCAGTTGTCTAATTTCCGTTTTGGGACTAATTATGCACGATCTGCAAATATTTGTTCGAATCTAGGTGTCGTAGTTTCTGATACCCTATCTATGTGTCAAGTTAAATGTGTTATATTATGTATTATTCGAAGCGTGACCAAACCCGAACTGATGGTACATTTTTAATGGGTTTACGAGATATAAGTCGAAGTCGAAGTCACTTTTTTTTTAATAAATAGCACTTTATTGAGGACACAAGTAGTACAAAAGTTACTTAGGTGTAAACAATAAATTCAGTGTTAGATGAATGTATGGTATCCACGGTGTACGTATAGTACGCGTGTTTCTCGAAAATATGTTTCTTCTTGTAAATTTTTGATAAGAGCAAGCTACAGTTTAGTGCCGAGATAATAAAAGAAAGAGAAAGAATAAACACATTTATTAGTGATGGCATGTCATACATCATTCATGCCCTAACCATGCAGCACTACAATTAATTAGTGCAAAAAACTGTAGTGGTAGTTTTTCCTCGCGAGAACAGTTTGTCACGTACTGGAATAATTTTGCGTGGGCAGGCAATGCGCGAATATTTAGAACAGCTATGAAAATATTTACGTAAGCCCAATTTAAACATCATCTCATTTTATTCAGTCTGAAATAAGTTTTCCATCAAGGTAGCGAACCTCATTTCAGGTAAGCCACGTTATTATCCTCTATTTATTTTCAGTTAGAACGAAAAGCATTTTCAGGATAAATGTTAGAAAATGAATTCTCATTTTCATTGACTAACATTACAACTAGTGGAACGCCGACGATTTTGTTCGCGTTGAACTTTTCTTTTATTCAACCTTTTACTTTCTATTGCATTATCTGCACACCCACCGTAAGCGTCGCCACGCCAGACAGACTGAAAAATGAGTTTAAAAAAATATATTGAATGAAACTAACCTCATTCTACGTTAATGAAACAACAAATCTAAATCAAAGGTAGAAGAAATAAATAGTTATAGGCTTCTTTGTGGGCTTCTCCATAAAACAAAAAATAACAAAACACCAAAATCTGCACAAAACATTTTTTTTAACCGACGAAAAAACGGAGACTGTCCTCAAGTAAACGCGTTCTTTCAGAATTTGTTTATCGAGAATATTTTCATTTGCCATTCAGTTTCAACAAAAGTTCAAAGTTTCATGTCTCTTTCACAGAAACTGAGATTAATAACAATTATAAAGACCAAATTTGCATAAAAATAGCACAATCGCCAAATATTGTGGGTCTCTCAGACAGACTGTTTTAATTATGCTGTGCGAACGATTGTATATTCAGTTCTAAAGTACCTACTACTGTACAGTTTAAGCAGGTATAATAGTGCGGTAGCGATACTACCCATGAGTTGATTAAATCATTCGTTTTATTACGTACTATACATTTTATTACACGTAATCAGGGTTCCTTTTATTGAAAGAAATAAACTCTCTTCTACGTAGTATTCCAGACTACTGCTTCTGTTTTTATGTGCCACTATTCCTTAAACGTTTCCTGCATTTAGTTTGACAGTTGTTCTATGATTTATGGTTCGTGGGGTTACCAGTAAGCCAAATAAAGCATTTACCCCACCAGGCAGCAGGGGGGCGTAGCCGGTAATAAAAAAATAAAATTTAAATTCTACGGAACCATTTTCGACTTGAAGCGCTCATTGGTTTTAGCTATAGCCACGGATAGCAATCTGAGTTATTTAATATGTTTTATTTAAGTTCAATTATTTTTATAGGTCAACAGGATATTAATAATTTGATAATAATTAATTTCTAAACGAATAAAAATGTCATAAAAACTACGAAAACTAATAACACGGCACAGTATGGTGTATAAAAACCAAGGAGTATTTTCGTAGCTGGTAATAATACTATGTACGTTCATTGACATCTGTCGAGACCTTGTAAGCTGTAGACAACTCCGATAGTCGTCTATTATCGCGTATAAATACATTCTGATGAGTGCATCCATCTTGGTACTCCATTAGGAACATAGTTACTGTCTCCTAATTTGTGCAATTACTTGTTCTCCTAGATAGCGTTCTGGGAAGATCTCAAGATACTTTGAAACGTATATGATTTCTTGTCAGTCAAGTTACGGTCAAGATTTATACTTTATTGTTGTTTTGTATCTTACTCGTATAAAATCGTTACGTTACTTACTTACTGACCGACTGAGTGGTTGACTAACAATCAACGCACAGCCAGCACGGGTTAGTACATAAAGAGTACAGTTTTTGAGATCTAAATCTCTTTTTTACAGGAAGAGTTTTCCAAAATTCATCCCCCTTGAATGAATTGCAGGGAGTACTGGTTATAATATTTTTATTATAAGTGTGATATATTATAAATTATAATTAAATCAATTATATCACACTAATAATAATAATGAAGGAAGAGGCATTCGGGCGGCCTAGAAACTCTGTCACCAGAGTTGGCCACTGACTCATACGGACTTACTTAATGAAATAAACTTAATACTTTTTTTTTAAATATATATTTTTAGAAAGAACCTTTATAATGAATACTAAACTTTGTTAATACCTTTGTATATTAGAAGCATTAGAAATAAAGGCTATTTTATTTATTTTATTTTATTTTATTTATATTAGCTGACATACTTTTTATCCTGGTACAACGCTAGTAAAGCCGTGGGCGGCAGCTAGCTAAATATAATGAGGGTCAAAGGGTAGTAGGTAGGTACTTATGTAGATTGTTATTACAATAAGGGCCTCTTTCACCATCTGAGAGTGAGCCGGTTCAGTTAACCGGCAATATGCCTACTTGACACTTACTCGTGTTCGTGAAATAGGCCCTTATTGTTTTAGGTCGAACAGCTTAGCAATTAAAGTTACTGTTTACAATGACGCAGTGTATTTATCGGATCAATCGCTTTTACGACGCATTGTTAAATTTATCATTGCTCAATTAGACACCACTTCAAACGAATTGTTGTGTGTAGCATTCTCACGTAAATGCCTGAGAGTTTGGATCGTCTCGCAATTTATTGAGCAATCAAATCTCAATAATACCACAGAGTCTGTGATAATACCTACCAGATTACCAGAATCTACTTGCAGCAATGTCTTGTCCGATTTATAAAGAATTTAAAACAAATATAAACCAAAACCTAAGCACAATAATGTAATTATGTACCGTCTGGTAGTGTTTTGGATCAGTCGAGCTATCTATAGGTCGTTTGTAACGGTCTTTAGGTGGCTCAACTGTTTCGTATATGTATTTTGTATATTTTGTAATGTAATGTAATTATGTAGGTATATATTTTATTTTGTTTAATAAATTTCATTATGTACATATTTTAATTTGTTAATAAAAAGCACAATAAAATACTTTCGTAGTTTGTAAAACACTACAATACAGAACCACGGGCAAACGGTAGTTTGATTTGCCCGTGGTTCGATTGATATGACCAATAGGCTAAAAACAATGCTTATGGATCGACCAGTAGAACTCCGCTATCGCACCATGGGCTAAAAACTTTGTAAATTTTTTTTTGTTGTTGTTTATCTGTGAATGTAGGCTTAACATTTTATTTAGTACGCGTTGCATTATTTTAAAAGATTGATAATGACTTCAAACTTTTTTCAACGTTAAATTCAGCCAAGCTGGTTTCGCTCGTCAGTCAGTGCCCTCGATGTCTTGGTGCGATTAATTGAGTAGTTCCGTCGTTGTCTCAGCTACTGTATTTTTTTTTATCTGAAATCTCTTCGAATCTTTTCGAATTTAATAAAGCTTCTCCTTAATATAAAAATGCATTATTTAAGTCTCTACCTGTCGTGGAAAGTTCTTTCCGTTAGAATAAAATACCAGCATGCAGCTTTGGATACTGAGAAGGTATTATTTATACATCCTTTCTAGATTTTCATCTCTGCAACTTTTTATTGAGAGAGACTGACTTTTTTACGTTATTTTAAATTAGATGCGGATATTTTTTACACAGCACCCAAACTAATCAAATACTGTACTATGGGAACCAGATAACTGATAGAATACACGCATACGTTATTTTTGTAAATTAATAATTACATAAAACTCCCAGACCTGGCACAAATATTTGGATATCATGCAAACATTTGTCCCGCAGCGGATCGAACCTGTTACCTCTCGCCCATAGCGCCACCGAGGATATAAGGTTATCAGCTGTTTAGTTCTGTTTTTATTCATCCAATAGCAAGAGATGTCAATACCAATAACATTAACTTTTGAGCGATCTTTATAAGTAACTGTGTGGATTGCTAACAAGCTGTGTGGATTGTCCATCATTATTTATTATTCATTTATTTAACTAGCGGACCTGCCCAGGCTTCGTACGGGTGCTATAAACCATCCTCTTCATCATGACAACCTTCAAATGTTCTCACTGCTGGGACACTGGCCTACTCTCGGGCGAGAGTGATTAGGTCTTAATCCACCACGCGGACCCAATGCGGATTGGTGGATGGCACACGTCTTTCGAATTTTCAGTTCTTGGACGTGCCGGTTTCCTCGCGTTGTTGTCCTTCACCGTATGAGAGCACTGGCATTGCGCACATAAATTTTTCGAACAGAAAAATTCATTGGTGCACGACCGGTTTTGAACCCACGACCTTAGGATCGGAAGGCGGGGTCACTACCACTAGACCACCGGTGCTCTTAACAGGTCTTAGAAGCTTATATAAGTCTTATAACTACATCTTGACTTGACTAGATAGCAGATTTGACTACATCGCATTCCTACTAAATCATTAATAGCCGCGTACCCACCTAGCGCACAGGCTCGCGCGGCAGCCTCGCGAGCCAAATGCCTCGGCTGGTGTGGACGTGCCTCGGCCTGCCTCGGGCGCGCGTTTGCTCGACCGAGCACGGCTCGGCCCCGAGCCATCTGTTGTCGGTAAACTTGACGCGCTCAAAGGTGCCTCAGTGAGCGCTGTGCGTTAGGTGGGGACGGTTATGTTTTGGCTCGCGCGCGAAGCTACTTCAAGTTTTGTCTCTTGCCGTGTTTTTATTTTGTAATTTTGATATCATGGGCAGTCAGGAGGAGTCCATTCGCTTAATACAACTGTACAGCACGTACAATGCGCTTTGGGACCCCAAAGAAGCGTCTAGGTTTTTTCTTGATACGTGACTGTTTTCGTTTCTTTAAACAATAAGCAGCTAGGAAAATAGCTGCAGCTGAAAATACACGACTGTCCATTACGAATACTCGCGGACTTATGATGGCTCAGCCTGCCTCGCGAGGCGGCCTCGTGTAAATTGAACAAAACTACTGAGGCTGCCGCGGGAGCCATCGCTCGCGATCCGGACACCGAGGCTGCCGCGCGAGCCTGTGCGCTAGGTGGGTACGCGGCTAATGACTATGGAGTTCTTTGTGAAAGAGCTCGAGCTCATCCGAATAAGTATTACCGACATTCTTATTTCTGCCGCCAAACAGTAATGCTTGCATTCCTGTGTTCCGAATCGAAAGGTATGGTCCCGGGGAAATTACAGGAATACTTTCGATCTTAGGATGACAACGCGCGAACAATACCTCTGGTATTGCAAGCGTCTACAGGCTACGGTACCTTTCCACTGGCGACCAGATCGGGGCTGTTGATGTAATAAAAAAATTCACGCCCAAAGTAGCGAGCGTCACACTAGTTTAATTTTAAGCATAAGATTTATTAGTTATTCGAATGAGTCATTTTATGCTTGTTAATTCCTTGTCTGTTTGCTCGTGCTCGTTACATTGTGTTTGCTCTGCCTGTATTTCCATAAACACGAATCATCGTGTTTGCTGTTCTTGTTTATATGAAGAACTGGTACTGGCATGTTTAATTTATCTCCCGGTCAAACAAGCTTTGTTTTCTTACGTATACGCGACTCTATTCAGTTTAAGTGATGCTCAAGCTCTGTAATTTCATGCTTTATTGCTTCACAGAAGCTCAATGTTCTACGTGGTCTCTTTGAGTAACCACTAACCAGTTATGTGTTGACATGACATATACGTTGACTAGTAGGAATGGCTTTTACTTTAAAAAAGTTTCTAAAATTAATGACTGACAAACGGAGACTAGCTTGAAATAAATAGTGCTGAAAATAAACCCCCTGACAAGTATCTATGTTATTGTTCTTGGGTTGTATCGCGTAGGTACCGTACATGCCAAATGCAATAATATTAACGTGAAATATGATACGAGTAGCTTACCTATTGAAGGTTTGCAATATTTTAAAATATTATGAGTGCTTTTAACTGCTCAATATTTCATCTCATCTATGAAATATAGCTTACATTAATTCAGGTAATAGCTTCGTTCAATACAATTTCTATCAGCATTTTCGTACAATATATCTGTCAGTATCGTCTGCTTTGTTTGTTGCTTCGTCGTCGGCGTCTCAAGTGCAGCGATATCTTTTGTTTGCCTTTTAGCGCCTTTCCGTGTTCTCTGCATAGTAGCTTTTAATTCTATAAGAATAAGAGTCGTTTTATTTCTGTTCTATTCGCCTTTGTGCTATCGAACGAGTCTTGACTTGAAGCGAATATTAATCACAACCCGAGAACTTAGAACAGAAGATTCAACTTTGATTGGGTAGACTTGTTATGTTCTTGAGCAGGTACGAGTAGGTAAGGTACCTGCCACGCACTAACCACGGTACGTGTATTTATTAAAACATATTTAGCATCGTTCGCTACTAACGTGTACTTGATGTTACGTGTTGAAATCTTAAGTGAATTGTTTGTTAGTAACATATACTAATACTAGATTAAGTTATCTTCTTCTCAAATCTAGAGTTGGTAAATTTTCATACGTTTTGTACAATTAAGCAAGTACACGTCATTATCATTATTTTAGTACGAGTAGTAGTTTGCTGTGCAACCATCGAACGCGATCGCAGGCGGTTCTGATGAAGAGAAGCTTCTGAATAGCTTCGAAAAGTCAGCATAAAGGAAAAACAAACAATTTTTTTTATTACACGAAGTTGCAGGCACCAGCTAGTCTATACTAATATTATAATGAGAGAAGATTTGTATTTTTATATTTTTGTTTGTTACGAATTAACTCAAAAACTACTGGTCTGATTTAAAAAAATATTTCACCATTAGAATGCTACATAAACCCAGAGCAACATAGGCTATATTTATTACTAGCGACCCGCCCCGGCTTCGCACGGATTTGGTTTCATTGCATCCGCGCGAAGCTGGAACGGACTGCTAGTATGTTATAAAACACAATGACATGTAGAGCGACAATAAGCCAAAAACGCATCGAAACCTATCTAACCGAAACTATCCCCATTATGCGGTTTGAATATCAATTAAATTTTTATTTCTAGTAGATTTGAGCATAAAACAATTTTATGACATCCCACCATACCATCATCACACTCTAGCGGAAAAATAAAACTATGAGCATCTCTTGCTCTCTCTCGGTATTTATAAATGTCATAAAAAATAATATTATCGGCAAAATTATGTACCCATTATCTTGGCACACTTGGCTTACTCTCGAGAGTGATTGGGTCTTACTACGCGATCCCATGATAAATGGCATGCGTCTTTCGAATCGTTAGTTATTGGACATGATGTTTACTTTCATCGTTTGAGAGCATTGACATTATTTGAACATTTTTTGAACAAACATCTGCTAATAAATTTGTGGGTTCCGAAACTTATTAGATTTTTCATTTATAAACAGGAGAGGTTTACTTTACGAGTCGAGTGCTCTACAAAGTAAATACTCTAGTAAAACTCTGGTATCCTGAAACTAATTATGTAGACACTTCTTACCTAGTTAATTAATTTGCCGTGCAACTGGTTCTTTTGGTGTAGTATTTTGCTCATTATTTCTTTAGGTCGAAGGCCAAGGCACAGTCTATAAATCAAGGCAAGGATCATAAACTAATCGTAAAAAAATACAATAGCATTGACGCAGAATGACTAATTAACTTGGACACTTTGAGTGTTCAAATATATCTTTATTTCTAACTAGCTGACTCGCACGGTCTCACTCGCGTTATTATTCAATACTTTCTCATTGTTTAAATTAAACCTTCCCTGGACTTCTAAAATTAGCCAAATCGTTCCAGCCATTTTAGAATTTCAACAAGACTTTGCAGTTCATTTATAATATGTATGTACCAGTTGACCCGCGCGGTTTCACTCGCGTTTTTTTTTGGCATTTTTTTTATAATCCCATAGACACAAACATTTCAAGTCCAAAATCAGACAAATCTGTCGATCCGTTATCGAGTTTTAGCGAGCCTTCTTCTATTTAAAGTGCCTTTCCATGTCATCCTTTTAAAATTGTCTTTGTCTAGAGCTAGTCTAAACAGTTGTTCCACTTTCACAATTCCTGTCCACTGTCTGATGTTACGAAGCCAGGAAGTTCTTCTCCTACCGACACCACTTTTACCAATTAGCTAGCCCATCATAATAAGCTGGAGCAGGTGATAACGCTCATGCTGTAGCACATTTAATAAGTAGGCTTTATAGATAGCACGAGATTGGGCTTCAAATAACCTTGTTAGCGAGCCTAACACACATCAATCATTTATATATTTATGAAGAAGAAGAAGAATAAGAAATAAAATAATAATAAAAAACTACAAAACAGATGACCGATGTAGCGCAGCCCGCAGCGGGCCAAGGTCCGCCTGCAGGAGATTGCAGGTTCGATTCCCGCCTTGGGTCAAATGTTTGTACGATCTGCAAATATTTGTTCCGGGTGTTCTAATCTAGGTATAATAAAAAATATCTACTTATCTATGTATTGTACCTTATCAGTCATCTAGTACTCATAACACAAGCTCTGCTTAGCTTCGGGCTAGATGATGCTGTGTTGATTGTCCAGCATTATTTATAACTAGCAGTCCGTCCCAGCTTCGCACGGGTGCTCGTGCGAAGCCGGGGCGGGTCGCTAGTATAAAATACAGCCTATGTTACTCAGGGATAATGTAGCATTCGAATGGTGAAATAATTTTTGAAATCGGACCAGTAGTTTTCGAGTTTATTCATAACATACAAAAATACAAATCTTCTTTCTTTATAATATTAGTATAGAAGTATAGAAGTATAGATATAGATAAGAAGAAAATAATAAAAGGATAAATCACCAGTAGGTTAGGTACCATTGTATTTTCAGAATCATAGTCTGTTTCAATTTTCGGGGGTAGTCTTTTTACGCCCTGTATTGTAAGTAATTATGTGCCAATAGGTAGGTACTTGCACGATTGATTTATGTTACCCCAGTATTTAATACTTTGGCGTATTTCCAACCAGTGATTATTCCACATCACTTCCACTCCCACAAATCACAAAATATTACCTAAATATTTAGAACTAAACTCTAATATTGTGTGTTTACGTAACGAACACAACATAGGAAAGTCTTCTAGTCGATGGAATGAGTGCTTACCCGTTCGACCCAATAATTTTCTACCCAATTGGTATTTGCTCCGTTCGACCCAAAACATTAGGTTCCCTTTCTACCCACACCTACGTTATATCGTTGAAAGGATTAAAAAAACCGTTGTGGACTATTTAGAGATGTCCAATAACTTCGTACACCTATTTGAGAACGATGATGATGACCGTAATAACAACACGCCAAACATCCACTCACATATGTAAAAAACACGAGTCGTCCTCGTGTATAGTTCGCACAGCGGATCTAGGCTTCCGTGAAGTTAGCCGTTTGTGATGCGCGAAGACAATTTAGTTTGAAAAAGCTCCATTGCGTATTGAAACGGCTAATTTCACGACGGCCGAGATCCGTTGTGAGAACTTAAATGAGCTGTTACTATTCCATCTATCCATCAAATCAGTTCAGATTTTATAGACTGATTGATCCACAAAATCAACATACATAATATCCAAACTTAAAATTTATAACATTATTAGGATGTTAGTACGGTATGATATATGGAGTATTATAATATATATATATATATATTTTTTAATAGTAGGTATGTACATAATAATTGTATTTATTTTTATATTATTTAAATTACATTTAAGTTTACTGTTATTTAGTTAAATATGCACCACCGTCTATTTAATGTCTTAACTTATCCAGTCCATCCAAAGGTTGTCTGGAAGAGATCGCTTATTAGCGATAAGTCCGCCCATTGTACCACTTATAAGTTCTATTTTTACTCTGTCTCCACTCTTTTTCTTAGGTGTATGTACAATAAAGATATATTCTATTCTATTCTATTCTATTCTATAAGTATTGAATCACACTTATTATAAATGCGAAAGTTTGGTTGTTTGGATGTTTGTTACTCTATAACTCGACAACCACTAAACCAATTTGGTTAAATTTAAAACATAGATAGATAATGACCGGTAATAGGACATAGGCTACTTTTTATCCCGGAAAAAAGTACGGTTCCCGAGTTCCACGCGAACGAAGTCGCGAACGGCAGCTAGTTATTAATATTATCTTGTCTTATATGTGAGATATGAAATAATTCCTACATGGTAAAAGCACGTGGCCATAGTCACTGGGGAAATAAACCTTGCGGATGATACCACAACACAATCCACACACTCACTTATTCTGCGGATATTGATTCATTGCAATAATGATATATTATAAGAACTAGGGCCATGATTCTCGATTTGCGACCGTAAACTGGGCAACGATTTGTTGGTTGGCCGCTACTCGATGGATGGACCGATGACCGATGATGATCGCAGGAAGTCGGTGGATTGTGAAAGAGGTGCATGGTTGGTAGGGACGCTGGGTAAGATGAAAAAGAATTTCGTGTTGTAGTACCATGTAGGTATGTACTCGTAGTTTCTGATCTGTTACCCACTACATAGAGAATCTTAGTGTGGGGTCAGCTGACTTACCACCTACGGTTCATAAAGTTTCGAAAATACGTCCGTAACTTCGGAACCGAACAAAATAAAAAACCAAGCTCTTAGCTACCTTAGTTTCGTAAAACTTGTTTTACTGTCATGTGCCGTCTTCGGAATTAATGTAATCATCTTAGATTCATCGTATTTCGTTCTATAACTACGAAACAATGTTATATTGTAGACTTGCAGCTAATATCTGTTCTGTGCCTGCAGGCAGGATTGTATGTGCGTGCTATGAGACTGTTGAAATAAACAGAATGGGTGCGTTTGTGTACACAAGAATAATTCGTTTTATGCGCAAACTTCATAATTTTAATATTTGATAGGCAAATAATCTGCCACAAAAAGGTAAATAAAAGAGTGACTGCTGCTAATTTATGTATTTGTTAAGACAAGCTGTCCGGTCCGTGACTTTGTTCGGTCGTGTTTTATGGGACAGGTTAACGAGTACTTGTCCAAATGTCTACCTATCTTTTCCGTACTTAGGAGTCGAGCCAAATTATATTACTAAATTAGAGAACTTTGAAGTCAATAGCAACACGTAAATGTTACAGCTAAAAATTAAAATACGGTAAAATATTTCCAATGTATAATAATAAATAAAACAAACGAACTCTACGGTTTTATTTTTCCTTTCGTTGTGTAACTAACGTGGTTACAACTTGCAAGTTCATTATAATTCCATAAAACACTGTCATTATTATCCGTTTCATATTACTTGTTTGAAGCCCTTCGTTGTCCATTAGGTGTGTCCTCGAATCGATAGAGTGTCGGTGGCGCCTTCTGTTTATCAAATTATGCCGAGTAGCTCATTCATCATTTTGTAATCAAGAGCACTCGTGGAATAGTGATGTTATTGATGTACTTAACAAACAAGAATAGCAACGGTTGGTATCGAGCGGTTACACACAGTGACTTTATGAATAGAAAGGGCATGTGCCTAAACATAGTTTTAGGGGACGTGCCTCTCCTTTCCTAATTCTCAAGAATCAAGATATCTGAAGGGTCAATCATTCCTGGAGATCACAATAATTGTGAGTCGTATACAATTGTATTCCTTTTGTTTCTTTGATTCATTCGTGTGTCAGCACAACCAAAGCTAAATTATACTGACAACCAACGTTCTTGAACTTATGTCGCATTATATAATCGCTATAGCAGTGCCACTGGCACATTCGGTACGTAATGTAAAGGTCATGACGGAAATAGGGCGATGTTGTCTTTAGGATTTATGGTACTGGGATCATGTGGGTTTTTAATACTTTCAACTGTTTCCACAGAAAAAACTCAAGCCTTTACATCAGCTCATTTCATTCGGACACCATCCCATGTGAACGAACCTAATAATTTTACATCGACTATATTTCGTTACAGGCACTATCCTACTATCCCATTTATATTAAAAAGTTACGTTTAGGCAGTTTTGAAGACGATTTTATAAAACGTTTACTTAATTCCATATTAGCAATCTTTTTGCCCAAACTATATGATGTTAGGTGACGCGGGCGCTGTACTACAGGTTTTGGATGAAGTAGACTTGCCCAGAACTGCCAGAACTCATAATCCTCTTAGCTTCTCATAGTGATCCTTGTGATTTTATTGTATATTTTGATATAAAAAAAATAGACTTTGCTTAGCTGACCTAATAAAATAACAACCATGGATGTCCCCGGTGACAACGTAAAGGACACAGAAAATCTGTAGATGAAAAAATCCAAGTCGGGGCACTCTTTGAAAAAGATCAGTGTTCAGTAGTGATCTGATACACAAGGTTTATGATGAGTCGTTTGAAACGAAGTATGACATCATTGCGTATCTATACATTGTGTAATAATTGTATTCACAATTAATTGTCCAGTCATCATAGTAATAAACGGAATTAATAATGTCTCTACCATACTTTGTAATGGGGAGCTAAGGAATAAAATAATAGCTCATCTAAATGCTGTTTACGTTGTGTTGACTAACATTAACGATTGTTTAGAGCTGACTATACCGCAGGCGTAGGTGGCTGTTACTCATCACTATGGTGTATCAATAAAACTTCCAATAAATACAATGATTTGAGCAGATTTACCATGACCATTAAATCGTAGATCATAATTCGCCAAAAGCTGCAAATCTTCGATATATAAATGTACAAAAATCATTGTCGTATACAAACGTAGTTATGTACCTAATGTATATAGTTAACCCAAAATAGAAACCAAGAAATATAAGTCGGTCTTATGTTCTACGAGTTTTACCACGGAAGATGAAACATAATTAATAAACGGAGTGTTGTTTTAAAGAAAGAAAGAAGAAAGAAAGAAACATGTTTATTGACCCCCAAAATCATACTTAAGGAAAACCTAATACATAAAAAACACACTATGAACTAGGTATTATAGGTACATATAGGTATATGTATAATGAAAATCGCGCTTAAGGGTCAAAAGGTCCTGTCTCAGCAAAAGCTGCACCACGTACGCACGAGGTAGCGGAGCAGCACTGGTATTCTGACAGAACCTTGTGATATGACGGCACGAGAATAAAATTAGAAAAAATACTTTTAAATTCAACTGAAATAATAAACAATTTTTGTAAATACTTTTAAAAATGTTTTGCATGACTAAACTAACTAAGTGCATAGGTACCTAAAAACAAAAATAAAAAAGAAAACGTTTAACACAAAATATGCAATTTTAAAATTACCTACAAAAAAAACTTATCATGATTATACAAACAATTTTAGATTTGTCACAATTATTTTTAAATTGTGATTAGCACAAGTTTGCGAGCTCGTTAATCACTACTAAAATATTGTTGTGGAAGCCGACATAAGTAATTTTAGATCTAAGTAATTTTCAGTAAAGCTGCCTGGGATTTTAAACTATGTATATTGATGTATCGGGCATTCTGGGATTATGTTCTACTAACAGACTAAACGCATGTTGTTGTTTCACCAAATCTACAATTATACAAAAATTATTAGTTTTAGTGTAATGCGCCATACGATTAGTGCCCAAATTTTAGAAAAAAAAAATGAATTCGGTTAAAAATCATAATATCGTCGTAACAAATGATAATATGTGTGTAAAATAATGTCGCGAATAGCATTTTCCGATTTCCCTCAAAGGCTCTAATGGATCGCGACACCACATTCTTCGATGGAATCTGCGCCATAATGTAGGAATTTACCGTAGAATTTGCTGTAGCAGGTTTTACTTGCTTTGTACTATATTCCATGTAAAAAGGATCATTCATTGTGCAAAAAGCGTCTTAATATTTGGTTTAATTTATCGTCAAAAATTATGTTTAAAAATATTGATACTACGTCAATGGATGTGTAAAATAAGAAGTCTTTCGTCACACGGTCTACTAAAATTATAATTTCAGTAAATAACAGACTAATTTTTAAAAGCTTTTTTAAATCATCTATTAAAGTAAGTAGTTTAGGTACCTCGAAACAAGCAATAAGGTTGCCTTTGTATGTGGTTGGCTACTGATTAGTCGTCCGCTTTCAATTTACTAATTGATATTTCACACCATTAGGAATAACGTTGTGACCTACAGAAGCCTCGTGCCTCGGGCATCGTTCCTGACTGTTTAATCTTTTGATCGCATTGAGTTTCTGCTCACGTATACCTGTCTGTAGTAAATAGATATTGCGCCAACGTCCAATAGGTGACGTGTCGTCCGGAAGTCTCCTTCTCCACCGTACTTATCCTTTTAGTCTAATCGGATATACAAGGTTGTTCATTATTAACTACATAAATTGGATGGAGCCTAATTTATGGGTCGTAAATATTCGTTTAAATGAATCAATTTAATCCTAAAAGTCATTCCAATTTTCATGTCGCAATCAATTTTTTATTTAATTTTAAAGACTTATTGCTTCGATTAGCAAATGTATCAGCTGATTGAAGAGGCAACACCATAGACTCACGATAGTTAGGTAGACCAGTGTTTACATTCCTACACATTTCAAAGGCAAAGTTTCGAGGCCCTGTTTTGTGATAAATTTTACGAGTACCTACCTACCTATACCTGAACACGAAGGCGTGAGCAGAACGTTAGTTCATGATGTTTTGCGAAAACCTTTCACTCTATTTACTCTATTAGGAGGATAGGTTAGGTACATAACATGATTTAGGGTAGGATTATTTTAAAAAGGATATTTAATGCGAGACCTGTGTCAACCTCATTTGATCACGCCAATATACCACGCACCTCGAAGTATTCAATCCGGATTATGTTGAACCACTTAGCGGAGATACTGTTTCGGACATTACAACCTTCACCCTTGTTAATAAAAAAACATAAACCATAGATAATAAACCGTTTTTGCTTTTATACAACAAAAATCTCGCAAACTGCCGGGACAAATTTAGATGACGTCAATGCATAAAAAATTCGTTTGTATTGTGCTCTTTTGAATAATATTTACCGCAGCTATGTTGAAGAGACCGCTTTTACCCAGACTGTCAATAGAATCTATCAATTTATTATGCAACGTATTCATTTTCAATAACATTAGTCACATCGTTTTATTAAAGGAGTGGCAAAGTGCCTTTGTGTTGAAGTCGTATGTGGTTTGAATGTGCTTTGTATATGTATTATGCAAACATTTTGTTCCGCAGCGGGAATCGAACACGTAATTTCTCGCTTCACTCCGCGCAACCGAGGTCGTCATACAGATCGAGACGCATATCTTACAAAAGCATCTGGCAATATAAAAAATCGCGCTAGAATCGTACGTGAAATATATTTCGCCAGAAAAATTCTCTATACCTTCTACCTACCCCAAAAACCTATGTAGAGTACTTAGTATCTTCTACCAGGTACCTAGTAGTATCTGTTTTGTGGTCCAGGTACGAGTCAAATGTTTAGAAAATATATAAATATCTATTTATTTTTAAACTTTACAAAGTATATTTAGGTATATTCCGTGGTCTTATTTTTATATATAAATTGTATAAAGTAGTTGAGTAGGTACCTTAGCTAAGCTCTGTCCCTCGCACTAGATTTTTTTTGAGCCTGTATGGCGATGATATTATGCAGGTACTCATATTTCCTTTGTTTGATAAAAGTGAAAACAAAATCACAGTATCAAAAATAGAAGTGTTGCGCACGTTTTGTGAGTAAACATCACACACAATGTGGTATGGTATATCGTCACTCCTCGCGAGATGGAAAGTGGAAAACACTCGTTTAATGTGCCGTCGTTTGCCTCGATCGGAAATCCATTTCCATCTTTCCGTGCCATATTGTCAACAAGTGAAGGGACGACCAAATGTGCTATTATTATTGTGGCGAACTTCAGAGTAAATAAAATAAGTATTATAATCTTTGGTGGAAGGCCGAACCGCAGGGCGCAGTTGGTATATAAAACAATTACGTTTATTACTTGATTGAATATAAACTTAAGTATATGTAAAAAGCGATATTTCTGTAAAACACTCGATTCGATAATATCCATTGTTTCAGTTCATCAACGTCTAAATTCTTGTATACTTTGCCGCGAAAAGTTGTGCGCGACAATAATAGGCTTTGTTAGATCAAACCGAAATATCGCGTATTGGAGAGGTATCGTCTGGCTTTCGTTCCGAAAACATACGCCAAGCAAGACAAATACAACACGGGTTTCGCTCCGAAACCGAAAACAGAAAAATGTATAGTAACCACGTAGTACAAAATATGATGTAAGGTTATGGAAAGTTATCCCAAACATCCTGATGTATGAGTTGCGTGTTCTGTCCCTCAGAAGGGCACTTTACCAATAAAGCTTTGATATTTTAGGAATCGGCGTCCGTTATGTGACGGCGATACGCAAGCGATATAAGTATGCTAACACCGACCATCTTAAGTCTCAGATCCTCCATTGTCTTACTGTTTGAACCCTGTCGACATTGACATTGGCAAAATTGTGGCAAACCCGGCCACAGAAGCCACAAATTAAAAGAAGAAGAAGAAGTATGCTAACCTGAAAAACAGTGATTCTCTGAATTTTGTTTTTTTTTGCGTTTTGTCGTATCCACATAGTTGACATACAAAGTTGATCTTCTGAAAATGGAAACGCTGGAAAATTGATATCTTATTTAATTATACTGACCTGCAATTTTCAGTATCTTCAAAATGTGATTCATTTGGAACAAACAACAACTAAGATTGTATGAGAAAGTTAGGTGTTCGGGGCAACTTGGTATATAAACTTTGACACCTGCAAAGCGGTAAACGTGTGTCAAACTTACCCGTCACTCACCAACATAAAGGCCAAAGCACACAGATTATGCAGTTACTCGTAAACTTACGCTAGACGTGCACGTTACCACTGCGATGTATATAGAACTGTATGAGACATGGCGCACGTGTACGTATAAAGATTGACAGCTCCCAAGTGACAGACAGGATACGTACCCTCCGCAGAGCGAAACATCATTGAAGCATTACGGCGTGCAGTGATACCAAATATCAAACAAGTTCGAAAACGCACGACTCTGTGCCGTATGTGACCATGCGCGTGACTACGTCTACGTCTACGACCTGTATACGGAGGTGTGGCTTTTATGAAAATCTTTTTTTTTTTTTTTTAATGGTCATCAATCAAGTAACATTTCTAGCATCCTAGGAACCCAAGGAGGTGATTTAAACTGAAAGCCTCTTGTGGCTCGTTCATCGGTACTGACCTTCGGACGTTGTCCCTCTGCCCTCTCGAAACCAAGGTCTTCTTTTAAAAAACCTCGTTGACAGTATAAAGTGTTCGTTCACTTTATGCGTATGCTGAAATTGAAAAAAATAGGAAGCCCATTATAGAAATTATGATAAGACTGATAAGGGTATGTGAAAGTGAAGTGCAGTGTTTATTTATCACTTGTGGCCTAGTGTTGATTGAGAGCACTGGTTGCCTAGGTAGTGATTCCGTTTTCTAATCCTAAGGTCGTGAGTTCGAAATCAGTCTTGCACCATTTTTCATGAAACCGAGCAGTAGTAGTATTCAAATCGTTCAAAACATAGATTTTTACGTATCGAAAAAAAAGCGACGAACCCAGTAGAGTTTGTTGCCAGACTGGGGCTCGTGGATGGAACTGACGTAAATTCACTTAGTTTCAAAGTAAATAAATAATAAATAAACAAATCTTCGTGATTTTATTAAGTAAATAAAACAATTTTGAATTTGAATTTGCACGCAGCATTTATTTGTGAGGTCCAATTCTTACTTGACTGAGTACTTTATTTTTTACAAACGGTAACAATGGTAACAGTACCTTCAGTAATGGCGACGTTTTCGAAGCCTCCTAAATGGCCTAACGATTTGGCAGAGAAACCAATTACGTAATGGTTCCCTGACTCTTAATTAGCTAGCAAGTCTTGTATTTATGGTAATAATTACGACTTCTGGTAATGACAGCACCGTCGAGACAGAATAATGAAATCACATAAATTGTGATCATTATCGAATGGTCCAAATCACCCTAGATTGGTGAGGTCTTTTAACGTTGAGTTTGGTCACGTTTGGTTGAATACGTATTGGAATAGAATATGTTTTGCGTCATTCAAAGTGTTTGTTGCAGTATACTGTTCGCGGACATCGTGGGGTTCACGGTACTCGCATCGCAGTGCAGTGCTCAGGAGCTGGTGCGGCTGCTCAATGAACTCTTCGGAAGGTTCGACCAACTTGCCAATGTAAGTCATCTCTGCATAGTTTAGGTGAAAAACTCAGTTCAAACTAGAACAATAATTTACGCCTGTTTCTTAAGCAACAATTTCGGTAAAGATTCTGTATTTTTTTCTCTCGATGACCCTTGATCAGAGTTATGATAGTGGGCATTTCTCTTGTATTGCAAGTGTATTGTAAGTTACCGAAACCTTCAATAGGTTAGCTTGTTAGTTAGTTGTACACAGACCTTGAAATCTCTGCTGAAGAATAAAAAGTAATATTACAGGTCTTTAATATTGAAGCGGCTTTAAAGTATCTTCTAACATCAGGCAGGTGTCCGACCGCTCTATGGAGTCTTAAAGCCGGAGCTCAATAAAATTGTATGTCTGACATGTAATTGCCAACAGAACTGTTTATAATATAAGTCTTCATTTATTATACGTTTAAATTAGCATGCTGAAGGTTTTGTAGGTGTAGTTGGTCGGCACTTCTAAAGCTATTATTCAATGTTTGTAGGCTTCTCCAGAGACGTGTACTATCCGTCTCTAGGTACTTGTTACTGGCGCAGTGCAGACTCACGTCGCTTCATTAATAACTGTCCAGACCATTCCTTGTATTGCTTTATGGATGCTGCTTATTTGGAATGTGCGAGCATAACATGGTACATTTTAGGCTACGAACAAACAAGCATAGAGGTCTCTGGTCACATACTAACCGCTAGTGATCTATTGATTTGAATACTTGTATAATACGAACTAATATATCTACTATCCTACATAGAAATCAGGGAAAAAAGGTTAGCGACAACGTACACGTGCACAGCGTCCGCGATCAGACATTTTTGGTTTTATCCACTCTATATGGAGCTTATGTATTTTTTACAATAGAGTTCAGTTTCCTCGAATATTCCGCGATTTGTAGCTAGCCTGGTAATATGCGAAGTAAGCGTAGAGGTATTGTGTAAATACGCAAAGATGACGTGTCAGTGTTTTGGAACGTATATATTGGTTGGTTTTACATCCATCTCCCCTTTGTTTCACTATTTTAATTATTTTAACTCGGTGCTTAGAAAACGTATATCTGTCGGGTTTTTTGCTGAACAATAAAATAATGTTCATAGCATCCAAAATGTTTGGTTGAACTTGTCGAATTGTTACTGAGTTGGTCAAAGCGTTGTCGGATTAAGGTACCACGCCGGTTCGAGTCCCGCCCGTTCAAAAACTTTATATCTTGTTTTAATTTGTGCTTTATTCGTTAGGATAACCACTGCCTCCGCATCAAGATCCTGGGTGACTGCTACTACTGCGTGTCCGGACTGCCAGAGCCGCGCTCCGACCACGCGCGCTGCTGCGTCGAGATGGGACTTGACATGATCGATGCTATCGCGTGAGTTTTTTTATGTATATAAAATCATATTTCTGCCGCTAAGCTGTAATGCTCGCATTTTTGTATTTGTGTTTTATTTTCGGTTGTATGGTTTCCGATAAAAATACAGGCACATGAGACTTTAGATCTATGTCTCAGAGTGGCAATGCGCAAGTGATATCTCTGATGTGACAAGCGTACATAGGTTACAGTAACAGCCTACTATCAAGTGGGCCATACGCTTGATAGCCACCGTAGTATTCTTTGCAGGGGATATATAAAAAAAATAGTTTCGTACTGACCGACTGACAATAAACGCACACCCAAAACTTTTAGTCCAAGAAACCAGGGTGTGTTCTTTAAATGTGATGCACTGAAAGCTCTGTGCAGTGTGAAGAAGTTTACTTGAATATAAGCGAAAATATGCTGTTGGTCCCAATTATACAGTCTGTAGTTAGGTCTAGGTGTATTTAGGCCTACACGTACACGGCTGATCTCGGAGTTAGCCATTTAACTTAATTACGTGCCTCTTATTAAATTAAATGAAGTAATCATTTTGCTTGATTTTAAACAATTTTGTTGAATAATTTGTCCTTACAAGATCCTCATTTAATACCATGAAATCCTAATCTGCTCAAATTGTTTAGACGAGCTTCGACGAAGAGCAAATGCCACTGACATTGTTTACAGAATCCGCAAATTCAATTAAGTAGGTATCTCTGAAGTGCTCTTTGTGAATGCATCTAGGAAACTAGCTATCCGCTGGGGCAGAGAATTCAGCATTCCTAGTGACGACAGCTTGACTACTAACACGCTAAAGCCTTAGTGTAGTGACAGAGACATGTGTGTGTAGTGCAGTAGTCATGTAAGATCTTTGAGCGTGTAAGGTCTATAATATATACATACATAATTATGTATTTGTAAACCATAGTCACAATTTTGATCTTGACCTCCGTAACGCAATGGGTGAGTGCCCGGAGAATTGAAAGGCTGCGGGTTCAAGTCCTGTGACAAATGTTTTCATGATCTGCAAAATGTCTGTGTGCTGTAGTACCATGGTACTCATTCTAACATAGAACTCCTGGGACAAAAAAGTTTTGACAGTTCTATGACTGTATTAGGCAAGACTGTACTCGTATATATTGTGACTGTTAGGTGCAAAAACATTGGGAATAATCCTGTTTATTTCCTCTGAGGTTGGATGTGTGATATTAAAACTCGATCTATTCGTTGCGAAGGTAGTACTTATTTTCATTAGGTAGTGAAAAAAACAGTGTTCTACTATTAGCTTCCATGGGATATCATCAGAAATCTTAACTTTTTTTGTATATGTCACAATTTTTTTTTTTTTTTTTTTTGAGGGGACTCCCTTTTCCGCATTTGGACTCGATGGTTGGTCCATTATGCGTGGGTACTGGCTACGAATGTAACCAGCCTAACTCCTCCCAGAAGCACAGAAGCTTCCTGGGATCTTCACAGGCTTCGAGGAGTGACCTCGGTGTGCCGAGGATTTGTGTTCGTTGGGTGGCTACTCCCGCGCATTCCAGGACTACGTGGGCAGCTGTTTCTTCTTCGGCTAGACAGCCTCTGCAGAGTGGACTGTCTGTGGCTCCGATGTTAAAGAGGTGTTTGTTCAGGGGACAGTGTCCTGTTAGGGTCCCCACGATGGTTTTGAGTTCTATTCTTGTTAGGTGCAATAGACGACGTGTCAGTCGTTTGGAGGCCGTTGGTATCGCAGCCCTCGACTGTCTGCAGTCCGTCATCTTTGTCCAGCGTTCGTTGTGTAGGTTTTGGGTATGCAGCCGTATCCAGGTGCGTAGCTGGGAAAACGGCAGAGGGAGGAACGGGCTCGGTCCCTCTATTGTTGTTTCCGATCCCCTCCTGGCTAGCTCGTCCGCGGCGTCATTACCCAGTGATCCACTATGCCCCTTTATCCATTGTAGAGTTACCCTGTTCCTCGTGGCTATGGTCTCTAGGGCAAGGTGACATTCGTGTATGAGTTTGGAGGTGCAATTACGGTTCTCCAGAGCTTTGAGTGTTGCTGTGCTGTCCGAGAGAATTCGTATGTCGTAGTCATCGACCTCTCTCCTTTTGATTGCGTAGGCAGCTTCCGTTATAGCCACACATTCACATTGGAAGATGGAACTGTGTTTGCCTAGCGTTGTTGTTGTGTTGATGTTGAGATCTAGCGAGTGAACTCCAGCACCTGTTCCCTGGCCAGTTTTCGACCCGTCAGTGTAGACTCGGATCTCACTACTCCCGGATTGATCTCTTTGGTTCTCGTATGTTTGTATACGGTAGTGTTTTTGTGATATTTGTTGTTTGGGGATTTTGTCGCAGGGAGCAGCTACGAGTGGTTCATATGAGATTGCTCTATCCAAAATGGATGCGTGCAGACTTCTTGAACATCCCCAGAGATTTAAGTGTTTTAGTCTGATAGCTGCCATTGTTGCTTCCTGTTGTATATGAAGATCAAGTGGGGTTAGACCCAGGATGATCTCTAAGGCAGCTGTCGGCGTTGTTCTCATCACAAGCCCCCGATGAAGTTAGCCGTTTCGATGCGCAATGGAGCTTATTCGAACTAAATTGTCTTTGCGCATCACAAACGGCTAACTTCACGGAAGCCTAGATCCGCCGTGCGAACTATACACTTCTTTATTCAGCTCCTTTATTTCCTTTTAAGGAAATTTCTTTCAAGCACCCCTGACACAAAGGAACATACTTACTCAAAAACTTCAGAAATGCAATTTTACTAACAAACTTTTTAATCGTAGTTTGGATCGTAGCTTGAACGGCAGTTTTATATCTGTTTTTTTGCGATTGTATGTTCAAACGACCTATTTGGCGCAGCGGGCGCAGGTCCGCCTGCGACGCGGAGGTTGCGGGTTCGATACCCGCCTCGGGTCTTTTGTACGATCTACTAATGTTTGTTTCGTTTGTTCTGGGTATTTTTATTTTGTATAATAAAAAATATCTATCTATGTCTACGAACAAACAAAGCTTAAGTATTGCATTGTATTAAGTATATATCAGTAATCTAGTACCCATAACACAGCTCTGCTTACCTTGGGGCTAGATGATGCTGTGTGGATTGTCCAGCATTATTTATTTATTATTTATTATTATAGTTTAGAATCGATAATAGTCAGTCACTGGTTCATTCTGACTGAACCACTTCATTTGAAGTATTCGGTTCTGAATAAGTAGACCTCTTTCGATTGCGAATGTTTGTACCAAGAACAAGACCGATAAAAAGGTTAGGAAACGATAAACTGACGAACATTGAAATAATAATAGAATAGGGACCTTTATCATCACTGAATAAAATACGTTTCTTAGTTGTCACAGGGTCACCCAGGGTTTACATTTAAATTTACTTAGACAATATTTACCTTACTGACTGACTGACTGACAACCAACGAACATATATACACACAGCATAGCTCTCTTCCTCTTGGCGTATATATAACAAAAAAAAAAATTCAACCCCTACGATGGTTTAATGGACGTCTCCTTGACTCAATAGTAGTTGGGATTAAAATTAACAAGCAAATAATATATCAAATAAGCAAATAACAGTACGCGAACGAAGCCGCGGGGAGGTCTTCTAGCCGTGTATATTTAGCGCTCCTTTGATGAGCCAATGCTCAGATAAGCTCGTATCGCGGCATGCCCCACTGCGTACGCCCTCGACTCGACTACTGTACCCGCGCGTGCTAGGTACCTACGTAATATTTATAAACATGCTACTGGTTTTAAACGACGGCGTTGGAGCTTTGTGTCCGACTAATCACGAAAAAATCGTTTGAAAATACGTAATCAAACGTATAGTCCCAGGGGGTAACCACAAGCTCTTATAGCAATGTTAAAATAATATTACACTGTTTTTTTGTATGCCGAAATGTCAGTTGACATTATTTCAATATTGCTTTTGAGCTTGTGGTTACCGGTGACAATTTGTATGGGACTTTTGGGAAGTTCATTTTACGCACTGAAGAAGTGCTGTAAATAATTCCGTTCCAAATTGGCAGCTGGACGATACGTTTACGTTTACGATTTGTTAAATGAATGTTTCATAATTGGCCTTTAGGGTGAATTCGTTCAACGGTATCATTTGTAATTATGCCTAATTTAAAGGTTGGTTTGTTGTTCCGTGTAGGCTAGTAGAGTTCTTTGTGATAGAGCTCGTCCGGGGAAGGACTACCACCATACCTATTTCTGCCGCCAAGCAGTTCTTTGCTGTGTTCCGGTGTGAAGGGTATGGTTTCCGGTGAAATTACTGGCACGTGAGGCTTTCGATCTTAGCCTCAAGGTGGCAACCCGCGAGTGATACCTCTGGTATTACAAGCGTCCATAGGCTGCGGTAACCACTTACCATCTTGTGGGCCGTACGCTTGGTTGCCACTTCAGTTGTATAAAAAAAAAAAAAAAAGGGTTCTACAACCTTTAGAACAGTTTTCTGTACCTGGCCTTATATTAAGATTTAGATTTTTCATGTTCTATGTATTAAGCGTTTTGCGCCAGGATAAATTATGTGTTTGTTTCTTCCTTTCAAATTATAACCATCTCTACTGAACAAAATATGAAATAAAAATTTAAATCTCAAAATAATATCTACAAAAATATACATGTTTTGGGCTACGTCAGACATTGGGTCAGCCAACACACTGTGGTCCTAGAAAAACATTACTGTCAAAATGATGATGTCCTACCGCGGTCGGATTTCTTTGTGTAACATTACATTATGATATAGGTCATAAATTCTGTTTTGCCTGTAGGTAAGCCTGTAACTCCGTAAATGTGTACTAAGAAACAATAGCAACGGTTAGCTCGACCGCAAGCCGCAGACCTCGGCCATTCCATCTGGACACGACATCTATCAGTATTACAGATCGTGTTTCAGAAGCGTCTCTCCAGGCTCCTGTGCCATGAAACTGTAACAGGCGACAAATCAATACTTATATTCATACTGAATTATTAGATTGGAAAAGAATAGAAAACTCTTTATTGTATATAAGGTAATTAATTATCAACCTGACAAACTTAAGGGATAGGTTCCACACATACTCGTAAAAAAAATAATTGTATTTTTTTTTTCTAAACTTTTTTTATATTAAAAAAATAATTACGTAATTCTGCTTAATAATTAGTTATCCTTGTTAGAAATCGAAAAGGCACCGCTCGGCACGTGTCTGTGACCCGCGCGTCAATGAACCGCGGGTCAATAACCCGCGCGTCCTTGACCTGCGCGTGTCAATAATCGTTTTTTTTGTTTACTTGGGATTTTTAAGACAATATATATAAAAAAAAAATAGGTACATATAATTTTTTTTATGTGTGGAACCTATCCCTTAAGTTTGTCAGGTTGATAATGAATGACCCTGTATACACCACAAAAGAAAAAATAAAAAAATAACACACAATTTTAATATACTTAGCGAAATACATTGAGCGGTTTTATCGCTGTGAGCAATATCTTACAGACAACCTTTGGATGAACTGGATTTGAAATTGGATCATTATATTATTTTTTTCAGTCTAATGGTCTGAGAATTACCCTCTTTCAGGTTAACATACATGTTGTGTACTGCATATTTCGCTTTTATACCTACAAACAATAATTATTTTAGCACCATCATTGTTTTTGATTATATTATAATAGTAAGATTAGGTAGTCTATTTATAAATCCATTAACAAAACCGGGCATTGAACACACCGCCTCCAAAATTAAATCATGTTGAATTACAAAACAGAATATTTGGCACAAACTTGACCTGAATTTTATCAACGATTTCATAGGCTCACGTAAATAGACTACAGGGAGAAGTGTCACTCAAAGTTCGGACCAGGAAACATCTTTGCCAGATTGTTTTAATAAACTGGCATTAATTAGAACAACTCGCTTTCGTCACAGCTGTCCTCAAAATCTAAAAATAGGAGTACGGATGTTGTTTATTTGTTTAAACTGATGCATTTGCGTGGCTCGTTCTCTCATAGCCAACAGTTACTTTAACTGTATAGAGACTGTATTTTACATGTTATTAGGGTACCAGGTTTTTATATTGACGATTCACTTCGTTCGTCACCAAGTCGGTCCGAGTGAGGTCTATACTACGAACACATGGTTTATACCCACTCTAGTATAGTATATACCTATTATGTTGGTGATTCATGTGCATGTTCTTATGTACGGTTTTAGAAATGTTATGTACTCTTAGGTATTCTGTGATTATGTTAAACTGACGCGCTATTACTGATGCACTTATTAAATAAATAAACTTTCGTTTAGCAGTTTGCTAATTATTGACTTTTCTTATCATTGTAATGTCAATGAACAAAGATGATGATAGATTTGCAAGACACTAACTAGTGTGATTGAATATGAATAATCACCAGTTAAAACTTGCAGTCCTAAAATATATGGAAGGTAGGTTTTACAAAATGAAGTCCTTTAGGTAATCGGGGTACTGATAAAGGAAATTTCAAAAGGGTGCAGTGAGTGGTGAAACTTTAAAAGGATTATTCGCGGACAAAGTCGCTTATTCTGAGTAGAATACTGACTAGTGTTGGCCGTAATCTGCAGGCACTATATTACTTGTGAACTTGATAAAATAAGCACGGCAGCTGCACGAAGCGAGCCTTGCTAGTGTATGTTACGAGCACTCGTTACTTGAACTGTTGAAAAAGTACTGAAGTTGGAGCAAATCGTGTAAAAGCACACGTACCGCCTTTTCGTAAAGTTCTCGTTGCAAATGCAACAAAACACTCACATTATACTGTTTTGGTTATTCAATACCTATCAGATTGTTGTGTTCCAAAATTTAGTTAAATCTGATATGCGTTTTGTAAAATTTTTGGCTAGAAAAATATTAGTGTGAAATAAAAATATGTTATACATAATTAGATAAGGTATATACAAAATACATATTAAAACAGTGGAGCCATCTAAAGACCTTTACAATGTATAGATAGCTCAACTGATACAAATTGACAGTATATTGTAAGTTAATCTCGTGAAAGCAAAGTTAGCCTTCAACCAAGGACGTTCTCTCCCTTCAACGCATAAAAGACCGTACTTTGTGAAAATCATCTAAACAAGCAGAAGCTGTTTTCCGTCTGAGAATGATCCATGCGTAAAATTTACTCTAATCAAACCGTCAATTGGTAGAGCAAGTTTAATATGTGGCAAAATAAACAGACAGCATCCATTTTGTTGCGACTCGGGACAGATGCAGGACAATGTCTATTGCCTACCTAAGGCTAATAGTCCCGACATGTTGACACGGCCCGTTTGTGCATAGCCATGAATAGGAGCTTGTTTTAACCTCATGCATGCATAAATAATTTTAGCCTGAAATTGTGAACCGGTCGCCGAACACAATCGATGATTAATTAGCGTATCGATTTTAGTCGTGTCATTATCTGATTCTGTTGAGTGTGCGGAACATCTCTAATAAGTTCGTAGGTATTTTTAAATAGTTATTACTCGAAACGGTGGACGGCTCTCTCGTAAAGTTATTTTCGCTTGCATATTATTTCTGCGCAATTTATGATTAGCTCAGTAAATATGACGGTACAAACACAAATTAGACAGAGTTTTCATTTAGGTACTTCATGTTAAATTTATTGGTGAATCTCTACATTAGCATTGCTTAATTTACATGTTTTGGCAGCAAATATTGTTCAAGATCGCAGCCCCTTTATAATCCTAGATGTCCAATCGGATACACCCGGTGCGATGAATTTCGCCAAGTTTGTAGAGTTGCAGAATTAGTTGATAGGACGCCGCTTAACATAGCCTCGTATTTTTAAATGATGATCACCGGCCAATTCCGTTTTGATGTTTGTTGACTCAACATTTTCATGTTCTAACATTAATTTAGGTAATGGGTAGTGATTTAATCTGGCCGTCCAAGTTTATATTAAATGAGATTCCTGATAAGATTGAGACAGGCAATAAAACATGATGTCATGAGCGGAAAGATCCTAAAATTGAGAAGTAATTTTACTCACTTTTAGGTTTCTACTTAACTTATACATAATGACTACTTCACTTCCCTCAGTTTAACTAAATTGTTGCCTTGCCTAACGAAGCTGGGTAAAGAACACATTTTATCCGGAAAACAAATATATTTATACACAAAAAACACAAATAAATCTCGTTAATTTTCCTAAGCTTGTGAAATAAGCGTGAAATGTTTTTGTTCCATTATAAAGGAAACAAAGGTCCACATAACATTAAAGAATCAGCCAGCCCGAAGGACGGTAAAGTGAATAGACGTTCTCAGGGCTGGCATCCGAGCGGATTATTTAGAATTCAAGGGCTTGTGCACGCCGATAGTCCCCCACCCTCCTGAACTGATTGAGCAATGTGGGGGAAACTAGTTTACCAATAATAAATATAATATAATGGTGATTTCAAAACACTCCTCTCAGTAATAGGTCATTCGTTAGGCCAGGATCTGCAAGCCTACCATGAAAATATCTGTCTGAAACTTCAGAGCCGAACAAAATACTTTTACCATGATGTCACGTGCCGTCTGAGGAACCTATTTCGAAATTAATTTGATTCATGAGATGAGTTACGTGAAATTTCGGTTCGAAAGTTCGAAATTATGTTTCATAGTGGACCTATACTTATACATTGCTTGCTAGCATGCTAGTAAGTCGTTCGCAACTATTGAAATACAACTTCTGGGCTAAACATTGTAGTATAATAAACATAGATATCTATTATTATTTTTCAAACTACGAACATGCTTGTTTGTTCGTAGTTTTCACATAAGTAGGTACCTACCTAAATCGTTACAGAACATTTTAGAAAAATAAACCAGATCTTCTCTCTTTTGAATGTTTGGGTACAATCACTTTGTCTACCTCTTTTCAAGGAAATATGCGTAGGTATTAGAAATAACAATAGTCACAACTCGAATATAAAAAGAGAGTCTTGATTTTGAGATAAAACCAACACAAAAGATATCCATTTCATACTCTTAACGTGGTCACAGAACAGATATTAGTACTACGTGGTGTCAGTGTTCGTAGTTTCAGATCACAAAGGTAAAAGCACCAGCTATAGGTAAGTACATACCTATAACTGGTGCTTTTACCCTATTTTATCTGACAGTTTTTACAGTTATTGAGGTTTGATTCTTATTTTATGACTTTTCTTTCTTTCTTTATTTATTTGACATTGAGATATCATGTCAAAAGTTCTATTCTTACTAGAACTTATATTTCAAGTACTTACCTACATAGATAGATAGATAGATAGATAACTCTTTATTGTATTACACCATAAATAAAATTAAACTAAAATACAACTAAAATTAATATGATATGTATATTAATATGTAGATAAATACATATATATTCACTTGCACTATAAAAAAATTAAGAAGAGTATGTGTACGTAACTGAAATATTTCGCAGTAATCACAACAGAAGTAACATTTGATTAAGTTAGAGCTAAGATTGTATTACAAAGTTAAATTAACATGTTATAAAATTGTGTTAGGTATCTCTGGATTAATATCTCAACGCCTACGCCGAGCTTGTCGAGCAAAATTGAATTTAACTTGTAACATCTGAACGGCATAGAAGTTACTGAAGTACCTTTTGAGTAACAATCTAAACTCCAATTTAGTTTTTTTTTTTTTTTTTTAACCTGTTTCGTCCCACTGCTGGGCAAAGGTCTCCCCCAAATCTCTCCAATCATCTCTCTCCTTCGCAATGTCCCACCTTCCTCTTTTGAAGGAGTCGAGATCGTCCCGCCAACGTCTTCTTGGCCGACCACGACGGCGCCTTTCATCAAGCTGCCATGATGTTGATATGTGTGCCCATTTGTCTGAAGGCATCCGGCTTACATGACCTGCCCAGTCCCACATTAGCTTGGCCGTTTTTGTACCCACATCAGTAATACCAGTAGTTGAACGCAGTATGCTGTTCAGTAGTAGTAGTAATTCAGTTCTAAATTTAGAAAATAGTTCTGTATCTGTTGTTCTAATCTTTGAAAGAAAACTGCTTACTATGAACATAACAATACATTTTCTGCTATATTTTGTTTAAAGTTACTGGGCACTACTGCTTATACAAGCAAAAATACAAATTATGTTTCAAACTAGGTAGGTTAGGTACTAACTTGGTTGCCTATTTTAACAGGTAATTTTCTTTAGCTCTGTTTATTTTCTATTCCCGCTGATATGCATTGGTATTGACAGACCGACTGAAATCCAGAATTCTTTGTTGTATAAGTAAACGGTAGTTGTTGACCCACTTGTGAAGAGGTACCCGTTCGACATCCATCCAATAAATAGTTTATTAGACTTTTCAATATTTACAAAGTTATCTCAGGCTACATATGAAATAGTTATATTATTAGTTTATGATTTAGATCTGCTAACCCGTAATTTCAGGGCACATTTCAGGGTATGCAATGGACACGTAATTAAAATTGATCGTCTTTATAACAAACTCCTCTGTGAATATCGGGTTCTCTTTGACAGTTCGTTTGAAATTAGAACTTGAATTACGAAACATTTATTTATCTCAGATTGAAAATGAACGACATTACAAAAATAAACAGTTGAGCATCAACGTTACATATTATTGTAGAAGAAATAAAATTTTTGAATAATTTAATTTTTAAAAGGCATTTGCTGTGTCAACTGATCTGAATTAACTTATTTTAATTGCTCGAACTTTTTCAAGAAAAATAGTAGAATAATATGGTATGATTTTCTTTACAAAACTATGATACCGCCTCGGTGCTTACACGAAACAGGCAAAAGCATTTAAAAGTTCGTTCGCTAAAGTAGATTTCGAAAACAGAATTAATGTTCCATTTACCCCAACATATTCATACTAGTTACCAGAGAGAATATAAGCACTACGTTTACTAGTTACGTGTACCCCATCAGTGGCAATGTCCACAAATGATATTTCAGTACTGGAACCTGTTGTTGACAGCATAAAAGCGTACTATTTACCTACGAATGATAAAAATTTTAATTGCTACGCACATTGCCCGTTTGAGTAGATTCATAATAATCCAAAAGCGGGCTTTAGAAAAACGTTTTGTGTAATAATAAATTGAAAAGAAAAACCCTCATCGTCAAGGAACACGGATTAGGGCAAAGCTTTGTGCTTTACTAGAAAGTCGCAGTAGGTACGCGATAAGGTTTTTTTGTTCAAAATTCATTTTCCAGCTGTCTGTACCGCTGTGCATGAAAAGATGCATTTTAAAAATTCTATGCATTCGAATGCATTTTATATTGGAATACCTCCAAGTTACAACACTAAAACTTAGGCTTAGGCTTTGGCTTTGATTGTGAGTTAGTCAGTCAGTACAGTAACGCAATGATTACATAAATATAGAATTGCTTTGTTTTGTAAACACTGTTTAGCGTAGACATGGCAATTTAACTTGCCTCCGATAACACACTTCTAACTCACGAATTCCCCCTAGCGAATCAAAATAATTTGCTCACTTATAAACCACCATAATAACTTTTAATTAATAGCAAGAGCACCAAGTGTATTGCTAGTACTTACAATTATAATTCTGCAATTTTAGCTCCTTAGCTGGGTGTTGTAGAGTGTATTCATAGTACTCCTAGTTTCTTATACTCACAACAGACATAATCCTAGAGTGGGGTCAGGATTGTTGTGACTGTTGGGAACTTAAAACTCGAAAGACATATTATGCGCCATCCATCAATCCGCATTAAGTCAGCATGGAGAATTATATCCCACTATCTTCAAGAGTAGGTCAGTGTTCCAACAACAGTGAGAAGATCAGAAGGCTGACTATGATGACAATAACTTTAATGTGTTTTTGTAATAAACAGTGTTTAATACGAGTTTTCGCACTAAAATCGTGTGGCACAGGAACTTATTTTAAGGCTTTAGTATCGCACGCCAACACTGTCGTAAAGTAATGAAAAAATATGAGTCGCTTCTGTTGCTTTAGGAGACAGCAGTTTTATTAACTCATAAATTGCGCAATTGTCCACCTAAAACTTTTCACAGAATTATCCTTATAACAGACTACTTATATAAACCACACCTATTTACCTAACCTATAAATGAGTTGCTTATGTGCTTTCAGTAAATAGTCTATTGTACGGAACTGGAATACGGCATAAAGGACACATTTGCCAAAACAGATAGGCATTGCTTCTTCAGAAGAATAACACAGAAATTGAGCGCTTGCTGTCAATTTTTACTAGATAGTCAATGTAGGCTACATTGACTATCTAGGAAAAAACTGGTGCCAATATTATAATTAGTACGGTACTTGTTTACAGATTTTATTTAATCGATTATTTTATAATGTAGTTGTGAATAAGACGAACGAATATAAATTCTAACAACCTTGTTGGAACCTTGTACCTTGGAAGGAAAATCTTTTCTCTCAGTGAAATAATATCTACTCGTATCTACGTACTGATTCATAAATAAATATTTGTATAAAAGTTACTTAATACCTGCTCGCTGTAGTAGGTAATGGCTTTGTGGCTCAGGTTTCCCTAAATACTGACTGTTACAATTTCCAGGAAAATCAATTGTTCCGTGAATTGTTTGCTAACATCTTGTTCACTGTAACAGTGCAGTGTTTACTCTGCGAACTTTTATTTATATCGCAAGGTGTTCAGTAGGTGGGTGGCATTCCGACCGTGAGGAGGCTATTGCCAATTTTATTACCATTCGTCTTCAGACCACGCTGTCTATTCAACATGAAAGAATTACAAGAAGCGCGTTTTCAACGAGATTTATTCCAACAAGTAAATAAATTGGCCAGAAGTTAAGATGTTCCGCGATGGTTATTTTACGTTTACCTACTTGATTTATTTCACGTATGAATCTATTAGAACGTTACCACCCACCGGCAGAAATAAAGAATTGAGGAAATTTTATGTGCCTATTTACATAAATCTCCTTTACCGTGAATTATTATTCGAACAGATTTCTCTACCAGAATACTTAGAGAAAACAAATACCTAGTCTTGGTTAAATGTTTATTGGCGAACGTGATAGATTATGATTGTACACATAACGCTTAGTTACTTAATACTTAGTTGATTTAAAATTTCTCACTCAATTTTGTTTTCTTAAAAGTGTGTGCTCAGAGTATATAATTTTTTACTACCTTACTCTACACATAGCTTTAGAATGGGAGCGCTTAATTTCCAGTCATATGACTTTGTAGAACTCAGAACTTTTTTTAGGAACTTAACGTGTTTGTGCAGTCAGTACTAGTTTATGTAACCGCCAGTGGCATTTTGCTCTGAGCACTTGCGTGCTTCGCAGAGCACTTTAAGCTGTCGGTTGCGGCTTTGAAAAAGTTGTTATAGGCCATGACGGAAGCTTCAGGGCGGCCTATGAAGTTTCTCGCCATAGTTGGCTACTGACACTACGAACTTCAACCAAACCATGTTTCTAAAACTTGAAATCGTTGAATAAATATTCTTGTACTTGATGAAAGTAATTAGTATTAAAATGAGCTTTTACTTGACAGATCTGTAGTGGAAACGACGGATGTGCAGCTGAACATGCGAGTGGGTATCCACACGGGACGTGTGCTGTGCGGCGTACTGGGCCTGAGGAAATGGCAGTACGACGTCTGGTCCAATGACGTCACACTCGCCAACAACATGGAGGCTGGGGGGGAGCCGGGGTAAGTTACTGGTGCACCAAGTGACACCCGCAAACCGACGAAAAATAACTACTTTAAGTCTATCGCCTTAATCCTTATTTAACTTATCGAACATTTAGCACTGACATGGCATCACTCTACAAGCTCGCAAAGTGTTCTGTAAATTATAATGAAAATATCGGCTATCGATTTAAAGTAGATATTTCTTTGTCGATTGTTGTGTCACACAACATCACTTGCTACTTGGTACTTATTTGATGGGCTAACCGTCTAAGCGTCTCTCGATGTGAGGCGATGTGTGTGATCTGGCTAGCAAGCAAAAATGCGAAAGTGACAGAAACGACTAAAGAGAATGAATTAATAAAGAAAGAGATAATATGAAGAGGGCACTTCCACAAGCACCGATGTCGTTTATATTTTGCTAAATAGTACCTACGCGATTAACCTCGTTTGCAGAATGTAGCGTAACATTTCACCGTTTTGGCGGTAACAATGCGTAGGATGTTGTAGAGGTAAATAACGCAAAATTTGAACGCAACGTGAAAGATTAATTTTTACGAAATATAATAAAGTATTACAATCTCGTCTGTAATTAAATTCTGTCAAAGGCTTTTCTTCAAAGATTTGACTACGCAGAAATGTTATGTACGTTGAGTAATAAAGGCAAATAAAGATATGCCCTGAAGGTATTGGCAGGTTGATAACAGCGTAACAGCAGAGCAGTAATTCTTACATTGGTTATTAGTATAGCGCCCTATTAAAAAGAGAATTGTTGTAAGTTCGATTCTGCGGGACATTATGTTTGCATGATCCGCAAATATTGGTTTTAAGTCTTGGATTAGGGTGGAAATAATAAAAGTCTATAGTACTACCTATAATTAAAGCACCCGTGCAAAGCCGTGGCGGATAGCTAGTTATCTATACGTTTTGGCCTTGTAGTTATGGCGTGTGGTAATAGCCGAGTAATGTGATACCATATCTCTGAAAACGCGTCGTAGCCCCTGGCTAGACTCATGTTAACCCAGGGGAGGGCTAAATTTCACCGCACGTGTTTTATGACGTCATTACCCTACTGTCGGAAACTTCCAGAACGGAACTTTTATTTTCTTTGTTATCGTACGTGCACATGAGATTATAGACGCCAACGTCAGGGGGGGTTACAAAACTTTATCATGTAACTTATAATATAATATAATAATGCCTTTTTATCTCAAGGGGTAAGAGGGCTTTAAGGCACGTCCGAGTTATTTGGCAAATGGCCACTTTTGCACATTATTCTAAGTCAGCAAATTACGTCAAATCGTTCGCCCAATATTAAACGCCACGTCTGACTATAACAGTTGTAGTGTCATACAAAGCTTATATTTTAAAGTTCTGCGTGGCACTAAACTGTGTCACTCCGAGAACTCTCTTTCGTTTAATAATTTCACTTGACACGTGACTTGGGTTATTGAATATCTTAATAGTCTTAAAGAGTAGTGAGTTTTTTGTGATTTTGTAAGAGCTCCGGTAAATTACAGGCACGTGAGATTATCGATCTACGTCTCAGGGTGGAAAGTAACGCGCAAGTGATGTCTTTGATGTTGCAAGCGTACTAGGCTACGGTAACCGCTTACCAACAAGTGGTGCACACGCGTGGTTGCCACATTTAGTGATATAAAATAATGATTAATATTATTTTGCAGCCGCGTTCACGTAACACAAGCAACTCTGGAGTGCCTTGGCGGTGCTTACGAGGTGGAGCCGGGGCATGGAGCGGGACGGAACGCGTATCTCCGGGACCACTCCGTGCAGACATACTTCATCATTCCACCACCACGCCGGAGAAAAGTAAGCTAACATTTAGAGCAGTGATAGCGTATCTGACATAAGAGTTAAAGGCATGAAAACGAATGTTTCTGGAAACAACCCTTAGCACTCGTTTACACATAGATCTGACGTCATCATTCCCTATGACTTTTTCAAACATATCTTAGAATAACCCCGGCTCTATGTAAGCGTTGACCTGATACTATTCTGCCAACGTCACAGAACAGATAGATATTAGTACTGCGTACCAACGTGTAAACCTACAAAATTTTAAATAATGAGTTGGGTAAAGTTAGATATCCAGTTTTTCGAATCATGGCCATCTTTTTACTCCGATTTTAAGTGGTATGTGGTTTGTCAACTGCCTCTTGAAGTATGCTATTGTGAAACCAGTATCAATCAATTATTCGAACGTTAACAAAAGCTCTGGAATCCTGGTCTGATGTCGACTTGCATTACTTTAAAAGGGCGTGCCTAAAAACCAGTTAAGTATAATGCTGGTGTGATGAGATGACTATTGTTAATACCGCTAAGCAAAGTTGTTAAGCCATGACGGAGGCCTTCAGGTGGCCTATTAATTAATTTGTCACTAGAGTTTGCCACTGACTCATGCGAACTTACTTACTGCTTGTCGGCAGAGATAAATATGGATAGTTCTTCCCGGAAAAGCTTTAACACAAAGAACTCTACTACTTTTTATAATATAAGTACCTAACAACAGTATTGGAACATACGAGTTGGTAATATTTCGAATAATCAAAGAAAAAAAAAAAAACACAAAAATCACTTTGAAACGTCTTACAAGCTAGGTGAATTTACGAAACGAGATGATCTTAACAATGATGAACAAACGAAGCTGCGTTTTTGTTTTCCAGATGTGTTTATCAGCAGGCGTGGGTCTTGGCGGCTCAGGGTCCCGGCGGAAGCTCTCCTTCAAGAACGTCTCTAACGTTGTAGTGCAGCTACTTCACTCCATCAAGTTCAACGTCGATGTGCCTTTCTCTAACATGGCAGCTTCACCCCAAGAACTCAAGGCCAATGCAGCTAGGAAGGTACAATTTAATAAAAAGCACCTATGATGCCGTCACTTTATGCAAACTCGGGATTTACACTCAAGCCTTTTTGCATGGACAAAATTTCTGCACAAAAAGACAGATTTTTTAGCCCACCTAAATTCAGATTATTGCTATTTTTACATGAATTAAAATTCCGTCTTGCATTCTCGCTCCCGGTTTCTCAAACACTGATTGTCAAAGTTTTTATGTAACTATGTCCAACCGAAATCCAACCAAATTGTGATTTAAAATGAGCTTTTGGTTTTGAATCTGGGTCAGTTTTAAGTATGATTATGCCGTTTTCTGTAACAATGTATACATTGTGTTCAGATTGTCGATTAGGTAATTTTTCGGTAATCAGCATTCGAGAAACCGTGTGTCGGACATGGCTAAATGATACGACGTCACTGTCCGCGACTTTGACTTCCGAATATTTTGGCACGTGTGATAAAATTCTCTCATCCTTGGATCGCGAGTTTCCAAGGTAAGTCCTGCTTTATTTTTATTAATTCAATTACATTCCTATTGTTTTTGAAGCTCTAAATTTCTTTAAGTACCTGATACATTTTATTAATTCCCCAAAAAAAGGCTTATCGATGTTCAATATTGTAACTAGCTAATAACTGAATTTAAAACAGCACCTGTAACTGTAGAGGTATTTTAGCATAGGTAGATGCAAAAGAGGTACACTTACTGACAGTATTTTGCATTTTGTCTGACGGGTGATAACTTAAGGTGTAAAGTTTATTTATCAAAAATGTAATTAAAATTTAATACTCGAGAGCTTATTCAGGCAGGTGTTTTTGAGATGATGAGATTTAGAATCTGGTGATGGATGACTGACAAAATCTAACACAAAAATAGACGTAATATGATGATGGGGTAGGCAGAAGAGGTTCTAACAAAAATATGCATGTCAGGCAAGAAAGGGGAACAGGGAAGGAGAAGTGTGATGAAAGGAAGGAGAGAAGTTTCCTAGTAGAAGGGGAACTGGGTGAAAAAGGTTTCTAACACATGTAGGCGTGTGATAAAGGGAAAGTTTGAAGAATATTCCAAGTAGGCGCGTGAGGAAAGAAAGCAAAGGAAGGCTTCAACAAAAGAAGAATCTTCAAGTAGGCAGGCATGTGAGGAAAGATGGGGAGGTTCCAACACAGGTAGGTATGTAAGGAAGGGTCAGGAGAGGAGAGCATGAGGTGTAGCTAGTGTGGTGTGACAGGTGCTGGACCTGCGGCGCGCGCTGCACGCAGAGCCGGGCTCGGCGGAGGCGATGCGGCTGGCGTCGCTGCGGGCGGAAGACGTGAGCGCCGCGATGCAGGCCCCCACCGCCCCCGCCACCGCCCCTCAACACCACACCTTCGACGCAGTCATGCAGCACCACGCCCTCCGCACACACTCCACAGAAACCGGCCTCATGCACACATACCAACATGTATTTGCACTCGGTCAACTCATTTGTGCGAGTTTTTATCTTTGACTTTGGATATTGCACGGTTTTTGATCTCTTAATTAACTCTAGTTCCGGTTCTGACTGGGCGGCACTTAGACTTTTCTACTATATAAAAGTCGAGATTTCTTTTCAGCACAGATAAGTTAACAACATTATACTTTGTAGTGCTTATACATAGTGAGCGGAATCTGCACACATTCGATACTCAATCATTAAACTTTCATGACACGGGCGGGTACTGCTTCAGCTTTTTAGAGTATATTATGTGCGCAAATTCCCAACACGCATTTAGGGTATACTCCTAGATTCACAGTTTATTATTTTACGCTTCACAAACTCTGTACATGAAACGTATCGGGACGACCCATTTCGATGCGCTTCATAATGTGTGTCGAATGATAATCTTGCTTTTGGTTTTAGTAGTTAGTTTGACTTATGAGTGGTGGTTTTCACACTAAATCTATGCTTCTCTTTCAAAGGTGCGCCTTGAAGCTGCTTTTATAGGTAACATATTTTTGCGAGTTATTCTTGCCATTTACTCGCTATGAGTTCAAACTAAACGATTGCGGGAAATGCCCTAAAATACAAAATATGTATACAATAAGCACTATGTAGATTTACAGAACTAGACTGACACTAATTGGTCCTGATTATAATGGTCTAAAATAGATTCTCGTGCACCGAAGTCCTTAAACATCAATTGATCTCAATGTTCCCAGACACAATAATTTAGTTGCTGGTTTGTTAAAGCCTTCTCCTGTTAGCAAACCTTTAGAGGATTGAACATAGCAATGTCTAAATGTTATTTACCATTACACGTTCTGTGCACAGCCTTTTGTTTTATATTCTTGAAACACTGCGTGGAAGACTTGAATACACCAGCAACTAATAGAGGCGTCTGCTCGTTGTTTTTCAGATATTCCGACCTTGGACTTTAGTTCCACAGCAATTACTTCCCGCTGAAACAGTAAGCGCAGACAGAATGTTGTTCATGTGTATTTTTGTTTTCCACCAATCACGTGGTGACACACACTTTTTTAATTCCGATATTGTATAGGTGTACGACCTAAAACCTTGATTGTGGATTACCTTTCCGCGATCCGTCTCCGTCACGCACCGCTACACCACCTAGTTTAGTGGTGCAGCAGGAAACGAACTAACGTGAGCACTTGAACCACTCACTGTCACTGTGTTCTTGTCGGACAATATTCTTTCCAGACTTTTTCTATCAAAATTGTCAATTTGTTTTATTTGATAATGTTTTGTTTTAAAGTTATGTTTGATAATAAAGTCGAACGCACTGAATTGTGTTTCACTCGCAATCCCGACTGGCCTTGAGCACTAGAGCATGGCATGGACCCCGCCCGGCATACCGACTAACTTGCATGCCGTGACTTCATCTAATTCTAGATATCTATATTAGATGCTTGAATAATTCTTACCAGATGTTTGGCAATCTAACAACCTACATAATAGTTTAGATTAAAGGTTGTGAGAGATATATTCCTCCGGCAACAGATCAACATCACCTCAACTCGAGTATTATTTGTCTAAAACTTCATAAATTAATTAACGTACCCTATTTAGGATACGTTAATAGTGGCATCGACTCGCTCATAAAATAAAACAAAAGGCGATAACTGGAGCGATGCAGATCTGGCGCCGGCGCGTTACTTCTGCCACAACATTTATGTTCCCCATGAACTATTACATAAGACTATACGGAGAATTATTCAAGCATACTTACTATTTTTTAGTTTTAAGTTTTCCTGACATAATTAGCCCAACTTTTTAATTCAATGACTTCTAAATCTTGCCATAGTCATTTCTATAAAATTCTAAGTACGTATAGGTATGTGTCATTATTGAAATCTTAACTACGAAAAGTTCATTAGTACTATAAAATCGTAATTTTCATATTTCATTTGTCTTTATTATTTTAATAATGTGATGCTGCTTCGGAGTCCGGATCTTTTAAGTGTTAAGGTCAGTCAAGAACCAACTTGTGAGCATGGAGTCTGCATGGGCCCCATGTCGTGTCTGACCTTACCTTCTTGACCCTTCTGTCTTATAAATATTCTCCGTTTACTTTATCCTCTGTGTCTCCTATCGATGTTCTTACTCTCGCATCGCTGTCGGTGGGTAGTAGTAGTTGCATGTAACTGTTGTCGTCCGTTGCGTCAACGTTACTCCGTTTTCACAGAATAAAGTGACGGAGAAATTTAAGCGGCCTCTGAAAAAGCGTCACTCATCTGTGTACCACCAGCCGACGAACCGCGTGAATAAGTACCTTGCGCAAGCGATCGACGCGCGCTCCGTGCACCGCGAGAAGGCGACGCACGTCCACCTGCTGACGCTATGCTTCAAGGATGCTGACAAGGAGGCTCAGGTGAATAGAAATACTAGAACCGTCTACCGCGACGACCTCAGTGATGCGGTGGCCGAGTGCCTGTTGAGAAGCAAGAGGTTGCGGGTGCGATTCAAATATTTGTTCCGGGTCTTTTTTAGATGTTTCCATAATGTACAGCTAGGTGTGTAGAGCACTGGTAATGGTAGTGACGCCACCTTCTGATCCTATGCAGTCGTGCACTAATGGATTAGGCCGACCGAATACCTCAGTCATAGCATCAGTTTTAGAAATTAAAACAATATGACTACGATAATTAACTGCCATCAGCGACCCGCTGTCAAGAACCCTTGCTACTACAAAAGTTAATAGCTAAGCTTAGTTACTTGGATTATTAACTCGATGTTTCAATAACGTTTCAGTACCGAGCATCGACCGACGGCGGATGGGCTGGATCCCTCGGCGCCGCTCTCGGTGCCCTGGCAGCTACTGGAGCGCTCCAAGCGGCAATCCTCCCTCGAACCACCATCCTCCTACTTCTGTTTGTGACTGCCTTCGCGTGGTCAGCAGCTGTGCTTGCACTGACGCTCGCAGCGAGACTGAGGCTCATACCCTGTGATGTGTCACGACCGTTCGCGTTGAGGAATGCTATCACAACGTTCACTATAGTGCTTGGATATGCAGTTGGACAAGTTAATGTGGTAAGATAACCATTCGTATACTCGTATCTGTCCAAAGAGTAATAAAAATTGAAGGTGCACCAACAGACCAGGCAACGGTAAAACTATATTTTTTGGAAGGTCTTATAAAAATTATTACTTACGCATTAATTAATGTGAAGGTTATTTATTAAGCTTCACATTAGTTAACGCGATTTACAATTTATTATGTAACAACACGTCCCCAAATAGATGATTCAGTCAATGAATTGGAACAACAATCATCAGATTAGAAGTTCTATATGATCCCAAATTTATTTTTGACTTGGGCGGGACTTGAAACCAAAATGGATTAACACTATAAAATACAATAACCAACATATCAAAACATAGTAGGTACACTTATTTATTCATTTCATTATCATTTAATCATTTTTATATTGCAAATGGGCGTTCAATAGGGTTTTGAGAAAAGCACGGACTAAATAAAAAAGTTTTTTCAGGTAACATGTAGAAAAATCGATGTCTGCAGAAACCTAACAGCAAACGTCACCATAGCTGCTTCAATATGGAGTGATGAAGACCACAGAGCATGTCCCGTGCCCCTTTACATAACCCTGGGCTGCTGCATCAGCATGCTAGCAGTGGCCGTGTTCCTGCGTTTGCCGATACTGATCAAAGGAATCCTGCTGTCAGTCATGACTGCTGGATACATGGCGGTTATACTGGCGTATCATAAGGATCTGTTTGATTGCTACGATCATATGACTGAGTAAGCGCTTGTATTGACTACAGTCTAGCAGCGAAATAGATTATAATGTGCATGATTTTATTTAGTGTGCTTACGATACACTGATTTAGATATAGAAGAAAAAAAAACACATATAGCATCACTTCTGTGTCCGTCCGTCCGTCTGACAACACCTCTAGCTAAACTAAACATGGTGTGCTAATTGGACAATTAATTCAACATAAAAAGCCAGATGAATTTGGTACAAAGCTCGCTTTTAATAATATACCTAATGTGAGGATTGAAAATAAATAACGGGAGGTCAATCCAAAATATCCACTCCGGTTAATTATTATTTTTATTATTATCAACCTGTGCTGTCCCACTGCAGGGCAGAGGCCTCCCTTTCTTCCTTCCAATCATCTCTGTTGAGCGCTAGTGTAGTCTGAATTTATTAATTATGAAGGACTGGCCTACACTCCGGTTGATAATTCCATAAATATCTACTCCGATTGATCATTCCATAAACATATTATTTTTTCGTGTTCCTTCACTTCAGACCTGGCCCGGTGGGCTCGGCGTACATAGAGTGCGCGTGGACCCTAGCCCTAGCTCTGGCAGTGTTACTGCACGCGCGGCAGACCGAGTGGACGGCGCGTCTGGACTTCCTGTGGCAAGTGCAGGCCAGAGACGAGAAGAGAGACATGGATGCCTTGCAGGTTGGTCACAATTATTAAATCTGTCTTAGTAAGAGCGTATACAGTGTATTTTATTATTAGCGCATAATATTCAAGGAATATGTTCCACACACAAAAAATACATATACCTTTTTTTTAACATTTTGTCTGAAAAATATCGAGTAAATGGATTACGTTTTTCTGGTCAATTGTTATTTATCATTGTTGGAAATCGCATAATAATTAAATATTCGAGCACGCGCGCCTCGTAGCGGTTATAGGGCGTCATTGACACGCGCAGGTCATTGACACGCGGTTCATTGACGCGCGGGTTATAACAGACGCCGCGCGCTTCCCTTTTGATTTCCAACATGGTAAAATTAATAATAGATGTTATGATGTGTGTTAAAAAAAAGATACATGTATTTTTTTGTGTGTGGAACATATTCCTTGAATATTATGCACTAATAATAAAATACCTTGTATAGACTGAGCGTGGTTCTTAGCGTGGTTCTTAGCCTTAGCTCTGGTAGTGTTACTGTACACGCGGCAGGCTGAGTGTGAGTGACGAGTGTAACGATATAACGTAACGCTCATTAGTGTGCGTTGCAGTAAAACTTTAAAACTGAACTGCTTGAGTCGAGGTGACGTTAAGCTGTCGCCGCAGCGATTACTTTTGCGTCAAACTTTCAACTGAATAAATATGTATACTTAGTAGCAAGAAAAAACTGATATTTTTATTGTTATTTCAGGCATCAAACAAACGAATACTCTTCAATCTGCTGCCGGCACACGTAGCCACACATTTCTTGGACAACCAGTTTAGAACAAACATGGTAATTTTTTCATGCTATGCTTCAACAAGTCTCTATAAAACACTTTATTTATATTCTTATTCTAATAATATTTGTCATTTTAAAACACTATAAAGTACAGTGCTGTTCTTGTAATCGAACAGTGACAGTATGAGCTTCATAAAGTTTTAAAATGATTATGAATACATTTTATTTTAAACAAGATATCTACTAAATAAACGTTCCCAATATTGCTATTTGGTGTTGCTTAAGTTTTTGATGTGGTTTATCGCTTAGTTAACTTACTGTTGCGGCATGTATCAACCTTAACACTTTGCCATTCTGCATAACATCAGCACAGTCATTTTAATACAAGTAACACGTCTTATTGATATCAAGATTCATGATCGCATTTTATTCAAAAAAGCCATTGCTTGTGTCATTGCTGCATTGCACAAGAAACGGGGTCTAGTGACAGATTCTGATAGGACACAGTATTTTGTACCGAAACTAACAAAATGGTATTCTGCGTAAAAAACAGATAACTAAATACGCTCGGAGTGTTGTTTACTTAACTCAAATAGTTTTATTATACATTGGGTATACCAGACCGTATAGATATTCGTTTACATCTAAAACCAAGCCTAAAGAGGCTAACACAATAGGCCTGCAATCTGCATGGCCGCAGTGTTATATTAGGTACCTGCACCAATTTAATAAAAAAACCTAAATAGACAAAATATTAAACCAAATACAAAATAACCTTAGCAAATCACCTCAAAATGTATAAGAGGTTATGAAATTCCGATATTGCTATTCTAAAAATATTGTAGTACTTAATAGCGTTGTCATTGACTGTCACTGTCCCCTCGCACGGCCGCTTCCTCGCAATGCTGACGTCAGAGGCGCGGTTGGCAGGATCTGTACCACCAGTCGTACCAGCGCGTGGGCGTGGTTTTCGCCTCCATCACCAACTACCACGAGTTCTACATGGAGCTGGACGGCAACAATCAGGGCATGGAGTGTCTGCGGCTGCTCAACGAGATCATTGCGGATTTTGATGAAGTAAGATGTTTTTTATGTCCAGCAATATTTTCTCGTCACAGACACCGCAGAGCCTCAAGACAAAAGAGATCAGTGCGAGTTGCCAGTGATGACTTATGGCACTGAGACGTGGTCGCTACTTATTATGGTCTTGCTATGGAAAGAGATATGCTAGGAGTGTCATTACGCGATTGAATCCGTAACGAGGAAATCCATTGAAGAACCGAGGTTACCGACATAGCTCTTAAAATAAGTACATTGAAGTGGAAGTGGGCAAGCCACATAGCTCGCAGAACCGATAACCGCTGGGGAATAAAGGTTTTCGAATGTCGACCACGAACTGTAAAAACTAAGTGTAGGATGGCCCCCACTCGATAGACCGATGAAATTAAAGCGGTCGCAGGAAGTCGGTGGATGGTGAAGGCTTAAAATCGGTCGTCGTGACACTCTTTGGGGAGGCCTATGTTCAGCAGTGGACGTTTATCAGCTGATATTGATGATGATGATGATGAAGATATCTGTTTTATTTTCATCAGACGGTCAAGTCTTCCCCTTATGTCAACCATACCTATGCATAACAGTTGGAGTGTCACTAAAAGCTTAAGTTGTAAAGTTCGTGGCACTGATGCATTGCGCTCGTCACCCCGAGGCGTGGTTATGAAGTTTCTTCGCAGAGTAATTTCACTTGCTACAGGTGTACATGCTCTTTATACCTAAACCTATTTCTGCCGCCAAGCAGTAATGCTCGCATTGCTGTGTTCCGGTGTGAAGGGTATGGTTTCCGGTGAAATTACTGGCACATGAGGCTTGCGATCTTAGCCTCAAGGTGGCAACCCGCGAGTGATACCTCTGGTATTGCAAGCGTCCATAGGCTGCGGTAACCGCTTACCATCTTGTGGGCCGTACGCTTGGTTGCCACTTCAGTTGTATAAAAAAAAAAAATTAAACACAGTAATGCGTGCACATCCTTTGTTCAGTTAAGAGCCCTATCCTTGACAATCCTTGAATTTTCTTGTAGCCCGTGAAGTTTCGAATACTATTGTGGCTCGTGTGTCGAAGATATTTTAACGAAACTAAAAACAAATAAAAGCTTTATCCCTTAAAATTTAAGCCAACAGAGCAAATATTAATTAACTCAAGACATAACTGATTAGAAAAATAATTAGTAACGCACGTTTCGTAAAATGAGCAATTCCAGTCAACTTTCGATCATTTTTTCAATGAAATAACAAAATCTAACATATTTCCAAAAATGCAATTATAATAATCACAGTTTTAAAATTTAAGTGAATTGAGAAAAACACAACATGTTAGTTCAATATTTTTGAAAAAAGACGGTCTTAAAAACGCGTACTTTTCCCAATTTTACGCTTGTTATTTCTGCTAAAGTAAGGAGTTTACAATAAAAATACACCTGCTTAATTAAAGTTTAAGTTTTTATTAAATAAATACAACAAAGAAAATAGTCTAATAGCATTGACTTTTTTTAATACGAATTTTTGAAAATCACACCTTAGCGCACTTATAATCATATCGATCGAAGCAGCGACTCTCAAACCGCGCTGAGCGCTTATGGAGGGACGACGTATCGCTTCTCATCGCGCGCGCTATTACTTATACTATATAAAGATACATTCACGCGAACTTCATGAATTATATCGCTAAATCTTCGAAAGGCCTCTTAAGGGTAGATTCTGCTTAGTGCAGATTCTGGATATGACAGTCACAAATTCATTATAAATTAGTAAAAAATTTAACCCGTCAAGTGCTAGAAACTAAAAGTTAAATGTTATTTCAGCTGCTCGGCGAGGACAGATTCAGTGGTATTGATAAGATCAAAACTGTTGGATCCACATACATGGCTGCCGTCGGACTTATTCCCGATAAAAAGATGTGCGATGAACCGAGCACGCGCAAACACATGGCCACCCTAGTTGAGTTTGTGTTCGCCATGAGAGACAAACTCAAGGATATCAACGATAACTCCTACAACAATTTCATGCTTCGAGTCGGTAAGTTTGCTAGAATATCGGCCATTTTATAATATATCTTATCTTTATTACCATAAAGTTTTATCAATATTGATTCTACTTTTAGGTATAAACGTTGGTCCAGTAGTAGCCGGCGTAATCGGGGCCAGAAAACCACAATACGATATTTGGGGAAACACAGTTAATGTTGCTAGTCGCATGGACTCCACCGGTCTACCGAACCACACGCAAGTCACAGAGGAAGTATTCCAATTTCTGAAGGATCTGCCTTATCAATTCGTGTGCCGCGGTAAAGTCAAAGTAAAGGGCAAGGGTGAAATGACGACGTATTTCTTAACGGATAGGGCTCCAATTAGCAATGGACAATCAACAAACAGCCTACCTCCTAACCCCCCAACTGCCTACGGCGGGGTGGCTACTCCATTGGCAATGCTTCAGAACTCTGCTCGTAGAGCGGCCGCCCAGCCGGTGTCAAGGTTACCGCCAGTCAGGGAAGCGTCGATAGCTTGTGAGAACGAACCACTTTTACCAACTAACGGGCACCAAACCAATAGCAATAATCATAAAGGCAGCAAAGGACGCAGGGTATTAGAAGATTTAGAAGAAGCACCTCCCCCACCCCCTCCGCATGGTCTGATCGGTAACCCGAGATGGCCCCCGCCCCGAGCCCTCGTCCCGCCCTGGCCGAGGCCACAGGAGCCCCGCCCTCCCGCTGCGCATAAGAGAAGACCGCCGAGGCTACCGAGGCCGAGGTCCAGCGAGAGTTTGCCCTTAGCGAGAAGTCCGCGCGTTCATTCGTCCGCGGATGAGCTAAGCTCACTAACGAGATCGCCTAGTCTAAGCTCGTCGGACGAGAGCTACTCCCGCACCACCGACGCCTCCCCCTCCCCTCCCCGCGCAACGCAATGGCTCCCTCAAGCCAGACCGCAGCGCACCACCCCTAACTCCTACGACTACCCTCCGATCCGGGGCAACAAGCCCATGTTGAATCACATAAACGAAATTTACGCCAAGCACAACATCACCAAGAAACCTTCGATCGAAGATAAATTCTTCGGCGACAGTATTAACTATCAGAAGAAAGATGATAAATTACAGAAGAATATTATAAGCTTGCTTCAGGCTTCAGTTAAACGTGATGGGACCAGTCAGACTGATAAAAAAGACGTATCAAATCGTCACGCTCAGCGAACAAACTCGTTTTCGAGTTCGGGAAGTCGGCCGAACAACTTGAAGTACTTGAACCAAGAAGGGAGCAGAGAAACGTACACCAAACGGAGTCCGGTGATTGACGTTGCTTGCGTGCCTCCCTTCGAGAGAGAATTCCAAAGGCTGCTCGATGATAAGAATATTTTAAAGAATCCTCCTAAAGTTGAGAGGAAAGAATTGAAACTGGAGCTAAGGTAACGATTACAATAGCTAAGAAGAGCTTTATCGCTACTTTTAATATAAGTACCTAAGAATAACCACTCTTTGTTTTATCCAGGGGTCAAAATGCAGCTCTAGAGCCTGTTAGAAATTGTAACAATAACAACAGCAGTCCACTCCACGCGGTGGGATTGGCTGCCATCACGCAGCTTGCGAGACAAGAGCCGAGTCCTGGTCGAACTTCCCAGCAAGCGGTGTCACCTCTCAGGCCACCCACAGCTGAGTTCCCAGGGGTGTTGCCTACGGATGTTGTTGTGGAACTGCCATCTCCTACGCATTCAAGAGAACACAACTCTAGGTTAGTGTACTGAAAGTATATTTTAATTATATTAAATTTAAGATTTAAAGTTAATTTAAGGTTTTTTAGGTAGTTTTCAGTAAATTTACTGATGTTTTTTTGAATTGACATCCGCAATTTTATAGTCAGATTTATATAGTATAATTATTGCTTTTATTTGTATACCAGAAGGTTCTGTGTAAACTAGTGTATTTATATTTCACTAGAAATTAATAACCAAGTGAATTCATTATTTACAGTCCACCTTGTGAAAGAAAAGCAGTGGCCGCGATGAGTTCTGAAAAACAAGAAAAGGAAATCCAGGAGAGACTACACAACCGGGTATTTATGTTTCCTTGCAATTTAACATTTAAACAGTTCGTTTTATATTTGTATTACTTACTTACTTAACTATAAAGGTGTGATTGTTTGCAGTCCTGAATAAATAAAATAAAATAAAACACCGACATAACTACTATAAATAAACTGAAAAAAAATCTGTTGCAGGTGGCTACTTCAAATCTAAGAGAAATGGGCATTTACGGGGAGAGTCAATCTGAATGGAGCTCGTCCTGTTCAGAAGGCGAGGGTGACGGGGATGGGTGTCACCCTGAAAGCACAGGCTACACCACCGACGACCCCGCTTTAGAGAACGTTTCGATGCTGAACGAAGCTGGTCTGACGGACGGGGAAGCGGCACTGAGCGATGTAAACTCATGCTACTTCGATAGAGACGACGATGTCTCCTCTCGTGCGTCTTCTCGTCTCCTGGACTCCGAGGCGCTCGTGTCGCTGGAGTCTCTCAGTGCGATCTACGACTCTGATGAGCCAGCGCATCGCTACCTCGCCAACATCCGCACCGTCAGTGAGTCCATAACCAGGAACTTCGGCCAGCCCGCGCACGTCACTGACGCGGAGAGCGACGTATGAAGGCGGATACGGAATGTAAAGGATCATAGTGATATGGGAAGTGCAATTCAACTTGACTTTCTGAAAACTTTTCTATTGCCTTTCGGTCAATTGTGATAAAAAAACTCGAATCGATCATGCATGACAGAGCGCCCGAAAGTAATAGGTATGTGATGGTTTGTTTTAAAGCTCTCTAATCAAATAAAGAATACTCAAAATGTTTTGCTTCTCATCGGTTTCTTTGTTAAATTGTTGTTTTTAGGAAAAGCGCGTTGCTCTTAGTATTTCTGTGATTGCCAGATCAATGTTGCTGATGTGCCTGTTTTTTAATGATTTGTTCGTTTGTAAATTGTGTCAATATGTACCTATTGTTATGATAATGCAGTGTGTATATTCATGTACAGCCGGAAGTGCCATTTGATGGCGCAATTCATCATCTAGGAGTATGCGATGATCTCTACAATTATAAGGTGCTCTGACTTAGAATTATTTGTGGTTTGTCTTGTGATAATGGTGTAGGAATTAAAATTCGAGCGACCAATCTCTGTTAATATCGATGTTTAGTCTAAGGGCAGGTCCCTACGCTGTAAAATCTTGTCTCACGTTATCGTACTTATCGACTGAGGTGAAGGACTTTGTAAGTGGTGAGCTAAATAAATAATAAGGTATGATGCATTTCAATTTTATCTTTAGATTAAATACTTACCTAATTGTTACCATAGGCTGGAGGAAGTTTCTGCTTGATAGTATTTTTTTTCTTATTTACATTTTCATCATAAGTATACAAGTTTTATGATAAGTGTAATTCCTCCTCATTATTATATCAAAGATTCAGATTTTTGGTAGTTTTCCTTAATTTTCATTCTAGTCACAGACTTCGGACACGCTTTGTATTTTCATCAATATCTTTAATGCAGTAACAGTTAAATTAATTATTTTCTTTATAGCTCAGTGTTATAATGACACTTACTAATTTGAAGCGAGAATTCTTCTTGTAGTAGATATTATAATATAACAAACAGTGGTAAGACTAAAAGTACAAGAAAGTAACAAAGTAACGGTTATTTGTTGGAAAATTATCTTGAAGTATATTATTTATTGCAATTTTTAGTGTCACAACTTCATAAGGTTTTTGTCAATGTAGAAACATTGATTATAATTTATAATTACTTTGTAAAACTTCTATTGTTTTAATATTAACGCAAATATTATTTATGTTTTTGAGTTCATATCATACAAAATGCAGCTTTGTTTTTTACTCACCTAAACAAGATTTTAACAAACTTACTTTTTGATCTGTTTACTGTTTTGGTAAAATAGCATCTAGTATTTGTAATTGTAAGGGCTACGATTTGTTTAATCTTGTCAAAAATTGTGTAAAAATAACGAATCACGTAATCTAAAACTCAGTGGTTTCTACAACAAATGTAAATATGGTTGAATCATTAATGAAGTGCTATTCCACTTTGTTTAGTATATGTACACCTAAGTATACCAAGCTGTGAAGAGATCATTATTTTTTGAAGGACTCCTCTTGTTTGCTATTAATATTCTCAGTATTTCGATTAAACTTTTTCTTGTTAATGTTTACACATAGTGCCAAACTACGTTTATGTATGTGCTTAAAATCGATTTATTATTTATAGCTTTTTGATATAACTTATAATATTGTGTTATGTAAAATTAATTAAAATGAATGAAGAAATGTGTAAAGTAGGTATCTAACTACTTCTCAAGTTGACAAAATAGATCTGAATATTAGCGACTTTGGTAGATTTTGTAGAATCGTCCTAAAAGAAGTTGAAGTTCTTATGATATTAAATTAAAATACCTTATTCGATGTAGGTACTTATATTTAACAGACGTTGGGACAAAATAATAATAATAATGTTTACTATTGATGTGTACTTGTAGTTCATGTTAACATTTTGAAATACATAATGGAATTACATAATCACAAAAAGTAATCTTTCAAATTTTTAAGCACGTTAATCATTTTTACCGAGTGAAAACAGTACAGTCTATTCACATTTGTTCCACAGAAAATAATACACTAATTTAAAATGTATTTAGTAAATTTGTACCTATCATTTTGTGTACTATTTTTTATTGCGCGCCGTAGAGAAATGTGCATACGTTTATTTATTTCAATCTAAGCAATATTAATAATTAAAAAATATTAAACGTGGTCTACATCACCAATAAATAAATATGTTTTTCATTTTATCGCATTTGTCATATTTTACAAAATATAAAAAAGATCTTTATAGTTAAAAACTTCAAACATAATTTTTAATGTCTTTGCTAAAAATAACCAAGTAGGAGTCTACTTGTTCATACAAAGACGTGTTAAACGTTATGTCACACAGGTTTGCATGTAAGTGGATGCCTTCCGAATACTAATGCTCATCACCTTGACAGTGCGACGACGTACCTTCTGACATACCAATGAGTACCGGCAAGTACTATATACACGTGCTTGTGAATGCTAGTTGTAAGATTATTCTATTACTAGCTAGTTATTTATCCCACGGGAAAAATTTCTGGGATACTTACAAAAGTAGCCTTTATGATATTACAGACTATATGATATCTAAGCCTGTGCTTTTCATATGGATCGTTCAGTACATGAAACAGAAGAATGGCAAATTTGGAGTAGGTGGTACTAGGTTGGATAATTAGTTACTAGTTAGTTGGATTAGCCATAGTAGAGTAGGACTTGAGGTTGGGCTGACATTTCTGAAGCTTTATCGTTATATCATTCTGTACCTATCTTTAATAATAAAGCGGTGACCTCTAAGACAGGTGTTATAACGGAAAAGATAAGCACGTTCGAAGGGTAAAGTTTTTGCTGTTAGGGGTAGGTAGTAAGTTGGCATGGCAACATTGATTAGCCAAACTAACTGTTTATAAAGCTAAAACCTGTGCTAAAACAGAGAAGCTTGAAATAGAAAATCTAAACTGGCTAAAATAAAACTGACAGGTTCTTCCAGATCAGCGCAAGAGTAGTACGCTAAATCTCTCGGAAACACCAATATAGTGCTGTTAATGTAGTTCTTGTGTTGGTTGGGTGATGGGTCTGATCGTGTTCCAAGTGTTCCAACAGCAAATACCAACGCACACATTGAAGACGTTGTAGCTGGGAACTTGAGAATTAGGCGGTTGAAATGCCGACTATTTCTCGTCGGGCAGGTTTGGTCTTATCATGGGTTTCCGCAATTCAATGACTCAGTTAAGAGTAATAAGAGGCAGTCTCATTCAAAATAATGTGCAATAGTCGGTACGCGAGTAAACTACAAACCGAAGCGAGGCAGGTATGACGCGGCAGGCCGGAGTCGCCGCCACACGCGCACAGCTGCCTGGCGCGACGCCTGAGCCCATTGGCTGGTGTTGGAACCGGTCCGTCCCCGCGCCCGCTGCCCTACCCCCCGCGCCGTCACCACAAACAACTTCAAATTCTTATTCATGTTCCTCGCCACGACCGTTGCTGCCGTTAAAGAGCGCACGCAGTACACGCCCGTATTTCGCGTACAATCTTATCAAAATGTGCTCAATAATAAAAACGATTCATGTATCCCTTGTGTAATAGTGAATTGTGGAATACAGAGCATCGTGGCCGCTTTTATTCGAAGTGATATCGGGATCGGTAGTTCTACGCTATGAAAACGCACGGACAACCCAGTGTTTTTACTCTTTTTGTATCACAGGAGCTTCGTGAACGGCTTCGAGGCGGGGTTACCTTCGCCATGTGCATCAGATAGTGCGGTGCTCCTATTAGTTTGTGGACAAACTAATATGATAGCCTGATACTTGGGCGTGTTTCAGTGATTCATCAGTGATCAGTGTGGCTATGAAGGTGACAGTGTGTTTTGGTTCAGTTCGGGTGCTGGTGCCTTGTGGAGCTGGTGACCTCCTGGTCCGGGACCTCGTGAGAGAAGCCACTCACCGGTATAAGAAAGCTACGGGACAGGTCAGTTGTGAACCGAATTAGATTGTGTTTTCGCGCGTTTTCCACGGCTTTTCATTGGTCGTTGGAACATGCTTTGTTAATGACTAAGTTCTTGTGTAATATTTATGCTTAGTTTAATTTAATCGACCATGTTAGACGTTAATTGCCTCACAGAGAAGGTACCTAGTACCTACCCACATCTAACCAAACACATAGCTGCACTACAATATATAAATTGATTGAGCGACCGGCCTTAAAATATTGTTTGGGTGGTCAACGCTTTGTTGGCCTACGAGTCCACTTCTCAACCAAAACCCAACGAGTAAAGGCATGTATGTGCCTCAAGGCACTTAAAATCCTGCTCGAAACCAGTAGGTAGCTGCGTTTAACAACCCATCGTGCAGTGAGTAGAACTCTTCAAACTACCTAGTCAAACGTCATCGAACATAATTTACCAAGATCCATTATCAACCATTATAGTTATAGTTAAATTTTTGTTATTAATGTCCGTCGGATCATATAACTCTGTTTCTTATAATCTATTTGAATCCTGGTACCCAAAATGCGTGGTACTACCCAGCAGAGCTACCACGCTAAAATCCGATAATTTATATCTAACCAAAGACATTAAGAATAATTTGTTTATATGGTCGAAGCTTAGAATAACAACTCGTAGAATGATGGTTTCTTTCAAAATTATTTCCAAAAGTGTGTTCACAAAACAATTGATGTTTGCGTGAGCGGCCTATTTATTATACGTGATTAATGATTATAAACGTGGTGTTTCAGCAGCCTTTCACCACACAATACACCATTTTGAAATTATAATTGTGAGAGACGTGCGCATGATGACTTCACATTGATGAATGGCGAGCCGCTTGACTAAGTGAGACTAACAAGTCTCACTAAAAATGATCACAATTTGCGTGAGCGTACTTCGTTTCTCCGTGTTGTTATTCTAATGTTCGAAGTATCTAACGTACATTCTTTTAAGATATAAATGATCGGATTCTAACGTGGTGGCTCTGCTGAGTAGTACCACGCAATGATTTTGCCACACGATGACAGACAGAGACTGTAGGAGGAAGATACCTGACCCACGAAATACAGTTCTATACTAGTTCGAGGGCTGGGGATTTCACTCTCTCAGTCTCGTTGCCGATGACAAATCCATTGGCTATCAGTATCAGTAGCTTAGTTATTAATATTAGGCTTAGTTTAGTTAGTAAGGGTTGTCTGGCAGATATCTGTGTCGTGGATAGGTATTATCTGTATAATAATATAATCAATGGTTAGAGCCATTGATATAACCAATGATGATTTGGAAATATCTGTCGAGTATTGTTAGTTACACGTACTAACGGAATTTCCAAATCATGCCAATATTTTTCACGCAGCAGGAATCGAACCCGCAACCTCTCAATCAGGCGCGCGCACGTGATGACGCGTGTAAGGTACACGCGTTATCACCGAAGTCATCACTTCTGACCATCATTACAAGTAGGTAGTACTACTCTAACTAAAAACGTGTTGGTATCGCGCTGGGATAGGTATGGAAATCCCACAATTTAAACGGTCGTGACAATCTAAATGGACTTATCCCATCTACCGTACAATATCAAACAAAACCACTTCAAGCAAAGCATAGCCACAACAAAACGCAATGCCTTTCGATCGAATAACTCAGATCTCGAGCAGAGCATTGAGATAGGTTGTGCAACGAAGCCTTGTTTTTGCCCTAATGATCATTTGGTTATGGAATGCGCGGGGCAAGCAAGAACCACTTTCGCGGCAAAGTGGCCATTCCGAGAGGAGCTTACGGTGAGCTAGATGCTGTCAAACTAGATAATGCTTTAGGTTCGGCATACACTTTACATTTTCCTAAACTTTAGATCGATGGTTCGCAGAATGAAATGAATGAAAAAATAGGAATCACTTATTTAATTATGTAGGAACTCAAAAAATGTGTTCATCAAAATCCCGTAGCCTGTGTAGAACCCCCGTTGCGTAGACGCAATTCGCTGTACAAAAGACATCAACGCGCAACAAAACCATTACTATGACTTTGCGCATGTCAAAAGACACGAGTTTGTGATTTGTTTTAGTTGTTGGAGGATCTGAGTAATCATAAAAAGCATATATATAGCTTATTTTTAAAAATATGTAGTCACATGCATACTTATTTCGTATAAATGTACATTACACATTGTATAGCGTCGTAATATGCAAGTAAATGGTTATTATCACATTTATAGCGTACCTAGTAATATGCAGGCTAAGACCATGTCCACATATTCTATACAGACCATCCATCAACCCTCTCGAAGAATGTTGGACTTGGGCGAAAACAACCTTACCCGGCTAAGCTATTCTTTCTAAGTTAAACTCCTTAGCTCCTTGCGTTTAACGTTTACCTGCTGAACACCTGCCTGCTGCCATCCTAATGAATTGTAGGAAGCTGCCGACCTTAGCCGTTACTGTACGTCACCTTGCAAACGCGCTGATAGATTGTTTATAATGGTATCGTTGAGCTTGGCAAATTATTTGAATTATAAATGAAAACAAACACAATAAAATTGAGCTAAATAATGAAGACGAGCTCAGTTTCAATAAGGGGATGGTAGCAGACTGGAGGTAACCACAGGTTTACGTCTCTACAAATCTTTGTCAAGTAGAATTGGATAAAACGCTAATCAGCCAGGAACGGTTCGAACAAATAGCAGGTTTTTCGAAATATTTATGAAGTAGCTGCAGTAAAACTGCAGGTTTCGTAAACACACTTCGCTCGTTGGCCAACGCACCAGTTGGCAGCAAAACAAACCAATAATTCTGTAACACCGTCCATCATGCATAATGTATTGAAGGCGATTGCAATAATAAGCTGTGCCAATAATGTTATTGTCTGAAACATTCAGAGGTGTGGAAGGAGGTTTAGCCAACTTTTCTGCATGATTGGTCGCCGGGTAGTTGCGCAACTTAAGGTCGCGAGCTGGAGTTAACTAGCCGCGAACTTCACTTTTGCTGGTCCACTGACGAAACGATATGATATTAATATAACTCTAATATAAGTTTCTAATATTACTACAGAGTATAAATACCTGTCTGAACTCGCGAAATACGACAAATTTATGAAGAAGCGTGTCCACGAGAAAGCGAAACGTCCAACGACAAACGCGTCTGCCACTTATGGGAAACAGGAAGAGCAAAAGCCAGAATTGAATTAACATAAAAATACCATTTTAAAACCTTTCAATCACACACTCAAAATATTGTTTTGCGAGCCAATTGTGGAGTCACGTAAAATATCACAAACAAAGGTTTTAAAAACTAAAACATTGGAAAATGTTGTAATAATTCCTTGTGTGGAACAATGGGTGCGTTGTCGCAGTCGCGGTGGGCCATCGGCCGGCAGGTATGCGAAAGTTTCGGCCACGTCCGACGGTGAAACACCTATTGTACTGCCTTCCTTGCTCCGTGCTGTATGATTGAAGCAATCAGCATCACAACGAAATATTTGAGCAACACCTTATTACAGAGCCATAAAGTGCAAAGGTGCCTGACACTGTCATGGACCGTTTCTTGGTCTACGAGCCGCGGGCCACAAATCTCGTTCACCGACCGGTTCTCGGAAAAATGACAAGACATTCTTTCGAGTAAGAATGTTGATGAGTATACTATGAATAAGTAATACAAGGAGTGATTGATATTCCAATGGTACTGCGGTGTAGATAATCGTGTTAGCTAAAACCACACAAATCGAAGAGATAGGTACTTACGTAGTTGAGAGGCGGTTAGTGGTCGGAGCGTTCATCGTCTAGTTTAGAATTACAATGAGGGCTTTTGTTTGATTCCCGAAACCGAAAACTTATTCTAAAGCAAGCCACAAAACTTTTAAGCATTTTCTGGGAACATTTTGGTAACTAAACATGCCATGGGACTGTTTGACTTATTCTTTGTGTTGGGCTAATTTTACACCCTGCATTTATAAAAGTACCTGCATAGATAGGATCGTGGAAAAAACAACAAAGAGAGCTTCCCATAGCGCCATATGTTGCGTTCCATGCCATGTCAATCGACAGTAGTGGGCCTTGGAAGACTTTTTCATAATAAGTATATTCGGACATAGCACATGTTCCTCCAATCAGATACCAGATCAAGTGATGCCACATGTTAGATTAAATTATAAATCTCAGGAGATATTCGAAGTAATTCTATCGACTTAGTACAAGGATTATTCCTTAAAACTAAAACTAAAACTACATATAAATGGATTTGTTTCCTAAAAATGTGGTTCATACATTAGATACTTATAGATACTACCTGGCGTATGAGGCTGGGCGTTGAGGCTGCGCTACACAGTTTTACTACTTTTAGCAGTCTCATCGTTTTACTTTATAACTTGCTCATTGTAATTGTTCTGAATAAATGCTTTTATTATTATTACCTAAAATTTTATCTAAAAAAAATAATCAACTAATTCAACTGATTCATTTAAAATCGGTCGATGACTTTGCCACCATGTGAAAGTGTCAAGTCAGAATATAGAGGCATTTGCACGTTGAGCTGTGTCACGTTGGAATTGCTAATTCGCTGGCCGAAATTAAGCGCATTCCGGTCACGCGTAGTCTAGGTCCTTCTATATTATTATCTTGTGTGCCCCTGATTCCCACAGTCTTTTGTATCCATGTCTTTAATTTTAAAGATTTTGCCATAAAATTTTAAAGGAATCATTTTATATTGTGCGCGTGGTGTCACTCACAGGTAGAGTGCTGCGTGGCCTGCGTATCTATGACCGTCTGGTATCTGATATAAATTCATTAATTTACTACTAGATAATCCTGTTGAATTGATTATTATAGATTCCGAACGCATTTTTAATACAAACATGTGTTTTGTTATAAAGCATAGGTACATAACAATAATACATGAATAACACATTATAGGTAACATTACATAGGTACTAGTAATACATAGACAGACGTGTAGTTTTCCTGTTATTATTAGTTTACCATTATCAATACAATGCGCACTGAGTGTCGACCTCAATGCCTGGTCATCTCGCAACGGATGCAGGCTCCATTTATGTCTTCTCGTAAATCCATAGGGTACTTAGCTATGCCATGTTAGAATCACTTTTTTAATCGAAGGGCCAGTTGACTTTAATGGATCTAACAGTTGTTTAGCAAGGCGGTGTCTTTACAAGGGAATCTAGATTGGTTCAGGTCATGTTTGTAATCTAATGGGGTAGTACCATGTTCGTTCGTACTATGAACCGGCTTTTTACAGATCCGATCTTGATTAGTATTGAATTTATCTAAATGACAATCCGAATATGAACCAAATATGAACCAAAAAAAAAATAACTTGTCGAGTTTGTGACATAGCGGGTCCTTACATAGCGGACTGGTTAACTGGGAATAGAAATAACAACGTTGTCATGATGAAGTTATTGGATTCAGTACCATGTTTGGTTCTAAATTCGAATGGCATTTAGTTTGGTAGTATACTGTCTCCTAATGTTTTTGATCTGAATCGTTAGGTGCGGGAGTTTTTAACTTTTTGTCAACTCAGGTGGTTGTCAGTGGTCGATTATCTTTGTTCAATATAAGCGAGTTTTTTATCATGTGAAGTAAGGTGAGGGAAAACGCATTCACCTCACGAGTTTACAACTCTGAATACAAGCATTAGTAACTGCAAAACTACAGCAAATCTAACATTCCCTGACCGTAGACTGTTCGTCCATAACCGATATTGTTCTGCGTCAGAGCGTTGGGTTTGGAGACGCCCTGAGTCATGCGCACGTGCATGTCCTCCTTAAGAATCCTATCCATGATAGCCCGTGAAGATCGAACACGATTGTGGCTCGTGTGTTGGAGATATTTTAACGAAAATAAAAACATATTAAAGCTTCATCCCTTAAAATTTAAGTAAGTAGGACAAATATTAATAAACTCAAGACACAACTGATTAAAAAAATAATTAGTAACGCACATTTTCGTAAAATGAGCATTTTCAGTCAACTTTCGATCATGATATCTATGAAACAACAAGGTCTAACATATTTCCAAAAATGTAATTCAAATAATCATAGTTTTAAAATTTAAGTAAGTAGGTAAAAAACATCACCTTAGTTCAATATTTTTGAAAAAAAAAAGGTCTAAAAACGCGTACTTTTCCCAATTTTACGCTCGTTGTTTCTTCGAAATTAGAAAGTTTATAATAAAAATATACCTACTACATTAAAGTTTTGATATTTATTTACAAAATAAAACTTAAAAAATGGTCTAAAAGTTTTAATTTATTTTTATACGATTTTTTAAAGAATCCTCCGAATCCACTTTATAGCTTGATGCAAAACGCGGCTGCTCTCACTACGCGCTAAGCGCTCGTGGAGGGAGGACGTATCGCTGTTTGTCGCGCGAGCTGTTACGTATAATCATAGGGAGCTTATACAAATTATAAAGCGATCGTGTGGTTTTGATCCGTGATAGTTAAATCTCTAAGTAAGTACCTATGATATAATAATGTAAGTAGTAAACCACACTGGTTCTAGAGAACTAGTGATACGAGTAAGTAGCTTAGAATGTAAGTAGTAGTACATAGTAGTAATACATAGTATACTAGTAAGTAATATTAGTAGTAAACTTTTATGACATTATTAAAATTACCTTCTTCGTGGTAGGTACATAATCTAGCACTAAGTAGTAGGTAAAATTTCTACCTAGATACAGATACCTACCTACGTACCTACTTAGTAGCTAAATCGTGGGTATCAGAAACTCTAGTACCAACCTACCATGGTAATACAAGACCCAGACAGAAGAAGCAATTACGTGTCAAGTAAAAGTATTTATTTCATTTCAAGTTCCTAGTAAGTTCCTAGGTGTTTGCAGGACACGTAAACATTTTTACCACTGCAGAATTCGAACCCGCACTTCTTGCATCTCAGCTCAGTTCAGCTGCTCAGCTGAATACTTGCCAGCCACGCCACCAAGATCGTCAAAGTACCTAGGCTCTGTGACCTAGATCAGGTACTAGGTAAATTGTTTTACGTAAGTTTACAAAGGGCACGGATGTCCCTACGTAGATGGGTACCTATACCATAGGTACTTACACAATCTAGCTACCTACTAAGTAGGTAGACACTAGACCTAAACTAAACTTACCAGACCTACTTTGACGATCTCGGTGACGTGGCTGGCGAGTGTCCAGTTGAGACGCATGAAGTGCGGGTTCGATTCTTGCAGTGGTTATTATGTTTGCGTGTTCTGCAAATAGATACCTAGGAATTTGTAATGAAATAAGTAGGTACCTACTTTTCTATTTGCGATACAATTGCATTTATCGATTTGGTAGTAAGTTGGTAAGTTGGTAAGTAAGTTCGTAAGTTGGTACCAGCTCTCCTAACTAGAATCTAGTTAGGAGAGCTGGTACCAACTTTATATAAGTACAGGTAGGTGTATCTGTAGGTAGGTATGCAAAATAATGAACCTACCGTAACTATACAAGTACCGATAGGTATGATGAATAACACGTTATTCGAATGTTAGTTTTTAGACATAGGTACTGTACCTACTGGTTTCCTCACGATGTTTTTCTTCACCGTGTGAGATAGATCATTGAGAAGCGATTCTAAGTTTTTATCTATATATGGTTTTTATCTTTTTATGGTAAGTAGGTAAAGATAGACAATTAAATTCAATGTCATTCCAGCACCGCTGGACTTAGGTTGTCTTTCAAATTTGGACTCTATTGTCACAGGTTATGGTATGTTATTATTTGCACTTACCGAGCTCGCTAACTCTTGATAAAATCAAAACTTTGAATCGCCTCTTTGACCTGATGGCATTGCGCACATTATTATTACGAATAAAAAAATCCATTGGTGTGCGACCAACCGTCTTCAAACCCACGACCTTATGGTCGTCGGTCGGTTCGAAACGCAGCGCAACTCTGTGGCGCAAGCCAGAAAAAAGCGACCGGCGCGCATCGGGCGGGCGCGCCGCGCCGAGCCGCACCACTTCATACAAAATATAGGAGAGGGAGAGGGACGTGGTGCAAAACAGATAGAAGAATAATGTGCGCTGGCCGATGGCGGGGCGCGCCCCCGCGCGCCCGCGCGTCTTCTATCTGGCCTGCGCCTTGATCACAAGACATGGTCATTCACTACCACTAGAACACCAGTGCTCCGGCCAAATTCTATGTAAAAAAATGTAAACATAGAAACGACAAACTCGGGTCAAACCCGTTTTTTTTTCACTAGCTGGGGTCTCTTTCCCGTAAATCATGTAGGTAGGTATTTATTTATTATTATATACTTACTAGTAGGTACCTACCTACCTATTTAATTATTATTAGACTTACCTACCAAAGTAACAACTTATGTAAGTATCACCCTCCCTATGTACTTACCTAGGTACTAATAAAATTATTGACAGGATAGATGAAGCAGTTGTATAAGTAGATAGCCTCAATTTCTTTTGAATCTAATAGAAAACAGAATCCTTTATGGTAAAATGCGAAAGTTTGTGAGTTAGTGAGAGTGTATGTTTGTCTGCGCTTACTCCGTAACGGCTGAACGGATTTGGCTGATACTTGAAATACACATAGTTTATGTCTTGGAATAATACATAGGTTATGGTATGGTATGTTTTGTTTTATGATGGTGTATGGTATGGTAGAATGAATGAGAACACTTACTTAGTTAGTTTAAAAAAAACATAAGCACGACGGTATGGTACGGTATGATCTAGTATCATAGACGTGTAGGTAACAAAATGTCCCCATAAACCCGAAAGGGGGATATCCCGCCGAAGCACGTATAATACACGTCGTCCTCGTGTATACTTTGACGTGTGCAAAAGTTGAATAGGTACATCATAAATTCGTAATTCATTCATTACCTTACAAAAATTAATGTAACATTATTAATTAACTTGGAGTTTACACAGATAATTTATTTATTATTAATTTATGAATGAAAAATCGTCGTCGTCAAAAGTCGTTGAAAAAACATTGTTCACCAAGACCTGTGGAATAGCCTCTTTTCGAGTTTATAGGGACATTATGATACACCGTGTATGAAGTGAATACATACTCTCGAACGCCCTTTGTGAGTAAAATCTAAACGGTTTAAGAGTAGTAGAGTTCTCTGTGATAGAGCTCGTCCGGGGAAGGACTACCACCATACCTATTTCTGCCGCCAAGCAGTAATGCTCGCATTGCTGTGTTCCGGTGTGAAGGGTATGGTTTCCGGTGAAATTACTGGCACATGAGGCGTTCTTAGCCTCAAGGTGGCAACCCGCAAGTGATACCTCTCTGGTATTGCAAGCGTCCATAGGCTGCGGTAACCGCTTACCATCTTGTGGGCCGTACGCTTGGTTGCCACAACAGTTGTATAAAAAAAAAAACGGCTATAGATATGGAAAAATGTTGTCGTTTAGATTTTACCCTCAACGGGCGGTTGAAAGTACTCACTCTGTAGATAGTAAAGCAATAAAAGCAAAAAAAGTATAGCATAGTAGTGCATCAAGTAGTAACATACCTATAGCATAAAATATTAATATACATAAGTACTTCTTTCAATAAAGTACAAAGCAGTTGGTATAATGGATATAAAAAATGTAATAATATAATGTATATAGATGAAAATAATTGTCATTTTCTTTGTGAAATTATGTAATTACGTAAATAATAACATATTTATGTTTGTAACTTTCAGATTATTCCGAAAAATTCGGTTGCGTTAAAAGAAAAAAAAGGTTTGAAAAACATATTGAAACTTTTTTTTTTATTTTCAATTTATTTGTTATGTACTTTTCGATAATAGTTCGCTGTAGAAGTAGTAGCACTTTGGTGAAACCTTTGTAGTTCAATAAAGTTTATATCAACTTCACAAAAAAAATATGGATCATCATCCAAAGCCCATAAACCACAGCTGAGCTTCCCCATTCATTCTTGGTCTAGTGAGTGCCCAATGCACTTAAAAGCTGTAGTGACCTCCGATCACTTCCAAATTTTCGGAATTTCAGATATTGTACCTAACATTTCTGTAGAATTATAGGTAAAATTATAAAACGAATGTTCCTTTATAAAATGCTACTTGTATTACAGACTCTTGGCCCCTGATACTGTGAACTCTATAGCCAGAGAAAATGTGCGCATATTGACAAATGAAAACGTCGATAGATTGATTATTCATGAGAACAATGATGGAATGGTTTATGAGAACGACAGTGGATTTATTCACCATAACAATATTGGATTAGTTCAGGAGAAAGATGATGAAATGATCGATGACACGGATGATTATGACACAGTTATTTCGGATGAAGTAATAATAAATTGCATAATACAAGTTGATAGTTATCTGTAATCAGTATATTAAAATCCACTAAGCAAAGGTTTTTTTCGTATCCTCGATAATATTTTCCAACGTTTAGGTTTCTTCAAGAAACCAACATTATATTGCGTTTTAATAAATACGTTTAATAAATACTCTGTTTATATAAATAGTCTGCGACACAGATGAGGGGTTATTTGATTTTTTGTTTTAGTGTAAAATAACCTTATGAAAGTACAGTCAAACTGTTCTTGTTTATTTATTTTTGCATGAAAAAAATTCATAATTATTATGAGGTTACCTACTTATTAGAAAAAGAAAATACTCAAGATACAAAATACACAGCGTGTAAAAAAACGACTAGAGATAATTATAAAGTTGTGATCTTATTTTGTTGTACTATGTGTATGAAACTAGAAAAAAACGAAAAGGACGTAAACAAGACAACATTATTTTTTGCGTTTTTTTCCGCTAAATATTTTCAGAATCATGGTCTGATCTTTCACACCTGATTAATCACGGTAGAAGTCTTTTTACACCCTGTATAAGTACATGGTGTAACCTAATGTCCCTCTATGCCCGAAAAGGGGGTATTCACAGGTCTTGCCAAAATTTGGCAAGATCTGTGGAATACTCTGACAGCTTTTGATCTGGACAGCTTTTCACTCTATACAAAGCACAAGTCCGGTCAGGTATGGAGTATTGCTGCCACCTATGGGATGGTTCAGCTCAACACCAGCTGCCTTAGACTCGATTGAGCGAAGGGCTTTGAGACTTGTGGGTGAGCAACAAGTTGCGGAGACTAAGTTCCAGAGTCTCGAGCACCGCCGCAAAGTTGCGTGCCTATCTATCTTCTACAGATTGCATTTCGGTGAATGTGCCCAGGAACTGCATGATCTTATCCCACCATCTCCTTTTCATCAAAGGAGTAGCAGACGTACGGCGCAGTACCACCCGTACCTTGTCAGCATACCACCCATTCGCACCAAGCGTTACAGCTCAACATTTATTATGCGAACTGCCAAGGTGTGGAATACTCTGCCGTTTTCTGTTTTTCCTGACAATTACAATCCGGGCCTCTTCAAGGCTAGAGTGAATAGGTGTCTCATAGACCTTCGTGCTCCACCTTCGGCCACATCATCGCTTTCCACCAGGCGAGATCGTGGTCAAACGAAGGTCTATTCTCGATAAAAAAAAAAAAATACCCCCAATGTTATTTCAATTACTTTTTTTTTATACAACTAAAGTGGCAACCATGCGTACGGCCCACAAGATGGTAAGCGGTTACCGCAGCCTATGGACGCTTGTGATACCAGAAGTATCACTCGCGGGTTGCCACCTTGAAGCTAAGATCGAACGCCTCATGTGCCAGTAATTTCACCGGAAACCATACCCTTCACACCGGAACACAGCAATGCGAGCATTACTGCTTGGCTTCAGAAATAGGTATGGTGGTAGTCCTTCCCCGGACGAGCTCTATCACAAAGAACTCTAATACTCTTTTATGCACTATGACTTTTGAAATTTCAAAGTTTTTCATTCATGAAATGCGTACTGTATGCGTAGGTAAATGAAATGAATACTTACTTACTAATTGGACTTTTTAAATACGATATACTAATTCAACTTTTGCACCGTCAAAGTGTTCACGTGCATGGGAGGAATACCCCCCTTTCGGGATTATAGGTACATTATGTTACACGTTTTAAATAATTAGATATCATACATCATCATACCAGATTAATTAAATTATTACTAGCATCCGTTCGCGTACCTACCTGGTTTATGTGTTCTTCCAAATCATAAATTATGTCATGTGTATTGTAAAACATTAGTAGGTACTTAGATAATAATCAGTACGATTTTGTTTTTATCAAGCGCATCATAAAATAGGTAGGTAGGTAATGAAAAACACTAACTCAAATATTTCATGACCATGACTAAAACTGCACTCTCTCAAGAATTGGACTACCAGCGATTCCAAGCTCTATCACAGTTCTCCGAAAGTTTATATTGCTCCGCTCGCATAGTACGGCGGCTATAGCACTCGCGCTTTTCAACCGCACTTATTTACTATGCTGCCGCCCTGGCAGGCAGTTGTATACGCTTCAAACTATTTTATCACGTCTCGTCGAGATAAATAGTTTTAGGTAACTACCTAGGTACTTACTGTTAGTGTGATTTCAAATTAGCCGCAAAGTGCCGCGCGGGCACTTTCATCAAGTCACCCTTATTTGTACCTCTAACCACAGAACAGGTATTAGTACTCTCCAACCCCAGCCCTGCCTGTATGGTAGCCGCGCGCTACACGCGCTAATACAATCAAAAGTAGGTAGGTATCTGTAGGTGCTTGTAATTTCACCGGAAACCATACCCATCGAACTAGAGCATCGAACTAGAGCACAGACGCGAGCATTACTGCTTGGCAGCAGAAATAGGTACTACAGGGTATTACCTACCTACCTACCTACCATGTAATGGTTCCTGTTTGAGGACAAAACTGAGAGTAGGTAGGTATAATGTTGAAAAGTGCGTGTGGTCCCCAGTCATAATAATAGGTAAGTAGGTACCTAACCTAGCTAGAGTAGGTACCTAGGTTTTAATAAAAAAAAGTAAGTAGGTAGGTACTTACACATATATTTAAATGTATACCTACCTACCTATTTTTATTCACGTCATTATCTGTTCAACAAGTAGAGTTAGGTAGGAACATAAGAGTATGCAGTAGACACCTATTTTTAAACATAATCACCCAGTCGACATGACAAAGGATCAAATGTATTTGTCCTTTACTTAGTTGTGTAAGTTACTAACGCACACAACGGTGAGCCGCGCACACGTAGAGCCTCGCGTCGCGCGCCCGTAAATACCTAAACTTGACAGCGCTGGATCTTGGAACGGACTCTTAACAATCATGCGACAAACTAGGTATCTGAACCTACACACCTACCACTTATAATACCTTTAACTAGAAGGTAATATACTCGTTGTACATATGAATATACCGCCCGGAATACCTCGTACAGCGAAACTCGATACGCAATACCTGGGAGATTATAAAATGACAAATGAAGCAGACAAACTTGCGAGTGCAGTCAGATTTGTGCCTGAAGAAAGGTTTTATGATTTCAGGAGACATCATGTATGTATGTGTCATAATAATGTGTGTTACTCAGGTAAGTAAAGTAGGTACTTACTACGGACTACAACTATGAAGTGACTTACTATTAATTTCGTCACGGGCTAGTCTTTGTAGTTACATATGTATAACATTTTATATGGCATTCTGGAAAGAAAGTCTTGAAGCAACTATCAAATTAAAAGAAGAAGAAGCAACTATCACATCATAGTAGGTATCTGCACGGTCAAAACAAAACAAAAACGGTTCGCAGATTTGTTGCAAGAAGCCTGCTCCATTTTATTAATAATACCCACTAATGTAGCAAAGTAAGGGAGTTAGCGGTTTACCTTTAAAATTTGTTTATAATGTTGGAATGTGTTAGTTAATAATGTTTGTAAAAAAGTCCATATCCGCATTCTTGAAAGGATTCCGTTGTAATACTGGCACTATTCAATTACGTTCACCCACGCTGGCTTGCAGATTGAACGTGGGTGGTTCTGCAATGTGAACTGTATAGATAATTGTAACTCATAAACTTATAGTAGTAACAATAGATGCATAACTATGAATTCCAAAGGTGTTGAAATTTTCTCTCTAATTCCTGTGAGCATTTAGCCTATATTTTATTGAATAGGTTCATTCAGCCTAAATAGTGAACATAATATTTTGGTCCGACTACCCTACTACGTGTTTAATGTGTGAGAGTATCCGTTTTTATTAGGATTACGATTTTCAGACTCTGAATTTCTGGGTGTAGGGTCTGGTAATGCCGGTCATAGGTCCTTTTGTAAAGATGATTCAAAGATTTTGTTGCAAGCAGAGATGTTATGTTACAATTGGTGGGAAATGTTACATTCGAATAATAAATGTAGTTATTTAATTTAGCAAACTGGTTATCTGGAAACCAAACCGAAACTCATCAACCAACCATAGATAACTACCGTGGTAAAGCGATCATAATCTCCTACAAATGCGTAACTAAAACAATAGCCATTAGAATGAACAAATTCAAACATACATAACTACCTCGCGATTTTTCTCAGAATAGCATTAACATGATTTTCATGACCGACTTCCCAAGGTCAGTGGTTACTTTAATAGGTACGCACCTATAGCTTAAAATGTGATAATATAACTGAATTGCTTTATCAACGGTAAGTCTGACCAAAGAGACCGCAGTAGTTCCTTTTATTGAGCAGGGTAACTCTGACTCTTTTATTTTAACGGGTATTCTTTTAACTGCTTTTCAAAAAATAAACTCTGCCATTGAATCTAGCTCTTGTATGTATAGATAGGTACCCATAACCCCATAGTGAGTACGATCTCTATATTATTCTTCTTCTGCTTACCAGGGTTATTTATTCCTTTCCGTTTTTTTTCTTAGAAACTAGAGATACGATTTGAACAAAACCTTTTGGTTTGGTTCATGCATGATGCTACTCGATGTAGATAGAGAATGGATGCCTAGTGTAGCGTGCTGGATAATACGATTAAACTACAAGTCATTAGTGCTTGGATCCACAGTAACACGTTACGGCTTCTCTGACATTAATAAAATACCGTGACATTTTGTAAATGCAAAAGGAATCGTCCTTACGCATGTGTTTATAACAAGGTGTTTGTTGAACACCTTGTTGTAAACACCAACCGAACATTGCAAAATAGAGTTTCCAAATTAGGTAGTCCTGTAATTATTAATATTTCTCAGAAAATACAGCATTAAAAGCTTTCGGATTCAAAGCAACGTGAAATAATAAACTGAAGACAGTGGATAAACTTCAAATAAGTATTATAATATGAGATAGAGAGTGTCGTTGGTCTACGGCACGGTTTTTATCTATGTAATTATACAAGGGTGGGGGGAAGCGGAGCGAGACGGGCCCCTTTGGAATGCTACCTGCTACGAATGCTACGATATGATGTGGTTAGACTATTCGTTGATATAACTCTATTTCAGAAAAATTCTTTCAGCGTTTTCTATTGAATATGTTGACTATTTGAAGACAAGTTTACTTTCTATCGTTTATTTTATGGGTAGCAGACTTTTCTATGTAGTAAAAAACTTGTTACGTGTATGTTACCTTAATACCATTAGGACGGTCAATCACGTCTTATAGCTCATTTGTTAGTTTAAATAGAATGCTTTTGTCATGCTATCTGATTTTCGTGTACAAAAACGTGTAAACAAGCAATCTCATGTCCAGTGCATTTGTACTTCCAGTTTTATAGCTTCGAATTTAAACCATTTGGACTATTAGTAATAAAATTCATTGAATGGATAGTAACAGCTAACACACAGTAGATAGGTAGGTATAATAGGAAACCACATTATCAAAACTGACTGACAATCATCGCACAGCCAAAACGGTGAGTCCTATAGAGACCTAAAGTTTTTGTATTAATTTTGATAAGGGTGCACTAAAAAAGGAATTTCCGAAACTCAAGTTAGAGCGGACAAAGTTGTGGGGCGTTCCACTAGTTGTAAACTAAATTATGTAATTGTTATTTGTTTTAATCTTCCCGTCGCGCGTCGTCGTGCATGTGATGATGACTGATCAAATATTTTCTTGTAGCACACTACTGTTTAGTTGTCCAAGTATTTGATGGAACCACGTTTTCCTTCCCGTGAGTGATTCAATTACAGCGTCATTAAATGTGCTAGAATATTATACAACGTTCTTGGAAATTCATTTGTATTTATGTAGATTTGTACCTAAGCTCAACGAACTCCTAATTCCAAATTGAGTAGGTACTAGGTGAGTACTAAGTTTTGAACAGATAATTTGTAGCAAAAGTTCATAAAACGTTTTTTTTTATTTAAGTACTTAACATTACTAAATGAAAAAAAAGTTGTATTGTGTAAACGCTAACCGTCCGCTGTATATAACTAACTGTAATTTCCACATTGGTGTGCTAGTCGGGGAACAATAACATAACGAACAAAGGGCGCAGGTACCGAGGTAGGTAAAACACGGGTAGGTCTCAACTATTGTTTGAGACATAGTACCTATACTACCTATCCTAAAAATAGTAGCAGTTCGTTTAATCACTACAATTTAATAATAATCTGGGTGCGCTACGAGGAATGCCTCTCAATCTCGACTAAACTCTGTCAGAGTTGGCTACTGGATTTATATCACACGGACTTATACCATCACGTTACGTCTATTTAACGTAACTTTTATTTAAAATTGTTTTGTTGTTGCTACTTTTTAAGGATATGAGGTACTACCTACCTACTTACTACTGTCATCACGTTTGCTGGTAATCCATACGAGTAACGTACGACCTACGCATTGCGTTTCTGTGAATTGTCGTGACGCTGACGAGCAGTTCCCAATCATGGGAAACAATCCATTATTCCCATTTTAAAGTTTGGTTACTGGCGGCTACTTCCGCCCTATCTTAATTAAGTAGGTAGATACTTGTTTCAAATCATGCATTCTTATTACCTATAGGTATTCGTTCAATTGGCGTAGAATGCCTTTAATCGATACGCGAATTCGGGTTCAGAAAAATAATACTAATTCTAAGATCTAATTCTCAGAATTACCAGATCGCAGAATGTTCATGAAAACACCCTGGAGGAAGAGTTTATCAATTCTCATAAGCTGGGCTTATCGTTGTTTTCGCACCTGTGTTGCCCTTATTTTGTTATCAGGAGGGATGGTGTGTGGCCCCGTTTTTGTATCTGATAAGGAATTTGGGCAACTTAGTTTGTGCAATATTTACTTTAGGTAGTATAATAATTGCTTAGATCCACATAAACGACTTACCTGATATACAGGGTGGTCCAAACATAGACGTCCAAAAGAAAAAATTGAATTGCTTAGATCCAGGAGTACATCCGAAAATACCCCATGTAAGTATGTTCCCAGATCTAAGAGTAAGTAATGATTATAATGTTTTTTTTTGAGAATGGTTGAAATGTTTGAAACTGCTGATTTAAAAAAACCTAACCAAACTAAGTCTACAAATACAAACGCAAGTTATTGCAAAGCTATGCAGTTGACCAATTCACCTACAAAGCAATGAACACTCTCAGTTTCTCCCACGCTAGCTGGTTTTATACTCCGATGAACACCCTGCCAAGGGACACAAACAGGTAATGTGGACTACAATATAAACCTCAGTTTCCACTTCACTTGTCGTAATGAAAGTGGATTTTATTATTAAGCAGTCAGTTCAAAAATTATGGGAAAGTAGGTATTCTTGTTTTGCAAAATGCGAATCTATGAAAACCAAGAGAACTTATTTTTATTTTCATTTGAGATGTCGGACATCTTTGTTAACAGACATTAACAGCCCTTTTTCATCGTCGTATCTTACCGGAGAAATTACTGGCAGATGAGGCTTTCGATCTAAGCCTCAAGGTGGCTCTGGTATTGCAAGCGTCCATAGGCTGCGGTAACCACTTACCATCTTGTGGGCCGTACGCTTGGTTGCCACTTTTTTTTATACACACAGTTGTATAAAAAAAAAAAATCTTCCACTAAGACCTTACTATATGTATACTGTTCAATTCACAGACTACACTTACCTACAGATTTTCATATAATGCAATGCATCAAAATTAGAATGATGAATGAGCTAAGTATTTAATTTTTTTTATGTGTGGAACCTATCCCTTAATTTTGTCAGGTTGATAATGAATGACCCTGTATAGACCTCAAGTGATCCAAATCACTACGAGACGTAAAGCGTTCTCATGCTTTATTTTGTTTGTTATTTTTGTAAGTATATGCAAGTTTTATTCAAACAGCATTTTTAGCAATAATAAACATGAGTTTATTAATGAAATAATCATTGGCAAGAAATTTCGCATGGAGGCGGGTCGTCGACCTTGCCACGTACCTACTTATATAATTTAATCAGTAGGTACCTACTGATTAAATTTACTTCAATGTAACTTGGTAGGTATGTATATATGTAGGTATGTATGGCATTGATTATTCAATCGGTACTATAGGATGTGGGCACCACGTTCCCAGGGTCGAAGATGAAGCCTTACGAAACTAGGTATTGTTGTAGGGAAACATTCTTGCAAGGATTCCCTTTATTAGCTCTCAGTTTACTGACTAACCACAGATAAAGATTTTTGTAATTTAAGCAAACAATAATAATAATTACGGTCAGTTGTCTGTTCTCAGAATTGTACCTAATCTATAAATTATGTACCTATGTAGGTTATACATTTACTGTATTTGTTTGAAAGTCGAATTCTTTTTTGATGTCCTACGTACATAAGAGTTCCTATGAATTTTTTGAATGCCTTTTGGCCTTAGAAACCGGCCAAAATCTAACCAAAATATGTTTAGGTAATAAGAAACTAACGAAGAGCTGTACAATACGGAACCCCAAGTATCATTGTGTCTATTATTGTTCAGGGGGCAGGTGAAAATAAGTTTTCTAAGCTGTGGTAACCGGCACGTGGAAAACTTTATTATGTGGTAGTTAGTACCTATGTTGACGAGAAAAAAATTATAGAGATTTCACTGTCATCGTAGATCTAAAGCGCACTTTACGCTTTTGATGAAATTTCATCTTTGTTTACTTACTTGTCATTTTCATTGGATGATTGGTCTTCGGAGTTTCATTTAGGTTTATTCTGCGTAACAAAAACATAAAAATGCTTTATCTAACTAGTTCAATAAACTTTATTTCATATATGGATCCAGTTTTAAAACCTTGTAGGTGCACTATGTAAATGAGCAAACGATATCAATAAATACTTGCATGTCTACATTTTTAGGTAGGTGAACTACTTATTTCGAAAGAAGGTAATGAAACATAATAGAGCGTGACTTTTTTTATAGAAGAGCCCAAAGAAATTAAGAATAATCTGTTTGTTTATAGGTGTGGAGGATATGATCCTATCCTTTCACTGTATCCTACGGTTCAGGTTCTTCAATTTAAAAACATGTGGACTGTATTTATATTTTAATTAAAAAGTTACAAACATTTAAAACAGTAGTAGTGACTTGGCGACATTTTATCAGAATTGGTCGGCTTTAATATAGCCGATATCGGTCCCGCCCTTAGTGGGTGGCCGGACGAGCGCTATCTTTATTTTCATCTCTTAAAAATAACATAAAAAACAAAAAACATTACAAATAAAGAAAACTCTAAACAAATCTAATTCGGTAAATAGTTGTCCGCTACAGTCTCCCCCCGGCGAAGACCTTCGTAGCCATTTACTACCGGGAGGACGACTAAACGACTCACAGGTCTTCTGAAGATCCCTCCCCGCGTCCGCACCTCTGCACTCCGCACCACCCCGTCCGGTCCCGCACGCACGCGCTCGACAAGGCCACGGGGCCATACGTTCCGCGGTAACAGCCCGTCCGCGATCATGACTAAATCCCCAATTTTGAGGTTCTCTCGAGTCTTCCTTGCATCGTTCCGCGGGGCCAACGTAGGTAGGTACTCCTTTATCCACCGTGCCCAAAAGGAGTTAGCCAATGCTTGTGCTGCGCGCCACGTCCGCTTGTCTGTAGCGCTGCATTCGCCTACATAAGGCAGTCCGGCAGCGGTGCCTAGCAAAAAATGATTCGGCGTGAGTGCTTCTGGTTCGTCCGGCTCTACTGCGACGTGAGTCAATGGACGCGAGTTTACCGTATGTTCTATCTCCGTCATGAGCGTACTTAGTGTTTCTTCCTTCGGGGCTCGTTCGGTTAAGGTGACGGATAACGCGTTCTTTACGGTTTTAATCATTCGCTCCCAAGCTCCCCCCTGGTTTGGAGCTCCGGGGTCAATAAACCTCCACTCGATACGTTCAGTCAAAGCGTAAGTTTTTAGAGCTGGGAGCCACTCGTTGTAAGCTTTCTTTAATTCTTCGTTTGATCCACGAAAATTCGTTCCGTTATCTGAAGCGATTAGTGCAGGCGTTCCTCTTCTTGCAGCCATTCTTCTTATGGCCATGATCGCCGAATCGGTGCTCAAGCTTGCGATTAGTTCGATGTGAATCGCTCGGATTACAAGGCACGTGAAAATCATGCCCCAGCGCTTCTCTCTCCGTCGGCCGATCGTCACCCACATAGGGCCGAAACAATCAACTCCGCAGTGCGCAAACGGTCGCGTGTGAGTAGTAAGCCGTGACAGAGGTAAATCTCCTTTTACCGGTGCCACGGGGTTCGCTCTTCTAGCGGCACACATTGCGCACTTGCGGAGTATAGTTCTTACAGTAGGTCGCAAACGCAAAATCCAATATTTTTGTCGTAGATTGTTGACCGTTTGCTCTCGGCCTATGTGTCTGTTCCTTACGTGCTCCCGACGGATAATGAGGTGAGCTATTGGATGCGCGCCGTCTAGTATGGGTGGATTTTTCAGTTCGTTCGGCACTGTCGCAGCGTTGATGCGACCGTTCAAACGGATCAGCTGGTCGCCGCCATACCTTGGATCGAGCTTATACAGTCGACTAGTGCGATCAACGTTCTTGCCCTTCGTTAGGCGTTGTAAATCGTCTGCGAAACTATCTCTCTGAGCTTCTTTAATCAGTAATCGTTCGGCTTCCTGCATGTGACGTAGTTCCATCTTGACCGTACGGTGGCGACACTTGTCTATGAAAGTTAGCACATAAGCGACTGCTCTTACGAGTCGTTCGTATGAAGAAAATCTTTCTATCTCGATGAGCGGCGTTCTATCGCTTGTAAATGTCACTAACATTTCTTCCTCAGTGCTTTCTAATTTTTCCTCCTTTGGCCAGGAGCTTTCCGGTTCGTAGAGGAAAGCTGGACCGGTGAACCATCTGTCCGTAGTTCGCAAACGTGTATTACCAGAGCGTGTGGCGTCGTCCGCAACGTTATGAGCCGTGGGAACCCAACGCCATTGGTCCGATCGTGTGAGTTCACCTATCTCGCTCAGACGATGCGCTACGTATGGAGCATATTTTGCAGAGTCTTTCCTAATCCATTGTAACACAGTTTTACTATCGCTCCATAGTGTTACTGCGGTATTCCAATTATGCCCTTTTACTATTTCTGTAGCGAGTCTAGCACCAACTAGCGCGGCTTGTAGCTCCATTCTTGGTATGCTTTGGCTTTTCAATGGTGCGACCTTGGCTTTGCCTGCCACTAGCATTATCTTTATTCCTGTTGGCGTGACGAAACGCCAGTACGCTACGGCGGCGAAAGCTTGCTCACTGGCGTCACAAAACACGTGAAGTTTTCGGTCGCTAACGTCTTCATGGCCTTGGTAGCATCTAGCGAGCCGAATATTCTTTATGTATTTTAAGTCTGACAGCCACTGTGTGTACATCTCCGCCTCCTCCAGTGGTAATGGCTCATCCCATGATACTTGTTTTTTCCAGAGTTCTTGCAGTATCATTTTTGCCGTGATTGTGTATGGACATAGGAGTCCCAACGGATCGAATAACGACATCACTGCGCTGAGAGCCTCTCTTTTGGTGGGAATTCTAATGGATTGTTTAACTTCGTTTGGTACTCTCGGCATCGTGGTATTAAAGGCGAGTTCGTCGGTTCCTGGCATCCATAGAATTCCTAAAGTTTTACCATACACGTGCGCGTTCGCCGCGAGTTCCTTAGGCGCGTGCGCTCGGTTTTCATTAGGAATATCCGTAAGCAGTCTTTCTCTATTGCTGCTCCAGCTTGCTAGCTCGAAACCCGCCTTGCTGTGTACCTCTTGTACTTCTTTTATAGCGCGTGCGGCTACCTCCTCGCTATCGAAACTCTCAACCCAGTCATCCATATAATGACTCTGCGTTATCGCCTCGTAAGCTAGAGGATGAGAGTCCTTATGATCCGTTGCGTTTTTATTCCTAACGCTATGTGCTAAAAACGGCGAACTCCGTGCCCCGAAGATCATTGAAGTCATCATGTATTTCTGAGGCGGTCCGAAACGTTCTCTGCCACGCCATAGAAAATGTTGTGCCACCCTATCTTCCGGTTTTATTTTTATCTGAAGGAACATAGCTCTAATATCCGCTGTTACCGCTATCGGTTTCTTTCTGAAGCGAAACAAGACGCCGTATAAGGACTGTAACAAGTCCGGTCCGTCTAGTAAAGCGTCGTTCAAACTCACTCCGTTTGAACATGCAGCAGCGTCAAACACCAGCCGGATTTTATTTGGTTTTTGCGGGTTCGTTACCGCGAAATGTGGTAAATACCACAGACGTGGGTTTGCATCGTGTTCCTCTTCGCATGGCACCGCATATCCATGTTCCATCAGTTTCATAATCTCCGCCGTATAGGTCTCTTCAAATATGGGTGACTTATCCATTTTCCGTTCTATGCTTTTTAATCTTCTCAGGGCCATATCGTAGCTAGGCGGTAGGTTTACCTGGTCGTCTGCCCAGGGCAAGCCCACGCTAAACTGATTGTTCACCCTTTCTACTGTTGATGCGAAGATTTTCTTTGCTCGTTCGTCCGCGGCAACCGGTTTTTTATTCAACGATACGCCTAGTGCATCGATCTTAAAGTGCGCTCGCACGAGTTCATCTAGATCATCGTTCTGGTCGTGCGTCTGGCATTTATAGACATGTAAACCGGTTTCATGCTCCTTTATAGCACTTCTGGGCGCGGTACCGTGAATGATCCATCCTAACTGGCATAGTGACGCGGCAGGCTGACTCTTAGTTCCGGTGAGCAGCTTTCTTGTTACTATCAAATGCCAGTTATCCGATCCGATGAGTACTCGCGGTCTAACCGGATCATAGCATACGTCTTCAGGACTTAATTCCCTCAGGTGATCGGCCCGTAGTAGTTCGGTTCCAACGGACTGACTTCCTAGCATTAAGTTTTTCACAGTGCGCGCTCTGATTGGCCTATAGTTCGTTTGGCCGCGCCCTCTGATTTGTATGTCTATCACTCGGCTATCTGTCTCTCTCTGGCTCGACGTAGCTCCGATGATGTGTAACGATCGCTTCGGGCCTCGTGCTCCCACCATCTCAGCGATCTCTTCGTCGACCAGCGTTATCGTAGATCCTTCGTCTAACAATGCGTGTGTAGTCACTTCGGATCCGTTAGCACTCTTTAACGTGATAGGACATACCTTTAACAAAACACGGTTCGTGTTTATTGATGAGTGCGCCGTTGCTGTTACCACTGACTCCTCGTTCTGAGCCGGCTCTGTGGTTACCGCTTCCTCCGTATGCAGTAAAGCATGATGCGGTCGACGGCACTCATTCACTCCACATAACTTTTTCTTACAGGTGAAACGTCTATGTTTGCTATTCAAGCATCGGAAACACACTTTCGTTTCTTTCGCCCATTCCCATCTCTGTGCTACGAGCATAGCCGTGAGTTTCTTACACTCCGTGGTGACGTGCTTAGCTCCGCAACAGAAGCATACGTTCTCGGCTTTCGAAGGTTCAGTCTTCGTAGGCTCGGCCTCTGTTGTTGCCAGCACAGTCTTGCGGTTCCCTCGTGTTTGCGGCTCTGTGGGTCTGGGGGTCAGGGCAGCGCTTCTAGTAGCTACCGTAGTATACGAGTGCCTCATGGCGCGATCAGCTTCTCGCATTAGGAACCGGGATAGCGTCACTATCTCAGGTTCGCTGCGGTGTCCAAAATCTTCAGCGTAATCGCACCATCTAGTTCTCACGTGAGGACTCAACTTCTCCGTTATCTGCCTAGCCATCATCGGGTTTTGAAGATAGTTGCGTTCGTCTAAGCAACTAATAACCGTCACTATGTTCTGTAGTTTGATGGCAAAAGCATTTAACTCACTCGCACCGTTACCTAAACGCGGCAGCTTCTTCATATCCTCCAGCGCATTATCAATGATCATTTCTGGTCTACCGTAGCACTGTTCTAGTGTCTTCATTATAATGGCTGGGTCGGCTGCCGTGTATAACAGTGCTGACACTGACTGCTTCGCCTCTCCTCTTAGGCACGATCTGAGCCTTTGTACGTTCTCCGCCGGCGAGAATTGATGTAAGCTCGTAGATTGTTGCATAGCTGCTTTGAACGGTAACCATTCGTTCGTGGCTCCGCTGAAGATAGGTAAGTCCTGGGTCTGCCTTGGCGGCGGTCTCTTAAGCGCTATCTTCTCTATAGCTTCGGCTAGCCTGTCGATTCCTCTCTCTCGCTGGCGTTCTTTCTCTCGTGTCGCGATCGGCGACTTGTGGCGTTGCTGGATCGGTGTCGGTTCAAAGGTCACTTTGCTACCGTACGCGTTTGGTTCCGACCGTTCTCTTGTCCATGAACGATAACGCGTTTCTTTGTCTGTATCCACTGGGTCGGTTGTCTGACGCTCCCCCCGTGACAACCAATGGGCAACTCTGTTCTCCGTTTCTTCAGCGCCTATACTCTCTCGATCCGATTCATCCTGTATCGCCGCGAGGTTCGCTGCTAATTTTTTCTGAATCAGCCTGGCTTGGATCTGAAGTTCTTCCCGTCGTACAGCCGCAAGCTGCTCTTCCGCTTCAAACTCGGCCTGTCGGATCCGTGCGGCAGCACTGGCCGTAGAGTTGTGCGAGCGGACCGATGCAGGACGGCTTCTGCGCACGGGCCCTGACGATTCGTGACGCGGTACCTCGGTGGTCGCGGGCGCATCGCACGCGGGCGGCGCGATCATGAAAGGATCGGTCATGATCGGGGCGGCCGGCCCGCTACGGTCAGCGGTGGCTGCGGTGCGCGAGGCGGTGGCTGCGGTGCGCGAGGTGGTGGCGCGCGCGCGTGTAGTGTCGGAGCGGGATGCCCCGGCGGATGGTGACGCGGGGAAGTCTTCAAAAACCACAAGGTTCCTCTCTTCGGTTTGGCTCCTTGTTACTGGCATCTTCAGCACTTGATGCCCCTACCGTGCCCTAACGTCCCTAACGTGCCCTATCGTCCCTACCGTTCCCTACCTCCCTAACACCCAACCTGGGACCGTAACCGTTTGACACCGTTAGGTTTCGGCCGTAAGTCCGTCAGGAAGGGGAATTCGGTGCGCTAATCTGGGACCGTAACCGTTTGGCACCGTTAGGTTCCGGCCATAAGTCCGACAGAGTCGCGGCTGGAGCTCTTGACACGGCGACTCGGAGCAATCTTGACACGGCGATTCGACGCACTTGACCCTGCCTACCTAACACCCAACCTGGGACCGTAACCGCTTGGCACCGTTAGGTTTCGGCCATAAGTCCGTCAGGAAGGGGAATTCGGTGCGCTAATCTGGGACCGTAACCGTTTGGCACCGTTAGGTTCCGGCCATAAGTCCGACAGAGTCGCGGCTGGAGCTCTTGACACGGCGACTCGACGCACTTGACCCTGCCTACCTAACACCCAACCTGGGACCGTAACCGCTTGGCACCGTTAGGTTTCGGCCATAAGTCCGTCAGGAAGGGGAATTCGGTGCGCTAATCTGGGACCGTAACCGTTTGGCACCGTTAGGTTCCGGCCATAAGTCCGACAGAGTCGCGGCTGGAGCTCTTGACGCGGCGCGGAGCACCGTTCGGTGTTCTTCCAGCCAGGCTCGGCGACTCGCAGCAGGGACTTCAGGCCACGGTGACACGTGGATCAGGTACGGGATGCAGACTTCAAGCGAGGTTGGTTCTCCGGATCAGGCAGGCTTCGACGATAATGGTTCTGGAACGGGCAGGTCTTCGACGAGTAGCGTTCTGGATCGGGCAGTCTTTGGCGAGGAGCGTTCTGGATCGATGGTCGCGTCTTCTAGAGGTTCAAGTTCATCCGGCGTCGGAGGACCATGTGGAGGATATGATCCTATCCTTTCACTGTATCCTACGGTTCAGGTTCTTCAATTTAAAAACATGTGGACTGTATTTATATTTTAATTAAAAAGTTACAAACATTTAAAACAGTAGTAGTGACTTGGCGACATTTTATCAGAATTGGTCGGCTTTAATATAGCCGATATCGGTCCCGCCCTTAGTGGGTGGCCGGACGAGCGCTATCTTTATTTTCATCTCTTAAAAATAACATAAAAAACAAAAAACATTACAAATAAAGAAAACTCTAAACAAATCTAATTCGGTATATAGTTGTCCGCTACAATAGGTATGCTCGAAAGAAGAGCCACAGAAAAGCCTTTAGAAATGGGATCCTGGAGGGTGTAGTCACCCTCGGTAGCGGGTGCAAACTAACTATGAAATAAAACAGCTGATGTTTGCACCTGTCATTTAATTCTAAATATAGATAAAGATATTATTAGACTAATGCCTTCCTCAAACCTTATCCTTAATACCCTACTCATCCACGCCTTGGACATGCATGCGGTTGCGCATAAGATGCAAAGAGACATCTATGAAACATATACAGAAACTTCAATATATTCAGGTTTGTCTACTTGAATATTTCCTAAGCTCAATGTACTACGTACGTAGTTGCTTATGTAATAGATAGATGGCGTAATCCTGCATTTTTTTAATAGTTTGTGATCTTTTTATACACGTTAATTTTATAAATATTTTTAAAGAGTTTTAAATAAAAAAACATGGATCCGTGTCTTATAATAAAAAATTCGTTGTAAATTTGGGATATGTATGATATATTTTTTAAATTGACCTTTCTATGGGCTTCTATAAAAAAGCCTTTGATGTTTTAACTGCATTTGTAGCTGTTTTAAATTCAACTGGCCTTGAATGAGGAGGTGGTTGGTGGCTGGCACCCCACCTAGGCGTTCCGCGACGCGCACACGTCTCGGTCCGCCAGGCTCTCCGCGCCACTGACCCTGGTTAAACTACCCCAAGTTCTCGCAGTCGTGGAAGCGTCCAGGGGTTCCAGGCTACAAGGATTTTCGGATCGTTGATTGACGAGCGGATGCAATTTTATCCATTTTGAAGCAGTTTTACTGCGGAAGTTGCAGGACTTGTAATGTTAATTGCTATAATATTTGTGCAGATAATAAAATGTGTGAGGCCACCGAATATTAGCAGTGAAGTAAACCCATAATGGGAGTGCCCATTTTTTGGTACAACAGCAAGGCCTATTATAAAATGAACTTAACGAACTAATCCATATTCTAAATCGATTGTTCTATATTATATAGATAGGTAAGTCTGTAATCTGTATTTTTTGTCAAATCCTTTTAAGTTTAAAAATTCAAAATTTTGATTTTGAATTTCTCATTTTGAAAATTTTGATTTTTTTCTACTTCTTAGCTTAAGGCCTTAAACTGAAAAATTGTGTTCAATTTAAGTATCGATACGTTAGCAGCTAGTTACACAGCTGGAACAATTGTTTACATAGCAAGCTAACATTTCAATGGCTAGCATGTCTCGAAGGCAGGTGGGGGGACATGACCTGCCCCTCTCGCGAGCGACCGGCGCGCGCGCAGACCGAAGCCAGTTGCTCGCCGCGCAGCCTCCAGTTTGTTTACATCGTTTTCAGTGACTCTACCAAACTCTTAGATAATTTATTTAGAGTACGAATCAGTGAAAATGTGTGTGAGAACGTCTGCCCAAAACGAGTTTTTCTGAAAATAAGGTTGTAACGGAGTAAGTGACTAATTCCAATTTGGTGTCGAGGGCATTGTGCTGGCACGCACTATGTTAGGTATTTCGCGATTGCATAAAACCCGCAGTTCCTGTGAGTTTGATGGTTTGCTATTTTATTTGTTTTCCCGGAACCTGGTAACCGATACCTAGCGTTGATTAGTTCATTCGTTTTATGGTGTCGTTGTCACTAACTTTCCTTTGTTCAACTGTGCACTTTCATGATACTTTGTCTGCTGACGTTGTCAATTAAATAACTATTACGAGAATATTTCAATTCGACTTTACGTCATGAAGGAGTGTCTACCAGTTCCACGTTCATTCCAAATCCACTGTTGCGTGTCAGCACGCAAAACGTTGCTCTCTGATCTTAATAGATAACAAGAACACTATAGTATCCGTCATAATAATATTACGCAACTTTTATTACTAAGTAGGTACCTATACCTACCGAAATATGTATTTTTTTCTTTAGTCTATGCTAGCTGTCCCACTGCTGAGCAAAGGTCACCCTTCCCTCTTCCACTTATTTTGGTCCAACGCCAATGGAAAACTTTATAAAAAAAGCAAGATAGTTATGAGTTCGAACGGAACCGCAATATAAATTAGATTTGATGAACATAATGGATGGAATACCACAAAAAATGTATCCGCGATGGACGTGCGATTTGCAATTTCCTCGATGCCATGTATTTTGCTAATTTGCGGAAACGTGATTTGGTTGAATTTATTATTCAACAGTAGTATGAGACACGACATTTTCAGCAACGTTAACCTGACTGTTAACAGAAAAATACAAATATGATGATAATTTTTGATATTTGTTTGGGGAACCACGTTTGTGGCTGTCCTTGGCATTTTTTTAATTAGGTACTTACCTAATAAAATCCTTTACTCACACCCGCTTTCCCAACCCTCAATATACATATTTAATAAGTTTCTTGGACATATTTATTTATATTTTTCTTAAGAAATCACATTACCTTCTTCTGAAAAACAGAGAACATAATTTTAACAATTGGTATTAGGTATCTATCATAAGTAAGTAAGTACCTACCACCTAATATAATTTGTCAAAAGTGTTGCTAATCATCACCAATGCCATGGGTTTGCCATGCTATTGTACAGACATTGCCAACATAATAACAGCATTGGCATCGATCTAGATACCCAGATAGCGTAGAAAGCTCATGAGAGGAGCGAATCAACGATGCCCTCTATAATATAATTTAAAAATTATCATTTCAAGTTTGTATTAAAATAAAATGTAGGTTTTAATGTAACATGATGAGGACAAGAAGTCGGTTCAATGTTTAAATAATGTTCAGCAGTAAGGGTGAGTTGCACCATGTAACGTTAGCGTCAAATTGTTCGAATACCGTTGAACAATTTGACGTTAACGTTAGATGGTGCAACTCACTCTTAGTGTTTTAAGTATAATAAAAAAAATACGCAAGTAGGTACTTAATACATTTGTTTTCAAAAACACAAGAAACCAGACCTCGCAACAAAACAGACTGATTACACGTTACGGAAAAAGAAGACATTACTAATTTGACGACCGATGTGGCGCAGCGGGCGCAGGTCCGCCTGCGACGCAGAGGTTGCGGGTTCGATTCCCGCCTCGGAACAAATGTTTGTACGATCTACAAATATTTGTTCCGGGTGTTCTGGGTATTTTCTATATATAATAAAAAATATCTATCTATGTATTGTATTGTATTAAATATATATCAGTCATCTAGTACCCATAATACAGCTCTGTTTAACAGCAGCTTACTTTGGGGCTAGATGATGCTGTGTGGATTGTCCAGCATTATTTATTTATTTATTTTATGTTTTTGTATCATCCTTAGCAACGTGTGTAATATAATATAAATATTCTAAGAAAAATATGAATGGTGGCTCCAGTACAATTCTAATAACAGTTCTTTTGATCGTAAGTAATTCTCAATAGATTGTGGTGATACTTAGCTATTGTTAATTACTGTATCACCGTAGCCAAACAGCCAAACAAAACGAAAATTATCATTTTACTAGTGCTACGTTTTATCCATATCGAATTATATGAGGCTGCTCGCATATAGTTTAGTACGTGGTTGTCTTGCTCTGAGCTATTTATAAACATAATTATTCTGTTTTGAGTATGTTGTATCTCCTCTAACACATGATAATCACCAACTTATTCTCATATGCTAATTTTATTTAGCTTACGTTCTTTGTAACCTGCCCGTTACAAACCCTGATAAAGTAATTATCCTATACTTGATTATCAATTCTTTACTGATTGTAGTATATATTTCTTACTTAGTTATCAAATTCAGAGTCAGTGGTTTTCTTATCTAGTACCTTATTAATCTTCGAATGATCTTTGTGACTTATAATATTTGGTTTTTTATATTCATATTCACTAGCATGCGTTTAAGTAGCAGTTGCATTAAAGTTTTGTTTCCGTTTATTTTTTGCAACATTTATTATGGTGATTGCTATTCCTGTATATTATAATAAACCGTGCATTATGCGTATGCGCCTTCACGCTTCACTGGATAGTACTAAATAGTACTTACTAAACAATAATTGTTCAAAGTAGCTTCAAATCAAACTTCCAGGTGACTTTGTCATTAGCCGTCTTAATAAATATTATGTAAGTATGTTGAGAAGATAGCTAAGTTAGGTCATGACCCTGAATGAGGCCTTTGGGCGGTCTATAAACTCCATCACCAGAGTTGACCACTGACTCATACGAACTCACTTACTCTTTTACCAGGCCAACACGTGATGTTTAAAAAAATCCAACAGTATAACAAAGTAAAAATAATTATTTGTAGCAGGTAGAGACAGACAGAAACTTAAAACAATAGGTTCCTATATACCGTACCGAATATATCGTATAATTACCAATTTACTTCTCTATTTTCAGTTCACAGTTCACACATGCAACTCGACACCCTCGCTTTCTTCGTACCACTTGTTTGTTGACCAGAAACTGTCGAGTTAATTCTAATTAGTGTTAATGGGTTTTTAAGCTCCGTCAGATATTTCCGTTCACTGTCTTCATTCTTCCAAGTCATAATTAAACTATGAATGTTTTATGATTGTTATTTCTGTGTCTCGCGATTTTTGCAGGGTTGTTGGTTGGTTTGGAGTTACTCTATAGTTTTAAATTCATAAGCTCCTATCACTTCGTGATTTGGTACCTACGTCAGTTTGGAAGTGAATGTGCAGTAGAGGGGGGTGATAGTCAGATAACGATGGCGGCGATAACGGAGTTGAGGCCGCGGAGTCGCGTCACCGCCGCGCCGTGGCCGGTTGATCAGGCCATTTTTTGCGTCGTCTTGTTGTGTTTTTGCAAACGCGCCAGTTGTTTGACTGGATCCAGTTTTATTAGATTGAATCTTCAATAAATATATATGTTTTGTCGCGGATTTAGTATTTTCAATAAAAGTTTGAGAAAAATCATAGATTGTATATTTCAGACTAAAACCAATTTAGCCAATGTAAAATGTAACGCAGTTTAAAAGAAACGTGTGAGTGGAAGTGGGTGCAGTGGACTAAACTGTGATTTAAGTATAATGAAGGAGTCATCTCCAAGGTGTGAAGATATGGCAGACAAGCTCGTGAGGCTGTTTGGATGGAGACAGACTTATCCTGTCCAGAAACTACAGAGGAGCATTCTTCCTAAGACTCAAGAAAATTCGGTAAGAAATTGTTCGGAATGTATTACTCACCCAAACCTGCGCCCAAACATTGTTTTTTTTTTACACTTTATAAATTTTCAAAGTAAAACTTTCGCAGAGCTAGATAAATAGAAGTACCTTCATACTTAACTTAGCGACGCTCAACCCCTGAATGCCTGTCATTGTCTGAAGATCTCTAGAATGCAAAAGCCAGAGAATGACAGAAAGGTTGAATCAGTATCATTGTGAACACTATAACTTACTAAAATTAAATAACGTGTCTAGTAGGTGTTTCATACCTATCTCTTATATAAGTATATCGTACTCTCTCAAGTATCATCTACATTGCCATTGTCACTACTTTCTGTGTTCTGAAAGTGTTGGAAAGCACTTCATTAAATCAACGCACCTATGCGATTACCTTGACGTTATTATTAAGGTACTTATTGTGTTCACGCGATCGGCCATTGAACTTTACCGGTAGGTACTACAACTAATTAAATTAGCTGTTAGTTATGTAAATGTCCAGTCATTAGAATAGTAGAACGGGTGTTTTACATGATGACATGAAAGGTGCAATTTAAACTGACAAATCGCGTTCCATTGTTTTTTTTTGCACTTTGTAGCAATAACGTTATCATGGTTTAGATAGAGTCTGTGTGTTGAGTTCAGTAATACACAGACGAAAGGCCTTACTTTAGTAGGTTTATAGGTAGATTTATATAGTATATAATGTAAAAATCAATAGTTATTAGCCAGCTACAAATGTTATAGGATACATAAAGTTGTTCATTTCTGCTTTCTTTTATACTCGATACCTACGGTTTTTCTTCACGTGTTTACTAAAACGCTGTATTTTAAATTATACCAGCCCACATCCACCCACCACTGAGCTGTGAGTCTCATCGTTTAGGAGTCTTCGTTTTTAAGCAAACGAACTAAAGCTTTTTTTTATATGTCAGCAAGTGACAACTGTGACGAGACTGTGTGGATTGTCCAGCATTAAGTATTTATTTATTACTTATTATTTATTTATTTATTATTATTATTATTATTTATTCGGCAAACTCTTTTTGGTAGTATAGAGTTGCGCACTGTGTTATAAAGATTAATATATTTTGACCTTGTGCTAATCAGTCACAAACATTCCACATTGCCCTCGATTAATAATAATTTGTGTGCTTTTGATTGCTGATAACGTCTCCGTGCGTGAGAAACCAAACCAATATTATCTAAACGATATAGCTAGTAGGTAGGTACCTATGCAAACTGGTTTTGAATTGGAGCCTAATTATAATATTGATATACGTGTGCTCTCGTTTATTTATTTAATGTAAATTATTCTTATTGTAAGATTCTTAATTTTAATTAATAGACATACTTTCTACTAATTTGAGCCAATCAAAAGACTTTTAAACTTACATCATAGATATAGTTCCTTACATCATAATAATATCATCACCTGCCATGCCATGCCGTCATCGCTGTCTTTTAGCTGGCCATTATGTTCGTTCGTATTTCAACTATAATATTGGTATTTTTTATGATTTGATAATAGTTTTATGAGCACTTCGACGAATGATGCTTACAGCTAAATAAATATTTTCACTTTATCGTGTATTTTTAGTATTTTAGCCTTTGCGCTCGAGTTTTTTGACATGGTCAGCTCAGTATTAGTGTCAGTCAACTGTCAACCATGGAACTAATGTTATGTACTACCTACCGTACAACTATAAAGCTTAAAAATTCCTTGCTGTCGTGTCAACACAATGTGTGCTGGGCTGGGGATAACATTGGGTAGTGACTAGTGAGTGATCACGCATTTGTGATAGAGCACGATAATGTTCAAATATTGAGCAACTTGGGCAAGTCTGCAAATAAAGGTGCGGGTTTATATGAATGTTAGTTGAATATTTGTTCGCTAGTCTAGACACGCCTTATTTTTTGTAGGTCGCATTTTGCAATGATCGTTGCTGATGATGAGTTTAAGAAAAATAAGTAAACTGCCCTTTATTAGTAATTGAATATAATAACATTATTAATTTCTTAAAAAACTTGAGCTTATCTCCACCAAACACACATTCAAATATATTCATAATAAAGGTAAAGTCAATTCTCTACATAACAATTTCAATATCTAAAATACAACCAAGTTATCCAAATAAAATAAAACCTTATCTCTCTACTTACCTGTAATTATTGGTGCGTTAACCTTTCCTTAACAAGACCAGTAAATATCTCATCCATCCAACCAATTATTATTCCTTTACTAAGTATTTAACACTTCTCGGAGATGACCGAAGCTAAAATCTGACGCAATATTTGCAGGATTCTAGGATCACTTTTCCGCTATGCTTTACTTTGGTAAACTCGTATTTCACCATAGATTGTTATCTACTGTTGCTGCTCTCAATACAGGATTCTAACAACACTCATAAACCAACTAGAGGTCCGTCAACTACTTTCTATTACCTTGTATTATTGTAGTAAAGTAACGTCTAAGTTTAATTGTTGTGAGAACGAATAGACACTGTCAGCTCTACTGTAAGTGTCTACTGTCCCTTCAAGTGTTCAATGCGCAAGTCACAACACAGTCGGTAATAAATGAGCAATGAGGTTTTTGCTTCTAATTAAAACCACGAACCTTGAAGAATTATGAAGCAGTAAGTATCTACTCAAGAGAATTATTGAGTTTTTGTTTGCGTTCATTGTAGGAGATATTTCTATTACGCTCACTTGTTTAGTCGCTTTCATAACTTTGCACTGAGACGTCGCGCGGTGTGCGTGGTCGCTTTTTACTCACGCGCTTTCGATAAGTAAATAAAACAAATAAAAAAACACGTAGGTAGTTAGTGATTTTAATTCTTAGGAGAGTTCAGTGTTTGATAATAACAAAGTGACACACGACTGAATACAGTACAGGGTTTTTCAATGCATTCAGATTCAGATTGATTTTGTGTTTTATGTAAAATCTAAGCCTGAAAATTTTAGATCATAAGTAAGAAAGATGATTATGTTGGTTTGTAAGAGCAGCTAGCCTTTTACAAACAAACTTCAAGCAAAGACGACAGTTTAAAGTTAAATCGTAAACATTGTAAAAACTCAATGCACCTCAAATGCAATATATTTGCATAACAATTTCGCGAGTTGCCTTGAGGCACACTTGAGGCTAGGCTAGTGCCACGACGTCTTATTTGCAAATCTGCCTTGCTGCCTATTACCTAAATGTACCTACCATACAAGCTTGTTTTTATTAAAAAAATATACTTAATAAAATAATAATCATACATAATTTTACTGAACGTTAATTTCATTTTGCTACCGACGTTATTTATTACTGTGCCGAGGCGAGTAATTTCAAACGGAATTTATTTCATTACCGAACATTTTCATCACCCGTTTTTGTTATTGTTTTACGCGAATCAGGACAAAGGCTTACACCTTTTTTAGGTATCAGATTATTTTATTTAAGTACAATATAACAATAGGTATGGACGCAGTGTCGGCCATTTGCTATTCGGTGCACGCTTCCGACCATAAAGGCTGCATTTCCGTTGGCATTAGCGTATTAGGAGGACTTACCAGTTAGATAATACTATGAATAAACATGAGTTTTAAACAAATTACATGAGCACCGGCATAACTGATTGGAACACTTTTAAGATACTCTACAACTAGAGTATATTTTTTCTCTATACCTACATAATCATCATGAAATATGAATATAGGTGTATTTGTAAAGTTAATTTTAAAAAGCTAAATAAGCGTGTTTAAGATTTTTTTGAGCGCATTTTTTTTTTTAAACCGAAATGATCGCGTGTGTTATGGCTGCTCTGACTAGGTACGTTCTCTGCCATCTGTGATTGGTACCAACTGCAATTAAGTTTATGGGTTTTCTCAATAAAATGATAATTTTATATTATTTAGCTCCAGGAGTACTATAGTAAGTAGGTATAATATATAAGTAGGTATAATACATTTTTGTCTAAATTTGGAAAAGTCGATGTAGGTCCCCCGACCAACAGTGCTATTATGTATGATATTGTCCTATCGTAATGAACATTAGAATCATTGAACTATGATTCAATGCTATATAATTACAACTTATCACCATTGACACACATTGCGGTCTAGATAATAACGCGACATGCGTGTAAAACCTGAATTATGTACCGAGTTAAATGAAGCAAAAACGTCCCAGATAGGACTGAAATTACTGTAACGGTATCATGAATCACGGTGCTCTTATGGGGCGTAGCATCTGGTGCAAGGCTCATGAGCTCCACTGTGTTTGGTCAGTGGCGCGCGAAGGTCAAGGTCTATCAGACCAGCGTTGCCACCAACCAAATGCCTTAGATCGGATCATTGCATTCAGTTGTGTACACAAAACAGCGGATATCGTTTCCCGACTCTATAGTAAAGTCAGTGAAATCGATTCAGAATGATTGTAAGAATATCGTGTGGTGTGGGCAGTGATGTGTGGTAAAAGGCTTCGTGACACAATGCAGTCAGAGATGACAGCATCAGAGCCGGTGCCACCGCCGCGGCTCAAGAAGCTGGCCCGCTTGTCCAGAAAGGAACAGGAGCGGAAAACCGTGTCATGGGTAATCTAACCGCCTACAACATATTTTTAAACAAAAGCAAAGACGATGTAGGTAGGATATAAGCGTTCTTTTGAAGTCTATTTGTGCGAGAAGATTGATGTTCTCTTATAAAACCGCCTTTGACATCATTCAAAGATCATGACAGGCGCACAAAGGCCGACGAGCAAACAGACAAAACAGTCTGAGTATGTGTAGCTGGCATTCACTGTGAATAAAAGAATGAATTTGCGAATGCTGCGTGGGAACTGTACCCGTGCCTCTGTGTTATAGCCTCATTACGAGAAAAACACTGAAATTCACTAAAACAATGAGCTGTCGTAGGTATATGGTTACAGTTAACTATTTATTGTTATTGCGGTAGAAGTACTCTACGTATGTATAATGTTTAGAGCACTTACTGAAAATGTACATAACATACGAAATATACTGTGGTGTGCTCTTTTTATTTTTACTTTTTCTTTTATATAAAATAGGACACACAGGTTCACATTACACGTTCAAAACAAAATTTACGTTATAGCTAACTTCATAACTAAGGTTCATTACACTAAAATGCGTTTACCATCAAAAACGTATGGTCTCTTTCTTCCCTTCTAATCCTAGCACCGCTAAATAATGCGTGTCTAACCTTGGTACTCTATAGTCATTGATTCATTGTCGTGAGTTTATCATCGAGAATAGAACCATAAGATTACAAACTTAGAACCTATAGAATATGGGTTGTTTTTAGCCCTTCAAAGGCGCAAGAGCGCTGGAGTGACCCACATGCAAAGTCCATAGCAAATGCCGTATAAAAAATTACAAATTTATCTTTTGTTTAACCGAACTTTTGACTTTTTAGCCATCAGAGATTTGTTTACTCCGTTTTCGAAACTTAGTAGTTTTTAATTCTTTTTTCTTTGTATTCCAGGGTCCGGAGACATGGGTGGGAGTGCGAGCGCTCCGACCCAGTTCAGGCGGGATCCTAGACCCAGACGACCGCGTCCGGGACGTTGCTGATGATAGAGAGACCCTCACGGCAGAATGCACCCAGGCGCCGCAGCCCAGGGCAGCGCAAGCTGATGGCGCCAGTGGCTCCTCTGCAGGCACCGCCTCGCCTGACATGTTTCGGGTAAGAATAATCACGTTCCCTAGAAGACGCTGACTCAAATAAACAGATAAACTTCATTCAACCATCGGATTTTAATGCTACTGTAGAACCTTTTCAACCTAATTCTGTCATTGTCATTCTAATTTGAATTGTAGTTTTAAATTCATTAAAATTATTTTTCTCTTTTATTTTACTGTGGTAGGTTGACTGTCAAGAGCACTGGTGGTCTAGTGGCTGTGACCCCACCTTCCGATCCTAAGGTCGTGGGTTCGAATCTGGTCGTGAAGATGTCCAAGAGCTAAAAAATCGAAAGACATGTGCCACTGCCATCCACCAATCCTCATTGGATCTGCATGACGACTGATGTGGCGTTGCGGGTTCGATTCCCGCCTCGGGTCAAATGTTTGTACGATCTTCAAATATTTGTTCTGGGTGTTCTGGGTATTTTCTATATATATATAATAAAAAATATCTATCTATGTATTGTGTATATATCAGTCATCTGGTACCCATAACACAGCTCTGTTTAACAGTTGTGTTTCTGTTTTACCTGGGGGCTAGATGATGCTGTGTGGATTGTCCAGCATTATTTATTTATTATTATTTATTTATAGTGGATTGAGACCCAATCAGTCTCGCTCGAAAGAAGGCCAGTGTCCCAGCAGTGGGAACATTAGAAGGCTGTCATGATGAGGCCAACCTTTTGTATTATTTAGGAAATGATTAGTTGATAACAGTCAATTGTGCTAACAACCATTCATTTTATATTGGTAATAAGTAAGTACATAAGACAAAAATAAGCAAGTCAGAGACAGAGTGGTCTTGGTATTGTGGTATGGTGGACCAATATAAATATTCAACTAAAAATTTGCATTTGAGGCGCGTATATTTATTAGCATAATTTGCCTCATGGATCGCGGCATGCGGCATAATGCTGGCAAGCACGATTGTTATCTGTTGCTTTTATATGTCACGTGATTATGGGGATCGTGAATTCTTGATAAAGGTAGCATATGATTGTACGATGTAGCTAAAAGTAAGACTGCTATTTGGCCTGTTATAACGTCAATATACACATATATATATTTTATATACGTACCACTAAAGTGGCAACCAAGCATGCGGCCCACTTGATGGTAAGCGGTTACCGTAGCCTATGTACGCTTGCAAATTCTGAGATATCACTTGCGCGTTGCCACCTTAAGACGTAGAACAAAAGTCTCATGTGCCTGTAATTTCACCGGAAACCATACCCTTTGAACCGGAACACAGCAATGCGAGCACTACTGCTTGGTGGCAGAAATACAAACAGTGTGATCGGACCAGGGTATAACATATTTTTATGTTTATGTAAATAAGTTACTTAATAATAAATAAATTAATAAGAAATGAAGAATAACGTAGTTTAGCTATTATAAGTAGGTACTTAATAAAAAAGCATTTTTTCTGGGTGTTAAAAACCTTAGAAAATTAAAAGTTTGAAATAAAATAAAAAAAAAAAGGTAGAATGAACAATCCATCAGCTGCCTGACCACAGGAGGCTAATAAAAAAAGTAAGATGGGTTTTCGCGGCATTGCATTTAGTTAGCCTGAGTTTGTAGTTTGTACAGGAAGAAATCCTGTCGCAACTTGTTTGGGAAAATATTTTGGGATATAGAACGTGAAAATCTGTTTCATGACATGTCGTCAAGTAGAAAACGATTCAGTTTGTGTTCAAGTCATAATTTTAAAATGGGTTTGTGCTATTCAAAGTGTTCGTGTTCTCGTAAATCTAAAAAGGTAATGTGTGATTGTGTTTTTGTTAAGAATTGCATATTGTTTAGCATCAACTCAACTGTGCCGTAATTTTGTTTAACTTGATGGCTTGAGGAATAGTACTTAGGCACGTAATCAGTCAGTCAGTCCTAGCATGATAGTTATGTTTCTTGGTCCTAGCCTAGCCCATCATATTAATATCTTACTAAATTGATTACTTTGTACCCCTACTAACCATCTAACTTTACCGTGCGTTGTATTTTATTATTGAGTTCTTGCAACTGCACCAAATAGCCTAAGAACACTGACTTGTAAACTGGAGCCCGTGTTGTTTTTTATACTCGTGCTGTTTTTTGTCAATAAACTATTTATTATTAAGTAAGTACATAGGATCTAGACTACATTTTTACTTACGGTAGTACCTACCTTACAGGTACTACCCTATTAGGGGGTATAGTTCTCTCGGCGGATCTAGGCTTCCGTGAAGTCAGCCGTTTCGATGCGCAATGGAGCTTTTTCTAACTAAATTGTCTTTGCGCATCACAAACGGCTAACTTCACGGAAGCCTAGATCCGCCGAGAGAACTATACCTATCTACCTATGCCTTGCACGCATCTAGCGAACAACAAGCTGAAACTAGGCTAACAGGATTATAGACGTGCACTATCGAGTCACTGAATAAAGCTTGTTAGGCCCTTGTGAGTAGTTGTGACGTGAGTAGGTAGGTAGGTACCTAGGTATAGTTCTCACAACGGATCTCGGCCGTCTTGAAATTAGCCGTTTCGATGCGCAATGGAGCTTTTTCAAACTAAATTGTCTTTGCGCATCACAAACGGCTAACTTCACGGAAGCCTAGATCCGCTGTGCGAACTATACCTACCTATTATAAGCGAACAGATTATTACACGTTTGCGTGGTCAGGGTCTGCCTGCTTGGTCGATGTCTGAACATGATCTTACATTACGAATTTTCTACTCAACCTTTTACCTACATACCTAGCGTAGCACTCTTATGTCTAACTACGTTGACCGTAAATTTTTTTAATGATGATCATACATTGAAGAACATTTAAAACAAAAGAATGGAAATTGAGGTTGAAAACCTGCAGCAGAAACCGTTCACATAGCGATGCCGCGATGCGTATCAAGCAACAGTTCCATCACTTTCTCATGCTAGGTTTTGTAATAATTCATTATTCATTTTGTTATAGTCCTTATAACATAGGCTGATGGTTGATTTCAGGGTGGCGGCGGTGTCGGGGGGAGTATGCGAGTGCCCAATACGGACTCTTGCGTGGAAGTCGGCGCAGGTGACTTGGAGGATGGCTCGAGTGGTCTTCAAGTTCGAAGAGGGAGTGAGCCTACCTTGCATCAAGACACATTACCACCTCAAAGAACGGTTAGAATAGAATTTAGTAGATATTCGAAAGACCAATCAGCATTGGGTCCGCGTGGTGGTATAAGACCCAATCGCTCTCGCTCTAGAGTAGGCCAGTGTCCCAGCAGTGGGAACATTAGAGGGCTGTCATGACGACGTAATTTAAATAGGTACCTATAATATTGTTACTTTTCTTTGTAATATTAAATCTGGAAATTTTATCATCAACAAAGAACTTTACTACATGAAATTCGAATTTCGAACTGTTTTTAAAGTTTAGAATGAGATCTTTCCGCGATCTTCTTCTCTAAAAAATTTGATGTTATTGTAATATTTTTAAGGTTGTCTTGCATAAATATGATACTGTATAAATTAAAATTGACTGCTATTGTCAAATATATACGTCAGACGGATTTATTGTGCAAGATCCAAATACCTAGGGTAGGTAGGTAGGTAGGTACATAAAACAAGTAAAAATAATAAGTATAATGTTTAAAATGTTTGTTTTTCGTTCGTTTGTATATCCGCAGGATCTAACCACAATTATTTTACTTCAGGCAACGGATCAAACAAAACGCTGGTCAGCCGCCGTGGTCTGTCGAGATGACATTAGTCGGACGTCACAGAAGCACCCCATGTCCGACGGCAGGCCTCCGGACACGCCCGACAGATCACACGGCCACTTCCAAAGGCAGACCAACAGGCTATCTATGCAGTTTTCAGGACCAGGGTAAGTCTTTTTTTCTACAACTGAAGTGGTAACACTTCCGACTGCATACTTTAGCTTGTATAGTACTGCCGGTGAATCTCGGTCGTCTTGAAGTTAGCTGTTTCGATGCGCAATGGAGCTTTTTCGAACTAAATTGTCTTTGCGCATCACATTATGCAGCTAATTTTACGATGGCCGAGATCCGCCTCGGCAGACTTACCCGCAATCCAAAAGATATCGCGCTTTGCACACATAATGTAATGTAAAAATAGTATGGTGGTAGTACTTTTTCAAATCAGCTCTATCGTAAAACTCTACTATTTTCAGCTGCAAGACAGTAGATTTACAGCCTAGAGTCCGTTAAACAACTTTGTTTTACTATAAAGACTAGAACATTTTAATCGAATAGCACTTACTTAAGTACCTATATACCTACTTAGTTCTATCAGTTCTATTACCTACTCGAATAGCGCACTAGTTAACGAGTCGCAACGGGTCATAACGGCATTGCGATTCTGCGAACTGCTAACGCTGCAAATCTCATCAAATTCTATTCATACAGAAAATTACATGTATGACATCGCGACAGTAAAGTTGTTAAAGTAGGTTATGATTCGTACTAGAAGTTATCGATACATTTTCTACTAGAAAATAAAAAAAACCAAGCTTCTTTATACCAGCCAGCACCAATTGAATAAAAAAAAACATCGTAAGCAGGTTCCCATGCTTGATCAATTATTTGAAAAGTTGCAGGTTCTAATTCAAAAAACTCTTCGGTATTTAAAATAATTCGAGGTTCGGAGACAGGCTTTACGTTGAATAGGCTGTCCCAACATTTTGCTTCGGACAATCTTACCTCGTTCAAAGTTCACGAAGAGCATTTATAGACTACTAGTAGACCCGGCGCGGTTTCACTCGCGTAATTTTTATCGCAATTTTTCCAAAATTTCTCACCGTTTAAACCTTTCCTGGACTGACAAACATTTCAAGACCAAAATTAGCCAAATTAGTCCAGCCGTTCCCGAGTTTTATCGAGCCTAACGCACAATTCATTTTTATAATAAGAAAGCCTAGCTGTCTCCCGCGGCTGTATTCGCATAGTACTAGAATTAAAGCCTGTGTGATAATCCTGATAACAGTATTAATGTATCTACTTATTTAAATTTAGTTTAGTTAGTCTTAGTTTTCGAGCTAGCTAGAATATCATCATCGTCATGACAGCCTTCTAATGCTCCTACTGCTGGGACACTGGTCTACTCTCGAGCGAGAGTGATTAGGTCTTAATCCACCACGCGGACCCAATGCGGATTGGTAGATAGCTAAAATATAAGCTATCCTAAATGTATTTATCAGAATATCACTGCCTAAGTATCTCTACCAGCATTTGCAAAATTGCATCATAACACTCAAGCTCATATGCATATCTTCATAACCATTTGCAGGAGTGGCGTGTGGTTAGACGCAGCTGAGAAAGTTCAGACTTACGGCAGTAAAAGTCTTCCACGAGATGCACGCAGGGAACCTTTAGGCCAGGATACTCCTGTCACCAACCACAGGTACACCTTACACCCTACATCTACACCTACATTCCCATCTTCAACCACTACATCTAAAATTTTCTCCTATCAGAAGATTTCTAGTGCTGTATAAACATGTCTACAGGAAAGTTTACAAAAATTATTATTATTGTTATTATATCAGCCGTTGGTGTCCCACTGCTGGGCAAAGGCCTCCCCCCATTCCCTCAAGACGTCTCGATCCCGAGCCAAAAACCTCCAATCTACCAAAAATTTATCTAGTTCGTCCCGCCATCTCCGTTTTGGTCTGCCGCGTTGCCTTCTCGCTGGGTCAGGGCGCCACTCGGTGGCTACCTTTGCCCACATCTCATTTGGCATACGACAGACATGCCCAGCCCAATTCCACTTCAAAAATTACCTACAAATTTTTTTTATAACATTATTTAATTGTATAGGTCTCACAACGGATCTCGGCCGTAGTGAAATTAGCCGTTTCGATGCGCAATAGAGCTTTTTCAAACTAAATTGTCTTTGCGCATCACAAACGGCTAACTTCACGGAAGCCTAGATCCGCTGTGCGAACTATACTACAGTGGTTTAATTTACGTTGGTGATAACATAGTTCAAAGCAATCACCGATGTACGCTAAACCATGTTATTTGTCATGATAGTTATATCGATTTAGCTCGCCAGATTAAGTAGAACTTGAAGTCTGAGGTCTTTAGTCATTTTCTAGGTTGTCCGGGAGTAACAACGGAACCAAGTCTCATTACTTTAGTTTTATATGGAGCATTTTATTTACAGAGTTGAAGACATGCTGCGGTGGGTGTCAGGAGTCAACAACGTAGCAACCAGTCATCCTGTGCAAGAGCGTCCACTAGATCTCTTACCAGAAGGTATGTTTCACCATGACAGCCTTCTAATGTTCCCAAAGCAGAGAGTAGCGAGTCGTAATCCACAATGGAACAAATGCGGATTGGTGGATGGCTTTCGAACTTTTAGTTGTCGGACATGGCCGGTTTCCAGAGCACTGGCATTGCGCAAATACATTTTTAAAATAGAATAGGTAGGTACTTAATCCTTTCGTGCTTGACCGGTTTTGAACCCACGACCAATGTCAACTCTAGAACTCTTGTCCAGTAGAGAGGTGCAGGAAATTCTTAAATGCTCTATCTAAATTCCACTGCATCCTCGGAGGTTGAATGAGACAAAATTTGCAAGAAAATAGCATTATGCCCGGTTCACATTATTCCAGTCCAACGATCAGTGCCAGCGCTGGAATGACACTGGTAATAATAATCCGGCATTAGTATGATGTACCGATTTTAGTAATGCAGTTCAGTGACCATTTCAACAGACTTTGAAAGAGTGGAATAATGTAAACGATACAATCCAGTTTCGATTCGCAGGATAACTGGACTGGAATAATGGGAACTGGGCCTTACACTACAGTTTTCATTATCAAATAAATGTTTTATAATACTTTCTATTCCAATAGGTAGCAGTGAACGCGCTATATCAAGCTTGGAAGTCCCAGTTAGTCCCAGTGCCAAATCTAAACCTACCTCGGGCTCCACGCAAACTGTAGCCGTTACATTAGTCAAGGGCGAGAAGGGGCTAGGCTTTACTATTACTACGAGGGATAATCCCACTGGTGGGCATTGTCCTATTTATATCAAGAATATTTTACCAAAGGTGAGTTTAAAACTATAACATAATATAACTGCTAGGTGTATTGCATAGCATAGCAAAGTAATTCACCAAGCTTGTAAGTCGTTTCAAAGTAATCCTTGTAATTTTTATCTAATCACATTTATTTATTTAATTCTTTATTGCACAAAAACAAGATTGTACAAAGGGAGGACTTAATGTTATGCAGCATTTTCTACCAGTCATCCTTAGCTGATGAGAAATTTTTTGATTAGAATTTCTGGTATTAAATGCAAAATTCAGCAGGTTTTTACCATTTTGACAATTGTTTATCATGTGCAAACGCATGAGCATTGTATAAGTATACGAGTACCTAGTACGTTGGTTGACGTCACGGACGTCTTGTGCTGACGATCACTGCCGCGGTTGATTATCTCGAAAAAATATTGAAAGTACTTAGATTGCTATAAAAATCGCGCGGTGCTACTATTAGGTTCTGATAACTCTCACATAGTGTTATCTACAGCAAGTGTTAAGTGATTTTACATTTATTTGCAAGTTAAAGAATCCTACAATTTACAGCTGTGACTATTTACAAACATTCTACCCGATTTTTTCTGCATAATAATCTGCTGTCTACGCCCCCTGCTGCTAAAGCGACCAACTAAATAATTGCTGTCGTCGAGCCATCTAGTGGTAGTTTGCTCAACTAATTTATTGGCCAGCAAAGCTTATTTAGGGTTCCAAAATGGCAAAGTGTGCTGCGTGCGGAAGGTTTCTATCGGATAAGGGAGATGGCGCTAAATGCAAAAAATGCGCGGGAATCTTCCATCGGCCCTGCGTAGGGCTGAGTGAGGCCTCGCGGGTTGTGGATTCATGGCGCTGCCCTAGCTGCAAACCGAAAAAGGCGAAAGGGGATAATACCCCGGTGAAAGGGCCTCACAGTGAGGACTCAGGCGATGACGATTCTGCCGGCACCGTCCAGGAGCCACGACCCACTGCTTCGTCGCGCCCCGACCCGCCACACTCCGCCGTCACCGAGCCACACCTCAGCGTCACCGCGCCGCACGACAGCGTCGCTGCCAATGCCGCTGCCGCCGCCGAAGGTGTCCAGGAGCTGCGCCGCGAACTCGCTGAGTACGCGGCCGAGCTGCGCGAGTTCCGGCGGGAGATGGCGGAGCAGCGCATCTTCGTCGCCGGCGTTGCGGCGCGTATGGACGGGATCGAGCAGAGACTCGAGGAGCTGGAGCGACGCGAGCCCGCGCCGGAGCAGACGCCCGCACCTACGGCGGAGGTAGCCGAGCTGGAGAGAACGGTGGCGCAGCTGAGGAGGGAGCTCGACGATCGCGACCAGGAGGCTCTGCTCTCGGACCTCGAGATCGGCCAGGTTCCCGAAGAAAAGGGCGAGAACGTGGTGCACGTCGTCACCGTGCTGGCGGCCAAGATCGGAGTTTCGCTTGAGGAGAGGGACATCCTGTTTGCAGAGCGCGTGGGCATGGCGCGGGCGCCGGGCGGCGCTCCGGCGAGGAGGGCGGCGCGCGCGACCGCCGCATCGTCGTGCGGCTGGCGCGCCGCTCCCTGCGCGATGAGCTGCTGCGCGCCTCACGCGTTCGCCGCACGACTGAGTCTAAGCACAGAACGTTCTGGAATGAGCGTTTAAGCAGAGGCTGTTCCAAGCTCTTTCATTCCGTTCGACAGGAGTGCCGCAGACTCAACTGGCGATACTCCTGGACAAAGCGAGGTCGCATCTACGTGCGGCAGGCCGATGGCAAGCCGGCGCACCAGATTCGATCTGAGTCTGACCTCGTGCGGGTTCTTAGATCCAGTCCCGACTAATTTAATCACCTGTAATTTCAAAAACATGTCAGTTTGCTACTTAGTGGCTGTTTGTGGTAGTAGCTATTATTGTAGATATAATGGGCGTTGCTACAGAGAGTTAATATTGAAGTTAAGCATTCCTGTTTTATTTACTGTATATTTAATTATCAATAGCATTATAAAACATCATAACATAAAATATATTATTCTGTGTACATTATTATATATTTCTTATCAAGTATCTATAATTTTCACTTCAATGAATATTGTTATCAATATTATTATATATAAATACTATATTCTTTTAATAACAATGTCTCTAGTCCGCCAATCAATATTTGCATGTAACTGTGCAGACACAAATTATCTTAAATGTCAGTTCATGATAATTATTACATGTAAAAATGGTAATTACTAAACACCTTCAAGTTGGCCTATTTAATGCAGGCTCACTCAACACTAGGCACGAAGAGTTCATTGTTGCCATGGACGAGCTCTCACCAGATATAATGGCTATTAATGAAACTTGGCTTAGGGCGGGAGATGATGAGAAGGCTCCTAAACTACCGGGTTATAATCTTAGACATTCTCCGAGACCGGATCACGTACGTAGAGGTCGCGGGGGCGGTGTAGGGTTCTACATACGTAAAGGTATAACTGCGCGTGCTTGTCCGCACCCATCTGTGTCATCAATCGAGCAAATGTGGTTGCGTATGAGTATGTGTGGGGTAGATCTCATTATTGGCACGGCCATGGCAGGATGTAAGCCTGTTTCTTGATGCAATTACGGATTCAGTGGCATCATTTACTAACTGCGACAAGCTGATTCTAGTTGGGGACCTAAACATAGATCTCACTGATGGTAATAACAATAAAGTGAAACTATTTAACGAGTTTTTACAATGTCTAAATTTAAAACAAGTAGTATCTGAACCAACCCATTTTACAGACCATAGTGAAACCCTCTTGGATATTGTATGCACTGATGCTCACGTACGTAAAGTTATCGTCAAGCACACCCCAGACTTGGGAGCTCATGCAATGATTTTGGCTGAATTTGGCTTCAGGAAAGCAAAGGTCCCTCCACGCATGGTCACTTATAGACCACTCAAAAGTATTTTAATGGATCAATTTAACATTGATCTTAGCAGCCTTGATTGGGATTATTTTAAAACTACAACTGATGTTAACACTTTAGTAGCTGCTTTGACGCAGTTTATTATTACATTATTCGATCTACATGCGCCTATTAAAACAACAAAGTTCAAGGATGCTCCACACCCTTGGATTACTGATACAGTCAGAACGATGATAAGTATCCGTGATGACTATCACAAAAGGCATAAGCTACTCAAAACCGAAACGCTGAAGATATGTTATAAGGATCTAAAACATTTGGTTATTGTTGCTATTGAAAGTGAGAAGAGGGCCTACTTCACCCAATACATTAATAATAATATTAACAATTCAAAAACATTATGGAAAAACTTAAAAACTACCGTATTACCGAATAAAAAACAGGCAGCAGATCTTCCACCTCAATTTGATAATCCAGACTTGGTAAATTCTCATTTTCTAAATTTACCCGGTGACAACTCTGTGTCCACTGCGCAACTTAATTTCTATGAACATCATAGGTATAGCTCCGAGAACTTTGCACTGAAACCTGTAAGCGAAGACACAATAAAAAAAATTATTTATAGTCTAAAATCAAATGCACAGGGTGTGGACGGTATTTCATTAGACATGTTAATATTGACGCTACCCCACTCTGTATATGCTGTAACTGCAATAGTAAATAGTTCAATCATAAAGGGGGTATTTCCTGAGGCTTGGAGAGTTGCTGTTGTTAAACCTTTACCTAAAATTAGTAATCCCTCCTCTCTTCAAGACTTGCGGCCTATTAGCCTTCTACCTTGCGTATCAAAGGTGCTGGAGAAGGTCGTGAGCATACAACTTACCAAGTACTTGGAGGATAATGGCATCATTCCGCAGGCTCAGTCTGGTTTTAGAAAAGGCCATAGCACATCGACAGCTCTATTAGATGTGGTCGACAATTTGCTGAGTGCACAAGATCAAGGCATGGTTAGTATCTTGGTGCTCCTTGACTTTTCCCGTGCTTTTGATTGTATTAACAACTCTCTTCTCTTGGCTAAGCTTGCTTTCTATGGTTTTGATGCTAATACTGTCAATTGGTTTCGTAGTTACCTGGAACATAGGCATCAGTATGTGAAATTGTCTATGCCTAATGGATCTAATGTTAATTCTGCCCTCTGTCCAGTTACTCGCGGCGTGCCCCAGGGATCCATTTTAGGACCAATTCTGTACGTAATTTTTAGTTCGGATATAATCAAAAGCATAAGTCATTGTCAGTACCATCTTTATGCTGACGATGTACAGTTATATTTATCATTTAAGCCATCCAATCTAGTTGATGCTGTACATAAGATAAACTCAGACCTAGACCAAGTATCTAATTGGTCTAAATCAAATTCACTTGTCATCAACCCCAAAAAGTCAAAATTTATGTTAATAGGAAGTAGGCAAAGCGTACAGAAACTTCAGAACATCCCAATTGATATCATAGTTGATGGCGAAGGGGTTCAAAGGGTGTCAGAAGCAAAGAATCTTGGACTCACAATTGATAGCTGTTTACATTTTGAAAAACATGTAGCTGAAAGTGTAAGCAATTGTTTTTATCGTTTGAAATTGTTGTATAAAATTCGCCCATACATAAATGAAGCAGTAAGAATTAGTCTTTGTGAGTCTCTCATCCTTTCTAAACTCAATTACTGCGATATAGTGTATGGGCCATGTCTTTTACGTAGAACGGAAAAACTAATCCAACGGGTTCAGAATGCTTGCGCACGGTTTTGCTTTCATATCCCTCCACGCTTCCATGTTACACCATATTTGAACTCTTCAAATTTGCTTAAAATGGCAGCTCGAAGAAGGCTTCATCTTTCTGTTCTCCTATTTGGAGTGATTAATAATAAATCTCCTGAGTACCTCTCAAATAAGTTGATGTGGCCCCAAGCTCAATCTAGGTATCCGAGCAGAGCTTGCACGTATGTGTTTGCTACACAACATCACAGGTCAATGGCTTTCCGTGGGTCTTTTCGTTTTAATGCCAGTCGTGGATGGAATTCAATCCCACCGCCCATACGTGGCCTAAAAACATTAAATAACTTTAGAATTACGCTTAAAAGATATCTCTTTGAATTACAAATGTCAACAACATAGATAGATTGGAAAAACAAACAACTTGCTTACCAAATAATAATGCACGATGAGCCGAGGACTTCAAATTCCTCAGGCCAGTAACTTTTTATCACTTTAAACATACACTCAAACAATCCATTTTCATATTTTCATTGGCAGAATTCCTATTTTTCTTTTTTTCTTTACTTTGTTGTTTTTTTTGTAGCTTTCGCCAAAATTATATCAATTTTCTTTACTCTTAGCCATGGTTGGTTGAAATGCAAGCGTCTAATATTTAATAAATTAATATTTATTCTAAGTTTAAACTAGTAGTATTATTGATTTTATATTTTTTTTAGATATTAACTTTTTAATAAATAGTGTAGCAGCCTAGTTGCCCGTGATGTCATCCAACCAAGGTCCTGACAGAATACCAGCGTTGCTTTGCTGATGCCTACTAATTGGGTAGGTATCTGTGATGCAGCATCATGCTGAGTCAACGACCTATTGACCCCACACAATTTAGATTATAAGTAGTATGTTAGGTAACAATAGACTTTTAGTTACATATTATTTTAAGAATTAAACTATTGTTATGTAGGTACTAAGTAGTTTTTGAATATTTTCTATTTTATTATTATTTGTAAGGAGGTGGTACCTACCTACTTAGGTAGGTTAGGATTTTGTTTTTAGCTTTCTTTTGTTGCCTATTTTTTTGTTTGTTTGTTTTTCTTTGTGGAGTCAATAAATGTATTTTCTTTTCTTTTCTTCTTTTCTTTTCTAGTATAGAATAGCATAGCATAGAATAGCATAGCATAATATATCATAGTACAATATTATTATATTCAGGGTGCAGCGGTATCGGACGGACGGTTGCGAGCCGGCGACCGCCTGGTCTCCGTCAACAATGTATCAGTCTCCGGGCTCACGCAGCAGCAAGTGGTCACCTTACTGCGCACCACGCCTACCGACTCCACCGTCGATATCGTGGTCGAACGCCCGGCACCACATCGGACACAGGTAACTAATGTCTAACTTTACACAGTATAACTATAGCAAAGTGCGATAAAAAGCGATAGAAACCCAGCCGGTTTTTGTCAGATTTTTATGGCATCGGCGCGTTGGAACTTAACTCCGTCACCAGAGTTGGCAACTGATTGATACGAACTTATCTTAGCTTATTGGCTGATAAACAAAGAAACACGAGCAAGTTTTATGGGCGATGCGTTTAAATACCCTTGAATAAACACTTCCGGCTCGAAAATAGAATTAAGAAAAATAAATTTTGAATACGATTACTAACCTCCTTGGAATTTTAAACTTACTCGAACAAAGTTTCAATGTTTCGGAGAAGGTATACATAATAAAAACATAATATTTGCCAGATACCAAAGTACTCGTAGCATGTTATAGTTTATATGTAATTTTTTGACGGCAAACAGCCCTACAAGCGGCCTATTATCTCCATCACCATAGTTGGCCAATAACTCATACGAACTTACATGCACCTTTTTTCTAGAGGGTAGAACCCCAGCAGAGTCCAACAAAGTACGCTGAAAAGGCCATAGGATCCCCTCCAACTAGCAAAGAAAAGTCTTCCGAAAACGGTCGGGTGTCCAGCATAGTGACCGCAATCAATAATAGCAACGGTTCTATGCGCGGGCGGATACCGAAGAGTTCTTCCAAAGAGGACCTGTTGAAAGACCAAAGCGCAGATACTGCGTTACAAGAGGCTCTCAATACTTCTTCTAGTTCTGTGAGTATAATTTTGGTAATGATCTAGTTTGGGTCTGGGTTTAGGGAAACTTGGTTATAACAACAAAACAAAGTATGGACAAATTGTTGAGTAAGGTGCCCAAGTTTGGTTGGTCGCGTTATACCATCCATCCACCATCCATCTTCTATATACCGGCCTACTCTTGATGGAGGAAGAGGGTATTAAGAACTAAGAATTTAGAAGACATGTGCCGTCTAACGCGGATTGGTCAATCGCAAAATATCTTTTGAATTCATATTTATTAGACATGCTAGTTACTACCACTAAATCACCACCGTTTTCCCCCCAGGTTTTAAATCTAAGAAATCGTCTGATCCTCCGACTAGACGTCCCAGTCCACGACTCCGAGAAGGCTGGGTTAGGGATAAGCGTGAAGGGCAAGGTCACCGTTGGACCAGACCCTCAGGACCTAGGCATCTTCATCAAGTCGGTGCTGCATGGTGGAGCTGCTTCGAGGGATGGAAGGTATCTTACGTCATATCACTTTTAGCTCTTTTTAATAACAGTATCTGCCCGCGGCTTTGCTTGAGGATTTTTTAAAGTAAGATGATTTCTTATAGTGGAATCATTGAAAATCCTCGTGGCGTAGCTCATCATAAAAAGATACTCCGAGAAAGCTGCGTTAGGAATAAGCATAATAGACAAGGTCACTATGAGACTAGACCCCTAGGACCTGAGCATGATCATCAAGTTGTACTTTACTTCAAAGAATAGTCAAAGACACCTCCAACTTTTTGTTCTGCAGCATAGGCTCTCAGAACATAAGCATTTTCATCATTCTGACTTTACTTCGGATAATCAAAGACACGTCAAAATATGGCTCATGCCTGTAGCATTCCATGCATGAGAGGTTGCAAGCCCTTCGTTACTAATATACATGTTTTATTTCAGGTTACACACAAACGACCAGCTACTGAGTGTGAACAGCGTACCTTTAGTCGGCCAGTCGAACGCGGAAGCGATGGAGACTTTACGACGAGCGCTACTTCATTCCAGGCCACAACAACTAGGCAGCATATCCCTGACCATAGCTAGGAGAACTGGTACTTACATTTTAGTAGATTAGATTCATAACAGATTAATGCTTATTGTTGTCTCTATATTGAAAGGCATGTTAGCGGAACTGATAACCTTATATTTGTAGTAATAGGTACGTTCGTTAGTTTTCTTACAAGTTATATAACGCTGTACTGTCACCATGTGGATAGGTGCACTACTGATCTACTTCATGCTTCAAGATTTCAGCTTGTAACTTACATAATCACTTCCAGCAACGCAGCCGCTTTCGTGGTTTTAAAACAGTTATTTTAGTTTTTAAACAACTAAAGTGGCAACAAAGCGTACCTGATTTCTTTAGATTTGATCTTAATCTTGTTCCACAGATAATAACGACAACTCAGCGCGATGGAAAGACGACACCCCACCGAACGGCAACGACACTACAACCTCCAACGAGAACTCACATAACTCACAGTTCAACACCGTCATATACACTTCCACCAGCGACAAAGAGAACAAACCTGATAACTTCAAGCCATACGACACCAACGAACGGCCGTACGACACCAAAGAACGGCCGTACGACACCAATGAAGGATTCGACAACAACAACGTAAGAGGATCCAAGAAACACGCGTCCATCGTCACAATAAACAACAACAGTTGGTCCAACCAATCAGACGACAGCAAAGGGTATTTAGAAAGAGATGAAGTCCCCCACGATACAAAACGAGACAGCTTCGAGTGGAGCAGGCTTGACGGATGGAACCCTGTCATAGACAGGCTGACTGGATTGAGAAATGAGAGTTATTACATGGCGACGCAGACAGACGCTCCGGTGGTGAATGGTCACCATTTTAGACAGAATTTGGGACATGTGCATATGTCGCGATCACCGCCTGCGCATCATAACGTTATCATTGAAGAGGACTACGGGACGACAGCGACAAAGTAAGCTGATTTTTTTTTACTGATCCGCCCAAAGTCATTCTAGCTTATGAAAAGTCTTACTTGTTTTCGAGCGATAAGTATTCTAGTCCTAAATAGCTTCGAATTTTGATATCAACTCCACTTACGTAATAGCTTCTTCAATCAGCAACCTTATTCATACAAAGTACGAGCCTTTTTTTATTAAAACCTAGTAAATATCAATTACATTATCATCCTCTCTGATATTACCTTTCAGTCGAAAACAATCTGTTGTCTTTCCTAGGGGTAGCGCAGGCGAGTCGGGCAGCGAGAGCGGCGCGGGGTTCAGTCGCGACGCGGTGGGCCGCCGGTCCATGTCGGAGAAGCGACATGCCGCCATGGACGCCAAGCAGACCGGCACTTACAAGAAGATCAAGGAAATCAAGGCGATCAACTGTGAGTATTAAAAGCATGTGGGTGGTCGAGTTACTTTGATTGGCAAAGGTCTGGTACCAGTAAAGATACCGCAAACCAAAAAGGTTTAAATATTATCTAAAATACAATATTATGCATTATGCTGGCATTTCAAAGCTATTTAGAAGCTCTTATCGGTTGTGATTTGTATTTGTATTCAGGTTTATTTCGAAAAGCTTCTGGTAACCGATTTCTTTACCTAGATGATGCTGTGTGGATTGTCCAGCATTATTTATTTATTTATTTATTGGTTGATTGGTTGATAGGATAATGATGATGAGACTATAATTTGTTTTCTATTTCAGCAATGCAAGTGGGCCCATCATTAGGAATGCGAAAATCGTCGAGTCTAGAATCATTACAAACAGCTTTCCAAGAAATCCAAAGGAATCCATACAACGAACCAATTTATGCGCGAGCACACCCACGTAAGCAATACTCTAACATAGAACTTACCATTTTTAAAGTTATTCTAACCATTTATAGAGTTTTCTTTGACCATCTGTTCCACGGTGGCCTTTTTGACCATCTGTAGCATGGTGCCAGCTGAGAAGTTGGATGTGCGAGTCTAATTAGAACTAGAAAAATATTTGTAAGATTATTTGCAGATCATACAAACATTTATTTTATAGGAATCAAGCGGCCCACCTGATGGTAAGCGGTTACCGTAGTGTATAAACGCTTGAAACATCAGAAGAATCACTCGTTACCATTATGAGACGAAGATTGAAAGTCAGCGTATGGCCAACCCGATATTAAGCGGTCTATTGCAACGTCAGAAGTTTCACTCGTGCGTTGCCAACATTAGACATAATATAGATCGAAAGTCTCATGTGCCTGTAATTTCACCCTTCGAACCAGTACACAGCAAATGCAAACATTACTGCTCAGCAGCAGAAATAGGTATGCTGGTAGTACCTCCGAGCTCTTTATCAAAGAAGTCTTTTATTACATAAAACTATTCTTACTATTATTGTAATAATAAATATTTTTGTTTAGCAGCTTTAAAACACTGGCTAACGGACGACCACGGCGGACCAGAAATCATCAGAGGATCCCCTCAACAGTCTTCCCTATCACATAAGAAGCCTTCATTGCTCAAGTCCTTATCGACCATGTTCAGGTAACCTTTAGTTCTATATTTCTATTTTATATTTGTTTGTAATTTTGACAACAATTTTTTGAAGTTTTACCTGGTGGTAGAAATCTTTAGCAAGGATCTGCATTGGTGGGTATCACCGCAGGGCCAGATATTCTACCTCTTACCTTTACCTTTAACCATCATCATCATATCTGAAAATATTCGTCCACTGATGGAAATAGACCTCTTTCAAAGTGCGACCTATCTTGAACTATCTTGAGCCTTTACCATATACCGACGGGCCATCGAGAAGGCTGTCTTATTGTCTTATTTGCCGTCTTTATTATAAAACTGGATATTTACAAAATTATATTATCTTTTGAATCAGGATAGGAAAGCCTAACAAGAAAATGGAGAGTGAGATGTATGCGCGGTCGCAGCCCGGGCGAGCGTCTGAGAAGTCTATATCAAGAGAAGCGCTGGAGAGACTCCGGATAGACGAGAGACTCGAGGAGGCCAACCCACCGAACCAACAGAGGTACCTAATACAACTTTATTGGATTCAACTTTTGCACACGTCAAAGTATTTATGTAGTAGAGTTCTCTGTGATAGAGCTCGCCCGGGGAAGTACTACCACCATACTTATTTCTGCCGCCAAGCAGTAATGCTCGCATTGCTGTGTTCCGGTGTGAAGGGTATGGTTTCCGGTGAAATTACTGGCACATGAGCCTTTCGATCTTAGCCTCAAGGTGGCAACCCGCGAGTGATACCTCTGGTATTGCAAGCGTCCATAGGCTGCGGTAACTGCTTACCATCTTGTAGGCCGTAGGCTTGGTTGCCACTTCAGTTGTATATAAAAAAAATTAAGATATTAAAAATTGTAATTCTACGCATAATTATGATTAATTAAAAATGTCAAAGTAATGAGACATAAATGTTCCAGGGCTGAAGGCGCGCACTCCCGGCAGAGCAGCAGCAGCAGTGGCGACCGGCTGCACAAGTCGGAGCGCAGGCCACACGCGCCGCCCTCCTACCGCTCGCCGCCCGCACGCACCGCGCCACAACAACAGGTATAAATGAGATGTTTTCGATTCGAGATTAAAAAATAAAGTAGTTCCGATTGCTTTGACAGATGGCTCTATCTGCCCTACTACCATACTGGGAAAGGTTATTATAACAACAAAAAATTTGGTAACTCCGTTTTTGTTTCGTCTCGTGTCAAGCGGAAAGTTGTGGGTTCATGTCCTGCTTGAGGCAAAATAATTTAACTCCAGTACGACCAAAGTTAATGTACTACGACTTTGACACCAGCCAGAAGTGTAACAGACAGTGGCAGCAGGAGCAACCAATGTTGAATTTCCTACACATTCACCATAGCTCGCCAACTTGGGCTCGCCAGTTGAGCTACCGCCATCTAAATAGACAGCTTTTTTTTTAATAACTTGAGACGAAAACTCCAATTTAAAATAACATTTGTTTACTTTTTATTTTTAACTGCAATGGTATATCATACCTACTTACTATCTACTAAAAAAGGTGGTAGTTATTGGTAAAATAAAACGGTGTATTACTAGAACCAAATCAATTTATTCGTCTAGTATTCGTTTAGTCCTATGTTACGTTTTATTTACTCGTTTTCTCGTTTTATTGTTGTTAACTTTAATTGCAAAAGCAGAACAGAAAACTCCACATGGATTTTTATATGGCTATTTATAATATAATAGCGAAAGGACTATAAGCCTCTAGCAGGATCCAACAACACTTTACTTCACTTATCTGCCGAAAACACTTGCACTAAACATTACTTTTCACAACGAACGCTCAAAAAGATTGCCGTTCTAAATCAAAAGTTTCTCAGAACGTGCCTACATGGCGCCTGGCCCGAACATTCCGGTGACCCCCCAATGCCAAGCTGACAGTCTTCTTTTACGTTAACAATTATTTAATAAATCCGCAAACATTTAATAAAGATTTGTCTATATAAAAAAAAAACTAAATGTTTATTTCTGTAACAGGTTTAGAATTATTTAAACTTTGTGAAGACCTTCTTTTAAGTAGAAATACCTGTAATAGGTCTTGCTCTTCCATATCCAAAAATATGGTTATAGGTTTATAGGTGATTTTGTAACAATTATACTTAGGACTTTACTAGAAAACTGTGCAGTTCGCTGGAATACCTCAGAATAATCAGAAAAATGGCACTGAAAACAAATAGTTTAAAATCAATTTCCACTGCATTTTTATTATTTATGTAAGAGCACAGTCGTCTAGTGGTAAGTGCAAGTGGTAGTGACCCCGCCTTCCGATACTAAGGTCGTGGGGTTGAATCCAGTCGTATATCAATGGATTTTTTTTTTCGAAAAATTTATGTGCGCAATGCCAGTGCTCTAATATGGTGAAGGAAAACATCGTGACATCGGCATGTCCAAGAACTAAAAATTCGAAAGACATGTGCCATCCACCAATCCGCATTGGGTCCGCGTGGTGAATTAAGCCAATCACTCTCGCTTGAGAGTAGGACAGTCTCCCAGCAGTGGGAACATTAAAAGGTTGTAATGATGATGATGTTTCAGTTTCTGTGTCAATTTTACAATATTCGTAAGTACTATGGCAACCTAAAAAAAATATTTTTATCTAAAATCATAATATCCAAATAAATGTAAACTACTGATATTATAATACCTAGATTGCAACTTTAGTGGTTTATAAAAATGTTTCTAATTATTATCATCTCTCCAACAGACAATGGACAGTGCGTGGGGTCCAACCGGCCATTATGTCAACTATGACGAAATACAACAAAACTTAAAGTGAGTCAAATCAAAGTATGGTAAGCATACCTCCTAATTTGTTTATTATAATAATCATGATTAGCTTTTTATTTTTACTACTTGGATACTCGTCTATTCTCGAGTGAGAATGGTGGTGAAGGCAGGCGGATGGACATGTATTTTGAACTGTTTGTTTTTGAAATGCCGGTTTTCTCTTTATGTTTTTCTTCACCTCTTAGTGTACGACCTTAAAGTAATTTATTACCTTACAAAAACATTTCGAAACAAATGGTTACTAGGTACCAAAAAAACCGCTGTCATCCTACATCATTTAATTTAACTAATAATTTCTTGGTTCTGCTATAAAAACGCTTTTGTAGCAAGATATTTTATGTAGTTCTACCATTTGAGTATTGCGCATTGTAACTGGCACTGTAAATGATAAAAGCCAAAAATCGGGCTCAGTGGCGCGCTTTGGTATTATACACGACCTACGTCCAGCAGTGGGCTGCAATAGGTTTTTTTTGCTGTCTTGAATCGGTATTAAGACTATCCTCTGACAATATGTACAGAGCCTGTATTCACTGTGCTTTTCTTCTCTTTAATACTTAACTTTAATAGGGGATGGGATGGGATTTTTTGTTGGAAGATAACTTCAGCTCTACACTTCTGCACTATGACTGCAATAGGTTGAAGATGATGAGGTAGAGATAATAAAATTCCTAATAAAGACGGGTGTATTGATATTTCAAGCAGTGCGCGGCGTGAAAAGCTAAGCGAGGTGCAGATAGGACAGATGCGGAGACAAGTGCACGCGCAGCGGGCCAAGGCGGAAGAGGAAAGGTAATTATAAGCTACCGATTCATAATCTTAGTTAACGCGGACGTATGGGCTAACAGTTTGCGATTGACTCTGAGCCGCAAGTCAAAAACAAACTCAATCATATATACTACCTATACAGTGTCTAATTGAGTGAGTGGCTGACTGTAATGTACTTTATTGCAAACCAACCGCTGGCTGCAAGTTGCTGCAAAATGCGTAATTTTGTCAGCTTTGTCTAAAAACAGTTCAATTCAAAGCTAACAGTTTGTGTTCGCATCATATGTAAAAAATATAATATAGAGGAAGTGATCCAGGTTATTATTAAGCTTAGCGATCTAAGAACTAATTATTTCTTAATAAGAGTATTTAAGTAGTTACTTGTAAGTTAGAGATAATGACGTGAGAATCATTAAAAAAGGGAATCCCCATCAAGAATATGCTGTTGTTTCTTTTTTAATTGATTTTATAAATCTGCTGCGGTTTTTCTTAGTGAGCCTAGCCTTCAAGATTTCACACAACAATCTAATTGCTTATTTCCTTGCGTCACATAAGTAAGGGTAATTAATTAAAGCGTAACGAATTTAAAACTTCAGAGGCATGTAAGTATAACTTAGTTCAGCTTTGACGACCTCGGTGTGGAGGTCGAAGCGAGAGGTTGCGGGTTCGACTCCTGTGGGACAGTGCTGTGGTATTACATTTATTATCTAATACCCCAACACGTGTAATTATTATCTAATACCTATACACCCCAAAGCGGGACGTAGATCTTATTCCCCCCACCCCAACACGTGTTATTTTATACTTGGAATAAGATTGTTGTTGTGACTGTGTGGTATTTACTATTATTATGTCAAAGCTAAACAGTTAAAATGTTTGGCTGCGAAATAGAATTATTTATGAGTTTAATAAAAAGCACTTTAAACCGAACTGCTACAACCATTTCGGGCACTCAAATGGGCAAAACGACTACTATGAGGCAGAATATTCCACCCACAAAGTCCGACTCTTGCTGAAAAGTGATACGATAATTCTACCTTGGGTTTTATGCTCTAATAAAAGTAGAAGAGTTATTTTTATAAGCACAGAGTTATTTGTGATGAAGCTCGTCCGAAAAGTACTACATATCCACCGATTTCTGCCGCCAAGCAGTTTTGCTCCCATTTCTGTTCCGGTTTTCGGTGAAATTACAGGCACATGAGACTTTTGATCTACGTCTCAGAGTGGCAACGCGCAAGTGATATCTCTGATGTTGCGTCCATTAGGCTACGGTAACCGCTTACCAGGTGGACCGTTCACTTAGATGCCACAAAAATTATAACATCAGAATTTTGGTTGCAAGAGTTTTGTGACTCTTCATCATACTGGGTTTATTTCTTCCCTCCTGATCAGAAGGTCTAAGTAGCTAAATGTCCAACAGCGCAAAACGTCTAATGAACAGTAAGCCTAATTAGCAAAATCTTTGATGCACTTAAAAGAGTGTTCATACAAATGAATAAAACTTGTATCGCCTCCTACTTTAACTTATCTCTGTGCACAATGGCATTGAGTGTCGCATGTTGGTTCTTTGCGGTTTCAGTTACTGTATAATTATGTTAATGGACGTTTTTTCCCGCTACGCAATGGTACCTTGGCATTGGTAAGCTGCTTGTGTTTTGTAATACCACGGAGAAATAAATCATCATTTTGAGATCACTCCACGAAACATATGAGTACATGAATTCCGTCATTTATTTTAGCTAGCTCATTTTATAGAGCTGGTTAGTTTAGCTTAGTTATTTGAACCATACCGAGAATTATTTTGGTAAATATTGCTCATGATTAATAAACGCTATTTTTACACATTGTTTAAAATTAGCAAACAATCCAATGACCATCCAAGACAGCGCTAATTAGTAATACAATATTCTTATTATTATAATACACAAGATGTCCGTCCCAGCTTCGCGCGGGTGCAATGAAACCGCGCCCGTGCGCAGCCGGGGCGGGTCGCTAGTAATAAATATACCCTATGTCACTCAGGAATAAGGTAGCATTCTAATGGTGAAAGAATTTTTTTAATCGGATCGGTTTTTGAGTTTATTCGTAACAAACAAAAATACAAAAATACAAATCTTCTCTCTTTATAATATTAGTATAGAAGTATAGATATGTAGGTATTTACATATTGGGATACCTTGGCACCCCAAGCTTGGTTTTGCCTAAGAATTTTGCATTTGCTGGTTTTTACAAATAAAAGTTTTCTTTACAAATAAAAGAAAATTGAATGTAGCTTCTCCTTTTATTTACTTTCATTCTTGAAAGATCTTATCGAGAACGACGCAAGCCGTGTCGTACATTCAACAGCAAAAGTATCTGATTACAATGTCTTATTAGTCGATTTCTAAATATAAAAAATCTATGCGTTACTGAATGACTGACAATCAACCCACAGCCAAAACGGTTAGTCCTAAAGACCTGAAAGAAGAATGCTCATGGGTCCAGGGAATCTCGTACCTACCATGCAGCATCAGGCTGCATCAAAGTCAAACTTTAATTTTTATAAACTACACACTCATCATATTAATCCTACAAAAGTTTTTTTTAAACAAAACAAGGGTTTCGGAGGTCTTTCAAGGTCTTTTTACTGTGTTTGACCTGTGGGGTGCACTAAAAATCCGAAATTTCCCAATTTTCCGAAATTCAAAGGGCATTCAGCGGAAATAGCTAGTCGCGGACCGTTCCACTTGTTAAAATAAATCTTTATTTTGTTATATTTGCGCACTTGTTAAAAGATAAAAAACAGACGAAAAATCTCTAGTACTATTCCGCTTAACCTTTTAACTAATGAGGTCACACAGTTACCACAGTTAACCTCAAAAGAAAAATATCGACACGTGTTTCATCCCTCCACGGGACATCTTCAGGACCATCGACTTGTTCTCCGTCAGACGTGTTGCTCCGTCGAGCGCTGGAGCTTAAGTACTTGTTAAAATAAATACTGATGCGCGCATCGTTCATCCAAGTTTGAAAATTAGTTGTTTGTTGTACAGTTGTTGCACAGTGCGGGCAAAGCAAGTCTACAAAAAGTAATATATAAAAATAATTTGTTCTAATTTCTTTGCATAAAATAACAACAAAGCATCAATTCCTGGAAAACATAATATATGTAATAAATGTGTGTATGTGCTGAAATAACTTAAAAATTAAAATTAATCATTCGCTGGATTGTTTATTTTATCCAAGCATACCATATTTTTTTATGGTTACCTATGATGAATTGAATTAAATGATTTGAAAGTTTGTAAATATTATTCAACTTCTGACGCTGATTGTACAATGGCGATTATGAAAGAAAGTAGGCTTTGAATGGGCTGTTTAATTTATATTTAAAATACAAGTTCTCAATTACCTCTAACTTGGTAGTACATCATAACGGAAGAGTTGTAGAAAGTAGTTTAGCATATGTCTGCCTGTATATATTTGTAATGAGCTTTGCTCCGCTCACTTTTACAGATGTGAAGCGAATCATCATAACAGTACATAATGCTTGCATTGCGTTTGCTTTTCACTGCGTGACGATTCATAATAATTTTAGTAATTGAAAAATAAACAATAATATATTTTATGAATTGACGAAACATAATTATTATCTCGGTTATTTTAATTATTTTATTAGACATTAAATCGGACCAGTAGTTTTTGAGTTTATTCGTAACAAACAAAAATACAAATCTTCTCTCTTTATAATATTAGTGTAGATTGGTATATCTTTATTTGGAGCACTGGTGGTCTAGTGGTAGTGACCCCCCCTCCGATCCTAAGGTCGTGTGTTAATGGGATTTTTTTTACCATCAATTTATTTAATCGCTATACTTACTGGCTTAGAGAAAAACCCAGCTGCTAGACGTATTAAGTAGAGTGATTTAGACCGTTCGACAGCCGTCGTCTGTTTTTCGGGAGCATTATAATCTGTGTTATCTAGACTATCTTTGACCACATCATCACTTACCATCATATTTATGTAGTGGTCTAACGCTTGTTTATCGAATTAATAGATAGATATATCATTAGGTCAACTGATCCCGCGGGATAAGTTCTAGCGGGATGAGTTGACTAAGCCATATTATTTAGCTCATCGTTTATGTTAAAATATGTGTATTTGCTTTTCTGTATAGACGCGCAGGGGCGGCTGGCTACCAATCACAGCGCTCCTGTAAAGACTCCGGCCTGGTCCGTCCCCAGTCCAACTACTACGAGTACGAGAGCGCGCCACCTAGACGTCCTGGGAAACTATCGCATTATCACTGAGAGTACACTGAGAAAACAAAAGAACACTAGGTAACTTATTATTGAAAAGAACACCAAGAAAACTTATTAATAAAAAGAACACAAAGAAAACTTATCAATGAAAAGAACATGCATCGTGTGACTAAAGAGTGCCCTAACTATTCTGTGACTGAAAAGAATACGAACAAAATTGGCAAAGAGAGATTATTAAGAAAACAGCAGGTCTACTCTTGCAAGCTAAATCGTGACAATTATCATGGTTCATCTTACATCGGCGAATGCTCTGAACAAAGTTATCACCAACATAAAGTTGAACCACTACTGTTTAAATGACATAATTATCGTTTGTCGCTTTCAAGAGTCAGGTTAATGAAAAAAATACTATGCAAATTTGTCATTAAAATGAATATTAAGAATAGGTACCTACTTTTCATTAAAGGGAACACTAAATGATTCATGTACATAAGATAAGAGCTATTTGGAACATATGACTGATCACTCAGCTCATTGTGGTCATTATTTTACAGAATGACTACTAGATAACAATTAATTGGAAAGTATCATTTCTCGAAGAGAACGTTCTATTTCAGTGTATAATATTGTTACTCTTTGATTTCTCAATGTACTAATTCAACACACAAGTTATTTATTTATCCATGACTGAATGTTTCATTTCATCAGTAGGTTATTATTATTTCAAATCATAAGATAATACTTTTTTTTTATTATTTTGATGGCTCTAAGTTACTTTAAAGTTGTGTTTATTCAGAAGTGGCATACAGTTTTACAGTTTAACTATTTTTTATTATTTTTTAAAAATATTTTTTACTTAGATCTCATCATTTTACGGTGAACTATTTGTTTTGCCAACTCAATTTGTTATGTAACTTAGTTAATTTTTACTTATAAAACTTTTAACCTGAAATTCATAAACTAAAGAAGCTAGTTAGCTACATACAGAGTTTTAAGACTACTTCTGAAAATTTTAACACTCGAAGGTCGTTCTAAATAAGCTCATGATTGATGATCACTTACAAAAATAAAACACAAATCCTTACAAATACAGTCATAAATCACCTTTTCTTTTAGGACAATACCACGATTAAGTTTTTATTTCGCCATTGTTGGCATCGTTTACCTTTCATTCAGTTTTTAGGAGTTGTTTTTTAAGCACTGGACTTACCAGTTTTTTGTGAACATCTATTTAAATAGTTTAGTAATGATACTAAAAAAGGTAATTATTATTTTGACGTGTCAACAAAACTATTTCCAAATGCTACGACGTAGCACTTCGTAGCATGTAAAAAATATGCATAACTGAACACAAGTTGCATTCAGTTTTGATGATTCAGTTCAACATGATACCTCTGTGTTTTTATAACACTTGCTATTTTAATTTATAATATGACATCGTCTGTAGTTGTCAGCTCTAAGCAGTGTGCAGTCCACGAAGACTGCAAACTTAAACCAAAACGTTTCCATTACGTTTACTTGTAGTGAAATAATACTTGCAGGCATTATAAAAAACAGTCGTTGTTATTTTGACTAGTTTAAATTAAAATGCTACGCCGTAGCACTTCGTAGCATGTAAAAGTATGCAAACTACGGTAAGAGAACACAGCCAGCTTTATTAACTCTGTTTTTATTAGATGTTCTTAAACGTTTTGAGCAGATTTTCTATAAACTTTGTCACTTGGAAAACTTTGTCCATACAGTTTTATCTAACAGTTTTATACGAGATTGTGCAATCATGTGGACATACTTTATACATTCCTGAATCCATGTATTTTATAAGTTTATAAATCAAAGAAGCTTTAAATGTAGAGTAGAAATAAATAGTATTAATTGAAAAAATCTGGTAATGATCAAATAAATAATGTTTGACTGATTGATTATGTACTTATAGATAGAGTTAAGAACAACATGTAGATTTATATGTAGACTCGCTTTTTATAAAATGTGAGAATTGTAAGAAAAGACATACATTACTGAATATAGATTTAAGTATAGTGTTTTTCAATTTCATCATTAAAATACGATACTTTTCATTTTTGTGATAATTGAACGTACGTGTGCAGAATATTAATAACAATTAGGTACTTATTTTAGAATAATTTATATTATTGTTTCAATTATGAAGTTAAATCTTAGGTGAAATCTTGTGTAAATAAAATTTAGATTAAAGTATATGTAAAAAAACTCAAGTCGCAATTGCAAAGGAATTTGCACTGAAGTGCCTAATAATTGTACGATTGTATGGTTGTTACTTATATCAAGTTTTTTATGATCATTGTAAGGTATACCTTGGCCATGTCTGTCCATAAAATAAATACGAGAATTCGTTGATTTTTCTGTTTTTTTCTACTAAACACCCTCATCTTAAAAACGACTAGTAAATAGTAATAGACACCACAAAAATATAGTCATCTAACCTTGTGCTAGAGACATGCTGTGCTTGGATTTTTCTAACCGCAGAGCAATTTTATGATGAAACGCAAATCTGCAGAGCAAACATTATCTGGGTATCCCAATATCGCAATTCCAGTGCGGCATTCAAATTTACAAAGTGCGAATTTATTCTTACGACCGTAGAATATCAATGTTGTAATAAACGTGCTATAGATAGATCAAGCATGTTGCATTAAATTAAATGTGTCTGTATGTATTGTACGAAAAGGCAAAATAAGCATCGTGTTTTGAAAAGACCCTGAACTACGACATGACCTTGAGACCACTGGTTTTGAAGTTTGAACTCTATATTCATAGCGTTATGGAATGTTATGATTTGACAACTTTCACTCGTGGTGATCGCTTACACTACACGGCCGGGCTGTGTTGAATATCTCGCAAATAAAATACCTATTCAAATAAAATAGTAGTAGCAGGCAGCGGGACTTGGCCCAGTGAAATCGGTATATTCTTTGTTTGGTCAAAATGTCCATGAAAAATTAAAAATAAATCGGGGCTGTTGGAATCCTGAATCGTTACTCTGTGCTTTTAAGCTCTGTGGAAGGCATAAATAAAATTAAAAATGAGACTTTATAGGTTTAGGTTTTAAGGAGAATGTCGTTGAATTTATCATGGGACTCTAACTCTAGCTAGAACGACTTTCACACGTATGAACAGAAGGCAGAAGGTCAACAATCTACACTGAGCGGCATATCGAACGGACGATTTAATATGAAAAGGTGTTTTATAGCTTGTCCATAATAGAACCGAAATCCGCAACTAGGTAGGTACTTGCCTGTAAGGAATCAGTTGGCTACTAGAACGTTGGTTTTCCTTACCAAATTATTAAAATCTGAATTCCTAGAATTGTTTATTTACGTCGTGTTTTATTTACGGTTTAACCTTCATTATGTGATAGTATAATGTATTTACGTCCAATCAGATTAGGTAGTCTTTAACGTCCACCTACCGAATGTCATTACAGAAGAGATATAAGTAAATTAAGTTGTTTACTTCTAGCATGAGTTACATGAGTATCTAGAATATATATTTCTACCTAGATAATGTTATAATAGGTACTTGCTTACTTACCTACTTGATACCTAAGTTTTCCATGAAACAAAACGTGACAAGCTAGAGTGATTTGATGTCATGCGCGTCAATGGTTCCTGCTTATTGTAACTTGCAAATTTTCATGTTGTTAGTATAATATATTTATACGTAGGTATACATATATCGATGATTGTGTGCCTTTCTGTGCTAGTGTGTGTATAGTTTACTTACTATTATTTGTTCTGTAGTCTGTACTAGGTCTACTAAGGGCAAGGTCGAGGCTTGCGTGGCCGTACCACTTTACCCGGTAAATTGTCCGTGCGCCCTTTAACTTATGCCAGTGATGGAGTCAGTGCAATAGGGGCTTGACGCGTCTTTAGTGTAATTTTATCTTCATAGACGGCCTTCTAACCAGCATTCATACATACGTATTTCTAAGACCCTATCCTTGTTTTGATCCAGTTTAATTCTGGAACATCTGAGTTACCGTTGTGAAAGAGGAACCGCCATCTACATAACAGTAGTTGATTGTAGTATAGGTATTTATAATAAATAAATACTTACTAAATCCAAATATAATATATATATATATATACTAACTTCCGACAATTCAGTCCTGCGTGCAGGGAATAAAAATCCGGCTCTGATCGCAATCTCACACAACTACCCTTGCTTGAGAGAGTTATTTGCGATACTTAATTGGACAATCTACGATAACTTCAATCAAGGCCGACCACTAACGACACGATGACAGCATCTAAATATAACTGAATCATAAAGTTTAAAATACGCACAGAGGTTGTATAAATAACTATCCTATCCTATCATATCAAACCACTGCCGTATAGTGACAGAAAAAAAGTACTTATGTAGGTACTTGAGACCGATATCCTAAAAAATTATGTCGACATCTTTACTTTACAATCCATTTGTATTTTTCTTCAGTGGCTACCTTAACATCCTAGTAACAGATATGATATCTAAGCGGCAGCCAGGCCCTAAAAAGGTCGGTAACGTTTTATTGTCGAACATTTTACTGGTACGGTACACCTGGCAAGTTTTATGTCATCCATTATAAAATAAATAACGATGGTTTATTGCAGGTAATATAATGGAATTTAGCAATCTATTGAATAAATTGATGCCAAAGTAGTAAAGGATGCTCAATTGTTACGAACAACTGGCTGATTCAGAAAAGTTTGTAGTATTCCGATCGATTCCATCGATCGGGACCAATTTTCGAGTCGACTGAGCCAATTTTCGTTTTAGTAGGTACATTTGTGAAGTCGGGCTGCTAGAAACGACTCGTAAGAGTCCTAACTCGTAAGTCAACAGCAAGAGACAAGCACTCAGTCGGAAATGCTCAATCAAATGTTAATTGTGCTACTTACATTCAGTGCCGTCAACCAGAAAGTAGGAGGTATTATAGTATACCTACCACAGCATAAACATTACCCACAGATAATCTGCTAATAAAGATGACATCAGTGGCGCAGTGGGCGAATGCCCAGTTGAAACGAGAAGTTGCATTCATTGGGTTCGCCAATCGCCAATTATGACCCAATCACCCTCGCTTGAGAGTAGGTAGGAACATTATAAAGCTATCATGATGATGATGAAATGTATTAAACTTAAATTGATTGTTTTTTTATTACTTAGGTAGGTACCTACCTATCACGTGTTTCCAAGAAACAGCCTGTGGGCGAGAAAACTTTACATATTTTGTTGAGTTCTTAGATTTCCACCCACTGGAAAATGGCAGGTTAGAAGAATAATGCATACTAATGAGCGGTGTCACTTAGAATTAATTACAAGCGCGGCGGTGCACACAGGGTTCGTGGAACCCTATGCATGATGTTATCGTGACGTCGAGGGTGGAGGTTAAAGACGTCCATGCATCTCATAAGTTCAAAAACAAAATTTGATAGTCAGACGCGACGTTTGAATGGATGGGAGAACTGCTTAGGATCCAGTCTGTCACTCACTGTCACTGTTCATCGGCATAACTTACGAAACTATAAAGCCTGTGCCTTAATATTAACTGTTAAACGTATGAAGGCCGTGTTGGCAAATGTCTCTTAATACTAAGAGACACCATTTGATATTTGATATTTGTATTTCATAAAACTTAGCCATTAGATGTCCGACGGAGGGCGCTGGAAGTCGGGATACAGTTTAACTCATCCGACAACCAACGCACCGTTTATATAAAAAGTGTATCTATTTGCTACCTACATACCCACATGGTAATAATGTTCATTTTCTCTTCCTTATCAACCCATTTTATCACCCAAACTACCAGCTAGAACCTAAGTTAGTAACAAATAAAATGTACTATGATTGTAGTAATTAGGTACCTATATTTTTGGCACAATAAACTATTTATATTTCTATTCTATTTCTACACCAATAAACTTCCTATAACAACAGGCCTGACGAGATGTTGCTTGGTTGGCTTGTTTTTAATATTATGCATCGATAAAGTAGTCCATTTATCGATGTATGTATATAAGTAAACTAGCCGATCTGCCCCAGCTTCGCGCGGGTGCAATGAAACCGCACCCGTGCAAAGCCGGGGCGGGTCGCTAGTAATAAATATACCCTATGTTACTCAGGGATAATATAGAATTCTAATGGTGAAAAAATTTTTGATATCGGATTATTGAGTTTATTCGTAACAAACAAAAATACAAAAATACAAATCTTCTCTCTTTATAACATAGTATAGATAACATCCTGGGTATGAAAGACTTGATGAAAGTAAGCTAGTGAATAAATTAAACTTATTTGTGGTCTATGGGACTAGTGGAACGCTCTTTCAGTTTGGTCTGCGTTGAGTTTTTTGTCATATTTTATTCCACAGTCTACAAAGCGCAATGGTCTAGTGGTAGTACATAATGATAGCTTTCCGATCCGATAATTCAGGCCATCTGCTTGAAACTGCACCAATGTTACTTTTTGCCACCCATTACATAGGTAGGTACCATTTCCTTTTAAAAAAAGTTAAGAAATCTTAGCTTATGTAGACCACCTACAACCGTGAACCACCATTCACCAACTTAGTAGGTACACAGGCGGTCAATGTAAACGTCGGCTTATATGATAACGGTATTCCTGAAAACTTTCCATAAGCGACAGGTTATGTAAATATTCGTGATCACCTTCGTCCAGAACTGTCTGAAGCAGGCTGCAAGAGTGTCAATCGCACATGTGGAGGATTGAGAGAATTAAATACAAAGTCCTGGAGGTCATGACCCACAAAATAGAATTCTTACGTAACGGTACAGGCGTGACCTTAAATCCGCAACAAATCTTCCAGTCAGTGATCCCTTAATCCAAATATATAGCATACTCAGGACCGTAGCCTACTAATGGCAATACTTTGGAGAATAGAAGTCGATCAATGTTAATTCTTCTTCAAATGGCTTGGAAATTGTAAATCGTTTTTGAGTTAAAATAATAATATTATGACAGTATAGAGTTAGACGATAATTGATAGCATGCAGCAATTTTTTTACTATGCTGTTTGTAAAAATGAAATCATACATTTTGTTAAATCGTTTTCATGGAACAATTTTTTATGAGATTTCGCTTTAAAAACACGCATTTTGCATTCGTACGACAAATTTTTATGTTTAGGTGCTATGTCTAGACAATAATAAAATTTAGGTTACAATAATTACAAATGGCTACTCTGATAAGTCCGAAGGTAACTACAGCAAGTCATGTCATGGTCGTTTTAATTCACTTCTGCTTACATTATAGCGTATTGGTATCCGATTAAACCAGACCAGACTGCATTTCATATACTAAGGTACTTTGTCAATCGGACTGCATTTATTATTGCAATAATCGAGATACTCCATCACTAGGTTATTTACCTACTTAAAATTTATGTCTACTACTTGAGTAGGTAACATATACACTATTACCAGAGTTCTGGGTGACTTCTAATTCCTATTGTGTTAAAAGAAACTAGAGCAGGTTAATGAGACAAGATCAGTTATGCTAGCACTTTTTACCTTATGCAAAATGTATCTAACGATATCGTCAAACACCATCAATTTGTATATGCCCGCTGTCGTCAGCGAAAGTGAGTTATGTGCGCAGGCGACCGCGCCGCTCCGCCCGCCGACGGACACCGGCGCGGCGTCTGCGGCGCGGCGCGGACCAGCGATTTCTAGGGCGCTGGTCGCGCGACTTCGTGGTGACGCGTGACTGGCTTCACATCCCACCACTTCCACCTGCAGCGCTTCATAGCTGGCCGAGTGCGCCGGAATGCGACAGGCTCCAGTCACTGCCTCGGCGTTGCATCGCGGCGCGTCCACTCCCCACTCGCGACCGCGATTTCACGTGCGCTCAACAACTTTTTAGTCTTTCTACCGCAGACCGTTCTGTTCCATCCAGTGCTTTCTAAAGTGTTTAACTCGTGGACACAAACTGCAAGTGTTAGGTAGATAATAACAGAGAGGCTGTGTTTGCACAAAATCTGCGAAAGCGGTCAAGCGTGATCTAACTAAGGAATTTGTCTGTGTATGTGTTTTCCCTTGGTGTGTCGCAATGTAAATAAGTGGTTGAAGTGTTGAAATCTGGTTTGTGAAGAGCTCAGTGAACGTGCTCATGCGGCTGTAAAAAACGGGCACATATGCTTATGTAAGCAAGAATCAACGCGAATCACAAGTGAGTAATATTACCTACCGTACCGACGAAGATATAAAACTATATAGTTTATAGATAGCACAGATATATACCTATGTTTGTATGTTTGTTTATGTTTGCAAATAATTTCTACTCAACACTAACTGTCCCTAAACAACTTTATATCTTTTTTCTAGTAGGTACCGACATCAAGCTAGCAATAAACAATAACGTAGGGTACGCAGGTATTAAAATACCACTGTTCATGACAAAAATATTATTCAACTAACATTCAACTGTCAACTTAGCCGGAAGGTACCTACCTTCGATATTTATGTTAACCATAATCAATAATGTTTATGTATTCATGCACAGTGACCTCCAATGTTGAACGTTTAACGCGATTTACTTACCTTACCATTATAACATATATCTACGTTTCCTTATTCGTTTTTGCAAATTAATTTTTGATAATAATCTGTTAGGAACTAAACCTTGTTTATAGTTAACATTAAATGATTAAACTGTTGCGATATAACCACCTACTTATAGAAAAACAACTAAGAAGATAGGTATTTGCATCCACTAGTCTTCCTATACGTATTTCAACAACACCGGTTCACCTCTTCGAAACCATTGACCCATTCGGAATCACACTATGAAATCTTGCGAAAGGCCTATTCTGCGATGCGTAGGTATTCGAGATTTTCAAACTTTGTGGACATCGTAATTGCGAGATATTTAATGACTTGCTTGTATTGTAGGTGTTGATTGCTTGTACAATATTGATAAAAAAAAGTTTATGCTCAATTTTTGCAGGTATAGGTACTATAGCAGCATTAAAAACAAATTATGGTCATATAGGTAACTAATTGAAATGGTAATTAGCCTGAGCCGTACCTACTGCTACATGTCATACAATCAATAATTCAGCATGGTTTCCAATACCTAGTTATAAATGCTAACCATGCGACGCTATAGTGGCATAGGTACAGTGAGATATTAAAGATCTTCGGAAAGACTGAAGTTAGGTACAAGCCTAACGAGCTTACACTAGATCGTCATATGATTTTAATCTCTCGTTCAATAGTTTAATAAATAATCAGAAAGTACCTAAGTACCAAAGACTTACCGGGCTCTAGGACTTACATAGGTATAACATACATAGATAACAAAATTTTTAAGTGTGTGCTCACCAATTTATTTATTTTTAAGATAAGCTCGTAACTTCAGCAATTATTATCCAAACCAGTTTCGAAAATCCGCAAAAACAACGAGCTTACTGATATCACAAGGAAATCGAATGTATTTATATTGCCCAGTTGCCTTACACTTCCAGAGACGCTGGCTTTGAGCCAAGATCATGTACACGTCATCTTATACACATAGATACAAGTGTTTGCACTCGTGTTTACAAATATTGAGATGAGACACTTCCAATAGTATTAAAGGACATTCACTTCTCTATGGAAAGTTCAACAAGGATAATCTTTCATAGCGTAGCGGGTCAGTATCTAGGTGAGACGAAAGAGGTGCCGATGCTGGTTTGATATCCAGCGAGAGACAACGTCTGTCCCCAACAAAAGGAACAAAGAGTAGTAGAATTCTTTGTGATTGAGCTCGTCTGGGGAAGTGCTATTTCACCATACTTATTTCTACCGCCAAGCAGTGGGAGGTACTGCTTGTATTGCTGTGTGTAAAATAGATAATAGTGCCGAATAGATTCCGGCGAAATAACAGGCACATGAGATTTTCGAACTACGTCTCAGGGTGGCAGCCCGCGAGTGATACATCTAGTATTGCAAGCGTCCATAGGATGAGGTAACCGCTTACCATCAGATGGACCGTACGCTTGGTTGCCACTTTAGTTGTATAAAAAAAAACACACACTGGACAGCAGAAGTTTAATTATCTTAGGTATTATTGTCACCAAAAATGGTGATGTGCTATTTATGGTTACCTACTAATTAGTACAAGGGAAATAAATAAGTTTTGATCAAAATAATATTAGTAAGATCTTCTTATACTGACGAACAAAAGATCATCATCATCATCATGAACCACAGACGGATTTCACCCATGTATAGGCCTTTCTTTGTGTGTTCTGTACAATTCCGGTTAAAGCTGTCACAGGTTGTCAGTCGAGCTAACAGCATTAAGTCCATTCCGAAAAAAAAAAATGTCCTGTGCAAGCCTCAGGTTCGGCCCGCCATTATTGCGGTATCGTCTGCCCATCGTGCTGCTGGACGACCATCGTTCCTTCCTATATCCATTTAAAAGACGCCATTCAGCTAACGCCTTACCACTTGTCGTCACCTCGCCTCGCCAGGTGTCATGCCCGCAAAAGTTCAGCATGGTCTATGTCCGTTGATGTTGAAAGTTCCTACGTCATCAGTTTTAAAATAAAAGCGTACTGTTTACAAACCAGACAGTGTAGGCAAGTAGAAATACTGTTCACTAAGTACGCCTACGTTTTGTTGAGCACAAATAATAAACAGATAAGATACGGACCAGGATCCCGGATCTAAACGTTCTATGGCAGATGGGTCTTTAGAATTGTTACCGTCAGTCTCTTTCCGGCTAAAACTTTATTGTCCAGTTTCTATGCTAATGTAATATGTAAACGGTAAATAAATAATAAATAATAAATAATGAATGATTTTAACTTGAAAATGATAACAGCGGCCTTACTCTTGAATCCAATGACAATTCCGATCCAATCCCAATTTATATTTACTGCTGGTAAATTTGTGTACTCTTGAAAATAAGGTTGAGTTTGGCGCTAGAATTGCTGTCAAAAGTACGAAATGTCACATTCCAAATACTTGTCCAATACCGATCGCGTTCAAAAGTAAAGTCTGTGAGTAAGTAAAGTAGTGTAATATTTGTATACAAACTTCTTAAAAATATATAATTATTTACTTATTCATCGAATATCATCCTCATAATTAATGTATGGAGTGGTATGGATCTGATTTATTTTGAGAATCAACCCCGCTTATACAGAAGGATTAAATTAAAACATTGAATCAGTAAGTTTTGAGGCGTATTTCCAAGAAGGATTCTCGAGCAGTGGTATCACTTAAAATAATCCTTTACGCTTTTGTGGGCCAGGCTTAATGAGGAAAGCCTCTGGAATCCCAGCTTGGACCATTTCTACCGAACTCGTTTAAAAGCAAACATAGTCTGTTGCATAGTAGAATCCATAGACATATTTTATAGTTCTTTACAAAGTTCTCTTCAAAATGAAAACTTACAAACTGGTACTTACGGCATGTAGTTTTATGATCGCTTACATGAGTGCTTACCTGTCCAACCCACAATTTTTCCACCCAATATTATTTTTACCCGTTCTACCCAAAACATAGGCTCCGTTCTACCCATTCCAAAAATCTAAGTAACTGGGTATTTTAAACAGTACAGACACCGTAGTATTTATAAAAAATCGAACGTAAAGCCAAAAGTGAGTAGATTTTTTGATAGCACAAAATTGATTTCGAAGTGAGTGGGCCGACTGACGAAGCTGACCGAGACGCCACGCACACTACGCACAGTTAGAATACATTTTTTTAAACTTAAATTACTGTTTATATGAGGGAAATTATTTCCAAAGAATAAAATCATATTGTATATAGGTAGATACCCTAAAACAAAAGCCAACTATAATGTATATAAATTATAATATATATAAGTTATAATGCGGATTTTTGACAAAAACGCGACGTTACTCTTTAATTGCATAATAGGTATATTAACTAAACAAATTAACTTTTTACATGTAAGAGATGTGTATTGAATAAAAATATTATTGGATGGTTGTCCAACGTTATACCTACCTAAAATTGTTAGGTTTTTAATGGGTTCATTACGACCATGTCAAGGTTACATTAAAATTAATGATATTAATTCTAATAAATTTGGTCTTAGATGAAATTTGGACTAAGATTACTACGCCTTGATAAGTTTTCTTAAATTACGTGGTACAACGATCGATATTGTTATCGGCAACAACATAAAAGGCAGGTCAATAGTATAAAGTAAAAACAGCAATGGTCCTAAACTACTGCCTTGTGGTACACCATACTTGTTATATTAGAAAGTGAACTTGAAGTTTCATCCATGCCTTTCACCTCCACGTACCTACTTTGTCTACCTGAGAGGTAACTATTCAACCATTTAAGTAGCCTAACCTTCGTAATTATAACCATGGTGTAGAGGACAGACCTCTACCTTTTTAGAGATTAAAAGAAAAAGAAGTGAAGTGACAGTGGAATTCGTTAGAGATAGATTTTCATTGACCAATGGTGAAAAATAAAAATAATACTTTTTTTAATGTCTCACATTGTTAATTTAATTTAAATTACCTATATAGTCATGTATTTGCTTTTTTTTCCGCAACATTGTTATTATTATGATTTTGTTAAACTTACACTTTTGACCTGTAACTTGTCTGTTATCAATAAAATACTATGACTATGACTTGGGAAAAATAATTGTGTCTAACTAAAGTCTCTGTAGTTAACACATGGGATAGGCTCCGACTTCCCCCTACTTCTTTTGAAAACCTGTCCCAGGCACTACAGTATCTGCACTTTACAAATCCATTGTGGGCAGCAAGAGAAACTGGCATGTCCAAAAACTAAAATATTCGAAAGACTTGTGCCATACCCATCCGCATTGGGTTCACGTGGTGGACTAAGATCCTAAAATACTCAAGCTTGAAAGTAGGCCAGTGTCCCAGCAGTGGGAACATTAGAAGACTACCTACTTATGTCATGTTGTAAAAAGGTCTACCTAGTGTAGATGCTGCTTAACAAATCCATTATGATATTTAATTGCTCAGATTTTTGAGGGTGTTTAAGGGTTACCCTAACCACTCAATTTAAAATAGCAAAAAGGTTCTTTAACCTTTTAGCAGGTAAATGTCTGAAGACGATAAATTAAATATAAAAAAAAAATAGACATTCAAGAGAATTATGTATCATTTCTCTTCGGTACAACTATGACATGTAATGTACCACTCATTGCGGTAGGTACATACATTGAGTGGACAAGCACAATGGCACAATCAAGATCAATCAGGATCGTCACGAGATCTCGTCTGGCGGAGAATGAGAATAAATGCCTAATTCTTTCTTAGAATTTCATTATCTTCTTTTGTATTTTTTTGTGTAATTTTTTCCATATATCTAAGTATTTATCATTAGCATGAAGGTTAGACAGGTTACATCGAAGGACGCTATAATTTCAATTGCCTAGCTAGGTGGTTTTTTGTCGGAATATTTATGTTCATCTTACATTAAAAATGTTAGTATATGTTTGGTTTTGTAAATTACCTAATTTATAATTCTATGTTGGCCAATTACTAACTTATAGATTTATGTTGAGCACTGGTGTTCTAGTGGTAGTGACCCCGCCTTCCGATCCTAAGATCGTGGGTTCGAATGTGGTCGTGCACTAATGGATTTTTCGCTACAAAAAATTGATGTGTGCAATGCCAGTGCTCTCATACGGTGAAGGAAACCGTCATGTCTTCAAGAACTAAATATTCGAAAGAATGTGCCATCCACCAAACCGCATTGGGTCCGCGTGGTGGATTAAGACCCAATCACTCTCGCTCGAGAGTAGGCCAGTGTCCCAGCAGTGGGAACATTAGAAGGCTGTCATGATGAGATTGATGTAGGTCAAGATTTAAAATATTTGCATTATTATGATTTACCTTCCCATTCTTTTAGTAATTGTCATCGAATACATATGTATAACGTTTTCTTAAAACCTCTTTTACATATTATTATTGTGTATTTATTCTTGACATCATGACATTGTACTCATTTTATGCACTTTATAATGTAGGTACTCTACTTGCTTGTAAAGTCAAGGTAGAGCAACCTTCGAAATTTAATGTAAATGTTTATTTTTGTTGGTTTTATAGGTAAAGTCCTACTAGCAAGTACCTAACCTACGTAGACACCAAAGTAAGAAGTTATCTACACACAAGTAGTAATACTACTTCACATAGAGCCAAAGAGCAACATTATAAAGAACCAATTTCATAGTGGTCTAGGTCTTAGTAACACCATAGAGAAATTGGAAAAAAATATAAAACTAACATTATAATACAATTTTATTTTTATGTAGACAAACAAAGTTCTTTATGAAAAATGTTTGTTGTGTTGAGTTTCCTAAAACGGGAACACTGGAGGTCCGCCATGACAGCTATTAGCCAATGATCGTGACGCATCTTGACTTTGACAGTACCTAATAACCCAGTTGTTCGTTAAACCCGCCATGTTGCTTTGCATTGTGTTGCACTCCTTCACAAAGATAAACTTGGACCTAGGCCCGGCTCCATACATCGAGAAACAACTCCTTTACGACCCTATTTTTTAAAAAGAAAGAGTTTTTGTCGAGGTCGTTAATAAAACCAGGGCAGTAAAATCATATAAAATATGACATAGTAGTGTGTAAATTTAAACAAGGTAATACAAAAAAGATACACGACCACTGAAAAAAAATCATAAGCACTCTCCAAGTACGTACATCGACACATCTCGAATATCTGGAATTCCATTTTATTTTTGCAAAGTTTTTATTAATTTCATTGAATAAAAATTTAAATAATAATAGTAGTAAGTATGTTTAAATAATATACATACACTAATATGTAATATTTAAACTTTTACATATTCTAGAATTTAAACTTTATTTTGGTATGGTAAACTTTTGAGCTAGTGAGGGCTCATTATCATATATTCATATATGTACAATATTTGGAGTGTTTAAGATTTTTTTCAGTGTTCGTGTATCTTTTTTGTATAAACTAAGAGTTCTCCGAACAGTAATGTACTCGTAGACCTCGCAAGCACAAACTTATAAAATGAGCATTGAGAGTGAGCAACGTACAGCATTTTGAGAAACTATTTGGCTCATCACGCTGAAGATCCTCATCAGATCTTCACCAATGAGACGAACTTAAAGTTAATACTTACCTTTTAAATAAAATAAAAACCATCGAAATCAAATCACATTAGGCGGAGATATCCAGCAGGCCTTTTTGTCCCTTTTTGGAGAAAGTACGCCTCCAATAAAAAATCCCCGACGGCAATCAAATTCTATAAAGTCATAGAACCTGTATATCAAATTTCAACCAGATTGGTTGATAAATGCGACCTGTAAGCGAGAACAGCCGGATAAACTGACTGACAGCCAAAAGCATTTTTGGCCAATCTCGTAACTGAGACGCAATGCTTGCTTCGCTCGCTCGGTCAATAATTATCATAAATCACAGTCATATTATTAATGCAAAAGTTTGGATATTTTATTTGGATGGATGTATGTTCGTCTATAACTAAACAACCACTAAACCGTTTTGGCTGAAATTTAAAACGCATGACTGGAAATAGGACATAAGCTACTTTATATCCCGGGAAAAAGTAAAGAAGTCGCGAGCAGCAGCTACTTATAAATAATTTTAAATAAAAAATGGTTGGAACTGTTCAACACTAACAGTTCCAAAGAATGCAAAACCAGGTCACGCTATGACTATTTTATTATTCGCTCGGCAGTTTATATGTGCTATTCATGATTCTAATGTCATTCAAAATCATTTTAACGTTATAAACAAAAGGTAATTATTATAGAAGCAACCTTGATACGATAGCCTTAGGGGACCTTACCCTCACAGCGAGAATATACTTCATAGCATAGCTACGTAGTATTCATATCTGTTCTGTGGCATAGCTGATGTATGTAGATGTGGAGTAATGTAATAGGAAATGTAGGTTAAGTTTAATATAGGCTGTAAAAAATGATGTGCCTAGTGCCTATCTATTATCAGATAGTAGTAGTAGTAACTAAGTTCATGAGTCTGCGGCCAACTCTAGTTTATTATGTAGGTAGGTAGGTAATTAGTTGAACATAGTTTGCTTGACTCTAGACCTTTTGAAAATTGAATGGAGTATATGAATACTACTATCATAAAATGTGTAACAGCAACAATTAATTATTGTTATCTTTGTTATTATGCCAAACTACAGTACGAGTGAGATTACCTATGAGATTAGGTAGGTACCCTGTTTGAAAATACATTTATCTTATCGTTTTTTAATTCTTTGGCAACTTAATCTCGTTTACTTTCATTGGTTCGATTTTAAATGCATGTTTTTTTCCGCTCTCTAAAACGCCTTTGTAGCAAAATGCCTAACATGGATGTCTAAAAATTCATATTGCCTAAGATTTGAAACACCTAAGACGCAAAACGCCTGAGAGGCAATAAACTTTAATCTCAGTTAACCTAAGTTGCTGTTTTATTTATTTTATTTTATTAACCTAAGTTGCACAGTGTCTAAAACAAAATTTGTCACGCACGCGTGTGGCATGTTGTTATTAGTATACACTTGTTATTCTGAATTAATATTTAGAATTGTTGCAATTCTAGAATTGCAACAAATGTCCATTGAAACTTTTAGCTTCGCACAGTTTCCCAAAATTTTATTATTGCCTTTATTATCTTTGTTACTTACGCTAAAGCTAAGACCGAGCGAATAGGAGAATTCGATTTGGCGGCAATAGATGTATGTAGGTAGATACTCGGCTAGGTTCAGCGAGGCCAGCCAGAGCCCCGCGGTAGTCGACGCCGGTAATCCCACAGAGCACCCGTCTGTGCTGACGCTCTGCGCGCGCACTTTACATAGCTCCTCGCATTTGGCGTAAACAAAACCCCTCTGACAAAAACTCATCAATCTTCAATGAAAACCTTCTAAACAATTAACAGTGCTGTCAACTGCGGCATCGGACCTCGAGCCGAAATCACTAAGTCTAGTCGGCCGGCCGCAATGATTCTCACAACACTAAAGACAGGTTAGGTGTACTGTCGTTTTGAGTGAAAGGCTCATTAGATGTGGTGATTCTGTGTGTAACTGTGCGCTGGTGACCGCTGTAGCTAAACAAGTGGACCGTTGTGTCGACACTGCTGTGCATTATGCGCTTGATTTGTGAGTGCCGGCTCTTGTCAGACATTCTGAGAGATAGCCGCTTGCTGAACAACTCCTAATCAAATCAAGACTCTTTGCTTTGGCATTTTTTGTGTATGTACTCAACAATTTTAATCTGAGTAAGTACCTGCATACTATAACCCATGTATAAAACCTCCATGGTCACTAAATACCCGTGCAGCAAAGACACAGAATAATTTGTTTATCCCTATACTCTAAGCCGTGCAGCTGTCTACAATGTTAACAACTTTTACATTACCTAGCAACTACTTTAGGATGTTGCGATAAACATTTTATATTCCACGGTTGAGGGTTTTTACGATTAACAATAAAAAATATCGCACTAAGTTTCATTTTTAGTTATTAATAAATCTAAGGACCTAAGCTAAGTACAAAGCTCCATATAATTATGCCATTGAACCAACATGGTGACAAATAAAGTAGTACCAGTAACACGAGGATCAAACATAAATTAAAAACAACCGGTTATAACAACTTTCAATTTCGATTTTCTAAAATAAATTCTCTTGGTCACTGAAGATGAGGTAGTATTTAGCATTTTGTCTACAGGTGACCACTAGAGAATGACTGCTGTTTTGCATAGGTCGGTAATAGTTTCGTTTTCTTTGAACTTTAAGACCCTAGTCTTATTTATTTTAGAGCATTTCTTTTTACAATCACACTGATGCTTTTATTATTCTCTAGACACTATAAGTACTAATTTTTTCGTGAAAAATATAAATATGTTAGTAAAAATTACTCGTTTATCTTTTACGCTGAGCAAAAACTACACATTACATATACCTACGAGGGTAACGGTGACACACTTTTAAATTGAGGAGAAATCAGCTGTTGTCTGTTGTTGTTGTTCTTATCACATTGTACATAACTGATAACTGACTAGGCAATACTAGGGTAACTAATTTTTGTCTAAAACATCTTGGGTAACATTGACATCATGGTTATTAGTGTTTTGAGACAAAGGAGGTTTTAGGTACTTACCTCACAACATGTCTGTCAGGGTTAAAATTTTCATCTTAGAAAAATGCGACTTGCAGCTTTCAGGCGCTGTTATATTGCCTTGATTATGATGATGATACTGCTGTCATTTGTCATCCTTAACGTTCCCGAGCCATCTTTATCTGTACGATTACGGGCGATCTATAAAAAAAGAGATTATGTGATTATCAATAAACTTATCATGCACATTAATATGTAAATCCTGTACAAAGTTCAAAACCTGTAAAACGCAAATATGCATAGATAACAAGAGCATACATTCGTAGATAATTGCTAGTACTTAGGTATATTTAAATACTTACTTATCTTATCTATCTACTTATTTACCTACTGAATAATCTGTTTACCAGAAGAAGAAAAAATCATGCTTAAGTTTATTTTTCGTGATTTTTTTTATAAGAAACAAAAGAAGACAATAATACAGTTAATATGGCTCTGCATTTTTTTAATTAAACCTTCGCAGCCAGTGTTTTCAGTTTTTTAGCCAAATTATTCTGTATTATCTTGTTGTATCACATTCCATTTACGTGGTATTTATTATCTCTTATCACAGCACGTCAAATGAGTAACAGGTTTAGCGTATGTGGAGCAAGTGAAAGCTGTGCAAGTCATCGTTGAACGAGTTCTCAATATGATGCATATTTATATAGGTATTCTATGAGCATACACAAGCTGTGGTGCACAACCATCTTGTCTGTATTAAATTAGTTAACGTTGCGAGGAAATACATAAAGTATGTACAGGCGTAATGTGACCAATAGAACGCTCCGAGACTTTGTTCAAAACAGTTTTTTTTATAAACAAACATCATCTTTCCGCTGCTTTCTAAATTACTTAGGTACTTACTATTTTAGATGTACCGCTCATCGCCAAATTTCAGGACTTATGGTTTAGCCTGCGTTGATTGTAAGTCAGTTAGTCAGTAAAGCAACTTTTTTAATATATTCAGATATAGACTGTCCATACCGTCATTAAATAACCTGTCTGTGACTGACTGACTGTCTATTATACGAGGGTGATAATGGTTCGATACCAACATTCACAAGACCGACATCACCACAATTATTATCTTGAGTTTACCAACATGGCAAATGGACACAGAAAACGATGTTGGCAACAGTTTTAACTGATTTCTTCGTGGCCTACTTGATAAATATCCATAAACGGTTGTTAAGCAATTAATCAATTATGCATGCAGATATAATAATGTGATAATGTATAGGAACTTACAACTAGATTAGCCAAATTTTCCATTTGACTGTTGATAAACAACAGTTTTAAGATTGCATATTATTTATTACAACCATTACAAACGATAAATCAGTTAAGACATCAATTTTTATTTGACTGCCGTGTTACATAAAGCCGCCTTTAAAGGTATGCATTATTTATGCATTATATTATTTATGATAATAAACAAAAACTTACAAGCTAATTTAGAAATCACAGATATGAACTTATGATAAGATAGTGCTATTGAACTCTTTATCTATTTACAAAGTCAAAGTCAACGTTTTATTCATTATAATCAGTGATCGTTTCGATCTTATAAATTATGTTAATACACGAGTAAATATGTAAGATACCTATATATTAATGTAAGTACTAAACATTGACTGGTTTTTATTTTTCAAAAAATCGCCAAATCTGCGTGCGGCTCAAATTCAAATTAAAAAATTCACGCCAGTTACTTGATTGTTATTCACAAAATAATGCAAACATACAATAACGTGCCATGAGTTTTTTGCAATTTTGCAACGCAGAGTTTGATCTACACGGCTATTACGCAACTGTGATGCCATCCAATTTCAATCAGCAACCTGTGTTTATCGAAAAAGTTTGTATGAGTCAGTGGGCATCTCTGGTGATAGTACAGAAGCACAGACAGAAGACAGTTTAACTCTGGTGACAGAGTTTTTAGGCGCCATTAGCAATCATCAATGTACTGCCATGGTGGTGGTAACATAAACCACAGAGCAAGGCAACACCGGTTTCCTCAAGCGGGTAAGCAAAGCATTCGATCAAATTAATAATAGCTCGAACAGGAAGGCAGCAACTGTCGCAAAGTAACTATGTTTATAGTTAGGATAGGTACCTACTAAGGCTTGACTCACATTGCCATAGCAGATATCTGATAATCGTTGAAAACTAGCATATTATGTAATGACATGCCAATATCATGTTTATATACCTACCTATAGTTAATCAGCCTATACCTATATTAAACTAAGTACTCATATACACTAGTGACTAGTGACACATCGAACGAACGAACATATCGTGTGTCGATGTGTCACTACACTAGTAGGCGCATGACCGTGAAACGTACCTTGTGAGTTGTGACTGACAGTGAAAGAACCAGATTGATGAAAGGAATCAGTGCAACCAACGTCTTTTTCGTGTGGGTACCTACTTTAAAAAACTTTACGAATAACACAATATAAATACGAGTAGTAACGTTTTAGAAATACAGAGTAGGTACAATAATCTGATAAAAGAAACCTTGTTATTTGTGTTGTGTTGTGATTGATGTTGTTTAAACATAATAAATAAGTAGGTTGCCGACAGCAAACAGTTTTGTAGAGCCAGCCTGCAAAACAAATTGTTGTTTTTTAGGCCGTGAACTGAACGACAGTAGAGAGAGGTGCGGCCGCGGCCGGCGCGGTTTACTGTCATATATACACTTTTTCGTACGACAAGCAAAATGTAGTAAAAAATATTCCTCTTTCAACCCGCGACTTCACCATCAAAATTTTGGTTTTATAATGCTTTGCTTCAGATAGGGTAAATAATTTGATAAGCCAGTAGCGGCGCGCGTCTGTCGAGAACATACATAGGTAAGGTACATAGGGGCCACCTTAGAGTTATTCTAAGCCGTAGTAGGCTTATCATATTGAATTTTTTTTTTCTACTATGACGAGCCTGCTATTTATAACATTTTTCATTAAATATTTGTCGTGATATTGGTCTCACTCTCAACTGCAGAAGTGCGTTGCCTGCGTGGCTGCGTGCAATCAATGTTATCGCTTATGTGGATGATTTTCCAAAGGAATTCAAACAATTGTAAAAAAGTGATAAAACAGTAGCTTAGAGCAGTAGCGCACGGTCACAAAACATAATGCTTGACCTAAGCTACTAAAAAAATCTTGAGCAAAGTCGTCACGTCAGCGTCCGTAGGTCGCCACACCGCGCCGCTCTACACTGTCGCGAGTGTCTCTCGCGGCTTTATACAAGTTTTATCGCCGTGTTGTTGCCATTGCTGTGCCATTGGCAAGAAAATTAAGAAGTTTGATGCCGAATTCGCTTTGACGGTTATTTATTTTCTTATTGGCTAATTGGGTACCTACTTACATTGTTATTCTCCAAGTATTTCATCAAAAAAACTTAATGACGTTTGTTTTTCTGGTCGTAAGTATTACTCTGTGTCATATTAAGTTGCTAATATCATCTTGTTCTTGGACAAATAAAAAATTATGTTGATAGTAAACAATTTATTTGTCTACAAAACTTTAATAAAGGTTTGATAGAACTTGGGTTCAGCTGGTTGGCACAAGACCGAGGATGACAGCGGAGAGATCAAATGGAGGCCTTCGCCCAGCTGTGGGACACAACAGGCTAATCATAATCGCAATCGTAAAGAGATATAACTATTTTCTTCGGTATATCTACCTACATAAGTAATCTGCTTTCGTGTCGTTGATATTAACTACGAACCTAAGAAAGCACAGTCGTTTCATAAAAAAAACTTAATTCTTACACTAGTATTAATACAATTTCCAAATTGTCTGTTTTTTTAGCAGAATCCCTAAAGTTATATTTCAAGAAACGGGAATCGCAACGAATAACTTTTTATGATGATAGCCATCAATTTAACTTTCACCGTCGGCATCTTATAGGCAAAGTATCAAATAGGCTTTATTGGAATAAAAAGTTTTACAAGTATTAGATTCTGACGTGTTAAATGTTCAAATCGATAGTGACATTCAATGTTAACTCTCTGCCGAAATTGTTTTTCATTTGATTCGCATTATACTAAGCGCAAACAGTGAAAGAAAACATCGTGAAGAAAACGGCATGTCAAAGATCAACATTCAAAAGACATAAATGCCACCTACTTGCCAATAACACTCTCGCTCGAGAGAGATCTTCGCCCCAGCTGTGAAAAAATTAGAAGATTGCTAAATGATATGATGAAATACAGAAAGATAACATTTTTCATTAGCGTTTGAGAAATCGGTGTGTTTAGGCTGAGCGCTCACGAGCTTGTCTGCAGCATCTTTTTTCACAAAAGTAAATAAATTATTGTAGGTACTCGTAATACAAAGTTCTGCTAGCACCTAGGTTAAATATCTTATCTTTATTAACTACTTAATACCTACCTAGCTGCTAGACGCTTGGGCAACAATGTTTGCTCGTAGTGCTCAACCTTATTTGCGCAGATTTGAAACTAGTGGTGTAGTTATATCACCTTATTATGGTGGTTAGAAATATTTTTAAAATACATGAACGGCTAATTCACCACTTTCTGTCAGAACTTGGCATATTTGAGTGCGGATTTTACCTTCAAAGTTGAATACAAATATGCAAGAACAACATAAACATGCAATGCCAGTAATTAACCTATGTCATAATAAGTGTCCACTTATTAGTTGCGAATTGAAGGGCATAGTATCTTTCAAGTTATTGATCTACTGCCTCGTAATTATAGATAATCCACAGACTGGAACGTCCTTATGCACTAACTATGCGATATTTCATGGTTACTACGCCTCAACCAATCTTGACTAACTTAAAGTGACTACGAAAGAATACAAAGTGTCTGTGCCTGTGCATTATTGTTTTAAATAAAATAAATAAAGAACTAGCTAAGGGTCGAGCGAGCATTTATTGGTTTTCTATTTATATCTGGCAACACAAGACCAAAATAAAATGAATCACATTCTCAAAAGCATTGATTACTTACAGCAATCCCGTTGGGAGTTGTAGCTTCAGTGTTCGTCGTGTAGGTACTAGGTACTCTCTGATAATTTAGCTTTATAATAGTTTTTATAAATACCAAAAATATTACGACTCGGGCGGGACTAAAATTAGTTTCTAGGAGTCAGTGGCCTAACAACTTTGAAAAGCCGGGACCCGTCACCCTATTACAAAAAGGGTGACAGATCGCACTTTTTTGTTTGATCTGTCACCCTAGGCGGTCAGAGCAGAGGGTGACAGATGGGAATAATCCCCCCAAAGCACGGAAGCGATCAGTTGAATTGAAACTGCCACTGGCGGAAACCCATCCAAATAGGGACCTCGCGAAGCAGTGCTTAACTTCATTGATCTTTAGTCAGCTAGGTACGCCACAAGTGCTACAGGCGCTTCAGGCGTGACTTGGACTTGATTTTATTTCCTGTAGTTTCTATTTTTCTACAGCCAAACATGTTACAATGCTAACTTTTAACCTGTAATTAGGTATTGGGGTCACGGATGCTCGCTCATGAACACGTAATATCCTACTCATCAATTATTGAATGAATGCAGTATTGCATCCGAATACGCAACCGAAGGTATTGTAATCCGCCTGAAAATAAGCAGTTTTATATAATTGTTATGCTGTTTACCTTAGCTGAAAAATGATAATGAATTGTAAACATACTTAGCAACAAATGATTTCTAGGTTCTAACCACCAGGTTCAATTCAACATCTGGCAACCTTTGGCACTGAACAGATTATTAGTACTTCGGCAAATATCTCTAATAGATCTAACTAAATTCTAGTTATTAAGCGCATCATAATAAAACATTGTTTTTACTTAACACTAGCGGTTCGTCCCGGCTTCGCACTGATGGAGATAAAATATAGCCTATGTTTGAGGGATAATGTAACATTCTAATGGTGAAAGAATTTTTGTAATCGAACCAGTAGTTTTTGAGTTTATTTGTAACAAGTATAAATAAAAAAATACAAATCTTTCCTTTTTATAATATTAGTATAGATAACTAAGTAACCACTCGTAGGTAGGTATAAAAATATGAAGTGCATTATACCACCAAAAATTAAGTTTTTACCTAGGTATCCAAAGGTATTATTTTAATTACACTGAGGATTTATTATACCTAATATTGCTATAAAAACCTCTAGTAGGTAGGTAGGTACCTGATGGATGAGGCTGGTGCAAGGTCGGTATACATAATAATTTATAGTACCCTCAGGTGAGTCTTCTGTGCCTTTGCATGTAAAAGTAATAAAACATCGTTATTATTAAATATGTCACAGTATATTGAAATAGGCTAGCCTTGCCTCAAGATCAAATATTATAAAAACTCTAGAAAGGCAATTCTACTAACAAACTTCTCAATCGATTGCAAACGAATCATAGCTGAATGGATGTTTTTTTTTTAACAAGAAACTATAACGTTACCAAAGTTGGCCATTGGCCAATGAATGACTCACACATCACATCATACAAACTTGGTTGACTTAGAGTAACTATAATTGCCGAAAAAATAACTAAAATATTAAATATTCGTTACTGACATAGTAGATATACAAGCCTCTAGGCTAAACCTGTAATTTGGGGGTAGTGTCCCTTTTAATATAGGATGTGCATCCTCAAACTTTAATTCATAAAGGACTTGTGAAGCATGAAGTTTGTATGAAAAAAAAACTTTACGCGAACAAAGTCACATGGCTTTCCACTAGTCAAATATACCCTCCAATTACAGCTGAAATTTTACACCTATTAGAGTATCCTATTCATCTTTGTAACTCTATATCGCTGGTATCGAACGAACACCTACACCTTTTTGACTCAATAAATCATACCATCTTGTTTAATATTAACTTACTTATTAGAGGATAATCTAAATAATTTGTCACCCAAAAATTCGTGTTTTAAAGCACATGCTCTTGTCTCCTCGAGAAAGTTAGTCTCTATCGCCCAGTATTTCAAAATGTAAATTATATATTCAATAGACTACCTTCAGATATTAAATGTGCGGAAACATTTGGTACATTTAAATCAAAACTAGCCAAGCCAAATATTAGTGAAAATCTTTCTTTACTTCGATAAACCTCATAGCCTCATACCTACTGCAAACTGAATGGACGACGTTTATATTTTTTCTATTCCAGGCTATAATCTATCTAGTTTCATTCTTAACGGGAAAAAGACAATAGTAATATTACAGGGCCGCAAATCACTCTTTCGAGAAAGTATATACCCGTGTCCCAGCAATGGGAACGTTAGAACTGAGTTTTAACGTTCATGCGTTTAGTGTTCATGCGTTCATCATAACGGATGGATGTTTGTCAATAACGCCAGAACAACTGAAAATATCTAAATGAAACAAATTGGCTGGCACAGAAATAGATTAGAGCCTGGAAAGCACACCTAAGTTCTTTTACTTCAGGAAAATTTACGGTTCTCGTGTGTTGCCCGTATGCCCGTGTGGACACGAACGAAGTTACGGGCATACGGTAAGTAATAATATCAGTAGATTTATTTTAATTAGAAGTTTTGTATATTTTTTTATAATGATGACCGATATCGATGATATCGCTCAAAACTGACATCTTAATCGTTCTTGAATTTTCGATACCGAAAAGTTACGAAAAGTTTAGATCGATCACCAAAATGTTTTCGAGCAAGAAAATTGCTCAAAGAAAGTTGATTGTGGGGATTAGGGCTAGCACGACACGCGACGAAAGCTGCTCTACATTTATAACAAGAAAACATGCCTGCCGCCCCGGCCGGCTTCAAGCCACCGAAAACTCCATGCATGAACAAACTCCGCGATGTTTTCATTCACACGTCATACTGATAATGAGACTAGCCATCGAGTTTTTCTATAATGACAAAGTAATTGGGGAAAAACTAAGTTTTCACATGTTTTTCATCTTTAAAATACTAATAAAAAAAACATGATCTAACCTGCGTCATCAAGTTAATAACATAATAATCAATTATCTACTAAGACTTCACTACACAATCGTAGTAACTAAGTACATTATAACCACATCATGTAACAAGAAAAACAAAGCAAGGAAATGGATTTACCCACCTACAAATAATAGACTATACTATAAGTAAATTTATCTACCTGCAGCCAGTGCAGCTATTCTGTAGATTTCGTACCCTCTATTACAATGGATTTCGTAGGCTACGAATGTACACCCACACACTCGTAGCTATAGCCTACGAAATTTATCAACATAGAGACTACCAAAATAGCATACATTATAAATAGTTACCGCACATAAAAGAAAATCAAATAATATCTCCATAATATTATCACATAATATTACCAGTCAGCGAGGGAACAACAAGTTCCATATTGGACTGTGTTATTGATTTTTCATTAGCTCAGCTCTCGAGCGTCATCGATGTAAAATTAAATGTGTGTTTTCGCAAAGTAAGGCCGCGCCAACCGTCTGACCACTCCGACATCGGTACTCATTAGCCAATAATATAATTGTCGTTCTTTGTGATGATGTTTTCCTACCTCTCTACTAATTGAATGTCGAGCTAAACCCCCGCCTAAATGGGATTATTTTTATACTAAGCTATTATTTCTCAGGTGTTTGTTTGTTATTGTTAGTTTAGGCTCGGCTGGCCACGTTTTTCTTTGCAATTTGTTGGTTAAGTACGTGTTTTCTCTTAACTTTGGAACGTGTAATTTTATTTTAATATCTATTTTATCGAAGTTGCTAACATCGTTGGCAAGAAAACGGCTGTGTAAACAAAACTCGCTATGGTACACAACAAAAATTGGTACCCTCTGCCCACGATGTTGACGATATTAAATTGATACAACAGTAGGTACTTAAGAGTACCTAACCTAAACCAACAACGTTCCGCATCATATCTCTAATCATAAAACATTACGGCCCCGGGATCTCGTAAAACCAAATTAGTCGTGAAGTGATTTTAATAGACATTTTCAGTACTATTGTGTATTATGATAGCGATGCGAGATTGTTATCATCAACTGGGTAAAGTACATTGTGGACTGACTCTCCAAATTATAATGAGTGGTCTTGAACCACTGTACCCTTCATCTTTTAGCGAACGTTTACAATGCTACCGAGAGTTGTAGGAGGTCGTCAACACTGGGTCTTCTGAATCGGTATTAAAGAACCAAGTGGAAGATTTCATTTAGCAAGTCATTATTACCATCATTAATCAAACCTCTACAAATGTAATTGACGTCAATAATATTGGTTACCTTTTTCGGCTTTTCTTTTGTAAATTGTAAAATCAATGAAATCTAATAACTCGTATAGTCAATGTTATATCGCAATCCATAAACAGACATTACCCCAAAAAAACGACTATGGATGCTCTCCGGAGGATTGATACGCGTATCAAGCGGTTTTAAGTCCCGCCTTGTTCAAAAGATTTGATACGTTGGAATCTTTTAGAAGTCTTGATAGCAAAAGCATTCGCGTATGTCAAACGAAACGTTGCAGATACAAGTCGTCCCATTTGAGTTCTCGCAAATTGATACGTGGTTACTCTCTGGAGTCTTGTTACAAGAGCATCTACGTACCAAGCGGAAGGTTGCAGATTCAAGTCCCATCTGAGTTCGAAACAGATTGATACGCGGATGCTCTTCGGAGTCTTGATACGAGACCATCTACGTGTATCAAGCAGAAGGTTGCAGATTCAAGTCTCGTCTGAGTTCGAATGTTTTTTGTGATCTTTATCATAAAGCGCAATATGATTTTAATTTTAATTTATTAAGTAGTATCGAGAATATATATAATATATTTCTGTAACCTATGCGTGACCCATACAGTAATGTAGTTAATGTACCTACTTATATCGGTTAATAGGATCACACACAACACGCACAATACATTTTGAGAGCGCAGAAGTACATCGGTACGTTTATTGCTGACTGCGAGTATTCACTCGGAACTAGTCAAAAAACTTTTCCTCTATTTATAGAGCTTTAACACTGAGTTATAAATACAACTCATAAATCTCATGAATTGGAAATGTCTTTCCCGTTCTTGTGAGGTGTCCTGTGTTCGTTGGCGAGATGCCAAGTCATTGACTAATAGTAGATAGTTAGGTACGAGCGAGTGCACTCGCTACTATCAAGGAAGTTGTAGTCACCAGTCGTATACGTATAGTAGGGCATTGTTTGATGAAGTGAGTGATAATTCATTAGGTATCTGCAAGTCCGCGTTTACTTTACACTTATCTACGAGTTGTAACGATAGTTTTGATAAAGTTTCGATTCGAAACAGTAACATAACGTGTTGATATAAATGGCCTTTCTTGTTTTGGTAGTCTGTTGAGATGAGGATCAATGTACTTACTTGATAAGAACAAAACCCAATTTATGACCAAACGTTTTATGATCACCGCATTTTTATGGCTAACCTTCGGTTTCTTTATAAAGGCTATTAAATCCTGCTTTATTCTTCTGCTAAGTCTTGCAAAATTTCCCGATTGAAGCTTTGTTTGTTTGTGGTTCAAAAACGCTGTAAACAAAAGATCATCAATATACATGATAGGATGCACTGCACATTAACTGTAGCTAACGGGGTATTTTTCATGTTTAATGTGTTTTGTTTCTGTGAAATATCGAAACAAAAACTCTCCCAAATCATGAAAAGTACTCCGTGCATAGATATAAAGCGCATAGACCGATATTTTTAATCCACATTGAAGCTTAAAAACAAATTATGATTGTGTGTGTAAACAGCATGTTTTTACGGACATTTACTTACACACAAGCACATGTAGCCATGACTGTTTCTCAAAAAGTAGAGCTCCAAAAAATACTTAGCTGCTGTTTGCACTAAAACTTGAATCTGCGAGATCAAGTCTGAGACGGGCTGACGAGTCTAACCCGATCTCCTAAAACACAAGCTTGCAACTGCAAGTACTACAAAACCTTTGACACGCACGCAACACGCAATACGTATTGTGCACCTTCTGATTTACTAGATGTTGAATTAACACTTCATCAATTTGTATTTAAGTATATACCTGTACAGTTACGTGCTTTATGTTCATGCAAAATGTAATTATTTTTGGAAAACCTCGCCCTTTTTGAGCCCCCTTTTTTAGGCGTATTATTTCTATATTATATATTATATTTATATTCGGTTAGCGACTCGCCTTAGTACTTTACATGAGTAAGTAAAAACTTAAGCATACCAAAACCAAAAGTGTTTTGATTTGGAAAGTGAAAAAATTTAGATCGTTCGTTTATTATCTTCATTTAATTTTGACCAAGATCATGTTCTGCAGATAATATTCACTCTTCAAAGCTCTATAATATGCTCAATTACATACATTACTCTATTTAAAAGCTTGAGTCGACAGGTGTCGTAAATAGTATTTACAGCCCTATGAAAACCGTTGCTTTACTGGCTGACAATCAACGCACATCTAAAACAGCAGTTTTATAGACCTGAAGTACATATTCAGAGTGTGTTCTATATCGAGAAAGGAATAAAACAAATTGGCGGACATTTTTACAGCGGAATCTAGCCCCAAACTAAGCAAGGTACCTAACTGATAAAATAGTTGAATATTGTTTTTGGAAATACACACTTATGAATACATAATACACACATTCACGGAACAATTATTTGCAGATCATGTAAACGTTTGTCCCGCCCGCAGCGGGGGTCGTACCCGAGCAACCTCTCGCTTCTCAACCGGGCATTTGTCCACTGCTTCACTTCACAGGTTGTCAATTTCCAAAATTCAACTCCTAGCGGACGCGAAGAAGTTTTCATGAAAAAAGTCAGAGCGGGCAAAGTCGCGGGTCTATTATATGAAACATGTAAAGCATTGACAATTGACAGGCGAGTGAAGTCACAATAGACGCTCACGTATTGACACAGTTGGAACAATGAAAGTGTGAGAAACTTCTGTCGCTTCGTAGTTTCGAACTGCTCGAGTTATTATTGTGTCGTGTGTCATAGAAACAACAAATAACTTCGACGGAGTAAACCATCTCATTTGAAGGGTTTGGTTCACTTTCGCAACAAGTGCGCTTATTCTTTCTTCTATCCAGGGCTGGCGACAAACCAGACGTGACTTTCTGCAACTGTAACAAAATAGAATACACGCGGCACACACTACAAGTTAAATGAAACACAACGTTCTTTGTTGTCCGCAGATTTGTCACGTTATGTCTAGCTAGATTGATCAAAATAATATATTAGATGTTATATTTTGTTCCTGTTTATTACCCTTTTCTGCCTCTTTCACTGTCTAATTGTGTGTTTTAATAAATTCCTGTTCTTAAAAAATCTTATTCATTAAATAAACGAGACCTACAGGAAGTCATGGTTGTGTGGCAAACAATTTCCAACCACAATAATGCTATCGGTTTTTGTACACATCAGACAAAGTGGTCTGTGTAACATTAGCATACGCCGAAACTACCTATCTAATTACAGCCGTCAATTGCACAACTATTAATGTAACTCGAATTTGTCGACTTTGTTATCATACTGTCATTTTCTTACAAACTTGAAACCCCTATTGCACCCCTTTACAAGTGAGTTTAAGAAATTCCTTTCTTCCACCTCTATCCTTTCTAAAACTTACGGTGCAGGGTGTTTTCCACTAGCTCGATGAATCCGCTTTTATGTAAATGCTAAACGTGTCCATTTTAACAAAGCCAGGATTAAAGTAATCCATTTTAATAATATTATCATAATAAAATTAAAATTATCATGAGATACAGTTGCTCAACGAGCTTTGGAAAGAGCTTTATTAGGAGTTATAGCAGAACTGATAACCGCTTGGGAATAAAAGTTCTCAAATGGCGACCGTGAACTGAAAAACGAAGTGTAGGACGGCCTCTCAATATGATATGGACATATGAAATGAAAGTACTTGCTGGTAATTAAGGAAACTTACAAGATACTGACATACCAATACAACCTGCCTGACATACAAGACATCTTCATTAGAAAAGAAGAATTTTTCGGGTCAAATGTTTGTACGATCTACAAATATTTGTGTGTTCTGGGTGTTCTGGGTATTTTCTATATATATTTAAAAAAATATCTATTTACGTATTGTGTTGTATTAAATATATATCAGTCATCTAGTACCCATAATACAGCTCTGTTTAACAGCAGCTTACCTTGGGGCTAGATATTAAGCTCGACAAACTCTACCCACGTTGAAGGGAATATGGAAATTGAACAGACTATTCGATATTATATACTTAATAGGTAGGTATATAAATATATAAATATACCTACTCGCTTTGGAGAGAGAGGTCACTGTCAGTCAACGAGAGTTTAGTGGAAATGAGAAAAAGTTTTTCTTTCAAAGAGCTTATTCCACCTGCCTGGGGTGGCAATGTACCGGGAGCTCTTCAAATATTTAGCGATACCGTGGCCAAAGCGCCAGAGAGAGCAAATTGGGAATACGTAAGTAAAGCTATTGTATTGAACTCCCTTAGCTAGTTAAATTCAGAATTCTCTTTGTTAACTAACAACTGGGTATTCATAGAATACTTGAACAACGTATGCCTTAGTAATTATGTTCGTATAAGTCAGTGGCCAACTTTGGTGACGGAGACTAGGCTAAGGACTATTATACTGACAACTTAGCTTGCACAAGCACAGAAGCATACCACTGGCGGTCACCCATTTAATTTACTGACCACGCAGAATGATGCTTAACTTCACTGTATTTTTTTCTTGACTAGCTATTGCCCGCGACTTCGTTCGCGTAGAACTCGGGAACCGTCATCTAGGTACTTACCTATGTTTTAAATTTCAGCTTCGAAGCCAAAATCTCGTGGTGTGTGTCACAAACATCACAATTTTTAATTTGCTGTCACCTCTTGCCGCTTAATTAGTATGCGTACGTCTATATATTTTGCAATATGTTTTACAATCGTCACAAAAACTCTTTTGATAAAAACATGGAAGCTATTTGTCTTCATCGAGCTTTAGGCATCTATGTCGGTGACACGGTAATAAATAGCCACGTAATTCACACGCTTATCCTAATTAACTAATTTTATTTAATTTGGCTGAAAACATATAGAGGAGGAGGATAGGAGTTTTTGTGCCACAAAATTAAAAGATAATATTGGAAACTTTAAATTTTTTACCTAAAACGTAAGAAAAAGTGGTTGAAGCTAGAAAATTAGAGTTGCTGTCAATTCGGACAAAAGTTATTGGGACACAGTGTCCCAACTGACACTTTTGATTTTAATATTTATTTTACTGTCGATTCGGACACCATTAAAAATAGCTGCATTCTAACAGTCAGTTAAAAAAACGAGGCGTGGCGGCGGCACAGCAAGGTACGAAGGTACGAAATAGATGCATAGCAAGGTCACTCTCTATGTCTTTATATTTTGTTCTATTGACCGATTTTGACATTTACGAATTGAAGATTTTTGTGGTCAAGACCCGAGTCTCGCTTGCACTATCTATTTTATTTTTATTCTTCTAATCAATTTTCTGAAATTCCAATCAAACATATCTATAATAGCAGATGATAATGCCGTTGATCGGACTCAGATGGCGCGCCCTATGGGAGACTAGCAGTAGACATATAATGAAAAGAATTACTTAGCATAATGACAAAAGTAGAACTAAGCTGAAAATATTTTTATATTTTCTGCGATAAACTTGCATAAGTTACGCAACCCATTGAACTTTAGCCTTTATAAAGCACGCTAATTTGATTCAAGTGGGCGTTTATAACCGAGGGGAGTTTAATACCCGTGTTTTTTTTTCTCTGGATTAATTAGTTTTGATTTATTACTCTATAATTTTATTATTTATTAGATATGATTCACTAGATGACGAAAGGCGCGTAGCCACGGTTAGTTCTCCGTTTATTTTCTTTAATTTTCGACGAAGTATTGAGTGCTTAGCACGGAAAACTCGTTTGACAAACGTATAAGATTGACAGCTGAACGATACGTTTATTACAATGTAATTTTTAAAGGATTTTTAACAGCGCCTCTTTAGCGCGTTAAATGAACTACCAACATACCATACAAATTGACAGCTGGACGATATTTTTACGTTTACGACTATCAAACGAGTTTCTCGTGCTAAGCAGTCTGAAACAACGGGATAAATAACTCGTGCGCCATGGGGATCAAGTTCATCTGTAATTGAAAATGAAATGTACCTTGTAAAACATTTTTATTCATGTTTCAATGTGCTGGCAAGATGTTCATCGGAAAGTTTGGTCTTTTACTAAAAAGGCGAGTTTTTGGAGAACCACACGCCTTTTGCCCTTTTGTGTTCGTAAAGTAAGTAGATAGTAAGCGATACTCTAGTTTTGGCCACTAGACCAGTTAAGTTAAGTTTAGATGAAATTGAAACCGTATATACAGAAATTAAATAAAAACGTAGTACCTACAGACGGCAGCCAACTAATTATACTTACCTACGGTAAGTAAATATTCTGTGACACCAGGCAGCGCTGATGAGCACTAGTCGTTGGTTGTTCTCTCCTATTTGCTATAGGCCTGTATCTCAAGGAGTTGGCCCAAATAAATAAAACTCGGCAGGAAATTGTAATTGAAGGCACGTGTCTACATGTGGGCTGGGTAAATATTGCACACCTCTATAGGAAGATAAATATATTTTTAGAGAATGAAATCGCCAGGAGATTTCCACACAATTGGTATAAACTCATGCATGACATACTTTCCGTAAGTAGTAGAGTGTATTCTGTAATTCAGTGGCCTTCAGGCGGATTATTAACTCCGCCACCAGAGTTGCCAACTGACTTACCTACTAATTATACGACCTTACCCTGTAATTTTGTAATCATCAATTTAACCGCTGAACCGTTGAATTGTATTTGTCACGCCAAGACACAAAAATGGATAAACCGATTGACTTGTAACTTTCACAATCGTAACTTTCGGAAGAAGGTAAGTTTACATTATACTAGCGACAAACCCTTGGTTTTGCGTAAAAAGTTGGTTAACTCATTGATACATAGGTAAATATCTAATTACTAAAAACTGTGAAACGAAACGAGTAGTTGTGACCTACGGGACGAGGTCATAAAACTTAAATATTTTCATTCACAACAATATGAAAAACCACATCCTGGTAACGCTTGGCTATTCTATACTACAAAGAAGATATTAAATCACCTAACTACTCTTAAGATTAAGATTAAAATATTGTAGCGAGAATACCTAGTCAAATGCGGCAAACTCGGTCAGTGACCGGTGATGACGTCAATCGAGATGTGATGCACTTGGCGATGCCAGGTTGTATCTAAAACATCCACAAAGTACAAAATCCACCGACTGAAATAACTTGAGATAAATGAGATCAAAGCGGGCGATTTTGTCTGGGTTTCTGAAGGAGCTTTTCTATAGTAGCACTTTGTCAGGTGACCAAGTATTCTTTGACACCTAACATTACAAACTATTTAATTCCGTTACGGTGGAATACGAATTCTAAAATTATTTTAGCCACACCTTCTGTGTTGCATCGACTCAGCTGGAATGTTTCTATTGCATCGTGTCGCAATGAAAAAAGAACGTTTTGCAACATGCAGATTGTAGATGGATTATTTTTTTGCTTAAAGATCCTTGAGACGATTATTTTGAAATGCCTACCTAGGCTCTACCTGCAAGTATTTTTCTACTGTGTGTGATAATGTGTTGTGTGATAATGCAAAATAAATGACTTATTAGTAGTCTAGATCTGGATTAGTTAACATTGTTTGCAATGGTCTTTATATAGTTCAACCGATTGAGTGTATTTTGTATGTATAAATTTTAGTTACCTAATGTTACTACGTTAAACAGTTGTTTCTTTTCTCTTACTAATACCCATTGTTACGGGTTCATTTGTTATAACAAATTGCAGATTCGCTTCGACAAATTAAAAAAAAAGAATAATGGAATAAGTATTCCTGTAAACAAGTTGTGGGCAAATTCAATAAAGCATTTATTTATCAAAAAATGTAACTTACGTCAGTTCACCTTTACATAGCCCTAAGCCACTTCCTATCTAACATTTAATTTGCCCCTTGTTTTTGCATGGCGCGGCGCGGCCCCAAATATGATTATCGCTAAGCATATTATTTTTAACACAGCCGCTCTCTGAATGATATTTAAAAAATCTCTAGCAAAAAAGCCGCATTTTTTACAGCGTCAGTTTGTTCGTTTTTTTATTTTTGCATTATTTGAAGACTTGGTTATGGAAACAATAAAAGTTGTTTACATGCATGAATCATTTTAGGTAGGTATACCTACCTAGGTACCATAGTTCCGACTATTAGTTACCAGAAGTTGTGTCTACAAGTGTTTGATGACCTCGGTGGCTCGCCAGACAGATTAGTAGCTTATAAAGCTCGCCCAGTTACCCCTAAGGCTTATGTAGTGAAGTACCTACTTATATTATTATTTATCAACGATCAGACCCGGAACAAAATATCGTCGTAACATGGAGGTCATAAGTTTGGTAAAAAAGTTAGCCTAATAATTAATAATAGTCTGGCAACACTAAATTGAAGACAACGCTAAAAAAGCACGTTTGCCTTCACTTGCGAACATACAAAACGGTCGTACCATAAATATTTTATATGAAAAAACCATTGACGTCTAATAATCGAACCTTTACAAAGAAGAGGTTTATTTGTTGATATGATTTAGTATCTGTCTGAAATAAATGCATTTTGACTTGATTTGATTTGATTTAGGTAATAAATACCTGATGATAACTAGGTTTAAAATGTTTGGACGTAATATGAGTAAGTACTGTAACGAAACAGCCTATGCCTAGTTTCGTTCTATTCACAAACATAGTTTAGGAGGCCTTTGAACATTTATTATTGGGGCGTTTAAGATTTCCAAAACACATCAGTAGTGCTTTCAAACAAACATTAAAATCTTATTTGTCATTATATTCAAAACTCATTACTAGACAGCTGTAGAGAACGAGTACAAGTTGGTAGATGTCAGAAAGAGGACAGGAATTCTGGTAGGCATGCTGTCAGGTCGTAAAAAATAACAAATTGAAAATTATCGGCAAAAAAATCTCAAAATATTTGATTCAAACACATTATTATCAGCTGTAGACTAATTGTGATTTAAATACAAAAAGCGTGAATCGATTCAGTGCCCTTTGAGGAGTTTGTAAGCTAGAAAGTCCGGATACGGAATTGCCGTAGTTTCAGTGAAATTCTCGATATTGGCTTATTACTATTTATTTGTACATTTGAAATAACCAGTAATTACTAAGGGCTATTTTTATAAGATTTTAAATATTTACCTAAATTGAAGGAATGGTTGGGTTTGATCTTGATGTTGAATTTATTATATTAAATTGTGTTGTTTTAGATCAATGCAGACAGTAAACTGAATTCTACTAATATTAAATTCTTCTTTGGCTTTTGGACGTATTTAGTCCTAGTGGCGATACCCAGACTGTACAGCTGGTGAACGAGGTAAGTTCACTTGGTTTATCCTACGTCAGACTTGGGCAGAATAAGTCCCACCCAGCAATATCCAGACCTGTTCACGGATGGTGAGCTACCTTACTAAAGTCTCGACCGGTGTAACCATAATCCAGTCTATGTACAACTGGTGAGCTACGTTAAGTTCGCTTGGTATATCTTACGTCGGACTTTTGGGCAGTATAAGTCCCACCAGCAATACCCAGACCTGTTCACGGATGGTGAGCTACCTCTTCGAAGTCCTGACCGGAGTTACCACGACATTAACAACACAAATTATATATCTGAATTTGGTTCATTCTGCAAAGGTTAAGTAACGCCGATTTTATAGTATTTTCACTGTCAGAAAACTAAGCTATTCTGGAAAGTTCTAAACTAAATTATTCTTCCAAAACTTTCTAAAAAGCCTATATAGATAGATAGGTAGATAGGTATGTGGGGGTACGTGTGTTTTGTGTGTCCCCTACTCTACTGATAAGTAATCTTCATGAGGGGACACAAATAATAGTATTATATTTGTTCCACATACTGTTTAATATTTCCACTTTAGCTTAATGAGTTACATGTCTGAACCTAGCGAGTGGGGAGAAACGACTGGCGACGCGGCACATAAAACCTACGCGTCAGCCCGATTTCCTGTGGCTATACCTAGTCGCCACAGGTAGATAGATAGGTAGGTAGGTAGGTAGGTAGGTAGGTAGGCAGGCAGGTAAGTAGGTAGGGTAGTTAGAACAGACCTCTCCAAGTGCCAGTTGCATTTCTAGATGCAGGATTACTGGAGAGGCAATAAAGACTGACGGACCTCCGACTAGGACTTGCTAAAAGATAATGCCCTCTTGTCCCTTGTAGACATACATGACAGACTTGAAGTTGAAATTCGTAGAGTTTTACAGATATAGTTTCTGTTTCCCAGAATTATTGATGGGCATCCAAGTCACTAGGATGTCCATGATAATTTCCATGATAATATTTCATGATACGGAAGAGGGTGTCCAGTTTGGAGACGAGCCCATTGATCTGAGCGGGGCGGTGCTCTGATCCTATATGGATTATGTTATGATCCTTATAGCCGTTTCTATTTATAATCATCATCTTCATTCATCTTGATAATATAAAAGGTATGTTAGCCCAATGTACAATAGCCCGAGGTACGACAGCCTGAAGTATGTTATCTCGACATACGTTCGGTATTAGACTTCAGCTTGATATTTATACGAGGTAAGTAACACAGTAGACATTCCTGTATTTAGGTATAATATTAGACGAAGTAGGTAACGCAGTAGACAATTAATAAAATAGGTAACGCAGTAGACAATTATAAAATATGTAACGTAGTAGACAAGACTTGATCACTTTTAAAAAGAATTTAGGTTACTAATACGGAACACAAGTTAGGTCCTACCCTTTACTACTAGACGATCACGTGGTCATTTCAACGATATTTCTACGATATTTCTACGATATTTCTACAACTATTTTATTGTATTACTTTGATACATTATTAGCTTTTACGGTGAGGTAGTTTTACTCGCTTGAGGTAGGGTTCGGTACAGTACCTACCATAACAAAATAAAAATAAGGTAAGTAAGTACGGTATATTAAGTTATTTTTAACACAATTTGTCATTCAACTTAAATTAATTTTCTTTATATTTTTTACACTCGGAATTAAGGACCCAATACCACGGAATCAAGAACTTTACACCGTAACTACTGTTATAAATAATTATTGCAATTAGGAACAGTGAACTTATACAACTATAAAAACTGCATTATGCAATTTTATCTAAAAGCATTGACCTTTTGAAACCTTTGATATTTTACTTACCTATAAAACTGGTTGAAATTGTCCCTACTAGCTTTGCAAATCCAATATCAGTTTCTTCCTCGATACTGCCCACACGAAATGATATTACTCCCACAAGCGGAAAAGTGTAAAGTGTGGTAGAGCTAAATCTTGGAATCGAATATACTACGCTCACCTCATTTCGTTCTACGCTAACTCTAGCATGGGTTTTTCAAAATCATCTATCATGATTTAAAATTAACGTTTGTTATATTTTGTTCAACGAGTAGGTAAATGCATTTCACGGTCTGAAAGAGTTCGATAAATAACACAGAGGCCGTATCCGAAATAATGCTTCTGACAATCGTTAAGCGTTAACGTAGACCTACTCGTATCGTTCTGGCCTCTTTACTATAGTGCGTAAAATAAACGAAAATAATCCATATAAATTGACAGTTGCGCTTACGATTGTCAAAAGCATTTTTTTTTTAATTCCGAATAAGACTGCGTTTCCACCAGAGATTTGCACGGGATGTGTTTGCCTCTGTAACACAGAACAGACGACTATTGTTTTAGAATCGTACTCTCTTGTCGGTTGTCGTGTCGAGTCACCTTACTTGGTGCTGGTTAGGTGGGGATTCGCCCGTTCCTGTAATTTTATAGGAGCACAACGTTACAAAAACTCAGGGGATCAGGTTCTAAAGTGAACAGAAGGTCATTAGTAACCTGCTTCCTGATTAGTTGACCTTTAGATCAACTTACGGTTAAGCTTAGCGTTTCGATTAAAAATATTTCGATCCTCTACATAATTAGTTTTATTACTTGACAGACTTTGATGAGGCGCAGAATGTTTCAGATTAGTCCGAGCGATTATTGTTGATGCTTAATTTGTAGAAAATATATCATCTTAGGCTTATTTATTGGCTTAGTGTATTAGCTTCGACGTATTTTTTTAAGCAGGTAAATAGTTATTTTATCTACCTATAATAGCCCATCTATATCTACCTACTATGTACTCCTATGCATTTTAGTTAATTATGGGCTGACGGTGAAGACTGTGAAGAACGAATTGGTTATAAAAACCGTTCTCTGTTTAAATTTTTAGTGTTCCATTCCAATACAGTTTTGAAAAAACGGAAGGTCCTAATCCTAACTGCAGTGTCTTTCCGTCCGAGTGTGTTGTGCCACAGATAGCATACGTTGTAGGGACTATAGTGTGTCTGTCCTATCACCCACAACCGCCTGCACGGAGCCTAATATGCTATTAGGATCCGATGCGAGGGTTTTGTTAATGAATATTTGAGGGTAGTTAATTAGGTACAGACCTATGGGAGATTAATCGAGGTATAAAAAATATATATATGAACTATTAAGTAGAAGATATAAAATTCAATAAGTAATTTAGGGAGTGGGTATAGATAGGTATCTAAGCTTTTAATTATCTTAGACGTTCGGAACTCATTTTGTGAGGTCTTTCTTACTCGCACTTATCTGATCTTTTTTTTATAATTCTACCGTGCGTCATAAATACGCATTAGTCGCTTATTATCTCAGTAAAATTAAACTTATACCTTTTTAAATAAGCCATAGAGCTCAGAAGAACCGTTCCATTAATTTATAAATCAACTGAACGGACAATTTCTTATAAATTTGTAAACTTAAATAATGATAAACATATGTAAGTTAAGTATATAGTACAACAATAATAATTTAATAGCAATTCTACAATCTAAATTTTTAAATAAGTATTACTATTTTTTCTCGTTTATTCTTTTATATTAGTGATAAAATATATTAGCGCAATTAGTAAAATTTCAGATTTATCTGAGCGCTAAAACCTGAAATTTTTAGAGTGTAGGGGTGCACTAAGAAAGAAACTCCCAAAATTCAACAGTCCCGAAATGATAGTACCTTAAAACTACCGAAATTTGAGTTTCTACTACCAGTAACAATAATTTATTATTGATGATTACGTATTCGTTATCGGTTCATGGCCGATTGCGCACGATTTTCCACTTGCGGTCTGACTCATAATCTAAGCTAATAGATAACGCATAAACCTACCTCTACATAAGCTCATTTTGATAATAATATTGATACTTTTCTTGTCCTTGTTTTTGTTGTTTTACTTGGTTACTTGTTTTACCTTTATTCTTTTGGATTGCTTGATTTTGCCTATTATCTACCTATGACAGCAAAATATGCTAGAAAAGATTATCTGTAAATTGAACTTTATGTAGGTATTCCACCTAAAAACAATTCATTTCTGTAGATTTTATTCTCTTTATCATTTTTATTACAAATTGTTTTTTTTTTTTTATACAACTGAAGTGGTGGCAAGATATTCAAGATATTCAAGATATTTATTTGCACAAATAAGTGTTACAAAAGGTCTTAAAAGTAATATGGCACTTAGAACTTATTTGCGCTTTTCAGGCATTGCAACCAAGCTTACGGCCCACAAAATGGTAAGCGGTTAAAAAAATGACCCTGGATACGAAAGTCAATACTTAATTTGATTATGTGGGAGTAGTTTAATAATTTATTTATGAACAATACAAACGTGAGAAAAAATCATAACGTGAGTATCTTCTCACACTATACATTATAAATGATATCATGACCAAACATTTTTTTACGTCAGCATAATGACGAAGTTTACCTGATATTGAGCAAGCGCCTGACCATACAAGATGGTACCTAGGTCAACGAATTTAATGCTAAAAAAAATAAAGTTCTGCGTGGCACTGCACTGCGCTCGTGACCCCGAGACGTAGTCCTAATACAATGAAATTGAAGCACAAAAACGCTTGCACACATGGCATGGAGGAAGACTATCTGGCACTGCGGCTGTTAGTATCAATCAATACAGACTCACTCTTGCTGAAAAAGCTTACCTCTATCTGAATACATTATTATGCCAGCAGGAGTTGAAAAACGCAGGACCGGAGATGGCATTTAGATATGGAATAAATATACTTGTATATACCTACCTGCTTAACAAATAAATATATATAAATAAGCTTTTACAAATGTTTTTATCCTCAAAAACTAACCACAGAATCCCTGCCTGCGTGACTAGCTAATGGTTTCGGCAGACAACATAGATCGTAGATCTCGTTCGCATGGGGCATTTAGTTCAAGGTTGCTGTAGAAACATCTCAGATTAGACTGACGTCAAACGGTTTGCAAAGCCTCTGGACCATTACCGGTTTTCGTTTTTCCTATATACTTATTTACCTTGTATATTTTTTGCACTTAGAGCTATATTATCTAGTAATCTAATAATCACAGTATTTAGTAATTACAAAAGATTTCGAAGACTTTTGGCAAACTTCATTGGTAGTTTCAAACAATTATGTTATCGGCGTAATTAAATTTAACAATATACTAGGTTTTTTTTACTTCTTTCGTATTGCTTGTTTTTCGAGCAACGACGTCAACCTATAGGACCGTATCAAAACTACGTTATTTATTTTTACTTCTTTCGTATTGCTTGTTTTTCGAGCAACGACGTCAACCTATATATAGGACCGTATCAAAACTACGTTATTTATAACTTTCCCAATTTTGAGATGTTTCTATTGGTTGACTTGAGTTGATTTCGCTGCGATTCGCTAGATCTCTTATTTATACTCTAATTTTTGTTAATTGACTAACAAAGACAGTCTTTAGCGAGTCTTTATTCCCTAGATGGCCAAAACACTTAAAATCGGCGCCACTCATTGCGTTAAAATATGTGTTTCGGCCCTTAACGTCATATACCTACTGGTTTTTATAATGTCGAAAGTTTGTTTAGCAAACCAGCCAAGCCAAGCTAAGATAAGTCTTTGGTGTTCATGCTTCGGGATGGTATCTATAACGATTATGAATGATAGTTTTTTTGCAAAAAAAACCTGTCGAAAAGCGTGTGCGTGTGCGAAAAGCAGGCAGACTGTTGTCGTAGAAATTACTCAGTTAACACAACGCAAAAACAATGTTAACTAAAATAATTTGACTTACTTATATGTGAAAACATCAAACATACCTCGATTTAAATCGCGAAATTGTCGATTATGTACAAGGTAGGTAACATAAAAAGCTCGATTTGAAAGTTTGATCTCGACTAATGAAAACGTGGCTAACCCTAACTGCTTGTATTTTATTGTTTTTATTCGTAAATAAAAGGCCGATATGCACCTGATGAGTTGGATTTATAATAAGTAGGTAGGTACTTCATCAAACTTCTAAAACAAAATTGAAATAGTTTATTTTGGAACAAAACAAGATATAGGTAGGTACATGTTTACTCAGAGAGGGGTGAGACAAAAGCAAATGTTATAAAACTGAGTAGCAGCGTAGGCGCCTTCACTTCATCCCTGAAAACCAGACTAATTACGGACTTGATAATAAACCATTTAATTTTGCATGAACAAAAATAAACTGACGCTAAAAATACCTTACCCACTGACCGGGATCCAATTGGTGGAAGTTGGGTAAACAAATTCTAAAATGTTGCGCGTGAAAAATGTAACCCACAAACATCTTCAAATAATCTGGGTTCAAAGTCCAGTATTTAGAACTACAACTACAAAAATTGTAGACTTTTTTTTTGGTGTATTATTACATAAATCATATTTACATGACTAATGACGTTTTGAACAAGGGCATATTTTGGGACGAAGCAAGCCATCAGTTTCTGTTTGCTGTTTCGTGATGAAATATGATTAGTTAGAGTGATGCTGTGAATCGGTCATTTAATTTTAAAATTAATTGTTTATTTCAAACAAATATTCATCTTTCCAAATAGATAGATAAGTTATGCAGTGCAAGCAGACTCGGTATTGCCTTAAGATATGTGAAAATTGCTCAATTACTTAACAAGATCGGAATGTCCTAGAATTACCTTAACTAGAGATCTACGCAATTCCCAAAAGAGGGTTGTGTTATGAATGGTATTACCTTGTGGTAAGGTTGTTTTTCACTTGTTCCAGGATGCCGGCGCTCCGGCTACTCGGGCGCAAATGGCTGGCAGCCTCAGATGATCTCGTATTCCCAAGTATATTTGAGCTCTTGTTCCGATTTGTTTGGTAAGTGCGTACTTTTTCATTTGTACAATTGTACATAATTTATACTCAACAGCCACATACATAGGCCGTACTAGCCCCTCTATTGGCAATGGCTTATCCACGCGGTAATGTTTTGCCGGTTTGATTCTTGCTGTGAAAAAAATGTTTACATGATCTGAAAATATTTGTTCCCGGTCTGGGTGGTGGGTGGATGTTCCATGTAGGTATCTACTTTAGTTTCTGGTACCCACGACACAATTCTAGTGTGGCGTCTTAACCACAGAGTAATATCTTAACTATCTATGTATGTGACTGTTAAGTGGTGGGGCATGATCCATGATAGTGTGTAATTTTTAAATAAATTGTTTTCAAACGTAAATTGTAAATCTACGATAAAAAAACGTTGAAGTAAGATTTATGTTATTTAATTTATCGAAATCACTGTGCCTAATATCATTTACATTTTTATAACATAATTAAATAATTCGTGCACCAAAGTGTTCGTTTAAATATCCTAAATAGATTGCTAGAAAAACATGTAAAATCCGTTGTATTTAAACTCAATTATCTAGGTAGGATCTAATAGAGTTATTAATAATACTCCAGTGTTAGTTTAGTACATATATATCTACAATCATAACCGATAAAAAACCTCGACACTCTTAATATCCGAAGTTAATACTTATCTCTTCATCAAAAACATAAAAATGAGGAGAAAATCTTAAAACGATTATTGGTAACACTGCTGTCAAAACACAATAAACCAACTATTTTCTAATAATATACATTCGCTAACAAATGTCAGAAATTGTTACATTCTGTTAGGAATTGTTAGATGATTTGAGTGCTCCTACATTGATGGAAAATGTTTACAAACATTTTAGAACATTTGAAAACTGATAAAACAGAGACAGATCGACGGGATATTGAGAGATTTTATTAGGTAAAGGAAAATACAAACTGTGCCATTGTATCGTAGACTTGGCAGTTTTTTCTTACTGTCTGTCACTCAAACCATAGAGTACCTCTATTACCTCTATACAGAGTTTAGTTTACACGGAGGTTCCAACACTACCCCTTAAACTTAACCGTATAAGTTAGTCATCCTATGTTGAGTACACACTTAAATATACCAAGCATGTACCAAAGCAAAATACTACTTTAAAAATATCATTCTCATACGATAATTACATTTCATATGAAAAACAAAAACAAACAATATTACGTTACCTACTTACTTGAAAAACAAAGAAACAAACCTAACGTGTTTTTCCCTAGATAATGGTTTAGTTAACACATCTGCTATCATTTTATCCGTAGGCACATAACCTATACACACAATCTTTTCATTGGCCAACTGTCTTATAAAATGATGCCTAATATCAATGTGTTTAGTCCTTGCATGCCAAATTGAATTTACACACAATTTCTGTGCTGACTGACTGTCATTCCACAGAGTTACATTACAAGTTATGTTCATGCATTCTGATATAAATGTACGTAGAAACAACGCCTCTTTACACGAGTCAGAGATTGCCATGTATTCTGCCTCAGCACTGGAGAGAGCCACAGTCCTCTGCTTACGGCTTTTCCACGAGACCAATGAGTTACCAATATGAAACACATACCCGGTGTAGGAGCGCCGATCCACTTCATTCGCAGCCCAATCCGCGTCTGCGTAGGCAGTCACCTTCATGTCGCCTTTCTCAAACGTAAGACTGTACTCTACCGTACCCTTTAAATATCTCACAACTCTCTTAGCAGCCTTCCAATGTTCCTCGGAGAAACAGTCGTTGAACTGACTCAGATAGCTTACAGCAAAACTGATATCCGGCCTGGAACAAACTGATAAGTACATTAAACACCCGATTAAATTCCTATAATCAAGTTTACAGTTTTTATTTTCAGATTTCTTCAACTTTAATCCAGTCTCCATTGGAGTCACTGCTGGATTACATTCAGACATGTGAAATCTGTCCAATATCCTTCTGATATAGCCTGACTGGTCCAGTGTAATTTTATTTTTATCCCGGGTGATTCTCATTCCCAAGAAATGACTGGCCTGCCCCAAGTCTTTAATCTCGAACTCTTCATTGAGATTTTTCTTGATCTCTTCTTTCATTTTCTCTAAAGACCGAGACGAGAACAATAATATATCATCAACGTACAGAGCAATAATAATAAATTCATCCCTCTGACGATGAACAAATACACAGGGCTCTGAAGATAATTTAGTTAATTTCAATTTCTTGACCAAAATACCATTTATCTTTTCATACCACGACTTGGCCGCCTGTTTTAGACCATAAATTGCTTTATTCAGTCTGTATACTTTGTTCTCATTTCCCTTATTTTTAAAACCGTCTGGCTGTTCCATGAACACTGTCTCTTCCAGATCACCGTTCAAAAAAGCAGTCTTCACATCTAAATGCTCGATTTCTAGATCATACTGAGCAGCCAAAGCTAGCAATATTCTAATCGTAGAATATCTCACTACAGGGGAAAACACTTCTGTGTAGTCTATTCCAAATTTTTGAGAATAGCCTTTTGCTACGAGACGGGCTTTATATTTTAATAACTCCCCGTTTAGCCCTCTCTTCGTTGTAAATATCCATTTACACTTTACAGGCTTCTTGCCTTTTGGTAAATCTACCAGGGTCCAGCATTGATTCGTTTTAAATGAATTTAACTCATCTTTCATTGCTGCCTTCCAGTGCTCGCTCTCACAGCTGCTCAGTGCTTCCTGCACCGTCTCTGGAACGCCAATTTCTTCTTGCAGCATCCCAGCTAGCTGTGCGTATTCGTGTACATCTTCAAACTCCAGCTCATCTGATTCCTCATCTGAAGAATCTGGAACATAAGTAGGATCGGACGAATCTTCTGTTTCATCTACCCCTGTCTCATCACCTTCCTCTGTCTCATCAGATTGGTGATTTCTCTGAGGTGAAGCAGGAATTAACTCTGTCCTACTTTCAGAGCTTTTAGAATTGATCGGACATTCATAAACACCGACTGAAATGTCTTTGTTATCATCATGTGATGTATCCCCCTTAACAAATACATTCTCCAAGAAAGTTACATGTCTTGCTTTTATGCATTTTTTAGGACATGATGGATCAATCAGCCTGTAACCTTTACTGTCCTCGCAATAACCCACGAATATGCATTTCTTGCTTTTAGAATCTAGTTTTCTTCGATTCTCCTCCAAAGCATAAGCAACACACCCAAAAATCCGAATATGTCTGCCATCTACCTTTTTCGAAGTCCACTTCTCCTCTGGTACAACCCCCAGTACCGCCTTAGTAGGCGAGCGGTTCTTCAGGTAAACTGCTGCATTCACGGCCTCCGCCCAGTACTTTTTCTCCAAGCCTGCATCCTGGAGCATGCATCGAGCCTTCTCCATGATCGTCCGGCTGGCTCTCTCCGCTACTCCATTCTGAGAACTGCATCGCGGGACCGTAGTCAGGTGTCGGACCCCACTGGCTTCCAAGTACTTCTGAAATGCACGGTTAACATACTCAGTTCCATTGTCACTCCTCAAAGACTTTATTTTTCTATCGGTTTGTTTTTCTACTAAGGCCTTGAAACTCTTAAATTTATCGAAGACCTCATCCTTAGTTTTCAGAAAATAAACCCACGTTTTCCTAGAAAAATCATCTATGAAGGTAACAAAATACCTAGCACCACTGAGTGATGGTGTCTGTAATGGACCACATACATCTGTATGCACCAGGCCTAAAATCTCCTTAGACCTACTCGAAGATTTCTTGGGAAAGGGCAACTTACACTGTTTTCCCTCAATACAGGCAACACAATTTTTATAGTTTTTATTATCAAAATGCATACCTGAAACCATCCCATTCTTCATTAGGTTCATACTTCTGGAGTTGAGGTGACCCAACCTCTTGTGCCAAACCTCCTGTGTGACCTTGTCCGCAGCTTTCCTGCATACCTCCTGTGACTCCTCACAGGCCTCAGGCTCCACCCTAGAATTCATGGCAATCTCCGACTCCCCAACAGTGTCTAGTTGATAGACCCCATTGATGTATGATGCTGTTGCTACTACGTTATTACCACTACCTAAGATTTTACAATATTTCCTATCAAATTTAACTGTATAACCTTTCCTAGTCAGCTCACCCACCGACAAAAGATTCGTACTTAAATTTGGTACATAGTAAACGTTGCTAATTGTCTTTTCACAGTCCCTTAACCTAACTATCACGCTTCCTCGAACAGCCGTTGCTAACTTTGCCCCGTTGGCAACATGCACCTCCAGCGGTTGAACCGAGATGCACTCACGCATAATGTCTTTCCTGTTGCACATATGATTCGTAGCTCCAGAGTCGAGATACCACCGATTGTCCTTCACGTTCACCGCAAGCGCCGTCAGCAACGCGTCCTTGGACTTGCTGCCTGAATCCGTCGCCTTGCTGGTATTAGTCGGGCAATCTCGTTTGTAGTGGCCAGGTTTCTTGCACTTAAAACATTTCACCGTCTTTTTAACAACTAAAGCCGATGCCTCCGGTGCCTCAAACTTGTCCTCTCGCCTCTGTGTCTCTTGGAGCAACTTTGACTTAACTATGTCCGTAGTCAACTTCATACTCGAGTTTTCCAGCGCCATGATAAGCGGATCATAGTCGTTAGTGAGTCCGCTAAGCATGATGATGGCCACAAACTCGTCGTCCAATGGTGAGTCGATTTCTCGCAGCTGTTGTGATAGTTCTGTGATTCTGGTAATATACTTTTCCATGCCTTCGGTCTCCCTTAACTTAAGCCCGAAAAGCGATCGTAGCAAGCCAAGCCGTCTACTCAATCCTCTATCCTCATAAGCACGTTGCAGGTTGTTCCACGCTTCGAACGCAGAAGAAGCATTTTGTACATGCGGAAGCACCTCCACACTTACCGACAAGCAGATCTTGGCAAAAGCCTTCTGCCGCTTCTTCTCGTCCTTACAATCGTCTGATGTGACACAATCGAACATGTCTTCATGCATCAGAGTCATTTTCATAAGAAACTTCCACGTACTATAATTTTGAATCCCTTGAAGTTTTTCGATGGAAATCGATCCTCCCGTCGTTCCAGCTGCAGCCATTGCGTATACAAATACTGCTGGGGCCAAAACCTGATAAAACAGAGACAGATCGACGGGATTTTGAGAGATTTTATTAGGTAAAGGAAAATACAAACTGTGCCATTGTATCGTAGACTTGACAGTTTTTTTCTTACTGTCTGTCACTTAAACCATAGAGTACCTCTATTACCTCTATACAGAGTTTAGTTTACACGGAGGTTCCAACAGAGAGATTGCCATGTATTCTGCCAATGCAAAAACATGCTCAAAACGCTAAGAGCTAGAGAAATGTTAAAAAAGGATTTATTTTGTTACAATTTGTTAGCTAACGATTTTGTTTAGAAATGTTTCTAACATCATCTAACATACAAACATTTTTTAACATTGTGGTCATGTGCGATCTTAGGTCAGAAATAACGTAGAAAATATGCCTAGCATTTTTTGAAGGGTTACTTTGCAATATCTTAACTTAACTTCTTACTCTTCTTCTTAACTTGAAGGAGATTACAGAGATAATCTATGTGCTAAAACTTTCTACTTTACGATACAAAGTTGGTTCCCACGCACTCGAAACTAGCAAAGTCAGACTCTGTTTTTTATTTCCTACCAGGAAAGGTACGAATAAGAACAACAATCTATTCACTATTTGTTTGATTTTTACCAAACAATAGGTACTTTCTATTAAATAACACGACGGCGAACAATAAATATATCCTACTTATACGCCACTGTGGTGGGTATTGGTGGGGATTTGACGACCAATGTGGCGCGGTGGGCGAAGGTCCGCCTGCGACGCAGAGGTTGCGGGTACGATTCCCGCCTTGGGACAAAGGTTTGTAAGATCTGCAAATATTTGTTCCGGGTGTTCTGGGTGTTTTCTATGTATAATAAAAAATATCTATCTATGTACTGTATTGTATTAAGTATATATCAGTCATCTAGTACCCATAATACAGCTCTGATTAACAGCAGCTTACCTTGGGGCTAGATGATGCTGTGTGGATTGTCCAGCATTATTTATTTATTTATTCACCACGAGCATTCACATGTAAAATTACAGATTGTCGAATCTGCTCGCATTATAACGGCGAAGGAAAACATCGTAAGAAAACCGATATGTCCAAAAAAATTAAAAAGAAAAAAATAAATCCACCAATCTGCATTAGGTCTGCGTGGTGGATTAATTACCCAATCATTCTAGCTTGAGAGTATGCGTCCACCAACAGTGGGCACGTTAGAAGGCTCATATTATTTATCATGTATCAAAATATCCCAAGTGAAATTGATATTGAATAATAAATTATTATGTAATTAAATCGGTACTGAGACAGTAGGCTTCTAGAAGTACATTAAAAGTTTAAACGGAGCGGCAATTTAAAAGCCATTACTGAGCAATCAGCGAGAGAGAGTTCGAAGGTCGAGCGTTTGACAATATTGGGTCGGAGGGAGGGAGGGTCATTCATATTAACGGAGGCAACAAGTGACGGACTATAATGTTATTGCTGGCTCTGATGGAAATATTTTCTATCCTGAAACATCTGCTCTAAGTTCGTATGATTTTATCTTCTTATACATAAAAATGAATTGCTGTTAAAAATTAAATGTCTTGCTAATACACGAGCGAGCTAATTTTGCTCTTATAAAATATTTGTGTAGTTAAGTCCAAGAAAGGTTTATTAAACGATGAGAAATGAATTGGGCATGGAAAAATAACGCGAGTGAAACCGCGCGTAATAATGGCTTGGTTTATATATTTATGTTTTATTATGTTTTTAATTATGGCCACTAATTTAAGGTGCAGTGGGGTTTTGGTAAAGGAGTTTATTAGAATACCTTTTTTCGTCATTGCTTAACGACATCGAGAATTTATCGTGCCCTCCAAAGGACAAAATTGCCCATATAGGTACATAATATAATATAATGGAGTGTTAAAACTGTGGAGAAAAAAAAATTTTAGAAAAGAAATGGCCAATTAATTTTTAAGTATCAGTTTATAAGTGTAAAGTTTAAAAATAGGTAACTTTCTACAGTGTTAAAAAGACTTCATAATGAATAAATCATCTAGGCACATGTTTATACTTAGTTTATACTTTTTTTTTAGTATTCGTTAGCATTGAAATTTATTGAATACTTACGCCAAATACAAAAGTATTCTTGCTAAAGTTGTTTCATTTTTGTTTTCGAAAACTCGCAGAGAGAGGTCCAAGTTGTTTGGTTGGTTTATTCTCGCATTTTAACTATTATTTTTATCTATAAATTGCACGAATGCTAATTTAAAAAAAAATAGAATTAAAAAACAAAGTACAATGTGAATATTGTATTCCATTTTCGATAAATGAGTATATGACACGGCGGAAAAAATAAGGTTTGAATGTCATCATCGACCAAACAAAAAGATGTGGTATAAAAGATAAAAAAGGTTTGTTATCACCTCCTACTTAAATAAATTGGAAAAAAACATTACTTACATAAATTAGGTGACATAAGCCATAATTAAAATCATGTAACACACAATACATCTGAACAACAAAGCGAGCGTGAATTTAAACAATCTCTTAGTATAATTATTATTGTGTAGCTGAAACCTATGAAAGTAGGTATATCCACTGAAACCTTGGCTACAAGAACTGTTAAAACAATGGTTTTCCATGCGGAAATATACAGGAAATTAGAACAAAGTCATGTTGCATCATTTCATTAAAAAAAAAAATTCTACGGTGCCCATGCTAATGTAACTTGATATTTTAAAATTGTTATACTTAGTTGTTTTGGAGTCCTGGCATTTTCGTAGGCCATTCAGAGGTACGCTCGATGAAATACGAGATGGCGTGGTAAGGTTGATGCTGTTCATGGAACTAATAAACAAGTAACTACTACGTTACTTATAAATTCCTTGATAATATCCATGGCCATAGTTCGATATAATATACTTAGGTATAACCTTCGAGAATATAAACAAATTTATTCTTAATGTCTTTGGGTATTAACTTTACTATCAGATATCTGTGGGGCATCATAGCTCAAAAATAGATGAACTTAGTAAAAATATTTTTTACGTTTGAACGATTTCTTAGTCTAGATATGGTGCTCCCACACTGCTGTTAAAAAATATTTACAAACATTTGTAAACATTTTCAACGAAGACCTAAGATCGCACAGGGTCATATTTATTACGTTTCCAGTCTAGAGTAGATATTAAATTTATGAATAGAAAGTTTTAAATAAACTTACATAACCCTAAAAATAAAAAATAAAAGACAACCTTTGCTTGATACCTGGGTTCTCTGCCAGTTGAGTCATTCTAATCTAGACAATTCTCTAATGCTGCCACCTCGATCGTCAATACAAAGTCAACTCTGTGAATGTATTATACAAAGTTTAGTTTAGACTGATGATATATCGCAAATATTTGAGCAAAACTGCCAAGTGAAGTGCACGTACGTAGTTAAGTGTCAGCGTAAGATATGCTTTTTTATTTGAATTTTGTATATTTTTCCGCAGGTTAGTACTAATAGCGTTTGTGGTGGAAGTGCTATATCCAGTAACATGGCAGTGCAAGAACGAGGGTTGGCACGGCGGTTCCTTCGTGCGCCTGTTCCTATGTGGAACCCTCACACTGCAGGCACTGCTGTTGCTGCTGCTCGCGGCGCTGGCACAGCAGTCGGCGCGGGGGACCATCACGGATGTCGACGCTAGGAAACTGGTGTCACCATTGCTGATAGTCAAGTAAGTACCGTTTGTGGATATGTATAAACAAGCTTTTAAAATTAAGGTCAGCCTACTACTACTACTAAAGTATGGTTTTAGATTCTCACATTGTATGTTTGCAATATCAGTGCACCCTTTTTTCCAAAGGCTTTATCTACGGGTTATATGAACACATGACTTCCTCACGTGTTGTGTAGGTACCTACGTAATATCAGTGCACTCAAACTTTGAAGGAAAAATATCGCAAGGAAACTAGCACCTCCCAGAAATATCTAATGAATGGAAAAACATGTACGACCCAGAAAGACACACGCTCGCTCATTCACTCCTCGAGAGCAGTATTCTAACAGTGGAAAAGTTTAGACGACTGGTAACTAAGATGATGATGGCACTGACCTAAAATGTTAGCCACTTGATTTGCACCTAAAACAGATTGCCACTGCTTACCACTGAAAAGTAGTTTAGTCGTAAAAAAACCCGAAACTTTGGAATTCAATTCGGAATGTTTCATGGTTAGTTTACAGAATCGTGCAGCTTTGAATTGAGATTGGATTACAGTACGATTCTCGTTATTTGAACTATTTAATAGTGTTCCACCCTCTTCTCGATTTTCAAACAGATATTCAGTTCTTTGTGGAATTTTATATGGAAATGAGAGTTTTCTCGTAACAAATAAAAAGCTTTTCGTTGCTTTATTTCAGCAAATGTCAAGAGTTAATTGTTTGCAAATGGTTGTAAAAGCGACACGACTCGGGATACATTTTTTATTATAGCACTTATACCTACTGACCCCCTTATTCATAAAAAAACTGTCAGTGAACAAAGGTATTGACAGATTTAAAAAACGCATTATTTTACTTCTGTTAGCGTTTATACTATGATTATAAATAATGCTCTGATTATGCACGCAAACGTAATAACTCAAATTCTTGAGTTTTGCTAAAGATTTGTTTATCATTATATTATCTTGTACTAATGGATTGCCGCAAAATTCTACTAAAAGCCACTTTAGCTGAAACGTAACTTGATCGTTAACTTGCCCCTCAGCTTCTTGTGTAAAAAACGAAACTCGATAGTAACTGAACTACAGTTGGAACTAGACTGGAATAGAACGTTCTTAAAACTGTCATGGTTATTAACATAATTTTCACCAAAAACGGGATATTTACCATGATTTGTGAGTTTTATTGATTCCCGATCAGTGCTCCCGTGATCATGGTGCATGTAACTGCGCCGAAATATCGGGAATCAATAAAACTCCCATATCATGGTAAATATCCCGTTTTTAGTAAAAATTATGAATAGAACGTTGTTTATTATTGACTTCCTGAAACAATTAACTATCTTAGGGGAAACTCAAGCATAATAAGGTGAAATTGAGTTGAATATTTTGTTGTAAAGGTAAAATATACATTTCGAAGGAAGCACTTAACTGATTTAATGCTTTAATTAAACATTAACTGCTTTACTCGTAATTTCGTCCAAGTTTATTTACTCTACATAATTAAAACGCTCAAGGGACAGAACTACAATTAAGAGACTTCATCTCTCACAAACAGATTAAAACTTGCGAAAGATTTCATGCCCTTTGAGAGAGTACAGTCAAGTTAATAATAAATAAGTAGACTAACATAACAATATACCTTACTGATACTGAATCTGCCATTTAAATATTTAAGATCAGATTAACCCCGTTATTCTAAAAAGGACTGTCATTTTAGCGGCTCGCCACAAATATTGTCTCTCCTTGTCATTATTATGTCAATAGAAGGACAGACCCAGGGTCTGAAGGGTTAGTTTTATCAGAGTTTTATAGTATGCTTATGAATAAGGCCCTAGAATTTTTTAACTTTCATAATCGTATGAAAAAAGTCAAAAATGTTATCATTAGATGAGTAGGTAAATAACCAAAGTTGCATTACAGAGTTATTATTGGCCCTTTGGAATTTAAGAAAATGAAAAGTATCAACTTGCTTTCTGATCTGTAATTAATAAGCTAAACGAAACTGATAAGCACATTCCCATATTGTAAATTATAATAACTGAATTGTACTTAGGTACCTCACTTCGATACACGGTGACTCAAGGACTCAAGGCGTGAAAATTAGCAATTTAAGGCCTTTAGCTGTTGGTTGAGCATTCATTGAAATTTAATTAAGTAATTAATTAAACGCAATTTTTTTATATTTTTATTTTATAGATTACAATCAGTTCTTGTGACTTTTATGCCGAGTAATTGTATGATCACTAAAAAATAACCTTACCTACCGAATAATCATTATTTTACACAGGTCCAGTACATAAAAAACGAGTAAAACCTCCCTCACGGTAGGCATTAATCATTATTTATGTACCTGCCAATTACGAGCACCCTTTTTTTGCGTAACGATTTTATAAGATAACTTTATTATTTGTATTTTGTGTAGGTACCTAGGTAAGTATTCTGCAATAACAATTTCTTTTTATTATGTATATATTATTATTGTCTTGATATTAACCTTGTCGACGGTTTCATGAACTTCATAATCATACTAAATATTATGTAGACTTATGTATGTGTACGTAGTACCTTATGCATGTTCGTCTGTATGTAGTTAAGGATATAGACAAACAAACATTTTCATGTGACTATAGAAAATTATTATCAAATAATATAGGTACTGCGGTAAGAGATGACATCTAAAAGATTATTTCTCTCCCTAATTATATATAATTACATTTACATTTAGGTGTTTTTATTGTTTTGGATAGTTTATTATTAGTGTTTTGTGATGTCCCTGCCAGTCTGTTTCTGCTCTGTGTATTTTGTTTGTGCTGTCGAATAAATACTTTTCTTTCTTTCTTTTTTTCTTAATTGGAACTGAAACCCGGTTCCACCTGATAATTTCGAAATTTTATTTCTCTATTTTTAGTATTCTTTTGGTCCGAATCTAAGAGACTGGTTGCTTAACAAAGAACCAATTTCATAGTGGCCTAGGTCTTAGTAACACCATAGAGAAATTGGAAAAAAATATAAAACTAACAATATAATACAATTTTATTTTTATGTAGACAAACAAAGTTCTATATGAAAAATGTTTGTTGTGTTGAGTTTCCTAAAACGGGAACACTGGAGGTCCGCCATGACAGCTATTAGCCAATGATCGTGACGCATCTTGACTTTGACAGTACCTAATAACCCAGTTGTTCGTTAAACCCGCCATGTTGTTTTGCATTGTGTTGCACTCCTTCACAAAGATAAACTTACATAAGATTATGAAAGAAGCTAAAATAAATTAAATAAACAGCTTAAAATGGTTTCTTTATTGAATATCTAAATATCTAGACCCCTACAAAGGACCTAGGCCCGGCTCCATACATCGAGAAACAACTCCCTTAAAATAATCCCTGCAAGCGCCATAATCAACTAGGTCACCGTCAGAATACCAGATCGCCCGAAAATCTTGGGTGCATAATATCGGCAAGTTTCAAACACGTTTCTCTTACGATTATGCTATTTTTGATGATTTTTTGTTACAGAGTATTACTCGTTATGCCAGAGACGGCACTCAACGTGATGGGAACCATGTGGATGTTCTGCGACATGATACAGTGTTCCGTAGATGACAAGTTTTCTAGTATAGTTATACAAAGTAAGTACCTATTACATTTACAATATTATGAGAGTTGTTGAAGCTAATGCTTGTATAGATGTCTACTTGTTCGAAGGCTATAGTTTTCTTTTTGATCTACGTCTCGAGCGATACAAACTTTCATTCAGGCACATCTGTTCTGAGTGCCAGCTAGCCAGTCTCGGCCAACAGTCGTGTGCCCGAAGTTGCCGAAGTTGAGGCCTGAATAAAGAACTAGTTTAAGACCACCCGTACGTCCTAAACCAACACGGTAGAGTCTGGTAGAGTTGAAGTGTAGACGATCAAATTTATTGATCCAAGTGGTATCAGTCGTATCAATAAAATCAAAATCAACTTTGAATACGTAGCACTCATAATTAATTTTATGGAACTTTGTTGATAAACTGAATATGGACGGAGCGGTATAATGGGAATCGACATGCTAGAACCGACCTATATCCGCTAATGGTTCGCTTGCAGTAAAATTTTTCGTAGTGCTCTCATAAAACGGGTTAACCTCTATCCAAGCGTAAGCAGAGCGAATCGACTTACACACGAGTACCTCCACTGCACGTGACTGCACGCTATGGCGTAAAGGTACCCACTACCCGGTACCTACGGTCAATCAATCGGATCGGCCCCTTATATCTTACTAACGTATAAATTCAGCCATTGCATTAGTACATTGCCCTTCATGTCTTGGGACTTACAGGTTAGGCCCGGTTTTTGATCACTAGTCAACCAATTATAGTGTCACACTCACAATTGCCAGCGAGTGCTTTTGAAGTTTTATTGTCTTGAAGAAAAGATATTTATTAAGTATTTTAACAAAAGGTTAGATACTAGTAGGTATAGTTGACCACGGATGAAAAAAATCGGTGCTTAGTGCTGTTGATTGCCAGTCAGTCAGTAATATGTAGCGTAACGAATTTTATTGATATTAATGTCTATGCTACGCATCGTGCCTTCTAACAAAGAAAATTGATGAATGGGGCCTGTCAGGATTTTTCTTTGAGCGAAATGTTTCTTCTTCCGTAAAAAGTAATTTATGAGCGTGTTTACTCGACGTTTTAGGTACCTATTTTTTTCTTTTTACATGTTTTGAACAGGCATTTTGATCAATCCATTTGTTTATCGTTTTCTCTTCTAAATAAAACCACAAACAAAGGCACTTATCTGTCACAATTGGATTTAAATGCAACACCAAGCAGGGCAAGTTGTGTTGTTTATAATTTTCCTCTTCATTATAGGGTTTTAATAGGAACTTCCTTCGTCTAATTTGTTATTGGCTGGTATTTCCTACTTAGACCCTGTTGTTATGCAAATGGTGTCCCATGGGAAATATTTATCTAAAAGTTTACTTTATATAGTGTTATTTTGAGTAGGTTTTTATATACGCAGGTGAGTCTTATCAAATTTTGTTCTGCGAACTTTAATGACGATAAGTTTTTTCATCACTCTTACCTCAACCTTAACCACTGGCTTTTAGCGTCTGAACTTTGAAAATTAAAAACATATTTTATGAAGGAATCTCAGGGGTGTAGAGGTAAGTTCAAAGCACGGTTATATACAACAAAAGTTTCTGTACACTATAAATAAACATGAAATCAAAAACATGTTACAAGCATGGCGCGTGTTCGTGCCGGTGAGCTGGTCGCCTGGTCCAGCCATTTTCTTTCGAAAATACCTTTTGAAGATTTCATGTAACTCGGGTGTGTTTTGGCTCTAAATAAATAATTATTCTTCCACAGGTATTGTTCTATTCAATTGGGTGCAACTAGGCCTTACAGTATTCGGTCTATTTATGGTATTCGACCCCTTGGGCTCCGTGAACTACGGGGATATGCAAGACACGCCGAACCAGGTCCGGCATCACAGGAAGGTGACGGGGCTCTGGTCTAGACGCTTTCGGTGGGCATTCTGCTGGCTGAAGAGAGACGAGCACGGGAAGGAGGCATTTCAGCAAGTTGCAGGTAACACATTTACCCTTCCTTTTCATTATTAACCAGCCTTCTGATGTCCCACAGTTGGAACACTTGTCTACTCTCGAGCGAGAGTGAAATCCACCACGAGCAACAAATGCGGATTGGTGGATAGTTGAACTACCTCTTAATTAATTAATTGCTGGCGGACATTTCACACAGTTCAATGTAATAAAATATAGTCGAAAAAAAAGCAAATTGAGATAAATAAAATAAATATAGTAAGTGTAGGTACCTAAAATTAATTTATAACACCCATATATGCAAATGGTATGTGCATAAACGTTATTTATAGTTAAAATTAAAATAAATTGAGTTATATACCCAATGTAGGTATTTTATAATAGAGGTCATTGAACACTTTAGATAAATTCGAAATACATAGATAGTTTTGTTCAATAGAAAACTTTAAAAATTTTACGTCAGTTTCAAGCGCCCCAGCCTAGATGGCTCCATAGATAATAATTGCATCGCATGAGGCAGATTTATAGGGCAAAAGGTAGCACATTTTTAATTTCACCCCACGTTCAGTGGTTGCGGCGGCCGGCGGTTGGTTGGTTGATTGAATAACAAACATACTTGCAAACATCCTTACTCACCACTCACAAGTGCAAAAATAGATTTTTTTTAACTTATTCATGTCGAAGCGCCCATGGAAGAAAGCGGTCGCAGGAAGTCGGTAGATAGTGAAGGCTCAAGATCGGTCGTCATGACATATTTTGGGGAGGCCTATGTATTTTGCCACTGCCACAGAACAGATATTAGTACTACGTACCTATGTCTAGCAGTAAACGTCTATTGGCTTATTATAATGATGATGACTTACAACACACTGGATAGATACACTGATAAGTAACACTCAGTATCGCTTTACTGGTATGTTTATAGCATGTGGTTCTAGTGGATCTTCCTACTAGGTAAGTACTTATAAGGAAAACAATAACAACGTTTCTAATGGAGGTTGAACTGATATGCACTTTAGAAGCAATTTTCACAACATTGTTTATTACCCTTTATCGACGATAAGTGCTACGGAACAAGATTTTCAACCTACGCCGCTACAACTTTACCTAGTCATAACAATACTAATAGGTTTAAAATGAGTGCGCTGGTGGTCTAGTGTAGTGGTAGTGACCCCGCCTTCCGATCGTAAGGTCGTGGGTTCGAAAGCGGTCGTGCATCAAGGGATTTTTCACTTTAAAAATGTACTGCGTGCGCAATGCCAGTGCTCTCAAACAGTGAAGAAAAACATCGTAGAGAAACCGGCATGTCCGAGAACAACGAATTCGAAAGACAATGTGCCATTCATCAATCCGCATTGGATTCGCGTGGTGGACTAAGACTCAATTTTACGACGTGATTTTAGTGATTCTTGGTTACTGTCATCATGCCTATTTGCAGCTGTGGCACACCACCTCACACCATACACACATGCAATTGGTAATCATATTTCTCTATCCACAATATTTAGATTTTTTTTCGATTACTTAAAAATAAACAGTGCGCAAATATGGTAAAAATTTACTTTGTGTAGGTATTACATTCTTACCATTTATGCAAAAGTGATTGTTTTTATAGCATCCGCTATGATGTTCGCCCACATAAAGATAACTTATTATCTTAATCTTTAGTTCTTCCCACGATCATGACCTACATTGTTAATAATATCTTTATACGAGTCTGAGCGAGATATTCATTTAAATTGCTAGATAGTTTATATTAGAACTGATGCTGCAGTGCAGATGCTAAGGTATAATTAATTCCGTATTTAAAACTGATCAAGATGCAATTTTGCTGTGCTGCGTATAACTTTTTAATATGATGTTTCAAAATGTTTAATATATAAATGGATAAGAAACTTTGTAAAGGTGTAAATAAATAAGAGTGAGATTGTGAGTTTTTGAGTAAGGATATTTTTTATTCAATCACTCTGTAACTACTGAACGGATTCGGGCGAAATTCGGTACGTAAGTCAAGTATCTTGTTAAATTAAATAGCCTCAAATAATATTATAGTTCGCTATTCTTTACCCCATACATCTGCCCCTAGGGCGCATAATTTGTGGTGTTAAAGTTCTTAAAAAAAAACTCAAACTTCAAACTTCAGGCTTTAGGAATAAGAGGAGATTTGCTCAGATGGGTAAGTTCTTATATCGCTAATAGACGTCAAGCTGTTGTGGTTGGTAGTGCCTGTAGTAACTACGTCACATTAACGTCAGGAGTCCCTCAGGGATCGATACTAGGCCCATTACTCTATAATGCCTACTTATTTGACATTCACAAATGTTTTGAACACTCACTACATCTAATGTTTGCAGACGATAAAAAAGTCTTCCTTAAAGTCAATAGTATTGATACCTGCCACAAAATACAATGTGATCTTGACAACCTCACTGCCTACTATGCTCTAAACAGAATCACAGTCAATGCTGCAAAGTGTCAGCAAATAACCTTTACGCGTAAACCTAAACCAATCGAAGTTCTATACTTTATAAATAAAACCGCACTGCAAAGAGTTCATTCGGTAAGGGATTTAGGTGTAAAGCTTGACTCAAAAATGTCGTTTGCAGCACACATTGATATGGTTGTTGATAAGGCGTATAAGCAACTTGGTTTCATAAAACGAGTTTGCAGTCCTTTTAAAAGCATAGAGTGTATCAAGGTTCTTTACTATGCGTATGTTCGGAGTGTCTTAGAGTATGCCTGTGCTATTTGGTCCCCATGTTATGCTGTACACATACAAAGATTAGAGTCAATTCAAAACAAATTTTTAAAGTACCTGGGGTTCAAAGACCACATTATATTTGAATCACATGGTGAAGCATGTAAGCATTTTAGAATGGAACCGTTGGAACATAGACGAAGACAATATGATATTGTGCTCTTGCATGATATCCTAAAAGGTAATATAGATAGTAGTGAACTCCTAGCCAGCATATCGTTACAGGTCCCATCTTATCGTACAAGGCATACTCCATTGCTAAAGGTTGCTCAAACATCCACTAATTATGGCCAAAACGCAATACTGTGCCGTGCCTCTAGATCCTATAATAAAACATATTCATCCCTGGATTTATTCCATGTTAGCAAGCACACATTGAAGAGTCAAATCAAATCTTTGCATTCAGATATCTTTTAGACACACTTTTTCACTTACCCACACACACACCCACACACACACTACACTTACACGTATACACACACACACACGCTGTGGATTTCCCTCTGTGATAACCAGACTCTTATGAGACTGGGAGGAACAAGGAAATCCACATGCACACACCACATACACTTACCACATACACCTGCATACCCAATACACTTACACACCTACACTATGCTAATATTAATCCGCACACACCCGTAGAATATATATTTACCGCCACTGAATCTTATAGTTAGCATTAAGTTAAACAGTGTTATTCTAGTTTTCTTTTTATTATTATTAATATTGTTCTATTTGTGTTTTCCTCATTTGGCCTTACTTATTTTTAATATTTTTTGGTGTATATTCTTTGTACCGCTGTTGGAAAATCTTAATAAAGAAAAATAAAAATAAAAATAAAAATAAAGAAAACACAAAATCAAAGTCACGGTGAGAAACTAGTAATATCTAAATTCCGAAAAAGTCATCCACTTCTGTGCAGACTGTACCATCTAACCACGAACGAATTAACTATGCAAACTTGAGAACGGGTTAGAAAATACATACGAGTACTCTTCTCTTAAACCACAAATATCTGTTCTATGCCATCTCAGTAGAAACACAAACCTTGAGAGATATTTTCACTAGCTCAAGGAAATTCCTTTTAGAACTTACTCAAATATGAGCCTTGCTGGCTCATATTTGAGCTTGGCTGGCATGGCTTTGCACAACACCTGCCGACATTGTTGGCTTATTCTCGGAACATCTCTTAGTAAGACTGTTAAATATTTGAGACCAAATAGTTTCCACGTTATTCGTGAAGGTTGGATGCTTCGAGCTCACGGCATCAGGATTCTTGAAATTCAGTCTTGCGATGTACTTTTTAGTTTTTGTACCTTACCTAACCTATCTGTGTTATTTATCTGACCATCACCGGATAATCTTCACCGGAAACCATACCCTTCGCACCGGAACACAGCAATGCAAGCATTACTGCTTGGCGGCAGAAATAGGTATGGTGGTAGTCCTTCCCCGGACGAGCTCTATCACAGAGAACTCTACTACTCTTATACCTAGTTTATACCGGTTTAAACAATAGCAATTAAACCACAGAGAAACATCACCGGATAATCATCATCACGACCACTTAGCCACGCTACTTAATGTGGGGTTTTGTGCCTGAAGCAGACCTCTACTGCGAAAACAAAACAGCGAATATGCACAATAGTTTCACCGTGAGTTGTATGTTCTTTGACGGTGAAACAGAAGTTAAATTCCCTACTCTACTCTACGTACAAAACTGACTAAATTGTTGTCTCTTTTCTCATTCACATGATTTCACCTATATGCTCAGGCGCCGTCTACATCTCTACTTGTTGGCTGCCATTTAGGAGCGGTTTCGCGTGTGGCGTATACCCTGATCAGGAATTCTTCTGCTTGCTGGGTTTCGCTTACGTTTCGCTATATTATGTGTAGTACTGTTGCACAGCGAAACTCGAGCAGCGGTTTAGTGTTTTGGTTTCGCAGCGGAGGTCTGCTACTAGCATCAATCTGTCAGCATCTATGTTCATTGACATTGAAATGACAAGGACAAGCTATAGGTATACCTACTTTATGGAGTAAAGTAAGGTGCTGTAAAAAATGTTTCAAACCATAGCAGGGGGCTTATTCGCTATGACATAGAGATTCCTTACCAATAACGTGTAACTTATTAACGTGTTCTATACGTGCCATGGTGTGAATTTGTAAGATTGTTTTTAGGTATCTGTGCTGTTTCAATAGCGATAGTTTCGCTATCGATAGGTTGACTTTGAAAAACAGTCAGACAAGCCCTAAAACGTGGCTCGTCGACAACGATTCCACGCAGATACCGTAGCGAGCCCGCGTTTGGTCATAGCGAATAAGGCACCAGTACAGTAGTTCCACAATAACCTAACCCAATATCCTTGTTGGCAGCTCTACTCAGCGCACTGTTCAGATCCACCGACCTGGTCCCATCAGACGTCGTCGCTGGCTGCGTACTTCTAAGGGTCCGTCAGAAGCGGGAAACCAGAGAGATGCGTCGGATACAAATGCTCAACGACGAAGAGCCGATATACACAACAGACGTGAACAAAGTGTTCTCGGAAACCCCGCCGTGGATGAACTTGGACGACGCGCTGCATTATCTAAAGCTGTCAATAGCTGCGTACGGGTGGCCGTATGTACTGTACCGGCACTGTTTCACTGGCTTCTGCAAGCTGGCACGACATTTGACCTGCTGTTGTTGTCGGTTAGTAATCGTATAAAAATAAAAGTTCTTAGATCAACGAAGTTGACCACTGTTCTTCGTGGTTAGGTACTATTTGGTTGGGTGACCGCCGGTGGCAATTACAACTGAGCACTTTCGTGCTTCGGAGGGCACGTTAACCTGTCTTAAAAGCTTAACCAGCTTTTTCAAAATTTTTAGGCCACAATAAAAGGACGCTTTGTAAAAAGACAGTTCAAGCATTATTTGTTTTTATTCATAAACGTGAATAAATGCCATTAATCATAAAAAATATCGAATGTCGTAGTTTTTAATTGATGACATCATAATGTATTATATTTATGTTACTTATTGTAGAAAAACTCTTTCGTATACGATTCCGTACCAATATCATCCTTAAATTTACATTCCATTTTATATTGCCGGGCTGTACCAAAACAAACAGAATATTAATCAAATTCTGTTTACGAATGGAATTTGCAGCTTTTGATGGATTACTATTACATGCGAATAGATATCGGTTTATCAACCAACCAATAATTTTACCAACGAACATTTTATAAAGGTCATCATAACGATTTTGATGGAATTTTATAATTGGCTGAGTTTGATAGAGATAATTGGTTTGTTTTGAATATTCATCTACCTACCACCAACAGCTATAAAACTAAGAACTCAGTTCTTCCGTTTTAATATTTATATTCTATTGTTTTATTATTATTGTCAATTGGCATTACTTAGGTACGCACAGAACAGATACCGACCTAAGTATTAAATCAACAGCCGTTTGTTCTATACCTAAGTAATATTGCTAGAAGTCACTTCTATTTTCAATTTACAACCAATTTGCACTGCCAAGTCGTCATTCTACCAGCTCGCAAGGTGAACACTAAAGGAATATCGATTGTTACAGGCCAAAGAACTCGATAGTCACTGACGACAACTGCTGCATGTGCAACTTCGCCGGCATCAAGTATATGTCCAACGTCACGGCTGACGACATCATCTTCGCATCATTCAACAACCGGGTCTTCGAGGTTTGTTTCCTTTATAATCAATAACCAATTATCGCGCTAAAAGCTTGGAACCAAAGGCTACTTCCGATGGCCGGTACAGTTTCATAGTACGTGTCGCAAGCCTTTTTAGAATCACCTTAAACTGTTAGTTACAGTAAATGAAAGACAGATCTGTCAGCAGTCTAGGAGACTTATCACCAGAGGAGCGAGTGGTCTGAGTTCTATACGTTCTGCGTTGACTTGGATTGGCTTTAGATCAGGCCATGAAAGCACTGACTTTCAATTTGCTTACACCGGGAGCAGGAGAAATTGAAAGCTATCTAGACAATATTTTCTATACTCCCAATTCCCAAGAGTAAACGACACGGCACGCGGCGCGGCGGGGAGCTTAATACTCGTAGTTTCGCTATTGCAAAAACTCATGGATTTATTTGGCTACTTGTTTTTTATTTGGTTTAGTTGCCGTTCTGCGTGATAGTGGACCATGACAGGGAGAGCATCGTGGTAGCAGTGCGAGGATCTATCTCACTACGCGACATCTTCACCGACTTCACGGCCGGCTCAGAGAAGTTCGAAGCTGAGGGTAAGAAATCAGAAAATTTCAGAACCCTTTTAGGTAGTCTCTGTGCGAAAAGAGAACCGTCTTTAATCAATCCATTTTTATTCTTATGTCAACGAGACAAAAGTCACCTGACGCAACGCCGACGGTTCTGAACATACTCTAATCTAGTCACTTTTAGAATGTACCTGCTTGACATTTGTGGGACCATAGTCTTTTTAAAATCTGTCTAAATCTTATCTGAACTCTCCCAATATACTTACAATAAAGATTAAAATCAAATTTGAATATCTATTTTAGCAAGGTCATAACATCTTTTCATCGTAGCTCTACGAGCGTGAGTAAAAGCTATTTCGTATATTGAATCAATATGCTTTTATTTTCAACGTCAATGCAAAAGGATAGCATTTCCCATAGGGATGGTAGGTAGATATCCTTTATCGAAACTATCAATATGTAGATCTGACGACAATTTTACGAGGTCATCGATTCTAATAATGGGCGATATATTTTACGCAACATAGCTTACGGGTCAATGTCTTTATTTCCTTTAGACTTAGAGTATGAATGATGTAATACTCTTGCTAAGTTTTTTAAATTTATCGAAATGCATTTTTTTAATTTTTTCTAGTTTGCAAAACGTTTCAAAGTGATCTTTGTGATTCAACTGCATATAGCACTTTTTACTTTTGACTTTGACTTTGTGATAATAAGTATATTATCCCGGTAAAATTATGTAGGAAGCATAAAATACTGCATGACTCAAAATTTTACCCCTAAAAGAATAGAGTGAACGGGTGTAAAATAAAATAATTTTGATAGTTTCCTAATTTTTTATGTTTTGACTCTCAGGTCTACCAGAAGACACCGCGGCCCACAAGGGTATGTCCATGGGTGCTGCCAAAATGTTGAAGAGGCTACTTCCGGTGCTCGACAGAACTTTCCAGCAGTTTCCACATTATGATCTTATCCTTACAGGTGACAAAATATTTTTGTAATAGTCCGTACCAGTTTATGAAAAAAAGGATCACTTAGATGTCTGTTTGTCATGTCACCACCTCCCAGAACCAACTAAGCTACAGCTACAGCAAGTTGTTCAGAAATTATTATTTTTTGTTACTGCACAGAGGGGTTATTTGGCGATTTCACTAAATTTCAATTAAACACTAACGTATTTGAATATGACAACCTATTGACAACTTATTGACAGGTTGCTGATTGAAACTGTAACCCTGCTATCGGAAGGTAAGCGTGCTAGAACTAAACGCTTGCCTTCCCGGAGGAAGGCAAGCGTTTAGTTACACATATTTTATTAAATAAAAATTCATTAAGATTCCGATCTTATATGTGCGCAATCCCAGCCCTCTCAAACGGTGCAGGAAAACGTAGTGAGTAACCGGTAGAAACTAAAAAATCCAGAGATATCCACTAATCCGCATTCGGTCCGTTGAGGTGGGTGACCTATTTCTTTTTACCCGAGGGTTAGCTAAAACTAGAGAAACGTTACAAGGCAACTCATGACTCTATAATTTAAGATATTCAGCATAAAGCAAATTATATTTGTTCAAAATGACTCCATAATTTAAGATATTCAGCATAAAGCAAATTATATTTGTTCAAAGAGGTAAACTATAAATAATATATTTCCTGGCTGCTGTGGCACCAAACCACTTAGATATTTTCTTAGGCAGCAGCATTGCGCAATATTAAATATTCACATTCAATTATGTGCTTTCAGGTCATAGTCTCGGAGCTGGAGTTGCAGTATTAGTAGGATTAAAATTGAGGCCGCGATACCCTCATCTAAAAGTATTCGCGTTTTCAACACCAGGTAATTATCAAATCGGTCTGTATGTATGCACATAACATTGATTGCAAAGCTATTTATTTTTGATTGATTAATTGGACATTTCCTTTTTAAAGTCCCGGGTCCGAATGACCCTCTATGACTATTATAATTTGACAATCGTATATAGTCTGTACGATCTCCAACTTTTGCAGGAAATATCTATTTATCATAATTTGGACAACATACGGGTTGATAAACTAAACTATCTATGTTATAGGGTTGTGGGCCACTGATTCTCAAAAAGTCGGAATTTAGTTATCTGCAAATATTCTTTACAGTTATTGAAATGACGCTACTGTCTGTATCTAGGTAATTAACTTAAACCGTACCTTCTCTAGTTCTTCTATTATCTATTCTATCTTATATTAGATTTCTATATTTTTTCCGTGTTTCCAAATAAATTTATTGTAGGTACTGGTTGTACTATCGGCGCTGTTTCAATTCTCTCGGCTCACTCAGGACGTAATATTAGTTATCACTTTTTCTGCTTTGCAGCCGGTCTAATAAGTAGAGAAGCGGCAAGATTCACGGAAACTTTTGTGATGACCGTCGGTGTCGGGGACGACCTGGTGATGAGGTTGAGCGTGCACAGTATAGAGAACCTTAGAACCAAGATCATACAAACTATACATGCCACTAAATTGCCAAAGGTAAGTGAATTTAAGATTCTACTAGCATCCGTCCGTGTCTTCGCTCGAGTGATGGATAAAATGCCATACTTACATCATCATTGGGAAGTGGGTGAAACCAGACTGAGATGCTGATGAGAAACTGCTGGGTATTATAAGCCATAAGTCAAGTGAATAGATGAATAAATTTGAATCAATAACGCGTTTTTCGATAAACCTTCAGTGGTTCACGTAATTTCAGCAATGTTTGTTTTAGTAAGCAAGTTACCTTAACTAATACCTTGTTTAAAACTTACTCGCAACTCAATTGTCTACGACAAATTATATTTTTTCAGAACCAATTGCATTAGATCTTGCCGCCCACAATAATCCTAGCCCGAGGCTATGTCAGGGGCCAGTCGAGATCGTATTTCTTTTATTTTTGTTATTTCAGTACCGAATAATGCTGAATGGATTCGGCTACGCGCTGTTCGGTGTGCCGGCCCGGGACCTCGAGTCTACCTGGAGAAGACCCGAAGACCTGGAAGCCAACCATTCGGATGACTCGACAGACGCGCTCCTAGTGCAGAGCGTCTCCACCGTGAGTGCTGTCAGTTGAGCCCTTTCTACTAGGTGTTCGTGTATCCGCTTCGTTCATGGCAACGCTTGGTGGTTCTCGGACGCGAGCGGGCTTTCTCATCGCAACAGAATCGGCTAAAGCTGGTCGAATAAAAACTTTATTCCGACTGCATAAAGGTCGAATAATTTTTATGTCCACTACATAAGGCATAGACGATTCCCGCCGTTCGTAGTCACGTCGCTTTATCCTATGTGCTCGATGCTGCGTAGGTATAGGTACAACCGTGCGTGAAAGAGTGCTTTTGCAGGGGAATGGAAAATCTGCAGCTAAGATATATAAGGTCATTCATTATCAACCTGACAAACTTAAGGGGTAGGTTCCACACATTAAAAAAAAATACTTGTACTTTAATTTACGTAATTCTGCTTAATAATTAGTTATCCTTGATAGAAATCGAAAAGGCAGCGCTCGGCACGTGTCAGTGACCCGCGCGTCAATGAACCGCGGGTCAATAACACGCGCATCCTTGACCTGCGCATGTCCTTGACCCGCTACGGGGCGCGCACACTCGAATATTTCATTATTACGTCGCTTAACTCGATTCCCAACAATGATAAATAATAATTGAGCGGAAAAACGTAATCGATTTTTTTTTGTTTACTTGGGATTTTTAAGACAAAATATACATAAAAAAAAATTATAGGTACATAATATTTTTTTTTTACATAAAATACTAAGGGATACTAAGTACTAAGGGATTTTACATAAGGGATAGGCCCTTATGTTTGTCAGGTTGAAAATGAATGACCCTGTATACTATGAACGGTTGTTGATTTTTTTGGTCCAAGGCGTTTTACATCCTTATGCCGCTGACATTATAATAATGCTTATTGCGACCGAATTTAGCCGATTCCGCACCTAATTATGTGCTGAGGTCCGCTAGTCAAGTTCCATAGATGAGTCTCTCCGCTCGCGTTCGAGTAGGTGCCACCTTTACTCATTATTAACACTGTTTTGTTGGATCCATTAGCGTAAGTACAAAGGCCAGCCTTTTTAAACGAATATTTCTTACTATAGTGCTAAAAAGTATATTTGTTAACTTTGACTTTAGATTTTTTTTAATTCAATTTTTTATTACCTAGTATTATCGATATTTGTAAACTGTTCTGACAACGCCTAGTTCATTAAATATAGCTAGCAGTTAAATAAAATCATTGCTAAACAGAAGTTAAACGTGTAGGAAGTTTCTTTACTCAAAAAAAATTAGCGCTTCAATTATGTACCTACAAAATATGAAATTGATTATTACAAAGATATTATATTTAATATATTATAGAGCCATCATAATTATTTAAACAGAATACTACGACAGTTACAAATAGTTACTTTTTACTTAGTTACAAATAGAAACTAAATTAAATTAATTGCAACGACAAAACATAAATGTGTTATGATTTCGATCAGCAACCTATCACTATGCTAACACAATACTTAAAGGTCCGTTTTTGATTGACGAGTAAAAAAAATTAAACATAGAAACTAATTGCAACTGACTTACATAATGACAATTGCGGGAATTTAAATAAATGATGTTTGAAACTTCGCTTGATGATGGTCACGTTAATCAATGCGAAAAATTTGGTTCTCAGAACGTAAATTAGGTTACTAGTAACTCGGTCGTTAAATGTTCTATCTGTCTAAATTTAGGTAGAGGAGCATTTAGAACTACCCATACAATTTTTATAATGCGACTATGTATGTACGTAACCTAATTAAATGTCGATCGATTTGCGTCAGAGTCGTCGATATAACTCGGCCTAATAATTGCCCTGTTATAAATAAATTGATGCACGCAATAAAATTTTCATGAGACCCGTTCTACCTAACACTTGTTAGGAACCGGAATACGTCAAGACGACTGATAATGATAATGAAACGGTTGTTCAGATCACATCACAATATCCTTATTAATTCAACTTGACCTACTTAGTATAAGCGTGACGATTTGTGTATAAAAGAATGAATGAAAATAAAAATATTTTCTTTATAAAAATATTTTTTTTATATACATAGTAAGCTGGCTACTTTAGTTGTTTATTGTAGTTTAGGTGTTTAGTGTAGAGAAAATTATAACTCAGTAGACTTAACATTCATAAATTGTTTTTGTGTGTGCGTGTGTTTTCATAGTAACAAATTATTAGATTTTTGGTTGCGGTGTGTTATTGTTTTTGCTGATGCCTAACCGTTTTTGTGTTCTTTCAAATGCATTGCAACTTGTGTAACTAACTATTTCGCTAAACCTCATTTGGCGTCATCTGTTCAAGACACAGAAGACAGTGATGACCAACACCGAGTTTTAAATATCTTCACTCCTTAATTGTGTCCCATGATAAATAAACATCCATTTATATTCCTGTTGCCTTGAAATGAAGTCATACTATAGATATTTTAGTGACTAATCACGGTTTTTATTTGCCGTTTTGGCGGCTGACTTCAACTCAACTAGCATAAATTAAACACTTTTCAGGAGGCGGCGCTAGTGTCGCGTGATGTGTTCGCGCGAAGGTTTTCCTCTGCACGCCTCTTCACGGCCGGACGAATATTGCACATTGCCAGACGCAAGCGCATGGGAATCGAAAAGTGAGTTTTTTATTCCGGACCACATTATAATACTGTCAACTTTTTTTTAAACAATAGTATAAATAAAGACGGTTCTGGCTTCTCATGCTAGGTAATGAGTGTGGTAGTAATATTATATACGATCAGTTTTGTCTGAAAATTAGTTAACTGTGCCTTATTTTCTGTCATGTCTGATCACAGTAATGATGAAGGCGAAACAAGGAGAATAGTAAGGTAACATCTGATTGCAAAACATTGTTATTAATAAGATAATTCCCCCTGATGATTTTTGTTTTTATAGTGTTAACGTGGTGTTAACCATTACTTAGGGAACACTAAATACTCGATAGCTCAATTGATAGAGCACCCGAATATCAAGCTGTGGTTACGGGTTCAAATCCGTTCAAAAAAAGTTCATATTATAATCTTTAGAATTTCTCCTGGTTTATAACACATAACCATCCAATACCTTTGTATTGTAAGTTTTGGTTTGGTGTGTTTTTTGTATGCAGATAGGCGGCTCATCATCGGCTAATTCATTTTCCTAAATCTATTCACTGAATTAACTCCAGTGAGGCTTGCCCAATTGTCATTTTGCCTCGAGTCTCACTTTCTTCAAACTTATTCTTTGCTTTCAGAAAAGTGCGCATCCAAGAGCCAACTTTCGAAATGCGGTGGGCGTGTCCGGAAGACTTCATGGAACTCCAAGTAATGCCTCGAATGTTGCTCGACCACTTGCCAGAGAACGTGCATCACACATTAGAGACCGTGCTCAAGGAGCGACACACGTATCGTTCCACGCATGCAGTTTGACGGACAAGGCGATAGCGATACACAGCATTTATTTTTATACCTGCCATTAGGCAAATGGATTGCCTTCTTTAGATTGCGCACATAATCGCAACTTAATTGGGGATGATGCAAGCGATCGACTGGTTTGGCGATCGTTTATGTCATCTTCAAACGCATGGATGTTTTATCATCCTCACTGGATGATTATGACCCTTCGATGAACAACTTGAGAATAGAATTTCTAAATTAAATTTCAGAACCAATCGTCGACATAATGCCATCTATTTTTAGATAGCTTTCTATGAAGAAGGGACAAGAAATCTATTCAGAATTAGTTCTGAAACAAGATAATATCTAATATATTTTCCGTAAGATACGTAGTACACTTAAAGAATGGAATATTAAATAATATGCCATTGTCAATTGACAATACCGACCCGTTGCGACATATTGATGCGCTCTCACAGCAGTGTTGTGAGATTGAGGCTCCCGGATTAACTATGCCAACATTTATGTTAGAAACAAAAAGACTCGACAGTAATCTCATTTATTGGTGGTAATAATTTTGACATGATTAACTTGCCCTGTAGTTGTGCAATTTACTGTTAATTTATAAGATTTTGTGATCGTTTTATTAGTTGTAAGCGAATTATGGAATCAACTGCTTATACAATTTTATGATAATATGACCTCTAGACTTCGATTGGTTTCTATATTATGTAAGTACAGAAATCAGAGCATATCTACGCTTTACTAGACATGACTCCGAAGTATGAAAATTTAAATTAGTTACTTCATTAGGCACTAAAGTTGTTATTTGTTGAATTTTCAATTCGGTGCATTTAAATAAAAACAATAACAAAATATTAAAATATATTTTGTTATCCTGAGTATTTAGACGCCCGTTGCCACATTGTAATAGGTAGCTTATTTTATAGGCATATAACTGTGTTGTGACCTAAAATACCTATGCCGTGAATCTCAACATCTTTTGTACATAGAATTTTCAACCCTGAGAATGACAGTAAATGTGTGTCAAAATAGGAAAATAATATAGAATAAGAAATGTGAGAAGACTGTGATGATGTTATAGTATGGAAATAATTTTATAAATATATAAAAGTGTAATTGTGTTTGTGGTTGTTAATGAGACAGAGTGAGAATGTTATCTTCACCATAAGTGACTATGGTCTGTAAATACTTTTAGTTATAAGGACATTTGTTTCAGAGAAACATTTTGGGAACTAGAGCTTTTCCCAGAAACATATCAGCGTTTAAAACGTGTGCACTCACATGAATTGTCGTTTTTGCTTCATATATGGCTGTCTAACTCGATTAAAATTACTTTGCTCAAACTTATAAGCAATTTGTTTTTCAAATTTGATTAAAATATTATAAATAATATAATTTAGCTACAGCCAAAGTGTAAAATAGCTGTTTGTTCTATAATTATTATTATAATTAAGCAAAGCAAAGCTCTTGCAAAGCTACCACTAAGTACAATAATTAGTTGATAGAGTATAGCCGCGTTACCGCAGTCAATTATGAGTCTAAATAAAGCATAATACTTTCTGTAATAAAAAAAAATCCTTATTTAGAATACTTCACTTCATTCATACAACACACGATATTTAAAATATGACTTATGCGCCCATGCGCAACGGATACGTAAGTAAATAGTTACTATCAAAATAAATAAAAAACTTAATACTTTTTCAAAATCTTATCACCAACATTATAATAGTATTTATTGCAGATGGCACTACTGTTTAAACAAATTAATTATTTATTAATATACTACATAATTATATTCTCTTATTTATAATTCCTTGTCAAGTAATTACATAGTATAAGTATTATATGCCTTCATTCAGTATATATTATGCCCTAGTGTAAATATATACCCTCATTCTCATCTACTGGCATTTTCAAACGCTCGATAGAATACATTCGTGTCCTTGTCATTCTAATGTCATAGAATGTCAAGAATTAATGTCATAACAGAGATGAAAACATACTTTACCGCCATTTGAGTGAGTGTTTTAAAATGATTGAGTAAGAGGGTAGTCTTTAAAAATATACCTAGGCGGTTGACCAAGGGCTTATAATATTACCTCTGTATTATATTCGTGTGCACCTATTTCGGGAACAATGTTAGTGTGACTTGCTATGTTGTAACTATTTCTATGATGTTATATGTACCTACGTACTTCTATGGTTGACATTCCAATTTTTACCCTAATGTACCCACTTGCCAGTAAATGTAAACTTGTGTTTTTGATATAAAACCTTTTGCGTTAAACACGACCACTTTTATATGACATGTTCATTTTATTAGAACACATGAAATGTGCAAACAATTCATTATTATAATAGTAGGTACCTCGAACCTTTTTTATGTCGATATTTTGCTGAGTTTTACTTTGACTGGTTGTATGGACTAACAAGAAATTGTCTAAGAACTATTAAAAAGGTACTAAAATCTAAGCTGTATTTAAGGCTAATGAATGTATAATGCAGATTTTTTTGTTATAAACGATAGAATCTATCACTGACAGTGTATTAATTAGGCTGGTGTTGCCTCTCGACTACTTTTTAAATTATTAACGTAACAAAATGTATTTTATTTTGTCGCATAGCAAGCATTTTTAGTTTATAAAAATGATAAGTTCAAACATGTCAAATCAAAACCTCTAAAAAGTATTTACTTCTAGATATGTATGTACTTACAACATATTTTGATAAAGAAGGAATCTCAATTGTATTTTTAAGAAAAAGCAACAAAGATGTGCTAAAATTATGAATTACTGAAAAAAAATGGTGTTCCTATAAATTTGGTACATCAAGAAAATAGTATTTATGCTTTGCTACTTAATTTTTTAAAATATATTTATACATAGAGAGGATTGAATGAATGTTCAAGTATTAGAAGGACTGAAGTTCTTTTCATTGTACCCTAAATTAGGGCTTTAGTATCTCTCTCACTATGTTTTAGGGTTATAGCGAATGTACTGTGTTGGGTTTGTGTTAATTTATATTAAAATTTATTTTAAGTAACTTGATTCTTTTTATTTAACTACCTACATAAATAAGTAACTATTTAAGGAATGTTAACCAAAATATTTGTTACAGATCTCAATCATTTATTGCACTTAACTTGATTTATAAAAATATATACATTATTTCATCAGTCAATTATCACAGCAATTTATATGCAATTCAGAAACAATATAAAAAAACTTTAGAAAGTTCTACACAATAGAAAAATATTTAACTTACGATAATTTTAGTAAAGCTTCATAGAGTAATAAGATTTAAAATAATGCTAATTTTAATATATTTGGCGTACTATTTTAAAGGTTAACCTAACATATCAAAGAAAGCTTTTCTTTCTACAAATATTAATTTTTCATTTCTTGAGTATAACTATGCCTACTTTTGGCTCAATATTATTTTATGTCCTTACAATTAGGTAATACTTACAATAGAGTAGTAGAGTTCTATGTGATAGAGCTCGTCCGGGGAAGGACTACCACCGTACCTATTTCTGCCGCCAAGCAGTAATGCTCGCATTGCTGTGTTCCGGTTCGAAGGGTATGGTTTCCGGTGAAATTACAGGCACATGAGACTTACCATCTAAGGTCTCAGGGTGGTAACACGCAAGTGATATCTATGATGTTGCATGCGTACATAGGCTACGGTAACCGCTGACCATCAAGTGGGCCGTACGCTTGGTTACCACTTTAGTAGTATAAAAAAATATATATATATAAACTTTTTTTGTTTTTTGGGCATACTAAATTAATATTTATTGCCTTAAGTGAGAAGCACCATCATCAATTTAATTTTAAAGCAACCCAATTATTATAATAAAGCCATACGCCGTCGCTTCAATTATTAACTTGCAGTAATGGATAATCTAATAATCTAATAATTAGAGCGAGATAGCATGGTCTTATAAAAGTAAAAGTACCAAGAACAAACCTAACTACCTACCATCTTAATTAGTTTTTACCGACATAAGTTGAACAAAGATATTCGCCATGATTATCGTTGTCGCTTCCAAGAATAGACCTTCAGAACAAACGTGCGTATCGTCGCGTGTTGTCTGTTAGGACCTGTGGTTAGGACAACTCCATTTCAAGTGCTGTGTTGAATATGTCGGTCGGATAACAAAGTTATATCTTAGCGTGACAGCCAGCTGTCACGCTAAGGGACGGGCGAATCGCCTAACGCGCTTTGCGTTCACATGTTCTCAGAACCAGGACAGTTCTCAGGCTAAGTAAATTTATTACCTGGCCCTAAAGAGGTAAGGTACCCCAGCAGCCATTAGAATTCTGCTTGCGTACGTCACCTGCAAGCGCTTTTTAGTTCACATGTTCTCAGAAGGGACAGTTCTCAGGCTGAGCATATGCTGAGTCAATTTATTACCTGGCCCTGAAGAGGTAAGATATCCCAGCAGCCGTTAGATTTCCGCTTGCGTACATCACCTGCAAGCGCTTTTGCGTTCACGTGCTCCAGGCTGAGCATATGCTGAGTCAATTTATTACCTGGCCCTGAGAAGGTAAGAGATCCCAGTAGCCGTTTCAATTGCGATTGCGTTGGTACGTCACCTGCATAGGTTCCGGAGTTCAGAAATCGCCGCGTGCGATACCGATGTTGTGTTCTTTTCCGTTTTGTATCTGGAAAAGACGACCGTTTTGGTCACTAACTCTATCTTGTGTTAGGTTATAGTTTCCAGAAGAAAGAGTAACCAATTCTTTGTGAATCTGGTTCCAAACCAAAAGAGAATCCCCCAAAAGTCAAAGCAAAATAGTGCATCAAGCTGAAGGTTGGCTGGAAGCAGTCGTAAAAAATGGATGGATTAAAGAAGTGGGACCACGGTTAAAACCTAGATATAATATAACTTTAGTAATGACTTAATGTGGTTAATTCCCTGATTCATTAATCTAATTTTAGCAGCTTCCTAAGTATTGTTTTTCCTTGTCATTCTTATGTCAATGAACAAAGACGATATAATATAATAATACACTGGACAATCCACACATCATCTAACCCCAAGCAGAGCTTGTGTTATGGGTACAAGATGACTGATATACTTAATACAATACAACACAGATAAGATATTTTTTATTATACAAATACATAGAAAATACCCATCAGAACACCCGGAACAAATATTTGCAGATCATACCAACATTCATCCCAAGTCGGGAATCGAACCCACCACCTCCTGTGTCGCAGCGGACCTTCGCCTGCCGCGCCAGATCAGATGATATATTTAAAGACACATTAGCAACAGAGGTTTAAAGTACATTTTTTGATAAGGCCCTAACACTATAAAAACCAATAATTAATCAAGAAGTTTTTCTATAACCTAAACCTACATACCGTAAGATCTGCCCACTTTGCCGCGACACATGACTTTGCCACCTCCCATTTTTCGAGACTAAATGATAAAATAGTCCCTAGTATATATACACGGATAAAGTAGACCTTCCAGTCAACTTTATCCGTGTATAAATGCCTTTTTTGGAAAGTTAAATGGCAACACTTATTACTAAATGTCACCTTTCAAAATGTCTAAGATGTAATTTTTGACGGTTAGGTAACTACTAATCCTACCTGTTCTGAAAGTCGTGTGCGACGTCGGGCCTGTAGGCCGCCATGTCGCGCAGATACGCCTGGTCGTTGGTGAGGGTGCGCCGGTACGCCAGCTCCCGCCACGCCTCGCCCCACCGGCCCGACAGCAACACCAGACCTTCCATGAAACTGCGGAAGATATTATTAATTAAACATCTTAATCTTCAAACAGAGGCAGAGAGACGGAAACGGAAACATAAACAGGATTTTTTTTATACCACTAAAGTGGCAACCAAGCGTACGGCCCACTGATGGTCAGCGGTTACCGTAGCCTATGTACGCATGCAACATCAGAGATATCACTTGCGGGTTACCACCCTGAGAGGTTAGATGGAAAGCCTCATGTGTGTGTCTGTAATTTCACCGGAAACCATACCCTTCGAAACGGAACACAGCAATGCGAGCATTACTGCTTGGCGACAGAAGAGGCAGCGAGTTCTATCACAAATAACTCTACTACTCTTGTGCATTGTGCGTGCATGCGACGCTGTTATAGTCAGCTAAGTGAGGGTGCGCGGCGCGCGTGGTGCGGAATACGATACAATAAACGCCACCGCCTGCGCCTGTTAGTCGTTCGTTCGTTCGTTCGTATGAGTCAGTGGCCAACTATGGTGACAGAGTTTCTAGGCCGCCCGAAGGCCTCTGTCATGGCCTAACAACTTTGAAAAAGCCGGGACCGACTGCTTAACGTGCCCTCCGAAGCACGGGAGCGCTCAGTTGAAATTGCCACTGGCGGTCACCCATCCAAATGATGACCCCGCGGAACAATGCTTAACTTCGTTGATCTGATAAGAACAACTTAGCCAGCTACGTCACGAGCGCTCCAGCGCGCCTGTTAGTAGGTTGATAGGATTTGTTTGCTTCAACACTTGCAATATCGTAATTATTTGTAACTAGCAGTCCGTCCCAGCTTCGCGCGGGTGCAATGAAACCGCACCCGTGCGAAGCCGGGGCGTGTCGCTAGTAATAAATATAGCCTATGTTGCTCAAGGATAATGTAGCATTTTAATGATTTTTGAAATCGGACCAGTAGTTTTTGAGTTTATTCGTAACAAATAAAAATACAAAAATACAAATCTTCTTTCATTATAATATTAATATAGATAGCCTATGATTGTATGACGACCTCGTTGGCGCGGTAAGTGTCCGGTTCATAAGCAAGGGGTTAGGGGTTCGATTCCCGCTGCGGGAAGAGTGTTTGCATATGTCAACAAATATTTAGTTGCTTAGTTTATGGCTAGATGGCGCTGCGTAAAATTGTCCGCTCATTTTTTAAATTTTAATTTTATGAAAAGTCATGTGTTTGAGGCCATCCCAACATACAAAACTCACCTCAAATACTCGCTAACAAGTCGATACATTTGCTCCGTGCTTCTATTCAATATCAATCTCGTAGGCGAAGCGTTCAATAGCGATATTTGTAGCGCGATTTGTTGCGCCATAGTCGCCATTTCACCCGCGAAACCTGTGCAGCCGCCTTGTAAATACAGCGAGCACGCGTCAGTGCTGTGGTTCAGTGCTGTGTCGAGGAGAGACCTTGTCGATGTCGTATCGTGGATTTGAAGCCATTCCGGCGGTTGGTACGGCTTTTTTGATGTAGCCTGAGAAAATTATTATACTTTTCAAAAGCGGCTATTTTTTGACACTCAATTTGGAATTTATTATGCGCAAATTTTTTTTAAAAATAATTTTAATTAAATACTTTACATAATTATGGCAATGCATTTTGACAAATTGTGAATTTTTACAGATTTAAGAGCGAGATTCGAACCCGCGTCTTGGGCCAGCAAACGCCATAACCTTCACTAGTCCGCCATCTGCATACCAGCTCGGTCAAAATCTCAGTGAAAAAAAGATGTCTACCATCGATATTTTTAGTCGAGACCATATTATTTGCATCAAAGTTTATATACGTACCCTAGCTGCATCCAAAGCCATCTTCTCCAAATCCTCAATCAGATTAACCGCTTGTTTCCTCTTCACATTAGCGGCTTCTGCGTACATATTGAAGTGCAGAGCTACCATTATGTAAGTGTCGGTGTCTCCCGGACAGTGGTGCTTGAGGAAGTCTAGCAGACCCTGCTTGAACTCGGCTATTCTGTCAGCTTGCTGGCCGAGCATGTAGTCGAACTGACCTAGGAGGAACTCGAACTGATGGTTGTCGCGTAAAGCCTGAAGGTACAAAAAAATGGTGTTGCAAATTCAACAGTTGTATCAGCTGCAATGGATCATTCCTGATGGCGTCAGAAATATACCGGTATGGTGGTAGTACTTTCCTGGAAGAGTTGTATAACAAAGAACTACTCTTTTAGTAGTACCGACAGTAATACAGTAGTACCACAGGATATTAGTACTGTAGTATCTAACCATAGTATCTGTTCTACCGTCAGTAGTATATTATGTCAGTGGTATCTGTTAGCAGTATCTTTCAGTAGTACAGTAAAGTAGTACAGTGAAGCAGTGCAGTAGTATAGTGCAGTAGGCACCAGCCAGTAGTACCTGCAGGATGTATGCGCACTCGGTGTACCGCGCGAGGCCGGTGAGCAGGCGCACCATGAGGCGCCACGAGCGCGCGGCCAGCAGGCGCGCCGCCAGCGCCTGCGCGGACCGCAGCGCCGTGGCCACGCCCTCCGTGTCGCACGCGCACGAGAACCAATCGTGAGCCACTACAAGCAGCTCGATCGATATTATGTTCACCTGCACGACAAACATTTCTATGATTCATCATCTTTTTATTTTATTTATTCGGGATAACAAACAGTTATACATTTCATCATCATCATCATTATCATCATGACATCCTTCTAATGTTCCCACTGCTGAGACACTGGACACAGACAGACACCTACTCTCAAGCGAGAGTGATTGGGTCTTAATCTACCACGCGGACCCAATGCGGATTGGTGGATGGCACATGTCTTTCCGTAAACGATGCCTTTGTATGGAGTGTTATGGTTAGCACCGATTACTGCAAGAGCGAGATAGCACGATTCCCGCGCATCGTCCGAATCTTGGTTATGTGATCAACATAAAAACAAAATAAATAAGCGTGCCCTTAGCTTAACACGTAATCCGAAAAAAGTAAGAACAGTGTTATTGATCACATTAAAACAAATGATTACCTGCTTCGTAGACAACTGCGAGCCTTTAGTAATCTTCCTGATATTCGACTTGACCTCATTGCGAATATGGACGTTGCTCCTCATCACCACATCAAACAGATTCCTTCTACAATCCTTCGATAACTTGCTACCCGCCGCGTAAACTGTCGACACAGAGTATACAGACTCCGTCTCAGCTGACAACAAAGTTCCTTCAGTAAGTATAGATTCCACCTCGGAACTTTCAACGTTTTGATATTCCTCATCTATCAGCGTTTGAACGTCCAAGCAACTGTCGTCTAAGGAATCTTCTGGAAGCTTGGTCGCACCGGTGACTTTGTAAATCTTCTGGAAGGCCATCAAATGTTCTAGTACCAATCTTCCGATGGGGCTGCAAGCGTCTGGGCGCATATTCATGAACATTTCGAGGTCAGAGTTGAGAGCGTAACCCCAGAGTGTATATTGAAAGTGTTCCTTTTGGCGGAATGTAGATGTCGCTAGTAGGTGTGGGGAGATTATCGCTGCCACCATTTCTCGGCAAAGGTATTCCGCTATCTGTGACACAAGGCATTATACATTGTTTCTTCTAGAAATCAGAAAATTAGCATGATTGACAGATTTCAATGTTACTATAATTGAAGTAAACTGTTGGATTAGCATGTCATGGAAAAATAATTCTGAAACTGCTATATAACGTCATCCGCCATTACTTGTAAACGAAAACAAAATGGCGGTTCTATTAACCAATCAGAAACATCAGGTGACATTTAACGTTGACGCTGACGCCATCTACATTTAGCTATATTAATTAGATGTACAAGCTGTTTGTTTCAATTATTACCTCCTTAGTTGGTATGTTGAAAGTCTTGAAGACTTGGTTCGCCAATGACATCCGACCCCTTCCGCTGACCAAGTTGATGAAATCCAAAGGTCTGTTTTGGTAGGTCCATACACTGCAGTAATCCCAACCAATTTGCAGAGCAATACGGAAATAGCTGGCGACCTAAAAAATAATATGGTATTATATTTTTTTTGTTTTTTAAGTCAGCAAGTGGCGAGACGATCAAGTCGCTGACTGAAGCTAAGGACTAAGGCACGCGATTATTTTGATTTTGTGTAGCTCCAAGCGCGCGCGTGCGAAAGTTTTCTATCTCGCTCTTGCTATAATTGGGTGGGGACAACCATGACACTCACACATACAACGGCACCGTTTAAATACACAAACTATGTGTGTGGTGATTGCGACGTGTAAGCATACATTTTATTGACAGTGTGGGGTGTGTCAACACTACAAATTGTAGTGACTTGCCTGTTTAGCGATGGTCAGTCCGCTGCGGACCGCCAACGCGTCGAGTGCCGAGAGTCTGTCCGCCTCCTCCCTGGCAGCTAGGTGAGAGCTCTCTGGCACGTTCTCTTGTTTCTCTTGTATCACCACCAGCTCCTCGAAACTGATGTCTGATATACCTGATACTAAAAGTAACTTTGTATGAGTCACTCAACTTTTGTGGAGTTTATAGGCCGCTTAACAAAAGGCCTCCATGACATAACGACCAAGGCAAAGTTAAAATGACAGTCTCTAGCTATAACATTATTTTAACGGGGTGTTTATGGTCACTCATCTAAACCAAGTTCAACCTTTTTTGTGACACGTAATAAACCTTTCTAATAAAGATTCAATTCTACTCAAATTTTTAAAATGAAAAAGTTAAAATATCGTGGATGGTAGAAAATACTACGGGATTGAAATGGATAGCTATTTAAGCCGGCCTAGATAGATTATAGTCTGGACTAAGGCTACATTTTTTTTTATACAACTGAAGTGGCAACCAAGCGTACGGCCCACAAGATGGTAAGCGGTTACCGCAGCTTATGGACGCTTGCAATACCAGAGGTATCACTCGCGGGTTGCCTTGAGGCTAATCGAAAGCCTCATGCGCCAGTAATTTCACCGGAAACCATACCCTTCACACCGGAACACAGAAATGCGAGCATTACTGCTTGGCGGCAGAAATAGGTATGGTGGTAGTCCTTCCCCGGACGAGCTCTATCACAGAGAACTCTACTACTCTTGAGTTCTTTATTCTCTAGTACACTCGAAATCGCGGGCAACAGCCAGTGATAAATAAATATTGTCAACTTACCCGATAGCCTGTTCTGCAGAATAGGCGAGGAGATAACGAGTCTCAACTCCTGCGGCAACTCATACGGCGAGCAATTACCCTCAGCCAGCTTTAAGCACGCTCTTAATATCTGCACGGGGCACGCGGGCGGCCGGTATCTATACTCCTGAGGGGCACTGAACAAGCCAGATATACGAAACGCCTCAACTATGAGTTTCAGTTCTAGCAGCTGAAACATCACTCTATACCAGCAGTCAATCTCTTCTGGCTCCTCAAACATAACAACGTTTTCGATGCTCCCAACATCAGACTCAACTTCGATCTCGCATAGAGATGCTGTGAACGGCCTTTCAGCGTTCGCGAGTCCTATTTTCCTCGACACGTCTAGATCTTTCTGTCCGTTTATGATAAAATGCAAAGTGCTTTCGTGGCAGCTAAGCAGAATGTTCTGCTCTTCAGTTTGGAAGTAAGCGTTCCACATTAAATGTTCTATCTCTTCCCGTCTGCTCCCGTACTGCAAGTTCTCTTCAAACCAGCTTATGATAATTCTATACGCGTAGAACTTCTGAACCGAATCGTCGATGTTAGTAACGTGGCCAATGAGGAATTCAGTCGCGTCTTTGAAAGCGACTGCTGCGTTTTTGAAAGCGAGACTGCATTGAGCTATGTAGAGAGTCAATTCTTTGTCATCTATTTCATCTTCTTTTACAAGTAGTGTGTAGTACTTGTGCGTCCACTCGGCTATGAGAATATCGTTGACAGGAACACCGGCTAACTTCGCGATTTTTAGTGCAATATCGTAGTTCTGATTTGCGGTGTACATTTCAACGCATTGGGCAATGTATTGCTGGGAATCGTCGTCAAGCATTTTGGCGACGCTTATGACTAGGGACGTCTCCATCGATATTTGCAGGATTTGGTAGAGTATTGAGAAGTTTGGTGAAGGCACTGCAAAAAAATAGGAAACTTAATACTTAGTTACACAGCGTGTCCTCCCTTAATTTCAAAACTGGATAATAAAAGTTGAGTGAGAATCCAAAAAAATATATTAGTTATGTTCTGATCGATATTATGTATATTATGAAAAAGTTATCATACCCATCATATTCTTCTCAAACTGCGCCTCAGCGAGGCACTTCAAAAACTCTCTCTGATGGAACGAGCTATCGAAATTCTTGGCAAGCGCGATCTTGACCAGAGCCACGGCAACTTTCTGCATGGATTCCTTCGACAGTTGCCACAGCGACGAGCTCGAGTCGGCACTGTACTTCCTTTGGCTGATTTGTAGGAAGCTTGATAGGAGTTTAATGGTTTCAGAGTCGAATGTCGATTTGCGGATACAGCGATAGAGGAATGCCGTTAAATGTGTTAGTGGACATTCCTGGAAAATATAATAAATAAATTATCTTACAGCAATCAAAATATATAAAATCGTTGCGCTACTGACTGATTTACTACCAACTCACAGCCTAAACTGTAATCTGTAAATGCCTGCACCAAGAATTTTTTTTTTTTTTTTTAATCTCCTTTTTTTTCTTGCAATCTGCCTTTCTGGGCATTGAGCTAGAGTTTTGTCTCCTCCTCTTGCATTTTGACATGGATGGAGTAGGCCCAGTGGCGTATCCATATTATGAGTTCGTCTATATTATAAGGTCTTGAGGGGCTCTCCTCTTTATCCTTTTAAAGGTTGTCGTTTTTGTCATGAGGACATTAGCAAGCTCATTCGGATGCATTTCCATTCGTTTGGCGTAGGATTCGAGTTTGTCGGTTATTTCCTTTTTAACTGTTGGCATTTTCAGGTCACGGTGTAATTGGCAGTTGGTAATGTACCATGGTGCATTCACTATCATCCGTAACATTTTCGATTGGAAGCGTTGAATAATGTCTAGGTTAGAGTTTGCTGCTGTCCCCCAAAGCTCAGCTCCGTAGGACCAGACTGGTTTGACGATAGATTTGTAAAGGAGGAGTTTGTTGTCCAGGGATAGTTTGGACTTTCGTGACAGCAGCCAGTAGAGCTTCCTCAGTTGATGACTGAGAGCCTTTCTCTTGGTAAAGATGTGTTTTTTCCACGTGAGGCGTCTATCCAGATGCAGACCTAGATAACGGACATCTTCGCATTGAGGTATTTGGATTCCGTTCAGTTCAACTGCGGGGCATGTGCTACGTCTGAGAGTGAAGGTGACGTGGACTGATTTGGTTTCGTTGGCCCTGATTCGCCAGTCTTTTAGCCATTCTGAGACTTTGTTTAGGCTTTTTTGTAGCATAGCAGATGCAACTACCGGGTTTTGATGAGTGGCAATAAGAGCTGTGTCGTCAGCGAATGTTCCCACAAGAACACCTTCTGTTGTTGGTAAGTCATGAGTGTATATGAGGTATAAGGCAGGGCCCATGACACTTCCCTGGGGAACACCAGCTGTTATGTCGTGTAGCTCAGTTCTAGCCTCTCCGTGTTTTACATAGAAGTGCCGCTGATTTAGATAGGATTTAATCAGTAGGTAATGGTTTATCGGTAGAGCTTTCAATATCTTGTGAAGAAGGCCTTCATGCCATACTCGATCAAAGGCCTGTGATATGTCCAAGAATGCGGCCGAGCTGTATTTTTTGTGTTCAAAGGAGTTGTTGATTTCAGCAACCAGTCGGTGGACTTGTTCGATTGTACCATGGGCTGCGCGGAAGCCAAATTGATGTGAAGGGATTATTTGCGCCTTAGCTATTTCAGACGTTAGCCGTTTCATAAAAAGAATTTCCAGTATTTTGGAGGCGATTGGAAGTAGACTAATAGGTCGATAAGACGCAACGTTCTCGGGATCTTTGCCTGGTTTGAGTATTAGTATGATTTCCGCTACTTTCCATTGTGATGGGACATATTCTCGTCGCAAGATAGCATTGAACACCTGTGTTAGGAATATGATGCCTTTGTCCGGTGTTTCTTTCATAACTTTTGCGGTGATAAGGCCAAGAATAGAACTCCCAAAATTCAACTCCTAGAGGATGAAGCGGGAAGATTGAATTGATTAAAAAAAAACGCTAACGCGGACAAAGTCACGAGGCGTTCGGCTAGTAATAAATAATATAACATAAAAAAAACTGCCAGTGCTTATATACGATGAAAGAAAACATCGTTAGGCCAATGCTTCTTAAACTTTTTCACATTAGAACTTCTTACCGGCATAAAAATAAGCATAGCTTCATGCAATGTGCCAATATATCCCACATGCAGGCACATCTCGGCAACTTTCTGGAACAGCTCCGCTTGTTGTTGCCCCACAGACTGAATATTCTCTGCCACTGCGTTTGTGTTTGGTCCGAGTGAGCAGAGGATCCATTGTGCCCAAAGAGTGTCTACTGCGTTTGGCTGGAAACAAGTCGAAGTTGAAACCTACAATCTGTCATAATCTGAATACCTTGAAGAAACTGCAATAATAAATAAATTCCGCTGAAACGATGAGATCAAGTTAGAATAGCTGAAATATGAAAGATGTCCGAAATGATTTTGTTATTTTGTCACGCTCGCGTATGCAAATTAGTATTTTACCTAAGTATTAGTTCTTATCTAAGTTCTCATTTAAGTGAATTTTAAATTCTTATGGGAAATAAGGCTCTTAAACCAGAAACCAGAAACCAGAACGCGCCCGGGTAGAACATGCCATCCTGTTCTGAGTTCTAAGCAGTAATAGTTAATCTTGTTGCAGCTTGCTATGAGCATGAATAGGGGCTTTCAGCCTCGGGGAACAGGCCAGGGAACTAGAACATGGCAACCTGGTCTAAACTCTAAAGAGTAAAATAGTAATAAGGATAGTAATTTCATAGTAGTTCGTAGCATTGAATAGGCATGGACTTGCAGCATCAGGCAACGCGCCCGGCTACTTGTTCTGAACTTTAACTAATAGTAATGAGGGTGTTAACCTCGTAGCAGCTAGCTATGAGCACGAGTAGCGGCTCGCGGCAGAGGGTGGCGGCGCGCAGCAAGGCAGCCGGCGGGTCCTCGGGCCCGTGGCACGCCGCCGCGGCCTCCCACAGCTCCCGGCCTATGCACGCATTCGGGTATTCGAATATGGCGCTCTGTGTTGGGCTCTGGAATAAGTAATTGATTTGTATAATTGATTCGTCAAATTACATCTACATTTTATCTTGAAACTTGAACTGAATGGGTTGTGATTGTGAAACAGGACCGACGAGGAAATGCTGCTCAACATAAGACAAAGGTTAAAAGGCTGACGTTGGGTTCTTGATGCAAATTTTAATGAAAAACTTACAACATCTGAAGAATTGAGTCGCGAAGCTCGTCTTTGCCCGTTAATCGAGTTAGACCTCGCGAACTCCTTCTCAGAACCTTCTTCTGAGTTTCTGTGAAGCATAATATGCTTTAGGTGTTCCGCATATGATTTATTTTCAAACTCCTGGGATAGCTGCAGCATTTGAGCCAATGGATAGCGGAAAACGTCTCCGAAGAGTAGAAAGTTGAACCAAGAATTTGATTTCACAAATTCTTTCAGCTGCAGTTCTGGCATGGGTAGATTGTGCAACACTGCAAACTTGACCATCGTTTGGGATTCGTATAGCAACAGCGACATGTCTATTTTCTCATCCTGCTTTTCTTTCAACGCGCTAAGGGTGATTTCCTCCAAGAAAGCTAGTATCTCCTTAGCGGCGGACTCGTTGCTTTGAATCAGTTTGCAAACGTATTCGTTCACAGTCTTGATAGCTTTGTCTTCAGTCATCCCTTTCAGCATAAGGTGTTCTTTGATCATTTTTGCTGCAGACATATGGACTCTGCATCTAGTCGGGTTACACCCTATCATAGCTACAAAGGATACAGCACACGCGGTCAAAGCTGGATCTGACCAGTTCTGTAACGCCAAAGCGTGAGCTTCACAACACGCGCTTTTTATACTCTTATCCTGAAGGCGGTTGTAGGTCTGATACTGTTGCGACACGAACGCCTGACTTGCGTTACACGGCCGATACTGTTTTAAATAGTAAACATGGTTCAGCTTAGCCATATAACCGTACCGTTTCATGAGCTTTACATTGGCGAAATCGGGCATATCCATAACTCTTTGGGACAATGCCTTGATGTTGCTTGCTTTGACTTCAACGTCATTGGCGAGTAGACTGCCCAAGCTACGTCTATCAGGTTTATCGTTCAGCAAGTTGTTATTGCATTGGTTTACCAACTGGAATTCAAATATTTTGGAAACATCCAAGCCACGGTAACCAGACAGCAGTTGATAGACGCTCACATCTTTGTTTTCATACATTTGATTCACGTCATTGTTTCTTTTGTAAACGTTGTAAAGATGTGGAAGTTTGTCTTTGTATAGTATTTTGTTAGGCAGCTTGAAGTCTTTGAATTGTAGGTAGTCTTCAGGCGAAAATATATCAAACAGTTTGGTGGCATCTTCAAGCAGTATCATGCCAAGCACCAAATGAGGATTGGTGGAAATGTATTCATCAATACCATCCTTGGCGATTTGCTCACACGTCTTATAAACTGGGAGGACGTGGCTTTGTCTGTCTGATGTCTGCTCTATGCTTTTGAACAACAGCCACAGTTCAATGCAATCTTTTGCTTCCCTTTCTACATCACACAAGTCTGCGTTAACTATGTTGTTCTCCACACAAATGTTAAGGACTTTATAAAGACCGTGTTGTACGCAATATTTCGCCAGCTCTACATAAAAGCGCTCTTTCGTCACAGTGGCACAAGACTCGGTAAAGATATCATCAATTAGTTTTAGGTTTTGAGTTCGAGCTAGCCTGGATATTATTTGGTACAGATTACTCTGTTCGTCTTTATTTACGATTCCGTATGAGCATAGAGTGTCGTAAATACACATTTTGGTGTACGCAAAGCAATCGCTATCGGCGACACTCTCGACCATTTTATCTGTTATAGGCCATTTCCTGAAAATAACATCGAGCTTTTCTAGAATTTCAAGGCCGAACCCTTTGGTGTCGACATTCAGTAATTTCTTGACAAAGTTTTCATTATTAAAGAAGTTGTATCGTGCGTTCAAGTCGCGTACGACTTCTGATGTCTGCACATTTATCCAGCGAACAAGGATCATGGCTTTGTTTTGTGACACAAGGTAGTTCCAAATTTCAACTGGTGCTGTGAAGTCTAGGAGTGTGAACTCTGGAAAAAAGAGATTGTTTTCCAAATAAAAGCGTATGCTTACGGCGTCCGTAAGCAAATATGAAAGTAGCGTGAAAAAACGCCCCTTTACAACGCGCTTTACAAACTTTATTAAAACTATGGAACAAATATTTGCAGATCATGCAAACATTCAGGAACCGAACCCTCTATCTTTACAATAAATCATTTTGTCCCAAACAGTTTCAGAGCACCAACATTAGTGTTTTTTTATGAATCTAGTTCCATAGAAGCACAATGGGCCGGATTTTTTATTTTTTAATCAAACCAATTATTAAAATCAACAGAGATTGATCAATTTTCAGTCTTATTTCCTTGAAAAAGTGATGATTAACTATTTTGACAAACAGTAAGCCATTTGACTATAAATAGGTACCAGGTACCACAACTCAATCAACCCATACAATGTATGATATCTAATCAATACTTTATGCTGTACCAGTTATAGTTAATGTACATTGTGTTGATTACTATAGCACTTTTGTAAACAAAAGCTGGCAGGCAACAGAGATAACAAAATTTAATGTCATTTATGTTCCTAAATAATGCATCTTATTAACAATTTCATTTAAGTTTTACAGCACAGACTGAAACTGTAAAACCATTTAGTTGATATAGGCTAAAAAGGTATTATTGGTTACTTCAATAATCAGCTTATCAAATCCACATTGTAATGGAGTCTGGTCCAAAATAAAATCTATTTGTGTTGGAGTGTGGTCCAAAATAGCTTATAGTTTTTATTACCTAATAGAGAAAACCACTTACCAAAACTATAAAAAAACAATGCAGTGGCAATTTTGCTCTTCCATTCCTGAGGGTACTTCTCAATTTTCTCAATGCTCAATGCTTTTATTTCACTCTCATTGACTATTATTCGATCTTTGCCAGATCCAAAGGCTTTATTCTGCTTGAATGTGCCTTCAGTCTCAAAAGACTTTTCCAAATACCTCAAGAGATTCCAATGCCGCTTAAAGTTTTCATATTTATTTATATCATTACCACTCATTTCTTTACTGATCTTCTCCAAGTGTTCAACTATAAAATCTCTGTATTCAATTTGAGCAGAATCCTGTGCTAGCTCCATGAGGTGTTCAGCTGGATTTAACTTTACCTTGTTTAAAACATGCAAAACTTTGAATATCTGCTTCCTAAGTAGTAATTGAACAGTCCAAGCTTTAACCTAGAAATAAGCAAAAGTTTGAAGGTTTGTGTGTATTTCACAATTATGTAGTTGTAAGTAAGTTCATATGAGTCAGTGGCCAACTCTGGTGACAAAGTTTTCTGTCATGGTCTAACCACTTTGAAAACAGTTGTAACTGCCACTGGCAGTCCCTATCCCAATTGTGACCATGCCAAACAGTGCTTGACTTTGTTCATCTGTTAAAAACAACTTAGCCAGATACGTCATGAGCATGAGTGTGTTGTATTGTACATAGCTACATAGTACTGTAAACCAAACATTGCTTACCTCAGCCATAAACCAATCTGAGGCAGTTGATTCATTCCAACTATTCCTAGCCATTAAGAATTTAATGGCCAGATTGATGTGGGAACCTTTAGCTGCAGACTCTCTTACCACATCTCTTGGAGACTTGTCCTCCCAACAGGACCAAATAATTTTCTCATTTTGCGTTAAGCTCTCCATGATAAGCAATACATCGGTGAACTGCCCAAGTGTGTGTTGTGTACAATTTGTACTTGTGTGTAAGTACACTGTACCACACTGTTCACAAACCAAAGATTTCCTCCAGATTTCGTACTAAGAAATCTTTGATTGTGTAGTAGGTATGTTCAAGTCTGCGTCCCACTACTTGTGGCACTACAAAGTATAAAACAAACAATGTAATCTATAATCTAAATTGAAAAACTATTAGGTGAAGTGGAACAATGAATCAAAACCAACAAACAACAAGGCAAAATTCATTCAGCACAGCAATAAAATACACAAACAGCAGTTGAGTTGGTGTAAAAATAAATTATCTATCTTATTCTCTTACTATTAAAGTTCATTTTTCCTATGCATTTCTTATGTCACAACAGCTGACCTGATATTTGACAGTGACATCGTCACATCGTCTGACATTATCAGACAACAAGGTTTCTCTACAAAATCAGGCTGCTCATCATGACAGCCTTAGGGGCATATTACACTATCATTTATCTTGGATCATTTAAATGATCATATATTTGATCCAAGTTATTTGACTATTTAAGTCATATCTGTGTATTACACTATCAAAGTTCTTTGATCCTATTTTACGTCATATGTGGTTGCAATGGAGAACTTGTCGACTCGACAGATTGATAATTTGATTGATGATAGATTGATGGATAACAGTGACAGGTGTCAGGTATTGACGTCAGGGTTACCAGATCACAGAGAATGCGATTTGCCAAAAGACATCGACAATTAAAAACTCTGCTTTTAAATACCTAGTAGAAAAAAATAATAATAACTGGCAACACCTGTTTCTATGACCGTATTGGATCCAATCTCTCAGCAAATTTCAAAAATCTATGATCAAGGAGAAAATGAATCATAGGGGCATATTACATTATCCAATATCATTGACTCATAGATCTATGATCCGAAATATATGATAATGTAATATGTCCCCTATAAACTTCTACATCACGCGGACATAATGCGGACATCTTCGACATGCCGCCGGCCGTCGCGGGTGTATTTTGTTTAATTTGGAAGGGCAAGGATGACAACACACTGTGCCCGCGCCCGCTCTCTGTGTGTTTTGCGCATAAATAATAGGTGCCTATTACTGTGTAACAGTAAAATAAGTCCTTGGTGCCACCATATACCTACCTACATGAATGTTTGTTCTACGCAGCGAGAACATTTTTTTATTTTTTTATTATAGGGTATCCAACAGAGAAAACACATAAAAATACAGTAAATAAAAAACAAAGGACTTAAATCTAAGTGTTCCCCTAATTAAAGGATACCGCAGCATGCAAAAAATTTAGTAAATTTAACCAAGCTAAAAATAATTAATTACGCACAAATATATGTCTAAGCTTAAACAAAACAAAACAAACCACTTAAGTATGTATTAGAAGTTTGTTTCAAAAATTTGTTTGGAAATTATTAGATAGTCTTACATACTTATGTATTTATGCACTTGCATAAATCATAAAAATGAAAATAAGTGAATATGAGGTAGATATGTAAAAATTTTAAAACAAAATATTAAACTATTGTCACTATTTCAAGAGATCTTTAAGAATTTTATCAAACTTACGTGATGTGTCGCTCAAATCTAATAAGTTGTCTCTAAAAAGAGTGCTAAACTGCTTACAGAGTCTTGGCAATACTGAATTTTGACCTAGGTTAGTTCTGAAATATGGAACTGAAAATAAATTGTAAGCACACGATCTGGGTAGTCTGGCTGGAGGGAGCTTTAATTTGAAGACTGTTAGTCAGTTCGATGCAGTCAATTTTACCATTTTGAAGTTTGTGTAAAAAATTTATATCGGCTATCTTGCTTCGTGTTTCTAGAGATGGCAATTTATAGTGCTTCATACGCTTGTCCTATCTGCTTAACTTTTTCGCCAAGTGATCACCCTATGAAAGATGATACATGAACCTTTTTTGTACGCTTTCTAAACGTTTGCAGTATACCTTAGGTCGTAGTAAGGATGCCATATTACTGAGCAGTACTCCATTATAGGACGAACTAGAGTTTGATAAAGTAGGTATGATTTTGGTGGTGGATGATTTAAAGTCTTTGCTATTACGAATGACGAAGCCTAAAGTGTTAAAGCCTTTTGACACAGATTTAAGAATTTGATCATTGAATTTTAGCTCGCTGGTTCTACGATACGATACGACTGGAGTGGAGGTGTTCTGCCGTTTTTATGTAAACGCTCGCTCTCTGTGTGTTGCGGTTAAACCTATGTTCCTTTTAAAATGATCTGTGCATAGGTAAACAACGCCAACTTAGGGTAGGCAAGTACCTAGTACATAATTTGTTCGATGAGGGTAGGTGTAAGTATAGTTACGTTCCTTGGGGTAGGTACAGTATGAGGCACATAACTTGGGCCAGCCTAGCCAGGCCAACTGTTATTTCCATGTTGCCACCACAGAGCGTTATCCACTGTTGCCAAGCAACATTGCATTGCAGACGCAAACATTTGTTTCAAAGAAAATACAAGTTACATAAATTGATAGGTAGGTATTTAGTTAATTCAGTGCTTACTTATTTAAATTCTCTCGGTCCAAGCTGTACCCTAAACCACAAACGCCAAGGTTTACATTTTGGTTTAGATTTAGGTACTTTTTAATAATCCATATAAGTTGGTCTACTAGGGAAGTCTTCTTCTATATACCTACCTACATAAAACCAAAGACCTGATAAAGAATTTTTTTCAGTGCTTAAAATCAGTGCTTAAAAAAATATTAAAGTATGGCAGAAGAACTGCAAAAGGTGCACTTGTACTATGACGATATAAACAAAGTAAGAATCCTAGATAAGAACGTCATCAAAGAAACTGAAGATCTAAAAGAAACTTGCAAAGAATATGACACTAGTAAGTTTTACAATAAACCGACAAAACACTTCTAGACTTTATCTTATGCCCGCGCGGTGCTTATTATTATGTTATCTGTGTCTTCGCTAAGCCCAGTGGGTGTGGGGCTCAGACAAATGTGTGGGGCCCACACCCACACTACCCACATATTATTATGTTAGTAGGTAAGTACCTACTATCTATGTTCTTAACCTACTATACTCTTTAGCTAACTTTATAAAGAGGTAGGTATAGTTCGCACAGCGGATCTAGGCTTCCGTGACGTTAGCTGTTTGTGATGCGCAAAGACAATTTAGTTTGAAAAAGCTCCATTGCGCATCGAAACGGCTAATTTCACGACGGCCGAGATCCGCTGTGAGAACTATTAAACACGTCTTGTCTAGGGAAGATAGAGCTAGATATGCACAGAACAGGTACCTACTTACTGGTAATTGAATCACAAAGTGCTAATCACAAACTATATAGGGATACTAACGTATGTGCTAATAATATGTTAGATAGACCGCATTTGATGATGTAGATTAAATACAATCTCATTGTTACAGAAATACAAGATTTCGGAAAAAATATAAACTCGTTGATGGAAGTCTTGAAAGAACTTGGCGACAATGTTGAAAAACAAAAAATGGCTGCTATAGGTTCCATGAACCTTTTGAAATCTATTGCTAAGGACAGAGAGTCTGAGCAAGCTAAACTACAGGTAATATGGTCCTTTTATAGATATGAGCATGCTAGGTTACACTGCTGGACTACCTACTATAATTTTTATTTTAGGCAGAGATAAATGACAAAACACTAATTCTGGAGCAGTTGGACAGTGAATATGATGCTCTGCAAATCTTGGAAGCAACACAAGTGGAAACCATAGAGTATCTGACACAGCTACGTTGATTGTGCCCACTTTTATAGGTATAAGTACCCTACCTACTTGCATGTTGATTATGGTAGGTAAGTATATATTGTAATAAAACCGTTTGAGCAGTCTGTAAAAATTTTATTTTTATTTTAGAACCACACATGGAATAATTATTAAACAGTTTGTAGTATGTAATGTTATAACTAGTTTTTTACAGGGCATGATTTTAAAGTCAACTAATTAATGTTTAATTTATGTCACAAATATTAAGACTGATCCAAACAGTATGTCAATTCCATCACAAAGTATCATAATGTAACCAAATAAAAACTTTACAATGTGATTACAAAAATATACCTACTTATTTATATCCTCCATACGAAGTAACACAGATAAATTAATTGAAAATATATAATTCCCTCGAAATTACAAAATGATTACAATAATTTATTGAGAGTAGCATAGCTTTAAAGATCTCATATCTCTGGTACTGGCATATTATTTTAATGTTCATTATCATGCCATGATTGCAGATAAACTGACAGCAAAATAATGTTATCTCACAAGTCATAATGGCTTCAATGTCGAGAAAACATCAAGAATTAAATTAATCAAAAACCTTTCTTGGTACATATTTCACAAAAGCTATGAATCAATACCAGCATTTACTGTGCAAGTGAAATATAGAATCCTAGCAAAGCAAACTGGTTTTTTCACGCCAAAACATTTTCAGAAATATAAACAATGTTGATCAGTTACTTTACTGGGATCACAATCAAGATCAACAATGTCATATCAATGACTTGTTCCTCAAAAAACGATTAGTCAAATAATATATAGTAAAAAAATATAATTGATTTTAGAACTATTTCGGAAAACAACAAAAATTAACACCACTTAGAACATAGGCACACATTTTATGATTATCGAAAATAATAATGCCTCCCTCAGGCAAATAAAAATAAAATCGCCATTTTACATTATTGGGATTCGGAATAACTAGAAATCGTTAATTAAACGTATTGCTTACCAACTAGATAATCAGTTCTGAATTATTGGCATTCGGATTTTAACTTTCTCCTTCTAAATTAGTATACTTACTATGAGCTGCATCTTATTCTTCCATCTTGTTGGCGTTCATTTTCCTACTTACTTGTATATTATGTACATTATTCTATGCACCTTATCACAATGCTTTGCAATCAGACTATCACTCATCTTCATAGTAAGTATAATTAATGTCATCCATCAAAAAACAGAAGCAATTACCACTACTTTTAAATGCATGGACCTAATTTCCAGCTGTAAGTGTCAACAATTTCTACATTAAACTTACAAAACTTCCTAACGATTATGTGTACCATAACTAATGCCGCTGACATCACGAAGTCCATGACGTTGTGTGAAATTTCCAACTAATCATACATCTAACTGCCTATAAGTTGAGTTTAAAAACGTTACACTTACAATTATACCTAGCCTAGTAAAATACCAGCGAACACAACGTTTTCGGTATCCCTTCCCCCAAGTAAGGCAACTGGAGTTTAACCGCAAAAAACCGATCAGATGGAGATTTTATATCGTCATAATTACCCAAAACTGATAAACTAAATCTTCCCATAAGGAATCGTAGCTGTATGAAAATCTTAACTAACATCATTGTTACTCATATAAATTACAAAGTCTTCAGCAAATATTCACTCTTGTGGTGGCTTGAACACTTTTGATAGAATCAAGCTAAACACTGGATGTCACTAGCGAACTTGAGAGGGGATCGTCAACCTTTTGCCTTTTAGATTCTTGTTGTTCGTCTTGACTGGGCTCTTCTTCAGCAGGGCGTTTTTTGGGCCCTTCCGAGGTGGCTGAGCCGACGTCGGCGATCGTGCCATCTTTGAATTTTACGATGATAGCTGTCATGTTGTCGCAGCCTGTTCCATCGCCCATCGTGCTCGGCGCTAAGCAGTGATCGAACATCTATAAAACGTATAAAATATAATGTACGGGAATTTAAATTTGAATTAACAAACTCTAACATGCTAACTATTCAATTCATTCATGTAATAATCATATTAGAAAATTTTACACAAACCTCTTCGCAAATCTGAGAAAGCTTCTCCCTGCCCTCCGTCAGACGGGGCACAATAAAGTCGCAAACATCTTGACTAGACATAAAATTCCATATTCCGTCGCAAGCTAGCACCATAAACTGGTCTTTGGCGGTATCTATCGTCAGTGTCTTGACGTCGGGCAGTGCTGTGATCATCTGTTCTCGTGCTCCCAGTTCCTAAAATATTAAAAAACTCAAACTAGAATCATGCATAACATAGTACACCAGGCAGTTTGAGGAAAAAGTCAAATTGTATACAGGGTCTTTCACTATCAACTATGACCAACATAAGGAATATGTTCCACACATAAAAAAAATAATACATGTACCTTTTTTTATACACATTTTGTCCTTAGAGCCTTGAGTAAACCGATTATTTCTGGTCAATTATTATTAGTTATCCTTGTTGGAAATCGCATAATAATAAAATATAATATAATTAAAAAAAGAGGTACATGTGTTTCTTTTTTTTTGTGTGAAACCCTAAGGTTGATAATGAAAGTCCTAGATATATATCTAGATATATAAATCTTCCGTAATGAAACAAAGTCTTCCCGTTTATTCCACCAACGAAGAATCCTACTAATATTATAAATGCGAAAGTTTGTGTGGGTGTATGTGTGTATGTTTGTTACCACGTTTTCTTCATGACGACTAAACCGATTAGCATGAAATTTGGAATGTAGAGAGCCTAAGTCCTGGAATAACACATAGGCTTTTTTTCCCGGAAAAATGAACTGTTCCTGTGGGATAGCATAAAAACTGCAAAAACTCGGGTGAAGCCGCGCGGGTCAGCTCGTATGGAATAAAAGATAAAACTAAACCAATAGTCTTTAAACTTATTTTTTTGTACTTAAGGCCGCACATACACACTGCGACTTTGCAGCGATGCTGTCGTGGGTGAAAATACACAGCCAGTGACAGAATCGCGACTGTACAGTTGCGAACGCACGAAAGCATCGCAAGTTATACACAAGTTAAAAATTGAGTCACTTCTGTGCAATCTTTACCTTGTTTAGTTTGTATGAATGGTCGCCAATTGCCCGCGACAGATTGAGGCCTCCGTTCACGCGGCCGTCGTTTGACACTTTACCGCCGGCCTTTGTGATGCGTTCTAGTTCCGGCGCGTCTTCCGGTTTGTGGTCTATTGACATATCTATGGCCTTGCCATCTCGGCAGATGATACACCGCGAATCGCCCGCGTTCGCCACGAAAAGCTCGTTTCCTGAAAATAGACAAACTTAGCATAAAAACGGGATTATTTAACTAATAATAAACCGGATATTTAAAAAAGCCCCGGCGTTACTAGAAAGATGAATGTTATCTTATCTATAAAATAAAGTCTCTTCACGCCGCCGTTCGTCCCTCTGTGTATGTAAACTTTAATGACATTTTAATAAATGCAATGCAATGCATTTATTGAAAAATGCATGCAATCAAGTCAATTTGCATGCAAATGCTATTTGCATGCAAATTGGCGCACGACTTGACGGTCTTGTCACTTGCTGACATAAAAAAAACTGCAGGCGTGTATGTATGTGCCGCCCATATTTACCTCGCAGCAGTGCCACGACAGCAGTGCATCCGCTGTCATTCCCCGGCTCCTCCTGCATGCTTAGATCTTCCTCTTCCTCCTCGTCAGTGGAACTTGCTTCCTCCTCCTCATCTTCCTCTTCCTCTTCTTCTACTTCTCCTTCTTTTTCTGGTAACAAGAATGGAATAAATTATTTTCGTGTTATTTTTCTATACTTTAGACGCGGCAGATCAAAACTAATAAGAACTCTAAAGGTCCGTTCACACAGACCGGCTCGGAGAGCATCGGCGCGCATTTTTTTTTTCACACATACCGGATCGTATACGCTTGGAGTTGGTCGGAGCGGAGCAGCTAACTATTTCACATAGACCGGCTGGAAGCGAGAAATAGCATGGAATCGAACCGGCCGAACGGCTGCGCGAACGAGAAAAAGTATGCGATCGGAGCCGGTCAGCTCCTCTTATTATTTCACACCAAGCGCGTTCAAGCATTTTTAATGACAAAAGCAGTGCACATGCAAAAATGAACATTACTACAAATACTAAAAACTCTGTCTTCAACATGATCAGAATCTGCTCTCCTCTCTGAGCTGGTCTGTGTGAACGGACCCTAACAGAATGGGCTTGATAAAAATCAAATTGATGTCTAAAAGTGGCGAAGGCTCTGTAACGAGGCACGATTGGCTAGAAATATAATGAGCGTTTGAAAAAAAAAGAAATTTGATTTGGTAATCCTTCAGCGACAGCGATCACATCGGCGGGCATTTTCATTCATTGTGGCATTTTCATTCGGTTGTTAGCCGTCAGACGATACAGAGTTATGCATTAAAAAGAGAGGCACTACGTAGGTGAATATTGTGTTAGGCATTAAGCGCTTGTGCGAGCTGAATTGAGCTTTGTTTCATCGCTGCAATAGCCGCTATTTATATAAATATTTTCGCAGAGTGCGCCTTCTTTCCCTATTATTTAATTTTTCTTATACGAACGGAACAAACGGACGTTATTTGGACATATTGCAGCGCAATGTTTGATCACACTCTAAGGCAGTCTCAGGGCAAAAAAAATAAGAGCTAACTACATGTTAGTAAATGCCGTGATACCTTTTTCATTGTCACCTTCGACTAGCTCGTCATTGGCGTTATCGTCATTCGCCTCAACCTCTTCCTCAACGTCTCCATCTATCTCTTCACTTCCATCCTGTTCCGCAGCTTGTTACAAATAACATTTTGCAAACCTTGTGCATATAGCATAGCCAAATGACGTGCTACAGCGCTAGCAGTGAAGTTGTGATGTAAAATTTATGAACACAACGCAAATTAAAATGAAAATAAAGAGTAGTAGAGTTCTCTGTGCTCGTCCAGGGAAGGACTACCACTATACCTATTTCTGCCGCCAAGCAGTAATGCTCGCATTGCTGTGTTCCGGTGTAAAGGGTATGGTTTCCGGTGAAATTACTGGCACATGAGGCTTTCGATCTTAGCCTCAAGGTGGCTACCCGCAAGTGATACCTCTGGTATTGCAAGCGTCCATAGGCTACGGTAACCGCTTACCATCTTGTGGGCCGTAAGCTTGGTTGCCACTTCAGTTGTATAAAATAATAATAATAATAATAATAATAATTAAACAATTAATTATAGTAATCATTCATCAATCATCAAGCGATTTATTTCCGGTTCCTATAATCACAATGATGTGACTTGTGTGACATAACGTGTGTGACGTGAAATGACGTGACGTGATGTTAAGTGCGTTCTAAAGTACCTTATTCTGTTATAAACGGTTTAACTGTCGAATTACGAAGCAAACCCTTTTATTAAAGCATCAAATGACGTGACGTAAAATCATTTTGAAACGAAAAATTTATTTAGAACTAAATAGCGCTAAAAAAAAGGAAAAGTTGAAAAGTTGACGTGACATGACTACTCAACAATCGTGACAATAATCTTCATCTCAAACTATCTATGTTGGTTGGTAATTTAGTCAAAGACTTTCCAAGGGAATTTTGAAAGAAAAGTCATCATTTCTTTCCAAATTTCGTGTGTTTACGTTGATAAGCGACAATCAAACGAATACACTTGACACTGGCAAAATTGTGGTAAATAAGCCACAGTCCATAAAAGAAAAAGAAGAAGTAAGTAAGTTCGTATGAGTCAGTGGCTAATTCTTTACTATCTACTAAGACCGAAAAGCTTACTGTCTTTAGACAGTTTGAGATGGAGATCAATGAAGATTAGTCGCTTACAGAGTTATGTGATCAACCTGCTGTGCATAGCAAACTAGCCTGCCAACTAAATTAATTACAAAGCTAGGAAACAGTCACACACCTTCATCATCGCCGTTGACATTTTCCTCATCAGATGTCACTTCCTCCCCTTCGAAATTCTCATCGTTAGAGTCGCTTTCGTCTTCGTCGTCTTCAACGGCTTGACGGAGAAGAGACTCGTAGACAGCGGCGGCTGCGCGACGTAATTGGGACTTCTTGGGACGCTCTGGAGCAGCTTTGTCTGAGCTCGATACTGGCGAGGCTATGGACATCAAGAAGTAACCTTAGTTGTGACACAGAACAGATACTACGGTTTTTTTTTTATGTCAGCAAGTGACAAGACAATAAAGACGCCTGCCTGATGTTAGGCACCACGCCTGACTATAACAGATGCAGTGCCACCCAAAGCTTAAAGTTTTTAAGTGTTTGCGTGTCACTGCACTGTGTGATAAGCACCGAGACATTGTTGTTAAGTCTCTTTCGCCCGGTAATTTTTAAACACAACCAGTATTACTTTATCAACAAAAGACGATTATTAATACATTGTTGGCTTAAAATAACGAATAAGGTAAACAGTTTATGAATAAAAAGTAAAAAAATAGATTGGATTTTGCTGTATTTGAATATAACATTTGGATATTGCTGTATTTGGATCTCACTCAAGGGATATTGTTGTGCGTGTTCCAAACTACTTTCGAAATCGCGATCGGAATGAGGTAAGTAAAACCAGTAGGAAGTGGGAAATGGCTCTTCTGTACTACTGTACAAAAAAATGAAAAATATTTTGTACTGAGTTATAGCAAGTAAAATATGAAAAATTAGAAGAAAAGAATCAATATTATGTAATCACACTATACGAACCTTACGACTTTGGCTACATTTTGCTTTTAATTTTTAGGATTAGCTTGACGTTTTCGAGCCAAAGGATTTTTTAGACACAAGAAAACAATTAATTATTATAATTGTTTCACTTGTACGCCACTTTAACTTAAATTATGATTAAACACGGAGCTAGTTTGTTTTTTAAAACAGTTGACGCCATACTAATCTTGTGACGTATGATGTGCTGTGATTGGATAATTTGGATATTGATGGTTTTGCAATTCATTGAGAAGGATTTTGCTGTAATTGCATCAAACCGTGTTTTGTGGCGGTTTTACTATAGGAGATCGCTACTTTTGAAGCTGTATGACTTTTAAGTGTTGTCGGGAATTTGGTAAATAATACGATAGCATAAAAAACGACTGTTTACGAAATAAAGTGGATTTTGCTGGTTATGCTTCTATATGGTTCACCTGACTCAGTAAGTACTTGAAATAATATTTTTTTGTATCTCATTGGTTAGTTAGGTTTAAAATAAATATTTTATATGGTGGCTAATAACAGGCAAGATTATTTGTAGCCCATACCTAGTCGTTTGTTATTGTCTACTCTTTTAAGGTTATTCATTACATGTAGCAAAATCATCCCAATCACCTTTTCCCTTGCCCTTGGCAGGTGTGGCGGCACCATTTGACGATGTTATAATTTCATCTTCCAATTCCTCAATTGGCTTCGACTCTGTGACCTCTCCATTGCTTGCATCACCAGAACCATTACCTGCTAAATAATATAATTAAGATTTAATTTAAATAAACCATCACGGAAAACGAATCAGGTCATAACTAATCAAAGTTAGAACTTAGAACTGTACTTCTCTATCCAGCTCAAAACTTGTGGGAACCAAATAACTGATACAATACATATTTTTCTAATACATAGAAACATCTAGATCGGGAACAAATACTTGCAGCTTGCTTGCATTACACTCATTATATTACATAGTCTAACTTGTCTTGTTGGAGGAAGATTTGAAAGTAAATAACCTGTTGGTGCTGCTGGCACAGCGTCCGCACTTTGCCCGGGTACATCAACATTGTCACCCGAGCTGTCTGGAGCAGCCGAGGTTGGCTTATCTACTTCCATAGAAGTAGGTTCTTCAGCTTTCTCTTTTGGTTCGCTTGTTGATACCTGCAATACGTAATGTTATTAATAACTATTTGGTTTCTGGTTTAATCTATATATAATTTTCACTTAAAACGGGATATTTACCATGATTTGTGAGTTTTAAATCATCATTTTTTTTTAATCTATATACTCTAACACAATTACCTCTCCATTAGAATCCTTATCATTATTTGTAGAAGAGACTCCAGCATCCTCATCTGTCTTACTATCTTCCACTTCATTGTTCAGGCCATTCTTGGTGGATGAAGCCTTGCCCACATCTGGTTCAGAGCTGGAGCCCGCCGTAGCAGTATTTGAGGAGGAACTTGAAGCTCCAGCACCTACCAAAGGGAAACAACTTTATTATCATCATTCCTATCTAAAAGTCCTTCATTTTCTTCAGTGCCATGACAAATGGTCTTGTAACCTTTTTTATTTATTTGATGCAATTTAACTTTACAATATCACTGGTTCATGGAGTAGAAAGACTAGAGGGGGGGATTGCTATAATTCGACATTTATATTATCGAGTTAGCTGTGTTTATGTCGATTGATATTTTTATTACTGACAACACCTTTGCCACAGAACAGTATGGTCTGATATTAGTATTGTGTACCTGTACACTACAAATTACAATAGCTGTTTTTTTCACCTTATTTTTTTGCATGTTAGTTGATGACATATTGTGCCCTTTATCTGATTTCTACAAACAAGTAAACCAGCAAATAACACCCAACAGTCACTACAGTCTTGGCCCTACTCTAGAATTTTCTGCATAGATCTGATTTTTACAAACAAGCAAACCAGTAAATAACTACTACAGTAATAAGAGTAGTAGAGTTCTCTGTGATAAAGCTCGTCCGGGGAAGGACTACCACCATACCTATTTCTGCCGCCAAGCAGTAATGCTCGCATTGCTGTGTTCCGGTGTGAAGGGTATGGTTTCCGGTGAAATTACTGGCACATGAGGCTTTCGATCTTAGCCTCAAAGGTAGCAACCTGCGAGTGATACCTCTGGTATTGCAAGCGTCCATAGGCTGCGGTAACCGCTTACCATCTTGTGGGCCGTACGCTTGGTTGCCACTTCAGTAGTATAAAAAAAAAAAAAAAAAAACACTCAACAGTCACTACAGTTTTGGCCTTACTATAGAATTTGCTGCATAGATCTGATTTCTACAAACAAGCAAACCAGCAAATAACACCCAACATTCACTACAGTCTTGGCCCTACTCTAGAATTTTCTGAATAGATCTGATTTTTACAAACAAGCAAACCAGCAAATAACACCCAACAGTCACTACAGTTTTGGCCCTACTCTAGAATTTGCTGCATAGATCTGATTTCTACAAACAAGCAAACCAGCAAATAACACCCAACAGTCACTACAGTCTTGGCCCTACTCTAGAATTTGCTGCATAGATCTGATTTCTACAAACAAGCAAACCAGCAAATAACACCCAACAGTCACTACAGTCTTGGCCCTACTCTAGAATTCGCTGCATAGAGGTACTAAATTAATTGAGACTGCAACTTCATCCTAGAAGCAAAAGGTTGCAATTTTCAGTTGTGGTTAAGAAACCAGGCACACACCACTGACATCGTCGTCATGATCAAATTAATAATATAAAATTATAAATTGTATGATAAGTAGTAAAGGGGCTAAAGAACTAGGTGACTTACCAGAACCTCCAGCTTCCTCCTCATTCTTCTTAGCTCTGAGACAGGGAGAGAGTGGTGTAGATGGCTCTAGTCTGGCTCTGTGGATGCCAGCCAACTTGTTTCCATACTGAGCCAACACATCCTGTACAAAGGAATAGTTTTTCTTGGATAATTGTAAAAAAGTTTTATTCATGTATTTGGATAGAAAAAACTAGTTATTTTTATTGCTGAGTACATCTCTGCTAATGGAAACAAATAAGAAAACTTATTAAACCTACTAATATTATAAGTGCGGAAGTCTGTGTATGTGTGTTTGTTACCACATATCTCCGTAATGACTTAACTAGCACTAATACTTACAAACTTTTGCATTTATAATTATTGTTTATATTTTTCTTCCTATTTTTTAAGGTATTATTTAATTTAAATATTACCTGCAAAGGTAGGCGTGACTCGCTGTACAAGGTGCTCACATTCTCATCATCAGATACTTCCTCAGGCTCTTCCATTTGCCCGGGAGGATTTGTTTCACCTGTAATAGCAACTTTCATTGACAAAGAACATATTGGTGAGTAACTCTAAGCATGACAAATGTGTATACACATTTGCCCACTTATTTATACAGAGCTGTAACTCTTTTAAAGTACACTTATACTTCTTATTCTAACATCAATAAATACATAATCAGAGTATTATGTTTTCAAAGTATGGCTAAGCACTAGGTAATGTTTATTGAGCACTCATTTGAAATGACTGCCTCTGCCTACACTTGTTGTGTGATGCCTATTAAAATTTAAAAGAAGCAGAAAAAAATCTTACCTGCTAGCTCTTTGAGATAATCCATAATCTCTGGTGTAGGGATTGTAGCATCAAATCCCATGAAAGCATCCTCCAGTGCCTTTGTCAAATCTCCACTTTTGTAAGCCTCTGTATCTTTGATGTAATTTGGCAATTTTTGTGATGTGTATAGAGCTACTTCAGCCCCTCCATGACCATCATAAACAGCAAAGAGAGCTGTGTTGGCATCATAATCAAGGATTGTATTGTGAGCATCCTAAAATAATAGCCTAGGATAAAATCTACATGAATTACCAGTAAGTAGTCACCAAAATGAGTCAATAGACAGCCCTTTTTATGTAAACTGTAAAGTTTTCATGTTTCTAAATTCTTTAAACCATTAAGAAAATGATAGATCTACTGATTGTTTGTGTCTTTAGATGGCTCAACTGTTTCATAATAATATTTTGTATATTTGTGATGTAATTATGTACATATTTTAATTTAAGTTTGTTAATAAATATGAATGTTATATGAAAAATATTTTAACCTTTGTTAACAGCTTTTATGCAAACAGTTTATAGCAGTAGGAATATATCCTATGCTTAAAAGCAACAAATTGTGGTATCCCATTTGATCACTTGTTCAATATTCAATAACAACCTGGTTAGAACTTCGCTGTAATGACAAGTCTTTAACATTTTCTTCAAAAATATTTTTTTGATTTGGTTAGAACAGTTAGTTGGTTAGAAATGAAACACAAATACATGACATGTATATTATATATTATACTATGTGATTGATCACTCAGAGCTCAGCGAAACGATTTTAGCTTACTTTCAAATACAGTAATTTTATTTACATTGAACGGCGTAAGTATACACAATACAAGTTATTATATTGGCCTCGCTGCACACCGCACTGTACATTCATGGTTGGCTGAATGTCCAGTGCGGTGTACATTGATGCTAAGGGTTTTCGGGTATCTTTTAGTCGAGAGCTATTCGTAGCTAAAACAAAGATCAAACACAGCATACATCTACAACTTTTTGATAGGCAGGGACTCGAAACTCACCTCTTGATTGGCACGCCATCCTTGCATGGAGCTCGCGCCGCACTCTAATTTGTCGTTAGCTTCATCGCTGGACACTTTCTCGGTAACAGGTTCAGATAAATAGGCCCCCATAATGCTAAGCTAAGTTCATGTAAACGTTATCTCATAGATTTATGACTTTGAGGCGCGAAATTGACAAGAAAACGGAGGCGGCACGAAAAGAAAAATCAGTCAAGTCAACCGCCCGCCGCACCGACCGCACCGTTCGTTTCGTTCGGAAACGCAGTGCTTACATTCTCTTGAGTTCGGAAGTAGGGTCAAGTTGAAGTAGGTGGCAGGATCGGTTTTAGAACGATGAAAACGGTAGTACAAAAACAATAAAATAGTAGTATTTCTAAGAAAACTGTAGTACACTTTATAAATTCACTAAGCGTACATACACTAGCATAGCCAATACTTTCTCTTTTTATTTGTTATCGGGTCGGGTCGCTCACGTGCAAGCTCCTCTCAGGCTACGGCGCGGCGCGGCGCACGCGGGCGATTTTAGTATTTTGGTTGTAGTGACATTTTTACACTTCGTCATAACTTTTGAATGGAATGTCTGATTTAAATAATTCAAACAGTTATTTGATTGCTGATTTTGCTAAATATTGTTATTACAAATTCACTTCAGATAAGTTTTGATTTTTTAAAAACCAACAACCGCCACGCGATGAATGAATGTATCGCGCAGACCGACCGCCTGAAATAATAAACTTACTTCCCGATACTACTTGTTACTCGGTTCTAAACTATCGAAAACTCAGACGAAACATTCAAGTCGGAAATTAAACGTAGTGCCAAAGATTATAATAACCGTAGTGCTTACATTCTCTTGGTCGTAAATAAAATAATAAACGTAACGTAGTGCTTAAACTCCCTCTGTCTGAAAGTGTGTAAAGTGTAAATTGGTTGGTTAATTTTGATTGAAAAATTGTATCGGGATATTTGCAACTGGTGTTTTATTCGTTTTATTTTAAATGGCGTAACACCTACATATAATGCATCGTTAAACTGTATTTATATAAAATTCAAATAATTTACATATACATAACATAATTGCTAAAATGTCGGGCGATCACAAAACATTGATAAAAGGGAGCCCGTCCCAGTACGTAAAGCTCAACGTGGGTGGAACTCTGTTCTACACAACTATAGGGACTCTCACAAAGAGTGATAACATGTTGCGTACTATGTTCAGCGGAAGAATGGAAGTGCTCACAGATGCCGAAGGTATGTACAATACATACATGATTTTATTGTGAAACCACCGAGAATAACGTTAAATAAATGTATCTCTTACTGTATTATAATCCTAGTGTGAGGGCTAGCAAAGCACCTATTACTTACTAACTAGAAAGTATATAAAATATGATATGATTTTGCATGAATTTATGTTTATTGAACTAGTGGTTAAGTAAATATTGTAACAATGTATTTCTTGGTTTCAAATAAATGAATTATGAATTATTATTGTGTACCTAATTATATATATTCTTTTAAGTAAGTAATATTTTCTTCTAATTGACAGGTTGGATTCTGATAGATAGGTGCGGAAAACATTTTGGCACAATTTTGAACTATCTTCGCGATGGGACTGTAGCCCTGCCGGACAGTTACCGCGAGATAATGGAGCTGCTTGCGGAGGCGAAGTACTTCTTGATTGAAGAGCTGACAGACTCATGTCAGCAGGCGCTAGCTAAGAAAGAACGGGATGCTGAGCCAATCTGTAGAGTTCCTTTGATAACATCACAAAAAGAGGAACAGCTGCTTATCATGTCTACATCTAAGGTATGATTCATTTAAACTGCATTAATTATCAGGGATTAAAATTAATAATGGTGTTCAATTGGTGTTAAAAAATACAGCATAATATGTTTTTTTTTCCAGCCTGTTGTAAAGCTTCTAATCAACCGACACAATAACAAATACTCATACACAATTGCATCAGATGACAATTTACTGAAGAATATAGAACTTTTTGACAAGCTCTCACTGAGATTCAGTGGCAGAGTGCTCTTCATAAAAGATGTCATTGGCTCCAATGAAATTTGCTGTTGGTCATTTTTTGGCCATGGCAAAAAGTGTGCTGAGGTCTGCTGCACATCAATTGTGTATGCCACTGACAAAAAACACACTAAGGTTGAGTTCCCTGAGGCAAGGATATATGAAGAAACTCTTGGGATTCTGCTGTATGAGAGCCGGAACGGCCCGGATCAGGACTTGATCCAGGCAACATCATCTCGAGGAGCTGTTGGTGGACTCTCTTGCACCTCTGATGAGGAGGAGGAGCGTGCTGGCCTCTCCCGCCTCCGTTCCAACAAGCAGAATAATCAATCTTAGCGGCTACAATCAGGCCTTGCGCGCCTGCGGAGTTCCAAGCGGACAAATGTCTGAAATCAGGCTAGAACCTTCAAGCTGCCAAGCTCCATGTAATATGATGAGCTGTGTCTATCTGTGACTTTCTGACTTCTGTGAGCTCTCTTTAGATGTTTATGACAATTGGGGAATGGTTGAGCATGTGGCATTTATGACTTGACATAACAAGTCGATCATCATGGACAAATTCTATTAGTAAATGTGTCTATATCTTTGTGTCTAGTGTGTTACATGGTGTATAGCTTTTTAATCAGTGTCTTGATTAATGCAGATCAAATTAAAACCCATAGGAGTAAAACAATATAAATGATCATAGTTCAAGAATAAAATTATCTATTTATATTCCAGAATAAAAAAATTATAGCAGACTAGAAGTTCGTCCCAGCTTCGCGCGGGTGCAATGAAACCGCGCCCAAGCGAAGCTGAGGCAGGTCGCTAGTAATAAATATAGCCTATGTTAATCAGAGATAATGTAGCATTCTAATGGTGAAATCGGACTAGTAAGTTTTGAGTTTGTTTATAACAAACAAACATACAAAAATACAAATCTTTTCTCTTTAGAATAATTAGTTTTTAAAACGCAAAACAGTGGTATTTGTGAATGGTTCATCTTGTACTGTCATTAATCAATAAAACATTGTTGAAGTGTTTGTAAGTTAACTAGAAGTATATAAGAAACTAAATTAATTATTGTCTGTATAAATTGATCTAACTGTGTGTAAATTGTGAATGTAGCTTGCATAATTAGATGTGTCAAGAGCAAGATTATTTCGGTCATTGATATTTTACATGACAATATTATGTATTAAAATGTACATACAGTTGACAAACCGTTAATTTGAAATGTAGGGTTTAGTAATTTGTTTATAGTAAGCTTTAATAAATACTGCTCCCCTGACACACAATATACATTATTATTAAGACTGCTCATGTGGTTTGCCAAATAGATGTTATTTCTAGTGCTATATTTTATGCTCAGATACTGCTATTTTTATGTTAATTATAGTTGTAGGTACTTACTTAGATAATCTAGCTACCTATCTAGCTACCTAGTGTATTTCGTTGTTTATTTATATCAAGAGTTTCATTTTTTTTCATTCAACTTGAATTTCTAAGAGACTTCATAGTGTAAATTACTGCACACTGCTACAATTTACATTAGTTTATTTTGAGTATTAGTAACTAGTTGTTTAACTAACTATTATCATGATGGAGTAAGTTTTGCTAGCATTTTGATTATCCTTGCTTTCATAAACGTATGTGAAATTATAGTAACAGAAACAAACTACTACCTGCACAGAAACAAAGTATTTTAGGACTCTTATTGGAGATTATTGAGGAGCACTTAAAAGAGGCTTAATAACTGTAACATTCACTGACTGGCATATTATTTTAACTTGCATTTGTAGAAGATGTCATGGATTTTTATCTTTGCTCTTTGGTCACATTCCCAGGTGTTCCAGGGGTCTGATGTTTATGTTATTCACAGAACACTTCCATACAGTTATTTCAGCTGTGAACGAACAGTCAAGATTCAAATAAAAAATAGGTAATAGTAAAATTATATTTTTTATTAGAAGTCTTTTTTTTTTATTTTAACATGAATGTAAATAAGTAGGTACCTACCTATTTTTCGTTTTTGTGTTCCATAACATGGATCTTAAGTTGCAGCTTTGTGTTTTATCATGGTTCATGCTTCGAGGATATAAACAGATTATTCTCAACGTCTTTGGGTTCATGAGACAAATTAGGTTCAACCGAGATTTAGCTGCTTAATAGATTATTAAATAATATAATAAGTATCTGTTTAATTCAAAATTAAGTTAACCTATCTATTTGTACTTAGGTACTTACTTAAAATAAAAATGATCAAAGTTGTTATAGAAAATGAGTAAAAAGTACCTACCTTAGAATATTATAAATAATAACATCTAGGTATTTTAGCTAAATTAATAAGGGACTTAGCTATGTCGCACAGTGTATTATGACGAAAACCATATCTAAATATGTTACAGTCCCCATTAATAGATTATTGACAATGGGGAAAACGGGAATGTTTTTTTAATAATTTTATTAAAATCCCACTTTCCCCATTAACGGAAAATAATATAAATATATTTCATCGGGAATACACATAATAATTACTTAGTATGAATGTAACTCTAAAGCCACTGTGTTATAGTTAGGTATAAAATAAATTATTCTCACTGTTTATCTGTCACATTGTTTATTTTATGTAGGTAGTATTAAAAAGGAATAAAATAAAAATACAAGGTCGTAGATTCGATTCGAATACCTACTGTGCATAATTTTAAATTTTTCGTTTTGAAAACAAAAACATCAATAAAGTAGGTATTAACACAGTACCTACACTGATATTATATTATGTGTTCTTGCTCAGTTATTAGCCAGCGGTACCTATGAAGTTTGGTGTTTACTGCCTAGCACTTCGAAAATTCTTAATGTCTTTGCCTAGCATCAACGGTGAGTTGTGCAATTACCGTAGACTGCATGCAGATCACAAAAGTACTTTTATTATTCTGCAGACATGCTCTTATTAGACAACAGTTTTATTCATGAGTTTCTTTAAATAAATTCCATATAACTGTTTTTTTTTTATACAACAGAAGTGGCAACCAAGCGTACGGCCCGCAAGATGGTAAGCGGTTACCGTAGCCTATAGACGCTTGCAATTACAGAGGTATCACTTGCGGGTTGCCACCTTGAGGCACAGTTCAAAAGCCTCATGTGCCAGCAATTTCACCGGAAACCATACCCTTCTGTGTTGTCTGAAGTACTCATGCTAGTTGGGCAGTTTGTGTAATTAAAAAATAACTTGCACCTTTTGCATATAGTATTACTTATGTCATTTGTGGTTTGGCCTAGTTTTCATTACCTATACACCTGCTGCCCAGACATTTTAACTAACAAAACGGTTTTTTTTATTATTATTTATTAGGTTACTACAATAATTAATTCGATTTTAAAAATGAATGATATGAATGATATAAATAAGTACCACTACATAAGCATGATATTGCTATGACTAGAAAAAAACGGATAGTTAGCAAGATTTTAGGTAATTCATAGGTACATTTATTATCCTACGGTTCTAAGGTTCTCCTTATAACATTCTAAACTACACAATGGTACGCCAGTTTTAGAACAGTTATATATTTTCTTCTTAACACACCCATTTACACCACATATAATAGGTTCTGGGTATTCTCTTGGTGGTTGTGCTTTTAGTGGGTACTCTACTCCAGGCGGTAAAGTTAATGTTGTTTCGTTCATATTCATCTTGTATATAATCCTCTGTTCATTTCCTCGCTGAGGTTTTGTTTTTTGAGTATTTTTCAAGATTTTAGATTCCTGTTTCTTCAGTAGTCTTTCCATTGTTTTCTGTTTATCTTTTTCACGCTTTTCATCAGCCATTTGCTTGCGTTTTAGAGACTTGATAGCAGCTTTTTGTATAGCTTCTGCTGTCATCACTTTTTCCTTGTAGCCAGAAGGCAGAGCCATGAGCACTTCACTGCCTGGAGCTGGTTCTTTATCAGTTCCTCTTTCGTACATAGCTCGCTGTCTTGCTGTCATCATTTTAGGATCCTTTGGTTTTATTTTTTTCAATTCTTCATCTACCTGTAATCATATTAGATAAGATAATTTAGTTCCATTGGTAAATAAAGAAGTTAATAAGTCAGAATGAAACAATAGATTTTAAAATTTTGTCTAGAATTGCAAGCAATAATTTGTTCAAGATTAAACCTAAACAAAAATAGCTAATGAATGAACTTACTTCTTCTAGTTTTCCAGATTTTATGGCATCCAACCATCTTTCCTCCTCACTGGAAGTACCGCTGTCGCGCCCTCTCTTCCTTTTCTTGGAAGGTTTAGGCGGAGTACTGGATGTGGAGCCTGGAATAGACCTTCTGGAATCTGAAGATGACTTCATGGTCTGAGCCTTGAGGAGTTCAGCAGCCGAAGCACCGGGCAACTCTCCTCCTTTGGTCTTTATTTTGGGAGCAGTCTCCACACCGTCCTCTTGAGACACGTCTATTGAAGTGTCACTTTCGAACTCATTCTCGTGGTTGTCATTTTTTTGCTTCTTGTGTTTGTGTTTCTTATTCTTCTTAGGCGCGGCATCTGCAATAGGAATATTTATCAAATAAAGATTTGAGACAGACGAGCCTATCTAGCACGACTCGAACTTCGTTAGATAAAATATTTACGTACCAATAACAATTTCATCCTCTGTGGTGCTCGGTTCTCGCAACCTGCGTACCATTTTGCTTTATTATTTCTCAATACTTGTAAAACAGAAAAGATAGAGAACTGCGTTATTCACAAAACAAAATATCGATCGATCAAGTCTGCCTACCTGGCGCGCCGCCCCCCAAGAGAATGTAAGCACTACGTTTATTTAGCCGCCCCCAAACGTAGTGCTATATTCTATATTCTTTGCATTATTCTCTCTGGCCGCCGCCCCCACCCCACGCCCCTGCCACCACGCCAGGCAGCGGTAACCAATAATGCCTGACATAATAATTAATTACATAGTCTGACCAAAATGAGTAGAAAATAAATGAGGGCGCCACTATCGTTTACATTTACATAGTATCACCATGTATACACTACAATGAATACCGACAGTCGAAATATAACGGATCCACTAGATCCACTAGATCATCACATATATATCAGTCATCTAGTACCCATAATACAGCTCTGTTTAACAGCAACTTACTTTGGGGCTAGATGATGCTGTGTGGATTGTCTAGCATTATTATTTTTATTATCAACTGTATAAAAATAGTGAATTTTCTGCCTGATTGCACTTATATCAAAATCATCCAGCACTTTCTACGGTAGACCTTTTCTATGTTTTGCAGGTGTTCCAAACTTTCCTCCTTTTTAGTTCCCTCATCAACAATTCTCCTTACAGTAGTCTGAGATTTAAGATTCTGAGTACAAACAGGTACAGAATTATTAATTTATATAATCGAAACTAATAACGAATCGAGCGCAGAACATAATTATCACACTTTACACTCATCACATAATATAATAATGTGAATGTTTAAATGTTTCTTCATAAAGAACTCGACAATGACTAAACTGATTTCGCTGAAATTTAAAACATAGTGAATGACCGGGAATAAGACTTAATTTATGCTACTTCTTATCCTGGAAAAAGGTGCGGTAACCGAGTTCCACGTGAATTAAGTTGCGGACAACAGCTAGTACAATAAATTTTACTATAAAAATAATAAAAACTTAAAAAAAACGAAGGAACTTCGTGTCTGTCGTGATCTCACTTTCGTGATATTAAATGCCAGTATAAATTCCTAACTTTAGAACTTATTGTCGATACTGGTATACTGAGTCCAGCCGCGAAATGGTTAGTTTTGAAAAAGAATACCTTTCTTAATGGCAACTCTCGATTGCAATGTTTGAACTAGTAACTACGTGTACTGTAGCTACGTGCACTGTAGCTCCTGTGTACATACACAGGAGCTACAGTGGTAAGGAAATATCATGCTGTGCTTTCCCGGGCGTAAAGTTTTGGTAAAGCCAAATCCATTACCTACCTTTAGAATATTGCACACCATGCATTGTAGCATATTTTGTAGCAATATGAACTCTTGCATAGTCTGTATAGTTTGTAATTAATTATTATGTTGTACATTAACCGGACCCCGATCATGCCAACCAACCAAACTGAAGAATCATAAAGATGGAATACTGGGGCTAGGCAAGGCGGAGTTGCCAGTTAAATGTTTAGCTAAGTTGCCAGTTTGCCTGTGCAATGTTACCCCTCTTTGAAGATTTTTTTTACAACTAAAGTGGCAACCAAGCTTACGGCCCACAAGATGGTAAGCGGTTACCGCAGCCTATGGACGCTTGCAATACCAGAGGTATCACTTATGAGTTGCTGCCACCCTGAGACGTAGATCGAAAGTCTCATGTGCCTGTAATTTCACCGGAAACCATACCCTTCGGACCGAACCACAGCAATGCAAATTACTGCTCGATGGCAGAAATAGGTATGGTGGTAGTCCTCCCTCGGAGGAACTCTTATCACAAAGAACTCTACTAATCTCATGGGCGCCGCCAGAATTTATTTGAGGGGGGTGCATATATCGATTTACGTTATATTAAATAGTTTTTTTTTTTAGATAGAATTACACAATATGTAAACTCACGGGTAGATTCAGGCTTTGGGGGTGGGGGAGGATGGGGGGGGGGGGGGTCACATAGTTAAAAGTCCTGCCACGCATTAGATGTCTTAATTTTTTTATATGTCAGCAAGTGACAAAAAAATCTAGACACCCGCCTGATGTTAAGCACCACGCCTGACTATAACAGATGCAGTGCCACCCAAAGCTAAAAGTTTTAATGTGTTGGCGTGGGTTACCTAATTGATTTAGCGAAAATTGAAATACAGAATTTTAAAATACAGAAAATGTTTGACAGAATTTTGATTTTCGTAATACAGGAAATACTAATTCCATATACTTCAAAATCTAAATTTTTGTTAGGTTTTTTTTCCAAAAATCAGATGTGGTTTATATACCTACATCAAAACATTTTACAGAAGTTTTAAAATCCAGGCAATTTTATTTACCGCGTGTTTGTTTCCCTTACAGTTTATTATCCAGAAATTCATCAATCATTGTTCCTACCTCTATTTTTTTTATTGTTCCTACCTACTAGTAGTGCCATCTAGACATTATTGTTAGCGGTACGAATGGAGTGGGTAAATAATTAAATATCAAGTTTTTGTTTCATATTTGCTAACCTACCCACAATTATTTATTTTCTGTGATTGTATTGTTCACGGGAGTTGTACGTTATTTTACCTAACCAAATGATTTCGATTTGGGCGGATAAGTAACTGCACTAAAGATTTCTGGCGCTTCGGTTTGAGGTCACTACTCAAACCTAACCTAACCAACCGATTTCGATCTGGGTGGATAAGTAACTGCACTCAAGATTTCTGGCTTCGTTCGAGGCTTTGTTCAAGGTCACTAGGTACCTACTCAAACCTAACCTAACCAACTGATTTTGTTGAAATGTTTAACAAGTTATAGATGAATTAACGCCAGTTCCAATGCATCCTAATCACACTTTTCACAGCCCAGGGAAGTCATTAGATACCTGCTCCCAACATTCTACCTTGGATCCACCCTTGTGTAAACTGGTGGTAATTCTGTTCTTTCACTAAATAAATATTACAAATTTTAGTTTAGAAAACCGTAAAAGTAAGTTGTTACACATTTTTTATTTACATTTTTATTTTATACACCCTATGTTTTTATTTTAAAATAAATATTTATTTGATCATCACGTGCCTTTATTTTTCTAATAAATAGTTTGATATATTTATAAACGGTTTTTGATTAATAAAAAACTTATACATTTATAATTATCACAGTCTAGTGTCACTTTACTGCGGCGTCTCACAGACCCATGGTAGGTGGTTAATGGTTAACTATAATTTATAAAAAAAAATCTTTCCTGACAGGGGGTGCAATTTCGTGACCATTAATTTTTTGGACCATTATTAGCAACATCGAACTTTAGTTTTTATTTTAACTGTATACTTATGTTAATAAAATAAAACATTTATTTTTTTTGCTGACAGGGGATGAATGCAACTTCGTTACACCGAACTAATAATGGTCTAGTTAAATTCATATTTTAGACGCCTTCAGTTTTCTTTGAAAAGTAACCAAATATTAATAAAATCAGGGGGGGGGGGGGAGGGTGCAAGTGTACCCCCTTGCACCCTTCTGCCGGCGCTCATGACTACTTTTAGAAATAAAATAATATATTGATTTTTGATTTCTCCGCCAGTTATTGGCGTTACAAACAAACATACAAAAAAACATACCTACCTGTCGAACTGATATTATGATAACCTCTTTGTATTTTGAAGTCGGTTAGAAACTGTCGAGTAGGCATGTAACAATCACCGTTGAACGTTGAACGTTTCACGACTGAAAATCATTAATTAACTTTTAGAACGCCCCTGAACAAACAAGTGTAAACAAATCCGAGATCCCACTAAGAAAAAAACTGAACCAAAATGCTAAAAACACCCCATCTACCAATAATTGAACCCTTCGCACCATCATCGATTCTAAATGATTATGTAAATGTTAACATAACGATGGAAATGTTAACAAACGCTATACAAACTGGATTCTGCTGTTCAATAATAGTGCTGAATTTCCGACAGATTGTTTTTATACCTAAATAAAGTGGTGTGCATAGTCTGTGGTGTAAGTAGTTGAATGGCATAGCTTAAGTATCTTAGCCGGGCACCGTTAATCAAATAGTTAACTTCGTTAATCGTTAATCCGCTACCAAAAAAGTTAGCTTCGTTAAACGTTAAAGCGTTACATTTCGGAATAATTAACGCAAGTTAACGGTAATCGTTAATCCGTTAATATGTGTAAAATTGCATCTTTATGTCGTCTATAATATTCTTTATAATAATATCGTTTATAATATTCTTTATAACTAAATTACACTGCACTCTTTAACAAACAAACAAAACACTCGTCACTCCAAGCACCGGCGCTAAGTAATGAAATGATCGAACTTCGCAGTTTTTTTTCTCACTCGCACGCGCCGGCAAAATAAATGTAGTTTTCTTTTTGTTTCACTCGCTGCCACGCGCCGCCCGGCACTTGTCGGTGCCGTGCGGTTACTATTAGGTAGTACCTACCTACCATGTAGTGCATTTTTTTATTGATGTGTGGAACCTGTTCCTAAGTTTGTCAGGTTGATAATGAATGACCCTGTATATTTTACATGGCAGGTACAAACCATACTAAGTAGGTAGGTACCTTACCTACCTAGATATATCTCTTGGAGAATTGCAACCTAAAGTGTATACCTACTAAAATGTTACTTACAACCATTATTTACCAACTTTCCTTGGTTACCAATTATACCAAGTCCTTATTGAGGCTTGACGCTGGCACGCAATACAAAAAAATACATTCAGTCTGATTTCCCAAGTAGGTAGGTAAGGTAGGTAGGTACCTATAAAAAGAGAAGGGGAGATTAATTAATATTGATTTAGGGCCGAACCGAAACACAAAACCGCGATGAGACTTCATCGTTTCACTTCATTTTTTGTACACGAGTAATTTAACTTAACAAGCTTCATCATATCAACCAATAGAAGAGGCATCCGCATCCCCCAAAGAGCGCCATGACGACCGATCTTGAGCCTTCACCATCCACCAATTTCTTGGGGATGGTCTCTTTCACCGTAGGTACCTACCGGTTCTTATTGGGGCGGTTTACCATAATCACTACTCTTGACAGGCGGATTGGTGATCGCAGTATCGATCCTCAGAAGAATGCTGCTACCTTTTCTTTTTTTTCCCCATAGTCCCCTTTTTAGCCTCTTATTTATCCTAATTATTTTACAGCTATTGAACAATTTTATTTATTTTATTTCATTTATTGAAACAAACAGATAACTTTCACACGGTTTTAGCTATTACTCTGATATTGTGTCACAAATCCATAACTAGTTACGTGATTGTGTTAAAGTTAATTAACTGTGCCAATAATCGAATTGCGTCCAGTTGATACGGTGTATGGTGACGCCACTCGACCGTGTAAATCGTAATCCACTCAACTAGCCTGGTTTTGACGGGTTGTTCTGTATAATTTGACCATTGTTTACCGACACATTAACCGCCGGTTAATGTTTGCAGTCTGTTAAAAATAATCGGGCCTAAAGCCTAAAGTCAGTTGATTCATTTGACATACTCAATGTTGTGGCGGCTTAAATACTCAAAAGTGCCAGTTGGGACACTGTGTCCAATAAATTTTGTCCGAATCGACAGCAAGTCATTTATTTTGGACCTAAATTCAGTCAAATTAAAGATGGGAAATATTTGGTCCCATCTTTAGTTTGACTAATCATGGTCATAGTCGTAGTTATCGAGAGCACTGGTGGTCTAGTGGTAGTGACCCCGTCTTCCAATCCTAAGATCGTGGGTTCGACCCGGTCGTACATTAGAAGGCTGTCATGATGAGTCATACATAGTTATAGTTATAAAACAACACTCATAGAGTCGCATACTGGGCTCTAACTGCTAAACCCCCACACCAAAGGCTCACACTTGGATTTCGTAGGCATCTTGTGGCGTCGTCGAAGGCAGTGGGCATCATAAACTACGAGTACCATACGAGTAGTTACCTACTTACCACAAGTCCACAACACTCACATCCGGAACAGAAAAGTAACTGTCATGCAGACTATTTTTCCCGCAGAGGAATTTCAGCGTCGCGTCGATCGTAGCGTAGCCTTCAGCCAGCAACGCCGCCCTGACCGCTAAGCCCCTATTTTAAATACCAGTTCGTTTCTTGGATGCGTGTTGTTATTCTAAGCTTGGATGTAATAACTTAGGTAAGTAGGTACCTACTGCGGATTTTACTGGCTCAAAAAGAATTTGATCACTAACATAAGTAAATATCTGAGTGTAGAAAAAATTGTGCAAACTCTGCTATTTATGGTACCTTCCATATATTTTTAGAACCCTTCTGTTGTTAATGTATCATGGCAACTCGTAACTGCTTAATTACTCCCTCCTCCCCAATAGGAAGGATGTTTATGCTTCCTGGCAACATTGAGGTTACATGTTAAATTAATATAGGGCACCCTTGTAGGTTGTAGTAGGACTTGTAAGCAAAGAAATAGACCCGCAGTACCTACTGCGGGTCTATTTCTGTATCTACTCGCAAGGAGTGTTACGTTTTCGGGGAGTCGCCAGTTTGTGGTTTTTGCGGCTCAACCAATTTGGATGAAACTTGGAACAGTTGTAGTTATAGACCTTGGGTAGCATATCTATAGGCTATGTAGGTACAATCAAATATATAAAATGTTGTAATTAACTACCTATACCGTACCGTATTTTTTATAAAACTTCCATTACCTAACTACCATTTTGCAATTTTCTACGATGACCTTTTCGATAAGCTAATTGGAAGCAAGTGAGCAGGTACGAACTAAATTGACTCGGTGGCGTGGTACGTGAGTGCCAGGGGTCGCGGGTTCAATTCCTGCTGCAGAACAAATGACTTTACTCACCTATTTACGGAAATGCGATCTGTGGCGAAAGCTTATAATTTTTACGGGGACCAATATATACCAAATAATTTTTTCAACCATCAGGAACGTTTTTCCATCCTCTTCCCGCTCGCTCAATTGATTTCGCCCCGTTAGGTTCTCTCCCCTAATTACCATTCTGAGCCAATAATGAATAATTAATATTAAAAGATTGGGTTTCATATTTAACAGTCGTTTACGGAAAATTCGTTCAAGGGCTATTCGAGTGAAATTACTGCGGAATTTTCCAATGGTTTGTTTTCTCAAGTGGTTTGGAAATACCTTCTCACGATTTGTTTTCGAGGAGTGATACGGGCGGGGGCATGGGCAAGGCCAAGACGTGTGAAGGCGTGTTGACTTTGTGCCTCATTTTTTGACCCACTGACTGTCCTGTTTTGAAATATTTTCGTTGACGTTGTGACCCACATAATTGGGGCGAATGTTACCTAATGGGAGGGTGGTATCTACTGTATCTACTAACCTCTTTTTCTTTCCTTTTGTCTCAGTTTTAGAATACTTATCACCCTACTTATTTAAAAGTAAGCATATAAGATACTGTAGCACACAGCCAGCAAATATTGACAGAAATGTATTTACCTTCGCCCCCTTTTGTTCTTATTACACTCAATTTATATTCAAAGAGATTGGGGAGTATGTTATCTCATGACTACCTAGGTACGGGCACGTAGCTATGCAAATTACATTTCATAAAATGGAGGGTACAAAATTAAGCAGATTGAAGATTTCCGACAAAGTTGAAGCTCCTCTCGTGTTAGGAACTAACGAAGTTTCTCCGAATTTGAGAGATGTAAAACAAACTTAAATTCAATTCGCTCTTATTTTACGCAAAGGTTCAAAATTACAGTAGACAGAGTTTTGAACGGCTTGGTCCCAAAATCTTCTTGAACCATACTTATAACAAGAATTATGTTAGCTGCAACTCTCAATTATTTTGTTTCCGTTTATGTTTATAAATGCTATCAATACGAAAGACTACGCAGGTACCCCAATCAAACATTTTTATTTGAATTAAATTCAAGATAGTAAACTTTGAACTCCTATTTTGATTTACATCAAACTTTTCCTTTTTTTTAAATAGAGATAAATGAAATTTGTTGGGAAGATTGATACTAATACGTTTTTTGAGAATTGTCAAATTTTCCACTGGCAGGGAGGGGATTATGCCAAAATACGAATACGAATCGTAATACGAACTAAAACAAATAAAAGCTTCTTTGTTTTAGTTGGAAGCTTTTCTTTGGTTGTATTTTTGCATCCAAAAGTTTTCGTTCCAGACTTCTGTAATTTTAGACTAATGAAAAATACTAAATTAAAGTTAGTTTTTCATTCAGTGCATTTTAAAACTTAGGTAAGTAGTTACCTACACTCTCACTTTTATGAAAACTAATTAATTGGACTGTTAAAACGACGATTTCATTAGTAAAGTAAGATTTTTAATAATGTACTTCATTGTCTTAGTTTAACTAGTTTAATTAGTTTAACTACGAATAACAGAAGTACCTAATTATTAAACTTTTATTTTTTGTGAGAACATTACCTTTTGCTTTAAAAACAATTGAATTTACCTAATCGAAATAATATATAAAACAATCGAATTACTGACTGACTGACAATCAACGTAAAGACAAAACGGTAAGAGATTCGATTAGAGATTCGATTTATTTTGTGTCTGCGAGAATTTTTTAAACAAAGCTTGTAAAAAACCAGCGCAAACAAAGCCGCAGGGCATTTCACTAGTCTAACCATACCAGCTGCTGTTGCTTTAGTACTCGTAACTTTAGATATTTACCCTCCGTTCAATTCAAGCGGAAACCACCAGTCCCTAGGGCCCTTGAGTTGGGAAAAAACTCATAAAGTCCTGTCATATTTAGCTACTAAATCAGAAATAGTGTTGCCTTATATATCACTGTGTCTAAAAGCCTGTTTGCCGCAAGTATTACCCGCGGGCACCAGTTGGCAGCTTTCTCTAAACAAATTCCCCGCGTTCAGAAGTTCTGGCAATTTAACTTTTACGCTGCGACAACTCCGTCTTTGTCCCGGATTATTCGATTAGCTAACGCAGAAAGATATTTTTCTATGACAATTTCATTACAGGCTTTGGAACCCGTAGTAAGTATATAATTGGAGTGGGGTAGAGCACTTGGCGATGACGGCCGATGGAGTAGGCCAGCTAATGCTAGGCGAATAGTATTGGAAATTGGAACTAATGTCGCTAACGCATAAAGCTGCACAGAACATATAAAATTATAAAAAAAAAATGAATAACCGTTTTCAAAATTTAAAATGCAGCTGAAATATAAAAAAAAAATATTAGAATTCTAAATTGTGTTAATTTAGAATGTGGTAATGTGGTTGGTTGGAACCAAAGTTTTCAAAGGCATGTATAATCAAAGGTGGGAGCCACACTGATTTTCACTTCCTATTGAGGGAGCTAAGATTTGGTTACAATGCCTGGCTAAATTCCCACCAAGACTGACTAAGTGAAACTTTTATTTTTTGTCACTGTGTTGTCGTGTTGTCACTGTGTTGTCGTGTTGTCACTGTGTTGTCGTCGTAGCATACTAGCTACGACGTACGTCGTCGCTAGTATGCTACGCTAGTAGCCACGGAGATTTTCCGGCGTTTAAGTAAGATTAAAAAACAAACATTATGCCCAAACCCCCATTTCAACCGAGTAGGGAGTGGTTTTTTTTCCCCTATTAAGTACTTATTTTTTTAGTTAGATTAGTTAGTTTTAGTTAGGCATACTATAATCATCATCATCATAACAGCTTTCTAATGTTCCCAGTCCCACTGCTGTGACACTGGCCTACTTTGAAGCGAGAGTGGTTAGGTCATAATCCACCAAATGGGGATCAATTCGGATCGGTGGATGGCACCATGTCTTTAAATTTTTTTGATCTTGGACATGCTGCTTTCCTCACGATGTTTTCCTTTGCTGTGAGAGCACTGGCATTACGCACATACATTTTTCGGCTAGAAAAATCCATTGGTGCACGACCGGATTCGAACCCACTACCTTAAGATCAGAAGGCAGGGCAGCTCTAACATAAGGTGTAAAAAGACGATTACCAAAAACGAAAGTGGGTGGTACTGCACCCTAAAACCCAACCAAAAAAAATAAGTCATCCGAATAAAAAAATATATTTTTTTCTATAGACATCATGAATCATGCCCTGTCATGTATAACCTATACAGTCGTATCCAAAAGGTTTAAATCGACATCCTCAACTTCTGAGTAGAACAAAGTTTCAGCTCTATCAGTTGTCTGAAAGTTGAAACTTCGAAACAGTCCGCGATTCTAAAACTACCTGCAATAAACTCACACTTCTGCCCTACACGGCCAATTAGAATAGACCCGTCACGTTTATTTTCCGCCACCAACAGTCTGGATCGCTTTAGGTCTATTTATGCTGGGCGAATAGCGCAGGTTTTTGTATGCTGGGCGTATAGAAAGTTTTTAAACTGAAACTAGAGCATCGCTTCGAGGCTCAGACTTCAATTTTTAACAGCTGACCACAGTAAGATCGACTCAAGGGCTGCTATTGTGTTAAATAGTGCCTACCTATTAGATGTTTGTTTAATAAACGATTAAGGTGGTTTCATCAATTAAGATTTTTAAATACATACTTATAATACTTTAAGATTTGTACATCTGAATACCCCAAGGTACCATGCTCTACCACTTTTTTAATGTTGATTTGTTTAAGGCACACAGATAGGTATTTAGACTCGAAGAAATCAAAAAATCGTTACACGTGGATAACCAATTTCGACCTTTCAGAAACTTGAAAGGAGGAAAGATTATGGCAACACGAAATATAGAATATCAAAGAAGAACCCCAAACTGCTTAAATATCTCTGAAGCTACATTATAATCTCATGTACACTGGTGGTGTTTTTGAGTTTTTTGGCAGGTCGGTACGACCATAAACCTGTGTTAATTTCAAGACTGGTCTTAATTACCGTGCGACACGACTTCAGCGGGTATAGTCGTGTCGTGGACCGCTGTTTTTTTAAATTTGAACTCTAGTTATTATGATTTGACCTAAACAATCCTCGGTTTGATGCTCGATAGCAAACTGCCTCACAAAAAACTCGCAATACGGCCTCTGTTACTTTCCTGCCTATTGTTATTTATCCTAAAACCTACACCTACTTCTAGACAACTACTCAAAATTAGTTATTTTCTGATAATGGTCTTTGTAGATTTTTGAGCTCTACATTTTTTAAATAATTCAGCGCCCATGCTCTTGTGTACAAAAAGATCTTCAAAAATGCTTCACAAAAATACCTCTTTTACTCAAGAATATCACGTTACAAACGTTTACCCAGCTCAAATTGGAAATTTTTAGAGTTCCGTACCTCAAAGTATGTGAGCTTACAAAATAAACCTTTTAACTTAATGTGAAGTTAGCAGGAAAAAACAGCGTAAACTCAATATTGGGAGCTAACAATTTCAAAATAATTTATAATGTAAAGTTGGGTTACTCCCGATGACCCCACAATTCATCCCCACTGGGGACTAGCGGGAAGTTTTTTCCCGTTCGCCCCCATCGGGGTCAATGGGAAGTTTTTTAGTAGTGCTTGTCCCCGAGGGGCTAACGGGAAGTTATAGTAGCGTACGCCCCTTCTAAAAAAATTTAATACATCCAGCTGAGTCTATCTTCTACAATCTACAACATGGAACCCTCAGGGTGCGAGTATCGCTGGTACTTGTCCAATTTTATTTATATTCATAATCAGGCTTCGGCTGGGGTCAGTGGATGTACTTAAACCCGAGCTCGGATAATCCCGTCAAAGGAATTCCTGTTTCAAGACATACATAATGTCCTATTTATCCATAGAATATGTATATAGTTAGTAAGTCTACACAGTTTTCTACTCTAGTAAGGTATAAAACAATAACGTTGAAAACCCTTTGTTTTATTTTCTGGCGAAAGTGTAAATTATGAGAGGTAAAATAGCATAAAATAATGAATTGATTACAAAACTCGTTGTTTCATATTGAGTCTGCGGTGTGGTGAAGACTAAATTAATCTACAATACAAACAATTCAAGGATTTATGTAGCCCAGATTTAACGTTTTGAACTTTGCGTCGGACTGAAACACCAGCAAATTAATATAAGCAGAATTTATGTTACCTACAATCTGAAATTACCACAAGCAAGAAGAGTAGAGCGACCATAGCGAAATGAGGATATTCATAAAAAGAAAAAAAAAAATACAAGCGTCTACCCGCGGCTTCATTTGCGTGGTAGGTATCCAAAGAAGACAAAAAGAAGAGGAAAAAACTTCTAATATGCTATACCAGACAATATCCAAACTATTTTCTCATTTTAGGCCTCCTGACTAGCAGTGGACGTCTTTAGGCTGTTATGATAATGAGTTTATGGTGATGATTGTTTTTTATGTGATGAAACACTGATGACTTACTTACTTTATGTGATTACATTTTATTTATTAGCGTAAAAATAGGCAGTTCACCTCCAGTTACACATTGGAGACTAAATGTATTATGGAATTAAACCTGACAATAAATACATTTGTTATAAAAGTCAATTTATTAATATATGCATTTTAGTAGCTTATAGGATAGGATCTACTTCAGCAGACTTCTGCCAGCTATAGATAAAATGACTTCTACGTTCCGACACAAAAACTGTTATCCAATTTCTTTTACCGCGCAATCTATGAAGTAACCAAAAATAAATAACGCAACGTCTGTCGCTTCAAAAACTCCATGTGGTTTAAAACTCGTGAAAAATTCCCGCATACATGAAACTGAACGGCTAGACACAATTCCAGTGACGTTATCGTATTTTCCTCCCTATCGGAGTGAAAATAAGTAAACTATAGGTTGTGTGGTGCATTAAGACTTTGGGTGCATAACATAAAATATAAATAAAATAAGCATACATGTTGGATATTCTATGCATGCTGTATGTAATCATTATAATTATTCAATTATTGTGAGTATTCAGACACCAATTACAAACAAAATTCTTACCTTATTATAGCTAGTAAAATGATATAATGAATTTTTCTATTTGAAAAATGTATTTGCGCATTAGCACGTGCTTAAAACGGTGAAGGAAAACATCGTGATAAAACCCGTGGCTTAGCACATCCACACGCATTGACTATGTGTTTCCTGTGGCTGGTCAAGTTGAGGATGACTTCAAATACCTGGGGCCCAACCATGAACTCTTATAGCGATTCAAATGAAGAACTAAACTAAATTGTCAAAAAAATGTGTACCATGCATGACATCAATTAGACAATCATGTCATGGTAAAAAATTTTTGACAATATAGTTCAGGTCTTCATTTAAATCGCTATAAGAGTTCATGGTTGGGCCCCAGTATCTAGTGTGGGCAACAAGAATTAAACAAGGCTTTTACCATCTGTTGAAGACGATTAATTAAATATTATAATATTATTAAATTAAATTAAATACAGCATCTATTAACTTGCCAATAGATGTTGTATCATCATCTTCATCTGTTGAAGATGATATCATCATAATCATCTTCAACAGATGGTAAAAGCCTTGTTTAATCTTGCTTTATTTTTAATATTTTGTAGGTAATGTAATTAGGTATTTGTTATTGTTATTATTTGTTAATATAAATATTATCTTGGTTGATATTCCCGAGTTATTTTTTTTTAATCAATAATCTGTGGTAAATACTCGAAACACTCGTTAGACTAGTTACTGATATGCGGAAACGTAAATAGTCTGTAGTTATTATCTTTCGATTTATTAATATTACTTGTACTCATGACGAAAGCAAAATAATGTAACATACTGATTCCAAGTTAACTTATTGCTTTATTCCGACGAACTACAAAACATAGCTTGCTTTTATTGTAGCTCTGAGCTGGATATGCTCTTCCGCCCCCACCCTGTGGTAAAGGAAACTCGTTTTATTCTCATACTCTATACGTGATTGGCGGACACTGAATTTTTATTGCGTTTGCGGATGTCGCTTTGTCCTTGCAGTATTATGAAAGTACCTATTTTGTTTTACGATCTGAAATGGTTACTATGATGTATTGGACACTACACCGTGCCTGTTCTGACCTAAGCGAAATACCTGGATATGTGGATTTTTGGGTGAGGGACAATGCTTTATTTTGTATTATTACATTCATCATGGTGGTAGGATTCTTCAGCAAGAGTCCGTCTTGGTGGGTACCACCGCAGTGTCAGATATTCTGCCTCCAAGCAGTAGTGTGCAAGCATTACTGTGTTTAGGTTTGAAGGGCACTGTAGCAAGTGAAATTACTGGGCGAAAGAGACTTAACAACAATGTCTCGGAGTAATAAGCGCAGTGCAGTGCCACGCAAACACTTGAAAACTTTAAGCTTTGGGTGGCACTGCATCTGTAATAATCAGGCGTGGTGCTTAACATCAGGTTTGCGCTTGATTGTCTTGTCACATGCTGACATAAAAAAAAAATGATATCATATCAGAAAATAGACGTTCAACGTTGGACATAGGCCTCCCCCAAGGAGTGCCATAAAAACCGATCTCGAGCCTTTCATCCACCGTCTTCCTGCAACCGCTTTAATGTCATCGGGGTCCAGCGAGTTCGGGGCCATCTTATAGTTTGTTTTCCAGTTCTCGGTCGCCGTTAGAGAACCTTTATTTCCTAGTGGTTATTGGTTCTGCAAGCTATAATATGGCCTGCCCAATGCCACTTCATTTTGCTTATTCGTTCCCTGCCGATGTAGTTGCCACTATGCTTTTACGGTATGGGCGTGTTGGAACTGGCGTAAATTTACCATGCTTGTAAAATCTTTCGGATTGATCCTTGTGATTTTATTAAGTAAAACTTTTTTGACTGCGACTTTGACCACACTTTTGCCACACTTTGATATTTGTAGGTGTTTGCGCATTACGAATTATTAAACTAAATATTTTGCCAATGCTTGTTTTCTTCCTTCAAATCCTATATAAAACCTCAAAGAACAAGGTCTCGGCTTCGCATAAGAATATTCAGCTTACCCACCCCTGTATCGAGTCGTGACGATTTGAATTCAAGTCTCGCGGCGCGGTCTAAATCAAACCGACGGCATTATGTGCTCGCATGATACCTCTAATTTCCCAAGGCTGATGCTGTAGGGTAAAGAGATTTGACTGCAAAGCCGGTCATGAAGTCAACAAAAGCTTGTTTTCTTGTAAAATTTGATAAATAAAATGTTCAGAGTTGTTTTCAATCTGTCTGAACTATATTGCAATAACTTTTAAACCTAATTAGAAAAATTTTATTCACACCGGTTAATGGGCTTTCGTCGGTTTCAAGGTTAATGCAGACTACTAGGATCAACATCATCTTGACCCAGGTGCAGCTCTTTTCATTACACTTTGGAAGCGCGAAGTCCACGATTGCTGCGCGCGCAATCGAGTGGAATGAAGTATGCGCATAAGCGCAGTGTTCATGACTTGACGACACGTTCACTTGTGACGTTTCACGTTTACTAGAGCGAGGAGATACCGATACGATGCCGATTAGTGTACGTTGCAGTATGGATTTTAAACATCAAAAATACTAAACCACTAGAATTAAGGTATCGACGGGGCAAGGGCAAATGCAAAAAAATGCAAGCACAAACAAGCTTTCGAAATAGTCGAATCTTTTATTTTGAACTAAAAGTATTATCTAGTTTCAAAAAGCTAACGATAACAAAGCTCTAACTAACAGAAAGTAAAATTAAAATTCTAAACCTAGAGCCCCTTTTGAAACTGAATGGCCTGGCAACATAAATAATTATACACTAGTAAAATGTTGTTTGTTCAATATTAATTACAGGTCCATATTTTCTGACATAAGTGGGACGTTGTGCGCTGATAGCATTAGTTGGGAGTTAGGTTTAATAAGTTTGGATTGGATCAGTTAGACTGTCTAAAGATCGTTTGTAACGATCTTTAGATGGTTTATCTGTTTCATATGTTTTTTGTATATTTTTAATGTTGTATGTAGGTAGGTATTATTATATTAATTTTCAAAGATATCACAGAAACATTTATAGTTAGAGCGAGCGAGTAGGGATACAAGTAAATAAAGATGGTGACCCAAGTCGTGTCAATTTACCATACTATGAGAAAATAAAGTGCAAAGGAAACGGAAACCAATCTTTTTTTATTTATATACTAAAGTAAGTTCGTATGAGTCAGTGGTTACTTAAACGAAATTGCGAACATTGCGACCATTGCTTTAGAAAATAGCTCAGCAGCACAAATAACGCAATAACAAAGAGCAATGGACAGCTGGCAAGGACGCAGAGGGCATTTATCACGAGCTGGTTCGCTGCTGGCTCATGTGATGCACACTGAGTGCAGGATCTATTTCACAATGAACACAGTAACCGATACCCGGTTTGCGTCGAATTTATCTGGTCTAACCATCGTTGAGCACAATTTTAGATATCGTTTCTTCCAATAAAGTGAATTTACGAAGTAATTTAACGTTAAGCAGTCGATCCCGGCTTTTTCAAAGTTGTTACGCTATGACAGAGGCCTTCGGGCGGCCTAGAAATTCTGTCACCAGAGTTGGCGATACACATGCGAACTTACTTACTTTACGAAGTAATTTATTTTAATCGCGTTAATTGCTTTAGTACGAGTCATCATCGTGAAAGCCTTCTAATGTTCCCACAGCTGGAATACTGGCCAACTCTCGAGCGAGAGTGGTCGAGTTTATCCACCACGCTGACCCAATGCAGATTGGTGGATGTACGAGTGCTTAAGCGCAGTAATATACAAAATTAAATAAAACCCTCTACACTATTTGTACCTACTTGATTCGTATTTGCATCACTTCATGAGGTCCCTGTTAATATTATAGTTAATAGAGAAATGTTCCTCGGCATACAAGTAAAAAATATTATGCTTTGGCGATTTGCATTATATTATTTATATTGTGTTCTGTAAAAAATATTATTATTTTTGGGATGGTCACTACAAAGAACGATAACATACGACAGGAGATTTGAGTCTGATCTTATCTTTATCTACTCGGTAAATAGAAGTGTTTGACAACCTCTAAAACACTAAGCCGCAGTACCGAGGCACTGGGTCTAAATGTATTTGTATAAGTCTCTTTATCTATCTAGGTAGTTTCGTATCGCTCAGCGAATCTTGGCCTTCGAGAAGTTAGCCATTTCGATGCGCAATGGAACTTTTTCGAACTAAATGGTCTTTGCGCATCACATTCAACTTCCCGATGGCCGAGATCCGCCGAGCAAACTATACTTAGTTTCTACAAAATAATGTGTAGACCCAATAAAGTATCATATTTTTCTCTGATATTTTTCCTTGCTCTCGGTAAGTCTCAATAGGTCGCAGCGATGCAGCTCGACGGTAATTGATAATGGCTTATGTCTCCGTCGAGCTCGGGTATACGGGTTACCGCTGGCGATAACGACCGCTGATGTTTCGGAAATTAGAATATACTGCAACATGGGGCCATTGATCTGAGATTCATATTATTTAGGAGTCTAAGTACTTTGGTTTTTCCACCGCTTGTATAAATAAATAGTTTAATGGATAAGATATTTGAGATGTATGTAGGTAAGTAATAAAGTTATAGCATAATCACATACGTCGTCGTAGCACTACGATGCTACGAATGCTAAGATACGAAGCTACGCTACGATGCTGCTACGTCGTTCGAATATTGTAAAGGTCGAGTTCAGAGGTTAGAGATTAACGTTATTATAATGTTTTTGCAAAACGGACACCGTATTTTTACGTATTTATGCATTTACTATTTTATTTGCTGTTTTTATTTGTGAACGGAACGAAACTAGTTAGTTTGTTACACTACGATGACAATGGGTTTTCTGTACGTAGTACTAATATCTATCTGTGTCCGGAGCAAAAAGTTGGTAATTTTATAATTTTATATAGACTTTAGACGATGCATTAATCAATTAGGTCAATTAATGTGAATGGTTTTTAGGTACTTATAGTTTAAGTTAAATCAGACGCTCAATATGCACCTCTACGAAATTGACCACCATAAAATAAACTCTTCTTTTAAAGTAGTAGGTGGCCAAAGTACTTATGAAAAGGCTTAGGGCTTATACCACGCGGGAAATCAAACTGTGTAAGTCAAACAATAAAACAAAACGGATACTTAATTAAGAAATGAGAAAGAACATTTTACACAAGCTATTTCCATCTGTAGACAGCGGTTTGAATAAAGGTGCTAGTCTATCTAGGAAGACTTAAGTGACGTGATTCAACATAACATCATCACTGACACCGAAAAATCGAATCGTTGGATCTTTGATTGCACTGACAAGTCACCAATCCACACGCATGATACGTTTTTGCTCATTATTATGCCTTGTCGGGTCACGTTGCTTTAGATGGACTTGCTTGTTAAAGGTCGTTTCCAAAAACATGAACAGAGTGGTTCAAATAACTAAGTAATAAAGTTCAAAATGTATTTCAAAAGTCTTAAAAACAGAAGTTTCTTTATTCGGAGGCTATGTTCTTTTTAATAACAATATGAAATCTCGAAAATATTCCTTGTTTATGCTAAATTAAGACGGTAGTTTTCGGGTTCCGAGGTTAAAACGGGTTTGTGAGTGATAAAAGATAAATCAAATTTCAGTTCATATTATGCTTTTTTTTGCATATTTCGGACAACACGGCTAAAAATAAGCATTTTCATTTCAACTTGACGATTAAAGAATAGTAATGCTCTAACTAATATATCTTTCTATGATGATAATATGATATTTAGAATAAAATAAGATTAATCTTCTGGGATCTTCGGAACCTTCAGGTACTCTGATTTACTGCGCCTTCTAAAACCAATGTTCTAAACAAAATCATTTTAGATAAAGAAAGATAACATATTGACCTCAACATCGACTTTTACCAGAGTTATTAGGAAAATACAAACAATTACCTGGTAACGCGGCGAAGGTCCAATGGCTAATCAAAACCCATCCCAGACAGAGCTCGTTACTATCGGCGGAATTGTCGCCGCTGACTAAGTATTTACTTACTGCCCGTCGGGAGTCGGCTCCAGTCACGTATAATACATATTCAGGAAACTAGGATCACAAGTTCACCACTGAAACGTATCTACTTGTATCTACAGATCTTAAAATGTACGTTATGTGTCTACAGTTTGTGATATTGATTTGTATTTAGATAGGTATGATTTTTGTTTAAACTAGGTATATTTGTTGGTCATTCTTATTTATTTAGGTAAGTACATTCTGTCCGCAGTGTTGTGAAAGATTTTTTATTTAAAAATAAAGTAAAACTAAGTAAGTGGAGCCTGAGTGGTTTTTGTTATGATTACAGATTTTAAAAAGATAATATAATAATATAATATTATAGTCATTCGAAAATACAATATGATATTATTGCGCTAAGTAATACTTACTAAGATATTACTAACACGAGCTTATTATAAAAAAAACTATAATTGTTTAATAACCAAAGCAAATTGCTAGTTAAAAATAAAGCTAGTAAAGTAATTATTATCTTTTTTATTTGGCAGGCCGAGCTATAAAACGACTTGCAAAACCCAAATCGTACCCAAACTTTCCAGACGCACATTTGCTCTGGTATTGGCACTTTTTATATAATGGAATCTAATATTAACAGAATTTTACTTGCAAAGTTAAATCTAGAACAAGTTTTGTTCAAAACAGATATTGTGACTAAAACAAAGTGACACTGATTAAATCCGTTTGAATCATGGATGGGTACGGTCATAGGTAAATACCAAGTAACTTTGCGCAGATCACTTTGTAATTGATAAAGTTTCAAAATTATGTTGATACACAAATACACTAACTCCACTTATCGTCAAACGTTACATAAAAGAACCCAAAAAGAAGACGAGATAAAAATCATATATTCGTCTATGTTAATGTTGCAGATAATCTGTTTTTCCTTCTCGTAGTAGATACAACAACTAGCATCTTCAAGTCGGTAAGTACGGACACAACACTATAGGCCATCATCTCGTACAAAAGCCAAATCTGGAGTGGCATCCTGGCAAGACGACGGCCACTCCACGGGAGAGCAGTTAGTCACAAGTTACCGAAGGATATTCGGACACAAGTTAGTGTAGCGCTATCGATTCAGGTTATTTCTACGGCATTCATCTCTTGAACATCCACATGATAATTAAATAACCATAAGTTAAGCACTCACAAGAGTGCCGCGGGTTTCTTGAATTTTCACTCTCAAATCAGTTCTAATACAAATCAGAAGTTTATATTTCTTCATCAACAAGATAACCTTAATACGGCTAAACAGTTTTTCTCAAAACATAGCTTACAACACAATCTTTTTATAGTATAAAACAAAGCCGCTTCCAACCTCTGCATCTATTAAACTACGCAAAGGTTTTTAATGCGGTTTTCGTTTATCAATAGGTAGTGTAAGTCAAGAGAAGGTTTTTACGGCAAAGTCGGGGCGAGTCGCTAGTACCTTTTCATATTTTTTTAAAGATAAGATAAATAAAATAAATGTTTATTCATCATAGTGCACGAGTAAAACATATTAACAACGGTATATTATAAAACAAATCGCTGCCCGCCCCGTCTGTTTCTGTGTATGTATGTATGCTTAGATCTTTTAAGTTACTCAACAGATTTTAATGCTATTTTCATCAATAGATGGAGTGATTCAAGAGGAAGAAAGTTTAAGCTCCCATGAAAAGCCGGGGCGGGTCGCTAGTTTACTTTAAACTGGCAGCCGACTTGTGCTGAGAGTACAATTTAACTGGAGTGCCCTCTGTCAGTTCCGAAGGTGCTACGTGCCTCGGATGCCGGCCAGCTTTACTCGTAACTATTAAAAACAATCTAGTATCTTGTAGTGAGTCCTCGGTATAGCTTTACAATATCTAGGTTCCAAATAAGGAATAGCGGAGGAGATGAAATGAACTCATTGACTGGGTTAAAGTTTATCTATGGTTTAATCACTGGCTTTTTTTAACCTAGCACCAAATTCAACCTTGTTTTCCAGAGTTCACAAATTTGACAGCAGTAAATTAGAATTGGATTGAAGTTGGAATTGAAACGGAATTATCATTGGATTGATATCTTAGTGTCTTCTATCTTCCGATAATAACAGGGTAGTGAAATCTGTCGGCCAGCCAGAACCGCCACGCCCGCGACGCGCCGCCACCGCGTCGCGTCGGCCGGTGGATCCATCCGGCACGTGTGTTGTGTTTTTTTTTGTCGGTTCTAAACATTTTTATGTTTGTTATAATAGCACGAAAATTTAACGTAAGGGATTTTTGTCGTTATTCTTAGACCACCGATAACCTTTTGTTTGAACACATTTATGTTTAACAACTCACAGCCTCCAGAATATTATAGAGACTAAAAGCGCATTATGTACAATTATACATCTCAAGTTTCACCTGCGGTTACACTCACAGTATCAGCATCACTCCCATACATTTTTAATGTACACACGGTGCGTACATAATTACACCCCTAACAACACCCTTTCACGCGTCTGAAAATAGGCCTTAAATCTGCGTGACGCTGTTTACTCCCTGACTCTCTGTAGACAAGGAGACGCCCATTCGCTCAGGTAAAGATCGCATGGAGAATCTAGAGATCGCGGCTCGAAACCGCGACAATTAGGATTTCTGCGACATCTAGTAAGTCGCTAGCTTGATGAGGCAAAGCATTTACGCGCGACCCGCTTGGTTAATAGCGCGTTCGAAATTGCGCGTTTTATAAATAAGGAATAAATACGTTTGTTCATGACTACAAACACAATCGCATTCACACATAAGTAGTGTGTAACTTTTTGTCAAGCGGGTACTTATAAAACAAATTTAATCTTTTGATGTTGTGCAGTGGAAAACATCTGGCTTATAAAAATAATTGTAGCTACATTTTTGTTTTATTTTAGACGCCATTCGCCATATCAATTTATTTATAATTGGACTATACAGAACTAAAACATAGCACTATGCAATGCGACGCCGCAACGCTAAAACCCACCTATCATAGGAACTGCGTAGCCGGATTTTTCGTTGCAGTATCGATTCGCGTGTATGTTTCAGCTCTTATAATGTCACTTCCCCTATACACTTTTCCTCCTGAAGTCGCGAGACAAGTTCGCTTTCTGTAAACTCACCTTAACCTAGGGTTGATACCGCTTTGTCATCAGAATTACTTTATCCGCGTAACAAAGTAGGGACCGCGTATTAAATTACTCGATGCCATCATTCACCTGTCGCAGCGAGTGGTGTCATCAGCCGCCTCGTGACCAAATTGAACTGTCTATTACAGGTTTGACGGATCGACGATCGGCCCCGACTATACCGTACGTTACCCAATTGAATAGGTGTTCATAAAGGGATTTAATGAAGCTTTGATGAAGGTACAGTTGCTTCAAAATATTATACTGAACACCCGAAGTGTCTTAAGCTTTTGTTCGAAACTATAATAGAGGTTTCCAATATTGTATTTGATATTAGAGATACCGAGTACTTTTGGCGTGGACTAGGAATTTGAAAAGGAGAAAGAAAAGGGGTATGACCATTTAGTTCTAAACGTCTACACGAAAAATAAAACAAAACGCGAACGATTGAATTTGTTAGTCAAACAATGCTGGGTATTTTCAAATGCGAGTTATTCATTCTCGTGTAGAAAACAAAAAGTTGAACCACCTCGGGTATGCGATGATATCGGATAAGAAATCGAAATAAGAAATATTATTCTTATTTTGTAACTGGTTTCAAACCTTAGTTTCGTATGTGGCCGAAGCGTTTAAGTTAGATAATGTACTTGACTAACTGAAAAGTTAAGCACAATTTGTAGCAGAACATTGTATGGCTATATTACAATGGTCTATATACAAAACATTCTCACAGCGAGAAGAAATTATAATGAAAAATAATGAATTAAGGTTCCGTTTTATTAAATGCTTATTGGAAAACTTTAATTAATGGAAAGCCCCTGAGAATTTATTGTTTTCATTGTCTTCATTGTTAACGGTCGAGTGTCTCGTATAGTTGATTCTCAAGAAGTAGTCACCATTATATACGCAACGTATTGACCGCCGTGTTACGTCTGTCATTCAGGTATGTCTCTCGTTTAAAGAATCTAGGTTTAAATTTATTACTCTAGGAATAGCTAGATGATAAGCAGATTAAGTACTCAGACTCACTAAAACAACAAAATTTACCTCTTTTATTACATATGTCGTTGAAAAAACTCACCATTTTACTCATAAATCTAAATTTAATTTACAAAAATTTGTAGTGCCTCACTAAGATGAAACTTTAGTCACCGAAGCAGTTTCAGCATGAAGAACGAATGACATTATTAACGTAAATAACGGTAATCACAATGTAGGCTCCGCTTTTTAGCAAATTTTTCATATAAAAAACTTTTCATTACAGTAGCCTGTTTATTTTATTTTATTACGTCTGGTTTCGCTGCTCGTTCTAGTTTACGCATTCAAATTAACTGACGCTGATGGTAATAATTTTCAGCAAAAGACTACGCGATGGGAATTTTAATGAGTTCGAGATGGGCGCTATTTACGGGGCTCTCGGGTCTAGGAATCGATATGTTCCTGTAATGAAGATACTTACATCCGCCACACGCAAACATATTGCTTATGGGTGTACAGTACTAAACTAATTATGTTAGATGAATTTGCTTAGGATTTTTATAGTTCTTATATAGATCTATCCAACTTCTGTTGGTAGTGGGTGGAAAAATAGTGGAACTCACCAAGACTTGTTCGCGTAATATAGTATAAAATCCTCCCTGCATTCCTTAGAGATTCTTTCTGATTTCTTTTTAACTCTTTTTTGTGCACTGTAAAGCATAATCGTGTTGATCGGAAGTGGGATGGAACCCGACTTCCGATCCGGATGTCGCAGGTTCAAATTTAGGTCATGCATCAAACGCATGCTTAAAACCTACTTTACCTATCTACTTTACTGGGCAAGCCTACTTCAAAACTTGTCTCAGGCACTCCAGCATCTGCACTTCAAACCTTTAGCATGTGGGCAACAATAATAACCAAAATGCCACTAGAATAATAATGTATTACTTATTACAGTCTTGATCTAGTATGTAGAGAAAGCGTGACTACTTGGATATCTTACAGTAAGATTATCCTCTGTAAGATTTTTACGAAACGAGAGTCAGGAATCGATATGTTCACTTGAGGTATTTGCCATTATAGACAACAGATTGTAGGTGTGTAACTAATGATGCTTGTACGTTGTAAGTGTTTTCCGAAGGTTTTCTGGGCTTTACAAATTGATCCGTGAATTATGTATTGGTGGTTATAAACTGTATGGCATTGATCATAGTGGATGAGTGGACGCGGTGCAAGTAGTGGCACATTTAGCACACGCTTGGTAGTAGTACGAGTAAAATCTCTATGTGACAGTACAGCTTTACACTTACCTACTACCTCTCAGTGGTAAAACGCAGGTTGTGTCTCACCACTGCATTGTACGTAGCAACATAATATAAAATAAACAGCGGACTTGTTAGACCCTTACTGGGTGAAGTTCACTGCGTACAGTTACCATAAATAAGTAAAGTATGCAACCTATACGTAATTGTAGGTAGTATCGTAATGTTATTCATGTTACTTATTTCAAATAACCTCACATGCTTTTTCTTCTATTTGAACAGAAAACCTAATATAAATTCTACATTATTGTCGCGCCATAAGAAAGGGGATCTACGACATGTTACACATTCTCCTTTTTTCCTGTACACTGTTATTTTCCTAAACAGTTTTTGATCTCACATTTATACTACTCCAAGAACCAGGCAAAATTATAGCAGAAAATGTTTTTAGGATCTCGTCGCCAATATAAAACTATTAGATACTTAGTACTTTCCGATTATAACGAAATATTATACACATCAGGCATCAATATTTTTTATTACAAGTATAATTTGAATTCTAAGCTAAGATTTCACAGTGGTTAATATTTTGCGAGAAGAAAGTTTGTTCGCTAGAAAGGAACCAAAATAATATCACGTCCATAAGCTAAACACTTCGAGTACGCTGCTGAGTACATTTACGCGTAATTTTCTGTAGACGCAGATGTGGCCCTCTTTGATGCGATGCCGCTTTTTTTATTACTCGCACCTAGTCTTATTTGAGTAGCAACATTTTATACTCCTTCCTAGCTATATTCCTAGTAAATTGGAGTCTCGGTATTAAATGCCGAATTTATAATATGGCAAGCAACTAAGGCCGTTTGTTTCATTCACTAGCGATAATACTGTTGATGCTCACTGTACTTACGATAATTTTGTACTTACGATGAATAAAACCTTTTTAGTATCGTGGGCCAAAAACTCGGGACGAATACGGCATAATCGCGCAAAACACACAGAGAGCGAGCGCGTGTCAGTCGGATCGTGTCCGTCGCGTGCCCGTCGCGGGGGTATTTTGTTTAATTTGTAGGATGACAACACACTGAACGCATGCGCGGGTCGGGTGCGGGTCGGGCTTGTGGGTCGGGTCGGGTCAACACTTGTTACATTTAAAGTATGATTTACATTGAGTCAGTAGCAAAGTCAGTGCTGAATCCAAATTCGATCAAAGTCAGGCTGACCCGCTACTGACCTAATGTAAACGCTGTCGGGTCAGTACTGCCTTCACATTCTTACATAATCGGCGTTGACGCAGATGAGCAAAATTGCCTGTTTTGTTTGACGGCTTTTGATCGATAAAACAGATAGTCAGTTCTTAATCTCAAAAAAGTCAATTAAGCCGCACCCTATGATGCAAAACAAGCGATACATATTATAAAACAAAAATTAAACACGTCGCTGAGTTCCTAATGTTGGATTCGACCAAACTTGGAATAAGTATATTCGTAGTTATTCGAGAGTAAACTGACATAAAATTACTTGTATTTGACGTTTCTTACTTCCCAGAATAATTATTCCAGAAGTTAGTCGAATCCACACAGAATCCACCCTCCTATAGTATGAACATCTAAGACTTTAGGTGCCTATGGTAAAGAAAACTAAAACGACTCATTGCAAGTTCAGATAAAACTGTAACTTTGCTCGTTATATTTATTACAGACAAACTGTGTCCTCAGTGCTTATTTAGAGAGTGAAAAGAGGAGGGGGGGCTGAATTCTATCGAAATAAATACAGTAAAACAACCAACCAGGTACCTTGTACCTACATACAAGGAACAAAAGCGTACGTGTAACTGTAGCGTGTTCAGATTGCGTTATCCAAACTTGCCCTTGATATTTGCCTTGAAATCGTCATAACTCTAGAGGCATTTTATACCCGCTGTAATTCTTTCGAATATTTATTATTATAATTAGTTCCATGCATCTATTTGTTTAATTGGAGGTCGGAGTCAAGGCCCGTACTGTGCTGTGACGTCGCCGTTGGCGTTGTTTAGAAGTGGTCTTAGTTTATAAATACATTATGCAGTGCTTTCATATTAGTTATGGGTACATTGTAGAAACAGTCACCTAATTTGTAGGTCATTTATAGATTTATTTGAAATGGTTCTACAGCCTACAATCGTAGGTAATTAAAATTTGACTAAAAATGGGAAGAAGTGATTATATTTTTTGATTAAATACCTCATAACACATAATAATATTATGTAAAAAAAGCTTATTAGCTCAATATGCAAATAAGCATGCATTATTTTTTAAACTGCTTTTGTCTGCAATTTTTTTCAGTGTTTTGTATAATACGAGCATAGCTCCGTAACAGGATCGTAAAGCAAACAACAAAGGTATTATCGTAACAGGAAAAAATTACATTTTACTTTTGTAGTTCGCCTACGCGCCGGTAACGTGGGAGGGTTCTTTAAAAATATAGGTAAATTATAAATCTATACTTATTAATAGCAAAATTATGGAATCCCTGTTTTAAAATCTTGATTGTTTTTGAGGTATTTTTCAAGACCGATGGTAGTGGTAGAGAGACGCCATGTTGTGAGGGCGTTTTGATATGGGCATTAGGTATTTAGTATGTGTATAGCTAGACAATGCGGTAACCAACCTTTATCAGTGTATTTACAAAATTTTTTTTTTTAATTAAGTCAAAGTCAAAGTCAAATTATTATTTATTGCTGAATTACATGTAGGTACAAAGGTGTTACAAATATTATTTTTGTTTCAATTTAGGGCGTGCAATTTTTCAATTTACAATCATTTACATAATATATTGTGTATAAAATATTGAATTGAATACCTAATTAATTTAATATGTCATAATGTTAAGTAAATACCTATAGTCTAGTCAAAAATGGATATATTCTATTAAGAGTACCTACCTATCTAATTATTGCATTATTAATTGTCAGATAATATAATTACATTAGATTACATATTATTATCTAACATGAATTCATTTATCGTGTAGTAACATTTTTCAGCTAAAAATGTTCTCAGCTTTCTTTGAAACAACGAAGTTGGCAGTTCTCGTATTGATATCGGTAGTTTATTGTAAACAAATGGAGCCATACAGAAGACACTTTTACGCATCAATGTGGTTTTAGAGTTTCGGACACGTCTTTAAGTATCCATCAGATAATCATTTCCCTAATACAAGTTTTGCTTTGTTATTTTGGTTTTTATAGTGTAATAACCATCACACTAAGTGAATAATATCCCGCGAGATCCCGCTTGAGCGAAATAATTTTTGGGATAATATATAATCTTAAGTTTTGCTTAGTTTGGGGCTAGATGGTGCTGTGTGAAATTTCAACCAATATTTATTTATTTATTTGGGACACGAGTTAAACGACAAGAGTAAAAGCATTGAAAGAACAATTCCGACACTCAAAATTTTCTCGATAACAACTTACAACTTACTCGTTTACAAGGAACTGTGTTTTTGCGGTTGCTTTAGAATATAGGGATTTTCTCCATTTTGATTATGAAAATTGGAAATCATCTTGTTTGCGCTATTTTATAGGATCAAGGTATAAATAGATACTTACTGTATTATTTGATAACAATGAATATTTTTCAGCTAACCACCATGGAGCTGTTTACCTTCCGCCCGTTCCCCGCGCAACAATTGCGTCATCCGCGTTTTACCCCCTGCGCATGTGTACAGGAAGACGTCTGAGTTATTTGGTTTGCCTAAACCACTACACATGCGAGTAGATCATTTTTCAAGAGATATAAACAACAGCTGGATTTTTTATAACACATTATATAAAAAAAACAATCCATAATATTTTGCAGAATAAACCTGTTTATAGAGCATTGTTTATATATTATGTTATTTAAAAAATCTAATATTTAATTCTTACGCTGCCCGTCTCGACCAGATTATATTATCGGGTATTTACCAGATAAACTTAATCAGTTTACTCGAGATTTTTAAGACAAGATGTTAGTAAAAAGGTACTACGTGTATTTTTTTTGTGTGTGCACTAATAACGAAAGACGATGGCCCTGGCGTGAACCGAAGAATAATAAAGTCTAAAACATTCAACGCAATTACAGACTATGCGCGTACCTAATTAGCGAAAGTAATATTTTATGCTAAACTCAAGTTGGCATCGCTTCATTAGTTTGTTTGTGTTGGAAGTGTGCCAAAGCAATAACAAAGGTAAGATTCCTTGCGAACCGTACCTGCCTGCATTTATTGCAGTAATTAATCATTGCTCCGAGTAATGGATTCCTATAGAGCTGCCCACGATAACCGGAAACCCGGAACAAACACCTAGCACAGACCTAACATTTGGACACACTGCTGTTGGTTCTTCCACCAAATTTATTTAAGTTTGAAATTATGAAAAAAAAAGAAGTGGTGTAATATTTACGTCTTCGACTTTTACCAATAATTGACAACACTTGTTGCATTTTGAGAAGCTTTTAGAGAGAATCACCAGTACTTTTTAGGTACCTTCCAACATTTACTCTTGTTTGCCGGATGTCGCGCGTTGTTAAAATGAAATAACCGGCTAAAATCTATCGAATAGTGTACCTATCCTAGCTGTATTCTTGAATTTATATCAACCGTAATATAAATTGTGGCCATTCATAAATAGAAAATTATAAAAAGGTGTTTTCATTTATGAAATGAATAAAAAACCTGTAAAATATGTAAATTAAGTACCTATTTTCTGTAAAAATATTTCTGTACCATTCGTTAAACCAAATTTAAGGTAATTTGGATTATTAAATGAACAATTGGGAGCTGAACGTTACAAAGAAAAATTAAAACATTGTTATTCATTCTTATCTCACGAAGAGATGGAAACAGATGAGAACTTTTGGAGCCGTAGTGTTATGTAAATACATCTATTCTAATAGTTTCAAGGTTAGCTTCAAATTAAGACACGCTTGTGGACGCTGTACTGTGATAAAACCCAAGATTAACAGTATCTTATCCATTTTATGTCACAAGGTAGCAAAGTCGTAAAGTACGAGTCGAGGTGGCCACCTACACATGCACTAAAATACAGATACTCAGGCTTCAATCTTGACACGGCTTAACAAAGCTACGAGGCTCTAGGGGCTCATGTGACGAATGGGAATAGGCAACCCTTTATTAATACTTCCCCAGATCTCGAGTTATGTGTTCATTTGAGAAACTACTACTATTTAATGTAGTGGTAATAAATAATAATTCACCGGATAAACTTTATCGATTTACTCGAGATTTTTAAGACAAAATGTAAAAAAAGGTACTTGTATTTTTTTTACCTATTTTGGTACCTATTCCTAGATTATTATGCACTGATAATGAAAGGCCCTTTAAATTACGAGTATTTTATTCTGCGGTTACGCGTTGGTTAACTCAACACCACCTTAATATAATAATGGTCGTGGCTAAATCAGTTCATTATACCTACTACATCATTATCAGCTAATTCCCAATAATCAAAACATTATCACAATATTATTCTGTTTGTTGAGTAATTACTAATTGACTGCGATTTCATATCTGTTAATTGCGATTCGCAAGAGTTTTACATAATATCATAAACTATTCTATACATTTTGATTGAACGATATTTGTACACGATTAGGTAAATGTTATTCATAAGCCGTTTTAACGATTGAAAACACTAATCACGGAACAGGGTTTTTTTTAAACCAGTTAAATTTATAGGACACACGAAGGCCTACGTCAATGCTTATCGACGAGCCCTTCAAAGCACAAAAGCCTTTTTATAAATCACTTAGTCAAATGTTGATTGTTTGAAACATTAATGTACGATTTAGGCATTTACAAAAGTATTATAATTGCTGTAACGCGAAAATGAGCCGCGGGCAAAACTTGAAACGGTTTTTAAACTTTTTTTTTAATCATGTTAAAATTCATGGCAGGGCAAGTCCCCTGTATCCCGACCCTTCGTCTTACGTGACAGTTAAAATATACTAACTCTGAAAGTTCTATTGGCCGGGGAACCCTTAAATCTTTTTTACGTACGCCCGATACGTCACGGAAATCAACATAAAATGAAGGGGTACTTAAGAATTTATAAAGAGGTTAAGGAAATTAAGCTTTTCTGATTTCTTCTCCTTCGCGGTGAATTCAATTTCCGTATTTTTTCAAATTAAATTTTACTTGTTCGATAAACTTTATTTATAAAAGATTAAATAATGAATTTGAGAAAAACATACAGTGAAGTTACAGTATAAAAAGACCGGTCCCGAAAATTTTGTTTTAGTCTGTGGTATGAAATATGGTATTTACAGTGCAGTTATGTAGATGATACTTATGACCTCAAATAGATAAAAATGTAGCACAGGATTAATCATATGGTCTAAACGCACCGTTCCAGTTTTCGGTGACCTAACAAAAGTTACGGTAGTCGAACAAAATTTTAGCAGAAACTATAACCTTTATAGTTAGTACATACACCGGAAATTGAATCTAAAAGGACTAATTGCGGAGGCGGAGTCAAATCGTTCAATCTCCGGTCTTCATACATAATCGGGGCAATGTCCTAAAATAACGTGTACTAATAGGGGTGCAATGTCTCGGTGTAGGCCAGGTAGAAAGGTCAGAGCTATCATCAATCTTATCAGATTTATGGTTTATTCCCATCTGTCGCCCAGCTGTGTCTACCTAGGGTGACAGATCGGACAAATAAGTTCGATCTGTGACCCTTCTTACAATAAGATTACGTGCGATATGTTACTACTAAACCAAAAATAATTAAACTAATATTTAGCCAAATAAATTAGACATCTTGCGAGCGTGGGCGTGAAACGCTGTGACGCGGGGCTTGCGCATTTCACGCTCCCCCCTCCCCTCTGCTCAGGTAGACGTCTGAGTTTTGGTTTGTCTATAATAAATAACCCCCGCTTTTTCTATTTAGGCCAAAGCTCATGTAGTTTATCTCGCGACCCGCCCATATCGGAAGTAACAAGATTTATGCCATATTTTTTTATGTAAAACATTAAAGCCCTTATTCATAATCATATTATAAACCTCGGTTGTCTAGTGTGTCTTTCAAATCTGTCAATCTTATTTTCATTGACATAAATAATTACAAAAAAAGACAATACAGCAGCTAAAACTAAAGTTTGTTTTATGAATTAAGGTACAAGTCTGAAACGGACTGCAAACTGTAAAAATGCAAACTGCACAGAGCTTGGTTCACGTCGAATCATACATACCTTAGCACCATGGCAAAGAGTTCAAATTTCAAAGACAGTGGTCCACGACACGACCTTGTAGCGCGATGAGCAAGATCATTGTCTTGTAATTTGAACCCGATTATTATAGTAGGTATAGTAAGTAGGCTTTATTTATAAACGTTCTTTAAACCTCTCTTAACTAAGTATCTTTCAAATCTATTATAGTCTTTGTTCTTTGACTTAAGAATGACAAGGATAGACAATACTTAGCAAGCCACTAAAATTACAGTTTTTTTCTATTAACCAATGATGACATGCACCGGTGGTCTAGTGGTAGTGACTCCGCCTTCCGATCCTAAGATTGTGGATTCGAATCCGGTCGTGCACCAATGGATTTTTCTATTCGAAAAACTTATGTGCGCAATGGCAGTGCTCTCAGACGGCGAAAGAAAACATCGTAAGGAAACCGGCATGTCCAAGAACTAACAATTCGAAAACATGCGCCATCCACTAATGAGCATTGGGTCCGCGTGGTGGATTAAGACCCAATCACTCTCGCTTGAAATTAGGCCAGTGTCCCACCAGTGGGAACATTAGAAGGCTGTCATGATGAACCAGTGGCATGTACATGTATACAAGACTATTCATCACTGCAACTTGCTAAATGCGACTCACGTCGACTTCTGAGCAAATTGACACATCTGAATATTATTTACAGCTACAGATCATGTTACAGTTTACGTAGTTTTCTATAATTTTTTTTTTTTGTTTTTTTATTCAATAAAATCACAAGGATTACTTTGAAACGAACAACTTTTTTAGTTTCTTTCTAACACCCGAATGCTGGTGTAAAAATTGGAAAGTTAATTCGCCTGCAATGTTTCAGGTAGTATAATAGATTTACGGTAATCGGTACAGTCCATTGATCTAACCGACCATTTTTCCACAACCACAGCTTTAACGCGGCTGGTCACGTTACTAATGGTCGCCAATAGCCATTTACCAGCCTTCGTGTCGGCCGACACTCGTGAATCGACTTTGGGACTACGTTAGCACGACTCTATTGTACTACTGTACTTCTAAACATGTTCTTGGTAGCACTGGTGGTCTTAAAACTGTTTTAATAAAACTGGTGGTCTATTGACCCCGCCAACTATGATCGTAGGTACCTGTTCTTGGTAGCACTGGTGGTCTTAAAACTGTTTTAATACCACTGGTGGTTTAATGACCCCGCCTACAAAGGTCGTCGGTTCGAATTCAGTCGTACACCAATGGATTTTATGTTCGTATGCCAGTTGCCAAACGGTGAAAGAAAGCATATTGAATTAGCATTTTCAAGAACTGTAACATTCATAAGACATGTGTGTCATCCACCAATCCGCATTGGTTCCATGAAAGATTAAGGTCATTCTCGCTTGAACGAAAGCCAGTAGAAAAATTTGAATACTCGTGTATAATTATGATGATGATAATATTTCGTTGGAACTGCAATGACGTGGATTCAAATTTTTATAATTTAATTTGCATTCATCACCTTTTTCACGTGCGACGGATTCGTTAGTTATAACCTTCAAACTGGTGTTAACCCTTCAGGCTACTTACAACGAGGTCAACCTAATTCAGATTAGCGCACACTGAATTCGCATTTGATATTAGCGGAACGTCCAGTTCGATTCAAAAAGATTTTTATTTCGCCCGACCACTGAATTGCTATTCATTCCGCTGCGGTATGCTAAACTACGAAAACGTGGATTTCATTCTCCGAAAGTATGAATAGCTATAGTCTGAATAGTTTCACATCGGATAATTTTTGTGTCATTAATTAATGATGGTGCTGGTTGGTATAAATCAGATGATAGTATGCACTTTTATTACCCCTAAAGTGGAAACCAAGCGTACGGCCCACTCAAGTAAGTAACTTCGTATGAGTGGCCAAATCTGCTGACGGAGTTCATAGCCAGAATGTCTTCGTTATGGTACTGCTTAACGTGCCCTTCAAAGCACGGAAGCGATCAAGTTGAAATTGCCACTCATACAAATGGTGACCAAGGCGGAACAGAAGTTAATTTCGTTGATCTGTATGAAAAAATTGGTCAGCTATGCCACCAGGCCCATCTGTAGTTAAACAGTCACCGTATAGCCTGCTTGCAACATCGGAGATGTCACTTGCACCTTTTTTAACCTGAGACATAGATCGAAAGTCTTATGTGCCTGTAATTTTACCGGAAACCATACCTTTTGAACCGGAACATAGCAATGCGAGCATTACTGCTTGGTGGCAGGAATAAATATACCGGAAGTACGTAGCCAAGCTCTATCTCCACAGATAACTTTACTCTCACAAAAAGTATTCACAAAGGAACAAACAACACTCAGATATTAAAAACAATACGAATGTTTTCCGAAGTTTGGCATCCGATTAGATATCGGGACGTCCTCTCGATGGATTGTGCGAGTAACGTCGAGCTGTGTTACGATGTTATGTATTTCCTCAACAAGTTCTTAAGTAGTTAGGATTGTTTGTCTATAGGAACATATCCACATTGTTTCTTCCTGAAAACGTGAGTTTTTAATATGTACCTATATTTTGTTAGCTATTTTCTGAAAAAAAATACATATTCAATAAGAACCAGTAGATAATATAATCGTAAAATCTAAATAAAAGTGCGTTTTGTTACAACGAATACTTTGCAGTGTTTATAACTTGATACAGCACACAGATTAGTATGCAGCTCAAGTGCACGTGGTCGTTGACAAATACATAGCAATATAGACTCTAATGCTTAGCAATAAGTTGCTGTTGCAGAGAAAATCAAATGAGCTAGACGTGATCTCGAATGCGGCAGACGCGGTGCGTAGGCGTCCACCTACGCTACGTTGCGGCATTGCTACGAGGTTCGTAGACGGCTCGTAGCGCGTGGGCGATTGCCGGCGGGGCGCGTAGGCGTTCATTCATGTGGTTGCTACGCAGGATCGTATGGAATAATTGAGTTTGCGTACAATTCTCTTATTTTTCCAACTTGCCTGAGGCTTAACTCACATGGTAATCCGATAAAAAGTGGCGTATACTAGCTCTTTATGATGTTGTTCCATGCCTTTCAACCAAAAAATCGTATATCCAATTTTCCAAAATCGCATTTCATAAACTAATATGAATATAAAATAGTGGTTTAAACAGGCCAATCCGTATATCTCAATCACTTTTGTTGTGCTTATATCTAAAAAAAGATCTGTGTCAATGGCAAAAGTGTTTTCTTGAATGAACTAACTTTTGGTTTATCATAACATAATGGGACGTTTTTGTCCTAATGTTGTCTTAGCCTAGCTTCTCTAGCTTATGTAAATTAAACTGGTATATTTAACTAGCCGCAGTTATTAACTAAGCAAGTCAACTGTGCAAACTCAAAGTCGGAGCGATGCAGTCTACAAACTTTACTGTACTTTGCAGGTACTAGCGCTAAGTAAAAGAGTGATAGTAATAAACGACGTTTTAGTGTTATACTTTGACTTTATCTCTGTTGTCTTGGGACGACGCTTCGGCTTAACCCATTTTTCCCATATAAAAAGTGGGTTTTTAACTTTTTAGTATTGAAGAAAAGAAGGTCATCTTAAAACTACATCGCAGTTAACATACTGTTTTACTATCTGCGGAAATTTATGATTGGCCTTCATAAATGTGTAACCATGAGTTACATTAAATATATAGTTTATATATTGTATCTATTTATCTGTTAGTTTTCCTAGAATTTAAAAATAAATTAAAAATTACAACAAAAAAATTTGCTTACTGTTGGTTTAATTCTCATCTAGGGTAAAAAAAAGAGGCAGTGAAACATAGATGTTTGTTTACCGAATTTAAAGTTAAATAAGTTCGTATGAGTCAGTGACCAATTCTGATGACTTGTCATGTCATGCCACGCCACGCCACGCTAGTCTCGTTCAGTCTTTCGCTGCTATTTTTTATATTTATTTTCGAATTTTGAGCTGATTCTCATCACACTAATACATAACAGCGGCTGTGAAAGTTTGGATGTTCGTTGCTCTATGTTACAACTATGTTACAGCTAAACCAATTTCGATGAAATATGTATATAAATAAATTATGCACGCGAGCGAAGCCGCGGCAGCTATTAGTAACATCTTTTTTGTAAATACAGCGGATCTCGGCCGTCGTGAAGTTAGCCGTTTCGATGCGCAATGGAGCTTTTTCAAACTAAATTGTCTTTGTGCATCACAAACGGCTAACTTCACGGAAGCCTAGATCCGTCGTGCGAACTATACATACCTATTTTATACTCACCTATTGAGAATGATATGATTCGCTAAAAGCAGACACTGCTGAAAGTACAGTAAACATCTCAATGATGACATCAACCTATTAAAACTGCAATAACCTAGGTTATAAAATATATCCTAGCCTGCGCGATGCGGTGCAGTTATGTGAACCATTTATAAACTTGACAGAGACGGAATGTTCTAAATTAAAAACGCCACTAAAGTTATGGCACGATAGTTTTAAATGAGCTGTAAAGAATCACACGACAATCGGGTGTGTGGTATGTACAATATATTTCGAGATTATGTTTTTTAATAGATTTTCGGAAAAAGCCAAACACTGGCATTCAACAAAAATAAAATTCTAGTGGAACGCCTCACGATTTTGTCCGCGTTGAGTTTTTTTTATACAAACTGCATCTTCCCGCTACTTCTCTAGAAATTGAATTTAAAAAATTTCTTACTTACTTAGGTGTAGGTGTAAGTACTCTCAAAATGGCAAGTTAACGTTGTAGATCAGTATGCCAGTAAGCCGACAGTATAAATTAAATATGTATTGAATCAAGGCCAACCAACTAATACCACCAGCGGCAGATAATCAACTGTAATGTAAACATATGACAAGCCTAAAAGTATAAAAAACAATTAATAAAACCAAATAGATAATATCATATAAGATTTCTAGGAACTCAGAATCTCCGAGGCGGTCTAAAAGGGTTCATAAGTAAAATATTGTCTAAATAAACTAGCCTTGTCGCCAAAAGAATTCGGGTCAAGGTCGGTTTTTATACCTATTGGTTTGTTAGGTAGTTTTGGGTCAACAACGTTTTCTCATTTGGGAAATATACTGCGTGAAAGTATTCGTGGCACGCGTTTGCGATATTAGGATATCCGTGGTGGACCTAATCGACATTATGTGACTGATAATACTGATATATCAAACTGATACTGAGAATTGATCATTAAGTACTGTCTTACTCGTGATGGTGTTTTATGAGATAAACAATTCCAGTCTTATTACTAATAATGCTAATAGTAATAATAAAATAATCTGACCGAAACATGGCAGATTTTTTTTTACGTTGTACCATAGCATAGGTTCAACATAAACAAGTACAAGAAACTATTTTATCTATGGTTCGTGTGTTTAAAGTTTACATTTTCGTGTGTTTTAAAGTTTACTATTTATTATACACTACTCTGTTAAATTGGTTTCGGTAGAATATTTCTCAAGTTTCATTTCAGAGAAACGTAGTCGAGCACTGACTCATTAGGATATTCTGTATAATTAATATCGCATGCAATTCAGCATACTTACATAGCTTATGATGTTAACGGTTGATTTAATAGCATTGAGTGTTATTCAGACGGGCACGCAGTGAAGCTTATAAACACACAGTTAATATTAAATGCAAAATACGAGTATGTTTGGATTTTCTTATTCTCACGAAGATTTTTGAAAGCTTTTATTTAACTTGAAATATAATTACGTAAGTATTTATCTATGTTTGTTCGGGTGGAATGTTGCAACAAAATTTTTTGTCAATCAACGACAGGTAAACTGATTTCGATTAAAATACCAATAACCAATAATATTTTTTAGTTCCATGTTTGTGTAAGGTATTGCAACAATGAATTAAATTCCTAAATTAAATCTAAAGTAAATCGAGCCTAAGCCGAGATCTATGATTCAACGTCAACACACTAGCGTATAATAATACTTGTAATACACTGCTGTTATAATACTGTTACTAGCGTGTAAGTTGTAAGTGTTATTGTACATTTTCTGAAATTTGAGTTAAATGCGGAGTGAGTAAGCCATTATCTGTAAACTGTGTTTTTCCATAGCGTACTAATATCTGTTCTGTGGCGTAGCGGACATCGGGTTTCAGTTCAGCCCGTATTTCAGTTTCAAATATTCGAGTTAGCTTCGAAGAGTAAATAGTTATCGGTCGTTTTGTTTGAGTTGCTTTATTTTATTTGATGTCGCATCAGTTTGTGTAGGCATGTGGAATATTAAATAGATTTTGCAAGCCTGGCGGGGTTTTAGATTAATTTAAAAGATATCAAGCATATTTTTTTAAATGAATCCTAAGTAATAAGTACATGTATGTTGCATTATAAGTATTTACAAAAAAATAATGTATATAAGTATTTTATCAGTTACCTGATTCATAGAACAAGATTTGCTTACTTTGGGGCTAGAATGCGCTGTATTTATTTTATTTATTTTAAAGCGATATTAAAAAAATGTATCTCGATTTATTTAATGGAGTTTTATTATTACATTTTTGCTTTTAAAACCACAGCCGGACGGAGGGCGTCGACCAGTCTGAGTTGTTTTTGCAGTTTTTATCCTACACAAACAGTACTTTGGAATAAAAAGCCTATGTGCTATTCAGACTATAATCTATCTTTGTACCCATGCAGATCCGTTCATTTGCACTGGTGTAATTGAGTAACGAATATCCATCTATCAATCCGTAACTTTAATGAATGTTTAATGATGATTATGATTATGAACTTTCGCAGTAAGATTTATTTATATGATTTTTTTTAAATAAGATATGGTGTTGCGTGTCATTTATTTTGCGTTCTAGTTGCGTCCACAACGCTTCCGTATAACTTGCACCTTGAACAGTTATAATCACAGGTTTGCAAAGACCGTGACACAATCGCGTGCGGTCAAGGAACGACCTTTGACTTTATGTGTATGCCATGCGCAGATGCACTTACTTCATGAGATTGCGGAGCTTGCTGAAATTACAAGTTGAAATAGAAATGAAATGGTTGCAGACTTGCGGGTTAGAAATAGCAGCCGTATTATAGAAAAAACGTGAAAACTTTACGATTAGATAAAGTTTTCACTTAAAATTAGACATTCTATAAGAATCAAGCTTACTTTGCTGTTCGTCTTTCAACATTAATATGGTCGTTTGAGGAATACATACTCACAAGGCACAAATGAATTTTGACAAAGAAGAAATGGTAGGTATAGGCCATAGAGGAATACGTAAAGCTTAAATTACGGTTTGTTGCAGTTTCATCGATGAGATCACTATCGCAGCAGGAGTCTAGCGTAAAACCACAAATAAACCACCCTATGTGGAGCCGTAGAGATTTTTCTCTACAGTCCCAAAGCCAATAAAAGCTAGCCAAGTGTAAACACACCCGTTTTTCGGAGTTGTTCAAATAATTACAACTGGACATGGACATGTCGTGCCTAATTGCACTGTGTACAATCCTCTGGGAAATGGAACCAAAAAGCTTGTTATTTTTCCGGTTACGTATTTAGACACAGGTGTGGTTCGGTGTACTTTTCTATTATTGACTAAACATATAGGATGTATAAAACCTACTGAGGGCGCAGCATAGTACATACCTACAGTTTCCCCTTCATAGGGCTCTAGATCAAAATGAAATCGCTCCACCCCGAAAGAAGGTTCAGTTTATGACTGCTATAATATGGGTGGGAAAAAACCTGGGAAAAATCGTATTTTCAGAAGTTATACATACCTACACATTTTAGTAAATCTATGGGCCATAGAGATGACAAAAAAATCACAGAAAAACCGTTTAAAAAGAGTTTTTTTTTAAATGTTGGAGCTCCGAATAAAATACAAAATTTGTTGATGTTACGTTTCATTATCGGTACACAAAAAGTTTCTTAATTTTATGGCAGGCAAATTTACTCAAATTTACGGTTGGCCATATCTTTTATTTTGAATGAATGCCTCAACTTGACCGATTTTATGTAATTATGGGCAATTACTTACCAAAAGAGAAAAGAAGGTTTCTTACTTTTATAATCACTTCCACAAAAAGGAAAACAATGAAACGAAATTAAATAAGTTTTTTAGAAAAGCTTAAAAATAGGCAAAAGAACTATCTACGCAAAGATACAACATTGTTATTGCTTAGTATTTTATTTGAAGATGTAGATACAATGGTAACTTATTGAAAGGATTTAAAGAAGATATTTACATGTAATGTAAAGGTAACATTAAGATTTAAAGACAATACTTTGTAGATTTTAATGACTACTAACGTTTTAGGTACATAAAATAATTTAGTAAATAAATATTTGAACATGGTGTTAGAGATTTTAAAATAGAATTAATTAATGATTTAGCTAATAAAATAAAACAGTTAAAGAACGATACGATTCCTAAAAAATGTAAACTGTTTTCTATGAAATTATTTCTCTAATAAAACTTTAACTACTTTAATACGAACGTGCACAACATTTAACAGTGATCGAAATTATTATTATCTAAATAACTATAGAATCGCTTAGAAATTATTTATTTGATATGTTAACTTAGTGAATGAGAAATCTTAATTTTACTTACTTATCTAAAACTTTGATTATGCTTGATATTCTTGTTTTTATTGCAATTTGTTAAAAAATGTCGTTGATTTTATTATTTCTACTCAAGTAATATTTTGACCTTGAGTAAAAAAATTGCGCTGCGCTGATGGCAATTTTTAAAGTAAAATATGATTTGATATTTAATGTAATTATGACAATACCTACTAGTAGTGTAGCTTGTGTAGTGCTGTGGGTAATTGAAGTTTGTACGAAAAACAGCCGTAGGCTAGATTTGACTAACTTTGGAAAAACTATTCCCGGAATAAGAAATGTCAAATACAAGTAAACTGTCAGTTTACTCGCAATTGTCTACTATTTATTTGAATAATAGTTCTTATTAGAGTTTTTTCGAATACAACCAGTGCAGTGGCATAATGAAGGTTAATTTGACACCCGAAGGTATATCTTGTGCTTGTATGGTTTAGTTTTATTAAACATCAATAATGTGAAAGACAATTTTATATAGATTGTATGTGTTATAACAATAATATTGCTAAAAGGATAGTTTTCTTAAAAAATTATTGACTTTTTGTAACAAATTGCTTTAAAACGCCTTCAGTGCTCTTGATCGACCGTATCTCTTACAAATATTAAGTAATCTTTTTTTATTCGACCGAAAAATACAAGAAAATTTAGTGAGTGCATTTACTTTAAGTTAGGACTATTAAAAACGTATAAATGTTCGTTGACTTTGGGATTTTGGAAGCAAATAATCTACCTACTTAAAATATAAAATACTTTCCTATACCGTTTTTATGTAGCTTTTAAACCATAAATCGGTAATGATGTTCAAGGATCTCCGTCTCACGCATTACCTATGGACATATAATGCTAAATAGGTATTACTTATTCAACTAACTCTTCAGTCTTGGACGTTACACTTATTTAAGAATACTTCTAAAACCCGCGTCGAATTTATACCGTACTCTCTCCATTTATTTGATTCCAGATTTTCTCAAAATACAAGTAATTAAAATGAAACATCTCCAATGCTTGTAAGATGAGAGACACTAATATACACACTTTAAGTTTGAACTTTTAAATTATATTTAATTAGAACTAGAAGACATTTTGATATGTATTGATTGCCATTTTGTTAATATCACTATAATTATTTTTGAAAGGATAAGGTATACTCTAGAATCAGAAAAATTACATTCACTAAAACTTATTTTTTTAGGTAAGACATTACAATACACGGCCAAACATTACGACACCTAAAATAGAAAGCGTTAAAATTACAACACTCATACTTATTTCACTTATATCTATAAAATTCGCTATTACTAACGAACAAAATTATCACAAACGGTTAAAAAAGTCGTATCTGTATAATAAAACGCTGTATAATTATACAATACTTAATTATATATAAAAATATATTGCTCAGGATTTCAGTGGGTCGGTCTATCAAATCAGTGCTCAATGATTGCCAGTGAATAAATTTATATAAATTTTAAATAATTTAACAAGAATTATACTTTAACATCCAACTTTCTAATTTCTTGATCCCTCCCGAAATTTCCTCCGATCTTCTATACGTACAACTCGTAAACAAACTCAACTAAATAACTAAATGCTTACACAGAAAAATGTACTAAAAGGACATAAAATCAAATTATGTTCACATGTCTTACTTATAATTATTATACTTAGATGTATACATAAACGATTTAAAAAATTACATGCTAGTGATATGTTTAAGTTTAAGATTGATATGTTTTGATCACATAACGATAATAAACCGACGATTGTAAATAATGTCGGTTTTAAGTTTTTAATCTTCCGGCCAGCCCAGGTCTTCCCCAACAAGGTCGTAGAACCTTTGGTTGTGCTGTATGAAGAATTTCCTCAGCTTCGTGACAACGGCTGGGTCTACACGTGGATGTTTACGACCCTTCGTCTCGCGCAGACACTTGTCTGTAGTATCGTTACGCAGACAGTAGAAGCCTTTCGTTTCGTTAAAGTAAAAGTTTCTTCTACCTGTTGGGACAAGATAATGTTTCCTTAAAGTTTTTGTTTGTATAAAGTTCTTCTTGGCAGAGACAAGCCACGTGAGTGTTCTCATAGACAAAATTGAGTTACGTGAAAATTAAGAAAAATATATTGACAAACTTAAAAACAAACACATTCAACAGTCACATTAATGATAGTCCTGATTCCCACAAGAAAAACACTGTGTCATGAATATTGGAAACTACGAGTACCATGGTACTACAACACCCAGACCAGGAACAAATATTTATAGATAAACATTTGTCCCACAGCGGGAATCAAATCCGTACCTCTCGTACTTCAGCCGAGCAATTACCCACCACACCATCAATTTTGTCAAACGTCAGAACACCCATAAAGGATGTACATTTGTATGAAAAAATAGCACCTGCAAGATATACCTACCTATTAGCAAAACCCAAGGAGTGTTAAGTTACTTGTTTAATTATATCGTGGATGAGCAAGGAAATTGCTGTTTCCTGAAAATGAAACTGAACTTACAGCCGAGAAATTGTAATGAGACAAGTACTTATGTGCTGGCAAAATGTACGTGTAATTAGCGGTCTTATTTTGACTGTTTCGGTTTAATTTTGGGAGCGACAATTTTACTGCAACAGAATGTCGGTATGTACCTTATAATTATATATCTACTTAGTTTTTCTATATATTTGAGCAAAGACAACATAGCATCCATACTTGGTAGCTCTTAAAATAAAGTTTCTTTTGTCTCGTCATTTCATGATAGAAAAAAAGCATAAATCTACAAAAAAGTTTGAAGATTTGTCAAAAGACTGCTACCTATTTTATGTTCCAGTCCCAGAAACTTCTCGATGCGTCGCAGCTGCGGCACTGGGTCTTCAATCAGCAGGTCCCCGTTCACCACTAGGATCTGTTCCCGAGGGAACACCTCGAGCCAACGGTGGAGATACGCATGGTACAGGGATATAGCTATCGGTCTGGGAAGAAAACATGCTCACTATTCATCGATTTATCTAATAAATTTGATTTATTCTAAACACAATATTATAACAAACCTGTAATAAAAATGATCTGATTCGGCAGAATTAAGGAATAATAATATTTTACTATAAAAATGATTGTTAATACAAATTTTATTTTTGGAATCAACTCTCATTATTAAAATGTGATATAAAGTAGAAACAACGCTGTGTCACGAATTCTCGAGTCGAAGTTCGAAACTAAAGCGGAAATACCATAAAAAATGGGAATTTAAAGAGTGACTAGCTTAAATGGCGCAAAAATGAGCTGTTGGCATTGGTTGTTTGAATAGATTACTTAAATCGATGTAACTTTTATTCCGGGTCGTATTGTACCGTTTTTACTGTAATAAAATATTTCTCCTTTTCGTTTTTATAGCAGTTAGTAAAATCTAAATGCTCTCTATTACTTTGAATCAGTAAATTCACCTGTAAGCAATGTTGATGGATCCGTCGGGCGAAATCGCAAGATGTTCGAAAGGCTTGGTCGCGTCGGGCTGAGGGTGGCCGGGGGTCATCGGCTGCGCGGGCGCAGACGGCGTTGCGCGACTGCGCAGTTGTGTGTAGTCGGATATAGCGCGCGTCACCGGCTCTCGCACTATGAGGAGAAGGCGAACGGAGGAGTTCATGGCGCGCACTCGTTCGGGAACCTAAGAATAATGTTTTTTGACAAACAATCTATATCATAGGACCAAAATGGTAATCTTCTGTTCTTTCTTTATAAAAAATGAATTGCTGTTTGTTAGTTTCGCTAAAACTTAAGAGAGGCTAGACTGAAGGCTGGCTGCTTTGGCTAATTTTACTCTTAGAATATTTGTGTGTTGTGATGTTAAGGTTTAAACGATGAGAAAAATAATACAAGTAAAACAACGCGGGTCAGCTAGTGTAACAGATTTTCTTCCTTGTATTTCTTTTAGATGAAATTGGCGTCAGATGTTTCAGAAGGCACTAAAACATATCACACTTCGTATGGGAGAAAAAATAACAACGCGCAACAAGGCCCAGTATTTGTATAAATCATCATAGGAACTTACTTATTTTTACAAATTACGTGGTGCGTAACTTACATCGTATAATGGTTGATTCGCAAGAAATAAATTAATGTAGTGCGTGACCTAAAATAACATCTAACCTGACCTTTACTACAAACTAATTTCCACTCCAGTACCACGGGAGCAATTAAAAAGTCGCTGGCTCACTAGTAGCTATAGAACTAAATTCCTCCTTTTAGGTCAGACTTTTCAGACTCGGAAGCACCCTTTTTAGTCTGTTTTTAAATAGAAGTTGTTCAATAGTTTAAAGTCTGGTTAACACTTTGCAAGTATTAACACACTATTACGGACCTTCGCCCGACACGCCACGTCGGTCGTCAACTAAACAAATAAAACAACTCCAAAATAAATCAATATTCAATTTTAACAATTTGAGTGAACCCGAACGTCATTTGTTTTTACTATCTTCACAGAAAATAGAAAGCTGCGACTGTTTCTCCCCGAATAACCTCGTGCATCTATTGTCGATCCAATTTATGATAATGTTAAACGATATAAATTCAGGTTTCAGTGAAATCACGCGACAGATGCATGACGAAACGTAATCAGACTACCTTCGGGTAAGAACGAAACGATATAAGCTATTCGATGAAAATTGGAAACCAGAGAAGGTAACCTCTGGTTTACTTCATGTCAGAGTTTCTTGTTTCATATCCATAAAATTGGTAATACTATTGAGTTAATCAATAGTATTAAACTAATAAAATAATGCATTGTTTTAACCAACAACATAACATTATTTTGGTTAGTTTAGTTGGGGTGGAGGTTTTTTTTAACCACTGCTGGGCAAAGGTCTCCCCCAAATCCTTCCACCTGTCTCGATCCTTGACAATCGATAGAGGTAGAGGTTTATAAACTTTAAAGAGGTTCTTTACTGAAGAACTTTGCTTCATTTTGTAAATAAGCGCAGAAAAAAGTGCTCTGGATGATCTCGGCACTTCTGAAAGAGGATGGTGCAAAGGATTGAGTTGGAGGGATTCGGGACAGATGTTTGCCAGAGCTAGACGAAAAAATAAAAGTGACAAAATAGTTCCAATTAAACAACAACTTACCTCGGGGGTAACAAAGTAGCTAGGACTCTTCTCAATCGTGATCTGTCCCTTGAACGACAAGGGCATTTTGCTTCTGTACCATTCAAGTCCGAGCGCGTAGTTCTCATCGCGATCGAAGAAATGGACCTCACCCGATGCTTTTTGTACCATAGGATGGAGATACAGCATTTCCAAAAGGGCCCTTGTGCCACATTTACGAACACCGATGATCAAAGCCTGTCAGATAAAAGCAACATTAAAGCGTAATTTGGCTGTCACCCTCAATGTACGGCTATGTACCAATGTTTATTTTTTATTTCTTAAAGGGTTTTCATCTACATGATACCTGGAATAAGTAATTCATAGAACCTTTTACGTTGATAAATAAAAATATGATTTATTAACTGTTTTATAAGCTCGCCAAAGTGATTATACATACATATTTTAATACGAATATTGAACTTGAAGTTAACTATTTTGACAAGTGGTTAGCGAGCTAGTAGAGCACTGGTGGTCTAGTGGTAGTGACCCCGCTTTCCGATCAAGGTCGTGGGTTCAAACCCGGTCGTGCAAATATATGTGCGCAATGCTCTCATACGGCGAGGATAAACCTCGTGGAAACCGGCATGTCTAAGAACTAAAAATTCGAAAGACATGTGACATTCACCAATCCGCATCGTGGATTAAGACCCAATCACTCTCGCCCGAGAGTAGGTCAGTGGGAACATTTAGAAGGCTGCCATGATGATAGCGAGTTACCTCGGAACTAGTCGACTCATTAAATAGCTGTAAGTTGGTGTTTATCTTTAGAATCGTCAATTATATATAAATGCCACCGGACGAGGTTACTGGGGATCGTCAATGTAAGTATTTACTAATTAGCCAGTTTATTGAATATTATTATAATTAGACTAGACCTGTGGGAGTCTGCGTGTAGGTCTGGGCTGGCGAGGGGGGCGGAGTCGCTTCCTCAACGCCATGGGGTGGCTGATGCTTCTGCTGTTTGTCTCCTGGTTTGCGAGGAGCTTTCGGCTTTCGCTGGCAGCTGACGCCATGCTGGCAGCCTGTGTAAAAATATTTTCACCCACACGTTTATTTAATAACTCGCTTCTCTGCAAAAAAGAGAGCGGACGTAAAAAACAGATGACGCGGGGTTGCGCGGAACAACTGGCATTTGCACAGACATGTCACATGTACTAAAACGGGCCCTGTCCATCGTACCCATTCCTCGCGCTATCCGTGTTTGACACCCGGCGCCCCTGTAAATCTTGCAGAGAGACGTCTAGAGTTGTTTGGTTTGTTCATTGTTTTATTGGTTTGTCTATAAGTAAAAAAAATGTACTGCTTTTTAACCGACTTCCAAAAAGGGAGGAGTTTATCAATTCGACTGTATGTTTTGTATGTTTGTTACGCGATTACCCATGATTCTTTTTTTAGGTCAAGTTTCAGTGGTGGTTATCGGTTCAGCCGTTGGTTCGGTTAAATCGGTTGCTATTTTTGTTTGCAAACACCTATTATTTGGTGACGTTTCGATTGTATTAGAAGTATTGGAACTATTGTTTTGTACGACCTTCATTATAATTTTGCAGGAAACCTAAGGAAGCTTACTCAAGTTACCTAGAACCTTGAAGCAAACATAAAACTGTAGAGTATAACATTTCTAGTCAATACTTCAGCTTGATCGAGATAGTTTCTGCTCGAAGTTCATATTATAAGAGTTTGTAGGTAGGTAGGTATGCACCTATTTTTTTGCTTTAATTTAGTTAGTTTCTTTAGCAGTAAAGCTCTTACTAATAGAGCTTTAAACAAGTCAGTAAGAAGAGTAAAGATTCAAGTTGAAAGTAATTGACGATTTCCTGGAACTTATTCTAAGCTATAAACATCCCCATCCGCATTGCTACATAGTCCCTGCTTACGAAATTGACTTAGGACCATAAGTCCCAGCTCTGTCAAAAATATTGCTATACGAAATAATACGTCAGTCGCTTTCTGAGACGCAGTACAGTTTTAGAACTTCATTTCTTTATTTAGCCACCATATTAATACTATCTATCATGTTGGCCGAGCTAAAAGGATGGGTATTGGGTATTGGTTGCCGGGCAAATCTACTTCATCTTAACCTGTCCAAGGCAGGCACTACGGCGTCCACACATAACTAATGAGGGCAACTGGGGCAAAAAGATTAACCGACTTGCAACTAGACGCTGCATAAATCGTCTTCAACACTTAGATGATAAAAGGTAAAAAAGAAACTTGAAGATTATTTTGAGTAGGTACTCAACTTCTTCAAGTTAGGTATCTGTCATTGTTGAGTAGTGGAATTTTATTTTCTTGGCTGACAGTCACTAACGAACAAAAAGTCTCAGTAGATCGAGGATTTTAATCACCGAACTACTAAGACGACAAAGTTTCATCTCCCTGTCCGATTATCGGACAAATTATAAACGCTTATAAAACACATTTTTTTGGAATATCTCATTCTCAGTTTTATCGATAACCAATGTTTAGAGACGGCAAATTTTAAGCAATGCGTAAAATAGCGTATAAGTACGGCCGTCAATAAAAACGTTATCTGAAGGTAACAAAGGTACACCTTATCATTACCTGCCGTAGTTTGCTCGTAAAACGGCTGTAATTCAGTGAACAGTACAGGTGTACTGTCATAAAGAGGAGTGGCGCTTGTTGCCTTTAGTTACGATTACCAAAGGTACCTATGAATCAAAAGTAAGTACTCGTTCATTTATTGGACACGTGTACATTTACAAAGAGAGTAAACCAGTCGTGCGGCAATGATTTTTTTAATATGTGCACAATCCCGGTTTTTTCATTCGGTGAAGAAAAATATCATGAAGAAACCATGTTCAATATCAAGTCCGGGGTCTGCGTGGTGGATTAAGACCCAATTACTCTAATTTGATAGTTTACCAGTGTTTTAGCAGTATGATGATATAGTTCATACAACTCCTCATCTTTAACGAGATCAAAGGCAGCTGGGTGTATTTCTTCCTACGTTCAATCACAGATGACAAGTTATGGCCAATATTACCTTATTTCTGTTACTTGTTTTCTTTGTTCCTAATTGTTTGTCCTATTAGCAGGAACATCCGTCCCTATTAGTAGAAACAGCTTTTAGCCCTATTCTTATATTGTGATAAATATATATTTATAGATTTGTATACAGCGCCAAAAGTACTATGGTAACCAGATACACGACCAATGTGGCGCGGTGGGCGAAGGTCCGCCTGCGACGCGGAGGTTGCGGGTTCGATTCCCGCCTAGGGACAAATGTTTGTAGGATCTGCAAATATTTGTTCTGGGTGTTCTGGGTGTTTTCTATGTATAATAAAAAATATCTATCTATGTATTGTATTGTAATAAATATATATCAGTCATCTAGTACCCATAATACAGCTCTGTCTTACCTTGGGCTAGCTAGATGATGCTGTGTGGATTGTCCAGCATTATTTATTTATTTATTTTATTTATTTATATCTGATAGAATACTTGCGTATTTTTTTTATCTCAATATGTAGGTATAACACATAGAAACACCCAAACACAAAACAAATACTTTCAAATCATAGCATTTATCCCAGCGGGGATTAAACCCGTAACCTCTCGCTTCTGAAGCAGACAATCGCTGCCCGCGCCCAAGAGGTCGTCGCAGACGTCGTGATGTTCCAGAGTCTAATTATTACTTGAATAAAACCAGAGACATGAAAGTATACTTAGTAGAGGAGCTAATTCTGCACAGTACTAATATTGCACACACGCCCACATACATAGCTTTGATGATCCAAGTTTTGTTTTACGTTAAAGGTTAGTATTTTTTTAACAAGCTACGGGTAACTTATTGTTACAAATCATAATATCAAAATGAATCTTAAGGCCTTCGGGCGTTCTATTAGTTCTTTTAACAGAATCGGTCACTGACTCATACGAATACAGATAAGTTTTATAAGAATTTCTGTACAAGCAACTAAGAATTTTGTATCGTAAATTGAAAACTTTATACTGCTAGTCAGTTACTTAATTTATCTGTAGCGAAACGTGGTTTAGCTCTATAATTAATGCTTACACTACATACCATCACACTCACCGAGAATCTTGATATTGTTTTTTTTATCACAAATTTAATCAAAATGTTTATCTCTGATTATACCTTACAATTACTATTACTTTTAAAATTGCATTCCACACATGAGGAGGAAACGAGTCTAAAAAATTCAATATTATGTACACACACTTATTTAAAATTAATTATATTAAATATATATATATATATATATATTAAAACTGTGATGAAAAACTTTAGTACGAGTACTTTAATATTCACTTTGCACTAAATGATCGTACAGGTACAATGGTGATATTAAAAACTAATAAATTGATTTATCTCACAATGCAATATTTGAAACAAATCGAATACCACACAGTAAAGTAGCTTTTAGTAATTAGTACGACCGATGCTGAAGCATACAGTAAAATAGCTTGACTTAATCGCTCCTTTAATTGACGGTATTGGTTCCTCTCGAACTCATGTACGAGTAAGTTTTACTTTTACTCTATTTGTGCTACGCTGCTTTAACCGAAACAAAATAAAACGACTAACCGAGCAAATATCATAGCTTATCTTTGACGCTAGAAATATCGATCGAAGTACTGATAAAATATTTACATCGTAGCACCGATCTAACTACACTAGCAAAGGCAGCAAAGAAACCAGTTAAGCTGCAAGATATTATGGCAGGGAATTCTGACAGTGGGCTCAAAATTTTTCAGGGTAACTCCATTTTGTTCAATAGTACTGTGACGTCATAAAGCAGTGGCTAACCTGTCTGTTGCATACACTTCAATCACGCTCGCGCGAAACGTATGTCATACCACTGAGTATTCGAAATTGAGTCTTTCGTTCTTGTATAACTTATAACTATCACGACATAGCATAAATCAAAGTCGCTTCCCGCTGTCTGTCCCTATAGTTTAGATCTTTAAACCTACGCAGAGGATTTTGATGCAGTTTTTTTAATAGGTCCGCTAGTTATTTAAATTTATCTAAAATTATCGAGTACTACTACTACTAACTAATGAGTACTACTACCACTAGTACTAGTTTATTCTACACGTATGTAAATGTACATGTAATCGTATTATGTACTCAGTTTCACGTGAAAACGTATTCAAAGTGCGCTCGGCCTTATGCAATAGGTATACTCTATTTATACCACGGCACGGTAGTGCCATCCTTTCTAAGAATTCGTCTATGTTTTTAGAATTTTTTCGGTATATCCGGCACGGATTCTGTTGTCCATGACCGTCTAGCACATAATAAGATTGGACGTAACAAAGAGACAAATGACACGATATTCGTGGTCGACACGCGGCTGTCGATGTCGTGGCGAATAATGTAAACACTTGTACTATAGGTACGCAAGATTACAAAGTAAGTAGAATAATAACAAACCACTGCAGCACTGACTTGAAGCACATTAAGGTTTAACGGCCGGCATTTGAGGGTTACTGTTTTTAAGAAAAGTCGTTCTCAAGCACTGTATCACGCACTGCCGGTTCAACAACCCGGACGTGCCGTAGAATAAGCAGTAATGTAAAGTAGTGAAGCCTTGTTCAGGAACTTACGTCGGAAGGGAGATTACAGCGTAATTGTTAGAGGCACGATACTGTATCGGCTGTCGGAAAATTGCGTTGGTTTTACTTGTTTGAGTAAGGTTTTATAGGCCAGTGATATACGTTTAACACATTATATACCTACTCGTATCTGGGAAAGTACAGTTGGCCAAATGTATACGGTTTAACCAATTGTAATTAAATTGGTTAGGCCAAAATTTCCAGATCCGATGTTCCTTCCTTCCTTTCTTTTGTTTCTTTGTGCGATAGGTTAAGACCTAGCTTACGTTAGTGGAGTATTTGAGTTTCACCATCAGACGCTACCCAACATCACCAATAAATAGTACTCTCCAGAGTACGCTACTTTTAGGATCAGGTCTTGCTAAGAAAGTTTTTTACAGATGCCAGTTATCAAAAAGTTTCAAAGTTTACATTATACAGTCTCTAAAGGATATTTCATTATTAGTGCATAATAATCAAGGGATAAGTTCCACGCACAAAAAAAAAAACATGTAGGTACCTTTTTTTTTAAACATTTTGTCTTAAAAATCTCGAATAAATAAAAAAAAGGAAGGTAAGTTCATGAACTTTTTTGTATGTGTACCTATCCCTTGAATATAATGCACTAACAATGAAAGACTTTATATTAAGGTCACCTGTATGCTGTAAAGGGCACTGTCGTACAGCACATGGAAGGTCAGGAACAGAGACAGCAGCGTGACGGAAAGGAGGGCCGCGGCGAGCTTCGGCCGCGACACTCCCACCACCAGCACGCAGTCCGCCAGCTCGCCCTCTGCTGGCCGGAACTGCGAGCGAGGCAACCATCTACAACAGACAAACTGATTGAAATTCATTTTAAAACGGATCTTTTCACGTACCGGTACTGTTACGACTCAATTACGAGTCTTCATCAGGGTTGAGTGACACGGCGAGCGTCCTTCTCCGCGTCGCGATATGTCTCGATATCGCTATCGATGATATAGTTCATGATAGTTATATTAGTAAAACTGATTGAAAGATTATTTATTTATTTAATTATGTGGACTCCCTTTTCCGCATTTGGACGCGCATTTGGTCCGTTATGCGTGGGGTTGTAACTGGCTACGCGTGAAGCCAGCCTAACTCCTACACAAGCACATAAGCTTCCTGGGCTCTTCGGAGGCTTCGAGGATTGACCTCGATGTTCCGAGAATTTGTTTGCGTTGAGTGGCTACTCCCACGCATTCCAGGACTACGCGGGCAGCTGATTCTTCTTCGGCTAGACTACGTAGTTGGAGCAGACGACATGTCAGTCGTTTATTAAAGGCTACATTCAGAGCACATCGAAGCTTCAACGAGTGGTAGAGCTATTAATGATGGAGCTCTCCCGGGAAAGTGATGCCACCACCACCAGCACATTTATATTATTTTTGCCGCCAAGCAGTAATACCCTTCGAACTGGTACTCAACCAGTTCCGGTTCGAAGGGTATGGTAATCCTCGACGTTTCTCGACGGAGCTGGTCCGGAGAAGTAATACCGCCATTCCTATTTCTGTGTTCCGGTTCGAATTGATACCGGTGAAATTACATATAAATTTTGATCTATAGAGTATATCTGAGAAACTATTTGATTTTTCTTAGTTTTTGATATTAAAAAACTATGATTGTATTATAAATAAGTTAATTAAATGTTCAAAAGTAATTTAATGTGATCTAAGAGATTATTTTTGCAAAATGTTAGTGTGATTGCTAGTTAAAAATATATTTTAAAGTATTACTGTGCTAAGGTATAAAGGACACTGTAGCAAGAGAATTACTGGGCGAAAGAGACGTCTAACTTCATATCGGGACGACAACGCAGTGCAATGCCAGAACTTTAAAACTTAACTATATTAAAAATATACTCACAGAATGTCTAAAGGTAACGATTGGGAGCAACTTCGGTAAGTCCCCTCCGTTCGTTGATGTTTCGTGTGAGACTGACTCATTGGCGCACGCGACTCCATTCGGCTTCCATCCAACTGGCTAACATCTACATCCTAACATCCACGTTATGACGTCACAGGTAAACTTTTTGTATCTTGTTCTCGTTCTCCACTACAACACATTTTTTTCTTTCTTTTCTGGAAGAAATATAAAATAAGCAGTCATAGATATTCAGGTAGGCAGATGGATTTCGTTCTGATATAGAATTGCAAATGAATATCTAGGCAATCATAAATTTATGTAATATTCATGGAAGTGGTTTAGAAATAACAATATTTTTTCTTGAAAATGTATTCCTGTATTGCGGGCGGGTAAGAAATTACTTACGCAAGTATAAATGTTTTTCTTTCAATTAGTTAAATTAACATTTTTTGCCCGTACGACCTTACACTTTTTTATGGCGCAATAATAATAAATTGTGGGTTCAGGCCACGCAATAATTGCGTCACAGCAGGTTGCGAACTCAATGGCGACAGGTTATTCATTCTATTTTAGAATTTTGTTTAAGGGTGACATGTGTGCTCCACCCTCAACTCACCCTCACCATCCGTCATGATATTTGATAGGCATTAATGGATATAAATTGGGTAAGTCTAAGAATGTATAAAATAATCCTCTTTATGCTGAAAGCAGAATGTATAGATTATCGCAAAATACGGTGAAATAGAACAGAATGCCGTAGCCATTTCTACGAAATGTCTATAAAATGTTACTACATGCTCTACATACTCGTAGACCTTCGTAGCCCAACGATTATTGTTCCACAGTAATAAAGTTAAACATCTTAATTACTTACCAATAACCATTGCCTTAGCCGTATCTCCTACACCTGTAACAAGAAATAAGGATCAGTTTAAATAAAACGTGGCAGTCCAGGCACATCCTAAGCGCCATTATAATGTATCAGGGAGGTTAACCCATAAACCAAGGCCTGAACTGGTTAGTGAATTACAGCCACATAAAATCTAGTAACTATAGGTAAATAACTCAGAATGACGGAGGATATGCGACCCGTTTCGTCTAAACCTCCGTCATGTGCTTAGGGTTACGCCAAAGAATATAAATATTTTTTTTAATAACATTAAACAACCGCCTTAAACTCCAATTTCCTGATTTATTATACTTATATATTTATTTATTTAAGAACACCAACATAATAAACACTACTATAAGATTCAGGTATATGTAGTTCGCACGGCGGATCTCGGCCGTAGTGAAGTTAGCCGTTTCGATGCGCAATAGAGCTTATTCGAACAAAATTGTCTTTGCGCATCACAAATGGCTAACTTCACGGAAGCCTAGATCCGCCGTGCGAACTATACACATAACAAGAGATACAAATTAAATGTTATTACAATTTAAGGTGAAAACTACATGCCGATTCAAAATATTATTTCTGTTACTAATGAACTAGTAATTTACAGTTTTAGTGCTATCCCACAGAAACGATCAATTTATACGAGATAAAAATTAGTTTAAGTGCTATTCCGGCTATAATTTATTTCTGTGCCAAATTTCATCTAGATACGTTCAGCCGTTCTGGCATAGTTGAGTAAGAAACTTCCATCATCTATTCAACTATCCTGGATGGATAGGTCCTTTCTCATATAAAATCTTTTACCTATAAAATAGTTTAGAAAGATAAATATTAATTCGAATCTAAATTTGAAACAATACTACAGTACCTTTATCAACATTGTATTACGGTAATACGGTATTATACTATAAAGTAGAAATAGTACAGTATTACAGAAAGAAAGCAATCTTCGCTACACGGTTTCGGTTATAAATTCCGAACAATGTATCATCAATATATTTAAGATTGAAATATTCTATGTAACCTTTCTTTTTTATACACTCTACATATACAAAATCTCTGCAGCAACTCAGCGAACCGCTTGAATGTCTGAACCTTACTTGTGTACCGTAATTTGCGGCTGTTTACGACTCAGTAGCGAAACGCTCTACCGGTACAATACCAGTACGGCATTGTTGTGCATACAATACCGGTACTTAGCACTAAAGTCTCGTCCACACTCGTGGAACATAACGTGTCGCAACACTGTGAAAGTAACCTAACCCGTCTCTTATAGGTTTTATCAAGAACGCTTTTAAAAAACAAAATATTATTTACATAATCTTTACATATGGTATTTACAAATTACACATGAAACAGGTAAACCATCGTATTTTACCTCACCTTATTTACCGCAGTGCCAGATATTCTACCTCCAAACAGTATATTGTGCAAGCATTACTGTGTTTAGATTTGAAGGGCACTGTAGCAATTGAAATTACTGGGCGAAAGAGACTTACTAACAACCAACGTCTTAGGGTGATGAGAGCAGTGCAGTGCCACGCAGAACTCAAAACTTTAGGCTTTGGTTGGCACTGAATCTTTTATGGTCAGGCATGGTGCTTAAATACAGACGTGCGTCTCGCTCCATCGTCTTGTGACTTGCTGACATAAAAAAAGTAATTTACACTATGAGTATGACTATGACCGAAATGATCGCTGAAAGTTGAAGCCCAAACATCAGATGAGTAGAAAACTGTTTTCTATGTGACTAAATCCTTTAGTAATGTATCGGGGACACAGAGCTTAGGGTATTACCTATAGTACTTGTGCAAGCTAGCCGGGGCGTGAATGTGTTTAACAGATTTGAATGTGGTAAGCTTTGGAATACATCAACTTGCTCTGTTTTGAGTGCTAAGCATATTAGACGCAAGCCGAACAACGAGCTAAACTATCTTAGCTTAGCTTACGTAGCTGCATCTTATCATGCTTCCAACTGCAGAGCTAAGGGCCTGAACACAATACAGTGAGACGTATTTTTCTTTCGTATTGATAACTACACCAAGTTTTTTGTTAAATAGTGTTTTTAGTGCGACGTCGCATCACGTCTTTAGCTTAGTAAACGAAAAACCAAAACGCATTCTTTCTTAGCTCGCTGTACTTGCTAGCTTAGTAACTTGATTAGTTAGCGTAATTGTTAACTCCGTGAGCCAAGCTAACCTACGTGAACTAAGTTAGCTTAGGCTTAATATGATTGAAAGACGACTGACGAAACTGAAATGAAACCCAATCACGAAAGGCAAGTATACGATATATCGTTAATCTATAAACACCTCTAACTTGCGTTAAAATTTCAAAAAAAAAATTGACATTATGAAACAGTTTATCATTAAAAAGATTTCTATCGTATCTTTGAAACATCACGCCATATCGATGAAAAATTTTCCATTCTCTATCATGTATGTCACATTTTTTAAAGTAGTTCCATTAGAGCTTTTTGTAATGAGTTCGCTCTACCACCACTATTTGGGCTGTCATGCAGTAATGCTCGTATTGCTGTGTTTAGTTTTGAAGGGTATGGCTGCCGGCGAAATAACAGTCCTTCGAGGCTTATGTTCGAGGCTTGTTTCAGGTTGTCAACGCGTGTGTATGTAACACCTTTGGTATAGTGTTCATAGACTTATTTATACAACTGTGTCTCTTTTTTTATACAACTGAAGTGGCAACCAAGCGTACGGCCCACAAGATGGTAAGCGGTTACCGCAGCCTATGGACGCTTGCAATACCAGAGGTATCACTCGCGGGTTGCCACTTTGAGGCATAGATCGAAAGCCTCATGTGCCAGTAATTTCACCGGAAACCATACCCTTCACACCGGAACACAGCAATGCGAGCATTACTGCTTGGCGGCAGAAATAAGTATGGTGGTAGTCCTTCCCCGGGCGAGCTCTATCACAAAGAACTCTACTACTCTTACTACGGTAAATTACAAAGCATCTTACTAACCGTTATGCGTTCGTTACGTTATATAATCGATATTAAAAAGAAAACAAGCCTTATAATAAATAAGTAGTTCTAACATTTCCTATAAACAAAGAAAATACATGATTAAATTACCCGTTTCTATGAACCAGAGGGCCATTTACTGACAAGATAAAAATCACAAGCAACCCAATCCACATAAATAAGCGCAAACAGGTTATTTAGGTTGAGAAGCATCGATAAATCCAAGGTAATGTCAATGCCAATGCGTACGTAACCAATGAACTTTATGAAGCCTATAAATTAATCAAGTTCTACCTATCGATCTCTTATCAATGTGCCTTTTCCAACAATATAGGTTTTACAGTGGAATTTTTAGTGATGGAAAGGTCATGACATGAAGTTTTGTAAATTATACAGCATTTTCCTCTGAAAATGAAGGATGCTATTAGTTAGGGACATATTGTAGTACGTTTGTATCACTGTTTGATTTTCTGTGGCCTCGTTGCTCCGGAACGAATGCTCTTTGTTTTAAAAATGAAATATGTTTTATTAAGCTTTACAATATTTGGCGGTACAGTACTAATTTTATTATAGGGGTAAAACAACTTAATATAAGTAGGTAGATAGTTTATGTACCAATTAGAGCTCTATTCCCTACATTAGGTCTCAGCTGAGCCTGTAGTTGTAGGTGTTGTGGTTGTGTGTTTGATACTGTTTTCTGTTTTCTGTATCTACTGTTTGCTAGATGGTAGCTATAATTGGTGATGGTTGTTGAAAAGATTCCAAGGTAATCAATACTTCTATTGAGGGTCCTGAGCAAAATATACATAGCGACGAGTTCAGACTCCAGATGATGACTATAGTATTAATAAAATTTAAAGTGCGGAAAGTGCCTGCATTTATAATTTGGGAATGAGAAAGCTGATGTTAATAAAGCTCATGTTCAAATGTTCGTAACAAATGTTCAGAACAATTGTTCGCAACAAATGTGTGGAACAAAATGTTAGTAACAGTTTTTTCTTACGAGTACACCAGAACAAACATTTGTTCGCAACAGTTCTGAACACGTATGTATTCGCACCATAAGATAACATCTGATTAAAGTTTGGTTTCAAGGTCTCATGAACTGACACTAAGAATTTATATTTACACGTTCGTACGTATTCGTGGACTACACTATTACAATATTTTTTTTATATAAAAAGTTGTTTTACTAATAAAGTGAAACTGAATCGCGATTTTCACACACACCACTTGAAAAAATACATAGCACTCAAAATTCCATTCCTGCAGTGGCTATTTTCAAAGATTTTGACACTAACCTTATTTATAGTGTCTGTAACCAAGGAAGTTTATAATTTCAACCCATAGAGTAACACAAAATAATTGCTTTAACAAAAAACGCAAAACTTAAAATTTTTAATGATAATTTTTTCAGTAGAGTGCTCAAAGATTTACTAAAATTATTTGCTAATGAAAACGGCAAATTAAAAAAGAGGATGCTGCCAAAGAATCTTCAGCAACCAGACATTCATGTTTTAGTCCGCACCGCGTGCCGGGTAGAAGCCATGTCATTAACAAATGCCCTTCATTCGATTAAATATAGAAATCTTATACAGTTAGATAGTATTGTATAAATAATGTGTAGTTGTATTGTATAATTACACTACTATACATGACTTCTACAAGTGAAACCGCGCAGGCACAGGTAGTAAGTAATAAAAAATATTAACAAAGCTTCTAACTACAAGGTCAACCCATTTCACAGCACTTCCGGCACTTGGGCCAGTAACAACGTACGAATAAGGTTTGGCCTTTATTTCAGTTGCGCCAATAAAAATAAACCATCCCAAGCAGTGTTAAAATGTTAAACTGTCGCGTCTAATGCATTTGTTAGTGGTATTTCACACGCGCCTATTTGAAAGAAAGCTAATGCGATACGATGTAGGTAGGGTAACTTAGCCAGGAACCTGTGCTCAATGTGGATGTTTCAATTTTAGTACCTACTTTAAAAATAAATCAACAATTTTAGCAGCATTTTTTTTTAACAGACTTTAATTTACACAGTTAAATATTTTTCGTTTTTGAACTTGAATCTGTTGCACAAGAGAGCGCTGAAGCACCACGGTAATCGGTTGACATAAGCTCGTGTCAAGTGTCACTCGGAACGGAGGGAAAGAGTAAGTGCAAGCAGTGTGTGTTATGATGTTTATTCTGTGTAATTTTTATGTGGTAGTTTGATTAAGATCCTTTACACACAGGACAGGTATGTACCTACCCGATAAAAGGCAATCAAGCTGAAGGGTCAGTTTAAAGGAGCGAGCGGGTTGTAAAATAACCAGTTCCTGGGTTTTCGGCCTTTTTGTGGTAGGTATATTAAGCAGGGTCCAAGCTAGACAAACCATACATGTGAAATTAAGCGTTAAAATATTGATTTGTTGAGACAACATTGAGAGTTAAAAAAAAATAATTAAAATTTAAAAAGAAATAAATAGTGTATTTAAAAATAAAATGCTCAGTCCATGCAGTCTGCGCAGTGTGCTAGGTCACACTTAAATTAGAGGAACAGTTTTTATTATAATAACTCCTCTAAGTTATGCGTCTATCACAATAATACGTCATTACCATAAAGCTGGGTCACGTAAAGCTGTCAAGTGTCGTTCTAGTCAGAACCAAATGCAGCGGTGTGTAAAAGCGCAGATATCTGGTCCGCCGGCTGCAGGGCGGGGAAAGGTCAGGTCAAGGCTACAGCACTCGGAGCCAGGCTGGCACACAGTGCAAGTCACATTTCATTCACCGATTGCCGTTGATATAAATTCAAGCAAAATCCGACGAAGCAGCAAGGCAAAGGCACTGGTTTTTGAGCTGCTAGACTTGAGCCAAGGTCACACAGGGTCATGAAACTATTACTAACTGAATTGTGTATGAATCGTCAATAGTCAGTATATCGTGATATTGGATATAGAACTACCCGATTCTCGTCAATGCAATCAATGATTTCTTGTTATAAATCGCGTAATAATAATGATAGTGTCATAGACGCCTATGAGTACCAATATTATTATATTTTCCTGTGTACTGTCCTCAGAATAATAATGCATTGTCATTATATTCTTGGAGAATTACCTACTTAGCGCTCGCCTAAGCTATGATCCTGACCCATGATACACCGAGTAATTCTAGCTATGATCCTGTTTCAGTGCAAGCGCACGAGCTTCAATAATGTTCAAATTGAATGAGCGCGAGCGGCGTAACGTAATAAGCAATTTCATTATTTGGTTCCATGTTTGGGATGTCGGAAGCAAACTGGATAATTAAGACATTATGTTCTTAATTGTTTGATATTGGATTAAATGTATTTGAAAGCTGAATATTACGACATGCGAGCATTATATGTATAAAATATCGTATTTTTCATTATGGAAAAAATATCTATTACTAAGTCTTTAAAAAAATCTAAATCCGCATTATTCTTAGACAATGTCCCAGAAGCATTAAAGTGCCTATTAATATTTTATTTTTTCAAGTTATTTTATTATTATTATGTGTGTTGTTTTTAAATTTAAACTCGTAAAAATATGAACTTATTTGTGGTCTGAAATAAAATATTTTTTATTTTATTTTTTTATATATTAAAAAACTGGTCATGATGATGATGAAAAAATAACAACTAAGAGTTTTAAAACCCGAAATTGCTTGACACTAGGAAAAACTAACTTTTGGTAGATACAGACTTTCAAACGATTTTGGCTTAAGCTGGGCAAAATTTAGCTGTTAGCTGTTATTGAGTTCTAGCCTAAACTAAACTCAATAGACTGCTTACTATTACCTAATTTAAGCATGCTTGTATGCCAATTAAAATCAATGAAAGCCGATAAAGCAAGCTACTCCAAATTCTCTAATGACAGGTATAATCTAGACTTAGATAAACCCTGAGCACTGAGGTTGGGTGAACTTTGACAGTAGACAGCGCGGTTTCCAAATTGTCATTGCAACGTCTTTGGCATAACCTAATCGATTACCAGATCGAATGACCCAGAGTATGAGTAGTATAACAAAGTTTCTAGTTCGTAGCTCGTCTGGTATTCCAGAACTAAATTATTAATAGGTAGATCATATTATAATAAATATTTGCGGACATTTAAACACAGTGCCATTTAGCCGCAAACTAACCAGATATAATATAGACCAGATAGATATTAGAGATACATGATAGAGCATATACATACGTTTTTAATACCTACTTGTAATACATAAAACATCCAGATCTGGAACAGATATTTGCAGATCTTGCAAAAATTAATCCCAGCGGGGTTTAAACTCGCAACCTCTAGCTTCTCAACCGGGGCACTCGGCCACCGAGATCGTCATTCAATTCAAACACAAACGACGCTCAAGCAAGCATTTTTGTCAGTCTTTCATTCAAAACTGTCGAAAAACGATGCTCGAATTCTGTTTAGTTCAAGTTCAAGTATAGTTTACGTGAGCCAATAATAATGAGAGTATACTTAGAACAGCATATTTATTATGCTGCCAAGCTTTAGGTATTAAAAATGAGCGCTACACATTTATGCATGTATGGTATACAAAATAATTAAATTTGGATAAAAAAAGTGGTATTTATATTTTAAATGTTTATTAGGCGCTACAGCCAGCTAGCTTGAAAGTTATACGTACTGTGTTATAAAGACATTTTAAAACATAAACACAGTACCACTTATTACTGCTGCCAAGCTACTCACATTGCTGTTCCATTTTGAAGGTGTCGATATTACAGGCACACGAGACACAACTTTATGTTTCTGACGTGCGCGCACTAACAGTGTCAGGCACGTAGACGGTCGTGCCTTAAAACTTGTAATACTGTAAATGTTATTTGACCTTTTGCTAGTACAACTTTATAAAACTAATTTTAAAATTCAAATTTAAATAAAAAAAAAAGTTTTATTTAATAAAATTACTAGAATTAACTTTAAACGTCATAAGCCTATATGTATTTACGCCAGTTCCACGCGCCCCAGCCTAGAAGAATCTGGCAACAAACTCGGCTGGCTAAGAAAGTTGTATCGAAAGATTTATCTAGAGCAAACTCTACTATATTCTACGCAAAATACCGCGTACAACCCGGTCCCAGAACTAGCAGCCTAGAGTTTGCTTTCAGAGTCGGTGCTTCAAACTGCTTAGGAACAGAGAACAAGGCAAATTTGAAGAGCAGTCAATAGTGTACGCATGAAACTGTGAAACTTAAACAGTGATATTTTTAATACAATCGGTGTAAAACAAGAGCGCTATCCTAATTAAAGAACGAAATTGGCTCCCGGAGGCTCTCTTTTTACGAGCAATCATAAAACAGGCTTTTAGAGTGTAGCAGAGTAACCCAGAATTTTTACTGAAGCCAGGCGTTTTATTCACAAATTAAATTCGTTCGCGGCTACCGGATTTTATTTGACGTTTCAAAGTAGGTAACATTGGTATTCAGGAACAAAATTGTAACTGCAGACTACAATAGCAAGTGCAGGGAGCAAGCAACACTGCCGCCCGTGGCGTTTACTTGCGTACATACAGGATGGTCCAAACATACGAAAAAATTAAATTCCTCAAATCCAGGGGTATCTGAAAATACCCCATGAATGTTCCCGATTTTTCGTATTTTTCGAGTTATGATTTTTTTTGAGAATGTTTTGTCGGAACATTTGAAAGTGATAAAAAAATGACTTTTTCTTTTGTATAATAATTTCAATGAATTGTACAATCATGCATAAAATAATCAACTTCCTAGTATTAGTGCTAGTTACAAAAGTTTTGATGAAAAGTAACGAATTTGTGTTCTAAAGAGTCAAAGTTGAATTTTCAACATTAAATAAAAAATAAAAAAACTATAATCCATGGTTTGTAAGTGTTCTTAAAAACTTCCACGGAAAGCTAAAAACTCAAAGCTTTCATAATACCACAAAAAATATGCAACTTAGTAGGCTATTATTTGCTGAAATCAGCCCTTAAAAATACTAAGGTGATGATTCTCAAAGTTAGCAACTTGAATTAATTTGATCCAAGTAGATGATTATTGCCTAATGTTTGTTTGTTACTAATGTAAGGCTAAAAAAAAACTGAATTTGAAAACCTAAACTAAGTTTTAAAATTCAGTTTTTTAATTGGAGATCTATTTGCAAATTATTTTATGGCATTTCTTTGCCAAGTTTCATATTTCAACGATAGTATTTTGAAGTTTTGGTTTCTGGAAATGACAACTAAAAACGGCAACATGTAGAAAGCAGAAAACGAAAGTTTACGGGCTCAATTCCCGCTACGTGACAAAAGTTTGCATAATTCGCGAATATTTGTTCCTGATCTAGGTGTTGTGTTCCCATGTACGAATAGTACACTGGATATCAACGCCATAGAAAATCCAGTTTAAAAAAAAAACATTTGCTTGCTGCAGCAACTTGCAGCAGCTTTTCTGGCTATTTCTTATCTTTCTTTATCTTTTTATTTCTGGCTACGACAGACTAATAAAGGAAATTAGTCGTAAAATGGTAATATGATGAGCTCAGTCACTCAGACCGTAAAAACTCTCATTTGATTGTCATCTAAGTTGATGTTTGTGAATGGAGATGAAATGAGATATTTTTAAGTACAAGTCACAACAGAACAGAGAGGTTTTGAGTTATTGCTTGGAGATTGACGTTTTTAAAGAATGGCAACTAATAGTCAAAATATACAGCGAGCGCGATTTTTAGTCAATTTATATGTAAGTATGAGTAACAACGACAACTCTGGTGACGGTGTTAATAACTTTATATTTATTATCCGAGACCGACTGTTTAACGTGCCCAATTAATTAATTATTTTCTTGACAAAGTGACACAACCATTTTTGACCAAGTCACAACAGAAATAGCACCGCTGCTGTGATTGACCGTTTTAATAGCTATCCGTCTTTTTTGTACCAAACGCCGACAAAGTCGCGGGACGTTTCTATATAACCGGTCAAGTGCGAGTCGGCAAACACGCCTACGTTAAAGCTGTATCTTAAGAAAGCATGCCTAAAATAATTACATTACGGAGGCTCGTTTTCTGCTTGCTCTCACTCACCACTGTCTCTTAACTTTATGAGCATTTTAGGGCCGCAAACATTCGAAGGCAGACGTGATAATAGATTTGATTTAGGCCTTTTATGATAATGATCTTAGATAAAGTTTTTTAGAATTGCGCACATACGTTTTAGAATAAATAAATCCATTGTTGCACGACTGGTTAACCACAATCTTACAATTGGAAGGCGGTTACTACTCCACCATACTAGCATGGCTAGCATGAGCACCGTAGATGACCTTTATTTCCAGGAAAGAGCAAACAAAAATCACATTGTTTAATTAATCTTTAAAAAAAAACAAATACATCTACAAATTTTAACTAAGAAGTAGAAAAAATATATCTTCTTTGTTCTTGGCTAATGTTTATGTGATGACAGCTGAATCAAAACTTATGTAAAGGGAACTACAAACCGAAACTTCACCTGTGTAGTAAATATTTTTTGATTTTGTTGATTTTTTAAAAAGCGGTGCATCATATTTATATTAAAACCACCTCTGAATTTTGATTTTCCAAACAAAAAAAAACATTAAAATCGATTCATAACTGGCGAGATAATCGCTTCATAGAAAAACGTACTGTATAATTCAAACCTCCTCTTTTTTGATGTCACCTAAAAGTCTTTATCTACATTTCCGTAAATAAAATCTTTGAAAACAGTTGTCTATCTGTGCTCCAATGTGCTCATGCTAGCAGGCCAACGCGGGCAGAGCTCTATAAATTAGCTTTTAAAATAGTAAGTGTGCCACTAAGATAGATTTTGCGATGTCTTTTATCTAGCTAGTGATAAAATGTGTTCATAAGTCAGTGCACTCAATGTAGGTACACTTCAGTGCTTTGTTCGAGCTGTGTCAGATCAAATGTGTGTCTGGACTAAGTAAGTGGTAGTCTATCAACTTCAGATGATCCGTAAAAGTGGATTTATTCCCTTTCGCCCGACATGTATAGTAATCGAAATCATGGGAACCGTCAGACTATTACGCAACTGTCTTGCATGCAATTACAATAGTACATTACAAACATATTATGTCCGATTTTCAGCGAACTTATTCATAATAGCCTTTATTTATACTCACTGTCACGCGGGTTACTAAACGTGGACATACAATCAATATGGGGACTAGACTATATCAAAACCTCAACGTTTTTTTCTACAAAATCAATGACATAATTAAACGAGGCGTACCTAAAGGTGAAGTTCTATTGTATGTATGAATAAGAATGGTTGTATAGATTTTTTTCATAGTTTTTATTATACGATATTCGGATACTTGTAGATAGATAGTTTATGTACTTACCTACCTACTAACAAAAGACTACAAAGTAACCTTGTGATAGCTCCAGACTTGAGATCCGGCTTTGTGGACAAAAGGGCAAGTACTCACTGAATAGAAGGGCTTGAAAGGTCGACCGTTGTATCTCTATTGAGAACCCACCTTTATACCTACAATGAAAACGAAAAAATCGTACAGGAGTTTCACCGACGACAATACAAAAATCGACAAGTGAGTGCCACTTACCTAGGTAGATACTATTGAAACATAAATAAGTGTAGGTAATTATTGTAATAACTTAAATCCATTTGCTAAAACTACTTTTGGTTCAGAAAATAACCCTTTAAAAATCGTGATAATGCTTTTTTTGTGGTCAGAAGCTACAGCTACGAAAAATAATTTCTAAGCCCGGACGTTCGAGGCTTGCCCTTATTACCATTAAATGCGGAAGCAATAAACGCCACCACATTTAGTTTACAGTATAAAGTCGATATTATACTCACGAGAGTATATGTAACTAACAGAAAAAAAGCTTCAGATATACATGTACCTATGCGAATACCGTATTTTCCAAATTTGTGCATTTATTATGTTGGCTGTATTTTTGAAACAAAATACCGCATGCGAAATACCGCACTACCGTACTTAGACGCGAAATACCAGACGGAAATTAATTTACAATACCTACTAATATAATGATCAGATAAATATCTATTAACAGAGGTGTCTAATCTAACATGTGAGTGAGTTTACGGTTATGGTCCAGTACTCTGGAAAAGCTTTACTTCTGCTCATTATTTACTCGTGTGCTACAAGCTACGAAAATGCCTTGACTATAGCGATAAAAATTTAAATAAATTAATAAATTACTGCCTCATTTTCATAATATTTTCGAATAAGTCGCTTCGAAGCTGTTAAAAAAAGTTTAAACGGGGCCAGTTGTTACACCCGCGTTGCAGCTATTATTGGAAAATCAGAGAGTATTTCTGAGAATTAGAAAGCATCAGACAGGCCATAGAGTGATTAACTACACTGCTGACGACGACAAGAAAAAAATATTTAATCCATGCCTGCCTTAAATCTCATCTTACATGTTGTAAAATTCACGGCCTTAGCACACTAGCTGTTTATGTCCATGACCCAAGCTCTTGGTTTACACGTACAATACGTGTAAAAAGTATTGTATAGTATCAAGAGATTGAATCTTATTTCAATAGATTGAAGAGAACTTATGTCCAGAAAACTTATGAAGTTTGATGATCTAGTTATGAAACGTACAATCCAGCAAGAATAAACTCTGGCCAAGTCTAATGATTTATGCATCTGCCACAGCTGCCGCGCTAGCTCAGCGGTGAACAAATGCACCCCGAGGAAACCGACATTTCTGGAACGACGATATCTAGATGTCCTAGAGATATCTAGAAATCTTCAGTAGTTTCTAGTAACAAAATGTCATATTCAGATCTTTAGCCTGACAATATTTAGACGTTCCATCACTTTGTTCAAGCTTTGGACTGTCAAAAAAGCGTTGACTAGTGACCTAGCACTTACGCCCTAGCCTAGAAGAATCTGACAACAAAGTATGCTGGTAACTTTAGTAATAAGTTGTTAATCGTAAACAAAGTTCAGGCCACATCGCCAGCTGGCGGGCGAGCGAGCGATATTTTTTCATACTTTGGTTGGCACTGTGAACTTCAAAGACAAGCTACGTATCTATGAAAAAATATCGCTCGCTCGCCCGCCAGCTAGCGCTGTGTAGCCTGCGTTTTTTTTTTGACAGCCCAAAGCTAAAAATGTCAGTCATTGAATTTATTTGGCAATCGATATGCAATAAGTCTTTATAATAATTATTATTCATTAAATATGAATTGTGACATTAAATTGGAATGAGTTTTTTAGAATAAAATTTATTCGTTACATACTAAATGTTCTTTTGCCATATCCATAGGTTACATATTGGGGAATCAACTTGTCTTTCTGAAACACAATGAAAACTAACTCAGAAACCAGCGAATCACTACTGTGTCAAGATTTGTATTTGTGGTTAATAAAATATTTGAATTTGTATTCGTTCAAATGAATATTTACAACCGACTAATTAGGCCTCATCAATATTTCAGGTTATTTTATATTTTGTAGGATGAAAAATCGTCCAAACAAACAATTGCTTTGTGTTAGGGGTTTCAGTTTCGGGTATTCTACTACGGTAAGTACAAATGAATTACTGTGCGTTAGGCTCGCTATAACTCGTGAACGGCTGGACCGATTCGGTTAATTTTGGTCTTGTAATGTTTATAGGAGTCCAGGGAAGGTTTAAACGGATTTATGAGAAAAAAATTGGAAAAATTGAGAAAGGGTAAAACCGCGCCGGATAGTTTAAAATACAACTTTCCAAAATATTAATTTTTGTCATATTAGAAACCGCGCAGCCGTCATTTATGTCTCCTCGAAACACATTCCATTTTCAACTATGTTTTGTTTAAATTTGAAAACGTCGAGGTGTCAATCTGAAGGAAATTACGCCATTATAGACTGTGTAGGTACTGTAAACTTTGTGGTGCATAAGTTGTAAACCTGATTTCCTATGGCTATTATTTTCGTAAATGAAAACAAATTATTATTTTTGTGAACAAGGTTTATTTTGACTTACTATCGGTTACTATCGGCTCATGGTTTATCGCGGTGTATTTTACATCTATTTATTTCACAAATTTCTATCATTCTATCTACTTGTTTTCCTTAACACTGAAAACTCAAACAGATACCAGCGTTTCAGTACTGTATTAACATATTGTATTGTACTTTTTTCTTAGATCTCCATCGTAGTACCATTTTTATACACAAACACTATTATTAAAAGAAGAAGAAGCATCTTCTGATAGAATATTTACGTGCCATCTGTCCATTTTAATCACGACGGGGAAACAGAATAAGTTTCCCAGTCGTAACTATACGACATGAAAGCTTACGAGAGCTACAACTATTATACTTACTATTTCTCACAGTCTGTAAATATTCAGGCGTTTCACCACGGAAATGGGATGCGCGAGAGACAAAGATAATCGGCTTTGGTCGTATGAGGGAAATGTACTTTCTCTATCGCGTCTTTCTAATGTTTCTCGGTAAGAATTTTCACCCGCGGGATGTTTTTGTGTTTAAAGTCACGGAAATTGGACAAATTGAATTTTCTATTTTGTTTGAATAACCTCTCAAGCACCTCGTGCCGTTTTACGTTGATGTTGCGGCAAATTGAAAAAGTTTACTTTCAAAAATTAAATTTATTTTCTAGAGCTGCGGGTGATTTTAATTGAAACGTAACATTGTTTAGCTTCTGTTTCTTTGTGCATTTTTAATTAATGAAACAACAAAGTGAGATTCCATAATCAACTTGGAACGTCCTTATTCGTAAACATTTTATAAGCCTTGTCTGGCTTAAAAATGTCCTTATAATCTGTTGTGTGTACTGATACTTCAAAAAGGATTTTTTGGTTTTAAGAGTTACAAAACCACTAGGTTCTTAGAAATTTGTACTAAGACACAAATAACTATAATGAAACTTTTGTAAGATGTGTGATGTCGGACCAGCCAAAGTTTGTATCTGTATTTATTTAAAACATTACACCTTTATTTACAGGTTAGACCTAATACAATAGAGTAGTCATCAGAAATAATTAATAAATGTCAAAAATGACGATAATGGATTGTATAGGTATGACAAATGATATTTTATTCTTTTTTATCTTATATAAGGTCATTCATTATCAACCTGACAAACTTAAGGGGTAGGTTCCACACATAAAAAAAAAAGTACAGGTAATTTGCAAATGTTTTAGTAATAAAACCTAAGTTAAGGTAAGTAATTATTGTTTTTCTAAATACCACGAAAATAAGCTCCACTTTTGGAACTTTTCGATGCTAAGTGCTTTTACTTTATTATGTTTTTAACGTTGAGAAAAATAAAAAAAAATAACTTCTTCTCTACAAAGCATTAGAATAATGTAACGCATTTTAATTACATTTCATACATGTTTAAAGATTTTTAAATAAGCAAGTCTAAACTTCCAATGTCACACGTTTAATTTAAGAGACCTTGACCTAGCTCGCGCTGTGGCAAGCTTATGTAACAATACCGGTATTCTGAAATACCTGTTCCCGTTCGTGGGTTATTTATAATTTACGCTATAGTACTCGGACAGTGGTCTAGGCTTCGAGCTGGAAGCTCTTGTAGTTTTTCAATGCCAGAGTTAAGCAACTTGTGTAAGTATTATTATATCTGAAATAGTAATTAGTCTTGTGAGATGAGATGTGGGCTCTACTTGGTTTCAAGGGGGTAAATGTGGTGATAACTAATGGGATTGGTAAATGACAACAAAAAATACTTGGATCTGGTTATGAGATCAGAGTTAAGTCAACGGAAATTCTCATGCGACGTTTAGTTTGTAATACGGTCTTGTTCGAATCGTCATTCCTAGGAAATAGTAGGTACAACAAATACCAAAACCACAGCATACGCTACAAAGTCCCGAGGAATTACGAAAGTAAGTTTAGTTTATAATATTTTTAAGTAGGTTTTTATCATGTTTAAAGTCATGTGTTCCATTTCATATTATTGTTTGATTTATAACATAAACTCGCAAAAACTGTATCGACCTTTGAAGTTCTCTAATTAAGAAAACAAATAAATTAGGTAATGAGACTAGTTTGTGATGAGTAATACGCATTAACTATTTTAAGCCAAATAATCATTTATTTTATAAAAACACAGACCATTTTTCTTTAAAGAAGTTACCGGTACCTCACTCGCTACGCGCAACTTCTTACAAGTGAATTTCAATAAGGTGAAAAGAATAAAATTCTACCTTTACGTTTTTGCTGATAAAGGTTCTTTAGTTAAGTAGCCGCGAGGGTTCAGTGAAAAAACATTTCTGAATTTTTTTAACCAATAATAAGGTTTATATTTTAGACAGTTTTTAGATATAAAAAAAGCAACAAATAACTGTGACATCTATAAGCAAACTTTACAGAAACGCGGGACGTGAAACGTCAATGATGCTTGGACTGTGCGTGGAAAGTGCTGTTCGTTTTGGAACTTGCCGGCAAACTTTCTAAGTGCTATTTTAGCTCTACTTCTTACGTTTAGAGAAAGGTTGGTGTTTATCACAAGTTTTAATGTGATACTGTCATCATTTAAGCGTGATCCTTTTTGGATACAGCAGAACACTAAAATAAAACAGACTTACTTGAGTTAAGAAATCGTAGTTTTGCCTCACTCCGGAAAGTTCGAATCAAGATAACTTATAAAGTTGGGTATTCTGTGAAGCGACGCCAACGATTCAAAAAGCATTAGTTTGAACGACTCAGATAACACATTCTCTTTGATAAGTTAAGACGCAGTCGGAATGCAAACAATCTTTGATATCAATGTTTTCATGTTTGTCAATGTTTTCATGTGTGCTGCAAAATTACATTTTTAATGTAATTAAACTGGCCAAATAGATCCATTTCCTTAACATGTAACATACTTACCATTTTTAGAGGTAGAGTATTCAAACAGCCGAGATTCAAGAGCCATACTCTTGAACGGATCGATATTAGACAAGTATAGGAATATGACAATTCATGACAACCTAGCCAAATTTCTACCCTGTTTCCAAGAGTACAAAAATTTGAGTAAATTAGGGTTGCATTGAAATTGGGATTGAGATTGCGTTGAAGAGTAAGGCTCCTTGCTGGTCTTAGCTTTTATTCAAGTTAACACAACTGCTCATCTGTTTCATACGTATTTTGTATAATAATTATTCATAATGTTAATATATTTTAATATTATTATTATTGTATATTATTATTTCACGTTAATTATGTACATTTTTTTTATTTTATACATACTTCACCTAATTGCAATTGAATTGTGCTATACCCCAAGTAAAAAGTTTTGCTGGATAAAGTTACTGCTGGGATGTGTAAAAATATTGCAAGTTAATTTGTTAAAGTTAGACGTCTATTAGCAAACGTTATCTGAATATCTCGCTCAGGCGTATTTTTCGACACGAAAAAAAAAGAACGAAGAAAAAAAAATTGCTCGAAGAAACTAGACGCTTAAGCAACAGTTGGCTCGTGGGCGTTTCAGCCTTAATGGTTTTTTCAATGAAGCATTGTTTTTGTCACCAATTTTGATAATATAAATTAGCCTTAGCAAATATTAATATTCTAAGTAATTACAATAAGAGTTTCAGTTTATTAGAGAGACTATTAAATCTTTTTAAAAACAACACCTTAAATTTTTTAAATCTTTCTTGCATATAGTCTTGTCCAAACAGTTTTTATTTGGAGGGATGAATGCATATCGAAATACTCGATGAACATTCGAGGAATACCAAAATGATTTATTGAAGCCAATAAAAATAAGATTTATAAAAACGCTATAAAAGTGTGATTTTATTCCATGCTTGGAAAAGACTATTGAATAAGTCGCAAAGAAAAACGCCGTAGGGAATAGAAAAAACTGTCGCACTCAGATTCGATAAATGATAAATTCTTTTTTTTATAAGTGATACGCATTTTTTTTAACTCGTGACATACTGAATGGGTTTGTGTGAATAAGTACTTGTTCCTTAGCATGTTGCCTTTTGCTTACTTATAAGTTTAATACGTTTTAATTAGGAACAGTCTATGCATTCAAAGTAGATAATTATACGCCACATAAACATAAGATTGATTTCAGGTTAAAATATTTATAATAATAATATAATATAATCTTTATTTCAGGCAACTTAGTACATAACTTATGACAGGCCCATATTTATATATACCTTAAAACTAACATACATATATATATAAAATTAAACCACACTAATAACACTATAAAATATATATAATATATATACATACTATATATATTGGTTTACGGTAGTGTTAAAAAGTGAATCGATTAAGTTCTTAACCGTGTTTTGTTAAATATAGGTACATTATTCTTACATAAAAAAAACAGCAAAAGTTTTAAGCATTATAGAAATATTTCTTACCACCCCCACCCAATCAATTTGCGCTTTCGTGATAGCAACACATCACGCTATCACAGTCGAGACGACTTGGTTTGATACGTTCCCGAGCATGTCTAGACATCACTGGAATAAATTATCAAAGTTCGAGGCAGTAACGCCAGATACGTTTTGAATAAGGAACGCAGAATTCCTGACAGCAATAATCTTTTTATAAATAATAATAATCTCTTCTAGATAAAAATAACATGAAATGATGTAGGAGTCGGAAGGTTTAAACGGTGAGATCATATGGAAAAATTGCGTACGAGTGACACTGCGCGGGTCAGCTAATATATATAATTTTTCGTGTAAAATAGCGTGCAAGAAACGTCGTGTTTTTTTTTGCAAGTAAATTTTCGCAGTTGTAGAGCACTGACGCTGAAATGATATGCAAAGTTTAATTTCTTAACTTACACTGCAATTTTTAATGTGTTGGCTAGATGATAGTAATTGATCATCCTATATAAAACCTAATACATGTAGACAAATCATTCTCTATCATTGTACACAATTCGCAACGTATGAAAATTGCACGCGTGGTAAATTATGAATAATATTTAGCTCATTCTTGGATAAATATTATTGATCCAAGAATAAGCTAAATATTATTCATAATAATTATGCTCGTAGATTTGCCGGCCATGATCTTGTGCTCAATTTGGGACACCGAGCAAAGGTATAAAATGGTTCGCAATGGTGGTAAGTAGCTGTGGTTGGTAGGCTGTATTGTGTGTGGTAAGGCTCATTTACCGAAGCTCGTTTTGAGGTTTTTAACTGAAGGCTTACCAACTTTACGGAGAAACGGCTCCTGTTGAAATGTTAAAGGTAGAAAAGATAGGTTAATTATAAGTTTTATATGAAAACAATCGTTGCATGTTAAAATTGTAATGTACTTACCAAAACCAAAATAAATGATATCCAAAAAGGTTAACGGCCAAAAAGTTTAAAACATGTACCCAATTACGGACTCCGTCTAATTTTAAAATTGAATCAACGAAAGTACGTTATAGGTATTGTAGTTAATTAAATAAACGGGTGAGATATGTGGTCGTGTTCCATGATTTATGCAGTTAACTCCCTGTTCAAGGACGACCTTGAGTAAGCAGTTAGCAGTCACCAATCTCCACTGTATAATCAAACCTCTGTACTACAATTTAAAATAACGAACATACCGATCCCAATTAAAGAAAGTATAATCAGATAGGGTGGAGCGTTTTGATTGTTCGAAAAAAAAAACAAAATTATAGTGTTTGTTGGTTGGATTGTATGAAACGACAAAAAACGGTTTTTAGTTATAAATACTTTTTGTATTGACTAATCCGATATTCTGCTGACTGAAAAAGTCATCTCGACAAGAAACAATTGGCAATAAACATTTCAATTGACCATTTTTTTTTATTTTTTAACAGTGTATGAACATACAATAGACACTGTAACAAAACTGCGACATATAAAAACGAAATGAAATAATATGTAAGTACACAGTAGCACAGGCATTTTCTATTTATGGTATATTATATACAAAACGTTAAAGAATCAATCTTAATTGACAGGCTCCAGAGGGGTGGAGTCCAAGGTTATACTGTCGAGCAGTGCAGTGACCACATTGTTAGTGGTCTCAGCTTAGTTTAATTATCCCGGTTAACGTCCATATAATCGACCACAAATCATCATAATGTATATAGTAGTCACGTGCGTGGTTTTTACCTTTATTGTTTTATGCTACTGATGAGTTTCTGAATTTAATACTCTATTTCGAGATTATGTATTACGAGTGTCTAACACAGGTTCTCACGGACCGACCTCAGGCACCTTTTACTTGTGAGAGTGAACAAATATTTTATTATTTATATTTTTTAGGTACTTTTATTTGCAAAAAAAACTTAATAACGTTTTATACAAAATACATCTAAAAACCGTTGCAAACGATCTATAGATAGCTCAACTGATTGAGGTTATTACCAGATCGAAGCCTTTCCAACATGTTCGTTGTAAAAACTATTTTATTTTTATTTCTATTCAATTAACAATTTTTGGGTCACGCGTCACTTTTACCAGACGCTCGGAAAATAATTTGAAAACTACTGTGACCTACAAAATAATAACACTAACGAGCTATGTGCTGAAAAAGGTATTTATGAGATCTTTTTATGTATGTAATCTGTGTATGTCCAGCAGTGGACGTCTATTGGCTGATTATGAAGATGAAGATGTTGATGATGTATAAGAGTCAATAAAAGCAGGTCCTAAGGTCGTAAGTTTAAAAATGGTCACCAATGGAAAAACCGTAATTAACATAAGTAGGTACCTACTTTATATATTAGCTTTAGTCACCTTGCAACTATTTTGGTAAAATCAACGTTCATGTATAAAGTAATTTTGTATATTTTATTATCATCACACCAATAGTATCATGCAAAAGTAGTAATTTGTTTCTGGTAATAAATAGTTATTTCATTTCATGGTTGGTAATTCAAATTCGATAAGATTTGGTGTGAAGATAGGTAGCTAACGTGGGCACTTAGAATAGATTTTACTCTGTTGAAACTGCTTAAGCTGCTTGCTGCATTGAAGAAGTTAGTTAATTAATAAAAATTAAGTTAGTTTAGAATACGCGTGATCCAAAAGCTGGTTCATATCTGGCTCAACGTATCAGCGTTCGACAAGGCAATGCGGCCAGCATTTTGGGAAAGCTTCTGTCTGGTTGTCTGTTAGTGATTCAGTTGAGCTATCTATAGATCGTTTGTAACGGCCTTTAGATGGCTTAACTGTTTCATAATGTATTTAATAATGTAATGTAATGTAATTGTGTACATATTTTAGTTTGTTAATAAATGTTGTTAGTTACAATCTTAAAAGTCAGATAGCATCTTAAATATATTTTCCATATGATTGAAATTAAAACTGTTACTACATCTGTTTAAATCACACTGCAAATAATAAATGTTGACAGAAGTGAGACACAATTAAACATTTCATTTCATTGATAACGTCTGGCTGGTATCGTGCATTCATTCACGTCATATTACCGTGACGTATGTTGACTGAAACATAAGGCTTAAAAAATACAAGGTTTTTGCAGTAAACAACTGGGTCGAGATTGCGTGTTTATTTTTTACGGAAAAAAATTGTGTGAGCAAAAGGTAATTTAATGTATGTAATTTTAGGTTAAACTTTCAAAATCAAAACCGTAATATAAATATAAATAATGCAGGACAATCCACAAGCATCTAGCCCCAAGCTAAGCAGAGCTTGTGTTATGGGTCCTAGAAGACTGTTAAACTTAATACAATACAATACATAGATAGTTTTTTTTATAATACATAAAATATACCTAGAACACCCGGAACAAATATTTGCAGATCGTAAAAACATTTGTTCCAAGGCGGGAATCGAACCCGCCACATCGGTCGTCAAATTTCGTAAATTCGTAATTTCGGTGCTTATTCTAAGGGGGCAGCAGAACAACGTAATACAGAATAAAACAATGGCACTTTCCCAAGTGAACCAAATCACAATAAAATGCATATATTTTTCAAGCAAAACCGTCTTTAGGTATATTATAGCCATTTTAAGGGTATAACAATAGTAATAAAGCCATTTCCATATCTAACGTAGATTACTATATTCTATTAACTAACTTAGAACTTGTTTATAATATAGAAAATATAATATTATATCTTATACCTACCTAGCTAAGGCTCTTTTCGGGTAATAATAATTCTACATTTGTATGGAAACTGAGGTATTCAGTCAGAATCCACTTTGTGTATAAAAGTACTACGTTTCACGTTGTATACAAAACCGTAAAAATTTAAAAGCTTGAAAATGATTAGATCGTAAATAAAAATTATACCTCAATAACTACTTCCAATTATAAATTCTCAAAGTTATTAAATAAAACGAGAGGTAGCATAATAGTAATAACCATTTAAATAAACGATCTTTACCGGCAGTTATCAACAACCATTCGTAGACGTAAATAAAGCGTCGAGTGTGACGCTAATTGCTACGCCGTAGCGTCGTAGACCTTCGTAGACGGTCTACGGTCATTGTACGGCTTGTAAGAAACAAAAACATGGCTTATGTCATTTAATGTATATCTAATTTATTTACATTAGTGTTTTTCAATTATAATTAATTGTCGCATTACAAAGTTCATGGTTTTAGAAAGTTTGAGCTCTTAGCGTAAATGGTTTTTGAGGTTATCTCCTTGTTGATAAAATATATGAGTTAATTCGAAGGTGTCTTGGTGAAATGCACCTCAGGGTCAAATTTCCGCTTTGTTTAGAAAATGTGGTAACAATTTTTAACACGGTTTACGGTTCGCAATAAAATTATAAAATCGATGTAACAATCTTACCGTTTGAAACAGCCGCCCATACGACCGCAGCACTTTATCTAATGTCTCAGTGAACGTTATGTTTTGTTCACTATACAAGTATGCACTAGGGTGATAGTTTATTGTGGAGCGATTTGTTGTCGGCAGCTGTTAGGTGTAGGAGACGGGACATGCGGCAAGGCACGCGCGGGGCTCGCGACTGCCGCGCGCCGGTCGATATGCGTGGCAGAATAAACACGCCGGAGTAACCAGTGTTGCCAGCTTCACTACCCATGTTGCTATCTCCCATATTTACGCGGTATCACTTCTGCAATCACTATCTATACCTATAGTTCATCTGGAATCGAACGGAACGTCGAAGTTTATAGTAACCATAATTTACATGCAACCTTCACTTATCTGTGCGTTTGCATAAATTTGCGTAATAGAACGATCTCTAGTCAAGGAGGATTGCCTGCATTGTCATACGGCTATCTCAGTCTCTAGTTATCTTTATGAGTTATTGTGTGCTTTGGGATAGATTGGTATTTTCTGAAATAAGGTTGCTGTTTGGGAACCTTAATCACATTTCAATTTGAAACGTATTTAAATAGATTGAATAATAAATTGGGAATCACCCTGAGTTGAACAACGCTACATTCACTATTTTAGTACGTGGTATGACAATTGCGGTAGTACATATTCATGTATTCAGATTCAGTTTGATAAGTAAACAGCGTTTCGGGACCCAGCACATAGCTATGAATACTGTCTACGTTAAATTAATTAAATACTACTATGCTGATGTGACAATATTCTACAGTGTTTGGTTCTTGTGTGTAATTCAGTACGAGTTCAATTTGCTTATTCGTGTATAAGTAAATAATTCAGATAAAAGCCCCAATTAAGGGGCATTTATCAAAAGGTCGGTAGGTATTTTGGAAATCTAATTATCAGGGAATTTGTCTGACGATGAGTTTAATCGTGACTTTGTTGAGGTTAGACTAAATATGTAACAACAATGGTGATAATGAGTAGCTTGGTAGCAGAAAAAGGAATGGTGGTAAAACTTCACCGGACGAGCTCTCCACAAAGGAAAAACATTTATTTGTGACTGTAAATAAAAACAAAATATAGAAGGCATATAATAACCAAACATTAGAAACCAAGAATCTATTTAGGGCAAAAAAAATTACTCCGTGACGATTACCTACTATGAAAACACACGGACTTGAATGTGCATTGTGCGTGTGTCTCTGAGTAATATATTAAATTAAATTTAAATATGTGTACATACAGTAAATGTAATAGTAGGTTATACACAGTAAGTGTAATGTGTGTGATGTTTGTTGTTTGATTTGCTTATTATCTTTAAATTCAACCCAACACTCTGTGACTGGTGACTGACTGAGAGTTTATATGTAGGTTTTAACCGGGATATTTATTTAAAGTTGTTAGGCCATGACAGAGGCCTTCGGGAGGCCTAGAAACTCTGTCACCAGAGTTGGCCACTAACTCATACGAACGAACGAACGAACCGGGATCTGTTAAACGTGCCCATAGTCACAGCAGTTTGTACCAGCAATAAAATTATTTAACATAAAAAGCGATTTATTCTAATATAAGCTTTTCTTAAAAACTGGGAATAATGAAATATTTTTTCATCATCATCATCATCATCATATCAGCTGATAGACGTCCACTGCTGGACATAGTCCTCCCCCAAAGAGCGCCATGACGACCGATTTTGAGCCTTCACCATCCACCGGCTTCCTGCGACCGCTTTAATGTCATCGGTGCATCGAGTGGGGGGCCGTCCTACACTTCGTTTTCCAATATGTTTTTATTGTTTAAATAATATTTATATATAAATTTGGGAAATAAGTTGTAATTTTTAGATGTGTTTTGGCCATTATGTGGGAATTTATCTTTCTGAGTATAAATAAATATGATTTTTAATTAAATACGGTCAATAGACACTCTTAAAAACCGTGCAAAGGCCTCCTTTAATAGCTTAATGACTGTTATTCTGCGTTGGGTTTTGGTATTAAAAATGGAGCAGTTTCAGTAATAGCCCCGGTGCTTAGTTTATTTATTCGTCACTTCAAAGACAGAATACTTAGTTACCTATTGGTAGGTATTATGATACGAAATATGAAACCATTTAAACGAATTTTACTCGTATTTATAGATAAACAAAAGGAAGTGGGCAAAGGGAAGGATAGATCAAAGTGAATAATACAAACAGCACCATTTGGTTGTGTTATCATTCCCTTTCTGAGAGTAGATACACCCAAACTTAACTAAGTAATAGAGTTTCTAAGAATAAACTAGTACATAATATACTTGTATCATGTTTTGAGATACGTACAATCAGTCTAGCACAGGCATATTGCTTGATGTTAAAGTAACGAAAACTAGTCTGCGTGGACTACGCAGTACGCAAAGCTGTTATAACTTATACTAGCATTCATATTTTAATTTTCATTTAACGATGTTTAAAATTAGAAAATAATAAATGAATAAATAAATAGTGCTGGACAATCCACACAGCATCATCTAGCCCCAAGGTAAGCTGCTGTTAAACAGAGCTGTATTATGAGTACTAGATGACTGATATACTAATACAATACAATACAATACATAGATAGATTTTTTGTAAATATATATAGAAAATACCCAGAACACCTGGAATAAATATTTATAAATCGTACAAATATTTGACCCGAGGCGGGAATTGAACCCGCAACCTCCGCGTCGCAGGCGGACCTGCGCCCGCTGCGCCACATCGGTCGTCATGCATGAAAACATTTGATTGTACCTAAAAATCTAACTTAATACTAGGAAGCAATATTTTTCAGATAACCTTTGGTGTTACTTGGAAAATTAGGTGTGTCGGTAGTACACAAAAACAAAGAATAAATTAATACGAGTATCATGAAAACAAACAAGTGTCATTCATTACGTACGAATTTCAGAAGATACGCTTGACGACAACGGTGATAACGAGTCCCATCTTTTCTAGGTGTGTAGAACTGTGTCATTTTACAAATTACAAAGTTTTGTCTAAATCCCCTCTGTTTTATAATGTTAAATCTGTGCATCAAAATATGCACTCCGGGTAATAAACGCCATGATGTCATAATGTGCTAGGAGCCAGATGGGAAGAGTGTCAAAATGTACTTATGTCAATAACTATTATAATGATATAATGCAAGAATGCAGTGACGACAGAAATCTTAAATGTAATTTTGTATGAGTGTCAAAATGTACAAATGTTGTAATGCAGTGAAGCCAAAAATCACTCAATATGGATTTGATGAGAAAATGTATACATCGATTAAACATGATCGAATATGACTCAAATCCCTGATTCCAAATATAACTACTAACATCCGAAGTACAGTCAGTACAGTCTTGATTGAAACAAATACTAAATTTCTGGCGCTTCGGCGGCCGCTGCCGCGGCACGCTCGCTACGCTCGCTCGCCTCGCGCGTAGTTTTTCACTAACCTAACATAACCTAAACAGCTGATTTCGATCTAATGAATAAGTGACATCGCTTAGATCGAAATGAGTAGGTTAGGTTATGTTAGGTTAGTGAAAAACTACGCGCGAGGCGAGCGAGCGTAGCGAGCGTGCCGCGGCAGCGGCCGCCGAAGCGCCAGAAGTTCTGTAGATCCAGAGATTACCCCTTACAACGTCACAAACTCACAAACGCTACTTCTTTATAATATTAGTATAGATATGTACATAATATAGGTTGGTAAAGTTTTTAAATCACAGAACTAATGCGGAGAAATTACCAGAAGTTCTGTCATCAGATTACTCAACAAAACAGGTGGGAATAGTAGAGATTTAAAAAAAAACAAAAAAAAAACAGGTGTAAAGCATAGTCTTTTAAGTCACAAAACTAATGGGGGAAAAATCCCATCAAATTCAATCCCATCCATCCATTCATCCATCTCCATGGCATTTAATGTATTTGCCATTTTATCTTCAATGTTTTTGATCATGTGTACATTGTGACAATTGGCCATTTTGTCGTGAGGATTTTGTACATTTTGACACTCTTCCCATCTGGCTCCTAGCACATTATGACATCATGGCGTTTATTACCCGGAGTCAAAATATGCGATGGATGTAAGATTCAATATCCTTTGTATAATATTCGTGACGTTAATATGTTTTGAATAGAGTCATTTCAACTGCCCACGTCTTTCAAGACTTAAACGTTTTCACTCTAATCAAAAACATCACTCACAGTAATACAAGTAAATGCACCACCTACTAAGTATCTCCATAGCAATCAACTCATGATTGTAGTATTTAACCACACCACGAGTAGTTAAATAGTAGTTGGGCGTCCTTAAAGTTTGTTATCACATCATCACTCGTGTTCGTAATGATGTCGTGACTCCGTTTTATTATAAACTACAAAATAAGGCCAATTATAATCATACTATTATCATAAATCTGAGTTCAACGCTTATTCTTTCCATTTGCATAAACTTTGGCCTATTTAGTAAATGATGCTGAAAAGTATTCCTATCCAGTATAAAATCTAGCTCGGTCTAACACTCATTGAAGTGGTTACGCCACTCGCAACCCACCAAATGTAGGTAAAATTATAACCTGCAATTATTCTTCTACATACATTGCCGTAGGCGACGATCCTAAAATTTAAATTATACCAACCAATTAGAAAATGATTTTGTGTTTGATGAAGAATCATTGACCGGTTAACTTGACTTTAATGTTAGAAAATTTGCCTTGTTGTTATGCGATGAAGTTTCGTTAAATTGCCAAAAGTTCTGCATGAGTTATGAACTAAAACCAAAATTTTGGATAGAGGCTAAGGATATGTAAAAATAGGACGGATCTAAACTTAAACTATACAGTGTAACATATTATATTTGTCTCACAGTGGGAATCAAACACATATCTCTAAGGCATACTCGTCTGCCGCGCCACAGAGTTTTCTTAAGGTTTAACTTGAAAAAACCTTAATAAAAACCACAGCTGCAGCGCTACTCGAAAGCATCTAATTAAAACCTTCCATCTCTAACGAGATTCATGTCATTCATACGAAAGCTAGAATAGTTTAAAATAAGCATAATGTCTAAGTTCAGAGCATCGGTCATGTTCGTGCGCTCACATAATTATGTTTTCAAAGGTGGCTCGGCGGCTGCTTTGTTTGCGTTACAAAAAGCCGGCAGGAATGTAAACACACGCGTTATTATCCGACTAACGCCTACTTATGCCGCGCTTGTTTGACGATCTAGTTTCTAGATTATTCGCTTCAGTCCCAGGGGATCTTTTGAAAGTTTCTCATTGAGAATTTAGCAGCGGCATAAACATCAAGCGAAAGTTAGGAACCTTTACTTGGAGACCTGATTAATAAGAAAATACGAACCACAAATAAATTGGCCAACGACGGTGTCGATATATATATCGGTCGGTGTATATATCGAATGACTTCTTTTATTTGTGCCATTTTTTTTATCTTTTCAAGTTAGTTAGATAAATGTTAGACAAATAAAATAATATGTTTAACACAACACAGTAGACAATTATGAATTACAAAATTAACTGATGTTCTAGACAAAATAAAATATGTACATAATTACATTATATTACAAAATATACAAAATACATATGAAACAGTTGAGCCATCTAAAGACCGTTACAAACGACGTTAAACGTTATGAATATAATATATGGAAACATATTATACAAAGTTAGACAATTAACAAAAAATCGATGAAATAATTTCAAATAATTCGCACTCGTGGTAGGCTCGAGCGCATTATATCTAGCATCATAAACAGTAAATAAAATAAACTTACTTTTATGTAATCGGTTTTTGTATTAGCATTGTCCTGTCACATTATACGATCTATTCCGGAAATCTTCAGTTCTAAGATGTTCTTATGTTCTAAGAGGTGTAATAAACTTTTTAGTAAGCGACAATGGAATGGGATATGTAGGGTATTCCAATTACATTTTCAATTTCTACTCCTGTAAAAAGGTAAGCTATCTTGTATGATTTGTAAGCGTTTAAAAATGTTAAAATGTGCGCTAAAACAGCCATATTTTTTTAGTGTTGATTTAATTAGTTAGGTAATCACTAGTAAGTACAGTCGTTCGTTTCAAAAAGAAGCAAGACACCTATAGGCTATTATTATTTACGATACTGTAAACAATCAAAGCCTACGGGCATTTTGATATCACAAAAACCGATATTAAATTAATTAATTTGGGATGATGTTTTTACACAAGCGTCTATAATACCACGTAGGTTAGATATTTCCGCCTCCGCCTCCGGGACAAATGTTTGTACGATCTGCAAATAATTTTGTTCGGAGTATTCTGGGTGTTTTTATATGAAATAAAAATATAATTATGTATTGTACTTAGCGTATGCTTGTCTTGGGGCTAGATGATGCTGTGTGGATTGTCCAGCATTATTTATTTATTTATTATTAATTTACTAACAAAAATGGGTGGATATGTACATAACGATACAAGTATCTATGATCTATGATAATGTGATGACATCACGACTTGATGTCATCACATTATATAATCATAGCTCTCTGTCTAGGAGTTGTGTTTGAAGCCTACTAAGCCCTTCCGAAAATAGCATGCGTGCCGTGACATCTGCCACAGTATATAATTCAGCTAGCCATAGAATAGTCACGGTGCATAGAAACGTAACCTTCTTGTGTGCTACTGACGCATTGGGTCTGCGTGGTGGATTATGACCCAATCACTCTCGCTTGAGAATAGGACAATGTCTCAGTAGTGGGAACATTAGATAGCTGTCATTATGATGGTGACTGAACCTAATCAGGGCACGTTATAAACACTTGTCAAAATAGCATTATGTTTCTTTTCGGATATAGTATCTCTCTCTACTCACGGATCACCTAACTATCACAAAAAACTTTGCTCGCCAATCACAAGTTTTTCAAGATCAGTTGATGATAGGTACCTGCATGAAGTAAGAAGTAACCCTTATTGCCTAGCGACAAATCTGACGCAAACGCGTTTGTGAAATGTTTCAAGCGCGTCATAGGTCAGGCAAAATTCAATCAAAAAGGCTTTGACGCTAACCTTTTTTTCAGCAGCGGCTATATGGACTGGAACTAAGAAGAAAATGAAAAGCAAACGTGAGGTGCGTTGCGTCAAAGGCATCATTTGCATGCACATCCGTAAAATCAATGAGTCAAAGAGATGTTCTTTCCGGAGTGTTAGTTCTACAGTCAGTTCCTAGTCAGGCTGCAAGCGATCAGTCAAGGTTGTATCAGCATTACTTTAAGTCACGCTTTTGTCATAGCAGTGGAACCTGTGAATTGAACTAACTTCCTGATTTGTAGCGCTTTTCAAGTTATTTGCCGAAACAACGCAGGGTGTAACTGATAATTTGATGAGTAAAAGTTGTCGCAGATATATCGCCCCGAAACAGATCAACCTCGCCTCAACTTTAGCATTTCAGTGTTATCTGTATAAAACTTGATAGTGCAACCCACACTAATCACAAGAAAGTCACAACGTCTAAGGTGGGTGAGTGGTTCATGCTTGTGGACGTGGTTGCACGCTCAGATTCCGGTCTTCCCGCTTGCTTGACGCAATGAAAAGACGTCCACAAGATTTTGTACGTGGTCTCCCAGCTGCGATTTGGATAATGTGCTTACGTTGAGTCATTGGGGCGAGGCGGCTGCAAACTAATGTTTATCTCATTCGCTTTAGCCTTAATTGCGTAAAGTGTAATTTTGGCAACTTCATTGTAGGTCCCTCGAGGTCCTAAGAACTTATTGGCAGCAGGTCTGAGTAGGTATATCAGTTAGTATCGTAGTGGTTTAAAATAAATTAGGATTATGTAAACAACTCAACACCAAGCGGCGACAGTAGCAAAGATAAATCAAAATTACTTTTCTCATACATAACCCTCGTAGTGATCCGAGTACGTAGCAGTCGTAGCAAATAGCTACGGAGTGCTACATATAATTTTACACTGGATCTAATGTCGTGGGTTGCCGTTTTAAAATACTTACTAGATTGTTAAAGTCTGTAATCATCTGGCAACTCAACATGCGACTGCCAAATGATAAAAGAGCGTTGGTCATCGTGACCAATTCTTATTAACCTTTCGATATTACGAGTAATTCTTTCTATCAAAACAGTGACCTTACGAACCGAGAACGAAACAACCGTGTTCAAATCTCAAGGTCTCGAATACAGGAACCAAAAGCATTAAATATTGAAGTCAATATCGAAATCCAATTTAGCCGACACCAAAACATTGTTTCTGTGTAACCTTGTTGTCCGACCTCATCACGGATGCATAAGTTCTGTGAATGCAATGTGAGCCATCGATTGGTCTATTTTAGTTGTATCCTTGAGAGCTCTGTCGTATGCTTCATAGAACTTGAAATGTTTCTTCAAACTAAATTTACTTTGCTTGTTATAAGTTTCTATGAAACAGTAATTTACTCGGAAAAACAACTATTATTTTCATATTGAGAAAGAGAGCACAGGTGGCATAATGACTCTTTTAAGGTCGAGGGTTTATACTCTGTCGTGCAGCAATTTTTTTTTTACATTCAAATTTTTTTTTATAGCAATGCATGTATATCCGAGTAGAGGAGTTCCATAGTCGTGACGAGAAGGTTATTAATGTTGAAATCAACCTCATTTTTAGATACTCAAAAAATCTTATGATAAGGAGAAAATCGATAGCAGTAGAGTCACCTGCATACCAGTGTAAGACCCCACTCAAAAGTCATTCACTACTGCCAATTTTCTTATCCCAATAAAAATAACTATTTCAGTGTGTTTTTACATCCGCGTCCAAGCGATACAGCCCACACCGGTCTTGAATAATTCATACCCGTGATCCGCACTTAAAATGACAATCTGTCGGCTGGCGGGCTCATAGTGCGGTTAGCGAGAACAATTGTATGAAATACAGATGAAACTCTTGTTAAAATACATTGACCTTTTAGACGACAACGCAAGGCTATTTTTACAATCAGCTACTGTCGTATCTCGCTCGTATCGTAAGTAGCCTTCGAATCGTGCAAAAGCTATTTCAGCAGCAACGAGACTTGGTTGGAATAAATAGTTGAAGCGATTCTAGCTATTTAAGTACATCGTCGCTTTGTATAATTTTTTAGATCTTTATGAATTTGTATATTTCTTAAAAGTTGTAGAGTTCTATGTGATAGAGCTCGTCTGGGGAAGGTACTACTACCATACCTATTTCTATTCCCATTGCTGAGTTGGTTCGAAGGGTATGTCGGTGAAACTCTGTTATTTAGTACCAAATAGTGGTTGATCGATCGCAAAAGGTGAGGTCAAAAAACAACAGTGGTTTGGCCTTGTGCAATGAAGTTCCCGCAGCTTATGATGGCTCGTCAGTCACCAGCGCAGGTTTGGAGCAGCCGGGTTGGATTATACATACGTTGAAAAAAAAAGTACAAGATAATTAAAGAGTTTGCTTTTTTTGTTTTGTTTCAAGCGGTTTGCCGATCTTATTACTTTTTTCATCTTATTTCGTAGTACTGTATGTTCTTAGCCTGCATGACCATACCTTATAACCGTAGCGTTGCGAAGTACAGCTTGAAATCGAATTGCTAGTCACAGACGTAAAATGTTTAATGCTCGGCTGCGGCTGTAACGAGTCATTCCGCCACTTCCGACCTCTCAGGGAATTTACAGTTTATGTAAATCTTTTGCTTTTGCGTTTAAAATGCTGGTATTTTTATATTATTTTGTAGCTCAAGTTACCTAAAGAGGAACCCTTTTCTTAACCATTCAGTATGTAATATAATATAGATTTGCCATTTGTAGATTAGTTTACCAGATTTAGTCACTCTTACTAACAGCTCATTCACAATAAGACAAATCGTTTTTTTGAGGTATCGGCAATGTTTTCTAAATGGCCGTGTTTACACAAATTATGAATCGTAAAATCTTTCTAAAAATCGTCTCGATTTTTATTTATTTCGTATATAATTTTATATACGTTTTTTTGACGAATCGTCAATTACGAGTCCCCATTACACAGTAGCATGTTCTTGAATACTATTCAAGAACAAGCGTCCTAAGTCTATTTCAATTCTATTTCATTTTGAGAATGTTTTCGATCACTACCTTAGAGCACCAACGCGCCGGTCTTTGTGTAGCGCTCTTAGCGTGGAGGGCGCTCGATTGCGACCCCGATAGAGGCTCTTATCCTCAAACAAGTTACAAGAAGGATATCCCGTATCTAATTTCTAAAACCTCTCGAACTTCGGAGATACTTTCAATTTTGATAAGAGGGATGGTTTCAAAGTATAATATGTAATATACCTACCTAAACCTTTATACTTAGGTAATTTGTTTGTCTACACGCTCTTAGGAAATTAACCAATCAATCATTTTCCAGTGAGTGGTAAAATAATAATTGTATTCAAAAATATAAATGGTGCTTTTTATTATCAAGACACATAATTATCTACCATAATAAAATACTAAAACATACTGCATTTACAAAGAATAAAAGACCTTTTTTTGGGAGCACGGTGCAGCTTACACATTGAGATTTTTAAAGTAAGCCATACACGGGCACTTCATTTCCTAAATTTAGTGCGTCGTAGTGGTGCGGCGAAGTGGTGGTCAAAACACGATCACTCCTCTCTAAATGGACGCGCCACTACTGCACTCCACTTCCCGAAATCCGATTGGATTGTTCGTCTCGCATACGCGTAGAGTTGTTTTGTGAGGTAATTATTGTTGAGTGTGGAAAGTCGGATTTGATATTACTAAATGTTTGCAAATATTTTTTATCACTCCACCCAATCCAAGTAAGTTCGCATAGGTACAGAAACTCTTTATTGGATTTTGGAGTGCTGCCGTGGTATATTGCGGAGTGGAGTGCTCTTGTATGGCCTACCTAAAGCAATATTATATATATTAAAAATGAGTTGAAGTCGCTTTAGAAGACTTTGACTGCCTCTCGATTATTTCACACAAAAAACCACAAGTGAAACACTGGGTCTGGGAATCGAATCTCACAGGTACCTAGAGTTGGTGAGATGATAGATTTTTAGCAAATATAATTAGACTGATGACAATGAGAAAAAAATTGGAGGAAAGTAAATAGGACGTTGTCTGACTGACGGAACTTCGTTCAATTGATAAGATTATCATCCAAATCGAGACAAACGATCCATCAAGACTTGAGTTCGTTGGTTGATAGAACTGCGTGCTTGCGTCGGCGTGTTCTGTATAAGTGTTGATGGTTCTAAAAACCAACTTTTTGCTAAATTCTTGCACCGTAAGTAAGTTTGTATGAGTCAATGGCCAACTCTGGTGACGGAGTTAATAGGCTGCACTATACAATAAAAATGTTTTACATACATAAACAATGTAAGAATTATTTATTGTATCAGACTATTACGACTTTCGTGAGAATCGACATCATTAGGATAAATCGTTTATCGGTTCAATAAAATATCACTTTATTCAAGAGCCTCGTTTTCCCCAAATGACCTCTAATTTTGCAAATTTGATTATAATCACAGACTATTATTTACTAGCTGCCACCATTGACTTTGCTCGCGTGGTACCAGTAAGAAGTTACCTATATTTATCAATCCAGATTTCACATCACATCACACTAATATTTTTAAACGCGAAAGTTTGGATGTTTGTTTGGCTGTTTGGATGAATGTTTGTTCCTTCATTGTACAACAACCAATGAACGAATTTGTCTAAAATTTAAAAAGTACGATTCCTGAGTTCCACGCGAACGAAGTCGCGGGCAGCAGCTAATCTAATAATAACAAAGTCAATGCAGCTGTTGCTGACAAATATCCAAACACTTTCGCATTTATAATATTATAGTGTATAATGTATATATATTTAGTACTTGTTCCAAAATAAAGTAGAGTTATCCCTTTTTATAACAAGAAAGAAAAAACCTACCCATCTGCTAACTGAGATCTATCATTTAAATTCATTGTGAAGACGGTTTTTTACTCTCACAGAAGCCTCAAGAATTTGCGCTTGATTTATAGATTTATAGGCTTCAGTAAGACCCTTATTCACCTAAAACTAAGAGAAAAGGTGACGTTACAGTAAAACCTCGATATAGGAAACGTGATGCTACTTTGATGTTATCAATTGAGTTTACGCCTCTTCTCAGCTTAGTTTATGTATATACTGGGCCTTATTGTTGGTAACGAGATTTGGTTAGGGTATGGTAGCAATGTGAGCACGAATATTTTGCTAAATACAGATTTATAGTCCAATCAAGTAAGATACGGCATTAAGATAAATTAAACTAGATCTAACTGGAGTTTATTGCAAGCATGTTTAGAATACAGTTGAAACTTTGAAAGAGATGCTTATCTGTAAGGGCAAGCTCGTTTATGAAAACGTCTAAATAAAAAATTATGTATTGAAATTACCATGCAAATTGTGTCCTCAATAAAGTTATTATTTATTTATTATTATTTATACAATTAACTTCAAAATAATATTGAAGTTCAGTACTAACTATTATAAAAATATACCAGAACCGCAATATAAAAAATGAGCCCAAATACCATGTTTGACGTATCCGCACTATTTGCACAAATATAAATATTCCAAACTAGGTGGACATAACTTCAAACCTAAAGTGGCAGAATTCCGTTCGCTTTATTCCGCTTGCAAATTTTTCACAGCAGACATTTCAACATTTAAAAAAAGGACATCATGTAAAAGAGAACAAAGAGATGTAATTCTTATATTACTGAAAAAAAAAAGAAACTGTAGCGATCATCAAACGCCGTCCCATAGAATTAAAACCGTTCCATAATAAAATGCACAGGCATGCCATGGAGCCTATGAAGTCCGAATGGACGCTAGTACAAGCTAGTTTATGTTGAATTATACTTACACTTACGAGCCGTTCTATAAAATAAACTACGAATTAGCTGAATCGGTCCACTGACTCTAGAACTTTGAAAATTTCAAAACTACACAACTACTTTGTAGGTAGACAGAACAAGGAATGGAATAACTTAATTTCAGTTTCACCTGAATAGTATAACAGAGGTGGCATATAGTGGGTGAGTTTAAAATAGGACTTCTTCTTTTCCTGCTTCGGCGGACTGCAATGCAATCTAAAGTCTGTAAGTTTTGTAAAGAATAGATTTGACTTTTATTCGAGATTTCTGCTTTGCATCGCCTAACCTTTTCGAATAGATAATAAAATAGCAATATTGTTTGAAAAATGCCAGGAACAGTTTTTCTTCTTGTTCTATTCCCGGTGGACAATGACTTGTGTCGCAGGTGGTGCGTCGCAACCGAACAGTTCAAAGTCCTATTTATATTGTTGAAGCAGCATTTTATAAATGAGTTATTTATAACATAGAAAACTAAAAGGTAGAGTTTGTTTTACAAACGTACTTACTTACCTACTGTGAGAAATTGTGCTTGCGAAGTGTACCGTGCCAGGACTCTTAGCATAAATCACAATCCAGCATCCGGAGCAAAGGAACTTTCAACATTAATTGTCGGAAATAAGACTAAGAGTTGCTCCAGAATAACATCATTTTCCGTTCTGTTGGAAAGGTACAGTGTACAAGTACTTCAAAGTTATTTGGGATTTGTCGTCTCCAAAGCATATCGGTGCCATTGAACTGAAATCTAAACAGCAACGAATATAATTTAATTTACACATTATAGCAAACATAACGAATATACCTAATTAAAAGTATAGTATTAAAAAAAGGTTTCACTCTACGTAAGTATTACTATATCAGTTATCAGGATGAGCGAGCTAAAACTTGCATTGAACCGGATGATTCTAGTAGAACAAAGGATATCATCGTAAGGAAATATACGTGTTTTAACTTTATAGTCAAACTTGATAGTCTAGCTTCGTGAAGGTAGGTATTTTATCAACAGTAAAAGGCCACTCTTGATCGTGATATATTAAACGCAACACGATTAAAAAGTTAAGCTGCGGCCGTAACTGTAACACGGCATACAAACCTGTTACAAAATGACAAAAAGTCGGTACCTTTCAAAGAATATTCAACGCGATAAGGGAAATCAGTGCTGTAGAGCCTCATGTGCGTCTGTGTTGATTCACACCAACGGGCCCCAAGTGGCTCGTTACCGCGAGAGTCGCTGCGAGACCGATTCCACACCATCCACACAGTTTACGAAAACACTACGTTAATTTAGAGGAAAGGCGAGTAATGTTACTTTTTGCTAAGGAGTAAGAGCTTCTTTATATTATAAAGCAAAATTGTTGGCATCGCAAACGCACGACGCAATATTTTGTCGAAGGAAATCTCAAACATGGTAGCAAGCCAAAATAATGCATTAAAATAATCATGTTAGATTCTCTCTAACTGTCAATACATCAGTATGTACTACAGTTAGTTTTTGAAATTATTGGCAGCAAAAAAAGCTGTCTCGACTTTCTCGAACCGAAAATTGAAAGTCGTGTATTAGGTATCTACGAGTCAGCAATCGAATGTAAGTACATAATAATAAAATACCTACTTTTGATTCGACAAATATTATACCAAGCGGAAAAAAATAATAAGCAATCTATCTCATCCATTCTATTAACAACAATGCCTAGGGCAGCTAAGAACTACCTAAATTACAATTTGCGAGATAATACCAACCATTTATTACATACTTTGCAAAACAAGGACAAAATAATCACAAATAAGTATTTCTCTGGAGTTCTGGAACATAATTAAATTTTCATCAAGTCCCACTGGAACGTGAACAAAACTTTAACCTACTTGGCACAGTTTTCCTTTTTGGAATAATCACAGAAAATGAAACTATAATTTTACAAAAGCGACACAGATACGTTTATAAAATAATACTCGTATACTTGTTTACTTATTTATTACCACTCTAACTAATAATGTGATATTAATAAGAAAGGTGGTTTTAAACCTTTCTTCACCTTATCTTGAACGGTTTTTTTTGGTTTTGACAAGTTTTTGTCCGATTTTCTTGCTTTTCTAATTTCAGATTACTTATTTGAAATATGAATGCGTTTTGCCATAAAGAAAAATTATATCGGGGGGGGCCTGTATAATTTTTATCGAAAGGTCCTTGGTTTTCGAATAGTAATAGTACTGAGGTATAAAAAAAAATCTGTTGTTTTTTGTTTGCATGGTTTCAATCAACAAGGCACAATAAGCTCCATGTGGGTTTACGTGATTAATCGTTTCATTAATATACCCTTGGAGCAGCTGCAAGGATCTTAGTATTTTATAACAAGTAATATAATTGTTTATTCCAAGTTGTCTAATGTTTTTTAACAAGTGGTCAGACATAACAAAGAAACGCCTCAAAACGCTTTGTCTAGAGCGGAGTATTTCATTAGTCTTCCGACACTTTTGTAAGGGTAGCAAAAAAGCTGAAAAGAGCTTCAAAAGTTTTAACTAGTTCTTTGTAATGAAACAATTTTGTAAGATTTATAGAGCTGTTACATTATTGTTTTTCTGCGACGTTGTGAGCTGTTTGAGAAATATTTGTTGTTTTTTTATGCCTGTAAGTATCACATAGATATTTCTCTAGAGTAGAAACAAAATATAAGTCAAAAATCTAAGGCGTGTAAAAGGTTTAGGGTAGGTTACCTATTGAACAAAAAAAATATCATATGAAATAAACTTTTCAACACACTTGCGTATAAAGTGGCTCTATGGTCATCGCAATCAGGCACAGAATGACACCCATAATCAAACTATGACTTTTTCATTACTATAACTCACTAGTGAGTGATAGTTTTTTTTTTTTTTGTTATTTTATTATGAGTTTTTTTGATATTTTATTCACAAGTGTGTTGAAAAACGTCGTATGATACACGTGTGTATTGATGATTACCGTCCTCGGCTATCTTAATGGCGCCTTAGCGGCATTTATTTTGTATTTATTTATTTTACTTCAATTAAAACGATTATACACCAATTACATTAATTAACCCTTTACCGCATGGATTTTTTGATTCTTTTGAAAAAAATATATGTTATTATAGGGTATATACAGAGCCCCAAAAAAATATTTAAAAAAATATAGATGACTATTTAAATAAGATATATAGGTTTAAGTAATTGTTCCAAATATGGAACACCATGCATTCTGGTTCTAAAATTTAGACGTTCCATATTTGGAACAGCATGCGGTATCATCTATAAAATGTATGATTGAAATAAAAGAATTTAAAAAATAAAAGATACAACATCAAACTTTGCATGAGTTTTTAATTAGGTACAAAATTTATAATAAATCTTGATTTTGATGAGAAAATTTATTCACACTTGCCAGCTTTTAAATTACGTGTGAAAAGTTTTAAAACAGTTGCGATCTTTGTTGAAACAAAGATAGCAACCACACTTTTCGCACATTACCTATGACTTCTGCTTGCATCCTGCCTGCTTACATCTTTGGCGATCAGTTTTCCAAACGGGCCAGTGGTTGAATCCGTCTCCAGCTACTTCCAATGGAGGCAGTTCAACGCGTCGCTTTGATCGCCCCTTTTTAATTGCCTCAACATCATGATTCAGTGGTCGTCCTCGTTTGCGTGTAGTTGGAGTATATACTTTTGAGTCTTTGTGCATAAATATGTCTGCTTTTGTTAATTTGAAGTTAATTGATTTGCAAAAAAGCAATATTGGATTCATCATACTGAATATTGTTATCCGACCACACCAACTTTTCTTTAATTTTTTTCTTACTTGAAGAAGCTGCCTGTGAAGTAGATGATTGACTGTCTGTAAAATCTAACATCTTCAAATAATCGTCAGTGTGCTCAGAAAATACTTCATCCAGATCAACTTCTCCTTCTTCTCCTTCTCCATCTTCTTCTCCTTCGTCTTCTCCGTCGTTTTCTTCATTAGTGTACAAAGGATCTTGAGTATTATAATCGTCATCATCTGACATTTCATCCTCGCTGTTCTCTGGAATCACAACGATTGCTCGATGACGACGCATACCTAAAATAATTAAGCGAATTTCCTAAAAATAAAGACGGTAAGTATAAATATATTATATACTGTGAAATTATAGACATATCAGCTCTCGTCTATAATTTCAATATTAGTAAAATATAAATAATAATAATAGTCAGCAGGGCGGGAGATCAGGCCAACGCTTAAAATAAAATTATTTAAATAAACTTTATCTATGCTATACTTTTATAATTTATCCTATTTAGTATTACTAATCAAAATGTATAAAAATGACCAGCACTGCATAATGTTCCGAATTGGGAACTTGTAAATTATTGACTGGAGTGCATAACGTTCCATATTTGGAACAAGACAAAACCTCACAACTGCATGGTGTTCCAAATTTGGAACATTTTTGAAATGATAATATTCACTACATATTATGGTTTGAACTTACTTCTTGTACCGTAAAACGCTTGTGGGTCCATTGTTCCATCAGATAAATCACTTTTATTTCTCAGAATCTAAAAAAAAACATATGAAAAATCGAATTTAAAGTCCGCAAATTGACAACCTGTCAAATTTGGGCGATCGACTGATGAAACCGTCGATTGTAGTTCCTAAGTGTCCTATAGAGGTGCCACTAGCACATGTTTTAGTGAGTTACACTACCTGCTTACGAATTCGTTCCAAGAAAAATTCATAGATGCCGCAGTTAGTAATATATTATACAAAAAGCTGAGTGTTCCAAATTTGTCACAGTATGCGGTAAAGGGTTAAAGAAGAATTAGAAATAAAAATTATAAATAGAGATTGTTAACATAGAAATTATAGACACATTATTAAATTATAAGCACATAATAACAGAAAATAAGAAAGATAATCAACAAGTCAATAAATCAGATTTAAAATTAGAAATAAACAAATGTCAAATGTCAACAATAATAACAATGCAGAAAAATAAATAAAATATAAGCACTGTCATACGTCGCGCTCACAGAACCGTAAGCATTCCGATACTATCTTTGACCATCCATCCACAAACAGGTCAAAATGTGGATTGGCTTTCAGGAGAGCGTTCAGCGCAGTAAGAGCTCGAGGAAGCGGGATTGGGCACGGGCGACTGTGCTCGATGCAGGCACGGCAAAAAGTCTATGCTTTCGTATTCTACAGTAATTGTTAGGGACAAAGAACCGACACAGCTCGTCGCTCAGGTCCGGAGCATCTATTTTTCCGCGCAACACTTTACAGGCCATCATCATCTGGTCGTAAGCCCGCCGAACCTCTAACGAGTTATACCCCAAGCAACCGAGAAGAAATTTGGTGGGATACATGTAGGGATAGTACCCGTGCAGTCTCTTGTAAAGAAACCGTAGAAAAGCTTTTTGAACCTTTTCAAGTATTAGACTGTAGGTACTTTCATACGGATTCCATATTGACACACTGGATTCAAGCTTGCTCCGTACCAGTGCACTAAAAATTAAGCATATTACATGACAATCTCGAAAGTCACTGGCATTTCGAAGAACGAAACCCAGGCATCTATACGATTCCTTATACAGAGAAATAATGTGGTCATGAAATGTCAGTTTCCGGTCGAAGGTAACACCCAAATCTTTCATAGTGCTCATTCTCACTATAGTCTCAATATAGCGGTAATCACCAATGTTCACACTAGTACCATAAAGTACTGTAGATACAAAGATATTAAGATTTATTAACATTAAGCTTGGATAGACTGCTTTACTGCTGCATTTGTATGGATTCTTGCACAATTTGGTTTGATTCTCACATAGAGTTGGCGATATTAAAGACATCTGTAGACGGGAAAAATACCACAACCCAAAACCGAAACCGCATTGTGTCACTTTTTTCATATTTTTTTTTACCTGATTATCTTATTTTGTTTTCAATTGGACATCAAGCACTTAAACGTCATTGATTTTTTATAAAACCTATTTAAATAATATTTTAAATAATTACCATCTCAGCCAAAATTTAATCTACTAGCAGTACCTACCCTTCGGGTTGCGTTACCAGTTACTGTAGGTACCTACGTAATCTCCCTTTGTTCGAAGAGCCACAGTCTCGCCAGCCTGTCGAGTGTCTAGTTCGATTTGTGCTTTTCAAGTTCACGAATTATTTTAATTAATAAAGTTGCTCAAAGATGCCGTCACACCGACTGCGACTATAGGGATTGAGTTTAATCTCAATACCTTAGTAAAAAACATTAGAATACCAAGGGATAGGCAAGTCACATCAGTAGGTACTTGCGCCTGTGAACTGTCTGAGTCCAATCTAGTTCAATTTAGTTCTTAGTTCGGTTTATTCCCACGGTTACAAAATTGTCGTCAAGTATATAGGTATAGTTCGCACGGCGGATCTAGGCTTCCGTGAATTTAGCCGTTTCTGATGCGCAAAGACAATTTAGTTCGAATAAGCTCCATTGCGCATCGAAACGGCCACTTCACTACGGCCGAGATCCGCCGTGCGAACTATACCTATACGGTGTGACTTTATGCCTGAAAGCTGTATAAATCTTTCTCATTTCAATATATCTATGTCGGCTTTAGGTTTCTTAATAACTTCATGAAGATTAAATATGAAAAATTTAGCTTTGTGGTCAGCAGAAGAAATCTGAAACGCTGCCTGTTTAAAAGTAATATGTATAAAAATAACTAATTCCATTCGAACGAAACTAACTCGTTTGTATTCGAAATTCAAATTAGCGAGTCGCTAGCACTTTTTTTTTTCTTTTGGCGGAACACAGACACAAAACTTAGCTAGGGTCTACCTAGGGTAGTTAATTAGAAAACTGTAAATTTTTGCTAACATGTTTGTCATCGTGAGACGCTCAAATGTCAGTACTTATTAAAATATCTGTGTGTCACAGCTTTGCAGTCGCTCCAGTACTGAACTGAACTCGTTACGAAATTCACTTTACTCACTGCTCTACTTGCTTGTTAACCGATAAATTGACAAAGTAGGGCTTGAGTTTACCAGCATCAGCGGCTGGTTAGACTAACCATTGTCTAACCAACTAATTTCGATAGAATGTCTGATTGTACCTGTTCTTAACCAATGGTTACTGGTAAGAAACTGTTTATCTGTGAATATTGGTCTAAAATTAAGTCTAGCTCGTGTAGTAATTCAGGATAGTTACAGGACCAGTTTGTAGTTCATGTTCTGCGTGTAACGGGGTATTTATCTATCAAGTTTTTAATGAGTTTTAATCACCCAGAGAGGTGAATGTATCTTGCGCTTTTGTTCCCAATATCAGGGGTTATAAACTAATCACACACAGCGCAGCCCAGAAGCCTGCTTAAGACATTTATTTACCAACTGAGCATTTTTTTAATCTAATAAACAGAGGACCTTAAGTAGCTAGATTTTAGTGGGTATATTTTAGAGTGATTTAATTTTTGAATGATTTTTTGATTGAGTGCTTATATGGCACAGTAGAACTTGTACAGATTTTCGACTAGCTATATGGATTCTCGTATAGAAGTCCTTGGGGGACCTTTGCCCAGCAATGGGACGATATAGGTTAGAAAAAAAATAAAAATGGATTCTCAGCTATTCATACTGCAGGCTTAGCAACTGGAAATAATATTTTTGGCTGTTTTTAAGGTTTCTGCGGTTTTTACGTCGCATTTCCAGAACTTACACATAACCACGAAGTGTCACAGTAATAGCCGAGAATTGTATTGTACACACACCTGGGTTTGAACAACTAAGAACAGTTAGCATGGAACTTGTAGCAACTCTGTTAGGTCTTACTTTAGTCTACTAATTCCAGAGAAGCGGGTTCCATTATGTCTACCTATTGAAAGGAATAGGATGGATTTCTTACCGTCTTAGCCAAATGCTGCTTGAATTTCTACAGCAAAGCAACTTGTGAATACAAAATACATTAATATTCTGAATGCGAAAGTTTGAATTTATTTATTTTATTTATGTCGTTAAAGCTGAACCGATTTCGATAAGTTTTGTTAAAAGACAGTTTATAACCTGGGATTTAAACATACAAATATTGATCCTGGTACCATACGAAGGCATTGACGGCGGATGGTTATAAGATAAGATTTCAAAGGAGCAAACTAAGAGACATTCTCTTGTTGCCACTGTCGTCGTTTCACTTTGCATTCGGCTTATTTGAAGTAATTCAATAAGTTAGTTCCATGGTGAACTAGATATTTCCTGAATTCACATGCATGTGAAGTGTGTTTTTTACAGTCGCTTGGTTGTGTACTTATTTGTTTTATCGTAGCTCTATTTTCGGTTGTACCTGTGATACCCACGATACAGGGAATGTTGGGTGTATGAATAAAGTCGCTATCTACTGAGCACAAATGAAAAGTCCTTCAACAAAAATAAATAACAACAGTCCAAGCTTTGACTAACTGAAACGAAACGGCAGTAACAAAATAATACTCGTATCCATTGTCCCACATCAAGCACCAGAAGTGGACTGCTGTATATAATGAGTCTGAAGTCCGTAGTATTACGTCCTCTAGCCGAACGAGTAGGGATGGTCTACAGACTTCCTGATTTTGAACTAAGCTGTAGTTCGGCTTTTTATAAGCTGTCTTCTGATTAGCTAGGCGGCTTACTTATTTAATAAAGACCCAGTGACGTGACTTGACAACCGACATAGGAATCCACGTAGGTTTAGATTAAGAATCTTCTCTAAAACAGTAGTTCGTTTTATTTTGTTTTAGAACACTTTTCGTGTGTGGTGCAAAGGGTTCAATAAATGACCAAACACCTAAAGCCACATCCATAGATGCACTTATAGGTAATAGGTACCTATGTATAATGTTAATGACCGCATCTCATAGCCGAAGCATTGTTATCTGTCGTTAAGACATCTATGTCATGGCGATGCCCACATCCTTGACTAGAGCGGTGAGCATAGCGACGAGACGGTAGACCATGTTATGTGCTGCTGAATAGATTCATAAAGTCCACTTAGTAGCATTTCAAACAGAAACGTCCGGCGATTTTTGTTTTTCCGGTCTTTTGTTGTTATCGTCAAACCAACCTACACAGGACTTCATTACGTTTTGCTGAACAAAAACGCTTTGAAGTGGCGAGTAGGAATCCTGCGTGCAAAATGTAGAAGCTTTTTATGAAATTTTAACAAAAACCTTCTTAGTTCCGGTTTACCGTGCAAAGAGCAATTAGGTGGAAATAGAGTTTGCAGTTTTTATGTGTTTTTTAATCTATTTTTAAAGCCTGCTTTAGGCTTTTAATATTAATACTAAAACTGCAAGAATGTTGTGTAGGTAGTTTTTTTTTATTTAAATATTGCGAGTGACTGCAGTCGAGTCTAAGTTAGTGGTTTGGGTTCAGATTCAAGTTTCCATTGGCACAGTGGAGGAGTACCCGAAACGAGAAGTTGCGGGTTCCATCTCCGCCACGGGACAAAGGTTTGCTTGAATTTACAAACGTTTGTTCCGGGTCTGGGTGTTTCCATGTAGGTAGGTCTGTATTTCCGTATAATATACGAAAATACAGACCTCAAAATATTCGGTCCGTGTGACACCTCTTTTTGAATGGTAAAAAAAACATAAAGGCTGGCTGGTTGGAACTAAAAGTTACGTTTGCTAAATTATTAGTCCGAAGGTATGATTGAGCAATCAAGAAGAACCCAGCAATAAAGAAACGAAATTTGTCGAAATTGCTATCACATTTTTAAGCGACGATTTACCCAATATTACTGGTTGTAAATATCTGGGGTTATTTATAACGTAGTAAAAGTGCTTATGCAGGCTCAGATCACTCTAAACATTTTGCATCAATATTAAAAAAAAGCTTTAAAACCCTTGATTTTATGGCAAACAATAAAATAATTACCATCTAGCTAAGTATGTGATAGTTATATCGAGCAAAATTTGCATGCGCAATTGTTAAGTTCGTTATTATTTCCATAAACACTAATAATTAGGTAAGTATATAAGTTTATTTATATCTACCTACTTCCCGAGCGATTAGCTACTAAGCGATAAGACCGCCTAACCTAAGTATAGTTAAACTGTTTCTGTCAAAACTTTATTTTATAGTAACAATAAACCTAAGAGTAGTAGAGTTTTTTGTGATAGAGCTCGTCCGGGGAAGGACTACCACCATATACCTATTTCTGCCGCCAAGCAGTAATGCTCGCATTGCTGTGTTCCGGTGTGAAGGGTATGGTTTCCGGTGAAATTACTGGCACATGAGGCTTTCGATCTTAGCCTCAAGGTGGCAACCCGCGAGGGATACCTCTGGTATTGCAAGCGTCCATAGGCTACGGTAACCGCATACCATCTTGTGGGCCGTACGCTTGGTTGCCTCTTCGGTTGTATAAAAAAAAACAAAGTATTTTCTATCTTCTATCTATTGCGATTATAAAACACACTGTTGCTTTACAATTATTATTATTTGTATTCAATACCTACTTCAAGAGCAATTTGAAACGAACTTAATGTTTATTCGTATTTATTACCTTCTTCACGAGCGATTAGAAACGAACTATTGCGATTATAAAACACACTATACAAGTTCCTTGGTTAGATGAAAAACTTGATCTCTTTTATTATCAGTAGGGTGAGTTTACTCCCAGAGTCCAGCTTCAACTCAGATACAGGTAAGATAAAGGTAATATTTAACATATTTATAAGTATACGGTTGTTAAATTATTCTTAAATAAAATTTAGTTTTACTTATCCGGTTTAATATTTGCACAGCCACATGCAGTATCATCACATCGATGGAGTGAAACTTCTGTACATTATTACTATTATTTCTTCTGCAGTGGAGTGCCTAGAGGCAATTTGCGCCCGCTATAAAGGTCGGTGTAAGTGCTGGGAAGGCGAATTTAACTTTAATAAGTTCGCAGTGCGCCGTGCATTGGTAGGCGCAGTTACCGTCGTTAAATATACAAGAACTTTGCGTTTAAGCCGCTCGCGAATGAACCTTGAACCTGATTATTTTCACACGAATAAAGATGTGCCCTTGAAGAGAGCTGTAATATAAAGTAATATCTAGAACCTGTTGGTTTGTTTCAATTAAATCTTGATACAAAGCACCCACCCAATTATTTACATTTAAGAAGCAGGTTTTCCAAGAAAGCAATGAGCTAGTAACCATTATGGAAGAAAACGTATTTGTACCAAAATATCTATGAAGCACCCCTTTTATTTCAATAAGCCAGCACTCTACCTCCGAGAGATATCAAGATTTACAAGTGACTCGGATTTATTACTCGCAACTATATTTTACTTTCTTTTTAGATTATATAAATAGCTTATTAGATTATGACCTTTAAAACTAACATAAATAAAAAATACGCTAGTATTTATAAAAACCTAGAGCACTCGTGGTAGTGACCCCGCCTTCCGATCCTAAGATGACGAACGAAACGATACGAAAGACGTGCCATCCACCAATCCGCATTGGGTCCATGTGGTGGGTTAATTGAAACCTAATCACTCTAGCTTGAGAGTAGGCCAGTTTTCCAGCAGTGGAAACATTAGAAGGCTGTCATTGATGATGATGCTAGTAAACCTGAAGATTGGTTCACCCGCAGTTTTACCTCTAGCCTTCAAGGCCAAACATAAATAAAAAATACGCTAGTATTTATAAAAACCTAGAGCACTCGTGGTAGTGACCCCGCCTTCCGATCCTAAGATGACGAACGAAACGATACGAAAGACGTGCCATCCACCAATCCGCATTGGGTCCATGTGGTGGGTTAATTGAAACCTAATCACTCTAGCTTGAGAGTAGGCCAGTTTTCCAGCAGTGGAAACATTAGAAGGCTGTCATTGATGATGATGCTAGTAAACCTGAAGATTGGTTCACCCGCAGTTTTACCTCTAGCCTCTAGTATTTAAGGGGGAGAATACGCCCATTTTTTTTAAATCTTATTGATGACCGGTTTTCATTAGAAATGACTTGTTATTTAAAAGGGTTTTAGCTGAGTATGCACGAGCAACAGTTGCCCAAGCGTCCAACTACTAGCACTACTTTTGCTTCAAAAATTTATGTTTTCATTTTGTTGTTTTTTTTTTGGTTTTATATAAAATTATGGCAGGCAACTGAGTCTGGTGAGCGCTTGTTTTCCTTAAACTGAGTTTTCATAAAATAAAACCACAAGTTAATCAAATATTATATACATTTTATGGTAGATAATTGGTTGCCTAAGCGAAAGCTACTTTGAAATAACTTCTACGAATACCCATAGAGGTCATGCGATGTATATTAATATAAACTTTTCGGGGATGTTGATAACTGTTTAGCATGGTAGATACAAAGTTGGTAGTCATTTAGGTATAGGTACCTCCTTCCTACATAAATACCTCTAGGCCTGTTCTATGGAAAAACTATCAATAGGTAAATTATTTCCAGCTCAGTGAACTAAATCATTGAAGCAGAAGGGATGGCAGCAAAATCTTACTGCATAGATTTTTTGAATCCTTCGTTTTGTCTGAAATTTTGAGTAAGTTTGACTATTCATCATCATGACAGCCTTCTAGTATGTTCTAGTATGTTCCCACTGCTGGGACACTGGCCTACTCTCAGGCGAGAGTGATTGGGTCTTAATCCACCACGCGGACCCAATGCGGATTGGTGGATGGCGCATGTCTTTCGAATTTTTAGTTCTTGGACATGCCGGTTTCCTCACGATGTTTTCCTTCACCGTATGAGAGCACTGGCATTGCGCACATAAATTTTTCGAACAGAAATTTCCATTGGTGCACGACTGGATTTGAACCCACGACCTTAGGATCGGAAGACGGGATCACTACCACTAGACCACCGGTGCTCTCAGTTTGACTATTACAGGGTTTATTTTTGCTGTCAAGTGTATTTTTAATCAATAGCCAAATCAAAGTGTATAGTAAGTATGCCATTTGTATATTATTTTACTAACACTTTTTTAGTTGACCCAAAGTAAAAGTGATGTGAGTTGCAAAACGAAGAGTATTGTTTTTTTACGATTCGTCAACTCACACCAGTTGGGACAAGATTCATGGTGTGAGTTGACGAACGACTCGAGTTCTCTTGACCGCCTTCTTAGGAGTCCTTTTTCCATCGGACGTCAATTGGTAGTAGGTATGAAAATAGCGACTGTTACGTAAGTATTTTGAGAAAAGAGTATTTAGCCAGGTTCCTTCGTTGCGCCACAATCAATCAATCAAGAGAACTGCCTTCTTGAAACTGAATTATGATTATAATATCGTCTCTTCTGAATGTTTACATAATACTAAACAATAAATTCATAATACCTACATAATTGTGTCAATAAATTTTATTGTAGATATTTTGAAAAAAAAACTGTTATGTAAGATAGGGCACTTTCATAGACGATCTTACGCCGTATGATATATATCTTACGATTTAAACGATACGCATAGTTTAACAACTATGACCTAGGCTTGTTATTTTTCGTATCAAATTTTACGACATTCACCTAATTTATGATTACCGTATAAAAAGTACCATTTCCATTCTACTATCCTGAAATGTGAATTATTATTCGATTATGCGAATACTGTTGGTCACGTACACATGCATGCAGCGACACCTGCTCTCGGACGCTGCACGTGCTGGCTGAATACAAAACGGATCGGAGACTTTTAAAAAGACATGTAAGATGTAATGCTGGCCAGCTAGGATTTTCACAATGTTCGAAATGATTTTGTGTTCTCTTAACCATACAATTTTTTTAAATAACTTACCTTAAAATCTAAATATAATATTATGTAGAATCGAAATAAGAAAAGCAAGTGCCTTAAATAGATTTAAGTATACTTAATTTATTTATTTGTAAGTAAGTAGGCCAGTCAGTACCTACACCTGCCAACGTAAGTACATAATGTTTTATTGTGGACTAAAATAAACAAAGCAATTAATTCTCTACCGTATATCAGCTACACCTTTCTCACTTCTTAACCTCTCTTTTGATAATAAACTTGATAAAAGCAGTAAAATAATACACTTTACGTAAGCGGCACGTATAGCACGTACGCCATGTTTAAAAACGCCATAAAATTTAAATAAAATAGGCAGGCCTTATTAAACGCAAGACACGAGACTTGCAGGTTTTAATTAGCTGCACACTAAGTTCACTTCGCATCCAATTATGTAAACAGGGTAGGGACTGAATGGTAACAATTTCCGACGGCGCGAATGGAATTTCTATGCTATTTCCTGGTAGATGTATAAAAATATCAAGTTTTCAGACGAAAACTGTAGGTCTTGTCAAGCTCATCACCAGGTAGATCATCTGCTAGATATTTCATCAATTAGAGACCTACTATTTTATAGATTCCGATTCTAACACCCATATTCTAAGAAGTTTCCTCGAATATTCCTCCACTCGACTCAAGGTAGGTTAAGACGTAGGTACCTTGAGTTTGACAATCATTTCCTCACCTCCGGTAAGGAAAACTTTCGAGTGGGAGTAAGTGGAGGAGAATTTTTGCAACTAATAATTCATTGAGTGAGGTTGAGTCGAGTCAAGGAATTCTTGAGGAATCGTCTTAGAATATGGGTGTTAGACTTCTTAGGTAAAGCACAATAAGTACCTACTGCTGTACCTTGGTAACAAAACAATGTTAGTGTAATGATTTCATCAACAGCCTATGATCCATAACATAAAAATCGAAGTTTCAGCTAAATAAAGAATATAAAAACTAGTAAAGTTAGTCTATAAGCATTCCCAGCATAATGGAATCGGAATTCAAGGGAAAAATCCGATAAACCCGAGCTCAGTCAGATTACTCGCTCGGAGGCTAAAGCAGAGCGAATCACCACAACCGAGCGAGCGAATTGCTAAGGCTAAGTAGGTAAGTATTTTGTCGCAGCGAAAACCACTAACTACGCGAAATTTCACTCCTTGAACGTTCGACCGCCATTTGTGGCAAAGCAAAGCTTTTCTAAGACGTGGCGGCCTCTCATGACGTCCGTATACGTTATCTTCACTTATAATTTATGCACAACATAGACGAAATTTACCTATGGAATTTAAACAAGGTATAAATTTAGGTTTTGAACCTGATATAAGTGGGTACGGAAGTGAGTCGCAAATTAAGGCGACGACATCAACTTTGAGAAAAGCAGGAGAAATTATTCCTAGTAGTCTTACCGAGTAGTCTTACCAGCTGAACTACTATGAATTTTCTTCTCAACGGGCTTAGGTACTGATAGTAAGACTTCGCTGGTGTCATAACTTGTTTTCCATTAGTTTTACTGTAACATTTTCTTCTATGATAGAAGCTAGTTCAGACACGGCGGAATCCACGCGGACGCACACGTGCATCAATTATTAGCAGAGATGGCAAATTAATTTATCTGACAAGTAATAGCCGACATACCTACTATACCTAGAACTACTAGAACTATATTATTATTTTGGTTTAAGCCTACTAGAACTTCTAATAAGTAAAAGCATAAAAGGTTGCCTTTTTCTCCTTAGTAAAAGGTGGTACCTACCTAAAAGATAGAATAATTGTTTGGCGGCACGGAAGTACTACATTCGCGAAATGTTCAAGTGACGTTGCAGGGTATTCTGCTAAATATTACGGTCGTAACATGTCAGGCATTGCTTGTTATACTACACGGCTTAAGCTTTGTAGGATAATTCGGCATCTAGATGCAAAATAAACTGAGGTGGGTGATTTTGGCAGGAAACCAGTTTATAAATTAAAATTTTGATAACACATAAAATAACTTTGGGAACCTAATAAATGTGGTACCTACATAATAGCCGTTTGCAGCAGCCCCCTTTATTACCTACATGGTGAATGTACATTAAACAGGTAACCCACCATCTTTGAAGTTAGTTATGAAGTCACACCTTGTATCTTTCCATTTCTAAATACTTAAACATTTTTCCTCGGTCCTAACATCGATTGTGGAAAAATACAAAAAACCATTGAATAATCCACAATAGTGACTATCATGAAAGTGTTTTCTAAAACAAGACACTATAATAATTACCCGCCAGCAAAAACCCTAATGATGATTATATTTAAATATCATGTAATTACGAAATAATCTGAATGATGATGGCAAACACTGCCTCCGCACGATATGCAAATTAGCTTTCGGAAAGGTTTTGTTGTTCTGTTGGAAAGTTTAACTTTTGTCCTTCTGTAGCTTATTTAGAAAAGTTTTCAACACGCATTAGAACCGCAAGAGTTTACATATTATGTATAATACTTATTATATTGTATCTAGAGCAAGCAAGCAGATAGGTGCTCCTGTGCTCCATCACGAGCGCCGCGGTGGCAGCGGTGGCATCCCGGGAATCAGAATTATCGTTTGGTACACACGTAGACCTACATCATAATAATCTGATGAATCTTTGCAAATCATATTTTTGCCAAATGATAGAGTTGAAGCTACAACGAACGAACGAATTACAAGAACGGTTAGTAAATACCTCTACTTACCCCTAGTTTTTATAATTTATACGAGCTTTCCAAGCTAATAAAAAGCTCTTCTGCAGCACTGCTCGCGTCTGCCCGTGCTCTTTTAAGTTTGATTTAATTTACCTACTGGTATGTTTGTTTGTAGACTGTGACAACACACGTCATGCAATTGCTAGTAGTAGGTAGTAGGCACGCTGCAAATGTAATTATTTACAAACATTATATTTTGTTGATACACTTACTTGCTTGCAATAAAATACGCTGCTTCAAATTCATTGTTATCAACGTTATTGTGCAAGTATTTTCGCTCCCCTGGGGAGTCATGTCCGTTTAACCCTCATGAATTATGCAAGGAAATGTACCAAGACTCGATATCCTCGGTGGAAAATGACCGCTGTCATAAAATAGCACGTCATGTACCTATAAAATAATAACAGCTATTTGATCAATAAAACAAATACACTATGATGTTATTTATTTTTAAAAACATAGCAATTTCTAGCTTCTTTTTTCGTCTTTTAATTACTTACCCTCTTTCAAAAACAGAGAACAAAGAAACCTCAGACGGAAGATCTTCTTAGATCTTTTTTGTCTTATAAAAACAACGACTAGAATATTTTAGTCGCTATGCCAGCTTGAAGAACCTTCATAGATTGAAGAACGCGGTTTTCAATATCCTGTAATTTTATATTATTTTGGTTGTGATGCTACGAAGCGTAGCACGTAGCGCGTCGTAGTACCTAACCTACCTGTAAAATGCTCTAAGTAGGCACTTTTGTAGATTGCGGTTTAAGCCTATGTGTATCCCTAAAGGTAGGTAACATGAATAAATGCAAAAGTCTGAGTAATTAATGAAGTCACAATTCTAGCAAGTAGGTAGGTAAGAAGGATCTTACCTATATAGTTTCACACAGTTTTCTAAAACAAATCGAACCCAAAGAGCAGTAGGTACTTATGTAAGGTAAAATACCAAATACTCAAGTTTTAGTACAAATAATTCTTTTATGTATAATTTTAATGATTGATGACGCGGTGACAAAGCGACGCAAGGGATACCATTCATAATTAATCCCACATTTCTAGTCAAAATACCTACCTAACAAGTGTTATTGAAAATGTTCGCCATCAACGAGCAAGACCCTAAACGTAAATAGGAAAACGGGGCTTTGGGTTGTATGGTGGTAGTGGGTTCCACGGCTTTGATCTTGGGTTGAACGGTGGCGTAAGAGTTGGAAGGTAATTCAAAGACCTAGTATTGCGATGGTTGTAGACGGAACTTGCTGCCCCTGTGTCGTGCACCGTGCTGCTGTCGGATAGTCTGGAACTGGACATGCTAAGACTCCCAACATTGCTTACACTATACCCCATGTAAGCTGAAGATTTGACTCGGTTGTTCTTGGTTGGCGGGGTGTCAGGCAAAGGATCGTCTCCTGCTTCTCTCGCGTTGCGTCGATTATATCCTGGGTGAGTTGCTCCTGTATCATGGCCCCTGCTGCCTTTACTACTGCTTCCAGATGCTCTGCTAGTGCCAGGGGTACTTAGACTCCTGACATGTCTTATAAGGTCTTTAAGATCTGCAGGCAGGGCCACGTTGTCTTTACTTAGCGGTAGAGGTTCATTTCCTGCTTCTCTTGCTGTTCTTATAATAGGATAGTGAGGTCGAGGAGGTGGTCTGTACGTTGGAAGAATTATTTTAAACTGTTGGCTGCACACGGTTGCTATGAAGAGCACCGCGAAAGCTCCCAAAATAAAAACAGGCCTGCACATCTTGGCTTCCTCGAAACGAACTGATAAATACTGAGCTAATTGTTGGTTTTTATACTAAGTACTCGAGATAATATTAAGGAAACTGAGGGACTTAACCTGCAGATAATGCTTCTCAGGAAACAGGGAATAACCTACCTAGAATGCGCAATGTTTGTTAGCGACTGCTTTTTATGATGACATAGAGATATGTTAGGTACCTACCTACGTATCAACATACTTTTAAGATAAGTAGGTAAGTATTATAAACTCTCAAGGACTTTGCGTATTAGGTACTAAGTATGCTGTTGCTACTAACGATGAATAAGTAGGTACCTACTTACTAGCACAAAGGCCCAATTGCAAGTTTTTGAACTATATTATTTCATAGTGCTTTGGTAAAGTACTACCTAATTTAATTTTTGACTCTACTCGTACTATTTGATCTAACTCGCTCTCGCCTGTCTTCGATACACGACGACTCACGGGGCGTGAGTGGAAAACTTGTAATATGGCCTCACAAGTCACAAGCAATAACACATTTATAAGAGTAGTAGAGTTCTCTGTGATAGAGCTCGTCCGGGGAAGGACTACCACCATACCTATTTCTGCCGCCAAGCAGTAATGCTCGCATTGCTGTGTTCCGATGTGAAGGGTATGGTTTCCGGTGAAATTACTGGCATATGAGGCTTTCGATCTTAGCCTCAAGGTGGCAACCCGCGAGTGATACCTCTGGTATTGCAAGCGTCCATAGGCTGCGGTAACCGCTTACTATCTTGTGGGCCGTACGCTTGGTAGCCTGCCACTTCAGTTGTATAAAAAAAAAACAAAAAAAAAACAACATCATCATGACAATGATGACACACCTACAAACTTATCACAACTATTTACCTTTAAAATTAGAACCTGTTGTTAGGTTCAACAATAGAAGAAAAACTCGCAATCACCCGTGGCAGTGTGGCTACTAGCCGAAACATGAACACTCGCGAAATTCAATAGCACTTATCAAGGTATAGGTACCTACCTACCCTATCTAAATTGAGAAGACTTGAATCGATCGCTTTTCAAAGATTTTCAAAGGGTCAGGCTAAGCTCGTTGAGGTGCTTAGGCTTACCTGAGCTTTGATTACAAGGGAATTATTTAATAATTGGGTAGGTAGGTAGGGAGTAAACAAAATAAATGTAGAATAAGTTCAACCTACAAAGTAAATTAGTACCTACCTAGGTAGATAGGTTATACCAGGGCTAGGACTTAACTACTACTTAATACCTACCGTACGATAGGTACCTACACCTACCATAGGATCTTCCGTATTATTAAAAATGTAAGTACCTAGGTAGTGGTATCTTCTTTTCATCATCATCATCTCTCGACGGATCAACCATTGTGAAGTTAGCCGTTTGTGATGCGCAAAGACTAGTTCGAAAAAGCTCTATTGCGCATCGAAACTGCTAACTTCACGATGGCCGATATCCGTCGAGGGAGAGGTATTAGTTCTCACGGCGGATCTCGGCCGTCGTGAAATTAGCCGTTTCAATGCGCAATGGAGCTTTTTCAAACTAAATTGTCTTTGCGCATCACAAACGGCTAACTTCACGGAAGCATAGATCCGCTGTGCAAACTAATACCTAGGTAGGTATTTGTTTATTCTTTTGGAACTACAAATTAGGTAAAGATTGCAGAGATTTGAATCATCCAGAAGCATCTTATGTAACCAGCAAAATTAATATTTTTTCCAAGTAGGTAGGTAGTTTTTTTTATGCCATCGTATTCTACTTTCTTTGTTTACCAAATTCCTGCCAACATTTAAAAGTCATAACAGCCCCAAATGTAGCGATCTGCTCTAATAAAACCGCCACAAAAAAACACGGTTAGGTTTAGGTACAGCCTTCGAACAAACAAAGCAAAATCCTTCTCAATAAATGAAGTGAAAACCGTCAATTATTCATATTATCCAATCACAGCACATCATACGTCACAAGATTAGTATGGCGTCAACTGTTCTAAAAACAAACGAGCTTCGTATTTTATTGATGTTTTAATCATTAGTGGCGTACAAGACAATAAAATACATAATTGATTGTTCTGTGTCTGTGAAAAATCCACCGGCTCGAAAACGTCAAGATAATCATAAAAATTAAAAGCGAAATGTGATTAGGTACCTACTTACTATTGATTCATTTCTTTTAATTTTTCATAATTTACTTGCCATAGTTTCATTGAGCCAAGGTATTGGAACTCTTCTACCATTTCGTATTCCTTCAGCGTATCTCTGATAGCTGTATGGCAATCATCAGCTTGGTCTTACTCCTATTCGTTCGTTCGTTCGTATGAGTCAGTGGCCAACTCTGGCGACAGGGTTTCTAGGCCGCCCGAAGGCCTCTGTCATGGCCTAACCACTTTGAAAAAGCCGGGACCGACTGCTTAACGTGCCCTCCGAAGCACGGGAGCGCTCTGTTGAAATTGCCACTGGCGGTCACCCATCCAAATGATGACCCCGCGGAACAGTGCTTAACTTCGTTGATCTGATAAGAACAACTTAGCCAGCTACGTCACGAGCGCTCCATATTAACAACACTCCTATTACACCATACTCCTATTAACAACTAAGCCCATTTCTGCACTGACCGACTTTAAACGGTCCATAAGATTTACCATTTCGGATTCCGTAGATGCAAACAGAGTTGTCTCATTGGCATATCTCAGTTTAGAAATTGCGATTCCTCCAATCTTTACTCCACCTTCCCAGTTTTCTAGGGTCTTGCGCATTATGTATTCACAGTATAAGTTATAAAAAATGGGAGAAATGACACAACCCTGTCGCACTTCTTTTTTAAACCTAGAAGGATTGGATGTGGTATTCACCAAATTGACGGTACCTACCATAGCCATAGCTTAGTACAAAATATTAGTAATGATGCGTGGTACTACGTACAAAGGCCATTTTCCACTTCCCACCCGTTTTACTTACCTACCGATCGCGATTTCTAAAGTAGATAGTTTGGAACAAACACAGCAATATCTAAATGTCATGCTCAAATACAGCATAATCCGATCAATTCTTACGCTTTATTCTTAACTGTTTATAGTCTAAGACAAAAACGTATTTGACCGAGCGAGCGAAGCGTCTCAGTTTCGAGAAAAAATGCTTTTGGTTGTCAGTCAGTTTGTCCGGTCAGTTTGTGTTCTTGCTTAGAGGTCGCATTTTTCAACCAATCTGGTTGAAAGTGGTACACTAGGTCTAGGACTTAAAGAAATTGATTGTCGTCGGGGATTTTTGCTATGGAGCGTACTTTTTCTAAAAAGGGTAAAAAGGGGCTACTGCATATCTGCGTATAATGTGATTTGATTTCGATGATTTTTATTTTATTTGAAAGGTAAGTATTAACTCTAAGTTTATCTGATAATTGGTGAAGATCTGATGAGGATCTTCAGCGTGATGAGCAAAATAGTTCCTCAAAATGCAGTATGTTGCTCACTTTCAAACATAGTATATTCCTTGCTTTTAGAGCAAACTTTACAAGTTTGTGCTAGCGAGGTCTACTGTTCGGAGAACTGCTAGTACTATACTATTCGTCTTTTGATGATAACACAAACCCGATAGTACATTTTATTTTGTTTAAAAAATGGTGTCACTGTCAACTCAATCAACAGTCAATACTTCACATCAGAATATAATTTCAAAGTCAATGTCACATTAGATTGTTTGTTTGTCAGTCGACATCGACAGTCACACACAGTCACACTCACAGTCTGTCTGCAAAATATCGTTGGTTTGGTTGTGACTGACTTGTGCTGTGTTGATTTTTTGCGAAAACCGAACGGAAAGAAAAGTACAAAAAAATAACACAAACCATTTTTACTTGTTTCATTAAATAAATAATTAGTGCCAATGTAAATGTAATAGCTTTTTTGATTGCAGCGGCATATTACAGAAATTACATAAAGCATGGTTGACGGTCAAAATGGTAACAAATACCTTACAATAAGTTTTTGGGTGTGGATTTAATCGAAACCAGTAAGAAATTAAAATAACTTAGCTATGCTGTATTTTTAGATGAGACGGAAATGCTCAAAGCGTTGTTCGATTTCGAAGCAACGCTAGCAAAAACTCTCACCTTCACTGAAGGTGATTTCTTCTACCTACAGCAGACAAACACTAAGCAGCGAAACTGGTGGCATGTCGTTAATAGAAAAGGCCAGGTTGGGTTTGTTCCCTCCAATTACGTCGCTGCGGTCAAGGTTCGTAACTCACAGACCAACTACTACAATTAGCACAATTATTATAGAATGAACTGTGATACAATCTTTTAGGTGGAGCCTGAGTTTTATCTGGGCTTTCTCACCGATTGCATCAAAAGTTTGAGCGATAACAATTCAATGGCTCAAAAGCAGGAGCTGTTAGCCAGGTTGTGTGATAAAAAGAAGCACATTCAGCTACTAGTTAAACCACATAGAAAATCCCAAGCACCTAAACCACCTCCGCGGTTTGATGACACACCACCAAATGGAGTGTCACCATCCTTTGACTTGAGGCCTGTAGTGTCACAGCAACACATCAGTGAGGAAAGGGAGTCTACGCAGTCTCCTTGTAAATCTGCAGACAGCAGTCTTGCTAAAGGTATGCTACTGCTGCTTAGTACTGAAAACTATTAGGTATTATTATTTGTCCATATATTACATCAGTTTTTCCCATTATCTTACAAAACATACCTGCCTTATCTTATCTCTAACAGCAAAAAAAACTTTTTTTATTATGTTTATTAACTAGCTGTTGCCCAGCTACAACCACAGAACTATATTTGAGTAGAATGAGTGAGTGTATTATGTACCTCGCGTGCCGAAAAAACGGGCTAAGTAAGGGCTGAGAACCTCTTTACTCGCCGCAAAACTCAGTCTGCTCCCACCCGGGGGCGGTGTGGTGGTGTGCCAGTGACTAGAATCAGTTTGCCGCGTGCTTATCTATGCTTTTAAATCATTTATTTTCGCGCGGCTTATGTTTCTCATCACTAAAATACAAATACGCAAAATGTTACACACTCTGTTTCCATACAAATCGACGAACTCCTTTATTCTACATAAATATAGTTCTGTGATGAGAACCCTATACTTTTTAGGGATAAAAAGTAGCTTAATGGGTGCAATTAATAAATTCTAAACTAACTAAATTCTATCTCTATTAGGGCATCGGAACCGGTTTTTCCCGGTTCCAAAAGAATCGGGAATTCCCGGTTCTTGGGGGCTACAAAAATAACCGGTTCTCAAAATCAAAGAACCGGGTTTTCGGTTCTTTCGGTTCTTTTAAAAATGTGTGAATATCGAAGATCAATGCAAAATTAACAATCACTTTTCAAACTGTTTTGCCTTAGTTGATTCTATTCTTTGTGATAGAATCAACAAAGGCTAGTGGAGTGGTGTCCTACACTACCTTTTTCAGTTCTTGGTCGCCATTCGAGAACCTTTATACTGTCCTTTGTGCAGTCTGGTTCTTCTACGGATATCCTCGTAACGGATTCGATTGCGTCGTGAAACTCCTAGCATAGCTCGTTGAGCGACTTTGAGCTTCTGACTAAGATCAATAGTTAGCGACCACGTATCAGTGCCTTATATACTTCTATCTTGAAGCTCTGTGGTATCTGTGATGAGAAAATATGCCGTAACTACCCGAACGCTGTCCATCCGAGTTAAATTCGACCGACACGGCTGACTTCTTCACCGAAGTTGAACCTACTCGTACCTAGTGGAATCACCTGACCCACATAAACATAGTGGTCAACAACAGTGGTACGACAGCGACATGAGCATTTGACATGATAATTGTCATGCCTATGTTTATTTTGAGACCCACCTGTTAAGATACGGCATTAAGGTCTCTGAGCATAGTGCCAAGGTCTTCCAGCGAGTCCGCCATGATGACGGACGACCTATATCATCGGCTAATCAAAGATGAGTGATGTTGATGACATACCCGTTCCAGCGCAGAAGCTTACAAACAGCTTCCAATGCAGAGGTGAACAGTTTCGGAGAAATAACGTCGCTCTGTCTCACCCCCTTTTGAAATTGGATAAAGTTCGTGCTCTGATCCTGAAGACGGATAGACTAGTGGCCTTACTATACAGACACTTCAACACTTTGATAAACTTATAGACAATTTGGCATTGCTGTAAAGACCGCAACACTGCCCAGGTATCGAATGCTATTTTGTAGTTCACATACGCTAGACATAGCGGCTGAATATACTCCTCGGTCTACTGTACAATCTACTGGCGTATGGGTGTGGTCTACGGTATTATATCCTTTTCGGAACTTGTTTGTTCGGGAGGCTGGAAGTCTTCAAATCTACGAGCGAGATGATTGGCTATAGGCTGTTTTCCAGAAAATAAAGTTCTAGAAAACAGTTTATAGACGTGGCTGAGAATCGAAATGGGTCTATAATTCTTCAAGAGGGTACTGACTGTCCCCTTTCTAAAAGAACAGTACCACTACACTTCTGTTCCACGCTTCTGGCGTTGTACCACTGTACTCTCAAGGGTAACGGAATTAAGGACCTTCAGTACCGGTGTTCCATCCGATTTCTGAAGCTTAGTCGTTATTTCGTCCCCCGGTGCGTTGTTGTTCTTATGCCGTTTTAATGCAGTCGAAATCTCGTACAGGCTGACGTCCGAAACATTATTTTGGGTGTAGTGTCGAGTCAAACGAGCTCTGGCATCGATAATTATGAATAATATGTTTTAACAAATTCCTATCTCAACGGATTATAAGCGAAAAAAAATATATAACATTGATTGATACGAAAACATGTTTTTTCGATTACAGATATGAGTTATAAGCAAAAAAAAACATGTTTTATTGATTGAAAATTTGGAACCGAAAAGAACCGAAAGAACCGGGTACCCGGTTCCGTATTGGAACAGGAACCGAAAGAACCGGTTCTTAGAAAATGGCCGGTTCTCTTTGCCCTAATCTCTATGTATATAACTATATATTATATCCTAATTTCATCCAGATCCATTAAGTCATTTAGGTGTGATTGAGTATTAAGTATTATTATATTTTAATTTTTTTATTTCAGTAGAATTGTGGTTATGTTTTAGTACTAGTTGATAATCAAAATTGTTTGTATAATCATAAGTTTTCTTTTTGTAGGTAATTTTAGGAAATAGCATATTTTGTGTTAAACATTTTCTTTTTTTATTTTCTTTTTTAGGTACCTATGCACTTAGTTAGTTTAGTCATACAAAACATTTTTAAAAGTATTTGCTATTAGTATTGTTTATTATTTAAGTTGAATTTAAAAGTATTTTTTCTAATTTTATTCTTGTGCCGTCATTTCACAAGGTTCTGTCAGAATACCAGTGCTGCTCCGCTACCTTCTGTGTATGCGGTGCAGCTTTTGCTGAGTCAGGACCTTTTGACCCTTAAGCGCGACTTTCATTATAATATATACCTATATGTACTATCTATATCTATATATATTTTTTATGTATTGGTATGTTTTTTTAAGTATGATCTTGGGGGTCAATAAAAATGTTTTCTTTCTTTCTTTTTCTTTTTTAGTAATAAACATCCATCCATTCAAACTTTTGTATTTTTAAGTTGATAGAAGAATAATAAAAAAACTATATCTGCATGGATTTAACGCCCAAACAGTTCCTCTCATAAATAGGCCAGTGACTCAGCTGTGGAAACATTAGAAGGCTAGTCATGGTGATGATGACTACACAATTTTACAATCACCATTTTGTTGTATCTATCAGATGTTGATGAGGAGCCTAAAAAGACCAAGGTCACAAAGACCTCATCCAACCAGCTGTCATCTGACACTGACAACCAAGATGACAGTCAAGACAGCAGTGAAAGTATCAAGCCCAATGCTATCTATGAGATAGTACAAGCTGTGAGGAAAGAGACACAGCTTAGCCATGAGATGTCTAAAGTTGCTGTCGAGACAGTGCTAACTTCTTTGAGGGTATGTTGGTAATATAAGTTCAAATTCTATCAGCATCCAAGTGTTGGATAATAAAAATATACTACTCAGGTCGCTTGTTCGTTCGTTCATTCGTATGAGTCAGTGGCCAACTCTGGTGCCTGAGTTTCTAGGCCGCCCGAAGGCCTCTGTCATGGCCTAACAACTTTGAAAAAGCCGGGACTGACTGCTTAACGTGCCCTCCGAAGCACGGGAGCGCTCAGTTGAATTTGCCACTGGCGGTCACCCATCCAAATGATGACCCCGCGGAACAGTGCTTAACTTCGTTGATCTGGTAAGACAACTTAGCCAGCTACGTCACGAGCGCTCCACTCACAACTCAGGTCGCTAAAATCTAAATATTCAGCCTCAATGCCATATAAATAAGTGACTTACAGATGCTCCACATGATAACTGCAGCATAAGATCTCCCATTTACAAGCAGTATAGTGTGAGGGTGGTGGCGTGGATAAAGCTAAGTAAGATAAACAATGGGACTGTTTTATGACTAACCCGCAACTAGCTTACTTGACACTTAACTTGGACATCGTGAAATATGGCTATATTCAATTGTAATTTCAGGAGTTTCTTCCTGGTGGTGCAGCAAGATCTATAATCGATGCCCTGCTTCGCGAAGCCAACAGCAACATAACGTGCCCTAAGAACGCGATAGACGGCGCACCTGACGCCCTCAGGATGATGACGGCTCTGAACGCGCTGTCTAAAGCGGCCAATGACGCGCAGCAACGCGGTTGGGCGTTACATGACGACGCGCATGATATACAAACGCAGCTGCTTGAACTAATCTCAGTTATGGTAAGTCAAGAACGACGGCGGCGGCGCACCGAACGCTTTCAGGATGATGACGGCTCTGAACGCATGTTCCTTGCTGGGAAACTAGTATTTTCTCGAGCGACAATGTACATTACAATTTACAAAGCAGGAAATCATTTTGTATGTTAGCAATAGAAACAGACCAGTGTAAACACAGTGTTGTATTTCATTGGCTGTATTGAATGGGAAGTAACTGCATTCAACACAATATACTATTACAGTATAGATTGTATTTAGACCAACATTAGGTTTATTGTTGTTCGGCAAGGTTACTCATATTTAATTCTCTGAAGCTGTTTGCGTATTCCAGTTTCCATTATCGCAGTGAATAACACGCTGTGAACACTAACCTCTGATCTTATTGATCATGGGAAATACCCTACTAAAACTATTTAGCATCTTAATTAATCATACACGATCTAAAGTACCTATATTATAAACTTGTGTATACGAGTTTAAAATGTATATTATAAACTCGTGACTTTACTGACTGTCTGAATGAATGACAATAAAAAACAAATAAACCAAAGTCCCAGAGTCAATAGTTCCTTTTCGTAGTGGGTCACAATGTAATAATTTTTCGAATTTCAGTTCAGAAGGGTTATGAAATGAAATGAAATGAAATATTATTTATTTGCTAGAACATGTGAAACAATCTGGTCTTAAAATACTTTCTAGTCCATTTATGTCCTACCACAGTTTTGGCATGCAAATATTTTTTCTTATAAGGACATGGGAGTGTTAATATCAAGAACTTTTTATAGAGAGGCCTGCAGGGTTCTAGAAAGTGAGCTCCGCACAAATATCGATTATCATTCTATTTTTTTTGTGGTAGATAAATAAATAAAATAGTGTTGTAAAGGTCATTCATTACTCACTAAGTTAAGGAAAGAGTAGTAGAGTCTCTTGTGATAAAGCTCGTCCGGGGAAGTACCTTTTTGCCGCTAAGCAGTCTGTCAACATTTTTTTATCTATATCGTCACACTGCTGAGCAAAGTGATCTCTGTGATTTTATAGAATTAAACTCTTGACTTTGGTTTGTTCAAGTGAGGGTAATCCCTAGTTAATAATTCCAGTCGAATGCTGACGTGAATATCTCACAACACGTGCTGAGCAGTCACAAGTATGCGTACGTGACGACCCTAGTCCAGTACTACCAGATGGAGACGCGGTGGCCTCTCAGACAGTTGCTTCTGCAGGTAACGTACATTCTCAGCACAGATAAGCTAAGAGATAGCTCTAGAGCAAATCCTCCAGTTCTCAGAATTGGCAGGTCTTAGAGGTGAACCGAAACGCCACTTAATAAGGGCGACAACACAAATGGCATTTGGCAATGGTGTTATATTAGCCACAAAAAACATAAAAAACCAAAATAAAGACTCGGGATTAGTCAGGATGGTAACACGCATTCAAAAGATCAACGAAGTCTAGCAAAGTTTTGCGTGGTCAGTATTTGGATGGGTGACCGCCAGTGGCATTTGCATCTGAATGCTAGCACGCTTCGGGGGTACGTTAAACAGAAGTACTACCACCATACTTATTTCTGCCGCAAAGCAATAATGCTCGCGTTGCTGTGTTCTGGTGTGAAGGGTATGGTTTCCGGTGAAATTACTGGCACATGAGGCTTTGATCTATGCCTCAAGGTGGCAACCCGCGAGTGATACATCTGGTATTGCAAGCGTCCATAAACTGCGGTAACTGCTTACCATCTTGTGGGCCGTACGCTTGGTTGCCACTTCAGTTGTATAAAAAAAAATAAGATTCTCATAATGAACAGAGTTTGAAATTTCCAGGCGTTCGGTGTGATGTGTGGCTTGGAACGCACCGCGCTGGGGACGCTGGCTCTGTCGGCGCTGCCGGCTGAGATAGCGCGCGACATGCGCGACAACCCGCGCGCGGTCAGCCGCCTGTCGCATTCCGCTCTACTGCTGTCTATGGTCCTGTCTATGGGGGACCGGCTGCCTGTCACTCATTTTGGTAAGCAAGATCGATTATAACCTTAAGTTCTCACTGCTGCGACTAAGGGTGGATTCGACCAACTACTGGAATAACTATTCCGCGGAATAAGAAATGTCAAATATAATCATAACTGTCAGTTTACTCGTATAACTACGATTTATTCGGTGAATAGTACCTCTTATATTCTTATTTATCCGTTAGTAAAATTAACAGGTTCTAGATGATTTGGTTTAAATGCTTTTTCTATGACCTTTTCCAGAGCAACTCGGAGTGGAGTTCGCGCAGTTCCTCCTCGACCTGATAGAGAACCCTCCGGAAACGGACGTGGACGAACAGATCCCGGATCTATTCCTGACCCTGCTGCTCGCTTACAATCTACAGTTCGAAGTACCCGCGGAGAATTTACTGCTCAAAGCGATGGAGGAGCAAACCATGGCCAAGACATTCTGTGAGAAGATACTGTTGCTGCTAAATCGCGAAGGTATAACTCGACATAGTATAATAATAATAATGCTGGACAAAGACAAAAGCCCCAAGCTAAGTATAGCTTGTGTTATGGGTACTAGATTATTGATATACTTAATGCCATACAATACATAGATAGATAATTTGTATTGTATATAGAAAATACCCAAAACCCAGAACAAATATTTGCAGATCGTACAAATATTTGTCCCAAGGCGGGAATCGAGCCCGCGCCGCGCCACATCGGTCGTCTAAGTATAAAACAAAGTCGCTTCCCGCCGTCTGTTTTGGCCGTTACGGTTACCGTAGCCTATGTACGCTTGTGACATCAGAGATATCACTCGCGCGTTGCCAAGTCTAAAAGTCTCATTTGCCTGTAATTTCACCGGAAACCATGCCCTTCGAACCGGAACACAGCAATGAAATCATGCAACTTATTTTAATACGGTTTTCATCAATAGATAGAGTGATTTAAGAGGAAGGTTTATACGTATAGTTTAATCACCCGTACGAAGCTGGGGCAGGCTAGTCTATACTATTATAAGGAGGAAAGATTTGTCTATTCGTATTTTTGATTGCGAATAAACTCAAAAACGACTGGTCTGATTTTAAAAATGCTATAACTGAAGTTATAGAAAAGTAACATAGGCTAAATTTTATGTCCACCCGTGCAAAGCTGGAACGAGACGCTAGTTTCAAATATTATTGTGGTTATGTTTGTAGAAGACCCGGTTCATATATTCGACCACGAGCCTGCGCCCGCGCACGCCGTGCTGAAGCTCGTCATAGATCTGTTCAGCCGCAAGAAGACCGCCGAGCACTTTTACACGAACGACGTGAAAGTAGCCATTGATATCATTGTGAGGCAGCTGGCGGATTTGTCGCCTGGAGACACGGTAGGACTCTAAACCCTAAGGGCTATATTCATAATAAATAAATAATGTTGGACAATCCACACAGCATCATCTAGCCCCAGGTAAACAGAGCTGTGTTATGGGTACTAGATGACTGATATATAATTCATACAATACAATACATATAAGGTCATTCATTATCAACCTAACAAACTTAAGGGGTAGGTTCCACACATAAAAAAAATACTTAACTTTTTTTTTTGTAAACGATTTTTTTTTATATTTAAAAAATTTTTTTCGTAATTCTGCTTAATAATTAGTTATCCTTGTTAGAAATCGAAAAGGCAGCGCTCGGCACGTGTCAGTGACACGCGCGTCAATGAACCGCGGGTCAATAACCCGAGCGTCCTTGACCTGCGCGTGTCCTTGACCCGCCACGGGGCGCGCACACTCGAATATTTCATTATTACGTCGCTTAACTCGATTCCCAACAATGATAAATAATAATTGAGCGGAAAAACGTAATCTATTTTTTTTTGTTTACTTGGGATTTTTAAGACAAAATATACATAAAAAAAATAATTATAGCTACATATATTATTTTTTTTATGTGTGGAACCTATCCCTTTAGTTTGTCAGGTTGATAATGAATGACCCTGTATATAGATATTTTTTATTATAAATAGAAAATACCCGGAACAAATATTTGTAGATCGTACAAACATTTGACCCGAGGCGGGAATCGAACCCGCAACCTCCGCGTCGGACCTGCCGGTCGTCAAATTAGTTGTTCATTTCCAGCGGCGGCAGGAGTACCTGCGTATCCTGCAAGGCATCATCCGGAACACAGAGTACGGCGCACACTTGCACCGCAGGGACGATCTGCTTCGCTGCTTCGCGCGCATCTTCTGCGAGGAGGGGGAGCCGAGCCGCGACGACCAGGCGCTAGTGCGCGCTATATCTAACGAGTTCCCGCATTTCTTCAAGGCTTAGACAGCAAGGCTTATACAGGCTAGTGGGATTTCGCCAATGGTTTTATGATATGTGGTCAAATAATGGTTAAAGCTGAACTGTGGTTAACTATTTTGATAAATGGCACAGAAACGGATCAAAGAGCGAGCTAAGATTACTTAATGTTCTCTATAAAAGCTGTATCTAACGAGTTTCCGCATTTCTTCATGATCCGTAGTCAAGGTAACTAATAGTTAAAGCTGAACTGTGGTTAACTATTTTGACAAATGGCATACAAAACGGATCAAAGAGCGAGCTAAGATTATTTAATGTTCTCTATAAAAGCTGTATCTAACGAGTTCCCGCATTTCTTCGTGATCCATAGTCATGGTAACTATGGTTAAAGCTGAACTGTAGTTAACTATTTTGATAAATGGCACAGAAACAGATCAAAGAGCGAGCTAAGATTATTTAATGTTCTCTATAAAAGTTGTATCTAACGAGTTTCCGCAATTCTTCATGATCCGTAGTCAAGGTAACTAATGGTTAAAGCTGAACTGTGGTTAACTATTTTGATAAATGGTACAGAAACGGATCAAAGAAGGAGCTAAGGCCTGTGGTTAACTATTTTGACAAATGGCACCGAAAAAGATCAATAAACCAAGCTATAATGCGATCTATGAAAGCCGTGCTTTTCTGTTATGTGGGTAACTATTTAGATAAATGGTACAGAAACGGATTAAAAAGAGCTATAGCACCAGTGTACTATATGAGTGACAATGAGTGACAATGAAAAAGATAGTGCTTAGCTAGAGCAAGCACTGAATAGTTTATTTTTATCCCTAGCAGCGCATTTTTAACCCCCCACAATTTTTAGTCTCTTTTGAGGGGTGTTATTAGTTTGTAGTGTTTGTCTACGTATCTGTCTGTTAGTGGCATCATAGTCTGAACAGGGGGCTTATTCGCTATGACATAGGAGATTCCTTACCAATAAGGTGTAACTTAGTAACGTGTTCTATACGTGCCTTGGTGTGAAATTGTTATCCGTATATGTGTTGTTTCAATAGCGATAGTTTCGCTATCGAAAGGTTGACTTTAAAAAACAGTCAGACGAGCCCTAAAACGTGGCTCGTCAACAACGATTCCACGCAGATATCGTAACCAGCCCGCGTTTGGTCATAGCGAATAAGGCTCCAGATGAACCGATTTTAATTAAGTTATTTCGTTTAAGGTGTCTTAATCTATGTCTCAAGAAAATCTGTTCAGCCGTTGTAAGATCGTCACTTCTTTTCCAGTTGATGATAGATAAACGTCTTATTAAGAGTGTTGGATTTCTTAAAATTTTGAATTAATGGTTATTCGTTTGTACGAAAATTGCAGTTTGCAACACTTTGGCGGCGGTATTTAGCGGTTGTTGTTTTTTTGTAGCGTATTCTGGAACCCATTATTTTTTGTCTTTCAAAGACGTATTATAATTATTAGGGTAATTTTAATTAATGGCAATAAATGTGTATACTCATGTTTTTTTTATAAGCTATAACGCACATTTTTGTATTGATATAGTTCAATGATCTCTTAATGTGGTTATAATATCGAAATAAAAGCGATTAGCGTTTCCGGAATATGATTTGTTTTGACTATATTTTATAAGTCTATAACAAAGAAAATCAACACTTAACGTGAACAAATAAAGTAAGATAATTTTGTCTCTCTCTTTGGAGTAACTTTATAAGATTAGCTTTGTAATTACTTATTAGAACTATTTAAGTGGCAAGATGTCTACGTCATCCATCACACATTAGTGTGCCATTTATCGTACCAAAGACGTTTATGTTATTCACTAAATTCATCTTAAATATTTGATATTTTAAAATAATGGTCTGGAAGAAGTCAGCCGCAAACTTTTTGTTTGTATCCGAGCCCTACCTATTCTTTAAAAAAACTTTGATGCTTATGCTAGGTCGCAGATCATTATTTAAAAAAAAACGGAAATATAAGTCAATTATGCAGCTTTAAATAAATAACCGATCTGCTAAAAAATTATTAAAAATGCTAAACTACATTTAAATTAATTACATCACATTCCGTTAAAAGCATTTGGTTGGTTAAAGCTTAAAATATTTTTTATTATTTATTTATTTAGTATTAGCACCTATTAAAAACTAAAAGTACCGTTTCAAATGCATGTGTGTTTATGTAGGCCTAATGATGCAAGATTTACTTAAAACTGAGTGAGATGTACTATGCTAGTCCGTACAGTAGTTTAGAACCGTTAACTGATTTGAAAGATGTATTTTAAGCATGTTGATTAATGCAAACATTATTAACTCTCAAAACTAGTTCATTGTTATAACTTTACATTATGAATTATATCAAAAATTTTACTAAATATGTTATAATGCTATTTTATGAAACATAATCAGCAAAATAAGTAGCTATGCGTTACATCTTACGTATATTAAGTACCTTATTCATTATGCATAAAATATTAGAATTTCTTATAGTCAAGGTGTAAAAGACACAGCTCACGACAGCGAGTGTCGAGACTCGTTGAGTTTTATCGCGTTCTTTTTACTTACTTCATCCGACATTTTGTTTCTATTGTAGTAATAGTAGTATAATCTGGTTTTTTACTAATTTAGCATAGATAAAAAACAGACGAAAAATCTCTAGTACCATTCCGCTTAACCTCTTAACTGATGAGGTCACACAGTTACTCTCTGTTCTCGACGGAGCAACACGTCTGCCGGAGAACAAGTCGATGGTCCTGAAGATGTCCCGTGGACGGATGAAACACGTGTCGATATTTTTCTTTTGAGGTTAACTGTGGTAACTGTGTGACCTCATCAGTTAAAAGGTTAAGCGGAATGGTACTAGAGATGTTTCGTCTGTTTAATCTTGAAATGGATTTCCGCAAAGTAACGCCTGAATCTATCAATTAATTTAGCGTAACATCCCTATCCCTATCGAAAAGAAAAAAAAATCTATGGTATCACCATTGTTTACCTTTTCCGATTTGAATTAAAACCAGACTATAGTAATAAAGTCGAAGTCAAATACAAACAAAGTAAACCCTCCTTGTTATTTTATCGTTGACCAACATTTCAGGGTAATGAAAGAAAAAAAAAAAAATGTATTTATTTATACTTAATGAAAACTTATATCACCTATCTTTAATAATTATTATTGTAACAAATCTCATCGTTATATTCATTATCTTTATAACGTATTTACTTAAATATATGTTATGTAAATAAAAAAACAATTATCGGTTGTGTTTGTGACAAAAAAAAATAATTAAAACAATGTGAAACAAAAATAAATTGAATAAATAAAACTTCGTTGTTAGTTTAGAAGAGCTTTGCTAATGGATAAATATATTTAAAATACTTGGTGAAATTATAGATATAAAAAAAAACGTTCAATGAACTTTTACGTACCTACCTACATAAAATATGTAGGTAAATATTATGCTACTTATTTAAATGTTATAAAATCTAAAATTGTTAAAATTGTCATCGGCCTAATTATCGTTTGTCTAAAATTAAATAAGATTATTGTTCTCATAACAAAGGAATGCTCAAATTGCAGCCAAAAATTTGATTGTGTTCTTTATGTAATAAAACCAGTTACTATTTATATATAATTACCTCTTGTTACACTCTCCGATTGCATTTGTAATATTTAAAAGGTAGTCAAATATTGTCAAGGCCCTGCCTAGCAATGTTACCATGTCGTGGCGTTGTTATAAGTTAGTGTTGCACTTATGTAATATTCCATAAATATATTTCTATTCTGCATTTTATGAACTTCGCGCAAATAATATATTTGTCGTACTTAAGCAGGTATTATATTTTGGTCGAAAATCAACCTTTATTTATTTATGAATAAAGAAAACTATCTCTCGTCATCATAGTTTTATTTTAAATTATTCTAGTTTTTTTAATACAGTGAGATGGAGTAATTACCGATATTTATAATGTAAATTTTATAGTAGGTATAGCAATAGGGTAATGCTTAAATAAAACGACCAATAGTTTAATACAAGTATTTAATGTACCATAATGTATGCCGTATAAATATTTCAAAATGTAAAACAGTGATAAAATTCATATTTCAACTAATATAATTGCAACCAACAGAATGCATGCGAAATTAAATTTCAGTTACTTCACATAAAAACAGTAGGTAGTGTTTATAATCTATTTATTACATTAATAAGCAGGTACCGTACAAACAGGCTGGTGTGTCAAAATAAACCATTATAAAAGGATTCTTTATGTATTCTATAAAATAGTAGATATCTCGATCTAAATCGAGATACAAAAACAAGCTGCCTCTGTACACATGGAAAATCTAATACAAAAAGTTGGCCCCAGTGTTCGAAAAGGGATCCACAAATTCTGGAATATTAAAACTTGTAAATACGAAGAAATATATTCGCCAAAAATGTACGCAAATCCAGTTGTCACAAAAAGACCTTTGAATCCAGTCTTAGTGTGGATTGTATATTCTCAAAAATTAATAAAAAATTTATCGAATGTTTTTGGAATGCAGTTTTATAAAAATGAATACTTAGATATACGTATTTGTATAATTAAATAGTATAGATTTTTTACATAAGAATGAAAAATGCGTAGGTACCTCTCTTACAAAATGAAACACCTTGAGCATTACTCTAATATTATCATTAAACATGCTACTATCATTATAATAATACACAGTAATAATTGAATAAATGACATACCTACCACTTGACTTTACACACAATTTGGCAACATGGATGAACACTCGTTTTAAATAACCTTACAATATGCAGATATTAACATATTTTAATGTCATCTTATTATTTACTTTTACAAGCAAAAATGCAGATCTGCTGCAATCATCTAGATATTAGATCCATTGAAATATCTACGTCGCTCATTGATCTTTAAATAATGTAAATGGTAAATTTATCTACGACTCCACCACATCTACAACTATCGAACACTCGCACGTTACATTAAATTAGATTAAAAAATATATACAAGTTACATCTAATACCTAAAGCTATAAAACTACTGGGGTGATACTAAAACAGTATCAACGTTTATAATATTGTATGGCCACTGTCTATTCTGAAACGTAAATATTGTGATTATGTTTAACAAACCATTCGTCTCGTCTTGACAATCCTTTCCAGCTTTCACGGCACACTACTAGCCTAATCCTAGAGCTCTAGTCGGTATATTAAATTTAGAATAGCGAATACATTCGTTGATGCTTCGAATAAATTACATATCTGATTCGACATTTTAAAACATAATTCAATAACAAAAGGTAAGACCAATTGATAATCAAAAACAACCAATACTACTGTCAATAAAATCAGTCACATTTTGACTAAGACGGAATCGACTCACAATCTAACTCCTGTTCTGCGTAACAACTGCGAATCCACGAATTTGAAATTGACTGTCGCATCATGTTGATTGACTGCCAGATTGGGACTAACTTTCAAATTAGAACAACGCACAACCCATTATCAATAACTCCAATAGAATTTGTAAACTAAAGTCAACATATTGAGCTAAGTAAATAATCTTTACAATTTAAATAATTTGACTTAAGATAATTATGATCTGTTACAGGAATTAATATTTTTTTTGAATTAAAATTAATTTACCAAATAATGGAAGAGATTGAACATTCGATTTTATGCTTAACCTTACTCCTACGTCATGGTGTTACAATTTTCGAGCATAAAAACGAATATAGCCTGGCTTTCATCATAAACGATTGGTGACAAATTGTAATTTCGTTGTATATCGTAAATGCATATTAAAGTTACGATCAATGTACAATACTCAAAGTTATATTGCGTTGCAAATTGATACTGGATAATGCTTGCATAAAAACCTTGATAAAAGAGCTCATACATTATTAATGCTTTTTATTGTCCTCGATTTGGAAAAGGACGCTCATTATGCAATAAATAACATGTCTCAAATACCTGTCATCTTCAAAGAGATGAATATTATGGTAACCAGTAAGTATCTGCTTTGGTTTTTACTGACCACGTTTCAAACCAACATTTAATTTGAAATGTCAGATCAACTCGAGTTAGAAGCTAGGGAAGCTTATTTTGAAGAAATAAACATGACAGAAAACCTTGTCCGATTTTCGAAACACCATCGCAAAGTTGTTTAATAATTAATATGGAAAGATTACCAAAAATGCAACCCAATTCTATGGAAACAGTACACATTTTTAATAACAGTACCTTGAAATTAAGAGTAGTAGAGTTCTCTGTGATAGAGCTCGTCCGGGGAAGGACTACCAACATACCTATTTCTGCCGCCAAGCAGTAATGCTCGCATTGTTGTGTTCCGGTGAAATTACTGGCACATGAGGCTTTCGATCTTAGCCTCAAGGTGGCAACCCGCGAGTGATACCTCTGGTATTGCAAGCGTCCATAGGCTGCGGTAACCGCTTACCATTTTGTGGGCCGTACGCTTGGTTGCCACTTAAGTTGTATAAAAAAAAAATTACAAATCCAATGGATCAGACAAGGTTTATACTTGAGTTTTACCGGCTATTAGGTTACAATTTGTCACCAAACCTGCATCTATAGGTCGTTTAGCTGGGGTGCTGGCACTTGACCTTCCGCATGCGATATCCTCCGGTCCCACGCACGGTGTACAGCACCACGATGGCCACGGCCACGATGGACATCCCAATGGCGTTGATGATGATGCCTTCTGTCGGCAGAGTCGCGTACACTTCGCTCCTGTGTACCGCATGCACCCAAGTCAGTTAGAAATGGTTAGGAGATATACAAAGTACCTATTAGATACGGGGGGGTACCCTTTCAGCGCCCTTAACGAAAGTGGTTTATAAAGATAGTTTCATCACCTGCTTTTATAAGCTGTTATTTATTTATTTATGATAAAGCTATTGGAATAATAAATCAAAGGATTTTTCTTAAATAATATATGTATATCTGGTTAAGTGGGTACTATTCTTAAAAAATAAAATTATTGAAAATATTTATTAATATTAGAAATAAATAGGCATATAGGTACATTAGTATATTATTGCGTTAATTATAGATTTTGGGTTGAAAAAATTAGTGATTTAGACCAAAAATAAGTGTTGTGGATTTTTTTATATCTTTTTTTTATGTCAGAAATTGACAAGACGATCAAGTCGCCCGCCTGATTTTAAGCACCACGCCTGACCAGATGTAGTGCCACCCAAAGCTTAAAGTGTTTAAGTTCTGCGTGGCACTGCATTGCGCTCATCACCCCGAGACGTTGCCTTGACATCTATTAATAATTTTTCGTAACTGCCATTGGTTTAGATAACTAAACTTACTGCTAGTGCTTAGTTCTACAGAACTTTTAAGTTTAAAAATATAGGTTTCAATAGCTCTATAAAGTCGCAGTACTATAAAACTAATGAGAGTTACCAATAATTTTGTGATGAACAATAAATAATTCATAAAACCACTTGTACTACCTATAAGCTATAACATGCTTACTACAGTGCAATATTAACTTAATTACATGCAGTATGAAAACAAACACATGCAAGCGACGTTCACAATAAATAATACTTTATAAAGTGATGCTAGCAATAATAATTCTATAATTATTAGCTTACCCCATGTTCGCGAAAATTTGCAATTAATACAAATACTTGATAAAAAATATTACTTATTACATTAAATAATTTACCTATAACCTTCAGAAAACATAATAAATTTCGAGATAAACATCACAAGGTCAAACTACATTATAACTAGGCGCTTTCAGCACTGCACGATATTCTATAGACGATCGGTATGCACGATCACTTTGAAACGTTTTAATAAACTAAGTGAAATTATGGAAATTCCACGCGCTCCAGCATAGAAGAATCGAGCAACAAACAAGCTGGGTTCATAATCCGAGACACATCATGCGCGCACATTGATTTTAATAAATTTGTATTGTACATCATTAATTTAGTATAAAAACCTTTAGGTATTTTAAAAGAATCATAGGTGTACGTACAGTGTAATCTAAATGTTTTTTTGTCTCCTGTAAATTTTGTTGAATGTTTCATTCGCGGTATTGAATGCCGAACGACGAAATGCCTTTAGATTATGCTTTTGGTGCAAATGGTGCAATGCTGAAACATACTAGGTAAAACAAAACTAGATTTTGCAAATGCGAATTTATCCGTTTGATTGTGCTATACATTTTCAGGAGCTTTTTGCAGTAAGAAAGGTTTCAGTGCAAAGCTGGCGACCACTAAAGTTACGCAAAATGTTGTCGCCGTCACTCTCAATTATCAGCTTCGAAGTAAAAACCAGTCTAAAATGTCTGGCGTTTGCACAAATAATTACGACCGTGGTTAATATTATAGCAATTAATTATTATAGTAAGCTCAAACTAGATAAATAATGCTTTTGTGCCATTAAGGTTGCTAAAGTTAAAAGTAAGGTAAAACAAAGTCTGTTAGCTTACAAACGATTTATTATTTATGCAATTAAATAGTACAGTGATGTTACCTATTTTCTATGTTATAATTGTATACCTACTTTTGCATTGGCATTGTACATTATTGCTCTGATACAGACCAACAATGCGTGCTATTTGTATTTACTATGATAGCCTCGTTTTAAGTTTGACCCTGAACACGTTAGGGGCCTAATCGAGTAACAACTTAATTTAGAATAAAAATATTTTCTGTATTCCTTTGTTTGTTGTTCTAATTAAATTTATATAATAGTATGTATTAATTTCTATCTAAATTACATCAAAATTAAATACCTATATAACTTATCAAAAATTAATTTCAAACGCTTTAAAGGTAGTAGTAATAATTTGAATCTTTTGCAAATCTTTCAGAATTATAGATACACAAGTAAAGTTTAATGTATACATGTAATAATGTTATTTAAAAAAATGTATACATGGTATAATGTTATTTAAATGCAGTCTAACACTCTACTCGTATTAAATTGAGTTATAAAAGTATCCTACACTACACTTTTAACAATGTCGTCAAAATAAATTACCGAGCCATTAGAGAAACAATTAGTAGATAAATTCCGGTATTTTGAATGACATTCGTTTTATTTAAAATGAATCACATAGTTAAAGGCTTACGACTCGGTAATTCATGTGGGTAGTATCCACTGATTGGTACCAAACCAAACCACTAGACTCAGATTCATGAAAATGATAAAATGATGATAAAAAAATAAACTACAAGTAAATCAAAATCTTCGAATAGACGGAACGGGCTACCGTACGAGTTCAGTCCATTCGAAAAACTTGAGCGCAATGACATCGGCTTAGCACCGACAAAGTCAGAAAGAAACCGCCAGTTTTATTAATAATCTAAAGGTCGATAGAAGCCCTGGCTTCTCTTGACTCTGGCGCCTTGAACTTGTCTCTGGATAGGATATACATGACGACAGCCAGTATCGCCACCATGGTCACTCCGATCGCGTTCATGATGATTCCCTCGTCGACCATATTGCTGTATCTCTCCGCACTGTGGATACGCACACATACAAGCGACTGGCACACAAGCGTAATGAATCTAGACTTGCAACAGGGCCGAAGAACAAAGAAAGCTGGTGATACATAATAACTGCCCCACGAATCGTGACAGGTCATAATAAGTCATGACTAGTGCGACTCTTTCTTTGTGCTTTGGCTTTTAGAACAGACCAATAATGGCAGGATAATTGAAAGAGTTAACATTGGTGTAGATATTACCGTAGGATTTATTTGGTTGTATTTGAATAATCTACCTATAATTATATTCGGTAGTTACACGGATTTCAAATCCCAAAGTGATATCGATCTTGCCATTGCATATCTGCGGTAGGTACCATTTTCGTCAGTTCCTTTCAATTTAGTATTATTAAACCGATAAAAATAGAGACCAAAATCATGAGGAACAAATAAATCAGGCTAAAGACAGAACCATGCTAGACGTGCACAAGTGCTAGACAAACGTGCATTTGTAGACCACTTGATTATTTTAATGTATTGTGAAAGACTTTAAATCTCCAATCAAACTACAAGACAAATAGAAAAGTATTACCTCTAAAGTGACACAACTAACAAATGGTAGACTAAGGCAAGTTCACCAACATAACATAACACACCCAACTGTTACAGTCCTGTCCTGTCCACACACTAGGATTCCACAACACTTTATGGTCATTACAGGAAACCCGTTTGTATGGCCAATATATCACAGTTCAAATTACAGTAGATACTAGTGTCGATTCTGCATTTTTCAAAAATGCCTTTCATTTTTTTTTTTTTGAAAATTAAATACAAATGGCCGCATTATTTTAATGCTGTCAATCGTAACTGAAGTATACTGCAACTGAAACGGCATAATCTGACAAATAAAATGCAAAAATGGTCAAAGTCAATGTCTTTCTTTACCCTCTTTACACAAATGCTTTATACCGCGCGGGATACATCATTATAAATCGTAACGAGAAGTGCGGGCGCGTAAAGGAAAACTGCAGTCAAGATAATATAATCATCAAAGTGGACTGGTGATAATGCATGTGATTTTCTGACGTGCTGTCTTTACAAAACCTGTACGCCCAAGAGCGCCGTGATGAAGCATGTGTGTAAAAGCACTTAATGTTGGGTTGGTGAACTCTACCTCTACTCTAGATAAATAACAGTAATTATAGCGATTGCGATCTATGCCGTGTACGCGTCTAGCTACATCTACATACCCAAGTCCGAAGATGGCCTTCTCAGTGAGGCCGGTCAAGCAGGCAGCGACTCCGAGCACGAAGGTGAGGATACCAAAGGCGGCGTGGACAGGCACCAAGCAGGCACGGAAGCTGGCTGTGCCCTTGTTGCAGATCAACAGCAGGAGGAAGCTGAAGAAACCGACTGCATACTGGAATGGTAAGATTTACGCTTGCATTTTTTTGATTGGGTAGGTACTTACTTATGAGGAAAGCTTAATTCGTCGGATGTGACGTAAATCCAAATAGTAATTTTATGGTTTTTTAGATTGCGAATGAGTCAAATAATTAGAATGACCGTATGTAATCTTAATTTTTAATATCTGGGAGCATTACGCCTAAACGACTGAACGGATCTGTATGAAATTAGACACAGGTGTAGATTATAGTCTGGAATATCATATAGGCTACTTTTTATCCTGGAAAAAGGTTTGGTTCCCATAGAATAAATAACTTTTAGGCGTCTACCATGTAGGTAATTCAGGGGTCTCCAAATCTACGACCCGCGAGCAAGCCGGACATTCCCGGTATCAGGCCCCTCATACCTAGTGTGACCGTGATAATGTCCCGTTGAAAACGATAAACAAGACTCAAGGCTCGCTCCACTTGCCAACAGCTTCCAGTTCTGCTCGGAGTTAAGAGTTTTATTCAGTGCCCTTATACACAGTATATAAACAGCTTTTTGTTGTGGTATATTGCTGTAGCTGTAGAACAGATTGTACCTAATGTCTCTATTCCAATAGCTGAACAGTTTTTATTTCAATGAGAATATGCCTAACAACACTAGGAAAAATAAATGCTCCTAAATAAACATGGCCTTGCTGAGAAATGACTGCTTTTAAATTGACTCGTGGATTATGATGTCATTTATTTCTCTTAATTTGTATTTGGTCTTTTGAATGTTTGTTGATCATCAACCGTATGGAAAAAGATTCGAAATTTAAGAGGTACCACTGCACCTCATCACACCAGAGCTACATATTTAGCTTAGCTTTACCTGTAGTCCAAACAGTCCCATGGCAACAAAGCCGATCCAGCTGTGGAGCGAGTAGAAGTTGTTGATGCCCTTCTTGTTGTGGTAATCCAGCACGGCCAGGAACCCGATGACGATGCAGGGGAACGCGAGGGCGTGGAAGATAGCATGCAGCAGCTTCACGTAGATGCGACGGATGCACCGGCAGATACGGTACAGAAGCACCGCTGAAAATATGAAGATACAGAATTGAATACTTGTATCAAGCTAACTCATACAGTACGTTTTAAGCCTGGAAATAAAAATCCGACATTTAGAAAGAACTGGATCTGTTGAAGTTAATCAATAAATCCGAATTAACTAAATTCAAAGACATTAGAATACTTCTGTTTATTTCGTCTTTGGGACTCAAAATAAAAAAAAAACAAAATCAAAAATTATTTATTTCAATAGAATCACAAGGATCACTTTGAAACGTCTTACAAGCTAGGAAAATTTACACCAGTTTTAACGCGCCCATGCCGTAAAATAACTGGCAACAACACCGGCTGGGTTCCTATCGCTTTTTTGGCATGACCCTTGCTATTGTTATGGATGCCGAGTAGAGTTGGAGCACATCGTCCCAAGCTTTTTTATCATCTAGATAGGTAATCGGTTGTTTTATAGTAAGCTTTTTGAGACAGTTTTTGTTTAATTAAGTTTTTAAATTTGCCAATTGATAAATTTTGTATGTCGATTGGGACTTTGTTAAAGAAGCGTACCTGCCCTTTAAAAGATTTACTGACCTTAGTGAGCCTAACTGTGGGAACAGAGAGTTTATTTATATTTCTACATTGACTACATTTAGCTGTCTAGCGTCTAAACTAAAACGTAGGATTCTCATAATTGAAATTATATTATGATTGGTGGACTGGACTGTATGACAAGGAAACTTTAGAAATCTATCAATCTAGAAAACTTAGATCTAGGAAATCTTTACTTGCAACGATATTGGGTACTGATGATGCCTAAAAGTAATACTCGTTATCAGTCTTGGAATCAAACATGCTTTAACTTAGAGGGAAAGTGAGCGAAAGACCACGATCTAAGTTGAGACGCTGAGACCAAATTACCATGTTACCATGACAAAATATGCAGTCAAGGCAGTACTTACAAAAGCCGCTGAACGTCACAAATCCAGCCACCATTAGCGTCGGATGCAGGTTGAACTGCTTATCGGGGGAGTCATCAGCCCAGGCGTAGCCATCGCGGTAGTAGAACACCCAGAAGATGGTCAGGGCTGAAACCCCAATCAGGAGGATGGTGGCCAATGTGATGACCAGCGCGTATTCACACCATTGGCACGCAGTTCTCTCTGGCTCGTCCGCATCGTACGAACGTCTGCGTTGTCTGAAAAAGATTAAAAATACAGGTTTAATTCGCAGTCTATCAGTTTATAAATACTGTCAGGCACACTTTTCACCTGGTCTACAAGACGTAATTTTCTTTATGCGTCTTATTAATAATTAGTATTTTTTATTTTTATTAAGAACCTATTTTAGGTAAGTAATAGGTACCTAGGTAAATTTCTCGGTCCTATTTCGTGGACTGGGGTTGTTATTTTACTTATTTGTAACCAAATAATAATACCTAAAATGAATTAACTAGATATACGGACTGAAACTATGGGAATAACAAATCTTCAATTTCGATGTAATTTTCACATAAAAGTTCTGCATCAGTTCAGTAGCACATTTTGCAAACGCTGGGAACATGGATAACCCATTAGACGAACGCTCCGGAGTGGTAGGTTTAGGGTAGGTACTTACCCGTTTCTAAAACTGCATTGTGCAATAAACTCAGCCACTTTCATATAAATGCTGCTTTTATTCAAATCCGTCAACCAATCGCTTTCATTCAGAGGTCGCTGGCTTATAAACTCGTTTGATTGAAAAGAATCTAAAGCCAGGCAGGTTTGCGACAGGAAACCGCAGCTCCATTGATACTGAAGCTTGCGAGATAAAAGTTATGTTGATGCTTGTTTCCCTTTGCACACATGTAGCGGACAACAGCGGCATTTTTGTGTCACTATTTTTTACATAGACGCAGCGATAAAACTCAGTCTGAACCCTAGGTGTTAAATATAGTTCTCTCGACGGATCTAGGCTTCCGTGAAGTTAGCCGTTTCGATGCGCAATGGAGCTTTTTCTACTAAATTGTCTTTGCGCATCACAAACGGCTAACCACGGAAGCCTAGATCCGCCGAGAGAACTATACCTACCTATTATAGTTATTCATATCATTAAGAACATAATGAGTTGTAGTGGTTCAACAGTGGTCAGACTGCCAATTTATATATGATCACCACGTCAACGTCTCATATCGCTGTTGACGAGGTGGATCGTGTCTTTCCGCTATCCGCGGTTACAAGCAAAGTTTGTCCGCTGAATATGAATGTCAAGGGATCCTCTAAGTCTAACTAGCTACGTGTAAAGTGACGTTACAAATTGTAAGGGAACCTCACAGGGGTGTCGGATAGCAGATCGCTCACCGGATGCGCGGAGTCTTGTCACGGAACGATAGATGAAAACGATGGGTTAGGGAACTAACCCACCAACCACCAAACCATGTTCGTATTGTTCGTTATTATTTTATTTATTAACGAAGCGAAATGTTAAACAATTCAAAGTACATAAATAAAACCTAGTAATATTTTCACAATCAATTAGGCTTTACGGATCGATGAGCACAATGTTTACATTATGTTTCCTTCTATGCCCATATATGTAAGTCAATTCAGTTTTCAGTATGCACGTGGGATTTCCGCCATAATTTCAAATGTGCAAAAACCAAAGGAGGTACACAGAGGCAGCCGCTACACAAGCGGACTTAGAGCAACTTAGAGTGCACTGAAAATTAAAATCTAAAACATAACCTTTAATCTTCCTTTACATGCTTAAGTTCTACAGAAACTTAAATGTAGTCATAACAGCCTACTTAATTTTTGCAAATCGGGTTTATACTAGGTAGTTTATACTCCGAAGCACGCAATAGGATAAAGTCGATATTTACATCTGACTCTGCATAGTCTGTCCAGTTAAGATTGAGAATGATTCTGCCTATATTAGTTACTCCGAAATGTTAAGTCTGTCTGTACCTATGATGGAAGCATGTCTCATTGAAAGGTCACAAAAGGCAGTGACTCATTGAGTTCATTTTAGCGGACGAAGCCCTTGCAATGCAAGATGATATTTTTTTAGTAAGCAATCGACTCATTGGTAGGTACTTGATTGATGACTCTACACTACCTACATATTTATAAGTACCTACCTAGGTACTCTGTCAAAATTACTCGTTCCACATTTTTGTTTTCCTCGGCTTTTTAGCAAAGCTTTATAATAAAACTCAACCTATAACGAATTCTTGTGTTTGTAATGTAATGAAATTTCCTACATTCTTTAGCCGGAATTTCGGTCATAGAAGGCCTACCTGGAAATCGAGTGGATGTTCGCAATTTACCCAAACACATATCGCAGAATACAACATTTAGTAGGTAAATGTAGATACCTACATTTTATATCAATAAAAGTACGTCTAGGTAGGTAGGTACATTATGTTTCACTGAGTAATTTTATATTTAAATATATTTTCTCTTGCAATAGGTGCAATATCTATAGGCAAAAAGTTCAGTCAACATTAGATAGGACCTTAGATAGGACCTTTTTTATATACCTGCGAGTGCCTGTATATATATTTACCAAACTACATATTGAATACAGCACTCAAGATGGTTCTGTCTGAGATTTCCTCTCGCTCAGCCACAAAGAGTTTGCGTAACTCATTGAGTCTATGCAACAGCAATTTGCTGCGGCCACGGAGCGAGGTGACCACTCTTGATGGGTCACGTGAAAGTAAGCTAGTCATTACCCACACCTGCGTACTGGCAACCATAGCTACTTGAGAGATAAACAACGAATCATTGTAATTTTTAACAAATTCTAAAAAAAACAAACTTACAAACTTACCAACTTGCATAAATAAATAAATAATGCTGGACAGTCCACACAGCATCATCTGGCCCCAAGGTAAGCTGCTGTTAAACAGAGCTGTATTATGAGTACTAGATGACTGATACATACTTAACACAATACAATACATAAATAGATATTTTTTATTATATATAGTAAATACCCAGAACACCCGGAACAAATATTTGACCCGCGGCGGGAATCGAACCCGCAACCTCCGCGTCGCAGGCGGACCTGCGCCCGCTGCGCCACATCGGTCGTCAATTTTTCAACTCATGTCGTGAGTTGCCGTGTATTGAGTGAGTCAAGTGAGAACATGCTCAATCAACGCCAAATAATTACATCTACCTACCATGACTCCATGGCAATAAATACAGCACCTATTTGTTAATTATATACTTACCATAAAGATCGTAAAAGCACATTGTAGGTGAGGGATTTAACTTAAAATTTTTAGGCAAAATTAGTTGTATAGAATTTAGTAATCATTTATTCACATATCGATGGAAATAATTCATTGACATTCTGATTCCGTTATGAAGTAGGCAGGCAAATTTTCCGGACGATAACACTAATCAAGGAGGAAATGGGCAATTATATCCATCCGAGAGCCCAAGCCGGCAATCTTGGCGATTAACTCGATTAACCTCCATTCATTGACGAATCACGGAGCGAAGATATACTGACCGATCTGTAGACTCTACAGAGAGTGTACTCTTGAAAGTGTCAAACGATAATCGTAACAAATGTCCGTGACAGCTGAACCACGAAAATTGACACGATAATAATATCGCTTTTGTCCGCCGCAAGATTAGACCCTCAGTCTTCAGCCTTAGTCCGTCAGACTTGTCATTATTGTCAGTATATAGTCTACTGGGGGGGAGGGGGGGGGGGCTAATTGATGCATCAAACTGTGTTCATGCAGTACACTTGACAAACAGGAAGTACCGAAACTAGATTAAAGGCAAGTACCAAAACTGGATTAACTACCAAAGTAGCCTGTACCGGAAAAGTAAGACCAGAGTTATTCGGCACAGAAAAGTACAAGTTTTATTTATACTATACAATGTAGTTATTTCGTACGCCGCTATTCTTAGAATTAAAGAACCCATAAACGAACAATGAACATTACTTTCCACCGACAAATTAAAAGTATTCACACAGTAACGCAACTTAAGTATAAAAGTGTGTAGGTACTAAGTATATCAGTCAAACAAAGCCTTTATATATTATCTACATACAGCTGGAAAAATCAAAAAACAACAAAGTTGTAGAAACGTCACTATAGTCTAGTAAAGTAGGTAGTAAGCGGTTAGGAGTATAAGAGTATTGGACCCGATTAGAGAAATGTAGGTACCTAGTAGCCCAGAGCTCGGATGAAGGGAGGGGGTCGGTCATCGACCTCTCGGACCATGGTACTCCTGGCCTACATGAAGTCAAAGAAACTAACGACCATACCAGCCATTCACATTTTCAAGTTTTGTAACTAGAAATCGGGATTTACGCAGATTGCTACTTATGCTACGGGAAATGAATTGTACCTGGAGCGTGCTAGAAGGAGCATTTTTTTAGCAATTGCAGAAAAAAGGAATTGTACCAAATGGCACGCAATTTGCTAAGAAATAGCTTCATCAAGAGTTGTAACTCTAATTTGACTTGGAAAGGGTTCTTCATCGGAAACTCAAACATTGCAAGTTGCCACTTTCTCGTAATCCTCTCCAACTGTTTCAAGATTGCGTTGCGCAATTGTAGTAGCACCGTTAAATTAACCACATTCATTCGGAAACTTCCCAGAACTCCCAGCCTCGAGTGTCCTTAGCCCGTAATTAATTTGCCAGGCGAGTAAAGGCTTTACGGCCATTGAATGTGCATGCATACTTCAACGTTGTTATAAATTATGAACGTTGCCATTAAAATGTATCAGACTACTTACTATGGTCTATTTGCTACTAGACTTGTGGCAAAGGCAATTAGAGCTAAAGTCAAATAGTTTTAAAACGGCTTTTCTACGAAGTCTGTAAGTTTATTTAGCAACGCCCTACGCTACGAAGTCTTATGTAAGTTTATTGCCATATAGAATCTTTTGCTAAACTAAATATTTCATAAACTGATTTAAAAGATTGTTATCTCTTTGAATAATTGCGTTGATGTACACTATTACGTTAGAATAAACGGTACTACATAATATGGTAGCACATAAGTCATAAGTCATAAGTATTTATTGATAAAAATATTTACAGGTCCATTTCATACTTTAGAATAATATTAGATTATTATTTAATAACTGTAGATAATCTTCGATACTTCTTCTCGTACTTAGGTATCCGACGTTGGTCGAGCTAGCTCTCGCATAGCGACTTACATCGTGATGTATAAACATGAAATTATGCCTTAGAATCGGATATTAGCATCTAATAGAAAAAGCTCTACCTACACAAATTCTATCGAAGATTACCTTCAGTCATTTTCCATGGACATGGTAGGTATTAGTTATTATAATCTTTCCCTAGCTTGTAATTCAAATGATAAAGCACTTTTGATTTTGATTTTCTGAGGTTATTACGAGTACCATAATATCATCATGAGTAATGAGATGAAAAATGTTTTACCTTCGATGCCGATTCCTACAAGTACTAAACTTGCAAAGATAATCTCTCCGATCAAGAAAGCTGTAACTGGGAACATCGACCCGAGATTTCTACGTTTGTAGTAGAAAGTAATGATGCGGGCTTTGAAGTTGTAAGTGCATGGGGAAATGTAAATACTATTGAATGAAACATTTCGATGAAACGTGATAACATTTCCAATGTTTGTTTTGCTGACGCATTATGCGCACATGCAGGCAAAACAGGAATAGGCATAATAAAATTATACAACACTCTAGAAATGACAAATTCAACAGCTAGTGCATAAGGAATTAGGTCATACATTTCTAAATCTACGTACGAACACTTTGTGATAGTGATGATGTGACTTCATCGGCTCGCGTGCGACACAAAATGTTAAAACCTTTGACTACTTATTTATTATATGCATATTTAGAAGTATTTGGCTAAAAAATAGTTATTTTTAGAAACTCTTTTTTTATTTTACACTTTTCACGATACACGACTGAAGCAACCTATGCACTTCATAAGATTGGTTAACACATAAAGTTATTAATTACTGAAAAGCATCAATAGGCATCAGCTTGACTGCAGTATTGTTTATTTTGTTATTATATGTTCCTGTGGGAGCTTTTGTCTAGCGCAAGCGAGTTCCATTAATGAGGAAGTGCTCTAGAAAAACTACAGCAGTGCCAGAGATATCAGAACTGAATTGCAAACTGTTGTAAATAACCGGTTGTTTTCTTATGAAATAATAAAAAGACAGATTTGAACCATATTTATATACAATTTCAACATTAAATTAAACACAATAATCAAAATTTTTTAAAGATTCCAAAAAGTCGCACTGGTTGTAAAGCAACAAAAAAAAACTCCAAAATTTCACTATAAGTATTGTTTGTCATTATCTGTAAAAAATTACAATTTCTACTTGAGGAGTTGTGAAATAATATTTGTAATATTTGTAAAGCCATTTAAATCAAATAGTCTTTTATGTACTTCTAACCAATAATCATGTATGTTTTTTTTGTTATCTGTAATATGCACAAGTTATTAATAAACACTTTACTTTAAAAAAAAATATAACGACCATTACTTATCAACACATTTAGGCAAAATCGTATGCTAAAACACGTCTAAAGACGGACGTCTAGCGTATAACAACTCTAGCCACCACTTCGGTTACGAAATATCTGCGATCTGAAACACTGTAATTACTTAGTGTTGCATTTTGTTACGTAGATACAATTTACATTTAGATATATCACAATAGGTATTTGTAGGACCTAATTTCTTTTTATTTTATTACAATTTCGTGTAATAATGATTATGCAACGTATAACACTATACATTGCAATAACTAGATAATGTACACTATTTTATTTGATTTGCTTTATGTATTGATATTAAATTAAATTACACGTAGTTATTATATTATAAACCTGTAGTGTCCCACTGCAGGGCAAAGGCCTCCCTTCTCTCTTTTCATACCTCTCTGTTACCGGCTAGTTGGGACCACTCTTTGAGGTATACATCAAGTTCGTCCCTCCATCTCCTTCTGGGCCTTCCACGCGGCCGTCGCCCGTTTGGAACCCAAACTGTGGTAGCTTTTGCCCATAGTTCCTCCGGCATTCGGCAAACGTGTCCAGCCCAGTCCCACTTCAATTTGGCGGATTTTTGAGCTACGTCAGTTATCTGAGTTTTGGAGCGCAGAATTGAATTCTTGATTTGGTCTGTTAGCCTGACTCCAAGAATGCTGCGCTCCATAGCTCGTTGACAAACGCCGAGGCGAGATTTTTGAATATTGGTGAGTGACCAAGTTTGTGCACCGTACGTAAGGATGGGGAGAATGCACATGTCCATGAGTTTTCGTTTTAAAGATATACACGTAGTAGATAGACACGTAGTTACATAATAATATTGATTTTTTATTCGAGTACATATTTTAGGTACTGTACTGTGCTACGTACGAGTGTTACAGGTTTTTTAAACATATCTCAAGCCCCAGGCTATCGCAAAACAGGTCAACCCATCAGCGACAAACTTTGACAAACACCCTCATCAGTTATCATAATAATTTAACCTTGTTTTTGGGAGAAATAAAAATTAGTAACACAATGAATGCTAAAATAATAATGTTTAAAAATGAATATGAGGTATCCAACCCCAAGAGGGATACCTAACGTTTACTAGACTAACTATTATTATTATTGAAATGACGTTAAAATATTCTACCATGTTGCTTTATCATATTTCATCACAAAATCACAATCTCTCACGGTCTTGATTACAACGAAACGTATCGCAATTACGTACATCGACATACACAGGCAACGACAAAGAACAATGTAGAGCTGATGAATACACGACAAATAGAAGCTTCATTAGGCCTACATGTTAAATCAGCTACGGTATTCGCAGATACGAACGTCATTTACATGGTGTTATACATTCAGTCAAGCGAGCTGTAACCCAATAATATTACCTCCGTCACCAGATAGTCACTGACACATATAAACTTACTTACTGTAACTGTAATGTTAATAATGTAAATAATTATTTCAAGTTGCCAATTTAATAAAAAAATATGCTAAAGATATTCTTGAAAATATTTGTCTGAATAGATAATAATGAAATAATAAACGATATTACTAGAAGATTATTCTACGATTATGTTTACGAGTTAATTGGTTACACTTATATTCATATATGAATCGATATAGCGTCATGATGACTGACACAGGAATATCTATTATTTTAAAATATGAGGAGTAGAGTTCTTTGTGATAGAGCTCGTCCGGGGAAGGACTACCACCATACCTATTTCTGCCGCCAAGCAGTAATGCTCGCATTGCTGTGTTCCGGTGTGAAGGGTATGGTTTCCGGTGAAATTACTGGCACATGAGGCTTTCGATCTTAGCCTCAAGGTGGCAACCCGCGAGTGATACCTCTGGTATTGCAAGCGTCCATAAGCTGCGGTAACCGCTTACCATCTTGTGGGCCGTACGCTTGGTTGCCACTTCAGTTGTATATAAAAAAAAAAGAGGGATACAATCGTGATCTCTGTGTTTATTTTTTTTTAGAAACAAATAAATGAACTTGTAACGCTCTTCGTTTTTTATTTATGTTCATTAAAAAGTCGAATATTCGAATATAAGCTACAATAGTCATTCAACAGAACTGTTATGAGCCAGTAAACAATATAATTGCAAGTGGGGGCGGGCGTTAAATTGAATACACGGTCGGGGAATATAGCCTGGAGCCAGCGGTCTGGATAATGGAACTCCAGTAAAATAGTGGAGAAGTAGCGATTCGGTGGAAACTGGGTTCCGTGCAGATGATTTTGAATTGTTACTTATTACCTAATATTTCTTATGGGGAGAGATAGAGGGAGATAGGGGATACTTTTGCCTGGCAACCAGTAGTGGGACAGTATATAATACTCGTAGGTAAAAAACTAAGGCTTTTATATAAATTAATTTATTTTATTAATCTTTCTCTGAGCTAAAAGATTTGTAAAACCAACCAAAACTGTCGCACGAGATGATGTGACACAATTTTGGCAAGACTATCGACTAATTAGGTTGATTCCACCTTTGACTATCTTTGGATTCCACATTTTCCCCTCTATTCAGCTTTGGATACCAGACTACCAGTGCTTAGGCAATGCATTCGTTATTCGGCATACTTACATTATTGTATTGTATCGTATTATTGGTAACAAAATGACGTTGTTTGTAGGTTACCGAAGAGCAAAGATTTATTGTGTATTCGGGGACAAAAGCCAGCGTGCGCTAGCATGAAAATAGTAATATTGTTCTCAATTTTAACGATTCTTCTTATCATTAAAATCCTTTAAACGACTTTATAAAACAATAGTGGAAGTCGATAAATGTTTTATGAACGTTATGAACGTTTTTTAACCTATACCTACTGAGAACTTAGACCCGGTTTTTTCATCGTAAGACAACATATCCAATGGTTAAAATTGGCAGCGAGTGCTCAACTTTCAGCCTTTCAGCCCTTAAAATATGACAGTTGACTATTTTGACAAATGGTTAAGTACCTAGTTGTCCACCACCGTTAGGTAAGCGAGCACATAAGCTAAAGTGATAAGACACGTTGCCATTAGAGATGTGATGGAAGATTTAACTCGCTCTGGTAGGCCATCAACGACTATATCTGGAATTAACATCGCGAAAGCGAAAAAGTGACTGAAAGTCCTCATTCAAGATTGAGAGACATACCCGCTGAACTTTCTGTGTCTCACGAATCGACACGTTTCCAATACCCACCTTACGTTTATTGCAACGTAGTATATTATGTACTCACGGTATCATTATAGATACCGTGAGAAATTCTCGCATGCACAAACACAGAATAAATAACATTACAAGAACACGAGGAAATTCATAACCGAAGTAGGATCTGATACTCCAAGACTCCAAACTCTAATACTTGGGGATCCTACTTGAGTATTAGACCAAGTAGGATCTAATACTCAAGTAGGATCCCCAAGCTTCCCATTTCGCGGGCAACACAATGCAAATGAGGAAAGCGAATGAGCGTGAACGTTTTGTTGTGAAAACGTCCGGCGCTTCAATAACCTTTGGTCAGTTCTTTTAACTTGCGGAGAAGGTATGATATTTTAAAAGAAAGCTTTCAGAAGAGCTCAAATTTAAAACATTTTGTAATGATTATTTCATTTTACCAAATAAGTATATAAAAAAAACAGTCTTTTATGATCTTTCAAAGTACTGTCCGGCTTTTTACATTTTTGCTCTACGTTTCCCAACTCTCTCAGCCGTTTAGTTTTACGTTGTTTTTTTTTCACATTGTGACTAACCAATCTTAATGTTGCAACGTAATGTCAAGGCCTCCAATCTTTGGGTTTGATGATGGGCAATCAAACGGCCATAACGCTGAACGACGCTTTGATATAGTAAGTACATGACCACGACTATAAAAATAACTGTTATAGTAATTGGGATACTGGCCAATTGGGTAAAACTATTAAAACATGGATGGGAAAAATTACTACACAAAACTGTTCGTTGTACCTACATAGGTAGTACGTCGTTGTCAGAATAAATAAGTAAGAGGCCCGACGATGTATAGTAACTCTCGACGGATCTCGGCCACCATGAAGTTAGCCATTTGTGATGCGCAGACAGAGTTCGAAAAAGCTTCATCATTGCGCATCAAAACAACTAACTTCAGATGGCCGATATCCATCGTGAGTATATACTTTGTAGCTTCATGCCTAGTGCGGAGTCATACGTTGATGATGTTGATACTCTCATGACGAAGAAATACGGAAAATACTTAAGTAAGTTATATCATAAGTAAGTTATAATTTCTTTTCACAAAGATTTTCCGTCCAACTTTAAATCAACAACGTTCTACTTCATTCACGTACCCTACGTGCTCGGCTATCCAATACGCCCAAGTATGACCGATAGTTTAGCGGCCAATAATGGTAAAAAGTGGCCCACTGTCCGCTAACGGTAAGGCGCGCCATGATGTTGATTTCACTATCGGTTTGTAGAAACCTGTCGAGTTGAATTTATCTGTTCTGATCTGGCCCTTAGACATTCATGTGGTTGGTGCATTTGTGTATCAGTCTCGCCATTCCATCAGAACTTTGAGGGGAGATGAGTATGAGTAGTCTATGTTATGAAAGTATTTAGCTAAGTCGTAAGCTTCAAATTATGTTACTTTTTTGGTTACAAAATTACAAGGAAACATACTGTTTTATATAGTAGGTATTTTAAAATAAGAAACGCATTTTTTTAAGAAAAGAACAACGTATATTAGATAAACACAGGGACAGGTATAAAAACGTGTTTTAAAATACTTATTTATTTAGCCTTTTTAATTTACAAATCAATGTAGAGTCAAAAATTAGCAATTATTTTACAAAATACTCCTAGAATCGTTCCAAATGCCAAAGTTGAAAGAAAGGCGGTGAGAGACACGTGTCCAAGTCTTGTTTGCACGTGCTCTCTCCAATACAACAAGCTCTTTCAATAGCTGTGCGGGAAGACGAAGTAGGTCAACTAAGTTTCATTAGGCATGTAAGACAAACGATGCTGCGAGATACGAACTCTCCGATTTTGTGTCTGCTTCAAAGTAATCTAAAGGTCCGATTTATCTTTTGACTTTTACGTGTCAAACAATTTTACTTTAATTTTATCTTACCGTACAATCACTCAGTCCGGCGGAGGGCATTGGAACGCCATAACCCATGACCATAATCCTAGTTTGGGTACCAATGTTGTCCATCAAGGAAATACGTCATATAATAAAACCTTAAAAAGTCAGATTGTACAACCTATGTGTAAAATATAATGTATGTTATTCAATAAATTTCAGTTTCAATAAAAAAAAAATTTTAGCGAGATCTATACCATTATTAAATAAAATACCTATACAGAATCCTTTAGCCGGGCGAGAGACATTTTATCGCATCTCATCAAATCTCGTAGAATTATTAGATAGATATGAGTGCAATTAAATACCTAAATACCAGATCGCTAAAATAGTAGCAGAATAAAGTACTATTCTATATGATGAAGCTATGAACTAAGGTTTACAACATACCGGTTAAGTTCAGCTTTTGGAAAAAGGTGTGATGGAAAGTGAGAACCAATACGCACAAACACAACTGTACTTACATAGTAAATAATTATGGGAACTAGCATAAAACTTTCGCTTAGGATACCTATATAAGTACATTTGTAAGACACATGCTTTTATACATTCTGTCAAAAAAGTATCGGAGAATGGATGATTTGTTGCTGTCGATTCTTATGGTTTAAATTCAGTTTTTGTTTCGTTTTGTTGTTAGATTGGCACAACTGTTTTCCATTTTTGGTTTTCTTTTCATTACCTACTCTCGCTTGAGAGTGGAAATATTTGAAGAAAGAATGTCATGATGATTCTTGTATTCCTTTTTGTATTCAACAAGCAAGCTTAAATTAGTTACAATATGCGAAAACTTTTAAATGGTCTATAGTTGTATCTTTAGATTACTAATACTTTTGTTTTTAACGACTGTTTGTTTTCCTGTGAAATAAAAAATAAAAAAAATAAAAAAAATGATGATGACTCAGCTAAGAAATCAATAGTTGGAAAGGTTTTACCATTTAATGTTTCATAGGCCACGTTCAGGCTGTATAACTAACATGAGCTTATCAAAGAGCAGACTGTATAATTGAGTCGCGTTGAAAACTCTGCTCTACAGATGTTAATTAGCCCCAGTTCAATGCCCTCCGCAGATGGGTAAAGGATCAGTGTGTATCATCCTGATCTTTGAAACAGAAATTGGAAATGGGATGCATATCCTATCAGTCAATTATGCCACAATAACAAACTATAACATCTTTATCAGACTATCACACTAGTCACACTAATATTAGAAATGCGGACGTTTGAATGTTTTTTTGGATGCATGTTTGCTCCCTTATTCTCCGCTGAACCGATTTGGCTGAAATTTAAAACATAAATAGATAATGACCGGGAATAGGATATAGGCTACTTTTTATCCCGGAAAAAAGTACGGTTCCCGAGTTCCACGTGAACGAAGTCGCGGGCGGCAGCTAGTAAGTAATATAGTTTGGATTGATATACGTCCGAGTTTTATTAGTCTTGTGATATTCGTATTTTTTTTAGTATCTTGTTATAGACTTAATATTCGTTGACTAAACTTGTTATTCTAGATGCGAATTGTTATTATCAATACCTACGTTTGCATTAGCATCTAAACGAGGACAGCACAGAGAAGCAAATACACAATTTTTGTATTCGTAAGTTTTAACATTTTTCAAGGTGAAACACGGGAAAGGTAAAATTAAATTTTAATATGCTTCGAGAAGTATAAAGTGCTGATATTTGACTTGATGTTGGTTGATTTTACAATAACACTGCACCCATGCGAAGCCCTGGCGGTTATCTAGTAACAAATATAGCCTATATTCCTCAGGGATAATGTATCTAATGTTTAAATATTTTTTTAAACGAAGTTTTTGAGTTTATTCGTAACAAACAAAAATTCAAAAATAGAAATCTCTCTTCTTTATAATATTAGTAGTAAATAGATGAATGCAGTGCCTTTTCTTTTTCTTTAAAATCACGATATCAACATTCAAATTAGTTAAATATGTATTTTGATTATAATATGCTCATCTATTTCGACGTTCTCTTAGATTTATTAAGCAGAGTTGTAGCCATTTTCTTCTCCCAATATGTTTATATTTAGGTACTCCAAATTATTGTCTCAGTAGATTTATATAATTTAAGTAGACGAAAAATTTTTTTTAAACATTCTTACCTATTTTATTTGGTGCGTTTCTATTTTCTGAGACGATAGACGTTTGTGTGCCGTTCGCATATTTTCCTCACGCACTCAATTTAAATCAAGAGCCTATTATTTACATACTCATATCTTATATTTGGTTTATGAGTAAATGTACTGTATATAATATAATGTAGTTTATGTACTAAATGTTTTATTTACACAGCGCACTAGCTAGCTAGCTGATAATAAAAACAGCGTACGTAACTAATATATCGTTAACTTTCTTCTATTCTGTGATCTCAAATTCATTTTGCTAAGCCATCATAATCCATCTAAGCATCAGTTTCCTTGTTTAATAATACAAGGTCATAAACACGCGTGATTTTCAGAAACCACACCTCTAAATTATTTGAACTTAGTGTTTATAGCAATAAAGATTAATTTTAAATATGCTTTGACTGCTTTCAAGAGATTCGAGCTAACTGCTAAGATAATGTTGTTTGAGATGACAGTGTTAATGTATCACGACCTTGTCAATGTGATAACAAAAGGTAGGTACTAAGTTGTTTATAAGCTCTTTGAATCGTAACGAAATATGTCTAACAAATATGGTAAATAGAGGTTTTTTATGACATTTTTAACACAGTGCCATCTTAACCCAAACAAACCAATGCATGTACCATGGGAATCAGACAACTGATAAAACACACCATATTATATTTTTTTGTAAATATTTACAGACTTATTTAAGACACACCCAAACCCGGAACAAATATTTGCATATCATGCATACATTTGACCCGCATCGGGGATCGAAGCCACAACCTCTCGCTCCGGACACTTGCCCACCGCGCCACAGAGGTCGTCAACTTCATGGTTCCATGATTTGTGAAGCTTTAAGTACGTATAACCTTACAGCCTACACGGGAGATCATTCCAACCTACGCATCACACCCGCAACCGATAAGATCCCATCATTGTATTCGTACGTAAACACGATTGCACATGCGCGTACATCAACGATTCGCGACAGATGTCCGAATTACGAAACAAGTGAGCTTTAGTTGCATGTAACCTGTGTGTGTTATGAAATTCGGTGGCAATCAATATCACTATCCGACATATTTTGTATGAAAATGACGACTGACAGGTAGCTGATTGAATTAGGATAGCAACACAACCCAACTGGAAACAAAGGAACCTGTAATGTTATCGAGGAGTCTACCTTACCCTGTCATTAACAAAATACGTTCGTTACAAAGACATTAGAATTTATTCTGAAGTTCGCTATCTATAGGTAATATAAAAATTATGTATATGGGTAACATAATGCTTTCAAAACTTATTCAATAACAAAAGAAGCAAACACGGAACTTTCTCAATAAACACCGTCAATTCCTGTCGAGAAATCTGTTACGAAGCGGTTAACTTGTAGTGTTTTACGAGTAAGGAAAAGGAAACTATAATCTTTATAGAATTAACTTTCACTCTTAGTACCTATCCTATTAAATGGAATCAATGTAAGTACATTACACATGTCTCCAGTTGGCCTGATTGTGGACATTTAGATTAAGATAACTGTAGAGTCAACAAAAAGATTCGGTAAAACACCAAATATTTGTCTTGTCTTCCGTTGAGAAAACCGTTGTCCTCGGTAGGTAGTCATGGCACGCAGGCAGCCAAAGTACCTATTATTTATGTAAGCAAATGCTCGCCCTCGTTCCTATTGCTTTTGGGCTTAATTCACCCACGTCCTAGCTCTCCTAGCTCGCATTATGTCATAAATTATAGTGGAATTTGCTTAATAAAAAATAGGCAAATTCAAGTTCCAATCTTGTCTTGATCTCGTAAAATGTCACAAATAAGACAGTTGTAGAAATGACATTTTGTAAGGTTTATAAAAACATATTGCCCTTCTGTAGGGCGATTACGCAACTCGGTTGCAATTTGATTTGTCAATAAACTCTTATTTTTACCCACGACAAACAGTTACATTTTGATAGGTATTTTTTCAGGGAATACGAAAGTTTTTTTTTAAAATAAAGTAGGAATCGAACCTTCCGCTGATTAGGGCATCGTATCAAGACAAAGGTCACCAAACGACCCTTCTCATATTAAATACTGATATCTTACTTTAGAAAACATGCCATTTGCAGACGATTCCTTTATTATATCCTTATTTAGCTCGACATGTCAAGTGGAAACTGGGCTAGTTTAAAGCAAGCTAAGTAGGTCAAACGTGTTCTTCATTCTAACTGAGAAGTACATACCTAGCTGAACAATAGAAATGGTCAACACCCCCCGTAGTACTCTTCAAAGAAAACCAGTTCTGAACCTGAAAGATTACATCACAAGTATGAATGTGTTTATTTGAATTTAGGTAATGAAAACATAGATGTATAGAAACTACTATGTTTATGTAGTAGACCTACATATTTTTATTATATTGTACCCTCATCATAATCAGCCTTCTTATATTTCCACTGTGAGAATAATTCGGTCGTTATAAGGGAATGATACAAGTTTTTCTTTTTACTTGGGCTTTCTTGATTTATTAATATTCTACCATTTAGAATACCATTTATCATCTAGATGCTTAGAATCTCAAGGGTCTCTTGATAGAGCCTTATCGACACATAAAAAAATAACAACAACAATAACATTAAAAAATACCTTCTTAAAGAGGCAGTGATAATCTTTGATAAACAGTTTTTCTTTAAAAGGGAAACTCGGATTATAGTGTTGGTGGTACCATTATGAAAGGCATCCACCGTGGCGGGCCATGACAAATTCTGATAGCTAGGAAAGTGAAACCGGGGTGGTCGACCTGTTATAATCGCAGTTATGCCTTCACTGATAAACGTACAGAAACCATGATGCATTGTATTGAATATAATTTAGATTTGTAGATGTTACGGAACCTTGTGATCTTTGTGCTTTTATTCAATAAAATATTCAATAAATGTCCTTCTGTAATTACTGGGTACGATTTCGAAAAAAGATGATTCCTTGCTACGAAATCATGCCACAGCCACAGACTGCGTTAAAAACGTTATACGTAACGTTTAACTGTACGTGTACAGTTAAAAATCTCGAAAAAAAATGTTTATGTTGAACGGAAAACTTTTCTTGCTAAAAGTAGTCTCAGTAAAAGTAGAGTTCAAACATTGAGTTCAAATAACATAGACTTTAATGGAGGTTGGTACACAACCTGTCTCAACTTTCTGGCATATCGAGCATCCGAGTCGAGTCCATTGCTTGTCGTCCATATTACCAGATTTTGATAAGTTTATTTGAATATATGTAGCTGATTTCGTCCTATCAAAGAACTTGCATAGAATCTATCCTATTTAGATTAGAAAATTTAAAACTCGTTAATAGTTAGAGTTACTCAGTCAACGCCACCATTCCATAACGCGAATCAACCGCTTTGGTTGAAATATTTAACAGATCTACAACTGGAATAACAAAGGTTAAATCACCTTGCGAAGTCTTGGGCCGAAGATGCATCAGACTCGGGTTTGACTAGTGTTTGCTATCTTTGAATCCCACAATTTCTACTGCCTTTACGTGCTTTACGGCAGTTATATGGCGACCACGGGTCTTTAACAAAGGTTATAACACAACTTGCACGAAGCGAAAGTATAATTGGGAAAAGTAGGCATCTTACAACACAATGTCCCATTAGGTATCTTTTACAATGTGAAAGAGATGTATACCGCAGCAATGTTCCTAATGAGTTTGTCGTGAATATACTACCTACCCACATCTCTCGCAAAGGAACAGTGTGTGGAAAATACAGTGCTAACTAAATCATAAATGATTAGCGAATGACGTAAGGGTTGCGCCGGGAATGGCCGTCTTTCTTTAAATTCTCAGCGAGTTGCCTGAATTATAAAATTGTTATATTCTGCGAGGTCGCTCGACACTTTGCAAAAACTTACGCCGTGATTAGCGTCTATGATGGTTACTAAAGGTAGCAAAACACGTAATTGCATCACATCGCAGTTTAACGGGTTAACGTTGCCAATTCACATTGCGGTTCTGAGTTTCGGCCCTTACTCAAACTCACAAAACGAGTCAATATTTCACAGCGACCACGATCCTATTATTCATGGAAAGCTGTGGGCACCAACATGCAATTTAAATAAGCCTCGCTCCCTCGGCCTTTAATGCCCTGGAGAAATTTAATTTGCACTTTTAAACCCACTACAAAGCAGAATGAGATTCTCTTTGTAAAGTTTTTTTTAAAAAGTTCACTGTAAATTGTCAATTACTAGTTGTGCCCCGCGGTTTTACCCGCTATTTTTCAGTTTTTATGCTATCCCACAGGAACAGTCATATTTTCCAGAACATTCCAAACATTGCAATCGGTTAAGTTGTTACGTACCTATAGATACGTGGTAACAAACATTCACATACTTTCGCTTTTATAATTGACCGAGCGAGCAAAGCGTCTCAGTTTCGTGATTGGCCATAAATGCTTTCAGTCTGTCCGACTGTTCTCGCCTACAGGTCGCATTTTTCAACCGATCTGGTTGAAACTAGGTATACAGGTTCTATGACCATACAGAATTCGTTTATCGTCGGGGATTTTGGATTGTACTTTCTCCAAAAAGGGGGATATTATCCCTGCCTCATAAGATCCAATTATATGAAAGATAGTAGCTTTAATTTGGTCTCATCCAAATCTGTTTGTTTGTTAAAGTTTGTTTTGACAACTCGATAATTATTTAAGTATCTATAATCATATTAACAAAAGAAGGTAATTACAATATTAAAGATAAATAAACAACGTAAAGCCGTAATGCTTTCGGGTAGCGACCCGAAAGCATACAAATCTCTATGATGTAACATAGCAAAAGATAAACATTACCAGACTCAGGATCTATGCTTCCCAAAGGCGAGAGCCAGCATACAAACTACCTATCTACATTTTGCGGTTCCGGGCTCCACTGAATTCTAACTATGCCTACACCACATCTACCTATAGAAGTAACTCCTGATAAGTTACTATTTGCACATCTATGGTCGTCCGCTTAGTAACTACTAAGTAACATCAAGATAACGCTCCCGTTTTGATCGTGTGGAGTTTTATTTCTACTTTTAATACCTTCTTTCGGCCTCATACTACTCTATTATACTACTACCCCTACATTATATTGTTTTAGTTTTGGGATTCTTCTCCTACAGTGCCACGTAAAACTTAAATATTGTAATCTTTTGGGGTTGTGTAACGTCGTGTAAAAAGTTGCCACGAGCGTTTAATTGCGAGTCAGTCACATAGTACGTTTACTTAGATAACGTCTATAAAGTTTCTAGCTCCTGAAGGGATCAGGGGTCAGTGATAATAGAGTTTGTTGAGGCGAGTCCCTCTGAAAACCGCGCGCCGCCCCGTCGCCGCCCTATCAGAATGAAACTGGAAGATAACCTAATTTTGTTTTGTTAAAATCCTTCAATTTAAAGGGTGAGGTTGCGATAACAAAATATAATTTTCGTATTTTATTACATCATCACAACATTATATTATACGTAATATGCGAAAATTTACATGTTCGTATGTTTGCAGCATTCTATTTGTAATAAAGATTATTGTATTGACAGACGCTATGTTAGACGAAAACACGATTCGGAAAATTATCTCTATAAAAAAAGTGTAATGTACAATAAACCGCCTCACGCAATAATAAATGCTTCAAATTAGATAATGAAAATATGTATATAAAAATAACTATACATAACGCGGACGTTATGTTTTTTACCCTATTAGATTAATCGTATTTTTTCCTGAAAACATGAAATTTCTTCTTATTCCGGACGTGGCCGAGCCGCGGCCGTCCTATGTGCCACGGCGAAACGCTTTTCCAAAGTTTGAAATTCAAAATTGCAAGCGTTGGGTTCTAATCTAATTGTAAGTAACCTCGAGTATAGTTCGCACGGCGAATCTCGGCCGTAGTGACGTTAGCCGTTTCGATGCGCAATGGAGCTTATTCGAACAAAATTGTCTTTGCGCATCACAAACGACCAACTTCACGGAAGCCTAGATCCGCCGTGCGAACTATACACTGGTGACGATTATTAAATCTAGGTAACAAAAATTTGGGATTTCAATAACAGATTGTGTTACATTACAACACATTTCCAACACATTTCCAAGCCAGTCTGTAACTTTTCCCATTTTCAGATTTCAAAGAAGCTCTGGAATTAAATTTCTTAGGAATAAGGCTTTATATTTCATATTTTGTGCCATTTATAACTAGTGAATATTCATTATTGTCTGACCTTTCTATGTTGAGATGAAAGGCGTGTTTGGCCGGAGGACCTCCACGCCTAAAATGTGTGGCTACAAACAGTAAATTATGAAAAACGTAAATAGCACATTGCTAAATTATGCAGAAAACACAGCTCAGTTAGCTTTGCTTTCTACGCTGTACGTTGTAGGTTCGAATACCATCCTGGACAAACTTGTAAGTTGTTATTTTTTTGTTACATTCAGTAACTATTTAAAACAACAAGTCTAACACAAAAAAAATCTACGAAAAAGACTTCAACGCGCTCCATAAATGGGAAAACTACCATTATGTGTATCACAGAATACAACGGAGGGTCTATCAAGAGATACCGACTACGATACTATAGTCGCTTATTTGATTACTTTTTATGTAAAAAAAAAATATGCAAATAGGTATTACACGGCTGTCAATTTCCAGTTTCCACACAGCTGTGAGCGTAATTGTACGCAATTTGTTCTTACAAATTGGTTCGTGGAATTAGAGCCTAATCAATCTAGGTATGCATACAAGCCTTTTTGTAGATCAGACGTTATTATATTCTACTGTGTAACACGCTGTCACAGCGCTTACAAAACTCGACGATTCCTTTGATTGTTACCTATAATCTAGAATCTTGATAAGCGCAATGTTATTTTCGCAAGACTGAGATATCTAGGTAGACAGTTTAGAAAGTGTTTCAAATTGTCATCGACTACTTTTCCAGTGAAACAGAGAAACCATCTAAGTAACAGTATTCGCCTATATCTTCTTCTAAAATCATTACGATACTGAGTCTTTCCTTGTATGGTCTAGGAATAGGTGCATATTTTGAGATTTTTTTACAACTTGGGGGTAAATTTTAGAAATTATACGGTACGGTGCTTATTAGCAATCTCAAGCGTTATAAGCTGTCATAATTATAAAATAGAGAGGAATGCGCTCTTACGTCATTTCTATACTGATATTCTTCGCTTATTAGACATACCTAAGTAGGTAGGGTAGGTACCTATCGGCTTGATCCATGGCTCAGTTCGTTTTAGTCTGATAAGGGGTATAGGTTTTGAAGACACCCAACTAAAAAAGGTTAAATTGAGTCCTACAAGGTCGGCCAAGGCAACGATAGAGTACTGCATTCTTCCTGCCTTCACCCAACTACCTTGAAAGGTTCTTAACATGCATTCTTGTCTGTGATTAGCATAAATTGTTGATATTTATCAAACGTTGTTCTCAAAATCATTGCACTTTGCAATATTTTTTTTTAGGTTTTAGTACCTGCTTTGTTTTTTCTGTGTGTTAACTGTCTCAAAGTTAAAAACCTATCATCATAGATCTTGCAATGGAAAACATAATAAAATACAGAATAATTGCAATAGGAAAAGGAAATAGTAATAGGGCGAAGATTAATGACCAACAGATAATAAGAAATGAATACAAGGGAACTAATGGGTAAATCATCCATCAGGAAAGAGCAAACAGGGGCAAAAACTAGAAGCAATGAGGTTTAGATACACAAAATAACTCTATACTGTATTAGTACATAAATCTTCTTTTTTAATTATTTTTAAAAGGTGAGTTAATTATTATCCAAGCTACAAAAACATAGGTACTAGCCAATATTTAAATATAAAGTACTTAACAACGTTTGAATTTGTGACAAACTGACTAACTCACAAATTCTTGAATACAATTTGACGTGTATTAGAAACTAAAACTGTATAAGCACACCTATTAATTAGACTATTCTTAGATTACAGATGTCACGGGATGTTTACAATAGTATCTCCTAACTCAAACAATGACACACTAACGTAATGAGAAGCAACTATCTTCTTAGAAGGGCTCAATGAATAAACATAAGACAAGGATTGATAAGCGATGGCCGACACATATAAAAATAAAAATAGTTTACACGTTGAGAATAAAATTGATGGTGGTCGGTGACGCATTTTCGAATAAATAAGTAAATTTATAGTTTCATCAACATTATCAGTTGTAAGAAGCCATTTTGCATCACCTGCTGAGTTTACCTTCCTTATAAATTGACACCATCTCTTATGTGGCTGCCATCTGACATTCTGCGATCCATGCGAGTCCATGAATAGGGCTGTATCGATTAGTACCTTAGCTGGCCGGTCGCCGCGCCGACTGTATGTAAATGGCTTGCTCCCTGCCATTTATAACTTTTCAGCAATAACACATCTTAGTGGGTACCACCGCAGTGCCAGATATACTGTCTTTAAGCAGTAGTGTGCAAGCGTTAACGGTGTTTAGGTTTAAAGGGCATAAATAACTATGTATTGGGATGACCGCAGTAGAGTGCTAACGCACAAATTTAAAACTGAAAGCTTTACTACAACTGATATGGTTAGGTGCAGCGTGGAGTAGCGGTGACATGATGAGCGAAACATGCTGTTATAACAAAAATCATCTGCAAGCATAGCTGGCTGGTAGAGATGCTAGGCAAAATCTCTACAATAGGTGAGTATTCATACCATATCACAGAGCACAAATAGTTTAAGGTACATTTATGATCATATCAGAATGGGCACAGCGACACTCAATCTGCATAACCCATTTGAACAGCAACAATTTGTTTATCTAGGCCATTTCTAGCCAGTAATTGACCAGTTATGCTGTGGCCTAGTCAGTCCACGCTCGCTCGATGTGCCGAAACTTGGTCCAACTTCTATCAACTTTCACGGTTTTTTACATGTCGACGCTAAATAATGTCTAACTCGTGTGACTATAATATTCTGTCTGAGAACACTAGCAAGCAACATTGTTTTAAAATATATTAGAAATTCTTTGCTGAGATGTTTTTTTAAAACAGTGGAATAAACCCAGCTCCATTGTCCGCATTGAGTTTTTTTTTTAATTCAAACTTTATTCAAACCCGTTCAATTTCGGGACTTAGTGCAAAATTTTTAGATAAGAAACACACCCTGAAAATTTCAGATTTCTAAGACTCTTTTTAGGCTGTGCGTTGGTATTTTAGTCAGTAATAATAGTAGTTGCTTAACAAAAATATTAGATACATTCCTAGAAAGATATATTTTACGTAAGTAAATATAAAAATCTGCGTTTGCTCAATTTACCCAAACGTGTGGGATATAATTTACTTGCGTGCCAATATTGATCAACAATACTATTTGATCACTTATTGCAACAGTCAAAAATGCCAAGACATTGCTACTAGCCGATGTAATCACAATAAAACTATCAAACATATTAGCTAAGCATAAAACTGGCTTCACAAGATCCTAACGAGACCTTTTAGAAGTGCCGCACACAATTAACAGTTACTAAGCTAGTGCAAGTACCAGGTTAGGAAGGTAAAGTACATAATACTTAGGTGTAGTACTACGTGATTGGTTTGGTTTGAGTTCCGCATTCTTGTTGCAAATGGTGTAAGTGGCCTCTTGGCCGGAGAGCAGGGGTTCCTTACATAAAACTGTGTTGCAACTTCTGCCCTTTATAAATAATCACGTAGGAACTTATCTAGATGAAAATAAGGTTCAACGGAACTAATGGATGCAGAAAGATTTTAATCTTAAGGCCCATTTACCTGGTTCAATAATTGCATGCAAGAATTGCCTTGTTTAATCGATTTCAGAACAAATGTTTGACATTTTGCTCCAGAATCAATTTGACAAAGCAATTTTTGCATGCAATTATTGAACCAGGTAAATGAGCTTGGTTTAACTTTTTTTTAAATACTTACTTATTTACATATATTTGGAATTGCGCCCGATAATAATAAACTCTGATGCAATCCTATTTCAATCAGTAACCAGTCAATAAGCTATTAAATAAACAGAATAATTAGAATATTATAAGATAATTTATTGCAGCAAATGTTCTTTATGTAGAACCACAGAGCTGAAAGATAGCTCTGGGTCAGAAAATTAGCTTTACTTGTTTTTTTTTTTATACAACTGAAGTGGCAACCAAGCGTACGACGCTTGCAATACCAGAGGTATCACTCGCGGGTTGCCACCTTGAGGCTAAGATCGAAAGCCTCATGTGCCAGTACATTCACCGGAAACCATACCCTTCACACCGGAACACAGCAATGCGAGCATTACTGCTTGGCGGCAGAAATAGGTATGGTGGTATTCCTTCCCCGGACGAGCTCTATCACAGAGAACTCTACTACTCTTATTTTTTTTTTCACTTTACTTTACTTTAATGACAGAAGAAGGCATAGAATCTCATATTTGCTTTACGGTATGAATTACCTAGATATTTTGGAGAAAACATCTGACTGAACTGAATAGTAAAACACTAGGAAATAGCCGAAGTACTTACCAGCAATTCACATGTAAGAAAGTAATAAAGTTTAGAGTCGGGCATTTTACACTTGAACCGTAACAATTTAATGAACCATATCGCCAAAGTCACGCACCTAACAAATTAAGGTCGCTTATGTGAACATCGAACTATTTTCGTACAGTCAGGGTTGGACTATAGGTAAGCCAAATAACTGCGGGGCGTAAAAAAGCATGACGCAGGGGTTGCGGGGCCAGAGGCCTTCATCAACGCAATCCCAATCGACCGGTATTGAAATTATGACAATCATATCGTGCTCTTGAGTGCAAGCCTAGCGCCAAATGTATTTTAATTAATAACGTGGATATTGAATGAACGAAAATCCGATTGGAATTGAAAATGTCTTTTTTTTTATGTCAGCAAGTGACAGGACAATTAAGGCGCCCACCTGATATTAAGCACCACGCCTAACTATTACAGATGCAGTTTTTAAGTGTTTGCGTGGCACTGCACTGCGCTTATCTCCCCGAGACATTGTTGTTAAGTCTCTTTCGCCCAGTAATTTCACCTTATCCGTGAACCAAAATTACAAGCACAGCAGTATATTAGAATTGTATTAAAATAGGATTGGATCGGAATTGTCATTGGATTCAAGAGTAAGTAAGGCCCCACGGCAATGCCGAAAACGTCGCCCATTCTCTGCGCTTCATTTACGCCTCGTGGTCCTAAACTACTTTTGTGGGAAGCTTTTGAGAATACTTATTTACACAGTACAGTTTTTAAAAGTTGTTAGGCCATGACAGAGGTCTTCGGGGCCTACAAAATCTGTCACCAGAGTTAACCACTGACTCATACAAACTTAATTACTTTAGTACAATACATGACTGGTTTCGAATCTACGACCTTAGGATCGGAAGGCGAGGACACAACCACTAGACTATCATGATAGATTTCTCTTACACACAATGCGAAATATCAACAAAGTATTTTATTTTTGCAGATTTATTAGATGATTGGTATTTGGTCAGATCTCAGTACCTCTCTGTATGTAACAAACATAAAACATTTTTATCTTAGCAGACATTACGTCTTTAAATTAGATAATTATACGAACATACGCACAATTAATGAGATAAGTTTATACATTACTATAACCAGTTTTTTTAGTTGGTTCCTTTCGGATGAGCATAAACATTATTTCTGTTAAATTAAAGCAAAATTACTTACCAATTATATCATGTTATTTTTAGTTTTTCTTATACATACTTATAGAAGATTTGGCTTTCGTAAATATCTTCTATATTATAAAGCAAAGTTCGCTTCCGCCGTTTGTCTCTGTGTACGCTTCTGATATTTTTAATTAACGCAACTGATTTTAATGCGATTTTCATGAATAGATAGAGTGATTCAAGAGAAAGTTTTATAGGTACGTATGTATAGTTAGTTTCCAGATAAAGGTTGTACCTACAGTTTAATGTTGAATTTCCACGCGAACGAAGACGTGGGCTACAGCTAGTAAGTACTAATAACCTTGTATATTTGCTTGTGTGATTCGTTATGATAGCGTCAGAAACAGATAAGGGAGCCGACAAAGAACTATAAAATATTCTTTACTTACCTCTTAGTTTCTGTCGTAAACAAGTCTGAAAATGTAACTTACCTGAAAAGAAAAACAAAATTAGTAGACACTTTACATGCAAAAAAGGATATACATTGGTATATTCAAAGTTATTTTATTACAAGCAACTTGAATATTATGCCTGTATCCTACTCTGATTGAATTTATTTAATGTCTTATTTTTGTCTGAAACAAAGACTTTTATCTGAAGATTGAAATAAGATAGATAATGATAAGAGACAAAGTATTTATTAGGATAAAACTAAAATATAGTGATGTGGGTGAAGTTTAATATTGTAAGTTATGTTTCAAATCGAAGTGGGTCTAACGATGTGTGAAAAGTTGCTATGAAACTCGATTAACTGTTGACGAGGGTACTCATCAACATTTCCTTCAAACAATGTTTCAAATTACAAAACATGCCTGCATAATCGACTGAGTAACGGAGACGAAACCGCAAACTTCAACATGTAGTTGGATAAGTTTACAATTTTCAAACTTATTGCTTTGTATTTATGTTCAATATCGCGTAATTCTTGTCGATCTACAATATCGATCAATTCAATTTGAAGACTGGCTAATTTACGTTTGACGTCATCATGGACAGCATTCTAATGTTATCACTGTTGGGACACTGGCCTACTCTCAGGCGAGAGTGATTGGGTCATCATAATCCATCAAGCAGACCCTATGCAGATTGGTAGATGGCACAGTTATTTCGAATTTTAGGTTGGACCAAAGGGTCCAGGTAAATATCCTGATGAAAGCAAAGGGTTTCATCACGATATTTACCTGTACTACCGTTTAAAGAGCACTGGCATCGCGCAAATTTTTCGAATAGAATTTTTTTACCACCACCACTACCACCAGCTCACGTTTGACGTGATCCTAATTGATCAAAGCAAATTTAACGATATTATCAAAAACTGGCTCTGATAGATTCCATGCTGTTGTCGAGCATAGAGTATGCGTTAAGGAATTCCTTTGTTTATAACAACACGTGTGTTACTTTCTACCCATTGTATTCAAAAGGCATTTTGTACGCATTCGAACTACATATCAGATAACAGCTTATAGTCACGTCACGTCGCGAGAGGTGACCATCAGGCCAGCTGCATGCCTTCGGTAAATACGCACTAGAAATACGTACAGTTTCTGTTCCAGTTGGTACCGCTGACGCATGACTCTGATCGAAACTCAAAGACGAGATCACAACAAACTGGACTATTTCATAACCGCACGGGCTTCGATGCCATTAGAAACTGTCGCGTTAGACTGTGCGCTCGCTACTGTTGGAAATTGAGTAATTTACCGTAAAAGTGGTAAATTGACCGACAATTAGGTGGCTTTGTAGGTACGAGTGAGGATGTAATTAAACGTGTATCAGTTTGTCGGTTGGGCGCGCGACTGCGGGCGCGCCGGGCCGTGCTCACTGCGGTCACAGTACGCGACACGCTCCTGACGTGCAATCAATTTATGCAAATTGTAGACGGGATGGTCCACTCGCGCGTCCAATTGACTATTAAAATACAGGCCCAAGACTTCGCTTTATATTTATAGAAACTCTATGGTAGAGCCGGTAGAGGACGTGCTAATCTACCGGGTTAAGTTAAACCTATCGTTTTTCAATGATCAAAAATCAACCTGAACATGTAATATAATAATTTGGTATATACAAAGGGGGTTACCTGAAAAGCTATCCAGGAGTGAAACCCCCTTTTTAAGGATTACGAGCACCAAATGACTGTACTAATTGTCGTGATTGAATTCGACTTTTCCCGAGGACACAGTTTTGCCGATTACCCGAGAACCGGAAAAAATTATACTTACATTTTAAATTTGTCTTACAAAACTTTCTATCAGAAAATGTTATCACAGATTGTATCACAAAACCGAAACATGAGACACAGTTTACTGAGTTAGTAGTCGCAATAACAACGTGTCACAATAATGCCCGCAATTCGGCAACGGTTCTGCATCGGTGGGCCTGTTTGAATTGATAATGTACCTGGTAAGGTTACGTTCACAGAATAGTAACACTAAACACCGACCTAAGTACTTGTTAACAGTAGCACAACTTATATCTAAACAATTCAATCAAAAAAAAGTTATATTAATATGTAGTAGTAGAGTTGTCTTAAGTCAACTTAGTCGTGTAAACAAGTAGTTTGGTATTTACAGTATCCAGAAACTGTGTTTCAAAAACCTTTAACAAATATAGTAACAAATATTTTTGAAATTGCATAATTTTAATATATTTCACGTTTCATGGTGGTTTCTCGCCCTGGCAACTATAAATAAATAATAAATAAATAATAAATAATGCTGGACAATCCACACAGCATCATCTAGCCCAAGGTAAGCTGCTGTTAAACAGAGCTGTATTACGGGTACTAGATGACTGATATATATTTAATACAATACAATACATAGATAGATATTTTTTATTATATATAGAAAATACCCAGAACACCCGGAACAAATATTTGTAGATCGTACAAACATTTGTCCCGAGGCGGGAATCGAACCCGCAACCTCTGCGTCGCAGGCGGACCTGAGCCCGCTGCGCCACATCGGTCGTAAAACACAGACACGTAAAAAACAGGTCACAAAGGTATAATCGATATACCTAATCGTTTCTAACTCAATATTACTTATTTTTGTAAAACTAGATTAAAAACACTTTCAGCTCTGTCCGCATCGTGCAAGCTATGCAAAGAGTACTCTCTAATTAGACTCGTAGACAGCGCAAATTGAGTCAACTGACGAAAGCATGCATCGCTCAATTACTGACGTCGCCATCGCAGTGCGAAAGTTGAAAGAGCAGTTAGTTAGAGTTGCTTACAACGTGTCTACATTTCTAGTATAAAGTATATAATAAGGCCGCCAGCAGGAGTCACTCAATCACAACGTGTTTTGGTAGAGACATGTAATGGATCTATTTTATTTTGATTTCAACGTTAGAATTAGTTAGATGTTAGTTAATTTTTAACCCGAGACCATAACATGTTAAAAAATACTTTATTAACAATTTAACTGGAACTCTTTTTAGTGATAAGTAAATAAATTCGTATGAGTCAGCGGAGAACTTTGGTGACATAGTTATTAGGCGTCTTGAAGGCCTCTGTCATGCATGGCCTAACAACTTTGAAAAAACCTTTTCTTAGCTATTGTAACATAATATCAGATTACAGGAAGAACACAGAATTTAATAAAAGTACCTACTTGAAAGCTGAAAGCTTTCACAACAGACGTAAACAACATGTATTGCCACGAGTTAGAAATGCATCGAGATTTTTCCGGCTGTCTGTTCCAGTTACGGCGTCGGGCGCCCGTTTCCGGGATCCGTTGCGCTGGAAGCTGGAACTCAATTTCAGATACGGATATTATGTACCATATAGGTAAGTTTGTAACTTGTACTACCCACAAATAAAAAATAAAATCCTATTTTGAATTTCGAACTAGTGAAAAAAGTATTTTTCAAAATAGGTTTCTGACTTTACTGCTGTCGTAAAGAAGATTCAACCAGCATTCCGATCCGTGGTTACTCGTGAGAGAGTAGCAAATAAACATGAAGTGGGTGTGATAAACACTTGAGTAGGATACATAGATTTAAATCAAGGTCTGGACCAATGATAGACGTCTGTCTTAATATCCATAAGTGGATAGAACTAGTTGCATGTTACTCAATTTTATAAACTGTAATTTTCTTAGTAACACCTACCTACTAAAAGTTTTCTTTCTACGCGATGATTTTGTCTGCTTAATTTCAAACTGAATGTACTTAAGTAGAGACAGCCACACACAATGACATCTCATGTTCTTTTCGAAATCAACAAGCATCAAATTCAGCTGACAAACATTTCAATTAAAGGTGCAAATGTTAAAATCAAAAAGCAATTTTACTATAACTAAAATGGTATCAAACAAAAACATTTAAATATTACGAAACAGGTTTGGTTTTTTATAATAACTTATACTGTTTCATCGTTAAATCGACATCAGACCCCTTTCCGACGAGACGTGGGAACTAGCAGTGTAGAGACACAAAAAAGTAGAGCCACCCACTGTGTTACAGTTCACGGTCTCATGGTCGGCAATAAGCATCAATTCATCCCATATCCTGAGCGCTCCCTCTGCTACGGGATTGGTTAATAAGACTTTACCAGTACCAATGTACCCGTATGCTCGTATTTAGTTCGATGCAGTTTTAGATCAATGTTGTGAATTATCTATCAATAGTAGTTTATAATTTGTACTATTTTAAGAATAGTGCGTTGGATAATTATTACGAAAAAAATTCCACTCGTTTTTTTTATTTATTATGTAAAAGCTTTGTTTATAAAAAAACTTAATACCTAATATATTTTATTATTTTTATTATCTATATATTTTTTTTACCTACAATTTTTTTTTTTGTTGAGTAAGTAAAAAAATCTGAAAAAATACATGTAGAACAATATAGGTTAAGTATAGTTCTCACAACGGATCTCGGCCGTCGTGAAATTAGCCGTTTCGATGCGCAATGGAGCTTTTTCAAACAAAATTGTCTTTGCGCAACACAAACGGCTAACTTCACGGAAGCCTAGATCCGCTGTGCGAACTATACCTATTTGAAAAAAAAAATACATCTAGGGGTATCATACTGACAAAATAAATCTTATACCACTTCACACGAATATATAAAAGTAGAGTCCATGAGTGAGTACTTTTGCAATTTCTAATAGCAAGCAACTAGGCATCTACTGTAGCATTACCGTAATGTACGAAGTCAGAGGGCCGTAATTACATATTTCCTGTGTTATTATCGGCCTCTACTCCCTTAATTACTTGTTCGACATGCTACAGATAGAATGTCTCTACCATTATGGGGTTTAAAAATATTGCTTTTCAACACACAGTGGTTTAAATTTGTGACCAAATCAGAGAGTTTTTTTTTTGTAGAATTCTGAAGCATTTTTATTTTATTATTTAAGTATTTGAAAAATAATAAATATTATTTACCTGAACGGTAAAATTCATGACATCAAAAATATCCTTATCTAATTACGCTGCTTAAATTACCATACATTTGAATTGGTAAGTTAAACGTAGTTTTGAAAAGAAAGTGTCCCCACGGCCACGCTACTTTTTCACTGTTTTTAGACAAAATGTGTAAGTACCTACCTAGGTGAAATTATTACGAAATGTTAAAGTAAGTAGGTGTGCTTTGTAGTTGTAACTAATAAATAATTTCTATAATTTATTCACAAAGATTCGTGAAGACCTACTATGATAATATTAAATTAAAGCAGATTAAATTTATTCATGTTATAACTACGTCAACAGGTAAGGTAGGTAGGTAGGAACGTTATAATAAATGATTACAGGTCAGGTAAGGTAAGGCATGTTTTAATAAAACTAAGTTAAAATGTTTAATTTATAAACGCACTGCCTTTGTACCTAGCTTATTTTTATCTAGTAGGTATATAAGTACTGAGAAACTTAGTAATCAATTAAAATAGGTATTTAAAAATGTAAACATACGTTTGTCCTTTGCTTCGCGCCATTTTTTCCAAAAAAAATATCTCCTATAAAATAACACTGGCTGAAAACAAAAAAAAACACCGTGCACAACCACTGCTTTAAAAAGTTCGAAATACGAAATAAATTTCGCGGCAAGTCACATGAGCATTCCCGTGAAGTCCGTGTGACCACTCACCAAGATCTCGACTCGATCCGGACGCAACAAGCGCCCTACTTCGGTATAACCAGTATTGCTTATGAAAGACAGCCTATACCAACACTAGCGATAGAAAGAGACAGCCTATACACAACGGTCTAATACTGATGGTACTTAAATAAATTATTGTAGATATTCCAAAATAAAAACTAAAGTGATAACTTTCTATGAATTTCTTCATAACTCAATGAAACTCAAGATTTCTTATTATTACTTTTTGAAAATGATCAATGATCTATAGTTGAACTAGCGCCATCTGTCGTTACAAGTTGGCACTACGAAACCCTTACAACGCTAACATTATCTGTAGCTGATAATAGTTAGACACTATCCTTCGAGATGTCTCTACTTTACCTACTACCTAGTAGTAGTTAGTAGTCTCTACTATAAGTTTCGCTATTTAAATTCAGTGACCAAAATGTGCAGCCGGTTCTTTTCTAGTTACTTAAGTATTACATTTTAACTATGCAAATGCAATGCAACTAACAGGAGTCATCTTGACCATCAAAATTTTTTTTTTTTCTATTCAGGTAAGATTTTGCTCTACTTTGTGTACATTTTTAAATATGACTGGACATTCTAATAGTATTTGATAAAGTTAAATAATACTGGTGTACTACTAAATACAAACTTACTTATTTAAGTCTAGCTAGATCATATCTTGGACCACATCACATCCTGGACCGTCCCGAATTAGATGTAAATGTGTTTTGCAGACTTTTAAAATATGATTGAAATTAGACAATCATCTTCTCAGTTACATTACAGCGTTCGGTCGGATGAACAAAAGATTTAAATCGTCCCGCGTGAGGTCAAAAAAATAGGATATTATTGACTTTATATAGTATTCCCATAAAATGGTGGTAAAGATTGAAAGTTTTCCATATAAAGTAACTTGGATTTTTTTCTAAATGACCTCACCCCAGGCAGACACGTTCTCCATAATAAAAAAGTGCTTCATTAAAAATGTAGAGCATCTGTTTCAAAACCGTTTTTAAAAACATACTGATTTTTAGCGAGCTTTTTTTTAATTTCATTATGTTTAACGACGACGATCTCGGTAACCCAGTGTTGAGTTGAGAAGTGAGAAGTCGCGGCGGATTCCACTGCCTGTGGGACAGAACTGCTGGAATAATTTGCGAACATTAGTTCTTGGTCTGGGGGTTTTGGTACCATTTACCTATTCGGTACCATAATTTAATTTCGAAATACTAGTGTAAAGTGTAAAACTGACTGTTGAGATCATTTTGTACCATTTTTTCCAAAATCCCCTTTAAAGGGGAAAAAAATGTATTTTTAATGGTATTTTAAAGGAGATCTTCGAAGGGGCTTTTGACACCAACCTTTAGATTTACAAAATTCTAGTACCTGCTTACAACATCTGCCAAGCTCGAACTGAATCAAATATTTGTTCAGCTAGGTAGAGTACAAATCTTGTTTGCAGACTAGACTACGCAGATGTCGTAATAATATCGTGAAAACTTGAGAACGCAAGACTTAACTGCGCTAGCAACGAAAAAGAGACAGCAAAACACGTTGTAATAATGCTATGAATAAAATACTTTCAGCTCGCAGATACAAAGCGAGGTATTTCCATTAAAAGTCTTTCTATGAAAACTTAGTTCGTCGACCTCTTGGATATCATTTTATTTCTTATTTCGTTTGTAATAGATACCTTATTATAGACAGAGATGAATTATTAATTACGCAGAATAATGTTATGTTTGATTGAATTAGTGCAGTGATGGTATAGAGATAACAATAAAAGTTCGTTGGTTCTTTCGTCATGCAATAATAAATTAATGAACATCTCAATAAAAACAAATATAAAGAAAAACTGGAGTTTGCACGTGCTTTATGTCAGAGTTGGCACTGGCAATGTTGGAAGTGAAACAGCGAACGCCTACTCCCATTGCCACCTTGCGTTTGCAGACTTACCTATACTTAGGTTCATTGGTTCGAATCTCAGTTCGTTCGTACCTACCTACACCTGTATATTTTTAATTCGACATAAATACGTGATGCTCTCTAAAGGTGAAGGAAAACGTCGTGATTAAAAACAGCACACTCTATTGACCACGCTCTGGATAACGCTTCGTACCTTTGCTTAGACTCTACTGCTAGATTTACTTACTTATCCTTCTTGATTTTCTTGCCCTCCGGCTGGGAGATGGTGGCTGGCGGCGGCGGCAGGTCGTCCATCGGAACCTCCTCATTCGGCGGCGACGGCGGCGACTTGTCGAACTCGGCGATCGGCGCTAGCTCCGGCATCGGTGACACCGAGTTACTGTCCATAGCAGACAACTTTATCGGAGACACCTTGGCTGTTAGCGCAACCACTCACAATCCTCCGGTAATCGGAGGATACACTAACTATCGGAAAAGTCATTGGAGCTATCGGAAAAGTCACTGAAGCTATCGGAAAATTCACTGGAGATACCGAAAAAGTCACTGATGAAACTCACTTAAAAATCACTACACTCAAGAGTTACTAAGTATAAGTTCAGAGAAGTCACTTACGTTTAGTTTTAGTAAGATCCAATTGCTTCTTGGGGATTAGTTGGAACCTGAAAATGATTAAACTTTTATTTAACTTCTAGAGCGATTTGCGATGGAAGCTTGTTAATAGCGTCTAAAACTAGACAACCTGCGCTATTGACTGTACCTAAAGCTGCGTTTCCACGGCGATTGTTTGTGATTGTGACCCTTGCATGCTACTATTCGCGGATTACAAACGCAATTGGAATGATAGCAAGATAAATAAACGTTTTTTTTAGACGTTACTCAACATGAGTTTATCTGAGAACTGACCTTAAAAAAAACTGACAGTCAGAACAAGTGCAGAGTGTCGTCTATTATTTATTCTGCTAACCGGTCGTTTCCACGGTACACGGTACACAACCTAACCGTGCTGTGGAAATAAGCTTTAGGCACATTGATAAAAGTTTATATATAAAAAGTGGTCACTTCATAAATGAGAATCTGTATCATGACTTGATAAACAAATGACTACATATATTCTATAATATTATGTTGTGCGTAAGTTTGTCACAATAAAGACGACCGGCCGACACCTGCTTTCTACGTAAATAGACTACTGTTTCTCGCGTTTCGTTTCTTCAAATGAACACCAGGGTATTGACCGGAAGGTTCATAAATCAAACTGATTGGCCTAAAAATTTAATGCTATGTTTGAACAAACAACGAAATGCAATTAGTCTAGGACAGGCAGTAAAAAACGCGCACATCACGAAACTACGAGGAAGGACATTGTCCTGCACCCTATAGCTGCTATTATTTAAATATTCACTTGTCATCGCCAAAGTGCTAAGTAAACAGCTGATTCACTGCCGGTAAAGTAGGTAACTAACTACCAATCGATTACAAAAAGATAGTTTTGATTAAAGACCTAAAAATCCCTGATTTTGATAAAGTACTGAGGTGTCAAACAAATAAGCACTAAATGGCCTATGTTGGTAAGTATCATTGGGCGTTAGCAATACTCGCGTATTGAAAGTGGTTAAAATGGAAAGAAAAAAGGTACTTATGATAGTAGAGCTCGTCTCGGTCACCACGAGTCTCGTCATATCATTCGGTTTAGACGCATGAAATAAGATGTCATTTTTATGGTATGCGATCGCGCTTTCGCACCATCATCCGTACCAAATAATGTTATTCTTATTCTTATTATTCAAACCAATGTCAACCCATGTTTTCCAAACGCATCCCTGCTTCATCTTGTTATGATAACCAAAAACTGCGTTATGGTGTTTTGTAATAGAGATCAACGTCCATAAATGACATGGCTATTCTCTTTGAACTATAATCATATATGCGGAAGGGACTGACACGAGGGCTTCGTAAATGATGTTCTCCTGTTTATAGTCCAAACACCGCTGACCACAAGTTACGCCTAAAATAGATGGGATACGCTCTAAGCTTTCTGGAAACGTTAAGTTATTCATGAGTTCCGCTAATGTTATTAATAGCTGACTAATAGTCCGTGTTTGATGGAATTTCTTGAATGACTTGGGTGGGTAAAGTATTGTAATATAAAGTATAGTACTAATGAAAAATTTGCGAATCATATTTTTCTAACAACAGGCACACAAGGCTTTTCATTTTTGCCATAGGAATATGAAACGTAGTAGGGCTACCGAGCCCTACTTGTTCTACGACTTCGTTTGCTTAGTTGAGTTACTTATTTGCAGTCTCTCGACTCATAGACGCGAAATACCTGCTTACCAACTTGATATTTTATGCAATATCTTAAAAACTCTTAAAACTATCTCATCTGATCTCATTGGCATTAAGGTAAGCTTTAGAGAGTGAACTTTACGGCCTCTTACGCGAGTCGTAAAGATAGTTTAAATAGATGTTACGTTAACGGTCTGTGATAAACCCCCCACATTGACAGTGTAGCACACCTTGAGGGTTATTTATGGAGTACGGAAGATAATCACATAAATAAACACCCAAATAATCAAAAAAAGATTATACTTCTGACCCGACACTAGGTTTCCTTGTATCACGGGTGCAGAACAGAAACCAAGAGAGCCACTATACCTTTATATATAGGTATAGTAGCTCTCTTGGTTTCTGTAAGTACTTACTTACTTACTGTCTTGGTTAGGTAAGGACCTACCAGAAGACCCAGATCATTTGTTCCACCACAAAGATCACCGAGGGAGAAGCAAGTTGAAAATGAAAGTACAAAGATATTTCTATCTTTGTACTTTCATTTTCAACTTGCTTCCGCCTGTCGTATGACACCCTATGACTAACAACGTTAAAATTACCATTTAGGGCAAAAGGATTAACTGTAAGGTACTTTTGGCAAACATACTCACACTTTACCTATTAGACGAACCCTATCGCAAGACAGACATATTCCCTATTCCATTCTTTAAAATATATTTCAACAACGATTTCTCATCGCATGCATGCATGGCTACCATGCAACCAGCGCGCCAGTTAATTGCTAAGCATCAGTCTGCGATAGTCGCCATCGGCTAATAGGATCTGCATTGTGCAATTGTCTCTCCACTGATACATTGAAAAAACTTTCCTTTTCCATGGGAAATGGCGGGCCGGCTGTGGTTAAAATTAATTTGCATAGACGCAAAGGAAAACTTCACATGGTAATTTCACCTTTTCAGAACTTTGGATGATCTAATCTAAAATCGTTCCTCTTTACTTTTAAATGACCCTGTCATTTAAATCTCTTATTATAAACAGCATGCAATTCGAAACTTTTTTACAATAATTTTGAACCATCATTGGAGAAACCGAGCACCGGTGGTCTAGTGGTAATGACCCCGCCTTCCGATCCTAAGGTCGTGGGTTCAAACCCGGTCGTGCACCAATGGATTTTTCTGTTCGAATAATTTATGTGCGCAATGTCAGTGCTTTCATACGGTGAAGGAAAACATCGTGAGGAAACCGGCATGTCCAAGAACTAAAAATTCGAAAGACATGTGCCATCCACCAATCCGCATTGGGTCCGCGTGGTGGTAATCCACCCAAGACCCAATCACTCTCGCCTGAGAGTAGGCCAGTGTCCCAGCAGTGGGAACATTAGAAGGCTGTCATGATGATGATGATGATTGGAGAAACTCAGGTGTAGGTAAACATACCTACTCGACCGTCTAACGATTATCTACTTACAGCAAAAAACTTACTAAGTATAATAGTTCAGACTTCAGTACCAGACCTTTTAAATCCCATTAGTACTTCCAGCTACAGTAACGGCAGCTTAGAAAAGCGAAAAATAAAATTGCTCTTTTTTAACCGTATAACTCTAGCTTAAAGTTGAAAGTTGTTTGGCACTGTGCAAGATGTAGAGAAAAGTCGTTGCAATTTTCTGCAAGTATTGCTATTTGAACGACTGTAATTTTCCTTTGTTGAGAGAAGAATTGAGATGAAAGTCAGGTTACGCTCCAGCAGATTCAAGAAAAATGATACTGTTGTGAATTCAGCAACCTACGAGAAAACCTCTGCGATTTTTGAGAGAGCGAACCACCTTGCACCGCCAATAAAAAACCCAACATGTGTCCCATGATCCCGACACCGTTTATTCTATCGTTATGCAAACACTACATAAAACGGTGGTATTTAGGGTATTGATACCTACGGCAAGATTTGGCGACAGTGGCAGACTACTCCAATTTTTTTGCGGACTCTATATTATATTATCAAGCAATTTAATAAAACAAAATTATTAAGAATACCTGTACGGTAAAAAGGTAGGATTCCTCCTTAACCTTTCACTTTCTTTTATTTCACCAACTTTTCAACGAAACATTTCATCCCCTTTCCTATGAATACATATGAATATGAAAAGGCTTGGAAACTACATGCGAGGCCTCAGAGATAATGGTGTGCTGAGGACTGAGTGCCGAGAGGCTCAAGTCGCGTAAATGAGGACACTGCCGGCTCTCAAACCGCCCATGGCAGGACTCGCTGTCGTGAAGTTGCGACATGCTGAATATGAAGTTTGTTGGCTTGCTGGCTGAACATTAAATGGGTTAAGTTGGTCCAAGAGCGCTTTGATTGGTGAACTTCCTATTTACAGAAAAATAGACTGAATAACTGGTGTATTTTTACAACAGTACGTAAGGTAAGTTTGAACAAAAGGCCAAAAGCCTTCTTTATAATAGTGGTGATGCCATGTCCCAAAAGCACTTTATAGTTAGAGCTTCTACACCTTTCTTACAATTTGCCGTTGACAGTACTACGAGTAAGTAAATTATTGTTAAAAAAATTTAAAAACTTATCCCTATATTTGAGCAGACAGCATGCAAGCATCTAACTTGCAAAGAGAATAATCTCGATATTTCCATCCAATTTCTAGTTAGATTCACGATGGAGTCATTCAGAAATCTCTGTTATAATAACCTAACAAATCGTCAGTACATAAACTATTTGTTTCTTTTTCGTCTATTCCCATTGATAAGGACCTCTCGGATTTGCTGGTGAGCCCATTAAGGAAACCCAAATCATTATTTAATTAGAGCGATGAAATATGCGGGGCCCTCTCACTACGTAGGTACTGCTTCCCTGACCTCATGTAGGAAGTATCCTGTTCTCTGTGTTCAAAAATAATATACAATAACCTGTAGCTAGGACCTAAGACTAGTGGAGTGCGATAAAGCTCATGATTATCTCCATCTTTCTTTTTAAATTCACTTGTTTTATTTTCTTGTTTAACTTTGGGTTGGTGAAGACTTGACGAGCAAATTCTGTGGTACCATATAGCCTTCACTACTAGTGAGACAGTCAGTGGGGTTTATGAACAATACAAAAAGCGATAGTCGCGATCACTAATGAAGTAGGAGACTAGATCACAAACAGATAAATCAGATGTATTATGATCATTAGAACTGATTTATCTGTTTCATAAACCCCACTGGTGGGGTAGTACCTAGTGGGATTTATAAAACTAAGCAGAAAATTGCTTCAAATTCATAATATAGTCTCATTTTCGAAGCACGTCCAAATAATGTTCACGGTCTGCAAAAGCTATAAATATAAATTTACTCCACAATTTTACCTATAACACACAACCCCGACTCGACGGGAAACTAGGATATAACTTTTTAATTAAGGTTAGATTTGATTTCAAAGGTCAATGTGGAAGCAATATCAGAGTCATTAGAAAAGAACAAGGTTTCTATCAAAATTTCATGGGACAAATCGAATACCAACCTACTGAAGTTGAAATTGTTTCAAGGTTGCGGATATTTATATTTACGAAGACTTTTTTTGCCAGAAAAAGGCTGAACAAAAGTAAATCATCATCATCATCATCGTGTTAAAAGTATTGACATGTACAATGTACATGTACAATAGAACCTATTAGTAGTGCATTTGTTAAATTCACTTAACTGTTGTAAAATGCCTGCTTCTCGTCTCAGCCAGCACTGCCAAGTTGTCTTCAAAAAGACAGCCCTTTAAAGTTCTGTACCAGCAGTAGAAGAACCCGCGAAGGGAAAAGGGTACCGGTGAAAATGACTTGTTTTTATATAGGTTATTATTATCTTAATATCTAAAAAATATATAAATTCGTAAGTATTACTACGTATGCATTTTATTTAGCATCATACTCGTAGCTCTCAACATTTATATCACACCGACAAAGCAATATTTTATGCTGCAATAATTCGTCATCCCGGTGATCTGTGCAACTGTTACCATTCCCTTGCAGTTTAAAATGGGTCTTATGGTTAAGGTTATAAGAGGGACAGTTGAATGATCTAGGTGTGAGGAAGAGGACAATTTGTGATGGCCTCAAATCGGTATTGGGGAAGGCTCTCCTACGCGACTAGATCCGTCCGCGGCACGTATTATACACACTAGCTTCGCAATTCAACTGCAATGATTACAGAACAACTACACGGAAACTGTATCGTATAACGTTAAACGTTCTGCGCGTTGCTATTTGGGTGGGTGACCGTTTGTGGCATTTATACTTATTTAACATATCGCTGTCGAATGGCATCTCCAAAAATAACTCTACACGAACTCTAAAAAGATCTAGTAGCTCAACCCATACTAAAACCCATCAAAAGACCATTTATGCTAGATTTACAACTATTTTTGCTTGCATGATTTCTTAAAGTGAAAGTTTATTTTTTACAAGATTACTTTTAGGTCTTCATGAACTTTACCGTACTTACCTTAGTAATATTTTGATAGGTAAAAGATAAACACAATTAAATAAACTAATAGGTATCAGTTGGAAAGAAGATATAAGTTAGCTGGTTCTTCCGTTATGGCAGTTCTCGAACTGATCCTATAAATCTGAACATCGTCAATCCGATTAGCAAACTTTTCCTCGATAAAGTTTAAATCGAAGTTGTAGGACTTGTAGGAAGTACCTACCCATTCCTTGTAGAAACCAGGCGTGAGTTTGGAAGTAAGCTTATTAAAAATTCTATCACACGTAATATTTATTATAAATGCGTACTCAAAAACCTCATTAAAGTATGATCTGAATTTAAACATACGATATTTTCATTTTGGTACATACCACGCGAGCCCAACCACGGGCAAAAGCCAGTTATTAACAAATTAAATCTACTATTTATAATGATAAAAATAGTGAAGATAGCAGGTCTGTAAAAATAGGTACCTACTAGACATATTATTTATTGTGTACTTACGCTGTTTGCTAATTACAATTCGCTACCTAACCTTCACCATTCTCTATAACAGCTGAACGGGAAATGGAATTCCGACATTGTTTAAGAATCATTCACCAATAAAACAAACATGGGGTGACTAAAAGACTATAAACAGAATATCGTAATAACTTTATAAAAATTCTCGCCGGAAATGACATCATTAGAGGGAATGACAGGGTGACACTCCTCGCCGTGACATGCTAGGGGACTGGGACCAGACAACGTGACACCTCGTTTTGCTAATTAACCAAGGGATTCATTTAATTTGTGAATAATTGTGCTATTAAAATTTATATGAGACATTTATTTTTCTGTCACTTATATTTTTTAGTTGGTCCACCCATCTGAGAGGTACATACTTCGCAGGAATTGAAGCTGTCCTCGCTAAAAGTTGTAAGGCCACGACGAAGGCTTTTGGGCGGCATATTGCAAAGTTATCGATATAATTAACTAATAACTAACTAGATTAGCGTTATGAAAATAAAACAATTATCGGTTATCGAATGGTACTTCTTAGGCGGGTCCCTGTAGTGTACACTTAGTGAGCAAAATCGAAAAAGATTATCGCTCCATTCTCGCCCCTTTGCAGCGTAAGTATAATGCGTCTCAAAGGAAAGTGGCCATCTCACTGGAAGTACTCCTTCAAGTACTCACTTGATTATATTCCAAACTCACCACCCTTAGGAACCTTCACGATACGCCAAAATAACTCTAACCCTATAGGACACAATTTATAATTTCGTATGACAAACGATGCTGGCCGTGTTTAGAGATTTTCTCTGTTCAAAATAGGGTACTTATGTTTTGTAAACAATGTTAAGTGATAAAAAAACAAAATGAAACAAGTTAAATTTGACCCAGAACTTGGGTTAACTACAACGCTTTTCAACGCCAAGATATATAACATGACGTCGACATTTCACATATCGCCCAAGACCAGAATACTCAATAGGTACGAGTACTTAGAAGCCATTTTTTGTAAATACACACCTGCTTATATATTTTGTTAATAGGTAGTACATGCATCTATAATCATAACACAATTTTTTGTCCTGGTTTGGCATCGAACCCACAACTTACGGTGCAAGAAAGGTAGAGCAACAACCAAATAAACTGTAAGCCAATCAAGAAATTTTTAAAAACTTTGTTAGAACTGATGATGCTGGAAACAGCTTCCTGGTTTTCACAACGCAATCAAAACATGCAAAATGGGACCACGCACGGGTAATAACTATTACCTACTCGTGGTCCCATCAATTAGACAAAATTATGGCCCCACAAGAAAACGCACAAAAAAGACTACTTTGCAATCGGTCTAAATAAATATGGTCAAAATTACAAGGGTTCAAAAGAAGAATCTAATGTAAAAACTTTTCAACATTGTCACTAGATAAAAAAAAAGATCCAACTTAACTGCATGTTTAATTAAAACACAAAGCTTATCATCGATCCACGTTTATCAGTTTTTCAAATGTTACCGCTATTGTAGGTAACATACGATAGTGTATCACACACTTCACAGCAGCATGCATGACCGAACTTACAACCAACCACCTGAACCACCTAACTATGAAACAATAAAGCTAGATAGAGATGAGTGGTGTCTACTCGCCGCCTTCGCAACCTCGTCCAAAACTATCAGCAGGTCTACAGACTCGTGAAACGACAAATAGTAATCGTCACAAGTAATCCAACATAAGCAGGTGACAACTAAGTTAAGAGCATTCACCGACATAAGCTAATCCACAAAAACTGTCAAGATATATCGCATTTGTCCGCAAAAATAGACCATCAGCTTCAGATGTCGTTTCCGGAACGGGGCGCAGCGCAGCGGCCGATTTTTTTGATAATTTTTGAATGAAATGGTATTTATTTGCTTGAAGTATGGTATTATGGTATTAGGTTTTACCATTTGTTTTAAATATATCACACACTTCGTCGTTGACCGACATGCAAACACAGATTTAGGTGATACGTCATGTCATGGTAATGTGGATACCTCGCATATTCTGTGCAGTTTAGGGGATAAAAAGTGTGCACTAGAAAACTGTGCAGTTCGCGGGAATACCTCGCGAAAACAACGGGAGCCGCTCGAGATAAAGCGACGTTTGATTACTCTGCTTCAAGTTTTTTAATTATGTTTGGGTGTTGATCAATCATGCAGTAACGCTAGAATCAATATAAATGAATCACGTGGAACCCCCTTCATGCAAGCAAAACCGAGGGCAGAAGCTAGTGATTTATAAATGAGAGCATGCACACATCGTCAACGACGCGGGGCGTAATGAACTTTTGTTTTGCGTTATTTTTGCTTCCTATTCCCTTTGGTTGCGCCAGCAGCCGTACCTTCATAAAATATTTAACACGAACGAGTAGGTGAAGTAATTTAAGCCGCCCTACTTTTGCACAAAACGAGAATCAACAAAAGTCTTTAATAAGTAATGAATAGAGGCTATAATAATAGTGAATAGAACCTTCGACCTTGTAACGTAGCGAATGGGCTACGAAAATCGTAGCAAGGTCTACGGGCTACGCAGCCCTAAATTGGGTATAGTTCGTTAAAACTTGACACACATAAGTGTGAAGGAACTAACCTTAACTAATTTATATGATGATGTGTAAAGTTAATAAATGTTTCACTATTTTTTTAAATTTATCTTTGACGTATGAAAGCAAAATTTGCAATAAAATGCGATCAAAATGTATTTTGTATTAGGAAACTCGGTCTTCCTGCACTCGTCTGGAATACGAATAGGTGGAAATAACTTCATGTATTTATCAATAAACATTCCCCTGTTTGTGATTGCAAAGTGCAGATTGGAAGGCGCGTGCGACGAGAAAGTGAAACGCGAGTAGCATTGAATTACTTCTCAATAGTATTAGCTCATGATCAAAAACACCGCATCACAGTGTTCCAGTAGGTTTACGAGATTACGTTTCTTTTTCATTCTTTTTTTATTTTGGTTCCTTACAGGTTCTAAGTGTAGATAAGGTAGGTAAGATTGCTTGGATGAAATCGCTCATAGCGATAAAGCCGCCCATTGTACTTCGTTATAATTAAGTAATATATGTGTAATTTTAAATTACTTCCTGTGTGAGTCTTAATCCACCACGCGGACGAATACAGATATGTGGATGGCACATGTCTATCGAAATATTAGTTCTTAGATATGCCGGTTTCCTCACAATGTTTTTTTTCACCGTATGAGTGCACTGGCATTGCGCATACTTATAAAGAACCAATTTCATAGTGGCCTAGGTCTTAGTAACACCATAGAGAAATTGGAAAAAAATATAAAACTAACATTATAATACAATTTTATTTTTATGTAGACAAACAAAGTTCTATATGAAAAATGTTTGTTGTGTTAAGTTTCCTAAAACGGGAACACTGGAAGTCCGCCATGACAGCTATTAGCCAATGATCGTGACGCATCTTGACTTTGACAGTACATAATAACCCAGTTGTTCGTTAAACCCGCCATGTTGTTTTGCATTGTGTTGCACTCCTTCACAAAGATAAACTTACATAAGATTGTGAAAGAAGCTAAAATAAATTAAATAAACAGCTTAAAATGGTTTCTTTATTGAATATCTAAATATCTAGACCCCTACAAAGGACCTAGGCCCGGCTCCATACATCAAGAAACAACTCCTTTTACGAATAGATAAATCTATTGGTGTACGACCGGGTTCGAACTCACGGCCTTGGGATCGAAAGGCGGGGTTACTACCACTAGACCACCAGTGCTCGTAAACATTACGTAGTAAGAACATTGTCGGGCAACTTTCCGAATTAAATTGTTATGTTTACCTCTCAATTGAAGAAGACTTGGACAGTAGCCAAAATGCGGAAGCCGAGTCGAATGTGAAAGGACCAAACTGTTGCCACTGTTCGAGTCGAAAACGAGAACAATAGTCTACAGTCATTACTAGACTGGCGGCGGTCTAAACCAAAATGAGTAATATAACTAGTCCATTGCTTCTAACATAATAATTTATCCCCAGCCAGAGGTCGTTCTGCGTTTCGCGATACAGTCTGTCGGTGTGTATGTAAAAATCCAAGCTATCGCATATATTACAGAGAAGAGAACGTAGAAATCTTAGATCAGCATAGTGATAGTCACTTGCTCTTTTATTTTCAGTCCCAAACTCTAATCGGGCCAAGATTGCGATTTCGACGTCGATAGTATAAAATTACCAGTTCCGATTTCAAACACTTGATTATCAGATTAAGAACACAATCATTTTCCATGTTATGAGGTTACTGCTTGTTTGCCATAACATCGATTTAAGTACCCACTGTGATAGCTTCGTAACATTTGTTGATCCATCCATAAAATTGTCTATCATAATTTAGCACTGTTTTGTCAATTTATGTTATTTGCTGCCCGTTCGACCGACGTTCTCCATATTTTCTTATATTAGACGATTAACTTATGCAATTTCAAGGCCCAGTGTCTACTAAAGCATTTATGCATCGAGGTTTTACGCTAACAATAAGAGTTAAATAAATATTCAAAGAGAGAATCTAGTCTTTTACGACTAATTATTGCTTTACGAACCAGTAAAAAATACAAAAATTCTAGATTTACTTTTAGCCTTATTGATAGTTTGCTGTTTTTTATGGAAAATGCATTTATGTTGTTCACAATGGGCCGTGTTGTACGGTACAGTGTGTGTTAAAAGCATACCTAGTTGTTGTTCATGTCTGCACTATGAAGTACCTTGTGCTTTAGTAGACAGTAGGTTTTAAGATATTTTACGAGCGGACGCTAGGAACAAGCCAGTGAAAGTTGAGTCATACATAATGGTATATCTAAAAGTCGTCTGTTTTTGTAATATATGATTATCAATTTGCATTTTGCAAATGTCACACCCCAATAATTAATTTGATAGAAAGTTAGAATATGTCTCAAGGTTGATTGTCTCAATCCAGTTCACCACCATTCCAGTTCAGTTTAACAGTTTCACTTCGGGTATAAAAAGCTGTAATAGTTAAAACTAACGTAGCCCGAAAAGAAATCATAAAGGTACCTAAGTAGAGCAAAGTAGGCAACTAAAGTGCGTTGAACCAAAGGGCTCAAGGGATTTTCATTCAACAAAGTTCATAGAAGCACTTCCAAAGTTCCGATACAAAAGTAAGTTCGATAAAGATTATTTACTTAGCTATCCAACTTTCCCCTTTTCGATGGAAACATCGTAGGCAAGTACTTTGTTAGATTCGAGCCAACGACTTCGAATTAATTTGTAACTTCAGCCTGTTTTCCTAACGTAATTCAACCTGCTTCGCTAGTTCATCAAATGCTCTTGTAGGCATATTTAGGCGGGTATCCACAGATATGGGAGCTGTAACCACCAAGGCGAAGGAAGGATGTGTAAAAATAAATGAATCAATCAAATGAATTTATTTATTATTTTTATAATGCTACCGCTCTAAGGCCCGGGTTTTTGATCGCTAATCAAACTTACCTAACCGCTAGTCAAAACTGACTGCAAACGCTCAATTTAACTACAAAACGGCTATAAGACAAGCCAATGGCTTACTAGCGAGTTACGCGTGTGAAATCACAAAGTATGACATTATTTATTTTGATATCGTTTAATACAGATCAGAAATGGTAGGTAATTACTCTGATATTGAGCGAGATGGATGTATTCAGTGATTCTATGTTAATTGTGTGGCGTTAAATAAATATTTTTCTATTCTATTCTATTCTATTCTAAACAAACAAAACTACTCGTACAGTCGTAGTGTCGTAGATATTTTTTATTCCATTTTATGGAGTACTTAGCTTCAGTTGTGATTTCTTTGTCACAGCTCGATCTGTCAACTGCTCGGGCTCAGTCATCGTCTTTATCCCAAAGATAAAACGAGCGGTTTGTTTTGACACAGTAAACATCGCGAGCGGTGTAGCAACATACAATAAGCGGTTCGTTTACTCCCAGCCTTACCCACGCAACCCATTCATGCAACATTCAAGTTTAGTTATATATTTGCGTGCAGTTTAAGTGATTGATATTGTAGAGATCTTCCAGGGAAAGCCTGCCTTCATACTGACGCGTAATCGATACAATTACACAAACTTACTCATACTTATTTTTGGTCAAAGGAGAACATGGGATATCTAAACCCATCAACAATCAACAACATTTCTTTTATATTTAGTAAGTTATCAGAATATTTAAAAGGCTTTCGTGACTGATAGATCAACGCACAAGCTAAACCATTATAGAATCCCTAGAAACATGAAATAAGAAGGGTGCATTGCTCTTATGGAGTAAGTAACTTTGTATGAGTCAGTGGCCAACTCTGGTGACAGAGTTTGTAGGCCGCCCGAAGGCTTTTGTCATGGTCTAACAACTTTGAAAAAGCCGGGACCGACTGCTTAACGTGCCCTCCGAAGCACAGCGGCTGGCGGTCACCCATCCAAATGATGACTACGCGGAACAGTGCTTAACTTCGTTGATCTGCTAAGAACAACTTGGCCAGCTACGTCGAGGGATGTAGAGGTGCCATGATATTACTGAATATAGAGCTCTTTTGACTTTGACTTTGATTATGAAAGGAATTCCCGAAGTTAAACTCTTTGAGGACGCAGCGGAAAGCTGTAGTTTGCTTAGAATAATAACACGTCTAAGGAAGTTTGTATAAAAAACTCAACGGGGACAAAGTCACGGGCGTTCCACTAGTTTATTATTATAAATGAATAAATTATATTCTATATATAATAAAAAATATTTTATTATTATTTATTATTATCCTATTTAGGTATAGTGTGGGCAAAAAGAGCAATCAAATTGCCACCAGACGCTCTGTACAAATCATCTTGAATAGATGGTAAAGACATTAGGTATTACTACCATGGGTGGTAATAAAATTCAAAACCTAGCATCTTCGTAAGTAGGCACATAAGTGATTGATTGATATACAGTACAGTAACAGTAGTAATATAAGAACACTTTTTTATAATGTTGCATTTACGAGCAGAACGGTATGTTTTAGGCATGAATGAGTAGTATGCCGATAAAATCCAAGAAAACATACCTACCAAAGCATTTTTCTGTGTGAAAACTGAATTGTTATAACTTTAGTAAAACCTGCTTTAATTATTTCATTAAAATATTACTGTTAGGTCAGGTGTTAAATTTTCCACGAAACTATTTGCTACATTTCAACGTTTTGTTTGCTTTTGATTACGGTATATTAATAGGTTACTTTGTCTACTGCAAGTAAGTAGACAAAGTAATTATCTTTATGAGTACGAGTTCATGAAAAACGTTCAAGCTACCCACCTACCTGCAAAGTACCTACTTAGCTAGGTACCTATATGACGATTTGTTTGCGGGTCAATGCTCTCAGATTTTATCTATATATCTCTACCTAAAGCTACTACAGTATAATTTTGATTACGAATCTCTTGAGATCCTAATTGGATCTCATCATAGAACATTTATTTTAGCTTTCAGTGAATGTTTAAACAAAAGATGCGATCGGCTACGAGATCAACATGGCGAGCGGATGCTGCGCGCCAGCCTCCCGGGCGTAGCACAAAGACCCACCCTACTTACTTCCGGTCAATACTGCATCAAATGAAACGAAACGAGCACTTTTGCGAACAAAACAAGATTTAGAACACACTTTTAGTTATGAATTTGAAATAAGGATGAGTGGTAACGTACTGGGTTCGATTCGATACGTAACAGAGGTGTCTTCGTCAGCGCGGTCCGCGAGCGACTGGCAGCTTCCTTCAGGGTGCGGGGCTGCGCGGTACGATGTACGCTCCCATTAAGCGAGCTACGGCGGCGGCGTAGCGCCGGTCGCCGCCCTGGCGAGGGAAAGCTCCTGATTTATCCCAGTAAGGACCCGTGGGAAACCGTGCTTCATGTTTTTCTGCATTTACTACGGAGCTACGGGCTACGCGAAACATATACCTATACACATGACGGCTACAAGAAATACCGATATTTGTACAATTTGTACATCTACAGTTTTAGGGGCTACGATAAATGTACGCTATAGATTCTATCTAAGTAGGCTATACAGAGAAAAACTAAATATTAAAATCTTGCTACGGATTCAGAGGAATAATATTTTTGTATTTAGGTAAGTATAGGGAAATGAAACGAAGGGTATTGAAAACGTTTCAGACGTTTAACGGTAATATCTGCGTAATATTTCGCATCAGATTGAATATCAATTGTTCAACCTAAGTATAATTGTAATACCACAGAACATATATTAGTACTACATGTAATACCGTAAAATTACTAGACTTTATCCAAATCCGTTCTGGCGTGATTAATTAACAAACAGCAGCCCATCCATCCAAGTAAGTAAGTTCGTAATCAGTCAGTGGCCAATAACAAATTTTTTGGAGGCCTAAAATTAGCATTTTAATTGTGCCTAAATTATGAAGATATCAAGCTTACCTTGTTATGCTAATGCTGCTTCCAAATAAACTTCTTCGACGGCAGCGAGTATTTCCATTCTGCCTTAGTCCCAGGGTTTCAGCACTTGTCGTTTACACACTGGAGCTAATTACTATCCAGCCCACCCTACTCGCTACAGCGGAAATTAGCAGAATGTAAATGACTGTCTATATCAAACTACAATTTTCTAAACACAATAATACTTTTTTCCTAGACCTTCTTGGTTTTATTACGTTGATGTTGTCATATTATTGATTTTAATTTGACATTACGACATTTTGTGAATATTTTTTTCATAATTTATAACATACTTTCATAATTTTCTTTGTACTTTATCATTTATTTTTGTAACAGTTTTACAAAATGGATAAACAAGAAGCCATATCATTCCTATTCACAGTAGCCAAAGAAATAAAGCGATCCTTCGAGAGCCCCGTCATACTCTTGACTCTGAAGGATTATGCAGATTGCATCTTCAATTCTTTATTGGATATGCAAAATGCTTTACTGCAAAATGCATCGCCTAAAAAAATTGCAGAAATCGTGAATACTTTCCATCTTGAGTGGCTTCAGGCAGTCCAGGACATTGAGAACTTTAAGAAAAGGGCCAAAGACACTCCGCGAGATATTATTCTCAAATCTATAGATTACACCATGGAATGCGTGACGAAAAGACACAGATACTTCCAAAGATTCATTGAACAAGCACAGAAAACAATAACAACAGCAGAGAAAAACTCTATTCAAGGGCACATCGAGATCATAGGCGACATGCGAGAAATAGTAAATTACGCCCTAGTAGAGAAACAGAAATGTCTCCGTTATTCGGCGGACAAAATTGACTTCTACGTTATCATTATGAATGAAATTGATGAGCTCCTGAATTGGCTGGACAGGCTAAACGATCACCTCGCTATACAAATGAGTAAATTCCTACATTTAAAAATACCAATACTTCCCGGCGACTTAGTCAAGACTCTCCAACAAATAATAGATGAGATAGCCGACAGTCCTAGTCATGAAGCTCAATCAGCAGCAAAAGAATTAACTTGCAAAGGCAAGAAACTGGGTAGTGCAATTGGATACGATTCGCTTCATGCGCTCGAAATCAGTAAGATAGTCGAGAAAATCAAACATCTCGAAGATCGCATAAACCGTTTAAAAATAGAAGATTCATCTGCTGTAATGGCACTGGAGCACAAGACGGTGTATTTAGAAGAACGATTACAATCATTACAGAATTTAAAGTTGTCTTTGAATTGTCTCAAAATTCAAAAAAGTCACATTCACGAGGACGGTACTGTAGACGAGGATGAACTGCATGTTTTCAATCATTTGCTTCCGCATCCCGAGCGCTGCCGCCTCGTCGAACGACTGGTTAAACTCTGGAACTGCTCCATAGACGGAAATGGAAAACACAAATCTATCATATCAATCCTAAGCGCCGCCGATATAAAGGAAGTATTCTCCGACGATTTGGGACACTTTACAGTAGACAAGTACGGAAGGAAAATATACTCGATAGAGGGCGATGAACTTCGCTACCAACTTAATGATCAAAACGAGCTTGTTTCAGTAAAAGACGACGAAAATCACGTGTATTTTTATGATGAGTGCGGTCGGTACTATCTCAATGATAACCAAGAGCGGGTGTATAAAGCCCACGCCGTCGCTAGTGAATATGTTCTACATCGAGCGGGATTTATGCTTAAAGTAAGCGAATTGCATGACGGAGTTGAATATCGATATGACAACCTTGGTCGGTACTACCTCAATGAGAAAAGTGTTAGAATCTATAAAGATAAGGAGTCTGAGGATGAGTATCTTCACGACGGGCTCGGTAATCTCGTAAGGATCCGTGACAACATACCAACTTACCATATCTTTCTTCCCGAGCCTATGGTTACTGAAGAAAGCAAATATTTGAAGGCAATGGTTGGTGCCGCTTTGAAAAAATGTATCGGAGAAGTTGTGCTCGCCCAACCGCCAGATCCTGTTAAGTATTTGGCAGATAGGTTAGAGAAATATCAACAGACTATGGATATGAGACAACAGCGGTTGAGAGAACAGAACGAACTGATGAATGAACGCGAACGTGCAATAGACGAAAGGTCACCATCTAATACAATTGTTCTTTGCGAACCAGAGGAGTCGATAACCGATTTGAATTTTACAGAATACGAAACTACAGTTTTAGATGCATGTACTTAATTTTTATAATGTTTAGTTTCATTTTTTAGTATTTAGTTTGGTATGATTTATTTTATATGCTTTGTGTAATTTAATATCTACTTACATACTTATTATATAATTTAGGTATTCAATCTTAAATATTGTTATGAATGTAAATACGGGTGTATTTTAATAAAGGATTGAACAATATCAGTGGTGATTTTAGGCTCAAACAAGTGTAAGAAAAAAAAACAAACTTGTAAATTACGATAACTTTATTATCAAAATAATATTTATATAATTTCATTTAAAATTAGTTCTTCTTGAACTTTTTACCTACTACGTGTCCTGGTTTCGTCTGTTTTCCTTTATTTTCGTTTAGCTGTCCGATTTGTTTCCTTTTTTTGTTTTTGTTTTTTATTTTTTGTGATAGTGCCTTTTCAATGGTCTCTGTTATTTTGACTGGAGGTTTGGGTTGAGTCACTTGTCCTGGTGCAACGTTTCCTTTACTATTATTCTTTTTATTCTTGTTGGGGGTGCCTGAATTTGACTTTAAAGGACTAACTTCTGTTTTTCTTTCAACCACTTTTGTCTTATCTATAGATTGTGGTTTCGGATTTAGATTTTTTCCTATTTTATTATTTTTATTTTTTCTTCCACCCTGTTGATTTTGTTTGTTGTCACTATTTGGACTTTGTACATTCTTTTGCTGTACATTTTTAACAGTTACTTGTGCTTTATTTACACTTCTATCAGCCGGACTCTGTGTTTTCTTATTTTCATTTGATTTAATCAAATTTTCCCTTTTAGCTTTCTCACTAGTGTTTTGTACCTGAGTATTAACACTCTCTGCGTTTTGTTTTTGTTTATTTTTCTTGTTCTTTTGTTTTTTCTTTTTATTAATGTTATCTGTAGCTACTTGGTTTTCATTTTGTTGTGGTCTGAAATAGCAAATTAGGTTTTACTCATAAAACTATCGTGAACTATATCATACATTTTACAAACTCTTCACCGATATACCGGTACGTGAAAACACCCGTTTGTATGAAATGAAGCAAACTAGGTGTTATTTTGTTATTATTATTGGTGATTTTTAAACACGTTAAACTCGAATTACAATTGAGATTTAAAATAATTTCCATGCTAATTTTAACAACCCAACCAACAAGCAACCGTTTCACCACTGTAGACGATTTGCCTTCCTATTTTAAAGCAAGTATAGGACCAGTCCAGGCTGTTTCACTCTACTGAATTGTTATGAGAAAAAACATAAAAGCATTTTATACATGTCAAACGTGCAATGTCACACTTATTAGATTCTCTGTCCATTACTGCATTTAAATTATTTATCCTATATATAATAAAATTATTAGATTTTATTTTTAATTATTTAAAATAAAATCTAATAATTGTTCAGAATTTAAAATGGGATAGCTTGCGCGTCTTATTTGGCTTTAAAGCCATATTACACGGGCGGTTCTGCCGCGGCGTGAATCCGCTTCTGAACCGCACTAGACACAATTTAATATTGAAGTTGTATGCCGCAAACTAGACTGCGCGGTTTCCGATCGCGGTCCACACGCTGGAGAACCGACCGAACGGACGGACGACCGCCGCATGTAACGTCAAACCGCCGCTTGAAACTACACGGGCGCCCGGGCGGGCGGTCCCGCTAATGCGTAATTCTGCACGGGATCTTGTGCGAGGGCGCTCGCTCGTCGTGCGCGTGCGTGGTGAAATGAACAAAAGACAGCGATAAACCGCGTTCCGTGTAGTTTGAAAGTCTGCGGCAGCTTTGTCAAGCGGATTCCCGCGGCGGGAGAATCGCCCGTGTAGTAGTTAGTGTGGCCCTAAGGATCATTATTTTTATTTCAATCCAATATTAACCCTCTGCTCTGTAGTTGTTATTTGACGATGGTTATCAGTAGGCCTTATGTCAGTTCCGTTATGTAAAACATTTAAATTAAAAAAACCCCACAGATTATGGTTAGAATTATTAACCAAGCTACAGGATTAAATCTGCAGAAATTTAAACTATGCATATAATTACAATAACCTACATAATACTTTAGTCAGATGTTACTTGCTAGTTCTACAATACTTACGTTTGCTGCTCTTGTTTATTCTTTTTCTTCTGTGGTCCAGATTCTTTACTCTGCGCCGGCCGTTTTACTGGATTCTTCTTCTCTGTATCTGATCCTGCAGAGCTTCCTTCATCAGATTGTGCATCACCATTATGTTGCTGCGGTTCTGTACCTTCTTCTGTATCATTCTTTTCACCTTCATCTTCTTCATCTGCTACTGGCTCTGGCTGTGAAATAAAGTTACATTCTTTCATTGTTATAGCTTTTTGCCGAAAGTATACTTAATCATATTAATAATGATTAGTTTAGCCTTTGGGGGAGGCCTATATCCAGCAGTGGACGTCTATCGGCTGATATGATCATGATGATGATGAGTTTAGTCTAGCGGTTTTTTAAAAAAACAATAATAATGCAATATAATATATAACAATTAGTTTACTTTGCGTAATATCTAGCTAGGTGGATAAACGCTAAAGCGCCTTTGAACCTTATTTTTAGGTAAATGTTGTTGCTTGGTTCTGCAAGGGTTTGCTGACCTATAATGAAATAATATTTTTAAGCCATCACCGGCATAATAGTTCTGATACAAAGAAATCAGCTTAGAACATATCGATTTTCTTATGCTATTTTCCTTTCCCTTTTTTACAAGTGTTTGATTGAAATCACTAGACGAGAATACTTACAATGACATTAGAGAACTTCTTTAACTTCGCGACGTAAAATCCGTCCATATTGTGCGTGTGCGGATAGAACCTTCTAGTCAGCTTCAAAGACGGATGGAATCTGTGATGCCTGTACTTTGTAAAGCCCTCTGTGCCAAAATCTAGCCCTGCTGGTACTAGTTTTACGTTCCTACGCTTCAGGGCGTAGTTTACCACCCATTCATTCTCCTCAGGCAATATAGAACACGTCGAGTAAACTATATATCCACCGGTACTTGATTTAGCGTTGCAACAATCAATAGCAGCAAGTAATAGTTGTCGTTGCAAATTGAAGCAACGCTGAATATCTTTTTGGTCTTTCGTCGTCTTCACGCTAGGATCTTTAGCGATCACGCCGGTACCTGTGCATGGTGCATCTAATAACACTCTGTCAAAGCCTTTGATAACTTGGGGGAATTCTCGACCGTCGTAGTTACACACAACAGCATTCACGACTCCCAGTCTGTGGAAGTTACCGACTATAGCCTTAGTCCTTTCTTTGTTGGCGTCATTAGCGAATAACGCTCCAGTGTTTTTCATAATCGCTGCGATGTGCGACGCTTTGCCGCCAGGCGCGGCTGCCATATCAAGTATCCTCTCGTTCTCTTGAGGCGCTAGAGCCATGACAGGTAAGAAACTGGATGCTCCCTGTAGGATATAGTGTCCTGCTAAGTATTCTGGAGTAGCACCTACAGGTACAGTTGAACTATAGACCACAAGACCAACTTTACTCCATTTCCCCACAGGATCCAAGTTAACACCTCTATTGATAAGGGCTTGAGCTAGGTCTCGCCTGCGAGTTTTGAGACTGTTTGTTCTGATGGTGACCGGACGCGCAGTTTCACTTGCTTCTAGGAACTCTACTAGTTCTTGCACGGGGAAGATCTGCATTAGAACTTCCATCAAAAACTCATTGTAACTGTAATACATGCACAGATCTTTGAGAAGCAAGTCAGTGTATTCACACCTAGATCTGCCCTCTGCTTTGAGTCTGTTCAAATCACCCAAAACAATGATTACATCTTTGATTCGTTGATGAATATCTTGGAGGCTAGTTGGGTTTTCTAGTTCTTCCTCACTGGGGAATGCAAAAACATCTTGTTTTGCAATGTTTATTTGCATTTCTTCATCTGCCAGTTTCTTGTCTTGCTTCTGACGTTTCTTGAGTTTGAGATTGGCCTTTTCAATAGGTAGCATTTCATCATCATCATCATCATCTCCATCATCATCATCTTCGCTCTTTCCTTCATCAGAGTCAGAGTTGTATTCTATCTTGCTACCGCTACCGGCTTCTTCAGATGATGCGTCGCCATTCTCCGCTTCTGCATCTGAATCTTGGAAAAGATCATCTAGTGTTCCTACCTGAAATTTATTTTTAGGTATTAGTGATTTTACATTACCCTCAGCAGCATGGGATTAGGAATCTCTAAGGTCCAAGGATGTCACATATTTCAACAAGTAAATTACTTTACGCGCCGTGGTTCGGCTCTGACAATGCGGCGCTACTGCGGTCAATGGGAACAAACTGGCCACAGCTGGTTCTGTTCACATTACCAAAAAAGTCACTATTAGCAACTTTGCAACTAACCGGTGCTGGCGCGTCAACTACACTAAACGAGAAGGCTGAAGAATCTGCTTGTGCACTACTGCAGCGTAATGGTGCACAGTAATCGTAATGTCAGGTCAAGACTGGTTTCTAAATAATTAGGTACCTTGTAGTTTTCTTTGCTTTTCTTAGGTGCTGGTGCTATATCAGCATCAGAATCTACTTCTTCATCAGATACTGCTTCATCTGACTCGTCATTTTCGTCACTGGATCCTTCATTTTCATCATTAGAGCCAGTTTCATTTTCTGAGTCCAGTTCCTCCTGCTTTGGCTTGCCTTTCTGTGCTTTCTTAGGCTTGAGCCACTCTTTGTTGTCATCTGTGAATCCTATAATAGAAAGTAATGTTATAGACCAAAGTAGATGCCAAGGAGAGCTTGTGTCATGGGTACTAGATGACTGATATACTTAATACAATATAATACATAGGTATATACATAGATATTTTTTATTATAGATAGAAATTACCCAGAACACCCGGAACAAGTACTTGTAGATCATACAAACAGTTGTTCCAAGGCAGGAATGTAACATGCAACCTCCTGCTTTGCAGGCGGAGCTTCGCTCGCCACATCGTCGTCAAAAATATAGCTAAAAGCAATTTATTGTACACCACACAGAAAACCAAAAGATAATTAAAAACATCTAATTATTTATCCCACAGCAGAAATTAAATGTTAACCTTAAATTATTTTAAGAAATTGAGTTCTAATCATATAAGATAAGCTAGCGGTCCACGGAAACTCTCCCTATACTAGACCAACACGCAATAACTTTATGTTGTAGATATAACTTCTGTTAAGTTGTGTATAATTTTAGTGATTGAATTCTATTGCAGGCTTGGAAGGAGTTCTAGATAGTTAACCATAGTTATTATTATTTTTGAGTGTTAATTTTAAGCTTTGATTTTGCTTGTTATAATTATTTACATAGATACTTGGGGGAAAGGTATGTTATGTACATAGTGTGGGTACTTGTGAAACTTTATTTATTCAATAAGGTTGGCTAAGTCGGGGGTAGATTTCCTCTGCACTTGTAATACGCGTGTCTTTCTGCTACAAAGCTTAATAAACATATTTACCGAAATATGGTGTTTTAATGAACTTAACACTGGTATTAACAGTAATTGCGTTCTCTGGTAAAAAAAAATGCCCCTAACGCCCGGCAGGCATACTGCAAACATGGAGATTAATTTTAGAATTACATAATGTGCTTCTATTGTAGTATGATTGTGACACAAACCTTTAACATTTTCTTCATCAGAATCACCCTCTGCTTCCACTACTACTTCAGTTTTCTTAGCAACATTTTTCTTTGCTTCTTTCAGCGCTTTCCGTTTCTCTGCCAACTCTGTTCGTTTCTTTGCTCGTTTAGCAGCTCTTTGCTTCTGCTTGTGAGAAAGTTTTTTTGGCTCAGCATCATCCACTAGAAATAACAAGAGAAAATTTAGATGGTGACACTCTATTATTTAAGTTATACTAAGTAATTAGAGTTAGAAATACATAAAAAATACAAAATTCATTTTTTCAAATAAAAGCATGTTTACAAGTAAATGTGCAGCTCTGCCTTCTGTGTTAGTATATTATATAAACTGTATTACAGAAAAACAATGACTTCCCCATAACTGTGCTCACACACAAGTATTTATTTGGAACAATGTTTTTATGTATGACTTATGTTTTAAAAGTTAGCAACTAAAATAATGTAAAAATAATTTAGGTAGGTAACTACAGTATGAATACTACAGTAGAAACTAATGGGTACTTAGCTTAACTTAAAAATATAATATATAATACAAAGCATATCCTACAGTGTGTGTGTAAAAGAGTGGATGTGGGTAAAGAGGTACTGACTTTTTTGAAATCTTCTAATGGTAGGTACTTACACCTACAGTCACTATCTCAGTTCATTTGTTAAATGGCAATACCTATGCATACTTATCTACTTATATGTTGTATGAAGTAAATACATTTTTTAAGCTAATTGCTAAATAGTTACTTACGTAGTTCCTTTCTGAAAATTGGATCTGGTTGTTTGCGTGCTTTTCTTCCAGGGCCCTTTTTTAACTTCTTTGTCTCGTCAAATTTAGCTTTTCTGCCCATTTTCTTTCACAAAATAATGATTACCTATGTTTTGTTTTGACAAAGTTTCCTAAAAGTTTGGTTAGATTTTTGCCGATTTAAAGCAACACGCTGCTCCAGAGTACACGATTTGTAGAGAAGATAGAATACTACGTAAACCAAAAAATTACACACGTGCATTCGCCACTGCTAGCCACTGCCATTGCAGGCCAGCTGCCAGTGCCAGGCATCAGCTTTCAGAATATTGTGAATGTCAATGTCAGACCAAGGTGTTCGAGCCACGTAAAAGAAGAAGAAGAAGAAGCTCAGACAAAATAAAACTGTCTGACTGAGCCACAGACAATTAGTATTGACGCGCCATGCCTTGCATTTCCCCTCTGCCAAAATCCAAAACTCGATATGATTCCAAATCATGTACGCTAGATAAAACTACTTTGACCGCGCTGTTTTGACACATTATATTTCGGAACGTGAGCATGAACAGAGCTCTCCTAAAATGCCGATTTGTGCAATACTTTATTGCTAAAACAAGTCGAAAACATTAAATTTTAAAAGAGACGGCATCTCTTTTCATTTCTGAGTATTTCAATTGTATCCTATCTATTAATTAAATAATAAACTAGCCGATCTGCCCTAGCTTCGCACGGGTGCAATGAAACCGCACCCGTGCAAAGCCGGGGCGGGTCGCTAGTAATAAATATAGCCTATGTTACTCAAGGACAATATAGCATTCTAAGGGTGAAATATTTTTTAAAATCGGATCAGTAGTTTTTGAGTTTATTCATAACAAACAAAAATACATAAATACAAATCTTCTCTCTTTCTAATATTATTAGTATAGAAGTATAGATTTAAGATTTTAAAATTGAGTCATTTGAATTTACCGCCATAATGAATGAGCGATTAATCCGCTGAGACTCCTTACGAGACACCTATGAACTTCCCACGTGACTACCTATGAACTCCCCACGAGACTAATTTTACACGAGACACTTGGTAAGGTTGTCAATATAATAAAATTCATACAGTTTAACTTATATTAAAAATTTTGGTTGAAATACACGGTGTTTAAATATATTGTGTCACTATTATAGAGGAGCAAAAAATGTTTGTTTTTTTTTTTTATACAACTGAAGTGGCAACCAAGCGTACGGCCCACAAGATGGTAAGCGGTTACCGGAGCCTATGGACGCTTGCAATACCAGAGGTATCACTCGCGGCTTGCCACCTTGAGGCTAAGATCGAAAGCCTCATGTGCCAGTAATTACACCGGAAACCATACCCTTCACACCGGAACACAGCAATGCGAGCATTACTGCTTGGCGGCAGAAATAGGTATGGTGGTAGTCCTTCTCCAGGCGAGCTCTATCACAGAGAACTCTACTACTCTTCTACTACTTGTTAAATAACGAAGTTTTTCATTCATGAAATGCGTCTTAAATTTTCCTCCAAAATGTGTTAAAAACTAACTCAAAAACTAGTCTTGTTCGATTTAATAAATTATTTCATCAATAGCATGCTGTATTAGCCATGAGTAACATAGGCTATATTTTATGTCCACCCGTGCGAAGCGGGGCCGAGCCGCTAGCACTTAAGAGCCCTATCCTTGACAATCCTTGAATTTTCTTGTAGCCCGTGAAGTTTCGAACACTATTGTGGCTCGTGTGTTAAAGATATTTTAACGAAAATAAAAAGAAATAAAAGCTTCATCCCTTAAAATTTAAGCCAACAGAGCATAATATTAATTAACTCAAGACATAACTGATTAAAAAATAATTAGTAACGCACGTTTCGTAAAATGAGCAGTTCCAGTCAACTTTCGATCATTTTTTCTATAAAATAACAAAGTCTAACATATTTCCAAAAATGCAATTATAATAATCACAGTTTTAAAATTTAAGTGAATAGAGAAAAATACAACATGTTAGTTCAATATTTTTGAAAAAATACGGTCTAAAAAACGCGTACTTTTCCCAATTTTACGCTTGTTATATCTGTTAAAGTAAGGAGTTTACAATAAAAATACACCTACTTAATTAAAGTTTAAGTTTTTATTAAATAAATACAACAAAGAAAATAGTCTAATAGCATTGACTTTATTTAATACGAATTTTTTAAAATCACACCTTAGCGCACTTATAATCGCATTGATCGAAGCAGCGACTCTCAAACCGCGCTGAGCGCTTATGGAGGGAGGACGTATCGCTCCTCGTCGCGCGCGCTATTACTTATACTATATAAAGATACATTCACGCGAATTTCATGAATTATATCGCTAAATCTTGGAAAGGCCTCTTAATACAATACAATACATTGATAGAATTTTTTTTTTATAAACAAAAAATATCTAAGACATCCGGAACAAATGGAAACTGTCCTATTTGTTCTATAGAACTAAGTATTAATTTGTTCTATAAAACTAATAGTATTAATACCGTGTCAATATAATTGTTAAAACTTATTTATCCTTGTAGCCTACTCGAACAAGTACTGTTATATTAATACAATTTTGGGACAGGAATGATCTAGGCTTCCGTGAAGTTAGCCGTTTCGATGCGCAATGGAGCTTTGTCTAACTAAATTGTCTTTGCGCATCACAAACGGCTAATTTCACGGAAGCCTAGATCCACCGAGAGAATTATGCCTAATGTGCGTCTATATTTATTAAATTATGCTCTAACCGAATTTTACGTTTTATTTTCACTGTACAAAATTAATTTTATTCACAATACAAAAAAATACGATAAAATTAAAATTGAAATATGCTAGAAATCATGTCATTCATTCACACATTCAATGTAGATCGATAATAATATTAACGTTCTTTTCCCTAATTTTTTAGTTATATGCGTCTGTCTTACATAAATAAAGATGTTGTTTGAATACAAAATTTGCAAGAGTGTGCGTAAAAATGAGTAAGTGTTGTCATTTTTATTTAGTGTGCTCGTGTAGCGATACAAAAAAAAAGATGCATACGTGTGTGTAAAATGCGTTCTTCGTCCCCCGCATTAAATGGCAGAAAATTTTGTAAGAGAAATTGCGGCAATGGCGGGTCCATTCTAATATGTCTGAGGACTGAACCAAGGAATTTCTAGACTACCTACCATATAATACTGTATAGTTCTCACGGCGGATCTCGGCCAATCTCAGCCGTCGTGAAGTTAGCCGTTTCGATGCGCAATGGAGCTTTCGTCATAAAAACGGATTCGTCCAAAAGTCAGGATAAAATAAGCTACTCCAGAGTACTGAGTAACCATCTGAGTATTAATTTCAGTCTCTGTCATGGACGTAATTTATGATTCGGTCTCGCTCGTCGTCGTCGTCCGTCCCCAAGAGAATGTAAGCACTACGTTTAGACCGTCCGTCCGTCTAAACGTAGTGCTTACATTCTCTTGGCGTCTGTCCGTATAATCTGTCCGATTCGGACGTGTTGTTTTCGTATTTTTGCAATTTTGCAAGTTACAAAATATAGCGAAATGGATCTCCTGTGAATATGTTTTCCTGTTATAAATCTTTCAAACTTCATGAAAATACATAGACGTGATTTAAACTGCTCAAAATGGTTTTATCTAAATATTCAACCTTGGTTCGAAGGCCTTTCTGGAGCAGTTTCAGGTACCTACCTACATATTTAGCTAAATAATATCTATTTATTATAATTTGGTTTATAAAACACATGCCAGTCGTAGGTCACTTACTACACTCAAATAATTATTTGATTAATAACAATATGGTTTTTAATGTGCTTCCTGAAGATTTCAGGGTCATTACGTAAATAGATGCGAAAACTTCCTATGTCAATGCCACAGCCAGAAGCAACAACGACGAACATTTCTAAACTTCCCGACGCCAAATCGCACAAGACAGTATTGTGGGAGACAATTGGTTGGGTAAGTTTCGAGTTGTGATTCAACCAAAACTGGAATGCTAAACAGATTACCTACCTTATTATTGAATACAAAATATTTGTAAACGCATGAAAATTTTGTTGTGCTTCAGTTATTAGATTCATACAAAATAAAGACAAGTGGCACAAGCAAAGAGAGACCTACACTTAGTAAAAGGTTATGAATGACAATCATTTTGAGAATCTCTGATGGTGGGATATTTATTGTCTCCTGCCTGTTCAATTGATATAATGTTTCTGAACCACTGAACTTTCACTCTGTTTCAAACAACATTATGCAAAATAATTTCATTTGCTTATTGTTTACACAGTTCATTGGTTTAGGATCTTAATCTTAATATTTTATAGGTGACGGTTTGGATGTTTGTATGTTTGTGGGACTGTTAAGAATGTTTGGGCATGATGCACATGCCCAAATGACGGAACGGATCTGTAGTATGACATTTGGCACAAGTAAGTAAGTAAGTTTGTGTGAGTCAGTGGCCAATTCTAGTGAGAGTTCTTAGGCCGCCCGAAGGCCTTTGTCATGGCCTAACAAGTTTGATAAAGCTGGGACCGACTGCTTAACATGCCCTCTGTAAGCATGGTAGTGCTCATTTGAAATTGCCACTGGAGGTCACCCATCCAAATAGTGACTATGCGGAACATTGCCTTTGTTGATCTGAGCGATTGAATCTTGAGCGCTCCAGACATAGATTAGCACACAGAGGCTATTTTGTATCCTGGTAAAATGTTTGGTTCCTGTGAGATAATAAATAACTGTTTAAGCGCAGTGACACCACAGGGTGCAGCTAGATATTTATAAATTTATCAAAATTTATGAGAAAAAAAAAAAAAATGTACCTAATAATGTTTACAGTGTTTTATATATTTTTTCAGACACTCAATGGATCAAATGTTTGAAGTTGTATCAGATGTGGGCAGCTACAACCAGTTCCTTCCATGGTGCAAGAAATCCATAGTGATATCACAAAACCCTTCTAACTTAAAAGCAGACCTTATTATTGGCTTCCCACCTATAAATGAGAGCTACACATCCCATGTATCATTAGTGAGACCTCATTTAGTAAAAGCAGAGTGTATTGATGGCAAATTATTCCATCACTTGCTTACTCTATGGAGATTCAGTCCAGGTTTGAAAAGAGAACAGCAGTCATGTGTTGTAGATTTCCAAGTAACTTTTGAGTTCCGATCAGTGATCCACTCGCACATATCTAATTTATTTTTTGATCAAGTTGCACGACAAATGGAAGGGGCATTTATAAAAGAAGTAGGCAGGCGGTATGGCCCTGCCACAATGCAACCCAGAAATCTACTGCTTAACAACCAGGCAATAAAAAGTTGACGAAAAATGTAACCTTATAATCTTGTGAATTAATCCTCCATCTGCTAGGACAGATCCAGACCGGGTGTCAAGTATAGGTTGTTATAAGTTCATAAAAACACCTATATTTTTTACAAGAACTTGATAAAACAGATCAAGGACAACAAGCAAGTTACATCCTATGCTTGGCACTCAGACAAAAGAAAATCTGTTCTAATAACTAGTCATAGTTGATATTATTTATTGTGATTGCATAAAAACTTGTGTATATTTAATCATTAAAAAAATCAGTAACTAACATTTATGAATGTTTACCACGAAGCAAAGCTTCAGTGATTTTTTGGTTAAAAATAAATGTTAAGAATTATGCATAATATTTATATTTACATTTGACCACATTGTGATATTGTCACTGGTATTTTGGGCTTGTTGTTTGGTCCTGTGGGTACATTTTCTATTTTTCTCATTACTAGGAGTCCATCTATCACTCTTCCAAAAACTACATGCTTATTGTCTAAAAAGTTACACTTAGCACATGTAATAAAAAACTGGCATCCATTTGTGTCTTTACCACTGTTGGCCATTGATAACAGGCCAGGTGAGTCATGTTTTAGTCCAAAGTTTTCATCTGCAAATGTGCTGCCCCCATAAATGCTCATTACTCCAGTACCATCACCCTAAAAGGAAATAGATTAGTTGTTATAAGTAGGTACCTATTATTGCTAGATTGATTCAAAGTAGTAGATAGTGCATAATTCACAAAATAGGTATGCTTACATTGACAAAGTCTCCTCCTTGTATCATGAAATCCTTGATTACTCTATGGAATGTAGCTCCTTTATATCCCAAGGGTACACCATCTCTTCTGTATTCTCCTGTGCAAAACTCTCGAAAGTTTTCACTTGTTTTAGGCACGACATCAGCGAAAAGTTCGAAAATCATTCGTCCAATTTCCTGCAAATAATAGAATAGAATAGAAAATAATTTATTTAACGCCACACAATTAATATAAAAATAACAATACAAATTAAAACTTAACTATTGTGACGAAAAAAAGGCAGCCACTCAGCATGTGCTGCAGACATAATGTGTCTGTATTTTATTTATTAGTATTTTCTGAAAGTAAATTAATATAATAATTTACTTTCAGAACTTGGTGTGTGCTTATCTATTTACCTCGAAAGGTCGAAATCTAATTACTATTTACTGAATATGTCCTAATATTACCTATGTACCTACCGTGGTTCCCACCGTAACATCAAAGAATACAACCGGGTTGTTTGGGTTCCTCAATTGGGATTGTATTTGATTCCATGTAGGCATGTCGTTTTTTTTAACAGCAAATAAACATAAAAGTAATCTAGAATTAAATAAAAATCGAACTAAAACAACACTAGGATACTGCAAAGAATAATTGATTATTTTACATAGTTTACTTCTAGGTTATGACTTAGGAGGTTTATGTTTGGACTTTACTAGCAAACAAAGAGTTCTTCTTCTTTTTTTATTTTGTGGCGTCTGTGGCCAGGTTTGCCACAATTCTGCCAATGTCAACAGGGTGGAAACAGTAAGACAATGGAGGATGTGAGACATAAGATGGTCGGATAAAAGAGGGAGACAATAAATTTGTAACAAGGTGATTTGTTATTACATCCTGAATAAAATAGGACAATACAGACAACACTAATATAATACACATATGTGTATTATATGTGCAAACAAAGACATTTTTCCTTCTTGAAATTTATGGCTTTGTGTCTGTCACTGTCATGCATGTTAGCTCAACTGTGCTGTGCTGTGGGCATTGGGAACTATATTCTGTAGTTGTTTATCATAAAAAATCCTTGGCTGCTGTGTACGTAGTACTAATATGAAGGCGCTTCCAGGCCAATACTTTACACAACGGTTATCTGGCATATATACTACGATCAAGTTAGTGGGCGTTATTAGCCAATGAAGAGCAATCAAGAGATTCAACTTCTTTTTCTGCATTCTCTAGAAGATTCCTGTCGAATATGAATAAAAACATCAATACTTTACACAACAGGTAACTGGCATATTTACTACAAACATTTACAAGATTCTTAAAAATCACTACACTTTGATTTAGTAAAGATAACTTGTACAATATCGAGTCATTGCGAACTGTAGGTAGGTACTTGGCTTATTAATGCAACATAATTTCTTAATAATGTGTTATTAGGGGATGCATAAACATCTAAGCTTTAAATAAAATTGAAAGGTTGTCAACAGTTCACATTTTGCTAGTGATGAATGAACTGTGTTGACATGTATATCGGTAGTAATAGCACAGAACAGTGAACAGATATTATTACTACCTACTACTAATAGTAATATGTTATCACCTGTGCCTGTGGTACTACGTAGTTGTAGTAATTTATAGACTGGTGAGCTCAATGATTTCGGATTTGCGATTGTAAATAACGCCACGGATAATAAATCTATCCGGGAAAATTTTAAGTAGATTCAAATAAACTTAAAAAAAAAAGTTAATGGGGAGATGGTACTGCTACTGACACATGTTAGGTAGATTATGTAGGTACCATTAGATTATTTGGCATTTTATCTTTACCCAATAGAAAATAAGCACTACGTTTAATTTTTACCGTAGTGCTTATATTCTCTCTCTCTCTCTGTTCCGTCCATGCTTGGAGTACTCCATCCATGGTACATTATTATCATGGTGTACTCTAAGATCAAGCAGGGGTGTTAGACGTACCAGGTTCCTGGTACACATACTAGGTTTTAGTGTCACGTACCATGTACCAGGTCTATTCGGACCTGGTATGCAAAAATACCAGGATTAGCCGTTTACCGGCTAATAAAAATTACACCGACAAATGATGCCTCTAAATCAAATGATTGTACAACACTGACAAAAAATTGCAATCAGTTGTTAATGTCAGATGCTTGCCAGTAATGTCATATCACTGTACGGTTGATAAAATCCGTTAAACCTGGTAAAACTGCTTGTTTAGTCTACTATCTCATGCGCCATCTTCATTTTTTTATTTTCCACGTTTCTAAACAACAATAAAATTAATAAATTACTTGACAGTGGCAGAATTTTTATAACCTTATGCGAGTAAAACCGCGCGGGTTAGCAAGTTTCGTGTATTAATACATATATAGGGTGTAAGAAGAAGACTGCCAAAAACGCAAGGAGGTGGTACAGAATCCCAAAACACAACCAACCGAAAAAAAGTTATTGCAGGAGAAAATAAGATTTTTGTTTATTTTAGCACCCAACAATGTATTAGTCGTGTGAAGTGACCACGCGATTGGGTTTTAGATAAGCGGTGCGCGGTGCGGGGCGTTGCCAGATGACCTGGCGAGATCATCTGTTCGTGCTGTACATTGCTGTTTTTTTATGTTATTTAAATAAGATAATTAGATAGATGTGGTCTTACCATGTTGTCCTATTTATGGGTACCTATGTAACCAGAAGAAGAAAAAAACTGAGATAAGTTAACATTCTTTTTGCGTTTTTTTTCGTTAAATATTTTTAGAATCATGGTCTGATTGCACTTCCTACCCCCCTCCCGTTTTCGGTAGTACTTAGTATTTTTACACCCTGTATGTATATTAAAGAAAGTTACTTCGACGTTCGTTATTTGATCAAACCAGAAACATTTTGTACAAAACAGTGTTAGTAAACGGCAGCGCCGGGAATACCAGCTTTTAGCTAGCTCGGTACAAGGATTTCCGAGTGGCCATCTAACATCCCTGAGATCAAGTCATTATTCTGAGCCCGGCGCTCGGCGGCGTACCAGACCAGAGACCAAAGATTTCTATAGTCAAAGCCAGAGACAGCAGGATAGTTATGTTCCTTGAGAGAAGAGACCTTGGTTTGGTACTTTGGTAGAGTGGTAGCCAAGCCAGCCAGCCACTAACCAGCCAGCCAGAAAGTAAACTAAACTTAATAATAAAAGTAAAGTTTTTCGAAATTCATGGAATTGATGATGGATACGTACAAAACATGTTCTTTGAAGTTTTATGCTGAATGTTTTACTTACCTACTTCAAACACCACGTGAACTAAGCAGATTACCTTACCTACGCCATGGAGTCGAGGTGAATTCAAGCTCTACAGGTACATAACCTATTCCCTACTTTGGAATAACTATACGTTCCCTTCCATTAATTCCTCGTTAAAAATGGGCGAGACTGTAGTGGACTACTATGAAGTACTACAGTGTGACAAAACAGCCACTACCAGTGAGTTAAAAAAAAACTATCAATGTCTTCTGTTGTCTACACACCCGGACAAAAGTGATGGAACTGATGAGAAATTTATTTTAATTCAGAAAGCTTGGTCTATCTTGAAGGAACCAGAAAGTCGCAAGCAGTATGATGCGATTCTTACATGCCATGAGCACAGTGAGATTCTATTGTATGATACTGTATTGCTATCAGACATGACATTTGTGGAAGATGGAGAGTTTTATACATACAGTTGTAGGTGTGGAGGGACATATTTGCTAGAAAAAAGTGAACCTATGCTAAATATTGTTTACATAGGTTGTGATGAATGTTCTTTCTCTATACAAGTCAAAAGATAGATAGTAATAATTATAGTGCTCACGGCGGATCTTGGCCATCGTGAAATTAGCCGTTTCGATGCGCAATGGAGGTTTTTTAAACTAAATTATTGTACTGATTATTTATTTATCTATTATCTACTAGTTTATTTAAGTTGTAATTATGTAAATAATGTTTAGTTTATTACTATAAGAGTTAATTATGCTGATTCAGTCAGTGATTCAGTGACAATAGCTCAAATCACCCAATACATCATCATTATACTTGGTGGTGGACTCTTTCACAAGGGTCTATCTTGGGGAGTCCCAGCACAATACCAGCTGCTTGTTTTTTGTTGCTGTGGTTGTAGACATATTTTCATGATAGACCAGTTGATATTATGCCTCCAAGCTATGGTGTGCAAGCATCACTTTGTTTATGTTTGGAGAGCACTGTAGCATGTGAAATTACTGGGTGATGGAGGGTTAATAATTATGTCTCATAGTGACGAGTGCTGTATGTACAGTGCCTTGGGTGACACTAACTGTTATGATCAGATATAGTGCTTAGCATCAGGCAGAGATTTAGACTGTCTCGTCACTATATTGTTAATATTAGCAAGTTTTAAAAAGTCAATTGCTTTTTAAACTATTAATTATTTTAGTTTTATTAATAGTGTAAGTAGGTCTTACATTTGTCTTGTTAGCATAGCAAGCACATAAGAAACAAAGGTAAATTTTTAATAATACAATTTATTATGGCCTAGCACATAAATAAATACATAGTTGACAGGATAAAATTAACAATAATTATGTTCAATCATAATAATGTATTATTACAGGTTGTCTACAGTAATATTTGTACAGTTTTAATACATAAAATCCAGTTTTGGAAATAGAAATAGCAAGTAGGTAAGACTTACATTTCAATAAATTTTTCATGTTTATTTAAATATTTTTATTTTTATTATTTCTAGAAGATCTAAGCTATCACATAATGCAAATAAAAATTTTGTAATAATTCTCTTTACAAATACTTCATTGGCAAGATACTAAAACAAAAGATAAAATAGGTACATCTGTAAATTCTTCATAATCTATAGAGAGTGAAGGTATAGAGAGATAATAAACATAGTGCGAAATATATGGAAATCTAAGCAATTTGCCAAATCTGCTCCAATAGCAAACTGGCCTACAGTGCAACAAAGGTTATATATAAAAATATAAGTGCGGGTCAGCCACTGCATAAACTGTGTTAACTCTTAAATTATATTTGCCAAACACTGTAGCCCAGAAGATATTTTGCTGGTCACACTCATTATAATCCATGTTGCACTGTATTCTTCACCACCTCATGCAATGCTCTTCAAACATGGCAGGGTAGCAAACATTTCTCACTTAATAGAAAATTACTCAGACGCTCATTGAGATTACAGTAAGTATATTAAATTACCGATTGTGTTCTTTAATAACACAAAAAAATATTATGGCATACACAAAATATATACACATTGTGCGCACTTTTGTACTTTAAATAAGATTCACTAATGTGATTGAAGTCCAAATAAGGCAGTTGATACCTACACACTCTGCAAGCACATGTTTGAAAACAACCGTCTAACTTAATTCACCACAGTCTAACTTTATTGACACATCTGTCCATAAAGTTTTTCTTTCTCTTGGTCTGCGTGGCAGCGTCTAAAGGTGTGGGCAGGGAGAGCTGGGTGTGCATTTCATCCGCTTCTAACAAGCCTTCACAGCTGCGGCACCTTCGTGAATCTGTCTCTAACTCGTTGGAGGCCAAGTGATCACTACTTTCAGACAGTCTTTCTGGAAGACTGTAAAGTGATTTCTCGGGAGATGCTGATTTGGAAGTACTGGTACTACTACTGCTGGTTAATTGTTCGCAGCTCTGTGAAGTTGCTGCGAGTCGGCTGCGAGATGATTGGCGGTGGCGTCGTGGTCTGTAAGTGGAATGAAGGTAGTTAGCTTTTGTAGATAGAGTTCCAGTAGAAGTCTTTTGTAGTTCATTGCGTTATTGCATTGCGTTAGGTATAGCATTGCGTACCAGGATGCTGCCTGCAGATTTAAACATTGCGGGTTCGATTCCCGCGTTGGGACAAATATTTGTTCCAGGTCAAGTAGTGTTGTGTGTTACCTTTCCATTTCCTACCATGATAGGGTTTTAGGCTCTTCGTTTCTGCTACCCAAACACGGAATCTACAGGATAGAACTACGTGTGTCTGTAGGATGATTGTTATTATTCTTCGCAATGATTGACCAACAAACAAAGAATTAGGGCTTCTTTTTTAATATGTTTCCCAACGGTACCTATTTCTATTAAAAATCGTGAAAAAGCTTACCTAACAGGCGGCAGTGTGTGTAAGGATCCTAGTCAATCGGCCTTATCGCTTCCCCGGCTCTCGCAAGAAGCCATGCGTTGATAGCTAGGCGGCCCTCGCCCTATGGCTGCCGTGCCGGGGGTCTGGACGTCGCGTCCTCTTAGAGGACCTTCCAACCGATTTGCCAAGTTTGATTTGCCACGGAGAAAACTGAAAGTGATAAAATTCAAGCTTGACAAACAGAATTAGCCAATCACTCGATTGTTCCGTTGACAGACATTTGAATTTTAAAGGGCTTGTTCGGTCTACTTACCTCAGGTAGGTAGACTGAACTAGTATACAGTGATGTCGATTCTGCTGTAACATTTTCCAAACTAAACTAACTAAAATTGTTGCCGTTCTTTTCTAATTGATTAAAATACAAAGGACCGCGATAATTTAGGTTAGATATGTAAGTTTAGAAAATGCTACAACAAAAGCGACACCAGTGCCTCAAAGTTTCTCAGACCTAATTTAGTTAATGAGATAGATTATCTCTTAATGCATCTCTAAGTTAAAACTGACTTCATGCAATAGTCTTTGTAGCTCTTTCTAGCTCATAAAAGGCCTGCAGCACCTCTAAGATCAGTTTCATAATGTCGCATTTTAAGAATAACTGTTAGGTAGGTAAAACCTATTTATTTACCTTTCCAATTTCTCAACGCATGCGTCCTGGTAGTCGTGAATCCACCGGACACTATTGAAGTGGCAAACCGCTCTCATGTCTTCAGGAAGATCCTCTGCTTTAGGCCATTCGAAATTGTCGATAATTGGTACAATATTGCACTGTGATTGCAAAGCTCCAACTATCTCCTAAAACACAAAATAAAAATTAATAATTTCTTTTTCGGATTTTAGAGAAACCAAAAAGATAGGAAACTCGAAGTTCGAAGTCGTACTTACTCGATGAACCCAGTCTTTTCGCTCTGTGTCCATCATACACCTATCCAAAGCGTTGGGTGTAAGGACTAGCAAGAAATGTTTGGCTTGTCTTATACTCTGTAATAGGTTGTTGTCAAACTTGCCCGCCTCTAGCCTTTCTACATCAATAAATACAGTGAAGCCACGCAGCTGAAGGTGTACTTTGAGTAAACTAGCCAGTTGCGAACCGTTGGATCTACGGTAACTGACGAATACATCCAAATTCTTCTCCATATTCTCTTCTCCTTTGCTAGGTAGAGAGCTTTCGTACGCTGTAAAAATACCAACATGTAAGAATATCAATATGGAAGCCTTTGATCGTCTAGCTAGCATGTTTAAAAAATAAACTATATAACATGCTGGGCCAGCATTGCTGGCTGTTATGGCTAAAAAATGTGTTGCGTATAATTAGGCTGCATTGTACGATAGTTTTTATTAGTTATAAGACTAATAAGACCTAAGTAGGTAAATAAGTATTTATTAAAAAATGTTCTTACCTCTGATTGCATTTAAAATCCGTAGCCTGTGAATGCTATTTCCTATTCGGCATTCGTTTTCTAGCTGTTCGTCGCTAAGACCCCGTATTGATTCCTTGTCGACGCCAGCATTCAACATGGAATAAGTATAGATTGTGTATTCAGGACCAATTGTCTGGAGGAAATCATTTAGGCTGCCAGTGTCCCGTGACGTGTAATCAGCCATTTTCTTTAGCAGGTGAAGTTCTCTCGTGAATCTGTAACAAAAAATTAGTTATTTTCTGTATTACGTAGGTATAGGTCAAGTCTGTCGTTAGTTAGCGTTATTTTTCATAATTCAATACCTTTTCCTTTTGATTCCATTTTGTAGACCAATGTCTTCTTTGAGATTATCTTCCGTGATTTGTAAGAGCAGATCTCCATCGACTCTACTTTCGTAGAAGTTAGTTGCATATTCAGAGAAACCTATTTGTTTTACCCATTCTCGGACATCCTCGATGGACCACAGAGGAACTTGTTGCGATAGCTTATGAGGTACTTCTTCGCCGATATGTCGCAAAGCCTGTGCAGCGTATTTTGATGCCACAGCATTTGGACAACTCGCCACTTTTTTCAAAGATTCTATAGCTCCAATCTCTCTGAATATTTCTGTATTTCCTTGCTGTTTTTTTATTCCTGCTTCCATACAGAAATGGAAAGCGGCCAAGTTTCTAGCTTCCTCTCTTTTAGAGCTCAGTACTGGCACGAGACGTTTCAGCCAATTTTTGCTTTGCCCATGTGCATGCGCGAGATTCGATTTAGCGAATTCAGACGGATTGTGTGAAGTTACAAAAGGTTCAACTAAATCTAAAGTTCCTGATTTGAGTACGGCTGCTTCTATTTCTTTGTTTGCTACTAAAACTGCTATGGCTAAACAAGCATAGTATTTAATATTGTCGTCGTTGTGAAAAGCAAGCGGGAATAACCACATTGGAACTTTCCTTTTTATCATGGCCTCTTGATTTTCAGCTCCTCCGTAAAGCGATAGGTTAGCTAGCGCTGTTGCACAATGCCTCAAGGTTTCCACGTCGTTCTTTCTGCATTCAAACAAAACAGCGTCTAAACCTCCCAATTTGATGACATCACCACATGTGCTTTCACTATGCTTGAATAGGTGCTCTAAAATTCCCGTGCCGATTCTTGAATGGTCTACTGAGTTCGCATGCCTAGTACATACGCAAGCTACGTTTACAACTTTTTCGAGGCCGTTTTCTACAACATGTGCTCTGTTTTCGGTAGTGAGGCACTGTTCTAGAAGTTTCGCTGAAGAAGATTGTAGTTTTGGGTTACTCGATTCCAAACAATTTGCCATTAAAATGTCTAGACCACCCGATTCTCGCAGAGTGTTGCATAATGAATATCCGAGTTCATGACCAAACGTGGGCACCGCCCATGCTCTTCTTAGCATTTCGTTCAATTTGTTGAAATGTACTGACGCATTTTTCTTGTCCATTTGGTTGTTTTTGATGGCAGTAATGAAGGCGTTCATTCGATATGAATATTTTTGAATCGCCATTTCAACATCTTTTTGATTTGAGTTTGCATTTAGTTTGTCCAAGTCTTCAAATGTTAAGTTAGTAAGGTCTTCATCACCAGGTTTGATTGTACCATTTAATAATTGACTCATCTGAAAAAACAGCATTTTTAATTAGAGATAGGCTTAAAATACGCTAGAGGCATAAGATAGGCATAAATAAGATTAGAATTAAAATAAGCACTTTTGTCTTCGTGTGTTGATATGAGGACTAATGTTCTATGTTTATTGTAGTTGTTAAACAATAAATAATACGTAAATGATTAAGTATATTTTAGCTTTTTGTTTCTTGCGCTGGCTGGTTTTCTCTGAGTTTATTTTATAATTTTTTTGCTATATCATATCAAATGCCATAATGTATTAGCTTTGCTTTTTATTAGGTATTCATATTTTTTACCCTCTAAAGCTATTTAGGTTTAGGTACCATGTATTCTACTCTCCGTGCTCTTAGGTAAGTATACCATAGATTTCAAAGATTATGCAGTTGTTCAAATAAGTGCGAAGAGAGTTGGTATCTTGAAAGTTACATTAAAAAATCAATTACGAAGTTTAAAAAAACAAAACAATAGACTGATCATCGAGCTAAGTACATGTTGATAAACAATTATTTACTAAATCACTTTTCCGCAGCACTAAAATCCAATCCAAAGTAAACTGTAAAATGCAATTAAAACGTAAAATCATCGAAGACATCCTTCCTTTTGGTAAAACCACTGCGTACTCTACTCAAATGTCTACCTACACTATTAATATTCTGACACTAATAAGTAATATCTCTATTTCTACTTTGTGCGTAGGGTTAACGATTAGAAAACTGACCTGTGAAGAGAGGAGTGTAGATTTTGTGGAATGGTTTTTGCTGGAGATGGTCATATTCGAGTGAGCAACACTGGAGTGTTCCTTGTGACTGAACATCCCGCTTGACGTGACTGTTTGTCGCGCCTGGGCCGATGCCATCGCCTTTTTCTCTGCGCTAAATGCTTCTGTCTGCAGGCGTGAACTCGATGAAGTCATGTTATTAGCTTCCTGTGCTGTAACTTCTCCCGCCTTGAGTGATCGTTGCTCCTAAAACGCACAAATTTTCCAGTCATAAATCTTCTGAATTAGCAATCATCAATCACTAGCAAGCACTACACTTTATTATCCGTCTTTTGTTTTAAGATTTCCAGTAGGTTTATTATTCGACCTCAGATATAACCCTCGTTATCACTAAAATCACTTTATTATTTTAGCATATTAGCGTAACATCGGTTTAACATGATTCACTAAGTAAATATTAGATAGTTACGCCAATGTTTAAATGTAATTTCGGCCTCGAGCGTCTTTTAGAAGACATGGTTGTTCGTTCGGAAGACGCGACACGATTGTCCCGGAATAAAAGTCACTTTTATATTGGACAACAGTCGACCGTCACTGCCCGGATTACACATGCTTAGCGTTTCTATTGGATATAGGCCAATCGAGGGAAACTAGTGGGTTTTCTAATGATTTATTTTAAGTTTGTGTACAGACGTCACGTCCTGAAGGTCGCTGGCGATTTTCTCTAAGAATTGAACTCTCACCGAAGGATTCTGAGTTTGCGGAGGAAAGCGCGACAGGACGCTACGGTGCACCGGCCACGGGGCCGAACCCCCTCCCTCGGACATTCCGGCTCTATTTTAAAACAGACTATTCGTGTACTGGTCTGGTACGCGCACGCGCAATAATTGACTTCCGCGTGTGCTCGCGCGCGCGGCGGTCAGGCGCTGACTGAGATGCGTAGAACGGTTACTGTGCGATAAGCAGCTCTAGATAAATGAGCTCACCGCTCCAGGCGATCCTCCGCGACGCAGTATCCTGCCAGTCCACGCGACAAAGCGTGCTGCCATTGTATGTTCACTGAACTGTGTCAAAATAGTGTTATACCCCGCATTGCGACCATGGGAATGCGAGTATGTTATCAGGCCAAGAAATCCAACTACACTGCGCGCTCCGTAGTTGAATACGAGGCGCCTGAAGATATTGATCGGTCGTTTTCACGCGAGGTCGCGTCCTTCGGCTCGCCTTTCAGACTACATCGGCATCGGTCGCGTCGCGGCGCCCGTCAGTGTCGAAAGAGCGACATTTAATACGAAAAATGAAGCTATAATCAATTAGGTAGGTACCTACACGTTAGTAATTTCATACGTTTTTATATAATTATGGGTAATTTAGGATTTATGTTATTAGTATTCGTACTACTCAGTCAGTTGTTAAGTGTTCACTACGCAAAGTTGTTATTATATCGATAATAAGTAAGTATAATATATAAGTTTTAAGAGTAGTAGAGTTCTCTATGATAGAGCTCGTCCGGGGAAGGACGGTAGTCCTCGTGGTGGTAACCATACCTATTTCTGCCGCCAAGCAGTAATGCTCACGTTGCTGTGTTCCGGTGTGAAGAGTATGGTTTCCGGTGAAATTACTGTCACATGAGGCTTTTGATCTTAGCCTCAATGTGGCAACCCGCGAGTGATACCTCTGATATTGCAAGCGTCCATAGGCTCCGGTAACCGCTTACCATCTTGTGGGCCGTATGCTTGGTTGTCACTTCAGTTGTATAAAAAAAAAAAGTATACTTGTTGTGTATGTGCTCGACTCACCTGAAGGTATGCTGCATTTTGCTCCGCCGTAAGACCTTCCGCTTGCAGCAACCGGTGAGATGCGCCAGCTGCGCTGCGCTCGGCATATTGCAAGTCTCCGTGTTGTAACCGACGCATCCTTGCACTATTCGCTGCCGATCTCGATGCACTATACCCATCGGCCACTACACGGGTGGAACTAGCTGAAGTCACTCGCGCTGCACTGTATTTTAACTCATTCGCCGCATTGGAACCTACAACGGCATTACTACCACTAAGCAACGAGGGCTTGTCACTTATAGGCGGAGGTGTATCGGACTCTGGGAAGGTCACTAGGGGCCCGTCTCCCTGTAATTCACTCATATCACTCATGTCTCCCATGTCACCCATATCACTGAGGTCCCGAATATCGGGCAAATGTCTGTCTCCCATGTCATCTTGATCCACTATGTTTTCCATTGAACTTCTCAATCTAGAAATAAACAAAACACTTCTTAACTGAGATAATAAAAATTAAAACATTAATGGGATATTTTTAAAACGTATAATTAAATTTAGCATGTAACGCTCGTAAGGGTTACGGAAAACCGTACTGTTGCTATTGTTTGTCGGCGTGGTACTGCAAACAGTCGGAGAAACAGCGGGTGGGAGTTGGCCGGGAGCCAAGGTTGTTCAGGTGTGTTAGCTAGCTCCTATCGTTTCTTGGCTAATGGGAAAAAAGCGTTCAGGATTTAAAAACCGTGTTATCGTAACATTATTCATACGCGTGTCACTACGTGAGTATGTCCATTGAATGCCCCGTGGTGCAGGGAAGAGCACTAGCGCGAGGCATATCACCTATTGGATGGACTGACCAAATAAAGTCTGCTGCATCAGTGCACTGATTGTGAAGCAATCCACAGGGGGCTCCCTTTCTAAAGTAACGACCACAACCGCTCTCTCAAGAATGTAAAGATTGGAGGAGAATCATAATGCCCCAAACAAATGGCAGATCATGCGATATTCGGTTACTAGATTCTGATGTATTTGATCTTGTGCAATGAAAATGCCATGAATTAAGTAACACACTCACCTCTGTCCAAAGTTCTTAGCGGCCGTGTTACTGAGGTTCTTCATTTCGGAAATGGAGCTTTGTAGCTCTGTTAAGTCAGACTTTATGGAGCTGGCCTTCATTTCAGAAGTAGCCATGTGTTGTAGACGCTGGGATGAGTTATGTATTCTCTGGCTCGAAGCAGCGCTGCTTGATGTCGTGCTGGAAACCATCTGCAATAGAGTAATACACGATTAAAATATGAAATAATTCTTCAATTCCAAGAAGTGTTGCAAGTAATCAACATAATTAAAATTTTACCTTTACTTTAAGCGTTAGTTGTTGTAGTTATAGAATATTTTAAAGGGCAATATTTCGTATCGAGTCGTGCACATTCGTTACCTAGACTAGAACTGTTGAAGAGTTCAGTGCCAATGCTACAGAAGCTTGTAGCAGGCGTCACGTCTTGGCGCACCTCGCATACGAAGTAAATAAAGCCAGGGTTATACAAAATAGAATTACGAAAATATCAGGGCTCGTGTATATTTAGCATGTTAACAAGTACTAAAATTCCGATATTGACAGCTAATCGTTTTTATGAGATTGAAAATGTGGGTATGATTGTTATATATTATTTTATATGTGAGTTTAAAACATTATGAAAAATACATTTGCAGCAGACCTGGAAAGTATTTCTACTAAATTAATAAATGACAGAAACGTAATTTAAAACTTTTCATATTTCACTTTATTTCATGATTTTCTGAATTCTAAACTTTTCAAGTTCACATTTCTGTAAATATATAAAGTAACAAATTCTCAATCTTTAAAGAACGCAGACGTTATAATAATAAAAAAATCTTCGATTAAAGATGTTTTTAATGCAAATTGGCAAGAACTCAGATGCTCAATGCTGCACTTATGCTGAACATTACATGAATATATCAAAAATAAATTAATAAAAAACCGATTATGACATTATTATAGCAGTAAGACATTTAGGCTGCGTTTCCACCAGAGATGTGCGAGCATGTGTAGCGAGGAATATGTTTGGTAAGAACCAATAGAATTACTTCATTTACCTAGCCTCGCTCTGCTTAGCTATAGTGGAAACGGCTCCACAGAGCGAGGTTTTGTACATGCAAACAAAAAAAAAACGTGTGCTACGAATGCGTTGTGAGGAATGTGTTGCGATGGATGTGTACGAGGGCTGTGTGCTAGGGATGTGTGCAAGGAATGTTTCACCCTGTGCACATCAGAAACGAGCCCGCTACATATCCTCGCACCGCTCATCCGCGCACCGTTTCACAGCCTCGCTACACACCCTCGCACCGCTTATCCGAACCACCGTTTCACAGCCTCGCTACACATCCTCGCACCGCTTATCCGAACACCGTTTCACAGCATCGCTACACATCCTCGCACCGCTCATCTGCGCACTGTTTCACACCGTTGCTACACATCCTCGCACCGCTCAGCTGCCTCGCACATCTCTGGTGGAAACGCAGCCATAAACAACTTGTCAAATTATTTTGGCATTTGTTATTGTGACTGAGAAGAGCCAAGTGATTTACCTACAGTGACTCACATCGATGTGTGGGCGTTCAAATGCAACAAATTATGGCCTTGAACCTCACGGTTACTTGATGAGGTTTTAAGAATACCCTTTACGATTTCTGTTCGTATCTTTTGCGTGGGTGACCCAGTTTTGAATAGGTAGGTAGGTACCTACTTACTTAGTATTTACAACACAATTCTGATCTTTGTTCATGGAATGGAATAGTTACTGTAGGCGCATATTCCTTATAAATATTAGGAAAATATAAGTAAATAGTAAGTCTGTATGAGTATCGTCATGACCTATCGATTTTTAAAGCCGGGACTGACAGCTTAACGTGCCCTCCGAAGAACAGAAGCGCTCAGATAAAAATGCAACTGGCGCATCACAAATCAAAATATTGACCTATATGCCTTTTACATTCAATGCGAAATTGATAACATTTTAAATAAAATAAAACTTCAAAATACAGCAATCCGCCATAAAAGGTTGAACACCAACGACTGTCACTCAGTGACTTGGACGCGTTTTGACGTAAATTTTAAAATTCAAATTTAAATCGCGTTTTTTTTACAACTAAACCATTGATTTCTGGAAAATTATGTAATTTTTTGCATAAAATCGATACAGTTTTTCAAAATCAGTCATCATGCCTATTGGTGTAAATTCACCTAGCTTAAAAGACGTTTCAAAGTGATCCTTGTGATTTTCTTGAATAAAACTCTCATTATACTTTGACTTGGACAAAATTAAGACTGTGCTATGGTTCTAATCTAACTGAGGGCTTCTGATATCACGGCGTTCTTATTTATTGTCGTATGCATTAGGTAGGTGTGCCATATTGGCGTTACGCCAATAGTTTCGTTAGTTTGCATTGCTGGATATTCAATTAGGAACGTCTGCTGAGATTATTAGAAAATAGCTATTAAAAAATAATAATAGTAAAATATAAATAATAGAAATAGTTCAATTATATTATTAACTAGCTAAACCGCGCGGTTACACTCGCGTTATATTACTATATTTTCTCACCGTTCAAACCTTCTCTGGACTTCTACAAATATTTTAAGACATAACCAAAAAATCGGTCCAGCCGTTGTTGTCGAGTTTTAGCAAGCCTAACGCTAGGTTAGGTAGGTTTGTTTTAATCTACTACCATTTTTAATTAAGACACTTATTTCGAAAATTCCTCTTTCCTAATAGTTGGCAGCACATTTTTAAAGTCCAAAGAGTTTTGAATCTCGATATACATGTAGGTAGGTGTACTTGATTCTGCTTTTAAATAATAATCCATTACGACGCCGACGACCTCGTTGTTAGCGCTCCGACAACAATAGCTCTACGTTTATTTGCCCGTACTAGAGTAGAATTTGCGTTGAAAGCTATTTACTTTTCCGGTAGTAGTTCGTGTTGGGTGAATTTAAAATAATCACGGGCATTTTATGATCCGAGGTCGGTGCCGAAATAACTGCTATCTATATTTATACCCGACCGGTGCTTTATATTACGGATATCGGACTAATGAACGCGATATAAAATACGCATAAACGTATTGGTTTCGGTTAATCAAAGATCACTTCTTGCGTTGTTTGTGAAAGTTATATAAAATGTTTGGTGACGCGATGTTTTCTAATCGTAAGCAAAACATCTCTCTAATAGGCCCGTATTCTTATTCTTTTAATTTGTTGCGTCTGTGGCAGGCCCGTATTCAAGAACCATACTTGAATGTGTGTGAATCGTGACTCAAACATCGATTTGACGTAAGTATTCTATAAAGAACTGTCAAAAATCTATGCTTGAGTATCGTTCTATATTGAGTAGTTTTAAGCTTGAGTTTTGAATACGGACCATAGAGCTCCCTACTTACCCGTAGATGTTCAGAAAGTCTAAAGTGCACAATGTGCACCCGATAGAGGATTAAAAAGAGATCTTTGCCAGACAGAAGCTTATTTTAGTCCGTCCAATGAAGAATGGGACTAATATCGAACATAAGAAGGATGAAAACGATCGCTGTCGTCCCAGCTAATTTAAGTAACACCAAAGTTCAACCACACGCCGCTAATGGCCTGCGTGCTCCTTTGAGTATGCGTAGTAAATGAAATTTGCATCAGGAAAATTTCGCGAAACTTATTATTATACTCGTATGACGCTATTGAGTATGACAATTTTATGTGCTCATTTTTATCAGTTTAAATGATACATAAAGCACAAGAAACGATTTCAGTAAACAATGCACAACTTTTTGGTTGGTCTTTTTAACTTACGAAAGTACAAGTTTAGCTTATTGTGATTACCTGTTGTGAAGAAGAACTGGTGACCTGCGTGTTCAGAGACTGATTCTGGCGGGACACCATGCTGCTTTTTTTCAAATTCTCCATGACGGACGCTAAGTTGTTAGCACTTCCGTTGTGCTTCAAACTGCTGTTCCCATCTAAGGAAAACTCTGGTATCTATAACAAATAAAAAAAAATTAAAGATAGAGAATTAATATTGAAAAGAAAGAAAGAAAGAAAGAAAACATTTTTATTGACCCCCAAGATCATACTTAAAAAAACATACCAATACATAAAAAATATAGATAGATATAGATAGTACATATAGGTATATATTATAATGAAAATTAAAATAAAATATTATATTGAATTCGAAAGGAATAGTGGGACGTCGCAAAGGCAAGTACAAGTAAAAAGCCGTTGAGCCTTTTTACGGTTACCGTTACATATTTGAACGCTTGTAATACCACAGACTTGACACTCGTGTGTTACTACTCTGAGCTGTAGATAAAAATCTCATGTGCCTGGAATTACCCCGGTAACAACACAATGCATGCATTGCATGCTTTACTGCCGGATTTGATGGCAGCAATTAGCGTGAGAAGATTTGTTAAGTAAACTTTTACTACCTAGGTTTCGGCGAACATAAATTTACCAGTTGGCTATTAAGGCATATGAAAAAATCTCATTACCATAAGTTTGAGTAATATTATGAGACCATGTTATTTAATTAATGATCACTCATAGCTTTATTGCTGTACTGGGAATCTGATTTGAAATAAGCACAAGGACAATTTGCAATGAACCCGTTGAGTAAGGTCAAAGGAAGCATATACAATAATGTATGATCGACTGATGAGTCAACGGAGAGTCCGGTAACAGTGTACCACTATCAATCACGTACTCTGTTCACGCTGAGTGTAGAACGCGAAGAGACGTCGCCCGCATATTGATAGGCCCGCCTACGTAACATCCGCGGCCAACACTGTTTGGATACGCCAACGTATGCCCAATGTGACAGTCATATGTGGTTAACAATAGATCTGTGATCCGAGAGACTCTCGATTTATTCTTGTAATCACATTAAATATAAATCTATATAATATTGTAGATGTGTTAGTAGTTGTATAGAAAGTATACGAATACAAATAAGTACCTAGATATTTAAGGTCCAAATGGTAAGTGTCTAATCATTATGTAAGCAAAGAAGTCATCACCATTTATAATTTGTGTCATAACTTTACAATTGCACAATCTGCAGATTTAATAATGATAGCGTGTCTGTTAATTGGATGCGTGACATTACGATGATTAATCTATTATCAACAGCGTAACGAGAGATCGTGTCTGATGACGCGAGTTGACGCGCTGAAGCTGATGTCATGGCCACGCCGACTCGTAGCGTCATCATAGCATTATAATTTAGCTAGAACTTTTTATTACAAATTTTGAGATTTTGAGACTAAAATTCCTCAATCTTTGAATATTATGTCTAATAATAGAAATGTACACCCATACATATCTCCATAATGTTTAATTCAAACTTTCGTTCTTGAACCGATATTATATGCTATACGAGATCGATTATATTGAAGTGCTATCAAAATTTCACGCGTAACTCTTGTGAATAGTTTAAAACTTTAACTTAACTGGCTGATGACCTTACGAACCCGAACACTGTAACAAATTATTGGTAGCATTCCACACTGCATATAACTCCACCTCAAAATAACACTACTAACCTGTTTATTTGTATAAACTTTCGCTTCATTGATAAGCGTGTAACCCTTAGATCAAACGATGACTAATGCCGATGCAAAAACTACGACCGGTAACAGGGTCAGCTGTGGTTCATTTACATGACTCATCTTTCGTAGAAATGTCGTCACAGTTCCAGAGATCGCTTTAAGTGAGGTATCAGAGCAATTGCGTCACTGGTTTCGAGTGTCACGATTGCGTCACGGGATTTACTAAATATTGTAAGAACTGATTATTTTATATCAACAATAACAGTTTGTTGGTCTGTGTGTAGATTTCCGTAGGAAATATTATTTTTATACAGACAACGGCAAATTCCAACGGTTGATTTTTTAGTACGGTGGTATTTAATGTTTTTAAACTCTTGCTTTTCTTCTTTGGTGTCGACAAAAAGGGTGGCTTAATTTCCTAAAACCAAGATTGTCTTCTAAACCTACCAATCGTGTTTTTTTTCATAGGTGGTATTATTATTTTGTCGCTGTGATCGATCAAGCAAGGCTGACTACTTAGTTCCTTGTACGATCTACGGAACCCTAAAAACTGACGTTTGTTCATTGATAACTTTAGATAAGATTACTTTTGAGTGCTTATTTCCTTGTGGTATTGAAATAATAAGAATTTCAAGCACGTCGGCACTTGTGGATTTTCTAGCTCACTCGTATGAATGTGGAATCAATAATGTTTACAGTTTAGAGTCTATTAAACTTGTAGGTAATTTAACAATTCAGTAATAAAATTGCTATGTGCAATTCAATAGGTTTTCTAACTAAACTGATAGGTTTTGCAATTCTTAACGCAATAAATTTACATCCAGACGTATTGTGCCCACTCACCTGAACTACAGCTATCTAGGAATGCAATTTTTTTATATTTTTCCATCATACCTAGCTTTCATTGCTTAAGCACCTATTGTATACGCGTTAAGTCGTGGTAGCTAATAACATTATGAATTAAAATTATAGGTAGATTGAGATTAAATTAAATAAATGTTTTTTCCTCGCAGGAGTTTATATGTGAATTCCAAATACTATTTTTTTTTTAAATATGTGTATGTTTTACTTAAATAAATAAAATAGTCAACGTTTTCGTTATTGGAAAGTTTTCCAAAAAAAGCTTTTCCTCGGTCAGTCTTGTACGCAACAATAACTATGATGTAGAGTTGATAAGCAAACAAAGTATAAGGTACATACAGGTTATAGATAAGTTCGAATGAGAAGTAAAACAACTGCAATGCTGATTCCTCTCACGTCTTCGCAGTGAGCAGTTCTAGGTACAGCTTTCACGGCAAGGTAGTCTGCATTTTGATATTGATTACATTTTCTCCTACTTAACAAACCAATGTGATTCTTTGGTCTTATGTTATGTTTGATTGATATAATTGTCTGAAATGATATTTTTGTAATGTTCTTATTAGTATCAAATGCAACATCAACCCACAATGTATTATAATGACTTGCTGTGGTATATTCAGCTCAATGCAGTAGAATCGGGATTACATTACCAAAGGTCAGTTTTGCATTGCCGATGATAATGTACGTACCGTGATAGGCAAAATAGGTATAATGTTTTATTTATAACGTAACAGTATGTTGTAATTTGCCTTACAGTTCGTTGAAGCGAAACAGATAAACATATTAATTATTGTAACAATTTTGTACAGTATTGTAAATTAATAGAACACAATAAGTTTTGGTAATATACTATATTGAATGAGATAATAATCTCCAAATAACATAGCCCGTTCATATTTTATGAACCTAATTTGTAACATTGGTATTATCACTTCTTCTTTATCTATCTTTCCTAAATAATAATCATTGCAATAAGCTTAAACAACCATGCATGAGCTTTAAAGCAAAGCAAGGATCTAATTTATATTCAAGGTCAAATTAAAAATCATTAACTAAGATTTGGTAGAGCGTCAACAGTCTGAATTATTTTTTAAAATTCAATTTGGAACTACTTCCATAAAATTTGAATAGTGTTACCTATAGGTAAATGTACAAATATTTATAGCGTCTTGTCGATCTGTTTTAATATATCGTTAAACAGATATTGAAAGGAATTTAATGTGTTTATTATTATGTCGATATTGAGTGGAAAACTAAAACTAAGCGATAGAGTTGACTAATGTTATACTTATCATCTTTTAGTGTTGGATTTTACTTTTGATGTAATCGATTAACCAGTATTCAAGCTGCCAAACCCTTTCCGGTAAAATCCAAGTTAGATTTAGTTATCATGCACAAACGTTAAACAATAGGCTCTGCGCAACAAATTAACTGCATACCTACTCATAGCATGGATTTGTATCCGCTGATAGCCGTACGATAGTCCCAGTTTTAGCAGAATACGAGTAGATCATTGCTTTACCTTGTACTATAACATCAACACAGTTAGGTATAACTTCTAAAACATTCTCCCAGTTAAAAGCTACATAGCTACGTAACTACCGACGATTGATAAAGTTTGTTGTTATCAACTGAGAGCACTGTCGATCACATATCGTCATCACAGTCGCGTGTTTTCGATCGGGTCGCGGAGAGGACACGCGTCTCTCTGACGGCGACTACGGCGTGACTGCCGGCCGGCGAGCCGCAAATTTTAACTTGCGATCACAATAGGCTAATTAGAATGGCGAGCCGAGCGCGGTGTGGTGGGGCTCTACCCACGGACCTTTGCATCCGCCTCATGGACAACTTCGATGATATTCAAATATTAAATCTTATCAGGACATCCAGCAGTATTGACATGTTCAATCCCGGTAAATGTTATGTCAATAATTTATCGGTTAGCAACTCAAATTTCTTGATAGTTGATGTTATTATCTTGCTACTTTTACTATCACCGTTTTGTGTTAATTGATTCTCGTTTCATTAACACTGATTTAGTCTTTGTTATTTACCGGTATCTTGCTTGAGTCATGTGTTATTTTTAATTAATAATTTAATATCGTTTAAAATAGCATTGTTCTTTAGCTTAATTACTTCTCACGTTTCGTGGTACCTTCTTATTTAAAATTTATGAAAGGATCGAAACCTCTACAAATTGTAATAAGTATAATAATTTCTGAAAAGGAAGGGAGACTTGCTTCTGGCTTCGTAATATTATGTCAATGAACTCTCAATGTCAGCGGAATTCTCGTACCTTTCAACGATTCTTCGGCAACATAGGTACATAAAGTTAATTAAATATCTAGTAGGTAGGTAGTATCTGATTTCCTCGAAAAAAGATTTGAATGGTTTTGATGACAGAATAAAAAAATATTCCAACTGTGGTTGTCTCTAAGAATCGTTAAATAGAATCGATAGATCCATATAAGGACTTTATTAGGTTTCATTAGTACATATATCGTGCTTGATCCATTGAAATATTAGTAGTTCTGAGTTGATTGGTGCGATGTGGTATTTACAATATCATATCACGCCCACGTTCGACTAGTAACAAGCATGAAACTAGTTTTTGTATGGACTTAAATTATATTTACATCCATCCGTTATTATTATATTACTTTATATGCATATTATATCACTGCATAATTAGTTACAATTCTTTTGTTAAATATTTAATGATAATTTATCGAAACAGCTGCCCTTTTGAAACAAAGGCTTACTGTTCCCACTCACTCAAATATGTGTTAGTCACCAAAGTAAAGTAAGTAAAGCTTAGTAGCTAATGTAATGTAGGTACTCGATTTGCCTCGTGGTTCCATGATGAATAAAATTTAAAGTCTACGATTCTGAATAAACGTTAATTTCACACAATCTACGGCTACGACTTTTTCATAGGTACTCAAAGACGAACTACTTAATTATAAGAAATGTCTTGTCTTGGCGATACTCTCAAATTGCTGATATTTTAAGAGTAGTAGAGTTCTTTGTGATAGAGCTCGTCCGGGGAAGAACTACCACCATACCTATTTCTGCCGCCAAGCAGCAATGCTCGCATTGCTGTGTTCCGGTTCGAAGGGTATGGTTTCCGGTGAAATTACAGGCACATGAGACTTTCCATCTAACGTCTCAGGGTGGTAACACGCAAGTGATATCTATAATGTTGCACGCGTACATAGGCTACGGTAACCGCTGACCATCAAGTGGGCCGTACGCTTGGTTGCCACTTTAGTGGTATAAAAAAATTTTCCTCATTATAAATGGAGAGCCCAATATCATTAAGGGCGTGTATGACTTGTCTCATGAATCTTGGAAAAATAATTCAGTCATTTTATCTAAAGACATGCTTTGCTTACCAACTCATATTTTGGGAGTTTACAAAAATATTTTAGCCTGTTCCACATATCCCTACTGCTCTATTTCTACTGGTAGGGAAGAAAGGATTTTTTTTCCACATTTAGCTACTAGGAGGGATACAATGATATTTCACTTCCACATATTTCTACTAAGAAAAAGTACAATCAGATGGAAAATTCATTTATTGTAGGTAGTAAGGTATGTACCTTAAAAAAAAATTTTTAATGAATAAGTGACATCCGCTTAGATCGAAATGAGTAGACAATCAGATGGAAAATTCATTTATTGTACGTAGTAAGGTATGTACCTTAAAAAAAAATTTTTAATGAATAAGTGACATCCGCTTAGATCGAAATGAGTAGGTTAGGTTATGTTATGTTAGTGAAAAACTACGCGCGAGGCGAGCGAGTGTAGCGAGCGTGCCGCGGCAGCGGCCGCCGAAGCGCCAGAAATTGAATGATTACAATAAACACTTATAGAAGCACTTAAACATTTTGATTGTGAAGATACCACTTTCCTGAATTATTTTATCAGTAGAGATAAGCGGAAAAGTAGTCCCCCCTAGTAGCTAAATGTGGAAAAAAAATCCTTTCTTCCCTACCAGTAGAAATAGAGCAGTAGGGATATGTGGAACAGGCGAATATTTTGTATAAATATTAAAGTAAAAGTTTTATATCAGGAGTGTAACTTATATGACAGAAAGTTAAAAATAAGTTCGTTCGTATGCGGAGTTTATCCCGTCCGAAGGATTCTGATTCTGACATGGTCTAACGTCTATTAAAATTGATCTGTATAATACTAGTAAATTGCATCACCATCACATACATTGTTGAGTTTTCTACTATTCCTGACGTGTTATAAGGAAAAATTTAAATCATTAGTTAGGTGGACGAATCATAAACATGATGCACGAAGAAAATGTGGTTGCCTGCGGTTGCTAACGAAAAGAAACATCACCGACGATTACAACAAGTAGAACAACATAAGTACACGATTTCTTTGCTCGCTGCATTGACTCACTCAGCCTCGTATAATGTCAAACATTCGACGTATATAATGCAACTGTTTCACGGAGAGATGACTAACCGTTATGAGTGAGTAGTGTTCATTCATGAATACGCTCAGTTTACTGATTAGAGTGCACCTTATGATTTAATAACAATTAGTTGGCCAAGAGAGTTAAGTCACCAATGATAAGGTGAATTACGTTATTCCTTTTCCAAAGTTATGACAAATAGTTCTCTTTAAATTTCTCAAATTCTTAAGTGCTATTTAAATTGGGTCAATGACTGACTCCAAATGAAGTCAGTGCTGACTTTGTTTACTCGTTATATTGAAGTCAGTACTGCAACGTTTTAATGACTCCAAATCTGTTTACTTTAGGTCAGTAGCGGGTCAGCACTGACTTTGCTACTGACTCAATGTAAATCATACTTTAGAACTTTACCAAATGACCTTTTCCATTTATTTTTCAAAATTAATTGTATGAATAGTTTTTCTTAGCGATCTTTTACCAGGTATTTGTTCAACTGCCAATCGAAATCGGACGTAGAAGCTAGAATGTCTACCAACCAGTATGTCATAAAAATATAGGTTCTCTAGCTTGAGTCATGCGATGCGTAGACTTGGACAACTAGACAGTAGGTATAATACAGGTATAACAGGTATTCATTTTGCCAATAATCGTTGAAAATATTTAGTTTTTGCCGAAAAGTTTGTGCTTGCAAGATCTTCTGTTTGGAAAACTAAGAGTATCGGTCTATTCTTTTGGACCCGAAAGGGAAATAGTCAAATAGTATTCTTTTTTTTACTTTTGGAAAGGCTTTTTTCATTAATATAAAAATTGGTTAATATCTGTTTTCCTGTTATTAAAATAATATGATTACAGCTGTTTTGTGTAATAATTGATGATGTTGAACTGCTCATACGTGTAGTACACTACTAACTAAGAAAATATATTTTTAGAAGTTTCACACATTTGCAGATTTTAAGGTCGGAAAACCATTACCTATCAGAAATCAATTTAAGGTTAACATTTATGTTCAGACCTATTCGTATTCGTAGCTATAAATAAAAAATCTTATCGAAATTGAATTTAAATTTAGAGCTAATCTAATTTCATTCATATTAATTTTTCAAACTCATTTGCTGACTCACTGCTCAGTCACGCAGCGGCTTATCACACAAGACTAACCTATTTATAGATAGGTGTACATATTGTTATAGCTCATAAAATAGTAGATGTTTGTTACCTGCGCGTTGCGCGTGCGGTGATTACCTTACCACCAACTATGACTCAGACAACATCCTGTTCGACTTCGGACTTTCACGATTCATACCGTATTTCGAAAGCATTTTACTAATGTTTTATTGACCTAGACTTTAACCTTGGCTTATTTGCTCAAATATTTGCGTTATTTCGTCAATACAAAGTCAGCTCTGTGAAAGTAATAAACAAAGTTTAGATTGTATTGATGAGATAACGCAAACATTTGAGCAAATATGCCAAGTGAAGTGCCAGCATTAAATGTAACATTGACATCTTCTGGCAATGGATATGCCCAAAGCAAGATCTTTAAAACGGTGAAGGATAATCACGCGAGGAAACTGGGCCCAACAGCAACAATTCGAAAGGCGCACCAATCGCATTGAGTCTGTGATGGAGTAATGTTTATCACTCTCGCTTGAGAACAGGCCAGCGTCCCAGAATATGCAAATTATAAAAAGCTGGTTATAAGTTCGTGACCAAGGAAGATAAAATTGAAGTAAAGCGTTATCTGTAGTTTTTATGCAAAGGGCTAATATCTAATGCAATTATATGCATGATGATATTGTGTAAAGTAAATAATTATTATTTTTACACAAATATGCATCCCTTGTTATACTATTTTTTTTATGTCAGCAAGTGACAAGACAATCAAGGCGCCCACCCGATGTTAAGCACCACGCCTGACTATTACAGATGCAGTGCCACCCAAAGCTTAAAGTTTTTAAGTGTTTGCGTGGCACTGCACTGCGCTTCTTTCGTCCAGTAATTTCACTTGTTACAGTGCCCTTCAAACCTATACACAGTAATGCTTGCACACTACTGCTTGGAGGTAAAATATCTGACACTGCGGTGGTACCCACCAAGATGGACTCTTGCTGAAGAGTCCTACCACCAGGTAACCTAGTACAGATTTAAGATGTTAACCTGATAATGATAGTGTTTTGTATATTTACTTAGAGCATTGCCCGTGAATCACCGCTCGAGCGTGCGATGATGTTATAATATCACCTGAGGTATTTCACAAAAAAATATTAGGTGAAGTCATGTAGTCTTGATAGCATGCTTTGGCATTAAGTCAGTTATTCCATAATTCAGTAGGTCATTATTATTTTTAGTTTTAATCAGACACGAAAGTTATTTAGGTGCCTACCTACTTACCTGTTTTTGATGTTGAACGCTGATTTTATCAATTACTTCTGTATTCATTTTGCGTCAACTAATTTTAATATCCTGAAATATTTGCTAATATATTATATTTTAGACTACTTATACTTAAAAGTACCTTTGCCCAGCGGTGGGACACCAACGGCTTAATATACAATTCAGTAAGCTGGTATTTTTTTATTTTAGTAAAGAATATGCACAAGATGTTAATTTTTATCAAAAGTGACATGTATATCTATGGCAGGTTGATTATGCACAGCTACATAAAATCCATGTATGACTTAGGAAAATATATGATGTAAAAACCTTGCTTGTTAGCACGGTAGATTTAATGCCAAGATATGTAAGCCTAGAGGAAGACAGGTATTAGGAACTTTAGTGCAAACGGATGTGTGGACATGTGTAATATTTGTATAAACAAACATGTTAAGATAACTAAGACAGTACTAGAGATCTCAGATAAAATTCTATGAGTTAATCTAACAAAATTCGTAATTCGTATAATACAGGTATGCTAGAGTCATTGTTTCAGATTAAATTATGCCAAATCATTGCGTAATGCCAATGTATATATAGCCTAATCCTTGAACATACGGACCCAATGTAAGTTGGTGGATGGATGGATATTACATATTACATAATATACAAATACAAAATATTTATTAACTGGCGCAATAACATGGAATTAGATTACCACAGGGCTGAGCCTGACTCGCGGGAAGCCGGATTACAATTACAGATAAGCGTATAACAAAAGAGATGACACAGTAACAGGAAGAGCAAAATTATATAAAAAATAAATAAGTACCTAATTAAAAATAATAATATAAAAAACATGTTTATTAGATTTTAATACTTATGTTTAAAAAAAAATTGCATTCTATAGAAATTTGACTGTCTTCTTTTAAATTATATTCTCTAATGAGCTTTTTGTAGCCGTAATGACTCTGACAAAGTAGTCAATGACAGTTCCGAAGGCTTCTGCGACCGCCATAAAACAGTCAGTGACAATTTGATTCAAAGTAGTCAGTGACCTAGCATTTATATATTATTAAGCTACTTTAATTCACTTCATCAATAAGAATTATACCTAGGTACGTTTATTCCATGCAAATAGTTATGTTTGCGAAGTGACGCGGCCATGTACGAGTAACAATACACTATCTGCACATGTAGAAATAGTGTATAATAATACGAGTATGTTTTATACATAACCTTAGTTTACTTTGGCTTGGCAGCAATAAATGGCAGTGAGAAAACAAGCCCTTCTTATTCTATTAATAGTAAGACAGGCATGTAATGTTATGTTCTACAATTCAACTGACATGACAGATTCTTAGAGAACATACATAATTTAAGAAACTGTAGAAGGAAAGTGAGGAAGAGGGAAGCTAAGAATAAGTTACATGATCCTGATGTTAGAGTAGTTCGCTGTAATGCCGTATAAGGAGGTTGCGGTGGAGTGAGTGAAATGGTAGGAGTTACATTAATATACCAAGAAGAACCTAAGCTCCTAAGCAAATGACTGTAAAAATTATAAATCAAATTATGATCACAAAGTTTCAATGTTATCTTTCAGTTCAGAAATACGGAATTTCGGAATGTTATTCATTCGATTTATAGAGTAATCTTATCAATAGTTCCGAGTTGAAGATAAACATTGTATCCTGGTAGATATGGTTTGTTGTAAGAAAATTTATTATTTTGTAAAAACACAACAACAGTGTTACGTTATGGCATTAAAAATTGTGTTTTTGTCAACAAACTCACAATCAGTCAGTATTGATTGTGACTTGACCATACCCGCCACCGAAATGTAGAATTAAACATACCCATCTAGAAGATTTCGTTGATTTTTCTGGAGTAAGAAGGGACTCTTCCGAACGTACCTGTAACAAAAAATAAAACACTGAACTTACAAATGCGTGTAAACAAGATTGTGTCTTCCTAGAGCTAGGTTTTATAATGATGGTTGAATAAAACTCTATAAATGTGATCAAAGAGACTACGAATAGAAAACTACGAATGTAAATCGAGCATACCTACTTTTCTCTCTTGATCTTGATCCAGTGATTCAACTCATAGGTTATTCGAATTACATAACGATATAAGTTAATTCGTCCTCTGACTCATCATTTGTGAATCAGAGATTCAGAGAACTTAACTTACTTCTGTATATGATTTGGATACCTGTTTGTCGCGTTTCTTATTCTTGAATTTACATTTAAATGATAAATTACTTTTTTCATATTTGAAACTATTTGTAGGTACACCTATTTTCTTCCCTAGATATCAGAGCTTAGCTTTATGTGGAAAGACGTATTACTCTTTACATATTACTTGATGTCTCGTATAATTTCAACTGAGTTGAAACATGTTTAAAACGGATAATCTGTAATGTATTTTAGAGCTGTTTAATACTGGACGTAGGTTTTCCTTATCACCACTCGTGTCGGTTTGTATGCGGTGCCATTTTCGTAGGCATCATTATGATATTCAATTGATGTGATGTTAATGCACTCATATTATTATGTTGAATCTATTTTGGTTAAAAGTTAAATTGCACAAAATACGGATGTCACCTTTGCAATTAATTGTCATGATCAACAATTAATGGAATTAATGTATGAATGGCATTGCTGTCTCACATAATTATTAATTTTGATAAAACTATTACAATACTATCCTGCTCTAGCGATGCAAGTATTTTATATAATTTTTTTTTATTTTTTTTATTGTCTGCAATTGACAAGTCGTTCTTGACCAATCAAATGCAAGTGCCACTCAAAGCTTATTTTTTTTTAAGTTCAGCGTGGCACTGCACTGCGCTCATCACCCCGAGACATTGCTGTTAAGTCTCTTTTGCCCGATAATTTCACTTGCTACAGTGCCCTTCAAACCTAAACACAGTAATGCTTGCACACTACTGCTTGGAGGTAGAATATCTGGCACTGTGGTGGTACCCACCAAGACGGACTCTTGCTGAAGAGTTCTAAAACCTGCGATAACATACTTAGGTATTGTTCGTTTGTTTGTTGCGAGTGAACAACATGAGAACAAGCAAAACAAATAATGATGGAAGACAAATGTTTTAACTGGATGGACATCACCAAATTCATTTTTAAATATAAACTTTTACCATAGTTATTGCGTACAATCAATATCCTCTACATTCAAATTAAATATCATTCCGGAAAACTATGTAACCAAGTACCTATGTAGTAAACAGGATAACAAAAAATCCACTTATTAACTTATTTCTTACTTATGTATGTCGTGCAGCCATATTTAGTTCCTCGCCCATATTTGGGTATTATAAATAACATTATCAACCTACGCGAATGCATTTACGATTAATATTCTGATAATGTTTATAAAGAAGACATAAAAAAGCTACGTTTCTCAGAAATAACAAAAAAACATGCGTTTGTGCTTTTGAAATTTTTACAAGTTGAAATGTTTACTTAAATTTCGAATGAAATTATAGCTTGAAAACCAGCCCCCGATTGCGTAACTCGGTTTCAACCCGATTTCAATCAGCGAACTGTCAAAATGCTGTCACATTCATACAAATTACGTCAGTTTTTGATTGAAACCAAGTGAAATCGATTGCAACCGAATTACGCAATCGGGGGGCAGGAATTTAAATTACACATAATAAATACAAATTAACCACAAATACAAATGTTGACACAGTAGTGATTCACTGGTTTTTGAGTTAGTTTTCTCTGTGTTTCAGAAAGACAGTTGATTCTCCAATATGTAACCTATGAATATGGCAAAAGAACATTATGTATGTTATCTAAAAAAAAAACTATAAGTAATCTAATATTATTATCTCTGTGTAAATAACCATAAACACTATTTTAAAAGATGAATACTTACAAAAAAAAAAATTACAACACCAAAATTCACTATATTATTACCATATTCACTATATTATAAATAACAATATAACTATACCTATAGAACTATACCTATAGGTAATGAACATCGGCTTTAGAATGTCATATATTTATGACTCCTTAAAAAAAATCATGTTAGATAACATGAATGTGCCTTTAATAGCCAATGATATCAATGTATGAGCAATTTAATTCAACTTATGAGAACACGCTTAAGCCCATTGCAGCTCATAAGTGCGTTGTAAACTCAATAAGCGTCGAGACGACTGTAGGCGGCCGGAAAACTGGACTGCTGAGCGACTTCCTACTTAGAGCGGTCCGTATTCAGCGGAAACGCTATTTTTGGCGCCCACCGCCGCTTCCTCCGAGGAAAGTAAAGTGGACAGTAAGTTGCAATCGTCAAATCGAAAATTTAAACCATAATTATATCTAAATGGGGGTATAAGATCTGCACTGACGTCCCGCATTGGGATAATAATATATTGAAGAAATATTTCGCGGTTTGGTAGCATTATGCTATCAAAAATAAATCAAGACACAGAAATAACGATTCAAATAAAAAAAATATAGAATGAATTCATTGATGTAAATTAAAAAAGGCATACCTTTCTGAATGAACTTTATGTGTGTACAGACGGAAAAAAGACAAGATTTTATTTGATACATAAACTATAAGACAGCTTGCCACCATACCATATAAATATTACTTACCAACATAAACTGATAAAATTGTTGGTAATATGATAATAATCGTGATTATATTATAGTAAACGGGTATAACTTATGAGGCATAAATGAACATAAATCTTCTACGCGACCTCTATCTGACAAAATACAATACTAATGCCTGGTATATACACGAGTGTCAAGTTGAAGTGTTTTTTTAAAATTAATAGCATTAGTAAATTAGTAAAATTAGCGCACTTGAAAACCAGGCCTAAAAAGGCATAGGAAGTTTATAACTAGCAAATTTATTTTCGCTTTGACTAAATATTGACCTGACGGATGCAGCTGGATTCCAACTGTTGAAAATTACCAACTATTAAGTAATTATCACACCATTTGATCGTATGATAAACGTACCTAATACGAATAGGAAATTAAACTGTGATGTAGATGGATGTTATAATTCTCCATGACTACTTCGTGATTAGTTTTGCATTGAATGCTAAATTTATACAAAAGGGAAGGAATTATAAAATGTGCTATCAGGAAGATGAGTTTGCTTTGCTGACAGCATTCCAGTCTGCTTGCGAGCTTACGGGTAGCATTCCTTTCATTGTGTCCACGCCCTAATGGCTCGTCGGGAATGCACCGGGACACTCCATTCACCGGAACACCCAGTTATGGGATATTATGTGCTTCAACCCTGTCCATAACGACATTTTTGGTGAATGATACATCAATCTTTTCAAATACTTATTATACCATACCGTATATTCCTAAACCGAATTATGTAAAAGTCCATTGTTATTTCGTGAATATTTTTATTAAAACTGTAGGTTACCTAATAAAATATCAGTAACGCTTAAATTGAAACCGACTAAGATCAATCAATCAATACATACATATTGTGAGAAATCTTTGTCCTGATTGACTGATGACAGACAACGCACAGCCTAAACCGCTGGTCGTAGAGACTTGCAATTTTTAGGATATATCCGTTTTGGTGCGCATGGTTGTACTAAGCAGAGATATTTTTAATATTCAACCCCTAAGAAGGTGAAAAAGGGTAAAAACGTTTGTATGAAAAATCGTATTACTGGTACTTAAAAATTTTGAACTTCAATCAATTTGATATTAGTCGCTTTTCAAAACTACCCTTAAAACGGGATAAACTGTACTAAATTATTACTAACAAACTACCTCTAACACTGGGTGTAAGGTGGTGTTATAGTTTGGTGTTATAGTATGGGAACTTTTTAACGCGTCGGTGTCGGCGTTGTGCGATTAGTTTGAAACTTAATACCTACCTATGTACCTACTAAGTTAATACCAGTGGGAAAATAGTACAACTAGGAAAGTGCTACCATTTGGAAAATGGCACCAGCGGTAAAATGAAACCAGCAGGAAGATGGTACCAGTAGGAAAATGATATAGCCAGCTAGCAAGCCGGCCAGCCTGTTAGATATTAGCCATTACCAATTATGTTTATTACAAAAAAAAACTCTTATTAGGTACCTACTTACTAATGCGTACGAAGTCGAGGGCAAAATCTAGTAATCTCATAAGCAGGTATAATATTCCTATCACAGACTTATAAAGTAACTAGTGTAGACCTGCCCTGGCTTCGCACGGGTGCTATAAACCTTCCCCTTGAATCACTCTATCCATTTTTACTTACATTATTTTACCTTGTGAAAGAGAATAATTTTTTTTTTTTTTTCATTAAAAAACCGCATTAAAATCAGTTACGTAGTTTTAAAGCTCTAAGTATACATAGGAGGGACAGACAGTGGAAAGCGACTCTGTTTTATACTATGTAGGTACTGATAGTATAATCTATAGTATCTTACCTACTTATATGTACACCTGTGTTTAAAAACAAGAGTAGAATAAGCTCGAAAAGCTTTTTTACAAAAAAAAGTTGATTCTAAAATGAATAAGTGAATATTTAATCAGCTGTGTACGTGTGTGCAGTGTGCATTACCCAGTGATTGTTAGTTTGTAATGTGACAAGATACCTAGCAAGGTTGAAGCAGCAATATGAATTGTCGTGATCATGAATCTTGTCATAAAAACATTACTTTGTTCTTCGATCCCTATCTTCAATCATAATGTTTCATACAACCATGACCTATTTAAGAGGTAATCAATTATAATTTGTGTCGTAAATGGAGAAACTACACAGGCTAATGAGAAACCATAAAGTTTGTATTACGAAGCGTCTGACAAGAGCAGTATACTAATCAGTAACGACTGTAGACCGTTTATAAGTAGATGCGGCTGATTGCGGCTCTATCAAAGGCAACAACAATTAAAACGATTTAATTACTTGTCATTCAAACAACAAGGTTTACATTCATTTGTTTTCATGCATATCCAGATGCGAGAATCGCAGTACACTCTGACCTAACCAAGCAATAAAAGAATTTGGTTCTTAACAACGACGACTTTGAGTCCAATCTTAAATCGGCTCATTTGTAGGTCACAGATATTGCACAGAATGGACCTTGTGTAATAACCAGTATATCGTACGGACGCGGATGCTTTGTAAATAAAGTGAAAATTAAGAAGGCAATTTCAATAAGATACAATAACAGGATGTAATATACAAAAAACATAGTAATTTAATGGTTTCTAATTAACACTTAACTTTGTTGGTGTAGCCATGATGGTTACCAAAACGTTTCGGGCTCTACCAATAAATTAAGACAGTGTTACTTCTGTTTTATGGAAGCACACAATAGTCTAGTGATTTCTGAGAATCTCGGCAAGGCCAAAGTAAATATTTCTGAAGTAGGTCGTCAAAGTGGAACAGCATACACTTTGCATGTTACTGAATCATACCAGGTTACATTAGTTAATATCATTCACATATCAAGCATAATCAGAGTTAATTCATTATCCTGATTACAGAGATAATCATACCTATAGTCCTAACTAAAGTATGTAAGCTGTTTATAAAAAAAATCTACAAACTCTACTAAAACAGGAGAGCCAATATTTTTATACAAAAATTCTCTATTTTGTAACACCGTAGATATTTTGTTAAAAGCAGTAACTGAATTATATTTCTGCATGTTTTTGATGTTTTATTTTTACCTAAAGTTGATTCGCAGGAAACAGAACAGGTTGCTGCCCAGACTTGATACAACCTCTAACTTATAGTGTTGCAAAACAAATTATACCTAGATTTCATTTCAAACCAAAATTCAAATTTGATTGATGTGATGTTACATGGCTCTGATATCTGTTGTTTGAATTACATTTGCTGTTTTGCAATTGCTTTGATGCAGGATTTGTTTTATTATGCAAACGCTCCAAAATTTATTCTCTCACGCACTCTCAAAATCAATCACATATAGGTAGTTTTTGAGTTCGCTGCACGCTGCCTGTGTGAAATATGTCCGATTTATACCAGTGATAAAAAGAAAATATTTTTTTGTATTGCCAGCCTCTGTTTTATCCCAACTGTAATATATCTTACTAATTATACGTAGATATTGTAGTATGTATATTATAACGTTCGTTTCTGTTATTTATTAGTATAAGAATGTACTATGTTTACATAAAGTTATATTTGTTCTCATTAAATACCTACCTACTTACGTTGATTAATCTATTTATGCAATAAATCTATTTGGTAGAGTAGGTACCTACCTACGATTTTTTACTTGAAATCTTTATTAACTGTGATTTCTTACCTTCTTCGGGAAGAACATCTTCGGTTTTCCCGTGTACGTGGAATACGAAGCCATGTTATCGACTTTCGTCACCACCATAATTTGTTTCAAAGAACTTAATCCGGCACGAGTAAACACCAGCCGAAACCGATACGTAAATTGTACGTATTTTACAGTATTTCTAGAATTTTCGACAATCACGTGCTCCACTAAGAGAGAGAAATGATAATAACACTTTTTGATTACAGTCTTTTTGCACGCATTGAGATTTAGATCGCTACCAAAGGTTTTGTTCAAGATGTTTTTCGTCGCAATAAACTTTAATCCTTGAACGCGTGCTTCCACGTCAGCGTCACCGTGGTTGTCGCGACACTGTGTCTCTCACGCTTCTTCTATTAGTCAACTGTATCGCTATATCTGAATACAACAAACTATGACTCTAACCACTCATACATTATTCGCAGCCACATCTTCACTTTGCCGCGTGTTGTTAACTGCGTTATGCGCGAAGCCACGCGCTGTTTCTTTTCAAACTGAATTTTCGACGCGTTCAACAGTTGCTTTTATCAATTCAACCATCCACCCCCCCGCAGAAGCCTCTGTCTCGCTCGCACAACACATTTGGCAAATGTGTAAGAAAGTGATAGTGTATGCCTACATGCCCTCCTCACACACACATACGTTATATAACTATATCGATAGTGAATGTGTACAAAGAACATGACTGTAGCTGTAGCAGACACAGACATAAAGTATCTACAAAGATATAGGTACACAGATGACATTGACGGTGGCAGTAGGTAGAGAAGAGCCTATAGAAAAAGCAGAGAATATAATGGAAAATGAATTAGATAATAAGTTTGACACTAAAAATTCCAAATAAGACCAATAATATGTAATTATGTAGGTACTTACTTAAACGTAATATTATTGAATTAAAGTTCAAATAGTTTTTTTTTTTCATGAATTTGATACTTACCTACTTTAAAAAATGCCATAATCTGATTTAATTAGTGATTGTTGCAAAGGCGGTTGTATGGATGGACTATAGAATTTTATATTCAGATTTTTTTAATCCAATTTTTGCCTTGCTTATCATCAATCAATAATCCTCAACTTAACATTTTTTTTTATCAGCCTGTAAATACTTTTAGGTTATGTCCCACTTCGGGGCAAATTATGTAGGTACATATAATATATAGGTACTTATTTAAATAATAATATAAAAACTTTACCATTGGTTTATTATAATTAGTATGCTGCAGTATTATCGATATAGCAGAGGATCTTGCTAAATCAAGTGAGATACTACTAAAGCTAAAATCTCTTTGAAAACTACAACCACAATATCACAGATTTTTATTGTTTTGTAAACAACGATAAATTATTGAGATTTTACGGCACGAATTATGGGCAAGCATGGCGCAAGCAATATTCTGAATTATTATAACGCAGAATGGTTTGTATCGTAATGACCTAAAGTAAGGTCATTACGATACATTACATTACTTTTTTGTTTTGCTTTCCAAAAAAAACAAAAACGTTTAAAAATTGACACAAAGAACACTATGAATCATGAAGTGTTGAACGAACCAAAATACTGTTAGGTATATTTCAGTTTAATATGTGATCAGAGAGAGATGATTATCATAGGTGGTGCTCATCGGCGCCTGTTGGAAATAGAAAGCAGTGACACATTGGGAAGACGTCGTCCGTCGCCTGGCGAGACAAAACCCGTCCCCTGTCGCCGTCAGTCGGCGCCTACCGACAAATCAGGAGAGAATCTTTTTTTTTAATTTTAAAAATAAACCAGAAGCTGCTCTGCTTAGCCATAAAAGTGCAAATTATTTACTGTATAAAGAAGTAGCAGGGCGACACGTTAGGTAATACAATAATTAACGACTCAAAGTAGTCAAACATGGAGTAAGAACAAGGACTAAAGTCCTTGAGTAAGTATCTTGTAGGAGAAAATATAGCGCACTTTTGTACGCTTAAATATTGTGTCAGATTTAAGCAATATAAAATAGACATTAAAAAATACGTAGGACGATGTTTTTAATGGTATAACCAAAACTTTTGATTGATTTTATTTATAAGGCACATGGACAATTAAACGTTATTATCGAAATGACTGGTAAGGCAAGTGACGATTTAAAACCGAGTTTTGACTGCCATTTAAGTATTCGTTTCTGCGATAGCACAATGTACTTACATAGGTACCTAACGCATATTAACCTATACTTAAAACATACATTAGACGCACTTACTATATAAAGTTATTTAGTTGCTGCTATAGGTACCTAGACCTACTTGATGCCACATCTCTTTTTATGAAGATGTTGGTATATAGCCTGTTCGAGATATTTTTATTTTTTATTAAGGACTTACATTTAAAAGTAGACTACAACTAAATAAAAAAAAATTTAGCTCAAGTGAATTAGTGGCCAATCCAGATGATGAAGTTCATATGGACACCACCTACACCAAAGTTAAAACCACAGATCTCCGAAGCGCCGCGCCCAGTAGAAAACTCGAATTTAATATTATAAACATTGTTCTCTAGGAAGATTTCTTTTTTACAAAACTAAGACACAAAAGCTGAACACCTGAGAAAACATCAATTTCGAATTCTGAGCCACATTGCAAGTTCAAGCTTATTGTTTTGAACCCAAACCACAATCTCTTTTTGGTCAATTTAACGGAAATAAACATATTAACTCGTGCACGTTCAAACGTGACCTGTGATCAGTTTTTAACTCAATATTTCTCAATACAGATTGTCTAACATGTGCAGTTTCAGATTTAATTTAGTTTGATTAAAATGAAACGAACTGTTGAACTTTTTATGAAGATCTATAGATAACTTTTTTATGCTTCAATAACGCGAAAACTTGTAAAATCCATCAGAAACTTTTAAATCTTCCAATTTTAAGTAAGTACTGCATTACTAAATAATTGTGTTACCTGCGGTAGTATCTTTGTGCTGTATTTAATACAAAATGAGTTTCCTCTTATGCAGCATGTCACTGTTTTCTTGAATTTCATAATTTTCATTGACAAATGACTCCAAATGAATTGTCCAAATCACTGCACTCACTTCACATGCGTCTTCAATCAAAGTTCACTTTACTCTGTCGCTGAGTGTCAAGAAGTCTGTGCAATGATTTTAATTCCAATTCAGCAAAATCATTAACACGACCGACATATTTTTGCAGATCAACATTTTTTTTGGCGTTATGCAATAAAATGTAGCGCATGGTTTATATTATTTAAAACATCATCTCATCCACGTGAATATTCGCCAAGACCCACTTACTTATCTGACTTGGATAGTTATTTATTTCTTTATTTATTTAACACATTATTTGCATATACAAAAAGAAGAGGTTATCTAAAAGCTATAATGCTATAATAAGCTATTTATCTACCAGTCAACCTACTTGCAGGTTGAGAATGCGAGTCGACGTGCAAGAAAAATTCAACAAATGAATCTAACTTAACAACATTCATAATTTTTATTAGATACCTACACTTCTTTGACAATTGCTTTCTTCGAGATACCTATCGCACGCGATGGTTAGTAAAGAAGTAAGTACTTCTACTTTTACCTACCATAAAGTAGTCGATATGCTTGTTTTCCATCCAAGTAGTACCTATAATTGTAAAAAACGCAATCGCACGTGTAGATTAACATGAAATAGAGTTCTTACTAATAAAGTCCGATGAACTTTCCATATATGCGAAGACTAGCACTGTTATTTGATTCATTGTCCATAACAAAGTTTTGTTTAGATATTAATCATGCTCGTTATTTAAACTTTACTTAATAGGTAGGTACGGCACACTTTTATGTAGGGTCATTGCACCAGGAGCTTACCATAATAACCTGATCATAATGTTTTCGAAGCTTGGGTAAGCCTTTGGCACAAATAAATTTATGCATTGTTTGCATTTGAAAGTGCACGTTGGCAGTCCTCTGACGTGGGTAAGATATTATTAATGATCGAGCGCTTTGAGACGAATCAGCGAAAGTATAGTAAACACTTTCTCGGAACGAAATATTGCTGAATGTTAGGTCTTCTTCTTTAAAAAAAACACCTATTCAAACATTAAAAAGAATAAATCTAACATTCAGCACTACTTCTTTCCGAGAAAGTTTTTACGATAGATAATCTGTTTAAATAAACTTAGTTCATTATATACAAAAAATGTAAGAGATATAAGTTAAAATGAAATTACCCACGCATGGCCGACTGAAAGAACGCCTATTATGTATTTGGGGCCATTTTGAAAATAGTCTGTTCGAAAAGAGAATCGTCTTTAATCAAAACAATTTGATTCTTATGTCAATATGTCAACTTTATGATGCTATTCAAATACATAAGTACATTATTATTATTTATGTACCTGTTGATTCCTTTTGCTAAGCCAATACATGAACTGAATTTACGTGTATAATGTGAGTAATGTGACGATGATTGCGAATTTCTGTGAAACTGACCCTTGACCACCTTGCTTCATTATGGTAATGAGCTCTTTATAATAATGTCAAATTTGCCTCAAAGTGACGGTCTCGCACCGGTGTGCGCTGTATCCTATAATTTACAATTTATTTTATTACATTAATTAGGTACAGTCGCACTTTGCACGCGCATCTTTGCTGTGTTTACATTTGGAGTCACGTTGCTGTTGAGATGCAAAATTGTATAAGCTTGTTGTTAGTTCATTTATAGATGTTTCTGAATTTATTTTTATATACTTGTTACTATCGATTTATGTATTACTAAATCGATTAATATTATATTAATAATTTATTAGGGTTTTTATATTTTTATAGTAAGTAGCTGGTATTTGTAAGCGATCACCCAATAACGCTCTCCGTTATTTTCCAAATTATGAACAAAATGCCCTCTTAATTTTATGTATCTAAGTACATAAAATAAGTTATTTAAACTGTTCATGTTAGAACTTGGTAGATAGTACCTAATTAATTGGGCAAGCATCTTATATTATAATCCTATTTGCATGAAACAAATCAATAACAATACAATGCAATAACAAAAATAATTATTTAGCAAAAACAAGTAAACAGAACCGAACCAATATCACTTGCATAAGAGTAATTGGATAAAACAACACATTTGAGACGCAGTCTCGTGGGAAACTTCCACAAAATCATCTACAGGTAGTCAAAGGTCGATGCTAGTAATTATTTAATAATAGATTTATTCGATAAGAATTTTATATTTTTTCCTGAGACGTAATTATATTGACTTGCCCTAAAAAGTTATTGTGTAACCATGATTTATTTACTTAATAATGTTTTTGTCCGATATCATCTTCTCTAAGTCTTTAAGAAATTTTAAAAATATATAACCTCCTTTTTTGACGTCGGTTTAAAATAGGTGTGTAAATGCAAAAATGGTTTTATTTTTTAATCGAAGTTCTTGTGATCTTTAATTTTAATACAATATTTTTGATGAACTTGTTTTAATAGAAATAGGCTCTGGTCTCTACTGTTCTCTCCAAGCGGTTCCTTTATTTCATAGGTACCCTAAGACACTTATATTTTGAAACATTTTATTTCAGTAGATAATAAACAGTAGAAACAATACGCATACCGCTGAATTAAATTCAAGTTGTTATTTATGCCTGCTAACAATCATATTGCAAGTTTTTTAAAATGTAGAGTACACCGTTATCCCTGCCATTAGCACGTGCCTTAAATATCAACAACCATTGTAGCTCTATGGTGTTCGGTGACACGGGAAGTGCTGATTCTATAGCGATTCAGGTGCTTTTGGAGCTTTAGTAACAGTACATTATCTATTTTGTATTCTTACACTTTTGGACTCTGTAATTTTTTCAGAGATTTTAACTAAAAGTTTTTAATGTAACATTTTAGAGGAGTGTGTTCGCAATGATAGGTTTAAAACAAGATTAGCCAGTAGGTTTCGAGAAATAAGACGCTAACAGTGTTTTGTCTGAGCCTATGTGGGACCCAGCCAGAATACTTTACAAACTTACTTGTTAAGATTATCGTAAATTGATACCATACCAGGGCAGCATAATCGCATGTGCGACAAAGCCCTTTTGTTATGATATAAAAAAATGCTTTAAATTTGAATTTTGAAATTTACGACAAAACGCGCCCATGTCACGGCGTAGCAAGTGACGTCATAGTTCTGTTTGAATGAAAAATTTTTAAAATTTAGGTTCAAAATTCTGCAATTTTGTTTGATGCCACTATGATTGGTGTTCAACCTTTTTATGGCGCATTTATTGTATTTAGTTTTATTTTATTAAAAATATTATCAATCTCGCATATAATGTAAAACTATGTGCAATATTAACTTATTACCAACCCTATAGTTAATGTACTGTAGACCCCGTAGAACTCGTACTTTTATTATTTTGATTAGTCTAAAAAACATGAATAGTATGAATGTTCGAGATGTTATATTTGCAAACCCATTATTACTGAATAAATATATTTACATTTACATTTAAAAATAAATATGGTTTATATATTCCTTGAACCCTTCTTCCATAAGGTGATCGTAATTTTAGTGGTTCTTGGTTACTTTCATCATGCCTTTTTTTTTGTTATATTCTAGCGCATTGATTATTACTAATATACCTTTTTAATTTATTATTCATTAAGTCAGACTGTCTGGTAAAAATGAATCCCAAATTCAACTTTTCGTCAACATTATCGCAGGTGTCAAGACTATCGAATTACAATCGTGTCAGTTTTTTTTAAATGGCAGTTAGATCGCTTACATAAGCATAACCCTATTTGTTATGAAAACCACAGAAAAAAAAAAAATGTACGCTGAAACTACTTTCTTTGCAATTCGTAAAGTGATGGTCGTAGTAAGTTGAACTTTGATCGGTCAATTACGAGAGAAACCTACCATATTTAGATGATTCGTAATTTCAGACAACAAGTAAATGTTATACACAATATAATCATATGTATAATTTTATTTTAAAAGAATGGTTGAAATAGTTGAGTCATAGCGGTTGTGATTTCCAGCATCCGTGATACTCAAGTATTAATTATAAGCTGTCGATTGTATTTCCCAACTGTTACATAATGTCTGTTCATACCAAAGGTTCACAGGAGTATTATATTATGACTATTGTCAAAATATTTTTATTCTATCGTCGGATGAAACTTCTAATCAAAATACGCCTATTATAATAGACGAGTTCTATTAGTAAATAATAGAGAGATTCAACCAAAACAAACGCGCGATTCCACGGTATAATCTCATTGATATGAGCACACCTGTGTAAGAACATGTGGCCGATATCTATTCTAATGATATTTGTATTTGTTTACTAAAAAATAAACTGTACCTACTTCAGCGTATATCTTAAAAAATATATATTAAAATGTAGGTCTATTATACTTTATAATTTAATTTATATAAGTATATTTTACTTCAATTCCTATAGAAGCTGGTACGTATTTTATTAGGTATTTCTTTCTCTTATTTATCTTTTATCAGCGACAAGACAAAAAGGAGGTTTTTAACTGAACGCGAACATTTTATCTTAAAATTCGGAAATACGAGTAATATTTTTCAATTTGATAAGAGTTTTTTTTTTGTTTCCATTTTTTTGGTCATTGCATAACGCAATGACCAAAAAAATGGACAGTCATGTATGAATCACTTTGACATTGTAATAGCGACCTTTGCATGCAAGTAGGCGTTTGGGTTTGAGCTTGCTATTAGTTATCTAAATATCCGTTAGACAAAAATTTGGTTTTAGAATAACAATATTATTAAGCAGTACGTATACTGGCAGGCTTTTAATTTTTCTATTGTACAAAAATATAATTATACTTATGTTTTTAGGGTTTCTTATTAGGACCTCTATATTATACATAGATGTAAACAGAGCATAATAAAGTTTTTCTCGGTGACAAATTATGGTAAAGTTGTAATAATTTAGTAACTGAGTGGCGTTTATCAAATACAGAAACAGAACACACTGATTCAAGAATTATGCTGTTCAGAGATTGTAGTATTGAGCACTGTAAAATGACACCAAGCAACAAAATAACAAGCCTCGCGGCCGTAAAGACAGGACATCCCAATAGAGTCGACATAAGGTTATTTATTTAAGTTTACTGCCGGCCCACGTGTTGTGGGCTAAATTACAATATTATGGTTTTATTGTTGCTCTTTCATTGACCATTTCCACTACGTTTTTTGTTCCCGTTGTGATTTTAGTGTTCATAAAGTAATGATGTAATCGAAAACGTAGGATTATCAAAGATCGGGAAGCTGATGTTATTGAACTTTTTAACACCTTTAGCATTTATTTGTTTTTATATTACGGTAGGTAAGGTACTTAATATTTATTGGCACAGTTGCACTACTTACTGTTACTATGAAGTCTGATGTTAACATAGTAAAGGTCATTTATTTAAAACATTATTATTATGATTCTTTAAAAAATTCTTTAATAAACTTCTCTCAAAGCTTGTGACGACATAAATTATTATAAAAATATAAAAAGGAAACATTTTAAAAGTAAGGCAATTATAAGTTTTTTAATCAAAAGTTACCGTCCGTAACAACATAACACATTAATCTAAGCTCTTTTGTTTCTTCAAGTGTATATTAGAACTTACATTGGTATACTTGTTTCTAAAGAGATTGACTCTATGTGAAACTAGTTTGTAATAAGGGCCAATATAACAAATTACTAATTTAAGTACAGCATCCACCTTATTTCATTTTTCTGCTCATATCCATGCTGTGGCTGTTGATATAACATCATTACAATCATAAGCGCAATATTATTGATGTGCATTTACATTTCTTTTGTTTATTTACTTTTCATTTAGGTCATTGTGTTAGTCATTTAGTGTTAGCGTTAACTGTACGGTATATACGTAAGTACATTAAGTATATTGTATTGTTTAGTTTAGTAGAACAGTAATAAACCTACTCTAATTGTATTCGGACGTTTCATTAGAGCTCCCTCAACACCGAACCCTTACATAACTACACGTATTTTCCTTATTTTCTTCTAAGAAGTGCAATATGAGTTTGTGCAGGTTACGATTATTGTTATCTTTACATATTGAATGAATGTTCTTGCTAAACAATTGATACCTTCCTTGTAATAATCTAATAATCATCTTTACTTACTAGAAATTGACACATTTTCATTAGAAAACTTATCGAATGTGTGTACAAGTGATTGCAGAAGATAAATCACTAAGGTTTTCGTTTCTGCGTATTGGCACAGAATAAATAGGTATTGGTGGTAGGTTATTATTGACAAGTTAAAAAAAACATTTTATTTCGATTTACTGGGCGATTAAAGTTCTTTAGTAAGCAGGTATATAAGGTAGGTAAGTAAGATTGTAGTTTGTATGAGTAGCCAATTCTGGTCAAGGAGGTAATGGTCCACCTGACAGCTTCATGGTGTTTCAACTTCGAAAAAGGCTGGACCGACAGCACTCAGATGAAAATGCCACAAAATGAGACGGCTCGAAGCGTTTTGTTTATATAGATAGACAATAAAGTATCGCAATCTGTTGCTTTTGTGTAATACCATAGATAATTATAGTTATAGGTACTTAAAACAAAGCAGGAATGTAAAAAAAAGAATTTACATTGCCATATTTAGAATAGGTAAAAAGTACATTCTTCAATGATGTCATCAAAAATAAAATTTATTCTATTTTGATAGAATGTTAATGTTGTCTATCGATGGTTACCTTACGTATAGTTTAAGTATCCATGCAAAGACAGGGCGGATCGCTAGTTACATAATAACGTGTTTATGTGAACGCTGCCGCCCCGCGCTGGGGAGCCGGCCGGCGCCGGCGCCGACGCGGCGGCTCCGCTCGTTTTTGCTATATTGCTCTCGCCGCTATTGTCGTACACGCAGTCTAAATTACCAAAATAAACTAGATTCATTCATAAAATTACTAATGTACTCGTAGATATATTGGTAGGTTTATTTTTAGACTGTCAGCCCCAATTATAAATTGGCAACTATTGTCGTGGGATAAAATGTAAGTACCTACCTATTAAAATCAAAATAATAGACCACCCACTCAAACGAAATAACATCGGCATTAGAATTCATTATTTATTTTATTTGTGGCAGAATGGCTTTGATTCTATTTTAGAAGAGACAAAGCTATTAAACATAATGATTTTTTAAATATGTTGGTTTTAAATGAATATTTTTTTTATAATACTTAAAACTTAATCCTGCACTGTTTAATTTTATATTTAAGATACCTGCCTCCCTTTCCACACTCAACCTTCCTGTCATCCAGGGGGATGTCTGAGTTATTTGGTTTGCGTTTGCATAATGGTGAAGCTAGTAAAATTACCGACGACGTAAAGAAATATTTTTTACAAAGAGTCAGCTAAATTTTCATTAAAATACAACCAGAGCAACATCAGAGTACATGATATAGAAATATCAAGTTACTCATGCAGTAACAGCTGTTTTGCTTCGTTTACCTGTTTCAGTTCGTGGCTGTTTAGCCTTTATTCCAAGTAATTGAGTCATGAATGTTATGAATCTCTCACGCGATTCAGTTAGTTCACCTCATTGGTGCATTTTATGTTTACAGGAGGTACAGTTTGTATTCTGTGGACAGGTCAGACGGTCAACCCACTGTCGTCGACTGAAGAGTTTTGGTTGCGCTTTTGTTATTTATGTCGGGTTTTGCCATTAGTATAGAATTGATCTGGCGCATGGCGATTTGGTTAAAATTACATTTAGCGCTTCTTTGTCTGAGTGTGTTTTTTATTATTCTGTAGCCTAAGCATCGTTTTATTTTCTTTTCTTGTTTTATGGCGTCTGTCAAACTTTATTTAGACAAATTTGCATAGTGTCATGCAGTGTTTTTAAAAAATGATGGCTTCAGACTTCAGACACCGGTCATAGCCAATCCGGAAAAGTGTTATAAATTCCTTGTCGCCAGCTTACTATCGCTGTTGTCGCAACTGATTCATGTGTTAGTCAAGGTTTAGTTAGGCGGGTTAGGCGAACCCGTGTTTATTGACTTTGTTCGTAATGCGGGCTCAAATTCCTTTAATTGCTTTTTATATGGTATGTATGCAGCGATAAAGCGAATTACCTTAAATTTAGGTGTTAGAAGAACTCGAAATACTGATAAATATTGATGTTTCTTTTAGGCGGGTGGTGTGGATAGGCTTGCTATTTTGAAAGAGATGAAAATAGCTTGTCTAGACATGGCGTTAGAAAAGAATCAAAAGACGCAACAGCGCTGGGCCAGTCATATTTACAGGATTGAAAACGAGGTATAAAAGCAACTCGACTTCACTTACTGCTAAGTTATAATACCTGCTATTAATTTGTCTAAAACATACATAAAGCTCTATTTGAGAAAACACACAAGAAAAAGTTTGGCTCTCACTTCAAGACACTGAAATGTTTTTGAGTCAGTGATTGGGTATTTTGATGATCATATTATAGTTCTTAATCCATCACTTCGAAATTGTGGACTGGATTTTAAAAGACTTAACGCCCAAGTACCTACTGAAACGGTATTTAAACATTTTACTTCATATCAACTGTTCTAGTCGTTGGCGTTTAGCCTCCAGAATTGTAGAAGAATTTCAAAAACTACAGTATTCAGGCGTAAATGATACTACGAACGACCTAAAGCACTCAACCTCAAATTCGCCTTTGTTTCAAAAGTGTAATAAAAGCTATTTCGGTTTCGGTATTTAGATCAAATGAACTGGTGGCCCGGAAGATTGCCTTATGCTTTGACGCAAGGAATTTCCTATAGGAATTCCTTTGAATAAGTAGCTGGTATAGTTTTTAAATAGCGTAGTCAAAAATAACCTGAAAGATCTGTTGTATCACTTGTAACTCCAACCTGTTTCTTTATGAATGAATTCTTTGTTACAAAATTAAAATTCTGCTCATATTATTTTTCTCCCATACCAGAATAATATTTTGCTACTGCTGGGTGTAATATTATGTGAATGCAAAGAGAATGCTATGTTAATGCGTTATGTGAGTTCACGATTCCAAGAACTTAACATAAAGAGTGAAGCAAATCATAAATATTACCATGACTCCAAAAGCGTGCCTTTATTTGTTGAACGAAAGCGATTATCAACCGAGGTTCCGATAATCGGTGACTCAGTTACCAGTCTCATGTGAGAACAAACGATAATACTGTTCGATATAATACCCCATATTTCTTGCCTTTTGCGTTTAGTTCCAAAGTAAGTAGGTACTGTTAATTCAACGATAGTCGCCAACGCGGCTTTTGTAGTGATGTGCTTGCTCAAAAAACAAACAAACGAATCGAACGAATGTATTAAAAAAATCTTGTGGAGACCACTGGTGGTCTAGTGGTAGTTACCCCACTTCCTGTTCCTAAGGTCGTGGGTTTGGACTTTTCGGACACTAATAGGTTTAATATTCGAAAAAATATGTTTACAATGACGGTGAAAGAACATTGTGAGAAAACCAACTTGACATAAGTAGCATAATATGCGTGTAATTCAAAAGAACCGGAACACAGCAATGAGAGTATTACTGTTTATCGGCAGAAATATAGTGGCATGCATTAAAGATTTATGCGCATTTGAAACGAACGAATCTTTGTCACTTGCCTTTTTAGGGGTCTACTCTTGAAAGCGACAACTATAATCGTGGCAAATATTGAAGCTTCCCTAATTTTTTTATTTTTTTATGTGTGGTGTGCAATAAAGTGTTTTGGATCCTATCCCTTAAGTTTGTCAGGTTGATAATGAATGACCCTGTAAATCTTACCATTTACAGGCATAAGTTCTTTTTCTTTTGTTTTATGGCCTCTGTGGCTAGTTTGCCACAATTTTACCAGTGTCTAGTGTATTAGTTTTATTGTCGCATAGCAACGTAAACAAACGAAATTTGGAAAGAAACGATGACTTTTCTTTCAAAATTCTCCTGGAAAGTCTTTGACTAAATTACCAACCAACATTACCCCTCCATTTCAATTACTTACACTTGTGCTAAGTAAACAAGTTAAATTGTATAAACTGCCACCAAATTTACGCAATAAAACTTAAAATAACACGAGAAAAATAATTAAAATGGGAAGACCCATGTCGTTTTGACAAGATAGCCAAAGACAATCTCCAGGCATAAGTTAAAATTACAAACTACAGGCTAAAACTGTCAAACTGTCACGCTATATTTTTTTTTCAGCAAGTGGCGTAAATTATAAATTGGCATGTCAAGATTTTCCGATACATCACTAGTACTCACTGTTATGTAAACTGTAGCTGGCGCCTCCACAAACAATACATAGCCTGTTTATCTTTGTCTCAATATCATTCCAGTTTTCAAGACACATTGTTGCTTGTTTATTGTTTCGTTTAGTATTGGCTTTACAGCATTTAGATCGTTTGGTTTCTAGACTTGAATGAAAACTTATTATATCTCTGTATTATGTCCTTCCATATTTATCTAGTCATCTGCTTCTTACGATTAGTTGGCAGGTAGGAGGACTTCTTTAGCAACTTGTATCTCTTTGACGATTGACGCGATGGCTAAGTAGGTAACCAGTTGAGTACCTAATACATAATATTGTAAGTACGAGTATGTATATTTTATTAGATAACTGGTTCCCATAGTACATGCTTTGATTAGTTAAGAGCTAGATGGCGCTGTGTAAAAAAATCTTTCTAATATTAATTAAGTATATTTAATATTGTTCTTTTATTTGTATGCGTTTTTTAATTTCGGCAAATTAAACAATCATGTCGACTACCGGTGTTGTTGTCACCCAATACTTATGTTTCTAAATTCTGCGTTGCATTGCAGTGCGCTCGTCCCCGAGACTAGAGACCCGAGATGTAGTCTCTTTTGCCGAGAAATTTCACTTGCTACAGTGCCTTCTGCTTGCACACTACTGCTCGGTATTATTATAGTATTCTCATAAAATAAAATTCAATGAATGATGAATCAGTAATGAAGAGCGCCTATGAAATGTACAATACCTTTACCTTTTAAATTCGTATGGTTAAAATCAAAGGCACTTGCAAGAAGAGCGCCTAACAAAATAACAATGCAATTCTGAAGCTCCGCAAGTTGAAATGCATCGGCACTAGGAACTGTAAAATGTACACAATACATGTTGGTGACTCTCAGTCATGATATAGAAACAATCATGTTTGCAGTACCTAGTTCCTTCGTACTAAATTAAGTAGGTGTTTTAAACGCACAGAATACCTCAGAACTTTATTTATATTCGTTTAAACTTGTGAGTAATTAGCACTTAAGTACTCATTAATAAACCTCAAAAACTCATGCGAGCAAGTAAAAAGCTACGAGCAGTGCGTATTCATATACGAGCTCGTAGCAAAAAAAGTTGAACTACGAGTTTTTACGAGAACAACACTTTGACTAAGGATTGCTGCTATGGAATGGGTAAAGATTAGATTATGAAGGGCGTTTAAAACATACCCGTATTATTATTAGGAGATAAATATGACAAAGCTTATGAATACTACAGACAGCCAGAAGGTACGGCTCTAATCAAACACTGGGCAGTTTAAAAGGAAACAGCTTAGACACTCGCATCTTATACTTACCCCATAGGATAAGCACGCGCCTAACTCGGTTAATGCCCACGCGGTCGCGCAATGCGGACATGTCACTCTGGAGAATTGAAGAGGATACATGACACCGGCTGGCGAAACCATCTTGTATACTTAGCTTCACAAATCTAGTTCCGTCGGGACGAAATTCTATGAAATAATATTGATTTACAAGTTTTTTAGAGAGCTTTAGTCCGAAACTTCATTTGTTCTGTTGATTGACAAAAGCATCGAAAATGGTATGTGTAATGAATTATACACTGGTTTGCGATATCATCTTGTGTGCCCGCTTTATAGCGCTAAGTCTGTTCGGAAGTGGGTGGGACAACTGTCTTACTAACTAAAGGATTTCAATCCCCTGCCTCTTAATAAGGTCATAATGAAACAAAATATTATAAATTAATATTATGTGAGGTTTGAATGAAACATAGTGAAATTAAGTGACCAAATTACAAAACAAAATATGATCTTACACAATATTTGAAATATTCGTCCTTTTTTAAGTATGTAGGTTTGTGTGAGTGTGAGTAGCTAAGGTTTATTGGTCGCTCAAAGGCCTCCATCGTTGTCTAATGACTGTTTTACTAGAGAAGTAGAGACTGACAAATACAAACAGTTCAGCTTGTTCTGTACATGTGCCTTAGTAGATTATTACTCGAGTATCACGAGATTTATCATAGATTTTAATGAGGTTGAAAAAATCCCATGAACTTTCAACTCGAGCTGTCTAAAAATCATACACGCCAATCAACTGTCGTCATAGTAGCTTGTGCAATACAAAGCTTGGAAAACGTGGTGCTCGTGGCATAGCATTATTCACGGTTATCCATCATTCGGTATTTAAACGACTTCTAACCTCTGCTTCCTTTGATTTGCAAGGATCTTTAAATTACTTGATGACCGAATTACGACCCACAAAAAGTTTATCGTTCATTCTGATTTAACTACTGGGAAGCTGATGATTTGTTTCATTAAATAAGTAGTCACACAGTCGCTGTACCCGAAATCGGCCAGGACATCATCATCATCACCAATGCTCCGGTAATCATTTGAAACTTAAGAATTTGTGTATCTGGTGATCCGGGGGAACCTTAGTGAAGATGACGATTAGTAGAGTAGTTCCTAGAACTGTTTGTGATAGAGCTCGCCCGGGAAAGTGTTAACATCAAACCGATTTCCGCCACCAAAGGGTGTGGTGGTGAAACTAAAGGCAACAAATTAGTCAGTTCCTAATAAACATTAGCTATATTGTCGTAAATTGGTTATAATAGTCATTTATAAACGTCCTTACATTGTAAATAACCATGTTGACTTTTCACCGTAATACCGCGTGTGGTCCAAATGGTCCAAGTGTCCAGCACCAATTAAACGCCTCCGATCCATCTCGAGGTTACCAGTCAAGTGGCGCCACAATAAATTGTGTCAATCTTATTTAAAGGTTCGCGTATACATATAAATTATGTCGCGTAAGTGATTGTAGTAGCTCCATTTGTAAGCTAATGTAGCTTAGTTCTTAGCCGTAATTTTGTTAATTGATGCGGTTCGATTAAACGAATGAATTAATGCTTGCGCTTAATACTGTAGATACGGTAGATCTTTCGGTAGGTATTTTTTATTTCTTCCATCACCGATTATGAAGTATCTTCTATAGTTAGATATTATGAAGCAATAACCAACACAATACTAGACGCCAGCACAAGCGCCTGCGCTCACAGTATTAGCAATGGCAATGCGACATGGGTTCTCTGTTTATTTCTTAGAAATGTTTCGTTTTGATAATGGCATGGTTCACAAATTAGATGACATATTGTTTGTTGTTGTTTGTACAATCTCGGGATTACTCTGCTCTGGACTACTAAACCTAACTAATTAATAACTAACTAAGACTAATAAACCAACACTCATAAGTGTTATATACATATATACATACATACAAGTAAAGAATAGATGAAATGAAATTGAAATTATCGTATCTGTTTATCTCGATAATGTTAAAAATAAACCATGTCACTGATACCAGTTCTTTGTGTTTTATTATTAGATGAGTCTTTGTTATCGTCTAATCAACAGAAAGTCACGTGTATTATTAACAACATTGAAACTTTCGGTTACTTGGCGGCTATGAGTAACTAAAAGAAAGTAATGAAGTTTCTGGTCAATCAATGAACTATTTGGCAATAATAAAATTGTTTTGTGACACATCGGCGGTGTTGTTTGTGATCCGGTATTGGTTCAAACTTTGTTTGTGCATCAATATAGATTTTGCGATATTCATATCAATAGATAAAAAAAAACTAAACCGTATGCCGCTAGAATCTTATAAGTGTTTGTAAGATAGCCTTATTTGATGAATGAAACAATGAAGCAGTCCTACAGACACTAACATTTACCGTAGGTATGTCGTAAATAAATGCATCGTATTTAAATATACCTGCAACCTTATCACTTAACCTTCAAAATATTACCTGGTTCTCTAGACGTTTGCAATATTATTGTGTTACTGCAATGTCAAACAATGTCGCGTCCGCTCGGACCTCAAAGGATCCCTTACTTTATGTTTCCGTTAAAACAAAACAACGCTAAAGAATTATGGATTTGCCCTTCCGGAGATTTCGTTACCAGATGGCAACATTATTTGAAACTCTGTAATTTTATTTAAAAAATGGCAGAGACGAGTTGATTGATACAGTTCGTACTGTACCTAGTACAGACCAGTTCTTACTGTTCTACACTAATTCTCTTACGAGTATATTCGTCTTATACGTAGTACGTACATATGGGTAGTCCAAACGTAGACGTCAATAAAAAAAATAGATTCCTCAGATCCAGGGGTATCCGATAATACCTCATGTATGTTCCCCGATTTTTGTATTTTTCGAGTTATGATAGTTTTAATGTAATTTTTTTGAGAATGTTTTTTCGGAACGTTTGAAAGTGATAAAAAAAAATAGGGGATTTTTTTCCAAGATTTTTTTTGTACTTAATTGAGTTGTAAGAATAATCAACTTCCTAGCATTAGTGCAAGTTACAAAAGTTTTGATCCAAAGTGACGGACCGGTTTGAAGGGTGTGGTTTCCGGTGAAATTACTGGCACATGAGGCTTTTGATCTTAACCTCAAGGTGGCAACCCGCGAGTGATACCTCTGGTATTGCAAGCGTCCATAGGCTGCGGTAACCGCTTGGTAATACGCTTGGTTGTCACTTCAGTTGTATATAAAAAAAAATAAAAAAATCTTGTGTTTGAGGAGAGCATCCACTAAAAACCATAATCCATGGTTTTTTGTATTCTTTAAATTTCAGGGACTCTAAGCTTTCATAACATAATACCACAAAAAAAGTGCAACCTAATAAATATAGTAATAAAAGACTATTATTTGCTGAAATCGGCCATCAAAGATACTAAGATAAGATTCCCAAAGTTAGCAACTTGATCTAAGTAAATGATTATATAATATATACCTATGATGTACCTACTTACAAAAAAAATATTTTTTATTTTAATGGTGCTCCCACACTGCTGTTATAAAAATTGTTTGCAAACATTAGTAAACATTTTTAACTTTTTTTTTACTTGTTTATCATGTTAGATAAACTGGTTCCCATAGTACCTACAAGTTATGCTTAGATGGTGCTGACTGCTGTGTAAAAATACCCGCCATTACTTAATTTTATTTATCTCTTTATTTTTGTTTTGAATTGAATTTGCTTTTGCTTCGTTCGTTCGTATGAGTCAGTGGCCAACTCTGGTGACAGAGTTTCTAGGCCGCTCGAAGGCCTCTGTCATGGCCTAACAACTTTAAACTCCGAAGCACGGGAGCGCTCAGTTGAAATTGCCATTTGCTAAGATCCGCCGAGCTGTATACTTATACCCATATCTACTTCACTATGCCAGGATAATTTTATTTAAAAAGTTTATTTATGTTCTCTTGAGCCTTGATGTATATTAAGCGGTTTTCATTTTAGTTTCATTACAATATATTTTTGCGAAACAAGCTTTATACAGGGTGATACCTCACCTACTCTCGACCGCCCTCTGAGGGTAAAATCTAAACTTATTTTATAGCTTTATATATATCTTTATAGCTTTAGTTATGGAAAAATGTTGTTGGGAGTCACGGGCTCGATTTTGATATCAATAAAAACTGCATTAAAAAACCGTTTATTTTTCGAAATTTTTTTTTTGCTTATTTTGGTTCGCAATTTTTTCATATTAAAATATTTTAGATCTTTTTCAGCAAACCTTCTCTAAGTTTTTGAAGTAAATAAACTTTTTTATATGTGTATGCTTTGTAATACTACCTACTACTACATTTTGTAGCATACACAATACACATAGTCGTGGGCGAAATAATAAACAGTTTAAAGTGAGTTTGAATTTACCTCTATAAATACACACATCGATGAGTCATCTATGGAAATTTAATAAAACTCGTATCTGTTCCTGAATCATACATTTTTTTTTTTATTCTACCATTTAGTATTTTATTTGAATATACTTTTATCTATTGAAGTTATAAATTACGAGCTATTTAATATACGTTTATGATAATTTGTAAAATTTCCGTTTAGGAAAACTAAACACTTCTTTAGGTTCTCACGTCAGTGTTAGTTCGTCGGTCCGTCACCGCGTCGTCCGTCCGTCTGTGTGTCAACTGTCACCACACCACATTCCAGAACGATTTATTACTAGCAGGACGGTCTTTGGCTATCTTGTCAAAACGACATGGGTCTTCCCATTTTAATTATTTTTCTCGTGTTATTTTAAGTTTTATTGCGTAAATTTGGTGGCAGTTTATTCAATTTGACTTGTTTACTTAGCACAAGTGTTAGTAATTGAAATGGAGGGGTAATTTTGGTTGGTAATTTAGTCAAAGACTTTCCAAGAGAATTTTGAAAGAAAAGTCATCGTTTCTTTCCAAATTTCGTTTGTTTACGTTGCTAAGCGACAATCAAACTAATACACTTGACACTGGCAAAATTGTGGCAAACTAGCCACAGAGGCCATAAAACAAAAGAAGAAGAAGAAGTATTACTAGCAGTCCGTCCCAGCTTTACGCGGGATCAATTAAACCGCATCCGTGCGAAGCCGGGGCGGGTCGCTAGTAATAAATAAAGCCTATGTTACTCAGGGATAATGTAGCATTCTAATGGTGAAAGAGTTTTTGAAATCGGACCAGTAATAGTTTTTGAGTTTATTCATAATAAACAAAAATACATATTATAGTACAGATAAAAGCTAAAATATCTAGATAATATTATGTTAGTGCTAAGAAATACTATATTATGTTCTGTGATTGTTTTATTGAGTTTTATTTTGGTATATAGTTATAGTTTGCTAAGACCCAATGTATAGGTTTTGAATTTTGATATGAATTTATTATTGCGTCATTCAGGGTTAAATTATGGGTGGAAATTTACGAGAAATAAGTGAAAACATAAATATTTTTATCAATACCTGATAAGACATAAAAATATGCCATAACAGTATTTTATCGCAACCACATCTTTATTATGACTTATTTAGATTAGAAAGGCTATAGTTTGATATGACCGATGATAAAAGTATACTAAGATAAGTAAGTATATGGCAAAAGAATTTAGTAAAGCTCGCAAAAACTTCTTACTAAATAAAAGTCGGAAGTAAAATAATTAAGTGACATTTATGTAGGTACTAACTAATATTAGGTTAGAAGTACTAACATTCGCAATTTTACGAGATCCATCTAAAATTACAACTTTAACTTTCTAGAACAAAAAACAATCGAGTAACCGTTGTAAATATAGACGCATGATTCGATTCCGCCGTTATAGTTGAATAATCTCAGGAGTATTGTAGAGTAGGTGTAAACGTAAATGTTTTTAAAAGATCTAACCATGACTGCGAATTTCAATTTTGTGACTCACTTCAAAAATCAGAACATTTCTATGCGTAAAAAAATTATGACATTGCGCCTTGGTTTATGTTATAAAAGTGGTTTCATGTTTTTGGGTGCGGCAGACGACTTACGTTTGCATACCAGTCACATATCATCTACATGTATCACGAATACGAGATGGAACTATTTATTGTTATAAATTATGACGTCATGCGCCATTGACCTGCCGCGCCTGTGTCTTTAAGATGAACTTTGACTCGAATTTTCTTTCAACAAAATGAATATAAAAGCAATATGTCGTCAATATATTACTACCCATTTAGTATACTTACATCGTATAATTTACACAACAGAAAAAGTTGAATAATAATATTAATAAAAGTTAAGTAAATGCAGGATCTTCAAAACCGCAATCTGAACAATTTTATAGCAAATCAAATCTCTTGAGAAAATGATTTATTAGGTGTGATAAATTTCCGAAATCTTTTAGCGATAAATTTTTTTAATAAACATTAACACAAACAAATATTTAACGCAACAGGTATGATTTCGTAGAAATAACGTTGGCAAGATACCAATTCTGTGTTAAGTACATTTCGTTTTGAGTGTTTAGGTTAACAATAAAAATATTTAACTAGAACTTGTGTAATAGAAATAGGCTTATCTGAGGGCTATTTTACGACAGAAGTTGCTTTTTCGAATTTCATTACTTCGCACACGTCACATCTAAATATTGTTAGGTACTTCATAGCCAGGATTTAAGGTAAATATAGTTTTGAACGATATCTAAGTAATAATTTTGCAAATAACGATAGTTCTCGTGTTAACGTAATTCTATGACTGTTTATTTTCCTAAACTAAAAATAAAACAATAAGATTTATTAATATTTCATAATGCAACAAAAGTTGGCTTTATGATTGGAACAAAATATTGCAACCGCCAATAAAACCGTGCAACTCGGAACAGTGAATTTATTTCGGGAATCGCCTGGACTCGCTCCAAAACGAGTGTACCTAATACGAAATCAGAACCACTCGGTCACTTTCCTCGGTGAGTCAATGACATGCGTGAATTCGCGTCATACTCCGAAAGCCCTGAAGATTTGAGAGAGATTCACAGAAATAGTTATTTTTACTACGCTAAGTAATTATTATTGGGCAAGGAAAAGCGTGAGTATAATTGCGTTGGCGGCATCAATGACTTTTCTGTTTGTGACACATAAAGTTTGTAGAAAGCTGATGTTGAAAACTTTTTATTCTCTAGTTTCTTAAGAAATTAATTTAATAAAAACTAAAGAAATTAATAAAATAATATTATTAGCGACAAGCATAGGTAAAACTTAGAGGCCGGGGAAAATAACTTAGAAAATACGTATATACGATATATTTTTAGGAAGAAAAAGCTTTTTTATAGCTGCTAAAATAATCATGATGAGTAAAAAATCCTGTATGTCTACTAAGTAGATATAAAGTACTAATATTGTAATTTTATAAATGCGAAAATTTTGGAACGGAGATAGTTTAAAATCTGAGGAAGTATCATCATCATCATGACAGCCTTCTTATGTTCCCACTGCTGGGACACTGGCCTACTCTCAGGCGAGAGTGATTGGGTCTTAATCCACCACGCGGACCCATGCGGATTGGTGGATGGCACATATCTTTCGAATTTTTAGTTCTTGGACATGCCGGTTTCCTCACGAAATTAGTATATGAGCTACTTATTTATGTATACAATGTACATTGAGCATGAATAATAATATGTACGAAATAATATATTATGTATCACGAAACAATATGTATCACACGAGCGAAGTCGAAAGCAGTCGATTCTTCTAGGCTGGGGCGCGTGGAACTGGCGTAAATTCAGACGTTTCAAAATGATCCTTGTGATTTTATTGAAATAAATCATTTTTGACTTTGGCTTTGACTTTGACAGCTAGTAAATATTTTAGAAATACGCAAGCAGAATGGGACAAGTTAATTTTTCAACATCAGTGTGTTTGAACGAGCTAGCAGAAAACTAAAGCTAGAGAAATAATAACTGCGCGAATTGGAAAACCTTGTATTCGAAAATATATATAATATGACGACCGATGTGGCGCAGCGGGCGCAGGTCCGCCTGCAATGCGGATGTTGCGGGTTCGATTCCCGCCTCAGGTCAAATGCTTGTACGATCTACAAATATTTTTTCCGCGTGTTCTGGGTATTTTCTATATAAATTAAAAAATATCTATCTATGTATTGTATTGTATTAAGTATATATCAGTCATCTAGTATCCTTATCACAGCTCTGTTTAACAGCAGCTTACCTTGGGGCTAGATGATGTTGTGTGGAATGTCCAGCATTAAAAAAATAAAAAAATATATATAGGTATTAAAGCCTTTATCCAGAAGGAGTAAAGTCTGGTGGTAGTTTATTATACTAGTAATAATAAAATTACTCTTAATATTGGTTTGATTCAGTTCAGTTCTGATTGCTGGGTTTATCCGGGTTGTTCTACATTTTGTACAAAAATTAGTTTCAATCAGAAAAATGCTTTTGAAGTTTGTAATGTGGATTAGTATAATTTACATTATTATTATTATTAATTTAATTAGACATTTACCTAAACTAGATGTAAACTCCCCTAACACTTGCTCAAACCTCAGTGATTTTTTAGTGTTAGTTATAAGTTACTTTGTTATGTAAGTTTTTTATTACGATAAATGAATTTAAAAAAAAAGGAATATATCCGTGCAATCTGTGCAGGTCAATGGAATTTTAAAATATAAACATTAACTATCCGATATACTTAAATACGAAGATATCCTTGATGGTTAATCTATGCACGTTAGATCATCGTTTAAGTAGAACCTCTCCAATAACCTTTAAGTACTTACACACAAACCGTGTGCTAATGAGATAAGCGGACGTTTGCATATTGGTTGGGTACGTCTACTCAAGTTAATGCATACTCTTTACAACTTGACATAAAACTTGACTAAATTATGCTTCACAACGTAAATCATATTTAAATTTGTCAGTGTCTATTCAGTCAGATACATTACATTATGTCTAGCAGCTCATCATGTGGTTTATAGGTCGTTATGTTCACATAAAATATTGTTAATTACGATAATAATAATTTTCCTGTTGCCTCGTGTCGTTCTTTGCACAAAGATGATTTTGCTATTTGGTAGCTAAATTTGCATTCATTTGCTCAAGTCGAACGGACGTGGTTTGATTTTTAAATAGGTACTCGAATTTCGAATGGTGAAACCGAACCAACCAAACTGTAGCGTTCAGTACCTACACTACATGAAATAAAAGTTAATTAGTTTTACAGTTCCACAGGATAACATACCATCGTGGCTACGTAATTGAATGAATTCCACCTACAAATTCTGTACATTTTTCAATTAACAGACTAACAAATAAATAAAACATCTGTTTTATTAAGTCCAAGACCCCTTTCAGTGTGGCAAGACTAAAAATACGGCACTAGAGTTATCAAGAGCACTGAATACAGCATTAGCTGATGTAAAACAGAGCGAGCTCCGCGCCAGTATTCGTTCCGCTACGATAAAGGGATTAGTTCGTCACGCGGCGCACTACTTGTAGTGGCCCGTCTTGTTGCTATAGTTACTGACAGGGGCAGATGCTTGAACATACGGAATTAGACTTTACATTTGTATAACAATTTTACCTGATTGAAGAAGCGTTCTCTTGCCACTGCGATGCTCTCGTTGCGAGCTGCTGCATCAGTGTCCTCGGTAGTAGGATCACCCTGATTAGTGCTGGATTCTTGTGGAGCTGGCGGAGTTGATGGATTGCCGCTCGGCGATGCCGCCTGCGCCAAAACCTCAGTCTTGGGCCCAGCAGGCGCTGTGCGCTCCGACCCGTCCTCAGCCATTGCGACTGCTTTTGGCACACTACCGTTGCCTTTGCCGGTACCAGCACCGTTCGTTTTCTTCGTTACACCTTTGAGCCCTTTTGACTTCTTTTTCTTCTCTTTCGGTTTGTTTTGCGGTTTGCCTTCAGGAAAGCGTCCGCTAGCGCAACACTGCACGTTACCCATGTCTGTGCGCGCGCATGTCGCGATTCACTCGGTCGGCGGGAGTCGGCTCGATCGGTCGGTCGTTCGAGGCGCGTCGGCGTCGGCGCCGACTCGCAGAATGAGCGCAGCGCAAGAGTCCCTGGCGTCGCGGCGCCGCCCACCCACCGGTATTTTTGACAAAGTTCGGAATCGCGCTGACCGCAAATTACGCGGATGCCGTCCGCGAAGGATCGCACCCGAAAGCCGAACCGCGTGCCGGCCGCGCTGGCGTCATCGCGCCCCCCGTGCCCCGCGCGCCGCAAGGTCAAGGCGCACTCATTGTTCCCGCTGCTCTGGTGGCTGCCGGCTAGACGAGCATCGCTCCACTCTGGTGTTCAGCGACTAGTCGGTGGTTTCCACATGAGAACCACCGTAGATTCAGGCACGCGACCGACGTCGACACAACTGCTATCGAACACGCGATGTTTATGTTTGGCTGCCACGGGAACGGTGGCTTTGATGCCTGTTCAATGGCGTCACGCTATTCGCGCCTCGAGCTGATATGCATTTAATTACGCTGAGTAGGTGATATACAAATGTGCAGTGATTGGTAACTAGTTCCTACACATTTACAGCACAGTGTTATATTAATTACACATTGTGTCTGAAGCAGTCGCGTTATTTTGTGTCGCATGCAGCGCTGTAGGTAGAGTCTTGAACTGTTGATAACGCACGCGTGCGCAAAAGGTCTATATCACTCGAGGACACGTGTTTCATTAAAGTGCCGTAGTAAATATAAATAAACAATAGTAAAAAAGGCTTCGACCCGCACTGTTATGGACATCACAATAATACATCTTCCTTTTATGGAGCCAGCCGTATTGTCTCATTTGAGGAAATTTAAATACTGCTATTTCCTTAAGAAATAGGAATATTTTTAGAACAGGAATTTACGAGAATTCAAGCAAAATATACGTTTATTATAAGTATAGACATTAAGTGTAGGACCTACATATTTAAATCGTGGTAGCTAAAGGTATTGAGAAAAATACTGATAAATGAATCTCTCACTTTTAGATAAGCGATGAATAAGTAAATCGTCTGTCATGTAGTAGTTAGTACATAAACGAAAAAATTCGGGTCACTATCATTTGTACACAAACAATACAACTTTAGTGAAGAGTTTAAAGTAAAAGTTAGAAATTATTCAAAAATTTTTAAAAGCGTTTGTCAAGTTGCAAAATCACTATATTTATGTTCAAAAATTAAAAACAGTCAAGATAAAATTAAAGCTACGTGGAAAATTATAAATAATGAGACTGGAAGAGTCAAGACTCAGAATAATGTTTTCAATTTAAATATTAATAATAGTAATATTAAGCATGATGATGAAGTAGCCAAAGCATTCGAAAAATTCTTTACTGATATTCCAGTTTCTACTACAAAATCTTTAAACTCTTCTCACATAATTGCAGAGTCATTGTTAAAAAATAATGTACCACAATGCAACATACAATTACATTTCGATTATGTAAATAATAATGATATTATCAAAGCATTTAAACTGATAAATGTAAAAAAAACCACTGATCTCTGGGGCATTTCTGTTAGCGTTGTGAAATCATTCATTGAAATCATTGCACCTGACCTAGCTTTTATATTTAACCAATGTATTGACTGTGGTGTGTTTCCTGATTTAATGAAACATAGCAAGATAACACCTCTTTTCAAATCAGGTAGTCATTCTGACCCTGGTAACTTTCGGCCTATATCAGTATTGCCTACATTTAGTAAAATTTTTGAAAAACTTATTCTTATTCAGTTACAAAGACATTTTAGTATGAATAACTTACTTGATAGTAAACAATTTGGGTTCACAAGAGGTCGCTCAACAACTGATGCCGGTGTTGAGTTGATATCACACATTTTTGAAGCCTGGGAGGAATCGCAAGATGCCTTAGGCATTTTTTGTGATTTATCTAAGGCATTTGATTGTGTACATCATGAGACACTAATTAGAAAATTACAACACTATGGAGTTAGGGGTGTTGCTCTAGACCTTCTCACTTCATATCTAAGTGATAGAATACAAAGAGTTGACGTAAATGGAAAGCGTTCTCCGGGATCAGTGGTAACAATTGGTGTACCACAAGGATCAATACTTGGGCCATTCTTGTTTTTAATATATATAAATGATCTACCCCGGCTTGTTAGGAACGATCATGAGATTGTACTGTTTGCTGATGACACGTCACTTTTATTTAAATTAAAGCGACAAGAGACTAACTTTGACAAAGTAAACAATGCAATCTCTAAAATTGTAGGGTGGTTTAATGTAAACAACTTATTGTTAAACGAAAATAAAACGAAATGCGTTCGTTTCATACTACCTAATGTAAAACAAAACCAAACTAATATAAAAATAAAAGATGAAAAGCTAGGCCTTGTGGACACCACAGTTTTTCTAGGCTTAACTTTAGATAATAAACTGCAATGGGGCCCACACATAGATAAATTGTCGAAGAGACTTAGTTCTGCAGCATACGCAGTCAAAAAGATCCGTCATTTCACCGACGTCGATACAGCCAGACTAGTTTATTTCAGCTACTTTCACAGCATTATGTCTTACGGTATTTTGTTGTGGGGGAGTGCTGCAGATATTAACACCATATTCGTGTTGCAGAAGAGGGCTGTTCGCGCAATTTATAACATGGGTCCCAGAGAATCACTTAGAGATAAGTTCAAAGAAATTAATATTATGACAGTGCCCTGTCAATATATTTATGAAAATCTTATGTATGTTCGCAAAAATATTAATCTGTTTAAAAAAAATTGTGATAATCATAATGTTAATACTAGAAATAAAAATAAACTCGCTGTTCCCACAGTTAGGCTCACTAAGGTCAGTAAATCTTTTAAAGGGCAATGTGTACGCTTCTTTAACAAAGTCCCAAGCGACATACAAAATTTATCAATTGTCAAATTTAAAAACTTAATTAAACAAAATCTGTCTCAAAAAGCTTACTATAAAACAACCGATTACCTAGATGATAAAAAAGCTTGGGACGAATGTGCTCCAACTCTACTTGGAATCCATAACAATAGCAAGGGTCATGCCAAAAAAGCGATAGGAACCCAGCCGGTGTTGTTGCCAGTTCTTTTACGGCATGGGCGCGTTGGAACTGGTGTAAATTTTCCTAGCTTGTAAGACGTTTCAAAGTGATCCTTGTGATTCTACTGAATAAATAATTTTTGATTTTGATTTTGATTTTGATTTTTGATCCCACAAGTTTGATTTCACATAATTTGTTCACTTTCGAGACACAAGTTATGCCATACTTAGTTATGATAGGTGTCATTGAGAATCTGTATGATTATTTTAAATATCTACTAGTATTTAAATAATCATAGAAAAGTATTTCTCATTTACCTACTCACAAACGATTTTAACGTTTTTTAATAATGAATTGAGCTTATAGAGCTGTTTAATTATGTTATTGAATTATTAGTCTTATGTAGACTGGCGCGTTTGGTGAGTTTTTTTTTTTATACAACTGAAGTGGCAACCAAGCGTACGGCCCACAAGATAGTAAGCGGTTACCGCAGCCTATGGACGCTTGCAATACCAGGTGAGGTGAGGTGAGGTATCACTCGCGGGTTGCTACCTTGAGGCTAAGATCGAAAACCTCATGTGCCAGCAATTTCACCGGAAACCATACCCTTCGCACCGGAACACAGCAATGCGAGCATTACGCTTGGCGGCAGAAATAGCTATAGTGGTAGTCCTTCCCCGGACGAGCTCTATCAGAGAGAACTCTACTACTCTTAATTATTATTTATTATTTATTTTTGCTGCCAACTAGTAATGCTCGGAGTGCTGTGTTCCGGTTCGAAGGGTTTGGTGGCCGGTGAACAAGCACATGATACTTTTGACACATCGCTATCTTGCAAGCGTCTAACTAAATACGGTAACCACTTAACATGGTGGGCCTTATGCTTGTTTATCACTTACTAGCGACCCACCCCGGCTTCGCACGGGTGCTTAAACTACATATAAAACTTCCTCTTGAATCACTATACCTATTAAAAAAACCGCATCAAAATCGTTGCGTAGTTAGTAGAGATCTAAGCATACATAGAGACAGACAGCGGAAGCGACTTTATTTTATACGAGTACTATGTAATAATAATAATAATAAAGAAGTGATATAAAAAAATCATTATCGGTAAGTACCTACTAATTTGAAATACCATCAAAATTACCTGTTAGATTAGTATTGCCAAATTATATGATGAATAAAATATTGATGAGAAAATCATTGGGAAAAAACTGAAGACATAATGATGAGCAGCTGTCAGCAGGCGTTATGCAACCGATGAGATCTGGGCGTGAGCGGTGTCGCAACTTCGTATCGAGACGCGATTGTAAAATAGAACGTACCAGACGAGCTTTTACTGGGCTGGGCTTTTAATTCGCTATGGTGCGTCGGTCACACGGTCGGTATCATGTAATTGAACGAGCGAGCGAAGCGACTCAGTTTCGAGAATTGCCAAAAAATGGTTTTGTCCGTCGTCTCTTCTCACCTCATCATCGTCATTTAACTTTAAGTTAATCTCTTAAAAATTTGGTTAAGATCTGATGAGAATCTTCAGCGTGATGATCAGAAAAGCTCCTTAAAATGCAGTAAGAAAGTTTGTGCTTGCGAGGTCTTCTGTTCGGAAAACTACAGAAAGTATTTTAATAGAAATCATAACATAACACACCCAACAGGCACATACTATGTAGGACAAGACTAAGAAGGTCTACATAGTTTGATCCTCCTCTACAACTACAGCAGCCAGACCATCAATGTCAGTAAATAAATAAAGTTAAATTGAAAGTGTCATTTGGGCCGAATCGGTTGAAACAAAATTAACGGCCACAGACGCCACAAATTAAAAGAAGAAGAAACAAAATTAAATTACATTCCATAACGATGGAATTACCTATAGGTATTTACCTACTTTAGGTGTGTAAAATTGTACTAACCTAATCGGATAATAATATTCTTATGAAAAAGAAAACAAGATTTAATTCGCTATGCTGTCTGCTATGGGTTAGTATTGGCACTTTGACACCTCTCACCATTATGTTTGTCAAAAACATAATTGTGTTTTCATTTTATTTGAATAATATTATCAAAAGCTTTCTTGAATTTCGTAACGTATTTATAATATTATCTTTATGTGTCTTACCTGGGGCCTTATGGAATGGATCGGTATTGGACAATTATTGGAATATGACATTTTATGACAACTTAGCGCCAAGTTCAACCTATTTTCCAATATTATAACCACTAGCAAAGTCGATTTTATCATTACCTGACGCACGTACAGCAATAAACGGCATAACGTACACTATACGTTTAACGTACATTCTTTTAAGATATATATGATCGGATTCTAACGTGGTGGCTCTGCTGGGTACCACGCAAAAATTTGATTTGATTGAGATTGCGTTGAAGTGAGTAAGGCCCCTGTAGACCCCCGTAAGAGGTAAGTCCGCTTACTATAATTTTATTGTGTATTGGTGTAAATCTGAATTCCAGTTTCCGAAACCAAGCCATATAAAAATTCAGGCCGAGGCAGCCGACCCCGCTTACCGAAATACATTTCAATCGAATTTATGGCTTCCTATACTGAGCATGCACACAATTCAATTTATCTTCAGGATTCATCACTCTTTTACTTGACACGGATGTTGGCGTGCCTATTTATTAAATAGCTCTATATTTCGGAACATTTTCGTTATTATTCTGAACAATTTCATACACATATAAATACCAAAATCATGTCTTATACCAGCTTGAAAGCAATAAAACTTTTTCATTTTTTTCAAGAGTTTTTTCAAGCACAAGTCTTATTTTTTTAATCATCGAATTACTAAGACAACAGTGTATCATTAGTTCGATCATCTAACTAAGTAATAGGACTGCTGATAATGCGTTTTTATATCTCGATTATATTGGCAAATGACCAATATAAACAATAAAATCGAGCACCTATATATTTTGTGTTTTTATAAAGTTAGCTTTAAAAGTACTTACGGTATCAGCATCGCTCTCCTCAGTCGCCATAGCAACACCTCTGTCCAAGTGTTGCTCAGCATCGTCCAGCTCTCGTTCCAGTTCAGCTGACTCTATCTCCAGCTCTGGCGATATCTGCAGCTCCTCCATTCCTTGAGAGGTTTCTGCGTCCAATTGTAGCATGTGACGCGCTGGCATCTTCACCACGAGAGGCCTGAAGTTAAGGCGGTTGTTTCCTGTACCAAAAGTTTACATTATCTGAGTTAAGGATATTTATTTAATAATTTTATTAACAATTAGGAGTAGTAGTAGTTCTTTGTGATAGAGCTCGTCCTTAGAAGTACCTAGATACGCATTTCTGCTGCCAAGAAATAATGATCGCATTGCTGTGTTCCGATTAAAAGAGTATGGAGAAATTACAGATTCATGAGACTTGATCTATGTCTCAGGTTAGCGACGCGCGAGAGATTTTCAAGCGTTCATAGGCTGCGATCTCTGCTTACCATAAGATGGTTTGTTTGCGACTTAACATGGGACTTTCCGTATACAAAATAATAATGTTGATAGTTTCTAACAGAAAGCGTGGGAATGAACACGTAGTGACTACATTTACTGCGTGCGTGAATGCGTTATAATTATAACTGATTTAAACTATACAAACAACTTCTTACTAATTTTGTCTGCGTGTGTATTGCTGAATAAAACTAATCAGGCGCTTTTTAGGAAAATGTTTGTATAGTTTAAATCAGTTATAAAAAAAACCACTGCATACTATTGATATTTTTATCAACACGTATATACTAAACACAATACGTACAACAGTTTTTGCATAAGCACAGTAGCGTTTATCTTTCCTAAATACATAATCTAAGGTGGCTCTGCTGGAAAGCATCCTTCCTGGCAGAGCCACTAGCGAAGTCGATTTTCTCAGTACCTGACGAACGTACAGCAATAAACGGCATACGTACCCTATGTACGTCTAACGTACATTTTTTTTGAGATATAAATGATCGGATTCTAACGTAGTGGCTCTGCTGGGTAGTACCACGCCATTTTCTTGGGATGGACTGATACGAGTAGAAAGGGCGGCGTTCAATATGATTTTTAATATTTTTGCAAAAAAAAATCCCAAAATAAAATAATGATAAGTTTTCATTTTCAATGATCTGGTGTATTTAGTTTCATGACATTATATATAGCTAGTACATTTAGCTCCTATTCAATAATCCATTTAAGCCCAACCCGAAAGCAATTACATATTAGCGATGTCTTTACGATAACTTGTAATAAAATAACTCAAGTTAATTCGATTTTAAATCGTACGACACTGAACTAAATGGTACATGCATGAGTTACTAATTCTAATCTTTACATTTACATAGTGTGGGTAAACAAGTTGTGTAACCAACCAAGTAACCTTGCTTTGCTTCTCGTCTTAAATATGATTTATATGAGCTTTATAAGTACCGCTAAGACTGCGCTAAAAACAAATAATCCTCTGAGAAACCATACGAGCAATTAAGAAATATACGAGTATATCAATTGCGGTGAACGTATTTATGAGTAGGTATATAATTAATTTAATAGTTGGCTTCGTTAAGTTTCTAATAAATTGTAAGTCGTTACTTCTGAAGTTCTGACCAACTAAGTAAAATAATTTCGTCAGTTCATACCTCTTGGATCATCTTTTTGGAGTTTTTTTATAACTTCACGAGCATTACGCAGAGTTCGAGAAGTAGTCGACGGTACTGGTCTGATGCAAACACGCTGGAGACCACTGCCTGGTAACATCGTGGTGATCACTTTCTTAGGTTCCTCCCTTTCAGGGCTGCTATTGTAATGGCTCAACAAACTATCATCCTGATCAGCGTCGATGTCGATAAGATACTCTTCAAATTGTTCAAAATTCTCTAGATCGGAGTCTAGCTCGCTTCTAGAACCGTGGTCTTTAGGTCTGAAGAATGAATCTGAGTTTCGTCTGTAATCTATGTTTTTAGAGTCTGGGGATGAAAAGCTACGCATCACGTAACCTTTGTGAACTGGCTGCGGCGATTGGCGTTCTGGTTCGTTGTGAGACGAGGGTGAGGAGTAGCTTCTGGGCAAAAGGCTTCTAACGCTTCCGCCTGTCGCCTTCCTTTGCAACTGCTGATTAGTCCTCGTCGATATCAGGCTCCTGCCTCTGCCAGAGGTTTGGGATGGCGGAGGTTCCTTGCGCCTCATTGCGTCTATTTACTTTATGTCTTCAAACGTGTGAAACTTCATAGATCTGGAAACGAACTGAATAAGGGATAGCTTCGACTCCAGCAAGTAATGTTACTGTGCTCTATGCGTGTCCAGTTCTGGCAGATCGAATGTCGATATCGGGTAACAAGGCTGGGAGCCAGATGATATATCATATGATAGGCAACGGTGAGCACGACCGACTTATACAGACTCCCTGGACCACATGACAGAGAATTTAATTAGATGGTTGATGCTCCACCTACGCTCACTGTTAAGATTCTCGATAAGATTCATAATTTAATCTGCGTCTCACGTTTCTTTACAACCCGGTTTTTTAAGGTTAATTCAATTTTCTACAATTTACCATACCATCTACGTATAATTGTAACCTTCCAGTTTTCAGCACCTCTCCTTAAATCCTGATGTGTATCCGGTTAGTTTAACATTATCTACAATTATTGTTTCCTCATCGAGTATCATCATGATTCATGAGCACTTAGTCTTGTAATTCACACACTCCCACTAAACAGCATAAACAAATAAACACTATCTCCTAGGTAGTTACACTGTACACGTTCAAGATGGAGGATCGAGAGCTGAATGATGAAGCTTTGTGCCGAAATACGGAAAGGTCGCATTCGCGTCGCGTTGTGGGCGGGCAACTTTCACTTCAAATAGGTACACATAGGACGATACATTAATACAGTTGCTAGTTGGATGGTGTTTGGTTTGGAGCAACACAGTATATCATGGTGGCGAAAAGTACATTTTAGATCTCAGCGCATCCTGTAATCGAGGTCAACTTGTGCAATGATTAAAAATAGTTTTTTGAACACAAAAATATCGATAAGTAGGTATGTTCCCTGAATCATTGTTGAGCACTTGACCAGATAGTAAAAACAAATTATTAAGTACATTAGCCTAATATTTAGAAATACTAAGTGCATGTATTTTCTATGTGTGAAGTCGACGAAATACGTAAACAATAAAACATGCATGCAAGTCAACAACGACAGACATCATGCCTACACTCTGACCACTACCTACAAAACGATGTTGTACCTCAATATTATGTCCCTTTGTTGTGTTGATAGTCAATATTATGTCCCGTTCTGTTGTTAGTCAATATTATGTCCCTTTAATAAAATTAAACAAACAAATAAATAAATATTGGCAGACATTTTTACACGGCGCGGCGCTGGCGGCGGCGGCGTCACCTAGCCCCAAACTAAGCAAAACTTGTACAATAAAACCAGATGTCTGGTAGTAAAACACCCAGACCCAGAACAAATATTTGCAGATTATGCAAACAACAACAAAATGTTGTCCTGCAGCGGGGAACGAACCCTACCTATAATATTTATAATACTAAGATAAGCGGCTAAGCTTCTTTTAGTAGGGCCTGAAGCAAAAACATAATGACAAATGACTCTTACTTTTATCAAAAAATCATAAATCTTTATTTAGTAAAAGGGTCCTAAACAACATTATTTTATATGATATTAACAAATATTGTTTTTCTTGTAAGTAAAAAATGCTGTGTGAAAAGACCTTTGTACCAGTGTTGCATTGAGTTCTCCGCTCTAACTAAGTAGCGACCTATACGTAGAAACGATTTATGAAACAACAATTAGAAGAAACCGTATAAATATGTAGTTTCATGTAATACCATCTGTGCTGAAGCGGTGAGATTAACATGTACATATTCTGGTTCCGAAACACACGCTCAAATTGCCATTTGTAAGTTCGTAGCCGTAAGTTTCAAGATAGTTATATGTGGTAGATGTTAGATGGCGTGATGCATAGCTCTTTTGCGTTATACTATAGCTTGAATGAGTACCTAATAGATGACGCTATTTAATCTAGTGCGTTGAATTGAAACGATCCCGATCCCGTTAGGGTATGCGAATGCGATGCTACTGTAGCATCACAGTGTAACACTGTTTTATTTTGATTTGAAACGGATCTACATTAGTTATTATATATCGGTTGTTTACAAATTACCTTCCATCTGAATTAAACATACTCAGGATGACATTCTTGAGATTATGGTGGTTTTGATGGACTACATAGAGCTACTGTTGCTTGCGTGATAGATAATGTAGATGGCTCGTACCTTAGGCTCGTACAATCTCACTTTAACTAGAGAAAGCCTAAACGTGTGTGGTGGCACGCAAAATAAAGTAAAGAAAAACCATCTAATAATTTCTAACATTGTTATATTTGATCGAATGATGGTTAGCTAGTTTCAATGACTAACGGTAACAGCTGGAAATATTTTTAATTCACAAAATCATGAATAACATATTATCATGCAAATTTTCGAGTTATGTCTAATAATAAACAAACTCGTTTTAACTTCTTTACATATTTAAATCATAAGTATTTAAATAAAATTCGCCAAGTGCGAGTGAAATCACGTGCCGCCGCGTGCCCCGTGGGTTTCGTAACCAATTTCCAATTAAATGTTTTTTTATCTATTAATTTTTGGTGCTATAAAGTGGAAGATGACAGGACAGACAGCTTTTGGTGTATGATTTGTTTTTTTTTATGCAACTGAAGTGCGTACGCGTACGGTCCACAAGATGGTAAGCGGTTACCGCAGCTTATGGACGCTTGCAATACCAGAGGTATCACTCGCGGGTTGCCACCTTGAGGCATAGATCGAGAGCCTCATGTGCCAGTAATTTCATCGGAAACCATACCCTTCACACCGGAACACAGCAATGCGAGCATTACTGCTTTGCGGCAGAAATAGGTATGGTGGTAGTAATACTTCCCCGGACGTGTTCTATCAGAAAGAACTCTACTACTCTTAAGCTTGATGCTAAACATTCAAGTTTTTTCTTTAAAAATTAATAAGGTTTTTCGAACCTATTTATGAAAATGTGACGAACCCCTAATATGTTATTAATAATTTAGCCTTTGAAAAAATTATAAGCATTGTTATTTTTATCATTACGATAATTGTTTTAATGTGACCATAGTACCAATCATCATGACAGCCTTCTAATGTTCCCACTGCTGGGACACTGGCCTACTCAGGGCGAGAGTGATTGGGTCTTAATCCACCACGCGGACCCAATGCGGATTGGTGGATGGCACATGTCTTTCGAATTTTTAGTTCTTGGACATGCCGGTTTCCTCACGATGTTTTCCTTCACCGTATGAGAGCACTGGCATTGCGCACATAAATTTTTCGAACAGAAAAATCCATTGGTGCACGACCGGGTTTGAACCCACGACCTTAGGATTGGAAGGCGGGGTCACTACCACTAGACCACCGGTGCTCATCATAGTACCAATACCATATTATTAAATTCAAATATTTTGAATTGCAACTTGTGCTGTTTTGAAGCGTTGTCCATATGGATGTACATCACCCCCAGGGAACCATACCGACCTGCGTAGGGGCCAAGCCAGCGAAAAAATATTGGGGTTCATGGAATGTAATGAGGGTCCAATACCGACCTTTGAAGGGACCACGCCAGTGGAAAAAATATTGGGTTCATTTAATGTAAGGCGGGGTCCAAGAGAGTGGATCTCATTTTAGCAAATCGTCGTTGTCAAAGTCATTGCGTTCCGTAGTATACTCGTACATTATATATATTCCTTATCTACGTCTACGTACAGATACAGTTAGGTTAAGGGTATTCCCTCCAACACGTAAAAAAAAGGTGACAAATCAAATCAAATCAAATTATATTTATTGAGTAAAAAAAATTCAGTACACATACCGTTATTATAATTAAGTACATTAAGTACGCAGATCAACAAATTATGTAGTTTTAACAAAGTAGGTATGTATACGCAATAGTAAAAGAGGGTGCACAGATGTCGGACAAGAAAATTCTGTTTCCCGGCTCCTAGCGCCCTCCTTCATCATAAGGACGCAAAGACCTTGTGATTTTATTGAATAAACCTGAGTAGTAATATCTGTTCTGTGCCTGAGTTTGAGTGCAAGTGCAAATACATAAGTAGGTATACAGACGGTTTCTCGTAATAGGAATAAGTAGAGCTTTCTAAGTATTATCCTTTCTCATAGGTCAAACTTAAATTCAAACTCAAAATAATTTTATTCAATGAAATCACAACGATCACTGATATTACCCTTTGCAAGATGGGTTTATAATATCTACCAGTTCTAACGATCTGCCAACAAAAACGGCTGGGTTTCTAGCATAGCATGATTTGCTAGGAGGTTATGATTTTAGTAAATATATCCTATGCAAAATGGGTTTATAATATCTACCAGTTCTAACGCCTTAACTTAAAAGAATCTGCCAACAAAAACTGCTGGGTTCTTAGCATAGCATGATTTGCTAGGAGGTTATGATTTTAGTAAATATTATGGTTTAATTCCCGACAAGTCGAGCAAAAAACCGGCACTTTTACAAGTTATGTTTTTGATATATTTCTATCTAGGCTCTAGCTAGAATATAAAAAAAATAAAACTTATAACTTAATTAAGTGTAAAACCTACCATTGACAAGTCAAGCACACAAGCACAAGTGCTTGACTTGTGCATTAGTTAATCAAAGAATGTAAGTAGTGTAGCCGGTTTAGGTGTGCCTTTACCTAATTTTAAGGATCAAAAGATGGTTGCAAAATTCTCAGCGGCGAAATACCACAAACCTCCTACTTAACTTACTGGGTAAGTCTGTTATACAACTTCAGTCGATGCATGCGCGTGCGCACGAAGCGTCGCGGTCTGTGCCCGTAACTAAATTTTCACTTTTCTTTTGCGGTCAGTTTTTTGCGAGTACAATTCGGCGTGTTTGGTTCAGAGTGAGCGTTTAAGATTTTGGAGTGGACGGGTTTTTGGTGAGTCTGTTGTTTCTTAAGCGATTGTCTAGTTCTTCCAAAGTTAGTTGTCACGGTGCGGTTTTTCAGTTACTGTAGGTCCCTTGTTTATTGCGAGTTACCATCATCATTTCCCTGCCTTTTTTCCCGCGTTATGTGGGGTCGGCACAACATGTTCCTTTCTCCTATATTTCTCTATCACTCGTCATATCAGTAAGTACTCACTCCTTTCGGATACAGGATATTTTATAATACCATTTACCACACCGAGGGCATCATCCGTCACCATTTCAGATCTGGCAGATTTTTTTTGCGACATCATACCTTAGTCTGATCATATACTGGGGGATCTGTAAAAACAAACGAATATAACCAACTTATTCGAAAAGGTTGAACATGTTTATGTTCACTCATAGTGGATTGTCTTCCCATATCGTAAACTTTCATCATTCTTTTTTCTTCACTTCATTTATTAAGTGGAGTAGGCACAACATTGCTGTGCCACTTAGGTGCCTACAGACGACAACCTGTCCTTTCATTCCCTCTCTTTATTCCAGTATCACCCTTTAGCTTCAGAATTAATGAATGAAAATACCTTATTGTACATCATGTACATTTGGATTGTGCCTCACCTACGATTGGGTAAGTAACTTCGAGTAGTCAAGTCAGCCATGCGACTAACTTCGCGTCAGATTAATGTGGTAGAGTAGAGTACATATTTTGTAAAGTACCTACGTAGGGTATAGTTCTCTCGGCGGATCTTCTTCTAGGCTTCCGTAAAAATAGCCGTTTGTGATGCGCAAAGAAAATTTAGTTAGAAAAAGCTCCATTGCGCATCGAAACGATACAACTATACCTAGTACAATGTAGTTCTTTGCACAGTCTTTCCATCCAAAATAAATATCCATCTAAATGCATCATATTGAAACCTTTCTTGCTATTTTGTTATTGCTCGCATGAAATAGTTAAAGTAGGTACATAGTTTGTGGATGCGATTTTTTATTGATAATCCGGTTCAAAGTACGTAAAAACAGCAGTTGTTATAACTATTTATAACCATTAGTAATGTGAAATTGATTATACCGTGCTCTATCGAAGTTCAATGAGAGTATGTAATATAGGTACTATACCTACACGGTTTATTCATTTTATATAACTTTTTTACTATCGGAACCAGGTACTAATATATTATTTAAAAAAAACATTTAACACGCTTAGGAAAGTACAACTATACGTACTATAGTAAGTACCTACATAGTGATAATTATGATACGGCTGAGATTAAAATGTTAGACGCAATGCATAAAACGCATTGTATGTAGATAATCTTTCTTGGTTGTCAAGGTTTATAAAACTGTGACCTCAGGCATTAATTAAGTTATTATTTTAATTAATGCCTACTTCCTTAAGATACTTCTTGCGTGCGTACCTGGGTCTGCCCCCCATGAACCATGAACTCTTAGAGCGATTCAAATAAGGACCTAAACTGAATTGTCAAAAATTTTTTACCATGTAATTAATAATTATTTAAGTCATGGTACAAAATTTTTTGTCAATTCAGTTTAGGTCCTAATTTGAATCGCTCTAAGAGTTCATGGTAGGGGGGCTGTACAAATAACACAACGTTATTTTCTTATAATTATGTAGTAGTAATGTGAAAACCAACTTATTCTTCACTAATAAAGACGTCTACAAACAAAAGTAGGTACTTAGGTACGTGTAATATTAAAATATGTGCCTTTCTTACGGACTAAGTTTTTTAAGAATTTAGATATTTATATTTATAATATAACTAAAAAAAAATAGTAGTACTTATACTAATCTTACTCAATAATGTTTTTTTTTTTTTATTTAACGTTCGAACTACCTACCTATAATTTTTTTTAAGTAAGTATATTTATTTTATTATTGGTACGTTAACTTATGTACTCAATACTGTACCTGGTATTATTTTGCGTGGATAATACCAGTTAGACAACTAGGTAATAAGAAAGATTATGCATCCTACCATTTGCTTGAAGAAAATGTATGCAACCTGTTTTATGCAATTTGCGTAGACGAAATTATTAAAAGTGTTTACTTTCCACTTGAAATAGCAGTTACTTAGAAAATCTTACACTCATAGCTCTTGTGAAACGCATGCTAATTAAATGTTCGCATAAGTATGGTGACACTTTATGGTACTTAAGTAGGTACTGCCACAGACTGCTAAAGTAAATAGAAAAAAGCGTGCGAAACTAATGAACCCACGACTTGGTTCGTGATAACTATTTTATACAATACTCAATACTCAATACTCAATTCATAGTAAATAGAAAAAAGCGTGCGAAACTAATGAACCCACGACTTGGTTCGTGATAACTATTTTATACAATACTCAATACTCAATACTCAATTCATTTATTGCTCTCATATGGTTGGTTCATTTACAGTTGTTATATAATAGGTGGTAGTTTCACATATGAACCCTGTAAAAGGGTATGACAACATGGAGATAGGCCGAAGTTTAAATAAGTAGGAAGTAAGTTGTTAAATTAAGTAGATAAATAAAAAAGTGTTGCGCTATGAACTGAGCAACAGCGCAGTCAACAGCGGTGTGACTGTGAAGGAAGTAACTTTCACACCATTGCGGACTATAATACTGAAACACTAGATCATGAAGGCATACGAACTTGCCGCCTACTATGATGATAGCTGCTAAATTAAACACTAGGGCATGATGGCATACGAACTTGCCGTCTAATGTGATTAAAGCTACTAAATGAAACACTGGTGCATGATGGCATACGAGCTTGCCGCCCGGCGTGATGAAGACTGTCGAATGAGACATGCGTTCTGCGCGCCTGTGTCGCGTGGAGCGCCGTGACTGCGCGCTGATGACGCGGTCCGTGCGCCTGAGTCGCGGTTGGTGCCGTGACTGCGCGCTGACGACGCGGTCCGGGCGCCTGTGTCTCGTTGGGCGCCATGACTGCGCGCTGACGACGCATTCTGCGCGCCTGTGTCGCGTGCTGTGCCGTGGCTGCGCGGTGCCGCGGTCGTGTGACGCGTGCTGAGCGCCTGTGCGCTGCTGCCGATACCGCGCTCATGCAACACGGTCTGCTTGTCTGGTTGTCTGTGTCGCGTGGTGTGGTTGTTTTGGCAGATAGGGAATGTGGGAACAATGGGACTTGTTCTTGATGTGGATGGCCGATTGCAGCGAGCGTTGATGGGTGTCTTAGGGTATGAATGGCTTTGCATCTTGTCAATGTCTTGCGTGGAGCTGTCAAACGGTGGCGTCTGTGGTCTGTGGTAGCGTCTATGATGGTGGGGAAGGAACGTAGTGGATATATACTCTCGGGGGTAAAATGAAAGTGCGCATGAGTTCTTGCTTAGCTCTATGTTAATCATAAAATGCATGTATTATAATTAAAAGTGTAATTAGATGCTAAACGGGAGTGTTTCAATTTATTCGGAAAACGATCTCACATCTCAGAAAATGGGATAAAAACTCAAACGTTCACAAAAGTGATAAAATCGAAAAGTGACGCCCTAACAGTCAACGGAGTTTTTGTGAAAAGATACGTGCTGTAAGTTATAAAATAACAAGAAATGGAAAAATGAGTATAATGAGAGCATGAGATCGTGCCGTTTTAGCCTATGAATAATAATTTTTCATCTACGGATACCACCGAAATGGAGACTAAGTACGTACCTACATACTTACATGTTGATGCCGACCGTATTGGTAAGTTATTTGAATACATTTATAAAAGAGTAGGTACACTGACCATACTGTACTGGAAGTCATCTACTACCAAAGATTACAAACATATTATGGTAGTAAAATATTTTTTTCTCTTGTGTTACACTACCATAATTTAGCTGCGGTGAAGTTTCAGCAGAATTAATTCCCATTGGTAATTAAGAGAATAACTTTTTAATGAAAGCGGAAACTAGATACAGTTGGATGTCACATGTCGTTAATAGAAGAATTAACTTCCTATTTCTTCTTTATTTAATATTATTACACTGTATGGTAACTAGAATACCACCTAGTTGTTCTAATCTGAAAATGAAGTTTGAGAAAATGAGAAACACCGCACTGAAAGACTATGCTAGTTGACTATAATAATTAAATGCTCCAATAATATGATTTCCATATAAATGACTAGATGAATGAATGAGAGATATGAGTAAGATAGAGCACAACAATACTTGTAATAATAAATAATTAAGATTTGTAGTATTCAAGCAGTTCTAAATACAAAGTTGGATAACCAAAATATTTCTTATTGACCATTGGTTCATTTATCTATACCTACAAGTGGCTCGGTTTGAACTGGAACTAATTATTAGGTACAGTACAGATCATTTTAATGAATGGTTATGTCATGATGTTTAGATTTTATATTATTTAAAACTGTGGGTTTACTACAATAATATAAAGATTACAAAAATATAATAAACCATCATTTTCGTTGAATCTGCAGACACTGATCAGACATAGATATAGATATTAAAGATATAATAATAACCAAAGGTGACCCAAAAATAATGTGTTAACTGTGTGTCTAACAAATTATAAAAGGAAATACCTGACTAGTACAAATTTTTTTTGAGACACAAAGCGAAGATAATATTATGACATCTTTAATTTGGTTCGGTTATATCAAGATGAGGTTGGTTGAGCTAAAATTATAATGAAATTAGAAGCAAGTCAATACAGGGTGTATTGACAGCTCCTATATTGCAGTTTTATACATTAAATAGAAATTGATTATTATTAATTTAACTCTGTCATGAAAGAAATGGGTTTTTTCCCAAATTATTGAAAAAAATGATAAAAATTCTTCTGACATATCCATCTAATGACCATTCTGAATATTGCTAAACTTTGTTTAACTATGGAGAACAACTAAGTAAACATCAACAGATACAGGTAGAATAGAAAATAATGGAATAGAAAACTCTTTATTGTACACACACAAGGAAATATTTAAAATTACACAGATACACAATTTAATAAAGCAAGGTACAATGGGCGGCTTTATCGCTGGGAGGGATTTCTTCCAAGCAGCCTTTGGATGGACAGAAAATAGATTGAATGAAATGGTTATGTTATGTACATATTGCAAATACTTATCTTCTTTTTATAATATAAAAATGAATCGCTGTGCGTAAGGCTTGCTAAAACTCAAGAACGGCAGGACCGATTTGGCTAATTTTGGTCTTGAAATGTTGTGGAAGTCCAGGGAAGGTTTTAACGGTGAGAGAATATACAGGGTGTATAAAAAAAAAAAAAAAAAAAAAGCGCGAGGGAAGCCGTTCAAACAAGAGCTTTTTGATAATTAGTTGGGCTGTACTTGGCTTAAACTTGAATACGAGTTCCCAACTCCGATACTCGAATATTGGAACACTCGGAAACTTGAAATTTGAAACTTAAAACATGAAATTTGAAACTTGAAACATAAAACTTGAAACTAGAAACTTGGAACATAAAACTTGAAACATGAAATTTGAAACTTGAAACATGAAACTTGAAACTTGGAACATGAAACTTGGAACATGAAACTTGAAACTTGAAACATGAAACTTGAAACTTGGAACATGAAACTTGAAACTTGAAACGTGAAACTTGAAACATGAAATTTGAAACTTGATACATGAAACTTGAAACTTGGAACTTGGAAATTGGAACTTGAAACGTGAAACTTGAAACATGAAATTTGAAACATGGAAATTGGAACGTGAAACTTGAAACATGAAACTTGAAACTTAAAATATGAAACTTGAAACATGAAACTTGTAACTAGAAACTTGGAACATAAAACTTGAAACTTGAAACTTGAAACATGAAACTTGAAACATGAAACTGGAAATTTGAAACTTAAAACATGAAATTTGAAACTTGAAACTTGGAAATTGGAACGTGAAACTTGAAACGTGAAACTTGAAACATGAAATTTGAAACTTGAAACTTGGAAATTGGAACGTGAAACTTGAAACATGAAACTAGAAACTTGAAATATGAAACTTGAAACTTGAAACTTGGAACATGAAACTTGAAACTTGAAACATGAAATTTGAAACTTGATACATGAAACTTGAAACTTGAAACTTGGAACTTGGAAATTGGAACGTGAAACTTGAAACATGAAACTTGAAACTAACTTGAAATATGAAACTTTAAACAAAACTTGTAACTAGAAACTTGGAACATAAAACTTGAAACTTGAAACTTGAAACATGAAACTTGAAACATGAAACTGGAAATTTGAAACTTGAAACATGAAATTTGAAACTTGAAACTTGGAAATTGGAACGTGAAACTTGAAACATGAAACTTGAAACTTGAAATTTGAAACTTGGAAATTGGAATATGAAACTTGAAACTTGGAACAGGAAACTTGAAACATAAAACTTGAAACTTAGAACTTGGAAATTAGAACTTGAAACGTGAAACTATAAACATGAAACTTGGAACTTGGAATTTGGAACTTGGAACTTGGATCTTGGAATTTGGATCTTGGAACTTGGATCTTGGAATTTGGAACTTGGAACTTGGATCTTGGAATTTGGATCTTGGATCTTGGAACTTGGAACTTGGAACTTGGAACTTGGATCTTGGAATTTGGATCTTGGAACTTGGAACTTGGAACTTGGATCTTGGAATTTGGATCTTGGATCGTGGAATTTGGATCTTGGAACTTGGAACTTGGAACTTGGAATTTGGATCTTGGATCTTGGATCTTGGATCTTGGAATTTGGATCTTGGAACTTGGAACTTGGAATTTGGAACTTGGAACTTGGAACTTGAAATTTGGATCTTGGAACTTGGAACTTGGAACTTGGAACTTGGATCTTGGAATTTGGATCTTGGAACTTGGAACTTGGATCTTGGAATTTGGATCTTGGATCTTGGAATTTGGATCTTGGAACTTGGAACTTGGAACTTGGAACTTGGAACTTGGATCTTGGAATTTGGATCTTGGATCTTGGAACTTGGAACTTGGAACTTGGAACTTGGAACTTGGAACTTTGAACTTTGAACTTTAACTTTAACTTTAACTTGAACTTGAACTTGAACTTGAACTTGAACTCGAACTTGACTTAAATTTCAAAATTACAAATTGAAACGGGACTTGACTTGAATTTAAACCGGAGCTTTAACTTAAACTTGAATCTGACTTGAAGTGAAACTTGAACTTGAACTTAAATCTGACTTGAAGTGGCACTTGAACTTGAACTTGACTTGAATCTGACTTGAACTTGAACTTGACTTGAACTTGACTTGAATTTAAACTGGAACTTCGAATTAAAACGGGACTTGAATTTAAACCGTAGTTTTGTTGAACTTGAATCTGACTTGAAGTGGAACTTGAACTGGAACTCGAACTCGAACTTGATCTGGAACTCGAACTGGAACTTGAACTTTATTTGAATTTTTACTGCAACCTTAAATGAAACTGAATCTTAACTTGAACTTAAACCGAAGCTTGAACTTGGGACTTGGAACTGTAACTTGACTTGAACTTGACTTTGAATTGAACTTGAACTGGAACTTGAACTTGACCTTAAACACGAACAAGAACTTTCACTTGAATTTAAACTTAAACTTGAATAGAATTTAATTTGAATTTGACTTGAATGTTTAACTTGAACTGAAACTTAAACAAAAAATTTAACTGAAGGAGTAACTTATACCTGAAATTTAAGACTTGATAAACGATAAACTGATTTCCAATAAACGATAACTGATTTCCAATAAACGATAACTGATACATTAATTTGACAATAATAATAACGATGATAAAGAGTAATAATGACAATGATAGTGATAAATGATAATGTAACAAAGACAGACAATGATGAAATAACTGACAGACAATGATAATGGCAATGAAAAAAAAAAAAAAAAAAATAACAGTTTATGATGATGATAAATGACAATGATTATGATAATGATAATGATAATAATAACGATAATTGGTTATGATAATAATGGATGAATTGTTGATGGACATGGATGATCATTGATTATGACTACTAAATTATAATAATGATTATTATAATAGATTTGATATAACGATTTACTATAACTTACACAGTTTTAGCCAAAGATTAGAGAATGTTGCACTAAGGAACTGGGCAACATCGCAGCTAAAGGCGGTGCGACTGAAGGAAGTAACTTTCACACCGTTTTTCAGCTATAGAATAGAGGATGTTGCACTAAGGAACTGGGCAACATCGCAGCTAAAGGCGGTGCGACTGTGAAGGAAGTAACTTTCACACCGTTTTTCAGCTATAGAATAGAGGATGTTGCACTAAGGAACTGGGCAACATCGCAGCTAAAGGCGGTGCGACTGTGAAGGAAGTAACTTTCACACCGTTTTTCAGCTATAGAATAGAGGATGTTGCACTAAGGAACTGGGCAACATCGCAGCCCAAGGCGGTGCGACTGTGAAGGAAGTAACTTTCATACCGTTTCGGCTATAGAATAGAGGATGTTGCACTAAGGAACTGGGCAACATCGCAGCCCAAGGCGGTGTGAATGTGAAGGAAGTAACTTTCACAACGTTTTCGGCTATAGAATAGAGGTTGTTGCACTAAGGAACTGGGCAACAACGCAGTCAACTGCGGTGCGACTGTGAAGGAAGTAACTTTCACACCGTTGCGGCTATAGAGAGTTAAGGGTTGTTGCGCTACGAACTGAGCAACAGCGCAGTCAACGGCGGTGCGATTGTGAAGGAAGTAACTTTCACACCGTTGCGGCTATAGAGAGTTAAGGGTTGTTGCACTATGAACTGAGCAACAGCGCAGTCAACGGCGGTGTGATTGTGAAGGAAGTAACTTTCACACCGTTGCGGCTATAGAGAGTTAAGGGTTGTTGCGCTATGAACTGAGCAACAGCGCAGTCAACAGCGGTGTGACTGTGAAGGAAGTAACTTTCACACCATTGCGGACTATAATACTGAAACACTAGATCATGAAGGCATACGAACTTGCCGCCTACTATGATGATAGCTGCTAAATTAAACACTAGGGCATGATGGCATACGAACTTGCCGTCTAATGTGATTAAAGCTACTAAATGAAACACTGGTGCATGATGGCATACGAGCTTGCCGCCCGGCGTGATGAAGACTGTCGAATGAAACATGCGTTCTGCGCGCCTGTGTCGCGTGGAGCGCCGTGACTGCGCGCTGATGACGCGGTCCGTGCGCCTGAGTCGCGGTTGGTGCCGTGACTGCGCGCTGACGACGCGGTCCGGGCGCCTGTGTCTCGTTGGGCGCCATGACTGCGCGCTGACGACGCATTCTGCGCGCCTGTGTCGCGTGCTGTGCCGTGGCTGCGCGGTGCCGCGGTCGTGTGACGCGTGCTGAGCGCCTGTGCGCTGCTGCCGATACCGCGCTCATGCAACACGGTCTGCTTGTCTGGTTGTCTGTGTCGCGTGGTGTGGTTGTTTTGGCAGATAGGGAATGTGGGAACAATGGGACTTGTTCTTGATGTGGATGGCCGATTGCAGCGAGCGTTGATGGGTGTCTTAGGGTATGAATGGCTTTGCATCTTGTCAATGTCTTGCGTGGAGCTGTCAAACGGTGGCGTCTGTGGTCTGTGGTAGCGTCTATGATGGTGGGGAAGGAACGTAGTGGATATATACTCTCGGGGGTAAAATGAAAGTGCGCATGAGTTCTTGCTTAGCTCTATGTTAATCATAAAATGCATGTATTATAATTAAAAGTGTAATTAGATGCTAAACGGGAGTGTTTCAATTTATTCGGAAAACGATCTCACAAAAGGTTGTTAGCATTAATTCTCAGTAGGAAACTTTATCTTCCTATCGGGAGTTTTGGAAATTCCTTTTTAGTGCACCCTTATTAAATACATTATTAGACTAATAATAATATATCTTTAATCGGAACATTATCATACTAAGAGTAGTAGAGTTCTCTGTGATAGAGCTCGTCCGGGGAAGGACTACCACCATACCTATTTCTGCCGCCAAGCAGTAATGCTCGCATTGCTGTGTTCCAGTGTGAAGGGTATGGTTTCCGGTGAAATTACTGGCACATGAGGCTTTCGATCTTAGCCTCAAGGTGGCAACCCGCGAGTGATACCTCTGGTATTGCAAGCGTCCATAGGCTGCGGTAACCGCTTACCATCTTGTGGGCCGTACGTTTGGTTGCCACTTCAGTTGTATAAAAAAAAAAAAACATTATTTCAAATTATTATTATTATTTTTGTTTTGTTTTTTGGCATACTGTTTTCCAGTTTAGCGTAGTTTGAGTTACATTGCATCTGATAATTATATAAAATACAGTAAATTTAGTTAGATAGTTAGATCTAATTGCGAATATCATAAATTCATAATGGATAAAAACATCGAACAAAGAGTTAGTCTTAAATTTTGCATAGCCAATGGAATTTCGTGATCGGAGTCACTGAAAATTTTGCAAAAGACTTAGGGTGAATCAATTTTATCAAAACGCGTTTTATCGCAACACCTAAGATCTTAGACTTCCTTGGAGCTCTCGGAAAACTGTGTAGTGTGCTCAAAAAGTGTTTTTGAGCACCAAATGACTGCATACAGCATATGTGATACGATTTGAAAGGCCAATGACATCTCAAACAGTTGGTTGATACGATCTCAAATACATAATAAACGCTACAATGTTATGTTTATATATTTTTTTCTGACTATATCCTAAAAATGTTATTGCCATTGCAATTTCTATTTCGCTTGGAGGATTAATTAGCTTCGTTATAAAATTCGTAACGTAACAATTTCCTTGGCATTTACTATGATTTTTTTATTTACTCACATCTAACCATGTCATAAGAATAATATTGCATTATATATTCGACCAAGTGTCTTATTAACATGTCATAAGATTATTGCATAGTACTTCATTCAACCTAGTGTGGCAACTGTAACATAGAAATCAATTCCATTGGCATTTTCAACCAGCAAAATAAGTCTCAAAAGTAATTTCATAATCGTTGCAATCTAAAACTGAAGTGTAAAATGTATGGTAGGTAGTTACCATTAAAAAAAACAATGGTAAGTTCTACTATGAAGTTATACATAGAAAATACCCAGAACACCGGAAAAAAATATTTGCAGATCGTACAAACATTTGTTCCGAGGCGGGAATCGAACCCCTCCAACTTCCGCGTCGCAGGCGGACCTTCACCCGCCGCGCCAGATCGATCAATGGTGAAGTAGAGGGATAAAGGCCTCGAGGTAGAAGCCTCAAACGATGGACCGAAGAGTTATCATAGATACCAGTTAGTACGGCTCTCCATCAGGCAGCAGACTAAACTACACCAAAAGTGTAGCGATCTTCAGAAATGAAGGAGCGACGGAGGATATATATAGGTACTAAGGAGAGTACACAAACCGCTACATGCAACTTCTGCAATTATCGATGCTGATTGCGAAACAGCACACCTCATTACTGACATGAGTACCAACACCTACTTAGTCAACTGCACATTCGTTGAATAACTCCTTTGTGCTTTATGTGGGCCGTGGTACCCAGAAGCAGAACCTGACTTTCTGTTTCTAAGGTTACGACCTTGTTTGAGTCCGGATGAGTAAACTAGCGATAAAAATGGCGTTTTGAGCTACAAGGACTATTTCGAGCTGGCCAGGCATGACTTGTTGGCTCAACTAGTAGAGCATCTGCGTATCAAGCGGAAGGTTGGTGTTCTCTGGTCTCAAATGTCTAGGAACGTAGCATAAAGTTAGGAAACTATACTATAAACATCAGTAAGGCATCAATAAGGGCCTATGCATTCAGCAAAGTGCGTATTGCGCTGATTTTTGATTTACTAGCTATACAAGTATATTGTAGTAGATGTTATGTTAGATTAAATTAATATTAACTAAATAAGCTAAGCTACTAAGCAGGTGCTATTTTTTCATGATTTTTTTTTTTCATTTTTTTTAAGTAATTTTTTTTATACAAATTTAGATAAAACCATGTTATGCCGGTAAAACACAATACCGCCTGTAGCAATGTTAGGTAATAGAAAGTAAATAACACTTAACCACAGAATAAAATTAAATTTAACTGTTTAAACATGTAACAGTTGTATAATTTTCTAACAAATGAGCTGCTTTATTCGTTTTATTACTGTTTGCATTTAGCCTTTATTACGATTTTATAGCCCTTAACCGTAGTACTAGTATCTGTTCTTGGCCTTAACTATGATACCAAAACTTGAAATTATGAAATAACTCGTGAGTCGAGTCAGTCGAGCTTAATAGTTAAAATATTTGACCTGCTTTCTTTTAGACATGCTACGGAATTAAATACTCTCGTCGAAAATATTAGGGGAATGATGCCGATTCTTATGTAATACGAGCTGACCCGCTCGGCTTTACCCGCGTTTTTGCAGTGTAAGCTATTCCACAGGAACGCAGTACATTTTTTCGGGATAAGAAGTAGCCTCTGTGTTATTCCAGGACTTAAGCTATCTACATTCTAAACATTACAATCAACAACGTCTACCAAATAGTCGTCGCGTCGCGTCGTGTCATAATTTCGCGAAATTAACGTGGCCCAAATAATCGGCTTTGGTGTACATACGCCCGCCCTAAAGCGAAATAATTTAACCACAATGTATATACATAGTTTTACATGATTAGGCTTTTGTTAGGCATAAACAAATACTGATACTTACTAACCTAATAACATGTATTTAACACGCATACGCATACATCCGCTTTGTTTTCATAATTATCCCGCTAGTTGCGAAACTATTGTGATATATAATTTACTCTACTATGTGTAAGCAGTTCGAAATCGATACTAAGATTTTATCAATAATTCATAATCATCATGAACCAGTGTCCTAACAGTGTATGTAGTATGTAGTGTAGTAAGTAGTACAGTTCTTTGTGATAGAGCTCGTCCGGGGAAGGACTACCACCATACCTATTTCTGCCGCCAAGCAGTAATGCTCGCATTGCTGTGTTCCGGTTCGAAGGGTATGGTTTCCGGTGAAATTACAGGCACATGAGACTTTCCATCTAACGTCTCAGGGTGGTAACACGCAAGTGATATCTATGATGTTGCATGCGTACATAGGCTACGGTAACCGCTGACCATCAAGTAGGCCGTACGCTTGGTTGCCACTTTAGTGGTAAAAAAAAAACATTGGTATTGCTGAAACACTAGCCTACTTTTGAATGGGGTCTTGCCCTTGCGTATTTGTGAATGGCACGATATCTTTCTAATTTTCAGTTCTTGGACATGTTAGTTTTCTTTTTATGTTTTACTTTACCGTTGTAATAAAGTACCACTACTTATTATACATACCTACTACAAAATCAGTTTTTCATTAAATGTTTGGTTCCTATGTATTATTTTTACTAGGTACTTAAATGAAACTCTATAAACTGCTCATCTTTTAATTATTTTGATCGCTAGAATTACAATACATTTTCTGGCCTTCCCTGGTTCCAATCAGAGCTGGCGGGTCTTGAAAGGAAGAACACTCAAAATTCAACAGCTTACGCAAACGAACACTGGCGTTCTACCAATAGCTACTGATTTGATTTTATACCGATCTCCTATTAGTTCCATCTTAGCTAGACTTAGCTCTTTATATCTCCGCAGTTATAAAACTCTTCAACATTTTCCGAAAAGCGTTTTTCCTTTGTTTCAGTAACACTTCACCATGACGTCAGAAGTGAACGAGTGGTACCGGGGCCGGAAAGTGCTCATAACTGGAGCCTCCGGTCTCATGGGCAAAGTCCTGATAGAGAAGCTGCTGTACAGCGTGCCAGATATCGGTGGGATATACGCGCTTGTGAGGAGCAAGCGCGGGAAGACTCCAGAGACTCGGATTGAAGACATGTGGAAACTGCCTGTATGTATTCCAAAATAAATTACGTAGTGTAGTGTAGGTATTATTTTTAACAGAAAAACAAGCTTGGAACAGAATCTTTTTAGCTACAACAATGCTCAACAGCAACCTTAAAAAGATAGTTAGGAGCTGATGATCTTGGAAAGATTAACACCAATTTCCATCAAACGTAATTTAAAATCATAATAATAAACAAACACTAACACCAGTTCCGGAGGTAGATACTTGGGATTATCTGTTTCATGGGTACCTAGTACCTATCAGAAACTATCATAGTAGGTACTATATCAGCTAGACCCAGAACAAATATTTAGATATCATGCAAACATCGACTAATCCGCATTGGGTCTGCGTTGTAGGTTGTGTGTGACCCAATCGCTCTCGCTCGAGAGTAGGCCTGTATCCCAGCGATGGGAACATAAGAAGGCTTGTCATGATAGAAACGTCTTGCAGTATCGAACCCGTAACCTCTCACTTTTCTACCGCGCACTCGCCCATCGCCCCACCGAGGTCGCCAAATACATCCATATACCTACCTTTAGATAGTTGTTTCTTTGTTCTAGTTATTCTCAAGAATAAGAGAAGAGAAACCTCATATGATGAAGAAACTGATACCTGTAGCTGGCGATATACTTTACGACAACCTTGGTATTGAGAAGAATCAGCTAGATCAATTGTATGATGAGGTAAGGGCAGCAAAAGTAGATTTTGGATATTTCGCCACACTGACAGTGCCGAAACTCGATCATGCAACCGTAATTTGGCTGTTCTTGTCCAGCACTGCTCCAATTAATTTGCTACTCAGCAAGTTTAAGGCCGATTTTTTTTACAATAAATCACATAATTTCCGAAATTGGTCCCGAATATGGCACGAATGTAACAGGGAAATAAATTGTATGAAATTTATGGTAGCTTCGTATTTAGTTGCCTTTCGTTCGGCTCCGAAGTTACGCACATGCCTTTTTATGGTAGGCCAGCGGCTTTGACTGCGTATGTTATGTATTCGGTATGATCCAATCACGTAATTTTGGCCTAGTCATTCAATTCAATTGATGATACATCAGTTTACTAATATCTGTAAACATTTTCACATCTTAAATTTTTGAAAAAATTGGCAGCACCCAGTCACATCGTTTTCTTGAACAAACTTCGCCATAAACGATACGTTATTTTTAGTAATAAACATACACAGAAACAGACATATTGGCAGATGTTAAATTAGATTAGGTTTTTATGCTGCAGTTATTAAATTATCTATTGTCCGTTTCCTCGTTTGATTTTAATTATTCGAAATTCAGCGGAGCGTTTCCTTTTACAAGAATACGATATTTGTTATAAGTACTTAGATACCTCATCTACTTACCTTGCTTCCTTGCTACCTTGCTTTATAAATACTAAACTATTATTAAAAATCTAATTGCTATGTCGTCGAAGTACTTCATTATTATGAAACACTGTTGTGCTCTTGGGTAATAAAAAAAACAACAAAAAACTAGACCTCTTTTACATCTTACATCATCGAAACCGACTCTATGTTGCGCTGTTAGATCTTAATTTATGTCTTGTACTATTAATTATTCTGTGTTTATGTACTTACAATTATTACTGACTACCAAAAATATATTTCTAGTGCGTTACGAAACTAGGTAGGTTCAGTTACCTATTCATAATATTCGAACAAAGACTGCAATAAAAAAAAAATTATATCAATGTCGACAAACAAAAGAAGCGATATTGTTTCTGCTTGTAGGACTATTCAGCCAGAGACCGTCTTAGTGGTTAGAAGGTAGCGCTGTATTCGGCCTCCAAACAGCGGTGTCCTCGCATTACTGTGGTTTTAAAAGGTTTAAAAGGCACTGTAGCAACTGAAATTACTGTGCGAAAGAGATTTAATACAACCTACTTTTAGTCTTGGGGTGACACAAAACACATTGGGTGACACTGAAACTGGTTATTGTCATCCATCACATGCTAGCATAAAAAAACCGGCTTCCTAATGCTCAGTCGGTCGGTACCCTGTCACGGCTCACTGGAAAGGATCCATTATTTCCTGCGATCGCGCAAACTATTATAGTAAGCACGCGGTGAAAGCTGTTCAAGTGTGCTCGCTCGAAAGTAATGCCACTTGCACTTGCTAACATCACCTAACATGCTCGAGTGAAATTGAGAATTAGAATTATTATGTCTATTTGCAAATTACATGTGTAACCTTAGGTAAGTCATCATCATCATCATATCAGCCAAAAGACCACTGGAGACACGCTAGACATAGCATTTATTCAACATTCGATTTTCTACTACAACATTTTAAATTGCATACAGAATTGCGGCTTTCGAAATCCAGTGTAAGTTTTTTCTAGGTATCAGTAGTATTCCATTTCGCCGCAACACTCCGCTTGGAGGCGCCATTGAAAGAAGGACTCGAGATGAACACGAAGGGCACTCTTCGCGTGATCGAGATAGCTCGCAAGATGAAAGACCTGGCCGCATTCGTGCACCTCTCCACCGCCTTCTGTTACCCGGATTATGACAGGCTGGCTGAGAAGGTATTCAAATTAAAAATCATTTTATTCAATAATATCACAATGATCATTTTAAAACGTCCTAAAGCTGGGTGAATTTACACCAGTCCCACGCGCCCCAGCCTAGATGAAACAAGGCCTTTACCATTTATTGAAGATTATTTATACAGCATTAAGTGCAAAGTTCGTTACTCTTGTTGCCCACACTGGATGTGTGAAGTGCAGATCCTGGGACAGGTTTTTTAGATAATGTAGGCTTGCCCAGCACTTACACCATCTCACAGCTTAGCCAGCCGCCTAATCCACTTGAAAGACGTGTCAATACGTGCGGAGCTAACTAAGCCACAATGTTTTCACGATGTTGGATGTGTTATATTAAAAAAACAAGAATAACCTATGCTGGTGTACTTTACGGAGAAAATGAGCTAAACATGATAATTTATATTTTTTTTCATGGTATATGGTATATGAGTTCCATCGTTCCAGGTTTTCGACCCCCCCGTCAACCCTCACGAGGTTCTGAGTGCGGCGTCTTGGCTCTCGGAGGAGCAGCTGGAACTGCTAACACCCACGATGTACCAGAAGCACCCCAACAGCTACACGTACTCCAAACGACTGGCGGAGGCGGTAGTGCGCGAGAGCTACCCTCAACTACCGGCGGCCATCGCGAGGCCCAGTATAGGTAATCTTATCATTAGCCCAAGATAGTCCACTGCTGGAAACATGCCTCCTAAAACATGCCCAACCCAGTGTTTGGCAACTTTATCATCAGCCCACGATAGTCCACTGCTTAAAATATGCCTCCCAAAACGCATCAGTAACTGAGCACAGTGTTTGGCTCTTCTCATCCACTTTCTTCTGGACGCTTTTCGTAGGTCATCGCTCCACCGTACTATATCTATTGAATATGATTTATATTTATCTGTATAAATATAATATAAATAAATATATCAATAGATATAGTAAAAGTTGGTGACTCTTTTTGCCCATACTTGAGTGTCAAAAGTGAGGTAAAAGCTGTGAAGTGAGGTAGAATGGTCTGGTCAGGTTTATAGATGAAGTTGGATCGTTGCCGTTCACCTATAGTTACCACCTTCTTAGCTTAGCCAGCTTAATCTAACGGAAAGTAAATTGTCAATACGTTCTCAAAACGATGAAGAAACTCAAAAAGCGCACCATGATGATCATGTTAAAGTACCTGCCTATATCTACCAGAAGCACTTCAATAAGACGTTACACAAATCGGCTTTCTTTGCAATAACAGCTCTACTAATATCAACCGTGTGTGCGATGGCGATGTGGTGCGATTTAACAATATTAGCATAGACATGAATTTAGTTTTATATTGTACATTTCAGTAACCCCATCATACAAGGATCCGACTCCAGGATGGGTGGACAACCTCAACGGTCCTATAGGTCTGATGGTGGGCGCGGGTAAAGGCGTCATCCGGTCCATGTACTGCATCGGCCATTACCACGCGGAGGTCATTCCTCTGGACATCGCCATTAACAGCATCATCGTCATCGGTTACACCATCGGACAGACCAAGAAGAGGTAATGTTTTGAAGACACGGTCGGAAAGACGGTTCTGGTCACGACAGGGAAATGAGATGTCAGCCAAACGTCCCTGCTAGATATACATCTTCCAAAAAGAGCCAACGAACAATCTTAGGCCAGCACCATCTACTGACTTAGCCGCTTTTAATGGTCCAAGTTAGGGGCCGAGTTTTCCAGTTTGCGTCACCATTTTAAGAACTCAACGAATTATCGGTTTGGAGTAAAGTATAGCGCTTGCAAAGCTTAGCTACATCTGTGCCATTTGTGGTGGCTGCATATTTAAACGCTCAATGCGCATCTGTTAAGTATAATTTAAATTAAGTCAATAGTAAAGTCAGTGCTGACTTCAAATTCGAGCAAAGTCAGTGCTGAGCCGCTACTGATCTAATTTAAACGCTGTCGGGTCAGTACTGCCGAATCTCCCTACTGACCCTTTGTAAACAGAAAAGTCAGTTCTCAAAGTCAGCTCTGACTTCATTTGGAGTCAGTCACTGACCAAAAATGTAACTTTAGGGCACTATGTCAAAGCCACTGGCTTTTAACCCAAACTTACTTGATATACTTTTGTGCTTTCCAGAGCCCCGGAGATTCCAGTCTTCAACCTAACTACAGGCGACGATCGCAGCACCACTTGGAAGCAAGTTCTCGATATAGGGAAGGCGGCAGTTCGTAAATTCCCGTTCGAAGGTCCCCTGTGGTACCCCGACGGCAACATACGACATAACAAGTTTATACATGACCTCTGCGTGTTCTTCTACCATATAGTGCCGGCTTATCTGATCGACTTCCTGATGATACTGTTCAGGCAGAAGAGATTGTGAGTTATGATTTAACAGACTTCAAAAAAGGAGGTTATCAATTTGCATGTATGTTTGTTATGTTACGCGATTTCTCCGCCAATTAAATAAATCAGCATCATCTAGCCCCAAGGTAAGCTGCTTTTAATCAGAGCTGTGTTATGGGTACTAGATGACTGATATATACTTAATACAATACAATACATAGATAGATATTTTTTATTATAATATAATAAAAAAATATAGAAAATACCCAGAACACCCGGAACAAATATTTGTAGATCGTACAAACATTTGACCCGAGGCGGGAATCGAACCCGCAACCAGCGCGTCGCAGGCGGACCTGCGCCCGCTGCGCCACATCGGTCGTCAAATTATGAATTGATGGTTATTTTTTTGTTTGATACTTGAGTTGATCTTTTTTAAATATCGAAAAAACGTGTCAATAACTACATCCCCTCGTATCACCACAGTCTATCGAACCTGTTTTAGTTTAGGTTTGGAGTCGGTTTTTGATTTGAATGACAAGTAACTAAGTTCGTATGAGTCAGTGGCCAACTCTGGCGACAGAATTTTTAGGCCGCCCGAAGGCTGTCATGGCCTAACAACTTTGAAAAAGCCGGGACCGACTGCTTAACGTGCCCTCCGAAGCACGGGTGACAAGTGACGAGTTAGCCTGATGTCGTCACCCCTGACTATGATGCAGGTGACGACAACAGATGGAATGTCACCCAGTGACGAGTCGTTGGCCTAATGGCACTACGCCTGTAAGGTTGCTCGTGAAATTACAGAAAATAAGACTTTCATCTTCAGGCTTACTGATTGACGGCAGAAATAAATAATGCTATTACCTATTAATATGTAACTATTGTTCACTGGAAAACGAAGTGTAGGACGGCCCCCCACTCGATGGACCGATGATATTAAAGCGGTCGCAGGAAGTCGGTGGATGGTGAAGGCTCAAAATCGGTCGTCATGGCGCCTACCTATGTCCAGCAGTGGACGTCTATCGGCTGATATGATGATGATGATATGATGATTGTTTGCCATTGTTATCATGATTTTATGCCCTTATTCATCAGAGAAACAAACATTTTAGCGACTTGCTAAGTAGTGTTTTTCCATTTCATTGGTCAATGAACAAAGACGATGAAAGATTGATAGGACACATTAACTAACTGAAGTACAAAGTACGTTTATGAATAAGACCATTGGCCTTTTGAGATTAGTCTTCTCATATTATAAATTAACTGTTTCCAGCATGGTGCGAATCCAGAAGCGAATATCCGTCGGTCTTGAGGTCCTCCAGTACTTCACCACTCGCGAATGGTGGTTCGATACTGACAACTACAAGTCCCTCGCAAAGAACCTGAACCCAGTGGACCATGACACATACCCCATGGACCTGACGATCATAGAGGACGAACCGTATATAGAGAGTTGCATGATAGGAGGCAAACTGTACTGTCTTAAAGAGAAAATGGAGAATTTGCCAAAAGCTAGGCTGCAGAATAAAATGTAAGTATTTAGAACTAGCTTTAGAGTTACCTCATGGACCTGGTGATCATAGAAGCAAACCGTATATAAAGAGTTGCATGATAGGAGGCAAGCTGTACTGTTTTAAGGAGAAACTGGAGAATCTGCCGAAAGCTAGGCTGCAGAATAACATGTAAGTCTTTAGAACTAGCTTTAGAGTTACCTCATGGACCCGACAATCATAGAAGACGAACCGTATATAGAGATTTGCATGATAGAAGGCAAGCTGTACTGTCTTAAGGAGAAACTGGAGAATTTGCCAAGAGCTAGACTGCAGAATAACATGTAAGTCTTTAGAACTAGCTTTTGACTCTATACCTCATGGACCAGACGATCATAGAAGACGAATCGTATATAAAGAGTTGCATGATAGGCGGCAAGCTGTACTGTCTTAAGGAATAGTGGAGAATTTGCCGAGAGCTAGGCTGCAGAATAACATGTAAGTTTGAACAAACTTAAGAGTCCACATAGACTTGTCGAGACTTGCGGACGAACGTAATATGTGCCAGTAATTTCGGGTTATTCCCGATTCCCGATCTCGATGACCCCTACATACTGTTATGGTTGCCGATGTAATTATTGATCTCCGTCTCATTATGGCTACGCGTGTGCGATTCTCCTGGTATTGCAAGCGTGCATAGTTACAAAAAATCTAGGAATCCTGTCGTCTTTCCATATTCTTCTAGGCTGGAGCAAATGGAACTGGCGTAAATTCACCTAAGTTGAAAAACTCAATGATCCTTGGGTTTTTCATTATTAAAACTTGGCTCGGCACTTCGCATCCCCTTTTTGCCCGGCGTGTTTCGTAAGTTATCACGTTTGTTCAGACGCGTTTCAGGCGAATCAAGAACTCGTTTGCTTTTATGGTTGTCGGTTCATCATTTATTATCTGTGACTATTTTTTTTTATGTCAGCAAGTGAGCATCACGCTTGACCATAACAGATGCAGTGCCACAGAGAACAGAAACTTAAAGTTTTTAAGTTTTGCATGGCACTGCACTGCGCTCATCACCCCGACACGTTGTTAAGTCTCTTTCGCCCAGTAATTTCACTTGCTACAGTGCCCTTCAAACCTAAACACAGTAATGCTTGCACACTACTGCTTGCAAGTAGAATACTGACACTGCGGTGGTACCCACCAAGAAGGACTCTTGCTGAAGAGTCCTACCACCAGGTATTATTGGGTATATTCATGTTTTTTTTAATCGGCATGTACATTATCAGAAATGTGTAAGTGTAACGTGTGTTATTCATCAAAATCCTAAATTTTAATTTCTTTTCAGACTCTCCATTCTTGATAAGCTGGTCACAGTGTTCTTCTATCTCCTGCTGCTGAGCTGGTTTGTCGCGTTCTTTTCACCAGCAAAGGAACTGCTGAGACTCGGAGGGCCCTTCGTGAGGTATCTACCGTTAGTCGGCAGCGCGGTTTTTGATGAATAATGAAAAGAAAAAAAAATACAATGTGTACTTCCGTGCTAAAGAGGGCGTGCTACGTCAACGAAGATTCGAAATCAAGTCAAGCGAAATTTTTGATAAGTAATGAAATGTAAAAAAAAATAGCTTCTGTGCACGGTGGGCACGTTATGCTATCGTCGTCGAGGAGTTCCAAGCACCTCTAAGCACCGTACCCAGAATTGACCACACATCATGCAGCTGAGGGTAACTTTTACCTTTAAAAGTTAATATTATATGATTTATAATATAACTTAGATATAAAAATAGATAAGAGATATAAAAGTTAATATTATATGGTTTTAATATCTTTTATATCATAATATAGATAATATAACCGTAACCTAAATAGTGATTATGTAAGACAATCAAAAACAGATCTGAAAATCGGGTAAAGTATTTTAATATTTAACATAAACTTATAGTTCTATGTAATAGGTAATGTATTGTGGTGATAGGTTAAATATTCGTATCCAAAAGTTAGTTGTAAAAATACTCCAGTAGTAATAGGTAAATATTTTTTTTATTAACTTTTACTGTTTAATGGATTACCAAACATTACATTATAACCCTATGTATTGTTCTCTCGGCGGATTTAGGCTTCCGTGAAGTTAGCCGTTTGTGATGCGCAAAGATAACTTAGTTAGAAAAAGCTCCATTGCGCATCGAAACCGCTAACTCCACGGAAGCCTAGATCCGCCGAGATAACTATAACAATATCAAATAATAAGTTTAAGATTAATAAATCCATATTTTTACCACTTAAAATCGTTTTTTTTATTGGGCTCGATGAGAGTAGGTTCTTCACGTCACGTAAGAAGAGCGGTAGCACACCACTGACTGGTAATGTAGTAATATTTAGTAGTAATATTTATTTAGTAATGATAAGGGTTTACAAAAACTTACCATCTAGAAACATTATCAAATATTATTGATGTTTCTTAGACTAATAAAAATAATAAAATTTACGTACCTACGTACGAGTTCAACTGGATCTACAGTACAATAACTATAGGGTTGGTAAATTAATGTTTTACATAGTCAAGTGACTACCCTCCGTGCTAGTTCTCACTGTATGACGGCAGGGCGTTGTTGCTCTTTTATGTGACTTATTAACAGTTAGGTAGGCGTTTTAGATTGTATGTACCAAAATATAACATTCTTAAACTTAGAAATTAAAATGTAGGGTTAATTATTAGATATAAAACAACAATCCAAATAATTATACTAAAATTAAGTACTTATAGGTTCACGAAACAAGTAATATTATGAATGCGAGTTATTTTCTTATTCCTAGATATAAAAATGGTATTTTGGTTGTTCTTTTTACATAGCGGGTCTGTATAGCCTCTAATCTGGACTCTCCCATGTGCTCTATAATCTTTCTCCTAAGTCAGAAACTAACCAATGATACTATCATCATCATCATGACAGCCTTCTAATGTTCCCACTGTTGTGACACTAGACTACTCTCGGGCGAGAGTGATTGGGTCTTAATCCACCACGCGGACCCAATGCAGATTGGTGGATGGCACATGTCTTTCGAATTTTTAGTTCTTGGACATGCCGGTTTCCTCACGATGTTTTCCTTCACCGTACGAGAGCACTGGCATTGCGCACATAAATTTTTCGAATAGAAAAATCCATTGGTGCACGACCGGGTTTGAACCCACGACCACGATCGGAAGGCGGGGTCACCAGTGCTCTATAATGATACTATACTAAACCTAAATAATTGAAGGTATAGTGGTAAGAAACAATTGTTTTTGTCATTTATGCTGACGTTTCGAAGCTTTTTTTTAAGTAGTATTCTTGTTTAGAACAATTCTTTTAATCACCTTTTACCCAAAATGACTGATTTTCTAAATGCATTTTATTTGAGCAACCGTCGAACAAGCGTCTTCATATTTTAAAATGATTTCTAACATCTACTATATTTAGCTTCAATTCTATAGATCTTACATAAAAAAGTTGACAAAATTAATGCAAGTTAAGTTTCGATTCACGCTTGATTCATTCTTTATGCCTTACAGAACTGTATTTTCTGAAACGGATGCCGTGGAGAATCTCACATCAATATCGTCCTTCTTGGTACTATCGTGTTCGCATATAAAGAACATTCGTTGTTCACATCCGATGTCGTTGAGGAAACCGTCGTAGAACATTGATCCACATTTCTCGGCGCCCTTGCCGTCTGGTTGTGAAGGACTCCAGCTTGAGTAGCCGCTGTCTTCTAAACTGGTACCTGCAGAACACATTTACAAATAGAAATATCTGCATAACCTAGGTCATAATACATAGTCCAGCTCTTGTCCCCATTCTATTTTGTGTGAACCACTAGTGGAACCACTTTGTTTGCGTTGAGTTTTTTTCCTTTCATGTTTTTTTTTTTTTTATGTTACTAAAGTGGCAACCAAGCGTACTGCCCACTTGATGGTCAGCGGTTACCGTAGCCTATATACGCATGCAACATCATAGATATCACTTGCGTGTTACCACCCTGAGACGTTAGATAGAAAGTCTCATGTGCCTGTAATTTCACCGGAAACCATACCCTTCGAACCGGAACACAGCAATGCGAGCATTGCTGCTTGGCGGCAGAAATAGGTATGGTGGTAGTCCTTCCCCGGACGAGCTCTATCACAAAGAACTCTACTACTCATGTTTCTTGTGGTTGATTTATGCTGTGCGTTGATTTGTGAGTCAGTCACGAAAACCTTTTATATCAGCTGTGATTTAACCGCTCAATTGTCTGAGTTTTTTTTTTTCTCTACTCAGATTAAAATAACAAGATATACTATAAGATGAAATGTAAGTTATAGGTCCCCATAATCATCAACCTATTGCAGCCCACAGCTGGGCATAGGTCTCTCACATGGCGCGCCACTGAGACCGGTCTTGGGCCTTCCCCATTCAGTTGCAAGCCACCCTGCGCAAGTTACTACGTGCACTACGATTGCCTAAGCGTGGTGTCCACTTCAGAACTCGCTTACTCCAGCGGTTCTCGGTTCTTCAGCAGACATGACCGGCCCACTGCCACTTACACTGATCCTCTCCTCTGGGCTGTCGATTACTCTACTTCTCTGTCGATCCCCAGGTACCTTCCTTACCTTTACTAGTTATCCATCCTTCATCATCTCTATTATGAAAGCCCAAGTGAACAGCACCTCTGAGATAATTTCCTTCTACGTTATCCTTAGGTGCTTTGGCGGTTATGGTCCTCAGCTCGTCGGCTTCGCTCTGGCTATTGATGACAGCCAGGTAGGATTGTTCGTAGCTACATGCCGCAAAGGCGTCAGACCAGTTGAGAGGGTGTAGGTGGAACTTATAACATTTGCCTGTAACCTCGTTGTAATTGTAATCTGAAAAAAATAAAAAGTGCTCTAAAAATCATTAATAGTCTAAATTCTAAAATGATGTTGCTTCCACCATTTCTTAGTGGGTACAAATATGTACGCTTTGATCTTTTAAACTACGCAATGTATTGTAACGCAGTTATCGTCAATTGGGATTCTAGTGAGATCAGCTTCGGGCTCTGATTGCTGGTATTATTATCATCACATATTATGAATTCAGCAAGCAATCAGAGTCCGAAGCGGATCTCACTAGAATCCCAATTGACGATAACTGCGTTACAATACATTGCGTATAAAAAAGTTAGTATCTTCACGATTCAACTTACGGAATTCCCCACAATGAGTATGAACAGTTATTATCACAATGTTTGTGCGAGAAGGATGATTATATTATTATATAGAAAATGACCTGTGCTGTAGGATCTGGGTACGGTTATCTTGGGTTATCCAAGAAGCAGCGATGACGTAGCTACATTTTCTAGTTTATAGTGTGCTGTGCATTGATGCCTAGTTAAGTATTTCTAAATCTATGCAATGAGTTTTGAGCATACTATCTAGTTCAGCGTGGTGGATTATTTATGACCCAATCACTCGCTTGAGTGTAGCCCAGCTGTGGGATCATTAGAAAGCTTAACTTTGGAATCCTTGGATAAAATGAGTTTTTTTTAATTAAGTTTTTTTTAACGTACCCAAATTCGGCATATTGCATTCAGTATTCCACTGTAAAGCGTCTAGACGTTTCTTGCATACGAAGGGCCATTGTCTAGCGCAGCTCCTGTCATCCATGAAGCTGTCACGACGAAGGACCACACAATTCTCGGAGTCTAATGTATTAGGCTCGCCGGAAGCCCAGTTGTTGTAGATGCTGTTGATGGGAACTCCTGGAGAAAATAATATAATTATTAGGTAGCTGTGTGGACGCACAGGTAAAGTCGTAAAATAAAATACTTATCTAATATATTAGCGGCCTGTCCCGGCTTCGCACGGGTGGACATAAAATATAGAGATAATAAATAAATAAATAAATAAATAATGCTGGACAATCCACACAGCATCATTTAGCCCCAAGGTAAGCTGCTGTTAAACAGAGCTGTATTATGGGTACTAGATGACTGATATATACTTAATACAATACAATACCTACATAGATAGATATTTTTTATAGAAAATACCCAGAACACCTGGAACAAATATTTGTAGATCGTACAAACATTTGACCCGAGGCGGAAATCGAACCCGCAACCTCCGCGTCGCAGGCGGACCTGCGCCCGCTGCGAATAAATGACTTTATTCGCGTGAAAGAATTGAATTTATTCGTTACAAACAAATGCAAATCTTTCTTCTGTTTTTATATTATTAGTTTAAATTATGTAGTAACCTAAACGTTTTTATCAAATACTTCACTTCAAGTTTTAAAAATACAGTTATGATTAGCTTAATTTTTTAATTTTTTCTACAAAAAGTTCTCTAGGTACTTAGTATTTAATTGATGAACCTTTTGTGATAGTTTTTCTATCAGTAGGTAAATAATTCAAAATACCGAAATGAATAAGTACCTATATCTAATATTGCTTACTATTTATTATGTAGATAAGGTTACTCACCATCGATGGTCTCAAAGACTCCTTTAGATAAAACATCCGAAACACCAATAAACACCCAATGGAATGGTGTTGTATCATTCATAAACTTTATAATCTCTTCTGCCTCTTGCTGGTTCTCGGGATAGAAAAGGGAGGCGCCTTCTAAAGCACAGACCCTTCTAGCATCTCTCCAGTTTTTATGCACCGTGTGAATCTTGTAAAAAGCCTCTATACTGTCTATATACTTGTAGTCATTGCGGAAAACTTTATTTTCCTTCTGCCCATCTAGAGAAAAAGCACAACTCTAAACAATTTGTTTGTAAGTAGAAATAAGAAGTTAAAGGTTATTAAAACCCGTTATTGTGCGTTTTAGGACTTTAGGAAGCATCCACACAAGACGCAAAATAACGGTTTCCATCCCGTAGCCTTCGCGGATAAAAGTTAGTAAGTAGTTTAATACTTACAGATATCACTCAGTAGATGACCCAATACAAAAATAAACACAACTTTGTACGAACACATTTTTGCAACACGCGTTGCTCCGTTCACTTTTCGCAAGCGAATGCATAGAATTGTGGAAATATAGAAACATCGACTAAATCGATGACTGGAAACCCCAAAGGTCAGCAGAATGTGTACATTTGATAAGATCACGTAACAGGAAAACACAAAATACCTAATTCTCTATCTCAAGACATGTTTAATAAATGTCAAAACAAATCGTGAAACTTCACACAGCCACAGCATGGATGTAGGTTTGAAAACTGATGAACGATGAAGGAAGAAACAAGTTTGCCGTGAGTCAATTTACGAGGGTGGGGCGACGGATGTGGGGGGAGGTACTGCTGGTAGGCGTAGGTTAGGTATTGCCCATAGTTTGACCGGTTTGGTCTAAAGTTTGATCCGGTGCCGGTAGGACGATTATGTTCATGAAACTTTTCTCAAAGCACATTTTAACGTAACTTTATACACGTTTCGTACCTACCCAATATTGCGCCAGCTTTCTTATGTTCCCACTGCTGGGTGCCCACACAAGGAACATAACTATCCTTACGGCCCTTCGTACCTACCCAATAGGTTTCCCATATTGCGCCAGCTTTGTAATGTCCCACTGCTGGGTCACAGGCCTACACTTAAACGAGAGTGATTGGGTCTTACCTACCAACGCCGCGAAATTAAATTCGGAATTAATGGAAATTCAAGGTGTAAAATAAAACGCTCCCAAAAACTAAAAGCATATTCTGCACAGCTTTGCTACATTATGTTATAACTTTATTCCCAAAGATGTTTAGGTTGTGACTGGTTGAGTTATGGGTCCCGTCTGTTCCGCCTGGCCCCCCAAGAGGTTCTACATGCTAGAAAACAGGCACAAGAGGTAGCCCTGCTAAGTTGGGCAGAGGAGCTAGAGGACTCGAGGTATGGCCGATGGAGTACCGACGCTATACGTCCTGTGCTGAATGAGTGGGTCCACCGAGACCACGGAACCCTCACGTTCAGACTGGTGCAGGTACTATCCGGACACGGATGTTTCGGGTGGTACCTGCACAAGTTTGCTCAGAGAGAGACGAGCCCCGCCTGTCATCACTGCGAGGCCACAGAGGACACAGCGCAACACACACTCGAAGTGTGTAGTGCTTGGACGTTGCAGCGTCAGACGCTAGTAGCGTCCATAGGAAGAGACCTTGCGCTATCAAATGTAGTTAAGGCCATGCTCGACAGCGCTGAAGCCTGGCAAGCAATGGCCTCCTTCTGCGAGGAGGTCATATTGCTAAAGGAGACGGCGGAGCGAGCCCGTGAGGAGGATCCTCTGGCTGATTTGCGCCGACGAAGAAGGACTGGCAGAAGGCGAAGGCAGTTCAACCGCCAACTTCTGCTAGATGGAGGCCAGCAGGACTTGAGGGCGGGGAGCCCCAGCCCTGCATTGCACAGGCCACCATCATCGGGGTATGCAAACTCGCATCCACTTCCATCAGTGGATGTGACCCGAGGTGTTCGCCCAAGGCGAACCATCACCGACAGAGTCGCGGTAGAATCCAACCGGGACCCCGTGGCTTTGTCGAGTGCGGATGCAGCGTCAAGTCACACATCATCTGGTGATGAGTGGTTCGACGATGCACTGGCACTAAGGTGAGTGCAGAAGATTCGGTGGGTTTTTAGTCGGTATACCGTCAGTTGCTAATTAGTAGCGGACGGAGAGCCCGACATACCCCCTCTGTTCTCCCCAACTGAGGGGGATGCGTAATGCATTTTCCCACCGTTAAAAAAAAAAAAAAAAAAAATGGGTCCCGTCTGTGGTACCGTTTCTTCCGTCCTTTCTTACCGTTGGTTGTTGGTAAGTTAGAACCAAGCAGGGTTGTATGCTGGGTTGCGGCCAACAACCAGCTGTCATTATTAGTGCATAATGTTCAAGTAAAGAAGCTAATTACCTAGTTACAACCTAATAGTTCCCTATTTTAAGTTAGATTATTGTGATTTATTTCAGTATTATACCACTGTTAAAATTTATCGAGCTATATCGACTCAAGCGAGCAAATCTGAAATGAAATGAATGAAATGACATTAACACTTGTTAGACAAAATACCTATTAGGGTTGAGTTCTAGATACTTAACAGAAAAGCAGGTTGGTCGACTGGTTGTATAAATAAAAGACAAAAGTATTTTATATTTTATCTTGAGGTGTAAGTTTAATCGCGTAACAATTCTCATACAAATTTCCATTTTGTACACACCTTTTCATATTTGTTTCGTATTCTCTTTATAAAAGTTGACTCTAAAATTTTAACATATCGTCATGTCTGTTCCCTATATCTAATACTTCACCGCTGTTGTCAAACCAAGTTATAACAGAGGAATTACTAAGGCAAAGTAATGAGGAATTATGTAACTGCAAACTAACTGATAGAAACAATATTATACAAAACAAGTTTCGTTGGAAAGGGCCCTTACGCGTAATCAGCCTTCCCATAGTTGGTGGGTAGTAAAAACTTGGCCTTTAGTTCCGCTAGAGTACATAGAGTAGGTAGTAGTCACTACGGGGCTGGGTAACATCACAGCGCCAGGCGCCCAATTGCTCTAACGACATTGCACTTAGCACTGGTATCGACAAATCTGTCAGTCCACGGGCTGCCAGCTACATCTAATAAGAAAATTCGTTACTATTACATATAACAACTAAATCACTTTTAAAATCAATTCAAAATGTACATTATTCATCTTAGTGTAAACAAATCTAATCTGCTACAAAAAATTAGCAAATTTAAATACAAAGATTGCCTATTCATTCTATTATAAAATTAATCACTTAAGTATTAGAAAAACACAATAATGAGAGTGGCAGCTGCGTCGCAACTCACTTGTGATATAATGTATTATGCTTTCCGTGTACATTCAACGAACTATAGCGAAATATATTGCGTTGACATTAAAACTAAAAATTGACTGTACAATTTATATTTAATATGTAAATATTTGTACATATTGCACTCTGAAGTAACAAATTATTAAGAAACATCTGTCGAAACGAAGAATATATACGACGAACAAAAAATATAGATAGTAAATACAAATAAAAGAACTTATCAATCACAATGTTCGTAGCTCGTACACTAGTCTAAGTCCCTATGGCTTACCAAGCTTACAAAACATAAATACAGTGGTCATTTACAAAAAATATAATTCTACCCAAATAATATAAAAATAACAACAGCCATCTGTACTTTCTTAGATGAATAAAACTAAACGTACATATGTCAAACATATGACAATAGAATCTAAAGGTACCTATTTACAAAGTTTAATGGACACAACAGTGGACATTCAAGTCCATTGTTTTTAAAAAGACTGGACGTGCCACATTTGGTCACTACATTACTCAGTGCTTAAATAAAACAGATATCAAAATGAAAAGGCATAGAAGGGCAACGGGTTAAGTCAGGTGTACTGAACCACTGCGCTTTCCTGAACCAGTCTTCTCGAACCGCGCGTCTTAGTCGTCGTCTACTTTGTCTCTTTCCAGCACGAGCCTCTCGCTCGCGCGTCAAGTCTCCGCATCTCAAAGCGATATAAACTTATATCTTCTAATGTTCCATTATCAGCTAAAGACACAAATTATATTACTGTTTAATTATTACTTCTCATGTGAGATTATTCAATACTTAATAAATCTATTACAATTTCGAAATCGAATAATATTATCAAACACGATAGACTGCACCGACGGAAGCCGAAACCTATGAAGCTACATGTAACTACGCGAATGACGTAAGTACATACAACAATTACTTATCCAATGGCAGTTTTGATATTCACTCTGGGGTGAGCAGCAGAACTCACTCTTTAAGGCGTATCGTAGCGTAAGAATTTCATGGTTTCACATTACACTCGGTCAATCATCAAATAGAAAATCTAACATGAACATACATGATCGCACCATTTCGTTTACAGTAAAAATGGCAGTGTGTTTGTTATTGCCTCGGCAGAGACCTAAGACACTCCGTGAAAATTTGTGCATCGTTTGCTATTATTACAATGTAATGCTTCAACACCGCGCGATAGCGACTATTGGAGGTTTATTCAGACGCACATACGGTGCTCTTATCATAACATGCTTAATATGCTGAAGCATGTGATACTACTGCTACAATAGAAACTATATTAGTAAAGATTCATTATGCAGACTAGCGCGCTCCGCGGTGCAAGTCTAATCGTTTCGCTGAATACGTATATTTAAGAAATGCATTTCCAAAACACCAGTCATACCTACGTATGTAAACACATTGCGCAATCGCATGTAAAGAAGACATTTCAACACGCACCGAAGTTATTACTAATGTATGCCACACACTATAGGCTGTACGATGGTTATGCCTGTACGGTTTTACTGTTCATGCAAGCATAAACGTGTGGGGGAAAACTGGGTTTCCTTGAGACTTGGTTGCATGAGGCAAAACCATTCACAACCTAGCGTGTGCGGCCACCTTAAACGCGATGATGATGTGACGTCGATGGAACAAGATAATGACGCAGTTTTTACAATGAAAGTAGCGAAAGACCGACACTGACAACTCGAGATGAGTGAAGAACAAAAGAACACGAATGAATCAACGCTTACCGTTAATTGAGATCGATTAATTTAGTTTCTAAATACTATTTCCAGGTAACGCGAAATAAGGCTTTTCGTATGTCTCGTAGTGCTGGGCAGTATCAGTTATTTATTATATTGCTTGTAAACCATTTTATTTTAATCAGAGACAAGTTTGATTTAACTATTGCGTGCATGCCTAATCTTTTACGCACTAAACCAATATTGTTCCCATAGAGTAAGCTCGGCCAAATGGAGAAATAATCTATGAAGTTATAGTAGTAAGCTGCCTTTTTGTACTTTTATACATTACACACAAAGGAATGTAACATCTAAATAATAAAATAAATACTTATATAGAGTTACTTTAGGGGGAGCTAGTTTTTCTAATCCAACGTCTACGTAACAGCTGCCTTTAACATGCACGCAATAACTTTAGCTAATTGAAATTACCATTTTATCAAATACTTTTTTATACAAAACCAAACTTGTCTCTTTTAGTTAAATACGTAACACATTAGTATGTCCTAATAATATACGGATCCGCACCAAACGCTATTAAAATATGGGGAGGTCTATGTATGGGTTATTCTACATGAATAATTGGGATAATATGGTTATAATATGTTTTTAATAATATGCACCAGTGAATTGCTGTACCTACAAAGCTACTCACAAAATATGTCCAAGTCTAACAAAAATCTACAAGATATATGAAAAGTATGAGGGACCTACAAAAGTGTAAGGATTCAAATAAGTTGTCATATTTGTAATCACAGCAATAATTATATATACGATTGACTGACAGGATGATGGAACATGAAACTGAATGGACTGGACACAATAACACGTCTGACATAAACTTTGAAAAACAAACACGGCCTCATAACTCCCTTCAACCGTGGCCGAGCAGCAAAGGACTGACTCGCAAGTCGACAGGTTTCAACGCTGTTAATTTGGTAAATAAACATATAACTTTTCACCCAATAGAAACATCTCTTCATATATTATTTTCTCTATGTCTGCGTTATAACTATCAATACTCAACAGATACAAAGAGTTCACTCTTCGTATATTTGTAGATTCGAGAAAGAGCAAGGCAGTATACAATACAGCTAATATCATACCATAGCTTTAAGGCAGGTTTACACATATTCAGTTACTGTAACTCTTAACAATTTAGCGTGTCTTGTGCTTGTTACTTATTTCAAATCATTTCCTTTTCGGCCAGTTCTGTCGACAGTAACTGATCATGTATTTATAAACCTGCCTTGATATCTGCATCGCTCTAGCTCTTACTATCTGAAGATACCAATAGTTCCAACGCAGCCTATAACTCTCATAAACATACGCGTAATTTAGATGTACTTATAGAAGTCTTATATTACAGTCGTATCCGAGTGACCAACATTACCCAGTCGCAAAGGAAAGGCGGGGTCGCGGCGGGCACTCTCCCGTCGCCACTCCGCAACTATCAACACTAAATATATATCCAAACTTTCAACAACACATATATTCACTATCTCTCACGCGCGTCGGTCACCGAATACGTAGGGCAGGGCCCGTTATAAATAATCACGTTGTCCGTACACTTCACTAAAACTAGCCAGTCTATTAGCGTTCTCTCCTGAGGGTCGCGGATGCTTCAGTCTGCTCTGCTAAGGCGATGGCATGACGTCTGCGGTAATGCATGTGGTACTTCTTACTACTTCTTTTTCGACACTGTATTTACCAGCGATGAGGAAATTGTCATAGTGTAGTAGCGAAGGTCATATTATAATAAAAAAGTGTGTATATAAAAAATAAAATCAATAGGCAATTATTTTGTAGTAAAATTAGTGATGGTGTAGAAAGTATATAAAACACCCAATTATGTAAAAATGTAATCAATATTTATTTGATTGAAAGAGCATTTTATTTTGCGACTGCTCGTCTTATGCCATTTATGTCATTGGAATAAAATTCAAATTGCATTTTTTCAAGCGCGCTCTTGATTTGCAAGAACTTTAACGCTTTACAGTAAAACTAAACAAGGGTTTTTTAATAAATAAAAATATCTTCTGTAAGTGATCATCTCAGATGGAAGAATCTACCGCTGGCGTAATTGACTCAGATCATTATATTAGCCAATAGACTTCCACTGCTAGACATAACCCACAAAGAGTGCCCAAACAACGACCCATCTTTAGTTCCACCATCTAACATCCTACGTCCGTCCTACACTTCATTCAGACGGTTATTCTCAAACAGATCGATCAATAGAGTTGAAAATCGCATTGGCAATACCACAGACGTCATAACCCCGTATTAGGAAAGCAGGGTTCTAAAGCAAGCCGCGGCTGCGAACTGGTCGGCGAAAGGGCTAGAGCGCCGAGTTGTCAATGACCGTCGAGCTCGAACTCGGCGCATTCGCCACCTCCGTCACGTCCCAGATCTCTTCGAGGAACGGCGGTAGTTTTTTGTTCTTTAGCTTTAGGGAGATGCACATATTTGAGTTCTGCGTGCCGAGAGTTCGTAGCTCGGTTAGTACGGCGAGGATCTTCGCGAAGATGACGGGGCAGCGGCCCGAGGCACTGTGCTGGTTGAGGATGTACATCCGCAGCGTGTTTAGGTAGTACCGCTGGATCTCTTCGACTAGGAGCGGCTGCTCTAGGCCCGGCCTATCTGGAAATGGAAATTTAGTCGTTGAAATACAAGTAAGGTATACGTAAAGACTTGGACTCTATTTGGTATGGACTTTTAGAATGTTAGAATATAATGTTTTTGGCGTAAAATCGGCGAAGTAGAGTCAATCTTCAAAGTAAGTCAGTCTTCAAAGTATGAGTAGAGTAGAGAAAGATGGAAAGAGAAGGGATCTAATGCTGCCTCTTTTTTGTTCCAAGATAACTTTCTGAAACCGAAAGAGGCGATCCATCTGCACCGAGTACTAGCACCAAAAGAAGTGCAAGTGGTTTTCTATGATGGACGCTATAGCCTCCTTTTAGAAGTGATGTGACTACAGACGCTACCTGCAGATAGAAACATAGCGTGTTCTCTTTCTCACCTGAGAAGATAACTATGGCCGTGAGCAGCGCGTAATGCACGTTATCCATCTGCATAGAGTACATGCAGCGACAGAAGTGCAGTAGGTCCTCTATGACGTACGCCATGCCCGCCTTGCGGTAGTTGTCACGGGTGTACGCCTGGTTGTTGGCAAACAGTACGCTGTCGGTCGCCACGTCGTATCGCCGCGCTACTCGCAGCATCATTACTTCACTTGAGCAGGCCTGGGGACATGACATAGTGAAAATAAGAAAAATATTAAAAATGGTATATGTTGGAGTGAGAGTCTCCAACATAAGCAATTATTGCAGTAGCAATTTTTGATTGGTTTCATAGCTCAGTTAGTAAAATCTCTGCATTCTGCGCTGTAGATTGAGGATTCAATCCCACCCAGAACAAACAATTTAATTGACATTTGTAGATGTTTGTTCTTTATCCTGGTTGTTTCTATGTACTTATTACAAAAAAAACGATCAATTAACTGGTCTCCATTTTTTTTTTTATACAACTGAAGTGGGAACTAAGCGTACGGCCCACAAGATGGTAAGCGGTTACCGCAGCCTATGGACGCTTGCAATACCAGATGTATCACTCGCGGGTTGCCACCTTGAGGCTAAGATCGAAAGCCTCATGTGCCAGTAATTTCACCGGAAACCATACCCTTCACACCGGAACACAGCAATGCGAGCATTACTGCTTAGCGGCAGAAATAGGTATGGTGGTAGTCCTTCCCCGGACGAGCTCGATCACAGAGAACTCTACTACTCTTACAATACTCCATATACAAGCTTTGTTTAGTTTAGGGTTATGGAAAGTAATTACTACCATACCTACTTCCCCCACCAACCAAGTAATATTGGGTTCTCTGTTTCGGTGCGAAAGTTATCATTGCCGGTGAAATTTCACGCACAAACAAAAAAACAAGAAGAAACAAACCATGCAACGGTCTACTAATCATTGTAAAGTAAAGTTAAGTAAAAAAGTTTATTTCGAGACAGTTGATATTAAAAGTGTATATCTAAGCAGTTAAGCATATACGAGTACATTTAGATCATAAGTCTTCGAAAATGGCCGCCATTCTGCATTTGCTAAAGCAGCATACATACTACTTTAGCGCTGGTCTTCCATGGCGCCAACGGCAACTGCGGAACACTAGTCGCCGCTTTTAAATAATTAAAATAAAAGTTTAAAAAAAATTGTGCCATCGTTCTAGAACCAGCTTTCGAAGAATCTTGGCTTACCTTTAGTAACGTGATTTGATCTGACTGCGAGATCTTCGCGAAGCCAGGCAATCCTTTCGCGAACTCCACTATCAGCTGCACTGTGAGAATCGTCATCTCTGTTATCTGTCTGAAGGGCATGTCTGTATCTTCCTCTTCCTCTTCCGACTGCCACGTCTGGAAACAGTGAAGGACTATACTGAGAATACCTATGTTAAGAGTCTATAGTTTTCGGTTTAGAAGACTCTTTGTGGCTCTGCATGCTTTTAGACTAGGTTTCTGTTTAGCTGACAAATAAGCCTGAGCGATCTACGTTGCCTGTTGTAGGCGTACTCATCTACCACTAACTAACCAACAGGCCATGGTTGGTAAAGTGGTTATGGATGGGGACGCCATACTAAGCTTGCCAAGGTACAAGGCCATACTAAGGTTGCCACACTAAGGGTCTTGCGTTGGCAACCCTTTGAAAATACTCTCTTGGGAAAACTTTATCATCATTTCTGTTGGGACAATGACCTACTCGCGAGCGAATGATTAGGTCACAATCGACCACGTGGACATCTTTTTGAATTGTAAGATCCTGGATATACCGGTTACTTCACGATATTGTTTTTCTCTGTTACTACTGGCATTTTTCTATAGGTTTTTCTATAAGTTCGGATATACCAAACCTAGAAATTGGAAGTCTACGATTAGACCAACATTGCTCTAGGGAAAACCTCAGCAAGAGACTATTCCACAGCGTCTAATCAGCTAGCTGCTCAAAAACATGGCACTTATCAAGGTTAAACAGTACTTTAAGCTTGCACAGCTTCTTCTCTTTACCAGTTCAATCCTGCATGTATTACTTATAGATTCGTTAGAGCGTCCTGATTCTGCGATGGTGTTTGTGGGACTACAAAGGCGGAATCTTGCTAAAGACACTTATGTATAGACCACTAGTTTTAACCTGGCCTCTTCAATGGACACGCAGCCGAATAAGGTGAAGTTCGTACGTTGTCATTTTGGAGTAAACAACCAAGTAAGTCTCAGTACGTGCGTTCTGCCTTACAATCAGGACAGTTTCTGTCGTAAATGCCACTAGTGTTTACCCAACCCAATGACAGTGTCGTAAAGCAGAACATGCGAGCTATATCCTATATCCTATAGGACCGAAGTTTACCTGTGTAACCCTCTTGAGATCTTCCTCAGACGGTTGCTCGTACCCCTCCTGGTACCACACGAGCCTCGCTATCAAAGACTTCTGGTTGGAGGTTAGGGGAGGGATGTTCTTCAGCCGGTTCTGTTCCATCAGCTTCTCACTCAGGAACCTTGGCACCACCTCGTGCTGCAAACAATCCAGCTTCCGAGAAACCGTGCGATTAGTAACTCGCTCAGATTCGAGGTATAATGTAGATGATCATGCGATGATGGTAGAAATAAGTGGAAGTGTAGTTTTTTTTTAACTTTTTGCGCCACGCTGACTACAACAGTTGCAGTGTCAACCAAATTTTGCTAAGGTATTCTGTGTTTTAGCCATCTAAAACACTTATTAAGTACCTATGTAAGAACTTTTTATTATGAGAAAAATTCATGTTATTATCACTCTTCAGCGATTTTGCAATCAAAATGCCACCGTCGAAGGTTTTTTTGACTAATCATTTATGAGTTCATTCTTATTTGACCGGTCCTATTGACAGATTTAAAAGGAACTTTTGATTACCGATGCTGAAAGAATTCTATATCTATAATACGCATACTGTGTGTGACTGCAAGGCGGACTGAATTCATTGCAAGAAAAAGAAAGATTCAAAATATTAATTTTGACGTTAATTCTTAATAATCGTATCACTTCCAGTTGTTTCTGAATTCCTACTTGAGTATGAAGCGACGAATTCGAAAATTATTTCGAATTCGAAGCGGCGGCGGCGGCTAATAGCGTGTGGTACTTACGATCCTGGCGGCCTCAACCGGGGGCGGCTCGCACTGCATTATCGCAGGCATGTGGTCCTCCACCGTCGTCGTACTAACTGGCAGTTTGTCTTTTTCTCTCTGCGCTTTCTTCTCTTTCCGCTTCATAATACACTGGTTCTCGGGCACAACGCATTCAGGCCTCATGCCCACCGCTAAACACTTCTTTAACCTGCACTCCTGGCATTTTCTTCGCATATACATGTCCATTTCGCAGGCGTGCCCGAATTTGCATATATACACGGCGTTTTTGGTAACGCTCCGCCTGAAGAACCCTGAAAAATATACCGATAAACGTAAGCGGTTTTCACTAATCATTCACAATCTCGAATCGCGTATGACTAAAAAGAATTTTCGAGCATTCGTTTCGAGATAAGATAATATAGTCATGAACGCAAAGGTTGCCTGAAAGACGAGGGTCATTGACAGCGGTCTATGTGTATGTGTGTTATGATGTCGATTTTTATTGCAATACAAACAAGATAGTGTTTCTAAATTGGATATAATTGGAGTGGACAAGGTGCGGAGTTGTGTGCCGCAACTGTCAGGCCTCTTTAGTAGCGAAATAAAATGATGATGTTTATAGTCGGAGTGCGGAGAGATGGCCGATAGGCGTGGTGAATCAGGCAGGAGCAGACGCCCTGCAGACGGCTATTGTGACGTCCTGTCTCGTCTCGAGTACTATAGTGCTATATGCACAGGTTGTAGCCTCGACACAATGCGCCAATTTAGTGCTGAATTGGCACGTTGTGGGCGACTCGCTAGGGCCACATGTGGAATAACTAGCTTGGCAACACGGCCGGAGTATGCTCCGATAATAGTGAATGCCGGCATGAATTTACAACTACGGCAGCGTTCCGTTTTCAAGAAAATTACTGTACCTAAGTATTCGTATTTTAAATTCTACTTGAACACAAGATTACTTGCCATCAAGTTTGTATTTCATTCGCATCACAACAAACTTTTAGACGTATAAACTTTACTGATTGGTCACATCGTTAAGTGATAATCCTGACCTGACTCACGGGAACTGCGATGGTTCGAGTACTTAGCGTTCGTTTGTAAAGTGGTCTGCAAGATAAGCTTCGTTCCATTTCAATGATGTCACGTACCTTTGCAGCCTTCACATGTGAGCGCGTTGTAGTGATATCCGGAGGCTCGGTCCCCACAAACGAGACATAACTCCTCCTGTTGTCGCGGCACCGGCCCTTTCTTCTGCCGCCTCGCATCGCTATCTGTACTACACCCGTTGATGCTGGAAGCTGGCGACAACTCCTCGCGACCTGCAACAATAAACATTTAAATATAAGTCCATGCAATGCAACTGCGCAATAAAAGTATCGAGACCGGTAGTCCGACGCCCGATTGTCGAGAACATCTAAAATCGGACGCTATAAAATTTGCATACATTTCATGAACCATTTGTCGAGTCCGTGGCCGGGTGGAGATCATTCTATTTTTCGAATTTATTCAGGCGGAGTTCTGAGTTCCGAAGAGATGTTTTTGAAACACTGGCGAGTAGTTTCGGCAGTAGCGTGGACATTTCCTGCCCAAACAAAGGTGCTTAGATCCTCGTCCGCATACAAATGAGATCGGTCGGGTTTTGGTATTCGGGGCGCATGGAAGTACGATGCGATTGGAACGTATTGGCAATTGTCAATCACGCAATCGGAACTCCATAAAAAGAAATAGACGAATTTATTATTAACTACGCTGGTCTAAACTCCCTCATATATGGCTTAGATCTATGGCCCATAAACATACTTCTCCTCTGCATCCGGTCTGTTGTTTCCTAATTGTAGAGAGAGAGAGAGAGCCTCCCCTATCTTACGCATATCTGATTTCAGTTACCCGCACCACATTACCAGAATGTGTCACATTCACATCTACATTGAATGCACCATCTGCCCTCTCCAAATTGAACTCATAAACCATAATTGATGCCATAAAATGAATAAGTCATAAGTGGAAATGACGTCTATTAAAAGCGTTTTAAGAGGCAAAAACTCAGCAGTAAAACAACGAGGATTTGTAAAGGTTGGAGGATAAAATAAATGGTGCCAAGCCAACCATGTTGTTCGTTGGGTATAATATTTTAAGCCCATATCTGAGTCTCTCAAAACATCAATTTCATTTACATTTTTATTTTCCATGTCGATTAGTTAGTCGCAGAGGCGGGTCGCTGGCCGCAATGGAGTGGCTTTACCTTCGTTGCGCAATCGGCTAAAATAGCTGCCAAAAAACTAGTTCCACCACTTTCCACGTGGGATCCGTCCGCGCCAGATTTGAGGCCAGATTGGACTTCGCGGTAAAATCTCCCAACAAATCTGGAGATTTTGTGGATATTGATCGACTAAAACCGGTCGTTTGCCAATTTTATAGAGCTGATGCATAGTGCAACCTAGCACTATATTTTACCCGATAAAAGTGCTTAATAAAGAGGTCAAGTGCGCAGTTTTATCGCGGGGCTCTAGGCTATTTACATCGGTATTGCCACCTACTGTTAAATATGAGAGCGGCAGTATCATTGCACTGACCTGCGCACGATGAACTATTTTTATCAGACTCTTTATTGCTAGTATGTGGATTGTGGCGTGGCTTCTATTCTCGGTGGCGCATTCTGTTGTGGATAGGTTGTTGGAGAGAAATTCTTTTGAGTTCGATGAATTGAATCATGGCCGTTTGAGCCGTAACGAATGCCCTTGAATCTAGTGTGACGTCTCTATAACTCCACGAGTTTTACATACCAAGATTATTCATAGGTCAACTTGATACAAGATCAAGTTTGTGCAATTATGTATAATGTATTGTAAGAATTTGTGTGGCACAGGCAATTGCAACGACAATGCTAATGAGCGGGCAGCGGGCAGTTAATCAGTATAGTTACATGTGCAGAAAGAAAAACAGGATTGGCGAGGTCATTTAAATTTCTACGGATAAATAATTCCACCAGGCTCTGCACGTTCCCAGAACGTGTAGTAATGAAAGTTCTAATAATCACCAAGCAGAGCATCAATTTGTAAACATTAATAATTTCTGCCCATTAGATAAACTTGCCAAGCTGCATTAGCTATAAAAACTATAATTAGTGGCACTATCAATAAATTGCCCGTGAAAAGAAAGCTAATCAAAAGTTGAATGCACGGATGACCGAGTCAGTGTGTTATGTTATTACGTCTCAGCTGTTCAGTGTGTTGCGCTCGCGCATTGGAAGGTCTAGTTCGTGCTAAATCGCTGACGCTCGGGCAACCTCGGGCGGTTGAGCGAGAAGCGCTCGAGAGCGACAAGTGGGGCGCGAGCGACGACCGGGGGCAGCGTGCGGCCTTGACTCTTGCGTCTCCCCCCCTTCCGAGTGCCACTCCTCACCCCCTCCTTACCTCGCCACGCTCGCCGCGCAGCCACATTATTTATGATAGCATCAGAACTCAAGCTCGCGATTCTCTACTAAGACACCACAACTAATAATAACCCATTTTTCTTCGCACGTCATTCCATTTTCGTCGCGTTTTATTGCAGTTTCAGATGAAAAAATATCGAGTAATGGTGCTTTAGTAGATGACGTTTTCCCGGCTTCTTGAGTATATTTTAGTGACATGTTTATTATGAGAAAAAATTCGAGAGTTGACGACAAGCACTGATTCAATAATACGCACACTTTCACTGACCCCAGAAACCAGACAACGCAATCATTTTGCAGGCGCAGCGCGTAAGCTACTAGTGAAAGTTGCCCAAAAAGTAGTAGCTATTGCACAAGCACTCAGGCCACGCATAATTGAAATTCGGGTGCGGCGAAAGTACGCTCTATGCTTGCTGTGTGACATCATCACACAAGGTCCGCTTGGCATTCATCAGCGGTTTCTACATCCATGTGTAACCTAATGAGTTTGTCTGCAAGTGTAATTTCTATTTGCACGGTTAGGTAATAGTATTGCCGTTCGCTATTAATCTCGCTGGGATTTCTCGAGTAAAACAAAATGTCGAAACATCGTAAAAAATTGCGCTGTAATTTCAGTTGGCACGCATTCCGTCCAATCCGCAGCACGATTAAAAAAATATCAGAAAAAGTGTTGTAACGCGTGATCGATGCATCTGAGCGGAGACCGAGCCGCGATGTTACTTTCTACGATACTTTCTAGCGAGAGATGTGGGCCGCGCCGCAGCAACTAGAGCGATCGGTTTCTCCGCGCGCCGGGAAAATCGGATTGAAATAGAAATCGCAACTAGGTGAAAATCGCATTTTCGCGTCATAACACACGCTAATGAAAACTTAGATAAAAACATGTGAGCATCGTCACGAGAGAAGAGAAGCTAGCCAACATACAAGCTGACTACTATTAGGTCTCGTTTCGTACGTATTCGATCTTGTTTTACAAAACAACTCAAACCAAGTCTCACAAGCATAGACTTTTTGGCAGTTCATACAAAAAACAATATAAGGAGTCCAAATTCATGCTCGAGTACAAATTGGAGACTGAAAAAACCCAGCGAATAGAAGTCACATTGAAAACGCATCAGACAGTTCGTTTTTATCTCCTTCGCGACCGACAGTTTCATGCTGCCAGATGGGTTCAGGGATCCTGTACGCTGCAGCGGACGCACGTGGAACTGTTTACATCCGCGCCGGAACGGGCCGGCCGGAATGCACAGCATCCGGCGAGTCCTCATCCTGATAGTTTGTTTCAGAGCTAGTTTATGCTGAAATGACGGGGGGTTTGTTAATGATTGATGTTTGTAGATTGGTGACGAATTTCATCTGCATCTCTTTCAGAGTTTCTACATCCTCATGTGCCAACTGTTATTTAAATAATGACGAAGTTGTAGAATTTATAGTGTTTTAGGTACTTACTTCTTATGCGATATGTGAAATCTTATCTTAACTATATTATCACACTTTTTACACCCTGTAAAATGTAGTGCTCACTCAAAGATCCTCCTATAATAGGTTGTTGGTAGGCAAGACTAAGGTTACTATTTCTAACCGTGACGCTGTTTTAACTTAGTTTTTTCAAAGATATATTATGTTTAAAAGTTTGGGGAAAGCGAATGGTTTTATTTAGTATGTTCTCAATTGCTGATAACAGAGTACCACTTTTATAAACTAAGTTAGTTTTTAATGGAAACCTTACAAACTATCGTCACCCAAAGCGTAAATTAGAAAGTGGCGTCAATTATCCCGTGCAGAGGAACGATGGTAATGGATATACCACAGCTCCCCAGCAGACTACATACATCGTTTATTGACACAATGCTGGCTCATGCTGTTTATGGCCAGCTGTCTCACTTCCTCAATAGATAAAACTAGGTTTTTTGTCTCTATCTGCTCCCTAATTTAACGTGCACCCACGCTCTGGCGCGCCTTTTCGAGTAAACATTGAAATGGGTAAATAGAAAGAAAAGGAAGGGAGATAGATATAATTAGAATAAATGCTGCAGCATTTCCTCACTAAAATGAGATTTAAAAGACTTTTTGTCTCTTAGCGGGTAATTACTTTTGCTAAGAACGATTTTTCTTTTAAGCCTAGTAAACTTGACGAAAACTTCAATCTTACCAAAAAAAAATCCTTTGAAAGTACGTAAAAGTCTTCAGGTTTTTTATTAAAGTTGTACCATATTGAAAATAAAAATAAAACAGCTCCAATTCCAGAGCCTGGCAACCGATTAAGTCTCGTATTTAGCAAAATAAGGTAAACCGAGTCGTTTACTACTAGATTAATAGGTCTAAAAGCAATAACTTTAATTATTAATATGAAAATAGAGGTAAGTACATAACAGGAAAGTGGGCCAAGGTACAATATTATATGACGTCGTTTGTGTCGCGACTCGCGACCAGCCTTAGGACTAATTAGTACAATCGAAGTTCAAACCATCTAGGTCAACGACTCTTTGTTATAAGCGCTGATAGAGCGAACACAATACTTATTAATGCAAACAATAAGTTGTATCAGATGACCCCTTTCCGTTTTTAGGTCATTAACATTAGAATTCCGAGAAAACAGCGAAGAGGAAAATGAAACGGGTTAAGTAGGTCGAGTGAATTGAGGTTGGAATTATATTACTGTGTTGTGACAGTGAAGTAAGCGATTGAGTAATCCACGTTTGCAACGTAAACAAATTGGCATTTGGTATTATCGTCTGAGACCGATTTAAAGGTGCATTCGTCATGCATGAGGCTTTAGCCACAGAGTAATTCTTTAGCGCTCCCACGAAAAGCTCTAAGAAGGTGTGACAAATTCTGTCTTGATTAAAAGATAGAAAATCGTTTGGTGAGGCCCGTATTGTACAACTTAAGATATGTCTGTCTGAAAATAAAGATTGTATAAATCTTGGTCTCGAATAAGGTAGACCTCTGAACTAGTAGTAATAATAAAACTCGTCTTTTAAGTGTTACTAAATGTACTAAGGAACACTTACGAGAAAACAGTACTTACATAAATGTATTGATTACTTCGTGAAATTCCTTGTAGGAACTAATACACCTATTAACAATAATAAAACTTAAATATCTACACGCATTCGAATATCTCTGCCGTTCGGGTCTTTGACCGAATATCGGTCGAGATAAGCCGACGAAACTCCCTTATCGGCCGACAAAGAAGCGTTTTGTTTTCATGTATTCGACACTGTGATTGGGCCAATAACGTGGTGTCGATTTTGGTAGTTCTTTACAAGTTTTTTAAAACAAACAATAGTAACACGCGATGATTACGTGTTTGGTTGAGCTCGTCGCCAATAATAGGAATATTACTAACCAACATACACCTACGATTTATAAATACTAGATCATGTAACCACTCAAGCAAGTCTACACATTTTGCTATCTCATACAAATTTTCTGTCCTAAATGTCCTAATGTTCTACAATACCTATGTGACAAGACAATACGGAGTGCAGACATGCAGACTTACATCAGCTACGCTCTAGCCAGGTTAGACAATTAGTTAACTTAATTTTGATGGAACTTCTCTGCTGGATATAAACGCTATAGTAACAGTCATCGTCTTCTTCTGTGACAATGCGCAGGTAATGACGTCTGTGATAAGACTGATATGATAAGATAACACTGGTATGTCAGATTACGAAATTTTCTGAAACATTAAGGTCTGGTTTTTGATCGCTAGTCAACGCAACCAATGGTTAAAAAGGGCGTGCGCTCAGTTAAATAATATTTGGCTCTTTGTAGGCATAATAGTACTTTTTCGATTACAAATAGATATCTTACTACAACTCTACAAGCAAGCAAACAGCTCAAGCTATCATGACCGCTAGGAAACCATCAGAATACTAGCTTGATCGAAAATCTATGTTATTATTCATCCTTAAAATCCGGATCAGTAACAGCTTTCATTTGAACCTTAGGTTACGTGTCTCAGAAATGGCAGAGCAGAGCCCCTTATTATTATAAGCAAGTAATCTTTACATTGCATAGCTTTCCGGCGTCTGTCTTTCTGTACATAGGTACTCTTCGATCTTTAGAGTGATTCAAGAGGAAGGTTTATAGTTAAATAAAGCACCCGCACAAAATCGCTAGCTTCAAACAAAACACACTAAAGCACAATTCTCTCGCACAATCAACAGTTACTGCATAGCACGGCAAATCTAAACAAAAACCATATCAAATATGCAAGTACCAACCTACAGATCTCAATGCGGTCATGCTATCGGCACCGGGGCCTCTCAGCCTCAGCGCGTGACCAGATCGCGGTAACGAGCAAAAACTCTCCGCGACATCCGATGCCGAGATCGAAAAAACAACGTTACCTACATGTTTACTTTGCGAATATACTTACCTCCTTAATTAACGAATGATATAAAGGGCATGTTGGTAAAAAATAAAAGCAATGGCACGGCCAGGCCAGTTACGAGGATTTTGGTTGAATTGTAGTCTTTTTGGGACTTTTTCTACAGTATAACGTCTTTAGATCGTAAAAGTTCAGGGATTTACGCTAGCTGCATAAGTTTGACCGTTTTTCTTAGTTGTATTGATACTTTTAACACTTAAAATTGATAAAAAATACCTTAAAAACTGCATAGGATTAAGTCCTTCTTTTGTACAACTTTTGTTTTTTGTGCGGTTATCGAACGAAGCCGCAAGTCTAGTGTATAATAAGTACAAAATGATGCCATTGAGTTGCACCGCATTATACAAAGGCCAGTGGCAGAGTAACAAGGTATTGTCACGTAAAATGTGACAGAAATAATCGTAGCTTGTACATCTCCGAAGTATGTCATGGGCTCGGCCCACGCTCGGTGGAAGGTCGCCCGCCCAGCGCACTCTCATTACTCAATATCTATAGTACGTCTGCTTCTGCGCCATGAAGGCAATGTCAACTTCGTAAAATTCCATTATGCTCATGACTTTATAAGGTCGCCAAAATTCCACTAGTGTTCCCATTTTGGAACACGAGAATGTAAACAAAATTAAACGAATGTGCTATGTGAGGGTAGCTTTGCCTTTTGCGCTGTAAGCAGTGTGATCCCCACCCAGGACAAACATTTTGTGCGATTTCATTAACTAATAGGTATTTATATACAAAAAAAGGATTCTATCAGTTATCTTGTTCCAGCTTTGCTTTGTTTAAGACTGAAAGGCGCGTTGTGAATATATCCACCCATCTCAACTGTTTCATTTCATCATCATCAATCAACATTTTGTCGTCCACAATTGAACCTAATGTCTGCCCTGAATGTTTGCAATCTGTTCGTAATATTACAGCGAATTTGACTACTTTCTGTAGCCAATGGTCTTCCATCAAAGTACTGAAAGATCTTGAACGACTAGGTTTATATTCTCATTCCAGTGCGGTGTATTATTCATGGTGGCATGTTTTTAAAAAACAAATATTTAAATTCTTGAGGAATGTTTTTTGCTATATTGCATCTAAGACAAACCTACTAAGGTTTTTTTGATGTATTTTAACAACTCTGTAACAACGTATATTACATAATCATCTAAATTTTACTTTTATTTTATTTATTTTACCAAATTTTATCAATATCAAAGCGCGATATAGGAGTTACTATCACATTTACAGTATTTGTAATATGTTAAATAAATAAATAAATTCACTTAGTAACCAAACCTTTGCATATCGAATTTCGAGTATACGCGTAGCATTAATACAACTCATGTTTAGCATATTGGGGTAATATAATAATCGGTGCTGTCCGCTTGATGGATGAGACTGCAATGACGAGGCGTTGATACAGGAAAGTTCGCCTTTCACCCCTCCTATTCATTCGCTTTGACCTACGATAACCAAAAGGTTGCTCCAATACTGAAATAGCATTGAAATAATACCTAATCAAACTAACATAGAGCCAATCAAGAATATCAATTTCAAGATATCAAGTGTAGTAGAGTGATGTGATGTGATAGGAGCTCTTCCGGAGAAGGACTACCACAATACCTGTTTCGCTGTGTTCCGATAACCGATTGTGGGCCGTACGTTTGGTTACCGCTTTAGTGGTATAAAAAAATATATAATTAAGCTGCAGTTAATCGATAAAAAAACCTTATTTATTAAAGTCGGTTAAAAAATTATAAGAATTTATCCAAGAATTAATTAATAAACAAATGACGCAAACGTGGCAATTTGTGTCGTAGGGCCGCCTACACAACAAGGCTTGGTGTGTGGGAAACACGGAAATAAATGATTCTTCATCAGTACGCAATAGGTATGAGACATTGTAGTTATAATACGCTTGTGGAAAATTAATCATCTGTATCGTAAACAACACCTTGTCTATGTCATATAGGTTGAAGCAGACGAATGGCCTCGGCAACAGATCTGGTTTCGCCGCACCTCAACCAAAAGTCGTTGTAAGCAAGTCACTGTTCGCTAGTTGACTCTCCGCTAGACGTTCTTTATTGACGTTTGCAGATACGACACGAGGACGACACGTAGAGGCGAGGTTGTTCTGTTGCGGAGCCGTTGCATCTGCGTCAACCTTATTCGGCAACTGGCCAGGTAGGAAGGTCGACGACATTGCACAGACCGCGGGAATGAACCACGACCCAAATATTGCAAGATGAAAGCAACCAACCTCATTTTCATGATCAGTACAATGGCTACTATTAAACTTAGTATTCCTACATGCGAAAATTGTCACAGAGACGTTAAAAAAACACGAATCGCAGGTGTATAGAACGCAATTCGTAGACCTATTAATAATAACACATCTTCGGAATATGTACCTACGGAAGAATTCGCACCTCTAATTTTAACCGAAAATGGTAATGTTCGTTATGGAACAATGATCACTAGATTATGTTACCGAGCGTGTAAAATAATAATCTCTGCTTCCGCAACGGCAGCGAGGGCCGATTGAAATTCCGTGAAGGTGCAGACGGACGGCGCAGTTTATTGGTCACCACAGAGCTACTGAAACAAAGTACATTGTCTGCGTAGCAATCCTGCGGGTGTAGTTAGCGAGAGCAGAGCATTCCGCCAGGCCGACCGGTTCCACGGCGAGGCTGTTTATGGCCAGACCAGATATAAATAGATGCGATGCGAACCATCCATCTTCGTGCTGCTCTTTTTGTTAAGTAGATACTCGATGTGAATATTTTTTGCAAGAGCTACGTGCGACTTTTTGCTGTTATTGTTGGATATTTTATTGAGTGCTCCACTCACAGCATTCGTTCGAGTGAAGGTTTTTAAATTTATGATTTAGATTCTGCCGCGCAAATAGAGCACGTTTCTATGCGGTGTAGACATTGTTTTTATTCATAAATCCATGGGTTTTAAACTATTAACGGCTATTTACCACTTGATTTTGTCAATTATGCTGACGTTAATAATTTAAAATGAGGGTGAAGTAGTAGAGCACTATTTATAAGTCCACAGTCAACTATATCGAAACAATAGGCCTTGTTGCGTTGATAATGCTGACAGTGCCATAAAGCAATCCAATCAATGTAGCAGCTTGCTAGTCAGATATGGGCTGACGGATTGCCGCGGGACAGCAAGCAGCTACACAAGAAAGCCAAGACGGATGGCTTCAGATCAATATCTGCCTTTATAGCTCGCGTGCGAGTTGTTCACTGTTGACAAGAGCTAGAAACAGCTTTGATAAAATCTTCATAGTTATACGAGCGACCGCTCTCGCGAGCCCGATCCTATTCACTTTCACTATACATTCCTCCATGTTTTAAATGATCCACATTCGTTACGCATTGTGACCTTATCGGGACACATCGAACGATAAGTGCTTTGAGGGCACCAATGTTGCATAACGGAGCACGTGGAGTCAAGAGCGTTGACCCCGGGAAGTGTGACGCTGATAGGCAACTCCTATCACGCACCTACGTCCCGATAAGCGGAGTTTCGATGCGCGATAAACAATTCGACTGTAGAAAACAAACGCCAGAAACGAAGCGCCGAGTAACAGGCGCGTCATGCGATGGCCTTACTCAATCATCTCCTACATTCGCGGAGTCCACTTAACCCCGTCCGTTGCCAATTCGTTGCATAAACGAGCCAGTGGAAAGGAGGTCATTGTCGCGTTACGTGGACGATCGCCGCGGCCGGCAGGTACACTATTCGCTAGCAGGTTAGATAATTATATCGGTTGATGTTGAACCCAGGTCTCCTTGCCGCGTGTCTGTGACCCCGATGTAAATAACCTGAGGCGCTTGTACTGTAAACAGCGGCGCTTGCGTCAATCGCTGCACAGCCCTGCCCAGGATCGGCGCCTCCTCCGCTCTACCATTGATGTACGTTTGACTTACTGCTGGACTATTTTAAGACCGGAGCGCAAACATTCACTAGTCGAATGGAAAACTCACATGCAAACGATAACGCAAAGTTAATTTTGAACAGGACTTTCTTATAAGCTTTATTTTTTTCACGAACTCTAAGTAAAAGTAAGTTTTATACTAGGATAAAAAAGGATGTATAATTGTATCCGTTGATAAAGTGATAATGAGGTTGATGATTATAAATTAATATTAAAGCGAGGTTTGATCAATTTCATAATAATATTTAATAGCAACATTAAGTAAAATGCTCTAACAGTAATTATGATACTATCATCAGCCTGCTCAAATGCATTGTCGCGTTGAGAAATGAAGAAATAAATCATAATATTGACGTTTGTCGTCGCTTCGAGTTAATTTTATAAGTTCCGTCTAAAAGGCGTGAGTTACTTGTGTTTGCCAAATTATAGAGCTTATTCAATACCTTATTCAATACCTAAAAGCTTGTTGTTTTTAGTGCTGGTTAAAAAAATGATTTAGGTTGGATTCGACCAAACTCGAATAGGCGCTATTCTCCGAGTGAATCGTAATTATTCGCGAGTAAACTGACAGTTTCCTTGTATTTGACATTTCTTATTTACTACTTTTTATACCAAAAGTTGGTCAAAACCACCCTTAAGGATTTACATGAAAAAGTGGAACCCCATAGATTATTTATCCAAAAACAATGCATAGTTTATCTATTAATTATTTTTCTATGCTTACATAAAAATGAGATATAAATAGAGACCGTAGTATTAAAACATTTTGTCATAAAACAGCTTCTACTATTAAAGCAAACAGTAACTCGTGCAAGTGCATAGCTGGTGTGCTATCTACAAAGTAAGGTGACCTAGATGATAAGATTATTTCAATAGCTAACCCACACTAGCGCACTTGAATGTGACGCGATGTTTGCAAGTGTGAGTCCGCCGCCGGGTTCGTTCGTACAATGACATTGCCGACCTTGACTACTGCATATAACACACACAGCTTCATAAACTGGGTGTTCGAGTGTGTTATTCGCGTTAATAGATATGTATTATGTATAGTGTAGGTAGAGGATGCAGTGCCGTGCATACGAACTGATATTGCATGTAGTTCAACACACGATAAGGCAAATGCCAGCAGATATGGCAACACAATACAGCCAAGGCCAAGCTAACTCAAATAGCCATTGTCAAGCATAAAAATACTATATTTAATACCTCAAACATAATCATGCCAACTATTATTTGAATTATCCTTCTGGGATACTTTGTAACAAGTGTTTATGTTGATGAAGTAGGAAAGCTTAATAATCAAGATGATCGAGATATTATCATCATCGATATGAAAACTTCTAAGCTACTAATAAGCACCACAGATGTAAGCATTCTTGAATAATCTTTATTTTAAAATTATAGGTTTTGAAGCGTTTCATAAATCTCACTAGCTGTCGGCGTAATTACGAATTTGACATTTCTCAAGTGTTGTGCGGAATATTTTCTTTGATGTGTCATTGTGTCGTGTTCTCGAAGAAGAGCACATCAATTTGTTCTGAAATGACGCTTGTCAACTGAAAAGTCAATAAAAAACAAAACAAAAACAATGTTTTTACTTTTTACTGTACTGCTCTCCTAATTGTGTGTGTCAAATAAACAAATTCTTCTTTTTATTTAGGTAATCGTAATTTTAGTTCCTATGATCCAACGTTAGCCAAATTTGTATATTAAATACGCTCTAGTTTTGTGATCGTTTGGATTGACCGAGTCAAGCTCACTGTTTGTTCAGGGTAGAACAATCCTAGCACACTCCATTAGATAGAAACCCCCTCGAACAAAGATAGAAAAACGAAATAATGCTGTGTCGGTTTACAACAAGCAAGACTTGATTTAATGTGCGGGTCATAGGATCGCCTTAAGACTTTCTTCTTTCGGAGTTTTTGGACACCAGTTTATGTACATACATACAATATAATACATAATATATAATTTACAAAATATATTATATATATTTTGTAAATTATTTTTGTAAAATGAGATTTTCATGCAGTTATTTTAAGTGTGCCTGTTTACATATTTATGGCCTGATATAAATCTTTTTGATCTTCTTGGAAAATTCTCTGGCCACAACAAAAACATCGCATTCTTTCATGATTATGAATGATATTATTATATACGTGATTACGTTTTTATATCCGAATTAGGTAGTTTCGTTGCGTTACTGTACTGATTCATGAACAATCAAGCCACAGCCTAAGCCGTAATGTCACAGCAGTTTTTAGTACTGTAATGTGTAGAGCTGCGCTAAGAAATAAATTCCCAAAATTCTACTCCTAGAGGGTGCAGTGGTATTTTCGAAATCGGTATGCTTACTAGTTATTTGTGTTTCAGTAATTAAGTCATCAACATATTAGTGCTCGTTACAAACCATTTGCAAAGACCGTGTGCTCATATTTAGTGTGATTGATCTCGATGATTCACGGCAACTCTGATCTCATGTCAGTGCCTTATTGAGCAAGATGAGAAATAAACAAAGGATCGATCCTTTGCATCTTGACGACAGTGCAATAAAAAGTTAATGGGACTTCAGTTGAGACTCGATTAGTATGCATACCTACTTCAGAAAACGTATGTTGCTTCAAGACTTTTTATAAAATGTCTGCGAGTTTTTCATCCTTGAATTATCTAAGCACAAGTTTCTGGTATCGATCGACTGAGAATATGACGGAAATATCAGTGTGACTATCTGTCGGCTGGCTGATTCAATTCAAAGCCGCAAATCAGAGGCAAACTCAAAAGCTTACTGACGCAGTGCGTCTTCGAGTGAGCGGCCGACTGTAGCGTACCTGTCACTACAGCAAAGTAACATCACACACACACAACGCACAACGTGAGACTGGTTTTTAATTTCAATCATACGTGATTTTTTTATTGATTGTATAAGTAAAATACATCTACTACATAGTATCTATCATAATATCATTACCTACATCGGAGGCGCATAATGTAAAAACTTGCATAGACCTTCCAAGTCTCGATAATACTCTTCTTATTCTTGTCTCGCACAGGATTTACAATAGGTAACATATTTTTATTATTTTCTACCATGTTCGCATGTAGGCCTGTACATAATAAAGTGTCCAGAGAGTGCGGAGGTGGCAACACCGTATGTACACTTGTATCAAGATACTCAAACTGAGATTACAAAACACAGGTACACTGTAAAATAGCCATTATTGTAACGTCGTAAAGTGCAAGGTTGCAGACACAATGTCTGTCGTATACATACCGAAGTCACGTAGTTATTCGTAGACGAAGTTCCGCATTGGAGGCTCCGTTTCCATTGTGTTAGTAAGATACGATTGACACCTTATTGCGATTGTAAAATAAGTTTTATTAGATTGAACAAAATATGCACGTTTAGCTTTCAAGGTTGGCTTCTAGGTGAGATGTTCTTGAATGGTACTTAGTAGTTTAGTATTTATTTATAACTGGGGCCCGATTCCGCTAATTTCACGCGTAGTGCAGTTGGCTGAATATATCAATTTTATGATCTAAATTGAAACATAGAAGATACTTTTTATTTTGGTACCATGTGAGGTGCGAGCCCTTAGCAAAGCTAGTAGTCTCAACATAATCTATACTAAATATTATAAAGATAAAAGATTTATATTTTTGTATTTTTATTTGTTACGAATAAATAAACTCAAAAACTACTGGTCCGATTTGAAAAAATATTTTACTATTAAAATGCTACATTATCCCTGAGTAACATAGGGTATATTCATTACTAGCGACCCGCCCCGGCTTCGCACGGGTGCGGCTTTATTGCACCCGCGCGAAGCTGAGATGGACTGCTAGGTAGTTTGTAAATAAAAAGCTTGACTCTGGTTCAGCAGTGCAATGAACAACAGTAACTCTGCGCCGATGACTACGCGTATCAAACGAGCCAAGATCACTAAGTACTTAACCTACCTACCTCGCATTTTTTACGGATGAAGTGCGAAAAAACATCATAAAAACAGATTTTATCTACCTTGGAAATCAATTTAACGCCCGTACCTTGAAGCAATTCATCTACAAGTAAACGAAGAATATGTAAAACAAAAACCGGTTTGACATGTTCCAAATCGCGACAAAGAATGGCCTGGAATGCTTATAAGATCATCGCCCTACGTTACCATCCACATTAAACTAACAATGGTAATAGCGCGTAAGCAGCGTAAGTTTAGCAAGTTCTTTAAGAGCACAAGATTTGTATCAATCTACCGTGAGATCCGGGTTTCGACTTGCGAAATCTGTGCTGAATCACAAAATAAAGAGTCTGCAAAAGTAGTTTCACAACTCATGTGATCACAATTAGATTGACGCCATAAATTAAAATTTTGACATCATGACAAAAGTGCCTATAAAGACACAGGTTTACAGTTTTAACAAGAAGTGCTCCGGCTAAAATAATAGCTCGTTTGTTTAAGTAGGTATACCTAAAGCTGTTGAGTGTCAGTCAGTTGAGTTGTATCCACCTAGCTACTTTAGTTCACGTTTGTACCAATAAACAGAACAAACACTGTTCAACATTAAACAGTTATTTAATCCGAGATGCTCGTAGAGATTAAAGGAAATTTTATAAGGAACGAGATGATTGTATCAGTTCTGAAATTAATTTTAAAGTCTCATGTTGCAAGTTCAAGATACAGCATCAAGGAACGATTGTTAAGTTTTTTTAAACTAAAGCTTCTCAAAGAACCGTCATTCTGATATAAATGACAAGAAAAAATAAAAGAACATGATTGGGATGGGAATGGACCAAAGCAACATGAATTTTATTTTAGACTTGATTTGCAGATACTTCTAACTGTTGCCTTTTGTTTTTTTTTTATTTTAGTTTCTTAGGAAAACAAACAGTACTTAAAAGCTAATAACTATTCTAAAAATGTAACTAAGGAATATTTACGTTTCCGCATAGTGTCTAAAGTTAAACTTGCTTGTTAGAAGGTGATGAATGAAAAAAATTTTAAAACGAACAAAAACGGTAACTTACATAAGTACAGAAAAATTAAACGAAAAATTTACAAATTTACTATGACATGCCAAACCAGCAACTAGTCAAAATATTTTTAATTTTGAGTACTTTATTTACGAAGAGATCAAGTTCGGGGATGTCAATAAAATTGTTGGAACGAAATTACTGCTCTACTAAAGGACGAAATTTGCTTATAATTGGTAGAACTAAATGGTACTGCTAAATGAATTGGGTGTCTCACCGATCTATTTGGAATTTTAATTTAATTTTTTCTAAAAATTGTGGGGAATCAATTTTACCCTGCGCTCAGAAACACAATATATATGCTATTTGACGTCTTTCTTCTAAAGGTAATATATGATACCTCTTGCATCTTGCGTATATTCTTGTTTTCTTAAGATATCCGACCCAGAAGATAGTTACTGAGGGCGACTCTATAAGATAATAGAACTAACAAGCGTCGCGTTGGTAGTGCACTCAGCCGACCACGACGCTCACTCGACCGCACATCCGCCGGTATACCTCTTCCTAAGACCCACTGTCATCGCGAGAAAAGTTCTAGTAAACTATTTATCTTTTTAACACTTTAAAACAGAAAGTATTTAATAACAAATCCGTAACCAGGACCTATACGTAGCGTCCTAAAAAATCTGTCCAATCCCATAAAGTTCTTTAGTGCTTGTTCAATACAAAATAAAATGAAATCGAACTCGATATCCAACGACTAAATCACAATATTTAGCACAAAATATATTCAAACCAAGTAGATAGATACCGACCCCAGAAATTATACTATCAAATTATCATGAAAAACTCAATGTGACGCGAGTAAGTGGTCGTTTGTGTCAACTATGTCAATGAACTTTTGAAAAACGTGTAGGTAGTTAAGCTTTAACTAATCAATACCTTGCTAACGCAAACTATCATTATTATTGATAGTAACGAATAGTAAACGGTCCAAATAGGCGTATATACAATAAATAAAAGCAAAGCAATATAAAAGCTGCCAGTTTAGGGTCCGAATAGAATATTCAAAGGGTTGCCAAATCTAAACGCTTTTATTAAATTACAAAAAAAATGCCCTTGTCTAATGTGTGGCAGCTGGCCCGTAAGATTAATATTATTTTAACACCAAGCTGCTTTGAGTTGGTTGCGTTGATTCCATTTGTATGCTAATTTTAAGCTAATTCTACAGGTCTCGTCAAAGTAACATTAAATAGTATTATATTAAATATAGCTAAATGATGAATTTTCAACTTCCAAGCAATTCACTCATCATCACATGTATTGTTTGGTATTATTATTCTCGAATTTTTTTACTTTAAACTTTCCTAATTTGTAGAGAAAATACCGGTAAACTGTTAAACTGAATGTTTAAATTGACGATTATGTTTAAATATAAACATCACAATTTGTACCTTATCATTGAGTTATCATCATTTATCAGCTCTAACTGATGGCTAGTCAAACCAAATGATTTAGTTTTATCTTCCAAACTCTTTTATGTATGTTAAAGCAATTATTTTGTGTTTTTGCTTCAAAATGACTATTTGGTGCTATTTGTATACTATTTCTATTTCAAATATTAGATCCAACCAATTTTACCAATATACATGCTAATATTTTTTGGCCCTGGGTTAATAACAAAATTTAACCGATATTTTGTACCATCAAGTGGTATCTCACGTTTTTTAGATAATATGCTGCTGGAGTCCTACAGATTCGGCTCAGATCCTCAAAGTTCAGCGACCCTTTGATTAAGGAATCATCAATCACGCATGACTGACTGAACAGCGGTATCATATTTCACACGTATTGGAAACGTTTTCTCGCATCCATTAAAAAGGATTCGGGTATCATGTTCAGCGACTTGTTATTTGTGAGATATGATTGGTTAACACAATCTATCTCTTTGATGTTTTGAATCTACTCCTACGAATTATGGAGATGTACGAAAATCGAAAAGCGCTTGAAGTTAAAAATAAAATCAATCTTTTCCCACTCTACAAGTCAACAACATTGAAATGGTTCTTAATATGTATTAGGTACGTCCTACCTACCTACCGGTACATTTTATGTTTTACCTTTTTAATGTTACTAATGCTTTACTGAATCGCTCTTTTTATATTTTATATCAGGTTTTGGTTTGTCATTATCAAGGCCACTGAGTGCGGTGGACCTTTCGCTACAGAAACAAAACGATCGTTCAAATTGGAAAATAAATGATTTCCGGCCAAGTGTACAAGTTGTTGCTGGCACGAAATAATTAGCTAGTATGTACACTACTGGCATTCAGACTATTTATACCGTGTCAAAAACCACTGTGACCTTGGCGCCCCCACGCGGACGCGATACATTCACCTCAGGTGGGGCCCGTGGGGCACTTAATACCCTAAATAACACCTAGTCATACTACAGTGAAGCAACACCTATCTAGCACGCAGTGATGCAACAGACAGCATCGTTTGATTTTATCTCATGAATCTGACGTGATCTCCAAAGTGACGCTACGCGATAGAGTTGACTACTACACTACTACGTTTTGATTACTTACTTAAAAAGGTTATCTACCACTTCGTAACTTGCCATTACAAAGCTAATGGAAGCTGAAATGAATTGCAAGTTTGCAAAACACTTTCAATGCGATGAAAGCAACCAAAATAGAAGCACGTTTAATCGCGATAAATGCAAAATATAAGCTTTATTAGCCATTATTGTTGTTTGCTCTTTCTGAAGAAATTGTCTGATAAAACCTGATAAAAAAAATAAGGTGAAGGTTATTAGATGATTGATATAATTATAGTATAAGAGGCAAAGACGAATTAAATCAACAATTAGGTTAAGAAGTTAATACTTAAGGTTTTTTTATCACACGAAAGTTCTAAACTAGAGGTGATGGATTACGGTTTTAATCTTATCCGATCCGATCGAAAGCACCAAAACTTTTTCTATTAGTCGCCATGAAGTTCCTCTGATGACGGAGTTAAACGGTCGCCCGAACGCTAAAATTAAATGTTGAGTAGGAAACGAATATAGGTAATAAAGTAATATTTGATGTTTAAAAATACTAACTAAAATTATTACACTACATAAGCCAACCCGCATCAATTGAAATTTGTACCAAATGCATCAATAAAAATGGCTCTAAGCTAGCTAACAGATAATCGTGCGGCCCATGCGGGCTTGCCAAGTACATAAATAAATAAGTTTTTCTTCGTGGACTGCCAGAGTTTGGACGCAAAAATATTCAGGGCGATCGTTAATAAAACACAGTAGGGTTCGGTAAAATACATTAGTCATACAAACAGCAGGCAAATTGAGGATGCTATCAGAACGGGCTGATGGATGACTTTTTGGCGTTGTGTGTGCTATCACTTTGCCGTTCAGCCGAGTAAAATAATCCAACATGAAAACAATTTACACAAGCAATGAACAGTCAAAGATAAGAATAGACAAGGAACTGATCAGCGAGTTAACGGAAGAGACCCTGAAATTATCTAAGTGATTGCGCTGACTTTTGAAGTTCTAAGCATTTATCAGGGTTATGATTAATGTACGAGTATAGTACCTATTTATGGAACTGAATCCCACTAATAATAAAACATAATTGTGAAGGTACTTCTGCTTGCGACTGTACATAAAATGCTCTGTTATTAACGAGTGATCTCACTTTATGTGAAACGTGAATTAATCGCGCGACTGCGCATCGAAGGAAAGTGGAAATCTGCAAGTGGTGGTGATTACTGATGAGCTTCCAAGAAAATGGCAGTAGTGGTTTCATGTGAGTGAAAAAGATTTTCTCTTAGTGCAAACATGCTTTTATGCTTTTAAACAGAAAATAGAGCATTAACACAAAGTAGGTAAACGTTGTAGTTTTAAAATAAAAGTAAAGTTCTGTTGCTTGCTATAGGTATACCGTTCTACCAGTGACTTTAATATTGTGCAGCTGACCGACCATTGTGAATTTAGCCGTTTGTGATGCGCAAAGACAAATTAGTTCGAAAAAGCTTCAAATTGAGCATCGAAACGGTCAACTTCACGATACGCCGACGGCCGAAACCGCCGGCCGTACCTAATGTTATATTATTCCGTACCATCAAAATCATAATAAGCTGTAATTGAGTCCCTGACACCAATTGATGATTTTTCTTGCCGCCGACAACCAGTTCAAAATATTTTTCGCGTGTTATCGGCTGCACGCAGCCTTGACCGAATTTGATAAAATGAAATGGGTATAGAGACAGTCGATTTTTTCATTACACAACCGTCAAAAGTTCATGTTTTATATATTATTTTATTTTATTATTATTCTGTGCATGTGCCTTGTCAGGAGATGCGATTTAACATCAGTGTGTAAACCGGTCGAACCGGGTTGAGTGGCTCGAATGTAGCGCCAAGCTCACTTTTAAATTGTTTGTGTTTCACTTGGCAAATCGAAAATCTTCAAGATAGTTTCTAATGCCTTTATTTGTAAATTTTGAAAAAATAATGTCATAGTGACATTCGGACATCGGGACATTTCAATATTTACATACGATTTCCTTGCTCAATGACAATAACTAGCCACAAACATTACCCATAGCATAATTGTTACTTTTGCAAAGTCGAGAGGTAGGTATATAGGTTAGGTTCTATATTTTAAGCTAAGATAGAAAAGCAAGCAGTGACGGGACGGGTGGGACACGAGGTAAGCATGTCGTTAAACCTATACAACTTTTCATCATAAATATTTACGAGCAATGACTTACCACTGTTTTAGACTTCTTGAATTGTATTTGCTTTTTGGATGATCACATTTAAAAAAAAAAAAATACTAACATGAATAAAAATAACTGTACCATAGTGAATTGCACTAAGCTGCGTTCATGAACAATAAAAATAACGAAAATCGTAAAATTTTTTATAAAAATGGTCGATTCCAGTTGATTCAAATTATTGGCTTTACCGTAAGTTCAGATTCAAGTACAAATTATGTAATGTAGGTATGTACCTACTACCTACCTATTTTATATTTGACCTGGGCCCCATTTGTCTTTTCTTGAAGTCGTAGAATATTCTGATACAGATCAATTTCAAAGACACATTATTAGCTACAGAAGTGGTTTAAAGTTTGTTTATGAACCAGGCCCTTTATTCTTTAGCTTTTATTTTATCAAACTCGAATAGGCAATATTTTCCGAATAAATCGTAGTTATTCGCGCGCTAGTTATCTGACAGTTTACTTGTATTTGACATTTCTTATTCCGCATAATGGTAGGTAATCCAGAAGTTGGTCGAATGAACACAGCCCGAATATTTTCATAAATCGATTACTACTAGGTAATCAATTATAATTATTACATACTTACTGACTACAACAAATTGACAATCAAAACCTAGCTCTACCAAATATAAGCGATTTTCGGTACTTATACCTACATTTATTCTAGAATATTTAATTTATCTAGTAGACTTTTGATGTTTTTTTTCTTTTGATATCTACCTATTTAGTAAAAAGACACAAAATGAAATAGAGTTTACGGTGCACATTTTGAATGGTTAAAAGCAAAATGGGGCGACCAACTGTTAAGGGTTCCAGTACCCTACACGTAAAGATTCAAAAATAGCTTCTCACTACACTAGTGGAAGTTAGAAGGGCCGACATCCCTACGGGACGTAATGTAATGTAACCCTTGATGTTAGATAACACACTTCTACCCACCATTTAGGTATGATATAATAAAAACCCTAATTTTATAATATCTAAGAAAGTAAGTGCTCTAGGCATGTAGATACATACTACCTACCACCTAAAAGGAGTTTTTATAACTAGGTACCTATATAGGAAGATATAGGCAGAGTTTCATAATTATCATGACCTAGGACCTAACCTAGGTAGGTAGGTATCTTCTCTAGCATTATTTTTTACAATCGTAGAGCATAAGCATTATTAAATGTATAAGTTTGAGAACCACTGGTCTTGGTTTGAAGTGGGATTCCAGTATTAATTAAATGGTAGGTCTGTTAAACTGATTCTTATCAAATGCTACTACATTTATTACCTTATCTATTACACCTACTTAGGTTTATATTATACCTACTTACCTAGGTAGTTAGGTATACTTAATTATTTTCTACTCTGTTTTCCCAAATATTTTAACAAGGTCCGCCTGCTTATTTTTTTGACCTCAGCGAATGTAGGTAAACAATACGATTGTGATTGTAAGGGCAAGGAGACAACACGGCGCAAAGCCCGGTCAAGGTATCCGGGCCAAAGGTCGATGACAGCTACAGTCGAACTCGTCGCACCAAATCTACGCTTGCCGCCAAAACGAGCCAAAAATTACAAATTTTAGAGCTACCCTAGTAGGCAGTGTTATAAATTGAGCACTAACAACAATGATTAGCGCAATAATAACGATAATAAATAAATTAAAAAAAATAGGGCTGACCTGAAGACATAGATTCATTTTCCGATTTGAAATCCGAGGGCTTGGGTGTAGGTGTCTGGCAGTTTTGCAACATAGACGGCAGTGGCTGCGCTTGAGACTGTTGTTGCTGCTGCTGCTGCATCGAGCACGTGCCCAGCAGCGACGGCGCCGGATTGTATATCATACTGCTCTCCTCGTAACCCCACAGCTCCAAGCCGGGGTACTCAGGCGAGGCCAGCGATTCCGGCGACATAACCGTAGCCGGCGGCAAACCCAGCGCAGAAGATGAAGTCACCTCCGAGGAGCTCTCCTCCAGCATTCGCAGCGTGTGGAACCCCCCGTTGTTAGACCAGCGGCGTCTCATGTCGGCGAGAGCGTCATACGCTCCGGTATCCACTAGCGACGAGGGACATCCTCCGGCGAAGGCTTTCACTTCACTCTTTCCTCGCACAAAACAATCCAAACGCGTCTCAACGGACATGCACTCGTCTGGCGTCCGGACCGAATCGAAATCACACCGGGACCGACTGAGTCCGTTCAGCTAGATTTTTGTAATCACAAACACAATCCGTGCAACAGGTGAGAGCACGCGTTCCGCGGTGTGATGATGTAGAGTTGAAGTTGCGTCGTCGTCCGTCCGAGCTGTAGAGCACGTCGCGCGCGCGCGACCGTCCTCAACCGAGTACGAGAGCGAGCGACCGAACGAACGGAACGGAACGAGAGTCGGGGCCGCTCTCACTGCCACGGTCGGGTGTGACGTCACCCGCGCGCCCCGCGCTTTCCCCGCACCGGCCCAACGCGCCGGCTTCGCTTGCAGCCGTGGCTTGGCCACAGAGTAGGTATTAGTACGTGGCACAGAAAGTCAAGTCATTGGGCGATAGAATATGGCGCGCAGATAAAACACCCTCGATTTAAGATGACTCGTTCTATCAAAACAACTTCGATTGTTTGTTACGAAGCTCTTGTCTTGACCTATTGTCATCTTCTTAGCAATTTTAATTTCATTTAAATTTATTGGTTTCGTCTGTCGGTTTATCTAATTTACCAACTAGGAAGGGGTTGGTAAAAACAATGAGAATGTCCTCTGAGCTTTCTAGAAAGTTGGTTGCAGTAATAATAATTAATAACATAAGTGCCTAAACTTAAGTAGGTACCTACCTACCTACTGAGTTGACATAAATTATAAGTTAAGTAGGTAGTATATATTTTTTTTTATGAATTATTATTATTCATTTATTTATTACTACCAAAGACATTTTTGTTTTTTGTGCTCGAAGATTACTAGGTAGGTAGGTACCTACTACGTAGGTACTATTACTACCTACAGAAAAAATCTCTCAGTCAGTCATAATGACCAACTCAACTTAAATGGTAGAGCAGTTGCGAATACACCACTAAATCCAGTTGGAAGGTAGGTAGAGAGAGGTACCTACCTTACCTACCTAGTTATGTATGTAGTAGGTATCAGGTAGGTAATAGGGAGGTAGTTATTATTTAAATTTACTATTTAAATCATTTGATCTTGAACCATTATTTATGGAGCCCACAAGAATTGATAATATGTTTTGCCACTTCGGCTAAATGTATAGATAATATGTTTTCCAATATAAAAGTATTAAGAAAAAGTATAATAAGTAATATTAAATCGGACCATCTTGGCCAACTTATTCATGTAGAAGCAAGAAACAAAACAAATGTAAATAGAAAAATAACTTTTATTCCTGTGACCATTGATCGATTGGATAAATTAAAATTTAACCTTATTTCTAAATTGCCTGGCTTATCATATAACTATCATAATCCGAATGACTCGTATAATCTATTTTTTAATGAATTTAATAAAGTATTCAATTCGATTTTCACATCCAAGACGGTTATGGTATCAGGCAGTTCAAAATTTAGTGAGTGGGCAACAGCTGGTATTCATAAAAGCAGGCAGACCTTGTATCAACTTTACAGCGAAAAACAATACAACTTTAGTGAAGAGTTCATAGTAAAAGTCAGAAATTATTCAAAAATTTTTAAAAACTTTTGTCAAGTTGCAAAATCACAATATTTATGTTCAAAAATTAAAAACAGTCAAGATAAAATTAAAGCTACGTGGAAAATTATAAATAATGAGACTGGAAAAGTCAAGACTCGCAATAATGTTTTTAATTTAAATATTAATAATAATAATATTAAGCGTGATGATGAAGTAGCCAAAGCATTCGAAAAATTCTTTATTTATTCCAGTTTCTACTACAAAATCTTTAAACTCTTCTCACATAATTGCAGAGTCATTGTTGAAAAATAATGTAGGTACCACAATGCAACATACAATTACATTTCGACTATGTAAATAATAATGATATTATCAAAGCATTTAAACTGATAAATGTAAAAAAAACCACTGATCTCTGGGGCATTTCTGTTTGCGTTGTGAAATCATTCATTGAAATCATTGCACCTGACCTAGCATTTATATTTAACCAATGTATTGATAGATAGATAGATAGATAACGCTTTATTGATCACCACACAGAAATAATACAAAAGCAACAAACTTAGATTAAGAGGTAATACAATTGGCGGCCTTATCGCTGAAAGCGATCTCTGCCAGGCAACCTATGCACGGAGCGGACTAAAATTTAATTGAGAAGGGGCATGTTGGTGTGGTGTGTATTATGTATAAATATAATATAAGAATAATACATACACACATATGTATAAATAGTTTATAATAAAATATTTAAAATAAACATAAACTAAATATTAAAATACATACATACACATATTATATATTATTATATTATTATATATTATTATATATGTATTATTATAAGATATAATTAGATAGGTATTATAAAGTATCCTAGTGAAAAATTTACATAAAATTATACAAGTAGGTACCATAAATAACAATTAGCAGATAGATAAGTAATGTTGTACGACCATGTTTTTGAAGATAGGAAGAGACTTAGCTTTCCTGATATCCACTGGCAACGCGTTCCACAAACGAACAGCTTGCACTGTAAAAGATTTCGTGTAGAAAGTAGAGGTATGAACGGGAGTCTTCAGCTGATTGGTGTCAGAGGAGCGTAAAGAACGAGGGTTTGAAAGGTGCAGAAACTCAAATCGTTCCTTGAGATAAAAAGGAGAAGAGTGAGAGAACAGAATGTTGTAAAGGAGATTTAGAATGTGAGCATTCCGACGAAAGCGAATTGGCAACCACTTGAGTTTACTGCGAAATTCAGAAATATGGTCATATTTGCGTAAACCAAATATGAACCGTATACAGTAGTTTTGGAGGCGCTCAAGCTTGTTAAGTTGCTCTTCAGTGATATCTAGATAGCAGGCGTCAGCATAATCAAGGATTGGAAGAAGGAGGGATTGTGCCAACGCAATTTTAGTAGCAGTGGGAAGAAAATTCCGAAGCCTTCTGAGCGAGGCACCAGAAGCAAACACTTTACGACTGATTTCAGCTAAGTGCGGTCGCCACGACAGTTGGTTATCAATACGGACGCCTAAGTTTTTGACCGAATCACTCAGCTGTATGCATTTTCCGTCGAAGATTACCTGAGGGAGATGAAACCAATCAATTTTAGAAACCATTCTGGAGCTGCCTATAACTATGATCTGTGTTTTATCCGGATTGACAGAGAGACCATAGGCTTTACTCCAGTCCAGGATGCGACGTAAATTGGTGTTAGTGGTTTCAATCGCCTCATGTAGCTCAGCTATAGATGTGTGGGTATAGATTTGGAGATCGTCTGCGTATAGATGGTAGGGTGAAGAAAGATGTTTAGAAATACTATTTATGAAGATCGCAAAGAGAAGTTGAGATAATACGCCGCCCTGTGGAACACCAGCTTTTATATCACACCAAGATGAATATGAATCATCTATGCGGATACGTTGCCGGCGACCATGCAGATAACTGCGGAACCACTCAATCACTGTAGGAGATATGTTAAGAGTGCGAAGAATTGCCAGTAGAATGTCAAAGTCGACATTGTTAAAGGCACTTCTAAAATCAAGAAGTGATAATACAGTGAGTTTTCCGTCATCCATGCCATAACGTATATCATCCGTGATTTTTACCAAGGCTGACACCGTGCTATGGCCGGGACGGAAACCAGATTGGAAAGGATTAAGGAGATCATTACTAGATAGGAAAAAACTAAGTTGTTGATGGACTAGACGTTCTAAAACTTTGGAGAGGAAAGGAAGAATAGATATAGGACGGTATTCAGCAAAAGAAGACGGGTTTGCCTTTTTAGGAAGAGGAGTTACTTGGGCTTCTTTCCACAACGATGGAAAAATGCCAGTAACCAACGATGCGTTTAGTATATGCCGGATGATTGGAACAATGTCATCAATAATGGGGATAATCATGTTCCGGCTAATACTATCGCTTCCAATGGCATTCGAGGATATGGACATTATGCTCTTCTTAACATCACTATCAGTAAATTGAGTAAAATCAAAAATTATTGACTGTGGTGTGTTTCCTGATTTAATGAAACATAGCAAGATAACACCTCTTTTCAAATCAGGTAGTCATTCTGACCCTGGTAACTTTCGGCCTATATCAGTATTGCCTACATTTAGTAAAATTTTTGAAAAACTTATTCTTATTCAGTTACAAAGACATTTTAGTATGAATAACTTACTTGGTAGTAAACAATTTGGGTTCACAAGAGGTCGCTCAACAACTGATGCCGGTGTTGAGTTGATATCACACATTTTTGAAGCCTGGGAGGAATCGCAAGATGCCTTAGGCATTTTTTGTGATTTATCTAAGGCATATGATTGTGTACATCATGAGACACTAATTAGAAAATTACAACACTATGGAGTTAAGGGTATTGCTCTAGACCTTCTCACTTCATATCTAAGTGATAGAATACAAAGAGTTGACGTAAATGGAAAGCGTTCTCCGGGATCAGTGGTAACAATTGGTGTACCACAAGGATCAATACTTGGGCCATTCTTGTTTTTAATATATATAAATGATCTACCCCGGCTTGTTAGGGACGATCATGAGATTGTACTGTTTGCTGATGACACGTCACTTTTATTTAAATTAAAGCGACAAGAGACTAACTTTGACAAAGTAAACAATGCGATCTCAAAAATGGTAGGGTGGTTTAATGTAAACAACTTATTGTTAAACGAAAATAAAACGAAATGCGTTTGTTTTATACTATCTAATGTAAAACAAAACCAAACTAATATAAAAATAAGAGATGAAAAGCTAGGCCTTGTGGATACCACAGTTTTTCTAGGCATAACCTTAGATAATAAACTGCAATGGGGACCACACATAGATAAATTGTCGAAGAGACTTAGTTCTGCAGCATACGCAGTCAAAAAGATCCGTCATTTCACCGACATCGATACAGCCAGACTAGTTTATTTCAGCTACTTTCACAGCATTATGTCTTACGGTATTTTGTTGTGGGGGAGTGCTGCAGATATTAACACCATATTCGTGTTGCAGAAGAGGGCTGTTCGCGCAATTTATAACATGGGTTCCAGAGAATCACTTAGAGATAAGTTCAAAGAAATCAATATTATGACAGTACCCTGTCAATATATTTATGAAACACTTATGTATGTTCGCAAAAATATTAATCTGTTTAAGAAAAATTGTGATAATCATAATGTTAATACTAGAAATAGACATACAAAATTTATCAATTGGAAAATTTAAAAACTGAATTAAACAAAAACTGTCTCAAAAAGCTTACTATAAAATAACCGATTACCTAGATGATAAAAAAGCTTGGGACGAATGTGCTCCAACTCTACTCGGCATCCATAACAATAGCAAGGGTCATGCCAAAAAAGCGATAGGAACCCAGCCGGTGTTGTTGCCAGGTTGCCGGTTCTTTTACGGCATGGGCGCGCATTGGAACTGATGTAAATTTTCCTAGCTTGTAAGACGTTTCAAAGTGATCCTTGTGATTCTACTGAAATAAATAATTTTTGAATTAGTAGGTAAGATAGATAGGTAACGTAGGTAGATAGGTACCTACCCTAACTAACTAACCTATACAAATCCTTGGTGTGACAGGGAATTACGTGCCTGTACCTACTGTTTATAATACACTGTGACTTAGATTATTTGGTTAGGTAGAACCAAGAAAAGAGCATAAATTATGTTTTGGGTTGAATGAGTAAAAATAATAGGTATTGAGTAGAAAAATTGAGGGTTAAACTACCTAGGTATTGTGTGAATTTAGTCGCATTGACTCCAATCACAGACGTCCTACAAACAAAGATGGCCCAAATTGTTGTATTCAGGTTATTTCTCTCTACATAGGTATCAACCATACATACCTACACAGATAAAGTTTTAAAATGAGTTAAATATGTGAAAATAACAATAAATGAGTTGAGCTACGGTTACATTGCGCTCCGAAATAAATGCAAAATGTTACGTGTTTTGCGTAAGCAGCGATGTATGACGAGCGTTTATGAGAGTCGTAACGATGACGACCATTGGATTAGAAGTAGGGATGACGGCCATTGCTGCTAAACGCCAACCTGATTCACGTCACAGCATCACGTGGAATTGCAGTGCGTTGACCTGCTGGCTCTGTGTTTTGGAAGCTGAACCATCTCGAAGCTCAAACGTATCCGTCATGCAATTAAAAAATCGTCCTATTAATCTGCACATACATAACACGGCTTGCCGCTTTTATTTGAAAAATGGATAAGTCTTAATTTATTGTTTTGAGTTTAGCACCCATTCATCTGTGATTCTGATTACGTAGGTGTACCTACTGAGCAATTTGTCTATTTTGTGTGTTGATTAATTTTACACTTATGACGATATAAATCACAGAGAAAATACTTGAGTAATATTGATTAAACGTATAAATAGGTGGGTATCAAAGTAGGTAGGTAGAACCTACATAATTTTACTGTAAAAGGTTATTAAGAAATCTAAGAATTGCGTACCTATGTAAGTAGGTACTAAACAATAAACCTGACTACAAAAAACTAACCAACATAAACTTCTCGCAAACGCGTTTTTAGTTTTTACCTCTTCGACCGGCCAAATTGTTTGTATAGTCGGTCGTGAGGTTGATCAGTCGTGCGTGCGTGCTGTAAAATTGCTCGATTAGTTCGTCCCCCTCCCATTCTAAGCTCTTTCCCCTCTAAACCTTCATCTGCTGAAACCTTGTCATTCTCTATTGGCAACTTGCTTACAGTACCATAATTAGTTAAATGGAAGCTGCAGCAAACCAAAAATATTTAACAACATTAATGATATTATGCTATGGTTTGCCAACCCTATCCACCATGGATCTTATTAACGAGGCATAAACAGAACCGATATTAACACAGTAGGTAAATAAGTATTATGTTTCTACGTAGATTATTATTACAAAAAACCAATCAGTAGGCAGGTATTTCAGACAGCAGTTTCCTTTCCGTATGTATATTTTTTCAGTAATCATGCGCTATTGTTTAAAATTGTCCGATTCAATACCTACATCGCAGTTTACCTACATGTATCTAGCTTGTTTTAATTTAACAATATAATTTACTTCGTTCACAAAATTGAACGCAGCAAATAACACCTTCGAACTCAAACTATACTTACTAAAAGCAATAATATGAATATTGCTATACTTGTAGAAAAGAAAACCTAGTCTATGATCTGCATGCATCCTGCTTTAATATGCAAATAAGTTTTTTTTTTGAAACCAAGATATTTGAAAAATTGAAGAGGCACAATTCAGTTCAGCCAGTTCACCTAATCCACTGCCACAGCCACATCCCAACAATACAGAGGTCGCGACTTGCGTTTCGGCACAGTTCGGCACTTCTGCTTCTGCCCCAGATCATTTTCCACATGTCAGATTATTTTGTAATTTTCTGGGTTGGACATCTTTGACTGAGTCTTGCCGATACTGACAAATAAGCAGTTCTATCTACTTAACATATCTAGCAGCATTATTTTTCCATTTTTTTTTTAATTTTGTATAAGTAAATGTAGATTTTTATATTAAGTAGGTACAGATTAAATTGATTAACCCATTCTACAACTCAAGGTTATGCATCGCAAGGAAAAGTATTGGTATTGGTGATGTCATCATTCTTTACCTACTTTATTTACGGCACTGTTTATTTTATTGATCGTAGGTATTTCGTTCTAGATCGTCGTGAGTCGTGACTCGTGCTCGTGTCGTTTATTTATTAGGTACAAAACTAAATAGAAATAAAAAGTTAAATTCAGATCTTACTATTACCTTCCTACCTATTACCTACCTACTTATGAAATTTGGCCTAGGTAGGTAGGTAACTACAGTAGTTTAATAAATGGTAGCTAATTTAATTATTAATAAAACTCTGAAACTAAGACCCTATCGCGAGTTATTTGCGACTGCGAGACAGCTTGCTATCAAGATTCGAGCTGTTTAAGTTTCATAGACAGCACGACACGAATATGTCGACCATACCCACAGCCATAGGTACCTCAAGAACGTGTACCTTGTAGCCTAGTGTGTAAAGACCACAGTTTTGAAATTTTAACTCTATTAACATTGTGTTATTATGGTGTGCGATAGCAAGCTGGCTTGCATTTGGGCCTGTGTTATTGTACCTACCTACCAAGTTGGTACACTAACTACCAAATTGGTACCTAACCTATACCTACTTCCAACGATGGTACTACCAGCCTGTTTTACAATATATTTACCGACCTACCTACCAACTTACTTCGCTTGTATTTTTTACTAAATCTGGTGTTTCCTCAAAAGTATACCTATATTTTTATTTGGAAGACTTTTTTCGGCATCATTAGTTCGGTATGCGAGGAAGACTTTTTTTTTTAGAAAATTTTAAAATGGTAAATTGTATTTGTATGTTGTACTTGCCTACCCACCGAGGAATGATTTATTTGGCCCAAAGTTGGCACTGCGCCATGGCTTGGTCTTTGTTGTGGTTTGGGGAGAAAGATGAAAAAACGACAAGATTACCTACAATATTAATTTAAAAAGTGGCACAAGTCACAACAGCTACAAAAAGTCCTACCAACATAACTGGAAATACTTTTAAAATAAAGTCTCAATAAGTCTACACTATTGCATTTGTTACATAGGTATAAACTTGTGGAACACAAAGTCAACAAAAAATGCCATTTAGGTATAACACCCAGCCGCAGTAATAGTGGGGCTCAATACCTATCTGCCCCCCTACCATGAACTCTTAGAGCGATTCAAATTAGAACCTCAACTGAATTGTCAAAAAAATTTGTAGGTATGTACCATGAAATTAATATTTTTTTAACAATTCAGTTTCAGCTCTAAGGGTACATCGTATGGGGGCTGGCCTAATGAAATGATCTAGAAAGACAAGGATAATACTGGTGTTACTCACGATTGCCCGTATTTATTTTCAACGTTTCATACCTGAAACAAAAGATACAAATTTTATCAATAGGTAGGTTATTATAGGTTATTTGTTTATTTTTACAATAAAGTAGGTTTACCCAAACATAACATGTCTCTGAAATCCTGAGTAAATAAAAAACAAAGAATGTAAGTACTTAATCATAAAAACAAGAAAGTTGATTTATCGCAAGATCGTATGGATCCAAGCTCAAAGTGTGGGTTTCTCGGTAGAGCGCACTCAAAGTTAACCAACTAGTTTCGATAGGTGTAATCCGGCTGGCTTTTTCTCCAGTTATAGTGCCATTTAGCGTCGGCCGGGTATTCGTTGTCGTGTTTTAATAGCAACTAGTAAAATAGCTGAGTCACTCTTAATCCGTTTTCAATGATTCTATAATGAGCTTTGTCGCGTTAGCATTTAGATTCAAATCCTAAGCACTTAGCTAGCGAACGAGTCTATTACGTTGGGTAATTTTACGTGTAACTAATGAAAAAGTAATTGGTTTGATTGAAAATTATTTAGTTAGTAGACTTAGGTAGGTAGCTAGGTTGGTGTATCTAGGGACCTACCAACTTAATTTATGTTTAGTTTTGGAAGATGCGTTAAAGAAGCAAGCTTTCTCGCTGTCAATGCTGTATGAGTGCTGGTTTTCTTGCCAACGAGCGTGCAGATTCATACATAGTGCTCAATATCCTTATTGAAGTGAGACTTTCTGCATTATTAGCACTGTAATTTCTTCTGTGTTTGCTAGCGATGTGCAGGCGCATAAAAAAAGTGGTCTTGGCGGAATGGTCTGAGCAAGCGCAATTAAGACCAAGGTCTCCGGGTTATCAAACCCGTGTCGGCGACTCGCTATCGCAAAAAACTTAGCGAATAAAGTCGATGGTATTAAAAGATAATGACACGCTGAACACGCCTGCGTAGTCTTTATAGCCACTTGAGTGACTTTAAAAACAAAGTTAGGTAGGTACATTTGTAACAAGCTCTACTTGACCCATAGCAGGTGTTCTAGCGAAAACCGATTCTGAGTCATTGCCAGTCGTTCACCTGACAAGTACTTTACTTACCTAGCGATGATTGCGATTTGACACGCCACAATCAAGATTTAAAAAATAATTCTATGTCTGTTAGGCGGGCCCTACACCTAAAATAAGTTTGCACAATTTTTATTGCGCAATATGATTGAATCGTTCTTCTAACTCAAACGATAAATATTTTGACGCAATCATTGACGACTAAGCGTAATTTTTTTTGCGTGAGCAGGAACAAACGGAACTATTCCGTGAACAAGATGTTTAGACTAAGATTTGGCTGTAACTAAGTATAGTTTTGCTACTTGTGGCTAAAAATAAAAAAGTAAACGTCCCTGGTCGAAAGAGTCGTAGGTACCTGAAAAGGCAAAAAATATAAATTAGTTCAATCATTGCGCAATCTTCAATACTTCTACAATTACAACTAACCAACGAACAACTAACGATCAATTGTATTGCAATGTTATTGTAGGTGCAGGGCCCGCCTTACAGAAGGTGGCATTATTCCTTTCACGATAAATAATTTGAGAGTACTAGTACCTATGCCAATTCTTTTTCTAAAGAGAATATTAAAGATAGCAATAAAGTTTCACCACAACCGTACGATGAACTTCGCTCTTTTATCGTAGGTATTGAGTTTTGCAAAAGCTGGAATTCCCAAAGACACCTAGAGTGGGTCAGTGAATGTTTCTGGCTGAGAGCCATACCCATGGGGAGTCAAGGGCGCATCTATTGAATACCTACTTAGATCCTGTTCGTTGACTCTGCCTGCACATGTCATGCACTTGACAGTAACTGATGTCATTCGCACCAATCTGACCTGCTAAGGAACGATGTTACCGTTTTGCAGTCAAGTACGCTTACATAATGCAATCTAGACAATGTTCCTCTGCAACAAAACTTAGCCTTTGAAGGGAAAGCTTTGGTTCTACTTTCGCTTGAGCGCTATCCGTTCACGGTACGAGCTTAGAATCACTTAGTTGATCGGATTATCAACCGTAACTGGTTGTAGTAGGGTCTACTTTGTTGGTAAACTGGTTAGGTTTACGTCGTTATGGAAGACGTGCCTCCAATACTATCGTATACGTGATGCAACTGCCGAGTCCAGGCTCGGGTCACTGCAAATCAGCTTGTGATGTAACATAGACTATAAAGCGTATTGTTTTAAATTGGCAATGAGCGCGAGCATTTACAATTTTGAAAAAGTTGCTCTATAATGACTAGTAGTAGTATAGTTGGTACTGTACCTCTATATCTTACGTCACTTTTTTTTCAAATTGTATTGAACTGTCACATGCTAAATAATAAGTAGGAATATCTCTCACAAGCGATTTCGTGTCGTCGCTGCGTCGTCGGAGGTAAGGCATTTTGTATTGTCTGTAGTTTGTACCGCGTCTAAGCAGTAGTAGTACCTACTAAACTATCTGTTCTGTGGCAATGATATGAAATAAGTTGGTTCCATTGAGGCTGATCGAGTCTGCACGCGTTACATTGTGTTCTCTGGGAACTGCGAGGTACCTATGGAAGCTTTGTATTTCCACAATTACCTTCAAAGGGAGTGATGCTTAGATACTGATAGCGTAACTGTAGTTTCTTTATTCTGCTGATGCTTTGAGATCACGACCTTATATATCGATAAAATTTACGGGTCTGATTGCGCAAGCAAAAAGGTATTACCCGACTTTAGGGCTGCGTTTCCACAAGAGATGTGCGAGGGAGTGTAGCGAGGGATGTGTTTGTTAAGAACCAATAGAATCACCTCATTTACCTAGCCTCGCTCTGACAGCTTTAATGAAGTGATTCTATTGGTTCCTAAAAACACATCCCTCGCTACGCATCCTCGCACATCTCTGAAACGCAGCCTTAGGACCGTGTTCAAGAACGAAGCTCAAGCTCAAAACGATACCCAAGCATTATTTTTGACAGTTCTTTATATTATACTTTTGTCAAATCGAAGATTGAGTCACGATTCACACTCAATTATGGTTCTAGAACACGGACCTAAACTTACTAGGCATTCTTTTGTTTATTTATTTAGTTTTTTATTTAGTGTAATTTAGTAAAGGGCCCGGTGGCCAACAGAGATGAGTGAGTAATATTGCGTAGGTAAATAAAAGATCTTCCAAAGGTGTCACATTTCAGAGCCATATCGATTTCGTATAGGCTTAGTTGACCATCAAGAAAACGAATGGCTACCGCTGTTGACACAAGCTACTAAGCTACTAAGTCTAGGTTTTGTCATAAACAAAATTAGGTCGAAAAACCGTTGAGTCAATTTCATTATGACGTTCTTTATTTCATATTATCTTCTCTGGACTCTTTAGCATCAGTGGCAGTGTTTCTGGAGAATGTCATGTTTTAACGCATCGCCTTAGCAGATATTAATCACGATTAAAGTCAGCGAAACGTAATAATTGGGTACAGCACGGTTTACGAGCATATTTATGAGTTTCCTTCGAGTATATTTTGCGTGTTATATTATTATGTACTATGTTTTACATTGTATATAAGTACAGGAACTTTAGTGCGGGCCTGAATAAACAGATCGTATCCAGTGCCGTATTATTAAATGTATCGGTTAAAAATAATACTCAGACTCAAAAGAATTTTATTTACATGTTTTCCTGCCAGTCTCACTCATCACAATAGGCATGCATATCCGCCAGTATATAACAAAATGAATTATAGCGCGATATCAGCATTATTTTATCTACAAACTAGGTATTTTATGGTACAGCTCATTCAGGATTTTACACAAGATAAAAGTTTACGTAAGCAATGAACAATTCAATCTAATGATAGCGGGTTGGGTGAAGGGCATTCAATTCAAAAGTTCGGACGTCAACAGAACCGCCTTCAGGAATACCTAAGTATGGCTGGTTACTGGTAGTCAGATTACTCCCTATATTTTGTGCCTTTACGCAGAACAGAAAAATTATGAAAGCAGACTAATATTATATTACTAATATTAAAAATTCTAATTAAACATATTTTTATTTACTAAAACCACGAGGATAATTTTGTTTTTTGTTCCACGCTTTGACGAAATCTTTGGTTCCACGCATAGTATTCAAGTACCACGACCGCGCATAAAAAAAATAGCCAAGTTCCATTTGCGTTTGAACAATCCATTCGCGCGCGTTGTAGTATTCTTTGGAAGAGCCTGAGCTGAACCCAGCAATGGACATCCTCTAGCTGATGATGATAATGATGAACTGTACTTACATAACGAGTGAAATCGCCGGAAGTTCATCGAGTGAATCGCTAAAAGGATTCGCATCGCACGCATTTTCTTGTCGGTCTCATCGTATCTCATAAAGCTTTGCACCTTTCACGCGCTTACTGCATAATGTCGTATCTGGCATGAATCGGAATTGTCAGTTTAATAAGAATTCAGAGGGGAGACGTAGCAGTATCGACTGGAATGATATTGCAATTGGGTCAGACTGCGCAGCGACCGTTGCATGCGCGTGCGTTGCTTACCGATGCATTTTCCTCAGGAGTAAGTAACTAGCAATAGGTGCGATGAAATAATAAGCTCTAGCGTGTAAGCTTAATTGTTGCCAGTAAGATTGCCAGGTAGGATATCAAAAGAAGAGGAACAATGATGTTTTAAAAATGGTATTATTTTTATTATGGTCTAACTAAACACATAAAAACTTCTAGCTTCAAATAAAATGTACTAAGTACCTTTTCCAATAAAATATTATCTTTATCAGCAGAGCAAGTATCGTCCTACTGATACTCGTTTTAACCCGATCAAGGGAGAGTTAAGTAAATTCAAAAATACTCTTTTTTGTTCTATACAAAATGAAAAAAATAAAAATTATAGGTACATATATTTTTTTTATGTATGGAACCTATCCCTTAAGTTTGTCAGGTTGATATTGAATGACCCTGTATAAAGTAATCTAACTTTATTCTCGAGCTTGTCCGTTTATAAATATAGCCATTGTAACTAAAACACCCATTTATTTTTGTGTCATGAGACGTGTCTCCTGTCAGAGCAAACGTTGACTCCAGCTAGAGAAGGAGGTATTTGCCAAAAAAATTAAAAACAATTTTAAAATAGCAGATTGACAGGCTGCGACCAACTTCCTTGCCAACTTTGTAATTACAAAAACCAGCAAAAGTTTTTATCTATATTTAATTTTAAAACAATGTGTCTACATGTGCGATGTGTGATAATTCGCGCTTCTTTAATTATTTTGAGATCATAGTTTTATTTTAGACACGAAATTTGGATACCAGATGCTGCACAACTGCCCAATTGCGTACGTACATGTACAGTACAGGCTATTTACAAGGCTTGAATCCATTGAAATGCCATGTTTCTTACTGATTTCGTAGGTAAGTCTAACTGGTTGCTCTTACCTGGTGGTAGGACTCTTCAGCTAGAGTCTTGGCAAAAATGTGCAGCAGTAATTGTGTAAGCATATTTAGGTATAAAGAGCTGTTTATTTATTGTTCAGTTGATTAATTGGTCTTTACTTAGACATCCTGTGACTTGTTTTTTATATTTTATTTTAAACTAGCTGCACGGCGCGGTTCCACTCGCGTTATTTTTTTCGCAATTTTTCCATACTTTCTCACCGATTAAACCTTTCCTGGACTTCTACCAAACCTTTCAAGACCAAAATTAGCCAAACCGGTCCAGCCGTTTTCGAATTTTAGCGAGACTAACGCACAGCAATTCATTTTTATATAGTACTAGTATCCCGGCGCGTTTTCACTCGCGCTATTTTTTTTTAGCAAATTTTTACACCCTGAATATTTTCGCACCGTTTAAACCTTCCGTGAACTTTTACAAACATTTCAAGACCAAAATTAGTCAAACCGGTCCAGCCGTTCTCAAGTTTTAGCGAGACTAACGCACAGCAATTCATTTTTATATATAAGAAGAGAAGATAATTCCATTACTCTGCTGGGCAAAGGTCTCATCTTTCTTCTTCTAAGTAACGCGATTCATTGCAATGTAAGGTCAATCTGATTTGACTAGTCGTCTCGCCACCTCTTCCTAGCCTAGGTTTGTTTATTTTATTTGAGTTATTGTAGCATGTGTGTCTAGCAAAAATAATCTCACGTAACGAACTTCCGCGGTAATTTGACGAGCCACTTTAGTTTGCGAAGGAAATAATTGCATAGCACGTAGACATCAAGCCAGACCGAGAATAACATCGGTAGCACAAATTGAAGGTAATTATAACTAATTGCGAGCCACGGTCATGGCCAATAAGCACCAATAAGCAATCGCATGAGAAGGGCCGAAGGTTCCTACCTTCGACACATTGTTCCGTGTGAGAATGACATCGTATGCAATTACAGATGGCACCAATCATGAGAATAACAATCGGGGGAGTGGACACGACTGAACTGTATAGCCGGAGTTCTGCCATTTAATGTAACGTACCGAGACGATTACACATTAACTACATTCTGTCATAATATCAGCTTGAAGAAACACATCAATAGTCATTAGACATACAGTCCAAGCCGCCCCAATATAGCCACAAATTGGAGTTCTTGCTGCCTGACTATTTAAGGATAGAGCGCATACATACACGCATAATTTTTTTTTTTATACAACTGAAGTGGCAACCAAGCGTACGGCCCACAAGATGGTAAGCGGTTACCGCAGCCTATGGACGCTTGCAATACCAGAGGTATCACTCGCGGGTTGCCACCTTGAGGCATAGTTCGAAAGCCTCATGTGCCAGTAGTTTCACCGGAAACCATACCCTTCACACCGGAACACAGCAATGCGAGCATTACTGCTTTGCGGCAGAAATAGGTATGGTTAATTCACATAAGTAGGTAAAGTATGCAAAATTATAGGTAATACCTATATCATGTACGAGTACATCCTTGAGCTTTAATGAATAAAACTGTTGTGACGTCTTGGAAAAGTGTTGCACGTATAGCTAAGAAGGATGGTTTACACGACATAAGCTTCAAATTGAAACCATTTTACCATTGCATTATATTGACCGAGCGAGCGAAGCGAGCGAAGCGTCTCAGTTTCGAGATTGGTCAAAAATGATTTTGGCTGTCTGTCAGTCAGTTTGTCCGGCTGTTCTCGCCTACAGGTCGCATTTATCAACCAATCTGGTTAAAACTTGGTATACAGGTTCTATGACTTTATAGAATTTGATTGTCGTCGGGGGTTTTTGATAGGGGGCGTTTATTTGAAAGGTAAGTATTAACTTTTAGTTCTGATATTTGCTGAAGATCTGATGAGGATCTTCAGCAAGATGAGCAAAAAAGTTTCTCAAAATGCAGTATGTTGGTCACTTTCAAAGCTCACTTTACAAGTTTGTGCTTGCGAGGTCTATACTGTTCGGAGAACTGCTAGTTTAGGTACCCAATCAATAACCTGGCCTGCAAGGAAGTCTTACTTAGACTTCCTTGCCTGGCCTGGCATAAAATTAAATAAGAGTTCCTGCATGTTTTTATAATTTCTCAGAACACAATCTAGATTCTACTCATTCAACAAAGATTACCTATAGTAAGTTTATCTGGAAATTCCACATAGCCTATTACGGCGATTGCCAACAAAACGGTCCGCAGACACCTACGATGGCCTAGTTGCGCTGGACTACCGCCAAGGCCTCGTCTAGCGGCTTAGGGTATTTGCAGATACGTCGAGCTCTATACTAAAATACGAGTTTGTATACTGGAGTACCTGGTTCAGTACATTTTGGTTAAGTTTTGTAAAACAATGTTACATTAGCACATTAGGGGTAAGTGTCAAAATCCCCTTTGAAGGGGAGATACTGATCCGAAGCTGAATAGGTGATGCTAATTTCGTTGTTTAAATTGTCGTTTATTTTATAAACCTGGGCAATGATGAAACAAAACATATTTTGTATAAACCTAGCTACTGGTTGATATGAAGTCTGTTTATTAAAACGCACGGAATAATTGAGCAATCATGATTTATCGTCTGTAAATTCGAGTTGAACGCCTCAATATTTACAGCAATTGAGGCTGTTTTGCAGAAACGTCAGCGAGCAATCAGACTTGTTTAGTCGACTGCATGAGCGATATAACCGAGCATAGTGCAAAAGAGTCGAGTAGCGCTGCAAGTCATACGTCGTCGGCGGGGTCAGGGGCACGTCCTGCCGTATTTATAGCGTCGTAACTCGTAGCAATGATCGTTGGAAGGCAACAAACCGGTGCGGTGTGCTGCCACTTGCCAGCCCTATTGTTCGAGCTAGGAATAAAGGTATGGTTGCAGCTCGCGACACGCCAATATATGCACTTCTCTTTCAATCGCTCGTAAAGTTACTACCGCATTGCGTTGCACTAAACTATTTCTACGTTTCCTTGATCTGATGCTTGTCATCGATTAAATAACTCGATTAAAAGAATTGCAAATTACTGTATCTGACAGTGGGGGTTATCGCAAAATGTCAGATGTCGACGTACCACAATTTATTGGCGGTGTAAAAGGAGAGGTGTAATTACGATCGACAATATACAGCTCACGATGTGGCGGCGAAACCTTTTGCCTTTTAATTATTGGACAATAGCTTTGCTCATAGGCACAAATCTTTAGCGCAATCGAATTGATTATATGACGATAGCATAGCAATAGATTACTAAGAACTTTAGTGATTACATTTTAATAGATATAACATTCGCTTTAGCTGTACCTTTTATCCACCAGCCAAGCACTAACATCATGATTTTATTTTATGTATAAACTTGTATTTTTTAACTAAACTCTAAAGCTACAATAAGGTATTATTTGTTGCTTTTTAGGCAAACAGCTCTTACTAAATAAACCTTAGATTTTTAATGCAATCAATAAATCTATAAAGATATCAGGTAAGTATACAAGTCCCCTGCCGCAGCTAAATTCGATTGTAAGGTGATTTCTGAACCAAGCCAGTAGGTAATTAATAAGTAATAGGTAATTAATTCGAAAAAGTTCGAAACTGCTAACTCCACGACTGTCTAGATCCGCCGAGAGTAGGTAGATAAAATAAGTAATTTAAAAGTGATATTTTAATTATCTTATACTGAAATATCACACTACAAACAGTTTTGTAAGAATTATTTCACTTATTCTATGGCAGTCGTAATGATATTTAAACTCGTGCTAAATGTGCACTGCAGTCGACCGCAATGGTCAAAGAACTACCCTATTCAAGGCTTTTAAATCAATATAGCAGACTTGTTGGATTTATACGAGAGGTAAGTTCAAGTATTTATCCTGTTCTACGAATAATAAAATGTGAAAGTTGTTTGTTTACCGCGACTCTACTCAATCACGCCTTAACGGCTCAACTGATTTGAATTATGAAATGAATTGGTACCTAGTTCTGGACCTAGCATTGCATAATTACTCATCCTAAAAACTGGTCCTGGTAACAATTACATTTCATGAAATTATTAATGCACCTTATCTAAGGCTTAAGATCCTAAGGTAATAAGATCCTAATAAGATGTTAAGCTGCTTTAGTATATTCTTATTGCGTGCTACGAACGACACATGCGTTGTTTTTACCCTACTCTTGACATTTTATGTTTTCAACGGCTATAACAACAGGATTATCTTCCGTCTTTTTCTTGCTCACACAATTTGATGCGTTTGTCCTTTTCTGGCTCGAAGAATAAACGATGATGATAATTGTCTAGCCATTATTAATACGGCAAGGTGGTTTGAACACTAACTTAGGTAAAGCTACCTATTATAACTCGTTGCTGTGCACCTGGGTTTTTTTAAATTCTACGGTATAAGATCTATTTTCAAGAAAAAGTAAGCAAGTGGTGAGGTGGTTATAGAAACTCACCTGCAAACACTAAGGTCAGTTATTCAGATCCCGGTTTGTGCATTCTCACTTCTGAACCTACAGAAGAGCTGAACTGAGTACTGACACTTTTTTGTATTCTTAGCTGCCACTATTTTTTTTAAATATATTGCTCTATAAACCGACATCCTAATTTTTTTTTAATATTATAAACCGTATTTCGTGACAAGACGACGGCAAAATATACATAAATAAAAATTTTCATTCACATCGAATGCTAATTATTATTCATATTTAAAAACTGCCTACCTACCATGGGCAGTCCTGATCGATTTACGTTCCTGCAACACTTCCTAGAAAATAAATCAATCGTTTTATGTCCGTTGCTATGCTATAACAAGGTCTAGTTAAATCTCAGCACAGTCCCACATCAGAGAACAACGGAGGCAAAAAGCACCATTTATTTGAAGGCTGTCTGTGCTGCTAATGCAGAGTCGTTAGAATCAAATACTGAATGACTTCACATGCATAAAAAAATTTACTACAATCACAAAATAGTTGATAATAACTATGCTCTATATATCTATGCTATGATATATAGCGGTTACCTGGTGGTAGGATTCTAGTAGATAGATAATCTGCCTCCAAGCAGTACATTGCAAGCATTACCTACTATATTTTGGTTTAAGGGCACTGTAATATGTAAAATCGGGGTGGCAAGCGATGTGCAGTGACACTCAATAACCTAGTAACTATCCCAAAAAATATTATTTGAAAAACAAACAACAGTAAAAAAACCTATTCTATGTAATGGACAGATGATGGCTCTGCAACTGTTTAGCAAACTAGCGCGCGATACCATGTAGTCACCTCACACCATAGATGCCATAGATAAATGGTATGGTAATTTTGACAGTTCTGACGTTATTATATTACATGTAAATGTAACCATTTATCTATGCACGAGAATCGCCCTCCTGAAAGCTCGCCCTTGAAAATATACGATAACAAACGCTACTTATGTCACTTTGCCACATATCATATCCAAATATTTACTAACTTATGTAATGTTGCAATCGCATAAATATTTTATGCATTCCATACGAGTGATGAAACACCACATAGCAAATGATTGGTAGAGTATTATTTTCAGAGTCAGAATAGAAAAGTTACAATAAACTTGCTAAGAATGAGTCATTCTATGCATGAGTTGGACACCAATGCAATTGTACTTTTAGCAGAAAGTTGAAAGAGTGCCAACGTCTAAAATATCCAAAAATGCTTCGAGTTTCAACGATGGAAATAGATTTATGAATGGGTTTATTCTTGGTTGTGTTGAGTCTGAGTAATGAAAGAATAAGGGGAAGGAAAGCCTACATACTACCTACATTAACATTTATTTTAAAAATATTCCTACAGTTGAATTTTTTTTATAAATTTTATTTCTGCGAATCCTGTTCAAAGTTTTAGTTACTTATGATATCTGCAAATTCAATCAGAAATAGAATAAAAAACCAAATTAAATTTATGCAGATTTAAGCAAGAGCTTATAGGACCAGGTAAGTAAGAGTAGGTAAGTAAATAACAAAAAATACGACCGTTCATAAATTTTATCGCGTTATTATAACAAAGTAGTAAAACGATAAAACTCTATACATATAATTGTGATATATAAAGAAACACCATGAATTTATTAATCAGGTTTATTCTATAAAAGCGTTACAGTTGCCGTAGCTAGCCAAAACGTAGTGCTAACATTCGCTTCGTCGCTAGCCCAGTCATAGAGAAGCGAATATTAACACTACACTCTCCCCTACCCAATTATGTAATTTACTAATACACTTCTATTCTAACAGGCCACTATTACACTTTAACATTTGATTTACATGTCTCTTCCAGCTACTTCCTTCTACATCCACAATATAAGTTACACCTGGCATAGATTCACCCACTATCAATCCCTGTACCCATGGCTTTCGGCCCCTACGGTGATCCCTAACCATAACTTTTTCACCAATCACAAATTCAATATTATCTCTAATACCGGATGCATTTTTCCGTTGTTTTTCTAACATCTCATATGATTTATCAGCAACTGGTGATGGTCGTAGCAACACAAATCTATTTCTTAGTTCTCTGCCTAACATGAGCCTAGCGGGTGTCATACCTGTAGTGCTGTGAGGTAAACTTCTGTAATCAAATAGAAATAAATTTACCGCTGCCTTAAGTGTAGACCCACTTTCTTTTATTTTTGTAACATGAGATTTGAATGTCTCTACAAACCGTTCTGCCGCACCATTTGTAGCTGGGTGATAATGTATGTTTTATATTAGTGTTTTGACAATATTTTTTAAATTCTAGACTAGTAAATGTAGGCCCATTATCAGTTACTAGGTGTACTGGAAAACCAAAACGCGAGAATAAGTCTTTTAGGATTTCTATTGTGCGAACTGCACCTATATTTGTCATTTCAAAAGCTTCAGGCCATTTTGAGAATGCATCTACTATCACTAAATACATTTTATTGTTAAATGGTCCCAGAAAATCAGCATGAAGTCTATACCATGCAGTAGGTGGCACTGGCCATGGTGTCAAGGTACATTTTGGGGGATTTTTATGGTTCTGCAAACATATTATGCAATTTTTTGTTATCTTTTCAATTTCTAAATCTATCTTAGGCCACCAAAAATAGGAACGAGCTAATTGTTTCATTTTTACAATTCCAAAATGACTCTGGTGTAATTTTGATAAAATTGATTCTCTAAGGGCTGTTGGAATAACAATTCTGAAGCCCCAAAATAAACAATTTCGGTCTACACTAATTTCATCTTTTCTATTATAATAGTTTACAATTTCTTTATCTAATACATTTTTTTCAGGCCATCCATCAATGCTGTATCTTATCACTTTTGCCAATGTTACATCTTTTTCAGTCTCTTTTTGAATCATTTTCCAGTCTAATTTTTCAATGCTAGAATTATTAACATAATGTACCTGACTTATTTCAGCATTTTCACAAATTGAGTGTTGTGGTGTACATTCCTGATTTATGTTTGTACTTAGACTAGTGCGAGACAAAAAATCTGCTGGATTCAGATTAGTTTTTATATGACGAATTTTGTAGTTGAAAGCTGACAAGAAAATTGCATAATGTTGTAGCCGTTTGGCAGCCATTTTTGGAATGCCTTTAGTAGGGCCAAAAATTCTTACTAACGCTGTATTATCAGTTTCCAACTCAAAACTTCTTCCATATGTATAGTTATAAAATTTGGTAACACCAAAAATAATTGCCATAGCTTCTTTATCAATAGTAGCATACTTATTTTCTACAGAGTTTAATTTCTTACTTGCATAAGCAATAGGTCTAACGATGCCATTTTTATCTCTATTTGATAATACTGCTCCTAATCCAGTATCAGATGCATCACATGACAAAATCAAAGGTAAATCCGGATCAAAATGTCTTAAATTATCAATACAAGCCAACTTTTGTTTAATTAATATGAAGGCCTTTTCACATTCTGATGTCCACATGAATTTATTTAACTTTGTACATTCATATAATGGTGACATAATTGATGCCATATCTTTTAAAAACCGAGCATAATAGTTTACTTTGCCTAGGAATGATCTTAACATAGTTATGTCTGCAGGGGCTTTGGCATTTAACAGAGGTTCAATATTGGATTTTATAACACTTATATTGTTCTTAGTAATCCTAAACCCAAAAACATCTATATGTTTTTTGAAAAAGTGGCATTTTGTTAATTTTAATTTAAATTGACAAGTTTCTAGTCTTTGTAAAACTTCAGATAATGCTCCTACTGTTTCTTCTAAATCTTTACCAGCAATATAAATGTTGTCTATGAATACAATTGTTTTTGGAATATTTGCTAATTTTTTTGCTCATCAAGCGTTGGAAAGAACCTGGCCCTGTACTTACACCATATGGCAAGTATTGATATTTATAAGTACCTACTTCAGTCACTATTGTAGTTAGTTCTTGAGAATCTACATCTAAACGTGCCTGTAAATATGCTTCCTTTAAGTCAAGCTCGCAGAAGTATTCTCCATTCTTTAAGGTATCAAAAATTTCATCAATGTGTGGCAATGGGTATTGATCCACCTCAAGGTGTGGATTTAATGTAACCTTATAATCTCCACACAGCCTTATTGAACCATCCGGCTTTAATATTGGTACCACCGGTGTACCCCATTGGCTGTATTCTACTGGAATGATACGACCATTTTCTAATAATCTAGAGATTTCAAGTTTTACCTTATCCTTTAGGGCATAGGGTACCCGTCGCACTGGTAAGCACTTGGGTTTAGCTTCTGGTTTTAATTTTAATTGTAATGTTTCACCCTCGAAGTTTCCCCAACCTGGACTAAATACTTCTGCAAACTTTTCCTTTATTACATGTTCTGCTTCTGAAACATTTTTTTCAACAATATTAATTTCATTTCCTTTCTCCATGGTATTTATTTCAAGAAATTTAGGGGGCCATAGTTTTAACGCACTTAACCAATCTCTACCAATAATTAAGGGCACCTCATCTTTTGCTACAAACATATTTAACTCTTTTATCATATTTTTATATTTTACAGATACATTTTTTAAAATACCAACTGGTTCTGATATTGTTTGATCAAAGTTTCTGAACTTTACTTTACTGTGCTGAATTATTTTATGATGAAATAATTTAGCATAAATTTTTAATGGAATTACAGTTACATCAGATCCTGTATCCAATTGGAAATCAATTTTATTCCCGTCCACCACCAATGTAAGGTAGTGTGGTGGTATTTTACTTACACTGAATAAGTTAACCAGAGCTTCACCATCGACTTCATCAGATGTTTCATTCTTCTCTTCCTGTTCCAGTGCATATGTCCTCTGAGAATGTGGGTTTTTACGACAAACCTTGAATATATGACCTTGTTGGCCACACTCTGAACAAAATTTGGAAAGTAGCCTACAATCCTTCTTGATATGATTGTTGTTGCCACAACAAAAACAAACTGGTTTTCCAACACTAGCTTTTTTTTTTACTTCTGCCGCCTTTGAGTTATTATTTCTTCTTTGGAATGGTTTGTAGTCTGCTTTAAATATGTCTGAAACTTCAGGTTCTCTCTTTGGCATTGTACTTGTTGTAGTCGATTGTTTTAATGCAGCTTCCACTGTACGTGCCAACATCACCACTTGATTTAGGTTCATATCTGATCCACTTTTCAACAATTCAAATTTTATAACATTTGAGCACACTCCGTCGATTAATTTTTCTTTAATTTGATCATCTAAATCTTTAAATTTGCACTTGCTACCAAGTTTTCGTAGTTCTAATATGTAGTCCTCAATAGATTCAGTCTGCATCTGATTCCTGTTACGAAAAGCAGCCCTGTCCAGAATAGTTGCCTGTTTTTGTACATATTTTTCTTTTAACTTTTCACAGAGTTGTGTAAATTTCATTAATGCTGGTTTTGCCGGTACACACAAGTATGTTAATGTTTCAAAAACCTTTGGGGATAATTTTGTTAGTAATAATGGTACTTTCTTTTCATCTGGAACTTCATTTAATATCATAAAACATTCTAACTGTTGCTCAAAAGTTTCCCAATTTCCTCCATCGAAGCTTGCAAGACTGTAATTATTATTGTTTGTCATGGTTGTGGTCAAACCTTCAACGGGATCATCCAACTCGTCTTCACTTTTAATTGCACTTCCAGATTTTTGTTTTCTGGTCTGCATTTAGTTAGACCCAAAGATTTCGCAAATATTATAGTCAAAGGTTAAACCAATATTTTGTTGCAGAATGCATGTAAAACAAAATGGCGTACCAGCACACGATGACCCGACGAAAAATAATTAATTTCGTCAACGACTCTTTTTCACTTTTATTATTACGCTTAATTTTGCGGGCTCTCACTTTTATTCCTCGTCGCCAATGTGATATATAAAGAAACACCATGAATTTATTAATCAGGTTTATTCTATAAAAGCGTTACAGTTGCCGTAGCTAGCCAAAACGTAGTGCTAACATTCGCTTCGTCGCTAGCCCAGTCATAGAGAAGCGAATATTAACACTACAATAATATGTACCAAAATTAAAAAACATTTATTAGAATGTCATTGAATTTATACCTACCAATCAAAACAAGAATCTGGTGCAAGAAGGCAGAGAATACTGAACTTTGTATTGCAGGATAGTGCCACTAGTGGCTGGGCGTATTAGCCTTGACCTGCTCTGTAACCCGCATCTGAGTCAACCGCTTAGCTACCGTGCGTGTGTCGCTCGTGCCTCGTGCGTCACAGTAAAAGGCAACAGATTTACTAAGAAAAGAGATGCACTAACGTCATCAAAACGCTGCTAATTAGGTCAGCAGAAAATAGAATCACGATAAATAATAATGAGTAACGACCGCACCGTGAGGTAACAAGAAAAGTGCATTTACAGTTTTTTTTACGTTAGAAAAGCTGCGTCAGAGTAAGCAATACTCAAACTTACTGAGTCTTGCTGAGAAACCAACATTATGGAAAGAAGAGTGCAGTATGAAGAGTGCAACGGCTAAGATGAAGAATAAATGGATGCAGAGAAACAGATGGACATAGCAGTTTATTTTTAATTTTGAAGTAATGTTGGTCATAACGAAACCATTAAAAATAATTTACAAAACCAGTGCACAGCAAATACAAATAAGACTTAAAAGGCAGAGGATCTAAACATCCTGCCAACGTCATCTGTCAAATAAGTCAAACAACGTCAATGGTCTTAAAAAGCGCATCCTGGCGGGTCGGTAACTAACTAGGGCGCGCAACCGGGACAAGGCTGCAGAGGACGCATTATTCTATCAAGAGCACTCCCATCTAGCTATTTCTGGTGGCATGGCCTCGACACCTTATATATGGCCCAACCTGACTTATGGATAGTCGAGTACCGAGGTATTGCATATCTATTTATCTAGACGATGTTACTGCCCAGTTAAACGACATATTGTTCAGACAATAATGCCAGTCATTACAAAATACTTTAGAAGAAAATATTTCAGGCTCAAAAACTATTATAATCTGTTAGAAAATGGCTGCTAATAGGTGCGCAACAAAAACGCATCTAAACGCAGGAATTTAAAGTGGAAACCGTCGAGACAGTCATGTCTTAAATGTCCATGCACACACATAAAGTTTAGTACAAAATTATCATGCCTTATCTACGAGGTCAACCTTGAAGTTCTTTAGACGGCGACATATTTACCAAAAACGTTAACGACAAAAAACTCAAAGTCTTGCTTCATTGCCGATACCGTTGGTGGGAAGTGTCAACGTAATTTGGTGGAATATTATTGAAATTTTTTCTTCCGCATTTGAACCGAGGTCAGATAGTGAGTTATCACCTATCAGTGACCTTATTCACATTAAAAATAATATGCATTTGTTATATAACGTCAAATGTTTTAGTGAGATTATAATATTATTATGTGATATTTATGTTTTTTGCATATTATGCTCTTTTAACGATCTGCGGTCACTTAATGTCTAATAAATATTCATAGCAGCAAATAACATGACAATTATGACTATTCAAATCTTTTGCATCAGTAAGTACCTACTATAAATAAGATTGTTTGAGATAAAATTGTTTCTGATTAACCTACATTTTAATGTTTTATTACAAAGGTAATAATACTGGTAGAATACCGACCGACCAACATAAGCAACGAACCTGTCTGTCAAAGAATTGTTTTGTCAAGCTTCAAACAAAACAGCCAATTTTGCTTCCATGAAAATTTCGTTTACTGACTTGGCTCAATTGGCCAAAACTTGGTAGAACATTGGCTATGTATATCGTTTATCCACAAAAGTGAGTAAAACCATGCGCAGAAGTTAATAAAGCCTACCTATAACAACTGCACACTTCGCCTTGTTATCTCGGGCAACACTGCCCTTGGTCCCCTTTCGTGCTATCTCGGGCACAACGACGGCATCTGATAAATATCTGTTTGTACGTTGAAAAGCATAAACTTTGACAGATGAAATAAGTATTATGACAATTTTGAAACGTTATTTTTGATATGATAAATAATAGAGTTAAATACTCGCAATAATATAGATAATGCTAGTAACCTAATTATACTCGTATCAGTCTATACTAGAGTAAGCGAACTACGAGTACCATATCTGGGTATTTCAGTCGTAAGTTTTTTATAGAGCCTGGCAGATGGCCATTGTGATAAGCTCTACCATAAGAATAACATAGGTAGTAAATATTATTACTCTCTTTATTTAAACATTATGTGAATATAATTCGTAATAAGGTGTACTATTAGGTTATCCTTTGTTACTTATGTACTCAGTTGCTTGCAAACAATAATGGTGATTATGATCTTCAGCACGTATTCACGCCTGGCGAGACATTTAAACATATTTGGCCTCCATGTCTCGACTTAGTGTCTATAGGAAATCTGTTTTACGGTACGGTTTAATATATATTTAAATTGGACGCATAAATTCAAGCCGCGATGCAAAGGAATTTATCGTCCTCGCCACAGAGAAGATAAAAAGCTACGAGGATGAAGTCGCAAAAATGTTGCTTATCGCAAAAAACAATCAGCCGGACGTGATTCGATTTAGATTTCTTAATGTTGTTTTTTAACTCTACAGATTTGAAATACAAAAGCCGAAATTTGTATGCAAAAAACAATGAATATCAAACCGCAGATCAAATTGCTTAGGTACCTACCTACTAGGTGCTGGTTTTGGATATAATGACGGTTTTGTTCACATAGCGGTATCATTTGCAAATGTAATGCTCACCCATTGTTTTTGAATTAGTAGACTGGTAATTCTGGAGCTTACGAGATGATTCAGAGTTAGAACAATAATAAAACTGAAGCTTAAAATAGCAGTAAAAAGTTTATTTTGACAATTGACGAGAATTACAATAATGCAGAGGCTATGACGAAGTGTGGGTGTGAAGGTAAATTTACATAGCACAGTTGGTTATTTGGTTTTGTCTTATCATCGTGGCTTTAAATGGTTTGATGCTTGAACGCGGACTCTGTCTGCGTTGATTCTTTTTGGAAACAAAAAATAGATAAACTTTACTGTAACTTTGAACAAAGATTACTTACTAAGGTTGTTTCAGTATGTTCAGGTTCTCATATTATAAATTAAGAAACAGTATTGCACTTTGCGACGGTGGTTAATACTTGTGTCCTGCATTGACACGCTACTCGTTGGCGTTGCCTTCATTGGTGATCGTTTAAAACTTTTAGCATTTAGAACTGAATTAGGTATTTTGTGCTGCAGTTAATTGTCGTCCAGATATATATTTGCCTTAGCCTTTTATATTTGCTTTGACTTTGGATGTTAAAATACTTCGTCTTCAGGCCATTGTTCTTAACGAACTTAAGTACTAACATTATTTTTTATGCAAAGTTCATTCGTTGAAGTTTATACTTACACCTGCGTGGCTGACACCTGTTATTTTATAAATAGTTTCAGATATGCCTATCAGACTGTCAACCGATCTGTAATAAGATAGTAGATGTGTAATAGTGCCGTAATATTATGGTCAGATATTGGAGCAGGTATTTTAAACAAAGAAAATAAAAAACATGACCTGCTGTGTATTTTAAAAACGAGTGTTCTAAGTTGCGTTTGAATTGATAGCCTCCCTGATATAGTAAGTAGGGTAAGTATGTATTGGAGATGATAACAGTCTACCATCCTGATTCATTTACAAAATCAGACGTATTGCGTGTAATTACGTGTTAGACTTGTTCAATGTGTCCAAACGAAGCGCCCTTGGTAAAACTGGCTAAGTTGTTTCTAAGAAATCAACGAAGTTAAGCACTGTTCCTCGTGGTCACCATTTGAATCAGTGACCGCCTGTGGCGCTTCCGTGCTTCGGAGGGCGGGCGCGTTAAGCAGTCGTGTAATCGGTTCCTTCTTTTTCAAAGTTTTAAGGCCACGACGGAGGCCTTAACTCAGCCTCACAGCTGGCCACTGAAAAATACCACTCACACTTAATTTACTTTAGTGTTCAAATAATACAACAACAAAAATCGAGCTAAAGAGAAATATAATCTACATCATTATCATTAGTATTTTTCTTTTGAGTAGCATGATAAGCTTATTTTTCCATTAGAGACTGAAAGGAAAATATCGTAAATTCCAAGTAACCTTATATTGTGTATTTAACAGATACTTCTAAATATATTATGTTTTTACGTTATTTACAACAGTATATCCAGTTTAGTAGAATAAATCATTCATCGGGTCTGATTGACAGCAGTAGGTAGTTATGAGTACCTAGCAAAATGATCAACAACCAGGCCTCCTTATACAATAAGAAGCTGCAAATAAAACCATAATTTCACCATAATTACATCAGGCAAACGACTTAATCGACTCGTTATTTGCTGATATAACAAAAATAAAGGTAATCTAAACTTCAAATACCTGATGTAGTCATGTTTGACGTTATTTGCTGATATAACAAAAATAAAGGTAATCTAAACTTCAAATACCTGATGTAGTCATGTTTGACAGTTTTTCACCCAGTGCGGCTATGGGCATTGTTGCATGCGTTTCTGGCACGACTTCTTAGTGAACATGGGGGCAGGGGTTGCCGACATACGCTATCTATAGCGACTTTCCACAATTCACTTCGGTTATCATTGCAAAGGTTACAGAGCTGTCGTTTATTAGTATAAAGTACATTTTATTGATCGTTACAAGTCTTCGTAGATCATAAAATTGTTCGGTTACATTATTAATATGTTTTGTTATTATATTAAGATGGTTTTATTTAGTTAGTTTAGTATGTTGATTTATTAATACGAATAATAGTCCTGAAAGACACAAAAATAACAGGTCTTTATTATTTTTTATTAAAATTATACAAAGTATAAAGTTACAATGGTGTTAAATATAAAAATTTAAACTAGGCAAGTTATGTTGAAACGATGATATAATTAAATTACTTAGGTATTATCAGGAACTTTTTATTTCATAACAAGCTATCCCAAAGGTCTAAGTTCAAATGATATACAACTCAATAACAGTTTTATGGCTCTAAAAACTATTTTATTAAGATACATGTTTTAATAACAAAATACGTGAATAGAATTTAAAAGGTATCTAGTTTTTTTATGTCATAGATCTGTAAGGTAGGCGAACCTCAATATTTGAATTAAATACAAATATTATCTGCTGTAAATCATAATTATTAATCAATTAAGTATCAGTTCATTTCTGAAGTCTAAAAATAGTTAGTAGTCAGGTCCTGGGTAAAATATGACCACCCTTATGTTAGTAAGCACAGTTACTCAAAACTAACTAAACAAGTTTTTGTCTCGAAAGAACATTACGAAATTGTTACCGGTTCGCCATTACTTAGAAACAATTTTATATCTACCATGTAGGTAATGGTTATATTTCAACAGATTTACGGTAAAATTAGACCATGTAGTTATACCAACACTGGACTTTCACATGGTACTTAATAACGGTAAAATCAATGGTATAGAGCGGAAGTAACTATTCAGAATTAACACCATATTGAGATCGTGATTCTTCAATAAAAACGCAGTCTTTTGAATTGTGCACACGAAATTTTATATTGCGTAGTTCCTCTAGAACCATCCATGTCTTGTGCATGAGATTTTGTTTATTACATTGCTAAACTAGAGTTCAAACACCGTAAAATATCAATAACTATAATAATTGTACACATCTCATTAGTCACTAGTCACTATTTTAATTATTATAAGGCTCTAGAGGAATTACGCAATGTTGTGTCACATGAATATATGTATTTATGTCTAACATTTTCCATGTCAAATACTTACTTGACTGATTCAAACAATAATTCTTCATTATTTTCATTGATTTGGTAATGTTATTACATTAGTACTAAAGGCTGTGCGTTGATTGTCAGTCAGTTAGTAACAAAACGGTTTTATTTTTAGATAGCTATTCAAAATCTCTTGCTAGAAGTTACAACCGTAATAGTAGACAGTAACAGTGACCCAATCTAAGGCATCTGCGTCTCGGTCCAGTGCGGCACGTGGTTGCACCTGCGTCATTTGGAGCCTTTGACTGATTTGAGGGTCTATCTTTACTAGAAAACAATAATTATGAGATCGAATGACAATTGAAGTCTTAATTTTTGGCTATGTCTGAAAACCAGCGTTGTCCCATGTTATTTGCATATTATGGAACAGCTTTATGCTGAGAAACTGCCTGTTTGACTCACGCTGCATGGATACTGATTGGTTTCTGGTAAGTAGTTGGTAGCTGCCTATGCCTACTTAAAGTTTTTATTTATTTATTGATGTATTTAGTTACCTACCTCTAACTACCTGTTTTTTTATTGTTCCTTAGAGAAAATTCTTTTTTCGGTCTGTTCTATGTACTTGTGTGTGTCAAATAAAAACATTTAATTCATTTCATGTCCTTAATTTATCCGAAATTCAGTTGTGGCATAGCGCCCTAATCCAAGTTAAAACATGTTTGCAAAACATTAGATTGATAATCTTGTATTACCTCTCATAACAAGACTAGGCAATATTTTAAGCACACATGCAAACAACAAAATCATCAAAGATACTTTGATTGTATGTGTTATATTTGAAGGGAATGTTTCCGGTCCTTTGAACCATGTTTACTACGACTTCAGAGAGTCATTATTCGAAGAAAATTAGCCGTGACTTTGAAATCAGGAATTATATTATTATACCTACACGAGGTTTGCTTATTACATATTTTTTTGCAATACATACTGTAAAGAGTCTTCAGAAATCTTCATCAAAAATATGTTGGTGAATAAGACTTCTCACATTTAAATGATTTGGAAGATGCCACGGGCAATTAAGTTTTCTTATGTAGAGATACGTAACTTAACTAGCCATTTTTATCAGGTACAAAATCCAATTTGCAGTAGTGTGTTCGTAGGCAGTAGATATAAAAACATGTGACGAATGTGTGTGTGAAATTGCACATGTGTGCTGGTTATTATGTATGTGTGCCTAGAGATATAGCGTGCGTTGCCCTCTCGACAACTCGGTGACATTGGTAGAGCACAAATAAAGTGATAACCACACATAAATAACGCAGATAGATATCTGGCATACTTGCTTTGACTATAAACATCGATGTTATTATTATATCGATGAAGCCATTTTCTTTCTCATCGATCAGTAGCAATTCGGCAACCAGTGGGTAGGTAATAAACTAGTCGTCTTCGTGTTTCGTATTATGACTGCCTTCCATGCTCGGCTTCATATTTGAAGATTTGATGTAAATCGATCATAAAAAAAGGCAATTTGCTTATTATTAGACGGAATGAAATTGGATATCCTTCTATAGGTGTTTCACGCAATAACCGGTATACCTATTTCGTTTTCTGTGATATACTCGTAGAGTAGAAAGATACTCTTTATTTACCTTCTGAATGTTTATAGAGAGCGAGAGCTTTCAGGTTCGATCCTCGCTGCAGGACAAATGTTTGCATGATCTGCAAATATTTATTCCGGGTGTGGATTACAAAAAAATATATTTTAATTTATGTATGTATTATATCAGATATGTGGTACCCTAATCAAATACAGGCTCAAATACTATATAGTTTGTCTCAATAAATATAGCATAACAATTATGTCCATCCAAATCCAATATTATTTATTTATTTTATTAAATGAATTTTCTGTATAAAAGTAAAACTTATGTAAGTAGTTTGTACATTGAGCTATGAAGGTTTTTAGCGGGGTCATGTCACCTTGTTGATGTTGTTGAACAAGAAACAGTCTAAGTGGCTATTGATTTAGTATAGTATTATACTTGAAAATCAATCATAATTTCTTAGTCTTGTAGGCAACACTTCAAGTGAACACACATTCATTATTGACATACCTACTAAAAGATATAGTAAGTGACGTTATTTTATCATTTTGTTATTATTGTACTTAGTTTAGTGAAGTGACATTTTTATTGGATTTATAAGTACTTTAGTTTTTTTTAGTTTTTTTTTAATTCTATACTATATGACGATGCTCAGTTATGCTTTTGCTGAGTTTATTACTTCCTGTATTGTGCGACTTATCTAAGTGTGGACATGGTTATTATGTCTATGGATACATAATATATAAATTTTATTTAAATATATATATACATATATATATATACAGGGTCATTCATTATCAACCTGACAAACTTAAGGGATAGGTTCCACAATAAAAAAAAATATATATGTACCTATATTTTTTTTTAAATGTATATTTTGTCTTAAAAATCCCAAGTAAACCAAAAATCGATTACGTTTTCTCGCTCAATTATTATTTATCATTGTTGCAACGTAATATTCGAGTGTGCGCGCCCCGTAGCGGGTCAAGGACATGCGCAGGTCAAGGACGCGCGGGTATTGACCCGCGGTTCATTGACGCGCGGGTCACTGACACGTGCCGAGCGCTGCCTTTTCGATTTCTAACAAGGATAACTAATTATTAAGCAGAATTACGTAATTTTTTTTTCAAATATGAAAAAAAACGTTTAGAAAAAAAAATACAAGTATTTTTTTTTTATGTGTGGAACCTACCCCTTAAGTTTGTCAGGTTGATAATGAATGACCTTATATATTTAAATAAATTTAATTACAAATGAATTACATATAATGATGTGTTTTGCTGTATTACACGTTTATAACTTGAAATACTGAGCCTAAAATATAGGTAAGTATAGAAGTATAGTGCCTAATACTCTGCCGCAATACCACACTGACGACATTGACCTTGGTATCCATAGTCGTATACTCACTGTCGTAAGTGAGTTTATCTATTCAAATTAGCTTTTTTTAGTGAATATTTTAATTTTGAATATAAACACTCATCCAGTGAGAGAGTTCACGAATGTGATAGGTACTTACTTACCAGAGTGTCAGTGCTAGGTACATGAAATTATTCAAAAACACTGAACCCTTAAAGATTCTTGCCAGCCAAATGTCAGTCAATTAGTAATAGAAACGTATGTCGACGTATGGTGTCCTCAACGTCACATACAAAATGCGTCAAATTCGCCAAAATTTACACCAATCTCTAGGAATAACTTGCTATAGAAAATACTACAGCGTTTAGATCGTGAGACTTCGAACGCTGCTCATCAAATTATGTAGGAACACTAAAATACAATGTGACGCAATCATAAAGTTTAGTGAACGCGTAGAGTCTATTCGCCTGCGGCGCCGGCGCACGTTGGTTGCTTCGCCGGGTGTTTTCAAGGTTTGCGCTCGATCAAGGCCATGGAAAGGCACGTCGCACGTCGTCGCGGCGTCCGTCGCGTCGATTCTTCGTGCTCGTAGATACATAATCTAATGACAGTTTCCTGGAATCGATTTGAACTTGGACGTGATAATGTAAAAATTGGAGCGCTTGTTTACATTGGCGGTTTTTTTTTCAGTTATAGCTAACCTGAAATTCTGTTATATGTTTTTATATGTACATATCTGTTCTTGAGTTGTTTCAGTTTTAGTCAAAATGCTTGATTAATTAATTTTTGATGGATTAACTTTTTCTTAACTCAGCTGGGTTGGCTGGGTGTCAGATGCCGACCCTGGTAGGTAAGTAGTAACATAACATGTACGATAGCCTCACAAGTCACGACTATTACAAGCGTCAGAGATTCCAATTAGGTATTTTATTCTAATCCCCATATTCATAAAACAGTCATTTTAGCGGCTTGTTAATTATTCTCTTTTCTTGTGATTCTTATGTCAATCAAAGACGATGATAGATTTGAAAGACATATTGCCAACAGAGTGCTTAGCTTAGAGATCCTATACAAATTGACAGCTGGACGATACGTTTACATTTACGATTGTCAAAGGAGTTTTTCGTGCTAAGCACTCTGTATTAAAAAAGGCTATAAGATGTGTAGTTGGTAAATTAAAGTGTTTTCATGTGGACATAAAATCTCGAACCACGTGATTCGGACGGATGGTAGGTTTACGTCGTAGCATTACGTCATTTTGATATTTAAAAAGACGACGAACGGACAGATAAAATATTCAATCCTAAACATTTTTGTATAGTGCCAAAAAAATGCGTGGAATTTTATTTACAGTATAAATTCATTATTGACACTCTACTTGTGTGGATTGGTCTTCTAGGCTGGGACGCGTGGAATTGACGTAAATCCACCTAGCTTTAAGACGTTACAAAATGATCCTTGTGATATTATTGAATAAATATATTTTTTACTTTACTTTGCAAGTATGGGTAGAGCAGGCATTAGTAAGTTAGGCACTTAGTAGGTATAAGATAAAATGAAAGTACCTACTGGGCGAAAGAGATATAATAACGTACGTCTCGGGGTGACGAGCGTGCAGTGCCTCGCAGAACTTTGGGTAGCACTGCTCTATGATTAGATATTATATCTTTTTTAAATCCGTGACTAAAATACGCAACGTGTCGTTAACATTTCAATAAATCAATCTAGAGTTCACAATTCTTTGTGATAGAGCTCGTCTGGGAAAAAACTACTACTTGGGTGCCACTTTTGTTGAATAAAAAAAAACATATAATTTGTAATGAAAGAAACCTCTGTTGGAACACTGCAGCCATAACACACCAGTTATTTTACTCGTACTTAACATTGTAACACTTTTTACACAAAATATGACTTGAACCTTGGCCAATTTTATTATTACTATGAAATAAGTCTCAAACAAAAAAAACTTAATACTTACTACTTAAGCTCATTAAGGAAGTTATTAAATGCTTTAATTAAACATTTGATTTGTGCTGGCAGCTAATTAGTACGCAAAGAAAGTGTTTCCTGCAAAGTAACTAAAACTAATCAAATATTTTCTTTTGTTTTCGTGATGTTTTATTGTTTTAAAAGTAATCAAGATCTTGTTTTGGATGTCTGTTTTTTTTTTTTTATGTCAGCAAGTGATAAGACAATCAAGGCGCCCACCTGATGTTAAGCACCACGCCTGCCTATTACAGATGCAGTGCCACCCAAAGCTTAGAGTTTTTAAGTGTTTGCGTGGCACTGCACTGCGCTTATCACCCCGAGACATTGTTGTTAAGTCTCTTCGCCCAGTAATTTCACTTGCTACAGTGCCCTTCAAACCTAAACACAGTAATGCTTGGAGGTAGAATATCTGACACTGCGGTGGTACCCACCAAGACGGACCCTTGCTGAAGAGTTCTACCACCAGGTACCACCAGGTTTATAACTAGTACGCGGACCATATTATTTTAATGGAAGGACTAGTGAGGTACCACTAGTCCCTGCTACTTTGACCACATTGAGATTTTTTTTCTACAAATTCCTTTTTGCCACTGCCACTTGCACGCAGGAATTGAATGTCGGTAATATTCATTTCTGAGTCCATCCTTTTCCAGTCTAACGTAGGTCACTGTTGTCTAAATTTTATAATATCTTTTAAAGATGGTTTGTCAGAATGTATTTTACTGTCTATTGTAATATCTAGAAATCATTACCCCGAGTTAGTAAAGCCAAAGAAGAGTTATATTGTGCAGCTGTTTTGGTTCCAGTGGGTAAATATAAACAAAAAAGCTAATTATCGGATCCACGATCGTAGGTAGCTTGCAATTACAGCTTTATAAAAACACAGCTCGCTTCCCATGACTGAAATAGTTCATTGAATGTAATCACGCGTTTTTTATTTTGACATTTGATATTAATTTAACAGAAAAATACCATTTAACAAGTAGGAAAGTGACTTCACAAATAAGGTTAACCTTTGCATCAGCTAAGACTTTTATAGGTAGGTAGATAAGGTACTTTAAAAAACCACAATTATTATTGAGCAAGTTTAAATTTTTCAATTACTTAATTGAAACAAAAACAATCGCTAAAAACTCGGGTAGTACAGAAATTATCATCATGTTTAAATGTATTAAAAAGCTACATAAGTAGATATAAATCAGTGTGTACAGTGTAACTAAATCATAAGTGTACACACATACAGTTTTATCAAAAACATTAGGTACTAACATCTTTTATTCACTCTGTGGACTTGCTGTTATTGACCAAATATGCAATGAATCCTTTTTCTTTTAAAATGTCCCTCATAAATCATTTCGTATACCTTACACGTATTATTTAGGTACCTACCTTCGGCACTGATCGCTGATAACACTGCAAACGTAATACCAAAAGCGTGTTCGTTGAGAGCCGACATCAATAACTGGAATGAAAGCTTATTCACAGGCTTAATTATAGAGAATTTGGTTTAAAAAATATTAAAAGTTGAACCTTTAGATAAATGATTAAATAAAGAGTAAAATACGTTATTTTCGACAACAAACCATTATTATGAGCGTCTCTACCATGCGCTATTGTTTTGCTACTAGTCGCTAGCGATTCCGGTAAAATTGCCAAATGTCATTCAAACAAACGTATTGTCAGTGTATATTTTCCGGACTCGCCAGCTACTTTAGTAAGTTCTGGATCCATCCTAGATCCTGTCTAAGAAGCTAAAAATTAGGGTTATAATGACAATGTAGAGACAATCCAGTCTAATACTGCACGACGAAGAGCAACGGTGGTCTAGTGGTAGTGACCCCGCCTTTCGATCCCAAGGTCGTGGGTTCAAACCCGGTCGTGCACCAATGGATTTTTCTGTTCGAAAAATTTATGTGCGCAATGCCAGTGCTCTCATACGGTGAAGGAAAACATCGTGAGGAAACCGGCATGTCCAAGAACTAAAAATTCGAAAGACATGTGCCATCCGCCAATCCGCATTGGGTCCGCGTGGTGGATTAAGACCCAATCACTCTCGCCTGAAAGTAGGCCAGTGTCCCAGCAGTGGGAACATTAGAAGGCTGTCATGATGATGATGATGAATCTTCAGTTAGCAAAAGACAAAAATATTAGAAGAAAAGCTTTATTTTTTACACTAGTATCTTATCCATGCTCACTCTTGTGAATACTACTTAAATTCAAAATTTGTTTTTTTTTCTAGGAAAATATTGAATTTGGAGTAAAACTCACATTACACAATAGTGAACGACTACGATGTATCTTACGATGTAGTTTATTCTGCTGACTAACTTCGTTTAGATATCTTGGTATCCTTACCAAATTTAGGCTGCTTTTGCCCATACCGAATCAGATTATTCGTTTAATAATACCGTTGCAGTAATAAATTATTGCAAAATTGCATTTAATATTTTCGGCATAAAGCTCGGTCGCCGCTGCCGGCCGGTCGGGCCGTATACAATCTCATTGGTCCCGTTTGCCTCTTTATCATCACATTAAATTATTGCGGCACCGTTACTTATATCTCACCTTATTACAATAACCAAGTTGTATTTAATTTTGTACGAGAGCAGAAACGGTATTTAAGAATGTAATGCTTAGATTTGGTTGGATTAATAAACTTGCTTTCCATAAATCTTTAACCAGTAGAACTCTTCGTAATTTTGCTGTGCCCTTTTTCATGCAAACTTCTTTAGAAAGAAGTACTTAGTATAAATACTACTGCTTCCTCTAATAGTTGAATTTGTTTCATCGTATTTTGTATAGTAGGTACCCACCCACCTACCTAATATTATAATATATAATAAGCTATGTTAATTGCTAATTTTATATAAGTTCAGGTTTAAGTATACATGTCATTATTGTGTTCGATCGTTTTGGGGGGCGATCTAGTGCATAGATAAATGGTCACATGTAATATATATATATATATATCGTCAAAACTGTCAAATTTTCTATACATTTTTGACAGTTTTGACGATATATATCACATGTGACCATTTATCTATGGCACGAGAATCGCCCCCCTGTATTTGTGTGTCAAATAAATGTATTTAATTTCATTTCAGAATATTCTTTTGTTTATCTCTTGACCCAGATGTTGTGCGATGTACGGCCGGGTAGTTTTCAAGGGAATTTGTTTCCTTATAAAACGGGTTTTGAGGAGGAAAGAGCACCGCTAACAGTAAAGTTTAAGTACACAATCGATGATTCAGCTTCTCAAAACTCAAATACACAGGACAGACCAAATATAAATTGGAAAAACTTAAAAGCTAAGTTCTATGAATATGGTTTATTCACTGAAATTTAAGGTAAAGTGGCGGCCGGCTCCCATGGGGAAAGAGTCAGGCAGGGCGCTGTGAGTCGAATTCAACGGTTGTATTTTATAAACAAAATAAAGACTCAATTTGACAGTCAGTCAGGGTTGGATGCTGAATACCCTACGAAAATTCCGTTGTTGCAGTCTTGCTGGTTGGTGAAGTAAAACTTTTTGGATTTTCCTAAATCGACTTATAGTTATTACAAGAAAATCCCAAACAATAATTTTAAGTACCTACTTCCTTGATATACCTGTAAGTACTTCTATCTTCTATCTTTTGCATTTTATGGTGCCACATGATTGGTCATGTCGAAGAGCATAGGTAGTTCATAATTATAAAGACTCTTTTATAAAGTCCGATTGTGGTGATGCATAAACCAGTAAATCTGAATACGAAATTACCATTACCAGTTCTACAACTTGACATTTCGAATGCAGAGCCAAATTCCATGTTAAAGTTACGACCATTCCTAATCCTTGCAGTCCGATTATGACGGTTGTAGAAGGGTTGCCATGTTTTTGGGTTTACGTCGGACATTTATCTTTGAGATAAATTTCTCTGAGAGTGAGTGAATAAATAAATATTGGCGGACATTTCACACAGTATCATCTAGCCCCAAACTAAGCACAGCTTGTGCTATTTGAACCAGTTATAGAATACTTGTATGTTTTTATGCAAGCATATTATGTTGTTTTGAGTAATGTGACATGATTTGTGTGTGTCTGTAGGTAAGGTAGTATGTAATTCCGTTTGTGAAAAAGTTCTGAGATAGTGACCTGCGAATGCATACAACATCTATGTCATTGATCACTTGACCGTAGATAAAATTATCTTCGTTTCGGTATCAATGACGTAGGCAGTAGGGCTAAGGTTAATCACTTGATCTAGTAAATAGAAATTATGATTCTCACAAATTGAACAAACTATCAACAAATAGGTAAATATTTTTTTTTTTATTGTGGTTTTTTATGACTCTTACTTGAACACCTTTTTAGCTTTGAAAAAGATCATCTTTAACATATCAGCTGATAGACGTCCAGGGCATAGGTCTCGCCAAAGAGCGCCATGACGACTGATCCTGAACCTTCACCATCCACCAACTTCCTGTGACCGCTTTAATGTCATCGGTTCTTTGGATGGCACGCTATCGGTCCATCGAGTGAGGGGGGGGGGGGGGGGCGTCCTACTTTTCGTTTTCCAGTTCGTGGTCGCCACTCGAGAACCTTTTTTCCCCAGCGGTTATCGGTTCTGCGAGCTATATGGCCAGCTATAATAAAATAACACTAATTTTCGTAACAATGCCAGCTGTTTGAAAATAATAATTTGTCCGGCTTTTGTAACTTGATTATCTGGTGACCCTTGCAAGTTATAATCTGATTAAATTTAGGGTTTTTTTAAAAAAGATTGGGTCCACGAATGTCATGTGTTTTGAATGTATGTCCGTTGTGTTTGTCTCCCACGCCGCTATTGGTAACCTACTATGGAGAATGGAGATCAAGTTGCAATCATTAAGGATATTGGTAAAGATACAAAATAAAATCCTTGATTATCAGCTAACCGGTTATAACTATCAAATCTTTCTGATTTAAGTATCGTTTATGTGTTAGGTTGATTCGAGTATGAGCAAGTAGCCTCCGCTAACAGGGTGTTTTTGAGTGTCGTTTTTAAGTTAGCAATAAATCAGCAATATCTACATTTTGATTCCATTAGCATCCACTTCTACAAGAGTTTTTTTTTCTATTGACGAATACTCGAAATATTATATAATATTATGTACCTACATACGAAACCGTTAACTTCTTTACTAACTCAAGCCAAGTAATTACAGGGCAGACAACAAGTAACCACAATAAAATTTAGCACAACCTTTAACTTTATTAATACCTTTAACTAATTTTTAACTTTATTATTCTTCCAATTTTATAACTCCAAAATAAAATTGGAAGAATAATAAAGTTAAAAAGTTTTCGTTAATGTATTATCCAATATCATCGAAACCAGAAGCCATATTATAAAACATTTGATACGTGAAACAGGATAGGTTTTTCACGGTCAGGGTGAGACCTTGAGTTATCGTCGGCCCAGTAAATATGTACCATTATCTACAAGCACCTGATCAAACATGTGGGGAGATAAGACACTTGATGGTGAGGCTACGCAGATAACACGCCTTCCTGGGTCTTGGTGTGGTCTTGGTCTCAGACCACTTGAGCCGGGCAGCGCACTTTGAAGAGGGAGGTACCCCCCGCACCTAAGTGTTTTGAATGACTGTTTTTTTCTAATGGACACATTTGCTGTGAGATCATTTGGAATCTATGACAGCTCTATCCATTCCTTGGGATTTTATCGACCTCGGTAGCGCAGTGAGCGAATGACCAGTGAGAAGCGAGAGGTTCTGGGTAATCCGTATTCGAATCCCGGTGCGGGACTAATGTTTGAATGATCTGCAAATATCTGTTTCGGGTCTGTACTGTGGTACCAAATATTCGTAGATTTTGATACCCACAACACGGAATCATAGCTCTGTGATCATAGACACACGGAATCATAGCAAGTGTCATATAACATAGCGTACAAACTTTGTTAGGTAACGTGACAAAAAAGCCGCTGATATCGATCTATTAGGTTGATAATGAATGACCCTGTATTTATCTGCAAAGTAAAACTCTTTAGAATAGGTTGAGACGTAATTTTTAGAAGGTCGGAATCGCAGTCGTTTGCAAGATATCTTAAAGGAAGAATTCGGAGAAAACCTCATTTGTCACGACTCGATGTTGCATAAGAATAGGATTCATGTTCGTATGTATATGAAGCACGCATCACATCATTTACATAAGAATCGAAACGCTTTCGATGGGTTCGAGTTTACACAGCAGTATGTCCCTTTGTGGTGCAAGGATCTTTGCTGAGTTTGCAGCTCGTTCATTCAAATTTCCAAGACCTTCGAGCTGTTTTATTAACTTATGTTAGCAGAGCAGCGTTCTACTATCAACACTGATTTCTAAGGGTATCACTAACTTGTCTGTAAATATGAAGCTAGACAACGTCATCGATATTGATGCTTGATAAAATTTTAAATTTAACTGAATTTTATCACTGTCAATTGTAACACGCATGTAAGCAAAAAAAATTGGAGCTCTGATTAAATACTATGGAATAGCTTTAATTAGAAACCGTGCTACAACTATCACAACTGATGAAAATGAAGCTTACACCTATATTAAAATGTACAACAATGTATTGCATAGTTTTAGTATTTAGCAGAATTTTTAACATGGTCATTAACAGAATTACTGTTTCTGACCGTGTGAGATGCATTGATAGTTATATTTATTAATTGTATTTGTTTGTAGTTTAGAAGCCACTATAGATAAGTGCTCACAAAAACATCACTTCCAAAGCCCGTCAAGCGTCGCGTCAGACGAGACTGTTTTTATAGCAGCTATTGTGAGGTTGCTCAGTATGCAAGTCTCTCACAGCAGTTTGCATTATACAATGTAGATGTAATACGACTGATATACCTAGGGCGGTTTGCTAATACTACCAAAACAGCTGAAACTGATATGCAACCAAATGTCGTGATCACTCGATCTTTTCAAACGGCTATAAAAACACGGTGATCGAATTGATAATAAACCGGGATTAATTTTCTATTTCACGGTCTCACACGAACATTATAAGCTACATAAAACAATAAAACTGAAAATAAAACCTTACGACCCTTTGATTCAATAGGTACCAGCCCAAATTTATGTCCTATTATATGCAAGGTGGCCTGGCCATGGCCAAAATTTCAATAGCCAAGAGCGATTGAGCCGGCACGTGTAACTTTTTATCCAAAACTCCTTGGAGTTCTCCGATAATACTATTTCGGAAAGGATTTTGGGTTTAAAATGTTGAATAGCTTATTATGCAACATTTTGATAGTCGTTATGGCTCGCAAATTATGCGTTCGGAATTATAGCTCATCAGCTCTTGAACGAAAACATCGCGTGATGCTTTTGTATTTTTAAGTTGTTGTTTATGTTGTATCATTCACCCAAAGGACAATTTAAAAAGGTGTCGCGAATGAATCGGAATGCTTAAAGGCAGCGAGTGGAGCGGTCGCGACGGCAACTTTCTACGCGACCTCGAAATGCTGCGTTCACTTTCCTCAAGACTGACACCGGTTACGCAACCAACGACACCAAGACCGACATATCGCGGCGAAGACGTTGCCTCGACCCGACCGTGCCATCACGTTCCTTCCAATGCTCCGACAATACAAACCAGTCCAACGACTTGTCCCCCATTAAACTAGCGCCTACAAATAAGTATTACCATATCGGATTCCTTTCAAATTCAACACGCATTACATCACACAAAAGTTGCGTCGGAATGCCGCGTTTCGACGGAGGGACCTGGAAGAGTTATATAAAATGGTTCGCAATTTATTTTGAAGGGCAGATAAAAACGCCAGGTGCCATGCCTTGCGTCCAAGGTCAGCGTTTCCTAGAGCTGCATATAGGTTTCTTTTTATTCGTTGCATGTGCCTTCGCCGGAGCCGGCTCGCGTGCGGCGAAACCAGTTTAGAGCTGGACTCCATTCCACCGTGAGACTGCGCCTATTACACTTTTAGTTTTTATAACCCCGCTTTTAATGGAATCTCGAGTAGTTAAACCTTATTAAAAGACTTATATAATTACGTACGTACGTACAGCATCCGTAATAAACGCCCATTTGCCGGAGTAAAAGTAAATATTTAACTTTAAAAATCTTCAATTAAAATCGTCTGTTCAATTTTATCGTTGATCAATAATAGATCATGTTTAGTTTTTAATAACCGTTTCGTTTCACATGTGAATGCATCCTTACTCGGTGGAACAGGTTCGGCAATAGGAGCAAAACATCAAGGTAGGCTGCGAATTTGGCTTTTTCTTAGAAGCCTTCGACAACTGCAAAGCGCGCCAGCAGGAAGTGGGGACGGGCCAAGTTTATGTAACCTAATCACCTGCCCGGCTCGAGGCCAGGCTCGCTAATTCGGAAAAAACCAAGGCCATCGCGGACAAAGCCGGGTTACACCTAATATGTATCTAACCCTCCCCTGCCTGCGCTTGGCGGGCAGGATGTTGCATAAGCTGTGTTTTGTTATTCTCCGTGCAGAGTCCGCTTCGCATTTATGATTACTTTTTTGTTCTGTCGCTGAGGCCTCCGAATCCTCAAAACTGGAATATAAAAACTGAAGCGATCTTCGCAATGACTTTAATATTTACTTTGAAGCTACTTGTGAAGCTCTTTGTGAGCATCAAACTATTCTCATTCCCACGTCGTCGCCGTCAATTCACTTGTTTGTAAGACTGTTTAGAACATTTCATAGCTACACCGAAGGTGCTAGAATCGCAAAAATGCATCGTTTTTGAGGAGAACTTTCTCGGTTTAGCGTCGTCGTCTCTATTCACACTTTTCAAAGACCTGTTCATGAGTGGGTGCCAAGGGAAGGAAACTTTTAGACTTAATGATCTGGATAGAGGTAAAGACTCTCAACAAACTGTGTAGGTAGGTAGATATTCTCTACATTTTACAGAAATTTTAGTTTGCGTTCGACTACTCGTATCTTTTCCGTAGCAAACTTTTTAAATTGAAGAAAAACAAAAGGTACGTTACAGCCTAAAATGTTTTTAAGATTTAGGTACAGTATGATCAAATTATTAAAAGTGAATAAGAATACTCGCGTCTCATTCACATACACAGCTTATTTCGACGACATAATAGTATAAAAATACTTCACTGGGGGATTCCCATGGTGCGGAATTTTGTGCGTGAGCCCAAAGGGCACCCATCCCCTGATGGGGGCGCCCGTTGCTAAGGGCAACGTGTATACTATCTTTGTATCAATGAACACATTGTGTTCACATTGAACGCACGCTGTACAATAGAAAATACAAAATCTATGCAATATAAATGTGTTTCTGCTGACATAATTCGAATGTTTTTAGAACTATCATGGTTATTAACATAATTTTCACTAAAAACGGGATATTTGTGAGTATTATTGATTGTAAATATCCCGTTTTTAGTAAAAATTATAATTAGAATGATTTGGGGTTCGAGTTCAATTTAAAGTCAGCTGAAAATACGCATCTAAAGATTTTGCATTATTGTAAAGGAAAGTTATGGAAATAATAGTGCATTTTACCAGTTTAGTTTTATGAGACGTAGAATCAGGATTTTTATGTTAAGTGCTATTAAAAACGCTAAACAAGAAATATGAGTTGTTGGAATGCGTGCGCCGCCGTGGCCGCACCGTGCAGCTTATTAAAAAGGAGAGAGGTGATACTTCGTTTCAAATGATAATTGGTATGTATATTTTTACCTACCCGTCACAGCGTTGCTAATTAATAAATTAATTGTATTTCCATAGTTTTCTTGTGGCAAACATAACATCTGTTGTGTTGGTTGGCACGCATATCCTGGGACTGGGAGGGAATGGAGTTTTGCAAAGGTGCCATTATTATAACGGGTTCTAACAAAACGCAGGTGCAAAATGTAGAAGCGTGCCGTAACCATATTTTCCTGGAGCTTACAAAGTAATTTTATATTTCTTTGCTATTTTATACAAAGAACAAGCAAAGAACCGAGAAACCTCACACTGCAATGCTAAAGTAATGATTGTTCGTGCTAGTTTTATAATATCTTATTTGTGCAGGAATATTATTACTTATTACCGGAGTTGACAAAAGAGTCCATGTGGTCTCCGGCCGCTGTCTTGTTGGATATTAACAATTATAATGCGCTCGCGCGCCCGAGACTGTAATATTTTTCAAAGATCCCTATGAATTATGTATATCCCGAGCAGACACCATTACAATTATTTTCTTTTATACTTGAAGGAAACGACTTGTGAATAATAAGAGTTATTTGAAAATGTAAAAACCAAGACGACCGGCAGAAATAATACATTTCCATTGGCCGTGTCTGGCCCTGGTTGACACTTTGTCCTTTTTAAAGCGAGAATGGAAATTTTTTTTATCGAAGACTGCCTTTTATTACTTATAATGGTTACTTGAGCAGTATAAAAGAAATAAAACACGACTCACACACGACGTATCACTAAACTACGCCGTTGTAAACTACGATAATTTACAAATAACAATTAGCTAAATAATTTCAACAAAACTTTAAAAACTACAAGCGAGAAATAAGACTAGTACTTACGCACTAGGTATCTATTAATATATATTAAATCCACTAATGCAACCAATAAAATAATGATTGAACAAATGGCAGTACAAAAGTAAAACGAGACTGAAATAGATGCTAAAAATAAAACAGAAACGTGACTTCTGTTAACGATCAGAATTTATCCAAAATTAACTAAAACTCTTAAACTTTTGAAAACAACAATTGCCATAAAGTCCAACAAATTGTTGGCAACAAAGCGTTGCATAACAAAGTAAGAGCAGCCTCTGTCACGGCGACCGAGATAGAGGTAAAACGTAAACAGCAGGGTTAATGGCCTTAGTTCAACTTGACACATTTTTGGTTCGGCCCAATTGTCGGGAGCAGCGACCTGCGCGGCCTACTTGCGCAACGGGAAGGCCTTGCGCTAAAGCTGAACGGCACTGCATCTTGTATGGGTTCGAGATCCAAAGTTTTGGACATTTCGGGTTGGCAGAATATTTTTTAAATGCTAATTTTTTTAGTTTTTTTTAGAATATTTCTTTACCTATTAAATACTAAAAAAATAAAGTACCTAACATAAAAATCTAAAACTGGAATGATTTACTGGAAAACGCAGTTATTTAATCCACTCGATCCAATCCGTCATACATGATAATTATTTTATTTTTTTAGAATAAATTTTAGGTAAACTAACAGCTAAATAAATACATTACATTAGATAAATTATATAAATAAAATAGAATTAACTGTAGATTTTTTTAAGTTAAATAATAGATGCTTTACATAATTATAAAATTACTCTCCTTATGTCGTACACCAACTGTTTGTTTAGCGGCACATACCTAAAACAAACGAAAATAAAGGTTAAAACATAACTAAATAAAATGCAGTAAATTTTTAAATGTGCATAAGTTCAGAATTACTTACTAAGTATATCATATAATTATGTACCTATATTATATACAAAAATTTTGTAGTTCAAATATAATTTTGTTTGAGTCGCTGTTAACCATAGTGACAGTGATCATTAGGGCCACAGTTAGTTCATGACTGTAGGTAAGAATAACAATAAGGATGCCTTTAAAATCTCGTATCATTTGGCCACAAAGACTAAATTCTATATACTTCACGAAATAATACTAAGTAATGCTTTTGTCATATAATTTTGTAATTTTAGCAAATTCTTGTTTAGACCGGCAATAAAAGCAAGTATTTTTATTTTTACGGTCAACAATACCCTATTAAGCTTTGAGTAAACAAAGAAATGAAGTTTCTGCCGTTTTATGACAATCTCCTTGCGACTAATTTTACCGTGAATGTGACTTGTTGTCAACAAAGTAATTTTATCGTTGAACTTTTCTCATTTTTCAGTATTTGATGGTCTAACCAAAGTTTTTACCAAAGTATGGCAAGGTGTAGGAAATTATTTGTTAAAAAATGATTAAGTCAGAACAAGTTCGTCAATTAAAAATCTGCGCTGAGCGAGATGGTATATCCAAAGTAACAAAACCTGATTTCGGGGTAAAGACTGGCCCAAAGCACAGAGTAATACCCAAAGACAGACTGACAAATTCATAAAGTCATTTATCTCACATTGAAATTCTTCAGCATTTTCTGCGTAACTAATTAGAAGTAAATCGATTTACGTAGCCTTAGGTATCTACTGTATTGTTATTTCATGAAGCCATGCAAGTTTCGAAGAAAAGGGTTGAATCGGTAAAAGTGAGACCAGCTAAGAGTTAATAAAAAAGGCGTTCCAAGGTTCCAACCCAAGAATTAGGGAATGTTTACAAATAAAAACCGGCTTGTAACTGTGTGGCACGAAGTAGACGAAAGTACTGTCCCTATTGTGGAATCCGCTAGCGTCATAGGGGATGCAATAAAAAATGCAGGTAGGGGACCGAGCAACGACCCCGGGGTTTTTGGACGGTGACGTCATCGACAACATTGCCCTTATGCTTGTGCGTTCAAAACCACGAATGTTATGTCCGCTAGAAAGGTAAGGTCGATGAGTTCATTGTCTTGACCAAACCAAACATACTTACCTGAAATCCGTGGTTTGCTTAACAAAGTGTGCTGTTACTCACCAATAGTTCATGAGCATTTTGTTTTACATGAAAGTCAAACATTACTGTCGATTCGAAATGGGGACAAGTATTGTATCAACATTCGTGGTTTTGACGTTCTGGCTAAACCTTTCTGAGAAACCACTCGCATGCGGATCCGAAGGCAAAATGGATGTTATTTTTTGCTTCCACGATGTGTAACTATACAATTTGCACTAGCTAACCGGTCGTTGACCCCTTGCCAGCTGTTTCGCTATTGTCAAACTGAACGCAAAGACGAATTACTAAGGAATCGTACGTACCGGTACATGCTTTTATTCCAACCGTGACAAAAGAGCCGTGAATAATGCCATCATTATAGCAATATAATGAGAACAACACAAACAAACGGTCGTCACTGAGAACTCTGGCAACTAAGCGTCCGATAATAACATTCTGGCAGGTAAAGTTTAAGGCCGTAAAGAAAAACGTTTTGGAAACGACTTCAAAATGACTTGTCACCATATAAATGTATATTTCTTATTAAGCCGCCCGTATTGAATAGAATTATATTAAAGTAGATTTAAGTTTAATGTGTCTCAGTGGTATACAGTGAATTTTGTGAGCGTGGGTCATGAGGAAGCATAAATTTAGAGAAGTCGAAATCGTGGCTCTACAAACCTACAACAGCTGTAGACAAACGCCACGCTCACTAACACATGCCCGCACCCCTGCACAACGCACACAACGGGACGCCCGCGTAGACAACGTAAACAGACGCAGGTTTATGTATACCAGATGCCCCCATAGACAGAGACAAAGCTACCGCAGCCTTGACGTTAGACAAGAAAGACAATCGAGGGAGTGAGGTTTGACAACGTGCAGAGAAGTCTAATTACAATATAGCTGAAGGTCGAAAAAATGGAAACGATCAAGTCTGTATCAACAAGTACCTACGTGAATGAAAATAAAAAATATTGAAGTCGATGCAGCTGCAGTGCTGAACTATGATCGAGTACATGCGAGCGGATTCCCGATCTTGCCTTAAACGGAGAACGTTTCGTAGGAACCAGCTAATAGAAAAATAAACAGTGTCGGTCCGAGCGAGGCCGTTGTTAATTAACATACAGATAGTTTAATAAAAGGCAGGAAACAGACGGCGAGGGGAGTAGGCAATGAAGCGGTAAAAATAGAAGTGGGGCGACGGCGCAGGAATCGATCCTGTACACAATGTGACGATGCACTCGAAGCCGATCAATAATAGACGGCCCGAAATAGTTCCGTGGACAAGACTGATGCATTAACCGTTTGCAATTTAGTTCTTCTAAAAAGAAATAAGAGTCATGTAAAATGCTATAAGTACTCGTATCTTAATATGATAATTAAAAAGACGTGTTAATTAAATTAATATTCTGAATGAGTAAATAAAATAATTATGGAATACGTTAAATAAAATACGTTAGGTACTACCTACCTACGTATTTTGACTAAAACTATTCCATATTTATAGCAGATCAATAAACTGGTTGTGTAATTAGTAGATATATTATGTTATGGTAAGTGTATAAATAACTGGCAAAAAAGTAACGATTTCCTGCTTGTTATAAATATGATTTATTATAATTATTGTTAGATTGGTAATTTTATATAAAAATCCGTGGGTTTCCATTAGTAGTATATTTATAAACAAGAAAAACTATGGGAAACAGTGATCACACTGATCACAAAAAATGATAGAATCTCTTTTCTACTGCAAGAATAATACAAACCCCAAGGTGCGTGCATGTAACCAATATACAGCTGACATTGTCTGTTAAAATAACATAATTAAACAGCAAAATGAGCATCTGCTTGATAATATCACTAAGTTAGGTAATGAAAAAATACCCCACTCCGTTAAAGCATCATCCATTACGGAAGTGCGGTGACAGGACTTCGAGTCCCGGTTATTTTCGCACAAGCCAACCCAGACGCACTTGGGGTAGGTCGGGCACAGGCACGCTGCAAGCCCTAAGTACTAGGGGAACATGTAGGTCATTCCCGATGTTCACCAACCGTAAACTTATTTAGTGAATTTTGACCGCCATTGAGGAAACTCGTGAACGCTTATCGATGCAAACCTTGTGGGCATTGTGGCAGGTCAGGAGGTTATTGAGCCTGTGTTATGTAACATATCAATAAACCTATTTGGTTGCGTGCAAAAATATTATTTAGTTTCATGTTTAGTTTATTTCGCATCAATAACTCATTTGCCATTTACTTTCAGACAATTTCGATATACTTAGTATTATTTTCAATCAAAGTTATGGTACGTAGGTACCTTACTTTACTTACACATTACTTTTGGGTCTTTTTGCTTGGCATTACTCTTTATATATTGCGTTGTTTTATTTTTTCAATTTCACATGCCGCAGTCTCAGTTCATTTCTTTTTCTGTCATCGTATCTTGATTAAAAAGCAAAAAAACCTTATTTTTACATCGTTCACCGCAGTGAGAACGCAGTGAGGGTCTCACCGCAAGCACCCGTCTCGACTCATTCAAGCAAAACCACGTCTAGACTCCATTTTGTACCTAATAGATCCATTATTATCAAGGTCTGTATTATTATCAGACTTTCCTTTCTCCAACTGAATTAACACCATTGAGGTACATTGTTGGCTGTAGAATACTTATAAACGCAATACTTTGATTATGATCAACAACATCAACAACAGATTCTTGCGAGCCGACGGGTGGTCTAATAAAATATGAAAAGTTTCGCAATTACTTTTTCATCGCAAAACCGCATTTAGGTACATACATGTGTGGTGTGTGGCATTCAATCTCGACTGCGTGAGTCAGTATTGTAGGTGTTATTTGAACTCGACCCTTTGTTATCGTATTTTGGTGTAAACGACCAGCACAAAGGCGGTCGGGCGAGGCGCCCTTCAGCCGACTGAGACCTTGGCTGGATTTAGCCGCGGTTCGATGGACTCCCTGACGTTACTCGTTTTAGTTTTGATGTTGGACCTTTTATTGCAGCTGCCTCCGGAATGCGACACGCAATCTTAATTGGATCCACTCATTTCTTTTTCAGATTTCAATAATTTTTCATCAGTTGAGTTGGTTCAGCATCCCGGGATACCTGTGCATATTTTTTTCATAAGCTCACTCGGGTCGCAGAGTAATACTCGGGTTCAGTGTACGGGGAGACCTTGGCCGAATTTAAACACAAGTTCGACGTTCGACGCAATGTTTTATAACTTTCCCGCACAGCGATAAAGTTCACGCCTGAACTTTGTTTCCTGATGATCTGATCGACTGGAAATAACTGTACATCTGCCAGATGCTGGTGGATACGATCATAAAACTTTTATGAAAATATTTACTGCTGGCTGTAGGTACCTACATACTATGATGAAGCAGCACACAATATTGACGAACTTATATAGGATTTGAGATCCATGATATCATGAATCGTAATGGTTATGAATAGCTCTGTTTCACTCAATGGATTTGATTCCACTTCATGCTCTACGCTAATTTATCAAAAGATTTTCATTTCTTGTTCCACTTTAAATACCTAGTAGGTATCTACCTGTTTCATGAAAACAGTAGCGTAGCTTACTATAGTAAACTAATCTAAATAATATTTCAAAGAATTTCTTTAAGTTCCAGATCAATCAATAGCCTAGCTAGATCCTCACATTTAAGGAGTACTGTAGGTATGATGGGTAAATTCTAGAAATCCTTAGACGACCTATTGACTCTGTCAACAGAGTTGGCCATTGACTCATAAGACTTAAATAATTTCTAGAGGGCATGGCGCAGCCTTGGCCGAATTTTAAGCAAGTTCAATGCCCTTGGCGTCTCCCAAACTACCCGACAAAGAAGAAAACCCTACTATGAAGAGTCTAACACCTCGATGCTCATAACCCCGGAATATATCGATCAATAGAAGTCTATTCAGGAGTGCAATGGGAACCGGTGTCGCGTCGCAGACCTTGGCCGAATTTAACCGGGTTCAACGGACTCGTCTGCAGGTCGCTTTCTCCGTGCTGTTTTAGCGTAGTAACTGTGATTTAATCTCTGGCATTCCCGTAACTATTGGCTTAACTGTGGTTCCTGTGATTACGTAATGGTTGCTGATGAGCCGATACGATAAGTACAACTAAATGATTGATATTGATTATAAATTCTGATGGCTTTCTAAACAAAACTAAATATTATTTCCATAAAACCTTTGCTATAAGAATAATGTTGAACTAAAAATTCCCTACGACTCTACCAGTGGTTAGTACCAAATGGTAGAAACGTGACTGTCGTTAGGAATGACTAAATTTCCATCGTAAGGTTTTTTAACACACTGTCACAGATTATTATTGACATCGTGTATCTACTTCATAGTAAGCAAAACTCTTGTTAAGAGTAGTTTCTTATAATTTCTTCATATTCGAGATTGAACATTCTTATAACCACACTTTAAAAAAAACGATTGTAATCTTTTATTTGTAATCTCATAGAAATCTAAGTGCAATAATTATGTCTGCCCGCACTGGTCACATAATTATACGTACTCTTGCAGGCTTAGTTGGATCAGACACAAACTAGAGTTTTTTAAATATTCAAAACTATAATAAAACAAAATTAATCAAGGTGTTCAAATCGCAGAAACCTACATTAGATTTCCAGAAATAAAACATGACTTCCGTTATAACCGGAAATCAAAGTTGTTCGTGATAAGTTTATTAATCTAACAAATTCCAGCACTTCACCTACTATATCTTTTAATTAGTTACATAATCGAACGACGGTACGTAACGAATAATAAATGTCAGATATTGTACCTACTTACTTTATTTTTCATTATTGATCAGTTGAGCTATATAAAGATTATTTGTAACGGTCTCTAGATGGCTCAACTATTTTAATTTTTTATTTTATTTTATGTCAGCAAGTGACAGGACCATCAAAGCGCCCACCTGATGTTAAGCACCACGCCTGATTATAACAGATGCAGTGCCACCCAAAGCTTAAAGTTTTTAACTGTTTGCGTAGCACTGCTCTGCGCTTATCACCCCGAGACATTGTTGTTAAGTCTCTTTCGCCCAGTAATTAAACTTGCTACAGTGCCCTTCAAACCTAAACTCAGTAATGCTTGCACACTACTGCTTGGAGGTAGAATATCTGACACTGCGGCGGTACCCACCATGACGGATTCTTGCTAAAGAGTCTTACCACCAGGTGAAATACTTATTTTGTATATACCTAACCTACTCATTCGTATCTCATTATTTTATGAATACTTACATTTTATTATTCTTATTTGTTTATTAATACATTTTATTAAGTAGATAGATAGATACTTGATTCTTTTACATTTCAATGATAACGAAATAATTAAACTACACGATAAATATTATGAAATATTATTGAATTATTATTACTGTATAAAAAAAGGTAGTAAACATCAAAACTATTCAAACGTGATGATCAGATTTTATTATTTACCCAATTTCACCAAAATCAGTACAGCTGTTTAGCCGTGAAAAGGCATATACTTTCGTAAATTATAATTTCATAAATCAAAAAAATCAAAATCAAAAATTATTTATTTCAGTAGAATCACAAGGATCACTTTGAAACGTCTTACAAGCTAGGAAAATTTACACCAGTTCCAATGCGCGCCCATGCCGTAAAAGAACTGGCAACAACACCGGCTGGGTTCCTATCGCTTTTTGGCATGATGGATACTATGGATAGTGTGAAGTTTAATATACCATATAAAACTTGATTGATTTGGATGAAGGTGTGTGTGCCTCCTCTGGCATTTACCATGACTCCAGAACTTGTTTCGAAGCCTTGGCATTTTATAATCGTATTCGACTTTACTGTCTTCATTAGCCGTAGGCTCTGGAAATGTTTTTTTGGTTTATACTTAGTTTAAAGGTTCTATAAATTAAGCTTTTAACTACCTTTGCCTACCTAAGCAAGTTGGTAGATTCATGTCTACATGTTAGACTATAAAACAACTCAGGTAATTGGTAGTTAGTATACCTAGATAGTATACCTAGTAAGTTAGAAAGAAATATTTTCGTATTTTATTTGAACTTCTAAATATCTTTCTGATTTTGCTCTTTTCTAAAAATATTTTTGTTATCATTGTTAAGAACTGAAAAATAACTTGACGGATGAATCAGGATTTAGGATTTAGGATTCAGTATTCAAAATATTTATTTTGTTAGTAAGTAGTACACTAGTAAAGCCACATTTTTATTGGCCAATTGAATTCTGTTTCACATAATATCCGATTCAGGCAGCTTTTATACCGATCGAATGTCAATCTTGATTCAACTTATGAGCCCTATCCTTGAATAATCCTTGGATTTTCTTGTAACCCGTGAAGTTTCGAACACTATTGTGGCTCGTGTGTTGAAGATATTTTAACGAAAATAAAAACAAATAAAAGCTTTATCCCTTAAAATTTAAGTCAACTGAACAAATATTAATTAACTCAAGACACGCACGTTTCGTAAAATGAGCAATTCCAGTCAAGTTTCGATCATGTTTTCTATGAAATAGCAAAGTCTAACATATTTCCAAAAATGCAATTATAATAATTCAATTCAAGAGGAGTTAGGGCTAGTTCTACCCTCCTTATTGAGAAGTCAGACATCCTGGCAGTATCCCCAGTTGCCACCTTTTCGCTGCGTTTCCACCAGAAATGTGCGGGGATGTGTAGCGAGGGATGTGTTTGTTAAGAACCAATAGATTCACTTCATTTACCTAGCCTCGCTCTGCCCAGCTTTAATGAAGTGATTCTATTGTTCCTAACAAACACCCCCCTCGCTACACATCCTCGCACATCTCTGGTGGAAACACAGCCTTAGCCTTGCCCGCGGTGGATCAAAGAGGCCGGATGCTGTCGAGGCCGTCTACATTGTTGCAGAAACAAAACCATGGCGTCACATGGCCACCATTAATCAACCAACTCTTTGTGTTTCAATATTCGAATACATCCTACTTATACAAGTTTGTGTGAATTATTGTATGAGCTGCATCTATAATTATTATTATACAGGGTCAGTTATTTATATGCGTCCTTATTTTTAGTTCATATTTCAGTCCCTGCAGACTGCAGACTTATTATAAGCTAACTGTTCCAAAATGCTATAAGCCTAAAAAAAATAACAATCATAAAATCGATTAATTTGCGCTCTCAAACAGTGTGGTTTTCTTATTCAAGATCCAAAGGGGATTTTGACACTTAAATTCCCAAAACCTCTTTAAAGGGGATTTTCATAAAGGATTTTGACACTAATAAACCTTTGACCCGTAATTATTTGTATCTAACCAAAATTATATCAATATTAAAAGCTAGTATGATAAAATTGGTTTAAAAATTCTCTATACAAAATTATGGTTGGTTGGTACGATATTTAGTTGAGAACCTGATGATTGACATAATAATTATGTCATTGTTTTTTCTAAACGAATGAGCTTAACCAATGATTTCTTACAAATCTTTGAGTTTATTATTGATTAATAATTGTGTTTATGGCAGATATTGACCTCTGATATTGCTGTAATTTATCACCTTTTATGATAGATATACATGATTGATTATTGCATAACTAGTTTCTACCCACGGCTATGCTCGCATCATCAGAAACCTTAACTTCCCATATGGGGTAAAATGCAGCACATGTCATAAATTTACACAGATAATGTCTTAGTCGGTCTACTCATATTTAGCACAACACAGTACTTTGACAGTACTTTGCTCGTTATATTCATGTCATAGTGTAAACTATAGGCACGTGTGTGTGTGTGCGGGTACTATTCAGTGTTCAATGGTAAGGCCGAGTATTAAACTATTCGCCCGAGTCCGCCCGCCCTAAGACTGCTAAGACCGTAAAAATAAATATATGCGCGCGCACTTTTTCAGCTAGATTTAAATTTATTTCGCTATACAGCCATAAATAATAATTGTACTCGTAATATAAATTTATACAATTTCCGCGAACGATGAAACCCAGAGACTGTAATTGATTTTTACGGCGCACCATTAGTTTTTTAATCAAGAAATTACTTGTATTGCTAATTGCTTAATTGTAAAGCTTTGTATGCGGCAAATTGCCGCAATTCCTTCAATTACAGATCGACGGATAGTGTGCAATTTGAACGAGACAGGCTATGGCATTAATCACAATGTTCATAATGAATGTCCCGTCTGAGATCACTCTTTGAGACGACCATAAAATTAAATAATAAAAAGCTAGTACCTATATGCATGTAGGTGCTGACAAAAGAGCACTAGTTTACTGGTTCTTCAATAACATATCCCATTCTCAGAGACGACCATAATAAAAAGCTTTAGAATTAAGCTAAGCTATAACCAAAATACGTCGTTTCAAAATTTTAATAAAACTTTACCATAAAAAAAGTAAATTATGAATCTATTAATATTAAATATCTCATAATATTTAAGTATGGTGGTTAGTAGGGAAGTACTACATCCTCTTTTTAATATCCTGTAAGTACTATTTTATAGTTATATAGATGAACTATCCAGGCAGGCACTGAAAGAGGATGTTCACATAAAAATAACGACTTTATCGTAGCATCGTAAAATTATCGAGCTTCACTTTATAACCACAGGTTCAGCTGTACCTGTACGATCATCTAGATGATTGATCCAATGACCACAGAACACCTATCAGTTACTATTGTAAACCACAGAATAAGGTGTAATAACTATGCCTGAAGGCACTGCACTGTAAAAGCAGCGTGCAGGGATATCATTATTACCAGCCTATAATTACGATGTTCAGTTGCGGGAATCATTCAATTTATTTCGATTAATTTTTTTCTAGCTCAATCAATGATAGAGCTCTATTCTGTCCTAGGTCGTGGTACTAAAAAAAATTTATAATATAATAATTAAAATATCATGTAGACCAAGGCATACTTACGTAGTATTTTGCTTTAAATTTAGTTCTAGAAACGAATGCTTATACTTAGTCATAATTACGTTATAAACATCAAAACAGTTTACATAAGTAGCCGAAAACTTTATAGACTCATTGTACTTACAGTTTGAACTTTATTCGACCTCTTACTTTGAAAATTCAATTAGAATTGGTTTGCATAATAAGTTAAATGTAACCTATAACTATGCAGTAGGTGCGCAATTATTTATGTGTATTTATGTAGTACCTATAATACGAATAATACGAACTATGTCGTTACTAAGTATAAAATTTTACATGGTGATTGTTAAAAAGTGCTATTCTCGCTGTGTTCTGCAAGTTGAATTCCGGAAATGAATTTATTAGTAGCACAATACAGATTAAAAAGAAGACATCCTGAAAATTTCTGGTCTCGAGTAGAACTAACTGACATTTTAGGTAACGCAAGTAATACCAAGCGAGCGAAATGAGCGAAACGTGTCTTTTAAAATTAGCTTTCGTCTTGTCAGTTTTTTTTCCTCTACAGCGAAACTTAGTTTTACGACTTTATCTATACTTAGGTAAATACTTGTATTTTTTGTCGTCGGAGATTTCCAAATATGGTGCAAAAAGGGGCTATATTTAGAGACTACTATATACACACTGGATATCTCCAGAGCAAAATATAGCTCCTCAAAATGCAGTAAATTGCTAAATTTTAAAAGTTTGTGCTCACAAGGTCTACTCAACTGTTCGCAGAACTAGTATTTAGATAATCTAAAATGTGCCATCCGTCTTTAAGGTAAATACCGCGCACAAGTCAAATATTACCAGTCAAGTCACCTATTTGACTTGTGAGACATCTTTAGAGAAGTGGTCCACCTTGTTGAGAAATATTTTGTCAGGACGACAAAAATAAAATAAAATTCAAATATCGCGTTAGTTATTTAAAAGTTTCTATTATAATAAATAAATAAATAAATATTATACTCCTTTCTGCATTTTGATCATTATAAAAGTTAAAAAATCAAAAAACAAAAATAATGTTCGCAAACTGCACAACAATTTATCAGCGTTTTATTTGCTGTGTGAAAAATCAAACGACCTAGCAGAATGTTTATTTGAAGCATTTCAAAAACATTTCTTCGAACCTATAATTAGATTACTATTCAAATCAGCAGGAAGCTTAAATGGTGGCTGTGTGTTATTTATTTCCCACACAGTAGATAAGTACTAACACCATCTTAAACTCACAATGCATAAAGTTTAATGACCAGAGACGGTCCAATTTCGGGGTTTTACGCCTTGACTTCACATCATGGCGTCAGAAACAACAGTAGATTGAAACGTACTTACATAAATAATGTGGTAGATACACAGATACAGTTTCACAGTATAACTAGTAAGTAGATATTGCAGGAAATATTGTTCAAAAAGGATAATATCGCATGCGAATCAGAAGACCCTTTATTGAAAGTGCGGTGCGGTGGACCCGGGGTAGTAGGGTAGTTAAGTAAGACGAACGCTCGTGACGTGTCGTCAAAGATATTCATACTTTGGCCAATTATCATGCGACAGCCTTCTAATGTTCCCACTGCTGGGACACTGGCCTACTCTCGAGCGAGAGTGATTGGATCTTAATCCACCACGCGGACCCAATGCGGATTGGTGGATGGCACATGTCTGTCATTTTTAATTCTTGGACATGCCGGTTTCCTCACGATGTTTTCTTTCACCGTATGAGAGCACCGGCAATTATCAACATGAAATTAAATTAAACGAGTTTGGATGAAACTTAGTATAATTAAGTTATCTTTTTTTTAGTTGACGGAGAGATTTGACTTAGATTAACACAACATAGGCTACAAACTAAGTGAACTGGACTGGAAGCCTTTTGCGGCAGCTAGTTTTTTTTTTATTTTTTATGCAGGACAATCCACACAGCATCATCTAGCCCCAAAGTAAGCTGCTGTTAAACAGAGCTGTATTATGGGTACTAGATGACTGATATACAGTGGTGGCCATATAATTAAGAACGCTGATATAAAGGGAAGATTTTTTCCAACTAAGATGCAAAACTAATTGTATGCATTTGTTTTTATTTCTCTCGGTATCGTAAAACATTTCCATATTACCACTGTATTCATTGATACACATGATTGGCTAAAAATCAATAGGCAAACTTTTTACACTACTTTTAAACAAAGTATTCCTTATTACTGGCTGGTCACGTAATTAAGAACGCTAAGTAGTTTATACCTTTATTTAAATTTAAATAGAGAACACTCAGTCGATTTCTTACTGTTTGTATAATTTTGGCGCAATTACGTGCTGTAAAAGATTAAAGGTGATTGCTTCTTTAGAAAAAACAATGGGAAAAAATAAAAGTTGTGATAAATCTACAAGGGAAGTAATAATAAAACTTCGCCGGAAGAATTGGTCTTATAAAAAGATAGCCGACCATCTGCAATGTTCAAAAACGATGGTTTTCCACGCTGTAAAGCATTTTGCTACGTATCAAACTACTTCGAATGTTCCACGTGTACCTAAACAGAGAAAAACAACTCCTCGAGATGACCGAAACATCGTTCGTATGGCAAAACAAAATCCTTTTAAAGGGTCCAATGAGCTTAGAAAAGAATATTTTGGTGAAAACAACTTTTCAGCAATCTCAGCACGCACTATTCGAAGACGTTTGGTAGAAGAAAAATTGCACGGTAGGATAGCAAGAAAGGTACCCATGTTAAAACTTTGCCACAGGCAAGCCCGGCTTGCATTTGCGAGAAAGTATGAAAACTGGACTGTGCAACAGTGGAAAAATGTACTTTTTTCTGACGAGTCGAAAATAAACAGAGTATGTTCTGATGGAAAACGATATGTACGAAATCCCCCGAATACAGCATTCGACCCAAAGTACACGAAAGTTACATTAAAGCACGGTGGTGGAAATGTGAAAATTTGGGGTTGCTTTTCTGGACATGGTGTAGGACCTGTAAAGTTGATAGAAGGTAACATGGATCAGTTCCAATACAAAAATATACTGGAAGAAACAATGTTACCATACGCTGAAGACGTTCTACCGGTCATTTGGACATTCCAGCTTGACAATGATCCAAAGCACACTGCACGCACCGTAAAGGAATTTCTTACAGCGCAATTAGTTTCTGTCTTAGACTGGCCTGCTAACAGTCCAGATCTAAACCCAATAGAGAATCTGTGGTTTGAAGTAAAGAAAAAGGTTTCAAATACAAAGTGTGGAAATTTAAGAGAGCTGTATGACGTTTTTTTAGAAGAATGGAACTCTATTTCTCTTGCGAAATGTCAAAAATTAATAGAGTCAATGCCTCGCCGGTGTAAAGCTGTAATTAAAAGCCGTGGATATGCTATTAACTATTAATTTTAGTTAAATATTTCTTTTTATGTTTCCTGTGCCACATAATATTGTGATTTTTTAAATCTAAGTGTCATACAAAACAATTCCCGAGCAGTTAAATAAATCGTTCTTAATTATTTGTCCAGTTTCAGTACTATTTGAATGTGTTACTTTGATAAAATCAATAAAATGTGCAAAAAATAGTTAGCGATTTCATACTTTATTCTTAAGTCAGGTTGCTCTATTAATGTGACTATTATATAACATAAATAGTTGCTTCTCAAAAGGTACACATCTCTGTGTATGATACGATTTAAATAAAAAACTTCTAGAACTTCAAATCGTTCTTAATTATATGACCACAACTGTATATTTAATACAATACAATACATAGATAGATATTTTTTATTATATATAGAAAATACCCAGAACACCCAGAGGCGGGAATCGAACCCGCAACCTCTGCAAAGTTATATAATACGAAAATTTTACTGACTTTTACTAAACTTATATGGTTATTTTACGTAACCGACTTGCAAAAACTTAAATTTAGACAACAGGTGCATAAAGTATAAGTTAACGATGTTCCGGATGCAATACAGACAGAAATTTGGTGAGATGGCTAAAAAAGACATCGCTTAGGTCTTTTTACATGTGTCAGTAAAACTTAGAAAGATGACCTTATAGGTATCTAAAAAAATCTGATTAATTTTCTTGTATTTGAAGCTCTATGTTATCCTATCAGGGTGTGGTATTAATTTACTAGCTGATAGAATAACCCTTATAGTATCTGTAATTTTATAGTATACTTAGGTACAATTTATTAAGCCTTGAGTCTAAGTTCTACTTCAACTAAACTGTAAAAACCGAGAAGGTACAGTCAACAATAAAAATAGGCAACTGAGTGAGACTGACATATTAAAGTTTCTAAATTGTTATATTAGTAACCTTACAATAATAGAACCATATAATACCTTACTACTTACTTATTAAATTTTAAAAGATGACGATAATTGAAAATTCAAACTTAATAATACATTGTGGTTAAAAAAATACTTTCTTTCTGGTTGTGCAAAGTTACATTCAAGTAGGTAATAGATTCAGCTTGTCATAGACTACAAACGGAAGGAAGGCCATGTCAAAATTATAATTTTGATCACGGAGGTCTTAAACTATTCGTTTATATGTGTGGTTATTTTTGTAACCTTGGCTTACATAGTTTAAACATCCTCGTTTAAACTCTATAATTTAATTTATTTTTATTTTTGAAAGAGTAGTAGAGTTATTTATGATAGAGCTCGTCCGGGGAAGGACTACCACCATACCTATTTCTGCCGCCAAGCAGTGATGCTCTAATGCTCGCATTGCTGTGTTCTGGTTTGAAGGGTATGGTTTCCGGTGAAATTACAGGCACATGAGACTTTTCATCTAACATCTCAGGGTGGTAACACGCAAGTGATATCTATGATGTTGCAAGTGGGCCGTACGCTTGGTTGCCACATTATTGGTATAAAAAATAAAATAAGATGACATTATTCTAAGTTAGTATAGTGTATGACTAAGGTTTGCCTATTACGACTCTGCTGCACGCTGCACGCCTTAGAACTTGTCAATGCGGTCTAAATAAATAACGATGAAAATCATCTAGATTATGTGGTTCTGTTATTTAGACTTTTTTTAGACTCTGCTAGAATAAATGTTTCTAATGTGTACCTCAAAGATTTATTGTATAAAGTCAAAGGTGTACCTATACAACCCATAGAATACCAAATTTATTATGATGTAATAATGGTTCGTTAGGTATAAATAGCTGTGAAGCCGTTTTATATTGCTTTCTTTAAAAAAAAAAAACAGAAATAGGAATTAGGATACAGAGGAACAGAGGATAGTAAGTTTACTCATTGTGTTGAATACTAGGTACTAGATTTTTACCCTAAACTTTATCAAAGCAATGACAAACAATACTATTGCAATATTGCAATATATTGCAAACATGCGAGGTATTTACTTACTTACCTATGTTTATTCATTTTTTAATTATACATTGTGCTTACCTTTAGGTTATTGTGACTTTGTTATTTGTTGTTGATACTTGAAAATAACGTATGGCGTGAGTCATGCCTTTATTAATTGTAAAGTTTCGTAAAGTTTCAAACAAATAAGCGTTTTGACGCCTAGCGCCATCTAACGGCAGATAGCCGAAGACCTTACCTTAATTTCAAGAATCAATGCTTATTTTTGTAACCAGTATATACCAAATAATTATATTACAAAAACATGTTCTATTAATGTTATTTACATAATTACAAACTGAACACAACATAATTTTAATGTTATATATTCCGACAAAAGGTTAATGATCTTTTGTCAGAGGTTATGATGTCATCCACAACACAACAATTCATGACAGATGATTTTACCTACGTAAGTATCATCTAGCTAGGTATAGTTCAATTTATTTAATTGATAAGTACGACAACGAGATAGGTAGGTAGGTACAGGTAAGTACCTATTACAGGTAGGTACTTTAAAATATTATAGGTAGGTAGGTATTAAGTAGAAGCACTACCTAATAGGTAAGTAGTTAGGTACTACTTAAACTTAACCTTAGTGTAAAAGGTAAGTAGGTACCTACTTACCCATATCTATATGTGTACCTATCTTATTATGCGCAATTATAGAAAACAGCTGAACTTTAAAAACCTACCTACGGGTTTTTTTTTAGAATTATATTATGACTTGACTTCTCAGTCTCTAGAAAAAAGCTTCACTTCTCTACCACACTTCTACTTCAAAACAACTATAAGGTGCGAAACGAACCGAGCGCGTTTGTTAGCTAGCCAAGCTAACACAGTGCTGCTGCCAGCATGGTCTATGTTTATGTCACAACGAACTCGTAGAGCCAGTCAAGAACGTTCGTTAACCGCGCACGTCATCGCGTGTACTAGTGCCCCCATCTAGCGGTCAAGTTCGGCATGACTTACTCTACTTAGTTCAGCCGCGCGGCCATAGATGGCGCTAGTAGTACAGTAAAACAAACAGCTAAAGTAATTACATTAAGTATGCGAAAAGAAAACGAAGGGTTTCACTCAAAGACATTGAGAATGATCTATATAGGTTGATGCTTTTTAATAGTTTGTTGATATGCTCGAAGGTTCACCTAGATTTTTTTAATTTGGTAGGTATAGAATTTCTATATGTAACATATAACTTCTATGTTACGGTACCTTTGATGATTCAATTAAATACATTTTCGCCTTTACTTACCCTACCTTACCCGATTTTTCATCAAATTCAACAATGAATTTATCGTTATCGTTATCGTTGCTGAAATGCCGACTCATTGAACCATCTAAAAGAAAGACCCAAAGCATCGCTTTCGCTTTTTTAATTAAAAAGTTAAATAATTCTATAATTTATGTTGTGCAATAAGCTTTACAACACTTCGAAGTTACTACGTAATAATCAACGTTACCAGTAACATAGAAGTCACATAAAAGTATCGGCGAAGCGTAATTTATGAAGATAAAAAAATTAATAACTTGTAAATGCGAGCCGAATTTAAGCATTAATACATTGCCATGCCTTTATTAGCCAGTTATGTATAGTTCTGTTTAGCATGCGTGTAATAAAAACTGTTATTTACCATTGAAATCGCTAAAATAAAAATAAAAAATCCACTGACCAAACACACTCGCACACCTTTGACAAACTCTACAGGCTACAAAATTACTGTTTCTTTATTTTTTATTCCATTTCCCGAATCCTTAATAATGCCCGTGCCTATATATAATACTACTATGAACTATATTGAATATTTAGATGCCCAATGGTATCAAACAAAATAGTAACGTATAAGCGAATAATAAGGGACAGCATTTTGAATTGTAATAAATCATTTAAAAACGCATAACTGAAGACATGAATCCCTGAATGTAATTACTTTATTTATATACATTCCAGATAAGTTATAATAAGACAGGGTTTATATGGTGTCAAATGTTTGACGGACCCAAGGGGACAGCGTGTTTTTGGCCAAATTTCGGGGTCTGGTCGTATTTAAATCATTATCTTTAATTAAATGTACGACTTACATGCATTTTAAAAATGCATTCTAAAAATGCATTGTAAGTTAGCAAAAAAATTAAAAACTGCGGGTGAGACTCCGCGGGTCAGCTCGTTAATAAATAAACAACAGTAACTAGTCCATAGCTAGAGCACAGAACAGATATTAGTACTAGAGTATGATATCTAATTACATTTTAGATTCGCAGACGTCAGCTCGCTAACGTAAAACAACAAAGTGTAACGACACTGGACTGGTACAAATTAGCGGCCATTTGGGAGTGATCTCATCCTCCAAAACCATTACTCATTGGCTGTCAGTTATTAAGCGGCGTTCACATTAGTTTAATGTAATTTTTTTTTCTACATTTTAATACTATGGTGGGTCATTATTACTGATAATATAAGTACAGTACATACTGTTGGTACAACTTCGAATAACTGACAAATAACAAATAGTTCGGACCCTATATTTTATTAGGATTGCAGTAGTTACTTATTTAGTATTTAGTACTAAAAATATGTCATACAGTACTATTAAGTATATTTATTCTGTGCCATAAGTCCACAAAACCGAGCTAAAAAAACTACTTTTACATAAGCTAGATTCGACCAACTTCTGGAGAATAACTATTCCCCGGATTATGAATTGTGCAATACAAGTACCTTAACTGTCAGTTTACTCGCGGATAACTACGATTTATTCGGAGAATAGTGCCTATTCTAGTTTAATATAATCCAACCTTATTAGAATAAATTTAATCTGTAAAATCCTGTTAAATTTAATCTCAACCTGTCAATCAGCCGACAGCGCCACAGAGTTCATTTAAATTTATAAATATTTCTGAATTAACGTAGCTTAACATCAAATAATTAAAATTTTGAACAGACATATTCATACAAGAAACTGTAATTTTAGCGGCTAGCTAAGAATGGGTCACTGAAATGTCTTTCCTTATTGTCTGTCATTCTTATGTGAGATCGTTTTCCGAATAAATTGAAACACTCCCGTTTAGCATCTAATTACACTTTTAATTATAATACATGCATTTTATGATTAACATAGAGCTATGCAAGAACTCATGCGCACTTTCATTTTACCCCCGAGAGTATATATCCACTACGTTCCTTCCCCACCATCATAGACGCTACCACAGACCACAGACGCCACCGTTTGACAGCTCCACGCAAGACATTGACAAGATGCAAAGCCATTCATACCCTAAGACACCCATCAACGCTCGCTGCAGTCGGCCATCCACATCAAGAACAAGTCCCATTGTTCCCACATTCCCTATCTGCCAAAACAACCACACCACGCGACACAGACAACCAGACAAGCAGACCGTGTTGCATGAGCGCGGTATCGGCAGCAGCGCACAGGCGCTCAGCACGCGTCACACGACCGCGGCACCGCGCAGCCACGGCACAGCACGCGACACAGGCGCGCAGAATGCGTCGTCAGCGCGCAGTCATGGCGCCCAACGAGACACAGGCGCCCGGACCGCGTCGTCAGCGCGCAGTCACGGCACCAACCGCGACTCAGGCGCACGGACCGCGTCATCAGCGCGCAGTCACGGCGCTCCACGCGACACAGGCGCGCAGAACGCATGTTTCATTCGACAGTCTTCATCACGCCGGGCGGCAAGCTCGTATGCCATCATGCACCAGTGTTTCATTTAGTAGCTTTAATCACATTAGACGGCAAGTTCGTATGCCTTCATGATCTATTTCACTTAGCAGGTCTCATCATGCTGGGCGGCAAGTTCGTATGCCATCATGCCCTAGTGTTTAATTTAGCAGCTATCATCATAGTAGGCGGCAAGTTCGTATGCCTTCATGATCTAGTGTTTCAGTATTATAGTCCGCAACGGTGTGAAAGTTACTTCCTTCACAGTCACACCGCTGTTGACTGCGCTGTTGCTCAGTTCATAGCGCAACAACCCTTAACTCTCTATAGCCGCAACGGTGTGAAAGTTACTTCCTTCACAATCGCACCGCCGTTGACTGCGCTGTTGCTCAGTTCATAGTGCAACAACCCTTAACTCTCTATAGCCGCAACGGTGTGAAAGTTACTTCCTTCACAATCGCACCGCCGTTGACTGCGCTGTTGCTCAGTTCGTAGCGCAACAACCCTTAACTCTCTATAGCCGCAACGGTGTGAAAGTTACTTCCTTCACAGTCGCACCGCAGTTGACTGCGTTGTTGCCCAGTTCCTTAGTGCAACAACCTCTATTCTATAGCCGAAAACGTTGTGAAAGTTACTTCCTTCACAGTCACACCGCCTTGGGCTGCGATGTTGCCCAGTTCCTTAGTGCAACATCCTCTATTCTATAGCCGAAACGGTATGAAAGTTACTTCCTTCACAGTCGCACCGCCTTGGGCTGCGATGTTGCCCAGTTCCTTAGTGCAACATCCTCTATTCTATAGCTGAAAAACGGTGTGAAAGTTACTTCCTTCACAGTCGCACCGCCTTTAGCTGCGATGTTGCCCAGTTCCTTAGTGCAACATCCTCCATTCTATAGCTGAAAAACGGTGTGAAAGTTACTTCCTTCACAGTCGCACCGCCTTTAGCTGCGATGTTGCCCAGTTCCTTAGTGCAACATCCTCTATTCTATAGCTGAAAAACGGTGTGAAAGTTACTTCCTTCAGTCGCACCGCCTTTAGCTGCGATGTTGCCCAGTTCCTTAGTGCAACATTCTCTAATCTTTGGCTAAAACGGTGTAAGTTATAGTAAATCGATATATCAAATCTATTATAATAATCATTATTATAATTTAGTAGTCATAATCAATGATCATCCATGTCCATCAACAATTCATCCATTATTATCATAACCAATTATCGTTATTATTATTATTATCATTATCATTATCATAATCATTGTCATTTATCATCATCATAAACTGTTATTTTTATCATTTTTTTTTTTCCATTGCCATTATCATTGTCTGTCAGTTATTTCATCATTGTCTGTCTTTGTTACATTATCATTTATCACTATCATTGTCATTATTACTCTTTATCATCGTTATTATTATTGTCAAATTAATGTATCAGTTATCGTTTATTGGAAATCAGTTATCGTTTATTGGAAATCAGTTTATCGTTTATCAAGTCTTAAATTTCAGGTATAAGTTACTCCTTCAGTTAAATTTTTTGTTTAAGTTTCAGTTCAAGTTAAACATTCAAGTCAAATTCAAATTAAATTCTATTCAAGTTTAAGTTTAAATTCAAGTGAAAGTTCTTGTTCGTGTTTAAGGTCAAATTCAAGTTCCAGTTCAAGTTCAATTCAAAGTCAAGTTCAAGTCAAGTTACAGTTCCAAGTCCCAAGTTCAAGCTTCGGTTTAAGTTCAAGTTAAGATTCAGTTTCATTTAAGGTTGCAGTAAAAATTCAAATAAAGTTCAAGTTCCAGTTCGAGTTCCAGATCAAGTTCGAGTTCGAGTTCCAGTTCAAGTTCCACTTCAAGTCAGATTCAAGTTCAACAAAACTACGGTTTAAATTCAAGTCCCGTTTTAATTCGAAGTTCCAGTTTAAATTCAAGTCAAGTTCAAGTTCAAGTCAGATTCAAGTCAAGTTCAAGTTCAAGTGCCACTTCAAGTCAGATTCAAGTTCAAGTTTCACTTCAAGTCAGATTCAAGTTTAAGTTAAAGCTCCGGTTTAAATTCAAGTCAAGTCCCGTTTCAATTTGTAATTTTGAAATTTAAGTCAAGTTCAAGTTCAAGTTCAAGTTCAAGTTAAAGTTCAAAGTTCAAAGTTCCAAGTTCCAAGTTCCAAGTTCCAAGTTCCAAGATCCAAGATCCAAATTCCAAGTTCCAAGTTCCAAGTTCCAAATTCCAAGATCCAAGATCCAAATTCCAAGATCCAAGTTCCAAGTTCCAAGTTCCAAGTTCCAAGATGCAAATTCCAAGATCCAAGTTCCAAGTTCCAAGTTCCAAGTTCCAAGTTCCAAGTTCCAAGATCCAAGATCCAAATTCCAAGATCCAAGTTCCAAGTTCCAAGTTCCAAGTTCCAAGATGCAAATTCCAAGTTCCAAGTTCCAAATTCCAAGTTCCAAGTTCCAAGTTCCAAGATCCAAGATCCAAGATCCAAATTCCAAGTTCCAAGTTCCAAGTTCCAAATTCCAAGTTCCAAGTTCCAAGTTCCAAGTTCCAAGATCCAAGATCCAAATTCCAAGATCCAAGTTCCAAGTTCCAAGTTCCAAGATCCAAGATCCAAATTCCAAGATCCAAGTTCCAAGATCCAAGATCCAAATTCCAAGATCCAAGTTCCAAGTTCCAAGATCCAAGATCCAAATTCCAAGATCCAAGTTCCAAGTTCCAAGTTCCAAGATGCAAATTCCAAGTTCCAAGTTCCAAATTCCAAGTTCCAAGTTCCAAGTTCCAAGATCCAAGATCCAAGATCCAAGATCCAAATTCCAAGTTCCAAGTTCCAAGTTCCAAGATCCAAATTCCAAGATCCAAGTTCCAAGTTCCAAGTTCCAAGTTCCAAGATCCAAATTCCAAGATCCAAGTTCCAAGTTCCAAGTTCCAAGATCCAAGATCCAAATTCCAAGATCCAAGTTCCAAGTTCCAAGTTCCAAATTCCAAGATCCAAATTCCAAGATCCAAGTTCCAAGTTCCAAATTCCAAGTTCCAAGTTTCATGTTTATAGTTTCACGTTTCAAGTTCTAATTTCCAAGTTCCAAGTTTCAAGTTTTATGTTTCAAGTTTCCTGTTTCATGTTTCAAGTTTCAAGTTTCATATTCCAATTTCCAAGTTTCAAATTTCAAGTTTCAAGTTTCATGTTTCAAGTTTCACGTTCCAATTTCCAAGTTTCAAGTTTCAAATTTCATGTTTCAAGTTTCAAATTTCAAGTTTCCAGTTTCATGTATCAAGTTTCAAATTTCATGTTTCAAGTTTCATGTTCCAAGTTTCAAGTTTCATATTTCAAGTTTCTAGTTTCATGTTTCAAGTTTCACGTTCCAATTTCCAAGTTTCAAGTTTCAAATTTCATGTTTCAAGTTTCACGTTTCAAGTTTCACGTTCCAATTTCCAAGTTTCAAGTTTCAAATTTCATGTTTTAAGTTTCAAATTTCCAGTTTCATGTTTCAAGTTTCATGTTTCAAGTTTCAAGTTTCAAGTTTTATGTTCCAAGTTTCTAGTTACAAGTTTCATGTTTCAAGTTTCATATTTCAAGTTAAAAGTTTCATGTTTCAAGTTTCACGTTCCAATTTCCATGTTTCAAGTTTCACGTTTCAAGTTCCAATTTCCAAGTTCCAAGTTTCAAGTTTCATGTATCAAGTTTCAAATTTCATGTTTCAAGTTTCACGTTTCAAGTTTCAAGTTTCATGTTCCAAGTTTCAAGTTTCAAGTTTCATATTTCAAGTTTCAAGTTTCATGTTTCAAGTTTCAAGTTTCATGTTCCAAGTTTCATGTTCCAAGTTTCAAGTTTCATGTTTCAAGTTTCAAATTTCATGTTTCAAGTTTTATGTTCCAAGTTTCTAGTTTCAAGTTTTGTTTCAAGTTTCAAATTTCATGTTTCAAGTTTCAAATTTCAAGTTTCCGAGTGTTCCAATATTCGAGTATCGGAGTTGGGAACTCGTATTCAAGTTTAAGCCAAGTACAGCCCAACTAATTTTCAAAAAGCTCTTGTTTGAACGGCTTCCCTCGCGCTTTTTTTTTTTTTTTTTTTTTTTTTTGTACACCCTGTATATTCTCTCACCGTTAAAACCTTCCCTGGACTTCCACAACATTTCAAGACCAAAATTAGCCAAATCGGTCCTGCCGTTCTTGAGTTTTAGCAAGCCTTACGCACAGCGATTCATTTTTATATTATAAAAAGAAGATAAGTATATGTACATAACATAACCATTTCATTCAATCTATTTTCTGTCCATCCAAAGGCTGCTTGGAAGAAATCCCTCCCAGCGATAAAGCCGCCCATTGTACCTTGCTTTATTAAATTGTGTATCTGTGTAATTTTAAATATTTCCTTGTGTGTGTACAATAAAGAGTTTTCTATTCCATTATTTTCTATTCTACCTGTATCTGTTGATGTTTACTTAGTTGTTCTCCATAGTTAAACAAAGTTTAGCAATATTCAGAATGGTCATTAGATGGATATGTCAGAAGAATTTTTATCATTTTTTTCAATAATTTGGGGAATAACCCATTTCTTTCATGACAGAGTTAAATTAATAATAATCAATTTCTATTTAATGTATAAAACTGCAATATAGGAGCTGTCAATACACCCTGTATTGACTTGCTTCTAATTTCATTATAATTTTAGCTCAACCAACCTCATCTTGATATAACCGAACCAAATTAAAGATGTCATAATATTATCTTCGCTTTGTGTCTCAAAAAAAATTTGTACTAGTCAGGTATTTCCTTTTATAATTTGTTAGACACACAGTTAACACATTATTTTTGGGTCACCTTTGGTTATTATTATATCTTTAATATCTATATCTATGTCTATGATCAGTGTCTGCAGATTCAACGAAAATTATGGTTTATTATATTTTTGTAATCTTTATATTATTGTAGTAAACCCACAGTTTTAAATAATATAAAATCTAAACATCATGACATAACCATTCATTAAAATGATCTGTACTGTACCTAATAATAAGTTCCAGTTCAAACCAAGCCACTTGTAGGTATAGATAAATGAACCAATGGTCAATAAGAAATATTTTTGGTTATCCAACTTTGTATTTAGAACTGCTTGAATACTACAAATCTTAATTATTTATTATTACAAGTATTGTAGTGCTCTATCTTACTCATATCTCTCATTCATTCATCTAGTCATTTATATGGAAATCATATTATTGGAGCATTTAATTATTATAGTCAACTAGCATAGTCTTTCAGTGCGGTGTTTCTCATTTTCTCAAACTTCATTTTCAGATTAGAACAACTAGGTGGTATTCTAGTTACCATACAGTGTAATAATATTAAATAAAGAAGAAATAGGAAGTTAATTCTTCTATTAACGACATGTGACATCCAACTGTATCTAGTTTCCGCTTTCATTAAAAAGTTATTCTCTTAATTACCAATGGGAATCAATTCTGCTGAAACTTCACCGCAGCTATAATTTAGCTTGTAGTGTAACACAAGAGAAAAAAATATTTTACTACCATAATATGTTTGTAATCTTTGGTAGTAGATGACTTCCAGTACAGTATGGTCAGTGTACCTACTCTTTTATAAATGTATTCAAATAACTTACCAATACGGTCGGCATCAACATGTAAGTATGTAAGTACGTACTTAGTCTCCATTTCGGTGGTATCCGTAGATGAAAAATTATTATTCATAGGCTAAAACGGCACGACCTCATGCTCTCATTATACTCATTTTTCCATTTCTTGTTATTTTATAACTTACAGCACGTATCTTTTCACAAAAACTCCGTTGACTGTTAGGGCGTCACTTTTCGATTTTATCACTTTTGTGAACGTTTGAGTTTTTATCCCATTTTCTGAGATGTGAGATCGTTTTCCGAATAAATTGAAACACTCCCGTTTAGCATCTAATTACACTTTTAATTATAATACATGCATTTTATGATTAACATAGAGCTATGCAAGAACTCATGCGCACTTTCATTTTACCCCCGAGAGTATATATCCACTACGTTCCTTCCCCACCATCATAGACGCTACCACAGACCACAGACGCCACCGTTTGACAGCTCCACGCAAGACATTGACAAGATGCAAAGCCATTCATACCCTAAGACACCCATCAACGCTCGCTGCACTTATGTCAATAAAAATGATAATGACAGATTTGAAAGATAAACTATCTGACAGAAGTTTATACAGCGGCCATAAAAATGTTACTGCTTTATTCATAAAAAAAAAAGTATTCATATGAATAAGGCCCTTAGTCTGAAGCATATTCTGATTGCAGTTTGGCGTGACGATTGAAATGAACTGAAATTGCACACCGGACACAGATTTAACAATAATTGCCAAAGATAAAGTCAGCAAAGGCACAGCTAAGGTCAGTCCACAATGAAGGGCGCGTCCTGCATGCCACAGATACAAAATGACTAAGCTATTGTTAATGCTGCGCCCTCTAGCGCGTCGGAGCGGCACTAGCAGACAATACATGAATGAAGTTAATTATGGAATAGTGTGTCTCTACGTGAGCAATAAACACTCCTTTAACGCTAAAGTTTACTAACTTTTGCTTTTAACATGCTTTTGCTAAGCTATTAGATAAACGATGTTTTTTTTAACACTATAGTGGCGTGGCAACAAGCGTTCGGCCTACTAGATGGTAAGCGGTTACCGTAGCTGTGACCGTAGCCTATGTAAGCTTGCAACATCAGAGATCACTTGCGCGTTACCACCGCGCACCGTGAGACTACACTGAAGTCTCGAACTCTAGTCCTGTACTTGTACTTATGGAACCACATTTCCTTCTAACCTTATTTCTTTATTTTTTTTAGTTTTGTAGCTTCTCTGTTGCATATTTTTAGTAATAACTTAGTAAAAACGGGTTATTACCGTTCACCCCCACCACGTCTAGTCTCCACTGGGGACCAGCGGGAAGTTTTTTCTCTTTCGTCCCTATGTAAAAACATAGAAAAATGCCTAACAAGAAGACAGATGTCTAGTTTAAATGAGAAGGCGTATCGCGGGTAACCGCGGCACTTTCTAGCGATTTCTCTGAGTTGTGGTCGCGCCTTTAGCAATGATAGCAATTTCCATACTTCAATTATTGTTGTTGCACTCGCACTAAATAGTTAGTTTACGCTGTACTGTTTGTAATGAAATAGCATGGTACAGTTTGGCATCGGGCTATCCCCTTTAGACTGAGCTTGACGCTTGACGATTGGGGATTTTGATACTAACCCTATTTTATTATCCAGTAAACTGTTGCGCGGGCGGCGCTTCATCCGGTAAAACTTCCCACTGGTCTTTAGGAACAAACGAGAAAAAACTTCAAGTATGATTTACATTGAGCCAGCAGCAAAGTCAGTGCTGACTCCAAATTCGAGCAAAGTCAGTACTGTACTGACCCGCTTTTGACCTAATGTAAACGCTGTCGGTGCTGTGAACAGAGAAAGTCAGTTCTCAAAGTCAGCACTGACTTCGTTTGGAGTCAGTCACCGACCCCAATGTAAATCCTACTTCATGCTTGTCCCCTGGGGACAGGATGTGATACGTTTTTATAACTAAACTATATTCAAAATTTTATACTTACTTCAGTTTCGATAAGATATGTGTGATGTGTGATATTTCTTACCTGCAACAAAATAAAACAATTAGTTTCCTCTCTATCTACATAAGATATATCAAAAAAAATTGCTGCAAATAAGTAAAGTATCCTACATCAAAAAGGTTATTAAAAGAAAGTTATACAACATAAGATGAGTTAAAACAGCATAGGTAGAGAAATCGGATGGTAAGACGTTACCGTAGCCTACGACCAACAAAATAAAAAATATAGAAAAGCAGCAGGCGTCAAGGTGTTACGTTAATCTAACTAAGGGCTCAATATTTTTTTTTTATTTTCTCTCTCAATGTTTGTTATCTCTACCTAAATAAATAAATATTTTTCTATTCTATTCAATAAAAATGACTCTTCAAAGCAGTATTCTGTACGTGCACTAATTTTTGTATACAAAAAATTCTGCAAATTTTCAATTAAGTAATCAAGTTTTCCTCACCCCGTAACTCAAGCTTTTTGCATATAATTTAATAGGGTACTATTACCATACACAGACACAGAGAAACTTTCGTTTACCGTTCCGTTTTAAGACCTAATAATAAAAATAATTTCTTTAATAAAAAAATAAACTTTTGTAAAATAACTTTGGATTTACCGCAATCTATTTATACTTCGAGTTAGGTAAGTTAAGTACAATACCTTTTCACATGCATAATAACTTTTGTATAATAGCAAGGTGGCAAATCAATGCCTGCATTCCAATTTTAATAAAATTATTGTAATTGAACCAGTATTTGTAACTTTTCTCATATATTTTCATGTTGGCTGTACACACAGACAAACCTAAAACCCGTTCTAATACATATAGGTAAGTCTCGTCGCATTGTTGCCTCGTCGGTTCTGTAGCTAGTCTTGCACAATAGCCTTGCATCGCATCCCAAAGGACCTCATCCTCCAGAATCGATTCTATACGTACCTTTGATGACTTTTCACGTGCAAACAGTGTCCAGAGTAGTAGCATTCTTTGTTATAGAGCTTGTCCGGGGGAGGACTACCATATAATTTAATACCTATTTCTGCCGTTTAGCAGTAATGTAAGCCCTAGATTTTTATATCTTTTGGAACCCTGTTAACTTAAGGTAAGAGGAGGGCGTTGATACATTATTTGCGACACAGTGTTTCACTCCTGCGGATACCATCGCTTCCATTATGTTTTATCATCAATGTTATTGTTCCGAATAAAGATATTTGTATTTGTAATTGTATTTAATGTTTGCATTGCTGTGTTCCGGTCTGAAGGGTATGGTTTCCGGTGATTCTCTAGTATATTGGAAGCGCTCATAGACTGCGGTAACCGCTTACTATCTTGCGGGCCGTACGCTTGGGTTGCCACTTTAGTTGCATAAAAAAAAGACCCAGTGTCTACTTTAAACCCAGTAAATCCATCGATGGATTTGCTTCCACATTCATTTCACTGTGTAGTCTATTACTGTTTAATTAATACCTACTACTAGCTGTTGATTGGTGCTGAAAAAAAAGTTGCATTGTAGGTTTTTGACACTTTCTCCTTGAAAGTCTGTTTTCAAGTGGACGTCTTTTGTCTTTTTTTTTTTTTTTTTCCTACTTTTATTTGATAGCTTGATGATGAAGCTTTCACAGCGCTTGCAGTTCCTAATGAAACTTATAGACGGCATCCGTGTTAATGTGAAAAGGTATTAAGTACTTAGATGTAAATGACTCCTGGGAGACTATTGTGTCGGGGACAATAGGTATTGTAACTTTCAGGGATTTACTTTTATTTATTCTTAGGGAGTATATTTTCTACTTTGAACTGTCTTTGTGGTCCAACAACTGTTTTAGGGCGATCCTATGACCCAGCGCTATCCATCTCGCGCTAAGACGACCACAGTGGCGTGATGGGCGAAAGGTTGAGTATCAAGTGGTTGTAGGTTGTATTCGCGCTGCGGGACAAATCTTTACATGATCTGCATATTCTGTGCTGTTGTACCATAGTACTCGTAGTTTCTGACACTCACATATTCTTATTAGGCATGGAACATGTCATAAGTAGCAGTGAAAAATCATATGAAATAAGTTTTCATACGTCACACCTGCTACTTACCTACACACACTGCTATAAATCACAGCAAATTATTTCACAGATTGTGCGGATTTCATCGGGAATCATCGTGTCATTTCGTGTGCAGTGCACTGCTATATGCTATAAATCACAGATTGTTCGGATTTCATCGGAAGTCATCGTGTTTGTAGTTAAATAGCAGTGATTCACGAGGAGCATCGGTATCGTAGGTCGGTAAAACAGTCCCGAGCGAGAGCGAGACGCTAAATGCCTATTTACGGCGTGCAAAAAGAGCGAAAAATTTAATAAAATAATAAGCCACAGGAACAGTACGTTTTCCGGGATAAAAAGTAGCCTATGTGTTATTCCTTATGCCATCTACGTTCCAAATTGCATCACAATAGGTTAAGTCGTCACGGAGATATATGTGGTAAGAAACATTCACACACACCGAAACAAATAAAATTATAAATGCGACTTCTGTGATTTTATCATCTATAATATTAGTAGGATGCTATAGGGTTTATAAACTCTATAAGATCTTCAAGTGGACATCTATTGGCTTTTTTTCCTTTTTTTTTTACCTACTTTTATTTGATAACTTGATGTTGAGCGATAGCTTTCACAGCGCTTGCAGTTGCCTAATGTTTAGTAAAAATTTTAAGTGGACAATTCCACTTAAAACTGTTTACTATGGTGTAGTGCAGAATCTTTGCAGGCATTACCGCCTTCCGCCTAAACCCTAAAATAATATCCGGGTTCATACGTCATCACGTCATGACCAAACAATATTCAACCAAAGACATTATATGTTTATTTCCTCTGAGCATTCAGTCCATAAACACTTTTCTGTGGCCCTGGGTGAGGAGCATGGACTAATACTTTTTGACATTTGTCTATTCAATGAAACTTTCGTTTTCTTTGAGCATTTGACAATAATAAAATTTGAACCAATTATGTGGGTTAGTCCTACTAATCCACCTTAGGAAATCCCCTCAGGGAGGATTTTGAAACTTTTAGATTAATTTTTCACCTTGTAGCCAAATATCAGAGTAAAGGAGATTTTGAATAGAAGAAATAATCCCATATTTTCCTTAAACTTTTTTGTTAATTTGACATTACTTCGTGATAGAATTCGTTATATCGATGTCGACAAGCAAGCAACTGATTTCTCAGTTTTAAAATCATCACCTACGGTTAAGATCACATTATAATACAATTTAATTAAATAAACTTTATCATACAAATCTCAGTACGATGGTAATCAGATCCTATCATGACGATACGCCCGTCGCGTTTCAGTGCCTGACTTGGAGCAAAATAAAATGGCCACAACACAAATAAAATGGTTGATTTACAAGCAATACAAGCAAGGGCAAATGAGGAGTTTAGTGTAGGTCGTATCTCGATTACCGGCTATGAAACTCGGCTAAATGAGTAATTAAACTAAATGATCTGTCTATAGTTCTGTTTAGATGTGGGATGAGTTTTACATTAGTTAGACAAATATTTAAATTGTATTTAGGTTTTTAGCATCTATCTTCTAATAAACAAAGTGGAGGTTAAATTTATATTTTTATTATTTTAAGGTGATTATTTTATGAAGAATGCAATTAAATTGCCGATTGAATATTCACCTTCATTTTGTGTAAGTACTGTATTTTTCGTACCATTTTCTCAAGCATGCAAAGTCATAAGCTCATCCGTATTCAAGGACGTGCAGCGCGCCTGCACCGCTTCCAGAAAGTCCCGATGACGTAAACACTTGGCCACACTGCTGTACAAATAATACCTTCCTATAACGCGCAACACACACAGCGGGCGGGCGCGGGTCGGGTCAGATCCGCCGCGGGTGTTTTTTGTTTTAATTTGTTTGGACGACAAGGATGACAACAACACACTGAACGCGGGCGCGGGTCAGGTGAAGCGCGGAAGCCACTAAACAAAATACATCCGCGGTAGATCTGCCGCGGGCAAGCGCAACACACACAGAGAGCGGGTGCGGCGCTCTCTGTGTGTGTTGCGCTTTATAAGCGGCGTGGCGTCAGCGCGGCGGCGCGGCGGCAGCGTTGTAACAACCCGCGGGTTAATCACATAACTCTTTAGCGACCAATCTCCATTGATCTCCATCTCAAACTGTCTAATAATTAAGACATTAGAGCTATGGCCAATCTTTCTTTTCAAACAAGTTAAAATGGAGATCAATGAAGATTGGTCGCTAACAGAGTTGAGAAGGCACCGGCAGGTGTGCTGTTCCGTATTTTGATATACCTTCCCAAAAGGTAAAACTTCATGCAGTATGCTTCAGTGTACAACACTTTAAGATCCGTGCCATCTACACCGTTATCAGTCAGCTAAATAAGCCTCTAGGCTGAATGTCTCAGTTTTAAAATCTCTTCCCACCCACCCCGGTGCCGTTCAGAGCTGCCGAGGTGGCTTTAGTAGAAACACCGATTTCTCGCAAAGAGAACCAAAAAGCCTTTTCCAACAATTCCGTTGGTCCACGGACTCGGTTTTACAGCTATTTGACAATATCATTGATCGCTTGGTCATTACCGGTTTAATGAAACGAAGGAAACACTGGTGGAATTTCCGCAAATCTCTACGCGCGTCTTTTAGCCAGATTTTCACCTACCATAGCTTGTAGGCTTTTTAAATTCAATACAGCTAAGTAGGTACTGTTGTATCAAAAGAATCACAATGGTGAGCTGGTAAGTAGACACTAACGCTTTTCAATTCAATTTCCTTTTAGAATTAGTTTTAATTATCTCAAACATACATATTTATAAAATTATCACGAGTAGTCATCTTAGTTTCACCCTAGAGCTGGTGGACTTAGTTCTCAGTAGAGTTGCGAACGTGAATCCGTACTCGCAGAATCCATAACCTGATTATCATGACCGGGTCAACCTGTTGCCCCGGAAATGACACACTGACCCAATAATGCTTGTTACTTGCAGAGCTACTATTCTGTCGTGTACAAAGAGTTGCTGCAAGGTATTAGTTGCTTTATTTAATTACTAGAATATACCCAGCGATATTATATCTTGCTCTGTTTTCTGTATTATTATTAGAAAAAGATGGCATTTTCATAAGAATGGTACGTGAAATGTCGATTTTCTTTTTATTAGTGCCATCTGGTAATTTTTGCGACATTATTGTTTTAACTTTTCGTTTTCATCTTAATTTTTTGTATTAAGGCAAAGATTAATTATTTTGTATACCTAAGTAATTTCATGGTTCAACATTAAGGTTTTTCTGCAGTCAACTACCAAATTTCCAAACGTAATGCAGTAGGTGGTTTTCAAAACACTGGAAAAATGTAGAGTGTAGATCTAGCTCATACTTGTAATTTGGAAATATAAAACACAATAACCTAGATAATCGACAAGGAGATGACAAAGTACCGCTTTTCCATAACCCTCCTAAAATTCTATCATCCCATAAATCCCGCCAACGACCCCTTAAAAACCAATGGAGAGCAAAAAAGATCGGAATTGTCAATATCTTGCCTTATGTCATCGCTATCATACGCATGCCTCCGACCGGGTTACGCTTTGTATATGGGACAGGGTGCCCTAGTTCCGGGGTCACCGTGACCTGCCTCACGACCTACTTGTTCCGTCTGCCGGGTGCCGGGAGCTACCGGGGGCTGGATGGCCGGCTTGGCGGTGCAGGGTCAGGTCAGTTAGCCTGCAGATGTTGCTTTCGATCGACGCATGTTGTTTAACTTTACGATCAACGTCTTGTCTCTGATAGTGCTTACTATTCGGATGTAGGGCTAACGCCTTTATACTGTAACGCTACTATACCATTTTGACGTTTTTCCATGCGATTTTGAAAGAAAACGACTTCTCAAACACTCTCAAATATTTAACTGACGTTTCAGTATTCTTCTTCTTCTTTTCTTTTATGGCCTCTGTGGCTAGTTTGCCACAATTTTGCCAGTGTCAAGTGTATTAGTTTGATTGTCGCTTAGCAACGTAAACAAACGAAATTTGGAAAGAAACGATGACTTTTCTTTCAAAATTCTCTTGGAAAGTCTTTGACTAAATTACCAACCAACATCACCCCTCCATTTCAATTACTTACACTTGTGCTAAGTAAACAAGTTAAATTGGATAAACTGCCACCAAATTTACGCAACAAAACTTAAAATAACACGAGAAAAATAATTAAAATGGGAAGACCCATGTCGTTTTGACAAGATAGCCAAAGTCAATCGTTTCAGTATTCGGGCATCAGTGTTGTAAATACGTAGCACTTCACTTCACTTCTTCGTTTTTGGCATCCGTGGCATATTTGTCACTATTATACCAGCAGTGTCAAGTAATTAATATATTTGTCGCTTAGCAACAAAATTTTTAAAAAGAAATGTCGGTGTTTCCTTCAAAAATTTTCAAGAGTGTCTTCGACATGATCAAATTGAAGACGTGCTAAAGAAAGGCCAGGTCAGGAGTACCCTAAACCGACGAGCGTGTATGAAGAATGTGATGAGAGTAAATGAAGCAAAACAGGTGTGTCAGGATCGTAGCAAGTGGAAATCCGTGGTCTCTGCCTACCCCTACGGGATACAGGCGTGATTTTATGTATGTATGTATGTATGTGTCTTCGACAAAATTACAGACCAACTTGAGTATTAATTATTACATTATTATAACATTTAAATTATTAAGTAAGTAAGGGTCGTCCATCTAAAAAGCTCCAAATGTTGTTACTCGATAACGAACACAAAAATATCTGATTTAAATCGATAGCCTAGCGATAGTTTAGCGAGTTTGCGAGCGTGTAGATTCAATTCATTTCGGGTAGATATTTTTTTTCTGAGTATTGTCACTTAGTGCTTTTTAGATGGGTGTACTGCTTAAAGGTTAAATATCAATAACATCATATAATTTAGCACGACTGCAGCTAACGATATAACTAGCACGCGAGTCGCGACATGGGTACAAAGTGGTCACGACACTGTTCGCGTGAACTCGTGGGTGCAAGGTGCATACCAGACGTTATTTTATAAATATATATAATGTTATATCAACTTGATCACGATTGATAAAAACTTTACATGATAGAAGCTAATGACCTGGCTAATATAAAGTTGGAGCGAACTGATTTGAAATATTGAAAAGCATAAGTAAACTAACCCTGGTTGATGGACGGCAAGCGACCTCTTATGCTCGGTAAAGACTTCAGTTCTCCCGTGATCATGGTGCATGTAACTGCGCCGAAATATGGGGAATTAATAAAACTCACAAATCATGAAAATTATAAGCACAAAATACTTTACGAGCTCATAATGGATGGAGAGGAATGAATGGGTTTTACTGAGAAGTAATGTAAGATTATATTAATGTAATTAATGCTATCGGATTCTCAAAGCCAGTTTAGTTCAGGTACTTAGTAAGACGTAGTAGTACTATAATAAGTATATATACTAAGTTTTATAGTTCAGGCTCTACAGAAAATAGCCAAATGGCTTATCCAGTATTAGACTAGAAGCATCGTATTGAATGTGTTTGCTGGCATTGTCAGCTATTAGGCCTCAGGTAGTCGTGACTATTAAGTTTAAGTACCCTACACTATTACCACCAGTATCCTTAGGTAAGGCAGGTTGGGCTTGGCCGAACTCACATTTGGACTCTTCAAGGCGATCGGCAATTTATTTTATTTCGGTGCTACAGTGATTGGTAAACGGTGGTATTAGGTATATGTTATTATTATTTGTCTTGCTAAACGCACGATTATTACGCCGCCCGTCTCGATTTCCAACAATGATAAATAATAAATAATAAAATGCTTTAATAAAATTTACCAGAAAAACGTAAGTAATCAATTCATTCGAGATATTTGCGACAAAATAAATATTAAAAAAAGCTGGACAATCCACACGGCATCATCTAGCCCTGAGCTAAGCAGAAAAGGGGACCTTCATGATTTTTTTTTTGTGTGCGGAACCTACATATTGCATTTGAACGCTGGCAATATCAGAAGTATCAATCGCGTTGTTGTTACTCGGAGGCGTAGATCAAAAGGTTTTGTCTAATAAATTAAGAAAAGTATTACTGTGTCAAGTCCAGCCTTTCCTTTGTCTATGCCTTGTACGTGCAGTTCTGCCAAGCTACAGGCAATTTAGAAGATTATATTTTCATGTGTTTCTGTATACTGTGTATGTATAGAAAATGTACCCTAAACTATTATGATAATGCGGATCATTATTGTGTGCCATTTTCAATTCTTTAATCACATAACTCTGTTAACCAATCCCCATTGATCTCCATCTCAAACTGTCTGATAGTTTGACCATAGCTCTACTGTTATAATATAAACAAGAGGCGGGAGTTAAAAGCCTAGTCTACCTGGTTTGCGTTTTTTTTATACAACTGAATTGGCAACCAAGCGTACGGCCACAAGATGGTAAGCGGTTACCGCAGCCGTAGGTATCGCTCGCGGGTTGCCAGTTGCCACCTTGAGGCATAGATCGAAAGCCTCGTGTGCCAGTAATTCTACCGAAAACCATACCCTCCGAACCAGAACACAGCAATGCGAGCTTGGCGGCAGAAATAGGTGTGGTGGTAGTCCTTCCCTGGACGAGCTCTATCACAAAGAACTCTACTACTCTCTCTGTTGTAAAAACATCTGTAAATGAGTTGGTTTCGTTTGAATTACTTTAGCTTTATTTTTAAATTATCTGGAGTGTCTGTGAATGGTGTAAGAATCTCTAGAGCCCTTGTGGTTATTGTCTCAGTGACCACTTTTCTTTTTCTACGAAATAAAACGAAAATGCTTCTCCCCCGAGTGAATTAATACCTATCGCTTTTTAGGGATTTGGAATTGAAATGAGTTTGCGCTCGCATTTTCTTGGGAAGTTTCTCAATAAGCAAGTTAAAGTGGTAAAAATACACCAGATTTAAGTTCAGAAAGATTTGTATTTTTATGAAATTATCTTCTTAGTGCTTATAAAATACTTACTACGGTAAGAAAAATGGTAAAGATCGCTTTGTTATTACTTAATGTTTTACTAACGAAATCTTATAAATCTGAAGCCCCGAGTATTTACCCTGTAGGAGGAATTGGAATTGCACCTCATATCGAATTTATCCCGATAGCTGGAGCTTAGACCTTAGCACCTTAGACCTTTAGATATTAGCACGAGATAGATCTAACTAGGTACGTATCTAGACTCACAGTTCGTAGATAAAATTGACTAGTTAAATCAGGTTGTAATTAAGTATATTATTATAACCTGTCATTTACTTGTACTTTACTTTATGTTATCTTCATAGATATAAAAATAAATTGCTGTGCATTAGTCTCGCTAAAACTCGAGAACGGCTGAACCGATTTGGCTAATTTTGGTCTTGAAATGTTTTTAAAGTGCCTTATTACGATTTCTGTGGTTTAAACGGTGAGAAAATATACAGGGTGTAAAAAATTTGCTGAAAAAAATTACGCGAGTGAAACCGCGCCGAGTCTACTAGTAACAAATAAAAAACAGTCTGTATCTTTGTCATCTTATACAGATTTTTTTTACATTTTAGGAATGATTACTGTATTAGAAAATTATAATATTTTCTAACAACCATTAAATATATTATAACGTAAGTCGACGCGTTTTATTATAGGTTTACCTGGTGGTAGGACTCTTCAGCAAGAGTCCGTCTTGGTGGGTACCACCGCAGTGTCAGATATTCTACCTCCAAGCAGTAGTGAGCAAGCATTACTGTGCTTAGGTTTGAAGGGCACTGTAGCAAGTGAAATTACTGGGCGAAAGAGACTTAACAATGTCTCGGGATGATAAGCGCAGTGCAGTGCCACGCCAACACTTAAAAACTTTAAGCTTTGGGTGGCACTTTATCTGTAATAGTCAGGCGTGGTGCTTGGTGGGCGCCTTGATTGTCATGTCACTTGCTGACTTAAAAACAACGAAGAGAAGAAGAAGAAGACATAAAAAATATATATATAAGTAGGTAAAAGGTAAAATATAGGTAGGTACATCAGTATCGTTATTATGCGCTGCGGTTTTTTCTCATCCTGATGAATAGATATAAAATCTTGAAATTGAATCTAAACATCGATGGTGCCTACTATTAATAGCTTTGATAATCAATTAATGCATTTTGATTGAAAACTAAAGACTTGCTAAGATTGATTGACTAGAAAAATCATATTATTAGAACATCATTTAATATTATTAGAACATCGCTAAAAACCCTTGTTAACTACCAATCCTATTCAATCCTATCCATCCAAAGGTTGTCTGGTAGAGATCGCTACATTGTAATACCTGTTAGTAATTAAGATTGTTCTTGTCAAAGGAGTTGTTTCTCGATGTATGGAGCCGGGCCTAGGTCCTTTGTAGGGGTCTAGATATTTAGATATTCAATAAAGAAACCATTTTAAGCTGTTTATTTAATTTATTTTAGCTTCTTTCACAATCTTATGTAAGTTTATCTTTGTGAAGGAGTGCAACACAATGCAATACAACATGGCGGGTTTGACGAACAACTGGGTTATTATGTACTGTCAAAGTCAAGATGCGTCACGATCATTGGCTAATAGCTGTCATGGCGGACCTCCAGTGTTCCCGTTTTAAGAAACTCAACACAACAAACAGTTTTCATATAGAACTTTGTTTGTCTACATAAAAATAAAATTGTATTATAATGTTAGTTTTATATTTTTTTCCAATTTCTCTATGGTGTTACTAAGACCTAGGCCACTATGAAATTGGTTCTTTGTTATAATGTTGTGTTCAATAAAGTATTTTCTATCTTCTATCTATCTATCATGTTTTGTTTGCCTCATTCTTTATTTTATTCTGTAGGGACTTAATTGTATTTTTTTATCATAAAAAGTTATACCACGCATGTAACAAATCAAAGGTTTATGCAACACGTCCAGAACTGTAACTAATTTCACGCATTGCTGCGACTTTATAACAATGCAGTGATTTGCCATTGTGTTGTAGACTTGAAATTATTATGTTTGCGGTAGGTATAGCTACCTACCAACAATCAAGCGCTGGGTTTATTGTAGATTCCACTCAGCTTCAGTTGTCAATATACATAAAAATGCAACCACCAAAGAACGATTCGTGTTTTTTACGCATCCAGGTCAAACACTCAAAATGACAAGAAGATGTAAGTTTTCTCAAAATGTCAAATAAGCATATTGTCAAACTGGTATATTGTCAAGAACGCCAAATGTCATTAATACCCACCGAACTATAATGAGCATAGAATGCTTGTTGACCACTATTAAACTTTTTTTGACGTATTCAATAGATGGATTTTATCAAGATGTAACGTGAAATTCTTATGGTTTTATCGAAAAGTAATGTCGACATATTTGTTTATCATTTATCGACAGTCTAGGCTAGCTTAGTTACAACGACGCTCCATGCCACCTTATGCCATGATGTTTGACAGACTTCTAATCATCGCTCATAAGCGGGTCATCTTAAACGCTTTTAACCTTTGTGGCAAAATGCCTAACATGGATGTCTAACTGATTTGCTAACCGCTCTACATAGACCTAACGCAACGGTGACAGCGTTCTCACGTTTCCGGCCTTGATAGGAATTCTGTATTTCACTCGATTGTGTAGGAGTCGCGCTGGAAATCTTGTATCGCGCTTGCTTATTTATTTAAGACAATATTCTGTTTCATTTGACGTTATCACCCGACATGCAAAAAATTTATATAAATTATTTCTTTTTCAACCGGCGAAGCGCCAGGCGGCTTCACCATTGAGATTTTAGTTTCCACATTCAACGGATACACAGAATACAAATGAATTATGTATAACGAAATCCAGTGAAGGTAATCAGCAAAAAAAAATACACATTGTATTAGTAGGTTCGTTGGTTAATTGGCTTTTATACAAAGAAGAAAAATATCGCAAGATGCCATCATCGTGATCATCCTTCTAATGTTCCAAATGTTGGGATATTGAGTTATTTTCGATCTTCCAAACTTCAGGAAGTGATGATGATGATTAAAATCATGTCACATACGTCATAAAGACCCAGCAGTAGATTATGTAATTCGTTTGCAACCGATTCACTTAGTTTCAATCAAAAACTGACGTTTTTTGTATTATTACACATTTGACATTGACAGCTTAATGACTAATTAAAATCGGATTGAAACCGAGTTGCTAGTCACCCTACAGATAGGTATACCAAAATGATGCACTCTCAATAGCAACAAAACTGGTGCCGAAGTGGTGCCTAATGATCGATGCCGAGTCATCGCAAACAATGTTTCGCTTTCCCCGATGATTTCGTAATTGTATTGTTTATCGCGGGGCCAAGGCCAGAGTTATCGCGCTATGAACCCGTGTGAACTGCACGACGCACGGTATATAACGAAACAGTAATTTAGCTTCGTCTACTGTAAGTAAAGAAAGAAAGAAAGAAAGAAAACCATTTATTAAACCACCAGAATGTACCAGAAGAAAACAAAAATAGATACCAAGTAACTATCTATACCAACTATCTTTTTTTTTAATTTACGAGGAATATCTGCAAACAGACTGACATCCTATCGTATGAGGGTCCGAATAGGGTGTGTAATTTCCTATCTGTGCATAACTAAATAAAAAAAAAACAACAGTTAATAAACAATTAGGTAACATTAAGTAAACAAGACTTACCAGGTATATGAGTACCTAATCGAATAAGTAAGTTCGTTGGAGTGTTTGTGACGTAGCTGGCTAAGATGTTATAATAGATCAACGAAGTTAAGCACTATTCCACGTAGTCATAATTTGGATGGGTGACCGCCAGTGGCAAGTCAACTCAGCTAGTTTGTTAGACAATGTAGTGAGTGAGTGATCCTTGTGACTATACGTCAAAGATCATTACAAAGTACATTGTCAGCACAAACTCCAAAACTTGCTAATTAAATAAGTGAACCAAATTCTTAACCTGTTTAAGAAAACTAGAATTTGGTAAACATTTGGTAAACAAGTCAAAGCCTATGTTTATAACAATTATGATTTCTAACAACAATAAACATATTTTTGTTGTAAAAAATAAATAATCTAAACAACGAAGCCTAAGTACTGATTCCATGGTAATATACTGTATACTACTACTAATGTACTGTATACTGTATACTGCCTTATGTATGGTGCAATCATCGCGTATCGTTCGACTGAATCTAGCTCGTTAGTGTGATGATTACGCCCTTATGGGCTTAGTCGAGGCTTTTGAATTTTGCCGAATAATGAACTGAAGGATAAAGTTTTATGTTAACCAAATATGGAGTTAAGCGTGCTGTGCCCATAGATATCTTCTAGGTAACTTATATGAGTCGGTAAATGTAATGATCACAGAACTGTATTTAAGTAGAATGAGTGAGTGCATGTACCTTGCGTGCCGAAAAGACGGGTTAAGTAAGGGCTGAGTAACCTCTTTCCTCGCCACGAAACTCAGTCCGCTCCAACCGGGGGCGGAGTGGTGTGGTGTGGCAGTGCCTAGAAGCGATTTGCCGCGAGCTAATCGAAGCTTTTAAATCATTCATTGCAAAATGTTACACGCTCGGTTTCCATACAAATCGACGAACTCTTCTACTTAAATATAGTTCTGTTGTATAATGATCTTTTCTTTACCAAATGTGAGAAGAAAATACATTTGTTAATGATTAAGTAATGATTATGTAGTTACTTAAACTAGAAGTAAGGTAATTAGTTAGACCGTAGGTATTAACGAAGTGTAGGACGGCGACTCGAACTATCGCAGGAAGTTGGTAGACGGTGTAGGTTCAAGATCAGTGATGATATAGTTAGGCGTCTAGGCTACTTGTTTTGACGACCTCGGTGGCTCGACAGGCGAGTGTCCGGTTGAGAAACAGCAGGTTGCAAATTCGATCTCCGCTTAGGGACAATTCATGTTTGCAAGATGATCTGCAAATATATTTTTCAAAACACTTGCTTATAGTTATAGTGGCTCTATGGTCATCGCGCAGTTTTTTTTATTATTTTATTCACAAGTGTGTTGAAAAACGTCGTATGATACACGTGTGTATTGATGATTACCGTCCTCGGCTATCTTAACACCCTCGCCTACGGCTCGGGTCTCAATGGCGCCTCAGCGGTAATCACCAATGTTACACACTAGTACCATAATGTACTATTTCCAGGTGTTTCTATGAATAATAGGTAAGTCAGTTTTTGTTTAAAAAAATATTATTAGTAAGTAGGTATATAAGTTAGTTTAATTATAAGTAAGATGATTTTCAAAAAAATAATATCAGTAAGTAAAAAAAAATATATTATATCAGTTATTTGTTTTGCTTGGTTTGGTGCTAAATGGTACTGTTTAAAAATAAACCACCATTATTTATTTATTTAAAGATGATGATGATGTTAGCCCAGGCAACTTGTGTCTTACAGGCTAAGTAAGCCTGTGTTTAGTTAGCCGCTAAACCATCATGCACCGTAACGTGTGGCCACATTATAATAAATAATTAAAGAATGCAAAAGTATTGTACAAAATGATGAATGCATAAGACCAGCTCTCATTGAGCGTGGGCACACAACCTTGTGGTAAGGATACATGCACATTGCATTCATGAAAATGGTCACCCATTGAATTATCGTAACTATTAAAATTGCATCTTTTTTGTAGTCGAATACATCCTTTTGGAATTCGGATATATCCGACATCAATGAGGATGTTATTTTGATGGCGTTGTATTTTTTTGTCTTGCGTCACAGATCACAGAATAGAGGGCGATTATGTTACTAAATTTGCAATCGGTTTCACTTGCTTTCAATAAAAAACTGAAGTATTTTATAGAATATGATAGTAGAATATGACAACATGACAGTTCACTGATTGAAATCGGATTGCAAATAAGGTGCCGTATCGCTCTACAGATATTGGTAGTACGCTTGCGTCACCAATTTTGGAAAATCGAAAAACTTTACAATTGCAATTTGGTGTATGTCGGTTCTGCCTGAATGTAGCCATATAACAAGTTTTTGACTTCTACAATCAAAAAGAGACGATGAATGGAAGTGGACTCTCATGATCATGAGGAATATAACTAAAGACTTCCTCTGTCCGTTAGTCCGTCTCTCTCACTACATCTTAAAGTTATACTTACTTACCTACTTTTGTTTTTTTTTCACTTGAAATTGAGAACCTATCAGTCGGATTTTATAAGTGATCTGTGTATCCAGTTCATTGCACAAACGACTATAGATACCAGCGTTAATTTCTGTAATAAAAGCACGCCGTAGTGCACTGTTTTATTACTTATCCTGTGGTATGTTATTATTAGTGATTATAATTTATTGTGCAATTTTATAGAGCGGTGGCAGAGTTGCCAAATTGGCAAGCGCAAGCGGGCGGCATGTATTTAGTTAGTGCTCCCATGTTCATAGTATTTTGACCTATTTTGCATATCTATTTGCTTGTTATTTTATTGATTGTATCAGATAACTCATTTGACAATCTCAGTGGTAGTGGGAGGTAGAGAACCGAGAGGTAGCTAGTTTGATCCCCGCTGCGGTGCCGGACAAGCTTGTTTGATCTGCAAATATTCGTTTCTAGTCTGGGTGTTCTTCTGTATTTTTTATGTAGCCTGGCAGCACGAAACTATTCGAATTGCCCATTTACACCATACAATAATTGCATGCAAGAATTGCCTTATCAAATCCATTTTCGAACATTTTTGTTCCAAAATAAATTTGATAAGGCAATTCTTGCATGCAATTATGGTACGGTGTAAATGGGCCTTATTTCAAACAACGCTTATGCGTAAACATTTTTTGACAGTTCTTCATGCAAAACTGTTCAATATCAATGTTTGAACCTCAATTTACCCTCAAACAGTTCTAGAATAAGGGCAAAGATGAGTCGGGAAAGTAATGTGAAAATTATACAGTACTTCAGCTCAATAATGTGACACAATTTATGAGAAGAAATCAGGAAGAAATAAACTGCAGCTTTGAATGTTCCCGTTAGGTTACCCGAGTAGTTCGTCAACTCACACCATGAATCTTGTCCCAACTGGTGTGAGTTGACGAATCGTAAAAAAGCTATACTCTTCGTTCTGCAACTCACACCACCGATCGCTTGACTGGCGATATTTGACAAGTAGTATATCCTCGACATAAAACAGTTTATTACAGTGTTTTTTTTAAACAACAACCTATATTATTATTATTGAACGGTATATAGTCACAAAAACTACTGTTCCACATCGTTTTGTTCGAACAAATTTATAGCAGTAGGTACGTGATTATAAATAACATTTTTCCAAAACAGAGAAAAAATATCTTGATATTTTGACCTTAGGAATATAAAAGAGCGACCGACTGTGTGGCGGTCATACTGGGTGCAAAAATAAATAAAGCTTCAGAGAGCATTAAGATTCTTCTGAAGTTTTTATTTTCTTATATTTGAAGTAAATTTGTTTTACGTTCTTTGTGAAAGTTCTTTGAAAATCTTTTGTTGAGAATATGCAGGAAAACTAAAAGGAAAAATCTGACCATTTTTAGCGCTGATTTCCAATTATGTACTTATTTTTTCTTAGTTAAATTAATTTACAAAATAACAATAAAAAAAACACCAATTCTTTTAAGATTATTTAGATAAAAATCTATTTTACATAATTACACTCAAGTGGTTTTCTAGATGTAAAAGATTACATTCGATGATAATTTCCAGAAAATTTAATAGTATTATGCTGACACCAAAACGCCGCCGCTTTAAAAAAGTTAACATAAGCCATAAATCTTGTGCAGTTGACGCCAGACAACTACACTATAATATTTCACCAAAATGTAGCCAATGTCAAATCCAGACCCACCAGAGGTGTAATAATTCATATATTTTAATAGCTGCGAAAATCGGACCATAAATAAAGGTTTAAATATTGACTGGTTTTAAAAAAGCATTTGAAAAAGTTTGTTATAAATTATTACTTTAGTATAAAACTTTAGTTCATAATGATCAGCCGTCTAACGTCCTCACTGCTGAGTCTACTCTCAAGCGAGAATGATTGGGTCTTAATCCACAAGTAAATAATACCATTCCATGAAAATTTTTCTCTACAATACGTAATTTCTCACAATTTAATGTGTATAGACGTAACGACAATATGTAAAGAAAGTATTTATATCATAATTATTTTAATCTATGAGAGTATTTCCAAACATTTTAATAACTGAAATATTTAGACAAAAAACAAAAAAAAACATCAAACATCTATAAAAATTAATTTATTGCACTTAATAAATAATTACACAATTATTCTTAATCATGCTAAAACTAGAATGATTAAAAATAAAATATGCATCGGAATGTCGTAAATTTGTTCTGTACCCTTAGCATAGATTTTCGGGGTGGTTCGCCCATCTAAGACACACTAAGCAAGTGACATGATTCAATAACTAACTAAATAATACAAACTTTTAGTCGATAGTCGTTTGTTTATTTTTATTTATCACAACTTTGCAAGGCGTCAATCTAGACTCTAGACAAGCTAGTGGAAACTTCTTAAGGACAATAGCAAAGGAAAAACGCGTCGCTTTATTTTATTTTAGTCGAATCGATAACCGTACTCGTGCTAAAGTACTGCTCGCATCATCGTGGTCGCAAGAATGCAGAGTCCAACTAAAATTACACCATACAATTTTATACGAATTAATACCATTTAGAAAATTATTGTTATCATATTTTTTTGCGTCAGTTTAAATTGTAGAATTACTAAAGATTAAGTTCTATCTAAAACAGACTTGCTTGAATTTATCTGCGTTCATATCGTCAATAAAAATAAGGACTAAATAGAATGAATTTATGTTCATTCTAAATTGAAAGCTTGAATTGCCTTCAACAGAAAATAAATCAAGATTCCCTTGATCGTCCCACGCTATCAAATGCGTTTTTGCTCGTTTTATTTTTAATCGAATTAGAATTCTTTAAATATCTGAATTGGTCTGAGAGACCACGATATTTTGATGTCTTACTTTGTTTTTGTTTGGCTACCAACAAAGTGTTTCTCCAAGATATACCTACCTAATAAAAAATTAAGCATTACTTAATTTATTTTATTTTAGTATTTTAAAATTAATTTAGTTACTCTAATCAGCTATATTGTAACCAAAAACTTTATAACTTCGATGAATCATTTTTATTCTAATATCGTCTCTTTTAGTACGCTCGTGGAGGCATAACCGCTACCATTACCCCAGAGTCGTGAGTTGAGGCGGTTTTTAATATTTTCCCATAGATTTTACCAAAGCATGAAAACAAAATTCTCTGGACAGTTAAAAAACAGACACAGCTTACATCTAAATATAATGGAAACCAGTGTTACTAATAGATTTTCCCACAATTTGTAGTGTCATAATAAAGTTTTGACGCTCGTTAAATAAAACCTTGCCTTTATCGTGATTATGATCGTTCTCGGCATGACTCATTTTAATAATTAATTATATTGTAACTGATTTCCTGTCGTTATGCTGCGGAAATATTTATCTATTAAAAAAAACTGGTAAAACGTATCGCTCACAGAAATTTTAGGTATCATCTGAGCAAAAATAAGTAATTTTCTATGGACTGACCCTGGTAAAATAGTTTATAGGCCGCCTGTAGGTCTCTGAAATGGCTTATGTTACAACCGGGAACAACATCAGCCTAATCTTTGTCGCATGGTTTGGAACAAACTAGTAAAAAGTAAGTTATTTTCTATGACTCAATGACAAACATTGGTAATGAAGCATAAAGGCCGCTCCTATGCCTCGTATGGCTTAATGCTACAACCGGGAACAAAAGCTAATCTTCTTTGTCGTATCGATTTGGTTCAAAGCCTAATTGACAAAGCAAATTTTAATCGATTAAATAGGTACAGTTATTAAACCAATCGGTATGCCATGACGGAGACCTTCGGACTAAACTAAACTCCGTCATTTATCGATAACGAAAAATGCAACACATGAAAGTTTTCTTTTATCTGTCAGTTTGCTGGTATTTGTATTAAAAAAGTGCATTATGGATTATGTTAGTAATGTCACAGACCAGTTCATACAAGTAAAAAATTGCATGAACTGGTCTGTGGTAATGTGTAGAGTCGTAATTGTCTATAACATTATGATGATAATTACCTATCACAGATTAATATTTTTTCGAATTTTCAAATATTTATTGAATGAAAAATATATTTGCTGTCACTATGTTTATTGCTTAGATCTTAGAACTTAATTCTAAGTGATTCTCTAATATTCCTGTTATTGGGGCACAGAGATTGGGGTAAGTATTTATTACTCAAGACAAACTTTAGTTTGTACAAGGTTATTTTGTGACAGAAATGAATTTATTTCATTACAATAAAAGTTAACAGTAGGTACATTTATAAACTGGGTCATACTCGTACCCTTAAATCTAGTGACCACAATCAAATGCAGCAAATACATTTGTACCTACACACCCTCTCGCATCGTATGGCCTAATGCTTACACATAGAATATACGGGTGGGCTTTAAACGGATTTAATCGTGTATGTACTAAATGTACCTACATTATTCTGTATTTATTTACCCTGTTAATGTTGGAGGGCTACACATTAAAAACTGGACAAATACGATAATCGAACTTTTTAATAATGGCTCTTTTTGAAGATTGTTCCCTTTTTTGGTATTAAAGAATGGCACGTTAGAGACGCTTATTTTTTAATTACCAAATAATTACTTATTGTACAATAAAAAAAACAGGTGGTAGAAGGTACTATTCATAAATGAACTAAGCATTATGTTGGAGTTCTCTATTTAATCCTCTGGTCCAAAAAGTACCATTAAACACGGATCATTGTTATATTTTGGTGTATATTTTGGTCTGAAGTCTAAAATATATTCTGACGAGAAAATAATGAGAATTGTAGGCAACATTAGCTTGCAAAACGACGCAAATGTTTCTTGACAAATCACTCTTAACTGCTTTGGATTTTGTTGTTAGTATTTAGCAAACGTGCAATCGAAAATGGGTTTTTGTTTATCTCTCTCTCAATTACTTAAGTACAATGGGTAGCTAAAATATACGTAGTATGCACAAAGCCCAGTGGATTAAAAATTGACTACAAATACAAAATGTTAAATCATTACATGGTCACATATGGGAACGCACTAAAGGTAACTGACAACTGCTGTGGTGACTCGTAACTCGCTTTGGTTTTGGACTTGGGGGATTTTAGCAGAAATTACAAGCGAAGAAGAGACCAATAAGCTTGCTGAGCTAAAGCATTAACACTTGTTTTAGCGAGGCTTATTATGTCACAGCAGTAAACCATTACGGGATAATGATGATTCAATTTCATTCATAATGATGGATCATATAATATTGTGATGATGAAAACGTCACCACCATTAGACCGGTGCTTATTGTAAGGTACTGTACCTTTCAATAAATTCAATCTGTTACTGCACTGTCAAAAGTCATAGGTGGAACCTAGGACTACAATTACCGAAGGCCCATTTAGAAAATTACTTAAACATCAATCTATGTCAGTCTAACTATTCAGGCGTTCAAATATCGTGTTTTCTGATGTTTGTTAGCGCTAAGACGCGAACTCGCCCGGCCTCGAAGCTAATTTGACTCAGAATTAGTGATGTAAATTTCCGTAACTGGATATTCGCGGAAAACAAAGAAGCATTTATAATATTGACGGTGACACGTTGCAGCCTTGTCAGGAATATCAAGTCTAAGGCGAGGCCAGATAAAGTCCGAAGTTATCGAGTTATAAATTTTAAACGCATTTGAATATTAAAATGTGTAACAAAATATAATACATATCTCTACTTACGATGTGCAAGTCCACCAATTACAAATAAATAATTTTGGCAAACTTACACTTCACAAATCAACACCAACTAATACTTTTGTAATCATTAAATATTTGCATTATCCGGAGTTTAACATATTGAATCCGTAGTTCAAAACAATAACAGGGCCTTCTATTGGTTCATTACAGTGCAGAGTTTAAACTGTTTTCAAGATCAAGAAAACTAGGCCTTACCAGATCTATTACCGTAAATGCAGACGAGATCCAGAATCTATCACATCACTATCTAGAATACAGCAATGGAAAATCACGGATACATTCGAGGCATGAGATTTACGAGACCCATAAAAGGCATCTTTTAATTGTTACAGGTATGATAATAGGGTTAACGATCTTGAAAATTAAATTACGTAATGTGTGCCACTTCTATTTAGGTGAGTGACTAGACTATTAAGACTGAAAGAGCTAAGTCTAAGAGAAAATAGTCATTGTATATGAGAAGGCAGACTTAGTTTTTTTTTTTTTTTATATAACTGAAGTGGCAACCAAGCGTACGGCCCACAAGATGGTAAGCGGTTACCGCAGTCTATGGACGCTTGCAATACCAGATGTATCACTCGCGGGTTGCCACCTTGAGGCTAAGATCGAAAGCCTCATGTGCCAGAAATTTCACCGGAAACCATACCCTTCACACCGAAACACAGCAATGCGAGCATTACTGCTTGGCGGCAGAAATAGGTATGGTGGTAGTTCTTCCCCGGACGAGCTCTATCACAAAGAACTCTACTACTCTTCAAAAAGTAGGTAGGTAATGCTTCTCAAGCTACTAGCTATAGCTATAACTCTATTAAGTTGAAAAAACTGAGCAAGTAAGTATCTCTAGTAGGTAAGAGTAAGACTGATAAAAAGGTACAAGCAAAAGACTCAACAATAAAATAAACCATTTCCCTCAAATTCAAACCCGTATCACTGCAACCAAGCGTACGGCCCACAAGATGGTAAGCGGTTACCGCAGTCTATGGACGCTTGCAATACCAGATGTATCACTCGCGGGTTGCCACCTCGAGGCTAAGATCGAAAGCCTCATGTGCCAGAAATTTCACCGGAAACCATACCCTTCACACCGAAACACAGCAATGCGAGCATTACTGCTTGGCGGCAGAAATAGGTATGGTGGTAGTTCTTCCCCGGACGAGCTCTATCACAAAGAACTCTACTACTCTTCAAAAAGTAGGTAGGTAATGCTTCTCAAGCTACTAGCTATAGCTATAACTCTATTAAGTTGAAAAAACTGAGCAAGTAAGTATCTCTAGTAGGTAAGAGTAAGACTGATAAAAAGGTACAAGCAAAAGACTCAACAATAAAATAAACCATTTCCCTCAAATTCAAACCCGTATCACTGCAACACTGCCGCATTGAAGAATAGTTTAATAAAAACTTTAGATAGGTATTTACCTTTTTTAGAAAAATGAGAACACACGCAACATTACAAGCATTGCATTACACAACGCTCAAACTAAGCTTTCAACAAAGGTATTTTGCCTATGTTTACTCTATCAGCGATTCTTAAAATACCAAACTGCTATCTAAATCACGCAACAGCAGGTCGTTGCCCTCATTATCGCTTTGCACGATAACGTAATACGGAAAAAATCCATCCTCAACACTGATAACAACTACCAGTATCACAAGAACTCTTGCGGCTCTCCCGGCCTTATTAAATTGAGGTCACTGGAGGGAATTGGCACGACACGCTAGAGTTCAGGTTAAGTTGGCAATGACTGTGTAAATATTGTAGTGCCGTCGTGTCCTTGATATGAGTAGTTATAGGTTGTATGCGGTCGTTAATTGTATAATTAAGTTAATATAGTTAGTTTTTGTTGCCGACTCAAATTGATATAAACGTAATAAAGCCTTAATTATGCTATTTCTTTTATTTAAACCATAAAGGTTAGCATAAAATATTTTTTTTCTCGATAAAATGACCCCTGAATGAATGTTTATTGGTAGAATACGATTTTGTTAATTTGCTTCGTTTTTCGTTTTTATTTATGTTCCAGTATCTAGATGACCGATTCACTTTATAAATTACTAGACCTATCACTCTGTCCAAATAGTATATTAATAGTTGGGTTACCTACTTTTCAATGCCATGCGTTCCCATAATTCATTTTATGACTACTATTTTGTGATTTTTCTCATGAGCAAAGTTGTTGTTTTACGATATAAACGTTTTAATTTTAATTTCCTTGTACCTGCTGATGTTTCCTGCTTCCTTTTTACTCCTTTGGGTTACGTAGGTATAGTTGTACTGTACCTACTTACATCTTCTGTTTATTTTCTACTGTTTCGCAATTATGTTCGGTCATAGACTCTGAAATGGGGTCATAGTCTCACTATCTGGAATTTTATATCTGTTGTTGTGAGAAGAGTAGGTACCTACCTATACGTTTTCTTTTCCTTGTGTTGTGTGTATGTGGTAAGAATGTGGTAACGTTTTTAAAGGTTGTAAAGTTGTAATGTAACATTATTCTTACTACCTACTAGTTTTTTTGTTCTGTCCGATTTCGGTGCAAACCGCACCTATAAATATGTATTTAGGCTCTACTTTCAGTGATTTTTTAAAAAGGCGAAACTTTTCTGTTTATATACTATTTTAAGGTCTTCCTTATCCGAACTTAGACTCAAGAGTCCAAAAAGAAGACACCAAAAACGGCTTCAATTATGGTACTCAATAAACATGTTTTTTATAAACTTACCTATTTTTCCATTGGGACTGTACGGCCCGTAGCTGCCCGAAGAGAGTGGTGACGAGTATCCATTCGGCATTGGCTGTGGCGCGCCGGGCGACGGTGATCCCGCACCTGCGCCAGCCATCCACTCGCGGACGTGCCCGTTCACGGGATGGCCGTTGTGGCTGACCCCCGGCTCCGCCTTGACCGGGTTCGATAGGCCGCGGTAGGCCACCTCATGCTTGAGGTTGTCCATACTGCTACCGCATGCTGTTGATCCGCCGCCACCGCCGTCCGCGCTCCACACTTCTGGAACAAAAATGAACTTTTGAATGGTCGAATAAGACGAAAAACCATTCTAAAGCTCGGCGATGCGTCGTCTGCTGGAAAATAAGGAGGCCATATAGAGAGAGAGTCACAATCGTGTCACAGAATCTAAAAATTTTAAAAATATTTTTGTAAATGTTTCGTGTTTTTTTAGTAAGATAATTTAATTATACGTCAGATAGTAAGTACTTAGTAGCTGGCAAAGGAAATATACAAATGAATACTTCAAGCAAGATGCTAATATATAATAACCCCTGCAGTTCTAATAATAATGATAAGAAAGAGAAATCACATCAAACAAGTGAAAGTAATAATACGTATAAAGTTGGTTTTCTCCGTTATACTTTCGACGTACTAAAGTTGATGACATTATGGGTGAGTTGCACTATCCACACTAGAGAGTTAGATGGTGCAACGCAACCCTTAGAATTTCTTAACTTTTCACAACTCAAGTCAAGATTTTGACTTGTCGACAAGCCTGTCAGCTCCTGGCAGTCATACACAAAATCTAAAAATATTTTTTTTTCAACACACTTGCTTATAAAGTGGCTCTATGGTCATCGCAATTGGGCACAGAATGTCACCCATAATCAAATATTGACTTTTTCATTGCTACTCGTATAACTCACTAGTGAGTTATAGATTTTTTTTGTTATTTTATTCACAAGTGTGTTAAAAACGTCGTATGAAACGCGTGTGTATTGATGATTACCGTCCTCGGCTATCTTAAGACCGCTGAGGCTCCGCCATCACCAATACCTCGTACCAATATCACGTAATCACCAATGTTACACACTAGTACCATAATGTACTATTATTCACTTTTGAAACGTTTTAATGATTACTTTTGATGTTGATTATATTTTATTTCATCTAGTGCTAGTGTGACTGCACACTAGCTGGCTACAACAATCAATTTCATCCTCGTTCTAAAGCTACATAAGATCGCGGTTATAAACCGCTGCATAAACTAGGATTACTCAGCTCTGATCCTGGATAGTTATCCCGTGTCAGGGATCTTAGCAATTGGCCGAGCGTTGTTCTGGTGTCGTAAAAGTAGATTATATAGTTTTACGGCACATAGTAGATATATACCACCTTTGTTGTATATACTCGTAAGTATATTTGCGACTTAAACCTTAACCTTCTTTGTGTATAAAATTGTTTTGTGTAGGTATATGTAAAACTGTGTTAAATGTATTTTGTTATCTTATTGTGCTAACAATTTTCAATTACCTATGCACTTTATCGCACTATCGTGAGTGGTACACATCACGCTCAATTTGTTCTGCATAGGATAATCTATATTAGAGAATCTATGGTTATTATTGAACGATAGTCTGTCTCAACAAGAGTGTGGATCATACTTTGCAGATTGAGCTTCTGCAATTTCGAAAGCATTAGGCAGATAAGTCGAAATGACCGGTCGCCTTACCTGGTTGCGTCCGATATTTAGAAACTGGCTTATCGCGAAGCGTGCATGAAACACTTTATTGGTCGCCACGACTTGACCACCTAGAAAGTATGTATAAACGCGTATAAAGGGCAATAAATAATCAAACTAGACGTGAATTATTCAAACTTAGCCAAGATAATCTGCAGATTAGCACTGAATGTAACAAGGGTAAAGTTTTGCCTGAAAACTAAATCACAAAAGCTAAATTAAGCCCTCAACTTGCCGAGTTTGTAACAAAACGGTCGGGTACAGAACGAGATAAAAGTTAATATAGTTTTTAACTTGGATACTTGTTAAAAAACATACTGATTTTTATGTAGCTGTAAATGATGGCTCTTTGTCGAAAAGGCTATAAAAGATTGTTCAATAACTACTGAACCATATATTTTCAGCTTTTAGAATAAGTAGAATCCATTCTTACATTATAATGCATCATAGCGGCTAGGATCACAAATTATAGTTCCACAGAGTACCTTCATAGAGGCCGAAACACAGTCATAATAGTATATATGTTTCGGCTCCAAGTGCCAATACTCTATACAAATGAAGTAGATGCTATACAAATATACTTACTGTAAAGTACGTTTGTATGAAAAGATTTTATGGTTTGCTGCACTACACAATAAAGTTTTATTTTAAACATTTTACGAGACACATAAAATGTGAATATGCAAAACGCGATATTGCTCTTAGGTCTTGTAAGAAACTAGTGCTACGTGTACTGAAATTTATGTATCTTGATTAAAATATGGTACAAGCTCTTGGAATTTATTATTATAGTTTACAAGTTTTTGTCTGACTCAAGAAAACAAATGCATATTTTTTTTTCATGGTAACTGAGAAAATCACTGTAATCTTTGAAGAGTCAACTATAAAATAATGGGTTTCTGAACAGTCGAAGACCAAAAAAAACTAAATGAAATTGCGGCAACTCATAGTTAATTCCGTTGGACTTTCTAAAACCCCAAAGCTTGTGAATGAGCTACGTCCGTCGTGATGGACGCATTGATATTAGTAATATTATACATAATTAATCGGAAATGAACATTCCCTGTAAATTAAATGAGACGATTCAGTAGCGCGACAACAAATTATAATTCAAATTGGACTATAAAGAAGCTACATGTTACGTTGCACTGCAGTCACAACCTCGGTTGCACTGCATGCAGCTCATCAAAGTTGCATGAAAATGCCATTAAGGTGTTTCGTTTGATGAGAAACCTATTTCAAGGCACATCACGCCTTTGCCGCTGCGCTAGCTTCTTTGTTTAAACAAGAGAGATAGATAAGATATTTATTTGCTAAACTTCAACGACACTCCTAGTTTGTAGAGCTTTACTTATTTATATTAATTAGTTAGTACATCATCATTTTTTCTCCTTAGTTATAATTTGAACCCTGTGAAACACACTGCACCTAGTTTTTAAGGAGGGGGGCGTTGGTAGCTGCAACACAGTTTTAACAACTATTTGCAGTTATCATCGTTTGTCCCATGTATACTGTTCCATTGTAATTGTTCCAAAAATATTTTTTTTGTATTACACCAAAGACTTACTCTGAGACACATACCACACACATTTAAAATTAATACAAAGAATTAATACTGTATGACTCACAGAACTATATGTATAGTTCTGTGGTATTACTAGACTATTATTTACAGTAAAATTAAAATTAAAACTGTGTGTGTTGCAGTATGACAAAAAAAAATGTTATAGATTTTGCACCCGTGCGTGCGAAGGGTTAATTTTTAGAAACAAAATGGTCGTTGATTCTGCATGATCAAAAGTATGTCCGTAAAGGACGTATGGCAAGACCTTAGGACACGAATACAATGCTTAAACAGTGTTTTTTTTCAACATTCATGTCACGTCAGCGCAGGGGCAGAGTGCAGTGTGCGACTGATACCTTATACAACTTGACTGAATAGTGCAGTGAGGTCATACCACTGGGGCCAAACTGATCACTTACAACTTAATTTATCCGTCACTGCGATTCATTTTAAACACAGTTGTAAATAAACCGAATAACTGAATTGGTGACAGCAATTTTCAGAAACATAAGTAATGAAATAAGAAATGAAAAAGTTATGACAACACTCTCTACCGACATGCTACAGAAACAGTAGATCACCAGTCAAGCTGCATAGGTTATGGCTCAAATGATAAGCACTCATCGTGGTTTCGTAGAGATTACTATAAAATAAATACCATGAAAATAATACTACCAATGCAATGTCAAAGACGATGCATCATTACGATGCGATGAAAGAGCAAATTGGAGGAACGATCAACTTGGAACTATACTTCAACGAGAAAAACCTTTAGGTTATGGCACAGAACAGATATCGGTTCTGCTATGGTTTGACAAAGTGTATTGTTGAAATGGAATATGGCCACGAAATAAAGACAACCCAAAAGTTTTAAGCATAGTTTAAAACTTTAAACTATTCAAGAGCTCGCGTGACAATCCATTTTGAAAATATTAGTTAAGATGTTTATATGTGCTATCACGCCAGAACAGCTGAACGAAAAGAAATGAAAAGCTTTTCATACAGAAAAAATGGTTGGTATCCGTTGGATGAATAACTTTTTAACCACGGAGAACACCGCGAAGCTTAGCTAATTTTAATTATTGGTTGCGTTGACAAAGACTGGGGGGCCTTAGTTGGCACTTGTATCTTTGACAACGTGTATTAGTAAAGCAAGTATCGACATGGCAGCTGAGCGCGGCTCATCCCTATGCATCAGCCGGTTGCACAACGTGCTTGGCTGCGCTGCGCGGGCGCGGAGAAAGCGCGTGACGTCACGACCTCGACACGCTCACCTACTTGCAGCAACCCACTTCCACAGAGCCAGCCAGCCAGGCCCAATGTCGCCGGCTTTCTCTGTCTCACGCTGGTATCTAACGTAATAGATGTGTAATCTTCATTTGCGAATAAAAAAGTTGTATTGTCGAGCTGAATACGGTACACGACGGCGACGTATCGTTTATTGTGGTTGTTGGTAAGGAATCCATTGTTTCTGGTGGTAAGGTTTAAGGTGAAGTAGTAAAGGACAGAGTACCCAATTATATACGAAGTTTTATTATTCATAATTCTCTTCCATTACTCTTTAAGCAGCCTAGTCATTCATCTTCTTGCAAAACTGAATAATCCTCAAATATTACCCAATATTTTAGAAATGGATAGATTCATCCCACACTTGTCATGACCATAATCATCGCAGACATCGTTCTCGGGAAGATATGTTATAAAACAGATTTCCTAAAAGGAAACTAGAAATCTAATAAGTTTATATCTCTACATCTACACAACCTTGCGTTGTATTATACGCTGCTCCGTCTTGATATACCACTTTCCCCTCATCAATGCGCTGCCGGTTTTAAGTAGGTCTCGAGCGAGCTGGTAGTACCGACTACTGGCTGTAGATACTAGTTGATCTAATCATTATTTATCAGTTATCAGCTCTAGAGAAGCTAAATGGTAAAACTCCATACAGTTAGTGATACTAACAGCCTTAAAGTGTGTCTGCAGACTTACGATTTTTAAGTTTGTTAATAGTAGCTGTTAGATTATCCAGTCGATAAACCGACCATCATAGCGGTGGAAGGTGCCGATTCAAGACCGTTTGTTATGGCACTCTTTGGGAGGAGCCTATGCTCAGCTGAGGATACGCCAAGCTATCCTTTGGTATACTTACGGAAACATGTAAATAGTTCTTAGTTATATTTTCAGAATACTTTTTAGCTTTTATGTACTGTTTGTTTTCATAAGAAACTAAAATAAACATAAAAATAAAATAATTTGTATACCTACTATTGCTGGCTTAGAGTACCTACCTATTCTGAAGACCTGCATTTGTAAGAAGGCCTTTCAACTGGTGATGTAGGTAAGGTAAGACAAAAACAACTACTTATATGGTACGTTTACACAAGAAGTCTTTGAAATTTATGAATACAGTAAGAAGGATTAGGATAACCAATAACACGAGAAATATTGAGTGACTTTCATTTACAAAAAGCTTTTTCTCTAGCCAGTGAAAGCGCTTACCCCGGCCTAAAATTATTAGTACCTTACCTAACATATCTATCTATTAATGTATGAAAAGATAATCTTCGAACTAATATTTCTTCGAGTTCACAACACTTTGTCGTATTCATGCTTTTATACTCATTGTCCATTGGCACGACGCGTTGGTCGTAAGAACTCAGCACCTCTAGACCAATAGAGAATTCACATTTACGACACCACTAAAAGGTTACGACTCATTACGATAAAGTTACAATAAAATACACCAATGGTAAACGTATTTTCGCATTCAACAGAAAATGTTCGAATAGTATTGTCTGACACGTCAAATACGTAAACAGTCGAGTCGAACTAGTCGCCAAATGGTGTAAGGGTGTTAAATGCAAAGATTTTAATAATGTACGTTTATGAACTGAGGAGGAATTCCAAGAGCTTCATTCATAATCACAGTACAAACCTCTGTTAGCAAAAAGGTATTTCAAGTTTTTATTTGAGGCGAGTTGCAGAATTGCAAGGCCATCACTGCATAATAGAATACTTTACGGGTGCTCTACCTAACCGTTGGGAAATCCAAGCCAAATAAAACTCGCGCCCTAAATCTGATCTCCCTATCTAGAATCACGACTCTGTGAGAATAAACAGCATAATAAATCCAAATAGAGGTATAAAGTATCTTCGTGGTCTGCATTCGCACAAAGCGTTGCATGTTCTTGAATGCTTAGAAACGTGAATTGGTGCAGTCAGCATGGCGCCCAGTCTTTGATTCATGGACTCTAGCAGTTTTGAATGTTCTCGTAGCTTTTGAGGGTCTTGCCAATGACGTGGAAATAATACAGGAATCTACTGTAAGTGTGACAAAGGAGTTCCGTGGCGCCACGTTTTGACTCATGCATTCATTTTAAATGTAGAGCTACGGTAAATTTACTTTATTTTACAATCACAAGCGCATAAAGCCAGATAAAGTTTGGTATAAAATTTTGCCATTCAGATTTACATCTAAGCACTTCCACTCTTTGGAGGGCACGTCCGGCTTAAACAGTCGTTTGGGCTTGAGACTTTTGGGAAGCTTATAGTCCCTTGTTCATTAAAGAAACTGTAATTTTAGCTGCTTGCTAAGTATCTCCCTTGTCATTCTTATGTCAATGAACAAAGATGATGACAGATTTGAAAGACACATAAAGCTAATATAAGTTCATAGTAGGTATGATTATGAAATTATGGATACTTTTAAGCGCAAAAGTTTGATACCTAGTTAGAAGTTGATGAGACAAATATCTAAGTCACAACAAGACTGGCCAATAACGCAGAAATAGTAATATAATTGTAGTGTTATGTAAAATAATATGGTAGGTACAGTACCCAGGAAATAATTAAATAGTATAGTTATAGTAAAATGACCCACCGTGTTATACGAGCTTACGCGAGGTCAGCGGCTTCGCAGAATAGCATCATAACTAATGACCTTGCTTTAATACTTCTGTTCATTCCTTCGAGTTCGATAACCGTGCCGCGAGGTGGGAATAAACCATTTGTGCTTTACTAATTAAAGCTTTGCCACAACGAATGCACCAAGGTGAACCCAGCACATTATGTTACGCATCACCTTTAGTTATGTATGACATTGGAATGTGTGATAGCTTTTTACAATTAGTATACTAGCAGTTCTCTAAACAGTAGACCTCGCAAGCACAAACTTGTAAAATGAGCTTTGAAAGTGAGCATACGTACCTACTGCATTTTGAGGAACTATTCTGCTCATCATAGAAGTTCCTCATCAGATCTTCACCAAATATGAGAAGAACTTAAACCAGGTTTCAACCAGATTGGTTGATAAATGAGATCTGTAGGCGAGAATCGCCGGACAGACTGACTGACAGACAATAGCATTTTTGGCCAATCTCGAAACGAAAACTAGATAGAGTCGGTCAGCGCTCGGTTAGAGCTAGGCCTTTGTCTAACCTAATGCATTATTGAGTTGGCGCAGTGTGGGTTCAGGTGATTGCCAGCAAATTGTTATAGTTCCCACGGGAGCGGCGTCACGTTTCACTATCGTTTTACGTAATATCTAATTGATTAGCGCTATTCATTACCAAGAAAATAATGTACTTAGCTGAAAGTGACCTAAACAACCAACAGTCACAAACTTATAATTATAAATAATAATAAAAATAAATATTGGCGGACATCATTTTTACACAGTGCTGCTTACTAGAATTTTCCAGATATTACCTAGTAGATAGTACCTACTTACCACAACTTGGTTTTTCTTACCGATGACCATCAGGTGGATGGCATACTTGTTTACCACTAAAGTGGTTTAGAACAAGATAAAAATTCTGCAGCGGGAATCGGACATGTCATTCATATCATTGAGGCTAATCGTTGAACGATGATAATGTTGAAAGTTCAGCCTCCCTACCATGAACTCTTATAGCGATTTAAATGAAGACCTAAACTAAATTGTCAAATTTTTTTATACCATGACATGATTGTCTAATTGATATCATGGTACAAAATTTTTTGACAGGGGGGCCCCTACCATGAACTCAGGTGACTGATCAGTCTGGAATTTCAAAATGATCTTATTCAAGCTTTACTGTTTTTATTTTATGATCAATAATAACATAATCAATCAACAGTAAACCTTTGAATACGATTATATAGTGAAAAAAGATATCGCAGAGAGAAAACGCGAATTGAATGCCAGATAATCAATTTATAGCGAACATAATAAACAATACCAATAAAAACACACATTCGCAACTTAGAATGTAACCTAAAACTGCTGCCGTCACGTATTCGAGTTGGTAACAAATCTGTTCTTTCGAATGTCGATAGTTGATACCCTGAGGAGTGCTTCAATAATGCGATTTCTACACTCACTGTGAATGTAAAGTCTTGAGATATTCCCGCCAGATGACTGTCTTTGTGCATCTTAAGGCAGCGATAGTCTGAAGGTGAACGTGGGATAAGAAATCTGTACAAACTTTAGTAGACAGCAACCTAAAAAGGAATTTTATAAAAAAACATACATTAAAACATGATGCGATGATACTTTGCGGAAATCCATTATAAGATATCTTTGGCTCCAGCGCTCGACGAAGCAACACGTCTGCCGGACAACAAGTCGATGTTCCTGATGATGTCCCGTGGAGGGTTGAAACACGTGTCGATATTTTTCTTTTGAGGTTAACTGTAACTGTGTGACCTCAATAGTTAATAAGTTAAGCGGAATAGTACCTACAAGAGGTTTTTCATCTGTTTTTTTTTATATTTTAAGTCCTTGTAAGCAAGTACCTACATGGTTTTAACAATAAGATTTTCCAAACCAATAAAAATATCATTTAAAACACTGCTCTCCTGCAGTCGGAGCTCGCCCTAAGAAACATGAGATCCTATACAGTAAGGAGATATGAGATTGGAGCTGGCGACTCGCGCGGGGAAATCACGTAGCTATTTTATCGCATCGTACTGTCCTGATAGAGCACCACTGTGCTTAAGAACCTTGGTGGAAAGTAAAGAAGTTAAAAATTATAGTACATAGATTTATAATTAAAAGAGTAGGTACCTAGTACCTACACTATGTGTACTAGTACCTAATAGTACAGATTTAAACTATAAAAAATGGCTTATTTAAGTGTGTCAACCGTCAATGGAGTCACTAATCCATAACAACTCATATTATTAAAAACGAATATTATCATGTGCAGATGCAAATTCATTAAAATTGTTGTGACAAATAAATGATTTGCAAACAAGAATGTTTAATAATGATTAACGATACTAATTATGGAATATTAATTATTCTTTACCAGATGTTGCCTAAACAAATGAATAATTATAATACCATGTTACTGCACAGAATTGACGTCAATCAAGCATTTTTTTTTGGTAACATTATATTGCTTTACAAAGTTCTCGTATTATATTATCTCGTTTATAAGCAGCAAATTAAGCCTATACTACGTTGTACTAATATCCGTCCTGTGCCTGTACCTCCATATTATAGGAATGAGCCTAATTTTTTGAGTATGATTGACGTTAGTAGCTTTTGTTGTTGAATTATGGACACAGTCATCAATGAGTTGGATGTTGTAATTTATTTTAAAGTAGCTTACACACCACATTGAAAAGTAGCTTACAAACCAATAGCTTTTTATAATATCAGAGTCAAGGAATTCTTCGAGCAAAACATAAAAAAACACACAAGATATTTAATAACTTTAAAAATTACTGGTGTGTACTGAACGAATAATTGTAAGTGCCTACTAAGTAGCCTAAACGTTGGTACCTAACAAAGTTCTTGAACAATCACAACATAAACAGTAGATCAGAAACTTATCGATTCGTAATACATAATATAATTCAACAAAGACAAACTAGAACTTAACATCCACTTCAGATATTATCTATTTCTATTGCTTTGTTTGTAACAAATGTAACAAAAATCAAGTTTTAAAAAATTATTATTTATTTTCTGTTATTCATAAAGTATGCTAAATGAATATTAGATAAAAAAAACAAACAAAATATAGTTTTCTAAAGTGATAAACCGAGCACGCGTTCAGCAAGTAATTTTAAAACCACTCGGGAATACAAACAGAAAACAATAAAGTAAAACGAATGTAACGTTTCCGGTATTGACACATGAATAAGTTTAAACAATGAACGCAGTTGCTACACCGACACGGGTATTGTGACAAAATATATTAAATGCATTGATAAAGCCAAGGCAAGTCCAGCAAGGACGTGGGACGACCTCGATATCCCTTGTGGTTACTGACATTTTAACACGCGATGCTGAAAGTATCCTACATTTCAAAGGATACTAGAAAATATACCTTTTTCAACTCATATGTCGTCTTCCAATTTAGAGTTGAGCCATTGATATTTACTTGCTTCGTACGTATCGTACAATAAAGAATAATATTCTCACCTTAGATGATAGGTATTCTATGAAGGGATTTATTTTATCGAAAAGATTATTTCGATTTATGGTAAATGACTTTGACCCGTTCAGAACTTAATTTTGCTGGCATTTCTACTACTATTCATTCTTTAATACTTTATCAATAAATGGTAATTTCTCTCTATTCCTAATTTTAAATCTCTTTATCTGAATATAATTATGATATTTCAATATTCTAACAAATAAAGATTTTAGAACAAGAGAAAATAAAAATGGCTTTATAGCGGGTCTCTCCAACAGCAAACTTCTTAGATAAAATGAACTTCAAAATTGCTCATTGTTCGTATTCGGTTTGGACTGTTGGCATAAATGTAGTCTTATTCATTTCCCATGTTCCAGACCATTCAGATGTATAATATTGAACATTTAAATTGTTTTCAATAGATTTTTACGACGCAGTGTCTTCCGAGATGCAATTCCGCAATACCGTTTTGTATGCAAAAGCTATTATACTAAATTTTCGTATTGGTTCAGAACTACCGATAGTTTATAGAATTTATTGGTACCCAGCGGCACTTTAAAGCCTTATTATGTAAATGTTATATATATTTTTTGTTTATTTTTAAGCCGTATTATCATATTTTGGGATAAACTCCAAAGTCAATAAATTTTTTTGCTTGTTTTGGTGTTCGTATGTAGATCAAATTACATGATTAGACTTGTATGTCAGTGTGTGTAACATAAATGATGATGGTCGTCCCATTTTGCACAATGTTTTTTTGTAACGAGCTAAATCGTTTTAGTGCAAGCAAGCAAGGACATTAACAACTTCGCGTGCCGCAGGGTCAGAGAAAGCGTTATTTCAAAAAAGTATACGGTCTGCCATAGTGGTGACTCAGCTCAACAAAGTTATATTTGCGTGTTTCAAATAATAATAAAAATCCATTAAAATTGAGAAACTTACGTGTTTATAGCAATTCAACATCGAGTATAGATCTTTGACTTTCAAACGAGAGTTTCAGCGTTAACAAAAAATCTACCTATTTTATCAGTTTCGTCAGCGTGGTTCAAGACTGAACGGTCTATCTGGGCTCATGTAACACTGGCATTATTCACTCAGATTGAATCGCTGGCAGCATAATTACTTCGGCTTTATCTGGATGATCCTTTATATCTTTTTATGGTTGTCATAAATAATCGCCCACTTCACCTGGTCTGGATTTATCTGGCAGATATTTAATTATGGATTTTATTCGAGATAATATGACACCTGCCCACACTGCCATTATTAAATAAATCCTAGTTCTTATTATTATTAAGTCGCAACTGACTAGTAACCGGCTACAACCTAAACAGTATGTATCCTGGAGTCCTTAATTTGACGAAGAACTTCACAACGGGTAACCAAGTGTGTAAGTAATGTTTTGTAAGAAAATTTAATACACAAAACGAAGTTTGTGGGCCTTTTACAAGCAATACTAATAATACTGTAAATAATATTTGACAAGGACACCGTTTTATGATATTCTGAGGTTTTATAGGTATAACATAACGTAGTTGATGTCACAAAAGCGCAATGTTCACATAAAAACAAACTGAGCTGTACAAACTCAAATGCAGTGGAATATATTTACAAATATGTCGACAAAATGACGCCATACGTCACAGATCATAGTTTGCAAGAGAACCATGTTTTATGAAAATATTACTCGTGTGTGCATAAAATGTTTGCAATTTTTACATTATCCTCTATTTAAAAAGGTGAGTTTAATCACTTTTAGCTTACAAAGAAATTTATACCTTCTACCTATATGTTAGGTACATTCAAAAGTGATCAATGTAGACAATTAAGTGATCAGGTGTAACGAAAATAGTGCAGGTATGCACTACTACTATATAAAATCACGTTTATAAATACTATTTTATAGAAGTTTTTATTATGTTATTAATAAATAAGCATTTTTCAAATGAAACTGTTAGAAATATTTAAAATAGCTTAAACTATTGTTAAATCGCTGAAATAAGTACCACTCGTAGCTGGAAATGTATTTATCACATTTGAGTAAAACAATCTTACTTTTTTACAATCGCTTTGGATCTTGTGTAATAAGAAGCAAACTATGCACATTTTTAAGTTTCTCACTTGGAACTGATTTATCAAAATAAGTCACATCACCTAACTTTATACCATTTAGGTATTTTTACCTACCAAACAAGCATACGATCCACCATATTATGGCAAGTCGATACCATAGTAGCCTGTGGACGATGCAATGCTAAGGTATCACTCGCGCAATGCTACGATCGAATGTGCCTATAATTTCACGGGCAACCCTTTGAACCTAAACACAGCAATGCGAGCTTTAGTACTTCCCCGGACGAGCTTATCACTAATAAATTTCACTGTTTCAACTATCTGTGTGCTCCCAAAGATAAAGGAACCATTGCTCTATAAAATCTGTCATTTTCTCTCGTCAGCGTCACTTTATTTCCAATGTTGTTGTTATACTGTAACTTAGGAAGTGGGTGTAAGCAATTTCCCCTGATAATGAGCATTGGTCCTCAATCCAGCCGTTTGTATGCCCATTAGTTTGTATCCCTGGCCTGGCCTATAGCAAGAGCTGCGTCAAGGTAGTGCGCGTGTTGTGTCTGTCTGCCCGTCTGGTATCGATCCAGTCGGCGCCCTCATTTCGAGCCGACTGCGCCCATCATACAGATGTAGCGCTCACTGAATGGGCTATAAAACAATGGTTTTTTAAAAGCTTGATACCCATCTCTTGCTCTTTTGTTCTGTATCTCGTTAATTAAACAGAACGAAGAGACATCGAACTCTGAACAAATCAAGAACTTACTTTCCCTAATAAACCATCAAAGTAAAAAATGTCATGGTGTAATATATTAGAAATCAATCTTGACAGTCTCACATTTCAGACAGTTCCATGAAAGTTAACTCTAGGAGAAAATGTAAAATGAAGCTTTATCTTCAAATTAAGAAGACAATGTTACGTTGCAACCTTTTCGTGCTTAGACTTTTTATTCACAAATCCCCTGTCGCAGCGAAATTCAATTGTAAGGGGACAATTTAATTTCGCTGCGAACAAATAGCTCACAAATCCCCTTCGCGGGGAATTCTGAACCAAGCAACATTATGATACACCAAAGAGTTTATCTGAGTGCAAAATTTTTCCTAATTCATTTATCTAGAAAATTTGAGTAGAAAATGAAAGATCAGAATCAGATCAGAGGCCTTACTCTTTAACGCGATCGGTATTGGACAAGTAATTGGAATATGACATTTCGTACTTTTGACAGCAAACCAAGCGCCAAATTCAACCCTGTTTTCAAGAGTACAAAAATTTGACAGCAGATAATTGAAATTGGGATTGAATCGGAATTGTCATTTGATTCAAGAGTAATACACCTGATCTTAACTGTAAGATCAGAAGGTGCTGTGTTTTACAGAAGTCGATCAGCGAAGCAGATGAGGATGTCTAGAGAGGAAACTAAAATACTATGGATTTTTATAGCCAAGAAGCTTTTACTGTTGCTGACGTATTTCCGTTTGTTTATCTCACAAGGAGAAAAAGGATTTCTAAGATAAACAAACTAAACAGTCTGTAAGTGTCCCGTTCAGGCGTCATCTTGTCACCCACCAGAGATTTATATTACCTACATTGATACAGTTAAGTTAGCAAAATAGAATGAACCAGTATGAATACAAATAAATTATTTATTGGCCATTACACAAAGGATGAGATTTATGTATTCTCGAAATATCGGGGATGCGAATGCGTAACGAATGGATCCCATACGTTACTTTTGCGTAAATAGTGGCTTGGATGATTTTGTTTGAAAAACCTACAGGAAAATATAGGAAATTATGAACAGATAATGAATCAGAAAATGCAACTGTCACCCATTTAAATTTAGTTGAATATAGGTACCTAAGGTACTAAAGTTTATAGTAACCAAAAATAAAAATTGACTTAGGCTGTGCTTGAACAAATAACCTTCTGCTTGATTTGTGAATGCTTTATTAAATGAGTTACATATATTTGTGTAACTAAAACGAATAACTAAATATATACTCTCATCTGAGTCTTTGTTTCTTAACATACTTTTGTTTTATTGCTTACCAACTAAACAATCTCAAAGAAACTAGAATGCATCGGACAATCTCGGATCATAAAATCCATTGGAACTCTTTGTTCTGAGAACGATTGGAAATTTTTCGTTTTGAGAGCACTTTTGCGGATTTCGATTTCCTTTGCAACTGTCTCGAAACCCTCGTCTGTAAACTGAATCCAATTTCCTTCAACAGCTTGTTTGCACTTTACCAGTTTCAAATAGATGAAAATGTAGTTTTTTTTCTATGTTTTTTCGCATAACATTATAACATTATTAACATATATTATCCAAGCATACACATGGTCTAGTGGTTGCTAGGCTCAAAACCGGTCGTACAAATAAATTTTTCAATTCGACAAATTAATGTGCGCAATGTCCAGTGCTCTCGAACGGTGAAAGAAAACATCGTAAAGGAACCAGCATGTCTAAGAACTAAAAAATCTAAATACTTATGACATCCACCGCTCAAAACACGGAGTTGTGTGGTCGTACGTCTTTTTAAAATAGTAGCAGTTTTTATTTCTTTTCAAATAATTAACAATAATACAAGGCTCCCCAAATTGAAAACAACTTATTGAAATGTTTTATATTTGATGTTGATGTCGATTATTTAGAGACCGTTTAATATGGCTAGAATCGTAAATCCGAATTACGCTATTGAAACGATGCAATTAAATCATCAAAAGACAGCGGAAACACACATTGTAATTACTTAAATAAATATTCAATGTTCCTTTCTCAGAGTAACAAGATCTTTGAGATAATTGAGACAGTATAATCGAATTGAGCATCCGTCATCTCCTAAATAATACAAGTTACTAAACAAATTGACACTACTCTAATACTAAATATTATTCTTCAACACTTTTGTTGACATAATTCAATAATTGTGCACTAGATACCCCTTACTAGAAGTCTTTAGTTAACATGGTTGTATCTACATTAAAGGATGTTAAAAGAATTCATAAGCATAGGTTATGCTCATCAGATAAGAATGCTCTAACACTTTATCCCTTTTTATGTATTATTTAATTCTTACAAAACTTTTCTTGATACTCTGCAGATAGAGACATAACACATTAAGCTTGATTAATACTCTCTTCCTTCCGTAGAGCAGGGTTTTGTTTACTCTCTCAGTTGTTCCATCTGGCGATTGGATCTCACCACCAGTATTTATGTTGTGTTCGTATAAATTTCATCGTACCCTTACGATATGCAGCAGACACAATTTCCCTAATTGAATTTGTGTTGTTTTTGCTCTTGTGGAAAATTGGCTTTGTGCAGCGTGAGAAAGCGCATTTGATAACACAAGAATGATCACTTGTTTTTAGACTGGATGCAGATGTTAGAAATGACTTCTAGGTTTGTGCAAAGCAATAGTGACTCAGGAACCTGAATAATAACAAAGCTTTACGGTAAACGCTTGCGGGTTTGCTGTTGATTCTTTTTGCAGTTGTTTTAAAAACGTTTGTTTGGTCGAAGCTTTTATTGTAAAATAGAATAGAAGGCACTATCGCGCTACGACGCCGACGGCGACGCGAGGTTGTGATGTAATAACAATTAAGTACCAGAACTTAGTAAGTTGGCAAGTTTACGTTAATATTTGACTGAATAATCTAGTATTTTAACAAACACAGTCAGTCACAACATAGGTTACAAACGTATTTTCTTAGTGGCTCCTCTAGCAAAACATTCTTACTAAGACTGTTTTTATAGGTCGAATTCTATTTACTCCTCAGCAACTACGGCACTTTAGATGAAGCTAAGTACACAAGAAGAACGTTAATCTTTAGTAAATTTCTTATAGAGACACTTATTGCCTAGGCAAACTGCCTGAAACCTAACCAAACACTTATTCGGGTCATGATAATTAGAATTTACGGCCTGAATCTGCCTGGCATTATTGAAATTCAAAGGCTGTTTAGGTGTATATTGCGCGTAGTCTGTCTTCCTGTCAAGAGTTTGTGGACTACAGAGCCAATTCTATTATCTGGGAACACCGGAGCACAATGCTTTATTGAGCAGTTCTGTTAGTGCCTGCGGGTTGATTGATTTCCGGATATCACAAAATCTAAAACACGAAGATTTATAATAAGTTTATCAAGCATATAGAGCTGAAAGTGTTTCAATTCTGCTCACTTGTTTGATTTTAAACTTTTATTTCTTATTCTTGGTAGGTTAGGTACTTATGTCTCAATGTCAATCAAAGAGCCGGCATCTACAAAACCATAACTAAAGAGGTGTAAAATAAATCTATGGAACTCAAATTGATAAAATATCTATTGATACATCACCTACCACTAAACTTTACTGGTACGGCGAAAAATTGCACGTTATTCCACTGTTCGATATGCGCAGTACACTATTTCCGTCTACCCACATTGGGCTCCCAGTATTAGGGCTTTAATTCTTATTCACCGTGCATCGTTGTATTAGGTATATTTGCTCGCGATATTTGTAGAGTTTCTCCCAGTAATACGGGATTAGCTAAATTGTTGTTCCTGTTCATTATTCAAGGCAGTACTCTGAATAATAATGTTATTATATTATTATCATCTAAATTATACAAAGTTGGTGGTACTATAGTTCGATCAAAAAAGTATGTGATAGGAATCAAATAAGTGCCTAACGCGATTACTTTTATTGATGGTGTAATAAATTATGTTTATGTGGTACAATATTATATCCCTTTAGATCTAATATTTTCAATTAAAAGTGACGAGGTAGGTGGTACTCCTAAATTAAAAAATATAATGATGTGCTTAAAATAGTACTTTTATTTATTTGCTGCCTGCTTATCCATCATTTTTGAACTTTTCCATATAGTCAAGTCACTCTCGTGATTGAATTTTAACATCCGGAATTTGTTTTTTTTTAAACTTTGCGAGTGTGAACCGGACTATGCATACCAGCGTAAGAAGGTGGTATAGTACCGCTTTATATTTGTGTACTCGTGTGGAAACAGGATTAGTAATAAAATACAAAGTGTTCTGTTCAAACAAACAATCTCTCAGTTAAAACCAACATTCTTCAGTGCCACATGTTCCCTCAACATTTAACAAACCAGCTTCAACATTGTATTTTTATACTCATTTTACGAGTTACAAAGGGCAAATCTGTAGGTGACTCCTAGCGGGGGAGGGGAGGGGTCGGGAGTGCGTCTTCAGACTATTTACGTTGCCGAGGCTGGGTGACCTACCCGTGACCCTTGACCCGCAAGCCTGCGACCTACATCGGGACAATCGATAGCACGATTCAGACCCGCAGAGTACACGGCCTCTTTGAAATGGTTGGGCATATCACAAGTTTTGATTGGGCTGCGTCTGACTGGTTTCAGATAAAACGGTAATGCAAATAAATTGCTTGTTTGTTAACGTCGTTAATAATTTGGGCTTAATGATATCTACTTTGTATAATGTTATGAAAATTGTTCATTCATTTAAAAGAAAAAACGATCTACAATCGTGCTTTGGTACTTTTAGTTTCTGATATCCACGACACAATAAAGTCTAGTGTGGTTTCAGGAGTATGTAAATAATACCTATCTAATAAGTGACTGGTTAAGTTATCATAAATATTATAGTACCTACCTAATTAAAAGGTTTATAGATTATAGTTAGATGATACCTTCTACTTTACTTTTGTTACTATGCTGTGCAATCTCAACCATAATTGTATTTTAAAAAGTATTGCAATTGATTGCAATAAATAAAGAGACTGCATCACTATAAATCCAGCGTTCCAGTATAAAACTGAAAATGCCAACGAATTTATTAATTTTTCCGAGAGACAGTCTTTATACAAAAAGTAATGTAATGGCATTTTATGTGTGTCAGCATTGTGCCGTTTCTTTGTAAACGGAATAATAAACTTGCTGGAATTTATAAAAATGTTGAAATACCTACACAATAAGCTTACATCAAGTTTAGTTGGTTATTTAGTTCAGTTATTTGAGACGATTATCGCTACTTTCTAGCAAGGATAGCGTAATTTATGTTACAAGTTTAAACATGTCTAATGTCTAGCTAAAACACTTAACTAATAATTATGCTCATAATCATGATATAAACTCATTCTTGTGTCAACACGTCTGCCAGAGAACAAGTCGATGGTCCTGATGATGTCCCGTGGAGGGATGAAACACGTGTCGATATTTTTCTTTTGAGGTTAACTGTGTTAACTGTGTGACCTCATTGTGAAAAGGTTAAGCGGAGAGATTTTTCGTCTGTTTTTTATCTTGTAATGATTTTCCGCAAAGTAACGCCTGAATCTATCAATTATATTATACAGGGTGTAAAAAGACTACCACCGAAAACAATTGGGTGCAATCAGACCATGATTCTGAAAATATTTAGAAAAAAATAAGCAAAAAATAATGTTGACTTATGTCAGTTCTTTTATTTTTTTCTAATTACGAAGGTACCCATAGTACAACATATTAAGACCACATCTATATAATTATTATCTCACTATTAAAAGCAATAACAAAAATCTTCTTTTTTTCTGCTATCATTTTATTCGGACGGCTGATATTTTTTGGTGGGTTTTGGGGTGCTGCACCACCCTTTTTCAATTTCGTAGTCGTCTTTTTACACTTTTTACACCCTGTATTATTTTCTAAAGCGGAAACTCTCCCAACAAACCTGCCACTCTCAGATCAATGCACCCGCCAAAAAAGTAGGAACGTCCAACAACGGATTCCGAATTCCTCACAGATTAGCTCGAACCAATCAATTCTGGGTTCAAAAACCACGAGAACTTTCTGTGTGAGTAATCGACTGATACCGAGAAGCGGTCCAGCAGGTTTATATTTTCCTTGATTATGCTTACAATGTTTTTATTGTGGCAGATTCTGGCAATTTTGACTTACGAAAACGCTGTATTTGACGTTAATAATTTCACGGTTGATAAAATTTAACACAAACGTGATACGTACGAGACGCCCCGCAACGCCAAAATCAGCGACGCCACTGCGTCGTATCTGCGTCATACGAGAAGTATCGCCAATTTCAGCTGTGCAACGTCCATCGCAGTCGCTTTTATGTGTTTCAGTTCAGCCCGTAAAACCTATTAATTAGCGACAAAAAATGATAAAATTCACTTAGATGACAAATAACTAAGAGACAAAATTGTATCAGTGCAGAACAGGAATATAGAATGTTAATTTAAATCGCGCGTTCACTATGAACATATTAGAACAGTTGATGTTGATAATGGTTTTACAACTGTTGACTGATCTTCCCCAGGGTGAGTGAAACCGCGGCATCACTTCCACGTCGAACTTTTGCAATAAAAAAATGTTTTTATATTAAAAATGTCTTTTTAATATTATTAAGTAGATACCTAACCAGGTTACCCTACAGCATAAAATTATTATTCTTGGATTTTTAGATTTTTCTTGGATTAACACGAGGCAGCACCACCCGTAGGGTCAATTACTTATTTCCATGGTTTTCATGTGGAAAATACAGATACTACGTAACAAACTACCTACTTGTTAGAAAATATTCTTTACAAATATCGTCATAATAAAAATAAATGTATCAATAAATTACCTAAATAATGTTATTTCTTTTGAGATCTTTACATCTGTATATTTTTGTTACTAACAAAAACATACGTCTTAGGTAAGTACCTATAGGTTATTTTTATAAAATAAATATTGTTCGTCATTTTTACATAGTGCCATCACCATCAAGATCATGATAGCCTTCCCCACTGTTGGGATACTGATCTAATCTCGAGCGATAGTACATAATAATAACGTAGAGTTGAAAAATGAAATAACTCGGATGTGGAGATTAGAGAAGGTCTCAATCATTCCTATGGTCCTGTCTTCAACTGGTGTTATTCCCACTCAATTATTCCAATCACTCGCTCTGCTCGATCTGCCTAAACATATTTTTTCCCTTCTGCAAAAATCAGTAATCTTAAATACTTGCAGAATAGTTCGTAAGTTTCTGCAAACAGAGGTTTCCACGGATTCACCAACATCAAATTCGGGTGTGAATAACTCGTCACCCACCAACTGATGTGCACTTGGCTTAGGCCCGTGCATATCATATAGTTACCGGCTGTAGCCGAGTAGATAAAAATCGAAAATCACAATAATAATAATACATAATTACTTTGTGCCATCACTAATCGGAACCAGATACTTTACTGTAAGTAAATACTTACTTACCTAAAATACATAATAAAAGCCTACATACTTACCTTAATGTATATTTTTGGTAAAATGATTAATGTATCTTAGGTTAAGCCAAAAAACAAAGTCTATTGTTAGGCAAAAGGAAAAACAAAGTACCATATTACCTTACAAAGTCATTGACCTCTGAAGGTATTGTCTCCAAGGTGTCATTGAGACTGATAAAAGATCGCGTCGTTTGACGTGTCTTTGATGATTTTTCCTTTTAGCAAAGGGTCTACTCTTGAAAGCGATAAACGATCATCGTGGCAAATATCGAAGATCAACTTATGCCGGTGACTACTAAGTTCAGAGCAGTCACATACATACGCTTAACTACGAAAACTGTCACGATACATCGCTTTTGTCTGCAAGAGTAGACCCTCTGGTGGGTTGGTAAGATGATACTATTACCTGCTTACTGAGATACTGCCTTATCGAAGCAATTTTTCTTACACTGATATTTAGAAAAAACATCCTTAATTTTTCCTTACATTAGTTGGACTAGCATTAGCACTGTGTAGGCAACCTTTTGTCTACGGCAAATGACAATTTACATATTAAGAAAACTGTATTTCTTGGGTTCGGTAAAGCTTGACAGTTCAAAGGTTATGGACTATTATAATCACCCCGGTAACATAACAGCTCAACGTCACCTCGGCAGTGTCAGATATTCTACCTCCAAGCAGTAGTGTGCAAGCATTACTGTGTTTAGGTTTGAAGGGCACTGTAGCAATTGAAATTACTGGGCGAAAGAGACTTAACAACAAGGTCTTAGGATGATAAGCGCAGTGCAGTGCCACGCAAACACTTAAAAACTTTAGTAATAGTCAGGCGTGGTGCTTAACATCAGGTGGGCACCTTGATTGTCTTATCACTTGTAGACATAAAAAAAAACGTGCTCATGTCACGTTGATCGTTTGGACGAGGCTAGGCTGGGCGAGGCGAAGTGGATCCCATTGAAGTGAATCTTTATCTGTTGGTACCAAGAAGCCTTGCAAACAAATTAGGTTTGCGGAAGTGGGCTGTAGGTATAACAAAACGATCATTTAACAACTTTTTGTTCGTGTTTTCCGGGCGTTAGTCACTAATTTCCTATTCAAATTACAACTGTTTTGTTCTAGGCGTTTCGACATTTAGTTCCCTAATAATGTTTGGATTTTATCGTTAATTGGGACGGGTAATCGCTAGGCGTGTCAGAATCCGATAATTTTCAAACCCATTTTTATAAATCCTGCTTACTGGATGGTAGTGAAATAATGTGGGTAACTCAAAGGGAAGAGCTACTAATTAATTATAACGCAAATACGAATTAATTCGAATATTTTGCTTTGAACACTTTATAATTTTACAACTTATTACATTTATAGGTACATTTTAATGCATATAATTGTGATATTTAACGTGTCAGTAATTGTGATACGTATATATTTTTAAATAATTAAAAAATTTCATAGAGACAATATGGTATAATATCACAGATATCAAACAGAAATAGAGAAAAATAAATCGCCTTTTTAGCTGCGACTGCAGTTTAACTCAGTGCAGTTTTATGCTATCCCGCAGGAACATTCAGTTTTTCAGTATAAAGTAGCATAATGTATTATTTCAGATCACGATTTGTGTGTACCTATATTTTAAGTTTCATCCAAACCGTAAAGCGGTTACAAAGTCAGCAAAATACAATCACCCGGACACACGGACTTTCGTATTTATAATGATAGTGTAATGTGATAATAAGCCAAGGTATGATTTTTTTGTCGAACTTAAGAAAGGACGTTTATAACTGCTTTTGTGTCTGACTGTAAAAAATAATTTGACTGCTGTCTGACTGTATAATATACTTATGTACTACTTACAGTTACTTGAAGAATTCTAATATTCAAATACATAGACATTGCCCGTTGAGGATGCTGTGATGTTGTCGATTGACTGACGCACTTTCCATGCATCGAATTAATTAGAATACTTAAATAACTTTCAATACTATTTTTGAACTAAAATTTAACTTTGAATCCTATACAATGGGAATAAGAGTGAAGATTGAAAACAGATTAGCTATTAGTAGTTTAATGCATTTAGATAGCTGTAGAATATGTTTGATCGGAGGCGAGACATCATCAAAGATGAGTGAAGGGCAATTGCGAGGAGATCGCTTTTGTATCCACGACACGATTTTCAAGATCGTGTAGCACGGTGAGTATTGATCACAGTTATGACGTTTCTACTCTATTATTATAGTGCTAAGGTATGTCTTAAATCGACTAGTCAATATACCCACAGTTACATAGGGTTCACTACACCGCCTTTCCGAAACGAACTACGATTTTTATTTCAACTTTACCTATGACGACTGATCGACCATTCAGTAGAAAAATAATTCAATTGGTAAAATGTTTATCTATTACAATATTTAGTGCTACAATTTACCTAAACATATTTGATCGGAAGCACATTTTGCCCTGATTTTTTTTTACAGCCTTTTGCAGAGGAATAAAAAAGTGATGCAGTGGCGACGCCTACCGTGATTGGGAATAACATTTGCAGATCATGGAAATTTGTCCCGCAACGGCGATCGAACCCGCAACCTCTTGTTTCCCAATTGAGCACTCGCCCACCGCGCCACCGAGGTCGTCAAGTCGAAAACAGAGGCCAACAAACACCTGGGTTACTCTCAAAGTCAAATTCGTTATTCGATTGAATAAGGGTTACGTACGGTTCAAGGGACGATAAATCTTTTACATTTTGTTTATGAAGTTAGGTTTAACATTTATACAGTCGTGCCGACATCCGGCCGTCACAATATTTCATTCATAAGTCTTGTCTCAGAATAACACGGTACATAGTGTTGTGCACTGTGGTTGGTTTGCATGACGTGTTGGCTACAAATTATTTCAGAGGGAAGTGTGAGGCGTTGAGTGGAATGAGAAATGAGTAAGTAGGTACTAGTAGTAACCATCTACCTCTAATAAAGTAAGAAAAATCGATCACAGTGGTCAACTCTCGAAGACCTCCGTCATGGCCTAACAAGTTTTACAATAATAGATCATTTTCTTTTGATTTGCGAGTAGTAACTTTGTAAAAAGAAAAATATTTGCTTCGCATTATTATGATAACCTGCTAGTACTTATTTGTAAGAGACTTATGTATTTCTCATCCAAGTGAATGTAATTCTTTTTTAAAAATACATTTCTAAAACCGTCCGTCTGGGTACGTAGTACGTAGGTACTACGTAGCTACTGGTTCCTAAGTTCAGCAAATGGTTTTTTTTTAGTTTTACCATTTCCGTCCGTTCATGGAACTAGATAATAAATAGAGTAGATAGGTAATGTAGGTATAATAGCATAAACACCCATATTAAATATGGGTATATTAATATTTCATTTGGTTTAAATAACTTTACACAACTCCCTGGCCAAAGCTTTGCATTGCCAGTGCCAGGATCTTTATTGTCAGTCGAGCGTATCTTCTGAAGTATAATTGCTTTTCTTATTGTTTGAATTAAGTTTACATAACACTATAATGCATTTCGTTGTAGCACTTTCGAGTGCTCTACGCTCTGCGCAATCCACCAGAAATTACCCGATTTAGGTACCTACTACCTTCAAGAATAAAAACAAATATTCTTGCCTACTACATTAATCGGGTAATTTCTAAATATGAGTTGATATCGTAACATCTATCGCAATAAGATAAGAGGCCAGTTTGCCAAACGAACCTGTCCCGGATTTAATCTTCACCCTCAAAAAATATGAATAGACTGGGCAGTGTTTTGGTTTTGTATCAAATCCGTTTAAAAGCTAAATAACGTAAACAAACAGCCCACATGCATATTTATACGAAGGGTTATCAACGCTTGGGTAACCCACTGAGATCTCTTCACGCTTCGCTTATAGGTTTATAACCTTGGAGGTAGGTATTACTAACACTATGTTTGGTTTACTTACGTTTTTATTTCTGTTATGTAGATTTATAGTTTTTTTTATTGAAAAGACCAACAGCTTACAAAGGTCTAACAAAATTACTTATTTATTAAGATTTTTTAAATTACAGGACTCTCTTGATTAAATATATATTATATACCTACCTTAGACTATGAGTGTGACTGCTGTCAATAGTTCTTTGTCACAGATTCTTGTGATTGTCTTGAGATTGCAGATTATCAAACAATAAAACAGTTTCTTTTAAACCAGCTAATAAAATCTATAAACTTTCGCTCTTCTAATCAATAGTATAGAGTCCAAAACGTGTTGAACTATTATGCAATATTAAATAGTTCGCATACCTAAGAGCTCAAGAAAAAGTTGGCATCCTTGAATCGTGCAAGTGCTTGCAATGCCAGCGAGAGCTGCGCGTGCGCCGGGCGCCAGACATAGTACAAACATCTAGTACCTCGGCTTTGATGGCTCTATCAGACATTACATTGCACTATACCATCATATCACCTACCATGGCCGGGACAGGCCGCTATAGTTATGTTATAATTTAAAGTTTTTCATACAACAGGCTTACTAACTCTACCATATATTTATATTTGAATAACAAAGATTTTCTTGACACCACCGTCCAGTTCCTTTCCGTTCTTTATGAAGATTCTGTCAATCCAAAGGTTGCTTGGAAGAAATCGCTCATAGCGAAATCGAATTCTACTATTGTTTAGGTGAATACTGTGTATTTTTTAATAATTCCTTGCGTGTTCTGCAATAAAGTATTTTTTTTTATCTACATAAAAGTATAAAATGATACTGATTTCAATGAACGGTGTCTGTCTAAGCAGTCAACCACCGCGGTGTTTTCTGTCTGATGTTTTCTGAGATCAGATCTGGGCAGTCCTAAAGATACGCCGTAACAGTTATCACATTGTATACGCGTGCCTGATTTAAGATTATTTTGGTCAATGAAAAAAATAGCAATGACCCCAAAGTCTTATCCTTTTATAATTTCCAATAACAAATCTGAAATGAATTAGCAAGGGCATTTTGTATAAACTTTGTAAATAACATTACAAATTTTTAACCTACATTTCTCATAGCACACATTCGGAACATGTGCTGCCAAGAACAACAATTCCTCGACTTTATCCCCACATGCTAAAGTTCAAATTGGCTATAAAACTCCAGTTTGTTTCTATAGTCGGAAGTATGTAGGCTGGTCGTGTCGGCGCGTCGCTTGATAAGCGATATCTTTCTGGGTTAACAACCTATTACTTAGGTATAGGCAGTATCGTTGCAATCACTGCGCTTATCGCTGCGGCTAGCATCTTGTCTTCGGATGTAAATAAATATAAACTCAAACCATCTTATTAAATACTTCGGGCGTCAATATATATATTATATTATAGTGTAGTATATTAGATTATAGTGTTTATTTAGGTTGCATATTAAATGTTCCTTTGCCATCACTGTGTCAACATTGTATTTGTGGTGAATAAAATATTTGTACTTCTATAATATATTTAAACTCAAACCGTCTTATTAAAAAAAATATGTCCGGGGATCATGTGAGGATTAACTAAACTCAACTTAAGATCGAGTTATATTCATGAAAATTGGCTGTGCAAGGTAAGTAATTCGTGAATTAATGCATTATGGCTCGAGGTGGTTCATGACTCGTAAATTAGATCCATTTTGAGCATTTTAATCGCGAAAGTACTACGACAGCTACCCTTGATATATTATACTATAGTTACCGGAACTACAGTGGCACGTTGAGAGTGATTTTCACCAAAACCTTGCTGAGTCAGTGGTGGCTTACTGTTGCCAATGAGTATGGACAACTTGATGAATCATCATGACAGCCTTCTAATGTTCCCACTACTGGGACACTGGCCTACTCACGAGCGAGAGTGATTAGGTCTTAATCCACCACGCGGACCCAATGCGGATTGGTAGATGGCACATATCTTTCGAATTTTTTAATTCTTGGACATGCCGGTTGCCTCACGATGTTTTCCTTCACCGTATGAGAGCACTGGCATTGCGCACATAAATTTTTCGAACAGAAAAATCCATTGGTGCACGGCCGGGTTTGAACCCACGACCTTAGGATTGGAAGTCGGGGTCACTACCACTAGATCACCAGTGCTCTACTACTTGATGAATAACAACCCATATTCTCTACATTCAAGTTTGCCAGGAGCTATTGCAGGCTGTATGAGCAGAGTAGACAAAAATAACATTTTGTTCAAAGAAAACTGTACTTTTTCTCCAGATGTTTTGAAGAAGAATTGAAGAATAACAGAGAAAACCGTTTTTGGTGCACATGCTTGAACTAATAGCTCACCACTTGCATTATTTTTTAATTTGCACGCTAGCAAACACGCCGCGCGCAGCGGCCCGTTCCTGTCAGCTCAGACTTTTAATTGCTGGTGTGACATTTTAAAAACCGAGAACTGTAATATTAACTTGATATATTGCATGCCATAATCAAAACGTGCCGTATTCTTGAAAAATACTAAATAGCATTTGCAATTCAAATGTTTTTAGAGTAATTTTCTGCGACTTTGTATTTTATCAATGTTTTGTGTAGTTTATAGTTTCTGATTTAAATTGTTTGGAGCACAGTCAGAGCGTTTTTACACTATCCGGCAGGATACAGTGTGTCATCTAGGACACACAAAAGGCTGTTGAAACATATTAAAAGTATGCTATCCTTTGTCACTTGGTGCACGACAAGACGTGTATCGTGGACGACACTCTCTTACTCTTGTGTAAAACGCTCTTAGATTTTTTCAACCCCCATTTGATTTTGTTTCACTAAAGTATTTAAAACAAAGTTAAGGTAAAGCGCCAGCATGAATGACATAATATCAAAATTACGACATCATATTTTGATTGATTATTTCTTCTTCGCAAGCCAGAAATGCGACTTAATTAAATGTAAAATAAAAATCAAATATTTTGCCCCAAAATACAAAGAACGAAATTCTTTAGACTTTCAGTAAGAGTTTGAAATAGGTCAAAATCTAGTTTGAGATTGGCACAGAGCCGAAATACTACGTTTTTGTAGCCTATGCGGTTTGCCATGCAGCTTTTTATAAAGGTTCTTTAGGTTATTGCAGATATTGCGTAAAACTAGACTAGACAAATTGCACAATGTATGTTGATGTAAATAGTTTGCAATATTGTTTCTGCCTGTTATATGATCGCAGCAATATAGACGAAAATAGACATGTACGTACTTATCTTGCATGCAATATGCAAAATGGAATGCCTGTTATGAAGCAGCAACTGGATTGTGTTGTACTCAAAATTACATAAACTGAACTAAAATGAGAATGAAAAATGAAAAGGATGTAGACAAGTAAACATTACTTTTTGCTTTTTACACCCTGTAAATATACCTACCTAGTCCTATTCGTCAATTCAATATACTTTATGTACATACCTACACTCGTTCGGTGATAGATAACCGATAACACTCTCTTGAAAAATTAATTTCGCTTCTGAGCCACACTAGAGCCACGTCTATAAGCTTTTTTCTAAAGTAGTAGTAACCAAACGTCTCGCTCGTAGGTTTCTTGAATGATTTTTATTAAAAAAAAAACAAGCAAATTAGGGTAACTGTCATTACTGGATTTTATCGTGGCCATCAGAAGAGTCGCGGCGCCGACGTAGCGCATTTCAATTTTAACTTTAAATCAACAACGCTACATTTGAAATATAAAAGTCTAAGCGTGTCGGCCGAGGTGCTAATCTATGCTTATGCAGACTCTTAAATCATAATTTCTCGTTGATAATAGCTGTGTTCTCTGTTTAGACTGGGAACCACAAAACAATTGATAATTAATTGCAAGAATATACTTAAAAGCGTCGGGTAATTTACTTCTGTTCCTCGAAACGAAGGTGAACCAGGCAGCATAAACATCTTAGCTAAAACAATAAACTATAGTTTACTATAAACTACACCAATCATCAAGACAGCCTTTTAATGATCCTACTGCTTGGTCTACTCTCGATCAAGAGGATCGTACAAGACACAACAAACGACAATCTTTAGTTTTTTTTTTTAAACTAATTTTAATTTATCTGGTTGTATTGTGGCGTTCAATACAAAGCTAGAAAATACACCTGTCACCTGTAGACAGGTGTATTTTCTAGCTTTGTATTGAACTTTGTGGTTTATGGAATCGACGTACTGGAAAGTGAAACTAAAGCAAAAGCACAATCAAATAATTTATTAAAAACTTCATTATCGTGGGATGCCAGTACGATAAGTCAGAAGATTGATGTTATCTATTTACAAGTGTTATAAATTATTGAAGTTATTCACTTACCACTGGAGGCGTTTTCCGAGGCGAACAGCGGGGCGGCGTTGTAATCTGTAACAAATAACAATATTTTATTAGATAACTAGCTTTTGCTGCGGCTTTGTTTGCGAGGAACACAGGAACCGTACATTTTTCTTAGCTAAAAGTAGCATATGCTATTCCAGAACATAATTTACTTTTCTACCAAGTTTTGTTTTAATCCATTCCGTCGTTTGGGCGACATTGACAATGACAGTACACAAACATTTAAACTTTCTTCGTTAAAGTATTAGTAAGATGTATGAAATAACAAATAGATACTTATTTAATCTGAATTCATCGCAATATCAGATTACCATTACAATATGACCTCAATGCGTTGATTGTCAGGCAGTAACTTATTGATTTTCAAGGCAATGGCAAAGTAGGCGGTGATGAATAAACTGACTTACAAAATTATAAAAAAATATAAGCTTACAGGAATCTAAACAAGGCTAAAGAAAAAGCACTAAATGAACAAAATCTGATTTGTAAAATATATAAAAACTACCATAGGATACAATGTTTTTTAATTCAACTTAAAAAAATGTAAGTTCCTAATTGTTTTTATTAAAACGGCTCGAGAAACGAAACATCAATACGGTCTACTGATTAGCGTAATGTATATAAAATACTGTTTATTAAAATTACAGATCTCGCTTGGACCTTCCCCGTTGCCACCAGTCTGTTGTTGCCAAGTCCTTATGTGCCTGTTATATCAAGTTGTAAGGCCATGAGAGCCATGATCAGAGGCCTAAAAACTCTGTCACCGGAGTTGGCCACTGACTCATACGACAACCCTTCAAACCGCAACTCAACAATGCATGCTAGCGGTCTAATGACCGCTAGCATGCATTGTTGATTGAAAAACGCCGCTAAGCTAATGCTTAGCGGCGTTTTAATGTTAAAGATGTAGGTATTTGAACTAATAGGTATGTATTCTATGGTAGAAGTACAATAGAGATTAAAAAGGCTTAGATACACGTGCAATGCGTCGCAAGTAACCTATAGAAGGTTGGCATTGCTCGTCAGCTCAGTGTGCATTGATCCTAGACAGGCAGTGGTACCTAGACTTTGTGTGGCTTCACTTCCTTCGTATAGTATACCTTACTTCACTAGATACGTGTCGGACTATGGATCAAGTTCGTGGGATCAAATGATAGTTACCCTGATTGCACACATAACAGCACTACGGCTATCATCTAAAAAATTACATGGACATTGTCTATGCATGTACAATAGACGCAAAATGCTGAAGCTTACAATAATATGTAGAGTAACGCTAGGGTAAGCAATAAGGCTGAAGAAGTATCAGGTAACGAGTTTTATTAACTCCTTGATATATGTAATTAATTACAATATGGCTGGCTAATTTTAGTTGATTAATTTCATGTTTAATTATAACACGTGTCAATTTAATTTTAAACTGAAATGAAACACGTGCTTTAAAATAGAATAATAGATGTCTGATATATGTACATAGTTATTAGGTGGCGTAATTTTTGCTATGTTATAGAAGTGCTCATGTCCCATCAAAAGGGTACTAAACTAATAACCCTATTAAGGTATTTATAAGGTATAGTATTGTATATCAAAACGAAGTCTTATTATTTGATTTTGGTTTTATCTTTCTCTCTCTATTTGCAAGCAGGTAAGGTACCTATAAAATATCTAACCAAAGAAACTGTTTTAAAATTATACTTACGGAAATCTTTACTTTAATTACTTATGTTATATCACATGACTCACAAATACTGGTTTGATTCAACTACAAGCACTTGTACACCTACTCTACTATATTAATTTCTACGTTCCGTACACTAATAATATCTAGTAGGTATCCGAAAATTGTTTACTACGTACACACTGTCAGACATTCTGTGTAATGTCTATAGAAACTACTGGACATTCTGTGGCAAGTGGGAAGTCGACGCGAAGGCCACGAGGTAAACGACATGTTGGTGATTACGCAACTGTTGTGGCAATTGTCGCCAATTATCGTTGACCTCTCTAACCCCTAATTGCTAGCATAAAAACGCGTATTTAGATAAACTGGACAGGTAGACGTGAGATTAGTTACACACAATTCCCGTGACCATAAGTTCGTTAACAGATAATTTACTCCTAAAATTTGCCCCTAATTATTTCCTCATAATTACAGAAAGTTTACAAGGACATTTGTATAGAATTGATTATAATTATTTCTGAAATAAAACTGAAAACTGTGTTATGTAAATAGATAAGTAGGTAAGTAACCAAAACTCGAATAACAAATGCTTTTTACATTCGAATAAAATATTAGCTCAGACGTTTATTAAAAAAAATACACGTGTTACTTTTTAAAAGGATGTTTTGAATACCTACGGACAACACAAAAAAGTCATTTGAATTCCAAACTCGTGCGGTTTTAGGAACACTTCAAAATAGTCTCTACAATTTTATAACAATAATGATAGTTTAAATTGTTATTGACCAGATAAATTCAGGCTATTTATGACATACTGATCGAGTAGAGAAATCTCCATATTTCTGTCAGAAACCACCACATCAAATGTCTTTAGTGCCGTTGTAGAAAGTGAAAGGAGGTTTATAAGTATATTATATTAGATGTAGTGAGTATATGGTAATAATAATTGACCACATATGAGTATGAATTTCTTTAAACATCATGAAAGTAGGTGTACCAGTCTTGAAAATATTTTGTTAAATGAGATTTTATCGTATTTTCAAATGCAATGACGAACTGTATTTTAAAATGCAATGACAGAATTATTCGGGACACAGACAATTTTATTCTGAAAGTCAATACGCGGTCAAATAAAAATATTATTCGCAAGGTGACTTCCCTGGAAAAAAAGACAATAAACATTGTTTTTGCTTGTTTTCTCAAAAGGTATATAAAGGTATATACTTTAATATTTCTTAATTTTTTTTTTATATTATCTGCCTTTTTTGTCTACGAGTGACTGTGCGAATTATTTTTATGCGTTTAGGGTTAGAGTAGAGGTAGTGTTTTGTGTTGCATGTCGTTTACTCTATTATTTTGTTCTAAATAGAATTTACAGGTTCTTGGAAACTTACCAGAAGCCAGAAGGACTTGTTTTAACTTAATATGTTGTTTAGGGTTCAGTTTTACAATGCAATAAAGTGGCGGGTTCCGTGATCGTGACGAATTGAACTGATTTCACTGGTTTGTTTAATTTGATATATATTTTCTTCTCATCTTTGATGATTACTATGCCTGTACTATGTACGACATCTATGCAATTAGGTTAAACCCGCACAAATACGCAATTGCTTTTGTCAAACCACAAAATGTATCAGCTCTCCTGACCTATGTTACTCTTAAATATTCACCCACTCATTTTGTGCCCGAGTGACCGTGCTTCGTACTCCAGACTACACACACATTAATAGATACTGCGGTTAAAGTGCACTGTGTGTGTGCATGTAATGCACACGCACTCATCGTGCCCTTATGTATCAAATCACCCCGTTTCCCCTATGTAGCAGTATCAGGGCTGCCTCTAAAACCTAGTGCTTTAAATTTTGATACCAAATGAGGGGAGTGGACCAGGCTGATGTCCATGCTTATTGATGAAATACACGTTTGTTTTGTGGCTGTTTTATTTAAACCGTTGACTGGCGGGAATTTTAATTAAAATTACTCTTTTTGTTTTCGATTGCGGTTTTCTAAGTATTTTAATAACTACTTTTAATACTATTTAATAATTAGGTATATTATAAAGGTATGCGAACACACTAGAAAGTACAGTAAGTATAAAGTTTTTGTGATTGTATTTACATTTTATGCATATTCTTGAATGGATTGTGTGAAAGATGATATGAGTAGTCATGGAGTGAGTACTAAGATGACGGATGAGTACTAAGTAGAGAGAAATGGAAGAAGAGAACCTGAAGAGAACCCCGGCATAACGTGGGAAAGAGGACAGGCAAATAAATGATACATTTTCTTTCTTCGATTCATATTTCTCGGTATTTTAAATTTAGTAAAATTGCGTTTAAATCAATGGATTAACAAACGTGCATGTTACTGGGACCCTTTCGTCCGCCCTTCCACCGGCTTCCCTCAAACCTACCTCAACCTACGCACTTCAATATAACCTGTCTGTATGCACCTGTATATACAAACTATGACATAACCTATAGCTGAAACCCTAAACTGCTGTGAATTCCATACCCAATCAAACTTGCGAGCTAGAGAGCGTCCGTAATGCGATCGAAGCCGCACCCTTGGGACCTAGAAATTGAACAGGGTTCCCAAATTTAGAAAGTAAGTAATGGTTGTTACAGTTTTAACATGTGAACATTGTTTTTTTTTTGTTTATTTAATGCTGGTTCATGAGAATTAGAACAAGTTATTTATATATTTACTTAACCGATGCTTTAGAACATTTTAATGTTGTGGAGAAATTATTTTTTAAAATGCAGGTTTTATTTTATCAAAATCGAACCCATTTCACTCTTAACAACATTTTTCTATAACTATAGCCGTTTAGATTTTACCCCTAGAGAGCGGTCGAGAGTACTTACCCTGTATAAGAAAAATATATTTTAAACAAGTGATAATTCTAGCAGGTGACAACCTTAAATCTATACGGGTGGGGGCAGTGGGGGGACAGGGGATACAGTAAAGTCCTGACCACGCACAACTCAAGCCCTGACTATAATTAGCATACCATTTCTGCATATACATTGCATGCTGAAATTGTATTATTTCCGTGCAAAGCTATTTCATTCGTACATATACATTATTTGATTATAAACTGACAATAATGTCATCTACAATTTCCTTATACTTTGGAGGAAAAATTAAACTTTATTTTATAAACTATTATGCGACCTACAATAAATTATAGTACGTAGATAAATGTTAAATTATAACATGGACATCCATGTCCCCTACCTTATTATAGTAAGTGAATGTCCCGACTACAATTAAATTAAATCGATTTAAATTGCAGGACACGCGCTGTTGCGTTCTGGGTACTGACACTTTTACTGTCGTGCCTTTGATTAGTCTTTGTGGTCCAAGAACATTTTTACATAACATTTTATTTGCTAAACGTAACTTTTCCAACTACTTTTTAGTTTTGCACCAATGAGTTTTTGCAATAATAAATGCATGGTAATGCCATTACATTAAAAAACTAACCTTGATTAAATTAGTTCCCGAACTAGACTAGCAGCTTTTCGTCTTCATCCTTAAATTTTCTTGTAGCTCGTGAAGAATCGAACACGATTGTGGCTCGTGTGTTGAAGATATTTTAACGAAAATAAAAATAAATAAAAGCTTCATCCTTTAAAATTTAAGTATTTTTAACTTATATTAATTAACTTATGACACAACTGCTTAAAAAAATAATTTGCGCACGTTTTTGTAAAATAGAGCCATGCATTCTACATCCAAGTAAAACAATGATGTTGTCTATATTGTATTAACTTCACCTGTCACATACTTCACAGTAACTTCTATTACGACATTGAACTGTGAGAACACTAAGAACATACCGCCCATTTCCTTTTGAGAATTCAATGGATATGCTCAAAGACCGTCACGGGGAGACGGTAATATAAGAGTATGGTTGTAATAGCGTAATGATAAGCCTTTCTAAAACAATTTTCTTTTCGTAAAGTTTGTATTAGAAAATAACTGAATAAAACTTATATCTGTGTCGAAAGAAACCTATCACTTAAATAAAACACTAGCGGCAATCAACCGTAACCATTGCTGTACAACACAACTACAATTTGATTTTGATAGTTATTCAAAGTCTTAGATTATACTGCGGCACAGAATAAGCAAATACTTTCAAGAGAGCGAAGTTGATTGTGTGTGTATGTGAACTACGCAAAAAAATAATAGGTGAAGTCGCGGATCCATTTAGAAAGTTATCGTCTCATATAATATCTTAACGATATTATTTTAAGCAACTTTGATTCCAAGGCAATATCAATACCAACCATAACACCTTTCTTGGTCTTGCATGATCTCTGAGGTTTGATTGTAACGTTCCCACGGGCAGCTACAATACCATTGTTGTGTCTTGGAATTTTCTGTTGTCATCAAGTATGTCTGTACATCTATTCCTTAGTGAGTTATATTTAAAATAGTTTTCAACACACTTGCTTATAAAGTGGCTCTATGGTCATCGCAATTAGGCACAGAATGACACCCATAATCAAACTATGACTTTTTCATTGCTATAACTCACTAGTGAGTTATAGTGGCTCTATGGTCATCGCAATTAGGCACAGAATGTCACCCATAATCAAACTATGACTTTTTTTATTCCTATAACTCACTAGTGAGTTATAGTGGCTCTATGGTCATCGCAATTAGGCACAGAATGACACCCATATAATCAAACTATAACTTTTTTATTGCTATAACTCACTAGTGAGTTATAGATTTTTTTTTTTATATTATTATGAGTTTTTTTTGTTATTTTATTCACAAGTGTGTTGAAAAACGTCGTATGATACACGTGTGTATTGATGATTACCGTCCTCGGCTATCTTAAGACCCTCGCCTACTACGGCTCGGATCTCAATGGCGCCTCAGCGGTAATCACCAATGTTACACACTAGTACCATAATGTAGTATTATTGTTATATTATATGTATAAGTGCGTATTTAAAATCTATGTATTACTGCACTGTTTGACTGATAAATCAACGCACAGCCTGATATTATCAGCTGTAAATAATACCTGCAGGGCGAATACGTTATTACTCCACTGGAATTGAGAAGGTGTGTTAGAAAAATTAAAATCCTAGAAGACGCAGCGGAAAGATGAAGTTTGTTGAAAAGAAAAACTCGACGCGGACGAAGTCGTCGGGCGTTAAGATATTTTATACACAAAGTATCAAACTGAACTCAATTAAGGGGATGGGAGAGTATAATATAATACTCTCCTATCCAAAGTTATGAAGAGTTTTAATTGTATATACAAAATGGTGGGTTTAATCTATGTCATGTCTAAAAATACCTAATAATTTATAGAGATGAGATTCTTGTCTGCTCTAAAAGATCAAATTGTAAAGTTTCGGCTCCGCGCTGCGACGATAATGAATATTATGATCTGATATTATGAAGATAGTTAATTAAACATGGTATCGAGTTATACAATAAAGCAGAATATTATGTCTTAGCTAAAATTGAATACCACGCTGATTAAATTAGAACTATATTTCATACTAGTTTGACAGAGGCACTAATTAATTGCCATTTTGCTCATCATAATTGATGATTTCTCTAATGGCAAATGGAAACCCAATAGTTCTATTAAAAATAATGTCGTAATAGTAAGTTGCTTGAACCTAGTGCCAATTATTCAATGAAATATCCTAAAATTTTCATCACCGATTCATTGAAATTTTTTCAAAAATACGCAAGTAAGTTATACGTTACACTCGTAACAAAGTTTTTCGTGAAAGAGAAAACGAAGCTAGACGCAGAGGAATATAAAGAAAATTCACGAAAAACACGTTACCGAGCGGTAGACGTGACGCCACGTCCTGCTTTATCATAAATCGATAATAGGAAGCCCTCCGACTAGTTCAGCAGTGCGTGCGAGCGACCTAATACACCCACTATGGCGATTGCATGCAATGCGGGCTAAATATACAAGCCCAATGCGTGCCTGCGTTGCGCTGCGCCGAACGGAACTTATGTCGCAACGACAGCGTCCACAATTGCTTGCTCGGGGACTTTAACCGGTTTCACTGCAACCACAAACGATTCAAGACCCAATAGCGTTGGGTTTGAGCTGTTTTTTTTACTGTTTGAGCAAGGAAGAAGGCCGTTTCGTGTCCGAGAAGCCTTGGTAATAACACATCTAGGTGCATTCTCGCTGCAATTTCGCTCTCGGTCGGGTTCTGTGTTTGTGGCGCGCTGAAGATCAGGGCTAACGATCGCCGCGGATTTTCCGTTTCACTCGCACTCGGAGAAGTTGTAGCATGTCTTGCAAAAGAAACGCTACAACTTTATCTGACAGCAACGCGACGCGACGCCCGAGAGGCTTTTGTGCGTTTTCCATGTTTATGTTTATAGGAGAACACGTACAGGGGGTGCTTTGAGCGCCGTTCGCTCGCTATGTGGTTATAAATTCAGCGATCTTCTTGCTTCTTTTTTACTAAGCATGTTTGTTTTGAGTGTTGCAGTATTTTTGCTGACATGCATCAAAACGAGTACCTACCTACTTAATCATGACGTTATGTATGTCAAACAAACTCAGTGTGGCAATGGCAATACACAGTTTAGGTAAATAATTTGCTATAAAATGCTGTTAGAAAATTATTCACCATTCTTGATTTGTAATAATAGGTAGATGTATGAGTTAGTGGCTAGCATAGGCCGCTCGAAGGCCTCCGTCGTTACATTTTCGTGTGACAATGATCCAACTAATTCAAGGTTTCAACGATCACTCAACCAAATAACCATAACAACTCACCGTATCTAATGCAGAAAACCACGAAATTTCAACAGCTTTTTAGAGCACGACCATAACCATTCTTGGATTATTACCAAGACAAATTCTACTGCAGCTAGAATGAAAATCAAAACTGGTAAATATATGGCAGACACGCTGGCGTGCTTAGTTTATGTAAATACGGGGTATGTGACTACAGTAGATGGTCTGCCTGGACATAGCGTGACCATGGGTGGTATCCAGGATTCTCGTTTCATATTTTTTCCCTGACAATATCTTGCTAGTTTTATATGGCAAACTGGTGGGGTTTGATTAAGAATTTATGCTTGGAACGCAATAGGACCGTAAAATGCTGCTGGTATTTTAATGTGGATGGGATTTCATGAGTTCTGTTATTGTATTGTAATTACAACGAGTGTCTACTTACTCGCTTAAGTACGTTGGTGTAGGTAAGTTCTGAGAAATTTAATATTCATTGCGTGAAGTGAAATTTATTTTAATTTATGTCCGTCACTTCCTTCTAAGTAAACCCAAGAAAAATTGTCATAAAAACATAATACCATAACATAATAAATAAAGCCATGCCATGCAAAAATTCCTTATTGAAAGAAGACTTTTATAATTAGGTGTTTGTAAATTACTTTTGCATTTACAACTTTTATTTTCAACTTTCATTGAAAGCGTACAAAACGTTACGAAGTTAACCACAATAAAACCCCTTGTTCAATTTCAGCAACCTTCATCATTATTTTCGTGACCAATGTGGCGCGACGGGCGAAGGTCCGCCTGCGTCGTAGGAAGTTGCGGGTTCGATTCTCGCCTTGGAACAAGTTTTTTTACGATCTGCAAATATTTGTTCCGGGTGTTCATTGTGTATTTCATATGAAATTATTCCGGTTTCTTGTATTGATGTAACTTTACGGCGCATCACATACATAATTCAGGATTACGGTGGTGCCGTGGGTCTTGGGAGTACTATATTTACTTTCGGCACGTGTCCGGAGCTGAATGGCAAACCTTGCCCTTGAACCCGGACGTGGCACGCACCGCCCGCCCAAATGGCCGGCCGCCGCGCCGCGCCCCGTTGCCACCCTGAACTGATCAATAGAGGGCATTCGTACTTTGTAACAACAAAGTATAAAATAGAGTTTTTCTTTTTGCTCTGTTGTGTATATAAGAACCAGGGGCGCAATATTACTGACGCGTTGACTGATGCATTGACGGCCTAACAGTTGCATTGTAGGTTCTTGTTATTTGCGTTTCATACAGAAAATGCCAGAATTTGATCATGCAATTTAATTTTTGCCATAATTGCATTAGTAGAGTAAGAGTTTATTTGAATTGCACCAACATGTCCAAAGACGTTTGATGCTAAGGCTTTGAAACAGTGATATCGCCGTAAGAACTACTGAAAAAAACTGATAAAATATCTAAGCCATAACGTACAGTTCCTTACAAAACGTGGCTTCTGTCTAACGAACCATTCAAAGTTCATACACTTGTTTTTCTAATTTCAAACTTAATTCTACTGTATTAAAGTTGAAATTGAAACACGTTTTGCTACAGACATTCGACAGCTCTGCGCACGTGCGTAGTCCGAACAAGTACATATTATTATAAAGCGTGCCAAAACCAAAACATTTCCGTTGCGTTAGGCTTATCGCATCAACCCCCTCGGTGCACATCCTACGTAGGATGTGCGCGAGGGGACGAGGTGGTACCACTACCACTCACATAGATAGTCACGAGCCACGTGCGAGTGGCACCGTCAAAAACCTGTGGCGTTATAACAAACACCGCATTTATCATAGGCATAAAAAAAATATTCTTCTTTATTAATAACTGTCTCAGGCACAATAACATTATACACATTTTTTACATAATTATTGTAATTACTGTACCATGGACAAAAAGAGTTACAAGTAAATCAGAGCTCAAGTTAAATGAGTCTAGGCATAAACGACAAAAACGTGCCTTTGGCAATTCATTATATTATGATCTCATCTCTTAAAACAATATGTTTTAAAAAACTGTGCTTAAATAATAGCAACAAAAGTTGTTTTGTTGGTATCTTAAAACTCATTTTTGTATGATAGTTATTAGATAGATAGTTATAAGCTGTAACTATTCATGTCCTGAAACAACTTGTTAAAAAAAATATCTTATATTATACACTATGACTTATGCACGCGATTGTACCTACTTAGATTACTTTTGTCCGGTTGAATGAACTGATGTTATGCGTTAAATATCTAGCTAGTTATATTTAATTGAAGAGAATCGAGAACAATGTTCTATATTGCACACTAATTCACACAATTCAAATGTAGGCCAATATTTTAATATCGTACTCGAATTCATCAGATTTTTACAATCACGATTGGAGACTAAACTTAGATGGCTAAGTTTCGATAAAAATTATGTCTGAAATGCATTATGAGTCATGACAGATTTATCCTTCAAATAATTTACGTAAATAATAAACTAAGGAAAATGTATGAAACCCATTTCGAGCAATGGCGGCTTGCGGATTGCGGTCGTGGATTTTACTGCCGGCCGCAAACCGCAAGTCGCGTTGCCTAAAAGGCAGGCAACCTGTACTAATATTCTTTTACATTCATGTGAAATAATTAAACAGTTGGGTATTGCGATTATAATACAACATACCTTTGAATAAAATAATAATACAAATTATCTAGGTTAAAAACAATATATTAAAACCTTTATTATATTTCAAGTTTTAATTTAATTTCAGTAATGTTTCTATAGGTATAATATAATCTCACAATTTAAAATACTTACCTCAAACTAATTTTCCACTGAATAATTATTTACATAAACAGTTATTAAATTTTGAGCCTCGGAATGTGGGTAATGGAGGGAACTCATTCGAATATGATTAAATTATCAGGTACTAGTACTCTTTGATTGTTATTACATTTACTAATGCGACGACCGACGTTTTGAACCGAATATTATTTACACAGCCGATGTACTGGTTTCCAGAGTAGTAAAATGAGTCCGTTTTTCAACTTATCAAAATAATATACAATATTTATTACTCTGGAAACCAGTACATCGGCTGTGTAAATAATTTTAGAATAAAGTTTTAATAAAATAAATATCACAAGATAAGATCAGTTGAGCTATTTAAATATCTTTCGTACTGTCTAGATGGTTCAACCGTTTCATATGTCCTAATGAGATTGGGTAATAAGAAAAAATGTAAGTATTTTATTTCAAAAACTGAGCAAATAATAAAGAAAACCTAACTAAAAACCCTTCTTCAGTTACTTTAAATATATTTTCGATTTAGCCACTGTCAAGATTATAAGTTAAAAATGTGGGAAGAAAAATTGATAAATTGTCTCAACCCACGGTTCACACGTTAGGCTTTTTATGAAATGATTTCTTTAATAATATAAAAAGTAAGAATCGTTTTAATTAAAGCCATAAATATAAAAAAAAATCGTTGAATGGTCAAGTCGTTTGGAAAGTTTTCCGGGGCTTATAATTCCCTGGGGAAAAGAAAGAAAACTGTTATAATTTTGAAAATAAATATCCTAAGCTTGAACAATTTTTTTTTACACTAAAATACTACTGATTATTCGTGCGTTACTTTGCGAAAATCCATTGGAAGATAAAAAAAAACAGATGAAAAATCTCTAGTACTATTCCGCTTAACTTTGGCTCCAGTGCTCGACGGCGCAACCCGTCTACCGGAGAACAAGTCGATGGTCCTGATGATGTCCCGTGGAGGATTTTTGTAATTATTAATATTGTAATTGTAAACCACTGTTTCAATGGTACGAGAATGAAAAGTATAAATTCAAAAAAGCTAGTTGAAATCTAAAAAAATAACTAACAATGTGCTATGACCTATGACATCTGTATCCTATAGGCTTCAAAATATTATAGTGATGTTGAGGACCGTAGCAAAGTATTTGTGGCGTTTGATATTTTTTTTATTTTCAGCGCTGTAAATGTCAGAATATATAAATTGGAATGTCATAGAAAATTGGGTCGCTCTGAGATGTCAGCCTTGGCCAGTTTTCACATCTGCTGCTTGTCGGTCCGGTAGACAAATAGGCCGAGTCCAGTAGTAAGCCGTCAATCGAGTTGACTTCGCAATAGATCTTGACTATTGTCTTTGACCAAACCCCAACGAGCGATCTAATCTAGTGTAGTCAAGGAAACCGCATTTTTGGGCCCATTTTCGTAATAGACCAACGTTTATGTTACTTTTGCACATCTATGTATAATTACTTAATTTTTGTAACTTTGCAACATGTTTCTTGTTAATTGTCTCTTTCCTTTGTTGAGGATTTTAATAAAAAACGTAATAATGTCGGACACTTCACACAGCTAGGCGCTCTGTCTGCCCCAAACTGAACAAGGTTTGTACTAGGAGAACTAGATAACTGGTAGAATTTACGTTTTTTTTGTACAAATAGCAGTAGCATTGGTAGTCTAGTGATTATGACCCCACTTTTCGATCATAAGTCCTATTTAAGTAGGTTCTTCTCTTACAGTAGACAATCCAATCTAAATAATGTTTGGTCGAACGAAAGTCTACACTTATACGAATCAGCTCTATAATCGGATTATGTGCCCACCAAAGAATAAAAAATAATAATAAGTATATATATTATTTATTCGAACCGGCTACCGGCATTACAAACGCTATGCTAGGCTCAATGTCAACTACGTAAGCCTTGATATGCAATTAAATTGTATTTAAACAAAAGTTTAAATACAATTATTTAGGAGTTATCCTAAATAATTGTATTTAAACTTTTAGGTAACTTATCTCAAACAGATTTTAAACTAGCTTATCCATTAAAAAATGTATTAGAACATTTGGCACAGAAGAAAATTAGTAAATTAAGTAGTAGTTCTGTTTTGACTAGTTTTGTCAATCAAAATTTTGATACTCATCCGTAGTATAAATATAAAATTTGCTTATTTGCGGTCTAGATGACATTCAATGCCACATTTCACACAAATGTGTGAAATATCCGCCAGAATTTGTTTATTTTATTACGATTTCATCAGCAATATTCAATTATTTAATTTATTTTTGATTCTATTCAAATTTATGTCAATATTAAGGACAATTTACGACGCATAAGTTTATTTAATTTCACATTAACATAATTAGCCGCTTACTTACTTTATAGTTCAAAGGAACAAACAATAGTATTCTACGCGCGCGTGTATTAATCACGATCTAGTTTCCGATTCCTTAGCAACCGGCCGCTCTTATGTTTATTTTTTATTTCGGTCAACGGCCGTGCTCGGCCCCAATGTGCTCGCTCCATTGACATCAATTTAGGGTTAGAATTAAACCAGCTGAAATAATCAGCCCCAAAGAACGCAATAGTCCTCGATCTAAGCACATACAAGCATTAAAAGACACGTGCCAAATCAGGAACTCTTAATTCAAATCATCATCAAAAGACTTTTTCAACAGCGACGTAATTTATTCCTCGAATAACTGGTTTGAAGTGAACTAATCTCGAATGGAAGCATGAAGTCGTAAAGGAATAACCAAACATTAGGTAAGTAATAATAATTTGTATGCTTGAGATTTGAGAACCATTTTTTTTTACACAAACGACTAAGCGCAGATTTTGAAACCCAACAGAATGTTTTCAAGGTTTTTTTCTATATGTAAGTATAGAGTTTATAAAGTTTTGTGCCAACATAACAATATGTACAATAAAAAAAGTTCCTGGTAACGGATCAGTAAAAACTACATATATGTACATTTCTTTCTTTTTTGTGTATAAATTTATTTGTTTTTGTTTTTGACCTTTTTTTTTGCCTTTTTACTGTACTGCTCTCCTAATTGTGTGTGTCAAATAAACAAATTCTTATTCTTATTTCTCTATATATTCTTAGTTCTCTCGGCGGATCTAGGCTTCGGTGAAGTTAGCCGTTTCGATGCGCAATGGAGCTTTTTCTAACTAAATTGTCTTTGCGCATCACAAACGGCTAACTTCACGGAAGCCTAGATCCGCCGAGAGAACTATACACTGATATTTAAATGATATATAAAAGATATCATAAATATCTTTGCAATAATGTATTCAATATTCTTACAATCTAGCCTTACGTTTAGGCTAATGAGTAATTTTGAGTTGACCTAGTCTTATAAAATAAATTAGTTGCTTAGAATGTGTTCATTGGCACTTTTCTTACTGTCTCTATTTATTAAAGGGAAGCACTTTGTTCATATGTTTTTTATAATTTGTGTTAGGTCCACTATTGATTTTACAGTAGGTACACTATTAACTCAAAAGGTTTAGACTTTTTGGGCCTTCTTACTATATCCGTGCTGTCGAGTAGCTAGATTGCCTCGACGTTTACATGATGGTGAAGTCTACGCTCGTGAGCTTCTGCATATTTCTTTATTACATTGTCGACGAAATCTTATGTATCAATGGAGCATTTATAAATCCTTTATCATAAAGTACACTTTTATTCTGTTTATTCTGTTACTTCAAAGACTTTTGTGAATCTATACTTATAATAATGTCTTGAAAAAATATCAGATTATTAAAAAACTAGTTTTGAACTCAAGCAAGCTATACTATACTTTTAGCTCGACTTCCGTATTAAACAACAATGCTGTACGAGAAACTCGTAATTTGAAGTGGGTTAGCCTCTATCATTCTCTAGGCTTCATTACGGTGTCATTATAGCCAATTCTAGGATATAGACGTAATGACGAAAAATTGCTTTGTGAACTTCGCACGCAGTGTCATTATAACAAATTATTAAGAACGTCTGTTTCCTTGCGTGTATTACTATAGTAGGTACATATTGATAGAACATTAGGTCGGATTTTAATGGGCCTAAGATCACGGTTGCCGCCTTAAAGGCTAAGTCAGGCCGTTGACGTGCCCGAGTTGACGCATTGTTCAGACGAGTACACCTGCAAACAATAGAAGATCATCACAAAAATTCATAGTGATTTTATTTTATAGTTAGGTCACGGACTTGTTTTGGTCTAGGCATTTGGTAGAACTGTGTGTTGACCAGGCGATTCACCTTGAGACCGCACCTCGCTTCGTATTACCCCACCACGTTCGAACAGCACTGTCGTAGGTTACATGTGGATCGTTTCGCTGGCTATGTGAACTGGGCGAATGTTCTCCTTTGGTATAATGCTCGAGGACCGGTCTGCTTGCTGTGGGTGAGCGGGTTGTGGAATGCAAGGGACGGAGACGGCGTGATTTGGAAGTGTGTTCGTACGTCGGTTATCGACTCGAATATTTTTGTCCGATTATGTTTTTGTGGAGCTGAATAGTCCAGTTTTACTGTCTGGTATTTGATAGCAAAATTGCTCAGGGCTGCTCTTTTTTCACATTCAATATTTGATATTGTATATCCGATGGAACAATTGTTTCAGTTATTAATTATTTTTGACCGTTTTGTTGATTTTTGCCGAACTTTTAGTTTTTATCAGTTTTTTAGTCATTTTATTATTTTTTTAAGCAAACATGCAATAACTTTGTTCAAACCTTTGTAATCGTTTGAAATCACAATCAAAAATGTAGGAATAGGAACTTGTGCTAAATCCCATTATTTGATTTCCTGAAATAGCCCGGCTTAATCGATGAATAAACGATCGTATTAGACCAATCCTCACACTGTTACCTAACATTGTTTACCTGTTTGATAAGTGGGTAGTGGTGGGTATCTAGTTGATTGTTTGTAAGCATATACCGACCCTAGATATCAGTCATCCTGGTATTATTTATTTATAATTCTCACTTAGCACATTGAACTCTGAAACTATAGTAAACAATTTACTGGTCACGCAGTAGTGTATATGTATGCATTTAAACCGATTTATAATGGTAAATATTTGGAAAGACCTTTTACCATTTACCTACATAAACTGTTTAAAATAACAACAATGATTTACCTTCTACTTAGCTAACTACCAAATAATGTAAGGAAGATTTGGGGTACCAAAAATATACCTCAATTTCATTGACCTGTGATTGTTTTTTCCAATGGAAAAACTTTTGTCATGCTTTCAAATGGTAAAGGAAAACATAGTAAGGAGCCGGAATAATCATGAACTTTTCAAAAAATCATTCACTAATTAACATTGGGCCCACACCCCGGCTTGAGAGTAGGCCAGTGCCCCAGCAGAAGGGAACATTCGAAGACTTGCCATGGTCATGATAATGATGATTCTTGTTTTAGTCAGCCTTTTAATTAGAAACGGGCAAGTAAGAAGACTAATACAATTTAAGCTTTAATTTATTATTTTATAGGTTATTAGGTATATGACGATATTGACGTCTACAATTTAAGGAAATGAAAAGGCTACATTTAATTGTAATGGGAGTCCCATTATCAGACAGCTTTATTTATTTAAATACCTATGAAGTTAAATAATTAGACACAGTCCTAAGTTAAATTTTGTGCTATTGGATAAACTTTTTTTCAAGACTTCGTCCAGAACAGTTTAATGCGACTTAGGTTAAGTACTTTATTATGATCATCGTGAGATATAATTTAAAATATTTTAGGCGAGTAATTTGTATTAGTGAAATAATCTGCGGAATCGTAAGCAAATGTTGATAGGTACTGATCCATCTAAACCACTTTAACCATTCGGATCATTAATAAAAGTCGTGCGTTGGTGTCCATTCGTGCCGGCGACTTTGTTGCCATGACTTCTAAGATCTAAGTCATAAAGTCTTTTTTCGGGTGGCTTTAAAAACGCCCACTCAGGTGTGGCATATAACAAACTATTTGTTTTCATCGTGGGGACTGGCTCTGAAACCCCGATGTTTTAACGTGCCGCCCCAATTCAGGCCCGAAATAAACCGCGCGGTGTCCCAGATTCGACGTCCCGCCACCCCGCAGTGCGATACTCGTTCTTCAATTATTACGAACATCAACCATAAGTGTTTCATCTCTAACACTTCAACGTCGTCAGCGAACAGGTCATCAACGAACAGCTTACGACGTGTTCTATTGTTATTTACTTCAAGAGTTGTTTTCTTTTATTAAAGAGCTTAGATCTTAATAGTTTCTGAGCAGAGTTTGTCTTTAATTTTCGAAAAAAAAAAACAATTTCTTTCTTTCTAAACATACTAAGTAAGTATATTGTTTTTTTTTAAATATGTATGCACTTTAACTTATAAAAGTCCTACCAGTTAAATTGATAATGTTTTATCGTTTGTAACTTATTGAAATCTATACCCATCATCTCTTCTTTTATCTATTTACGCGTTTGATCATCGTTGTCTGCGGCCCTACCAAGTATACCAACTTCGAACTTCAAATGCTTCCTAGCTGCAAAAAAATAATCCTATTAACATAACAATAACTCCCCTATTCTCTTTTTCGAGCGTGCCACGTGCATGTCGCCGACGACGTGGGTCCGTTATCAAAGTCGACACTTTAGTATGGGTGTTGTGTATCCAAATATTGGTGGCGGTCGGGGTGACTGACCTCGGCAGCTCGTAGGCACCTGCAATCGCGTGGCTTCTGTTGACACGAGTAACCATTGATGGCTTGTGAGTGTCGTGACGCCTTGTAAGTTGCTTGGAAGTGATAATAAAGCGGGTGGGTTATTATTTTTTAAGATTTTTAAGACTTTCATTGAAGAGATAACAATTTTTAATAACTTCCAGCTAACATTTTCTAGGCGTCATTTGTATTATATTCTAAGGAAACTTGGTGCAAGATAAGAAATAATATCAAAGGACTGATAAAATTGCCACAACCTTTCGCAAAGAATATTGACGAACACCAGTTAGTCTAGAAAAACAGACCATCTTTGATACAATGTACATGAACCTCAGAGACTTTGGATTAAGTCCTAAAGTAACACCTTTCATGTTACTTGCATTGCCATGAATTCACAATACAGAGTTTATTACGTGATCCGGAGTTTTCCCGAGAGAATCGAGGGCGCGGCCTTGCCCTGCTTCTGGGATTGGCACATTTTTATCTGCTCTTTGAACTACAGCCAAAGCAAGCTAGTTTTATTGATATTAGATGCTGGTTTGCTGACCAAAGCCAACTGCTTACCTGTGTTGGAAAACTTAGTTCAACGACTTAAATATATTGGCCCAGTCTAAGATTTCTTGTTTGAAATCTCAGCTCGCTCGTCATTTATACGTGTCAATGTCTATTGTCTTCTGCTTCTTTTTCTTTTATGGACTCTGTGGCTTATTTGCCACAATTTTGCCAGTGTCAAGTGTATTAGTTTGATTGTCGCTTAGCAACGTAAACAAACGAAATTTGGAAAGAAATGACTTTTCTTTCAAAATTCACTTGGAAAATCTTTGACTAAATTACCAACCAACATTACCCCTCCATTTCAATTACTTACACTTGTGCTAAGTAAACAAGTTAAATTGGATAAACTGCCACCAAATTTACGCAATAAAACTTAAAATAACACGAGAAAAATATCTATCTTGTCAAAACGACATGGGAGGGACCCATTTCGTTTTGACAAGATAGCCTAAACGTAGTGCTTACATTCTATTGGAGATAGCCAAAGACAATCGGATTGTCTTCGGCTATCAGTATATCAGTCTGACAAACCTCAGTTCTAATTACCTAGGATAAATCAAATTTCTAAATAAAACTGTTGATTATAAAAATGTCAGTAAACTACAGAGGTCAATTTTAAAACTGAGGATATCAATATTAGCTATATCAATGCTGACACCTACAGCGTACAACCTAAGCTGCTGGACCTAGAAACTTGAAATGACGTTTAGTGTGTATAAGTGTATAAAAAGGAATTTCCGAAACTCAGCTCCTGCAACTCCTGCAAGACGCGGCGGGAAAATGAAGTTTATTGTAAGTATAAAAAAGCCAGCGCGGACAAAGTTTCAGGGCGTTCCACTTTAAATATAAATTCTTCGGATGGCACGTTAAGCAGTCGGTCCCGGCTTATTCAAAGTTGTTAGGCCATGACAGAGGCCTTCGGGCGGCCTAGAAACTCTGCCACCAGAGTTGGCCACTGACTCATACGAACGAACGAATTAAGAAGAGTTTTTACTAACCCAAAAGTTATAGATCATTTGCTTAAGTACCTATTTGTTGAATTAGTAAATTAATACTTTCCTCCAACATTAATACTTCCTTTAAATGCATTGAACTTGGCTTTAGAGATAATTCAATTTACTAAGCGCTTATGAAGGTAGGATGTTAGTGACCTAACATTGCTATTGTTTCTAATGAAAACTGTCGTTGATGTTATTGGAGTGCAATACAGACTCAGTTTAATTGATCTTAACAGATCGTGGACATTTTGAATTAGTGTTCTAATTCAGAGATGTTTTGTTTGTTGCACAATTTTCATTCAGCATTTAATTAAGTATGTCAACTTCAATCTGGCGGTGTGAAGAATGGTAGGAACGATAATTTATTTCATCACAGCCAAAAGAATCATGTACATAAGTAGTACCATAAGATTGACCGTAATCACTGTGTCTACTAAATAGTGTTAATATTATAGGTATAATATGTATTCTTAGTTTTAAGGTATTTATTTATATGGTACGTAAAATAAGTTTTTTTATATCTGTTACTTTTTCTAATGTTGCCTGAAATAAAGTTTATTGTATTGTATGCATTGTATTGTAATACGCTATAGGTAGGTACTAACGCTACTATAGGTAGGTACTACTATAGGAATATATAATATTCTTATGACACGATGAATCAGCTGTGCGTTTCTTTCAAGCCTTGTTGAGCCACTTTACGAACACCAGCAGATAAGCAACTTTCCAAATTGCCGACTATAAATTAATATGCAACAGTCAGAGCTACAGCAAAGGCCAACAGTCGGAGTCGGAGCTCTCTCCAGCTACAAAACAAATCATGCATTACCCACCTATATATAGTTTAGGCTCAATTTTGACGACCCCTCTCGCACCGGGTTAAACGAACAGACGACTCCGTGGTTCGGTTCTCAAAAACAACTCTGTCTACAAATCCATCACTGCACATCCGCACGACACGATCACTGTCACAGCACGCGGCGGCCGATGCCGGCCTGCCGGAGTCACAGCACGCACCAGCACAGACACGTCGAAAGTTCCGCCGCTACCACTGTAGCAGACCGTACCGCGCGAGGCGAGAGAAGAGAAACCACAAGCGAGACTGATCGAGGTCGCGGCGATCTCGGATCTCAACAGCAGCGTGAGAGCCGGCGAAGCCTGAGCGTTGGTTGGCAGGTGAACTGCGTGAAGTGCAGCGGGACTCGGCACTGCGGAGAGAGGTGAACGAGACGACGCGCGTGACTTGCCGTCGCCGACTGACGGGCGCGCCGCGACGACGACGGGCCTCGCACACCAACACACGCACACAGCGCACACTCGCAGCCCGCCCGGCACACCGACGCGACGCAACGTACCCAGAGCGTAGCGTTCACACCAACACCGACACTCGCCCGAAAGATCCGACGACGATAATTTTAAAGTTTCATACCGAATTTGACTTTTAAAATCTCATCGAGTTTGTCGGAGACGCATGTCGGAGGGGCTTGTAGGTATATTTACCTGAATATAAGCAATGCCGAGTTCCACACTGGACGCATTGCTTGCGCAGTGAATGGACATGGCACATGGGCAGTAAAATTGTGAGCGTGTGTTGTCTGGGTAGAGAGCGCATGCGCCACACACACCCTCGAGGCACCTCATACATACTACTCAAATATTCGTTTATGCAATAAATGAAGTAAGCTTGGTTGTTCCAAATCGAAGTTGAAAACTAGTAAAAAACACTTTACTTCAAAGACATTGAGAATAATCTGTATATTTTTTTTAGCTTTACGTTCAAAAATAAGCGCCTGACGTTCTTTTTTAAATGAACTAAACCACAGATTAAACTTAGTTTCAAAAGGTAAACGCAGACGTAATACTTATTAAACAAATAATCGAGTTTACGTATTTGCCTAAAGCCTAGTGAAGTCAAACTCCGTGCAATCGGCCTCCGCAGTAAACATAGTAAGGTCATCGGAATGCTTTAGCAACGAAGCTACAAATTGCGCAAATAGATGTTCCGATGAACTCGTTTAATAATAGCGGGCGTAGCGAAGGCGTCACTAAATGCTATACTAGTCGAGAGTGAGACTTACGAGTGTCTATTGGATTCTTATGTGATGCGACTCAAGGCTGCTGAGTAGTACGCCAACGTAATACTACGAAAGATCTCTTGTGAGGCTGATGACGTATTATTTAGGACTCTAACTTGGCTTACTTCAGTATCCATTCATAGCTAACTCACTCTCGTGAGTGAAAGTTTTTCCATTCGAAATTCAAAAAACTAGAAAACATTAATCGAATTAGTTAAAAACTCACTCACGATTGCTCTCGCGCTTATAACTTGTGTACAACGTGTCCCGGAATCGTCATCAAACACTCAATGACCAGCGTTATTAAATCTTTTACTTTCAAAGCAATAAAAAAATTGATAAGAAATTTTGGTTTTTACAGATTCAAATGATACACAACCACACTACAGATATTCTAACTTGAAACGAGTTTTAATTCGTAAAACATAAGAGTTCAAAGAGATGAACTCAAACTCCCAAGTTGTTAAGGAAAACATCGTCAGGAAACCTGCATATCCAAGAACTAAAAATCTGGAGACGTTTGCCATCCACCAATCCGCATTCCGCATAGACACAGAATAGATAGAGTAGAAAAGAAATAGTTTATTTTGCGCCACACACCAAGCAAAGAACTATACAAAATCAAAAATTGACGCGATGACGAGACGAAAAAAAGGTAATCACACAGCATTTGCTACAGATACAGTTAATAGGCCGCCCGAAGGCCTCCGTCATGGCCTAACGACTTTATAAAAGCAGTAAACTTATAGGCTGATGATGACAATGATGACACTGTTGGTAACTGCAATTAAATTTGACATTGGAATAATGAATGGTACAAAAAGAGCGTCGTTCATCACGGTCGCACCGCATCAGTTTTCGGCAAAAATAAATCTCTTTCATTGAAACAAAAAACAAAAACTTCAGTAAAGAACTTTGCTTGATAACAATGCTTGTTTTGTTTTGTTTATTGATATACTTTTAAGAATACTTTAAAATGGAACAACTTTTTAATCAGGACACTTTAAGTATTCTAAAAGGCTTGCGTGACTGACTCAATCAAGGCGCAGCTTAAACGATAGAACCTAGAAACATGATATTTGGAGGGTGCATGCTCTTATGGTGTAGGGGTGGACAAAATAATTCCTGAAACTCAACCCCTAGAGGACGCAGACGGAACATGAAGTTTTAAAAAAAATACTCAATGCGGACAAAGTTGCGGGTTGCGGATCTCGACTGTCGTGAAGTTAGCCGTTTCGATGCGCAATGGAGCTTTTTCGAATTAAATCGTCTTTGCGCATCACAAACAAAACTTCACGACAATCGAGATCCGCTGACAGTAGGTATAATATACCTACTCATTGGCATTAAAAATCTTATTCACGGTACGAATAATATATGTGTAGGATGCAAGAATTTTGAATTTATGTTATTATTTTACAAACGCAGGGCACGTAGAATGACAATGTGTGGTAGTACCACCGACATGACATGTGTCCATCCGTCTAAATTTGGCCGCTATTGCGCTATTGCGCTTATTGGCCATGATGGAGGCCTTCAGGCTTATCACCTCCGTCAGAGAAGGCTCGTACGAACTTACTTTCAGCGCTAAATTTAACGTATCAAAAACATTTTGGCTTTAGTTTACGCCGTTTTTGGGCGACTCTAGCTATTTGTTCGTGCTTGAATTCTTCGTTTTGCTTTAGCACTTGGGACAGCTCTGCATGCTGCGCAGTCCATGCAGGCTGCATAAAACTGTTTCCGTTACGTTCATGTCTAGCGTAATAAGTGGTCTTTTATCTAGTTTTATTTTCAAATATTATCTTAGTCCGCTGGTGGTTTAGGCGGGGGTTACTATCCCGTATGTGACCCGGCCATCCGATCCTAAAGTCGAGGGTTCGAAACCGGTCCTGCACCAATGGATATAAGAAATTGAAAAATGATGATCATGATGATCTAAGTCTGGACTAGGTAAATAAAAAAATAGCACAGCGCAGCATCGTAACTAGACTAGACTGGTAATAAAATATTCTAGTTTCGAAACGAACTAATAACACGAAAGGAGATAATACTAGAAAGTTACACCGCCAGTAATAACCAACATCCTGGAAGAAAGAAACATTCGAACGGAAAATACCGATGAAATTGAGTATGAACAGGGCACAAAGTGGCCAGACAACGAGGCTCAGTGCTGTCCGGGCGATGCGGCCAAGCCATTGCCACTTCCGCCGGCGGCGCCCGGACCATTTCAAAGAAAAACAGAGTCCGCATTAGGAACATTATTATGAATTTCGGTGTCATAGTAAATTCAATTAAGTAGTGTGTTCATAATGCCCTTATTCATAATCGTACTATAAATCTGGTAGTTAATTATGACGTTTAAATCCGTTCGTTGTCTTTGTGCATTGACATAAGAATGACAAGGGAGAACTGCACTTTGCAAACCGCTAAAATTAATATTTAAATATTATTATTTTTTGTTGCATAAGACTTATTGACTATAAGATACTTTAAAGATTACTTTAAATTTAATATTAAAAGGTTTGAGTTCGAACGTTCACGTAATTTTAAAGTACTCTAAATAAACTTTCTTTTGTTTGAATGTTTTGGTGGAACTTCAAAGTTTTGACAACAATTATAATATAATACAAACGTGTGTTCAAAACTGTTAAAATTCCCAGATTTATGTATCGCAACATCAAAACCGCGCATTTACCCAAATGTAAAACGAAATAATTGCACAGTAAAAGGTTGTTTAAAAACGTGGTGCACTAAAATAAAACGCATAAACAACACACAAAAATATAATTGGCGTTTCAGAAGTGGGATGCGATGCGTGGGCGCGATGCGTGAAATTCTCATTTGTCTGATTATTGCGAAGTAGTGAGAGTGACAGTTGCCAGAATAGCAGTTATGAATTTTTTATGCTTATTTTGTTTTGAAGCCGTTTTCATTATTTCGTTTGAAACTATGAGATACACTTTACGACTGGACTGATACGCATAGGTAGCATACTTAGCGTAGCAATACGTTCAATAGCGCTAAATGTCCAACAAGCTAAACGTCAATAGAAAATAGCAAAATGCTACCTTCTGAATTATTAAATTTAGCGCTCCGTGTCTGGTAAGTTAGCCTCAGAGGTTTTTCTATAATATTTGTTATGAAAATCGAGGGCTTTGTGAGCATGTTGGGCCTTAAACTTTATTTCTCACGCACATAACTTTTACGCAATAAAATCTTTGTGTCAACGCCGCCTGCTAACTGCATCGTCTGCAATGGATTGCTTCGCTTAGATTTACAGACAAACAATGTAAAATAACAGTCTGGACGTCAAAATGGGCATTTTGTGCAGTGCGCGAACATAAATGCGACAAATGGTCGTAACGTAACACCCGTAATATCGCTATTTGCTTGAAAGCGTTGGTTGCTACAAGGAGTGTTCGATTGTTTTTGACTTTTCAAAGAGCGCCGCAAAGAAGCCCTAAACAACGGCTTTTCTATAAGAAAAGTTAGCAAAAATATTTTCGTTGCAAATTACGTTGTAAATTACGAATAGACAAAACGTTGCTCCGTTGACACCTTGAAAGTTTTATTTGTCTGTATTTTACCCGCTCAACTGCCCACGCCCTGCTTAAGCTTTGCGGCAGATGGGTGGTTTTCTTAGTGACCCTATTTTATTTTGGCCCGAATTCAATATTATCCTTTCAAAACATTCAATTGTGTTTTTGTCATAATGTCTATTTTTTTAAGTCAATTGTGAGAATGTTCTGTTCGCAGCTTTCACCTCCCTGAGGGTCGAGATTAATAGATATTCATCGAGACTATTTTTAATTCTTTATGCTTGAATCGTATTTTCATAACATTCTATCAGTGGGTAGGTACTTGAGCAATGTGTGTGGTCTGTTTGATTATCATGTCTTATTTACAATGTTGCGCTTGTGTTGGCTGTAAAAAAGTTGTATACCAAATGGTCAACGAACCTTCTCGATTCAGTATCTCCATAAACGCGTCCATAAAACCATCTTTTGGAAATATTAATGACAAATATTTTTAAGTAGCGGAAAGCCGGATTTAGATATATCAAATTGTGATTTCCCATGATCTCACGATCACCCTCATTATCAAACTAATCTATAATGTACATTACAGTCAGTGGCTGTTCTGTAATTAACACCTGCACAGCCTCCCGCTAACAAGGATTTTGCACTATGTCGGTTCTGTGGCACTATTCGCGGCGCCTACGCACCCACGCCCCGCCCACACTCGACCAATGTCAGATGCTGAACTTAGGCAGTAAAGAAGGAAGCAGTAACCGAATAACTTGGTTTAACTATTAAAGACGGTCAGGATAGTGTTTACGCGTTCGTTTTCGTCGTCAACTTGCGTTTTTAGTTTACAAGAACTTTTTCAAAAATAAAAGTTCGATCTGTCACCCAATCGAAAAAAAGGCTGACAGATAAGAACTTATTTGTGCGATATATTATAGTATATAGTATAAGTACGTGAAAAAAAATGTGTCAAACGGTTTGATGTCTACGTTACGTACTACGTCTCGGAGTGGCGAGCGCAAGATATAAATAAAAAAATATATAAAATGTTTTGAACACTAAAGAAATGTTCAGCTAAGTGTCTGCTTCGACTCAACTTCGAGAGTCTTCATCAGGGTTGAGTGACACGGCGAGCGTCCACCTCCGCGTCGCGATATGCATATCGATGGGGTGCATATCGCGACGCGGAGGTGGACGCTCGCCGTGTCACTCAACCCTGATGAAGACTCTCGAAATTGAGTCGAAACAGTGTCGGTTACTCTTCACCGATATACCGGTACGTGAAAACACCCGTTTTTAAAATGAATGATATAGTTCACGATAGTTTTATTAGTAAAAGTTTCTGCTTTTACATTTACTGTTGTGACTGACTATCCACCACCTTCAAAGTCTTATGTTCAAAGTTATGAGAATTAAATTCCATTATAATCATATACCTATTTTGATTTATTGCTGATTTCGAAGTCAAAACACCTTTATTTTCCGATTCACGGGTATGAGCAATTGCTACCTCTGTTTGAATATTGAATGATTTATCTTCAGAAATAAATAGGTGTTTTATATTGCAATTAACACGTCGCAAGAATTTTAATCGTAAACAAATTTAAATTGGGTAAACAAGCTTTATGTATGTACCCAAACAAACATACAAAATGTATTAATTTGAGTCATGCGAGGTTAGTTTAGGCAATGTTGTTTTTTTTTTCAAATCATACAAATGGCAAACATGCATCAAATACATTCCGTGTTGTATTCCAATTGCGACTTTTTGCGTAGTAGGTATTTACCTGTAGATATAGCTGTGAGCTAAAACTAACGTATTTTCCGTAAGAATTTATAAACAACAAAGCATTAACCATACTAGTAATGGCCAAGTCAAGGATAAAATAACGCGAACATTGAAATGATAATAATAATAGTCACATAAAACTGAATGGAACAACATGAATGAAGTTATCTATTACCTTCAACGAGCAACGATATGAGTAGGTAGGTACAGCGTGAGGTAATCACTACATAATTTAAAACAAAGTCGCTTCCCGCTGTCTGTCCTTAGGTATCTTTAAAATTACGCAACGGATTTTGATGCAGTTTTCTTTAAAGAGAGAGTGATTCAAGAGGAAGATTTTTAGCACCCGTGCAAAGCCAGAGCGGGTAATACATAATAATCTTATATATAAAAATATATATATAAAATGAATTGCTGAGCGTTAGGCTCGCTAAAACTCTAACTCAAGACGGCTTGGCCAGATTTGGCTAATTTTGATTTTTGAATGTTTGTAGAAATCCAGGGAAGGTTTGAACGGTCAAAAAATGTGGAAAAATAACGCGAGTGAAACTCTTACTCATAGCAGGTTTAGCAGTAACAAAGTATTTTCTACTTATTTCAATTTTCTTCCTTTAAAACTGGTACTGATGAAAGCTGGATCAATCGTTTTTTTTTTAATATATTTAGAATACGCCAACAGTTACGAATGTTGATTGTGCCCACTTATCGGAAATTAGGCAAAATAAAATCTTGAATGAAAAACTGACTGTTTTAAGACGATTAAAGTGATTTTTGTGATTTTAGTGAAAAAATCCAATTGTCTTTGAATAGCTTTGGAAAGCGTTTGAAATAAATTTCATCGTAATAAACTCGAAGGTAGGTGAGACAGGTTGCTTGTCCGTATGTCTTGAAACGTATGTCAAACGAAACGATGCATTAACTTATCGATTGAACAACAAAAGATAGTTTGCACACATTCTGTATTTAAATTAATACATTTGCTACTATCGAACCTCCCTATGTATAATCTGTAATAGAACATGCTAGTTGCTACTTTTATCTGGAAAATGTACAGTTCCCGTGGGATAGCATATAGATTGCAAAACCGCGGGTGATACCGCAAAGCACAGCTAGTAACAATAAAATTCAGATTTCCAAACCTTACGCGCTCAAGTAATTGGTCAATATTTGAACGATCAAGTTCAAAGCTAGCGAATCAAAAGTGAGCCTCGTGTCGAAAGTTGGTCGACAACGCATTTATTAATAGTTGGTCGTTAATGCACTAGACTCGCGTATCGGTTGCGGCTGCAAGTAGGATTTCCTTTTTAGACCACACTCGTCTATGGGTCAGTGTGCGAGCGGTGAGCGATTCAGTGCCATCGTTTCCGGCTACTTTGTTTTCTATTATAAGTAGCTGTTGCCCGGACTTCGCTCGCGTGGAACACGGGAAGAGTTTTTTTTCGGGCTTTAAGTATCCTATCTCAGTCATATCTATCTATGTTTTAAATTTCAGCCAAATCGGTTCAATAGGGGTCGAGTTATAGTGGAACAAACACCGATTCAAACTTTTGCATTTTTAATACCAGTGTGATTAGTGTGTGTACTCTTTAAATATTACTTCAATGACGCAGAGGCAATCTACATGATTTAGTGTGGATTCGACAAACTTCTGATATTAACTATTCTGGGTATAAGATAATGTCAAACAAGTTACTCCTATATAACTACGATTGATTCTGAGAATAGTGCTTATACGGATGCTAATATCAATAACCTATTATAATAAAACATTAAGACTTCAACAAAATAGTCTTGACTCCACACCAGGACCCCGTGTGTTGTGGATGTCAAAAACTATTGCTAATAGGTATTATACTTACTATTGTAGCACAACACTTCAGGTCAAATATTTACAGATCAGGCAAACATTTGTCCGGCAACAGGAATAAAACCAAAAAAATACGGTAACTATACTGCACTATAACATAATTTTGGCGACCATAGAATAGATTATTCCCATCTGCGAAGTCACGAATAAAGCTAGCAGTGTGTGAATAAATTCCGCACTAATGAAGGAAGGATATTTTAACAGCATTCAATATTGTTTATAATCCAACTCGATTCGTATAATAACTTACTAGCAGGCGTAATATATAAAGTACTTGCCTACGTATTTAGGGATGTGAAAAATATACGGAATCATAAAAACTCAATTTTTCGAATTATATTGAACGAAACGTCTACGCCGTAGACGAACGATTTCGAACATTCGTAGACTCTACGAGAACGATAATAATTAAGGTTCGGCTAATATTACATAAAAAAGAATTTACTTACGTAGTTAAGGGTGTGAAAATAGCCGGTAACATAAAAACTCGATTGTTACATTTTATTTTAAACGAAACGCCTACGACCGACGCGACGTAGACGTAGTTGAACGGTTTAGTTCGTTCGTAGGCTTTACGAGAACGATAATATAGGTTCGGCTAATATTACTTACGTAGATAAGGTACCTATATATTTTATAAGCAAATATTTCCGGCCATTTTCAAGTAATATTAGCCAACCGAAAACTTACAAACTTGGTTGTGTATAACCCTACTCTTATTCTAATATCGCTATTAACTTTAAATAGTCCAATAGCGTGAGTGAAACATGTATTTATTTACCAACTACCTACCTACCTACCTACTACTAAGACCGCGACCTACAAAAGGTGAAGAAACGTGTTGAGTTCAACCCAATTTTTTGACCTGATTCGTAGAAACTATGCACTGTCTGTGATGCTGGGCTAATGACCCCAGATGAAGATGGACAAATAAAGCAAGAGAAGGAATGCAGGCTGCTTAGGATTAGGACTTTCCTTGGGATAACGGGAACGAACTGGAAGAAGGGCCTCTTCTTCTTCTTTTGTTGAGGTTTTATTTGAAAAGTAGATAGGTAGTATAGTTTTTATCGGCATTGCAAGTAGGTAATTGTAAAGTTGAATGTAGTTGACTTTGTAAATGTGTAAGTACTGTACGTGGATAGCTCTCGCAAAAATGGCTGAAATAAGCACGGGCAAGTTTGCTTGCCATTGAAAATAATCATTGATCTCATGTTTTTTTATGTCAGCAAGTGGACAAGACAATCGAGGCGCCCGCCTGATGTCAAGCACCACGTCTGACTATTACAGATGCAGTGCCACCCAAAGCTTAAAGTTTTTAAGTGTTTGCGTGGCACTGCACTGCGCTTATCACCCCGAGACATTGTTGTTAAGTCTCTTTCGCCCAGTAATTTCACTTGCTACAGTGCCCTTCAACCCTAAACACAGTAAATGCTTGTACATTACTGCTTGGAGGTAGAATACTGACACAGCGGTGGTACCCACCAAGGCGGACTCTTGCTGAAGAGTCCTACCACCAGGTAAAAATGTAACCAAACTTACGACAATGTAATTGGCGCTGTTATAATATTTTTTGACGTAGGTACTGTCAGTGGTTGTTCAAGCCATTCCTTAGGATTTGTTTTGATTGTCTTTGGCTATCTTGTCAGAACAACATGGGTCCTCCCAATTAAATTATTTTTCTCTTGTTATTTTGAGTTTTATTGCGTTTTGGTGGCAGTTTATCCAATCTAACTTGTTTGTTTAGCACAAGTGTAAATAATTGAAATGGAAGGGTAATGTTGGTTTGTAATTTAGTCAAAGGCTTTCCCAGGGAATTTTGAAACAAACGCCGCCATTTCTTTCAAAATTTTGTTTGTTTACGTTGCCATGTGACAATCAAACTCACTACTTGACACTGGCAAAATTGTGGCAAAAATATGCCACAGAGTCCATAAACGAAGAAGAAGATTTGTTTCAGACTGTCAATAGCCAAAGCCTATGATAATCGGATTTGTGAATCATGAGGGCTGATTTATATCAGCTTTCAGTGAACTTTTAACACTCTGTCACGGATTCCAACTTTTCTGTAAAACATAGGTAAGGTGTCGGTATTAATAATGAACAAAGACCTTAAAAATAGTCTTTTTATTTGTTATGAGTTAAAATAAAAAATTAAAATAAATAATGCTGGACAATCCACACAGCATCAACTAGCCCCAAGGTAAGCTGCTGTTAAACAGAGCTGTTTTATGGGTACTAGACGACTGATATATATTTAATACAATACAATACATAGATAAATATTTTTATATAGAAAATACCCAGAACACACGGAACAAATATTTGTAGATCGTACAAACATTTGTCCCGAGGCGGGAATCGAACCCGCAACCTCTGCGTCGCAGGCGGACATGCGCCCGTTGCGCCACATCGGTCGTCATCGGTTAAAGAATTAGTGTAGTTAACTTTATCTAGTGACACAACATTTCGCATCCGTCCCGCTCTCTCGCTCGCGCGGGAGAACGGTAAAGCGGTAGAGCAGGACGGATACACTCTGCACGCTCGACGTTAAGCTCTCTCTGAGACCGATCGTGCACTAACGCGTACTAAAGAAAGCATACAGCTGCGACCGCCTCGCGCTGCGCGTCTCTTCGACCGGAGCGCAAACCTTCCCCTCCTTCCTTCCCCTCGCCCCTTTTGTCAGGGTTCCGAATGAGTAGTCCACTGTGAACCATCAACGAGTGAACGTGATAAAAGTCTCAAAATGAATAGCATAGACGAAACTGTTTTGATAGGCCTCGTGTGTAGATATCCACTACTGTACGACATAACCTCACCATTGTACAATGACCAACAGAAGAAAGAAGAAGCTTGGAACGAAATATCTATCTTGATGTCAGCTTCAGGTAAATGCAGTACATAATCCCTTTCGTAGGTCAAAATTATGCTAAGCTACTCATATCACTAAGTACATAATTTACATTACTCAGATAGGTAGTAATTATGTTTATGGCTTCAAAGGGGATTTCGGGATTTTTTTTGTGTCAAAATCTCTTTTATTTCAAACTTCAAGCACCAAAGAAAAAAGAAAGAAAAGAAAAAGGGGTAAAAAAAAATATTCTAATAAAGGCCATTTAAAAAAAGGGATTTTGACACTAACCCATTTTAGAACTTTATGCATAGTTTTGTTCAGATATTCATCATTAGTAGGTAAATAGTTTAAAATAAAAATTTTTTTTTTGGTAAATATTTTATGGTAGATACTTGTCACATTCTGGGGTACGGTTAAACCTTGAGGTACGGTTAAACCTTGGGGTACGGTAAGGTTTTGCAGTGCTATTACACATTTGGTTCATTTTCATTCGTTTGTCGAATGTGCTTGTCGGAAGGTTTCTCGTTGTGTTTTCTTGTCCTGTTCACGTTTTGTCCAGTTTGTTCTATGGGGTTGGTATAGGTAGAGATAGATTTAGACTTTGTAAGCTATTTATTGAGATGCAGATGAAAATATTTACAATGAAATATTATAAAATAAAATATCTTTTTACATCATGCCACATATTTTTTAAAGTTCTTGGTTTGATTTTATTTTCAGCTTATGACTGCAAAACAAAGTGGACGAGATTGAGAGATAATTATAGAAAAGCTTTGATCGTACGACATAACAATGGTCCTCGGTCGAAGGCTCGTTCCGTAAAGAATGAAAAGCAACTGTCATTTCTCAACGAGAAATTCGCTTTTGTAACCAGAAAGAGAAATATCATAAATTTAGAAACTCATGAGAACAATAAATCTGAAGAGCCTGCAGTAAAACTGCGTGCTGTGGAAAGCACGTCTTCACAAGCAAAGCCGACTGAGTATAATAAAGTTTCAAAGCAAGAAGTTAGTAAGCCAGTGCACGAGTTAAACATATTTTTCGAAGGCATAGCAGAGACAGTGAGCAAATTTCCCAAGAAAATACAGATTCAAATGAAACGCCAAATTTTTAATATGGTGAATGATACTGAAGCTTCTTTACTGGAAGAAAATACCATAAAAACAGAGTTTTATTCATCAGACTCGCCTGTGTTAAGCATGTCTGATGAAGGGAGAATTACTGAATCGCCTAATGCTGACACTGTTTCAAATGAATATACAGATTGTTTGCAAAATATTGACACCACGCCATCGGAACAGTTTTGTACTGCCCAGATTAAAGAAGAAAACATTTAAGAAAGCTTAACAATTTTAAATACTTTTGTTTAATCTGGTAAACAGTGTTTTTTTAAGGTACACAGATTCTATACTACTTTTAAGTCGTAGTTATTGTTATTGTTACAAAAATCTTACTTAAAATTTACTACTTTACCATTTATCAAAAATGCCCAATCCTTCTTCTTTCCAACCAATTTCGACTTATATCTATCTATAGTTAGTGTCAGTGTTATTTTGAACGTTTTTTTACGCCAATTATTCTTCCTACTTCCTACCTATGAGGTTGGCAGGTAAATAGATAAAATAATAATAAAGTATTAAATAAAATAAAACACCATTAAGTATATGATTTTTTGTCAGTATATCGGGTCTTATTATAATAATGATGGCGTCTAAAAAAGGTTCATTTTAGTTTTATTTGAAAAGTCGATAACCTTAACTTATTTTATAATCATCATAATTTATTTATCTTTTTGTTTGTCCCGCTTTTATAGCAAAGTCAAATTAGTCATGTCGTATTTATAGGTGTTTGCTTTTCCAAGAACCGTTCTTTGATATTCGTGTAGCTAAATATGTTTTATGGTTTAAGTCCCAGTATCAAGTGATGAGCAGATAAATGATAAATCATTATGTATAACAAAACGCAGCCATTATTTGAGCAATTAAAACAAGAAAGTTTCATATGCAGAAACAGCCTCTATATAACCCCAAAGCAAAAATCTATTGCTTGATTATGAAGTCGTCATTTTTTCTTACACAAGAGCACTAACTGGGCGTAGTTGGTTCTTTATAATTCGCTATGGTAATAAAGACTATTGAAAGTGCAAGCAGTATGCGATATTCATTCCTTCTAGTTGCTTTGCTACTGGGCCAGTATAATCGAACGCTTTAGAAAGCTTCAACTCGATCTACGCCGGACTGAAAATCGTTTTATAATGTTAATGCTGTAAGG